>JAUKUD010000001.1:0-2400000 GCA_030549215.1 Schizothecium vesticola | reverse complement strand
TGCCCGAATCGAGACGACAAGATGGGCTTAGTGCCCTTCGATTGGTTCGTTCTTTGCGAGCGGACGCGAAGCTGCTATCGGAGATGATGGCTTTGTGTCATTTTCGAGGCGTGGCTGAGGTGGACACTCCGTTGTTTAGCATCACTGGTTGAGATACCTGTGGTGTGCCGGAGGTGATGAGCTCCCACACACCACCAAGTCATCCGCAGCTTGACAATGTTCAATAACCCCTCCATCTCGCACCATGGCCGCACCGTCCCATGACAGCCCTTGTCCGTTTTCGCCTCGAAGATCCGCGGGGGGGGGGCGCCGAGATGGCAGCAGCATGCCGGGCCTTCTCCGGAAGGCCAAAACGCCTTCGGCAGCGCGGACTTTGTCTTCATACGCTACGACCACCGAAACGAGCTTCGCCCAATTTGACGCTCTCCCACCAGATATCCCCGAACGAGTCTCCCTTGAACCCTCCAGCCCGAAAAGGACCCCCCCCCCCTCCCAAACACGATAACATGCCCCGGTCGGCACTCCCGCCTGCTTGGGAACAAGGAGCGCGACGAGTCTGTTGTCTATGATACCTTGCACTTAGGGACCGTGGCAGGGCCTAGGCCAGGGGGCGCAAAGATGTTGACCCTGTGATCGCCGGTTCACTCGGGGTGGGAGTTCTAGCTTCAATCTACCTCGAGCAACGTTACGGGGCGGTATAAACGATAACAACAACGACGATGCCGTCTCGGGGAGGGCGACCAGCGTACTTTGCAAAGGCCTAGAGGACAGCACTCCTATTACTTCAAACTTGGCGATCTAGGGCTATGTGGCGGTGCTGCTTACACTCAATCTAGGGAAGCCGGCACAATCGTATATATGGCCCCCGAGGTAGCACGACAAGGACAGCCAACACCCAAGGCAGATATCTGGTCTCTGTTCATGACCGTGCTCTGGACACTGGATATGAGTATCGGCGCCAGGTATGTCCAAGTCGCCTCTGCCAATGGCACGGCGTGATACCTTAAGCAGGTGGGATCGCAAGGGGGATTCTATCAATGGGGGTACAATGCGAGGACGTGGAGGTCCTAGTTGACTTGGGGGGGACAATGAAAGCTTAAACACGGCGAGCAGCATACGCCGGGTATGCGGAGGAAGGCGGTGCGTGTCAACCGGCTCAGGGGGCGAACCACCCCTCGCCGCGAAGTTATCGTGAGATGTCTTCGACAGCCTACTTAGTAGGTCTCTCGCCAATGTAACTTTAATATTAGCAACCTAAGACGCCCCTAACTAAGCAACCTAAGACGCTCTTAACTAAGCGTTTTGCGGAGGCTTTGTATGCTAATCTGCTTTCTTCTCAACCATCCCGTTGCCCACATGCGCTATGTACCAAGTCCTCGCGCCAACCCCACACAGCGTCTTCTCCTCAACCCTCCAAGAACTAGCCGGACATAGTCTGCTTTCCCGCGCGCGCACCCGCCCCCTCCTTACACGACTGACCACACTCTGGATGCACACAGCTGGAGTCGGGGCACCGTGATCAAAATGTCGCCTTCGGTTGGGCTGGGTGGCCGGAGGAAGAGACGGTCGAACTCGAGCCGCAGGTCACCACTAGTGACAGTGTGCGATGTCGGAAGATTAGGCGCACCATCTATCCAGTCGATGGTGATCTGTTGGACACAGTCCGGCCGGGCTGCGCGAGCAAGGCGAGCAGCCGCTCTGGTGACGGGTCCTGAGCGGGGAGAAAGCGGAGCCGTCTCTACCCACTTCTCCAGGACGATCCTCCTCCGGTGCTGGTCCAGCTTGACCAGCAGGACGATCTTGACCTGGTGGTCCGATGGGGAGAACCACCACTCCATATCTCTCCGCAAGTCTGGTAGGGTGGATGAGTCGCCAGATTCTATGATCAGCGTCGGCCAGGCGTCCTGTCCATCCCGCTCTGGCCACGGGCCACCGCTTGAATCGGGCTCCCCGGCGTCCCCACCCCTACCACCTGGACGGCCTTGCCCCTGAAAGAATCTTGTGGCACCATCGTTGTTCCAAGCGTCTTTCAGACCCATGGAAACAATGCCATCACGTACTTCTTGATAGATGGTGGAGTGAAGTCGTTCGTGAGGCTTCCCAGGTATGACAACGATGAGGATTCGCTCCTGAGCATTATACCGCCGGAACCGAATGCCCCGGTTGCGGGGGAGGTCATCGTAGAGTGCGACGTAGGCGTGCTGGGAAACACCTATGTAAGATTCGGTCAGAAGATGAAAAAAAAGGCTGGCGTGGTTGACACGTACCTTGGAAAGTCAAGGTATCCAAACCCTGATGGGGGGCCACCGAGCTGATGTGATCCCAGAAGGCCTGGATGGTGGTGAAGGGGATGGGGCGTGTCGATGCCGATGCCTCAGCCTCAGCCTCTGCCACTCTCGCTTCTGATATCTCTCGTAAAGGCGGAGGATGGGTTGAAAGAGGCGGAGGATGGGCTGAAAGAGGCGAAGGGTGGGATGAAAGAGGCGGAGGGTGGGATGAAAGAGGCGGAGGGTGGGTTGAAAGAGGCGGAGGATGGGTCGGAGGATGGGTTGAGAGAGGCGTAAGGATCACGGGAAGCTGTCTGAGCGCTAGTGCATACTGGGGCGTATGTATCCGCTCCGAGGTGGTGCTGGGCCGCTGGTCGCCGGATCGGTGCGGAAACCTTTGTTGAACGTCCCGTGCCGCCGGATCGGGAGAGGCCACCCCCGGGTCCGGAAGGGCTATCACCGGATCGGGAAGGGCTACTGATGGTGGCTGTAGTTGCTTTGGCATTTCTCGCGACATAAACCAAAATTTGGAGGGACGGTGTTCCTCGTTGTTCAGGATGAAAAATTAGACATCCTCGTTATTCAGGATGCATTTTAAAAGCCGAGCCCTACCCTGTCTTCCATGTTACAGTGACCAAGCAACCAGATTATCTTCATTGTAGAAAAGCTCCAAGACCCAAAGGCCATTTGCTGTCCTCGTTCGCTGCTCTCGCACGAGACCCCTCCTAAATCTATCAAGAGTCCTGGCATGCTAACTCGGGAGGATGTCCCGCAAGTCTACGGCTTGCGCGAGTCTTCGTCGCCGGCGCTTTGCGTTGTCGGGTGGGTGGTTGTTTCGTATCAGAGGCCGGCTGTCGAGACGGGCGGCGGCCATGTTGTCGCCTCTTTGCTACGCCAGCGTGCCTCGTCAGCGGTGTTGGCGGCGACGAACGTCGCGTGGTTTGGCGTGGCAGTGGTGATAGTGATGGTGGTGGTGGAGGCGTTGGCGGCTGCGGCGCCGTTGGGGCCGCGTCTGGTAGGTTGGCCTGCGGGCTGCAAGGACTCACCGGGGCCGTGTCTGGCAGTGATGACTACTCGGTATGGTGTGCCTCGACAGGCGGTGAGCCTGGGAGTTGCGGATCCCGTAGCTGGGGGGTCGCCGGCGTAGGGGGCGGGAGGAGCGAGTGAAAAAAGAGGACTACAGAGTCCAAGGAGCGATTCGAAGTGAAATGTTGAAAAGCAATCAAGCGGATGAGATCGCCGCCGAACACCTGCTTCTGCCCGCAGAAGATCTTGACGGCGGTGCTGTCCCAGGCCTTGTGTAGTTCCCGCAGCCGTTCGTCGAGGCGAAGCGCCAGCTTCGTAGGGAAGTCATCGAGGTTCTTGGCCTCGTAAGCAACGTCGCTGACGTCGTGGTGGAATGCTTCGTCGCCCTGGATCCTATACGGCACCATGTTGTACTTGGCCTCGAGCGTTGTGCACAGGTCGTCGAACTCTAGGTCAACCTTCCACCACTCCCAGCACCATGGGGAATTTTCAGAGAAGTCGTGGATCCAGGGCTCGTTTGCGCCCGCGTCCATTGTTATAGTCGTTGAGTTTTGTTCAGCATGGCAGAAAATAGGAGAGAGAGACGCGCCGCAAGCAGCACACAGCTGAACAAACCCCCTCTGTCACACAGTCACGGAAGACTGGCTGCAGCAACAAGAGTGCATGAAATGAAGGTTGGATGAAGATACTAAGATCGGATCCAGGGGTGGAATCCGATGACAAAGCCATATACAGTGCGCACGAGAAACCCTCCCCCCCCGCCATCGACTGGGCTTGGCGACCCCCACCTCGGCCGCAGGGGGGTGGCTTGTTCGAGCTCTGCAGAACCGTCAGCTCCAATACTTCCTGCGCTTTCCCACAGCCCCAAACCCCTATACCATTCGCGCAGCACATTTTACCAGTCCGCCCACTCACGACCTGAACTCGATGAACGAAAGCCCTTTGTAGTGGCAGTACCAGGAGGCACCTTGTACCCTCGACGCCACTTCCGGGCACACTCACGCATGGATCTGCTGCCGTTGCGCAGGAGAGCGAACCGGCCGAGTGGTTTAGTCTCATTACGAGCATGCGACCCCTACAGGCTTTATTCGCGAGTGAGCGGTAACCACCGTCTCTAGGGTCCCTGCGCGGCCTGTGTGCCGAGCCCGCGCGGCCGGGAACCGTCATTCTCCCAATCCGCATCCGCCCGCACCCAACGACCCCTGCCGCGTCTCGTCCAGGGCGCCCGCTCCTTCGCGTGGCTCGAAATACAGGACCGACGCGGTTTTGGAATGCTGTGTGTTGTCCGAGCTGGATCAAAAGCGTGTCGTCCCACTCGGGAACCCATAGCCAGCGAGGTGTCCCACGGCTCGACGAAGGGACTGACCACATATCTATTCGACAAACACAAGCAAGGTGAAGGAAGACGCAGCCACTTGGGTACGTCTCTCCGAGGCGAGGCCAGGAATGCACCCCCCCCCTTTGCATTGTCGGTTACCTTTTACGGCGTCAAGCTCTCATCCGTAGGGGAAGGGCGGGAGTAGTGATGCCATGGGACAACGAGGACTTGCGGTTTACGGGCATCTTTGGGATCCCAATTGTCGATGTTCTACCAAGCATAGTTGGCAAACATGTACCACTCCCTCGAGACGCTCCACGCAATAACACGTCTTTGGTGTTATCCTCGCCATCACTCTAGCGTACGGACCTTGATCCGGAAAAAGTTGGACGGACCGGCTAGGCTTTACTCCTTGCTTCTAGCCTTGGCTATGCGAAGCCGGCCCCATTTCGCCTTGGAGTTGACAGCCCTCTCGGCTCCTTGGCCGATTGGAGACGGGCTGATATCCTCTGCCAGTGGAAACCGCATCCCCTTCCTCACCACGTCCCTCGCCCATTCTCTTTCTCACCCACACATCTCCGGTCTCTGACAACATAGACGATGCCCAGACGAGTCCTATAAGTCCTGCTACATCCCACCACTTGTCTAGCGGGCATGTCTCGGGATTATTCCGTTTGCCCGAATCATTTTCGGGACAAGAGGTCCACTGTTACTGACGATATCCCCGCTCGTTAGCGGAGAGGAACCGCCAATAGGGATAGAAGATAACCCGGTGTCTGTTTGCCAGACAGCTGCACAATCCTTGAGATTTTCAGCTTCTGCTGCCGAGGCGACCCCGGGTGGGATTCGCCCGGTTCTCGCAGAGCCCCAAATACGCCTTTCGGTATTCACAACACTCCGTCAGGTACTCTACTACCTCGTGGTCCCCGAGTCCTCCATGAATCCATATTTCAATACCTACTCGCCCTTCTCTAGCCGTCCCCTTTGTCAGCGAGCCCCCCTCCCCATCCGGCATTGTGCATTTCTTCTGGCATTCTCTGCAACTAGGCTGCCCGCCCGCCCCCCCCCTCCTCTGTGTTCCGTCGACCAATTCTCCTGTCCCCCAGAATCTTGGCTTTCGCCGCCGCTAGCCACCCCCAGACGGCCGACCCTAAACCTACATTACTACTACTACGGCGAACTAGTCAGCATATATAATTGGTATGACGCTGGTGCGGAGGGACTCCAGATACAGGCCAACTCCCCAGAGTCGTCCCACCCTCCCGCCAAACATGTCTCGACAGCCCAACTTCTCAAGTATCATCCACCTGCGTGATTTTATTGACATTGTTGCAGACGATCCCAGTCGCGACGCTCCGAATTTTGTTGAGATCCAGACGGGTATCAACGTCTTCAAAGACGGCTCCTCCAGTCCCAACATTAGTGTCGAGCCAGTTCGCGTACGCATTCACGCCTATCCGACACGAGAAAAAAGAGATGCATATGCTCTCAATGCATTCTTTTATGTCGACAGCCGCTTCTCGGCTGCTCCGTCAGAAGACGGCAATTCTGGAGATCAGCATCCAGACCCTGAGCCTTATGAGGTGTGTCGATACCGCCTCTTCATGACGTAGCTGACCCTCTAGACACCCTGGCGACGTGGCTGATTTCGACGAATACCGCCAGCACTTACCGGAGCAATGGTGCCCGATGGTGTTCATTATCGGTTCGGTGCCCTCCAGCGACAGCAATTCAGTGGATCCCTCCAAGCTCCACCAATGTGATGGGAGGAGCTGGGTGGTGAACAGTTATGATTTTCATTGCAACAGGTTGACGACAGTTGCATATCCGTTCGCGGCGGCCAGTGACAACGGTGTCTGGCCATCTTCATCTTTCGCGTCGACATCGACCTTGCCAGTGTCGAGTAGCAGCCTGACCACAGTTTCATGCCCGTTCGCGGCGGCCCACAACAGCGGTGTCCGGTCAAAGTTATCTTTCGCGTCGACATCGACCTTGCCAGTATCGAGTAGCAGCCTGACCACAGTTTCATGCCCCTTCTCGGCGGCCCACGACAACGGTGTCTGGCCATCTTCATCTTTCGCATCGACATCGACCTTGCCAGTGTCGAGTAGCAGCCTGACCACAGCTTCATACCCGTTCTCGGCGGCCCACAACAGCGGTGTCCGGCCAAAGTTATATTTCGCGTCGATATCGACCTTGCCAGTGTCGAGTAGCAGCCTGACCACAGCTTTATGCCCGTTCGCGGCGGCCCACAACAGCGGTGTCCGGCCAGAGTTCTCTTTCGCGTTGACATCGACCTTGCCAGTGTCGAGTAGCAGCCTGACCACAGCTTCATGCCCGTTCGCGGCAGCCCACAACAGCGGTGTCCGGCCATCATCATCTTTCGCGTCGGCATCGACCTTGCCAGTGTCGAGTAGCAGCCTGACCACAGTTTCATGCCCGTTCGCGGCGGCCCACAACATCGGTGTCCAGCCAAAGTTATCTTTCGCGTCGATATCGACCTTGCCAGTGTCGAGTAGCAGCCTGACCACAGTTTCATGCCCCTTCTTGGCGGCCCACGACAGCGGTGTCCAGCCAAAGGTATCTTTCGCGTCGATATCGACCTTGCCAGTGTCGAGTAGCAGCCTGACCACAGCTTCATGCCCGTTCGCGGCGGCCCACAACAGCGGTGTCCGGCCATCTCTATCTTTCGCGTCAAGATCCCCAATAACGCAACCTGCCTTTTGCAAAGCCGCCGTCAACAGCCCAGCCATACCGTACCTCGACACAACATGGATTAACCTAGTCCCATGTGATGGACGGTCATCGGAATCCCGGTCCACTGTCTCGTAAATACGCACCCATAACTCTATGCAAGCGTTGGAAGGCCAGTTGAGCAACACCAGAATATCCTCTTGATCAGCTCGCGAGATGCTTCTAGCATCCCACTGCTTTGTATGCGCCACCCAGGACGTCGTAGCATAACGCAAAAACGAAAATTGCTCGCCCTCATGACTTGTTGCCTGACTGACTTCCTCCATTGCCAGGTACCGTATGCAGATCTTGGAGAACTGGAAGTGCGCTCTACCTGCTGCCTCGGTCGATGTTGCGCTGCCGTCCAGAGCCAACAGGCCTTTCTCGACGAAGAAGTCCTTGACAGACTGGTGGATGAACTGAACAACATGCGTCTGGCTGACCTCGGCAAGACCCCGGCTGAGCGTTAGAACTTGCCTCTTGATTCGGTCACGGTCGGATACGTAATCCTCCGCTTCCTGGCATGTCCGTAATGAGCGGTGTGGACAATTGGCATCGATGGCCATGGCCCATGGTAATTCGTCTATGGACAGGGGTCGTATGGCGAAGCAAATCCACTGGACCAACTTAATGGAGGTTCGGTCCATGCTCTGAATCAGCTGCTGGTAGAGGGCATCGAGGTCCGAAGGGATAGAAAGGATTGCTGCTTCGATTGTCTTCAATCCGGAACCATCAAGCTCAAGCTCGACAACTTGCTCCACGACGAGACGCGCCCACATGAAAACGCCGGCGGCGCGTTCCGTAATCAAGGCTGAAATTGTAGAAGATCTCTCCGCGCCGAATGACGAGAGATTGTCGTTCACAAATGTCGAAATATCCTCGTAGTTTTCATCCTCAGTGCATATTTCGAGAGTGCTTTTGTCCAGATCCAGGACTGGGTAGTGACGGCAGGAGAAGCAGATGCGAAACTGCCCGAGTCCAATTTTGGACGGCAGACTTTGCAGCAAGGACGTGAAGGTCTCAACTAGCTTAACAGCATTTTGTTCGCCACATTCGTCCAAGGCGTCAACAAACAGCCATACTGGGCGGGTCTGTAGGACGTTCGGGAGTGACAACTCGAAAAGGTACCGCAGTTCCGCCTCGTGCCAGTGCCAGTCTTCACCTGGCTTGCCGTACAGCGTGCGCTTTGTTCGGAACATGTCCACGAGATCCTGCAGCGCGTCGGGGGCCTGACTAAGGATTTGGTGAAGGAGAGACCGGAAGAGGCCAAGAGGTGTGCGTTGGAGCTCATCGCCACGGCCATGGAAGAAGAACGAGAGAACAAGAGCACTGTCTCTCGCTTCCTGCGTGTTACCGAGAGCGTATTTCAGTAACGTCGATTTCCCGGAACTGGGCTTGCCCTTGATCCAGAGCAGGCCTCGATCGGAAGCGGTCCAGGTCTTATATGTGGGATGTTGGAACAGCCACTTGCACGTCCCCCTGGCGGCCCAGCCGACTTCCGTTGAGCGGTCCTCCATATGCAAGAAAGCCAGCGATTTAAGGCAGTCCTGCGTATCCGCCTCCTCTTCTTCTTCTTCTTTTTCTTTTTTCCCCTTTACGGGCTCCTGTTCTTCGCGCCGTCGGCCAGTCTCGAACAAGGAAGGCAACAGCCGCAGACTCTCGTCCAACTCTTCCAGCAGCTCTATGATCTGCGGCCCTTCCTCGTCCTCGTTCGGCGATATGTAGCAAAGCTGGGAAACCAAGACAAGGCTCTCATTTAGCCCCCATGCAAAGCCGTCGAGATCCACCTCCCCCTGCGCTAGTTGTTGAGTGGGAATAAGATCGTCCAGTCTTGCCGCCATGGCATCGAGCCGCACGGAGCTCTCAGCTTGTATCCAGCCAGACGCCTGCACCTGCAGAAATGTGGCCTTCAGCTCTTCTATCACGCCTTGTATGTTCTCTAGGGTGTACGCGAGCGCTTGACCCTGGAGCGAACCTTCGGGAATCCGCGGCCCCTCAAACTTGATATCTACACGAGTGCTTGGCTCGGACGGAAGGGACTTCGCTTCCTCCGGCTCCTCGCCGTCCGCCGATGGGAAGGCGTGCAGCGCGAACTCGTGGATGTGGGTGGCAACATGTTGGTCTTCCTCCAGCCGCACCAGCCCCGCCGCTTGGCCCAACGGGAGGGGAGGAACGGCGGAGCCGTCGATATCTTCCTCGCTGGTCACGAGGCCGGGCCGGCAGAGCGGGCAGCGGACCTTGCGGATACCCACGGTCCGCTGGCCTGCACTGACTAGCTCCAGCTCGGTCAGGTCGGCGGTGGCATCCGTGGCGGGGTGGCAGGCCAAGATGTGGTCCTTGAGCTGCGAGGGGTCGGGGAAGGACGCGGCTTGGCCGTCGTCTGCAGCGTCGGAGAGGCGGTGCTTGGCGCACAGGGGGCACACCCATTCGACCTCGGAGTGGGATCGTGCCATGTGCGACATCCATTCGTACGTGGAGGCGAACATGTCCTCTGGGGACTCGCAGTCTTCGAAGACGCAGACATACCCGCAAAGGTCTTGCGCCACGTGACCACTGAGACGCGTTAGAGCCTGGTGAGAAATGCCGCACAGCTGCAAGAGAGAAGGGAAGTTCATGCGTATTGAAGAAGGGCGAGGGAAGAGGAAACACGGGAAGAGGGCCAAACTGTGGTGGAAATGTACGAGAGGGGGCTAGAGTTAAAAGAATGAGGCCGAGAGGGCTCCGAGTCCGTGTACAAAAAGGGAAAGTATCACGTACCGCCACTTATCCTTCTTTTGGTAGTCTTGCGGCAGAATCATAGGGCAGTAGTCGCAGGGGAATGGGCCGTCCTTCTTCATGGGGCAACTTGGATAGTCCAGGTGTCCCACCCGCGCCGACATCTTGGTGCCCGCCGACCTGGCCGTGCTGCGGAGCGCGGGTGTCAGGGCGCCCGTGATGCTGAACTTCGACTCGAGAGCCGTACAGGGCTGCGCCACAAAGCTCTTGGTGGCCTGGGCGCCCTGTTTGGACCGCGTCGCAGGCGGCTGCGATGCCGGAGATGGCATGAGATTAGATGAACTTGGGGTGATGTTTCCAGCCATCAAAGAGCTCCGCTGGGGCGCGGGTTGGCTTCGCCCCTGCCGCGCATGGGATGGCGTCTTGCTCGCGCTGCCGGCGTGGACGAGGCGGTTTCGCCGGACGATGTTGGCGTCAATGAGCCGGCGCTGGACGGTAGTTAGCCTGGCCGGGTCGCACAAATACGCGCGAAGCACGACCAGGAGCTTCTTTTGGAGCAACATGTCGTAGCTCTCTCTTATTTGGCCACCGTCCGACTCTCCAGCTTCCTGCGATCTTTCTGGGTCTTGCGAGTCTTCCAAGTCTCGCCGCTCCCTGACATCTTGACACCTCTCCGCCTCTGCCAACTGGTAAATCCTGAAGCTCAACCCCCGCATCAGATCCTCCGTGTAGCCGTTCCGCAGCACTAGCTTGGCGAGATAGCGTCGGAATCGTTCATGCTCTCCGTCTTGGCCCGCAAGGGCCTTGTGCGCTCCTAGTGTGAGCTTCTGTCGCTGGTATTCCTGCTCCGCTTGCCTCAGCGCATCGTCGGCGCGCTTGTTCCTGAGCTTCAGACCAGAGAGCTTAATGGCAGTATGGATGCGGATGAGGACTTCCAAGTTGTTTTCAATGTACACTCGTTGCTCGGCGTACGTGTCGCTGGACAAGGGCGAATGCACGTCTTCACGCTGGTTCTCGGCATCCTCTGTTTCCTCATCCTCCTCTTCTCCGTCGCCAACGGCAGAGGCCGGGCCTCCCCGGCTGCCGGAGCTCATATCAGACCACGGCGATGGTGCACGGTCCACCCCATCCGAAGCGGCGGAATCATCATCGGCCACGGTGAGACCGGGAGAATCCTCTTCATCAGACAGCGGGTGATCAGAAGTAGCTGATATGAAGACACACGAGTCAGCTAGTTGCTTCCCATGGGTGCCTCTCAAACAATGAAGCGTTCGTTTCGAGCGCAGGGTATGCAGAACTTAGGGCCACTAGGGACCTACCCAGCTCATGGTACATATACAAAGCATCCTCAAGCCCATCGAGGGCATCAACAATGACGGCCGTGACGTCGGGGCGCAGTCTCAGCCGAGCGTCGAGAGACCCCGGCCCGTTCTTGTCGGCATTTAGGCCCGAGGCCCACCAGTTGAACTCGGCCGATCGCTGCTCCAGCCAGTCGTCGTGGGGGAGGTTGAGGATGTACAGGCATTCCTTGAACCGCCGTTTGCAGGCTCGGGATTTTTCCCGCAGCACAAACTCGGGAAAGGTGTCGGGAGGAGACGTATCTCCTAACTCGCCGGTCGTCTCTAAAGCTCTGTCGCCTGTTGCTGTTATCGTCAAGCTTAGCACGCCTTTTCCACCCCGGGCCTCGTCGACTTGGGGCTCGACGACCGGGGCCGTTTCTTGCGGGGTCGACCCGAGGAAGACGGGAGCAGAGGAGTGCGGTAACGCATCTGAAGCCTCGGAGGTCATGTTTTCCGCCGCTATTGTTATCAACAGTCGCCCATTTCTCATGACAGAGGTCCGCACAGGGAGATGAGGATGCAAAGCAGTAGAGCGAACGTAGCGGACGTAGCGAGCAGTGGGGCGCTTTGGTCGGGCGCATCAACCCATGTAGGTATAATTGGTGTAGATAAATCCGTAACGTAATCGCTGCTTAGCCTCAGCTGCACTTGGCAAGCGTTTGGATTACGGAGGCGCCTACCAAAAGTAATTTCTCACCGCCTTTGCCAAGTTTGCCAAGAATGAAAATCCGGCAGTAAAGAGTCGCTGTGACTTCAGGGGTATCAACACTACCGCTGGAGCTTGTCACTGGGATTTTCTCTTAGCGACCGACCCCCCTGAAAGTACAGCGACCCCTAGACGCCGACTCTCTTGGCGCTCAAAAGCGGTGAGAAAATACTTTTGGTAGGGGCATCCGTACCCCACCCCGCCTTTCGTGCGCTAATTATCCTTCATTTTTTTTTAGTGTGAGATAGCGGGAGCATGAGAGGTTTAAAGAGCTGAAGCAGGCTGGTCAACAGGACCTTTTTTCTTCTTCGAAACTCAAATTTTAGTTGCTTAGTTCCTGATCACGTCCAAGACCGAAAACCTGCTAGTAGTTGCGTGATTTGCGACTCTTTGCCCGAAATGAATAAGTGCTGGTTTGTTCTCGAGCAGTCTTTCTACACCCCCCCGGTCTATACCACTCCCTCCCGGGCCGGTGGCCAGACGGTGAACGGCAACCTGCGCCTCGGTGATGTAGTGCCTAGCCCCAAGAACATCTACCCTGTGCTCACCCAGGGCACCCTGCCGCGCTTCGGCCGCGAGATGCGGATCACACCGACCCAGCTTGGAGAGTTCAAGTGGGACCAGACCCGCGAGCGCGAAGACAGCGCCAATGCCGGCGCCGGGGCGCCCATCGCGGTGGCCGCCGGCATCACCCTGAGCGCCGAGATCAGCGCCGAGTTCCAGCGAACCATGAAGACATGGGCCAACTTCAAGACGCTCGACATAGAGGTCGTGCAGCCGAGTACCACCTACATTGACGAGGTCATCGCCCAGTCCAACGTGCAGAACTACATCGAACAGCACAAGACCCCGCCCCTAGACCGGTGGACAATCTACGTGGTCATCGGTCTGATGATTGCGCGGGCTGGCGGCTCGATCGGCAGCTCCGGGACGAAGTCCCACACGTTCCAGGGTGGCACCGACCTGTAAGTTGCCGCTTGCTAGTTCATATGCTTGGGGATAGTACTGGCATTCTATGCCCTGACTGTCTTCCCAACGGCCCACCTACTAATTTGTGTCCACTTGTGTCCGGCTAGGGACATTCCCGGCGTCGCCAACTTTAAAGTCGGCGATACGCACAAGAACATCACAGAAACCCACAAGTCCGCCCAGATCCAGGGCGACCGAGTGTGGGCCGTGCGGTTTGCAAAGGTCCATAAAGGGCTGCTCCGCCGGAAGTGGATGCAGACGGAGGAAATTGCCGGCGCGGCACTGGACGGAGACGACGAGGGCGAGGAGCAGGTCCAAAAGGTCCTGGAGCACGAAGGGCTGGAAAAAGCTAAGGTCACCGAGTGCCCTACTGCCTTGGGGGCCACCGAGACATGGTCGTTTGTTACGATGGCTCCCGACGCGACGCATGATGCTTAGCCTCATATCCCAGGGCACACACCCTGACTTTCTCATACAGAAGTGCTATTTGGGTAGTAACTTAATAACTAGCTCTGTGGAGGGCTATGTCCAAATAGAGAAACCTTAACACAATAAAGGAAGATGGAAAAGGAAAAAGGAAAAGGGGAAGAAGAAAGGGTAATAACAAGTTCCCATGCATAATTCAGCATCGCCCGGCCCGACGGAGCGTCTTGGGCTGCAGCAGCCGCTCGATGGTGCCCCGGATCCAAACCCGCTGCTGCTTCCGCGCCGCCTCCTTGGGCGCCATCGCAAGGGTATCCTCGCTCTTCAGCAGCGACCATGGCCGCAGGCAGAGGTACCCGTTGTCGGCCACCGCCATCTCCCGGAACAAGCCCTGCATGTGCGGCCGGCTGCCGAGCCGGGAAAGGATGGACCTGTCGTCCTCGGCCCTGTCCTGCCGCGAGAAATCGAGCAGCGCGGCCGCCAGACCCGCCGCGACGGACGTCGAGTACGAGGTGCCGCGGCGCAGCGGGTGGCCCTCCTCCACCTCGACGCCCTCGCCGAAGACGGCGAAGCTCTCGGGCAGTGGCGCAGGGTTCAGCGAGCGGGACTCGCAGATGCCGGCGTCGGTCGAGAAAACACCGAAGACCTGGTCGGTCACGTTGGCGGGGCAGTACACGTCGTCGAATTTGCGCTCGTTGGAAGCCGCCGAGAAGATGAGGATGCCCTGCTTGTGCGCCCGGTCGACCGCCTGCACCACAGGACCTTGCTCCTCCTTGAAGCCGATGGCCATGGTGATTATATCCACCTTTTGCGATATAGCCCAGTCAATGCCCTAATTAGAGCAAACGGGAGGGTCATAGGGTTAGCGATTTAGGCGAAGTGAGTAGGGCGAGAGCGTAGTTGGCCGAGAGGATCAATGAGGGGATAGAAGGAGGATTGCTCACCTTGACTATTAAGTCGACATCGGTCCGCGTTGCGACATTTGTCTTGAGCACTCTAGCTACGCAGTAAGTTGCGTTTGGGCACATCTTTTCCACGAGCAACACAGCGGCGGACCCATGCCCTGTGCCGTCGCTGGTGGTGTCCTTCTCCAGACGGGCCGTGTCGACGAAGTCCTCATACTCCAAAGCGTCGGGGTAAGCTTTGTAGTGGTTGTAGAGGTCCTGCCTAATGCCTGTGTCTAATACGGCAATCTTGACGGCTTTGTAACCCGATTTCATCTCGTCAGACCTCGGCTGTAGAACATTTCGGAGTTCTATATACCGCTCGAACCACTTCCGCGAGTCGTCGCGTAACCTTGCCTCTTGTCAGCCAAGCTAGATCAATGGAGCATGCAAGATTCCTAGGACGGACATACTTGTTATCCTCTGCCACATCGGCTTGGTGGGTCGCCTGAGAGGCTGTCTGGGGTTGATTCGGTAGTCGCTCAGGTCTGGGCCCGGCCGGCGCATCCGAGACCTCGTATAGAGGCTTGGTGCGGTCGAAATTGTCATACCGGTTTGCCCAGTCTTCCAGGGGGCGAACCAGCTCGCTGTAGATAACAGACCGCAGGGCATTCTGCTGGTTGGCTTTGGAAGCAGATTTGGCCAAGCCCCGAGAACTAAGATTCTCCCGGAGCTTCCTCTCGAGGCTCCCTGGCGTGATGCAAAGAGGCAAGATCTTCTTCAGGGGGGAAAGAGGTTCTATGTCGGGTATGATACTCTCACTCGCATCGGGACCGGTAGCGACGAGTTTGCAGGCGATCTTGTAATCGGTGTTGATACCAAACGGCCCCGGGGGGCAGAGCCTGGGGTTTTCCCGGTGCTCTTTCATGGTTTTCCGGGTCTCTAGCTCCAAGAGCAATATACCGAGAGCGAGGATCCGGGGCATGTCATGAATGGTCTCCGTACTCGGGGTGGCCGAGCGGTTGTCAGACTTACCATCCCCGGTGCTTGTGCCATACTTCTTCGTGTACCGGGTCAGCAGCATTGGCTCGTTGATAAAGCCTCCTGTTCTTCCGAACCGCTTCTCGCAGATAAATTGCAGGCTTTCGCTCGTCAGCCCCTGGGCGAGGAGCTCGGAGTCGTAAAATTGCCACGTCGCATTGGCCGCCAGCATCGCCAGAATTGCCTTGGACTTGTCAAGCAGATACAGATCTGGCCTGGCGAAGAGGCTTGCCAATGGTTCAGCCTCTCTATGAGTTAGCCATTCGCGGCTCACATTGCCTCGTCTATGATGTACCAATTTGTCGTCCCGTGTGGATAGGCGCAACAGGGCCTGATCGCGATGGCTAATGTGCTTACAGAAGCCCGTGAAAGGAATGCAGTCGTGTTTAGCTACCGCCGTCATCGCAAGTGTATCCATAGCCCCGGGCGCCAAGTCTTCATCGATAACTCGTCTGTTATGTAATCAGCGAGATACAGCTGATTACCCCCCCCTTAAAAAAGCGGGGGGGGGGATGCTTTGCTATGTCGAGACTTACATGGTTGGAATCTCACGATCAGGAGGGGAAACTGTGGGGCATGTCTGGATGCTAGCCTCTTGCCAGAAGCCTCGGTTTTCGTGCGGGTGGTCGAGGAACAGAACGCCGAATTCCGCCGAAGCATTCTCTACCATGAATTCGACCGAGGCACCGCCTGCCGCGAGGGTTCTGTAGCCGTTAAGCCGGAGGTTGGCCACGATCTCGCCAGGTGATGAATCATCTTGGCACAACCGATACTGATTCAGAACTTTGAAGAGGGACTCGATGTCCTCGTCGAGCTCGTGGCTCTTGTGGGGTGCTGGGGCAGTCGCCGATGCCTCGTTGTTCTGCGCCACTTCGGCCGCCTCCTGCTTCCAAGTCGCTGCCGAATAATTCTTTAGTTTCATTATCGCATTCGCCCTGTAGTCTTTTTGTTTGGGGTCCACGGCAACATTACGAAGGCATTCCTTTGCCTTTGCTCTGGACTGATCGTTTCGGAGAGCCGTGAGCGTGGGCCATGGATTTGACTGTATTTGCCGACTCGAACGTGGCCACTACGTTTAGGTCAGCCTTATTCGCCCTTAGCTTGAATATTGAGAACGTCACAGGATGCAAAAGCCTTGCGTCATGGCGCTTCTCCAGCTCCCGAACTACCCAACATAGTAAATAATCCAGCCCGCGGGAGGGGGGAAAGAGCCCACGGAAATCCGTGTGTGCATCTGGACTTCCAAACACTTGACAGGCCGATGTACAGGCAGGCAGCCAGGTGAATCAAAGAAAAATGAAGACGCACGTTGCATAACCTCTCCAAATTCTTTAGCAGGCTTTTCGCCTTCTCCAGCTGCGCCTCGTCTTGGCTCGGTTTCGGCCTTTCCAGCTCCGTTTTGACGCCATCCAGGGCGCTGCGAAGATTTCTGCAGAACGGCGTCGCAGCCTTGTCGCCGCTCACGATAATGGCCTGCGCAATTTTTCGTACCCTGTCGATCGAACTGATGGCGAAGACGGTGACATCCGGGCTGCCCGGGGCGCGCGCCCGCGCTCTGTGGTCTGCCATGTTGGCAGCTGCAACTCAACCACAGCCGGGCAACTTCGTCCAGAGCCGGGGCAAGATGGCCGCTAACTGAGGGGCTGTCAGCCGCATCAAACGATGTGAGGAGCGTATGTCGTTGCTCGATGCGGCGATAAAGGGGGAGTGCATTGTAACACGCCGCAGTAGCAAGGCTCTGGTGTTAAGGAGAGGTCGCTCTATATCATGGATGAGGCTCAACGAATCGAAGGGTGCCGGCGCCGAGCTCAATCCATTGGCTCCTCGGGGCGCTACCCCGCACCCTCCATCCTGTTGAACTGCACGTGTAATTGCGCGTATTATTGTGTGTCTCGCAGAAGCGAGTCGCCTGGAACAGACGGAAGTGGGCGCAGCCAGATACCCTATTCAGGGGGCTAGCGCGCCAAGATCTAGTTACAGTGTGGCGTCTTCCTTCGTGGCGCCAGGGCCACGAAGTCAATCCAACACCATCCCTGCCCGAGGCGGCGACGGCTTGAGTCTGCCGACGCGCAGGGGGCTGATGGAATTCGGGTACCGCGAGAAGTGGGGCGAGTAGTGCGACGAGGAGGCCTGGGAGCGGGATGACTGCGCAAAGTGGACGGCCGTGGTGGCGGCGCCGCGGGACCCAAAAGGGCGGGCGGTTCACGATGTAGGGGCCGATGCCGTGGTGGTCCGCCAGTCCATACTTTTGTTCCGAGGAAAACATGTCACCGGCGCCTGTCCCGCCTCGACAGCACGGTCGGTGAACAGCCCCAGATTCCAAAGTCTGCAGCCCAAGCAACGCATTCCCTAGAGGAAAGGGTGTAGTGACAACGAAATGCAGTGATAAGTAGTCAGCGGGGCCCAATAGCAACTCGGAGTCGTCTAAGCACCTTTGCCACTCGACGCCGATAGTAGGGTTAAGTCGCGGTGGATGTGTTCCGTTGTTCACTCTGGCAGCTGTGAAAAGGGCCAAGAGACAGCAGTGGAGGCAAGGGAAGGACTGACGATTGACCGAGGTCAAATTCCAACCATATTGCCATGCTCGAGGCTCGAGACACCTCCCTTACAAGACCAAGAGTAGACAAGCCGCACTATAAATCCAACAGCAAGACCCACCAAGGCGCCCAGGGGGGTAAATGGGACCACGAACCGATGAGGATGACGATGTGGCGACCAAAGTGAGGTTGTCCCTAGGGGTACCGATGGATATGCACCGGGCGCTTCAAGACGGGCTCGTCTCGGGATCACTCCCCATTGCACAGACGAGGCATCTCCTACAACTGATTACGGAGAACACCAATGCCCTTCTCGACGAAAACCAGGACCGTATCGACGGGGAGATCGCCGTCCGGCGTAGTTTTCTCGCCGAGCTCAGGATCATCGGGGGGCTCTTGGACCATCTCCGTGGTATGCAAGGGGAGGAGGATGCGAGGGTCGGTTCCGGTGCTAGTCCGAGGATATCGACAAGAAACGGGCTGCCATTGAGAGCATAAGGACCCAGCTTGCCGCATACCCGGATCTTGCCGTGTCGGGACAGCTGGGCCGTCTCGAGGGAAAAGATAGCCGAGCACAAAGTGCTGGTGTCGACCATGCTTGAAAGGCTCGGTCAGCCTGTTGAGAAGGCCATCAGTGCCGCTTTGGTGTCAGCGGAGAGCTTGGAGCGGGCCATAGCGCAGAGCCGAGGAAAGGGCAAGATGTGAGATGATGTATCCTATTGAGCACCTCCCTGGTAGACTTGTTTTACTATAGTCATCTCCGCAAGCCAAGACTGGGGTACTGTGAACGCCACCATGCCGTCATGCCATCATGGCCTTGCTCTCATGGCCTTCCAGGTTCCTCACTCACATCAACATGTTGGTCACAGTGTTGCGCGCGAGAATGCGCCGCCCTCCTCAATTGGGTCGTGACGCAAGCTGACTGCGATGTTCATGCTGTTGCTCAACACGCAGCATCCTGGCGACTCGGGGGACGTCCTTGACATCTAGACCCTTCTTGTTGGAGAGTCGAGCGATCCATTGACACTACACAAGTGCATCATACAAGCTTCGCCGACCGCTAGCCCCAAGGACCACGAGCAGCAAGGCCAGCCTCGAGCCTCGAGCCTCGCCTACGAGCCCCCTCCCCGCAATTCTCGACCGCGAGCCCCGAGACCAACCACAAGCCTCTCGGTCTTGAGCCCTCTCGACCGCAAAAAGCCTTGACCGTGTGCACCAAGACCGACTGCAAGCCTCGACCGCGAGATCTTCAACTCCAGGCACCCGTAACTGCGCGCCTCCGCGACTGCGCGCCTCGAGAACAACCCCCCAAGAGGAGCCCTAAAAACGGACACCCCCTCGGCCAGGAGCTACCACGACCAACCCTGTGAGCTCTCTTGCCGAAACCCCTCCACTCCTCCATTTCTCCGACCTTGAGCCTATAGGGAGACCACAATCCCGGCATTCTGTCCACTTCTCTGGCCGCGAGCCACAAGACAAACCACCTGCCAGAGCCTCGACCACGAGCCACCCCGGCCGAACATCAGACCTCCCTCGCCGAGGACGTCGACACTTCCTACATCTACAGCAAAGCTTCGACGGCGAAGCCCCCCGAATGTCGAGCCACCCCGACCGACCCTGTCATAATCTCTCGCCGAAGCCCCGACATCGGCAAATCTGCGCCCTTTCTCGCACAGACACTCCGGCTGGGCTTCTCCAAAACGGGCAAGTCTCTGTGTACCGCCTTACCTCCCACGCGTGCGCCGGTAGGCTCAACCCGCGGACAGCGCTGCCCACTCGTCATGCCGCCCCAAGTCTCTCTTATTGCCAGCAGGTGCTCCCAGAAAATGTCGGCACTCTTCAAGTCACGGGAGACTTCCACAACCGGCCCGGCCCCCATCTCTGGAGACGGCGCTGCCCATTCCTTTGATCCTGCCCTCCGATCGTTGTCAACTCGCCCGTACCGTCGAGACTTTCAGGCCTCTGGCTCCCATCCACCAGCTACCCTCAACGAACTTGAAGACGACGCGTACTATTACTCACTAAGAGGCACTGTCCTCGGCCAGCCCATGAACTCTCAATGGCGTTGTCAAGACTCAAGACTCGTTCCGCCGCCCTGTCTCTCTTGTTGTCAGCAGGACACTCACAAACTCAACGACGTTTCGCAAGTCGATGAGCTGCTTGAGCACCTGCCAGGCCATCCATTCCGCTGTCCAACCTCTTCGGCCGTGTTAATTATCTTTGGAACGCCGAGCGCCGTCGCATCATGATCATCGACTTCGACCGAGCCCGCATCCTCCCACTCCCCGAGCCCCAAGCGGTTTCCAGGCTAAAGAAGAAGCAGAAGCGGCGTGACCGTTCCGTGGCAGACGCTCAGAAGCGTAGGGCCCCAGATTCAGGCCCCTCCAGGGACCCAGTTTCCATTTGACGGAAGTACTGTTCCGGGCTGCCCGAGGGCAAGTTCACGTGGATGATGACATCTGACGGAAACAGTATGTCTAGCTACGCATAGCCACTAGCCTTAGCAAAATCCCTAATCTCATCCTATGCCCAATTTGATCCTACGTCCCAATCTCGCCGTAGTTTGTTTGTTAGCGCGAGACCTCTCGCCAAGCAGGCGAGGACATATTCGCTCCTATCAAGGCCTTGTGGGCACAGCCATAGACCTTATATTCTGATTCCAGAGCCTCATGTTCCGATTTCAGGGCCTCGAGCTCCGATTTCCGGGCTTCCATCAACAGTAAGATGGCCTTAGCTCGTTTTTCCCATGTCTCGCGCTAACAAACAAACCAGGGCTGGAGTGTTACCAAGACTAGAGCTGCTAGGAAAGTGGGATAACGGGGATAATATAATATCAGGTTGAGTTTAGTGAACTTTGCTTAATGGTCCAGCACTCTACCTAGTCGGTTCCTTACGCCAGCTCCTGTTCCAGGTTGGCGAAACCAAAACCTCGTACGGCATTGCTTCGGTTGTGCTTGGGCCCGCGAAAAGGAGTTAACAGCGAAAAAAAACGGCTTGCCTGCTCATACACGACGACGCCCCTGCACCGCATTCTTTCTAGGGTGAAATCACCAAAACAAACAGGCTGTGACGAGGGTCTGTTGCCAGAGGCTCGGACTTGTATATCAAGAGCAATACAGTCAATTTCAACTAATAATTCTCAATGGTTTCCTTTGACTGCGACCTTGATGGCCAGTCAGTCCATTGTCTGAGGGTGGAAGCGTCCTCAATCTGTGGGTGTGGCCGGAGTTGGTCCCGACTGGTGCCAGCCGTGTGACACAGGCCAAGGAGGTAAACCCCTTGTCGAAACCTTCATTAGTTAAATGATCTTTGTTTACATCATTTTGGCTACTTTAGTCAACTGCCCGTTCCATTGATCAGGCATCTGTCACGTCCTGAACCCGCTGGACCTCAAGGGTCTTACCGCCATACGCAGCGACAGCATCGATGACTTTGTGAATGGCTTCCACCTCGTCAGGCTCCATGCCCACTCTCAAACAAGCCCTCAGATGCCAATACGTCGGACCTCGCAGGTTCTGGGTCATGATAGCCGGTAGGACAACCAGTTCCGTCTCTTGCATGCTCAGGATTCGGTGGTCGGACAGAAAGAGGCCGTAGGATACATTGACCGAGATCCAGGCTGCTTTTCGTCAGAGAGTGTCCGAACGGAGGGTGTTTAATGCCAAGACTTACGGATGTCGAGATGAGACTGCAGCGTCTTCACATGACCGCCCTTCTCGCTCTTGTAGAGAACCTTCAAGACCTTGGCTGCGCGCTCCGAGGTTTCAGGGCCAATTTGCCAATCCTGTCTAAAGATGAGAATTAGCGCCTCGATTCATCATCGCCTATGGGATGCCCAATCGTTGCTCACCTCGAACAAGAGTAGTCACGGTCCTCAGGCTTTTCGATATCTGAAATCGAAGTGATCGCTTCAATGACTACGGGAATCCCGTTGATGATGATGCACTTGACCAATGCCTCTCTCAGGCGACGGACGAGAGCTTGACGGGAAGCAGGCGTTTGGTACTGAGGCTGGGCAATCAGATGCTCGTACAATCGACCAGCGAGCTGCTGCTGGCCACTGCCGACGAGTGATGCGAGCTTTTGGATGGGAATCTATCGCGTCAGTCACCCGCTAGGGCAATGCAAAATGGGGCCTAGGGTGATTCCTACCACGGTTAGGTACCAGCCATGCTCACGAAATCGAGCGGGAAACCCGGCTTCGGCTTTGTTGAACAGATCCCCCAGGAATTGCGAAGGAGTAGCGGTGGTGGTGGTGGCGGTGGCGGATACGATATTCTCCATGGTTCTTGATGAGATGTGTAGTAGATCTCGCCTCAAGGGCGTTGGTGAAACTGAGAGCCGTCCTGAAATCGGCCTGATAGCGCCCGGCAAAATCAAGGCGCGTGGCTTGGGACGCGTTAGGGCACGACTCCCTTAGCGAGATCGGAGGGCAAAGGAACGCATTGCATGTCGTAGCGCTCGGTGGGGGAGGTGGAAAAAGGGAAAGGAACTTAACGACGGGACCCGAGTCCGGGGGGGGTGGAGAGGGGGAGATAAAATCACCAGACTCTCGTCCAACCACTATCAGCATCATGTCTTTGGGACGGAACCCCTCCCCCCTGCTAGCCAATCAACATGGCCCCTGATATCCGCCGCTGATTCCGACATCTTTGTCTCTGATAGGCCAGTGCCCATTCGAGGCCGGCGAAGGCGGACGGCTGTTGCACCCAGGCACGCCGGCGTGGTTACAGAGCATACAGCCTACAGGTGCATTTCCTTTTCGTGGGATTGGCTGCTGGCGGCACCTAGATTTCCAGAGATACGAATGAAAACAAGAGCCAACTTGCGGGGTATTTCATTAGAAGGTCGGGCCAAATTCACAAAAAGCGGCAAAGGGGCTCTTTCATGTGGTGTCCTTTTGATCCGGAGTGGCAATGGAGGCTGAGATTTCGGCGACTACGTAGGCGAAATCCCGTTGGAATGGCAAGGCTCTGGCTCTGGAGAGGTATGCAGCGGTGAATCAAGGTCTTGCATATGAAGGGGGGAGGGATGCGCCGCGTTGCTGCGGATGTGACACTCAACACGCTCGGTCCGACCCAACTTATCCTGCTAACTCTTTGGCTCGTACCGCGCCAAAGAAAATTTGCTCGGTTCCGTATATGTTGCTAGCCGCATCAAGCTCAACGACGGCCTCCTCGAGCCGTGCTTAGTCTACGGTAATTGGCTGGCAGAGTGGCGATTTAGTTACAGTTGTTCCATTCTTTACGGGCTGGCCGGTCGGGATTATGCCTAGAATGGCTCCTGTTCCAGCCAGCCAGGGCCGGAGCTCAGCATCTTGGCAAATTGATTGAATCAATACATCTGCCACGTGACGCGCATGCGTGACTCGAGTAGGGATGAGTGTCAGCTCACGTAGAAGGATGAGTGTGTTGAATGGTTGAGTTTGAGCTATCAACTTCGACGAGTGACACGGCACTGCCGGCTCACAGATACATGCGACAAGTCGGCGACATATTTCCTGTAGAGGCGGGAGGCATAGGGTCCTCCCATAGCCTTCACGCGAATCTTTACGCCCAAGTGATATTACTGTTCTACCTCGTCTTCTAATGCACGGCTCAGGGGCTTGTTGACAAGTATTGGCGGGGCAACCGACGCATGCCTGATCAAGGGGTCATGAATGAACCCTGGACTCCGACGACAGCATCAGCCGAGACAGGAAGCCCACAATTACGACACTACAGCTATTAGACACTCCTGGTATCATGGATATTCTCGGTCTCGGTTTGACGCGTTGATCGTGTTTACCACCTCGACCGTTTTCTTCCCCCAAGACCCAGCTGGTACCGGCACGACAGCCGCCGGCACGCGTTCTGACTGCCTCCAAGACTGGCTTCCCGCATCGGGGACATCCCCGACTTCAATCGGGCTCCGCACGCAAGATAGCTCGGTGGCGCCCATCCGCGCAAGAGAAAGAAGGGGGCAAGCGGGCAAGAGGGACACACATGTTCCGATCTGCTACTTACCGCTGTGGTAGAAGAGCAGTTGGATCATTCGACAATGATAGTGCTGCGCCCCGCCTACTACAGTTGATGCCATCAACACTAAGTGCAGGTGGTTGGCGAAAAGGCCGTAAACACAGAAGAGGGAGATAAGGTATCTGCCAGGCTCTATTGCAGACACTGAAGGGCCTGTCTTTACTGAGTCCTGTCAAAGCTCGTCCCTTTCTCGATACAAGATACTCCGGCTGTAGAGCCGAGTCTGGAGTGGTGTTGGGCGGCGTCTTGTGACTCTTGGTTTAAGTGTAACCGTGCCGTGGTGCTGGTTGGTTCGCCACCTGGGGCTGCCGGCTGCTGCCTCGCACGCCCGTCCCTCGCCGGTCGCGCAACGGACGTGAGAGGGCAGCCAGATTACAAAAGCTGATTACAAGCTTCGTTGCGGGCTAAAGTTTTCTAACTCCTTACCAACTTCTGTCGGCTTTTGCATGGGATCCCAGTCGGGGCAGTCTTAAGGCTCCGCGCCACCGGGAAAGCTCCAACGATGGACCTGGTGCGCATAACACTACCTCAGAAGCTCTCGCGGTACGTTAGCTTTGGGTCCGAATTAATGGCATTGTTGCAAGAGATGTATGGTGATGACATTGACTTCGCCATCGCAGTAAGTCCGGGGTTTCTCTTGATGATATGGCACAGATGCTGACAATCAGGGGACCTGGGTGCAGCACAAAAACGACCGTTGGTATTTCGATTGCCCCGAGCACCTGTCCGAGGTAAGATACAGCCGGTGACCCGGTGCGAACTGCCGTACTTGCTGGCGCGCAGACTGACGCTGGACCCCTCCCGCAGAGATAGCTCAGGTCAGTGCAATCGAACCTCGCCCGGCATTTCTTCGGTTGTGCTTGGCCAAGCCTGCGAAAAGGAGTTGACAGCATGATGTCTGCGAGCACCAGGAGGGATTAAGTGGTTCATCTTGTCCAAGGGCCCTTGTCGCTGTCGACGATTTTTTTAGGGTGGCAGGATTGATAAAAGTCGCAACGCCGGTAGCAATAGGGACCTGCCCAACTTGGTGGTGGTTGTGGTGGTGGTGGGAGGGCGCGGGCAGTCCAGCATGATGTTGAAGGCCGGAAATGGCTTACTTGGCTGTCTGAACAGGGCTGGGCCTTGGAGGAGGGTGTTCACACAGGCAAGTCCGAAGGAGTAGGCAGATGAAATGAATGGATTAAGCAGTAAACGTAATAGGAGAACCTAAATACAGATATGACACCGAGGGCCGGCTTTTTACCCCTGCCAAAAGGCATCTCCACCGCATGTTTCCATCCGCCGTGTTAACTGCCGTCCAGTCTTATTAAGGGCAACTACCTGACCACGCTCCGGAGGAGTGTTGCTGTATGAATTACGGACTCGCGGTCGGAGAGATGAAGAGGACCGACGTGATTGGGACGGGGTCTGCCGCGTCTTGTCAAGATGGCCCGCAGTCGAAGCTTGCGATCGAGTGTTGGTGTGTTCGCGTCGTTCCCAACATAGATAGGTTCCCGCGTGTGCTCACCGGACGCTGGTCGGAGGGACAGGGACCAGGATCAAAGTGGTGTAGGTAATGGGATGCTAGTAGGCGAGAATATACTGCTTGAACCATGTCCAGAAAGGACCCTTTGCCCAGGTAGCAAGCACCCGTAGCGAGGCCAGCAACTGGTAGATTCCGAGCAGAGAGTTCGTGTCGCCGAGACGGACGACCTTGTACATGGCGACAGCGGTGGGAGTGTCGCGGAAGAGATAGAGGTGCCAGCTGCTGCCGTTGACAATGATGGCAGGGAAGCTAAGCTTGGCCATGATGGCATCTTGGTCGCGCTTGTTGAGCCCCAGGAGATGGAGGAAACGCCGCATGCGGGCGAGCCAGGCAAACATGCACGACTGCAGTTGGACTTTGGCCTCAAGCTCGCTCCCCGAGGTGGCCTTGGTCGCGATGGCGACGGCGAGCGGCTGGAGGACGAGCGATGTCGAGGTCGACTGGTTGATGGTCCGAAGCTGCTCGTCCCTCTCCTTGCCCACTAGGCCGCGGATATGGTGCCAGACAGCGGGTTCCTCGGCCTCGAGGTTGGCAAACAGGATGCAAAAGCCGGCCATCTTGTCGCCCACGACCCTGCCCGAGAGGTCCCTGGGGAGCAAGGGGCGGCAGATGGAGGCTTGTGAGACGGTCTCGGCCTGCAACGTATGCCGTCCCTTGAGGGCGAGGTGCAACATGGGGCTGTGGACATGAGTGCTCCAAGCGAGCTCGGCCTCTTCGAGCTCGTCGCACCGCACCGACCGTTCTCGAATCCCGTAGGCGTCATAAAGTTCATAGAGCAGGGCAAGCGGGTCGCGCGTCAGCAAAGGGTCGTCGTTCTCGCCCGCGAGCATCCAAGGCTGGACAGGGCTCAGTTCATCCCCGAGAAGCCCTATCTCCTCGCCCAGACAGCGCGGCAGAATACCCTGGCCGGTCGAGATCCTGCCGAGAAGCCGGATCAGCGACGTGTCGGCGGCCGACAGATCACGCATCTCGAAGGTTGCTGGCAGTGCCCCCTTGTACTGTATTTCTTTGTGCGCCGTAAATCGCAGGCCGCTGGGGGCCTTGACGGGGCTCGCGCTCCTCCCGCTTCGCTGCGTCCTGGCGATTGTGATGCGCGTCGCACTTGGGTGTGCTGCGGTTTTCTGCGCCGATGCCGAGAAGCTGTCGTCCCTGTTGTCGCTCGACGCGCGATTCCCATCGTGGCACGCGCTGGCGTGAGGCGAGGTAGAAGAGGTAGTGACAGAGGTCGAAACGAAGTCCTCGAACCAGGTCGCCTCCACGACCAGGTTAGCTGTAGGCTCCATTTTGCGACGAGAGAGTGGGAAGAGCTCGTTAGGGTACCTGTTTGTGGATTCTCAGCCCAGCGATGGAAGCACCTCAGCCTGCACCGCTACTGTTATAGGCACTGACTGTACACTCCGTACATGTGGGCCGTGGAGCAGCCATGTCGCCCGCCGCCCACTTGTCGTGCCTGTCATATGCCCATTGCCCCATTCATGATCGGATTCCATCCATGCCTCCATCCTCGATCAACCCAATCATTGCACTCTTTGCCAGCCAGTTGCCCCATTTGCGTCACAGCCCCAGATAGGTGTCGGGCATGATGCAGGTGTTGCAAATTGGTGAGCGTGGAATGCGCTGTCGCCTGACTCTAGCGTCGCGGTGGAGGTGCTTCCCTTGGTGGATGGGTCGACGGGCAGACCTAGCAGTGTCGCCATCAGACAGAGATGGCGGCACAACCGATGACCATAGCGATGACGGCTCCATGTTGGGATCCGTCTCGACGATAGATAGGAATGCATGGTCAGTGCTTTGTGGGTCTCGGAGCCTGGCTCCTCGATGCAACACACGGTTGTCTATGCAATGACGCCGCACCGTAGCGGGAACATGGGAAGCGTTCAAGTTGAGCAGGGAATGCATACCTCACTGCACAAAGGTTGTTCAAAATAAGTAAAACTAAAAAATACTTCTATAGATAAAACTACCTAGTGTACGCGCCTCGTTGCCGTATCCTCACCGATGCTCTCGGGATTTTCGGTCGGTCAAAGCCGCCGTTGACGATAATGGGGGCGCTTTCGAGCTTCCGAGGTACTGTGCCCGTCGGGCTGTTCTCCCGTCGACCGTGGGTGTCCTCCGGCGCCGACCCCGAGGAGGATACGTAGTTAGGTCCCTGGGCGGTGAAAAGGGCTGTGATTAGCCACTTGCTATCGGTGAGGGGGGGGCTTGACGGGCAGGGAGAGCAGACCTCTGCGTCCGACGTGGAGCTCCTCCTCGAACCGATCGGCATGGTCCCGGCGGATGTCCGGGGTCGTGGCCTCTTCCCCAGCTCATTCCGGGATCCTGGTGCATGTACTGCGTGTACTGCGGGTGGGAATGCTCAGGCCAGTAGAACATCTGCTCAGGCGGGTAGATAACCTGCTCAGGCGGGTAGAGGGTCTGCTCGGGCGGGTAGACAATCTGCTCGGGCGGGTAGAAAACCCGCCCAGACGGGTAGCGAACCCGCTCAGGTGGGTAGAAGATGGCGGGGAGGGGGTGAGGCGGGAATACCATCGGCCAGTTGTGGGGACGTGGGACGGGCGGCAATGGATGGGGGTCGGCGTACTGTGTGTATGTCGAAATCGGGTGGGCTCGGAAACCGGGATTGGTAACCGGGAAGGGATGGGAGGCCCGCGGCATAGAACGCCCGCTGGTGCTGTTTGGAACATGATTGAAGTCGTCTAAATATTTGTAGAACGGGTCTTTGATAAGCACCGGCGCGGACCTGTCCTGATACCCCGGATCGCGGACGATGACCTGTTGGCCGCGGAAGATGCTTTGATTGAAAATCCTACCACGAGGGTATAGTTGTCAGGTTTTGGTCTGGCATGCCACGCGGGCACACGTCTTCTCAAGGATAGGGAGCACGTACTCTTGACTTGGCGGAAGGCCCTGTAGCCTACCACCCGGATCCAGCCAGAATCCTTCCTCACACCATGCAGACTGATATATATGTCGAGCTTGAGGTTCGCTTGACCCTTCAAAAAGTCCTTGATATGGTGTCAGGTCGTGTCCTCGGGTACGTTGGCGATGATGAGGTAAAAGGGGCCACTCTCTGGGTCTCCAGCCTTGACCAGAACGCTGGGGGGGTCATCCATCCCTTGGAGTTGGCCCTGTCACATTTGGTTGTCGAAGGGAGGAACAGGGTCGAAGGGAGGAACTGGGTCGAAGGGAGGAACTGGCCACGGAGAGGGGAGAATAGGTTCGGGTGCCCTCCTCATCCATGTTAAATAACCTGACGGAATTGCACGAGCAAACAACGTACACTAAAGAAGGGCATGGACGCCGCGGATCGGGGTTCGGCTCTGTGAGTCGATGGGCCCCCAGCCCTACATGCTTGGTACATCACTGATGATGCCCGCCCCAAGGTGCGTCTCGGCCGCCCGAATGCTAGTTAGGGGGTTGCGATCTCGGGCCGTGGGGCGCGTCAGTTTGCAGCAGCCTTGGCGCCGTCTGAATTGGGGATAGCACCACTTGACATAGTTGCTTTTGTACGTGATTCCCGCACTCATGCTGCATTGCATGCCCATTTTTCGTGTGCCGTGATGCCGGTGGTTCCCAGCTCGTCAAGGGGAGGCGATGAGAAGACAAACACGGCTTGGCGGGAGGGGGGGGGGGGGAGCGGGGTGCAGAGAAAGTACGCCAGGGATTTTGAATCGACCTCTTCGATCACTTCTCCCTTGGTCGAGCTAAGATACTGGGGCCTGCAGCCCGCAGCCGCGTTCACAATCAGCCAACAACTCATCTCGTGCGTCTGTTGGCCCTCCCCTGTCGCCATGTCGACACTGGAAAGATGACCTGTCATTCGAGGATGCTTGACCCGGACTGGATAATGGCAGACCGCAGCCTGCAACCAGTTCGCATGCTTGTGAGCGATTTAGGCGCTTGGCGCAGTGGCTTCAAGTTCCAACCCCTCTCATGTCTTGAAGCCATCTCAGGTTGTCACTGCGCTGCGGAGTAGGTACCCATCTTGCCCCCCTCCCCCCCCCCCCCGATGACGACGCATCGTCTCCGAACATCAACTTCATAATCAGCAAGCGGTTGCGGTCTTAGGTTCTTGGGTCCTGTGACGTAATGACTCAAGATGAGACGGCGAGCTTTTCATTCTTTCCCAGATCCTGTTGCGCGGATGGACAAACTGGGCCGTGGCCATCATCATGGGCGGACGACTGGAAGGGTCGCGAAGTCCTGGAATGGGTGAATGGATGGCGCCACGAGCGATGCCACCGGAATAGCCCATGGGTTGCCCGAACTGGTTGGGGAATGCCTTGTCGCAAGTCGCAGGTCGTCTCGTGGGAGGCAGGGCGTGGGTGTCCAAACCGGAAATGGATGTTTGTGGAAAGATCCAAAACTAAACCTACACTACTGCAGCTGGGTGGGGCTTCATGTTGTATTGCTGGCCGTAGCGCATCGTCTCTTGCAGGGTGTCTCAGCCCCAGTGGCCAGTTGACCCAGCCCTTCTGAAAACCTTGGAGGGCTGGACTCGAGCCAGTCTCGGGCCCTAGTCTGGTTGCCCGGAATCTGGGATCGACGCACCGCATCGGCAGAGCTGCCACCACAGTTACACGACAGCTGTGATGGTCGAATTCTGGAGAGCCATCCACCCCCTCTTCCTCGATGAGACATTACACAGTATGTGTTTCTAGCGTTGCTTTTTTCAGGTCGAACGTCGTCCCTTTTGGGGGAAATGAATGGCAACCCTGTTAGCTACACGTCTTGGAATTGGTCAGTCGCATCTCGAGATCTCTCAGCGCAGAGGGCAACTGGGCAGCCATGTTGGCCCAGTCTCGAGCCAGCCGCACGCAAGCGCCTTTGTCTTGCACCGGACGCAAGAGACACATCCCCTGCAAGCCATGGTCGGTTGAGAAGGTGGCGTGGGTGGCTCAGGTGTGGAGGGGAAGAGGAAAGACAAAAGTTTAAGGGTCCCTACATTCCCCGAAGAGCGAGGAGGCTCGAGATTACACAGAAGAGAGTTATGCTCGAACCATCAGGCGCATTTCCGGCACGCACGACGAAATCCTCAACCTTGCCTACCTACCTTCTCCCCGACCAATCTGTCATAGCGCTCGCAACGAATCCTGAAGACATCAGGCTGGTATCGGTCAGCGAGGCTGGCTCCGAGGCCATAGCAGGCGACGGGGTCAATTACTTTGTAAATGACGTGGCTCTGCTTGAGGGCCACGAGGACATCCTCATGTCTCTGGATTTCGACTGGTCGGTGGGCCACTGGGTGGCCAGCGGAGCCGAGGACAATACAGCGCGGCTCTGGCGAGTGGACCTTGCCAACAACTCGGACACTTGCTATGCCACTTTCACTGGCCATATCGAGTCGGTAGGAGCCGTGGCGCTTCCCAACGTCAGTTCCCAACATCATCAGTACTTCCCACAAGAGCGGAAAATATCATGTCTCCCCGAAGGTCCCATGAAGCAGGCCATGGCCCCGACCCAGCCTCCGTCCCACGTCAAAGCCAACAAGTCTAGACAAAACAGCAACCGACATTCTCCGGGCCGCGAAAAAGGCCACAGCACGCTCGTCTCACCCCTTCAGACACCAGAGGCCTCGTCATCCTCTGCTCCGATAGACGAGATGCTTTTCCCTTATATGGGGACGACACACGAGACAGCACAGCCGCCTATCGAACCGAGCACACACCAGCTTTATCAGGCGCCAACATTTGGACCATGCTTGGGCTACTCTCTAGAGCAAGACCTAACCAACTACTGGGGATATGGTCAGATCTCAGCATTACCAGTCGACCAGATCAACAACCTCACTCCAGCACTTCACGAACCTCCCAACCCCGAAGGTCCTATGAAACGGGCCATAACCTGGACCGAGCCTCAGACCCAAGTTGAAGCCAACAAGTCTCGACAAGACAGCAACCGACATTCTCCGGCCCGTAAAAAAGGCCCCGGCCCCCGTAACCGGGAGGCATATCGGGCATACCACCGGGCAGTTGGGAGGCGGCATCGCGAGAAAGAGTGGAAAGAAAGGGAGCGGTTGGAGGCAGCAACCAAAGATCTGGAGCGAGCCAACGCCAATCTGGTGACTCGAGCGAGAGCCTTGATGGAAGAAAGGCTAGCCTTAAGGGAGGAGCTTCACCAGCATACCTGGATGTGCAACGACGAGCGGATTGTGAACTATCTGGCTGCAACAGTTCGGCCTACGTAAGTCTGCCCTGGGTGGGTGCTACGGTGTGCTTTTGACTGACCCGGTTCTCACATTGAACAGCTTGGTTTGCTTGCTAGCGTGAGACGTCTTGCCAAGCAAGAGAAAGAAGCAGAACACTGGCCAGGTCCGATGCTGGCCTGTAATTCGCATTTCATGCAGATGGCCTTGCAAACATAGTCTTCTTGATGTCTTGTCCCAACCAAAAAAAAAAGAACAGTGCTGGAGTGTGTGTACGTTGAAGGTTGAGGCGGGCGATGGGTTGGAGATGCGCCGCAATCGGATGGATGCATAAATCGCGATTGATATCGATCGGGCCGGGTGCTTGTCCCGATAAACATCCTTGGGTGCTTGGACCCCAACTGGGGGCCAATCGCGGGGGACTGGGGTAGGCTCGTTGCGCTATGGCGTTTGTAGTTCAATGTAAACAGCCACGCGTTTCCCACCAAACAAATTCTCCCGCCACCCCCCCGTCAACGTCTGCCGACCAAGCATCGAACCGCCCGCCAAATCTGCAAACAACCGAGACATAAACCACGGCGAAAGAAGCCAGTCTCTCCACGCTCCCAGAAACTTGAACAGCCTCCTCCATCAAAGACCTCGGCAGCCCTGCCCGCCTCGAACCATGTCGCGATCCATGGCTCCAACGAAAAAGACGCCCTCCGCCTCCACCCAACAGCGCGCTGCCAAGGTCCTGCGCTCCCTCGACGACCTCCAATCCCACCACGAGATCACCATCATCAAGATCAGCGAGCCCATCTCCGCTCTCGCCGCAGAGAACCACCACCACGATAAGAGCCTCCGCACGTCAGACGTGTCCAACTCGTCGCTCGACCCCCCCACGCCCGCGAGCCTCGACGCCGACCTCGACCACTACCGCGAGCTCTTCGCCAAGCTCCGCTTCTCGTACGTCGAGCAGGTCACCAAGGAAAAGTTCATCCGCGCCATCGTCGGCGACCCGCCGCTCATCGTCACCCCGCAGGAGAATGCCGACCTCGAGGCCGGCAACGCCGAGGCCAAGGCGGCGCTCAAGGCGCTCAAGACCGAGGTCGCTGACATGGTGGCCGAGCTCGAGGCGCGCGCGCGCGACCTCGCCGCCCGCCACGAGCGCGTCCAGCTCGACACGGCCGCCCTCCGCGACCTGCCCGCCAAGACGGCCGCGCTCGAGCGCCACATCGCCGAGCTCAAGGCCGCGCAGCAGCAGCAGCAGCAGCAGCAGCCCGGTGGGGAGGAGCAGCCCGAGTTGAACATGCCCCTGGCCAAGACGGCCGCGCTGGCCGAGACGCGGAGGGCCGAGCTGCGCGAGCTCGACCGCGCGCTGGAGCAGCTCACGGCGCAGGCGCCGCGGAAGCGCAAGGAGGTGGAGCGGCTGCAGGTCGAGATGGCGCAGCTCGAGGCGAGACGGACGAACAGCACGGCGGCGGCGCGCGAGGCGAAGCGCAAGAGGGAGGCGGCGCAGGAGCGAGGCGGGGGCGTCGCGGATGACCTCGAGGCCAAGGGGCGGTGGTACCGTGCGACGGAGACGGTGTTGAAAGAGGTCTTGGACATTCAGGGTTGAAGAGGGGGTGGGGAGGGGTTGGGAAGATGTGGAGGAAAGTGGTACTGGGATCCTGTCCCATGGGCACAGGCCCAACGGACCACACGGACCAAAGTGGTGCGGCTCTGGCTGCCTGCCGTCTTCCACCCCAGCGGGCATGTCGTGCTACCGCCACGTCGGGTGTCGCACGCTCGGCGTGGGGCGAGCCGCTCAGCCCTCGACCGCGGCTCTACACGCCCGGCACATCCGGGCATGAGTACGCTACGAGAAAGAATTGGGCCATAGACACAATCGGGCCGCGAGAATCAACGCGGGGTCTGGGCCAGGGATTCTGGACTGCAGGGGGGTGGGCTTGGAGCGGAAGCAAGATACGTAAGCACCATGCGGCGCCGGCAGGGAGATGGGAATTGCTTGGGTTGAGGCGATCACCCTGAATGAGGTCTGCATTGGATATGCAAGCCCGAGGCGCTTGAAGATAGAACGGACATCAAGGTCTAGATTGCCCTCGCAAACAGAGTTCCCCTCTTTGAGGACTATGGTGAGGATGCGGTCAGCTGCATCATGCATGATACCATGTATCGGTTCTTGGGATACGAGCAACATGCGCAAACGGAAGCGTTGGGCAAGGTGATAAGGTGCCGGATCTCGGCAGACAATACCATTTGCTCGCTGGACTTGTCATGATGTTTCTGTAAGTCGTGCTGCGAAGGGGATGAACCGACGTCTTGCCGTCGCCGTGTCGCTTTAGCCAGATGGGCTGTCGAGGGTAAAGCAGAGTTGAAATCAAGACACACGTACCACCGAGTTTCTGTTGAGTGACGTCGCGTTCGGAGACCCCAACTCTTCCTTTCAATACCCCACACGGAGCAGCTCGGAGGCTGATGCATAGTGGTTAGTGAGGAGGGCTGCTCGACGTCGCAGGTCTGGATTGGATCAAGCACTTCGATTACCACAACGGCGCCCCGGACAAAGGGCAAATACCGGTTGTTGATCCTCGGCCGCGGCCGCGGAAGCCACCACTCGACCGGATTCGAGCTCCATTACCAGCAGAACAACATCACCCTGGTGCCCCCAAAATGAGCCATTGGCATCGGGGCAGTCACGCTGTCTGCGGACACGCGCAGATGGTCCGGGTTGGAAGATGGAGATATTGTGTTGTTGGCAACAAGCTCCGTGCGAGATCGTGATCCTTTTGATTGCTTGTCTCCGGTAACGGCTGTGCCGACCTTGCCCCACGGAACGTCAGTCAATGTGTACTACGAAACTGTCAAAGCACTGTAGTATTGTAGCGAACTAACGTTGCTCTACTCCTAGTAGACCCTAATGTAGTTCTTATGCTGCTTCCAATGACCCGTCGTGAAGATAGTACTTTTGCATATGGCAATATCTATACCCCAAGTCCCAAATATTTGTCTTTATAAAAAACGCCCGATCATCATCGGACATGTCAAACACGGCGCTCTCAAAATCCAGAACCAAAATTTTCCCATTCACAAGCTGAAAGTTGGCCAAGTGGGGATCGTCATGGTGTACACCCAAGGCGCGGAGTGCTTGGTAGCATGACTGCAGCAGGGCGGACAGCTCCTCCCGCCTCAGCGTTGCACCCTCGGGCGAAGCCAGCGACACGCCTCCAAGATACTCCAGTAGTATGGCCCTCACTCCGTTCTAGCGCAGGCGACCATAGCATGTCGGAATAACCACGCCTTGCAACGGTGTAAGCCGACCGTACGCCTTCACTTCGGTATCGAACCGCTCCTCGTTGATCATTGCCTCTCCGTCCTCCTTCTGTTTCTTGAGGACCACATGGCTGGGAAGGAACCATTCAGGAAGGACAGCCTGAACCCAGGACGCAGCAAATGCGGGGAGGCGTACAACACAGGATCCAATCAAGCTGGCCACGGTCGATGGGCAAATATGTAGTTCGAGAACATGAGGGTGGAGCTGGAAAAGGCCTGCGGCGTAGGCAGAGACGTAGCGGGTCCTGAGCCAGAAGTGCTTGTTCACGTTACTAACGGGCTACAGATGAAATCGCAGGCAGCTGGAATGTCCCACTTACAACTAGCGTTTTCGGAGACTGGCGTTTGGTGCCCTCAAGTCGAGTAGCGGAGAGGCGGTAGTGCTCTGGCTGCCCGGGAATTTTGTACATGAGCAGCTAGAATTCACGCTTGCGTAACGGAGGCACTGACGGCTAGGTCTCCTCCACATCCATCTGTGCAGAATTGCTGATGTTTTGGTGAATAAGGCTGGGGAAAGTTTTTGCCCACGCCAATGCGTTCCTGCTGCGAGACCAAGTCCTGAGAGATTTTATTGCACGTGACCTGTCTGCTCACCAAACCTCTTGCTGTTGACACCTTGGCAGAGCATGGGCGAGAGTTCTTCACTGGGCGGCCGATTTGGAGAGCTAGCGGCCAGTCCTCCCTCAGCCATCCAGAGGGTTATCTTCGCTCGGTCGACGGAGCTACCGGGGGGTTGTACTGGGGTCACCCAATGGTTGAAGATGGACAGTGGCAGCGGAGATCACGTGGGCAGCATCGCGTTCATTTCCATCATCTTGGGCCACTGAGGCCTCTCTCCTTTGGCATCTCTTAGGCAGGGCAGACAGCTACGACACGTTGGTTTGCACTATTCTTTTGACCACTGCGTGACCCATTGCCGTGATTCCAGTCATCGTGGAAGTGTGCCCAGTAGGATTCGAGGCGCGGCCTCCCCGCCTTCTCCATCCCCCTTTTTTCTTCCCTTTTCCCCCTTTTTCATTCCTTCCCCCCTTGTTGCCCCCCTCCCCCGGCGCTGTTCCCGGCGATGGAGTTCTTCAGACGCAAGACAACGGCCTCATGAAGCCGCTTCCAGCAACCCCTCGAATCGATAATTGGCCTGTATCGACAGGTATCTTCGGGCCAGCTTCTCAATGTCGAGCTTTGTAGAAAGGGCCATATCATAGTCCGAGGAATCAAACTCGACGTCCTCCAAATCCCAAACCATCATCCTCCCGTCTACCAGGACAAAGTTTGACAGATTGGCGTCGCCGTACTGCACGCGAAATGGGTGCATTGCTCGGAAACACGGTAGGAGGAGAGCGGCCAGCTCGTTCATCTTCAAGGTGGCGCCCTCGGGCGACGACATTTGTATGCCCGGGAGATGCTCGAGGATCATGGCCCTTCGTCCATTGCAGCGTACGTGGCCAAAGAATTTCGGGATGACCAGACCTTGGATCGGTTTCATCAGGCGGTATGCCTTGAGCTCGGCATCAAAATCCTCGTCTAGGATTTCCTTGTACGCGCCGAATCTCCGCATCTTCATAACGACGTAGCCAGGAAGGAACCACTCAGGAAATATAGCCCGTATCCAACCCTGGACGCAGGAGGGTAGGAGCGGGACGAAAGAGGCGATCAGGTTTGCGGCGGCGGATGGACGAAGCCGGAGGCCGAGCACGTGCGGGTGCAGGTCGGAGAACTGTGAAGCCATGGCCGACAGGCAGCGGGTCCGGAACCAGAATTGCTTCCCCCGGCGTACGGTGAGCAAGGGAACGTCGCGATGGAGAGAGGCAACACGGAACTTACGATAGGCCGTGGCGGGGGAAGGGGGCGTTCGAGATGGGAGAGCCCCGCGAGCCGCGCGGCCGAGAGACGGTAGTGCTCGGGCTCGCCGGGGCGGCGGTACGCGGGTAGCTGGATCTCGAAATGCTCATCGGGCTGCAGCGAGGATAGGAGCTGTGAGGTGCTGTTACTGTTCATGGTTCATGAACGCAGAATGAATCCGTCTCGAAGGTGCCGCAGGTTCCTCCCGTGATGTTGTCGAGTTCTTGTTGGTCGGGTGAGTGCAAATCGCGGGGCGCCGTGTGCGACTTGGGGGTTTTGCCATCGCGACGGCGATGGTGATGGCATGGCGACAACAATGCTGATAGCAATGGGGAGAGTAACGACGATGGAATGACGGTGGAATGACGATAACGATGCTGATAGCAATAGGGAGAAGTAACGACGATGGAATGACGGCAACAATGGAACCGAGCTTCCGCGATAGCGTGTTGGAAGCGTCTTCGTCACCCTCCCAATGGATTCACACTGGTGGTGGAGCGGCCTGCGGGTCTAGGCAGGGGAGGCTGTGGACGGGGAGTTGTGCGAGGGGTTGCTTGGGTCAAGGTGGCTACCTAGATGGGATCAGCATTGGGTATTTGAGCCGAGACGCTTTGAAGATGGAATAGATTTCAAGGTCTAGATTTCACTTACAAACAGTAAGACCATCGAATGCGTCATGTGAGAGCTCAAGTCATTGCTTTGTATCTGCAGCGTCTCGAATGTAAACACTGACAGGTCAGTCGGCATGGACCTCCCAGCTCGAGAAGAACGCGTCATAAATCGAGAATCCCACTCGTCTGAAGGGGGAATCGGAGCTCCCTTTTCTTTTAATGTATTGGCAAAGGTCGTCAGCGTCGGCGCCGGCGTCGGCGTCGGTGTCTTTTTTGACACTTGGAGACAGCGAAGTGCCAACTGGTCGCCCCTCATACATAATAAGCAGTGCGTATACCAAGATACCTAGTGAAAAGACGCAAGGGAGGAGGGGGCATGGGCAATTCAACCGCGGGGTGATATGAATTCCCCGCATGTCGGGGGCGGGGATGGGTCCCTTCCAAGTTTCCACTGCGGTGTCGGCGCCGGCTCCACGGGTCTCGACCGGCTCGGTGGTGGGGTTTCCCCAATATGCGAATGGTTAGGCCTCGAGGGCCTTGAGCTTTTCTTCCCACAGCAGCAGGAGCTCAACCTCGGGTTGTCGAAACTGGGGCATTTACCGGCGCAAAGAAAAGTTGGTCTCCGAAACCCTTCTCTCTCTTTGGTTTCCCTCTCCCTGCATAACTACCTACCGACGGAAAAACATTGCGGAGGGCCGAAGTCATCGCCTTCGTCCGACCATCCGACCATGCCCCAACTCTGGTCCCCCACCAGCCCCACGCACCCCGGCCGCCGCTTCGCACAAGTCATCAAGCTCAAGCCCGAGCGCGTGGCCCAATACAAGGAGATGCATGCCGCCATCTGGCCCGAGGTGGCTAAGCAGATTCGGGAGTGCAATATCCAAGACTGTGGGTGTTTTCCCCTCTTTTTATCGGTTCCACACTTGGTACTCGTGAACCATGCGAGGGCGCCCAAGACTGACGCAGACGCACCCCCTAAACAGACAGTATCTCCCACGATGCCGCCACCGGCTTCCTTTTCGCCCACTTCAAGTACGTTGGGTCCAACTACGACGCCGACATGGCCTCGATGAGGGCGAACCCCAAGGTGCAGGAGTGGTGGAAGATCACCGACAGCCTCCAGGAGTCCGTGGTTCCGGGGGCCAAGAGCAGCGAGTCAGGGGAGCCGGCCTGGTGGAAGCCCCTCGAGGAGGTGTTTTATCAGCCGTAAGGTACCGCCTTTCTCGGGAGGAAGCGAGGAGTCGGGTTGTGGAAGAAGATCGTCTCCCTTGGGTTGCGTAGGTAGTCTTTTAGCAAGGCGTTGGTAACCTGGAATCGTACTATCCCGACCTACGAGGTGTCCCGTTGACAAAGATTCGAGGTGCTATCTCGAACCACCAAAGAGTGCTTTGAAGATGTTCAAGGGATTTCCACCGGACCCGCCCCCGCCCCCGCCCCGGCCACCATGTCGTTTCGCTTCGGATCGGACCCATTCCTCGAGAAACTTGCGGTCGGACAGTCTCCTGCCGTCGGTAATCTTGGTCTCGACCTGGGCCTCCTGGGCATCAAAGCTGAGGAGTGTCGGGATCGAGTTGATCATGTAGGTGAGCCCCAGACCGGACGACATGACGTCGGGCGCATCATATTCGACGGTGCAGTACCCGACCCCACCCTCGGCCTCCCCAACCCCGCTCTCGACGAGATCCCGGAGGAGCGGCTCGACCGTGCGGCATGTCGGGCAATAGGACGTTGTCCAGAGCGTGAGGAGCGGTGTTCGTGAGGACGACGAGAGGAGCTGGTAGTTGTGGAACTGGTCAAGGTTTCGGACCCTGCGAGTCTAGGTGTCAGGGCAAACGTCATGTACCAGGTCCCAGAGAGAGGAATGTCACCAACGAAGCGTATATCTGGTTTTTGGCACGGGACCTCGCCGTCGTCGACAGTGAGACTCGCGACCACGGTTGGCGTGCGACGGAAGCCTTGGCTCGACAAAGGACGCGCCCGGGGAGGGGTGCTGGTCGTATTGGAGGCAGATGCATCGTGGTCAGGCTGATTCCGATGAGGCTCTGCGTGCGGCAGTTACGCGGAGCTTTGTGCAACTTGTCGAGAGTCACGTTGGACTTGGCGGCGGGAATCTTCCGAGAGATTGAGTCGAGCTCCGTTCGTTGATTCGCGATCTCAGCGCCTGCATTTCAGTGGCTGGTGCCGCCAAGAGCGCCAGAATCCTTACGTCACCATGCGTTCAGGTTCTTTTTTTCGTCCTCTTCCTACCACCGGATACGTCGGCACCCGCTAGCAGCACATGTGAACCGAGCTGAGGTCATGCCAACATGTTCCGTCTCCTGGCTGTTGAAGTTGCGGGAAACCCACATAGGGGTTGGTTCGTGATGTTCTCTATCGCGAACAATGGTTATGGCCCCCAAAGTCTCGAGCTTCATGGGACGGGAACCTGGTCGGTTGGGAAATGGACATGCAGACACACAGACAAGGCAGAGACACTCACACACTCCACTTGTTGGAGGTCATCTGGGCTGTCGCTTCCCCGCTAGCGTACGAGCAAGGGAAGCCCCTGTGGAGAGTTGTCGTGATGGCGGAGGACGGTATCAGCCGTCGCGACACCGCCAAAGATCTTCGCATTCTCCTCGCTTTCCCGTCTCCATGCTGAGCTTTATGTATCTATCCTTGTCAAACGACCTTCACCACAAGGTTGGGCGGTGCTGTGGTTTTGGGACTTCCGTTCTGCCCGTGGCCGCCGAGCCGTCCAAAGGGGGGGCTCTTGTCGCCTCCATGGCTCTTGTTTCTTGTTTCTTGTTTCTTGATTCACCACAACTCCCAGCCAGCTTGGTCGTCTTGGAAGCGTCCCATGTCCCGCTTCCTTCAAGGCTTCAACCACTCTCGCGCGCAGCTCTGGACCAGTGCGGTAGAGATATCCTTGGCCCAGCCTTGGCGATGCTCTGTTGATCAACCGTCGGCATTGTTGAGGGAAAGGGATGGTTGCAGTCGACATAGGGGAGGCCCTCGGGTCTTTCCACTTCGCCCACCGCCCCACGCGCGTGACACTCGCGCAGGCCGTGACATCTGAATCCCATGCCTGTCGCGTGTTTCCATTCTATAAAGCTCCTGACATTTGAGTCGGCCCCAACTCTCTTGGAACCGGGGAAAGCGCTGCGCTGCGTTTCCATCCTGTCGTGGGCGACTTACCTCTCGCCTCCGTTTATTCTCCACAGCCCACTCTTGCAGCATCCCATCTCCCCAAATCCTGACCCCCGTCTGCCATCCTCATTGATCCAATAACAGCAACCTATTTTCCATCACACGATATCCTGTCTGTCACAAGCCTCCTCGGGCAATTTCCTACATTCTTCGCCTTATTTCCCGAAACTCCTGCGGCAAGCTTCGAGACCCTACATCCGCCTTTTTCTTCCGGTTCCTCTGCATTTCGAGATTCTCGCCGGATATTCTCTTCCCTCTCCGGACCGGACGGCTGAGAATCGAAACCCCCGGGCGACGTCGCATGGCGCCGGTGATCGCGGAGTCATCCCCACGGCGGCCATGGAGTACTCTTTTTCGAGGTTCCGCGGCCGAGGGCCGAGCGGAGGAAAAGACCGGGCCTTCGACATGGAGCATGGGAATTCTCAACGACAGCCAGACTGTCGAAGTGCCAGGTATGCCCACTTGCGATACCCAGACAGGCAGCTTGAGGACTTACAAGCATAGGGTCGGTTCTTCTCCTCGCCCTTGATCGCAATGAGCCACTGGGACTGCGAAACACGCCTGCGCGCACATCGCACTCGTCCATCCCCGTTGGGCTCGCTGAGCCGCCCCCAGCGCCGGCGGAAATGTCCACAAAGATGACAAACGATGGAAAGTTCATCTTGGATCCTCAACCTGAAGACACAGCCAACGACCCCCTAAACTGGCCGGCATGGCGGCGAGACTGCGCCTTGCTCTCCCTAGGCCTGTTCTGCATGGTCGGCGGCGGCATGACGCCTATCCTCGCAGCAGGGTTCGGTGATGTCGCCAAAGAGTACGATGTAGACGTCGCGAGCGTGTCGCTCACCACCGGCCTCTACATGATGGGCATGGGCCTGGGCTCCGTCGTCTTCTCGCCCACTGCCATCCTCTATGGCAAGAGGCCGGTGTATCTCTTTGGCGCGCTTTTGTTCATTGTGACATCGATCTGGTGTGCCGTGTCGCCAAACTTCATCTCGTTGGTGCTAGCACGCATCTTTCAAGGCGTTGCTGTCAGTCCGGTCGAATGTCTACCTTCGGCAACGATTGCCGAGATCTTTTTCCTTCACGAGCGCGCATACCGCATCGGCATCTACACGTTGCTCCTTCTCGGTGGCAAGAACCTTGTCCCCTTGGTGAGCGCAGCCATCATGCAGCGCTTGGGCTGGCGTTGGGTGTTCTGGTGAGTCTACTAGCTCCCATGCGCGTCGATATTGATCTGACACTGTCTCCTAGGATTGTTGCCATGGTCGTGGCTCTATGCGGCGTTTTACTGTTCTTGTTCGTCCCCGAGACCTTTTGGGATCGCAAGCCCATCCCAAAAGTGGCTAGAAAGGGGTCTCATCGGCCGAGCTTCTTCCGCCGGTACTCCTCAAAGCATGGTGCTACCCCACGCCCGTCTATTCCGGCTGCCCTTCCGCCCGACGAGGCCAGCGATGTCCCAGCACCGGTAACGGATGATCACCAGGGTGAGAGGGCCCATCACGTTGGTTTTGCCCCCGAGCCTGTGAGCGGGGACTATTCCGCTCCGGTTCCCGATTCCGAGTTCAAGCGCCGTGTATCGACGGCACCTAAAGACCCATCTTCCGGCGACTCCACCACCATGTCTTTCCCTCCCCAGGACTCAGGTGCAAACGCCTTCTCTCCACCCCCTAACACGGCCGATGCTGCCGAAACGGATACCGAATCCCAATCGCCGAGTAGTCTTCGGGGTGCCGCCCAGCCGGCCTACACAGTAGCACTGCGAGGACTGCCCCCACGGTCCTTTGTCCAGCAACTCCGACCTTTCCACGGGCGTCTCAACAAGGACAAATGGTACAAGGTTGCCGTGCGGCCGCTCATCCTCTTCTCATACCCTGCGGTGCTCTGGTCGGCGGTTGTCTACTCCTGCTCCGTCGGGTGGCTCATCGTCATCTCGGAGTCGGTATCCGTCATCTACCGCGAAGGACACCCCTTCCGCTTCAACGCCCTGCAGGCTGGTCTCGTCTACATCTCCCCCTTCATCGGCGGCGTTCTCGGGACAGCTGTGGCCGGCAAGGTGTCCGACATCATTGTGAAGGCGATGGCACGGCGCAATGGCGGGCTTTACGAGCCCGAGTTTCGCTTGGTGATGGCGCTCCCCATCACCATCACGACAGTTCTCGGCCTCATGGGGTTCGGCTGGTCGGCCCAGGTGCAGCGCCACTGGATGGTCCCGACGGCGTTCTTCGGTATAATCTCCTTTGGGTGCTCGCTCGGGTCGACGACAAGCATCACGTTTTGTGTCGACAGCTACCGACAATATGCTGGCGAGGCGCTGGTGACGCTCAACTTCAGCAAGAACATCTTTCACGGTCTCGTCTTTAGCCTGTTCGTCACCGGGTGGCTCGAGTCTGACGGCCCTAAGAAGGTATACATCTGGATCGGCATCATCCAGCTGATTCTCATGTTGTTTACGATCCCCATGTACATTTTTGGGAAGCGCGCTCGCATGTGGACGGTCCGCAAGAACTTTATGGAGAGGTTCTAGATCAGGTTCTCCAAGCTCAAGTACTGAAGCATGGGTGAGGGAGGGATGTTGCCAATGGCTTTTGCATGACGGCGGGAACTTGGGAATGAACTCGGGCGTTGAGGTAGTCTTGGTCATCTTCTTGGTCGGGTTTGGTAGAGTTGCGATTTCAACTGTCTTTGCATTGCATGAGGTGCCTGCTGGGGGTTTGCATGAGCATAAGACCATTTGTATTTTTTCCCCTCATACAGATATCAATGAAGCACATACGAGCAACACAGCTTGATCTTGACGGACTAACAAGGCCATGGGTTACTCTCCTTTCCAACTCGGGTTGAGTGACACCTCGACGACGGAGCTCAGGGGCTTCCATCATAGTGCGACACCGTCATCGTGCGCACTGTCCACTGTCCACCCCTCCATCGCATCAACAAACTTTTCTATACCCCCCCCACCATACATCAACACCTAAAGCAGCTCCAGGTAGCTTCCTCGCAAAGCAAATCCAAACCCAAGCCGACCACGCTACCAACCAACGACCCCCCCCCAACCAACACCATGTCCCGCACCACCACCATCCCCCCCTCCTCGAGCCGTACCTCGCCCTCCCCCCGGAGACCGCCCTCCTCGTCCTCACCGGCGTCCTCGGCGCCAGCACCAACTGGCTCGTCCTCCGCTACCTGCACGCGCTCCTTAAACCACCCCGCCAAACCACCACCACCAGTACCGACCAAGAGCAACCCCCCGAAGAAGAGACCCGCCTCCTCCTCGTCAGCTTCCTCCGCGACTACCCCTTCTGGCGTGACGGGTGCTCGCGACTAGGGCTGGACCTCGAAGCGCTCGCGAACAAAGGGCGGTTCGGCTTCGTCGACGGGCTGGGGGGGTTGTTCGCCGCCGCCGAGACGACAACGACGACGCAGCAGCAGCAGCGGAAGGGCAGGTGGCCGAGCATGAGGCGCGCGGAGGCGGGCGAGGTGGGGAGGGTGGTGGGCGGGGTGGCGGATGCGCTGCGCGGCGGGGGCGGGCGGGTGGTGGTGGTGGTGGACGGGATGGACTTTTTGGTGGCTGCCGGCGGTGGGGGGGACGTGGAGGGGTGGAGGGGGGTGGTGATGGGGTTGAGGGAGGTAGGTGATTTGTTGTCTCTGGGGTGGGAGGGCTGGGGTGGGTGGCTGACATTCATTCTCTACAGAAGGTGCACGCAATGATTGTTACCCTAGCGGCGGACGAGCCGTTGATTACGGCGCAGAACACGGCGCTGGAGAAGGGGCACGCGGCGTTTGTTCTGTCGCTGGCGCATGAGGCACAGATGGTGGCGAGCTTGCGGCTGCTCGATACGGGCACCGCCAAGGATGTGAGTGGTGTTTTGAGGATTACGGGGGGCGGGGATGACTCGGGACACGCCGTCGAGGAAAAGGAGTATCTCTACCACGTGGGGGGCGACGGCGGCGTTCGGGTGTTTGAGCGGGGACAGTAGGCTTGACGCCGAGAGACCATCACGTAGACCAGCCAGCTACTTGTGTCCCTCGGACCGAGGAGAATGCGGATGAATTATTGTGGACAGGGAGCGTATGATGAATGCTTCTTGCTGTCACATCGACGGGCCAGGGAACGGGTACGATGCGCGTCCGGAAACATGTTTACGCCATTTTTGCATGACCCTCTGCTTGATGTAGCCCGTGAACCAAATTTCCGCGCAACATCATGCCTGGTTGTAGGTCCGTCCCAAAGTCCAGTCCCTGTACACCGCTCGCCCAGGTAGGATCAGTCTGTCCTCCGCAATCCCGTGTCCCCGTTCGCATCAGTCGTTGCCCTGCCATTCCCCGTTCATGCGGTGGCGGTGTTGGGTCCCCGCGAGCCCTTTTGGTTGCCAGTCTGGAAGCCGTTCTTGAACTTTCTCGCGACGGTGCTGAGGTAACGCATGCGGCCGGTGCCGGTAACCTTTCTGCGCTTCGCCTTCTCGGACCAGTTGTCTGCAGCCCCGCCATATTAGCACCGGATGCTCCTGCTCGAGGGTATCGTGACGAGGTGAAATCCTCGCCGGGGGGTTGCGACGTACACTTGCGGATCTTGGCAGCCGGGTAACCGCACGAAGAGCAGGTCTTCTTCTGGTTGTGGAGCGAACGACGGCTAGAGTTCAAACGTCATAGTCAGCTTCCATTCCTCGTAGTATCGGCCTGCCATCGTGGGGTCGAGGTTCGTCGGTATCGTGCTTTCGGATTCGAGGGCGGCTTACCCGCAACGTCTGCAGAGACCGTGGGTCTTGGTGTGGCTGTCGAGCAAAAGTCAGCATTGGTGAATGTTGGCGAGGTGGGAGGGTGGAATGCGTACCGCTTGCCAAAGCTGGAAGTTCCCTTGGCTGTGTTGCAAGTCAGCAAGAGTGTCCCACCCGGATCCAAAGCAGTCGTTGGATATGCAGAGGCGTAGTGCAGAGCCCCGAAAGTCTCGAGTATTATGGTTTAATCGTCGGAGATGTTCGGAATGGGAGATCGAGTGTCGGGGGTGCGTCGCGGTTGGGGGAATTGGTCACGTACTCATTTTGGCGGTTGCTCTATTGCACCAGGTTAGTATCGTCAAGGGCCGTCGAGGGCGAACGTTGAGGAAGAATTACCTTCGTCGTCGGCGAGAGGGAGCGGTGGTATGATGCGGTTTTCGAAGTCTGGGATCCCGAAATTTGCGAATGTGCGGGCGAATGGATTTCCAGCTTAGGGCTGGTGGGCACAAGCCACATTCTGGTTCGCAGCCACTTTTTGCCCCATCAGATCCGTGCACGCCAAGCCTTCCCCACTCTTCAAACCAACAAAACTACACGGCGAGTGCGTCTGCCAGGTGCAAGATCGCGCGGTGGAGGCCGCGCAGGCTGCGCAGACGCTGGACGTCGCGCCTCCAGAGTGGCAAGTGATAGACACGATAGGCACGATAGACATGATGGGACATGACGGACACGATGGACACATTGGACACGATGGGCGTGATGGACACGATGAATACAATGGACACGATGGGGCATGGTGGCCTGGCCACAGTTTGAGCCGCTGCCGCAGTCCTCGATTCCCGCAGGCCCAGCAGGGAAACTTCGAACCTCAGACCCTTTGCGGCGGTGCAAGGGGTTGTGGCAGCTGTCCAAAGTTCGCTGCGCGGGCAGCATCTTCACAATTCCGCATCGTATCCGCCAACCACAAACGCCTTCTCCTCACACCAACCTCGGTAGCCGTCAAGATGGGCTCGACTGTCACCCCCGAAATGCGCCAGATGGGGTGGGTGGAATGTCCATTTCCTTGATGCGACCGGCCAGCGGTTTGCCGGTGTGTACCAGCACCAGCACCCCGGCGCGCGCGACACGTGGGCGCTCACGGTCGAAGATGTCTGGCACGAGCTGCGCCTTTGTTTTTCCTTCGACACGCCCCCTGCGCTTCCCGAGCCCGACACCCCCGCAGCAGCCTCCGCAGCCCCCGAGTCCCCCACTACCGGACACCACAAGGCGTGGCGGCTGTGTTTGCTCCCCGACCTGCCCACCGATGCGCCCGGGCCTGCGCCGGCGGCTACCCTCATCGACCTCGAACCCGATGACAGCGATGTAGTCCAGAACCTGCAACTACTCCCTGCCCCGTCAGCCGACGGTATAGACTCGTACCATGTTGTCTTCCATGCCCCGGCGCGATGCAGAGACCCGGGACCCCTCCGCTCCCACCGCCCGACTGCCCCGTGCATCTGGCATGTCCCGACGCCTACCCGAAGGCACGAGGCGCGATACCTCCCGCCTACTAAGCCACCCAGCGACCCCCGCGTCGCCGTCATTTGTCGAGAAGCGGAAGCGTATATCGGTAGCGGAAGGGGAGACTGAAGACGACCCCTCACACCTCTTGTGGCTCTGGGACGATGCGGAACGTGTCCGCAATCACGATTACCTGCGTCTTTATTGGCTCGAGAAGCCGAAGCCCACGGGGGCAGAGGAAGGGGATACCAAGGAGCTAGCTACGTCCGACACCGACCACTATTTTCACGATTACGTCGAGCAGGTGAAGCGCCGCTTAGCCCTACACGGATTCACGCGGACATTCCAGCTCGAGAAAGATCCGAAGCGGCAAGACAAGCTGACAACAGGGTAGATTATGGGAATGTCATCGATGGGGCCTCGGGGATTTGCGGCTTAGCGAGGAGAGCCTGCATGCCAGGAGACATTTTCTGGAGTCTCTCAAGTGCAATCACGTTGGCTTGAAAGACCATGCGCCCATATCGCACTGAACACCACCAAAGGCTGGAACGCAGGGTTTGCAACAACTACAGCTTCCTGACTACCTACTCAATGTTCCTCAGCTGCGCCGCCATCTCTTCCGCACCGAGCGAAGTCCTAGTCTTCCGCCCCGTCGTCCCATGCACTCCCGGAGCTGGAGCACTGAACCACTCGCTGTCCTTGGCGTCCCATCCCGTGCAGTGAGGCCTTAGCTTGCTCATGACGTCGAATTCCGAGCGGAGTGAGCCAGTGTCGCTGAACCCCAGCGACTCTTGCAACCAAGTCCGCCACATGGCCAACATGCTGTCCGTGGACGCCTTGATCCCTATGCTGACGCTCCTATGCTACAAGACCTTACTAAACGGAGAGACATTGACGTGTGGACCGCGCCAAGTTCACCGACGTCCTAAAACTGACCAAACTGAAAGAACGTCGCCCCATGTTCGCCAGCGCCCACCACCCGCATTCCCACTCATCCGCCTGCTTGGGGCTCGAGACAAACACCAGCTGTATAGGCTGTGCCTTGGGGAAAGGCCCCGTCGCCCACCTGATGGGCGTACGGAGACGGGAGAATGTCCGTCAACCGCTTCCCTGACAGAGTTCTTCCATGAATCGATGGTCTTCCAGACATGTCACAACACGGTCAGCAGGGAGGGCAACAAGGGTTGTGGCAACTGCATTGTGCAGGGCAAGGCCTGCTCGCTTCGCGAGCTTGGTTCGGGTCTGGGAATCGGGTCTGGGAATCCAAACGGCTCCGCCAACCCTGATTTGGCGGCGAAGGGAGAGGAGGGGTTTGGGATGTTGCAATGGGGGCAGGCCGCACTATGTACGCTAGGGTTAGGGTCCTCTTTGTTTATACCCCTGAGGCAGAGCCCCGGGGGGGGGGCAACCCTAATCGCCGCCTGCTCGTTTGCCTCCAGGAGAGAAAGGAGCAATCACCAACGCCGTGCAGCTGCCAGACGCGGAACTCCTTCCATCGATTCCATTGCCTGGAGAGGGCCTTCCACGCCTCCTTTGCGTCCGCTGGGTGTTGTTGTCCGGCCCACGGCCGCAGCAGGTGGGCGTACGCGTCCGGGTTCGCTTCGATCTGGGACAGTTACTCTCGTACTCGCGATCTTCGTCCTCGGGGGGCTCGACCGTCGACGAGCGAGAGGGGCTCGTGCAATAGCTTTGCGTCGTGCGATGTTCCGATTCGGATGGGGATTCCATGTAACAGCGCGATGAGGGCGGTGGCGTCGATCGATGGTGCTAGGGCTCGATTTGCCACTTAACTACGTAGCAGGGTTTAACTATTAGATCTGTTTTCCTCGTAGTATAGGTAGTTGTAGATGGCGATCCAGTACTTATAGAAGTACTCGGCTAAGAAGAGCCCTCTCGGTGTCGGATAGCCTATCCCAGCCCGTGATGTTTTGGATGTTTAGAGAACCGTCCGGGATGTTGTCGCTGAGATTCTGCCGCACGAAGCTGGCGCCTCCTCCACGCTGAGACGGAGAAAATCTCCGGCTGAGAGCTGGCCCGTCGCCATAGTCTTTTTTTGTTCCGACATGCGTGGTATAAATGAGGTCAGGGCTCGGGGGGGCGGGTACAGCTCCCCTTTGCAAGAATTGCCCCGGCCTGGCCAACGGGCATGACAGAGGGTTGAGATGTTTGCAAGCCCAGCAATCTCGATCTTCTTGTGGGAGGGCCCTGTCCCGCGAGGACGACCTAGCATGGTGCTGCGCCTGGCGCTGGGGCGAGCCAGTCTGGTTCTGGGTCCCCGCGCACGGTCTGACGCCACTGTTACGGTGCGATTGCTGCGGGCAGCGAAGGATCCCAAATAAAAGGCACGAGGTTGCCCGTCGATATTCTGAATCCTCCCTCATTATCCCCATTACTTCAACCATGCAAGCAAGCTCCGCACGGCATCCCCACCAGCCAAGCATCACCACAGTACCACCCCCTCATCCCCACCACACCCCCCTTCCCCATCCAAGTTGCCAACTCGCAACTCTCCGAGATGGCCGCTGCCGACAACTCGCCCACAAACGACTGCATCATCACGTTTATCGACAATCATGAAACCACGCAACGCTCCGCTTCCGTAATCAGTGTTCAAGGAAGCCTCGAAGAGAACCATGCCGCTACGCCCACCTACCCCGAGGCTCTTCTTCCTTGGATCATCCAGACGGACCGCGCGTCGCGGCCGTGGAGTTCCTTCGCCGACTTTGGTCTCGGCCGGGTATCTTCAGCCGGGTGACACTCTCGACACGGAGTCCAAACCGCGGTACAGGTTGTCTGTCTGGAAATAGAGGCACAAAAGCTGTTTGCTTGCGGGAGACTTGACGTTCTGTGGTGAGACGGGAAGCGACAGGTCTAGGTGAGGCATGATTCATGAGATGCGTTGAGTGACGGGTTTTGGCTGCTATGTATGATTTGATAGCCTCATTTCGACGGGCTCCTCGATATGTTTGTCCCGAAATCGGTTCAGCTCGAGGACAATGTACACAGCGAAAGAAGGAATGCATGTTTGACGGCAAAGCAGAGGATCGTGAGACTTGGTGCCCATCTTGAAGAAGCTTTGTTTTGCCGCTGGAGGCGATATCGGTTCTGTCGTGTTCGACATGCTCGCAACGGCCGTTGCAGCAACCGACTCTCCCACTTTTTGGCACAAAAAACCAAGGCAAGAATATTCTGCAGTGTCATGTTTCCCAGGTTCATGACGGCATATGCATTGCCCATATCGTTTTGTTTTGTTTCGTCTACCCGGATCATCTTTGAAGCTGCGTTTGTTGTTTCTCAATGCATGCCGTATTGCCGCCCTGTTTACGGGAGATGCCGGAACAGCTGGTACAGGTCCTCGCCGCACGACGGCACGCAGCGAGGCCTGACCGTTCCCGTCCGTCGCGGGCGCCGCGGCCTCGTCGGTCGGCCCGTCGCGAATCGCGATCATGTCGTCCCGGGCTCCCGAGCAAACGCACCGGCGGCTTGCAGGCCGGAAAAGAAACGAAGAAAAAAAGCTTCCATGGCACCCTTCCAATGGCTCTGAATCCCGCCCACATTTGACAGGGAAACGTCTTCCTTGTCAGCAAGGGTGACGCGCAATATGCTCTGTCCAGCTTTGATCATGCTGGGGAAATATGGTTGACCAATCCATGGAGGCGACGATAACGCCTGCTTGCGATGGGAAGAAAATGTCGTTCTTCACGCTTTGGCTTTCGGAATGAATAGGCGAAGAGTTAGCCCCGACGGAGTAAGGTAATAGTCGGTACTTTCCGACGCTGGGATGGGATCGGATCATGAAGCGAGACGTTGTCTCCTCCCTTATAAGTGGTAGAGACTCTTTTCAGGGGCCCTCCCTCCCGTTGGGTGCAGCTCGCAGCTCGCCTGCTCCGCCATGCGGTGATTGATGTGCATGCCAGTCCCCTCTTGTGTGGACGGTGACAGGTGCATCGCGCTGCCGCAGTCTCGAGGCTAACGCAGGGGAATTGGAGCAACCCCGACATCGACTGCGGGGGGACGGGACTTGGAGGAAATCTTCTTGGGGACTCGGCGCGATGCCCACCGCCATACAACACGACGGGAGTAGGTATCAGGGCTCCCAAGCCTGCCTTCAATCTCTTCCAATGCCTCTCAAGGAACTTGAGTCCATCACTTCCTACCATCTCAAGGTTCTGATTCTCACCAAGACACATTTGTTGGTGAAGGCTCTCCTCCTCCCTGCAGCAAATCCCACGTGATGGCGGGGAAATCCACAGGAGCCCAGCTCATCACAAACATCCCCCTCTTGCATGAACAGCATTGTCCGAACAGAAATTGAGAACCACATATCGGCCCGTGTCGACACGACTCCAACGAGAATTCTTGTTTCCTCGGGCTGTTGACCATGACTCACCGCCTCCAGTCGTCTCTTCTCCCGTCAACACGGCCGGTCCTTGCATCCCCCACAACCGAGGTGTCTCCTCCCGCCACTCACAGCCCAAACCCGGATGAGGCAAAATGTAAACAACAAGACCTGACACCACCACGCGTCATCGACACGCCAAGCTCTGGGATGGTTGTTTTGTTTGGCCCACTGCATGATGTACACAGCCTTCCTCCTGTACTCCCCTTACCCTCACAGCCAAGAGAGACCGACCCTCTGCTGTACGAGTCTTGATCTCCAGCCTTTTCCCGATGCTCGCTCGACCTGAGTCCAGGTACACAATCTATTTTGACCGTGTTCTGAGAGGCAGCTCGTGCAATATCCGGGCCTGAGCAGGTCAGGTCCCTAATTGAAGCCTGGAACCAGAAAAAAAAAACAGAGTCAACAGGCTCAGTCAACAGGCTCAGTCAGGTTTCAAAGCCTGAGTTGGCTGTTGCTAAATGCCTGCCTCTGGCTGACAGCGGACAAAGCGGAAGGCTGGACACCCTCCAATCACAGAGGATAGAGACCCAGAGTCAGTGCCTGAGGCACCAGGACTTCAGGACAGGGAGACTGGGCAGGGCCTGTGAAGTGTGCCATTGGCGCATCCCCGTCCCCCGTCCCCCGTCCCCATGATGGAAACATGACGGAAACGGACTGCTTCGAGAACACCAGCGATCGTTGACAAACGGACCTGAGGGCTGCGACTTATCGACTTGCCGCCTTGCTTACCTAGGTTCGCTGCAGCGATCGTCCTCTCTTTGGGTTTCCTACATTTCTGCCTCTCACACCCGCTCAACGACCACGAAAAGACGACCTCGTCAGCACCCCGTCGGCATCCCCGCTGGCCCCCTCTCCTCGGGCCATATCCTGCGCCCGTTACAGGCGTGTTCCCAGCGGCCAGAGGGTGGTGGTGGCCCGGCGTGTGATTTGCTGCAGAGCCCGGCGCGTCAAAATCGAACAGAATCAATTGACCCCCCCGAGCCCCAACTCGGTCGGACTTTTTGGCTGCAAAGTCAACAGACCCGTGGACCCGCCACCCTCCCTGGACGAGTCGCGTAATCTCCTTCCGACACAAAACAAAAACCCTCTCGACAACCTCGCCGACGTGTTGTCGCCCCAACATTCGCCTCTCGTATCCGCCATAATCAGTTTCTTTTTTGCCGTCTGACGTCTTGGGGTCTGTCTTTCATTGAACACGGGCACGCTTTGCGTGGCAGCCGGGTCTGCCTTCCTCTGCGACTCCCCTCCCGTCTTTCCAATCATCGGGGCGGGGAAAGGACAGGAGTCATCGCGTCCACAACGAAAAACTCCATCGAATAGCCCGCATCCGATCGACTCCGACAATCGAATTGTTTTCGCCATCAGTGGGAGTCTGCCTGAGAGGCAGCTTCTGTCACGATGGCGACTTCCGTTGCATCGGACAAGCCTATCGCGGCTTTGTCGTCAGGCGATGTCTACGATCCCTTCGTGACGAGTCCGTCGGGCACAACAAACATGCGGCACTCCGCTTTCGACGGCCAGTTTCTCTTCAGTCCAAACGCCTCGGCAGATCATGTCAAACGGGCGCTCGAAGCCCATCTGCGAGACACGGAGCGCCGAATGGAGGAGGCCGGGAAGTTGGGGACCTCGCTGGTCCACCAACGCAAGGAACTCGCCGATCGCCTTCGTGAAGTGGAACAGCTCCAGAGCGAGGGCGAATTGAACTCGGACCTGCGGCATCGGCTGGTTGAGATTGAGAAGGACTACAACGATGTGGCCAGGGAGTCTGCGCGGGCCTTTTTGCCCAAGCAGAGAATTCCAAGCAACGAGGCAGCAGCTCAAGGCTCCCCGTTTGTACCAGAAGGAAAGGGAGGCAGGGTAAAGAGACTGATACCCCCCAGACTTGACCCGGATGCTAACACAGTGCATAGCGTTCCGTCAGCCCGTCCAAATTCGAAAGTCTCGCCACGGGATCCCCGACGAAGCTCAGCGTTCCGAACCGTAAGCTGCGGAACCAACCAGCGAACAGGATCCACGACATCGAATTCGCCGCCGAGATTAGCACGTCGCTGATCTCGCAGGTGCGGAATTTGCAGGCACTTCTCGCGGAGAGGGAGGAGGAGCTCAGGGACATCAAGGTCGAGCGGTCCAGACTCGAACTGGACACGGAAAGCCTCCAACAGCGCATGAAGACGCTGGATGAGAGCGAGAACCGCTACAAGGATGAGAATTGGAACCTCGAGACGCAGATGCGCGAGATGACGGCTCTTCAAAAGGACACGGCCGACGGCTTGAAAAAGCTCCAGCAGTCCTTCAACGTCCTCCAAGCAGAGAAGAACACGACCCAGCGGGAGCTGGAGGACGTCAAGGATAGTCTTGCCAAACAAGAAGAGAAGCACGCCGTCACCATCAAGAACCTCGAGATTGAACTCGGCACCAGCAGGCGGAGTGCGGCCATCTTGGAGACGGAACGCTCGACCATGCAGCGCAAGGTGGAGGACTTGATGAACCAGAACCAAGAGCTAGCAAGGGCCTTCTCAACTCAGCGCGGACGGACAACGGAACGCGATGCCGGATTCGGCATGAGCGAGGACGAGTTCCAGACAGCAACCGACAACGCAACACCAGAGCATTCCCCGCCCCCATCGCCCGTCAAGGGAACACCCCGCCACTCGGTTTTGGAGTCGGAGACGCTCAAGACGTCGCTCGGCCACGCCCAGAGGACCATCCAGACTCTCCGGACCAACATCCATCGGGAAAAGACGGAGAAGCTGGAGTTGAAGCGCATGCTGCAAGATCTCCGGGATGAGCTTGAAAAGGCGCGCGGCGACCCCAACCCTTCCAGCAGACGCAGCCGCAAGGTGGAGTCGAGAGAGTTCAAGAAGCCGGCGAGACTGGGTCAGCTTGGTGGTGCACGATCCAGCCGGACCGAACTCTACGTGGAGGACCCTGAGTGGGAAGACAACGTGGACGCTCATTCTCCCACCACTTGGTCGTCGCCGGCTGCCTCGACCTTGAAACTATCAACCAGCATGCTACCCATTGTGGAGTCTGCCAGCGATCATTTTGAGACGGCCAACGAGGCGAGCGAATCTGCGTTTGAGACTGCGCAGGAGCGAGGAACCGAGACGGAAGACTTCCAAACGGGCGCCGAGGACCTGTCAGACGACGACGATGCGGCTACCGAGACGGAAGCCAGCCCCTCGAAGGGTGCCGGCCGGCTGAAGCGACCACCGTCTCTTCCCATGAACACTAGCAGCAACCGTTACTCGTTTGAGAGCACAGCGTCCACCGATGATGATGGCGACGACTACACCTTCAATGACCTACGAACCCCGACGGGTCAGCCAGCACAGAGGATGCGCCTCCGGGTGAGCCGTGGCGCCCTGGCTCGGCGGTCACGACAAGCCAGCGAAGAGCCCAACTTCCAGAGCAGCCCGGCAAGCTTCGTTGCCAGCAGTGCTGCGGGCACCCCTCAACAGAGCGCCCAGAGCCTGTTCGCCGAACTGGGTGACTTTGAGGGTGGCAGCGACGACGACTCCTATGTTGGTGGCATGACACCAAGCCACCGTAGCATTCGCTCCGTCACCCCTGGCAGCTTTGCTCGCGGTCGCGCATCGCCGCCTCCCGAGGTCCCAGCTCTGCCCAAACTCATCATGGTGGACAGCGGGATGATGACGGAACCTCTCGAGCTTGCCACCCCGGCCGCGTTGTTGCCCGAAGAGAAGGACGACGACCAGATCACGTCTCCGCAGAGCGTCCTCTTCCACGACCGACCCATGTCCATGGCATCCGTGGTGGACTCGCGGCAGTCTCATGCATCCACTCAGTGGCTTGGAGAAGACTTCCGGGACGAGTTCTCACGCCCGTTGTCGACGATCTCCTTTAGCGATGCCAGCGTCCAGAACGACCACGACTTGGACGCGAAGTTGGCGCAGTTCCCTTCGCCTCCGACATCGCCGCCGAAGTTTGCTGGGTTCATCCCCACGCCTATTCTACCCCCGCCGCAGACTCTCAGTGTATCTCCCATCCGGGCCGAGGACATTGAGCCCTTTGAGATCCCATCCTCTCCGCCTTCCTTGAGCATGTCCTCCATTCTCTCCGAGGACACCGAGCCGCTCTCAGAGCCCGACGTGGAGCCGCCTGCGCTCTCGCTATCCTCGCTTGTCTTTGAGCAAGTCGAGCCGCAGGCTGAGCCGGAGCCGGTACCCACTCCGCTCACTATGTCGTCGCTCTTGGCAGAGCAGGTTGAGCCTCGGTCCGAGCCAGAGCCTGTCCCTGTCCCACTCAGCCTTGCGTCCTTGGTGACCGAAGAGGTGGAACCACGGGCTGAGCCAGAGCCTGCTCCTATCCCGTTCAGCTTGACGGCCCTGGTGACTCAGGACGTTGAGCCCCAGGCGGAGCCAGAACCTACGCCCCTGGCGTTCAGCATGTCTGCTCTGGTTGCAGAGCAGATAGAGCCTGTTGTCGAGCCAGAGAGCCCCCGGCCACCGCCGGTTCTGCTATCGCTTTCAAGCATCCAAGCCGAGCAGGTTGAGCCTGTAGAACTTCCAGCCCCGTCTCTTGCGTCGGAGCGTGGCTTGGGAGCCATGGGAGGTGCATCCTTCACGGAGAAGCCCGCCGCCCCGGCCCCTCTCGCCCTTTCCACAATCTTGTCGGAGGAGATCGAGCCGCGAAGGGAGCCTGTCACATCCCCTGTGCAGCTTTCGTTCGCACCACTCAGTGTCAAAGAAGTCGAGCCCCGCGAGGAACCAGAGCAGCCACGACCCGTCTTCTCGCTCTCCTTCGTGGAAGCGCAACATGTGGAGCCGTACCAGGAGCCAGAAACGCCCTTGCCCGCCTTCTCGCTTTCGTCCATCGAGGCTCAGCAAGTCGAGCCTCGCCCAGAGCCAAAGGAGCTGCCGGCCGCCTTGTCGCTCGCGAGTATCGAGGTGCAACATGTTGAGCCACAAGAAGCACCGTTCACACCCCCTCCTGCGCTTGGTGTGTCCTCCATTCAAGCCCAGGAGATTGCGCCGCTGTCGCCTGTGGAACCGCCCGTCACTCCTCCTTCGCTCAGCATCGCCGCCATCCAGACCCTGGAGATCAGGCCCATCGAGCGAACCCCAATTGCCTCCGCACTGGTTACTCCAGTGCTCATCTTCTCGAAAGTTGGGTCCGTCGACATCGAGCCTGTGTCACCTCGCACCCCGAAGCGAAATGGTTTCATCATCCCCCGTGACCGTGACACAGAGGATTCCGAGCCAGGGCGACCGCAAACTTCGCCAGGCCTCATGCGAGGGGTGGAGTCGTTGGTGCGATCTGCCGACGAAGGCTCAGCACCACCTCAGGCCAGCGTACCTGAGACGTGTGACCAGAGCGCTCAGACTTCCTTGACCGCCCAAGCCATTGACGAGATTCTCAATGCCAAGAATCGACCCTTTGAAGCCGCTGGCCTTCTCCGATCAAACTCGGTTGGCAGTGCAGGCACACCGTCCACCGTCAGGATACACAGACCACGGCAGCCGAGTACAGACAGTACGACACGTCTCAGGGGCAAGCCTTTGGACGCGGCCACAGACACCTTCGAAGCCCGCAGGCCTGGCAGCTCCGCCAGTGCCCGTAGCTCTCTGCGTGTTGCTCCGCCCCTGCCACCCAATCACAAGGAGGTCATTGAAGCGGCGAGAACTACTTCCTCGAGCGGAGGGCAGGGTACCATTGGCACCATGGGCCCCCCCCTCTTCCCTGCCTCTGCCCTCAGGAACCAAAACCCGCTCTTGCGCCCGCGCACCCCCAACGACGCGAAGCGCCCCATGTCTCCCATCTCTATCGTGTCTGGCCGCGGCACGCCTACCCCCCGCGTGGCAAGAGGCAGTTCAACTCATGGGGCTAGTGATGTCCACTCCCCAACCCTCCTGACGCACCTCAGCAGGAAGTCATCGGTGTCCTCCTTTGCGTCCGAGCTTGAAAGCAGGTTCAACATGCAAAATGGAGGCGCTTTCGATCCCCACGGATTTGGGCCGAACACCGACCCTCGCATGATCCAGGCAATCACGCAGACCATGATAGGAGAATATCTCTGGAAATACACGCGCAAACCGGGTCGTGGTGAGATGTCGGGCAACAGACATCGTCGCTACTTCTGGGTTCATCCCTACACCCGCACATTGTACTGGAGCGACCGAGATCCGTCTGCTGCCGGCCGCGCGGAGCTGAAAGCCAAGAGCGTTCCGATTGAGGCTGTGCGAGTCGTTACGGATGACAACCCCATGCCTCCTGGCCTGCATCGCAAGAGCTTGGTCATCGTCTCCCCTGGGAGGACCATCAAGTTCACCTGCACAACGGGGCAAAGGCATGAGACTTGGTTCAATGCCCTGTCTTATCTGCTCCTCCGCACGGACAACGAGGGCCAGACGGATACGGAGGAGATGGCCGGCAGCATCACCCGAGAGGATGTGGACGAGTTCAATCCTTCCTACGGGAGACGCATCCCCAATGGGAACCGGGTTGCGGCATCTTTGTCGTCCTACAACTCGAGAAACGTACGCACCGAGCCACCTGCCATGGACATGTCCATTCCCACCCTCACGCCGACTCACTACAAAAAGAGCATTCCGAGTCGCCCGACGGGCACCTTGACCAGCCGCATTAGTGGTTATTTCGGCACCTTGCGAAGCCGAAGCGTGTCTGGCCGGGAGCCCGACCATAGTATCTACGAAGCGAGCGAAGTTCCGGACAGCGCCGAGGACGTGCGTCAGATCATTGAGAGGCAGGACCGAGAGTCCGACAGGCTGGAGAATGTGCGCGCATGCTGCGATGGTACGCACTGAATGACATGACACACATCTTGGCGCTTATACTGACACTGGCTAGGAAAACACGATGTCGGCACATTGACCGGCGCCGCCTCCAGACGTGGCCGCAACCCGCGTGGCCATTCCCATACCCACTCCCAATCAGGCCCTTCAGCTGCATCTACACCTGCGGGCACTGCACGATCCAGGGCATAAGACAGCTTGCCCACCCCACCTCACACTCACTCAACTTTTCCTTGAATAAGCACCGAAAGCTGGCCATATCCACATGGCGTCGATCAGTCGATAGTCAATCGCTACAACCCCCACATCCGCACTGGAGTCACGTCACGAACCAACCCCACCAGCTAGATGCTACGGATTTTTTACGACGTTTATGATTTTTGTTCTTCTTTCTCTGTATTAATCCCTTGCGACAATCCCGACGCCTAACTGTTCACGACTATACCTCTTAATCCAAGCACTGCCATGACGACTGAGCCATAGCCGTGGCGACCTCGCCACTCTTCGTTTCAATGCGGCTCTTCCATATCCGAACAATTCCTTTTGCTGGGGTCGGGGGGGGGTGGTGTGGAGGTATTCTGGCAATGGGAACATGTTTTCAAGACGTCTGGCCCGTCGCGGAGTACCAGCAAATGGTGTATTTCTTTTCCTTATGTCTGGTAGTAGTCCAACACGTTTTATTTTTCTAGGATTGCTGGGCTTATGGAGGAGCACAGCTCAGAATGGGTGAGAGAAGCACTATGCCGTTGGTACATTCCACATTGTTTGGTTGGGATCACGGGAACGTGCTCTCCATACGAGGTTTCGCGTCGCAAAAGGATGACACCTTGGAGGCAGCGATTTGGGATCGTTTCTTGTTGTGGAGAGGTCGAAAAAGCTGGCTGTTGTTATTTATGATTGAATGCCAAACCCTAAATTGAGAACTCCAGTTCGTCCGACGTTTCTTCTGGTGTTGTCATCAAAGTGCTTCGACGTCGCGCAGCCCGTTGACGCATCTGTGGACGGGGGTCTGGGCCGTCTTGTTTAGGATTTGTCAGGGTTGGCCAAACTTTGGTGTTCTAGAAGCTTTGGCCAGCCTTACCCAAAGGGACATGACGTCCCCACCCCATCCCGACCAAATCGCCCTCAGCGAACTCCCAAGCCGGCCTCTACCCTCTCGCCAACCTCCACAAAACTCTCATCGCACTCAAAATGGCTGACCCGGAACCCGCCGCCCCCGTAGCCGTCTTCAAGAAGCGCGGCGCAAAGTCCAAAGCCAACCTCCGCAAGCGCCCCGCCACACCACCCCCCGCCTCCGATTCCGACAGCGACGCCTTCTCGTCCTCGGAAGACGAAGCCGGCCACCGCATCAAGCGCCGAAAAAAGATCGCCCCATCTGCCGCCGTGACGGCGTCGTCGCGCAACGACGCCGCCGCCGCGCGGCACGGCGTCGACGAGGCCATCGCGCGCGAGACGGTCTTTGAGGCGGACCGCGCCAGCGCCGCGGCGCTCGACACGGCGCGGCGGGACGCGACCAAGGGGGCCGAGTGGTTCGACGAGCCCGACGGGAAACTGGACGCCAAGGGGCTGCTGGGGTCGACGCGCGCGATCCCCCCGCCGCCGCCGGACGGCACGTACAAGGGGCTGCGGAACCAGACGTCGTACATCCAGCGGAACCCGGACGCGCCCAGCCGGACGGTCGGGCCGGTCAAGGCGCCCACCAACATCCGCACCATCACAATCACCGACATGGCGCCCGACGTGTGCAAGGATTACAAGCAGACGGGGTTCTGCGGGTTTGGCGACGTATGTGACCTCCTCCCCCCCCCCCTCCACAATCTACCCGTGCAGGAGCTGACCACCTTCTTCTCCAGAACTGCAAATTCCTCCACGCGCGCGAAGACTATGCCCACGGCTGGCAGCTCGACAAGGAGTGGGAGAACGTGACCAAGGGCAAAAAGGTCATTGGCGGGACCATCGTCGCCAGCGCGGACCGGCGCAGCAAGCCGGGGCAGGACGAGGAGGACGCCGACGAGGCCGAGGAGGCCATGCTCGAGGGCATTCCGTTCGTGTGCCTCCTCTGCCGCGGGCCGTACCAGGCGCCGGTGGTGACCAAGTGCGGGCACTACTTTTGCGAGGCGTGCGCGCTGAAGCGGTACCGCAAGGACCCGGGGTGCGCGGCGTGCGGGTCGGGCACGAACGGGGTGTTTAATGCGGCGAAGCGGTTGCAGAAGCTGCTGTCTAAGAAGCGGGAGAGGGAGGCAAGGAGGAGGCAGGAGGCTATTGAGGCCGGAGAGGAGGTCAGCGAGGAAGAAGGGGAAGGGGGCGGGGAGGACAGCGACTAGATGGGAATGGTAGCGACGTGAAATGTTACACCCCTTTTCTCTTGACATTCAATTATGGACAACGCTGTGTATTTTGATGAACATCTCGCTTGTCTCTTCGTTGGTGTAGTGAACATCTCTCTTGTCTCTTTGTTGGTTTAACCCATGATATTTTTTTACCAAAACCCATGGCACGGACAACCGCCCTTGTCCATCTCCCGGTTGCTCCATCTTTACGCAGCCGCTTCCCTTCATTTTGGGAGCTTCCATCCCTTCTTCGCCATCCTTTTCCATGGCAGCCCTGCGCCATCAATCGGCCCTCGCGAGTGTGATTGACTTTGGCTCGCAGGGGCCGTTGTTCGCCGACGCCGAGAAGCGCGCCCGAGCCGTCGCCCGCTTCTACGACGTCATCGGCCACTTTGCAGCCATCGAGACCAACAATCCGTACAATCGCGCGGCGCTCATCCGCCTCACGTTCGAATATGCACGATCGGCGAACCGCAGGATAGGTTCCTGGCTTTCTTCTTCCAATCGCTCGCCATTGGTCTGCTCGATGGCGAAGTGGCGTATTCCGACCCCGGCCTTGACGAGGCCTTTTATGGGGTCGGACTGAGCCTCGGTCCCACGGTCCAAGGACAACGGACAAGGAGAACGGCTGTATAGTAGGCATTAGTCGTCTATAGTCTTGGTTCCTCACGCAAGAAATACAAGTTCCTTGTCTACAATCTTCATTGCACCCCTTCTGCACAAGCTCTTTGCAGAACACCTTATTGTGACCGTGAACCTCAACTGTTGAACCTTGCGTGCACCCTCTGTTCCCCACTATCAATCACCCCAGGCGTCCTCCTGCCTTGCCGTCTACACCTTCTTAGGTACAGGGTTGTAACAGCGAATTACAGGGTTCTGGGTCCTGATGGTCAGGTCAAGTACTAGTGCACCCGTAAAGCCAGATCGACCATACGACCCAGCTCTGTCGACCATCGGCCCGTACGACCCCATCCTCCATATCTCTGAGAATCTGTTCGATATAAGCACCTGCCCCAGAGAGGTGGAGAATATGAGCAATCGCGCAGTGGAGGGCAAGAAGGCGTTGTGACGGAGGGTCACAGCGATGGGCGTCCACAGCAGGGCGGTGCGCGCTGTGGTTCATGTCGCGGCCCAGACGGAGAGCCGAGCAAAAGGCGCAAAAAGAAAGGAGGCCATCCATCAAGGTCCCCCGCCACTCAAGGAGCGACTGGGACGAGCGCTGTGGTCTCGTTTCTATTTGGTTATTCCAGACAGTACTTCCCGTATTTCTTCTCCACCCTTCGTCCATAATCATATTCTCTCCACTCCGGGGCCAATGGAAGCTGCAGGTCGGCGAAGTCCACCGGAATGCCGGAACCATGCCAGTTGTCTCTTTTGTATGGCGCACAAACAAACCCCGCCGAAAAGAAAAAGTTATATTGGGACCGGATCCTATCTTCTTGGTGGACGCCCGGGGGGACGAACTTGTAGACCATTGCGAAGTACCATGGGAGCTTCGTCAAGTCCCGATGGTCCACCCTCAGCCTGCGAAATACAGCCGAGGCTTGATCACCATCCAGCTGCATCCAGCCCAAGCAGTCGTTGATACGAACAGTCGGAACAACGGCTTCGAAGCCTTCCGGGGGATCGGACCGGTACCTCTCGCCGTAGTCGCTCGAGAACGCCCGGAGGTTCCTGATAGCATCTCGGCGGATCTTGGGTCTCGGGTGGAGAAATATCGGCTTGTCGTTTGCGACGGCCTCCCGTAGGCTAGTCGAGATCAATTCAAGGACGGCACAATTAAGGCATTCCCGCTCAAAGGGAAAGAGACGCTTGGTACCCCGTATCGGCTCCGGTTACTCGTTATAGAAGTACTAATGGAGGGTGGTTAGCGAACGAAACAACTCGACACTGGCCCATCAGTCATTCTCACAATCTTCACGGCTACTTCCTCGATGTCTTCTGTTCGAGCGCGGAGTACCACGCCTTCGATGCCACCGCCGACGTACTTTCGGAATCGGAGGGAGGACGGCGGCTTTGGGTAGTTCCGGAGTTTGGGGGTGCTGAAATTTTTCCATTCGTAGGCTACATCGCCGACTTTGGGCTCGCGGGAGAGGAAGGAGAGCGTAGTGTCCATCGCGACGACGGAGGAAGAATCACAGGAGCAGCGGGTTTGGAGCCTGGCGTCTTTGAAACATTTCGTCAGGAGGACCAACAGTCGTAGAGGCTTTCTCTTGATAGGGGGACGAAGAGATGCCGCTTGGTCTTGGGGGCTGGAGGTCAGGTGGTTGCCATCTCATCAGATGTGCATCGCGAGATATTGGGAACTGTAGACACCTTAGAGTGGTATCGATGAGTTGTACAACTGTGCTAGTCCGGCTGCAGCCAAGCGGCAAGGGCGTCACGATGCCCAACCGGCACTCCGAAGGTCGACAAAGCCGGTTGGGCGCCGATGTGGATTGGACTGGCATCCGCCTGCACCACTTGGCCGGCACCGCAAATCCCCATTTTTCCTGGCTCTCGCTCCCTTCGCGCCCGCAAACCGACCAGGAAAGCAACACTTAACCCGTTTATCGTCTTCGCTCTCGAAGTCGGTAAAATATTGTTGCTGGGTACGCCCTAACAGGCCTGTAAAGATAGCACCTGTATAGGGTTGCTACAGGACAAGATGCGCTGTAGCGTACGAAGCTGAAGGTGGGTTGGAAGACTGCGGCAGGCGGTTACAATAGCAGAGCTTAGTAAGGTGCTAAGGGAAGCGAAACAGCCACTATAACAGTGGTCCTACAGTGGCCGTAGGCAACTGTTAGATAAGGCTCTTGGTGGAAGAGTACTGTATTAGAAAGACTGGTTTGACTTGCTTAGAGAGAAGAGACTATTTACATATACGTTACTTTATACTTGGCTTTATAAAAAAAATTACTCCCGACGTAAATCGAACTTAACTACTGGCTTTACATCGCTATTATATACCTTACCGGCTCGTAATATTTTTATATACTTTATTAGCTCGTAATGTTATTATATACCTTGCTAGCGTTAACTAAGAAACCTGTATTAGTAGTGCTAATTACAAAAGAGAATAAAAAACTAATTGTAAAAGCTCGCTCCTATTACTCTTTCTCTCTTTATTTTAGCCTTAGGGAGGGGCACGGCTCTCGAGGACGAAGCTGCAGTCCAGAAGCTGTATGTGTTGAGAGCGCCAGTGTAACGGCGTGACGAACAAACACTCCCGGTTGTTTTCGCGCATAATGGCGTTGAGCGACGAGGGCTCGGGCCGTCGGATGCCTGTCGCGGATGCCGTTCGGGTCGACGAACGGGGAGCTGACGATTGCGTCGACGGACGGGGAGCGGATGATTGCGATTGCATGGGCGATCCGGGAGCCGAGGGGCAAGGCGGCCTTGTCCGAGGGCGAGCAGTCGTCTCAGCCGCTTGTTTCGGTCCGCAGTCCGGTGCTGGTGAGGGAGGTGCATCGGCCATTTTCGGTGGGGTGATGGATTAACCAAGCTTTCGATGTGCATGGAGATTGTGGCACGTGATGTCGCGCACTTTGGCCGCTCCATCCACTACTAGCCTGCTTTCGGAAAACAAGCGAGAGGCGGCGAAACACGTGCCTTGCACGTGGAGCGCATCTGGGTCCCATGCCCTGCTTATTGGCCCGATCTGTGGGGCAGATTGGCGAAGTGGTGGCATCAGCGCGTCAGATGGTGGGTTAGGTGAGGGTATTTTTTTTCCCCCCGTGGCCCGCCTGACAACGTCATTCCTCTCTCACTTCGGCTCATGGAAATGGCCGATGCACGCAACCATTTTTTCTCGCAATTCGCCATTTTCGAGCGCAGCGAGCAGCCCGCCGGAGGGCCGCCGGAGGCTTCGTCCTCATCTTTTTATCCCTCGGCGGTGGAGAGAAAGGGAGAAAGCTAAAAGATGCAGATAGGAGGGGCTTTTGACATGCCGATAGTGGTACGTGCGTAGGCGGTACCTTCATTGCATCGTTCGTCCAAGCGTCGGAGGGGTCGCCTCGGCTCCGGATGAAGCCTCCGGCGGGCTGCTCGCTGCGCTTGAAGAGACCATCGATCCCTGATAAGGTCTGCCCCTCTCAACACCGTCCTGCTCTTTTCAACCACCTTTTTCTTTTCGCCAGACTCACAGCACATCAGCAGCACTTTGCGCTCAACTCAACTTGCCAGAAACACACTTTTCTTACTTTCCTTTCGTACGCCACGTCCGAAAAGGCGTTCGTTCGGGTTCGTGTGACACCACTCCGAATTCTTCCATCGGCATCGTCGTTTGCCGGACGGCTCCCGTTCCGGTTTTACTCTGGTATGTGCGATGAAACCCAAAGAACCCCCCTAAAAACTCCCCACACACCGTCAACAAGAGAGTCCAAGGGGCAACGTAAAGAAGATTGAGGGAGAGGCTCCCCGTGGGTGGAACCAGAACGCTACTTCTAAAGTTTATCAGATTTTTCAGCAATCAATGTCACCAGAAAGCAGACCAAGTTGTCTCGGGGATCGGAGTCGCTCAAACCCTAACCCTAGGAATGATGGCCAGGAGTGAGTGGCCGGGGGGGGGGGGGGGGGTCACGTGCGGCCCCCCCTCTGCGCCAGGAGGTAGGGGGGGCAGGCCGGCTAAGGAACCGATGGGGTGGTGGGAGATTGGGTTATCAACGCGCCCCTTGCGGGCAGGCCGCCGAGGGTGGCAGGCGGGTGAGGGCGGCGGCGGGCTCGCGCGCAGAGAGATATGCGAACGTGTCTTGGTGTGGCTCGTGAGGGCAATTCCGGGCAACGTGCTCCAGAATTCCCGCTCTTTGGGAGCCCGTCTCTAGCTCGTGGAAGAAGTTGCGCCGCTTGTCGCTGGACTCCCAGGCGAGCGACATGGCGAGGGCGGCAAATCCCGAGTAGAGCAGACGCAGCCGATCATCCTGGAGACCCGACTTGGTGCGTGACATGCTGGAGGATCTCGGTGTTGTCTACATCAAGACTATCAGCAAGAATATGGACAAAGCGGCTGCGAAGCAGGCGATGCCCTTTGCGCAGCACCTCAAGAAACAGCTCGACGCAGGTTTGTCTCGGGGGGGGGGTTCTCGGGACGGAGCTGCTGTTCGACGAGCTCCCGGTGCTGTGGGAGATGGTGCCTGGTATGTTCCAGACGCTGTCGCGCTGCAAGGTTGTCGAGATGGTCAGGGTGTCGGGAGACGACGAGAGGCGCACTGGGACGCTGGTTTGGTATTTGCCGAGCTGCCCCTGGCCGCGGCAGGTGCCGCGCCCGGCAATCCCAGGTTCAGCTTCGAAAACCTCGCTAATTAACTGCACATCCAGTCGGAACTCTCCTGGAGCCGGGAGTGTAGACCGACAGGGTCGTTAGCAGAATCGAGCGTCTATTTAGGCGAGGACTTGTCGGTTCGTGGTCACTCGTTTTCACCTCGTTTCCGAGTCAAACCACTTGCTCCTGCCCGCTCGTATATAATTCTGCTATTTGCTTTGGGCTTTCTTTGGCGGTACTTTGAGTTTGGATGTGATGAGATAAATACAGCTTGGTGGTGATCCGTGCCGGACTTGATGCCTTGGCTTTGGCTTCTTTCTATGTATTCTCGCTAAGCAGCGTATTGTTCTGCATAGAGAAGCCATTTCCGGCTCCGGCAAAACCAGGGATTTCCTTGCAACGGGGCCCTCACTACCTACGGAGTTATTACTATACAGCAAAAAAACCGTTTTCAGCTCTAGCAAGAGCAGGCTGAGTCCGGGCTTTGGATGCGAACATGATCCCCCGCCTCCAAATGCGATGCGAAGCGATTCCTGCCGAGCTGCAACAATGGTATATCCTCAGTGAGAAAGACGTAGCTTTGGCGACAAGATCATCAGCTGGTTAGAAGAGATGGTCAAATTGCTCCCTTGGAGGGCGGCTACTCTCCATACAAATATTCCAGCCATCCGCGCCAAATTCCGTCTTCTCCAGCCCTAGTAGCAGAATTCATTCCCTCTCGCCGTCCCGAAGCCTATTCTGATGCGTTCGAGCGAAAAAGTACAAGCCTTGGTCGTATTCCTATTGAAGAAGAAGAAAAATTGTTGTGGAATAGTATCAAATTTGTACCTCCGTACGTTCAGGCTCAGTACTATCTAATCTCTTCCGCACCGAAGGCAAGGGCAAAGCTACGGCGGCGTCGCTACGACAAAAGCTCCCGCTGTCTTGGTAATGTGCGTGCTGCCGCAGGTTTTAGTGGCATAGAGCTCGCGATCATGGTACCAGTTTACCACCTTTTCAACGTCCCGGCACTGGTGGACAGTGTTAAAGTCAGGCCACGCCTCCGGACGAAACGAGACGAAATTGTAGGTGATGATGCCGAGATCGCTCGAGCACATCAGCACCTGCCGAAGCATCTCGATACAGTGGTCTATGGCACGCCGTTCTCTCGTCAGTATTTCCATACGCTCGGTCGCACTTGGGCACTGCAAAATTCAACGCACCGATATGCGTTCTCATCAACGGATCGCCCCAGTACTTGGGGTTGCGTGGTAGGTAGTAGTCGAGGTAGGTGTATTTGCGGATCATGTTCTGGCAAGCCCGACGAAGTCTGAACCTCTCTTCCCATACAAAATCAGGGCTAGATAGAAGTTATCCTAAAGTGGGAGCACTGTCCAATAGGAGCACTATCTAATAGATGGTTATGGTTCTTATATCGTATCCGGTGATTCTATAATGGGGGTATCGCAAAAGAGTATGGCTAGTTGGGATTGCTGTAATGCTTGTTAGGGAAATATTCATCGTTTAATTAAGAGAAGTGCTATATACACCCACCACTTTGCTAGGCACACCCACCGTTTTTGCTAGCATCACCCACCATTGCCTAATGCGGATAGACACTCCACACTTGCCAACTGTCATCCAAAAAGGTACAATTTGGCTGCATTCGCTACCTTTTGCCATGCAAGGCATGCCCCACTTGGATGTGCCACACATCCGTACCCACAGCCATCTCCGCACACATCGAGATCTCGCGATCATGGTGTTGTGGCCCCTGCGCGCGCGCGCCAGGAGGTGTCGCGAGGTCTCGATGAATACGGAGATGGCTGTGGGCGTGGTGTCAACTGGCGTGGCCAGCTGTTGGCACGCCATAGCGTAGATACGCGCGGAAAGGAAGTTTCTCCGCACCTCCTGGCGCGCGCGCAGGGGCCACAACACCATGGCAACTGTCGCGAGGTCTCGATGTATGCGGAGATGGCTGTGGGCGTGGTGTCAACTGGCGTGGCCAGCTTTTGGCACGCCACAGCGTAGATGCGCGCGGAAAGGGTGTTTCTCCGCACCTCCTGGCGCGCGCGCAGGGGCTACAACACCATGGTAACTATCGTGAGGTCTCCTCTTGGCGCTGCGCCAGGGCCACCCCCCTTGTTGGGGGGGGGGGGTTGTGGATGTTGGCAAAGTGGGATTCGATCCAGCCTGCATCCCAGATGTACCATTTCCAACCTAAATGTAGCCCTCTTGGATGCCGGCCGGCTGCCAGTGGCAGCTATCCGCATTAGGCAATGGTGGGTGATGCTAGCAAAAATGGTGGGTGTGCCTAGCAAAGTGGTGGGTGTATATAGCACTTCTCTTAATTAATGTGTTCTTGCGGCGTGGGAAAAGCCTCGGTCGGAGACGTGACGTCATTGGGAAGCCGATTTCTGGCTGCTCGCTGATGTCTGTGAACCCACGGTCAGCTGATGGCGTGTTTGCTTGGCAGCGCTCGGAGGAGATGAATCCAGCAGCGTCGCGCCGCATCAGTGCTTTGCGACGCGTCTTTGATGCATGCGCTGGCGACTCGCAGCGGCCGCCCTCCCGCCATGCCCACCACCTCACCGCGGCTTCGTCTGCCCTTTTACCGCCCTCTCCGGGGCTCCTTACTCACTGGTTGTGGCGATGGCCAAGAAGCTCGCCGTCGGGGCCAAGGAGACCATGAGGTCGCCCTTGGTCCGACCACCGGGGCGTACAACGTGAGGCGGCTGCCGCACCTCGACACCTTTGAGCCCCACGACTTACACTGGGCACACCTCGACTTGCATTGGAAGACGAGCTCCACGAGCTCGGCCGTACGCAGCTAGCAGCAGCGTATGACTACGCGTGGGTCGGCAGAACTACGTCCACCCCCGGCAGACCAGCGGCCCCATTCCCTCGACATCTACGCCCTACTGGGTATCGACTCTTCTCGGCGGAACCCTGTCCATTCGGACACGCTTGGCTTCCCGTCGAATCTGGGGGACCTCGTGCACCCGTCTGACCGCCACTTCCCCGTTCCCCGTTCCCGGCACCCTCTTCACAGCCCGACTCGGCGGGTCGGGCAGATGATCCGCAGCAACTCCACGTCGTTTTTCAACGGGGGGAGGTCATACGCCGAATACCGCTCGGCGGGTTCAGCACTGGGAGTAGCAGCAGCAGTAGCAGCACTGGGTAGAGCAGCACCGGGAGTAGCAGCAGCAGCAGCAGCACTGGGTAGAGCAGCACTTGGACCAGCAGTACTGGGACCAGCATCACCAGCCGCACTTGGGGCAGTAGTACTGGGACCAGCAGCAGTACTGGGAGGATACCGACGACGACATACGGGCCTGGCAGCCCCGCTTATACGCCCTGCGCGGGAAACAGTATGGCGACATGTGGGCCGTGTCTTGGTCGACTTTGGCGCGCCGAACAAACGCGGCCATGTATCGAGAAAAGGGCAGCACAACATCCTTGTCGACGTCGCCTTGGTATTTGGCTATCCTCCACCAGTGCAAACGTGCTTCCAACGCAATGCCTTGCAGTTCAAAGGCTGTCGCTGGAGACGGGCTGAAACGAGGGTCCTGCGCCGTAACGTCTTCGTTGCTGGATGGAGAACTGGTAGTGACCAGCAGGAAGTATGCTATCTGCTCTAGGGTACGCTCAATCTTGGTATTCGGTCGACTGTGGCATCCTCGGCCAAGGCTAAGGAGATATTGGTGGGCGACGAGTCGGTTACCCAGCTACAAACCCAGTCCACCGTGGCCGACCAGCACCAGCTTTGCCTCCGCCTCAACGTGCCCATCCATGCGCCGTCTGCCCCTCGACAGGCCCCCACTTGCACCACTAGTGCCGTTTGTCCGCCAGGCCCCCTTCTGGGACTACGGCCGCCTGCTTCGTCTGTCCCTCGACCCCGGCTCCGATCAATGCCGCCGCGCGTAGCAGGGTTGGCCCCGGGAAGCGGCCCAGAGCGGGAGGACGGGGGACGCTAGGAGAGGCGGGACTTCAGGAGGCCGAACCCCCGGCGGCCCGTCTCCGGCGTGGCAACCTCTGCTGTGACCTGGCCGAAAAGGCGCGGGCGCGCGCTCACTCGGCATGGGTGCGCCTGCAGCATCGGGCTCGAACCAGGCAGGCTGCCGTTGCCCCCGCTTCCCCTGCCCTACCCCTGTCGCCGACCCCCTCCCGTCAATCCCGGCACCCCCGATGAGCGGGCCTTTCTCTGCGAGTGCTGGTTCCGGCACCGGCCCGTCCGGCTCCGCGCGACGTTGGGCATCCTGTGTGTTCATTGCGCCGGCGATGTCGACGGGCCCGTGACGGACCAGCGCATGTTCTGTACCCAATTTCGGTAGGAGACGGCGATTGGTTTTGGGGCGCACGACGGGGTGTGCGACAGTTGCTGGGAGGGTCCATCGGCGCCGTGGGTGGCTTCTAGGTCGCTGGTGGCAGCCGAGCCATCGCCTGGGTCCGTGGCCTCTTTTTCTCTCTCGCCTACGTCCGCCTCTTCTCTCTTGCCTAGGGTGACCTCTTCGTCCTATCGCTGTCCGTTGGGTCACCTACTACACCCGGGCTCTCGCCTGGTCCCCCGGGTCCGCTGGGTCTGGGTTCTCGGCTGCCCCTTGACTCTCGGACTGGGCGTTTGCCATGGCCCTGCCACGGCCTCTCCTCGCCGCTGTTCTCACCCAGTCCCTCCTCCCCATCATCCCAGTCCCTTTGCGTCCCATTTCGAATCCCTCATGGTGGCCGGGCCGTGGCTGTCTGCTGTTTCGGACCGGACGTTTGTCATGGCCCCTGTCACGGCCTCTCTTCCCCGCTGTTCTCACCCAGCCCTTCTCCTCGTCGTCCCAAAGTCAGAAGCCCATCCACCACCTGCCACACCAACCAAGTTCTTCCCATTATCTGACCAAGACACAATCCCACTCCCTTAAGAACGGCAAGATGATGAGTCCAGAACCAACCGTTTGTCACTTGCAGGAATGCAAGCTGAGTTTCCACACGACAGATATTACTGCCACCGGCCGCTTTGTTAACTTTGTAGCCCCCGCGCTACGTCGTCTGTTGGCGGCGTTTTCCGCCACTCACCGCTGATTCACCCGACGGCAGGAAGAATGCCAAATGAACCCGATGGCTACGGCTGAAAATGAAAGTCTTGGGATGCAATGGTAGTTGCCCAAGAAGATGCAGCGTCGCGTTGGGACAAGGTAAGACGGAAGCACGCAGTGGACATGTCTCATGGCAGGGATAAATAGCCGGTCCTCGGCCATCTCTGTATCTACGGAGACTCTCCTCACATGAGTTCACCTTCAACTACATCATTCCATCTGCCAACTCCTTCGGCCTCGAGCCTTCCCCCTCAGCCCGTTCCCAGAGCAGATCCCAGTTCTTCAATCCACAAACACCTGCCCTCGTCTCCGCATCCGCCATCGCCATCCCTCTCAGAGGGCTGTACTTGACATGTGCATGAACACAACATCATTGGCAAGTCCGCTCATGCTCATCGACGAGTTCAGATTGTTATTGCTGGTGCTGACCAACCTCTGCCAGTTCCTCTGCGGGACTCCGGCGCAGGATTGCCGGAAAAGGCCCAAGGCCGCGATACGATTCTGTTTGCAAATCCGGCCCACCGTTCTGTTCTTCATGGTGCAGCAGGACATGCTACCACCCGTGCTCGACACACCACCGAGTTCTCGGCCGCTCTCCTGCCGCGCTTGAGCATGGGCCCGCCTTTGCCGCCGTGGTGCACCCATTGTTTCGCCGGCACCGTGACTGAACTACGTCAAGCGCTGGGGCGGGAAGAGGCAGCTTTAGCTACGCGGCCCCGACGGCGTGCATCTGGGCGGGGCTGGCTGGGACCCTTCTCGTGGCTCCGTCTTGGATGGTAGGAAGTGTATTGGCCGGGCATCAGGGACCCAGGTCAACTTACGAGGACTTAGACTCATCAGGGGACAGAATCAGTGGCGAGGTTCAGTGCCTTGTCCAGTGACAATGCGAGGGTAGCGTCGATGGAGGAGGCCTGGGGCCCATGGTCCTGAGCAGACAGTGCGCCGGCGAGATCTGTCATGGTTGGGGCTGTTAGTCAAGATGCCGGCAGGGTTGATTGTAAAGAGGATGGGGGACCGCACTTAGGATTGCTCTCTCCCGCGGGATTTAGGACACCCTGGGAACACAACCATGCCTCGACAGTCGACAAGCTCTGGAAATTCTCATCAACAACAGCATGGTTCCACGTGTATCCGCAACCCGCCGCCGCAATGCCACCCGCCGTCGTCGACTTGCAAGAGCACAATCCCGAGTTCAACCCATGGGCGCCGGATCAAGCCACCGAGCCAACACTACCCCCGCCACGACAACAGAGAACCACCTCTGCTACGACTAAGCAAACCACCGCCGCCAAAGACCCAAATTATCACCTCTCGCCCCCGCTGCCGTTCGCCGCCGACATAGACCTCGACTCGCCCTCGAGCAGCATCAATGAAGGGTCCAGGCGCCGCCTGGGACTTGACGGCACAGCCGTCTCGCCCCACAACTTCCTAGTCCTTGTCTCCTGCGGGCTCCTCATTCCCGGGCCGAAAAAGCACCAGCACTGCAGATCCCCCAGCCCTGACCTCCCGGCCACTCCTCGGGTTCATTCAAGATTTTACACCCCACGGACGCCTCGCACCGACGGCCGCACGCCTTCCACGGCATCAACTCCTAGAACCTCCTTCCCCCCACCCGGACACTAGGTATTCCGCAGATCCCTTCCCGTATGCCGGGGAGGCAAAGCATGGCCACTTCAGGGAGTTCCTCAGGCGGCAGCGCGGGTTCGGTATTTTGTGAGAAGGAGAGGAGGGAAATGCGACGCAGGATGGCTCGGCCTGGAAATGGAGTCCCGTGAACCTGCTCTACTTTGGTAATATAAATAAATGGACACGTAGCTACGATGACGGTGGCCGAGATGAGCATATGGGGGTCCGGTTTTCGTCTTTCAGGCCCAAAATGTATGGGGAATAGGCCCGGCGGTGGAGACAGTCTCTCTTTGCGTATGTGCCTGCCATGTATGTATGTAGCCTTTCATGTCTTCTTTCCACTGCCCTGGTACTTCTAGAAGATACGGCTGCTAGCCGAGGCGCGCTCTATGTAAAAACAACATGTCTTTGCCTGCAGGCCCTGGGCCGCTGAGCAGCCATCCGGCATTGTCCACCATTTCGGCAGAGGCGTGCCACGGCCTTGCCGTGGTCTAGGTGGACGCCGTTCACCACCATGATAAGCAGTTTGGTAACAATATCGGACAGTTTTGGCCTTTTCCCGTTGTAGGTGGGGGGCAAAATTCCTTGGTTTCGCCTCCGAGCGAGATGATCTCAATGGTGTTGTAGAGAACACTCAACCTCGGCCGCCGCCACCATCAACGCTAATTGAGGTTGGTATCGATAAATCAATGCATACGATATTAGTTACTGCTTCTTCAACTAACCGGTACGTCTATATTTACAAGCGGGCGATTCCTCCATTCGGAGCGAAGCACACGTTCCCCTCCGTGACCGACCCCCCCCCCCCCCCGGTGGAGCTCAGCGAAGTGGGAATCTCCTCCCTCGAACTGGTGCTGTGACAAGCCACAAAAAAGTTGCGCCTTTGAATAGATCAGAAAAATACAACATACCACCGCCCCAAAACTCCGAGAAACATCACCAAGCAGAAACCTTTCCCCTCCACTCAAAACCGAACAAGTACGGTCCCCGCATTCGACCATTCACCAAGAGAAGAACAAGGCACGCCATTCAAAACTAAGCCCCTCCACATCTTCATAAGCCAAGTTTCCGTGGTACCCGCGTCCGTACTTGGCCGTTATCTCTCCGCCCGGCAACAAGTCCCTCAGGGGGACCAAGACGACGCGCCACCGTCCCGCGACTCTCAAGACCTTGAACTCGGTGGTCGGTGTCAGGCTGTGGTTGACCTTGCGCACCCAGTTGCCGTGGCGGCCGGGGTAGATCTCGGCGACCGCCTGATTCTCGAGATCCGGGCGGCAAAACTCCATCGTCCACCGGTCGGGATACGTCCCCACGGGCACCATCTCGCCGACAAGCTCCCCGAGCGGCCTGCCTCGACGGAAGAGGGCCCGGCTGCGGATGGTCCCATCTGGCGTGAAGTATATGTTGGCCCGGCCGTCAAGTTTGGCGAGGCAAATGCACCCGGCTCTCTTCTTGCACAGCTGGCAATGACCTCCAGCTCGGATGATCGTGGGATCTGACGGCCACGGCCAGGTCACTTTCCACCCAGCCGGCGTAGGCCACTCGTGGCCGTCAAGGACGAATATGTTTTGGTTGATCTCGACATGCGGTTGCAAAACAGGCTCTAGTTGCTCTGGTGCAAGCTTCCGGACGTCCATCCCCTCCCACGCGAACCCTGGCAGCGCCTGATCCGAGCGGATAGCGGCTTGCAGTATGCTTCCGACAGAGGAGAGGGTGCGGTATACCGGAGACTGGAACTGGGCCAAAAGCCCCTGGACGTCTTGCTGATACACGGCGAGGTTGACAAACTCGTCGTCGAGCGGCATGATGCAGAGAAGTCCGTCGTCAAAGCCACAGAGAGCCTTCCAGCATCTACCTTCGCGAATGAAGTCGTACAGCTTCTCGCGGTCCTTCTCGTTCCACCCTAGCCGCTCGAGAAGAAAGCCCATAGCCTTTTCAAGATCGGGGGGTTGCTCATCTTGACCTTGACTATATTTGGTGGCGAGGTCTGCCAATATCATCTTGACGAACCGACGAAGGAAGATGTGAATAGCATCGCCCGAGTCCTGTTGAAGCTCGACTCGTGCGATGAGCGTAAACACGGTAGGGTTGCCCTGGAATGAGTCGGCTATCCGTCTCCAAGACTGAACCAGCTCGTTGAGACGCTCAAAGGCTGCTTTGGGAGCACACTGTGCGGCTGCAGCTTTCCGGCTTTTCTGCGACTTTTGAACAAGGGCGGCAAGGCTTCTGAAGGCGATGCGCTTAGGGGACGCGGGAAGAACCAGCGGTACCAATGCCACCTCGGACGTCGGGACAGAAATGGGGGCCGCATCGGAGACTGGGACTAGCGGAAGGGCTTTCTTGCGCGATATCCTTGATTTCTTTGGGGCCTTTTGGGCTGGTGCCGATGTTGCAGAACGTTTTTTTCCTTTCTTGGGTTCCGGGCTCGGGATGCTTGGGGCAGACACAGGTGGCTCTGCAGTCGTATCATAGGCGGGGCCGCTTGTTGGTTGGGAAGGGACCGGGGCGGGCACCCCAAGCACTTCGTTCCGCATAGACGGCGACGGCGGTCTTTCCGAGATTGGTCTCTCGGGGATGGGACTGGCCATCACATGCGGCGGCGGATGCAGCGGGGGCTTCTCGATAGTCGGGCCAGAGATCGAAGGTGGCGAAGGGGCCAGTGTCTGGGGCGGCATTGATGCCACTGTTGGAGGGCTGTACGGCATGGGCTTCTCAGAAGCATACGGTGCCCGAAGGTGCCGCAGAGGTCCTAGGGGTAGCGAGAGGCCGTTGCCACCTCGTGGCCGCGAGAAAGGGTTAGTGTGTTTGGCTGCTGCACGAGGTAGCGGTGGCTGAAGCTGATGATCCGGGCTGAGTTCTGGAGATAGAACCATTGGTCCTGGCAAATCTCTCGGCATCGCTAGATCAGAGATCACGTCTCGCGACAAGACTGTTGCTCTCTTGGCAATGGCGTCGGGCAACAGGCTTGTTGGGGTTTCGGCATCTGGGTAGATCGGTGGTGTAGGGGCTTGCTCCATAGATAGCCTCGGAGACTCAAGGATTGGGCGACTTGAAAGGGGTTGGTTCATGGGTAGACCGCCTGCGGGTGAGCTCACTCCCAACTCTAGCAGCACATTCGCACCCAGACGTTCGTCGTGGCTCCCATGTGCACGGGGCTGGAGATTGCGATGTTCCAGCGTCTGCATCGGCTCCGCGGTTGTTGTTCGGGTCGGCGAGCTGGTGCCCTCTGTTGTCGGCCGAGGTGCCAGGTCCATTTCTGACGGTGGTGGTGCAAGGACAGCTGTTTGTGGCTCCCCTATTGGTGGGGGTGCAAGAGACTCTGCGCTTGGTTGCCCTGGCGGAGGCGCGGGCGGTTGCTGGCTCTGTACCCTGGAGAGTTCGGGGAGTTCTGGCGCACGACCGTTCAATGGCGGAGCAAGAGCCTGCGTGCTGCCTGGAAGCTCTTGTACCATCGAAGAAGTATCCTCCCCCTTCTCCTCCTCCTCCTCCTCCTCGCCCTCCTCTTTGGAATGAAACTTGAAGTCGTCGGCGGTCATGGCGAACTTATCGGGACACGCGTCGTCACAGAAAGTGTAATCAACCGGGTCGTCGGGGGAAGACATGTACTCCACGTTGATGGCAATCGCATAGTTCTTTCCGAGGTTGAGAACTTGGTGATAGGTTCCTGGTTCCGTCACTACTGCTTGCCCGGGAACGCAATAATCCAGCGTGTACTCAACACCCCACTTCTCCAGTTGAAAGGGTGGAATATGTAGGCTGAGGTGGCGGACGGCCTGAGAACAACCGCGCATCTGGGGGTACACGAGCTTCATCTGCTCCTCAAACCTTGCCGTAGACTTTGGCTTGACGAAGCACCAAAACTTGTGCTCTCCGGAGCGTAGGAGATTTTCGGACCGGACATGGGCGTCCTCCCTGTGCATCGTCGTGATGGTCTTGCCCGTCAGGTTGAAATAGACATATTGGGTGTTGATGCCCTCCAGTATGGTGCGTCCTCTTCGTTTGAGCTTTTCGCCCGGAGCAAGCTCGACGTCCTGGAAGAGCGGGTTGCCAATGATGTACGACATAGACCCCTTGGGAGGGTTCAGAGCTGCGCCGTTCCAGAGAGCCCGTTGCTCCTCAAAAGTCCACTCCTTCTTGGCAGAGTGTGGGAAAGGCAAACGAGGGTTGCTGAACTTGACCCTCTTCCCCGAGTCGACCTTGACGTTGCCCTGTGCGTCCATCTTGTAGCGAAACGATGTCGCGTGGTCTCTGGTCGGGCGATCCATCTTTTCCACAACCAATGGTGGGAGGTCCCCCACCTGGAGCTTGAAGTAGCCCCTATCCTGGACGATGGGGTGCGCTGAGTATCCTTCGAAGCGTTCCTCGTTGAGAATGTTCACATCTCGGTAGGTGCAGGCAAAGAGGGGCGAGGCGTGATCGCAGAGCAGAGGTTGCCCTGATATCGGGAGCGTCTGGGGCGCCGGACAGGACTGTCGGGATGCCTGAGCCTGCGCAGGGGGGTTCGATCGGGGGTCGAGCTGTTGCGGAGCCAGTTCCGGCTGTCGTTGCTCCGCGGGACGAGAAGGGGGGGGGCGGGACCGGTGTTCGTGAGCAAGGCAGCTTGGGGCGTAGGTGCAGACGGGCGCTCCGGCGAGGGCGGCGAGGGTGGCGAGGGCGGCGGGCGTGCCTCCGCGGGCAAGACGGGGGGCGTTTCTTGCTGGTGATGGGGGACGGGGCTCTGCTGGTGGGCGATCGGGGAGCCGTAAGACTGAGGCGTGTCGGGGCCCGGCGGGGACACATCTGACGAGATCTTGCTAACATTGGTGAGCTCCGCCGACACCTGTTCGATGCGAGCGAGGAGATGCTGGAGCAAATCGCGCCCAGCCTTGGTGCCGGGAGGTTTGACGGTTCGGACACCCGTGGTGCCAAAATGAAGATAATTCCGGAGCGAGTCGCCAATCTGGCGCACCTCGCTGTCGAGCGCCTCGACCTTTCCCTGCAAGGCGTCCATCATGGGTTCCGCGGCGGTGCCAGTCGATGGCACCGCATTGAGGATTGGCGACTCGGTCGGCTTGTCGAGGGCTGCGAGGTGGAGGGAGCTTGGCTCTCCAGCTGGTGGGCGTTCGTTCTCGCGTGTAGGTTAGGAGCTCTCTGGCCCGTGCTTCGACTAGGTGAGTCTGGGATCCGATGTCAGGGGGGGGTGTGGGTTGCGAGTTGGAGCTTGGAAGGGCTGGTTCAGTGGGACTGAGTGGGCTGAGGGCTCTGTAACAGGACTGAAAAGTCTGGGGAAATGGGACCCGAGCGTCAAGGCGGGCTATCGACATTTCAGGGCCTTTTGTACCTACCGTGCCGGCACAAAGACGACACCTCCTGGAATTGAGGAATTGGATTGCAGGGAGCATCCGTTTCTTGCGTACATACTATTTCAAAAACTAGACCTAGCCCCTTCTGGCCAGTCATGAAAGGTCGGTCCCGGCTCGCAGCCGTGTCTACCTCCCCCAGGCCTGCGTCCCTACCTACCGACCTCCGCCCGCCCAGGTCTGGCGGACAAGCCATACCTAGTGCGTATTGTTTCGTGTCCTATTTTCATCACTTGCCGCGCAAGGTGAAAACGGGAGCTCTCCCAAAAGAATTGTGCTGCGAAAACTTGGGGGCGCCTGGACGACATCCAAAAGCCGTAGTGGATCTAAAACCCCGTGTCGATGATCAGGAGAGCCACATGTTTAAAGGACATGACAGGAGAGGGAGGGTGTAGTGGACGAAAGACATTGACTGACGCGCCGCCAATCGGCAGTTTTGGGCGCCCCGCAAGATAAGGCTGCAAGGCCACGGAGCTGAAGCAGCAAGGCACTCCCATTGGTAAAATTTTCCTTCCACGATGGCCCCACCAGCGTGTGTCTTTTCCGGACCTCTGTGCCTTGAAGTCTTCAAGCGCATCAGTCGCCTCACTTCACCTTTTGGCGCATCAATTCGTGCATTGGTTTTGCGCTCTTCCACCTCCGGCCACCTCGGACCGAGCTCGGGTCGCCCACCGCCATGGCAAACGACACGATGCTGACCGACGACTACGTCGCCGAGCTGATGACCAAGGAGGCAAAGGACGCCTCCATCAAATACTCGTCCATGGGGCTGGACGCCTTCCGATCAGCAAAGTACGTCGACGACTCCCGGCCTGACCCACGATTTCGAAACAGAACCCAGGACTGACGATTACTTGCGCACCAGACCCGCGAACAAGGCCAAGCCCAACACCAGATTCCTGGGACGCATCATCAAAGAAACCACAAACCACAACGCCGCCCTCCTCGCCAAGGAGGCAGCCGAAGCCCAGGCTCGCCTTGACGATCTCACCGTGGCCGAGGAGAAGAAGCGCCGAAAGCTCAACCCCACCGCGGGGGACATTCGACGGCGCCAGCTAGGCGCCATCTCCTCCATTCTAGCCGGTCGGAAACGAAAGCACGGTGATGCCGACGAAAAGGACAAAAAGACCCCGGGTGAAAGGGACGAGGATCGAAGACCCTCAATGCGACCCTCGGGCAGCAAAGAAGAAAAGAAGAAAGCTGAAGAACCACGAGACGACCGCAGAGAAGAAGCTCGGTCGCGCGAGGATCGCCGACACCGCGATCGGTCGCGCTCCCCCCTGCATCGAACGCACCGACACCGGCATAGGACCCCCATGAGTAGCGACGACGAAGAGGAGCGGCGCTCCAAGTCGCGCAGGAAGGGAAAAGAACGGGCGACATCTGCCGCCGACGCGCTCATTGGTGATCTCGAGAAGCGCAAGAGACAGAGGCGACTTGACCTTCCGGAGGGGTCTCGGCACAACAACAACAAAGAGCTCATTCAACCTTTGAAATCAGACGGCAGCAGAAGCGGTCGACTTGCTGAGGATGACGACTCCGACCCGCTGGACGACCTGATCGGTCCCGCGCCGCCCCCCCGGTCGCCAGTACGGCCTCGGGGTCGAGGAGCCGCCCGGGGGCCTTCGGCAATGGACAATCGGTTTTCGGAGAGCTATGACCCCCAATCGGATGCCCAGCCCGAAGCTGAGGAGGCTGGCGACTGGGAGGAAGCGGTTGAGGTGTTTCGAGACCGCCAGAAGTGGAAGCAGCAAGGAGCAGACAGGCTGCGTGCGGCTGGCTTCACCGATGACCAGGTCAAGAAGTGGGAAAAGGGAGGGGAGCCGGACATTGACGACGTGAAGTGGACTAAAGCTGGCGAGGGACGAGAGTGGGATAAGGGGAAGGACAAGTAGTCCGCGGCCTGGGCTTGAACTAGGTCGAGCGCTTGGATGCTGGAGTTTGGATGTTGGAGTTTGGATTGGGAGCATGGGACTTGGCTGGCGTTGTGGAAGTGTGTGATAGGGACCTACTTAGCGTTATGGGGCCGCTTTGAGTTTCCGTCATAGAATTATTTCTCCCATAGACTATGCATGGTTCATTTTCTTCAGCATTGCGCGAGTGTGATCGATCTTGTATAAACTCCTGCCCAAGTTCTTCGAGGAGGTGAGGAGGTGTTGGTGGAGGCCCGGGGGTATTCCAGTGTGGGCCGATAAGATAAGACGCTACCCGCCCCACCCCGGGCCGGATGCAGCCCGCAACGTCCAGCCTCGAATGACGTTTTGATGAAAATCGAAGGAAGCGGAAAAGATGTCAATTGCGCCCACGACGATCAACGACGCGCCTTGACTACGAAAAATGGGAAATATACCTCCGCCATAATCCAAAGAGCGCCCGAAGCATTGCAGTAACCCCCCGGCACAGCCATTCAGTCATCCCTGGCAGGGAGACGTCGGCGCGATGTTTGCGACAAGACCGCTCCTAGCCAAGGGCTTCTGGGGTCGGAGCGTAGACGAGCTCAAACGGCTCAGCCATATCGGTATGCTGCCCCCGCCTTCCTCCTCGGCACCGTAGTAGCGGCTCGAGCTAAACCCTTCCCACCGTAGCTGTCAACTTTGAGGGCATCAAAGGCCCCTCGGGGCCCTACCAGCTCTTCGACTTCCACAGCTCCGACTCGATCAACGACTGCAAAACCATGTCCGACGTCGAAATCGGCGGCCTCTCCACCTCCCACCTCGAATGGGTGCGGTCAGCACCACCAAAACCGACGTCCTCCTCATCCCCGCTCCGATCCCGTCTGGCCCCCCCTCCGGTCCAGGGCCCGCCGGGCTACGCGCGCTTCCACGGCGTCATCTCTACCGAGCTGCCCAAGGACCGGCCGGACATCAAGCGGACAGGCTACGCCGCCTTTCGCACGCACGACCGGGGACGCACCGTCTTCGGCCAGGGCGTTTGGGACATTGACCCGTACACGTACCTGGCGCTGCGGGTGCGGACGGACGGACGGGCGTACTTTGTCAACGTGCAGACGGACTCGCTCGTGGCGACGGACCTGCACCAGCACCGGCTGTTCACCAAGAAGCCGGGCGAGTGGGAGACGGTGCTGATCCGGTGGAACGACTTTGTGCGGACCAACTACGGGTTCGTGGTGGAGCCGCAGACGGAGCTACTCCGGCAAAAGGTCAAGTCGGTCGGCATCGGGCTGACGGACAGGATACCGGGGCCGTTTGAGATGTTCATTGAGCGGATATGGGCGACGAATGATGCGGGTGAGGCGTCGGCGGTGGTGGCGGCGCCGGGTGCGGAAGCAGAGGCAGAGGGAACGGGGGAGAAGAGGGCCGAGGGGGGGTTGAAGACGAAGGACGGGCAAAAGATTTCATGGTGAGACTGGGAAACCATTTTTGGGGACTCGTGAGGTCGCGAGAAACCAGGGCGCGCTGAGATGGAGGGACTCTACCCCTTTGGAAAGTTCAGGTGTAATGCTTGCCGCGGCTCCGGAGAGGCCATGATATGAACACTAGGGAAACGAAGGACTCCCTTCGCTCATGTATGAAACACCACCACATGCGCATGCACAAGCTGTATCGGTTGGGTGGTGCCGGTATCGCAGTCTAGGACAGATGGTCAGAGGCATTTGGCGGCACAGACACATATTGAATCCAGTGTCAGGTACAATTCCAGTTGATGCTTCATGCCTTCTGCTTATTCGTTTTCTCATGGGGCACTTGGCCTTTGCTTCTGCACTTGGTGATGAGCCAAAGAGTCTATACATCACCAGCAAGCCATCAAGCCGGTCGGTGACTGATGACCCAAAGTCTGCCTCGCGGCTACTACCAATTCCCGCCATTTTCCCAGAACGACCTGCTGATCCTCTGGTGCCTAGCTACCACCAAGGGCGGAGACATTCTGAAAGCCGCTGAATCATGGAGTGTTTTGTACGAGGGTTAGGGCTATGTACAACCGAGACCGTTGCCCCTATCAACCACCAATAGCGGGTCTGTGCGACAACCCCTTTTTGGAGCCCGTGACCAAACAAACCTTCGTTGCTGGCTGAGATTTGGTCGGACATTACGGGAAATTGATTTTGAAACAATTACAAGTCCCGGTAGGCTGGTATTTAGTTATCCAATTGCCCTTCATCCTGTACGACAAGACATACACAGCGATTGTCCCGACGAGGGAGTAACAGCAGCCACCAAGCCAACAATGGCATTGAGCCAGGCCTTGTGAACAATTAAATGCCCCCGAAAAAAGGGGGAAAAATATTAGCTCGATCGGGAGTCGAACCCGAATCTCAACTTGGAATTGGTGGGGAACTTTAGAAAAGAGGAACCTTGGGAGGTACAGAATCGTAGGCCTAGAAAGAATGGCACAAGGGCGATTTGAACACCTGGATCATGGTGCCCTGGAGTGCCTACTACTAGGTTTCCAGGATTGGGCAGACCACAGCAGTATGCTATCATTGCACTACCGAGCCAGCAGATTTAATTATAATTCCTGGTGCCCAGTTTCTATCTATCTAGGGTGCTGCCAGGTTAGGCTCTAAAAGAAAAGGGAAAAAGTGAAAAAGATTGGCTCGGTCGGGAACTCGAGTCAACTGCAATGGATAGCCGCTCAGTGTTTTCATTCCATGTGCCAAACAGCAATCCCTCCATGTCCACTTGGGCCGGCGGCTGAGCCGAGTTTCTGCTTCTCGGTACATGTCCGGCCTCTCTATCGTTACGTTTAGCAGGCACTCCTCAACTCGATGGTCCGTGCCGTCGCGTGCTTGCCGTCGCCATGTCACTCTTTCCTGTGGCTCTCAACGCGTCACCTCGTCGACCCTTCCGTGTATCTCACCCTGAGAGGAAGGGGCTGTGGCCAAGTTGATGGGGACGGTAGGCGCGTTCCGTTAGTGCCTCAAACGGGAGATATTGAGCCTTCGTCCCCTTGAGAAGTTGCTTCTTGTTGTGAGGTTTCTAGGTGTGTTTTGCTTTTCTTTCATTCTTTTGGGCCCGTCTTTGCTCGGGGTGCGTGCTTCTCTGGCGTGTCTTCGGGTACTGTTCCCGGGTTCTCGTTTGTGGTGATCCCCCCGTCTCCTTCCAAGGTAGCCATGCTCCCTGGTCTTTCGTGTGACTTTGTGTTCTGTGAGCGCCCGAATATAGCTCCTCCTCGGGATGCCTCCCAGCTATGGTGTTCCTCGGTGCGGTCTGAACGTACCCTGTCGATTCTTCGTTGCTTGGATGCGGATCTGCATGGGAGACCCGGGTTTTCAAGGGCTTGTGATTTTCCATAAATTATTCTTCCCCTCCCTCGAACCTCTTCCTCCCTTCTCCTCCACGACCAAAAGAAATCCAGTGTCAAGCCGGACCGGCCCATCTTTGCTCGTTGTAAGTACGCCCTCTGTGTCACGCCAAGTCACCAGCACAATTTTCCCTCGCCTCTTCATCCTCGGCCATATCACCTCCATTTTCTCGATGGCTTCATGTCCATGGTTTGGCTCGAAGGTGCCTGCCTTCCTGGGAAGCCTCCCCCAGCCTACATGTGCGATGAAGACGCGTTTCGCCGCAAGGCCTGGCGTTTTCCGTGCTTGGTGGACGATGGGTTGGCCACCAGAAAAGCTGGCCAGTCGAACCCGAACTGAATCTCTTCCTTTCCTCTCTCCCCCATATAGCCCCAAAAGCTCGGATTTCCCCCCTCAAAATCCAGGTATCCAGTTCCTCCCCAGCCACAACCTGCCAATACCCCAGCCTTTGACGCTATTTCTTCTTGCTGACATTTGTTTTCTGATCAGTAGCTTTTCATCCTCTCCGCCGCACCCCGACCATCGTCGCCGCCGCCGTGGCGATGGCGTCCTCCGCTCCCGCCGTATCTTCGGACAAGTCTGGCTGTAAGTTTATCTCCTTGCTTTATTCCGGCAGTTGGATTGGAGTGCTTCTAGGCCTTTTTCTCATTGATGTATCCAACCCAACCTACCTACCCCCCAAAGATCGGCTTGTTGTCTTTGCCACGCCACCCTTCTCGTCAAACCTGGGCTGCCTGGCGAGGTACAGGCATTACCATCTTTGACGGAACGACTGCTTCTCTGACGGAACGACTGCTTCTCTGACGGAACGACTGCTTCTTTGCCGGGAAGCTTACGGCTTTATTGGGTCTTCTCCAGCACAAACGGGCGCCTGTAGTTGGAGTTGTTCGATCTTTGTCCAGGAGGCATCGCACCCGTTTAGATAGTTGTTTGGCTGCTCGAGTTTATCGGAGACTCAGCTTCTCAGCGCTTTTGACTTCTTCCAGGTTCCGAGCTAACAGTCTGAAGCAGCTCCCAAGGCCACCGGGCCATCGACTCCTCTCAACATTCGCCACCCTCGCCAGCGGCAGTAAGTTGTGCTTTTCCCTCTTGGATTCTTCACCATTTCGAGGGCGGTCTTGGCTGTCGGAACTGTTCGATTCCTAACAAGCCTCGGTCTCATCTCTCTGAGCCTCGCTGACCACGACCTCTAGGGCTCCTGGATCTAGCCACTCCGACCCTTCCGCCGGAAACAGCGACTCCCACGAGTCATACAGCGGGTGAGTACCCCCCCAGGTTGCATTCTGTCTTGAAAATCAGCTGACAATTCTTGTTCCAGCCCGACCGACCACGACCTTGGCTCCTCCGAGATCTCGAGCGGCGAGATTGGAACCAGTGGTCCGCGCCGCGGTCCTGCCCGTAACCTTGCTGGCGCAGGCCATCGCTACCTGGCCTCGTTCTCAGGCAATTCTTCCACAGCCTATGATTCTGAGGACGCAGGTGCTCCCATTGGAAATGGATCTCCGACTCGGTCTGCCGGTGTCCAGCGCTGGGCAAACTCTGTCCTGGTCCACAGCAGCTCGTCGTCTTCTGCTGGATCCTTCATGCCCAGCCGAGCTCGTCTAAACACCTTTGGCCGTCCTGGCGGTGCCCCATTGTCCTCCAACAGCAACCGCCTCCGTCGTCAGGCGACCCTTGTGCCCACCAACGAATCTCGCGAGGGAGGCGCACCGATCTCGTCCAACAACGTTGATGGAGATAGTCGCCAGACGCTCGCCCATGACCTGGAGACGCCGAGGGTCTCGACCTTTGCTGCCGCCGCGACGTCTGATGTTTCGTTTGTTGCAGTGCCCAAGCGTACTCAAGGTGCCATCTCGACTGGAACTGGGTATCGCTCCGTCACCAACTTCCCATCGCAATCTCGCGGTGGTTTCGGCCTCCAAGCGAACGATCGCCAGCTTTACACTGGCACCACCGCTGCCCAATCTCCCCGTGGCTTGAACCGCCCCGAGAATTTTGGCCACAGTGCTATTCGTCCTAGCAACGACACCCCAGCCAATACCTCCCATGGCCTCCGCGATAATGGTGGCACTGGTACCAACCGCGCTATCAGCCACTACGCGGCCGTCCCTCTTCCTAGTGGCCTTTACCGCCAGGAGAATGACCACCCTTCCGTCCCCCCCACTCCTCCCCGTGGTTTCCATCGCCAAGACATTGACCGCCATGCTATTAGCAGTCCCGGCATCGCGACATTTCCGGGCCAGTCTCCGCGCCGTCTCTTTGCCAGGGAGAGCATCCAGGCCTTCCCTGTCGGCCATGATTCTACTTTGAGAAACGCAGAACTGGCTGGCGTGATTACCCGACCAGACAACGCTGACGATGCTGTCGTCGACCCTCAAGCCATTTATCCCCCCGAGGCTTGCATCTTCGTGGCAAAGTAAGCTCCCAACTCTCTCACCCTCCCTGCACCCTGAACGTGGCTGACACTTTTCACAGCCTCGCCGACTCCAAGGACGACAGCGTCCTGATGGCTGCCGTGACCCGCGAATTCAGTCGCTTCGGCACAGTTTTCGTCAAGATTCGTCGGGACGAGAGAACGGGCCTGATGCCATTCGCCTTTTGCCAGTTCACTGTGAGTTGCTTCCCCAAGCCAGCCCGCGCCTCGTTGTCCGCACACAATTTCTGACAAGACGGCAGAATAGACAAGATGCGGATAACGCCCTGGTCCATGGACGTGGCATCTACATCCACGGCCGGCCCTGCCGCACCGAGCGCGCCAAATCGAGCCGTGAGTTGAACCTCGCCATTCTCCTCTTGGTTTGTAAAGAAGCTCACAAAGTTGCTAGGCTGGTTCGTCATCTTTCGCCGCGATGGCGACATCTTGACTCTCGGCGAAGCTCGCCGCGTCATGCAGGAGTATGGACATGTTAGTCAGGTCGCGATGCACGAGGACCATTCGTCTGTCAAGGTTCAGTTTGAGAACTTCAACCTTCAGCAGCGTGACTTCCAACTGGTAAGCCGAGTCCAACGGAATTCCGTCCGTCTCTGACAAATGACACTAACTCGGGCAATGCAGGTGGCCGAGCACCACCAAGTGTACCAGGTGGAGCCGCTTGCCGAGCGCCGCCGCGATACTCGAGATGACCAGGACATGCGATTCCTTCAGGAGTACGACCTGGCCCGTCGCTCGGTGTACGTGTCTCAAATCCCGGAAGATGCCGACGAGGACGAGCTGAGTGCCCACTTCTCCCTCTTTGGTCGGGTCGCGTCCGTCTTGATCATCTCGCCCCCGCGTGGCCAACGCTTCTCGTTTGTGGAGTTTGTCCACGCAGTGTCTGTTGAGAATGCCCTTACTAATACTGTAAGTATTCCTGTCCATGATCTCGCAGTCTCCTGCTAACAGTCTCCGTTCAGGCCAATCAGCCCATCCGCGGTCGCTACACCATGAGGGTAGAGCGCAAGTTTTGCAAGGCCAACGCTCGTCGGGTGCGCTCGATGCAGTCCATTGAAGGCAGTGAGACCAACGAGACGACGCAGGTGGCACCCACCACACCGGGTAGCTCTATGCCCTGGAGCCGCCGCAACAGACTCGAGAACTTTGCCGGTACGAGCCCTCACAGCTCGATGTCTCCCCAGCACACGACGTCGCCCCACCGCATGTTTGCCGGCCGCGGACCGTCGTCTGGTGGCCGCATGGCTCCCTCGCCCGCCCGCTTCGATGGTGGCTTCTCGATTGCTGGTCCTCGCACCACACCTGCTCGCCCTCCCAACCGCAACGCCACACAGCCTTCGATAACCCCGTCAGGCTCACGCCCCGTACCCTTTGCTGGCCCGTTGCGCTTCCCCGGTGGCCGCAGCCCGGCGCATCCCAGCGTTGCTGGCAGTGGCATTGCTGCTCATCATGTGGCTGCCCCGGCCAATACAGCCCAGCGAGATATGACGCCTCTTGGTACCATGCCCCCGATGGTCCCCTACCCATACCAGTACGTGGCCGTCGACCCCTTCACCGGGACTCCCGCCTTCATGGTCGACGCCCCGGACATGGACCCTCCGGCCCCGCGCGATGAGCCAGCCGGCCAAGAGCGCGGAACCAACGCGTTCAATAACATGTTGAACCGCCTTGCCACCGGCCAGGGAGCAGCCCAGGGCATGGCGAGTCTCCGAGTCGAGGACGTGACGGACGCCGAATATGACTCCGACCACGAGGTGGGAGAGAAGGGCAAGCGCGCTTGAACGAGTAGGTTGGCGGTCGACGGTGAGCGAAACCGGGCCGGAGGAAAGAAAGGGCGATTGATAGGACCGACGTTGCTCCTTGGGGATTGGTGGGTTAGTGGTTAGGCAGCGTCTCGCGAGGACGTATGTGAGGAATCGAGGGATCATGGAGAAGGCGATGCGCGAACCAGGCTTTGAGAATAAGCCTGCCTCAACATTGAGGGCTGCTGTTGCCGGGGTCTTGAGCCTCTCCTCGCCCAGGCAGGGGCGGTGAAGTCCTCCTGGCAGTGGTATGAGACGGCCAGTTGTTTGTCATGGTAGGAGCCCAAGTAGAAAAAAGCGAGTCTTCCCCGAGCACCAATGTAGAAGTCTTGAACTGCCCGCCCGATTGCATCCTTTCGATGGATGTCGTCGGCTGTGATGTTGTTGTCGTCGTCAGGAAATGAAGGCCACGACCCGCGAGCACCGTCTCACCATTTCCCCTTCAAGGTTGCGACGGCGATAGAGTGCGCTCCCAAGTTTAAGCGCGCCGCGCAGCATAACGAGGGCGACATGATAATAGGGCTTGCTGGAAAATGTACGGCGAGCTCGCGGTCTGTAAACGGCGCTTAGAGCCTGGAACTGATTAGCCTTTGTGTGGCAGTTGTCGCTTCGCATTGTTAGCCTGTAAATAGCCAAGATAATCGCAGAGCTGGACTCACCCTGTGAGAGTACCAAGCCCGATAAACGGTCTCCTCTATTTGAACCGGGCAGAAGCTTCTAAACAAACCGAGGCTCGCGCTTCCGTTCCGATGATCAGAGGCGCCCGTTTCCTGACTCCAAAGCTGCTTTTTCAGGACCCCCTTGTTCCCATACATAAGATTGGTAATCGCTACACTAGACTAGTAGTTGGGTCGGTGACGACCAGCGAATCCCTGGTGTTGTATTTTTTTTTCCCTCCTTTTATTTTGGCAAACTCGGTTTTGGGAACAAGAAGCTATGTTTTTGTCCACGAGAGGGTGCGAGATGTCAAAATCGGAGACGTCTAGACCGGGTGGGATAGACAGCCTTCAGTCCGTGGGACAGCTGATGTATTCTAGGTGTCAAAAGTTAATAGACCCCCTTTGACGACGACTCTTTCGTGTCTGCCTCGAACCTCCATAGAGAACAGAGCTAGCTCTCGTTGTCAAGTCTTGATATTGGCACTTGCCGCACCCTCAACATTACCAGCAACTCAATCCTCGAACCCATCCCAGTCATCCCCGTCTCCACTCCCCTCCTCGCTGCTGGCATCCTCCTCGCTCTCGTCCATCTCCACAGCCTTCTTGCCCGTGCTCTTCAGCGTCGGAATGCCCTCCGCGTCTCTCACAATCATCCCTCTCTCGTCCCTCAGATACGGCCCATCCCCCTCGTCCCTACCCCCCTCTGCGTTCCTCACAAACCCTGCGACAAAGAACCCCATCACCCCCCTCCCGTCATCCCTGTACGTCCTGATACACCCCTCCGCGACGTCCTCGTCGCCGTCACACGCCCCCTTATCCCCCCTGACCTCCCACTCGCGCATCCCGCGCACCTGGTCCGCCCTCTTCAGGATCCGCCAGCCCCTCTGGCGCGCCACGTCCGACGCCAGCGCCGCGACGACGACATGTTCGTTCTCGCCCGCGTACACCGAGCACGTCGAGTACGTGATGCGCGTCGCGGCGGGGAACTTCATGGCGTGCTGCAGCAGCGCGAGCTGGAACGCCGCGAGGGAGCGGATGCGCTCCTGCAGGGCGGCCTCGGACGTCAGCGTCGTCGTGTCGCCGTCGTCGTCCACGAGGACCATGGGCGGCGGGGGGGGGCGCTTCTCCTCCTTGTCCGCGGGGTTGCGCTTCCGCTTCTTCCCCGTCGCCGCAGCCACCACTGGAGTCCCACCACCGACCGCCTCCGGCAGCACCAGCTCCGGCATCTCATCCCTCCCGACGATCCCGCTGCCGGAGCAGCTCGGATCTAGCAACAACCCCCCGACCCTCGCGTACCTCCTCTCCCCTGGATCCACCTTGAGAAAATCCACCCCCTTACTCACCACCACCGTCCCCTCCCCGGCCCCCGCCTTCCTCACCATCTCCTCCAGCACCTCGGCCCTCCTCCTATCCTTCTCAAACGCAAACACCGTGCTCCCCTCCCCCCCTCGCTCCGCCAAGATCCCCGCCAGATGCGTCGTCTTATTCCCCGGCGCCGCGCACGCATCCACCACATCCCCCTCCCCGCGCGGATCTAGCAGACACGCCGGAAAACAACTCGCCTTATCCTGCAGCACCACCCACCCCTCCTTATACGCCTTAGACTTAACAATCCACTCCCCCCCGCCGCCTGGCGCCAGCGCCACCAGATTCGGCACGTGCCCGTCCAAGCAGAGGACCTTTTTCCCGGCGTTCGCCGGGTCTAGCACGTCGGCGACCGACGGCACGACGTCCCACCCGTCGAACGTGGTGGCGAGCTGCTCGTCGAGCGTGGTGCGGAGGGGGTTGACGCGGACCCAGCGCGGGTGCGGCGGGCCGGCGGCGGCGGCGTCGACGGCAGCGCGGAGCGATGTGAGCGTGGGGTGCCCGCGCCGGAGACGGGCGCGGGTGAGCTCCGAGGCGAGGCGGGCGCGGTGGCGCGCGAGGGACTGGGAGAGGCCGTGGGTGGCGGGGAGGGCGATGCGCGCGGATTTGGAGAGGAGGAGGTCGTGGGTGAGGAGGAGGGCGAGGGGGGGGGTTAACTGGGGAGGTGTGAGTTACGTGTGGGAAATGGTTGGCTAGGGAAAGAGGTGGTACCTTGCGCTCGGCCTTGAGCAGGCCGGTATTATCAATGACTTCGCTGAGGACGGCGCTCCATTTGCAGGACTCGAGGGCGAGGGCGTAGACTTGGGCGGGGGGGCTCTTGAGGCCAGAGTCTTTTTTGAAGACGCGGGATTTGAGGCTGCCGCCGTGGGTCGTCGGGGCCGAGAGGAGGGCCGCGGTTTCGTGGTAGAGAGACATTTTTCGGGGGGTGAGGGCTCACCTGGCCCTGGTGGTGAAGGTGAGTGTTGGGGTGTGAGTGAGGAAAGAGTGAGATGCAATTTTCATGGATGCCATCAGGGTTCGCAGGGTGTTTGTACAGGGTGGTGTTGCATGGATGGAGAGAAAATGGGTGGTGCGTATGTCCGTGCACGACATGTTGGGCTGCTTGAACTGAACAAGTTGACTCCTCTCAGCTCCCTCGCTCACTCTGCAAGATGAACAATTCAACTAGATTTGTCGTGTCATCAATTTTTTCTGCACAAGACATCATAGACATACAAGTGTGAATACAATCCCTTTGTATTTCTTTCCCCTGACCTTATATCTACACACAACCTAAACTCTCCAAAACCCCAAAAAAGGCCAATTGCCAATTGCCAATGCTAAAATGGGTATGTGTCGGCCGAGGATTGCTCCTATGCGCCCGGTAAGAATCGAAGTAATGATACATACAAAGATGTGTTTGAGTAGAAGTGAAGTGTGATGATGCGGATTGTCTGCACAGCCCAAAAGGTGTTGTTGAAGATGTGGTGTGTGAAGTGAAAAGGATGTGTGTAGTGGTCGTGTCGTCATCAAGGCCAGTACAAACTGGCGACAAAAAGGATTTTGGGTTCTTCTTCCCCCCCCTCCCTGGAAACGCAAAGAGATATGTACCCGTGGGTTTTGATCCTGCCCTTCTTTCCTCCCAGTGTAAAATGTTCCCAAGCCGCCCCCTCTAGATGTAGGCGCCATCAACCCATAAGAAAATAGACCTATACCCCAAAACGCAGCCCTCGTCTTCAAGAAGTGGTACCAAGGAAAGCCAAACCAAAGAGTCGGCGGTACATGTTTACCACGACCTCCGGTGATGCAGCATGTGGTCATGCATGTGCCTCTTCCTCTTCTCAGCCACGGCGGCGGTCGGAACCTTGCCGTCCTTGGTGTAGAGGCTCAGCGCCCAACGGCCGCCGCACTCGCCCGCACCACCCTCGCAGGCCATGCTGCACTTGTCCTCATCAATCTTGTCGGCCTTGATGAGGGTATTGCCGCAGAAGCACTCGCCGCCGTACTGGGTACCGGCGGCGGCAAAGCCCTTGGCCACGCAGTGCTCGACGCACAGCTCGTTGGTGACCTTGCCAATGTCGGGAAGGATGTCGCCGGCCAGCACGCGGTCCTGGGCGTCGCCGTAGCAGCCGGCGTACTTGAAGCCGGCGACGTCCTCCTTGGTGCTGGGAGACGACGTAGGCGCGGCGCCGGGACTGTTGTAGACCGTGGTGGTTTGCCACACGGTGACAGTCTCCCACACGACGGCAGTGCTCTTGTCGCTGTCGGCAACAGGGGCGGGGACAAAAGGCGCGGCAGTAGGCTCCGCGACAGCAGGCTCTGCGGTAGTAGGCTCCGCGGCAGGCACCGTCTCTTCCGACATGAGCTTCATGACGGGAGGTCTTGGGACCAGGGTGGTGGGAACAGGCGAGGCGACGCCAATGCTGGGAAGGTTGACGGCGTAGGGGTCGGAGCTCACGACAGGGGAGGTGGGAGAGCTCTCGACGGGGACGCTGGGGGCGGTAGAGTTGCCGCTGGCAGGAGGGTTGACGACAGGAGTGTCGGGGGTGGTCGCAGAGCCGCCACTGCCATACTTGAATCCAGACAAGAGGTTGTTGCCCGGGAGCTTGTCCAGCTTGCCGTTGACATCCTCCTGGACGGGGCAAGTGGCCTTGCAGTTGTTGTTGCTGTTGACACCGCCAATGAGGCCGGGGCACGTGTGCAGACTCTCGTGACCGACGTTGCAGTTGTCAATGATTTGCTGCAGGGCCGTCTCGTCCCAGCCGGCAATGAAGTCGGCGTGGGCCGAGAAGCCCGTCGTGTCGCCGTTGGAAAAGACAAAGGGGCTCTCCTTGCCGACGACGCCCTGCATGCGCGAGGCAAACTTTTGCGTGTCCCAGTACGTCTCAAAGAACATGTGCGGGAGGTGGACCCAGCCCTTGGGGCAGTCCTGGCGGCCGTTGCCGGCGTCGGTGGGGAAGGCCGTGTTGCTGCGGAAGCTGGTCAGGCCGGCGGCCGGGTCGTAGCACGAGGGCATGTGCACGTCGACGCGCATGGGCGAGTAGAGGCCGTCGCAGACCTGCAGGGGGAAGCCGATGCCCTGGCCCAGGTTCTGCGGGTCACCGATACCGGCCGAAGACCCGTCGGAGCCGGCGGGCCAAGAAGTAGGCGACTTGGGGTCTTTGCGGGGGCAGGTGATGACGGCCGGGCTGACGGGCCCCCGCGAGGGGTCGAGGTTGTTGATGTTGGTCTTGACGGGAGGGGTGCGGGCCATGGCGTTGCCGCTGACAATCTGGAGACCCAGGGGAAAGGCTTTGATGTCGTCGTTGGTGGGCTCGAAGAAGTAGTAGACGGCGGCGTAGTAGAGGGGGACGGGCTCGAGCTTGCCATCCGAGGGGTCCTTGAAGTAGAGCTTGGGGAACCAGTAGGCGCTCTTGTCGGCGTTGAGTTGGGTGTTGGTGCATGTCGACTGGCGGAGTTCCTCGCCGGTGCTGCTCCAGCCAATGTTGCCGGCGCCCATAAAGGTGTGGACGTGGGATGAAGGGCCGCCGGGCTGGACGATGGCGTCGATGCGGCAGTCCATGAGCGGGCCATTTCCGTTGAATCGGAGGACGCCAAAGGTGCGTTGGCTCTTGGCGGCCGAGGCCGTGGCGGCGAGGGCCGCAAAGATGATGGACTTCATGATGTGTATGTTGGTTTCGGTGCGGTGCGAGGTGGTGCGTAGTGGGGCGGAAGTCGATTCCGGCGTCGAGAGGATATAGGTGAAATGCCTTTTTAGTTCTCTCAAAGAGTTCCTGGGCTCGGCGGGGGACACTGTCAAAGCGTGGTGGTGGCTGTCAAGCGGATTGTCCAGGTGATGGACAACGCGGGAAAAAAAGGATGGGAAGAGCAAGGGAAAGCAGGCTCAGCAGCTTGAATGAATGGGATTGCAACCGAAGGTATCCGTTGCAACAAGAAAAGGAGAGGACTGACAGAGGTCAGGAACAGAAACAGCACAAGGCCCAGGAGAGCTGCAGAAGGAGAGCAGGAGGGAGGAAAAGGGGAGGCGAGGGGGTCGTATAAGACGGGAGGATGAGGTGTTGACAAAGCTGGGCCGGCTGGCTGGTGGAACCCATGCTCGCCATGGGCGGCCTGATGGCTGCGCTACTGTGTAGGGAGCAAGCTCCAGGGGGTCAAAGTCGAGGGGCTCGCGGTGGAGACGGGTGGTGGTGGTGGTGGTGGTGGACGACGTTGGACTGCGGTCGGGGGTCAGGGCCCGGCTCGGCTGTGCTGTGGTCTGCTCTGCCATGGCCGCCACCCCTGTCACGGTGCCGAGGACAAAGAGGGAGAGAGGCCCATGCCCAGCTTCACGGGTCCGTCCATGTTGTTCCACCCCTTCAATCCCCTTCTCATCACCAGCAGTGTCCGGCTGTCGCAGCGTTGGGCACGCGCAGGGCAGGGCGAGTCGCTGGCTGGCCGCCGGGCAGCGACACTGGGCAGACCTAGGCCGGGCAATCAGAGACAAAGACAGGCCGGCGGCTGCGGTTTTCGCGACCAGCTCATCACGAAAAGGGGACGAAGGGCAGGCCGCGCAGGCCTTGTTGCCCAGTGCCCACGCCCACCGGGTCTGGTCCAGGTCCCAGTCCCGGTCGGGGAGGTCGCGGAGGTGTGCTGACTTGGAAAGAGGGGAAGGCGGATGGACGCACGCTCTCCGTCAGGGGGGGGGTCCGTACCTTGCAGTCCCAACCGCCCGAGGTGGCGATGATTGGGCCGGACGAGGTCCATCGGGGGACATGGAGGTGTGGGACGTCTTCCGTGTGGTCCATGCCGGTGAGGGTGGGGGATGAGGGTTCGACAAGTCGAGGTCGAGGTGAAGTGCCGAGTAGACCTTTTTTTCATCTCCCTCCCTCTCTTCCATCCGGGCATGGGTCTGTGTGGATTCGGGGGAAGCACACGAGCGCATGGCGGCCAATCGAGGGGCTGTACGAGAGAAGCCCGGAAAGGGGCGGGGCGCGGGGGGGGCTGTATCTGCCAATCTGGTCGTCAGGAGAAAAAGCGAAAAGCAGCTGGGAGGCGTGGGCCGATGAGAGGGAGGAGGGAGGCATCGCTGTGGCAAATGGTTCGTCCACTCATTGGGGGGAAGTGGATGCACACACCACACCTGTTCCTGAGCTTTTTCCTGTTCCTGTTTCTGTTCATGTTCCTGACTTGTTTACCGCGTGGCTGGCAGCCAGAAAAGAAGCTCATCCCTTGTCCTGCTCATGCACTCGCCAGGAACCGATCATCAATCGATGGCGACCTATGCTATTTTCTGCCCTGACACGCACAACATGCCTTCACCGTCAGATGTTAGCACCTTCAGTCGCCTGTCGTCGTCGCATCCGCGCTGCGGAAAATAAGATTCCTGGTAAATTGCCTGCTGCGATCCCGGTTGCTGCCACCACGACACTCCCAGGCGCCCACCGCACGATCAACTCGGCATTTGCCTGGCGTGGGCGTGGCTTGGGTTTGCGTGGATGCGTGGCTGCCAGGGCGGCCCGTCTTGTTTCAACCGATTTAACGAGATTTTCCCTCTTCGCGTCCACGCGGCCGGAGACAGTGAGAGTCTCTTATCAAAAACATGGCAGAGGACGGGCTCGCCGTCGACGGTGGACCGTAGCAAATTGGGATCGGACCGGGACAAGATGACACTTTACCTGCAAGGCATCCAGACCTGACAACAAAAACAGGTCCAGACCACGGTTCATCTTTGGCCCAATATATTTTTCTCCCGGAATAAGTTGGGCGACCTCGATGGAGCTGTGATCGACACCAGCCCCCCTGAGAGAAAGTTCTCCCGCCGCGTCCCATATCCGGTTTAGCCCTCGAGCCCGTTGATCCGCACCAGGGACTGGAGGAGGTGTGGAGCCAGCTGCCAAGTGCCAGGTCGGCTCTGCAGGGTTTTGCGTCCTCCAAAACCTGAAACACGCCAAGCGGCGCCACGCACAGGGCCCTGACCAAGACTCGGTGCCGCTGTTCGTTCTTCCGACTTTCTTCGTCCAGACTTTCGTTGGTCGTCCAGAGCACGACGTCCATCGGGATCTGATCCGGCCCCGACGCCCCCTTTTGACTTCTTCCAAAGACAGTCGACGGCCACCTGCAGCGGCTGAATGACGAATGCGCCCTCTCTTCTCAATATCGACGTCTCGCTGTCTCAGTCATCCCCGGGTCTTCCTGGAAGCCTTCTCCCGCCGACAATGGAATCCTCTGTTTTTTGTAGATGCAGTTCCGGCGGCTCCAGGCGACATGTCGCCTGGCGGGCACTGGACACTGGGCACAGGCGCGCGCTTCTGTTGCTGCTGTAAACACCAAAAAAAAAACCACTTGCTGCCGCTTCGTTTGCGTGATGCTCCCCCTACCCATTCCAGCAGGCAGCGACCCGATCCGACCCCAGACCAAGGCCGTCGTTGACAGCACATCACCAGCTCCCCGTCTCCCGAGCGCAGCATGACATCAGAATTCCGAGCTGACGGTCCCGGCGAGGCTGCACTATGTACGCCCATGGCGGCCCTGCCGTGGGTTGTTCCACGACATCTCACGGACTACGGAAACCCCCAAAAATACACAGACAAGAAAACCAGCGTGCCACGCAGGGACCGCTGTGCGACACGCCTTGCCCTGGCGATCGAATGAGCCTCATTGGCCGTGGAACCCGATATCTGGACCTGACCGCCTCACGCCCTACGAACCTTTGCAGCTCGTGGAACAGCACCCGGAACAAAAAGTGTCAAGACTGTCCCGACCGGACGGCAGGCCGCCGGCCGTGTGTCTCTTCGGGGAGATCTCCCGCTCCGGGTTCCCCTGGACTGTTATGCTCTTCCTGACTCCCACTCGTAGCCCCTGACTTCACCTCACCAGGCAGGGAGATTCGTCCCTCTTCATCTGTAGACCGCCAGCTTCCATCGCCGAGGCTGACTGACAGCTCAACACCAGCGATTGCGCGCAAGACGCCACCCACCAGCTGCATGCCAACGGAGCTCAAACCGCGTGTTGGCGATACGAAGTTGGACCGTCTGCCGCCAAATAGTCTTGCCTACGTACCCATCTATGAGCAACAGTGCGGTGCAGTGTGTGAACCAACTCTTCTTATTTGCCCTCCGTGTCCTTCTCCCAACTTCTCCGTCCTCCCGACCCGGCAAGACGGCCCACCGACCTCCGACTGTTCTCTTATCCACAAGGAAACTCTGCGCGTATAGGAAAACACAAAGTCTCCTGCCGTCTTCACACGCGTAACCACCCTCCCGTCCTTTCTCGCCCGCCTCAATCGAACGGCTGAGAGACTAGTGGCGCGGCGCCCGATCAACTAGCTGAAAGGCGAGGTATACCTTTTTGCTCTCGTCGACCATGGGCCTCCCGTCAGCTATCCAGTAGACCTCTCACTCGTTCACACCAGGTAGGTACAGAAGTGAGAGGTGGCGTGGGCGGTCCAGGGAGGGAAAGGTGAGCGACGTATACCGCTGTCTCTCGGACTCGTAATGCAGGAGGACGCCCCACGAGTTCTCGTATGTCATGTGATTGATTCCTCTCCGGTTGTGTCTTGGGCGGCGGCTTTGGGTTGGTCGTTTGGTCTCCTGCCTAGGCTACTTGTCTCTTTCGAGATGGAGAGCCACAGACAACACCGCCGGGACCGAAGAGGACCGTAGTTCCCTCAAGTTCCGGGCGAGAACCGTAGATGTTGACGAGTCTAGACGCGGAAACCATCCCCGTCATATTGGCTGATAAAGTTGAGAAACGCAAAACGCTGTCCTGACGCTCAAGTCTCTGAGCAGCATCGTCATACCGGGTGATGAGGGAGGGTTGTCTCCAGGGCTCGGACCAAAGCAGACTCGTGCTAAGCCCATGTCAAAAGTGAAGAACGGGGGAGGTTTAATATGAATCTTGTCGTTCGTCCGCTCTGTGTTGCAACTAGATGCTTCGAGGGTTGCCCCTATTGACGGCTCTAACCCAGCTCTAATTTACCCAGCCCCTACCCCCCCCAGACTCCCAAAGCCAAAACACCAACGCCAAACTCCGCGGTGCCTGGACAACCCATCTCCATACCGGGAGCTCCTCCCCCCCCCTACAATACCATCCACCTCTCCGTCACCACCCTCGCCCCCTCCACATCCCCCAGCAGATAACACATGGTCCTCACATTATACGCCGCCTCGACCACCAAATCCTCTCTCCCCACCGGACTCCCCACCTCCCCGCCCCCCTCCGCCTCCTCCAGCACCCTCCGATAATACACCACCGCCAGATTCCCCAACCCGACCAGGGAATACGCCCTCGCCACATTAAAGTGCGCCTCCATCCTCTCCCCCATCCCCCTCGCCCCCGCCAGCCGATCCTCATAGTACCTCATCAGAAACGCAAACGCCTGCACCAGCAGATACTGCCGATTCGTCGCCTGCCGCTTCAGCGCATAATGCAGATACGCCAACCCCGTGCTCAGATTCACCAGCTCGTTCCGCGGATCTAGACTCGCCGCCCGCGCAAAGTAACTCAGCGCATACACGTAACTCGTCGTGCTAAACAAAATGTGCCCGTAAATCGTCAGCAGGCACACGTCCAGCCCAATCTCGCCGCGCGTGCGCGTGTGGATGTTGTCCATCGTCTTGATCTGCCGCAGGATGAACTTTTGCGCCGGCCCCGACGTGTACCACGACACGGGCGTCTGGCACACGCGGCACATGGCCGCGAACATGCGGTACGCGTCCGTGCCGGGCCGGTAGTCGCGCATGAAGTAGCGTGCGACGGCGACGCAGGTTTCCTCGTCGCCCGCGTGGATGGCGCAGGATGCCCAGGCAATGTGGATGAGGAAGGTGTGGTCGGGCGCGGACCAGACGACGGAGTCGCGGGCGGCGTGGCAGACGATGTAGGCCTCGTGGCGGTGGCCAGAGTGCGCGAGGGCGAGGGCGTACGAGAGGAAGAGGTCGAGCCAGGTGGAGAAGGGGATACCACGGTGGTCCGGGGGGAGGGTTTTGACGGGCATTTTGGGGCCCGGGGGGTGATTGGGGGAGGTGGTGTCGGGGTGGGCGGCGTCGGCGGCGTCCGGGGCGAGGTGGCTCTGCAGCCGGGCGGCCATGGCGGCGAGCTTGGTGTTGCGGGCGGGGGTGGCGGTGTTGGTGCTGTCGGCGGTTTCGCCGTAGCCGAGGTAGCGGATGTACTTGTCCCAGGGGTAGAATTCCTTGAAGGAGCGGAAGTCGTCGAGGAGGTCCTTGGCGGCCGTCATCCATGTGTTGCGGGCGGTTTCGTCGCCGGCGTCGAGGCGGGCTTTGGCTTCTTCGACGAGCTGGTAGTTCTTGGTCGCCACGGCTTGGAGCTCGAGTTCTTGCTGCTTGCGCTTCTCGGCGTTGAGGAGGCGGCGGGGCATGTAGTTAGACTTGCGGGCTGTCTGCCCGTCCTTCTTTTCCCGTGGCTTGCGGGGCCCATATGGGCCTCGGCGGCGGCGCGGCTTCCCGTCGGCTCGCAGCTCGAGGTTCAAGGCTTGCCGGACGAGGAGGAAGGCTTCCTCGCGGCCTTCTTGCACCTCTTCGCCCTCGTACATGTTGGCGAGCTGGACGCGGGCCTCGATGTGGTCCTGATCGTCCTCGATGGCCGCGATGAAGCACTCTTCCGCCGCGGCCTTGTCGCCCAGGATGATGTGGCATCGGCCCTGCGTGACGAGGAGGTCGGCATCCACAGAAATGTCCCCGCTGACATCGGCAATCTGCCGGTAGAGCCCAATATACTCGAGCGCTCGCTCGGCGTTCTCCCCCTCCAGCAGTGTGTTCGCGATGTCCTTGAGGCAGTCGGGAAAGTCGATAAAGTCGTCCACCGCCGTCGGGGCCGTTGGGTTCAGGAGCGCCAGGTGCATCATGCCCTCGTAGTTCAGCCCGGCCTTGCACCGGTAGACGTACAGCTTCGCCCGCAGATCAAACGGGAGCCCGTCGCCGTACGTGTCCTGCGGGTAGCGAGCCGGCTCGAACTCGAGCGCCTCGACGCGCCGCGTGTCGTACAGATCCCACTCGCGGTCGTCGTCGGCGTAGTTTTCCCAGAAGGCCTCGTCGCGGCGCCCCATGAGCCACCGCGCCACCTCCTTGAGCTGCTGCGCGCCCTCGCGCCACTGCTCGAGGATGCCAAAGAACTCGAGGTAGATGCGCAGATCCGACCACTCGAAGCGGCCCTCCTCGGCCTCGAACGTGCCCGCCGCCTGGAGGTGGTCGATCAGGTAGCGGTACGCCTTCATGGCGACCTCGGCGCCTTTCCTCGCATCCTTGCAGTCCAGCGCGACATCGGCCGTGTTCCGCACCGTCCGGATGTTTAACGGCTTGTAGCTCAGCGCCCGCTGGTACTGGATCAGCGCCAGTCCCGCGCGTCCCTGCATCATCATGACATCGGCCTTCCCCGTGCGGGCCTCGATGTTCGTCTTGTCGGCTAGCAGCGCGCACGAGTAGCACATGTGGGCATGCCGCAGGGCCTCGTCCTTGTCCGGGCCGTCGTCCATGTCCTCGACGCCGTGCAGCGCGTACAGCGCGGTGCTGATCCAGTAGGGCACGTTCTTGGGCACCAGCAGCGCGGCCGACAGCATGCAGGTGAGGGCCTTTTGGCGGTCGCCGAGCTCGTCGTGTACCGTCGACAGCAGTGTCCACGCGGCGTACGTCTCGCTGTTGATGCGGATGATCTCGCTGACGATGGCGATGGTCTCGTCGTAGTCCTTGCGCTCAAACGCCTCCTTAGCCAGCGACAGGCGGAAGAGAATGTCGGGCGTGGGCTTGGCCGCCTTGCGCGGGCCGAGCTTGCGGCCCTTGGTCGTCTTGGTGCGGTTGCCGACCTTGTGGATGATGTCCGAGGGGACATATGGCTGGTGGTGGTGGTGGTGTGGACCGGGGGGAGGGTAGTGAGGGGCGCCTCGGTGCTGCGATACAAAGGCCTCGCGCTGGGCATCGTAGCGGGCAATGTTGGCGGCGAGCTCGAGGTCGTCTGAGGAGGCATTGGAGGCGGCCTCGCTGGCAGCGTCATCGTAGTCGTAGTCGTAGTCGATGCCGTCGTCCAGCTGCATCGGGGCCGGCCGGGGGATGTTCATGTCGATGCCGCCCGTCAGCCGGGGGTCGACGGGCGTGTCAATGTCCATCATGCTGTCCATCTTTGCCTCTCTTCTCTAGAGTTGAGCTTAAGTCAAGGGGATGAGCCCCGTTGGGTCGTTTCTTCCCTTCCTAACTCCCGAGTCCCCCACGCAAGCAAAGGATGGCACCTCCAAGCTCAAGACTAGCAACCCGAATCCTCCCGATCTTGGTTAAATGCGGCGGGATGGCGTGTGACGCAACCGGGTTTTCGATGCCGAAGGTTGTTTATGGATCCGTGGTTGGAGGCATCGACGAAACTTTTTGCCGTCGGGTTCGACACGGATGAAACGCAGAGATCGACTGCTGCAAGTGCTGCCAATTGCCGTGGGGGAGATGAGACGAAAAAAGGGCCAGCCTGGTTGATTTCGCTGATCTCGTCGGAAGTGGAATTTTCTTGTGTTTGAAGTTGGAAACAGAAACATGAAATCCTGCGTGTACACGCGTGGCATCAGAGATGAAAGATGAAAGAAGTTGAGATGAAGAATCCCTGCCACCCCACCTTTCTGTGTCGCACTTGAACCTAAAGTCAACATCACCAGACCAGCATCCCCAAGTCACCAGTCAAGACATTTACGAATAAGAACAAACATCACCACAGAGCACTGGACCAGCGAGCTGAAAATTAGGGCTTTGTTGCTATACGAGCAATCTATCGCTAGTCTTCCGGGAGGCGGAATACAAGCAGAGATGCTCAAAATCAAAACTCTCCCCGCCACTGAAAATGCCGAATAGAAAAGGCTGCCAGATGAATCTTCTGCCTAGGTATATCTGGTCGGGAAAATACCGAGTAAGATGCCGCCTCTGCGCCGTCATCCCCTCCCCCCTGCGCTTCCCACCCTAACCCCAGTCGTCGACTCATCGCTGGCAAAATGCTATGCTCTCGTGGCCCTCGTGTACCCATCGGCGACTACCATTGCTGTGTCGCCCTCATCAGAAGACGTGTCATCTCTTCGTCCTCGGTGGTCCGAGAGGACCTCAGTGGAGCCTGCCCTCCTTGCGAGCATCTAAAACGGTACGGTTAGCTTCCGGGAGAAACGGGGTATATATGTGGTGGAAACAACTCACCCTTGACCTGCTCAAAGACCTTGAGCATCTTGCGTCTGGCTCCCAGAGCATTCACTCCGCGGTCCTCCAGCTGCTTGTCGTCAAGCTCGACGAGGTCCACCCACTTCATGTCCTTCAGATTGTCCGTATACTTATGCAGACGCAGGCTCCGCAGCCAGCTTGGAATGTCCTGCAGAAGGGTGGGGTCGGTAGGATCCTCGGGGGGCTTGGAGCTGCCCCGGCGACCGCGCGGCGAACGGCCTCGGACCATGTCCGAGTGGTCAGAGAGATAGCCCTCGTGATGGCCTCCCATGCCAAACTGCGCCAAGTTGACGGGAGCCAGTCCATTGTTCATCAAGGGAGACGTTCCGTTGTAAGCGCTCAGGAAGCCGTTGTTCTGGGGAGAAGTGAAGGCCAGAGCTGGGCCATAGTTGGGCATGGCCATGCCCGGCGAGGTGGGACGCGAACGGCCGCCAAAGCTCATGTTGTGCTGCTGCTGCTGCTGCTGCTGCTGCTGTATGGCCAGCATCTGGTCGCGGTCAAGGACTTGTCCGTGCTCGTTGATCATAACCACATTGGCACCGGGCATGCCCGAGAGACCCGGCGAGAGCGGGTTCTGGTTTTGGCCGGGGGCGTCGTTGGAGCGGGCGCGGCGGTACTTGCGGACGTCATCCAGAGCAAAGCGGTTGTTGACCGTCGAAAGCGCAGCAAGCTTCATGGCCGTGGCATTCGCAACCATGTCGGCATTGAGTCCCTGGTTCTGCTGGAAGTTGGGCACCATGGGCGTGTTGACCATGGAGGCCCAGTTTCCACCAGCAGCGTACGGAGACAGAAGGGGCAGGTCCGCCATGGGCTGCTGCTCCGTCGTCAGAGTCGTGCTCTGGATATTCGAGTTACCCGTGATCTGCGGGCGGGGAGAGCGCAGGCCACCAGCCGAGGGCGGCGGCTGGACGAACTGGCCCATCGGGGGTTGACCCGAGGCCGACGACTTGGGTCGCGATCCGTCGCCGGGCCCCCACGGGGAAGCCGGATTCTGCCCGTTGCCATCGTCCTTGGGACCCGAGATGGTCGGGGCGACGAGCGAGTTTCTGTTGTCGATGGCAAGGCTGTTGCGGGCCGAAGTCGGCGGGACGCCCGTCTGCTGAGTGAATTTGGCCTTCTCGGTCGCAATAGCAGCTGCAGCGTCGGGGAACATGGCATTGATCGTCGAGGGGTCGAGACCCGACTGTCTCTTGGCGGCACCGCCCGGGACACGCGCAATCGAGTTGCGAGCGGACTCGACATTGAGCTTGCTCATGGCATCGCTGAGGCGGTTGGACATGGGATCTGTGGGCACACAAAAGTAAGTACAGGATCAGCCACAACTCCTACTCTGTCTGGACGTACCTTTGTCAAAGTTGGCCGGAGAGAGAACGCCAGACATGGGGTGGTTCTTGCCCATCTGCTGCAGGACCTGAATGAAGAAGCGAATCTGGACTTGAGTCGTCTGCTGCAGCAGCGCGTAAAGGGCCGCAGTACGCTCCGCCTCGCTCAGAACGCGGAACCACTGTTCAATAGCGCTAAGCTCGTCCTTGAAGTCCTGGTCGAGGGTGGCAGCGGCCATTTCCTCCAGAGTGGTCTCGTACTGATCAATGTCGGCAATCCACTGCTGCGTGATCTTATCCTGAGGGTCCAGCTCGACATTCCCCTGACCCTGGCCCGACTGGCCTTGTCCATAAAAGTCAGACGAGGGGCGAATGCGATTCGCGCCGGCTTGACCCGTGAGGGCCGCCACATCGGCCGAAGCACGAAGTGGGTGGTTGCCGCCAATGACACGCGAGGAGGGAGGTCTCAGCGAGGACACATTGGATGCCTCCGGGGTGCTGTTGCGATTGCTCATATTGCCGGATAGGTTGAGCATGATCGAAACGGTGCGTGTGGATGGGCTTGATGTGTAGAGGCTGGGGATGGCAACGAGGCCGGGAAGGGATATCTAACGATATATGGAGAACGAAGGTTTGTTCGAAGGACTCGTCAGGTCGCAGTGAAAATGCGCTCGGGGAGAGAACAGGTAGAGCTTGCGCCCTGCTATCCGCGGGGTTAGAAGTCTGGAGGAGGAAGAATTGCTGCGGTGGGGGGAAGAGCAGAGCAGAGATATATAGGTAGGCAGCGCTTCAGAGAGTCGCCGAGTCTCTAGCCCCTCGCCGAGAAAGAGGAGCGGAGATCAGGGTTGACGTACCAAGGTCAACCGAAAAGATCTTGTCCGGGGACAATTGCTCTCTGTTGAGGGTGCGATCAGGAACAGTGTTCTTTTGGAGCACGCCACGTGTGACGGAAGGAGCGCACCAAAGTGGACGACGAACAGGCCTCCAGGTGAACCAGGATTTATGTTCTTCTTCTTCGAGGAATTAAGATGCCAGTCGGGACTTTCGAAGTCAACGGCCAGAGAAAGAGGATGGGGCGAAAAGGCGGCGCGACTTTCGAACTCCTGCAGTGTCCGGCTGGCCTCAAAGGAGGATCGAAAATCGCGTATAACCTGAGACTTTAGCGGCGACGAGGTTCTGTGAGACAGCACATTCGAGTCAGCGAGGATATTCACACAATCGGCACCTAAACCGAACAAAGGGGACGATGCAGGGACTCGACGGCAGCTTCGACAGACAGCATACACCAGTAAGATGAAGGGGGGGTGGTGGAAATGTCGAAAAGGACAACAGGTAAAATGGGCATCTTGTCTCCCAGACCACAAGGCAACAGGAAGGCCGTCGGCAATCCAGAGCCCCAAGGTGACGGATAGTACGTACCCATTAAGGCGGCCTCAGCACCAAGGTCGGGAAGAAATCCGGCGTGAAGAGATCGGATCGATGTCTCCAACCTCTGCCGATGACGAGTCCGCAACGGTAGAAAGGGAAGAAAATAGGAGGGAAATGGACTGCCCAGAGAGGTGGAGAGGAGGAAAGGTGAAGTGGGTGGTGAGGTGGTGGTGGTGGTGATGACCGGGAGGGATGGAATGGATCCTGGCCAAGGAATAAAATGGAAGAAGGGGCACGCAGCAGGTGTGGAAGCGCAGCAGAAAAAAGGCGAGCGGGTCCCGGGGGGGGGTTCCAGACAGCGCCAAAGGGGTTCTGTGGTGCCAGTGTTTCCCCTCTGCAACTCCAGGCTCCCTCTGCCGAAATAAAAAGGATGCCGCGCTAGGGTCGCAGCTGAAGCTGGGTGAGGCCCGTGTCCTCGACTGCTGCAGTCGGGAGGGCTCTGGTCTTGTTGTGGAGGCAACATTCACGCCCGCTGGAGATAGACTGGCAGCGGGGTCTTGTCACTCAATTGCTCCGCCCCGCCTCGGCCGTTTCGTCTTGAGTCCGGAAACCCGGCCCTTTCCAGTCAAGCCAGCGCCTCCACCTTGGCGAGTTCTGGAAGACTGGCGGTTCCATCCATGTCTCGATTCGGACCAAGAGCTGGTTCAAAGGCAGAAGGAATCGACAACATCGTAGCTCAGCAGGCGATGGACCAAATATCCATGCATCCTTGATGGGACCCTCAAGGCTGACAGACAGATATGCAACAACGCACCTAACTCGCCGAGTGAGTCTTGGTCCTGGAACTTGCAACCCTTTTGGGATATGCGGTAAACACCGAGCCTTGCCTGTTCCATCTGTTCCAAGCCGTCCAGCTTAGGAGAAGCCGGGCTGCCTCCCTGCTGACTGAGTCTTCGGTATGTGGGCTAAACCTCGAAGCAGTGGGATGCATCATTTTGCATGGTTCGTCATACCTGTCATCTCCAGCCCTGTCGGCTTCATCCAGGGAAGCAGAAGCTACCACTTTGCTCCCTCTAGTCGGTCCTTTAGCTCTAAACTCTCTTCCTGGCTGGCCACGAACAAGGCATCCATCACACAGTTGATCAGAGCTACACCATGCTAACAGGAAACCACACAACGACAGATACAATCTCCGAACAACATACACGATGTGTTCCTTTCTATCAATGATTGTCTTCGTCTTGGACGAACCCAGCCTGGCCACACGAACGTGGCAGAGACATCATGCAATGGCGTCAGAGGGATAGGTAGTCTGATTGTAACTGTACACGGACGTCACCCTCTTCTGTCACCCAGGCCATCACCAAAAACACATAAATCTAAGACAGCGGGAAAATAGAATTTGAATTGTCTGGTCTAATGACGAACGTAGTACTGGGAACATGGTATTCCCAAACGATGGCATGGAACCATGTATCCCCGACCCTACACCTAAATGTTAGATGTATCCTATTGGCAAATCAAAATGGCTGGAAGGGGTGTCGCCCCAGCTTTCATGCACCCGCAGCTCTAAGGAAAGAGAGAGCAGGGTGTTTGGTAATAGCAGGGCTGTTTCTCTTGGCACGAAGAATATTCCTTCAGCATAATGAACGTAGGTAGAGGTTCAGTGCTGTACACACTAATGCCGTCGTCTGGGATGGGGGGAGGCAAAGGGGAGGAGAGGGGGGTGGATGGGGGGGGCATAGCCGGCAAGGGCAGAGGATCATGGTCACAGTGGCACATACGACACCTAGCCCTCGCTCACGGCTCCCATGGGAGACCGCCGGGTGGAGTTAGCCCCTCGAAGGAGGCAATGCATTCCGTGAAGCGACGCCGCAAATAACACCTCGAAAAGCCGGCCCACGCGGTGCTGTTGCCGCTCCGCGAATCCCTTCGTAAAAGGTCATGTTCATTTGTTGGTTCCCCGACCGCTCGTAAACAAGAATCAAGCCGTCTCCCTCTTGCCCCCCTTGAACTCCTTCTGCAGAAATTGTCAGCACGGCGTCAACGGGTCGTGGCGTCGGTCCCGGTCGAGACTGGAGGCTGCGTACCAGTGCCTTGGCGGTGCCGCGGAGCGCATGTCTGTGGTTCCTGCGGAACTTGGGGTCGGTGCCGTTGAGCGAGGGATATCTCGAGGTCTTGGGCTTCTTGATGCTGCAGAGTCAATTCCGTCAGCATCCCAGGCTCTCAATGGACGAGCGCGATGATGGCTGGGACGTACCCGTTCCGGTGCGCCTTGCGCGACTGGTTGTGCTGGGACGAGTTCTTTGACTCTGTCGAAATGTCAGTATCGAGAAAACAATACGCGGTTTGATTGCGAAAAGGGTGACATACTAGCCATTGCGACGAGATATCCGGCTCCTGATGAAGTCGTGTGTTGAAGGCAGGTCAAGGGAGCTGGGGAGTGATGGTCAGAGTTTATTTGGCAGCCCACAATTTGGTGGGAGAATTCGGCTGCCCTAATTTGATGTGGCTAGTGCGTGGCTTGCGGGTGCATGGGCCACAGCCGATGGGAAATTGAGAGTGGGGTACTGTTATCGCAAAAGCAGAAGCTCCGATAAGAAGACGTCACCGAGGTTTGATCTCCTCCATCACGGGCAGTCTTGAACAGTGCAAGGAGATGAGATCAGGCAAAGAAACTAGGTCTTATCATTTATTACAATAGCAAAGCAAAACTCCATATGTACATTATACACATATGATTAACACGCTAGATTTAACCTTGCAAACATGGGCATCATTTCATGTCCCAGATCAGCCAGCATTCTGCCTGGAAGCTTGGTGATTGCCTTTCCATCATTTGACGGTGACTGGAACCGCAACCTTGACGGCCGAAGCCAGGTCACCGGCTCTTCTCAGCTGCTTGGACCGAATGGTCTGGAGATAGCGGACGAAGAGAATAAAGAGCAGCTCAACGCTGTAGCCATCATGTCAGTCAGGGTCATGATCGCGAAAGGCATCCGAGCTACGTACCGTTCTTTGGTCATCATCAGGATGCCCTGAACCAACAGACCCTTGAGAATCTGTGGCCCCATCCCCTTGAACAGGCTCATGGCGCCCTCGTTCTCGACGATGAACTTCATGACCTCGACGAAGCTCTTGAAGGGCTTGCCCTTGCGAGACGGGGGAGGTCTGGACTGGAGGCCCACCTTGGCAACAATCAGGGGCTGTGTCGCGATTGTTGCGAGGGACTTGGACATGGCGCCGAGCACTGTTTCCCAGTTAGCATCATCCGAAGACCCCTGGTACCTCTTGGTGCTCACCGAACGCCTCCCATGGGCGGAGGTTTGTCTTCCCGGGAAAGACGACATCCTTGAGCCTCTCGTATGCGCCATAGGTAATGGCCGGGTTCACGACCAGAACCAAGCTGGCCTTGAGCCCTCTCCAGAGTCCGCTGACACCATCCTCGCTGGCCACAACCTCGCGGGCCGTGTCGAAGAAGCCCTTTCGGTCCTCCTTCTTTTGGGTTTGTTGTCTGGTTGTGATGACGGCAACCGGGATGGTGAAGAGCTGGGCGAGGGCACCGGCCACGGCGCCAAGAGACAGCTCGACGGCGGTTGATGGATGGTGGCCGGCGGCCCGGGAGCGGAGGTAGAGCCCACGGACGACGGAGTACCAGTAAAAGTAGGCAAAGTTTGTCGAGGCCACGCCCACCAGAGATCCCCCGATGCCGGCATAGAGTCCAGCAATACCCTCGGCCGAGGTGATTCGGGAGATGGCATCCCACGAGGATGCGTAGTGCGGCTCGTCGGACTCGGACTTTTCGGTGTCGCTAGTCGGCTTGACCTGGACCTGGAGCTTGGTCTTGACGCTGTGGTATCGCGAGCCGGATCAGCCAGAGCAGCGCAAGAATAGATGGGCAGGGCGCGCGTTTGGACTTACAGATCCAAGGGGTAGACCAGGGAGTTGGCAAAGACGGCGCCAGCAGCACCGGCCGTTGCTTTCCCCCAAGGTCCAATTGGGACCGGCTTCGACTGTACGCCCATCACGATAACCTCGGCGCCCTAAAGAGGGCTCGGAAGTGGGAAGGGAAACACTGGTGGGAGGAGGTTCGAGGTGCGACAGAGGCTCAGGGCGCGCGCCGGGTAAAAGGATCCAGCGTCACAGCGGCAAAGAGCTCGAATGGCGCGCTGTTTCTGGCGACAAAGCACAGCTCGACAATCGGATTCAGGGACTCGGGGGAGCGAAACAAACAACAAAGTCGCAAAGGAGGAAAGACCACAATGTCGATATGCTTGGATACTCGGATGCGGTCATTGTTGCTCGTGTAAAGGCTGGGGTCGGCAGTGGACCGCGGGTCATGTCGTCCGCAACACCAGCTCCGTCCGCCCGTGATGCAATGCCGAGGTTCGGCCACAGCAGCAGAGCTTGGAGGCAGGCAGCTCCCCACCAACCCCCAAACCACGACCGTTTGGGGCGAGTCGCTCTGAATCGTCGCCCTAACCTTCAATCGGAGAGTCCACTAATGTGAGGGGAAAATACTCTCAGGCCCGTGGCGAAACCCATTCGGTCATCTGTTGTTTTTTCGAGTCTCAATTGTCCAATTCAATTCGGATGCACCCTTGGCATGGAAGCGAGCGTATCGCTGCATCCATTCAACCTATTTCAATGGATCGTGGCATAACACGCGACCGCGAGGCAGTTCGCAGCGCTGCGGATCAACTTTTTGCGGAGGGCATGTCCTCTGACAAACGAGATCGCACCAAGCTAGGTTCCCCTCATTCCCCAACAGGGCCACAGAGGTCACCTTGAAATGCCTTCATCGTCTGGACCTGAACCTGGACCAGTACCAACACCTCGAAAGAGGTCAAACAGGAGGCGCCTTATTTCTTGTTGCCCATAGGCCTGTGCAGTCTCCCCCGAATCGCATCTTCAACTGCCTCCAGTCAGATCCTCCACCATTCAACATACCACATACCTACCACACAGCACCACCACGAGGTTGGCTGTGTGCTCCCGAGATGCAGATGCAGCATCTCGAGTGCTTAACTCCAAGAGACTGGGTCTTTGGGCATTGATGCACGCGCCTTGGCGATCCTCCAGGCGGTTGTCGCCCTGAACGACACCCCTTGCGCAGGGACTCTGCAGTTGGACTTGCAGGATAAATGTGGTTCTTATCCTCGTCCTCGGCCTGCCCCTGATACTCTTTGCTCGATATATATATTGCTCTCCACTTGGATTCCGGTTCGGAGGCTGTGTATCCATATCTCCCTCTTCCCAAGCACCCGCCTCACTTCAACATCTTCCTCCCCCCAAGGACATGAAACTCCCAGTCCCAAGATACCCGCCATCACCCAGCGATGGAGGCCAGAGCCCTGGTGAGTACCTAGATATCTGCAATGCGCACATGGCCCCATCGGCTAACCCAACCCGCAGAATCATGAACGCCTGCTGGCCCAGGCGCATGGCGATGAGGCACTCCAGCATGCCATTGCAGCCGCCGATCTGTACATGCAGGCGGCCCGAAAAGCTTCGACGCCCGCGGAACGATCTCGTCTCAACCGCAAGTGCAGTGATGTGGTTGTCCTTGCCGAACGCCTCAAGGCCAACGCAAAGGCCGCCGCCGCCGGGTCGCGACCCCTGGTGCCCGAGTCCACCCGGCCCCTGACGACGGCCGAAAAGACCATCATCCTCCGCACCTCGCGTCTCCATGGCAACATATTTCCGCCGTGGGAATCCGCCCCTGACCCCTCCGTCTTCTCGAGGCCGGCCCCGAATCAGGATGGCAGTGGCAGTCTCTTCACCGACCCAGCACCATTTTCTCTCTCTGCCGAGCAGCAGACCATATTCGCGGGATGGCAGCGCCCCAGCGAGATGTTGTCCGCCGGAGAAGCCGGAGACGACCCAGAGTCCACGGCGGTCGAAGCCACCGAGGTTGACCTGGCCCAGGACCTGGCCACCGACTGCTCCGTAGTCGCCAGCCTATGCGCTGCTGTGCGGCACCTTGGCCCCTCGAAATCATCAGTGAGAAGTGCGATTCATCCCAAACATAGTACTTATCCTGACCACCCGCAGCTCCTCCCGTCACTGATGTACCCCTTTGATCACGAAGCCATGACACCCGCCGTGTCAAAGAATGGCAAGTATATCTTCCGCATGTACTTCAACGGCAGCTGGCGACAGGTCATGATTGACGACCGGCTGCCGGCGTCATCCACTGATCGCACTCTGTTCGTCGTGGATCGACGCCACCCCCGACTCCTCTGGCCGGCCTTGATTGAAAAGGCATATCTCAAGATCCGCGGTGGCTACGACTTCCCCGGTAGCAATTCTGGGACAGACTTGCACGCCATCACCGGCTGGATACCGGAGCAGATATTCCTGCAGAGGTGAGACCTGCGTCCTCACACCCAGATCCATACCGAGTACTAAACCGCCACAGCGAGGATATCGAGCTTGATGAAACCTGGGACAGGATAAAAAAGGCTTTTGACCAAGGCAGCGCCATCGTCACCCTGGGAACCGGCAACATCTCCCCCGAGGAAGAGGAAGCCCTCGGCCTGGTCAAAGAACACGACTACGCCGTCCTCGACCTCAAAGCCGACGGCCACAACCGCCTCTTCCTCATCAAGAACCCCTGGTGCGACAGCCTCGTGTGGACCGGCGTCGGCTCCTCGGCGAACCTCAGCGTCAACACGGCCGGATCCCCCTACGAAAACATGACAAACATGTTCTGGATGACGTTTGAGGACGTCCTGCAGCACTTTGACTCCCTCTACGTCAACTGGAACCCGGCCCTCTTCACCCACCGCCAGGACCACCACTTCTCCTGGTCACCCCCCGACGACATCGAAGAGCTCGTCTTCACCCACAACCCGCAGTACAGCATCCTCTCCCCCTCGGACAGCCCCATCTGGATCCTCCTCAGCCGCCACTGGCAGGACGACGAGCTCGACATCCTCCGCCAGCGCCGCAAGCCCGCCGCCTCCCTCTCGGCCGTCTCCTCCCAGCTTGGCTTCACCTCCCTCTCCCTCTTCGCCACCACGCCCCCCGGCACCCGCGTCCCCCTCCACGAGGGCCACCGCTGCCTGCACCAGCTCCCCTACGTCGACTCGCCCAACACCCTCCTCCGCTTCACCCCGACCCCCTCCTTCCCCACCACCCTCGTCGTCTCCCAATCCGAGCTCCCCCTCCCCAAATACACCTTCACCCTCTCCTTCCTCTCCCACAACCCCCTCACCGTCGCCCCCGCCCCGCCCCCCCTCCCGCACAGCACCACCCTCCACTCCGCCTGGACCCGCCGCACCGCCGGCGGCTCCACCTCCCACCCCTCATACCTCCTCAACCCTCAATTCGCCCTGACCCTCCCCTCCCCCACCCCGCTCCTCCTCGTCCTCTCCACCTCGTCCCCAGACCTCCCCGTACACGTCGCCGTCCTCTTCTCCCGCGGCGGGCAGCGCGTCGCCGCGCTCACCCGCCGCGACCTCCTCGGCGCCTCCGCCGAGTACTCGCGCGGCCGCGCCTTCGCCGCCGTCTCGCGCGCCGACGCCGGCACCTACACCGTCGTGGCGTCGACGTTCGAGCCGGGCCACACGGCGCGCTTCGCGCTGCGCGTGTCGGCGGCGTGCGAGCCCGCGCTGGCGCCGGTGCTGGCGGACGCGGCGGGGCGGCTGCGGACGGCGGCGCCGGGCGGCGGCGCGGTGCGGTTCGCAGCGGGGGAGGAGCGGGTGCGCGCGCGGCTGGACGTGGGGCGGCTGGCGCGGGTGAGTCTGGCGGTGAGGAGCGAGGGGCCGGGACCGGCGGTGAGGGCGGCGCTGGAGGTGGGGACAGGGCCGCATCGCGGGGTAGTAGCGGTGACGGGGGAGGGGGAGTTTGCGGATGCGGCGAGGGGGTTGAGGACGGAGGAGGTGGATGTAGATCCCGAGGCGGTGAGGGCGAGGGGGGGGCTGTGGGCGGTGGTGGAGCAGCTGGGGAGTCTGAGGACGCGGGAGGGGGTGAGGGTCGAGGTGTTGAGTGATGGCGTCGTGGGGTGGGGGGAGTGGGAGGTGGCTGAGGAGTCGTGATTTATATCCGAGTTCATATCCCGGTTGGATGATGGACGCCAACCTTTCTATTTCCAGAGCGGTGAAGAGCATTTCCCTGTGACACTCAACAGCCTTTCTTCCCGAGCACTCATTCCCATTTCACGCCATGTATCGACTAAGAACACGTGGGACCACGCCCAAATCAATTCCCGCCATATTACACCAGGATACAAAAGGGTACACCTCACCCTCGCTAAATCAGACAGGGTCGAGGGTAGATGGATTCTCAATACGAGTTCTTTTGTCTACTCCTCTCCTCCCCAAAACATCAATGCAAAATCATCGGATGGGAAGATAAAGGTGAACTTGAATGCCTCTGCCGACAAATCAAGACTGCAGCAGCTCGGTATTTCCCATTCTGCTTCCCTTCCCTGGGAGAAATCATAAACGACAGTTGGTATATGTCTCAACGCCCTTGACTCCTGTCTTCCGTGGCATCCGCGCCACGGGAACCAAGCCCAACCTAAATCGCAAAGTAAACGCCAGGCCTATGCTCGCCTGCTCCGTTTTGTTGTCGTTTCACTCGCCCCCTTTGGTAACTCTCCCGAAATCATGACGCCTGTAAGCCAAGCCCCGGCCGCTCGACAATAGGCGAAAAATACCCCCTGGTATGCCCGGCTCCCTGCTTCGTCGTGAAGAAAATACCAGCATATGTACAAGGCTGGATGGATGTTGAAAAGATGAAAAGTTGCGAAAAATATCGTCCAGTCGCAGTTTGTCTTGTTGGTCCCGTCATGTGTGAAGAACGGCTCAGTTTGGGTGGAGGGCGTGGAGCAGAGCCGACTAGTTCTGTATACCTCGTCGCCTCCGACCACGGCTCGGCCCATCCGGCCGTTGGGCCAGAACATCACGCAGCAGAGGATCCTCCTTGTCTTTGTCAATGTGATGCACCCGCACATGCCTAGATTGCTCTGTTAGCCCAGGAACTGACAAATGCCAAGGTTGACAACATACCTCTGCAGGTTATCCGGCCGGGGGTATTTGTGGTCCCGGTCCGGGCAAAAGGGACAGACGTAGCCAGGAGAGTCGTGAACTAGCCCATGGCGGATCATCTCATTCTTTCGCTTAAACCCCTTGCCCCCCTCGCTCCGCGTACAAGTCGAGACAGGACAGTAGTGGGGCCTCGAGGACGAGTGGACGTTTGCGTGTGAGTTGAGGAGGTATTGCGTCTGGAACGGGGCTGCGGTGCACCCTTGGAACGTACACCGATATTGGGCCGTCGCCGAATGAATGCTCAAGCCCTCCAAAGGTTCTGCTATTGACGTCGCTGGTGTAGAGCTTGACTGTTCGGAGCCGGGTGTCGCTGTACTGCTGGCGTAATCATGTGATGGGCGATGTTGTGGATAGCCGGCAGCAAAGTTGAAACCAACGTTTGCAGCAGTCGAATAAGAGTAGTTTGGAGAGATCGGAGGGGTTCCATGATGCATGGAGAGATGCTGGTTGCTGGGCGGGGAATGTGGAAAGCTGCCGTGACGTTGCCTCTGAGTTTCCTGGGTGTAGCTGTTGGCGAATTGAGCAAGGTCCCCAAACTGCGACGTGATGGAGGGCAAAGGGCCGCTGGCATCGGATCTGGGCGAGTTGTGCTGAATAGGCGGCAATCCCTGGCCGACGCCAGGTGACAGTAGGCCATTCGACGGGGAGCGGATAGGAGGGAGTGGCACGGCACCCGATGCGCGCGGTGAGTAGAAACCCGGACTCCTAGGACCCGGACTCCGGGGGCTATATGGTGAAGGTGGAGGAGGCCTGTCGTCTCTCAGGAGCTCGGCGTGACGCGGGGCTCTCGTCTGTGCTAGCGGGGCGGGGGTGGGCCTTTCTCTCGCAGCGTCCTTCTCGGTGACCGGCGGTGTTGGGCCGGCGTCGACAGCATGGCTGGGGGGGCTCGCTACGGCCAGGGCGCCAGCTGCAAGAGAGATCAGAGCAAGGGTGCTGTCGCCGGGGTCGGTATCCAAAGCCATCTCGTCTGGCACTCCGAGCCCCTCGGGCTGACTCTTCTCGCCGTCGACGTGGGCCGGTGCCGTCACAGAGCGGCTTCCTGGGGACATGGGGTCTTCCAGCTCTATAGGACTCTCCGCCTCGTCCGTGTCGGATGGTAGCGCCGTCAAACCAGCGTGCATCCCAATCTCTGGACGTCGGTGGCCGTCCAGGGTGTTGAGCAGGACAACATCGCCCTGACTTGGCTTCACCTTTACCCGACCACGATTAGATGACTTGGGCGAGCCAGGGCTAGAATCAGAACTGACTGTTGCATATATTGCGAGTGGCGGCGTTGGTGACAGTTTGAGGGTGGGCCGGAGTGGTTGAAGCCCTGGGCTCATCGGCGGGAGCACGTCGTCGGGATCATAGATGTCGCTATGCAGGGCGTGAGTATGATGCGAAGCTCCGGGTGCACTCATGATGTCACGTCTGCTTAAGTGCTTCACTCACGATAGGGCTGTTCGTGTGCTGTTAGCTCTCCATCGATGGCCGCGCCGTCGGATGGTGTGTCGAGAGGGCGGATTCCCAGGCCGACGCTGAGGGAGGCGGCAGATCCCGTGGGTGGCGACGCCGGCACGCCCACTTTCTTGTCGTCTCTGCAGAGAAGCGACTCTTGGTCTCCTCCCACGAAGCTCCTCCTCGTGGGGTCGGCGGCAGGTTAGGGTCGGGGGGGCGGATAGGAGACAGGTGTGCCCATTCGCGTGCGGATGGCAGCGGACGGGGGTGGGCATTTAAGAGCCGCACAACGCAGCCAAGGATGGCAGCGAGACCCGGCGGGGATGGTCCGGGGCGGGCTGGTGCTTAAAAGGGCTCGCCAAAGGCGTTGGCGAGGGTAGAAGAAAGAAGAGCGGGAGGACCCCTCGTGACCGGCTGATTGGGCGGGGGACGGTATAAATTGCGAAGCAACCGGCAGCGTCGTGTCTGGGGAGATGAGGGGAGGGGGGCTGGCTGGGCCTGGGTGACGGGTGACGAGTGACGACCGACGGGCCCGTCTGACTTTTGGCAAGAATGCGGCTCTGAAAGGCTCTGGGTGTTGTGGACGGATGTTTGGGAAGCGAGGGGGACGATGGTTCGCGATGGGATGCTGCTGGGAGCCCGAGGGGCGGACGACGAGCCGAAGGCACACAGCGGCAGGGGAAGACAAGGGATGACAGAGAGTGACAGGGTACCTGGCCAGGGCCGCAATATCGCAGAAACGAGATCGTTACGGGGTGCGGAGGCGGCTTTCCACGACGGTGCTTGCAAAGAGTCTGGGGTCGGACAGGCGAGCCGATCGATCTTGTTTGTTCGCGGGTGCGGTGTGTGCCCAGGACAGTGGCCAGTGGACAGGGACAGAAGAGAGGGCCGGACCCAGGGGGGGGATTGGCGGAGGCAGCACGACGACGGGATTAGACTTTAGGAGGCTCGCTTTAAGCCGCAATCAATAACAGCCACCCGGGCGCGAGAGCCCTGCAACCTTGCCGGCTTGGGGCCGGGGAAGGTTAATGCGTCCACCTTAGGACGGCTAAGAGTGGAGGCGGGCGAGGCGGGCGAGGCGGGGGAAGACGACCTTGGAGACGACCGGGGGGCGGAGAGGCAATCTGGGTGCCGTCGTCGACTGACTGAGGAGCGAGTGCTCGTCTGCGCTGACCACCACCACCACCCTCCGATGAGAGTCGAGTCGAGTCGAGTCGACAAGTCCCGTCGTCGGGCAGGGGTCCAAGGTTTGTTTGTCGTTCCCGCGAAGGGGGACGAGCCAACCAAGTGAGACGAGACGAGGTGCGTGAGACCCTCTTTCCACCGTCTCGTCGCTGACAGACAGACGTCCTCACTGTCGTATGAGAATGTCTTGGGGTAGGGTGCTGCGGTGGGGGGGGGGGGGGGGGGCGAAGCGAAGCTGCCGCCTTAAGGAATGGGCGATTTATGAGCAGGCAGGCCGCGAGCGCAGAGGAGGTCGATCGAGACTTGAGAGGGGAGAGAAACGGAGAGAGGGAAAGGGAGCGAGAAACGAGGAGAAGATGGGTGAGGCTCAAATGGCCAGTCGTCAATCGGGCATGCGCGGCAGGGGAAGAAAAGCGCTCTGGTCTTGGGTTGGCTCTGGCGGGTTGGGGCTCTGCTGGGTGCTTGCGCTGAGTGCTGAGGAGTGGCTTTGCTGGTTCGTGGGATATAAAAAGGGCCGACAAGTCCCATCGGCGACGCAGCGTCCAGGGTGTCGGATCAGCAAAGAAAGGAAGAGTAAGAGTGGGAATAATTCTGCCACATCACTAGGTTGGCCTTGCACGAGAACAGTGGGAGCATCGAGGAAGTGGCCTGGGGCATCGGCACCCGCGCCAGCAGGAGCAGCAGACACCACCTCGCGATCCATCGAAAAGAAGGCGCTCTTGCCGACTTGGAGTGGTGACTTGTGACTGGTGGGGCAAGAGGAGCCCGCCTCGCCCGCGACAACCCACGGGAAAGGAAAGGGCGGGCGGCGGGCAATTCGCTGCACGCTGCCCGCTCCTGCCATCCAGGGACCTCCAGCCTCAAAGCTGGCAGGAGCCCGCACCACGCCTGCACTCATCAATGCACACCAGGGAAGGAGGGAAGGTACGTAAGACAATTCCAACTTGTCTACCCACTCAAGTCCCCTTCCGACTCCCGAGTCCCGAGGCAGGAACTGTATTTTCGATGGATACAGACACGGGCTGTGAAGCAATGGAAAATCACGGCAACATTTCCAAGGATTGTTTCAATTTCCAATCTCGCGATGCCTTCCTGGTTATTGGGACCAACCAGCTCCCCAACCCAAGTTGGCGACAAGGGGGCGCCCCCCCCCCAATGACTTGTCCCAACCACCAACATGCTCTCTCGCAACATCCTGCCCCCATCCATCCTCCTGCTTCCCACTTGCTCGCATCGGCAACCTTGGACGCCTGCATGCTTCCGTCTGACTTGATCTCTTCCTGTGAGGCACACGCGGCCAGCATCTGATGGACGGCGACGGCCGCCCCGTCCAAGGTTTCGTGCCTCTCCCCCCACAGAGCGCTTGGCCGATCTGTCTTGGCCGTGGGTGAAACTTCTGGGTCCTCGGAGGCTACTCGGTAGGTAGGTACCATGTACACGACTGACAGCATGATGCAAACAAGCCACAGATAGACGAGCATGGCCATCCGAGACCGGTCGCCGCCAAATGCAAACCTGGAACCTGGATCTGGTCGAGGTCGCGCCCAACCTGCTCTTTGTGGTGCGCCAAAGTCGACGCCGCGGCCCAAGGGACCCATCTCGACACCACAACCACCAATCCGGTCCCCAGCCAGGCTTTGGGCCTTTGAACTCGCGACGACGCCGCTTCGGCCGCCTCCTCCGAGTCAGCGAGACATCCTGAGTCTTGAGCGAGAACGACCTCGCTTCATCAGCTGCTCCCTTCAACCCGCGCCGCAAGATAACGCATGGTCCGACAGCACGTGTGAGGCGTTGCGCGACATTTTGTTTCCTGTCGTTTACACAGTAAGCTGTCGAGAGTGGGGAAGGAGAGGGAAACGGACAGGGGAGCTTTTCTGGAACCTCTTGGTCGCAGCCAATGAGAAATTGCCGGAGGCAAACGATCCCAGGGCAAATCCCACGGAGCCACGGTCTTGAGCCGACCTCCCATGCCTCCTGCTGCGACTCAGCCTCATTCTTCGATAGCGCGCACCAAATCAACGGGACAGGCCGTCTGCGTTCCTCTGGGGTTTTGTGGGGAACTCTTCCCCCTCCTCCCGTGTCGCTCCGAGACGACTCCCTCGTCGGCAACCGGAGCACCAGAAAGGGGTTAAGAAATCTCGTCTTCCTTTTTCGTCGCGGCCCTGGCACAGTCTCCATGCAACGACGGCGAGGGCGAGGGCGAGGGCGAGGGCGAGGGCGAGCTGGACCTCGAGGAACTCGACGGTTTCTCCCGTCAGAGATTGCGGCGTGAAGCTCGTCATGCCTCGCACCGTTGCAGCCAAGGTGCGACCTTTTTGAGACCTTTGACAGGGAGCCGTCATCGACTGTGCGAACATGACACCGCGCCCCCCCTCCCCCGAAACACAAAAGCAGCAACGACATCTCTCGACGATGCTGGTCCCCGTCTGGTTTGGGGGGGGAAGAGGGGCGATGGGAGGCCGCTCGCCAACTCCCTCCCCCCTCCGACCCACCTCGAGGAGCTGTACCTACTTACACTGTATGGTCGTGAGGGGCTCCTCTCCGGCTCGCCCGCTGCTCACTCAGGGCCCCCAATGGCTGACAAGACGTCTCTGGCTCGGGGGAGGAGGGGACGAGGTAGCGACGGGATTGGCCGTGGTGGTGGATGTACGATGTGCTGCGGCGGTGAGCCGCGTTGCCTCCCTTCTGCAGGCTTAGAGACAAGCAGACGGTGCCTCACCTGATCACATCACGGAAACGGGGGAAGGCGTGGTTGGATGCATGTGCCACGACTGTGGAAGCTCGCAATTAGCCGGCCTCAAGACGCTAATCTCAAGCCCAAGACCGCTAAATTCTCAGCCGCCAGTCAGAGCCGACTTCACACCAGTTGATTCCCGAGAGCCGCACGTCTTGAACCTCTGTGCCTCTGTCTCCCATCCGAGGGCCACCCCGCTCCCAGTCTTTGTTCGGGAGCAAAGAGAGGGGAAAACCTCACCCGTCACCACGGGACCTCTCCCGACCAGGAAATGCCGATTCGCCCTCTTGGAGAGCCTGCCTCCCTGCGACCCGTCCAGACATCAAGGCCGCCGTCCCGTCCGGCAATCCCGTCTTCCACTTCCCCGCATTTTGGACAATCGATGACAGTCGGCCTTGTTACAAGAGGGTAATTGGTCTTGGCCATCAGCACGTGTATGCAGTCAGTCAAAGATAAGGTGGTACGTGTACCTCGGGGAGTCTGAGAACACTACACCACGCTTCACACCGCTAAGGGACCGCGGGGTTTGTCTTGCATATTCGGCCTGGGCACCAGATTTCCATTTGTCCTTCCCCATCAGCCCGATCTCGTCGAGGTTGATTTGTAGGTGGAAAGGGGATGTGGACAGTCCCGCGAAGGATTCTCAAGCGCATCAATAGGAGTCGATCGAGTATAAGTGTCAGCTCTTTGGACGAGGTTCCACCCTGTTGCTTTAAACGACCCAGGTAAAATGTGACACTATGGCTTCAGATAAAGAAAGCTCCTGGCAACTCACATACCACGCCCATCCGCCACCTGCACCACAGATCAGGCTCGCAGCACCCGCCCGTCTTACCATTGTAGAGATAAACCAACAGCATCGGCATCGATCCAGATTTTCCAGCAAACACGAAACAAATTCCATCTGGGTGTCCGGGCAGAAGGCTTGGCAGTCTGCCTTCACCACCACATCGAAGTACGAAGTACAGAGCCTGATGAGCCGCGAGCGGTTATGTACACCTTCCAGCGTCTGCAGGTGAGCTATCATTTTATCTTCTTTTGGTTTCTGTCACTGTGCCCGCAGTTTGCGCATACAGTGCATGCAACCGCCCACCGGAGAGCACACCAAGAGATGGAAATTTCCCCTTTCTACTTTGTGCTTGCTGGTGATGACGACAGGCCAGGCTTGATCGACTCGCAAACTAGATTGGATTTTGATATATAGGACGAGGAATTAAAAGAGCATTAGACGAGCGTAGGGGACTTCGATTCCTGTCCGCAGATGAGTACAATGGACAGAGACAACCAATATATTTGACAGTTCAAACCTCGGCCCCCAAAACATAAACCCAACCTGGGCGTTTCAACACCAACACTGCCTCATGTTTACCCTGGCGATTCTCTTGGGGTCAGAGCTGTTCGAGGTGATGGGATCAAGATCTACAGAGCAATGGGAGGGAATGGGGACCCAACCCCACCACAAATGACATCGTTATTTGCCTCGGCCTAGCGGGCTTCCGACTGCGGAGGACATACACATCAACGTCTCCCCATCTGACCTCCCCCCTTCACCACCAACTTAATTTCAACTTGTTCAACTGGAAAGTGACACCTTGGCAGCCAGCAACTCGTTACCTCGGCTCAGCGAAACACAGACGGACCTATCGCGTCTCATCCAAGTCTTTGGTGAATCCCCTTGAGAATTACTCATCACCAAACACTGTCCGGGTTATACATATCCGTCCCACCAGCCAGTGATATCAGGTCAACTCCTTCACCAGGCGGCTCTTTAACTTGTTCTCGGCTGATCGAACAAGTCCAAGACAGCATCAAAGGCGCAAAACAGGAGGCAGGCAGAATCTAACCGTCGTCTCGCATCCTCCAAACCAACCCCGGCCATCTACGACATCTAGAAGGAACCCCCTCCTGAGCAATCAATCCCAGCATCAACACCAACCAGGACCCCCCTTACCCCCTTCACCCGTCAACAAACCATGGCATCCCCCACAACCATGAAGGCCGTCGTCTTCGACGGGCCGCACAAGGTCTCAGTCCAAGACCGCCCGATCCCCAAGCGTGAGACCTTCCATCCCGTGCCGACCTCACCCGAACCAAACCCCATGTCTAGCCCCCTTTGCTTCCTCCTAGACAGGAGGAGACAGCAGCCTCCCGCCCCCTGTCAACAACGTTGAATCCGACTCAGAAGACTCAGAAGACGTGCGCTGACACAAAAGCCGTTGGTACCACACCAACAACAGTCCAGGATCCCACGGACGTCATTGTCAAGGTCAACACGACGGCCCTGTGCGGTTCGTACGTACCACCCTCACCCTCCCCCTCCCCCCCCCTCGCAACCTCAGCTTGCCCACCACCACCTCCCCATAACCTCAACACTTTCCCAACCCCCCCCCTCCCCGTTCCAGGGCCATCCCAGCTCCAGCCTAAACCCCCCTATCCCCGAACCCGTCAACATGTTCCTCCGTGATCCTTCCATACCTTCTAGAAGGTCCGATCCAGTCCAGTCTGGTCTGGTCTCGCGCACCCCGAAAGACAGCCACCCACCCCAACCCCATCTCCAACCCCGGCCTCCCTCCCATTGACACAGAGCCTAACACCACCGTGACCTCCGCAGGGAACTCCACGCCTACCGCGGCATCCAGCCCTCCCCCACCGGCTTCATCATGGGCCACGAGTTCGTCGGCACCATCCACTCGGCCGGCGCCTCGGTGCGCGCCTTCAGCGTAGGCGACGAGGTCGTCGCGCCGTTTACCGTGTCTTGGTTTGCCGCACCCCATTCCCCCTCCCTCCCCCCCCCGTCCTTCCGGAATCTGACCTCCCCTCTCCCCTGAAAAAGTAATACCTGCTTCTACTGCACCGCCGGCTTCAGCGCGCGGTGCGCGCACTCGCTCCTGTTCGGCTCGCCCGAGCTCGACGGCGGCCAGGCCGAGTACGTGCGCGTGCCGTTCGCCGACGGGACGCTGATGCGGGCGCCGGACGCGTCGGTGTTGGCGGACAGGCGGACGCTGGTGCTGACGGCGGATATCTTTCCGACGGGGTACTATGGGGCGAGGAACGCGTTTGAGTCACTGGTAGGTTCTTTTTTGCATACGGTGCACGACACGAGTTTGGAATTGTTCCTTTTTTTCTCTTTCTGGTGTTGTTTTGTTTCGGGAGGGTCCCGAGACAAGAATAACGCTACCTGCCTGCCTGCCCAACCCCCCCTTTTACCCTTCCTGTCATGTATTGAGGTGGCGGTGGTGATATCAGACTGACTTGCGCGCAGGGTTCCCTGCCGGCATCCGAGGCCGTCGTGGTCGTCGTGGGATGTGGCCCGGTGGGTCTCTGTGCAATTGTCTCGGCCCTGGAATACGCGCCCAAGCACCTGTTCGCTGTCGACAGCGTCGATTCGCGGCTCGAGGTCGCGCGGAGCCTAGGCGCGGAGCCGCTCAACTTTCTTCAGGGCAAGGAGGCCATGCTGAGCCGCGTCAAGGAAGTGACGGGGAGGCGGGGCGCTGACGCCGTCATCGAGGTCGTGGGCCTGAGCCCAGCCCTGAGGACCGCGTTTGACCTCCTCCGGCCGTTTGGGAGCATCAGCAGCATTGGGGTGCACAATGCCGAGGTGAGTGCCGTTTGGTGGGGTTGTGGGTGGGTAGGTGCTGATGGTCGGCAGATTCCGTGGAGCGGTGACGAGGCTTATGGGTGAGTCTGGGTTGTAGAGCTGTGACGGGTGGGCTAAACTGATGACTGGTAGCAAAAACTTGAGGCTGCAAATGGGCCGCTGTCCGGTAAGGACCGTTGCTCAGGACGCCTTGAAGGTGCTCGTCAAGAACCAAGACAAGTTCAGGTGAGGAAATCCCCCAGCCAGGAGGAACCCGTGCTGACCCGAACAGCTTCATGTTTGAGAAGATCATGCCCCTATCCAACGCGGTCGAGGCGTACGATCTGTTTGATAAGATGAAGGTCCAAAAGGTGGTTTTCACGCCGTGAGGCGGCAGACTGGGCGAGTTTTTGGGCGTCATCTGCCCACCGCAGCAATCCATACAATAGAAATTGCTCGGACCTGCAAGACCATCTCCTATCAGTTCTGCCTGGGCTTCACTAGGCCGTCGTGCATGATGTAGTACGTGACCGTCGAGTCGTCCTGCACTGTGGCCAGAAGAATGCGCTTCCCCCGCTTGGGTCCCCTCCACTGCTTCCACTCCGCAATTCCTTCATCGTCGGCATCGTCCGAACTGTCGTCGCTCTCGTTCGTGGGCGGGACGTTGTCAAGCGTGTCCAGGACGGCAGCAAACTGGGCGGGCGTCCACTTCTCGGCGAGGCTCAGGGGCAAGACCCATTCCAGCTCCGGGGGCTGGGGGATGCGCTGGGCGCGGTCCTTTTCGGCCTTGATGAGGGCAACTTGCTCGTCGGGGTGGACGTAGAGTCGCTTGGGCGGGAGTCCGTAGATGACTGGCCGTTGGAGGTCGGCCTGCGTGTGAATCTGTACTCCCGTCCAGTCGTGCTGGTTTTCGAGATTGTTGAGCACGGTCTTGGCAAGAGCGTCGACGAAGGCTTGTTCGGGTGTCGGCTTGGTCATTTTGGCGGTTGTCCGGGCGGAGTGAAAGCGGGATTCGGGGTTTGCTCGAAGTTGAGAATTTCCATTTTGCAGTGTTGAAAGAGAAATCCACATTCCCTGGTGGGGCAGTCGATCCACGATCTCTAGTGGGGTGGTGGGCAGCTGCAGGCGGCTGATCCATCTTGCTCGCGTCTGCGCGTCTGGCCGTCACCGCCACAGGGGAGGGTGCGTCACGGACCACAAAGATTTGGACGAAATTACAGAATCTTCTCCGTCGCACATGTATCCGTACTTTGTACTCCGTAATTGTACAGACTCATAGAGAGACGCGGACATCATACACGAAGGCAACAGCCCTCTGAAAAGTCCGCCGATGGCCAAGTTTACACGTAAGTTTTAGCCGTGATGCGTATCTCCCGGGTGCAAAATGACATCACATGAAAAGCTTCGTCGATCTGCTTCCGTTGGACAAGAGGCCCTGGAGTCTCGACCCCAAACGGGACGCATAGACGCAGCACAGCCCTGAGCCCTCCGTACAGACACAGAACAGCCGACAGGCCACCAAGGGTCAATCGCCAAGCTAGAGGGCCGATGACGACCCTCCGACCCAAGACAGACAGATGAAGCAGAGGCAGCGCTACCCTGTTCCACAGCAACGGGCGAGGGCGTTGCGACGGGACCATTTCCTCCCGCCATCTTGCATTTGGAGAGGCCTGGCCTGGAAGCCGGAATCCTGCCTGTGACGGCACCACACCACCTCCCCGACATCATCTGGTCCTTCTGCTTCTTGATCTGTGTCTCGGTCTCGACTCTCATCCGACCCCCATGTTATATAGCTGTCCCCTGGAGCCATCGTCTGTTTTGACACGCCTAGTTTTTAAGCTTAGCATCTCGGCGGCATCTTTTGCTTTTGCTTTTGCATACCGCGGCTTTTCGACATTAATTTGCACTGCATCTGCCATCCACCACTGATCAGCACATCACATCTTACTCCGAACCATCCCCCATACGGCTTTTGCCTCCGCAAACTCCATTCCGTGGCGCTTACTCACATCCGACGCGCTCGTCCCTCCCAACCATCTCTGCTCCCTGCAGATGATGGCCCAAGCCAATCGCGACGACAACCACATCGTCGCCGGCAGCGCTGCTGGACTCAGCGACACCGGAAGCCCCTACCAGTCGAACCCGACGGGAGAGACACTTGGCTCATTAACAGGCGGCCCTCGAGCGCCATCACGCGAACTTGACGACCCTCGACACTCCAACTCTCACACCGCTAGCAACGAAGCTTCGACACTAGCTGCCGCCAGCTCCCATCCCAGCGCCGCCGCTACCCCAATCAGCTCCAACATGGTTCCCAGCAGCTCCACGGCACACGACGCCGCTGAGCAGGACAAGGAGTTCCCCGCAGTGGTCGCCAGCGTGTCGACGGACGACGGCACCATCGGCGGCGCGCCCGACATGCCCGGCACCGTTGAGCCCTTTGACAATGGCTACCACTTCCCGCCCAAGTTCAAGTGGCAGGAGAGCACGGTACACGTCCTCGCCGCGTTCTGGAAATACTTCATCACACCCACCGGCTTCCTCGTCGTCATCTACTGCCTCAACGTGGTGGCATGGGGCGCCATGATCTTCTTCCTCCTCCTCAACGCGGCGCCCGCCATGTGCAAGCCGACGTGCGACGACATTGACTCCCCGAGGCGCAAGTGGATAGAATACGACGCGCAGATCCTCACGGCACTGTTCTGCGTGCCCGCGTTTGGCCTCGTGCCCTGGCGGTTCCGCGACTGGTACTACGTCCTCAAGTTCCGCTGCCTCGGCGACCAGCTGGCCATCCGCAAGCTCGCCGCCTTCCACAACGGCTGGTTCCGCCTCCGCGGCTCCCAGGAGCTGGCCGTCGACATTGGCCCCGACAACATCCCACCCAACATCGAGAAGGACCGCCTCCCATTCCCCGAAACCAAAATGGCGAACCCCCCGCTGACGGCCGTCCGCGCCCCGGCCACGGCATACTGGAAGATGGACTTTGAGGTGTGGTCGATGGTCATCAACACGTTTGGCCAGTGCGCGCTGTGCGGCATCATGTGGGGCATGAACCGATACAACCGGCCGTCGTGGGCGACGGGGTTTTTGGTTGCGTTTGCATCCGTGGTCGCCATGGCGGGCGGTTACGTCGAGTTCTCTGAGGGCAAGAAGGTGAAGTCGGTGGAGGGTGTCCCCCTGAAGCAGAGGGACCAGGACAGGCTGGCGCGCGACCAGGAGCTGGGGATTCCCCACTACAACAACATCAAGGACAAGGAGCCCAAGCAGAAGAAGCGCAAGGACAAGAGCTCCAAGGCCTAGGGGGTGCTGGAGATTCTGGAGAAGATCATCATGTGCTCATGCTGAGCGTAGAGAAGTCAAGTCGTCCAAGGTTGAACAACAGCAGCGCGGAGCAGGGGAAGGAAACCAGTCACGTTTATTCTTTTAATACGGAGTAGTAGGGGCAGGTATATATTCAGGATACCCGGGGCAGCACGAGATCGGGCCGTCCATTCGCGACGAGACGGGACTTTTTCTTCAACGATAGACATGCATCAGCGTCCTCTATAGAATACAGGCGGGATGGCAACAGAAATGAAAACACTCTCGATGCGAGGTTGTCTGCTTCCATCTTTGGTCGTCTCATGTGATGGAGCCTCGGCGAGCTACCGCTGCCAGCGGAGAATACAGGCGGGAGGCTGCTGCAGACTTGCCGATATAGTGGAGTGAAGGTCAGCTGCCCACTGTATCTTCGCCCTGGCTCCGATAAGCCACCACTGCCTATCGCTTCGTTCCGTGGGGGCTGGGGGCGGGGCGCGATCCGCATCCGCCTGTCTGGGGACCGGGGGGGCCTGGGTCCTGGACGCTTGGGGCGGTCCGGACAGTGGTCACGTTGGCCGACCATCGTCACCTCCACCACGCCTTGTCCCATTGACTCTCTCCCCTTGTGCCTGTCGGACCTCGCTACGGAGAGAGATACGGATACAAAGAAAGGACCCCGTCGTCGCTGTCTCTTTCTTTTGTGCTGGGAGGCACAAACATCCGCTTCCCATTCGTTACAACCTTCCCAAGGTCTCGCTGTCATTTACCCGGTTCGACTCTCGACCCTCAACTCCCGACTCTCGAGTCTCAACGCCCATCTCTGTTGCCCAAGCCCTTGTGCCTTGTCGTCCCTTGCAACACCATCCCGTCGTCAACTTCTCCCGGAGGGATACGGAGCAGCTCCGCACACCGCTCGCCATGGCGAGAACCATTATCCCCGCGCGGGCCATCATCCCCTTTCTCGTGGGGATGATGCTCCTGACGGGTGTCTGCAACACCCTCTTGACAAAGTACCAGGTGAGGACGAACCCCTCCCCCTTCGTCGGCGAGATGGGTGACAGCCTGGAATCACCGCTGACCTCGTCCCTCCAACCTGCAGGACAACCAATGCGTGCGAAACTGCGATGACCCGAACCCTAAGAAGCGGGCTCACTTTGAGCAGCCCGTCATCCAGACCCTGCAGATGTTCGTCGGCGAGATGGGCTGCTGGCTCGTCGTAGGCCTCATGTCGCTCTACAGCAAGTACGTCTCTAAGCAGGGGACGGCCGCCGCCTACCAGCCCGTGCCCACGGCCGACGACGGCGAGGGTCCCGACAACGCCAGCATCCGCTCCCACACGGCGCTCAACGGGTCAGGCGGCCACAAGCACGCCAGCCAGAACGTGCTCCGCGGATGGCGCGTCCTCCTGCTGGCGGCGCCGTCGACGTGCGACATCTGCGGCACCACGCTCATGAACGTGGGCCTGCTCCTCGTGGCGGCCTCGATCTACCAGATGACGCGCGGCGCCCTGGTGCTCTTCGTCGGCGTCTTCAGCGTCGTCTTCCTGCGCCGCAAGCTCCATCTCTTCCAGTGGCTGTCCCTAGTCGGCGTCATGACGGGCGTGGCCATCGTCGGTCTCGCCGGCGCCATCCAGCCCGACAAGAAGCACGTCGGCACCGACCTGCCGCACGCGAGCACGGCCGACATCGGCTCGGACGCCGCCCGCGTCATCATTGGCGTGCTGATGATTGCCGGCGCCCAGATCTTTACCGCCACGCAGTTCGTGCTGGAGGAGTGGATCCTCGAGCGCTCCGACATTGAGCCTCTCCGGGTCGTCGGGTGGGAAGGTTTCTTCGGCTTTACCGTGACGCTCCTCGGCATGGCGGTGCTGCACCTCGCCATCGGGCGCACCGAAGCGGGCCATCTCGGCCCCTTTGACATGGTCGAGGGATGGCGTCAGTTCTGGCAGTACCGCCCCGTCTTCATCTCGAGCATCCTCATCATGATCAGCATTGGGTACGCCTCCCCCCCCCACCCCTTTTCCACAAAACCCCCAGCTAACAACTCCCTCTCCTCAGCGGCTTCAACTTCTTCGGCCTCTCCGTCACCCGCTCCGTCAGCGCCACGTCCCGCTCCACCATCGACACGTGCCGCACCCTCTTCATCTGGATGGTCTCGCTCGGCCTCGGCTGGGAGACGTTCAAGTGGCTGCAGGTCGTCGGCTTCGTGCTGCTCGTCTACTTTACTTTCTTGTTCAACGGCATCGTCCAGCCGCCGTTCGAGTTTCTCAAGGTCCGCGAGGTCGAAGAGCTGCTACCCGAGGAGCCGATCGAGCACCACTAGGGGGAGGTCGGTTGGTACCGTTTCCGGAGTGGACTGCTGTCTCCGATCATGGAGCATCCCGAGGAGCACTTGTAAGAGTGTTGGTGAGATTGCATACTTCGCGGCGTTTCTTCTGGGTTCGTTTTTGCCGGGTGCGTCTTGTCGACTGGAGGGCGTTGGTTGGGCAAGGGGGGAGGCGTTTCGGACATTCTGCGACCTTGTATTCTACCTGGGCATGGGTAATGTGGTCTTTGAGGACAGCGTTTTGGGTAACGACAAGTAACAGTAGATGGTGTACATATCATCTCAGCGACGTATATACTTATCGAAATATATACATATCAGCATTTGGCTTCATCTTTTGCCTTCCTCTGCTGCGATCATCTGCTATGCAGTGTACAGTAGAGGCTTCTTGGGGTATGTCTCTGCGTGTTCATGATTGCATAGCATTGCTCGTCCTAACTAGCAGTAATAGTCAAGCTGTGCTGGCTGTGCTTGCTTGGTGATTCTAAACTAGACTGTACTGTAAATATCCTCAATTCCTGACACCAGCTCCCTATACATCCATCCACCCATCCATTGCATTGGAAATCCCAAAGGCCCGGACTGATATCAAGGCAAAAGGGGGGAGATGAAGAAGAACACACACTCTACGCTGCTACAGCTGTCTGACCCCGTATCCCCATTCTCCCGCGCTCCCTCACCGTGACCATGGAATGCAAAATCCTCCTCCCAAACTCCCGACCTGGCCTGGTTCCCATATGTTATGAATGACGAGCACAAGAAAGAAAGATAAGAAATAACGACACCCTATGAGGGGAAGCGGCAGGGAGAGAGGGGCCTAGGAGGAGGCGTACCACCACAACAAATCCCGACCTCTCCTCAAACCGGCCATGCTCTCAGACGACCGACAGACAGCCCCGTCCGTACCGTACTCGCCCTGCTGATCTCGACCGCATCTCCCCTCCACAACACCTCACTCACCTCCCTCCTTCCCCCCCCCCCCCCCCTCGCCCTAGGAAGCAGCAGCGGCGCTTCCCTGACTGACATTGCACAGCAGCTCGTGCTCGAGGATAAACTTGCCCTCCTTGTACTTCTCGCTGCTCTCGTACGCCTTGTCGTACTTCCACCCCACCGTGGTCCCGCACTGCCGGCACAAGAGGTCGCGGACAATGTGCCGGCCCGTCGTCATGTTGCGCTCCTGGGGGGTCGACGTCGAGACGTTGACGACGCTGTTGAAGAGGTAGGCCTTGCCGGTGGCGCCGCGGAAGTTCTGTTTTGGGGGGAGTGTGTGAGTTGGGCAGATATAACATGAGGGAGGGGGGGAAGGGGAGGCGTACGCGGCTGATAATGTCCTCGTGGTTAGCGAGGTGGGTTTTGCATTGCTTGCAGCCGTAGACGCGGGGGCTGTCGAGGTATGTGTTGTAGGCGAGACCCATGGTTGCGGATGGTGGCGGGTAGTCTCTATGGACACTTGGGCGGGCAGAGGGGCTTGTTATAGCGGTGGTGCGAGGTCCTCTTCTTTGTCTTGTTGTTCTCGAGCAGGAGGGAGGATTGGCTGGTTTGGTTTGGCTCGCGCGCCTCGAATCTCGGATCGGATCGGGGGGGGGGGGAGGGGGACTTTCGAGCTTTATCGTATGTTCCTCGGCGCTGACATAGGAAGTGGGTCTATGATGATGATGTCTCGTCGGCGTAGGAAGCAAAGATGGCTCTTGTGGTCTTTGGCGGCGGCGATGTCAGCGAGAGCTGTAAGGGTCAGTGACTACTCACAGCAGGTATCGATAACCGCGGTGCCTTGGTGCCTTGGTCGTGCAAGGTGCCGCTCCTATCTTATCCTAGCCTCCCATTCACCACCGCATGCATGCAGCCAGGAGAGAGGGGCCAACTAGGTGGGAAGCTCGGCAGGGTAGGGAGGCGGCCACTTGACTGATGGGATGGGGTGGGAACAACCATGTCGGCAAAAGCAGGACAACCTAGACAAGACTTTGTTGGAGAGATCCGAGTTCTCTTGTTGCTCGTGCAATACGATGCCCTCTCCCCTCCCCCATCCGCCACCCACGACGGGAGCGCGCGGGAGGGGTGGATGGACGCATGACCAGGCCAGAGTCACCGGTCCTGTCGGTGGCCGGGTGGTCGGTGGGCGGCCTGGGGAGGGACGACAGATGACGAAAGAACGAGGACAGACGCGGGGAACGCTGGGAGAGCGAGCTCACCTGGTCGACCTGGACTGTATTGGGAGCGAATGTTTGGTAGACGTGAACGGCAGAGACAGTGTGGTATATGTTGACTAGAGGGAGAGGCTATACAAAATCGGACGAGACGGGCAGTTCTTCTGGCAACATGAATGGACTGAGGTGGTTGTAACTTTGGGATGAAAGGGACAGACATCAAGGTTACAGTCCCAGAGGCAACCACAGCGGGGCTGCGGTGGGGGGATGGGGGGCCTGGGGGATCGGTCATCAACTGCCCGAAGCTGGCTCATTGGACGGGGTCTCACACACGGTCCAGGCGGCTTGGCAATATTTGGGTCCCAACAAACGGGATTGGGGAACCTCAAGGGAACATTGTTGGCTGTCTCTGAGCTCTCTCATCAAGCCCTGAATGACAACCATGACATTCACTTGAAACATCAAAGAAAAATGTCGGTGGTAATTTCTGGAATTCCACCGCGTACGCCATAAAGGTACGGGCTAGTATATGTAGGCTCCAACCTCCAGCCACGAGGTGGTCCAAAAATGGAATCATGTACAGGAATCATGGTCCGCTCTTCTTCCTCCTCCTCCCTCTCTTCCCCCCTGTGGGTATGGATATCACACAATGTCCCCGAAAATGACCGTGATCCTTCTATCAGATATTTCTCTCTAGAACACAACCCAAAAAAATATGTTCCAACATGTACGCGCGCGCATCGTCTTCGACTGTTTCGATCGAATACGCCGAGCCCCCTGTAAATCAACGCCAGCCGCCCCATCCGAATATGCAGTCTCTCCGTCGCTCTCTCACCACGAAAACGCCTCCTCGTGGAACTCGACGTTGCCGTGGTACTGCTTGTTCCGCACCGACCGTCGGACCTCGTCGCTGAGCGCACCCGGCCCGCACACCGACACGCCCAGTGTCCCGACCTGGTTCTCCATCTCGATGCCGATGAGCGTGTCAATGTTGGGCCGCCCGGGGAACATTTGCACCGTCGAGCTGGGGCTGTGGATCTCCTTGTGCGACCGCGGCCGGCTGACAAAGAGCATGATGCGGAGCACCTCGCGCCGCTTCTCCATGGCCAGGATCTCCGTCATCCACGGCCGGATCCACTCGAGGTGCTCGGGCGTCTGGATGACCCACACGAGCACAATCTTGCGCACCGCCGCCGTCCCGTTGTTGTAGGCCGCAACCAGGTCGCGGACGTGCGGGACGGCCTGCGTGATGCCGACACCGCCGGCGAAGAGCATGACGGTGCCGTACGAGTGCATCTGGTGGCCGCCGGTATAAGGACCCTCGACGAGACACCTCGTCACCATCCTGCCTCCGACGGCGGCCGATGCCTTGGCGTACAGGTCGCCGGTGAAGCCGGTTCGGCCGCGGATGACAAAGGAATAGGTCGTCTTCTGGCTCGCGAGCGCGTCGTGGCGGTTCATCGGGAGCTTCTCGCCATCGGGCCGGTCCGCCTCCTCGCTCCAAGCGACGGTGAAGGGGTGGGATTGCCACAGGCTGACCGAGGGCATGTAGAGGTAGGCGTGCTGGCCGGGCTTGAAGGCCCAGGGGCGGGCCATGGTCACCGTCACGCGGCACGCGCCGCCGGGAAGAGCTTCGACGAGAGTCTTGGTGCCGCCGGATCCAAAGTTGTGGTAGGCCATGCGGAGGAAGCGCGCCGCGCGGTCGAATCCCCACAGCGCAACGACGGCGTACAGGTACTTGATCTGGGGGAGGTGCTTGAGATCCAGGTGATACCAGAGACCAATGATGGAGGCGATGGCCATCATAATGTGGATGACCTTGAACGTCTCATAGTAGGCGTGTCGGAAGATGCTGGAGGCCTGGATGCCAATGATGACGAAAGCAACGGTTGCCTGCGACGGTTAGCCAGCTGCGGCAGGGAGCAAAAAGGAGGCAACAACATACAATGAACCCCCAGAGCATGTACGGCACGGCGAACATCTTGGAAAAGGCAGCGCTCCAGCCGCTGGCCGAAGCGCTGCTGACGAGGAAAGCCATGGTGTGGACGAGGGACTCGAGGACCACGATACGTCCCAGCCATCGGTGGAGGAGGTTAAAGGTGTCGAACGAGATGCCGAGGAGCTTGATGAGCGGGTTGTTGCGGCCGGCAAAGACGAACAGGGGCACCATGTTGACGACGGCGAGATATCCGGAGCGGTTTCGAACGAGGGCGGCGACAGTCCGAAAGGGCCCGGAGTAGTCGATGGTGATGACGCAGAAGGCGACGTTGGTGGCAAAGTAGGCCATGAGAAAGACGAGCTGGAGCCTCGTGGGAAGTGTCCCGACGTTGATGGCGGAGCTAAGCTGGAACTCGCGGTTGTGGCGTTTGCTGAAGATGGGCGCGTACTGGAAGTTCTTTTTGAAGAATGCCCACTTCTCGTTGCCAATGGCGAAGTACCGCTGCGTGTCGTTGTTGAGGCTCGTCACAGTCCGCACATATCTGATCAAGACCGTCGTGAACCTCCAGATGGCGAGGACCACCGAGAGGGAGCCCAGGATGATGAACAGGTACTGGGTCATCATCTCATTCACCCTCGTCGCCTCGGGGTCCTTGGGCGTCCCGCCGCCACCGCCCGCCGTTCCGTTTGTTGGCCCAGCCATGTCGAGTCCGAGTCGATATCTGGTTGGGAAGAGCTGAAGTTTGAAGAGAGAGACTCGCCTCGCGAGCTCTAGGTCGTATATGGGGGGATCAAAAAGGTGAATCAGACCAGATTCCCGCTACCTCATGAAAAAAGGGCTGTCGCTGGCGCAGCCGTTGGAGGACAGGTCAAGATGTCGTCGAGGTCGACGGGCGAAAGAATGAATGATCACCTCGGATGGTGCATGGAAGAAGGGTCCGCCAGGGTCTGCTTGTACCACGGCGAGGTCGCCAAGTTGCTTAAGTCGGCCTTTGTCGGGGGAGGCACAAGACCACCGTATCTGAGACCCGAGATGAAGGACGGGGGTCTGTCTGATCCAGGCGTGGGACCGGGTCGGGGCCAGAAGAGAAGATGAAGAGTGTGGGGAGTCGACCAGCAAAAATGAGGGAGAGGACGTCCAAGAAGTGGTCAGTCCAGAGGTCAGGGAGTGTGCGCGGCACGGAGTCGGGAGTATCGAAAAGGGAGTGAGTGTAGATCGACCGGCGGAGGCACTCTTGCTGGTAATGGCAATGGCAGTGGCAATGGCAATGCAATGGTTCAGGTAAACATTCCAAGGAGAGACCGATTCCGAATACCCAAGAATGGGTCCGCAGGTGACGGACGCCGGGCAGCGGGCAGCGGGACGTATATGAGAAAGGGAGGTCGGGTGGAGTGGTGCAACTTGAACCTTGATGGGATGGCCAAGCGCATGGGTCGTGGGAGTGCGGGTTTGGTGTGGCATCATGGTTGGTCCGAAGTGTGGTTATCGTCGAGCGGGCTCCATCAGGGCTCAGGGGCACAGCACACAGCAGCTTTTCGTCCCCTATTTCCCCCGCCTCCTCGCTGCAAAGGACGCCGCGAGCTTCCTTTCTGCCCTGCAGTGACGCAACGCAACGCATGTCTTGGGCCACGGACGCCAGTCACCCGCAGCGCTGCCTATCAGCAAGCGGCTTCTTCTGCACCCTTTTTTTTCTTCTCTCCTCTCTGCTGCCGTCCCCCGTGGAACAGCAGCAGAAGCAGTGGCAGAAGCAGAGAGAGGCACATGCTCGGTTTCGTTTCCTCCCAAGACCACGAGCTCCAGTTCTGCTGCTTGGCCGTGTCCGCTTGCCCTGCTTGCTTGAAGGGGCAATTTCTATGGCCAGTCCCGCAATCTGCTGCTCCGTCTTCACAGCCTCCGTTCCATCGAGCCATCCCGTCATCATCATGCCCCCCCTCCTCCGATCCTGGTCCGTCGTCCGCCGAGCGGTCCATTGATGGCCGCCAATTCCTGCCGGATCCTTGGTCCTGAGAGGTCGGGGTGCTCGGGGTGCTCGGCCAGTTCGTACCGTTCCGTGCGCTCGTCCGTTTCCTCACCTCCAGAGGCAAACGACCAACCTCCCAACCTCCCGCGTCCATCCCTCCCTCCAATCCCCTGCGCAAGCCCGTCATCCTCTTCCACTGGGCGGCGTGGTGCCTGCAGCGAGACGCTGGGCGGCCAGGAACCCCGCCAGCACGACGCCGGCGCGGCCAATTGACAGGTTGGGAAGGACGGCGGACGGGTCGTGGCATCGCCAAGGCCTCCAAGACTTGGCTTCCCCGAGTCTCTGATTGGGCCAAATTTGAAACGCCCAGGGGGCCGACAAGGCCCTTGGGCCGGCAGGGCACCCCTGAGATGCTCGCGTCCGCCACCACACCACCACCGCGGCACCCACCAGCGAGCCGTGGGCCTCATCAACCTCTGGCAACGGTCTTGACCGGTCCGTCCAATCATGGCATCCTGTGCCGCCTCGCATGCCCGTGGAGGCGGCATTCCCGTGCCGATTGTCGTCAAAGTGCCAGGCTTTGCGTACGGTCTAGGCTCGTCCATTCCGATCGATCGTGAGGCCTGGCTGACAAGGTCAGTCTGTCAGGACAGACACCGATATCTTGATAGATACACAGTGCCTAGAAGCCGAGTTAGTTGTCAATACTCGATCGTTGAGAGCCCGGTCTCTGGGGTTGGGTTGTATATGACAAACAAGAACATTGGTATTTGTCCCTTGGCGTGAAATCAGCACCACGTCAGAATACGAAGGACTTGGAGTAAAAAGTTTCCCAAGCACTGGAAACTCAAATACGACGGTCGATGAAGTAGTCGTAGGTACGCGTGTGGTACGGTATTTTCATTGTGGAGGGACATAGAGTGCCCCACCTTCCTTCGAATCTCCCCCAGTTTTGGCGGGGATAGAGTGCGGGGCACCTAATACCGAAATCACACCCATCCAATTTCGAATCGGAATTTCAATATTGAAATCTAGCCATACATGGACGACAACAGCACAGCCATCACCAACATGGCGGCACTCTCCGAGGAGGTTGTCGCCCAAAAGGAGGTCATCGATTAAAGGAAGTCATCGATCAAGAGGAAGTCGTCGACGATGCTCCGAAACTCGTCACCATCACAAATAAGTCTCCCGCCAAAGCCACCGACAGTCTCGTCGGCAAGGTCTTGTGGAAAGGCACCCCGACGTTGACATGCAGAACGGGAGAAGAAGCTCAAGGCGGAGCAGGCGAAGCTGTCCCCGCGCAAGTCGCCCACCAAGGCGCAGGTTGCTGCTGCTGCTGCGAAGGCTGCTAGTGCTGTTAGCAATGAAAATCAAAAACATGTTACCGCGGATAACCTCTTGCAGGTGAAGGCGATCCTTGATGAGAAGAATAGAGGCATGCTCTGGAAGATTGCCAATCAGGGCAAGCGTCTGCCCAAGAACTTTTGAGCTTGGTATGTGTGTGTAGGCAAGGTGAGGCCGATGATGGGGCTGCATGTCTGAGAGAGGGCGTCAGTATGTCTGCTGTCTGCTTGCTTGCTTGCATGCTGTAGCAGAACGTTTCGGGAACCAGGTCTACTGCGTCCAACCTGGCCATCAGATAGCCAGGCCAACCTAGCTAGGTAGCCACACACCCCTCCCCTCCTCCCCCCAACTCACGGCAACTCCAACCCATTCTCCGAGCCTCGCTCGAGACATCGGAATCTCTTCTGACACGGCACGACAGGGTCGGTCCACAGCCTCACTAAGGCCTACATACGTGACAAGCGCGTCTCCAGCATGTCTTGGCCCCTACGTGGATCTAGACGTTCCCTAAACATGCATGTATGCATGTAGCAGAAGTGTGTGTGTGTGTGTGTGTGTGTGTGTGCATCGCACCCGAGGAGGGACGAGAAAAGGAACGAAGGGAGCTGAAGACGCGGTGATCCGTTGCGGCACCGCATCCTCACATATGTGAGGTGTGGAAGAGAACTGCTGCTGCTGCTGCTGCGGTGGTTGATGTTACACAGCCCCGCGCAAGAGGGAACACGGGACGATAAGATTGCTTTTGTTGTACCGAGATGCAAAGAGACATGCCAACGTGGTAATCGCTTTTCGTTGACGTCTGTTGCTCTTCTCCATACATATGCCACGAGGTGAGAGCTTGGCATGGCTTCTATCGGAACGGTTGAAGAATACCGGCCGTGGTTCAAAGGTAGCAAGCTGTCAAAACTTAAAAGGACCGATATGGTAGCCTATGTCCTGTAATGGGATTCCCCCCGGCGTTCGAGATGGCATGGCATGGCAGGGCATGACCAACGGGCAAGTTGACACGGCTCACAGCTCCCATAGCGGGAGTCCGGGCGCTGATGTAAGTCGGCGAACAGGGAAGTGTCACCACCGGCATGCTGATGGTGATGAGCATGCCTAGGTAGACCATATTTCTAGAGTAGCACAGCCGTGCCTCCCGCCATCTGTCAGAAGCCAAGTCTCTCCGCGGTCCGGGTTTGGGTTCCAAGTTTCCTGGTCGGTTGTTGTCGTCGTGGTTCCACCCGCACGAGACGGCGATGGTCTGGGACTAGCTGCCAGGTGGGTATGGGTTCAAGGGGTCTAGGATGTAAAGTAAACTTGGCGAACATGTTTGGCGATGGCCACCTCGACGGTAGGTGATATTTCTCGGCACCGTATGTGGGATAACGAGAATTGGAAGGTGGGCTACATGTAGTACGCCCCAAAAAGCTGGTGTTAGTGTTCAAAAAGGAAAAGACCCAGGCCAGACTCCGTCGTCAACGTAGGACCGAAAAACCAGATACCACACTGACCCCCAGAGGGACACCGACTTGAACTTCCGCCGTGGAATTTCAAAAATCCCACCACTCACCATCCCCATCATGTCTCGATCCATCGAACAAGACCAAAAGAACAGTGAAAATGCGGACATATACCCCCCGTGCCCCAGCGCGCGCATCAATGATCTCCCCATCTTCGGCAATGCACTCCGCAAACTGACGACGACGACGGCATCACCCGCCCCGCCCACGGCACTACATCCAAGAAAACCCCCAAGACGCCTGGCGCAGATAAAGTATCCCCGCGTACATGCCGTTTGTTAATATCCAAGCCGAGCCGCGGACTGACAGACTTGTCTGGTGCCTCGCTTATCTGAATCGGCAATGCTTTCTCGAGCGTGCAAAGTAGGGACGGGTTGACTAATCGCTGACGACATGCCACGACGACGACGATGACGTGGAAAAAGTTCTTCCAGACGAACGGATGATTTGTGGGGTAGGTTCACCATCCGATGGCAGCTATTGAGCAACTCCAACCGAGAAAGGCAGAAAAGACGACCAACGGTTTCAGCATCCCGTCGCGCGTGTATTGCGGTGCCACGACATCCCATCCCCACCCATCTGAAAAGGTGCTGCCGCTGTGCTACAGACACGTGTTTTGCCGTCAGGATTGTTCCCCGCATGGCATTTGGTAGGTGTTTATGTCTGGTAGTTGATACAATCCAGTCCTGTTGTTTTCTCTTCTTTGCTAGTCGAAGAAGTCTGTAAATAAAACTCCTAGTATTCTACCCGTAGGCTCTACATCTCCAAAGAAGCGCCTACAGAACAGCTCTATGTGCTCTAATCCTGTGGTTATCCATGAGAGTCACGACCCCTCCGCCAAAAGCTGCCACTATGCATCCATGGCGTGGCTCCAAACGACAACATTTCGTAGATCCACCACTGTGACCGACACTGCCGGGGGGCCATGTCCCTGCATCCATTCCCAGTACCATGTTTGAGGCTCAGCGAGCACCAGGACAAGACATGTCCAATGTGTCATCCAAGCCCCAAACGTATCGCATCCTTGAGACCATCCAAGTCGGGAATGCGATCACCAGAAACCAAAACCATCAGGCAAAGCTCAGCTCATCACCACTCGACTCTGATTCCACCAAGCTCATCAGCGAAGCAGACCGTCGCACCACTCCCTGCGTCCTGACAGCTGCCACCCTCCCTGCACGCAAGGGCCTCGTTCCTGAACCCGTCTCTTCTTGGCCCAGCTCGTCGTCGTCGTCATCATCCGGGGAAGAAGGTTCCACTGGCGGCGGCGGCGAGAGAGACGGACGAACGCGAGGGCGGAGTGGTGGTAGTGGGGAGCTGTAGTTGTCATCGGTGTCTTCGCTGTCGGTATCCTCGTTGCTAGCAGAATCGTCGTTGCTAGCAGAATCGTCGTTGCTAGCAGAATCGTCGTTGCTAGCAGAATCGTCGTTGCTAGCAGAATCAACCATTGATTGGCGAGGTGTTTGCGTCGTGCGAGGAAATCCATTAGATGGCTGAACTGCACGAGACGGTTGACATCCACGAGATGTTGGCAGGCTAAACGAAGCATATGACCTTGACTTCACCGACGTTAGGGCGTGAGCGCGAATCCATTCGCCCATGGCGTCGTCCCAGGTAAACCCGGGGTAGGCGGGCTTGGTTCCCGCAGCCGCCGCGTTGCCACGACCGTCCTTGGATGGGTTCAGTGCGGCGTTTTTTGTCTGCAGGGACTCGGCGTAGGCGAGGTCTGGGAGGCTGCCCGATATCTCTGCCCGGACAAACGCGCTCTGCACCAGGATGCTGGCAGCATCGCAGGGGAGGTCCAGAGTCCCTAGCTTGTCGCAGAGCTGAGAGAGAGGGCGATGCGTCGTGACAGGCGCGGCACGGCCCACAAAGAAGGCAATGGTGCCAACCATAGCCGTGGTGATCTCGTAGAGAAGCGCAGGCTTTTCCGCTCGCGGATGCCCGCTTTGCCAGGCAGCTTGGATGGCCTCCATGGCGTTCTCACTGTCGAGTGCCAGGAAGGCGCCGAGGCTGAGGGCATAGGAGCTGACATGGTGCTTCCGTCCGGTTTGCTGTTTGCGAATGTTCGAAATGCTTGTCTCGAAAATCCGTCGGGCTCGTTCGCTGATGGCGGCCGTCTTCTCTCGCGCAGCTTCTGTAGGGGCCTCCATTTCCTTTGCTAGAAGCGGAACGGACGCGACAGTGGCAACCGCCCAAGCCATAACCTTCCTCGGCTCTCTCGGAAACAGAAACCGCGTCGGCACTCCCATGTCGCCCTCCAATGCTCGCCGTCGTTCCTGTCGTTGAGCTGATTCCAAGCGACAGTACTGCTCCAATGCGGTGGCCATGAAACCAATTACGTCTTCTGACACGAGGCTCTTTGCTAGCATAACCATCGCCTGCCCACACGTCTGGCTGATGTCAACGCCGAGAGCCCATCTGCTCGGCAGCATTCCATTGGTGAGCAGCTCTCCCAGCTTCCTCATCCTGAAAGAGTGGTTGCACGGGTCGAGGCTTTGGAGAATCGCCAACGGGCGCAAGGCTTTTGGCCGGGAAAAGTCATCGTCGTCTGACCTAGGGCCAGGATACTGACGAAAGACGTAGCTGTCGACAAGGTCCTCAAACTCGACCAGAGGCAGATGCTCCCCGCATGCCTTGAGGAGTAGCTCCGTCACAGAATCGTCGAACAGGCGCTCCTGCACGGCCTCGCGCACAATGCGTATTCCGTGAGCCCGGACCACCAGACACAGGTGCCTCCATCCATGCGTCGCGCCGAGACTCTCCAGGTCCGAGTAGACCTCCATCGATATCTGCGAGTCGCTCAAGGTCGACTTGGTGCCGTTCTCGAGCGCCTCCTTTTGCTCCCACCACTCGAGCTCGGCGATGCACTCGGGCACCTTTCGAAGGCACATGGCCATGAGCGACCGGGGCGCAGCGACGACTGTCTTGCGCGGACAAGTGGCCGCAAGGAGGGCACCCAGGGCGTGGAGCACCGACTCCTGCAGTCGTCGTCGCTGCGGGCTCAGCGCTTCGAGGAGCCGCAACATTTTTTTGGAAGAGACGGCGTGCGACCTTGTCCCAGGGAGCGTGCTATCCGGTTCTGTTGCTGCTGGCAGGGGCGATGACATCTCATGGTTTCGCACTCGGCGGAGGAAAGGCGTCGGCAAGGCGATGGGGTAGGCGGGTCGGTTGGCTGCTATCCGTTGCTGTGGCGGGGCCGGGGGCGTGGACGGCTCCTCTAGGGCCTCTGGGGCCCCTGGGGGCTCTCTTGGGCGAGATGCTCTGCTGGAGTATTGGGTGATCTTCCTCTTCTTCTTCTCCGGACCAGAGGACGCCCCGTCTCGGCCTCCTCTCTTTCCGGCCGCATGCCAGATGCTCTCCTCCACTGACGGGAACCCCTCCAACCTCTCCTTGCGCAGAGATGCGATGTGGGCCAGAAGCGGCCTCAACAGGCGATGGCATCTGGTCGCTGTCCATGGCGTGGTCTGGTGGGGGTTGCAGTCGCAGCGTCGTTGTGTTTCTAGGTGCGAAGCACGATATGCTCTTAAATGAGAAAGAAACCGATCCTCCATATCCATGATGGCGGAGTCCCAAAAAAATGCCAAAAATTGAAAATGCTCAAATATTCTTAGCAACCGGCCATGCTTGATGGAATCGGAAGCTGGGCGATAAAGCGATGTTGTTGTACGTGTGTTGTTTGGAGGAGCGGAAGGGTGTTGAGTTGAACTCGGAATGCAAACAAACAAAACACAGTGATGTCAGTGGTCACTGTGTCGGCTCAGCTCGGTTCCCCCCTTGGGCTTGGCCCGCTTGGCGATTGAACCGTGACCCCGGAGTTGCGGATCCCCCGGGTGGCGTGGAACAGGCCGCCATTGGACAATCTGCAATGGCCAGTGACGGCTTGACTCAAGAGTCAAGGCCGGTTGATGCAAGTGGGGCCCGGATGTCTCCGTTTGCTGTACAGTGTGCTTCCCGTTCGGCCGTCCAAAAAATTGTCGACATTTTTTGTGTTCGAGGGAAAAAACTGTTCAAATTGTTCACCACCTCGAGACACTAGTTCCCCTTCTTCCACCTGGCCCGGCTGTTTCCTTTGGAGTCTCCCACCGTATTCCACTCCTAATACACCCAATTGGGCCTTTCTTTTCCGGGGGATCATCAGGCCTTTCCTTCTGTTCGCACCATTGCCCGACTTGCAGCACTTCGTCCTAAAGACCCCCCCTCTCCTCGGGATAACAACGTCATTTACATACGCCCTCCTTTCGATCCCTCCTCGCAATCATGGCGACAGAGACCCCCGTAGTCGACTCTCCTGCCCAGGGTACGCCCCCCCCCCCCCACCCTGATCTGTTGGTCTCCCACCATTGCCCCTCCATCGACTGACATTGGGCCGCGCCAACAGACAAGTCGATGACCGACGCCCCGGTGGCCGGCGCAGAGGGCCAGGACCAGACTGTCGATGCTGCCGCTGACCAAGTAGATGGTGTGTTGCTCGTCCCACCCCTTGCCCCGGCTGCGAGTGGTGCCTGACTGCCTCCCAGACAACCCGTTTCCCGTTAAGATCAAGTTCCCCAACGGGGCCGACCTCGAGATACTCATCTCCCCGCTGGAGCAGATCCACGAGATCCGCCAATCCATAATCGAGAACCCCATCGCCATGCAATACTCGTGCTTCCACCTCGAACACAAGGGCAAGCGCATCAACGACTTTGTCCAGGTCTCGGATGTCGAAGCCCTCGCCGCCGACAGCATACTCGACGTTGTCGAGGATCCATACACCGAGAAGGAGGCGAGGATTCACATCATCCGCATTCGGGAACTCGTCGGCGCCGCCGGCGACCGCACAGATACCGTCCAGGGTATCCTCTCCGGTCTGTCCCTCTACGATGACGTCCTAGGGGCACCGTCGGGGCCAGGCCAAGAGGCCGAGGCCAAGAAGGCAGCCGAGAAGGACGTCGGCGAGTACGACTTCGAGGCCCAACCACAGCTCTCGGTCCTGCTTCCCACAGAGACGGGCCCTGCACCCACCACGGTCAAATCTATTGCTCTCTCGTCTTGGAACCCCCCACCAGCCTACCTGAGGCAAAAGGGCCATCTCTTGTACCTCACTGTCAACACGAACGAGGGCAAGCAGTACCAGATCACCTCCCATGTTGGGGGCTTCTATGTCAACAACTGCTCCAACGCTCAGTTTGACCCTTCTCCCAAGACCTCGCAAGACGGCCATGCCGAGCGCTCCCTCTACACCCTTCTCGAGAAGCTGTCCCCAAGCTTCAAGGAGTCGTTTGAGAAGCTTCAGACATTCACGAACCAGAAGGACCCCTTGGCGACCTTCCAAGTTGGCAACACCTTCCCTGCTGCCCCCTGGCTAGTCCCCAGCACCTCTTCCTCGCTCTTAGCGCACCGCGCCGATCCCACCAGGACACAGGAGACGTACCTGCTCGCTGGCGCCGAGAATACGGACTCCCTGAGGGACTGGAACGAGGAGTTTCAGTCGGCCAAGGAGCTGCCCAGGGACAACATCCCAGATCGTGTCTTCCGGGAGCGGCTCATCGCCAAGCTGTTTGCTGACTACAACGACGCTGCTGCCCGCGGCGCCGTACTGGTGGCTCGTGGCGAAGTCGCTCCCCTCAACCCTACCGAGGACCGCGACGCCCAAATATTCGTCTACAACAACATCTTTTTCTCGTTTGGCGCCGACGGCGTTGGCACCTTCACGTCCGAGGGTGGAGACGAGGCCGCCAGGGTCGCCACAGGCAAGGATGTGTTTGGCGTCAAGATGGTGAACCAATTCGACATTGAGGGGCTGTACGCCCCAGGCACCGTCGTCGTCGACTATCTCGGCAAGCGCATTGTGGGACAGAGCATCGTCCCGGGAATCTTCAAGCAGCCCGAGCCCGGCGAGAACCAGATCCACTACGGTGCTGTTGACGGCAAGGAGCAGGTCGCCGCCGATGAGCGATTCAGCGCCCCCTTTGCCAAGCTGGCCGAGGCCCTCAAGGTCAAGAAGCACTCTGTCTGGGACAAGGACCACAAGCGTTTTGACCTGGAGGCTAGCGTAGAGATGAAGGGACTCCTGGGCACCGACGGCCGCAAGTACGTGCTCGACCTGTACCGTATCACCCCGCTCGATATTGCCTGGATGGAGGAGGGTGGCGAGGATTCTGAGTATCCTCACCGGATGACGATACTGCGACCCGAGCTGGTCGAGTCCTTGGGCAAGGTGAAGACGCGGGAGTATGTCAACGCCGAGCTCGCTCGTCGGGGGTTGACGAAGAGCACCGAGGAGGATGCCAACAAGGAAGCCAGCGAAGAGGCCAAGACCGAAGAACCCAAGCCCGCAGAGGCTGAGAAGCCCAAGGAGGTCAAGAAGACCGAGGAAGAGGCAGACGAGGAGAGCGAAGAAGAGGAGAGCGAAGAGGAGAGCAGTGAAGAGGAGGATAGCGAAGGTGAGGACAAGACAAAGGCGAAGACAAAGAAGAAGCCCGAGGAGAAGGCGGAAGAGAAGCCCGAGGAGAAGCCCGAGGAGAAGGCCCAGGACAAGATCGACCTGGCCGACTTCAAGTTCGCGCTCAACCCGGATGTCTTTAGCGGCCAAGTTCCCCAAACCGACGAGGAGAAGGCCGAGATGGCCAAGGACGAGCAGGAGGTCCGCGAGGCCTGCGAGTATCTGCGAAAGACGGTCATGCCTGGTCTCGTTCACGACCTCAAGGAGTCGGAGATCAGCTTCCCCATGGACGGGCGGTCTCTCACCAAGCTTCTGCACCGCCGCGGTGTCAACATGCGCTATCTCGGGCAACTGGTAGAGCTTTGCGAGAAGGAAGGCAGCCGCCTCGACTGCTTCCGCGAGCTTTGCGAGAGGGAGATGATCACAAGATCCTTCAAGCACTTCGCTGCCAAGTACCTCAAGTACCTCCCGCTGCCACTGACCTCGTCGTGCTTCGCCCATCTCCTCAACTGCTTCCTCGGCACTGGGCTCAACCCTAAGCCTGCGGCCGACGTCGACCAATCTCTGAGGGCGCTCTTCGGGGACGTTGACCTTGGCTTTGAGAAGGTCACGCCCGAGGGCCTGAGGGAAGACATCCAAAAGGAGACCAGTCGTCGTTTCAGGCATATCCTCCAGGGCGAGTGGTGGAACAAACCCAGGCACGTCCAGCTTCTTCGCGAGGTGGCCCTGAAGCTCGGACTTCAGATCCAGGCGCGGCACTTTAGCTTTGTCCCGGAGAAGGAGGCGCCGGCTACAAACGGCCAGACTCCGGCCGAGCTGAAGAAGAAGAGCAAGAAGAAGGCCCGCGACGGTTCGCCTGCTAGTCTCGCGTCAGCCGGCGTGCCGCACACGTTTGTCCCGGATGACTTTGTCAATGTCGTTCCCCTGATCAAGGACTCTGCCCCCCGCAGTGCCCTTGCCGACGAGGCTATGGAAGGCGGCCGCATCTCGATCTACCAGGGCCAGCGCAAGCTGGGTGAGGATCTGCTGCTCGAGTCGCTGTCGCTTCACGAGCAGATCTACGGCTTGCTGCACCCCGAGGTCGCTCAGATGTACCACACGCTGTCCCAGCTGTACTACCAGCTGGAGCAGAAGGACGGTGCCGTTGAGCTTTCCCGGAAAGCCACCATTGTGGCCGAGCGCACCATGGGCGTGGACTCGGCAGAGACGGTGCTCAACTATCTCAACCTGAGCCTCTTCCTCCACCAGCGCGGGGACAGCCAGCTGGCGCTGGTGTACGCCAAGCACGCGTTCAATGTGTGGAAGCTCATCTACGGAGTGGACCACCCCGATACGATCACGACGATGAATAACTACGCCGTCATGCTGCAGAGTATCAAGGCCTACCACGAGTCTCGGCGGTGGTTTGAGGAGTCGCTTCGCGTGTGCGAGCTGGTCTTTGGCCGGCAGACGGTCAACTCGGCCACGTTGCTGTTCCAGCTCTCGCAGGCACTTGCGCTGGACAACGAGTCGAAGGAGGCTGTCACGCGCATGCGCGAGAGCTTCACCATCTTCCGCGACCTTCTCGGCGCTGAGGATAAGAACACCAAGGAGGCCGAGCACTGGCTCACGCAGCTGACACACAACGCCGTGTCGATCGCCAGGCAGGCGAAGGAGCAGGCCAAGCTTGGACGAGGTGCCTTTTCCCTCTCGACCCGTGGCGTCAACATGGCGACGGCCGCCGGAGCCGCTAAGGAGCTGAGCGGCAAAGCGCCCAGCAAGCAGGATCAGCGTCCGGTTGAGGACCTCGTCAAGTTTATCGAGGGCTCGGACAACAAGGGTCCCAAGAAGCGCACTGGCCGCGCCAACCCGAAGCAGCGCAAGAGCACCCCTGCCAAATGAAGTGCTTGAGCTTCTGGTGCCTGTTGACGGGGTTTAGAAGATGAGTAGTTGGGATGGGAGGAAAATTCGGCATATTGGAGAGCGGCGTGGGTTGTGCCTCATCCACATTTTCAGGCGTTATCATGGGATTTCTCCTCCGGCATCTCCATACCCTCCTGGTCGGCTTCAGCATGTACATGTACCAAAAACGACGAGGGACGGGCTTGAAGCTCTCTTCGAGTATCATGGGTCAACGAAAGGATGGAAATATGTGTAGAATACTGGGTCTAGAGGCAACGGATGCCATCTTTAGAGGGGCCGTAATTCTCAGTATCGGAGGCCGGGGGGGGGGGGCAATAAAAGGTGGGGTAACGGGGGTGACGACTTCCATGCCACTCAATATATCAATCTTCACTCTTGTAATATTGTCTCTTTTCTTGCTCTGTTGGAGAGGTGCGGGCTGGTACCCATGTTTGTATGATGGGTGGGAATTAGGTATCTTGCTGGTCAACTGGGCTCAACTTTCCAAGTTTCCTGAGGGACTTGGCTGAGAAGGGGATATTGGTGATGGAGTCAAAAGATCAGGACATGCACTCCCAAAAGGTTGAAAACATATTACTACATAGGTATCGATCAAAAACCCCAGTCTTCGTCACACATCGAGATAGTGCTTATTTTTCCAGTCTCGTCTTGCCATCGTCTCGTCGCCGGCCACTTCCAGGTACCTTGTACAGGGTCCATGCCCACTGAATTCACGTGAGCCCGCGTTTTGCCTCCACTACGAAGTCTTAATTTATGAGTGGGTGCGTGTAATGATCATGAGAACCGACGCGCTCGAGATTTGTTCCATCCCATCCTGCCATATTTTTTTTTAAATCAAGGCCCCAGGTCTTCCAACATTCGCACCCCAAACGCGAGGCTTCTTTCCAAAAAAGCGCACCAAATTTGGCTTCCCCTTCACATTTGAAGGGCAACCCTCCATTCCAGAACTTCTCTCTTCTGAACAATACCCCCACCGCCACCGCCACCTTTACCTTGACCACTTCATATCTGCAAGTAGCCTCTCGAGACATTTGCGACCGAATATCCCATCTCTGCCGAGACTCGACAAACAAACCCGCTCGCTCGCCATTGTTCTGCACTCGCCGAGAACCACCATGGCTCGCCGCCCCAAGGGTCCGAAGCAGCAGACTCTCGAGTCCACCTTGGGTATGTATTTTGCGATTTATCTCCTCTCCTCCTGCCCCTCTGCCAATTGCCCACTGTCGCACCACGGCCGTTCTCCGTGCCGTGGATGGGGTTGGCGTCGTGATTGATTCTGGCATGAGCTGCTGCTTTCACTCTCTGTCGGCGCATCTCACTTTTCAATCTGAACCTTACCACTGCTGCCGGCTGTCTTATTCTTCACATCTTTCCCTTTTCCCACACATACACCTAGTCTAGATAGATATTTCTGATACCAATCACAGGTCAATCTCCCGTCAAGGTTTCAGTCAGGCCCAAGAAGCGGAGCCACAGAGGCCGTAGCTCCCCGGTTCAAACGAAGCTCGCGGGTGCGACGCCCATGAAGAGCACCACGAAGAGCAAGCGTGGCCGCAGTGCCACCCAGGACTCATCATCCAGTGATGAAAACCTGCCTCGCAGCTCAGCTCCTAGCCGCAAGCGTCAGCGAAATGGCAAGGAGCCTGCCGTCTCGTCGTCAAGTTCAGAGGACGATGACCTCCCCATCGTGACGCCAAGGACCAAGCGGGCGGCTAAGAAATCAGCTGCCCCCCTGCCGAAGGAATCACAGGCCCAGCAGCCGCCCGAGGATAGCGATGAAGATAGCCCGCTGTTTACACCCAGATCGTCGAGAAAGAACGGGGGGCGCATCATCGTGCTTGACGACAGCGACAGCGATGACGAGCCGAGGTCTTCGCCCGTCAAGAAGAGGCGTCTGGTGCGCCGAAACCGGTCTAGCCCCCCGGCGGAGGCTTCCAGGGCTCATAACGACGACGACGACGACGACGACGACGACGCAGAAATGCAGGATAGACCTCCCCCATCCACTGCCCGGCGTGCCGCAGGGCGACCTCGCACCGAGAAAGAGAAGGCGATGGAGGTCCTCCGTCGGAAGAAGGCCGGCGAAAAGATCACCTTGGAGGATCTCACCGACTCGGACGAGGAGGATGTGAGGCCTCTCTACGACTCGGACACCGATTCCGAGCACCAAGCTCTTCATCAGTTTGACGATGATTCGGAGGGGGTGCCTGAGGATGCTCCCGCGGAGAGCGCCAAAAACAAGAAGGGCAAGGACAAGTCGTCCAAGAAGGACAGGAAGAAGAAGAAAAAGAAGTCCAGCGAAAGCGAAGGGGACAACTCCTCCGCCGAAGAAAACCTCGACGGCTTCGTCGTCGAAGATGGCCCCATGGGCATACCCGCCGACGCCCTCGCCGAGATCCCCCTCGAGTTCACGCGGCACTCGCACAAGCCCCTCCGGGAGCACTTCCGCGACGTGCTCCTGTGGCTCATCCTCGACCGCATCTTCCCCGGCTTCGCCGAGCGCAAGCACGAGCTCTACCGCATCGCCTGGCAGAAGCTCGACGACGAGATCAGCGGCCTCGCCCAGTCCAAGTTCGCCTCGTCCGCCTGGCGGAGCGACTTCATCATGTCCCTGCGCGCGCGCCCCCAGTTCACCAACGAGGAGATCGACGGCGCATCCTTCCAGAACTGCGGCGCCTGCGGCCGCAGCGGCCACCCAGCCACGTACGTCCCCCTTGCCCCCCGTTTCTCAACCCTTACTAACCCCCACCGCAGCTACAAAATCCAATTCATAGGAACCCCCTACTACAAGGGGTTCAATTCGCCCTCCTTCCTTCACGACGTCGACCCCCCCTCCTCCTCCTCCTCCTCCTCCTCCTCCTCCTCCTCCTCCTCCTCCTCCTCCTCAGCCACCGACCACAACCAAGACCACGACGAAGACGGCAACTTCATCTCCCCCGCCAGCACCACATGGGCCATCGGCTCCGTGTGCAGCCGCAACGCCGAGACGGCGCACCTGCTCATCCACTGGAAGAAGGCGCTGCAGGACTGGGCCGAGGTCAAGCTGGCCGAGGACGGGCACCTGGCGCCGGCGCGGCTGGCAGAGCGGCTGGCGTGGAAGGCGCGCAAGAAGAATAAGGCGGCGCAGGCGATCCTCGACGAGTGGGAGGACAAGGGTCACGCGAAGCGGCTGTACAAGGAGTACCAGGCGGCGGTGGACCGGGCGCGGGACGCGTCGACGACGGGGAGGAGGGGGTATGGGGCTGGGGGGAACGGAAGGGGCGGTGGATAGTCTGGTGTTTGGGGGAGTTTGGGTCCCGGAGTTTGGAGGGCCATCTTGATAGTCGACATTGTTTTGCTGCACCCCCATAGGGAATTTTGCCTTATGGATATAGAGAGAATATCCTAGAGTAAAAAAAAAACTATTGTTTTTTTCTCCCCGGAACGCACTTCCTTACGCTGTTATGATATGGCCCGGTTTACTCGGTGGACACGTTTCTTTGCATTCGCCTTTATTTAGGACATATAGTGACCACCATCAAAGAGGTATAACGTTGACAGTCGCGAGACGAACACGCATAACCTAGCAGGCAACAGATTGAGCAGTGTGTGGGTATCCCTAGGTAGTCCTCAACCCCCGTCGCAACATCAGGCCAGCAGGCAAAGATATGAAGAAAAGCAAGGTCAATGTAGGTAATCAAGTGAAGTTGATATGATGCTTTCACAACAAAACATGCACGCTGAATTCCATCTCCTCCTGTCTTCCCCCCCCCCCTCGTCAAATACATTTGCTCCTTTGCTTCCACGACAACCCTCGTCCAGCATATAACCACCACCAACCCGGCAAATCTCCTCCAACAGTTGACCCCAATCAACCTGCTCAGCAAATCCCCATCCTCCCTCAGATGTTACACGCACCCACCCATGACACGTAGATACACCCCCTCCAACTTTCCACAACCAACCACGCAAGCACCCCCTCTCCCCACTCGCTCGATACCCCGACGCTATGCAAAATCCCACACTCCCACATTTCCCCACCTCAAATGATCCCCCCCGGCGGATCATACCCGCCCTGCCCGGCGCCGCCCCTCCCCAAGCTCGCGGACCCGAGCCCGGCGCTCTGTGGGCCGCCGTCGGCGCCCAGGTCGACCTGGGCGTTGTTGGTCTTGCGCAGCATAAACATGGGCTTCTTGCCCTCCTTGTCGAGCTGCTTGAAGAGGATGAGCGGCTTCTCGTCGAGCCCCAGACACCGCTCCTGATCGCCGTAGACAATGTACAGCGCGTACTGGTCCCAGGGCGCGTTGATCTGGTACTTCTTGAGCGCCGCCGGCAGCACCTTGTAGCACGGGTCGTCCATGCTGACGCGGAACGACTTGAAGATCTCGACCGACGCGTTGCTCGCGCTCGGCGTGTCGGGCGGCACCACGGGCGTCTGCCCGCCCCGCCGGCTGCCGCCGCCCGCGCTGCCCAAGCCGCCCTTTTCGAGGGTGTTGCTGCTGCTGCCGCCGCCGCGCGCGCTGGCGCCGTAGTGCTCGGCTTCGGCAAAGGTAGAGCGGCTTGACGACGAGGGCGTGGTCTGCTCGGAGCGGTAGGATCGCGAGGCGAGCGTCGTGCCGCCCAACGACATGCCGCTAGACGACATGTTGGTCGGCGGGGAGGTGGGCGAGGGCATGTTGGGCGAGGGGTAGCCCGGGGATATTGCGTTGGCGCCCGAGCCGTTCATGGCGGCCAGGTGGGACGACGAGAGCACGGCGCGCTCGGCGGCGCTCGAGGGGTCCAGCGTCTGCTCGACTATCGATCGGTCGTGAGCGGTCTGCAGGTGCGAGGGGGACGAGTTGGGTTTGGGGGCGGGCCCCAGCATGATCTTCTTGGTCGAGTACTGGCGCTTCAGATTGTTACTCGACGGGCCGGACGTCGACGGCGTGGGGATCGGGGGGTGGATCGTGGCCTCGTAGACTCCGTTGCCTATGTTGGGGAGGGGCTGTTGGGCGTCCTTGGCGAGTCGCAAGGCTGGCAGCACGTCCTCTCGCAGCTTCCGGAAGTCATCGGTCAGCCTACGGAAATCTTGTTCAAAAAGACTCATCCGCTCGTCGCGCAGCCGCAGCTGCTCTACCAGGTGCTTGATGTCCTTGAGCGTTGCGTTGGCAGACTGCGCAGCGATCTCGGCGGCTGGAGCTGGTGTGTCAGTGAGACGGACGGGTCAAGGCGAGGGGGAGAGCGTACTCAGGGGCATGTAGTGATCGTCCTCCATAGGGATGTCCTGAGCCCTCTTCACATCGTAGACGGACTTGAGGATGGTCAGGCGATGGCCGACGCTGTTGATGCCCATGGCTTTGAGGTCATCGTGCTGCAGTGCAACGAGGGCCTCTCCGACAATCTCATTTTCTGTGAGTTCGTGTCAGTCAGGGCTGCCGGGCAGGGTTGCCGTGGGGGGGAGGGGCGGACCTAGAAACCTGTCGGCATATTGCTGGACACCGATGGTGGCGATGAAGTCGGCGCACTCCTCGGCGGTCCATTCCGAGATGATGGTCTCGGGCAGGCGGTCGGCGCTGGAGCGGTAGCCGTAGGTTGTGGGAGTGTGTTCGGTTGAAGGCGGGTCCGAGTCGATGGGGGAGGTCTCGACGTCGGTGGCGTCGATGGGCGAGCTGCCGTGCATGTCTCGCTCATACTCGTCGTCGGCATCGGATTCCGCATAGGCGGTCCCGGAGTCGAACTTCATCATCTTGTCGTCGTCGTTGCGCGCCGGCAGAGCCCTCGGCTGCCGAGGAGTCCCGGGCGTCGGGTCGGGAGGTGCGTCGGGGGCCCTGGGGGCGAGAGGAAGGGCAGATGGGTAGATGTCGGGGAGAATTCAGTGTCTAGGGCGACATGGGTGGTGCTCTCGACGACGGAGGTGCGTCGGCGGGGCGGTGGGCGGCTCAGCGAGAGAAGGGTCGCAGGTCGCAGGCGACAATCCGACGGCTCCTTTCAGGCCAGTGACAATGACGGTGACGGTGGTGCGCGGGGGTGTTGGGTGGTGTGAGGTTGGTGGAAGGAGCGCAAGCGCGAGACGAGGCGAGGCGACCTGGGCAGCGTCAAAAGAGGTAGCTGGTTGGACCGGCGGGCTCGATGGTGCGATGGGCTCGAGGTCGTGGTGTCGTCGTCGTCGTGGTGTCGCTTGTTGCTGCGTGTCAGAGACCAACAGGAACAGGGCCTGTCGAGTCGAGGTGTTGATTGTGGCGGTTCCTAGCCGCTGAGACCTGGGAGACCTGAGCAGGGGCCCGCCAAGGAACCTCAACCAAGCTGGAAAGAGGCCGGCCTTCATGACTCCAGCGCCTGTTCGCTGCCGGCTGCCCGCTCTGCTGCCGACGTTGCGACAGGGGTGGTCCCGGTCCCCACAACCTCGCCCACTGTCGGTCCAGTGCACTGTCCACTGTCCAGTCTCTCCCCAAAGCGCTCCCCAAAAGACACCCCGAAAAGCGACAAAGGTCGGCCGCCCGCCCAATATTGCAACCAGACTGGAGCTTGGTTGCCATGCAGTATATCGCCCTCGGTCACCCCACGAACGTCGTACCTGACAAGATGCAACTCGAGCGTCGAGCTAGCCGAAATCATTCCTCATCTCCTTGGGAGAAGAAAAATCTCGACCCGACCACGTGACTACCCACCCAGCCCTCCTGAGCCCCGAGTCCTGACAAGTCAGTCCCGCGACACTTCTGACCATGCTGCCACCGCCACAACAAGCCGAATCCGACATCTGATGGCCCGGTCCTCCGAGCCAAGACCTGAAAGTCTCATCAACCCGCTGGCTGCTCGTCAACCGTCACATCCCAGCCCTCATCGGCTCTCCCTCAGGAGGACTAGTCACTGGTAGGTAGCTAGTTCAGATAGCCACTTTGAATGGCGACCCTTTATCAACTCGACCGACCATCCAACCAGACACCTAGAGGAACAGAGACCTCCCTCCGTTGCTGTCGTGCCCCCAACCCGTATTCCCCTTGCAAACCACTGCCACCCCCCCCCAACCCAGGACAACACCAACAATCCCATTCACCACTCCCTCCCTTGCTTCACCCCTTCTCCCTTCTTCAACCAGACGGGTCCCCGCCAAGCATCAAATAGACAACCCAGATGGGGGCAGACGCGGGCATGGCCGAGTCTCAAAAGTTTCCCCGCGTTTCATCTTCTAGTAAGCTGGGGGGGGCTCAAGGTTTCCCGCCCGCGCCCGCCTCCCGTCCCCAGATAGACAGACAGAAAAAAAAACGGGCGCCCTCCCGGGTGATGAGTGATGTACCGAACTTTGAATCAAAGGAGAGCGGGCGGGATGGATGGCCAAGGGTGGGATCTGCCTGGTGCTTGGAGACCTACATCGACCTTCCTGCCCCCGAATCTGCGATACATAGTATTTGCATGCCTGTGTATGTATATGTACATGTATAAACCTCCATAACGCTACGGGCACTTCCGGCAAGATCCAGACTCCCTCGCGCCCAGGTTGTTTCCATGAATCCCATCCACGCCTGATCAGAGATCGCCAGCCGGGGTAAATAAAAAGGCAGATCCATCTGCCATGCCGTCCATTGTGACAAATTCTCTGTCCCTTCTGCCAGCCGCTTCGGCTTGCCGCAGCAGACGAGCGGGATCATGCCTTGGCGGAACGCATGAATCGTGGTGTTCTCGAAGGAGTGGAAAGCAATGACAGCTGAAGAGCCGAGTCGATGTGTTCCCAAAACAAACCCAAAACAACATGGTCAAAAGGATTTCCCACCAACCAGTTGAGAAGTCGTCATGGTGGATCGGCTGGGTTGGAAGGGATATCCTCCACAGATCTCCATCTTTGTGGTCTCATCTTGGGATGATATGATCGGTGCTCTTATGGGACATGAGTTTACGTCGCTCGTAAGTTCAGACGATATGATGCTCCTTGATAACGAAACAAAGACGGGCGAAAAGAGATCGGGTGGAATCCGACTTTTAACAGAGCAGGACGTTTCCATCGCCTTTTTTTCTACGTCCTGTCTATTTTAGATGATATGTCAAGCTCAGATGAGATGAGCAGTTCCTGCAATGGGACAACAAAGCGAAGGGAGAAACTAGATTTATCTTGTCTGACGATACTATCTAAGGCATGCCCTACCTAATGGGGATTTTCCTCTTTAGCTTCATTTCAAACAATAGATATTGCCTAGCTGATGATGTACTTATCATTGTACCAAAAGTAGCAGACACGAACACCGTCAACACACTAGCAGGCAGAAAACTCTGTAGACCATAGCATATCCTGCTCTATCACATGTTCCTATCCCCAAGGTATCAAAGCTCATGCAAGTCCCAGAAAAAAATCACAATCATCATCATCAACCCCATATCCATGTACCATCAAATCCATACCCCCCCTCGCCCCCCCCCCCCACATCACATAACAACGCCACGCCATGCCGCCATATACCATGTAAATAAATCACCACACCGAGCTCCTCTTCCTCCTCACCCTCCGCCCCCCATCCGCCCCCACACTACTCCCGCTACTCCCATGCCTCGGCCTCCCTTGCTGCTGCTGCGACGACTGCCCCTGCTGCCCCGCCATATGCGGCGGCGGCGTAATCAAGCTGCTCCACCCCCCTGCCCCCGGCCCATTCCACAGCATATTCAACTTTGCACAGTGAAACGGCCCCGCGCCATTCGCCGACGACGGCCCGGCACTCACCGGCCTCGGCGGCAGCGTCGGCGCCGGCCCCGCCCCCCAAGGCGACAAGCCCCCCACTCCGACCGGTGGCGGCGGGTAATACCCCTGCTGCGGCGGCGGCGGCTGGGCGTACTGCGGAGGAGGAGGAGCGTGCGACGCCGGCCGCGGCGGCAGCGGCGGAATCGTCTGCCCGTCGACGCCATACTTCTTGCGGAGCCGCTCCGTCTCCTTGGCGACCTCGGCCTCGCGGCGCCGGCGCTCCCTGTCCTCGTCCTCGAGCATGCGCTTGATGCGCTTCTGCTCGGCGCGCTCGCGCTTCTCGCGTTCGCGCTCCTCGCGCTCGACCATGGCTTGGAGGCGACGGGTCTCCGCGTCGATGTCGGCGGTGGCGGGGGGGACCGCGCTGGCGGAGGTGGTAATGGGGGGTGAGGGGCGGGATGTGGGGTTTTGTTGCTGTGCGGCGGCGGCGGCGGGGGGAATGTTGTTGGCGGGGCCGCCGATGGCGCCGGACATGGCGGGGCCGGGGCCGGGGGTGGGGGGACCGACGGGGGGGACGGCAAACGTGACGTTGGGGCGCGAGTTCTTGCGCTTGGCGGGGCCGGGGCCGTCGGAGGAGAGGTTGAAGAGGTCGGAGCGGGGCGCGACGTAGAGCTCCTTGATGACCTCGGCGCTGAGCAGCAGGATGACCTCGAGGCCCTTGCGGTCCTCGACCTCGACGCGGTGGAGGTTGGGCTCGTAGACAGTCACGATGCTGTCGCGCGCGGCCTTGAACATGGCCACTGTGATGTCGGGCTCCTTGTTCTTGCGACCGCCGAGGCTGGTGCCCGACATGAAGCAGGTGAGGTCTTTGCTGAGGCGGCCGTCCTTTTTCCAGCGGAACAGGACGCGCGGCACGAGGTCGGCGGGCGAGCCCGTCTGCCGGTCCAGCTCGCTAGCCGAGGGTTGGCGGAACGACTGCACGGGCACGTCAAACTCCCAGGTATCCTTCTTCCCCCAGCTACCCGAGACCATCTTAACGGTAATGGTCTGGTCCGGGTTGTAGAGCTGGATGGTAAAGCTCTCGGGCACCTCGGCGGTGGCGGCGGGCGGCGGGGCGGCGCTCTGGGACTGGGCGCGCAGTTCGGCGGCCGAGAGGGTCGGCTGCGACCACTCGGGCTCGACGAGGACCTCGCCATAAATGACACCGGTGTTGACGGTGCCGCAGAGAGCGACGGCATATGTGTTTCGCGAGGCAGGGGAGGCCGGGTCGGCACGGCGAAAGATGTACTCGGCGGCGGGGTCAGAACCCTTGTGCGTGAAGTAGAGGACCTGGGATAATGGGTTGTCGGGGGACGGCCTGAACCGAAAGGTGGGAAGGTTCTCGTCCAACATCTTGGGCGAGTATGGTCTCGGTATGATGTCCGTATGCGTCGGTTGTGTGTCGGTAGAGCAAGCAGGCTTGTCTCGAAGGTGTAGATGGATGGTGGAGGGGCAGGTGATCAGTGGCAAGCCGGAGTCGAGAAGAAAGAGTTGCCCTCGCAATATGGTGGGGAAAAGGTATTGTCGTCTCGGGTCATGCTGCGGGATACGCAAAGGTCCCCGGGAGTCGGGCACAGAGTTGGGATTGCTAGAAACGAGGCTGAGCAGGAGGTGGATGCAACTTCAAGAGGCACCCGCGAGCTTGTTCGCTGTATGCGAGGTACCTGTTGGAGGCGTTACAGGAGCAGGAGGGAGCCACCTCGGAACCGGCCACTAAGTGTGCGCCAGGGAAGCCAGCCGCGGGCAGCATGTGGTTGGTCACCCCACCAAAGCAGCCAAGCCAGAGAGGACGTCAGCGACTCGTCCGCCCAGCCCATTGTGCCATGCACCCGCTGCTTCGCCACAGTCGGGTTACGTAGGCACTCGAGGAACTTCAGGGGCAACTGAGCTGTAGGAGACCTGGAGCAGTTGTTTACGCAGCACAGCACTGAAAATAACGCTGTAATAAGCAATCGTAATGTCAACTAGACGTACCCAAATCATACACCACCATGCTTTACCAGCTTTCCCACCTTCCCACCCAGCACAAACCCTCGAGAACTCGACGCCATAAACGCCTTGTGCTGTGCAAGCGCTTGCGTGGCTTCCAAGCAGTCCAACCATAAATAAACAAATCCCGTCTAATGCCCCGCGCCGCTCCCACCCCCTCCACCTCCCCGGCCACCGCTGCCCGGATCGAGCAGCAAGGTGGGCTTGATGAAATCCTCGTCCAACTGCCTGAACAGCGCCGATGGGTCTTCCGAGGTGAAGAGTTGCCGGAACGCCCCTGTAGCCGTGAGCGGCTGACTGAAGACTTCTCCGCTTCTACCGTGGCCTCCCTCATCGGCTACAGGACCGCGCGGGTTGGCCAGGGACCCTCCGGGCATCGGGCTGGACCGCCTTCGCGGCGCCGCGGGCGGGAGATCCGACGTGTCAATGTCGCTCCCGAACTCCGAGTCGGTAGTGTTGCTAGAGGAACCGAGCAGCTCCGTCCGCTCAAACTCATCCGGTCCCTTGGATGTCTTGCGGGTGCCGTTAGCAGGCCGTCCCGCCGGGTTGGGCGGCCTGTGGCCTGACGCCCAGCCGCTTCTGTCCTCGTCGTTCCTCCCGGCGCCCCTACCAGGTCCGACGTCGTCGAGAGCAAGGGCTGGGCCGCGAGTGCGACTGGTATATCCAAGACCCGTGCCTGTCCGCTTGACATAGCCGCCACCCGTGATGGCTTCTATGTCAAACTCGTCGTCTGAATCGATCTCGTCCACCACGCCGGTGCGGATCTCCATTATCTCCAGCATGCGAGCCGTGGTGCCGCCAAATATAATGACCGTGAGCACCACCACAACGAGGACAGTTGCCATCAGGGCGTACTTTTCCTTGGCGGTGAAGAGGGCCGCAAGAGCAACACCCACCGCTCCTCGAAGACCTGCCCAGAAGAGCATGGCCTGGTAGTTGTACGGCAGCTCGTCCGCCTCCTCCCGGCCGGCCCGGCGTGCCCGGTATCTAATAAACCAGTTGATGAGCTTGGACAAGGGGAACACGGCCATCCACCTCGCCACGCAGACAGACAGAACCGTGACGATGATCAGCAGGGGCTGGTAGACGAGATTCTTTTCCGTAAAGAGCGACAGGCCCAGGTAGATGAAGATGAAGTTCTCCGACAGCTGAGCGAGCACCTGGAAGAGATACTTGGTCGTCAGCTGGGTGCGGCGGGACATGTTGAAGTAGGCGTAGTGTTTGAGTGTTATTCCACAAAAGAGCAGCGACACAATGCCTGGGAGTGGTTAGCGGATACGACGGGGCTGCAACGAAGGCTCGACTCACCCGACATCTTGACGGCCTGGGAGAAAAAGTATGTGGCGTAGGCAATCAGAACGACCAGACAGCTCTCCATCTTGGGGTAGCGTCTGACATAGGTGTATTTCAACCCGAGAGCCGTCACAATGCCCACCAAGCAGCCGATGATCAAGCTCCCAAAGAACTCGGACAAGAAGTACCAGATTCCGTGCAAGAGACTCCATATTCCAATCTTTCCCCCGTTGCCGGCATGCTGGGCGGACTCGAAAATGACAATAGCAACGGCATCGTTGAGAATCGACTCGCCAAAGATGATGGTGTAGAGCTTCGGGTCGACCTTGAACGAGTTGAAGATGGCGAGAATGGTGACGGGGTCGGTGGCCGAGAGGGTTGCGCCGACGGAAATGGCATCGATCCACGACACATCCAATCCCTCGAGCGGGATCCTCGTGTAGAGCCACAGGAGGGACCCAATGACCACGGCGGATATAAAGGTTCCGGCAAAGGCAAACGTCAAGATGGTACCAATGTTTCGGAAGAAGTTGGCCTGGTGGAGTTCGTAGCCAGACGAAAGGATGATGGGGGGGAGGAGGACGTTGAAGAAGATCTGGTAGTCGAAGCTGATGATGTCTCGAATCGAATCGCCGCCCGTAACGCGAAGGATTAAGCCGACCGTCATACCTGGGGCTCCATGTCAGCCAAGAGGCAAGGGGCAGGTAGGGGGAGGGGGAGCGCACCTGCAAAGATGGAGATGACTGTTTCATGGATGGCGGTAATTTTGCGCTGCTGCATCGTGTAGCTGGTGAAAAAGGCCACGATGAGCAGCATGATGGAGATGAAGAGAGCCCATGATGCATTGATCTCTTGCTTGCCGGAGTCGTGGCCTGCGAGGTTGCGTCAGAGGGTGTCTCGAGGGGGGGGGGGGGGGGTTCGAAGAAGGACGCACCCTCTGGATCATCTTCGGTTCTCCCTGCGGCGCAATCTGGTCAGCTCATTCATTGCTGCTGGCGGTGGGGAGTAGGACGACGTACGTGCGAGCTCCGAGGAATGGCGGAGAAGGGTCTCTATGAGCGACATGGTGGGATGTCATGGCGATCAGGACGATGGAGTCGAGGGGAGAGAGTGTGAATTGACAGCTTTCGTGATCCCAGCCAAACAAACGCAAAGACACGAGCATGGATGGGCCCGACACGTGCAGGCTGACGCAGCCTTGGCCCCCACCGGCACGGCTCAAGCTGCAGCCTCATCGCTATCGGCCAGCCAGGAACTTGAACTCGACAAGAGCCTCGAGGCATTCGAGCAAGGCTTGTTACAATAGGGAGAGTCTGGATGAATCATTCATAGAAACTTGGCATCTCTCTGCTCCCAACGACCAGTTTGTCAAATCTTGAGAATGAATCCATGACACCTTCCCGGTCTTCCTAGTTCCTCGAAGTAGGTGTGCTACAAGGTTCTTACAGTGGGTATTGCACAAAATTAGGTTCTCGGAAAAGAAGGCATAGCTATAGACAAATGCGGCTCATCAATAGGCAGTACAGTATTTATTTTCTTCACACCATCAAGTAGTGGAGGAAACAGTGAACACTCGGGGTTGATGTTGAGGATCAACAGGCCACAGTCTGTGCACCGTGCCGTTCCCAAGGCATCCTGGCCCAGTCTCCCCTCTCCCGCACTGTCTCCACCCCGCCAGATCCGGCCTCGCTCCCACGATTGGTCCAGAGAGAGAGTCGAGGGAGGGCTCCCAGCAGTCGCAGGCTCTCGTGGCACTCTTTCACTCGACCCGTGACGTCGCCGAGAGGGGCCACAAGGAACCACACCTCAATGGCCTGACCGTCCCCGACACCCCTCCAGCTACCACGATAGCTCCGGGCCCATCAAAAGTGCCGTATCACGATACACCTTCATTTATCGTCCTCTGGGAGGAGAACTCCGAGTCCGCCGGATCCATCTGTCATCGAGGACAGCCGTCGCCATCGCCGTCGCCATCACCAGCCATCATTGCCCGTCCGCCTCCGCTGTCGGCATCGTGCTAACTAACATCCACAGTCTAGCCGTCGATATCTGGATCGCCTCCGACCATCCGCATCCATTCATCTGCCCAACACTGGACATCTTGAGAACCCCTTGCAAACCGCCCGGCGCCCGGCAAGTCATCGTCGATATCGCCTTCGTCGAGGGCTATCGAGGCCATAAGCGCCGAGTCGCGCTCGCCGTCCCTCGCTCCGCATGACGTCGCCGTTAGCAGCTCTTCCGAATCGCGGCAGCCCCGCCGGCGCCAACACCCAGAAGCCGTCCAAGGCGAACCGAAAACGACCTGCCCCCTTGCCCGCCAGTACATCGCAGACCGATGGCACCCCCGAGGAGCAGGGCGACGAGCAATCGCCGCTGCTCTCCCCGGCCTCGAGCGACGGTGATGGCTTCCTCCTCGGCCCCGCCGCCCACGACACGGTCGACGAGCACCAGGTGACCAAGAGCATATGGTACATCGTTCTCCTGACCATCAGCATCGGCGGTCTGCAGATTGCCTGGTCCGTCGAGATGTCCAACGGCTCGCCCTACCTGCTGTCGCTGGGCATCTCCAAGTCGGTCATGGCTCTCGTCTGGATTGCCGGTCCTCTGTCTGGCACCCTGGTGCAGCCCTACGTCGGCATGCTGAGCGACAACTGCCGCATCCGATGGGGGAAGCGCAAGCCCTTCATGATCGGTGGCGCCATTGCCACCATCGTGTCACTGATGTTCCTCTCTTGGACAAAGGAAATTGTCGGTGGATTCTACCGCGCTCTGGGTGTCGACCCCGAGTCGGACTTTGTCAAGTACTCCATCATCGTGACCGCTGTGCTTTGGGTCTATATTCTCGACTTTGCCATCAACACGGGTACGTCTCGACTCTCGCTGTGCCGGCTCCGGCGAACCCGCTGACACACCACGCAGTGCAAGCAGCAATTCGTGCCTTTATCGTTGACTGCGCGCCTACGCACCAGCAAGGTCAGGACCACACCGCCCGCAAAACATGTAACGAGCGTATGCTGATACTTCCCCCCGCCTAGAATCTGCGAATGCCATGGCCAGTCGCTTTGTTGGCTTGGGTAGCATAACCGGCTACCTGGCTGGCTATGTCAACCTCTCGACGTACTTCGGGTTCCTCGGCGACACCCAGTTCAAGGACCTCTGCGCCATTGCCAGCATCATCCTTGCTGTCACCATCTTCATCTCGTGCGTGACCATAAAGGAGAGAGATCCGCGGCTCGAAGGGCCGCCGGCGAACGACAAGCCCGGCGTCATGTCCTTCTTCAAAAAGGTCTTTACCTCCATCAAGCGGCTCCCGCCTCAAACCAAGAAGGTCTGCCAGGTGCAGATTTTCGCCTGGATCGGCTTCTTCCCCATGCTCTTCTACACGTCCGAGTACATTGCCGAGATCTACATTGAGCCCTTTCTCGAGCAGAATCCCAACATGACGCCCGAGGAGCTCGACGCCTTGTACGAAACGGCCACCCAGGTCGGCACCTTTGCGCTCCTCATCTTTTCCATCACCGGCCTGGCCACCAACGTGTTTCTCCCCTTTTTCATTGCGCCGTCTTTCGATGCTGTCCATGAAGCAGGGCCTCCCGGCTCGTCCAACGTTAAGAACTTTGACGACGAGAAGTCCTGGCTCGACTACCTGGTCATTCCCGGCTTCACGCTGCGCCGCGCCTGGATGTTTGCCCAGATTCTCTTCTGCGCGAGCATGCTCTGCACCGTCTTTGTGCGCACCGTCACGGCTGCGACGGTACTCATTGGTCTTGTCGGCATCACCTGGGCCTTGACGCTCTGGGCGCCATGGGCCGTCATCAGCGCCGAGATCTCGGCGAGGGAGGAGGTCAAGCGGGCCCAGAAACAGCAGGCCCAGTCGCCCGAGCGCGAGCATGTCGCTTCGCTAGATGGCTACTCGTCTGATGAGCATCAAATCCGCGATCTCAACGACGACGATGGCGACGATGACGCCGACCAAGCCGGTGTAATTCTGGGCATCCACAACATGGCCATCGCTGCGCCTCAGATCGTTGCCACGGTGGCCAGCAGCATCCTCTTTCGCATCTTCCAAAAGCCACGCGGCACGCCTGGGGACCACAGCATCGCCATCGTCCTCGCCATCGGTGGTGTCTCGGTGCTGATCTCGGCCTTCTTCATCCACCGCATCAAGGATGAGCCGGAAGCCCCGACCGATATCATGAGCGCGATCGAAGATGGCGAAGCTAGCACGCGCCCAAGCACGAGTCACAGCCGCACTCGTTCTTTTGAGCAGCTTCCTCGGGCGAGCTTTGAAAGAGCCACCCTGGTCAGGAGCAGGAGCTTCGGCGGTGCCGAGTACTAGGCCGAGGGGTTGTTTTGGATAGGAGGATGTCGGTGTATCTAGGAGAGAGTGCAGTTTGCCGGTGGGTGATGGAATTACTAATGGCGTGCTTTGAATATCCGATATGCATGGGATGCTAGGGCAACCAGTCCCGCGAGGTAGTCGCTCGCAGTTTTTTTTGGCTTGGGGGTTAATTTCTCTTTAAAGACGAGGTGTGCACAGGTCTCGAGATTTTATTGGGTTGTTGACAGTATCTCAGGGGTATTTTATCTTCCTATTCTGTCAGATTTCCTTGGACAGAATAGATGAGCGCTCATGCTAGAAACATCATTTTACTGCCGAGAGGCTCTGGTATGTTGTTGCTTTTGTGTCGACTAATTCGGAAAGCTGCCAATTGAGGACCCGGAATGTCACCGATGCTTGACGCCAACCCAATCTACCCTGACGACATCGCATGCCCCCATCGTACCTTTCCATCCCCACCATGGATCTCCCCCCTTTTCTAGAGATATATATTTTCCCCGGCTCTCACGCGCCTATACAGCGCCGCCCTATATTGTGGGGTTGGATCTGTATAACAAGGGCCGAAGTCGAGGATGCATCAGGCTAAATCATGTCCCGCGAACCTCGTCCCCCCTCCTCGCTGCCACCAACCAATGCCCCCTCGAGCCCGGAAGCTGCTGTCCGCTGGTAATTGTCTCTTCCGCCTGCTCTGCCGTTGGGTTCGCGTCCCGAGCGCGGGCGGACCGGCATCCCTCTGGGGAGATAGATTGCCTCTGGAAGGGGATGGCGCCTCCCCCGCGGTTCCTTTATTCCATTCTCCCTGGGCCAGGCGGGATGGACGGCAGGGTGAGGGAATTTGGTCCGGCGGCCATCCATCTCATGATGTCTGAAGACGACGCCCAAGCTGATATATAACCCCCCCTAACCACCACCCCCCGCCGCCCCCTTTCCCGCTCCGTCTGTCCCACCCTCATCCCCCCGCCGCCACCATGAAGACCACCCTCCTCACCGCCCTTGCGGCCTCGGCCACGGCCGTCCAAGCCGGCACTGTCCTCTGGGACGGCCGTTTCAACGACTTTACCTCGGCCGCCGACCTTAATAAGTGGTCCTGGTCCACCCAGGTCGGCCCCTACCAGTACTACATCCACGGGCCATCGGCCGTGGATAAGTACATTGCGCTGTCGCCGTCGTACAAGAACCCCAACGACACGGCGTCCAAGCAGGGCGCCAAGTTCACGCTCGACAGCACCGCGTTCTGGAACGGCCAGACGATGCGCCGCACCGAGCTGATCCCGCAGACCAAGGCGGCGATTGCCAGTGGGAAGGTGTACTACCATTTCAGTTTGATGCGGAAGGATGTGAATCCGCCGGCGGCGACGAAGGAGCATCAGATTTGCTTCTTTGAGAGCCATTTTACGGAGCTCAAGTATGGGTGGATTAGTGGGGAGCAGGGGACGAGTAATACCAATCTGCAGTGGATGGTGGGCGGGCAGGGGAAGTGGAAGACGGAGTGGAAGGCGGGAGTGTGGTACAATGTGGCGTATGAGGTTGTGAGTTTTTCTGGTGGTGGTGGTTCTGTGGTGGCTGTGGATGTGGGTGTGCTAACAGCGCTAAAAGGACTTTTCCGGGAAGAAGGTCGGCTTCTGGCAGTCCGAGGGCGCGGATCCGCTCAAGCAGGTGGTGGCGCCCGTGTCGGCGTCGACGTCGTCGAACGGCGCGGACTGGCATCTGGGTGTGCTGGAGCTGCCAAGGTCGGGGTACGCGGATGCGAATGAGGACATTTACTTTTCCGGGGTGTACATTGAGAGCGGGACTATCACGACTTCGGTTTCTGGGCCTTGAGGGTGAAAAGGGGGGGCAGAGAGGATGTGTAGCTGGGGGTTGTACATATGTCATGGTGTTGTACATACGGGATGAAAAGGGGGTGGTGGTGAGAGAGAAGAATGCTGAATCACGATGGCATCTCCAAACAGCAAGGCGATTCAAGTGCATATCCATGAGCAAAAGAAAGCAATGATGGGAAGAAATAACCCGCCGATATATCTCCATCTATCCCACGACAACCAGAGATCCCAAACTCCACCAAGCCACGTGCATAGCAGGTAGTAGAAACCCCCAAAACCAAGCAAAGCAAAGCTCGCCGCTCCTAAACAGACCCAAGAGCTACACCAAGAAACAGGAGAATTAACCCCCTAGTTCACCGCGTTCCCCGCCTTGACAAACAGCGAAAAGATGCAGTACAGCGAGCTGATCCACGACACGCTCCGGAACACGGCCAGCCGCGCATTGTCCTGCAGCACAATATAGCTAAAGTTGTAGGCCGTCCGTGCCGCCAGGTAGCCGAGCGTGAGCCTGTTCAACTCGCCGAGCCCGACGTGCGCCGAGTTGGCGGCCACGACGCCGGCCGCGAAGAGCGCGAGCGTCTCGAAGCCGTTGGCCGTCGCCGCGCGCGCCCGCTTGATGCGCTGCAGCGTCGGCTTGGTGATGCGGGCGTCCTTGAGGGCGTTTTCCTCGGTGGCGCGGGGGCTGGGAGGGGGTTAGTATGGTGATTCGGAAAAGGGGGCAGGGGGTGTTTACTTGGCGAGGTCGTAGTTGCGGCCGGCCAGGGCGACTCCGTAGGCGTGGGGGACCATGACGAGGGCAAAGGCCGCGGGGACCTGGGGGGAGTGTTAGTGAGGGCTAAAGACGGGAAAGATGGGGCGGGTGACGTACGGTGTAGAAGGAGAGGTTCTGCTCGAGGTAGGAAGACATCTTGGTTGATGGGGCGTTGGCTTAGTTGGGAGTGGTTGGATTAAGAGTGTGCAAGGTGAGACTGCTGTAAGGAAATGGACGATAGGAAATCGATCAAGAGAAAAGGGGAAGAGAAGGAGATGGTATTGTGGGTGTAGATGAGGATGTGAATCTGGATGCTTTCTGTCTTTTCTAGAGCCGGCGACGACGACATCTTTATACATCCCCCCGTCGGTCCCCTGTCTCCCGTCCCAACCCCCAGTCTGTTGTCTGTCTGTCTGTCTCGAACCACCCTAGCGCGATCTGATTCCAAGATCCCATGCCCGCAACCCAGCTGCAGACTGCGGCCATCAAGTTGCGGCTGTTCCTGAACTCCCGAGACGAGAATGGCTCAGCCCACCGGCAGGATGGAAAATGGATGGAAGCGCGGTTCGGCAGCTCCCCGTTGAAAAAAATGCCCTACAGCACCCCCCAAAATAGCCCGGGGGCTGCCGTGCAACCCCAGGGCCCGGTGGGTAACGTCCAAAACACCACTGCCTGCGCCGCCCCGCGATGCAACAATCCCTAGGTCCCCCCCCACTTCACCTTGACCCGTTCCAAAACCAAACATTGAAACATTACCACCGGCTGGCTGCGCCGCCCTCTGCCTACCTATGTTATGTCACTGGAGATTACCTACCCCGTAGACCCTAACGGCGTGCGGGCGATGGAGTTAAGACCTACTCGCACCGGGAGTGGGACAAAAATCATGATCCAGCAGCACAGCCCTACGAGTAACGTCAACTCCACCGTCTACGCCTGGCTGTAAGCAGACAGCGAGCAGGAAACCCACGGGAAGCGCAGCTGAAATGGAGCCTCTCGATGACTGAAGAATCCTATCATGGATACGTGAATCGCATCCCCTTTCCGGTCTACGAGATGCCCGGCTCAGTAGCCAGCACGAAACATGAAGATATCGCCTCGACAACCAAACCAGTCCCCAGCAAGTCCACGACAAACACAGAAAACGAATACTGACCCGAACCGAACCGAGCTAATTAGCCCACTCCATCACGACAGCTTTCATCCAACCGCCCGGGCCCACGGGGGAAGGCGGGAAAAATAACAGGCAGGATGGGACGGGTTGACGAAAAGGGACCGGCAGCACTGCTTGGCTAGGTGGTACGTCGCAGCGAGATGCTGCTACCTCCTGCTTACAGCCCACTTCTCGGATGACAAATTTAGCCACGGACATGGACAGCAAGCAGGCATAGAGACAAGACAACAGAGAGAGACACAAGCAAGTCAGCTTGACCTGCATTGATCGAGTAGCCGCCGGGGTTTGTTACACCACCGCTTCCAGTGATACCGACCATCCTCCCCACCTACATACAGCTGCTGACTTGCATCAAGGTCGAGAGGACGTTTCCTAGGCAGTATCTACCCCCAAGTTCGTCGAGGTCAGCATCTCCACGACTCATCTCGGCCAGGACAGAAGAATCCTTGCTGAGCAAGATACCTAGCGTCCCTCTACAGTTTCAATCGGTGGGCAGAAGTCACCCTCTGTATTCATTCAGACATGATCAACCCCCTCATCGCTAGGTATTCGTAGGTAGGTAGGTCGGTACCATCAGTCCATTGATCGATCCACACAACTCATTGCCCTGATAGACAGCCATGTTTCCCATACTATTCCTTCTCCTTCCCCTTCCTCAGCAGCTCTTCCAGGACCAACCCTAACGTCCAAGTCTTCGAGTCCCCATGGCCCAACCAATCCATCATCATCCGACGACGTGTCATGATCCTCCCCGCCCCGCCCCTCTCTCACCTCTGTGTGTGTGTGGTTACATCGCCTCGCTTGCTCGCGAGCCTCGCAACCGTCGAACCCATCCGTTTACGCCGTCCCTATTCCTGGGAGAGGAAGAAAACAAAAAAAAGTCCCATAGTAGTAATGCCGTGAGTGTGAAAATGCCGCTTCTACCTACTTCTCGCAGGTGGGCCGGAAGAAAGAAGGAAATGAAGAAAAAAGGGAAGAGAAGGAAAGCCCCCGTGGCCCATGCAAGTGTCATGATGCATGCCATGCCACGCCCTCTCTTCCCCTCAAAACGCAACCGAGGAAATCCCCAAGCACGCACGCGTCATCAATGTGTATGATACAGATTTTGCGGTTCGCAGAAAGATAGCTCCGTCCCGTCATCACGGCGCCAAAAGGAGAGGGTATAGTCGACGCCGGTTTTTGTGTTTTTCTTTTGCGGAGGGGGTCATGAGTGTTTCAAAGTGTGCCTCGCGAGCGTTGTTTTCGTGCCAACCAGTCGCCGAGCATGTTATCCAGTTGCTGTTCCCTCGGTTAGCATCAGGGCGATTTTGGGGTATATGATGACAGGAACCCACAGTTGTTATCTCGGCTAGCTTGGACGCTGGCTCCCTAAACAGGTTCCCGGCTGCCGCGTGTTCGGGCCCGACCGGCTCGACGTCGGTCTTGTCATAGACAACCACGAGCAGGTCCCGGATCTCAGACCCCGAGTCGAAGAACGCTCGAAGGCTCACGTCGTTCCACGTCGAAGTCGAAGTCGTGCTGGACGTCGTGATCGAGTCCTTGTTGCCGTGCAAGTCCGCATCCTCATGCCCAATGAGCTCCGGCGAGGGTGATGACCGTACCGATGACCGATCCTCCTCTTGGCTGGACGTGTCGCCCATGAGCGCCGGCACATGGCTGGTGTTGACTGGCGATACTTGCACGGGTGATTCTGATAGCCGTTCGGCGCGCTGCTGAGGTGGCTCTGCAGCAGCAGGCACCATCTTGATGGTCTGGGCCAATGACGCCGGCTCTGCTGCCGAGGGCGCCCCTTGGGACTGGGAGCTGGCCGAATAACCGTTGCTCTGCGCGGGCTTGGAAACTGGCTGCCGTGATGGCTCGGCGTCAAACTCGTCATCTGAGGAAAATTCATCAAGCTCCATCCTATGCTTGCTCTTGATGGCCGGCTGGAGTGTCCTTGGCGCTGCCTTCTTGGAGGCTGGTGAAGGCTCCCGGGACGGGCGTGCCCCTTCGTCTGGCGAGTCTCTGGCCCCTGCGTCGACGATCCGCATGGTAGCTGTCCGGTCATCAGTCCTGGTCTTCACTTGGGTTTCGGACAGGAACGCAACATGGTCCATACCGTTGTCCTTTTGACCCACCCCTCCCGGTTTCCTGGTTGGGGAGGGCTCGGTCCGCGGCTGCTGTTTCTGCAGCTTGCTCGGATTCCGCTGGAGGCTCGTCCCTCTTTCGGGCGATGTCTGCGACTCGTCGTCCTCCACGTCTCTCTCGTGGTCCACGTCCATCGATCGCTTGCCGCCAATCGACTCGTCGTCTTCGTCGCCTCTCTGCTTCTTGTCCTTTCGGGAAAAGAAGCTCCGGATCACGCTCGGCTTCTTGTCCTTTTCCCTCTTGTCCTTCTTTTTCTTGTCGTCTTTGCTGAACACGTCCTTGTCGAGCTTGTCCAGACTAGGGCGCTGCTTGAGTGCGGAATCGCTCGATGACCTTGTCGCACTATCATCGCGCAAGAGATTAGGGGTGAGCGTGATCTTCTTGGTCTCTACCGTGTCATCCTTAAAGAACGAGTCTCTGACGGTGCCATCGCTCGTTTTCTTGGGCCCGTCCCCGCCTCGGGTGTCAAAGATCTCTTCGCTGGTCCTCGACAGTGCCTTGCCAGATGCTGCGTCGCCGGAGCCGTCTTGTTTCTTGGGCTCGGCCTTTCCATTTTGGGCGCCCCTCGGTTTCAATGGCTCAACCTTGGCCGTTTCGTCCTCCACTTCCGTCTCGGCTGCGGCTGCGGCTTGTTGTTGTTGTTGCTGCTGCTGCTGTTGTTGCTGCTGCTGTCTCTGCTGTTGCGCAAGATACTCGGCCTCTAGCTCTTCCTCCTCGCTGGAATACTCAACATCCGATGGGTCGACGTATGTGTTTCCAGCGAATTGTACTGTTTTGGTCTTTTTCCTCTTCAAGGCTGACTTGAGGGGATTTCGAGACTTTTCAGCTTGGTCGCAGAGCATGGTGGCGGAGAGCTGTTCCGAGGGTCAGTGGTAGCTAGGGACGAAGAGGGGGCGTTACCCACGTCAATGTTTCGGTGTTTGTTGAGCCGCGCTAGCCTCTCCGTTGGCGTTTCGATGTGCTCCGCCGGCAGATAGCCTTGGGCAAGTCAGCGTCGAAGTCCGCCAAAAACTGCGCCGTAGGACACGTACCAATGCTACTATCCTTGACTACCCTTACCAGCCACCAGTAGCTGTTGCTGTCGTCGAGGAGGACCATGGTGTCGCCCTTAGTCGCATTCGCCTGCCCCTCGACAGAGGCCACAAAGGTTCGGAGGGCATATACGAAATCGAAATCAATGTCCTCTATGTCTTGTAAGCAAGCCGCACCCCAGCCAAGGTCAAGAAACCTGGGATCGACAATAGCAAATGAGGCGCCGCCATCATCATCAGAATCATCACCATCCGGTTCATAGGGGATGAGGAGGGTGCCGTGTTCACCGACACCGTCGAAGTCATGGTGGTCATTGTTTGCATTTTCCCGCCCCGGCATGGGTTGCGGCGGCGGTATTCCGCGGCGCGCCTGGTATTCGCGCGGGTCTGGCAGTGGGCGTGGTGCGACTGTGTCGCTAATCGTGTCGCCGGTTTCGGGCTGTTCGCTCGTCGCACACTCCTAGTGTTTCTCGGGCTCGCACTCTTGCTCGGCGCACAGCTTGATCTTGTCGTCGCTCGTTTCTTCGTGGCAGGCTTTGCGCGGTGGTGGCTCCTCGACAATGTCCCATCCGTCCAACTCACATTTGGGATGATGATGATGATGGCAGCGCAACTCGGGGGAGGGGAAGGCAGCTTCTCCTTGAAAAGCTGGCCGGCCTAGCGGCAGATACCCAGGAGCCTCAAGATAGGAGGAAGAGGACGGCGCATCGCTGGGTACCTCGGGGCTGCATGGCAGCGCCAATTGACAAGGAAGTTGGGGCGGGCCTGGCCCGACGGGCGGCAGAGCAGAGGGAGACCCACCATCTTCAATCGAAGGCGAGCTCGACATCTTGTCCATCATATCGTCGTCCATGTCGGCCTCGTTCTCGGCGTCGAGATCGGCGTCGTCGGCCTCCTGGCCGCCATTCTGGGCGACGGCGAGCGCGTCCTGCTGCGGACCTGCCTGCATCGTCGAGGTGTTGGAGGCGCCGTCGGTGAGGTCGTCGGCGTACTGTTGGAGATCGGCGGCGTCGCTGTTGTTGGTGTTGGCCCAGGACACGCGCGGGCTCCGGAGATTTTCCTCGGCCGTCTCTGCGGCAACTCCTCTGAGGGTCTCGGCCTGGTGCGGTGCCAGCGATCCGGGCGTGGTCGTCGGGCTGGGGTGTCCGTGGGCGGTCGGCGCGTCTCGGTCTTGGAGATCAATGGTGTCTGGATAAATGGGCGGTGGGTGTTAGAAAAGAAGGTTCAAGGTTCAGCGGGGGCTCGGGGGGGACTCGGGAGGCTGAACGCTCTGACACCAACGCGCCGTGGGAAACAAAGCCTCAGGGGTCCCGGGTCGCCCAGCTGCCCAGCCACAGAAGGCTGACTTCTTTCTGACTGCGAACCAGGCACCAGGGCTGCGAGGGGGGTCGGGGGATCGCGAAGGCTCGAGGCGAAATGAAGGGGGTTCGACACATACCAGCGCGAATAATTTCGGGTCTCGTCATGGTGAATGGGAGTCGGAGGGGGCCTGCAGAATGCTGCCGCTGCCTTTGTTTCTCGCAGCGCCTGAGGTCGCCTGGGCCGGGCACTCAGTTCATGCGCCCACTCTGCTAGGTGGTTCTGGCGCCAGAAAATATCTCGCTGTGTCGCCGAAAATTGGAATCGCGCAGCGCACTCGGACGTCGCACGGGCGGGCGGGCGGGAGTCGATGAGGAGAGGCAGCGAGCGGACAACCCCTGAGATGTTTCTGGGCAAGGGGGCCGCCCCGATGGAGGTTGGCCACTTGGGGGGTTCGGGGGAACAATCTTGGAGGGCGTCAAATGCTTGGCGTTGGGCTCAATCGCATTGGAACCCTCTGTCTTTTGTTGTCTGTTTCTTCTGGACGCCACGCGCGCAGTCACAGTCGCGGCGCCAATGCAGGCCGGGTTTGGTCGCGAGGAGTCGTCTTGAATTGGACGATGCAAACGAAGCAGTCTGATGTCTGCAGTCTGCAGTCTGCAGTCTCCAGCAATGTCTCCAGTTTCCAGAAGTCCAAAATTCCCAAAGGGCGTCCTGGGTCCGGCAGAGGGCGACCTAGCAGGGAGGCACGGGAGGGTCAGGGGGGGTGAAACCGGCGATCTCGTGGTCTGTGCTGGTGTTAGGGGACTGCGCTGAAGTTGGCGTTCAGCTCTAACACGGCCGTGTCGCCCCAGTTGTCGATCGGGGTTGGAAAAGGGGTGGTTGACCTCTTGTGTTCTCAAGAAATGTATTGATGATACCGGAACAGGATGGGGTTGAAGCGACAGATATACCCCAGCGAGCTGTCCCGAGAATTATTCTACCGTAGAGTTAGTCGATACCCAGCCTCTCCTCTGATGACCGGCGCCGGGAGCCCATCGGAGCTGGATGCCGACATTTGACGCTGACGGGTGAGCCTTTAATTGAGCAGTTGACAGTCTTTTCCCCCTCGGGATCTGCCCATCGACGAAACTTGAAACTGCCCCTCAATGGTCAATCATCAATTCCGTCCCAAAGGCCGTCGGTCCCATTGGCACAAACATACTACAACCCCACCTCTTTATGTTTCCGAGCAGGAATCCGCCGATGCGGGCATGACAGTGTGACCTATGAATGTGTGGGTTGCCATGGACGCGATGGGAGGGGGCGCATTGTCGACGATATTGCCCCAAGGACAGAGGGCATGAATTCTTGACTTCCAGTTTGTTCTCAGAACCGTCATTGGCTGTGCTGGGTGCTCGACGGATAATCGATGGAAAGTTGCCATGAGCAACAAGACGGCTCGTGGAACCCCGGCAACCATTATTTGCAAGGGAAGATGAGATGCCAACCAATGGCCCAGTCATGTGGAGTTGTTCTCCCGAGTTGGTTCTTGCCGATGTACATCAGGATTTTACTGTTGGAATACTGATGAAACTACCGACTGCCCTTTGGCCCTTCCAGTTGTCGGCAGTCTAGATAGAGATCCCTCGTTGCTCGGTCCAAGCCAGATGGTTCTGGTAACATTACGAAGGCGTCCCCATCAACCATGCTGGGAGCTTCCGGAGCCCATGGAGTTGTGCGAGTTTGTCTAAGAGCGCTGTGCCATGCTGCTATCAAGCAAGGTGGGATGGATCTTAAAGCAAGCAATACTTGGTCTGCTCGCATTCGATGCCAGCACACTACCTTATCTCCGTATCCTGATCATGGGACGGATACTTGCATGAAAGGCTGACGGGTAGTCGCTGAAGCCCCGCGTGCCCTGGGGGCATGGCAAGGATTTTAGCTGAACGTGGGCATGTCGAATGTCGTGATCGCCCATCCCCTTCAGACCGCCACACTTTATTTTCACGGCGAAGCAGACTAGGGCCCTCCATCAGACCCGGGGATGACAGTATGGCCAGATACTTGGTGGCAGTACACTGGAAGGGAATCTTGCCCTCTGTAACTCGCACTGGGACATATATCTTCCTTCCCAGGTATGTCGACCGGACGTGGGGGTTGGGAACTAAACAGTCGCCAGGCCTAAACAAGACCCTCAAGACGTAGATCTCAAGAGTTCATCGTTGAGAGTCTCCTTGCCGATAACAGGCCTTCAAAGCCCAGTGGAATTGGCAACATAATGGGAGTCAAGGCGTCCCTCATGTCTGGCTTCGAAAAGGGACCTATTTCCCGAATCGGCATCCGAAAGTCCATCCCTCCCCAACCACGGGCTCGGGAGGGAGGACTGGGCGCACATCATCGCTCTTGGCATTTGCTTGTCTCTCGTGGGAGGGCTTGGCGGTGATCCATTCCCACTGCTTCCCTCGGATGCAGACTCGCAGATTGTCGGGTCTGGTGAAAAGGGGAGTGCCGTGGTCTCCAGACTTCAGACCTGACGAGCTGGGCTGACCGAGCTGGCCTTCTAAGCCGGTTCCCAGACCGAAACCAGTGGTACAAATGATGAGGCATATCTGGAGATCCTCGCCACCTCGCGCCTGTTTTGGGGCGGCGCTGACGACGCGGTCTCGGAGAGCACGAGACTTGGTAGCCAGACAGGTTCCAGCACTTGGACGGGAGCACTGGACGGAGCGGCCCTGCCTGAGACAAGACATGGCCAAAATCAAAGACAAAGATTGGTCAAGCGCGACAATAATTCCATTGACGAATGGATGCCACAAGACTCTTTTGGCGAGAGGTTGTGAGAAAAATCAACTCGAGGCTTCGGGACTCTGGACAATTGCCGGAGGACAAATTAACCCCATATCGACTCCCCAGCCGTCGTCGCCCAACGTGGCAGCGGGCTGCGCCCCCTTTCTCTCTGCACCTCAGTCCCCGCCCGTCAATTGCCTGATTCGAGATCGGGGTGACGACAAATTCGCGATGCGAAATAAAACACGAGAAGGATGGCTTATTGAAGGAATGGGTCCAAGATGAAGTTCGAGAAAGAAAAAAGTGGAAGAAAAGTGGTGCTTGAGCGCGCCCGAGGGTCAAGTCTCTTGACGTGTCTTTCGCCGAGTACAGGGCATCGCCCCCTGAAGAGGTGCGATCGGACGGCCGAATCTCCGTAAGTTCAAATTCGGACGCCGATTAGCCGGGGTTTAGATCGGGGGGGGGGGGCCTGGCGGGACTCAAGTTCGTCGCGGGTGCAAAGAAGATTCAATCCATGCATCCGTGTCAAGTTCAAACACTTTCGAGACATTCGAGCCAGCGATACAGGTTGAACAAAAAACGGCCGGTTCAACGGCCGTAGTGCGAAATCAGCAAACTTGCGTCTAGCTTCGCATCGGTTTTTATTCTTCACCCTCGCGACGGGACATTCTTGGATCGATCGAAACGCTCGGCGCCCAGCCTTCTGTTCTCTCGACCCCACGACACCAAACACGACCGACGACGCAGTGCAAGACGGACTCCTGCTCAATCGCACATTCATCGCGGCAATCCGACGACACCCGAACCTCGCGAGCGACACGGCACCGGCCTGGGAAGCGCCTCTCGATCCCACCACCGATAGGCGCCGCGACGAATTGCCTCATCGGCGCGGTTCTGGCCACCCAAGACCGAAGCGAACACGATAGCCACGAGCCGACACGTCCGACCCCTATCCTCGACCTCGCGACAGATGCGGCGCGCGCGATTCTTCCATGGCGTTTAGAGCTTAGGATTTGAGGCCGAAGGCTTGCCGCAAGTGCATCCCCCGTGGCTGGCCGCCAGACAATCGTCTCGAACGACGCCAACAGTCATGGCGGCCGCCGGTGGCTCCCGGCGCCCGTGTCCGGTCATCGATTTGCCTGCTGGGGGCACCATCAACCTACCGAATGGCGAAGTCATCACGCTCAGTGCGGCCGGGACCTTCCAGCCCGTCTGCGCACCCATCCTGCCCCCGCTCATTGCGAATGGCGGCGGAGGCACCATCGAGGAGACGTCCACCTCCAACATCACGAGTGGCGACCCGCCCCAGTATTCCGACTTTTATGACCCCTTCTACGCGTCGACGTTTCCGCAATGCTACGCCCTCGCCGCGACGACCGTCGTCGCATACACGCTGGTCATCATGCTCTTCATCACGCCGAGGTCCTTTGTGAACGGGGGCGTGGTCGTCCTCGGCCGCAAGGGCTTCACCAACGCCGGTACCGGCACCAGCATCGGAGGGCGGCCATGGCTGCAAAAGGTGGCGGCGCTCAGCGTCGCCATCTCGCTGACCATTGCGACGGCCGCCACCTTTCGGTCCGCCGAGGCGCAGTATGCGGTTGGGATCCAAAACGCCCAGACCCTGCAGGAGGACGTCCTGGGCGGATACGAACTCAAGATCATTCGCATCATCTCCAACACGTTCCTGTGGCTCGCCCAGGCCCAGACCCTGATCCGGCTGTTTCCCCGACAGCGCGAAAAGGTCATCATCAAGTGGACGGCCTTTGCGCTCATCACGCTCGATGTCATCTTCCAGTCCCTCAACAGCTTTGTGTACACGAACCAGGGCGCCACGCGGCCAAGGACGTTTACCGATGCCGTTCCGGCGCTCAGCTACCTGTTTGCGCTCGCCCTGGGCGTTCTCTACGCCGCCTGGGTGATTTACTACTCTCTGATGAAGAAGCGGTATGCCTTTTACCATCCGCAGATGAAGAATATGGCCTTGGTGGCCGCACTGTCGCTACTGGCCATTCTAGTTCCGGTGGTCTTTTTCATCTTGGACATCTCCAAGCCCGATTTCACTGGGTGGGGCGACTATGTGAGATGGGTGGGCGCGGCAGCGGCGAGCGTGATTGTGTGGGAATGGGTGGAAAGAATCGAAGCTCTGGAACGAGAGGAAAAGAGAGACGGGATACTAGGAAGGGAGGTCTTTGATGGCGATGAGATGTTGGACATGACGCCGGCCGACGAAGCACGCGCTAGGCGATTGAAGAGTTCACACGACGATGACCGAAGTTCCGGCTCCGGTTCCCGTCCCGGCGGGCCTGGACCGGAAGCCAACTCGACTACGGGGCGAACCAACCTGTGGCCTGCGGTGGCGGCCATCAGGTCGAGGTATCGATCCCAGCCGAGGACCAAGAAGACCAAGAGGACCGAGAAGACCAGCGACGCCGACAACACACAGCCCACCACCACCGACAGGATACGCTTCCTGCAACCCCCATTATGGCCGGCCCGGCCAGCCCCAGCGGCAACACCCATCAGCCGCACAGATACCGCCAGTGCCGCAAGCACAGTCTATGCTATCAGATACCACCCCCTGACAGAAACAACATCCCGGACAACGCCACCACCGCCACCGACCGAGAACAGACCGGCATCCCGGAGAGACAGTGTCGCGTCGAGCCACCACAGCCACGACGAGAGTACCAGCTCGGGCCCAGAACCACCAGTGCCACCAACCCGGTCCCCGGCCCCACCCTCGGAACCAGCCAGCACCGGGAGCCGATGGCGATCCCTCGCCCAGACCAATCCCTTCCGACGCGGCCGCGAAGACGACGAAGAAAGCGCCGCCCCTCCGCCGCCAACCGCGCCGGCCAAAAAGTCAGGCAAGCAAGAGGAGGGAACGAGCTGGGACCTCCGCGGCCGGCTCGAGGACTTCGCCATGACGCAGGCCGAGAAGCTCCGCGAGAAGATCCGGCCGACGCCCGACACGGACAGCCTGCCCGTGACGGTGATCCCCGCCCCGCCCCGCCGCGGAGCCGCCCTCGCGCAGCTGCTGGAGGAGGAGGAGCTCGAGTCGCAGCGATCGCTGGCTCGCCCCCACCCGGACCGGCGGAACAGCAGCGCGTCGAGGACCCTTGCGGCCGGGGACGAATCGCTCCCGACGTCACCCATCTCGCCGACAGTCCAGGCGTTTGCGGCGCAGAGACCGCCGCTGAGTCCGGTCGTGGCTCCGCGTCGCCGCACACCGTCGGTCACAATCATAGCGGCGCCGCCGCGGCATGATGGTGGGGATGGGGAAAGTGGTGGGGTGCTGGATAGGTCGCAGCCATTGTACCCCCCGCGGCCATGAGGGGCTTGGGTGCTGGTTTCTGTCATGATGGGGGTTTTGTTATCTGAAGCATTTACGGGCACTCTGGGCATGGATGGCATCAAAAATGGATTGGCGCGTCGGGGTTGGGACAAGCGTTGGCTTTTTTCTTCTCTTATTGTTCAGGATACCCAGTCACTGTTGGTTGGGTATGGGCATTTTCTGGCAGCATTTTCGCCATTTTAGGTGAGGTACATGTTGGATGTATCTGCGAGCATCTTGGCTTGTGGGAAGGGACTATCACGAAAGGGAGGCGGGGGACTGGTGACCCAGATATCTAGCTTACTTGCTTTGGCTACATCTTATATTTAGTCGTAGTGGCACGTCACATCTGATGTTGCCGTTGGAGGATGAGGCAGGAGTTCTTCCTCGGTTTGCTTTGGATGACGAATGAGAAGAGATGCATCAACAGCTTTTGTTTCTTTTCCTTATTGGTGAGAAGAATGCTGCCGAATGTCAGCTGTCAGCTTATTTCGGACACATGTCGAAAAAAAAACCTATGATGCAGAAGCGTGCTTATTCATACTCGGTGGGACCCAACTGCCGCGGATAGCGTGGAAGTCCATGGGTGTGTATCCCGGACTAACTGTCGTGAAACCCGTCAGAATCTCAGGAATCGGTTTTGAAGTTGCCATCAACTCCATCAAGACGATGGATCCCGTCTGAAGCTCGGCTCCTCGGTCTCCGCGGGCCGGTCTGGGCAGTGGGCTCCGGCGGGGGCCGCGGGGCCGCCCCCCTCTTAAAAAGGGGCCCAGAGGGCAGGGGTCCCCTACAATTTGGCAGCACTCTGTTTTTAGGGGACCAGACCAGCAGGGGGGAAATGAGAAACAGCAAACACTGGAGTCTGGCCACGCGCCTGTGAATTTTGCTTAAACCACGACGAGCGAGACCGAGACGGACGACAGACGTGTGGATAGAATCTCCTCCCACCGGCAATTGGCTGCCCTCCTTCTCCGACTCGACCTGTAGGCTGTCCGGTGTGTCCAGTCATCAACGAAACGAAGCGCTTCCCATCCTTTCGGACTCGGGCCCGGCAACATAACGACACCGCACCCTTTTCCCGTCGTTGCCGTCCGTCAATCCCTCCGCCTCTCTGTTCTACGAGCACGGCGAGGTGTCCTCATATATCACCCCCTTTCTTGCACAGTCGCTGGATCATAGGGGCGTGAGGGGTGATTGACCAGCAAAGACCAATATCGAAACCAGCAGAACTTGGCTTTTCCGCCGCTTCCGCCTTTCTCTATCTTTTTGTCCCACGGCGAAAGCGTGCTCCCCACACGCGCCGCCACTGAGGCACGACACCACCACCACCAAGGAAGCCCACCATGTCGCCCCAGGGAGAGACGGAGCCGTTTCCGCTGCTGAGTGCGGCGGTGGCGGCAGACCGTCAATTGGCGAGCGAGATGAGCGCGGCCGCGCGGAGGAGGAGGAAATCGAGCGGTCTGGGGTCGGATCTGCGCGTCGGCGACACGGGCGCGCCGGCCTTGGCTACGAGCCTGGCCCATCTGAACGGCAGCGCAAAGGTATGGCGACCGACACTCCCCTGAGCAACAGACGGGGGGAGGCCGAGGTGACAATGTTGCGAACCAAGCCGCTGACAATGTCATTCTCCAGGACTCGAGCGTGGCATCAGGCCAACCCGCAAAGCGCTTCTCCAAACGGCGAAAGGCGCGCTCGGCGCTCCGACGTGCCAAACACTTTGCCCTCAAGCACACCTGGACGCTGCCGGCCTTCATTCTGGTCGTCTTCCTGTCGCTCTACGCGCTCAACCCGACCGAGAGCAACCCGGTCCACCACTTCATCTTCCTCTCGTACAAGCTGCCCACGGCCACGGCCGACGAGGTGCCGCACTACGGAAAGGGGCTGTGGGACATTGCCTTTGTCGCCTTTTACACCGTCGTCCTGTCCTTCACGCGCGAGTTCATCATGCAGGAGATCCTCCGGCCCATGGCGCGGCGCGCTGGGCTCAAGTCGCGCGGCAAGCAGGCCCGCTACATGGAGCAGATGTACACGGCCATCTACTTTGGCCTGCTGGGGCCGGCGGGCATGTTCGTCATGAGCCGGACGCCCGTGTGGTACTTTAATACGCGTGGCTTCTACGACGGCTTCCCGCACAAGACGCTCGAGGGCGTCTTCAAGTTCTACTACCTCTTCCAGGCCGCTTACTGGGCGCAGCAGGCCATCGTCCTGCTGCTGGGCATGGAGAAGCCGCGGAAGGACTTCAAGGAGCTTGTGGGCCATCACATTGTTAGCCTGACGCTCATAGCGCTGAGCTACCGCTTCCACTTTACCTACATTGGCCTGGCCGTGTACATAACCCACGACATTAGCGACTTTTTCCTCGCCGTAGGCTCTCCCCTCTCTTGAGCTCCCGAACCCAAGCTAACCCTCCCCCAGACGTCCAAAACCCTCAACTACCTCGACCACCCCCTCACGGGCCCCTACTACTTCACCTTCATGGTCGTCTGGATCTACCTGCGCCACTACCTCAACCTGCGCATCCTCTTCTCCCTCTTCACCGAGTTCCAGACAGTCGGCCCCTACGAGATCAACTGGGAGACGGGCCAGTACAAGTGCCCGCTGTCCTTTTGGATCACGCTCACCCTGCTCAGCTCGCTGCAGTCGCTCAACCTCTTTTGGCTCTTCTTCATCCTGCGCATCGCCTACCGCTTCGTGCTGCGCGGCGTGGCGACGGATGACCGGAGCGACGCCGAGGAGTCCGAGGCCGAGGACGCAGGGGCGCCAGCGGCCGTCAAGGGGGAGAAGAAGGAGAGGTAGAGAGAGTCCTGGTCGCTTGTTGTTGGTTGGTATGGCTGGTATACTTTTCCATGCCGTTTCCTATACAGCGCACACAAACCTGAAAGACTTGTATACATTACTGCATTGCATTGGAGGGGGTGAGGGGGGGAGGCGGGGGATAGGGCTTTGGCGTTTTCTTTGTTTTTGTTACAAGGCAAGGAAGTTACACTCGCTCTTGGTGGGGGGTCCGGGTGGTTCAAAGACGGGTCCTCTGTGGAGATGGGATATATAGGGCTGGGATACAATACTACTTAATACAGAAACAAATCTAATCTGACTTGGTCGTTTACGCGTTGTGTTCTGTGAAGACGGACCACGGACTGAAGCGGTACTTATGCGAGGGACGCTTTCAAGTCTTCCCAGTGCCCTTGACCGACGACTATCATTATTCCCTTCCCGGGCAGATAAGCCACAGGTACTTTGGTAGTTCTCCCTCCCATGAGACCGACCCTGACTGAAGGAAACAAATGCCTCTTCCCAAGAGAAAGAACCTCCCGTCACCATCCAGCTCCGCCCTAGAGATGAAATGGAAACCAACAAACCTACCCGTCTCCTCTGTTTCAGGCAATGGTTCTACAAGCTGGTCTGGTCTAATAACGGCTGTGGCTTCTGCATACCTCCCTCGCTGCTCCCCCCGATCCGAACGTGAATCCATCCACCTCGTTACTCTGGCAAGCCATGGGACCAACGACAGGAAGAAGCGATATAATTTTACGCCATACACCCTGTCTGCCCAGTTGCGCTTTGCCTCTTGAAACCGCCTGGCGATAGGTAGGTGATGAAAGGTGGTGAGAATAACGATACTATCAGAACCAGTCAGAGCCAAAGAGCCAACAGAGAATAGAACAACCAGCTCCTGTTACCGACCTTGGTAGTTATCTAGGTAGCTGGGCCCCCCCTTCCCCATCTCTTCCCGCACAGTTCACACCTGCTTCATGGACCTTGTTAGGTGCCTACTTCCATAAATCCAAATGTACGGCAGGCGCTAGACGGTGAGCCCGTTGTCCATTCCGCCTTCTCAGCACACTCTTTTCCCCTCCCCTCTCCCAACGTGCTCTTTGACTTGACCTCTTAGCACATCCCACAGGTAAGTCTTTTTTTTTCAGGTCTCTTCAGCCACGGACCCCCCCCCCCCCGGAGGATCTAAGGGAGACCCTATTCCGTCATGTCACCATCCCAGACCCATGTAGCTCTAGGTTCTTTCTCTCCTCAGCCAATAAGTCATCACGTCCCCAAAGGTCACATCCCCTTCGAGAAAGATCCCCCGCCTCCACCTCCTTGGGCGGCCTTGCGTCATCCCCAACCCCCCCAAGCCCAACGCAAGCCTCGTCACACCACACACGCGCCGCACCGCAGCACATGACACAAATGCCTCACTCTACATCTTCAAGTCATAGCAAATCTTTGCACCACATCTATTACTCTGCGGTCCTGATACCCGCCTGCCGCCTTTGCCGCCGCCCCGAACCCCCACAGCCAAAACTAAAAGGCTGTTTTTATGTATATATGCTAGTTCCCCTTCTCCCCCCCCCCCCCCGTGCCCCCATGCCTCCCCCGCCTCATTACTCAAAGCCACACACCCCCTCCCCCCAAAAACGCCGCCCATGCTTGTGATAGAGATCATGGTCCTCGTCTCTCGTTAGGCTAGCCCCCTCCCTACCTTGGGGGGGCATAAATGCAAAAAAAAACCACATAAAACGGGCTCATAACGCCGGTATATAACATGAGAGGGGCCGCGGTCCCTCGTATATCGTGAGATTCATAAAGTGTAAATTCCCAAAAAGGTCGGTGACCAAGGGTTGTTGTTGTTGTTGTTGTTGTTGATGTTATGTAGAAGGGAGACGGCCTTGCCGACCGAGGGTGGAATTAATGGTGGTTGAAGAGTAAATGTGTCGGGAACAGCAAGGCCTGACTTTTCATGACAAGGACGCAGCGACTACGGTCTCGCCGCCGGGAGTGCGGCGACGGGATTCGCCACCTCTTCGCCGGGGCTGTACTCGTCGTCTGCCATCTCGTCCGGGCGGGTTTCCCCCTCATCGTCGGAGTCGGAGTCGGAGTCGGAGCCGGAGTCATCGTGAAGCGTGACATCCGAGGTTCGCGTCTTTTTGGACGACGTCGACGACTTGCAGCCGCCCTTGGACGAGTCCGACGAGTCGTCGTGCGCGGCGGGGTCGATGGTCGGGCTGTTGAGGCGCGTCGGCAGGACGGTGGATGACACCACGCTACTGTAGCCGTCCGAGCTCTCGTCTCTGCGGGATATGTTTGCCTGGCACAGCAGCTTCTTTGCTTTTCGTGTCATGCCGCGGGCCTGCTCTGCGGCACGCTCGGCGCGGCAGTGCTTCTCCCACATGGATGCGTAGCGCCCTTTCATGGCGAGGAGCTGCTCGTGGGTGCCCTTTTCCACAATGCTGCCGGCGTGCAGCACGATGATCTGGTCTGCGTGGGTGATGGTCGACAACCGATGACTGCATCTGCATGTTAGCTGGGACGTGCACGAGAAGCGTGGAGATTGTCCAACGTACGCAATAATCAACAATGTACGACCGGCCCCAAACTTGCCGCTGATCAGCTTCGACTGTATCTTTTGTTCCGTCTCGCCGTCCAAGGCCGACGTCGCCTCGTCGAGCATGATGATCCTGGGGTTCTTGAGGATCGTGCGCGCAATCGCCACGCGTTGCTTCTCACCGCCACTGAGACGGAGACCCCGCTCGCCCACCTTGGTGTTGTATCCGTCCGGGAAGGCCATGATGCGGTCGTGGATGGCGGCCGCCCGGCACGCCTCGTAGATGTCTTCGTCGGTGGCGGCGGGGTTGGCGTACCGCAGGTTGTACATCAGCGTCTCGTTGAAGAGGATCGTGTCCTGGGGAACCACGCCAATGCATTGGCGAACCGAATCAATCGACAGGTCCTTGACGTCACGACCGTCGACCCGGATGCTTCCAGAGGAGCAGTTGTAGTAGCGGAACATAAGGCGGAAGACAGTCGACTTGCCACCGCCAGACTCGCCGACAAAAGCCGTCGTGCTTCCGGGGGCGCATTCGAACGACAAGTCGTGTAGCGCCGGTCTGCGCTTGTCGTACGAAAAGCCAACGTTGTCCCACTTGATGTGGCCGGTGCAGGCGGGCAGCTTCTCGACGTGCGGTTGGTCCACCACGGTTGGCTGGATCTTGAACAGCTCCAGCAGCCTCTCGCCAGAGATCATGGCCTGCTGCACGGTGCGGTAAAAGGTGCCGAAGAAGTTGAGCGGGCCTTGCAGCTGCCCGAGGTATGTGACGAGCTCCACAAAGTCTCCCACCTTTCGGGTTCCCTGCGAGACCTGGAAGGCGCACGTCAGGATGGCGACAAGCATGCCGCACATGAAGACCATCGACTGGCACATGTTCATGTGGTTGATGCCCCACGTCACCTTGGCCTCGGCCGTCTGGAAGTTGACAATGGCTTCGCGGTACCGGTTAAACTCGAAGCCCTCGGCGTTGAAGTACTTGACCGTCTCGTACGACGTGATGGAATCGTTCTTGACGGCCTCCTCCTCGCGGTCGGCATTAACCATGTCGCGACGTTGGTCAGCTCTAGTGGCCGCCATGCGGATGGTCAGGTAGAGGTAGTAAAACGTTATGACCGACACGATCAGGGCGTACATGGGGCCGAACCGGACGTAAAAGTAGACGATGGCGACGAAGAGGTCGACGAGCATCGGCAGGACCTGAAACGTCATTTGCTCGAGGAATTGGTTGATCGAGGCGCCCTTGTTGAGGGCCGAGAGCACCTCTCCCGTGCGCTTGCCGAGATGGAAATCCAGTGACAGCGAGTGGACATGCTCAAAGGCAGCCGTGGTGAGGGCTCGGTACGTATGCTGGGAGACGGGGATCCAGAGAATGGCCCTGGCGGATCCGAGGAGCCCCGACGGGCCCTGCAGCAGCTTGAAGAGAATCAATAGTCCCAGCTGGGTCCACGGCGCCGACCCCGAGCCGTACGACTCGCCGATCAAGTCGGTGACCAGGCCAACCATGGCCGGAACTAAGATGTTGACGACGCGCTGGATGACGACGAGGATGAAGCACAGCAGCACGATGCCCTGGAGCCGGGGAGAACTGTTGGGCCAGAGGTAGGGGAAGAAGACCGAATAGCCCCTGCAGTACTCGAACCAAGTCTTGTGCGGCAGCTTATCGGGCCGGTAAAAGGCGGCGCTCTCGTCCTGCTGCTGGTAGCTCGCATCTGTGGTATCGGAGGCGGCACTGCTGGCAGCTTGACCGCTGGTCACTTCGCCATTGGTGTGCGTGTGATAGTTGGTGGCGCTCGCGTTGCTGCTCAGGAGGGGCCTGCTCTCGCCCGAGCTGGACCGATGGGACTCCTCATCCAAGGGCCGCCGATCTTTCAGGTGCTTCTTGGCAGTGAGGATGACATAGATGCAGACCATGAGGGCTACGAGAAAAAGACGCGCCGCCCCGATGCCGAAATCGATCGTGTCCCACTGGTCGGCACTGTTGGGAGGGTGTGCGCCCACAACGTACTGGCTGCCCGAAACCATCAAGGCGAACGACAGGAGAATCGTGGCCTCGCCCACGAGACCGAGGGCCCAGACGATCAAGTGAACGACCGTCGGGCTGTGGCTCCAGTCGAAGAGGGTGATGAGCACATAGACGTATAAAAACGCCGAGCCGGCAACGTATACCTATCGCCACCGTCAGCATGCCCGGTTTTGGTGGTTGTCAAGCAGCACTGTGTCGGGCGCGGGGTGAGCCGGGGGGGGGGTTGAGACTTACGGTCCGTTCTTCGCCGCACCACCAGTCGCCCACCTTGCCCGGTGCTCCGCGGGCCTGCAGGGCCCGGAGGGCAATGGCCGTGGCGTTGGCGAAGAAGGTCAGTATGACGCATGCCGTTGCATACTGGAAGAATCTGCGACCGCTGCTGGAACCTGAAAAATCGACATGCCGGTGATCGTCGGATTGGTCGCGCTTTCGCTTTGTGACGGGCAATGGCTTTCCTCCCGGGCCTCTGGCGACGGGGACCACCAGCTCTTCCTCAGAACGGGCGGTGAGGATGCTGTGGGCGCCAGCCGACACGATGAAGGCGACGAGCAGCACCACGGGGTACAGGAGCTGTGCCCGGAAGTAGATGACCTCGACGGTGCTCCGGGGCGCCGCGACGCCGCTGAAATTGAGGCCGTCCATGCTGGGTCTGGGAGAGAGAGAGGGGCTGTCAGAAGGGGGAAAGAAGAGACGAGACGAAGAGATATCGGGCGGGGAAAGCCCACGAACGGTCCTCGAGGGGGATCACTGCTTGCTGGCTCACGCCAGCGCAGTGGGAGAGCAGAGCATGGGGAGAGGAGGAGGGAGAGGGAGGGAGGCTCGGAGGGAGAGGCGGAGGCGGAGGAGCAAGTTGCAATTGTTAAGGACAGACTGTGACAGACTGACGAGCTGACTTACAGACTTGGGATGCGACGCAATGCCGCTGGGTCATGACCCTGTACCTGGAGCGGGCTGGTGGCGGCAAACGACGACAGCGCTGCTCGCTGAGCTGATCCGCTAACCTCAGTGGCCCGGTGTCAATTGCGGGATGGCGGCGTAGTGGGGCAGTCGTTCAGGTGACGGGGTTGGCAGCGGTCACTGGCCACTGGCTGCCACCGGGCAGTGTTGCTTTTGCCACTACCTTAATCGAGGGGGCGCCCTCTAGCCTCTCTCTCTCTCTCGATCTCACTCTGCTGGACCCGCGTCGAAAGGCAGAGATGCTTCGCTTGTCACGACGCACCTGTTGCAGTTCCCGCCGTCTTGGGGATTGAATGCCCGGCGATCTTGATCTTGCTGGCTGCTGCTGCTGCTGCGATGCTCCCCGGATAGGTAGGTGTGTTTGCTGCGTGCGAATGCCCCGCGTTAGGTGCTCGGTGCCGTACTGCGACTTGCTGTGGGTTGGTTGGGGGGCAGGGCGGCGGTCAAGCCGCGATGTCTCTAGCTAGACGACTTGGATGTCCAGGGGTCCCTCGGTTGGGGGTTCCAGTGTGACCTGCCTGGGGACCAGCTGCTCGCCGTCCGAGATGGTGGTGAGCGGGTCTGCCAAAAGGTACCGGAGGCCTAGGTCGGTCCTGGTACGCCCGCGAGACAGCTGACGTAGAGAAGACAGCGGATCAGAGGACAAGGTGAGCCTGGGGGTGACGGGGCACCTTGGTAGGGGGGTAAGGGGGGGGGGAGGATGCTCGGAAAGAAGAACAGAGAACGAGCGTGGTGTGAGGCCTTGGTGTTGTCGGGGGAGAAGAGTGAGAGTTTGGTCAAGTTCTCGATGAGCGATCGAGGGGCTGGTCGTGGTTCTTGTTCTCAAGGGATGTCGGGGCCGTAAAGTAATACCCATGGCAACATGGCTCCCAGATCGAAGCACCCACACCACACACCCAGCAGCACTGTGCTGCTGTCTTACCGTCTCCCGTGTACCAAGTCTCGAGCAAGTGTACTTTGCCCTCCCCTCCATCCCCATCAAGGGACAGGGGTCTAGAGTCGACCAAACCGCGACAGTTACAGCTTAGCAGCTGTCCGCTTAAATGGTTCTGGCCTCTGGCCGGCAACCCACTCACACCCTTGGCATTCCATTGGCTGATACCAAAGGATCAGGTTCCACAGGGCGAGCCATCTGGAGTCTTGCCTCTTGACCGTCAGGTTGTGCTTCAAGCAGCAAATCCGAGTAACCTTCCTCTACATAGTACTGCGTGTGCTACGAGGAGATACTCGCAGGCAGCTGGGAGCTCCCTGAAAGGCGCAGACCGGATGGGCGACGGGGGCCAGACCCAGCCGGACCGGGAACCTTGGCAGCGACAAGCCGAGCTCACTCCTGAGGAGCCGAACTAGAACGACCTGATGCCGGCATTCCAGGTCCCCGCACCCGCGAGTACATAAGACACGGTGATGTCCGCCCCTCTCCGGGGCCTTTCCCCAATCAACACAGGATTGTCGAGTCTTTAGGTCGTCGTGGCCATCCCCAGACAGACATCAAGGTCGCCGGATCACAACCGCCTCGGCCGCCGGGACCGCTGGGACCATGGCCGGCCAACCAGACTCGGGACGAGAAGGAAAGGAACTCTGGGTCGATAGCATGTGGCATGGCACTGTTTCTTTTGTGGCGTTCGAGGTCTGATCATGGCCTTCTCCCGCCCGCTACCGTCTTGTTCGGTTTCGGGAGCGCTGCTTCGACAACCAGTCGCCCCGCTGCATCTTCGAGGGCTTGGGGTCGGGCAGGTCGGCGTGGTCGGGCTGGAGACGCTCAATTCGGTCTCGACTCGCCGGGCCGTCGTCATTTTTCCTTGCTTCCCTCCATCGCTTGCTCGCAGCCGGGCTGGCGGTTCCAGCTTCCACATCGGCCACACGGGGACCTCTGGTTTGTCATGGCGACCTGTGTCCGCCTGCTGGGGGACACTGGGCTGCGGGTCGCCAGACCGAGGGGCTGGACCTCAGGTGCCCTAGGGGATATGGATCGATGGAGGCATTCCGTACCTCCCTCCCTCCCCCCTCCTCATGGCACCACAGCACCTGTCCGTCGTCCCTCGTTTCCCCACCACACCACACCTTGCAACAACGTCCTTGTCGAAGACATGCGCCGTCACTGACCCGCAAACCCCAAGCCCCGTACGTAGTTGGCCTCTTGCTTGGCCCAACCCCGAGCTCCCACTCGCGTGTTGAAGCTGTCACTTTTTGGCCAAGCTCGACATGCGCGACGAGGGCATGAGGGAAAATCGGTAAATCGGACCAAACGGCTGCGCCCCTCTCCTCGAGCGCGGACCGCCATCTCAAGTCCCATTTGGGTGTTTCCTTCACCGCCTAAACTTTTGTCAACGATGGGTGATCAAGCTGCATGCATGTCACCTTTCATCCCACATCCTGTCGAGTCTCTGACATGAGTATCCTCCTGGCTGCATATCCAAGCGTGTCGCTAAAATCCAGCAAAGTGTCGACGCTCGTGGCCCCTCCGTGGCATCCATGGCCGGGCTGGGATGAAAGCTTGGGTACCCCGTGGGGCCGGCAGCCATGGCCCCGAGAACCCACCCGCAGAGCCCAAGGCCCAAGGCCCGCTGAGGCCGCTGAGGCCGCAATAGCCCGGCCTGAACAGGCCTGATTTGTTGCTACCGCGGCTGCACGGCGTCCGGCATCGCTGGTGGAGACCAAAAGCAGGACCCGAGCATGGAGGTGTGCGCAGTGTAGCGCCTGCCGCCGTCCTTGGGAGCGGAGGTGGAGGTCTGGGGGGAGAGGGGGGGGGGTTGCCGGGGCTGCTGGCAGGCTGGCAGCAGATGTTCTGCGAGGGGGGAGTGATTACCCGCCATGGATAACCACACCACCACACACATCTCCAGCGACCAAGACATCGAAAAGCGGGCGCCGGCCGGAAGTGCTCCGGTCCATTCACCTGGCTGTCCCCGACGTAGGCTGCTCCCGCGGTACTTGGGGCACAGTCCGAAAGTCCCCCTTCGACCTGGTCCCCGGTTGGCGGCAGTGAAAAATGACCATTGACACGGTAAGCGCAGTCTGCTTTTCTTCTTCTCCGTGCTGCCAGCTTGGTCCCCGGGATCGGGCTCGGGTTGCTGCGTGTGCTTGTCGCTGCCCTCTCTCTGCCGCTTGCTGACGGCTTCGTTGCTAGCTGCTCAAGGACCGGACAGGGAAATTGTGCAGCTCTCGCCGTGCCCTCCATCATGTCGTCGAGGGGAGCACAACCGCCATACTCCTCACGGTCTGGACGGGCAGCCAATGAGCAGTGGCATTTAAGGAAGCCGACAGTCTACCGACGAAATCAGAGAGGATGCCGGACGGGAGAAGAAACAAGCAGAATGGCCGCTTCTCGTTGAAGCACCACTGATCGGCGGGAAAACCTCAATCTCTCCCGTGACCACGCCGGACAGCAGCACGGTCTGGAAAGAGCCTGTCGAGACGAGGCCTTTGCTTCATGCGGCCAGATCCGGCAGCCTCCTGGGCAAGGGTTGCTCTCTAGTCCGTGGCCGGGCGATGATGGTGTGCGCCTCATCCGTCAACCGTTCCAGTGAACCGATCTCCTTGGCACCCCCGCGGGTGGGTGGGAGCGACGTGCGTTTGTTTCGTCTGCACCCGCGGCTGGCAGTCCCAGCCGTCCAGCCGTCCAGCCGTCCGGCTCTCCAGAGCGTCCTTTCGTCATCGGCAGTGGTCAGGACGCTGGACTTCGGACCAGCAACTCGTACCCTGCCGAGCCTGCCCATGCCAACAACACACCGACCCCAGACTGGCCAGAGGCTCACCGACATGGCGATAATGCACGATCATGCAACGCTTGGCCCACCGGTCAAGACGTGGACCGCCTCGCGTCCTTGGAGAGCCCGAGAGCCGCTCTAATGAGCGTACCGGAATCTTTCTTTCTGGTCGAAGAAGTTGCGTTCCGGTCCCCGGCTCCTGGAAGGTGGACGATGGGGATGTTGCACCGCTTCTTCCTGGCGGCTTCTGTGCTTTCCACCTACCGCTCTATGTGCGCCAAGTACTACGCAAAGAATGCACACAATCGCCAGCGTGTCATACAGGACACATAACGCCACGGCTGGCCATAGGACGAGCCTTCTCGGCGGCAGACTGGGACGACGCCTGCTGTCGACTAAACCCATCTGCACATCTTCCATGACCTGGAGGTGGCCTTCGGGCAGAAATCCTTTTCTCATCCCGCGCCTTGACCTGCGGCCAGATCGAAGTCTGCATTGTCTTCCGCTGCCCGAAGCTACCGGATCGTCTAGTCGGCAGATACACCTGGTTGGTTCCGAAGGTCGGGTCGGCACCGATGTCGCTAATAATGGAAGTGCCCGTCCCGCCCGTGCCGAAGAGATGCCCAGTGTACGGGGAGACCCGGGGCTCGTGCGACGAGGTACCAGGGTGGTCAAAATAGAGGAAATAGGGGCTTGTCCTGAGAAGCCGGTCCGGTGGGAAAATGAATCACCGAACTGCATCGTTCCCTGTTTTCGTCTCGACCTCGCAGGACTCGGAGCCATGGTCAGCCGGTTGGCTGTTGTCTTCCAGAAGCAGCCACCGCCAGGAAATTTCTTCACCTGACGCCGGGCATCTTGAGATGGAAAGGTTGGGATGTCCTGCCGCGGGCAGTCTTGTCAGGGTTGGCTGATCCCCCACACCTGCGGCGTTGCCCTCCACCCCGCCATTCCCCGCGCTGTGGAGGACAGTCCAAAAAAGGGTCTTCGGGCAATTCCGAGCCGCTCCCTTCACTCCCGCCCGCGAGCACGAAGTACTCCGTTGTCAACTGAGAACCGGGGTCTCTTTGCGGGCGTGGGGGTGTTGGGGGTATCTGCCTCAACAAGCCGCCGCGGCCCGCTGGTGATGGTGCTTTCTCTGCACCCCGTATAATACCTGTGGGAGCCCGCCGGGGTTGAGGGTCTTTGAGTTGCTGGATTGGGATCAACAAGTCAGCAAGTGTCAAAATACGCGCCGGTCTCCCGAGATACTGCCTACCCGTGCAACTGGAGGCAGTTGAGTGGTATTTTTCGCCACTCCTACCCCTCCTATGTTCTATTGCCTAGTCTGCAGCGATCGCACGACACACTGCGTTGGGGGCGCAAGGCAGGCGCATCCTCGGAGACATTGCTGTCACTATGGGACTCGATGCTTACGGTGCTAGTAGGTCGAACAGCCATGCCTGTCATTGCTGCAATGCAGGCTCGCACGGAGCGTCGTTAGACTGAGCGGCAAGCGGATGAGTCGACAAGGGAATTTGAAAGGATTCCATCTACCTTCCGCCGGCCTCTAACGGTCGATTTTCGCCTTCGCCTTGGCCAACCTCTGCCATCCTGAGCTCTGGCTGTTGACGCAGGTGCAGCGACTGTTGCCACCGGTGAAGGGCCATGCTTATGACAGGTGCCGGCAGAGAGCTAGGGTGACACCGCCTGAGTCGAGATTGACGGGGGAATGAGCAAAGAGGGTATCGGTGGTCGTTGAGCACCTTGAACAGCTGGTCGGCCAATGGAAGTTCGCCTCCTGGAGCAAATCATGCCAGAACCATATCTGGTCTTGCCGGACGGGAGGACAGAAGATGGAGATGGAGGCTGGACAGGGACTGGAGAGTGCTAACTGGGTAAAGGTTGCTCTTCCTGGCCGCCGAGTAGCTCCTTCTTTGTCTGGTGGCGGGGAGGTCAGAACCGTGGACCCTTTTTGTGCGGGTTCGAAATCCCCATGGCGCGAAGGAGCAGGACTGTTTACTGACAAATAATGCAGCCTCGGATCCGAGAAGAGGAAAGCATTCAAGGTCCAGCCAAAGGTGCAAACGGTGCCTTCCTTCTCCTCGCCCAAGTGTCCGCCGTTTGTACATGCAACGGGCGGGACATCGGTAGGTCGCGACCTGTCGACAAACGGAACAGGCACCAGACATACTGGGAGATGTCTATGCCTGGGACTCTTACTTGGGCAAGGGCTCGACGGACGGGCAGAGGCAGTCTAGGTACCTAAGTTCCTAGAAATCCAGTGACATAGCCCATTGTCTACCTTTCCAAGGTTCCTTTTCTCAAGGCAAAGTGCAAGTTCACGGACACAGGGGCACGAATATCAAGCCATGAGCACTGGAAGCCCCCAGGCTGGGGCTTGGCCGCGGATGGAACATGATCCCGTATTCACCTCCCACTATTCTGGTTTTAAAAGAGACGGGGCACGCTCTTTACGGTGTGCGCCTTCTTTCCATCTTTTATCTGCTCGAATGTCCATATATCTTCTGAAATTCACTACCCCGGGGAAAACTCAAACCTAAGGATCTGCCCATTGCTTCAACAAACGGGCATGATTCCTTTGACAAAAGTGCTTGCTGCTCGACCGGGTTGCACAAAGCCAGAAAAATGCAGTCAAAGACACTGGTAGGTACGTCTTTTCCTCAGATACAAACACCCCATGTTGTCCACCGTACGGTCCGGCTCCATGCCACCATTCCCAAGTCGTCATGCTTTACAGGACGTTGCAGTGTCTCTCTAGGGTAATCCTTGGCGACGGCACACGCAAATGATCTAGACACTCTCGGCGACCAGCATCATGTCCCCCAATCCTTCAAGCCGCAAGTCATGGAAGTATCCGACCTGATCTGACATTTAAAGACCCACGCTGACGACGATGGCAATGCCGGCTGGCTTCCGGCCCTTAGAATACGACGGAGCTCAATTGCCAGCCACGGCCGCATCGCCGACCCTTTCTTCGCGGCAGCCCCCCCTCAACGCCAGGTTCCAATCGCTCCCAATGCCCCTCTCGCCTTCCGAATCGAGCTCTCTGCAGATGCAGCTGGTGCTTGACGCCGCCCGGCACTCAGCAGGACTGCACTGCTGCTACGGGCTACGGCTCCCACACCACATCCACGAGGACCCTCTCCCATGCAGCCTTGTAGACATGCTGCGCCTTCGGGGGTCCCGCCAACCTGGTTGGCGTCGCTAATCGCCCTGCTGTGTTCGATCTTTCTGATCGGTGGCTACCTGCAGCACACGCCGCAGGGGAGCCGGTTCAAGCGTGGAGGGGAGGGGAGGGGAGGGGAGGGGTGCGTAGTGGTGTCGGGGTCGTCTGGATCTTGCGTGTACGGAGTACACCATGTCCACCCCCTTCGGCCAGGTTCCAGAGAGAGGGGCGGCTTGTCTGCGTCGTGCTCTGGTCACTGGACACTAACCCCCCTCCGTCGGAGGCCGCATATACGTCCCGGGGATGGGGGTCTCATGGCATGCTGCGAGACGGCAACATCCAGCATGGGAGCCACGACTGGCCGATACGCATCTGTCGGGACTCTTGGCCGACGCTCGTCTGCTGCCGTCCAACGGCGCCCTGTGTGTGAGTCCCTGTCTTAGTCAATAACCCCCGCCGTGAGTCTCTCTATTGAGCATCCCTCGCAGCTGGCCGAGGCGAGTCCACCCGAGGCCAACTGCACGCTCTTTCGTATTCTGTCTCTTGCGCTGATCGCGGCCGGTAGCGAAGACCACGCTGACGGCTAATGGGGCTAGTGGGGTCCTTTCGCAGCACGCTGAAGCTGAGGAGGGCCAACATGAGCACCTGGTTCGCTCGTTGCGGCTTTGGCGTAGGAGAGGGTGCATCGGGAAACGCGACTCATCATATGCAGGACATACTGAAAAAGGGGCACACACCCACACACACTCCTTCTCTTCCTCCACCCACTACGGGCACACTGCATACTGACTTGAGCGCCAATGGTAAGGGAGCATCCGTGTCCTACGCCAATCACTAGGGCGAATCGAGAAATGTTGACGTCGGCTGTGTTTTAGTGTGTGCACTGAAGGAAGCAAGCATTTCGCCATTTGCACCGAGACCAGTTTCGATGGATTGACTAATATCTACCTCTGCACTGCGGGACGGCAGAGAAACAGATGAATACGGTGCTGTATACTCCCTCAGCGCGCGTCAGCCAAGGAAGAGAAAGCCGGTGTGCAAAAATACACTTTCAATGGATACAGCAGGAGCCCAACGTCCCATCTCGCAACATCAACCATCCATGCCATCATCCACAGCAGGATCATCTCTTTTCACCGCAGCACAGCAGATAGGTAGCCATTCACTCTGTCTGCGGAGGACCGTAGGGTGAGACATGCCACAGCAGGAATAAGCCTTGAATAGCCGGACCATCTCTGCGGCTCTGTGATCACGCGACGCCTACGCGGAGCCTAGAACGGGAATTACAGTGATGACACCGCATGTGGAGCTTGTTTTGATCAGCAGTTGGACAGCATGTGTCGGTTTCGATCTCGATTTCGACGTTCCCTCAACTTCTCGCTGCTATCTCATCGTCGTCGTCGTCACCCCCTCCTGTCGTGATCGCGGCTCCTCCTGTTGGTGGTGGTCTGGTCTGGTTGAAACCAGATTTTAAGCCCCTCTCCTCCTCAGGCCCGGCCGGTCCTGTGATGCTGTCGTGGTCGTGTGCTGGGTGAGTGGCGAGATGCCCAACCCCGTCACATGGCAGCGTGAGGCCTACTAACTTACTAGATCTTACCTACTAGGTAGAAATCGCCAACAAAGCGGTGTGCTGTGCTGGGCAACAAAAAAAGCTAAGGTGAAAATGCAGCTGTCGTTGGAAGTATCGTCGTCAGCCCCCCAAGTGTATGCATCGGCTGTCGTCGTCGTTGGTTGTCGTGTCAGTTTTCAGGGGTCGCACAAAACAACAATAGACAGATGGATCGTGCGCGCAAGGCATCCAATGAAAGAACCACGGCGGCGCCCCCGTCCGGGGAAATGGATGGTGCACGTCATCCATCGCTCCCCCGCCAGAACGGGAGGAGAGCCCGGTATCCCCGGGGCCGGTCGGACCAGTCAGGCATGGAGGCCGGTCCGACCGACGAGGGGGGATTGTTGATTGGGGTCGGGTACCGTTTCCCATCATTTGATTCGTTTCGTGCTCCCTGGAGTCTCTTCTCTCGAGGTCACTGGCTGGATTTCGGCAAAAGACTGGCGTCCGTCCTGGGGAGGGAGGTGGGCGTGGAGAAAAAAGGGGTCAGCCTCAAGGTACGTCATACGAAAAGGCGGTCAAGCAAGGAAAGCGAATCCTGGAGGACGGAAACCGGACGGCTGAGAAGCCTCAACTCAACCTCTGACGAGCGCCCAATATCGTATCGAAGCGCAAAGACGAAACAATGGTTCTGGTCGATGCCACAGGTCTATCTCAAACCTAGGTAGGTAGCTATCCATCGTACATCTTGCCCATAACTAGACCTATCTTGAACGCCAAACCACCCAACCAAAAGCAAAAGAGAAACTACCGTAGTAGGAGGCATACAGCTCCTGCCAAACCCAGCTGTTCGAACTACCAAGGTGTAAGGGAAACGGCAACTCTGAACTTTTCAGATGTGGGAGTTGGAGCCGCGGGAGTCTAGCTGGACCGAGCTTCCGATCTCCGACGTCTCGTCGGACTCTTCCAGAATCGGACTCTCGGCGTGGTATTCGGGCTTCACGCCGTCGGGGGCGAAGATAGGGTGGTCAGGCTCCCGCCCTTGGGGGTGAAGTCCTGGTGCTCGTAGTCATGACCGTGGTAGTGGATATGGTTGTGATTGTGGATGTGGCTGTGATTGTGGACATGATTGTGTTCGTGGATATGGTAGTGTTCAAGGTGATGTTCGAAGATATGGCTGTGTTCGAAGTGAGGGTTGAGTTCGTGATGATGTTCGTCGCTAGAGTTGTTCTCCTTGTCTAGTTTGACGTCGCCATGGTCGGGGCCATGGCTCTTGTCGCTATTCTCCTCGGCGCCATTGTCCTTGTTGACGGTGTCGCTGTTGTCATGCTCGTTATCCCCATGGTCATTGTTGATGACCTCGGCGTCTCCATGATTCTTGTCGATGACCTCGCTATCGTCATGCTCCTTGACGGCATTTCCCTCGTTGGTGTGTGTACTATCACCATGGTCTTCGTTGCCATGGTCTTCGTTATCCTGTTTCTCGTTGGAAACCTCCTTCTCACTCTGATCCCCGACGCCCTTATCCTCAGTGACGTCGCCATACTCCTTGACAGCACCGGTCTCGTGGGCAACCCCGTCCCCGGCATCTTCATTGACATTATTAGGCCCACCGACGACCTCGGTGTGCTCATTTTCCTTGACGACATGTTCCTCAACGTTTCCGTCATCGTTGACCACCTCGTTGTTGACATGGTCTTTGTTGACGACCTCATTGTCGTTATGCTCCTTGAACTAGCGGTCTCGCCGACAACCTCGTCTTCATTGACACTATGGGCCTCGTCGACGACCTCATTGTGCCCATTGCCCTTGACGACATGTTCCTCAATGTTGTTGTCCTCGTTGACGACCTTGTTATTCTCATGGTCTTTGGTACCGCATTTCATGTTTCCATGCCCACAGTCGTCGTCCGACTCAGAGCCGCCAAAACTTTCGGAACTGTCAGAGCCAGAGCTGGAATCATCCGAGCCTGGAATCGCTCGAATTGGAATCATTAGAGATGCTACAGTCATCGCTGTCGCTGCCATCGCCACATTTCTTGCCCTGTTCATGCTTTACGGCTTTACCATTCTTGTCGCCGTTGGCATAAACTGGAACGGTGTCTTTGGAGACAGGACGGATGCGGCTGATGCGCCCGTAGCTCTTCTCGGCAACATGGCAACCATCGGTCAGGTAGCCCAAAGGTTCGCCGGAGCACACCAGTCGACCTTGGCCATCCACTGACTAGTCAGAGAAAGCGGCGGCGTACCCCTCGGCGCGAATGGATCTAAACTCAGGGATCCGAGGCTGTAAGAGGGATGTTAGCGAGTGTATGGTTGGCCTAGGGCTAGGTGACACACATCGCCGCTAACCGTGACACGCTTCCCGTTGCTTTCTTCGGCATTGATTGAGTGTATTGTCAGTGTCTGATGCTCAGCCAAGGCCCCGAGAGTTCTTCTATACCAGTCCCAAGAGTCATACTGTGATCATCTCGAGGGCGTGCTCGTTTCCATGTACAATACCGCGAGTGTGGCCACCGTGATAGCTAGGCGCAGGAATCGCGGAGACACCGGCCACGAGGGCCAGGGTCAGGGCCGTCGACTAGGTGAAGCTAACGCTGTTGAACATGGTGTTTGTGTTGCAAGCTTTGGCAATGGGTCAGGCTTTGGCAATGGGAGGGTAATGATGATGGATGTCTTTGAAGACGACATAACGCGTGCGAGAGAAAAAGGCAAGGTAGTCATTTATATTTACCTGTGCAGGCATCAAGCTATTTCCGCCAGACTCGAAAAGCAAAATGACTATCCCACTGAATTCCTAGATAGCCTGTCCAGTAGTCGCCAGCAGATAGAGGTGGGATACCTCAAACTTCGCTAGACTCCATGTTAGGTGAAGGCGTAGCGGGGGTCAATCCGTGAAAAGTCATCTGCTTGTACGGGGGCCTCTGAAGAGGTCGTTCTCGTGGTGAATATCTAAGCCCAGGTGGACATTAGACGGTCGACTAGCCGGGAGCTAAGAGGCTTGATGACAGGTGACTTGGGTAAATGTGCTCTCGGGCGTTATGATGGTCATCCTGGAGAGGCAGACTTCTGGATAGCTCAACTTTGCCAGCATATCACTCGGCGAGACGGGGCACTGGGTTCCGGCTGGTCCCATGGCGATTGGCAAAGGCTGAACCAGCCGGGCGAGTGAGCCGTGATTACCGCGGTCATTCTCAATGGCCACGAACGAGTTCAACTTTATGAGGAAAGTGGGCAGGCCTTTTATCGAGGTGGGCGGTCCTGTTTCCGCTGTTGCAACCTAGAAGTCCAGAATGAACGACGACACCGGAGTCGATAGGTACATCCCGCCTTCCCCTGATGCGTTTGTCGAGAAATTCATCGACGGAAGATAGGTAGTATCTTGAAGTCGTCCGACTCTTGATTGCAAAATGGCAATGCTTGTGTGCGTGCTGTCGAAGGCCCCTACCAAAGCTCAAAATCGGCATGGACGTGGAGGAAGGAAGGCTTGGCTGGTGTTTGGTTCTTGGCCATGGAGGGAGTGCTTTGATGAGTCAGCAGAATCCTTCCGAGAAGGAGTGGGTCACCTCGACCACTTCAGCTGAGACGCCCCACCAGAGCCAGCCACTGCTCAGCCTTGTTTGCTGTTCCTTTCAGCCTCGTCCAACAACTTTATCCTCCCGCCTTTGGAAGGAAACATCGTGCCCGCCAGTTCGTTGCCTCTCTTACAATAGCATCGAATACCCCCGAGGATACAACTTTGGCAAGACACATCACTCATCCCATTAGCTCCAACCGCCCGGGGCCAACGTCGGCAACCATCGCCAAAGCCATCACAGCCAATCCGCCTTGAGCTTTGCAGTCGCGCGACCCGCGAACCGCCACGCGGCAAGGCGACCGCCCCTGTCTTCGCTTTCTTAGGTTCTGGAATCCGCATTGTTCACTCGACGGCCCCGGACTCGGCCCGGAACAATCTGCCATTGCCCTTCCAAGTCAGACTCCACGAGCTCCACACATCTACATCATCGGCACTCTTTGGGAAAAGGCTGCTTGTTGACGCCGACGCCTTTCCGCCTTGCATCGAGCCCGCCTCCTGAGCGCGCCACCAACCCACTTTGGCCTCTTCACGTCATGACGAGCCAGAACCCGGCGACACCCATCAAGGTACCAGCTTCGGCCGCCAACTACACAATGGCCACCCTCGACCCGGAGCTGAGGACGCAAATCAACCAGGCCTTGATAGACGACGGCTTGGTAACCAAGTGAGTGGCCTTTCTCCGCCAATGCCCCTGCCCCCTTTGCCCTTCGTCCCTCACCCCTCTCATGATCCAAAAACCAAACGCTAACCAAGCTATCCTTTTGCTCGCACCCCAGAATCCAAGACCACCTCCTCCACTCCCTCCACGCGCACCCCGCCAACTGGCCGACGGCAGTTGAGAACCACGCTATCGCCCTCCTCAGGTCCGGCGAGGTCACCACCTTCCCCGCCCTCCTCCGCCGCGTCATCGAGGACGTCCGAAGAGATACGAGCCTGGCCCCGACGACCAACGGCGCCGAGGCTAACGGCAAAAAGTCCAACGGCACCCCGGCCCCGGCTGCCGCCGACAGCAACGGAAGCCCTGCGGCCCCGAACCTAGCCCTGCCGAGCTCTGTCGTGGAGGACGCGCTCAAGGTGACGCGGGAGAGCCTGGAGACGGTGTGTTCGTTCGCGGAGAACGGGGCGTCATGAGGCAGCCCCCCCCCCCCTCCAGATCAAAGATCCCATGACGCCCCGGCCCGGGGGTGCGCTGGAATCCCTCTTTTTCTTCTCTTGTTTTCTCTCTCCTCCTGTTCTTGTTCCCTCGCTTTTCACCCCCTTTTCCCCGTTCCCCCTCTATCCTACCTTGTTCATCCTACTGCACATCTATCATACACAAGTCAGTCGGCCCTTGGCGAGAGCGGGACAGGATATCCCCCCCACAATGAAGCAAGCCCCTGGAGGAGAGAGTGAGAGAGACGAGAATACCAAGCCAAAAAAAAACACAAAGAAGAAAAAGAGGGACATCGACCGTGTGCTGACCACCTCCATATCATCAGGGGTCAAGCAACACCGACCACAGGAGGGAGCGGCCTCTGGCCAAGAGATACCACGACGACGGCACCGACGATGGCAAGGCCACCACCACCGCAGGGGCAGGGGCAGGAGGGCAGGAGGAGACGTCAACGACAGGAGCAGGAGGAGCGGACCAAGACATGACGGACGGGGAGGACGACGGGGAGTACGCCGCCAGCTTTACCAGCGAAAATAGCAGCGCGCTGGTCGAGGCGCTGCGGATGGCTGGACTGTACGACGGGACGCCTAGGCGGAGGCCCTCGGCCCCGGGGCCGTGAGAGGATATGGAAAAAGCCGGTCTCGAAAGGAATACAAAAATTAACTACTTGCAAAAGAGCGTGAATTGTCTTGCATACGGGATGTTCGTTTTACTGTGCACTGTTTCGGGTTTGCTCTCGCAATCTGTACACGCTGCAACAAAAGTATCGGCTCGAACGTGAGGCCGGCTGCCCAAGAAAGGAGTTGGATGTATGGCACCTTGATGGACAACGGCTGCTGCAGACCCCGTGTCGGCATGGCACAAGAAATAGCAAAGTACATACCTCTATCTGCAATGGACTCTTAATGAGGCATGAAACCACCATCTGCAAGATACACGGGCATCTCGATGACGCTAGGACCTTGTACAATCCCATTTTCCTCGTAGATCGCTAGAACCCTCGATAGAGCCTCCTAGACACCACAAGCGAATCGGTCACATTCTAAGTCATGAACATTCATCACGGCAACAATATGTCAAGGGAGAGTGTGCATAAAAACGCTGGCTGCCTAGTGGGGGCTGTCTATCTGCATCAACGCTGCTCGCCTATCGTCGTGCCCCATTCTCCATTCATTCTCTCTCCTCCCTGGCTGCGAAGAGTCGCAATGAAACCGCCCACCATTCCCCTCTTCCGTTGACTCCGTTGCCTCGATATGTGAAAACGACCGAAAGATGAAAATGCAAGGCGGGAATTCGATGCGAACGAGAGGTATTTTAGAGTACATGAAGCCCCGTCCAAGTCTACCATTTGGGCCAAAGTGGGGAATCGCTTAGTCGTAAAGACCATCATCGTTGCCGGCGTCACCGAACGAGTTGCCAGCGTCACCGTTGCCACCCTCACCCCCAGCCTCGGGGAACTTGAAGTAAGCACCGGGGCCAGCGTTCTTCATTTGCTGAGAAAAGGCCTCGTAGCGGCGGATCTCGACGTCGGTGACCGAGCGACGAGCCATCTGCATAGCCTCCTCAAAGTGGCGCTTGGTGAGCTCGGGGACGGGGTCCTCGGCATCGTCCTCCATGTCGACATCCTCGCCAGCCGCCTCGCGGTCCTTGGTACGCTGGATGTCAAGATTGATAGACTCCTTGATGGCAATCTTGACGGCACGCTGGGTGATAAAGCCAAGATCGGCACCGGAGAAGCCGTGGGTCTTGGAAGCGATGTAGGTCAGGTTGACATCGTCAGCGACAGGAGTCTTGCGGAGCTGTGCCTTGAGGATTCCGAGACGGCCCTCCTCGTCGGGGAGGGGAACATAGACGAGAGTGTCCAAACGACCTGGGCGGCAGAGCGCAGGATCGAGCTGCTCAGGTCTGTTGGTCGCACCAATGACGAAAACGTTCTTCTTGGAAGTCATGCCGTCCATTTCTGCCTCCATATTAGCATCCATCCATCCACAGGACTCTTGTCGTTCATAAGCTTACCAGTCAGAAGCTGGTTGACGACACGGTCCGAAGCACCGCCAGCGTCACCAACAGAGCCGCCACGAGCCTTGGCAATGGAATCCAGCTCGTCAAGGAAGACGACGCAAGGAGCCGCGGCACGCGCCTTGTCGAAGATGTCGCGGATATTGCTCTCCGACTCACCGAACCACATGGAAAGCAGCTCAGGGCCCTTGACGGAGATGAAGTTGGCAGCGCACTCGTTGGCGACGGCCTTGGCCAGCATTGTTTTACCGGTACCCGGGGGGCCGTAGAAAAGAACACCCCGAGAGGGCGAGAGGCCGAACTTGAGGAACTTTTCAGGATGGTCGACGGGGTACTGGACGCTCTCCTTGAGTTCTTGCTTGACGGTCTCCAGGCCACCAATGTCTTCCCAGCGAACGTTGGGAACCTCGACGACGGCGACCTCACGGAGGGCCGACGGGTTGGAGACGCCGAGGGCAAAGCGGAAGTTGTCCATGGTGACGCCGAGCGAGTCGAGCACCTCGGCATCAATGGTATCCTCGTCCAGGTCGATGAGATCCATCTTCTCGCGAATCTGCTGCATGGCAGCCTCGGAGCAGAGGGCAGCGACATCAGAGCCGACATAACCGTGGGTCTCGGAGGCGATCTGCTCGAGATCAACATCATCGCCAAGCTTCATGTTCTTGGTGTGGATCTGGAGAATCTCGAGGCGACCAGTCGGGTCGGGAATGCCAATGTCGACCTCACGGTCGAAGCGGCCGAAGCGACGGAGAGCAGGATCAATGGAGTTGGGACGGTTGGTAGCGGCCATGACGACAACGTTGGAACGCGCCTTCATGCCGTCCATGAGCGTGAGCAGCTGGGACACGACACGACGCTCAACCTCGCCGTTGGTCTTGTCACGCTTGGGGGCGATGGAGTCGATCTCATCGATGAAGATGATGGCCGGAGAGTTCTTCTCGGCCTCCTCAAAGGCCTTTCTGAGGTTGGACTCGGATTCACCGGCCATCTTGGACATGATCTCGGGACCGTTGATCAGGAAGAAGAAGGCGCCGGTCTCGTTGGCAACGGCACGAGCCATGAGTGTCTTTCCGGTTCCGGGAGGTCCGTAGAGGAGCACACCACGAGGAGGCTTGATACCGATGGACTTGAACAGCTGGGGGTGCCTGAGCGGGAGCTCGACCATCTCGCGGATCTGCGCCATCTGCTTACGGCAGCCACCAATGTCATCGTATCCGACCTCGTTGAGGTTGTTCTCCTCCTCGTCACGCTGGATGGGCTCGCCTTCGCAGTGGATGACAGTGTCCTGTGCGACGATGCCGTACTCGGGAGGGTCAACCTCGACGACCTTGAACTCGACCTGGCGCATGCCGCCGCGGACGATGAAGAGGTCTCCTTGTCTAACGGGTCGGTACGCTTCTCGGAAGTAAGGCGCAAGGAAAACGTCAAACAGAGATCCAGTGATGCCCTCGACGGTATCTGCGATAGGGAGGACGGCAATGCGTTTGGCCTGGGGGAGCTGTCAGCGAAAAGTGTGCAAGACGGGCATATGGCAACAGAACTCACGTATTTGATATCCGGGCAAGGATGGATGGTGATGATGTCGCCGTGCTTGACGCGGAGGTTGTGGCGGACAACGCGGTTCAGCCGGGCGCTGCCATCATCGAGATCATCGTCGGCCAGAACGATGAGGACCGTGTCCTTTCTCTTCTTGCCTCGGACGAGGACTGTGTCGCCGCGGAACAGCTGGAGCGTCTCCATGGTGTTGTTGGAGAGGGCGATGATCGAGTTATCATCGTTGACGGCATCGGTGACCCTGTGTTCGGTCAGTTAGCCGGAGAGCCTCGGGGGGCTTCGGGAAGGAAGCAAAACATACATAAGCTGGTTGGGCTTCTTCTTCTTCTTCAGAATGGCGGTAGATGTGCCATCGTCCTGCTCTTCCTGTTAGCTGGCTGCAACTCGAGGATTGCGGAGGGCAGGAGCACAAACATCCTTGCGCTCGGCACCCGACGCATCGCTGAGCAAACACGTTAGCTGTCCACTTCCCCCTCAAACAAGACCCTCGCGCCCGACGGGCATGAAGGCATCGAGACTCGGGGAACATACGCCAGGTTGACCTTCTTCTTGTGCTCCTTCTCGTCAGACATGTTGCCGGTCGAGAGTCAATGAGGGAGTGTGCTTGTGGTCCGGGTCGTGATGATGCGGGATCACCCAAGACTTGAGGTGGTGTGGGTTGGGGGGGAAGAGGAGTGGCGGGGAAGGAGCTCTCAATTCCTTGGAGAGGGTGACAGAGAAAATATTTGCGGAAGTCTCGGTTTTCTATGATGGGGGGGCCTTGGGAGAGATATGAAAACCTATGCAGCCTCGGCCGACTGATGGTTGCGAGGAGGATGGTGGAAGATGGGAAGGCGGGCAGGAAGGTTCAAGTGTTTGGGGCGATGAGGCTAGGGAGGAGGACAGCAACTCAGGCGACCCTCTCCACCAGCAGCCAGGCGACTGCGGATGACGAGGTTGAGAGCGGCAAAGCCCGTGCGTTTTGTCAGGCACCGCCTGCGACTGACCAATCAGCAGCGCCATCTCGATAACGTCCTGGAACCTTCCAACTCTTTCCACACCAGCTGGCAGCAATTTTGCACTTGGCTGCGAGCTTGTCCAGCTGTTTGCTCTGCTGAGAAATGGAAATGGCCATCTCGGAGGCAAGCCAGAGGCGAACAACCGAAACCAAACACGTTCCAGACCTATTCTTTTGAACCATGGCAGTCTTTTTCTTTCTCTTGGATCGAGGACCTTGGCACATGAGGGGAAAATAACCTCGCCCAATGCGGTTGCAGCAGCAACAATCGGCAGAAATCGATGCAGAAAACATGCAACATTCTGTGGTACGTCCATCTCCCCGAGTGAGGACATCTAATGCGACACAAACTTGTTGCTGCAAATTGCTTCCAGCTCTCCTCTCGGCGTCGATGGGGCTCGGAGAGAGAGCTGTCACCCCTCTTCGTCACCACCAGAACAAGCTCAGGTCCCATGATGGGGTCATCAGTGTCATTAACCCTAGCTTTGCGGAGAGACACAGCTTAAGCTGATGCATTGTGGCGAGCCGGCGAGCCTCGTTTTTCAGCCGCGGCCTTGGCACTGCCCTCTTGGTTCGATCTGACGCCCCCAAGCACAAAGAATGGACTTGGGGTCTCGTTCAGATACCAGGCGCCAGGTCCTTGTCTCTCGGTTCCGCTCAAACCTTAAATCCAGAAGACGCCAGGTCCACAAGCATACAATATATCTGCCGGAGTCCCTCTTGCTCTCTTCTCGGCCACATCCAGGGGAACACGACATTGCCGATGCCCAAATCCCACTAGGTTTTTTTTCCCGAGAGCACAAGGCCTTGTCCCACTTACACGACGCTCGGCTTCCCAGACTTGCTGCCTTCTCGTGGCCCAAGGCGAAATATGGACCCGACACTCTAGTTCTCGGATTAACTAACAGATCCCGGAAGTTCAACCAGCAGAGCCTGAAGGAAACCAGAACACATGTCTATGGAACTGGTCGGGTCTGGACCCGGCCTCATTCGTGGTTTCAGTTTGGTCGGGCTGGAACCATGCTTACCGGTTCAAGGCTTCATCGCGTTGGCAACTCCCCTGAGTCCCCCTCTGTCATGACACGGTCCCGTCAAACATGACATGCTCCCGGCCACCATCAGTGCGTCTCCATGTTCGCATGACGTCGAACACACTTACAAGACAACGACAGGCCCCCAGGGATGATGTACAGCCCATGGACCAGGCAGGAGGCTTGAATTTGGGACCTATGTTTCCAGCATGGAACCAAAGTTGGAACACCATGTCCTTGATCCTGGAGGGCAACACTGCCTGGGCAGGCGCAAAATCTGGTGGTTGATGCTCACCAAGCGCAGCCAAGTTTGTCTCTACCCTGCCACGTCTGCATCGCACATTTGCAGGCAGCGGCGGATGGTCCCCGGCGACCAGAACATCGTAATCTCGCCTTTCTTGATACGATGGTGCATGTAGCACATCAGCAAGAATAGAGGCCTTGGCTCTTCGATGCTACAACTGGCCGGAAACGAGAGCAAAGCGGATCAACCACGACCATACCCAAACCTCACATTGCGCGGGCCAGGTAATTAGCTCGGCTTCAACGGCCAAAAAGACATGGACCGATGAACTGCTAGGCGAGACGACGTCGACTCAAATACCACGGGAGGATGAAGTGCATGTACCAAAGTTCCAGTCCTCCGTCGTCCTCTCGGAACATATCCCGAGTTCGAGTCCGAGCTGACCAATCACGACTACGACGCCAATGTCAAGTATACACAGTCCAGATCAACCCCTCGCGAATTTCGACGAGCAGCCAGGTCTCCAAGTAGGCGTCTGCCTCAGGACATACATCATAAGCCTGGCATCGCCCATTCCATTCTACAATGGCCCCCATGAGGACTGCTAACCATTACTATGGTTTGGCAAGGAGACCTTTGTTTACTTGCTTCCCGGGACCGGTCTAAGCCCGGACCGAGTATGGGGCTGGGTGGCGCAGCAAGAATCCGTCTCCGTGCCCGAGCAAGTCACGCAAGTTTACTTGTGGACCAAAGCTCGCACCGAATGCGCTGACCCGGGACAATTCGTCTGGAGACCACCTGTGATGACAGCATATGGGCATGGAAATCATCTCGCACGCCCTTTGGCTGATGGCGATCTCAGCGCACATGGCCTGACGATGATTGGCACATAAACGCGTTCATCCAGAAATCCAGATTGCCGCTGGGGAGTCGTCAACTGCCACCGTCAGAAGCGGGCTTGCCAATCAATGGCATCCCGATCCGGGGCGTCGCCCGGGCCGCCGCTGTCCACCCACCACGATACGCCCGCGCGGGTGAAAAAGCTCCCTGCATATCGACTGTTGCACGGGTGCAGCCCACTGACAGTCCGGACAGGGCACGCTCGACCGTCCGGTGCCTGTACATACTGCACAGGGACCTTGCGGGCTTCGGCAGGATTTATTCAGAGACGGGACTCACTCTGTAACCGACCCATGATTCGGCATGGCCAGGCAGCAAAGCAGTCCTCTTCACATTCGCCTTTTTCTCTTTCGAGGAGTTGGTCGTTCGCCAAGAGCGTCTGCCCACTTCACTTGCGCAACGGATCTATCCTCTCCGGTGACCGCCTCGCCGTCGCTGGTCGCTCGTCGCTAGAGACAAGCAGGCGAGAGCAACATTGGTCAGCAGGATCCAGTTTCTCGAAAGAAGGCCGGTACTGGTAGAACATGTCGGCTATTCATCCGCCGCTTCGGAGACATTGAAGTTTTGGCCCCCCTGGAAGCTGTCTGGTTTGCCACGTCTCCCTGACAGGGCTGAAGCAATGCCCTGAATCCCTCAACAGCCCTTCCCAGGCAGCGCGATGGAGGGGGGGTTAACGCCGAGGTGTGGCTCCTCCGTCTGCCTTCACCGTCGTTTCACGCCCGCCCGCTTAAGCGCGCTCCTCCAAATCACTGCAAGAATTCCAGTTGGGCATCGCGGCGCTGTGGATCTCTCTGCACATCGTCCAGCGGTCCGTCCGTTTTGCCTCGGCGATATCAGACGATGTTGATGTGGGCCAGAGCTCCAGCGGATAACCACGCCCTGAGAAGATACCCTGTAATTCACCCTCGGCCCCCTGTTGCTCCACTAAGTCCGCGATTCCCGGCTCCCGTCTTACACGCGGCCGCCCCCATTCGGCATTGCGACATCGACATCTTTCTGCCCTGCAGAATGGCGGACACATACGGCCCAACATTGCCCGCGTGGCACTTAAAAGGCCAGGAAGAGTCACCGATCAATGACGGGTCCTGGGGCAGCTGCTACCACCCTCCTACCAGCCCAGACAGGAAGTTGATCTCTTCGCGGCTGTGGCCTGTGGGTGCAAGAGAATCCTTCGACGGGAGGGTGTAGTGCCGAGCCTGCAAGCGGCTACGGTGATGGGCCTCTCCACATCTTCCGTATTCCCGTCCCGATGTGTGCTACTGTACATGGGCATGCAGTCATTCTTCTCTCTGGACCTGGCCCGTCGCGGACATTGGTGCGCATTGGGCTCGACTGGCACCCGAGGCTGGTGCTGCGTGGCTGCTTATAGGGCTGTTCCCGGGGCGTTCACTTGGCCCCGCGCCCGTAGGGCTTATCTGCCGCTCTACAGGCTGCATGCACCGCACCGCGCCGGGGTAGTACACCACGTAGACACAGGAAAGGGGGGAGCGTGGAGGAAGGGGGGCGTCTATCCCCGAGTGCGGGCGGAGCTCGGAGCATGGGCAAGCTTCCCGCGGGCGGGCCCTTGGAAAAGGCCAAAGGACGGGGGCCCAGGCGTCGTTTCTTCAAATGGCGGTCTATTCGTCGGTCGCCGGCAGTCGAGTGGCCCTGGTCCCGATCAAACAAAACGGTCATCCTTCAACGCATGGTATAACACGACTCCCGTTCCCTCCTCTCGGCCGCTGCCGACTCTCTCCCCCCCTCCCCCCAGCCAAGCCATGTCACACCACATCCACCAGTCCGCCCCGTCACAAACGGGGAGAAGCGGCCAAGACGACGAGGAAGCCGAGCTTGGGGATCCGATGATGTGCCACGAGTCCGACGACTCGCCGACGCCGTCGGCATCCCGAACCGGCCAGTCAGGGCGGAAGGGGTCCAAGAAGGTTCGGACCGGCTGTATAACATGCAAGTGAGTGAGTTGCGAGGTCCGAAGTCTACTTCACACCTCCACTTCGGGTCGCCACACCTACAACACATAAAGCTGGGGTCCAGGCTAACCGCCGATGGGTTGTTCGTGACGGAGCAGAATCCGCAAAGTCAAATGTGACGAGGGGAAGCCATTCTGCATGCGATGCACCAAGACGGGCCGGAGATGCGATGGGTACCTGGACGCGAAGAGCATGGCCCAGCGACGGCGACGAGCCGGGCAGCTGCTGGGGGCCGCCGGGGCTGATCCCCAAGGGCCGCTTCCCCTCTTCTTCGACTGGGCATCCGCGGACGAGAAGAGGTCGTTTCACTTCTTCCAGCATGTCACAGCGCCGTGTCTCTCGGGCGACTTTGATGGCATCTTCTGGCGGGTGCTTGTGCTGCAGATCTGCCAGGCCGAGCCGGCCGTCAAGCACGCTGTCCTCGCCGTCAGCAGCTTCCACGAAGCCATGACGACCCCCTACATGGACGCCGAAGACCGACACTCGTTCGCCCTGTCGCAGTACAACAAGGCCATCGCCTATCTGCTGGACCAGATGCAGAATGTCGAGGCGAAACCGCTCGTGCCGCTCCTCACCTGCGTGCTCTTCGTCTGCATCGAGCTGATGCAGAACAAGGACAAGGAGTCCCTCCTCCATCTTGAGCAGGGCCGCCAGATTCTCAGCCAGCTGGGGAGGAAACCACCATCTCGCTATTCCGAGATCGATATCATCCGACAGCACCTCGTTCCCATGTACACGCGCCTCAGCCTCACGTCGTGGCTGATCGGCTGCGATCCAGTCGCCATCCCGCAGCAGCTCAAGATGCTGACCGAAATCCCCATGATGTTCGATTCCATCACCGAAGTGCGATACGCCCTCTACGACTTCATGGACGAGTGTCTACGCTTCTACAAGCGGACCCACGAGGCCAAGTTTGACGACATCCCGGAAGAGAGTCTGCTGGCCTTTGAGAAGGAGCAGGATTACCTGCTGGCAAAGCATGCCAAGTTCAACGTTGCCTTTTCCCTGTACCAGGCAAAAAGAGCTCGAGACGCTCCGCCGGGTGCTATCGCCCTTATCCAGATCCACCTTCACACCACGTACATCTGGGTGTCGACGGCCCTCGCTCATGGAGAGGCAGCCTTTGACAGTTACGCGTCGACGTTCTCCAGCATCATCCCCTTGGCGGCGAGCTTTCTCGACGTCATTTCGAACCCGGGAAACCGTGAGGACCAGTCGGGGAAGTTGTCTCCTGGCCCCGCGCCCGCCGACCCGCGGCACTTGTCGTCCATGTTCACGTTCGAGATGCACGTCATCGCGCCGCTCTACTACGTCGCAACCAAGTGCCGACATCCAATGATCCGAAGAGCCGCCCTGGACCTGCTCCAGCGGCATCCCACACGGCAGGAGAATCTCTGGCGGGCCAACATCATGGCCGCCATTGCCGACCATACCATTGAGCTCGAGGAGCGCCACCTTCGCGTGACACGGTCCGTCTCCCCGAGCCACGGGCCCATCCCGGGCTCAGCACCCCCCTTCCCTGCCTCATTTGTCCCCAGTGAGCCGTGGGGGGACACCGAGATGAGCAACGCCCTCCCTTTCCATCAACTCTTCCGGCCCGAACCCATCGCCCAGTCGCAGCAGCAGCGACCCCAACGCCCCCCACCCCAGCAGCGCAATCGATCCTACGACTACGGCGCCGTCCCCGCAGCAGGCACCCCGCCCTCGGCCCAGCGCCAGTCCAGCGGCCCCGCCACCCCCTCCGACGCCCTCGACCTGAGCGATCTCGCCAGTCTCTCCCGTCTCCCCATCGACCCCTCCCTCCTCTTTGACACCTCCGCCGCCGCCTCCTCCATCGCCTCCTCCTTTGACGAGCTCGCCGCTTCCTCTTCCACCATCTACGTCGGCGGCAGCAACAGCAACAGTAACAACAACACAACCCGCCCCCCGCCCCCCATCTACGCCCACCACCCGCACCCACACCAGCGACCCCTCCCCCCAGGCATCTCCCTCGAACCCCCCACCCCCTTGGACGCCGCCGCCGCCGGACCCGGACCCCGAGACGACCCCCACCACCACCAGCAAAACCCCTGGATGATGTTTCCCTCCAGCCACACCTCCCACGTCGACGCGGGCTCCTCGGCGTCGACGCGGCTGGGGTCGTCGTCGTCGGACAGCGGTGGGGCCCTGAGCATGAGGGGCGGCGGCAGCAGCGGTCTACTCTCGTTTTCGTCGCTGGGGCCGCGGAGCGCCGACGCGCCGTTTGACGTGCCGGAGCGGTATCGGGTGCACGAAGCGATTATCGGGTCGGAGAAGGAGGACGGGAGCTGGGTCATGATGTTCAGGAAGCTCGGGGGGTTGCAGGGGGGGTGGGATGTCAGGACGGAGTGGGTTGCTGTTGCGTGAGGGGTGGGGGTTGTGTGTGCATTTTTGGCAGGGGAGGGGGGGCAGGAGTGAACATATATATACCCTGGGTTTTTGTATTTTTGGTGGCGAGCGGGTTCGTTCTGGGCTGTTGGCGCGGTAGTGTAGCACATAGCGAAGGCAGTTGGGATGGTGGGTGGTATTTTTTTGGTTATTTGGCTGGAATTTTCGGACTAGTCATCGGGTGGCTAGTATATATGAGCGTAACGATTTGTTGGAAACGGGGCTGGACTCGGCGGACGGCGGACGGTTTGGGAGGAGGAGGCGACATGATTTCGTGGGGGGACATGTAGACGCCGAGGGAGAGATAAACGGTGCGGTTCTAGAAGATATATATACATACCTATTTGTACAGGCCGCGCTGACCCTCCGAGCGACGTTCACGGTGGAACTGGAGACACCATAAGTGTAGCGGCGGCATGGTTCGGGCTCCCTCCCGGTGGGTTTCTCATGCGAGGTCCTTGTGTTTCTGAGGTGAGATTGTCTAGTCTGGGAGTGGAGGAGCCAGGAGGGGTCGGTCGCGGAGCGAGAGGGGGAGGCCTTGCGTTGGAGGTGGGGGTCGTCTACCGGTAGACCGAAAGAGTGTGTCTTTATGTTCTTATTGATGCCCACGGCTTGGAACCTTTCATTACGGGCTTGTTTCTGGTCGGCCTGTGGCTGAAGTGGGGGAAGGGAGGGGGGTGTTGAAACTGGTCAACACCAAACAAAGAGGTACCTAGGTTTTGTCAAGCACCACATGAGCTACCGATTTTACACCGGTTGACTAAATCATGACCACCCCCCCGAAAACCGTTTTTTCATGAGATCAAATCGGTTATTTACGTGGTTTACTTCAATTGAAGTATGCGGTATGAAGGAAGCTTCGACCTACCGTCCGTTTCTCAGCACCTTGCGTCAGTGACGACATGCATGGAAAAGTCCGTGGTCCTCTCACTATATGCTACTCACTCACGCCTGTTCTATCGATCACCTGTCTTTTTGAACCTCAGCAGCGCCCTATACTTACTGGACCCCTTCGAGTCCTACGCAATCTTACCTATATCCCTAGCCATCCCTTTCATCAACTCGTGGGAATAGCGCTCAACACCAACATCAACCTCCACCAGCATGACGACACACCAACCTTCCATTGCCCCCGCCCCCAAAGTCGGCGACCGGGCGCCCGAATCAGACCAAGTCTACTTTCCCAACACGAAACCAGTGCTGCTAGTCTTTCTCCGTCATTGCGGCTGCCCCTGTATGAACTTCTCTCCTGTCCCGTTCGTGGGTGATGAAGTGGGAAGTTCAGAGGAGGCTGACAATAAGACCAACCTACCGAGGAGGAAAACAGTCGCCGAAAAGACCTTTGTCAACCTGACCAGATTCTCCCTCGAGCATCCCGAGATCAAGTGCATCGCCGTGTCGCGTATGTCGACCCCCTTTCCCAAGCCCCCACAACCAACCCCCCACTAACCCCCCTCCAGACTCCTCCCGCCCAGCAACCGACAAATGGGTCGTCCTCGTCGGCGGAGAGTACGTCCCCCCTCCTTCCCCCCTTAACCTGCCCTGACCTTGTCCTGCACACACCTAGATGGGACACCACCATCCTCGTCGACGAGTCTCGCGCCCTCTACCGCAAATGGGGCCTCCCCGAGTCCTCGTCGTGGCTCCCTGCCGGCGGCCCGCTGTACCTGGTGCACGCATACCGGCTGGGCAAGGATGAGGGGATCTGGGGCACGGGGCCGATCGAGGGGGACGCGACGGGCACGCGGGCGCAGATGGGCGGGGCGTTTGCGATGGATGCGGGCGGGGTGGTGAGGTGGTATGGACTGTCTTCCTCTCCTTCTTCCGGGGGTGGCTAACTGGGAGCAGGGCCAAGGTGTGTACCTCGGCGGATGATATCCCCAACTTTGACGAGGCGCTTAGGGCGTTGGGGCCGGTTAAGGCGGGGCTGGCGTGGCATGAAGTCGGGTTGTCTTGAGGTGGTCTTGTCTTGAGGTGGGCGTTTCGGCTGGACTGGGGTGGACTGGGCAAGAAAGGCAATGGCGGATAGGGGGTTGTTTGTATATGTGCTTTGACACATCCTTTGATCACCATACTGTTTAGGGCGGTGAATTGTAAGTCTGCTTGTATCGACTCCTCAAAAGATCCCTTCTAGACCAGGTTCAGCATCGTACCATGATTTCCGTCTTCGTCTGATCCAAGATCCCCCACCAAGATATCCTAAGCACCAAAAGTTGGATCCAACCCCGAGATTGTATGTCTAATACACCAAACGCCGAAACCGGAGAGATAATATCTCAAACACCCACACCCCACGGTTCTTATCGAAAGACCTCCTCGACTGCACTGGCAACCCTTTCTACAATCTCCTCCACCAATCGACCGGTGATGTTGTAGGCCGGCATGACCATGATGTGGTCCCCTCTGCCACCTCCAGCACAGCCCTGACCGTGGTACACAAGAACCCGGAAATCCTTCAACGCGACCCTGAAAATCTGATGCGAGATCTGCAGAGCCGGATCAAACGGCTCCTTCGTCTTCCTGTCCTTGACGAACTCGATTCCCCAGAAAAGCCCGCGGCCGCGGATATTGCCCACGTTGGGATGACTGCCGAGCCTTTCTTCCAGGAGCCGCTCAAGGAGCCGCCCCTGGGTTCTGACGTTGGAAAGGAGCTTCTCGTCCTGGATGATCTGCTGGACCTTGAGTGCCGTCGCCGCCACGACTGGGTGGTTCTGGTAGGTGTGTCCGTGCGTGAAGGCCTTCTCGTCTTGCCTCATGACCTCTGCAATCGTTTCCCCGACCAGGAGCGCCGACGCGGGTTGATATCCGCCCGAGAACCCCTTGGCAATGGTCTGGAGGTCCGGCACTGTCTGCTCTTGCTCCCACGCATGCAGCGTCCCCGTTCGGCCCATGCCGCACATGACTTCGTCAAATATCATGAGGGCGCCGTGTCTCTCGCACACCAGCTTCATGGCGGAGAGGTACCCCGGGACGGCTGGCACGCATCCCAGAGCCGCGCCGACTGTCGGTTCAAGGATGACGGCGGCCACGGTGGTGGGTCCGAGGCGCTGAAACGTGTCTTCGAGCTCTTGTATCTTGCGAGCGACGAACTCCGCGTCGGACTCTCCCTCGAGGCGCTGGCGGTATGGGTTGCAGGAAGAGATCCGGTGGAATTGGGATAGCAGCATGGGTTCGAACGGGCCCCGCCGAACGACATGTCCGGACGCGGATAAGGAGCCGATGGTGGTGCCGTGGTAAGACTCCCAGCGGGTGATGAAGTTCACCCTCTGCGGCTCGCCCTTCCAGACAAAGTATTCTCGGCTCATCTTTAGGGCCGCCTCAACTGCCTCGGAGCCTAGAGAGAAACTTGTCAGCGATATTGTTCTTCGGTGTCACACAAGGATGGCTCTTACCAGAGCACATGATGTAAACTTTCTGCATCCGTCCACGCGTACTCGCTATGAGCCAGTCTGAGAGAGCCTGGACAGGGGCCGTTTTGAAGTGTGCGTATGAAACGTATGAGAACGCCTTCATCTGGGCCATGGCCACCTTGATGACATCCTGGCGGCCGTGACCGATACAGGCAACCCCGGCACCGCCACAGCCGTCCAGGACCTTTTTTCCGTCCACTGGGTACCAGTAGTGGCCTTTTGCCCTTGTTAATAAGGAGAGCTCATCGATGGTGCTACCGGGTCTTTTGTCTGCCAATGTCTCTGTGCTGCTATCGGCTCCACCCTTATACTCAAGAATGGCCGGGTGGGGCGAGGGACGTGAGAGGAGATGGCCCATGTCGGCGAGTAGGGACAAATATTCAAGACAAAGTGTTGCCAATGTGTGGAGTGGGTAAGGGCTGCAAAGATATGACACTGGGCTGGCAATGTCGACGAGAGGCGGCTATGTTTTATACATGTTGAAGATGGCATATCTGCCTACCTACTTTCTCAACTTCCTAACCTGGCCCTGTTTGCAACCGCAGATGCCGACACGGGGTGACAGTCGGACGGCTTGCCCCGGCGAGAACCATCGATTCGGTGAGTCAGATAGGTCGCGGCACGAGGCGGCGGCATGGATGGGAGCATGGCCTGTGGTTGATGCTGCTAGAGGCAGGCTGTGACCAGACGACGGGGTCTGCGGATGGCTGAGGAGGGTGACCCGGCAAAAAGTCGGGGGCCGGACGGGAGGGATGGGGGAAACGAGTGGACTGGCCATTCTCTTTGCCCATGGCCGAGTGTGATGGCAATCGGGTACACGGCCGTGTTGCAATATCTGCTGCCGGCCCAGGGAGACGAGCGAGAGGGAAGAGGAGGAGGGAAGAGAGCATCTCTCCCTAGTCGGCCGGCGATGAGTGGCTAGTGGCCGGTGGCCGGTGGCCAGTGTGGCACACCTTCCCGTCATTATTTTAACACGAACTATCGTGGGCGCGCAGAGAAGGAGCATTAAAGTGACAAGCGCAGGCGCAATGTTGTGTTTCCTACTCGAAGCAGGCCGTTACCTGCTTTTGCCATACAACATCATCGTCGTGCTTGCCCCTCCGCCCCTGCTCTTGGCCATCCCCGTTTGTTTGTTTGCCGCACCAAGCTTGCCGTTCCTTCCTTACAGACAGCCTTAATGATTCGAGAGCTCCAAATCAGCTGATTCTCGGAAAGAACTCCATTCAATGGTGGAAGATACATGGAAGCAGCCACTTTTGGCCAACCCGAGCTCTAAACCTTCAGCCGTGGTTTTCCGTGACGTCAGTTTGCCGGTCTCTCAACAAACTACACTCACCCCCAACACCCCAGGAGTCGCCGCCGATGCGTAACGTCGCACCTTTTTCTCTCGACAGGATCGACAGCCTCACCCCTTGCGCGAGGGTGGCCTGACCCTCCATTCGACAAGATATCGCACCGTCGACAGAGTCGGGTCGGGAGACCCGTCGTCCGCACGACAGAGCCGTGTTCCATCGTCACCGAACCCCCATGTCTCGCTCAGCTGCCCTCCATCGACTGTCCACGCTCCCGTCGGGTGAGGGTCTCGGGTGGATAGGGGCATCGCCGGCCGGAGACGATAACCTCGCCCGCCGGTGACGGGAAACCACAGTCTGCCGACAGAGCATCGTCCAGAGCAGCTCTTCGGCTACGCAGTCAGCCAGAGCATCACATCGGCAGGGACGGGTGTACAAGAAAACCAAGGAGGAAGTACTGCATGTGCAGTACGCCGCAGGATTGCGCGCACCAGCGCCGAGTCCGCGCTACGCGTCTGCTGTTGTTGACAGCTTTTGCCATGTGGTGGCCGACAACTGGGCTATGAGCAGAACTCTCGGTCCGGATCCAAGTTGCTGGGTCGTCGTTGCTACACAAGAAATCCGGTCTGGTCAGCCGCCCCGGCGTTTGGGCATCCTCACTGCCGACGGCTTCGGCATGGACTGCGGGACTCGAGAGATGGCCAGACCAGCTCTGTCCCGAATATGGGGGAATTGTGTTCTTCCCTCTCCCTCTTTTCTAACAGCTTTCCGACCCTGAGCCCATGATGCTCGGCCCGCCACAGGCCATAGACCAGTCAGGAAATCATGACCACACGCACTGCTCTGCCAGCACGGCACACTGCACGACCAGCGGGAAGATGTGCCAAATCCGGAAGCCTCTCGACGAGAAACGGAGCGGCCGCACGCGCCAGGTGCCATGATACAGGTGCAATGTGAAGTGGGCAAATATCCATCGAGACCTGCGACCGGACAGATGCAGGGCCTTGGTGGGAAAAGGGCATGGCATGACATGTTCTGCCACACCCCCTGCCATGTAGTCTTGGATATTATTGTGACTGACATGATGCATGTGCGACAGTCAGAATGGAGAGATCCCTGCCGAATGGCATCCTGTTGGCCTGCCTGAGAAGGCATGCCGCCGAGGTGGGTTCAAGCTTCTCGTGACGCCTGGGGCGGATGTTCCTGAGAGCAACTTACACAAACATCAGGTTGACAGGTGTCGTTACGGGTGGACAACCCCCCGGCGACCAACCACTGGTAACATCGAGAAGGGCCGGGGCCGGGGCCGGGACCGGGCCATGCTACGCCAAACACAAGCCCTCCATATCCCTAGCACTGTCATCATGCCGACTTGACTCCATGGCATCCTCGTACCCTTCGGTCAGCAAACTAGTCACGGCACCAAGGCACGGCGCGTCTGCTGGCTCTTCCATGTTTTCCATCTACACAGTATGGAGAGGGGTGCCCGGTGTAACGATACACCGATACCTCGAACTGCATGTCAACCCAATGAAGGACGGGAACACGACAGGAGACCAGGCGTGACATGACAAGGTCGGCAACGGGACCGCAGTAAATCGGACTACACGGGGCCGCTCACCCTTTTCGCCGCCTGCCGCCTGCCCCCCCCTTCCATCATCCAGAGGGAGACAGGAAGCCCAACGTGATACAGAGGGGTCCCCACGTCGTCCAACTACCGGCGGGAAACGCACCGATGTACCTCTTACCTAGCTTGTACTTCCTACGACAAAGAGGATACAGACGTCGGCTTTCGGCACGCCACCTACATAATGTTTCCCTTGTCATCTTCAACTTGACAGGGCCCAATTATCTCGCGATGCCGACCTGTCCCGGCCCGTTGACCGGCTCGCTGACCGGCCCGAGCATCTTCGCCAATCACGGAGCAAGTGAGCTAGCCCCGTCCTCGGTCATCAACAAACAGCAAACTCGGCACCCCTCTCTCCCACATCTATGCCGACCTGCAGCCCCGGCTACCTATTTCTGACGTGAACATGATGTAATTCACCAACGGAGCAAATTCGAGGCTACGGCGGTTCCGGCGGCCCTCCTTTCATGCTGCCAGGAAAATATGACATGCAGGCGCTGGCAAACCCATGCCATGCAAACAAGCGGTCGGTCTAGCCACAAAGCAAGAGGGTAACAGCAGACGGCCGTCGATGGGGTCCAGACTCCGAAGCAGCCGTGGCCTGATAACGGGGCATACGTTGCCAACGGGCATGGGGGAGGAATACAAGTTTCACCACCCGTCCATCATCCATCCATCCGCGCGCGCACACCAGACGCACACGGAACACGGCGCCCCTTCCGGCCCGGCCTTCGGCGTGGTACATGCCGGCTTCAGCTCTACGGCTGTCGGCCACGTGCCCGCTCTGGCGTGGGCCCCGAATACTTCGTCTCACACCGGCACAACAATGCGGGCATACCCGAGAGGTCGAGAGCCCAAACCGAAGCTTTCCTCTCGGAGTGTGTCTCCCCTTCCCCGACTGACTTCTCTTGGAGACACCGCAGACTAGAGGCACATCATTCGCCCTTCCGCCCAGCAGTGACTGGCAATCATGGCTCTTGGCCACCTCCGTGGCACACCTCCCATTCATTGAATAAAATGTCCACCCAGACACGCGATCACTTGCCATCCTAAACTGAACCTAGATGGCGCCCCCCCTCTCCAACTCCAAGTCTGGCACCTTTCAACGTTGAATAAAAATGTTCACCCAGATACGCCGTCACTTCCCATCCTATACTGAAGCTGGACGCCCCCCTCCCCTCTCTTAATACTTTACCCCAAACCCCAAGCCCGGCAACAGCCTCCCCTCCGAATCGCGACGGTCCTCCAAACCCACTCATAGTTATCCTCCTACAAGGAGGTCACGGAAAATGGAGACTAGCAACCCGGCCTCGCACATTCCACATTCAGTTCACGGTGAGTTTTTAGAAAACCAAGGCAAGAAAGACCAGCAATTACTGATTACTTCGACATCCATTTACGCTACCAACACATGCCGTGAGCAAAAATCGCCAAAGAATGGGACAGAAACTCTCAACATGTTGCTGTCGAGACTCTTTTAGCTTCTTCCCTGCCCCAGTTTTCCTTCGTCGCCACGTCCCTCGCAGGCGGAATAACCTCAACACCTAAAATTGACGACGGACCCCCGTGCCCCCGATAAAGAATAAACGACGGCGGGTATACTAATAGTACATGCGCAATCCGACAAAAAGTGACCTTGCTCAAGGGGACAGGTGTTGAAGAGTAGCGTGACAGGGTGGTGGGATGGTATTGTAATAAGCAGTAGGTTGCTGATGGGAACAGAATACGACAAAATCGCTTTCGGGCCGTCGAGGGAAGGATAATATGGGAGTGGCATAGATTGATACATCTTCCTCGCGCCTCTGAGCGCCCTTGAAACTGGCCATGATCGAGTTCCGCATAGCCTGCAACCCGGGGATAGAGGTTGGGAAATGCCGACACATAATTATGCCGGAAAGAAAATCGATGGGCGCAAAGCATCGCTCACGGTTGCGTTTCTCGAACCGGCGATATCCTAGGCACCGCTTACGGTCCCTGCGCTAGCGCTCGATGGTCCGGGTTGGATTTGCTTTCCCTGGGCGACGGGGGCGTGGAAGCTGCCGATGCTTTGGAAGCCCCTGCAATCGAATGTCAGTATGGGTGCGAAACTGATAGAAGGGCAGGCCGGCTTACTTGGTAAGGTCAAAGCCGCCTTCTTCCTCGGGCTCAGCTGAGCTTGGCCTCGTCGGGCCCTGGACCGGCGACTTGCTCCGCGACGTCCACGGGGGACTGCTGCTCTGGGGCGGCAGCCCCGCTAGCATCTTGGAGGGGCTGAGATCGAGCTGGGCAGCAGGCTGTAGCGGTGTACTTCCATAGTCGGCATACTTCCAGAATGGGGCGGGGGAGCTCGTGGGCATGTGCTGGCTCGGTCGCTGTGCCGTGCTGGGGGGAACAAGGCGGGGATGGACACGGTGTGGTGCCGGCGTGACAAAAGACGCACCTTCTTCTTGCAGATACGACGACGTCAGCGTCGGGGATCCCGGCACGTTCTCGACGAGGCCGAGCGTGCTCGAGGTGGCCGCCGACTTCCTAAGTCGGGGCAGGGGGCTGCCGTCTAGTCCGGCACCAGGCTCGCCGGGCAGGGGCTTGCGGGAGCTGCGCACCGGAGTAAGATGCGAGTCGCGAAGCGCCGACCGGGGCTGGGGAGATCCTGTGGGGGAGACCTTCCGCTTTCGCACCGAAGTGGGATCTCTAGCGGCCATGTCTTTTGGGCCAGACGTTATGTAGTTGAGCTGGCTGGGGGAGGAAGGGTTCGAGGAGCCCCGGTGGCCACCGCGACCCCCGCGGTAGGCGTTGTGAATCATCTCGTCCCGGCTCTCCGGGACAAGCTGCCACTTCATGCCTTTGCCGGGTTCGTCGGTGGTACGGGCCACCTTTTCAAAAGCCTTGTTCAGAGACAGGTTGTGTCGGATCGAGTTCTGAAACCCTGTCAGCAATTTACGCGAATCAACCTAGACCGCACGGCAGCTTACCTGCCATCCGCCTGGTGGCTGGACACGATAGTAGGAGTACCGCGACATGATGAAGTTGTAGATGCCGGCGAGGTTGAGCTTTTCGTCCTGGGTCGAAATGATGGCCTGCGTGATCATCTGGGCATAGCTGTACTGCGGCTTGATCTGGCTGTTTTCGGACGAACTGAGGTCGATTTCGCTGTTCATGAGGATGGAGCCCGTGGCCCCGTCCACACCAGGCGTTTTCTGGACAGTGGACATAACGCGGGCGCGGACCGACGGCGGCGTACCGAGACGCTTGTAGTCGGGCGGCGCCGGGGCCAGAGACCGCTGGGAGCCTTGGGTGCGGGCGGCCTTGCCGTGCGGGCTCGACTGCGAGGCAAAGCTGTCGCCGCCCGAGGGGAGGGGGTGACGGCCGAGCGCCGACTTGGTAGGGGAAGCAGCACGCACGATCTGAGCTCGCTCAAGGTACTGCCTGGCGATGTGGAGCTCGCCGAGCTCGGTCGGAAGGGCAAACATCATTTCGACGCCGCCAATCTCCAGGATATCGCCGCTGCCCAGCGGGCCGGTCTCGTTCTGCTTCCAGGCAATGCCATTGACCTTGAGGGCGTTCCGTCCTTTAACCGACAGCCACCACTTGTCCTCATTGCTGTTAAACTGGATGCTGGCATGCAGGCGGGACACGACCTTACTGGGCCCGAGATCAATGTGAACGGCCGATGCATCGTCGCTGTCGCTGGCCTCGGGGTCCGGGCGACGTTGCGCAGCTTGGGCAGGGTCAGAGGAGCGACCGATGTTGACGATGAGCTTGGTGACATAGTAGGTCCAGTCCTGGGCGGCGATTTTTGCGTAGGCCTTGACGCCGTCCTTGTTGGACTCGTGGATGCTGTTGCTGTGGTCGCGACTGGCCTGGACGGGCGGGTCGGGCGCGATGAGGCACTGCGTCACGCGCGTGACAATCTCATCTTCCTCCATGTTGGCGATGGAGTGATCGGCGTGGAGGGAGGAGTCGCCCTCGTCGGCAGGCTCGGGGTTGGGTGTGTCGTCGGGCTGCTCGGAAGCTGTGTCAGCGCCAGGGTCAAAGAAAACAAAAGGCCGACTTGGACGGTTGCGCGTGGCTCGAGTCGCCGAGGACAAAGAGGTGCTGTGTTGATGGAAGGAGCGAAAAAGGGAGGGGAGGGGTGTTGCGACACAGGTGAGCAACGGTCGCTTTTTTCCTTTTTCTTCGGTGTTTACCTTCTTTCGCCGTTTTGAGGGGCGCGACGGCGACGAGTCGTCAGCGACGACAGGGTCGTCGCCATCCTCGCGATGACTTCGTTTCCCTGGAGAAACCATGATGTTTACAAAGAGAGGAGGAGCGTCGGCTTCTTCATGAGTGACCTAGGGTGGTCCTATCAATCCGACAAAGGGGATCCTGGAGGTTGGGGTCCGATGGGAGCCGGCCCGTCCAAAGTCCGACCGAAATCCGTCAAGGGTGTTTGGTTCGGGGGTATTGATGATGAGGTGATTGGTGATTCGATGAAAATCGCCGAAGAATAAATAAAAAGGTGATGGGTTGGGGGGGGTTCGAAATGGACGATGGGATGGAACGTTTGGTGGCAGGAGGAGGGAGGTTGGCTGTCCTGGACCGAATGGAGACTGCCGCAGTTGCCGTTTCGTGTGAGGAAACGATTGCAACAAAAGGTGGTCGGGCAGCCTCTTCTGCTGCTTGCGCAGGGTCGGCGATTGTTTTTTTTATCCCTGGCCAGGGGCGGTGCGATGAAAAGCGGGTTTCAACAGCCCAAGAGGCCTTTTCGCCTTTTCCGGTTTCCAACAAGAAATTCCGTGTCGCGGGGTCAGGGGACGGCGAGGGCAGACCTCGATCGGCCAGCTGGGTGAGGTGGGAGGGCTGGGGGTCGGGGGAGGGTTTTTGGAAGGGGGGAAGTGGACGATTGATTTGTTTAATTGAACACACGAGTCTCCTGGCCGATTTCTAGGTTTTCGCGTCTGCGACTGAAAGGGCACGCGAGGCAGAGGGACGGGCGTGGCCAATCACTGCATCGCAACTGTGCAGGTGACTGGGGCTGGAAGTGGGGGTGGTGCACGTCCCTCTTGTCACCAAACAATGGGAAAAGGAGTTCGAGGTAGGAGGGGCTCGGGGCTCGGAGGCGCCCGCACGTATTTCGCTCTCAGCACTGTTGGTCTTGACACTTTTGAAGCAGTTGCCTCCATTGCAGCAGGCTGTGCAGTTGCCCGTGCCCTAATGCTCTCATTGCGATGCAGGCAGAGGCAACGTTTCCATCTCAACATCCCAACATACTCTGTTCCTTGCCTCGTAGCTTCATCCATGACCTGCTCTGTTTCCGAAGTCGTCCGTCAACGCCAAGTTTCCATCTCTCGCCGCTTGCTCTCCATCATGACAACAACAACCCTAGAGGATTCCCACCACGTGTCCAACTTCAATGCCATTTCCCCACCGTCCCAACAAAGAGTCTATCTGGATGTGCCGCATTTCGGTGGCTAGAAATCATGCATGGACCCAACCTCCCGAAGCTCGCAATCCAACTCCACTCCGGAAAAGGCAGAGCCCTCGAGCAACAGATGAAATAATGAGTCTCGAATTTCTTGTGGCATTTACAATTTAGACATTAGGCATCACTGATACCCACAGCTTGGGATCATGATGAGGGCTTTTACAAGCCGTAACCCATTCCCACCAGCCCCCGTCTATCTAACATGTACAGGTTCCCAATCAACCCTTGCTCCCAAAACGCCCACAAGCTTCAAGTCCCGCATATACAATCTTCACCTCAACGTTTTCTTTGCATCCGCCTCACCTGCGGCAATCACATCCTCCAACCGCCACCTAGGGGGCTTGATGATGCCCTCCAGCCCATTTGCCCGGCGCCACTCCTTCTCCATCTCGGGGCTGACACCAGCGGGAAGCGGCTCCGCACCGCCCGCCATACCAGTCGAGTACTTGATCTGCAAAATGTCGCCCACCTCGTCGCACGCTGCCAGGAGACGGTCCATGTCATCCTTGTTGTGCGCAGAAGAGACGCAGAACCGTGCACGGGAGCTAATGAGAGGAGTAGCCGGGTAGCCGACGACTACCACGGAGATCTTGCGCTTGAGCATCTCATGGCTAAAGGCCGAAATCTTGGCGGGGTGGTACAGCATGATGGGGATGATGGGAGAGTCGTCGTGTCCGGCCACAATGAATCCAAGACGCTTAAGTCCGAGGCGGAGGTAGCGAGAGTTGAAGGCGATGCGCTGCAGGCGCTCCTCGCCCTGTCCGGGGGCAAGATCGCCCGAGATGATGCGGAGAGAGGCCGAGATCTGCATGAGGACTGAGGGGGCAGGGGCCTCTCCAAGAAGGGTCGCGGCGTTGGTGCTCTTGAGCTTGTCGATAATGTGCTTGTCGGCGGCAATGTAGCCTCCGTTGGCTCCGAAAGACTTGGTCAGGGTGCCCATGAGAATTTCCACCTCGGCAGGGTCCACACCGAAGTAGTCGCAAACACCGCGTCCGCGAGGGCCCAGCGCACCGATGCTGTGAGCCTCGTCGACGTAGAGGGAGCACTTGTATTTATTCTTGAGCGCGATCACGCCTGGAAGGTCCACCATGGTTCCCTCCATCGAGTAGAGGCCCTCGACGGCGATGAGAATCTTCCTCCAGGGGCGGTGAGTGCGCGGCTGGCCCTGAGCAATGGCTTCGCGCAGGATCTTCTCAAGATCGGCCATGTTGTTGTGCTTGAAGGAACGGATGACGGCGCCCGAGAGACGGGCTCCGATGCGGATCGAGGCGTGGTTCAGCTCATCCGAAATGATGAGGCAGCCCTTGGAGACGAGCGCCGGGAAGGAGCCGGCATTAGTGACGAAACCCATGGAGAAGACCATGGCGGCCGGCTTCCCGACAAACTGGGCGATCTCGCGCTCCACCTCGAGGGCGAGATCAGAGGTACCCGAGTCGGCGCGGGGGCTGCAGCTGGTGAGACCATACTTGCGAACACACTCCTCAACGGCATCGGCGCAAGGACCCTCGGACTGGGCGAAACCGAGGTAGTTGTACGAGCTCATGTTGAGCGTCTCGGTAAAGGTGCCGGTAAACTTGTAGCTGCGGTTGAAATCCTCCGACTTGCGGTCGATCAGGGTGATGAAGCGGCCCGGCACACCGGTTGTCGGTCGCGCGAAGCAGTCGTCAATGCGCATCTTGAGCCTGCGGACGTAAAAGTTGTCAAAGTCGTCATTGAGCGGGGCGTAGCCGTTCGACTCCTTGAGGGAGTCATAGTGCTTCTTGTTTCCAAACCGCTTGCCAAAGAAGTCGCGGGCGTGGCCGCAAAAGATGAGGATGAGGTAGCTGATGTAGGTGGTCAGGACGAAATAGTAGGGCGGCTCGTCCTCAACGGGCGCTTCCAGGGGCCCGCCGCGATGGGCACTGACGTAGAGGTGGCGAGGGCTAAGGAGGGGACCGAACTGGGCCTCGACACGTCGTCGTTTCCGGGCCTCGTCGGCGGACGGGGGCTGGAAGAGCATGGTCGTCAGCTCATCGGAGTTGACATCGCCCGCGGTGGCCGTCGAGAGAGAGATGGTCGGGAGAGGAGCCGTCGGGGGCGCGATGCCCTGCTGCTGGTTGTGCATGGCTTGGAGGGCCTGCTGCGCCGTGAGGGTGTCCTTGGACTTGGGTGACGAGGAAAAGAGCTGGGCCAGGCGGCTGCCCCCGGATCGAGAGGGCCTTCGCTCGGCCTTGGCCTCAGACTGAGGCATGCCGGAGGTGAAGGGATTCGACAACTTTCGAGGCATCTCCCGGGCAGGAGGGGCGCGGTGGCAGGCGAATAGCTAGGAGTCCTGTTGACTTGAAAGAATTATTCGCGATCGATGGCGCCAATGGATGCTGGGACTGCAGAGTGTCAGTGATTGATCTGAGAGGTACCGGTTGACGGTATTGGCGCCAATGCTTTCCCAAATGAAGATGTTCTGGAGGACAGCCGCAAGTGACGCCGCTAAGGCAGGTACCGTCCAAGTTGTCCCTTCTGGTGGGCAGGCCAGCGGGGGCTCGCGGGAGCACGGAGTGGAAGCTCAATGCAGCACAGGCGGTTTGTGACGAGGCAGGCGGTAGTCCACAGCCCGCAGTCCACAGGCGGTGGGAAGGGGGAAGGGCAAGGGAAGGGGTAGGTGTGTAACTCACTGTGCTCGAATGGCGGGTGCGGGAGCAGCGAATTGAATCGCGGCCACGAGAGTCGACGTCCGTCGGGATGCGTCGAGTGGCGAGCACTGGACAGCCCGTCGAGGTGGTGCGAGTCGAAGCTGCAACCGACGAAAGACCGGAGGAGAGCAGCAGACGGACAGACGGTCGAGGCCGGATTCAGGTAGGTCCCGTCGGAAAGGTCTCGAGACTTGACGGAGTTCGATCGCCGTCACCCTGGGCTGTGCAGCGCACTCCTTAGCGGGATGGCATCCAAGAAACCGAAGCCGACAACAAGAGGCAAAGGCACACAAGCGCAAGGGAGACAAGAGATGGAGAGAGACAGGAGAGTCGGGAGTCGGGATTCGCGAGGTAATGAGGCGGGCTCGGCGGGCAGGGAAAGGGTTTCTCTCCTAGGAGGAACGAGTGGAATCGCGACCGGGGTGCTGAGCCCAGGTCACCAGTGAGCCGTCCGCCTGCTCAGACTAGCACACGCCAATTTGCCTCGCCCCTGGTTATCAGCCCCTGACCAATCACCCAATCGCGGTGGTTCTGGCCGTGCTGTCGACTGCCGAGCCCTCCGAATCGCCGATGCGGTGCGAGATCATATCATCTGGGGGTGACGCAGCACTGAACATGAGCATGTCTTTGCGATTTCTTTTTCTTTTTTGTCAGGAAGAATAAATGCCTACACATTCACATACGCGGCATGTGTTGGTGATGGGCAGCGGCAGCGGCGAGATGATGGAGCCTTAGGGAGCTCCCTCCGACATTGCAGGCCCTTGGGTGGATGGGGTCATCATTGGGTGGTTCGCAATCTTTTGATGTTAGGGCAATGATCTGAGCCCGGGTCCAGACCTGGGCAAGCAAAACGCAGACGAGCCACGGAACCCCTCCAGAAACATGATCAAGAAGTGGCATGTTTGTCTTGTTGTCGAGTCGCTTCGCAACCCTCGTCATTGCTCGGCGGTGGCATGATGCATCTGCACCCCAAGCGCATGCAATTCGGCGGTGGGATGGCGTTGGTGGATGCGTATTGGAGAAATAGAAAAGCGCCCGGAAGCGTCGGGATGCGGCAAGCTGGAAAGCGGGAAGCTGATTAATCCCGTGCTCACGGGTCTGGACGGAGCCGAGACGGCCGGAGTCAGCGAATGCAACAGTCCAGCGACTTTGAGCCAGGAATTCTTCCAATGACTTTTGGCGACTCCCCGGGTGGTTTCCGAGCGGCGTATGTCCTTCAGCAGGATGCAGTTCCATTCTTCCAATGCCGGCTTAGCTCGAACTAGTTTGTTTGAACTTGAAGCGTTGGACTTTCGACAACGCTGACTATCTGTTTCTCTTGGGCGCAGCATCAGCAGCGGGGTGGTGATGGCCACGGCCGCGAGGTTGGAGGAATGTGGTCTGTTTGCGGGTTCTGACAAGAACAAGAGGTTTCAAAGTCGGGAGCGGTGCTTGGTTGATTGCGGAGAATTTCGGCCTCGCCCCGGCTTCCAGCGGCATCCCTGACCCATCCAAAGATGCAGAAGCCGCGGCGAGCCTCGGGCCAGATAGACATGGAACCCTACCCACCTGCCCGGTACCTGCTTCAACAAGGCGGGCGGGCCGAGAGAAGCTCCATTCACAGGCCACAGACAGACTGGAGCAAAGCTGAAGAGGCTCTGAGACTCATGTGGAGGACCCCTCAACCCGTATCGGTTCCCCGACTTCGGGATTCCTGGTGGGCGTTTCTTTCCTCGGCTGCTCCCCATCGTCAATCGTCGTGACAAGTCGACAAGTCCACAACCGTCAAGTCCAGCACTCCTCGAGCACCTCAATTGACTCCTCTGCACCCCTTTTATCATAATTTTGCCTATCTGGGAACCACCTCCCCCACCCAGTCTTCACCATGGCGACCGAACTCTGGCGACACGAGAATCCCAAGTCTACGCAGATGTGGAGGTTTCTCGAGCACGTCAACACCAAATACAGACTGAAGCTCGACGACTACCCCTCTCTCTATAGGTGGTCCGTCGAAAATGTTGCCAGCTTTTGGGAAGAGGTGTGGGACTTTACCGGCATCAAATCATCAAGGCGGTTCGACACAGTGAGTAACGGCAGAACCCCCTCTCGACCCCCCCCCCGGAGGCCCTTAACAATTTTCCCATCCCCGTATCCCCAACCCCATCTGTCATCACACAACCCCCATCCAAGTCCCGCCTTGTCCCATGCCCACTAAGACATCCCTAGGTCCTCCCTAATGACGCCCCCATGTTCCCCAGGCCCGACTTCTATGCCGGTGCCCTGCTCAATTTCAGTGAAAACCTCCTCTATCCCGCCAACGCCGAGGTCGCCGACTCGGACGTGGCTATCATCACCGCCACCGAGGATGAGAAGTCGCTCAAGGAGACTACCTGGGCCGAGCTGAGAGGGCTGGTCCGCAAGTGCACCAACCAGCTCAGGGCCGCCGGCGTCAAGGAGCACAGCGTCGTCGCTGGCTTCGTCGCGAACCATGTCGAGGCCCTGGTCGTTATCCTGAGCAGTGCCGCGCTGGGCGCCATCTGGACTGGTAAGTTCGACTCGAGCCTGGTGCATACCTTCTAACCAATGTTGCAGGCATCAGCCCCGACAACGGCGTGAGTGCCGTGCTGGACAGGCTCGTTCAGATCCGTCCCCAGGTGCTGTTTGCCGACAATGCCACCCTCTACAACGGGAAGCGGTGGCCCTGCACCGCCAAGACCGTCGAAATCGTCAAGGAGCTCAAGAAGCATGGCCTCGAGCTGGTTGTTGTCGTCGAGGGGCTTGCCGATGTCGAGATGGGTCTCGATGAGATCCGGAAGAGCGGCGTTCGAGTTGAGGATTTCGGGATGTGGTTGAACAGGTTTGTTTACGTCTGACCCCTTATCGTGTGACCCGTTGTTGACCCCTGTCCAGCGCCGTGGACAAGCCCCTCGTCTTCAAGCAACTCCCCCCTTCTCATCCGCTCTACGTACTATACTCGAGCGGAACGACTGGCCTTCCCAAGGCCATCATCCACACTGCTGCTGGCACCCTCCTCCAGCACAAGAAGGAGCACTTTATCCACTGCTCCATGTCATCCGCCTCGCGACTCTTCTACTTTACCACGACGAGTTGGATGATGCACCACTGGAGTGTTGTACGTCCCTAGCTCTTCCACCACCCATTCCCTCCGGCACTAACCCCACCCCAGTCCGCCCTCGCCGTCGGCGCTTCCCTCGTCCTGTACTCCGGCTCCCCCTTCAAACCACACTCCTACCTCTCCATCCCCCGCCTCCTCTCCTCCCTCAAGGTAACCCACTTCGGCACCTCGGCGGCCTACCTCATCGCCCTCGAAGCCAACACCGTCCGTCCCACCACCGACCCCACCCTCGACTTCTCGGCCCTCGAAGCCATCTACTCGACCGCCTCCCCCCTCCCTCCTTCGACCTTCTCCTTCGTCTACTCGGCCTTCCCCCCCGCGTCAACCTCGCCTCCATCACCGGCGGCACCGACATAATCTCGCTCTTCGGCGCCCCGTGCCCGCTCCTCCCCGTCCGCGCGGGCGAGATCCAGTGCGCCGGCCTCGGCATGGCCATCGGCGTCGTCGACTCAGCTTCCCCCCCGCACGCCCCCATGCTCGTCGTCCCAGCCGACGCCCCCGGCGACCTCGTCTGCATGGAGCCCTTTCCCTCGCAGCCGCTGACTTTCTTCGGCCCCAGCGGCGACGCCAGGTACAGCGCCGCGTACTTTGAGCGCTTCCCCGGGCTGTGGCACCACGGCGATTTCGTGCGCGTCGACCCCGCCACGGGCGGGCTGGTGATGCTCGGGCGGAGCGATGGCGTGCTGAAGCCGGCGGGGGTTCGGTTTGGGAGCGCCGAGATTTACAACGTGCTGACGAGGTTCTTTGCGGCGGAGATTGAGGACGCGGTGTGTGTGGGCCGGAGGCGGGAGGAGGACCGCGATGAGATGGTGTGCCTGTTTGTGGTGATGAATGAGGGGAGGAGGTTTGACGAGGGGTTGGTGGCGCGGATTAGGGAGTTTGTGAGGAGGGAACTTAGTCCCAGGCATGTGCCGGGGGTGATTGAAGAGGGGAAGGGGGGGATCCCGAAGACGGGGAACGGGAAGAAGTAAGTTTTTTTATGTTGGTTTGCTGTGGTGAAGGGGCTTGGTTGCTAACGATGGTGGTGCAGGATCGAGGTCGCTGTCAAGCAGATCCTCTCGGGGATGGAGGTCAAGACCAACGCGAGCGTGGCGAACCCCGAGGCCTTGGATTGGTTCCGGGAGTGGGCAAAGAGGGTTGCTGTTGAGGCTTGAGTACCAGGCCTGCATGGACGGGAAACAGACTACCGTTCGTTCTAGTGGACGGACGACTTGGAAAAGACGAAAACAGAATCCCATACAGGAATAAAAGGCATTAATACTATACATGGGTATACTATACATGATGGGGTTCATCAGCTCTGCACGCGTTGGTACAATCTCAAGAACCTGACCCAGAGGCGGGATGAAGGGCAGAGCCCCCCAGGCGCCAACATAGGGTTTGTTTACACCACTTCCCTTCATCGCCAAGATCCCCAGTGGCCGTAGTCGAGCGGTCATGGGCCCCCAGGAGGTCAATACATCCACAGACGACGTGGAGACCATAGTTCGATTCTCGTCGGAAGTAAAACTCCCCCTTACCGGGGGGTTTTGTAGCGGCCGACCTTCCCGTAGGGGAGTTGGGCCGTGAGCTTATTGGTTTTTTGATGGTCAGAGCCTGGTCTGCGAGAAGAAAACTTGAGGCGAGAAACCACCTGCTCATGCCACTAATCGATAAACTTTGGTGTCTACTGCTAAGCCGAGAATTGCCGAGGGGGATTAGAGAGGTTAGTACATCTTTTTCCTTCCTGCCCCTTTTCTCATTTTACCACATTATTCTCTCCCCTCCTCGTTTCCCGAGCAGATGCCAACCATCCCCCTCCAAAACGAACTCACCCATGACATCACGTCAAGGTCATCATCGTTTTATTTACTTCGTACTGTAGGTAAACTATTTTCTCCTCGCGGAAACCCGATCTTGAGAGCTTGTTCTTGCCATCATCATTCATATCCGATTCGGCTTTTCCCATCATTCATGCCTCGGTCACCAGCCATCCCCTAGCCTATCCTGTTTTCCATCATCGCCACAATGCCTCTCCAAAAGATGGCAAAAGTACTCTCCCGAAGCAAGTGTTTTCCATCCCAATCCTCATTCCCTTCCCTGTTCTGTTTGTCCATCCGTTTCCCTCCTCTCCCTTCATTCACATCACTACCTCACCGACCCAGCCCAACAATAATCACAAATACTCCCGCTTTCCCTCCATTCCAAATAAAAAAGACAAGCCAACTGACCAACCCCCCACCCCTCCCCTCAAAGTTTCAGTACCCCGGATGCCCCTCCATCCCAAACCCCCCTTGCTCCCCATCCATCACCATGAAATCTAGCAAGTCAATCCCCCCGACATTCACCCCCTCGGCCGTCATCGACACGTTCGCGTCGCCCATGTTGGAGAAGAAGGCCGCGCCCGGCGGGAGATACCACATCTCGTTGCCCGGCGCGGACCAGTCGGCGTTGTTATCAAAGAGGCCGGTCCCGCCGCCGCCACCTTCATTGTTATTGTGGTCGTGGAGCCCGGTCGGGACGGCGGCGGGCGTCGACGGGCCAAACATGGACGCCGACCCGGTCGGGTAGGGGAAGGTGCCCGACGTCATGTCCCAGGGGGTGGCCGAGATGTTGGCGGGGGTGGACGAGCGTTCTGAACGGGAGTCAGTAGGGGGTTAGAGAGGGGCGAGGGAAGAGGGAGGGCATACCGAGGGTGTGAGCGCCTTCTTTGAGCTTCAGCCACGGGTCGGAGCCCAAATGGCCTCCGTTGCCGTTGGCGTGCCCGTTGGCCGCGTCCGCCTGCTGCTGGTGGTGGTGGTGGTGGCTCGGGCTCGAGGACATGGCGTCGGGCACCGGCGGTGCGTAGATGAAGCGGTTGCGTAGGCGGCTGGTCAGCGTCTCGAGCATGTCGGCGAAGCGGATGCCGAGGTGCACGTCGTCGACGACGCAGTTGCGGAGGGCGTCGACGGTGCGGTCCATGAGGCCGATGCTGAGCTCGACGTCCGACTTAGGCGCGCCGAGGGCAAACGTCTTAAGGAGGAACATGGCGCCGCTGATGATGCGGAAGTAGGTGCGCACGGGCACGTGCTTGAGGTAGTCCCCCGGCAGCAGGCCCTCGACGACGGTGCGCAGCAGGTTGCGGCTGCCGTTGACCACCTCACGCACGTACTCTTGGTCTTCGGCGCCGAAGCCGCCGAGCTGGCCGAGCGGGAGCTTGCCGTAGTAGTGCTGCGTCTGGGGCGAGAGCTGCGGGGCGCTGTGCCCCGACACGCTGCCGCCCGCGACGGAGCCGCCGCCGCCGGCGTTGTTGGTGCAGCGCTCGACGACGGCCTGCAGGGAGAGCGAGTTGACGTAGATGCGGACGTACTCGTACTCGATGGTGAGGATGTGCTTGATGAAGGGCGGCATGGGGAAGCGCTCAAACTCCTTCCACCAGTTCTTGAGCATGGGCTGGAACTCCTTGAGCATGGTGATGTACTTTCCGCTCTGGATGATGTCGGTCGTGTGCTTGCGGTTCTGGAATAGCCGCTCGTTGCCCATGTGCATCGCGTTGCTGATCCCTGCCCAGCAATGGATGATTTGGTCGTCGAGCTCTAGGTCCGGGATGTAGTTGAACCCGTTGGAGAGCGACGAGGGATTTGTCCCTGGCGTTGCGCCCTCGACAGAGTGAGGCCGCTTCCGCACCACAGGGTCCGAGTCGCGCAGGTGCTGGGGAACCATGTTGGTCCAGCCGAGACGACCCGCGAGCTGGCTGAGATAGATTAGGAGAAGCCTCTTGATCCGGTAGGCCCTGAGACGATAGCTCTCCTCTTCGTACTCTGGTCTTGTGATGGCGCCGGTAGCCAGCAGCGCTTCAATGTCGTCAAAGACGCCCAGCTCGTAGGCGAGACCCATGGCCGTGCTCAGGAGCATCCAGCACATCCGGTCACTGCGCCAGGCGGGCTCGAGCCAGCTATCGATCCTCCTGCCGCCGCCGACGCCGGCGGCCTGTCTCTGTTGTGCCTCGTCATCGATGGGGCTCTGGTCATACGACGGCAGCAGAAGCTCGTCAATGGCTTCGTTGGGCGGAAAATGCAGCGCCCGAGGGTGCCATTCCGTCAGGATCATCAGCGACTCGATCGTCCCAAAGGTCCGGAGGCTGCCTCGGCGTAGACCACGCCACGGTGCCGTGGTGGAGCTCTGCGCTTCGTCGGCGGCCCCCGAGCCGCAAAACCCACCACCAAACGCTTCTTGCCCCCAGACTACGCGCTCAATCATGCCTCGCAGATACGTCCAGAGCTGCTCGTGGATGGCATGGGCGCGACAGGTTCCCCCGGTGCCCGGCAGCTTCCGGTATCTCGAGGCAATGGTGAGGAGGGTGACGGCGAGGATGGGTTCTTCGGTCAGGAGGGTTAGGTGGGATGCATGGCTCCGGAAGGTGGGTGGTGAAATCGGTGTGAGGGGGGAGAGGTAGTCGTAATAGCTAGGAGCATCTCGTCAGCACGTGGATCTTCCAAGAAGAAGACGGAGACATACTATGTAATGTAGTCGATTGCTTCCTGCGCCGTGAACCAGCCCGCGCGAACAAAGCGAAACCTGGCCCACGCCTTCAACGCTTCTTCGCGGCCTAGATCGACCTCGGCTTCCCGCTTGATCAGCTCGGGATCGATGGCCGGATCGGCCGTTCCGTCCCGCGGCGGAGCCTGGCGGGTCCCATAGGGCTCGCGCTCGCGGGGGTGCAGGGGGTGACGCGCGGCCGACTCATGACGCGAATGGAACGGAGCAGACTGCGAGGCACCGCCGGACGGGGCCGGACGGTGCTGGGTCTCGGAGTGCTGGTGCGGGTTCCTGTTCGCGAGGCCAACGTCAGTACGCCACGACCCGCTAGCCTGGGCAGGGCGGGGATGCACGGACTCGTCGGTGGCCGCTTTGTAGAGGAGGTCGAGGGCGTCGTGGGGTCCGTAGACCTCCCTCCGCATGACGGAGCGCGCCTCAAAGTTCTCGAGCGGCGTGTTGGCCTCGCCCGACCCGAACTCGCCGCCGTCGCCGCCCACCCCGTTCCTATCGCCGTCCCCTCGGCCTCCGCTCTTGGGCACGTCTTCGGGACGCCTCAGGGGCTGCGGGCGGCCTTGACTCCCGCCGGGGGTGAGCGGGACCTCGCTGTACAGACGGCGGTCGAAGGCGGTGACGGTGGGGGTCTCGCTGGTGGTGCGCATCGACTTGCGGCCGTTGCGGAGGATGTAGTCATCGTGGTCGCGCTCCTCGGGCTCGAGATCAATGGAATCGTCCTCGTTCTTTCTCTTGCGACGGGTGGCGCTGAAGTAGCACTCCTTGGACTCGCGGCGGCACCGCACGCAGGGCGGGTCGTGAGGATCGTCGACGGACCCGAGGTCGCAGCGCACCTTGCGGCGACGGCACGGGATGCAGGCCTGGTAGACGCGCTTGTGCTGCTGGGCGGACGCCGAGCCGTTGATGGAGCCCCCGCCCCCGCCCCCGCTAGCGTTAGAGGCGGGTGGAGGGGGCGCGGCGGGGCCGGCCGACGACGACGACGCCGGGCCGGCCGCGGGCGAGATCGGCGACAGACTGTGCTGCGCGGCCGAGAGGGCAAACTGCGACATGGCGGGCGGCCACTCGCTCGCTGCCTTGCGCTCTCTCTCTCTCGGTGGGCCGATTGGGCGGGCAGCGGCGGCGACGGCGGGAAAAAAAAGAGCTGCGTGTTCGGGTGCGCGCCGTGGGAAAGCGAGTGGTGACCGCCAAAGCCGTGACAATTATTCGTCGGATGCGTGATGGGACCCAGTCTGGGCCGAAGGGGAGCGGTTTGTCGCGGTTGTTGAGTCAGGGAGCTGGAGCTTTGGCGGAATAAATCACAGCGGGGGATTGGGGTTCGGTTCGATGGCCTATTGGGGGAGCGAGGGGGGCGGGGGTCGGGATCGGGGTCGGAGTCGGTTCCCCTTCTTCTCCTCTTTGAGGGTTTCTCAACAGCAGCAGCGCTTCTCGGCCTCACCCTCTCTAACAGGGGTAGAGATGGAAAGGAACGCAAAAGGATGCCACCGTTTCCACTGAAGTAAAGGGGACGGAAATGTGCCCACCCGCGTGGCCTGAATGGCGGTGCTTCCGTTCCAAGGTTTACGATAAGCTGCCTGGCCGGGGACTCGAGAAGAGCGAGAGAGAATGGCCATTGTGACTCGACCGTTTCGGCCTCACCCACCCATTCCATTGTTTGTGATCCCCGCCCGTTTATCGGGTTGCTGCTGGACCCAGCCAACCAGTTCCGTTCTTCTGCCACCCCAAGACCCCAAACGAGTCCTGTTCTTCAGCATATGAAAACTGAAATCCCGAGCCATCAATTGGCCGGAGGGGTACATCAATAGCTATGGCATGTTCTTCGTACATGTACCGTCACCACCTACATCTCGGTATGGCCGAGGTGAGCAAGATACCGTCTTCAATTGATGTAGCCCATCAAGGCACGAGCGTGGTCATGGGCCTCGAGGCGGCGGCAAGCGCAGTGCTTTGACAGAAGTTGTGCCACCGACGACGATAACGTTTGACCTCACGCTCAAAATCTCCTCCCAATGGATGCGCCGCGAAGAAGCCAATCACAGTCGCCCGACGCCGGGCCACATTTGGAGAGCTGAGGCCGCACTGCCTCGCCCCGGCGGCCGAGGTCACGTTCGTTGAGGTCACGAGGCTCTGGCGCCAGGGGTCGTCCAACTCCAACCTGAAAGAGCACCAAGTTGAAAAAGTCTCCCCTGACTGAAGAGCAAGGGCGAAAAGCCAAAGGGCACAAGACGTCTGTGGGGATTGGGGAGGACTCCAAATGACGAAATGGTGCCTGGAATTGACTCAACTCCGACCAGTCTTGGTCTCGTCCATGCATGCACACTACACATAGGTACCGTACCGTACCTCTGCGTATGCATCAGCACCGAATGCAGCCATCCGAACACCTTGGACATCACAATCACCACACAACCTCGGCGCAACCAAGCAAGTTTCGTCAGCTAGCATTAGCATCGACACTCCCGTCGGTCGGCCCTAGCTACATGCAGCCTGCAGCCTGCACCTGCTCGCTCGTGAAATCTGCCCCTGTGCTCCGTGCTGTTGTCAAGCAAATACCCATCCCAGAAAGCAACCTCCCCCCTCCCGAATCCAGATCGCCCTCCTCCTATCCATGAGACCAGTCCACCGACCCCCCGCCCGAACTGAGGCCTGGAAATCAGATAGACCAAGATCCAAAGCGGGGTGTCCTGGTAGGGAACCTATGAACAACCGATTTTCGCTTTGCCAGACTCCATCGACGCCAGTGTAATGCAGATCCCCGACTTCTACTCCTTGCCGTAGTAGGGAACTCAGTTGTTCCGAATCAAGATCTTCAGCCCGTTGCGGCTCACAACCGCTGGATACTCCGTGTCATTGTCCGTGTCCATGGGCTCATGGGTTTCCTAGACAATGGAGCCGTTCTTGACCTGCGCCGTTGCCGTCAGATTCGACATCATCTCGGAAAGGGAGAGGCGTCGGGGCTTACCATGAGATCCCAGAGCGCTTTCTGGACGCTCTCAGGCAGAGTATACATGTCGACGGAGAACTCGCCGGCTATCGAAGCACAAAAAATGTCAGCGCCCTTGATTTGGATCATCGACCATCGAGAAAAGTGCGTGCTTACCGTCCAGGTTCTGGTTGACATAAGTCGTCTCGTCCTTGCCGTCGTGGATGATCTGGATACACTTGAGAAGCTCCTCCTCGCCCTGCTCCACCAGAGCAGCAGCAAGCTTCTCGACATCGACCGCCGTCTTCTTCTTCTTGACCGGGTCGGCCTTCTTCATCTTGCGCTCCTCGTCCGAGGGCAGCGGACCCGTCTCGCGCAGAAGCTGCTGCAGAGCCTGCGAAGGGTTCTTGAACTGGATGGTGTGGATCGTCTCATATTGGGGCGCTCCGAAGTTGAGATCGTGCATGATGGTCTGCTTTCCGCCCTTCTCCGTCGTGAAGACATCGATGCTCATCTCGAACTCACCCCAGCCCTCGTTAGTGCACTTGAACGGCGGCTCGGTGAAGGCTGTCGGGATACCTATCAGTCGCGGCTCGGCGGGGAGAAGGAGCAGGCGAGCCCCAGACTCGACTTACTCTGGACGGGGTTGTCGAAAGACGGGTGAAGGTGGTAGACCACTTTGGTGAAGCATCTAGCAGCCTTCTCCTTGCCATCCTGATCGAGAACGTAGACCTCGACCGTCCACTCCTTCATGGGAAAGCCCTCATTGACGGCAGGCTTGTTTCTGCAGCGACAGCTCGTCAGTACCTATCTCGGGATCCCAAATCACGTCAGGTTGCAACGTACATGTTGTGCTGCTCCGTCACAATCTTGATCTTGCGCTGCGGTGGGGGTGGCCCAGGTCAGAGCGTGCTCTCGGCCGCGTTCGGAGGCGACCGTGGGAAAAATACCTCGACAATCATCTTGACAGCTTTCTTCTTCTGCGCCCGAGCAAGCTTTGCGTGGCGGGTTGCTTCTCGACGTACTACGGCTGCCGCTCGTCGACTGGTGGCTGCCTCTTGTTGCTCCCTGCGCGCCTGTTGGAATGCCCTAGCCGCTCTAGCTAAAAGTAAATTGTCAGTCGAGTGTGGTCAAGAGAGAAAGCAAGATGTGCTTCAAAATGGGGGGTCTGGAAGGAATCTGGTGGGATGGGACCAATTGAGGGGGGCTGAGGGGGGAGGAGGCATTGCCCAGCCAACTACCTAGGTAGACTGGGTTGCAGACAGGGCGAGGTATTCCAGTCAAGAGAAAACTGCCTGGGGGTGGAGGAGGGGGCTCCTACAGCTGTATCTTCGGCTCTAGTTGTGATTTTTTGTCTGAAAGTTATGGTGGGGGGAGAGATCGAAAATTGGGTGGTCGCGAGAGGTTCTCAATCTGGATTCCGTTCACGCGCGTCAACAACGTACCTTGCTCTGCTTCGCGGGCAGCCCGCTGTGATACAGCGGACATGACGGGAGCCATTGCGGTGGTACGTGCGCGGTTGTTGAAGGTGTGGCGTTGTGTGGCGTTGCGGCGTTGTTTGACGCTGTGGCGGTGAGGCGAAATGTGGCGGTGTTTTTGTAGCCGGCAAAAAGAAAAGTGGGGCCGAGAGGTCTCACCCCGAGACGGCGCTTGGGCCGGAGCTTGACGGGGCAGGACTGTGATCTCCGGCCGACTTTTAGCAATCTCACTTACGAATAAATTAACGAAACCCATCGTTTCCGTTATAATTGGGCACATTCAATAGCTGAAGTCATGGCTTGACTAAAGTGGTTCGTTTGGCGCACTCCAGCTGATGAGAATGGGCACAATGGGAGCTCAGTAATTCAGATTAAATACAACACGGCAAGATGTTGGAATGGAACGGCAGGATAGAAAGAAAAGGACATCGGCACGTCAACTCCCTCGCTGGTCTTGCCGTTCCCAACAAGTTTCACACCCGAGACTACTTACCCTATCGCCTTCCGAAATTTACACAACAGTCAAGGGAGCAATGAAGCAGGCGAGAAATCTTGCTCCTTTCAACCACAAAAATAAACGACCATTGACCATATCCACCAGTTTGTGCCCCTCAACCTCGTTTTTTCTTGTTCAATCTTCTAGAAGTTGAGTGAGCCATTGACACAAACCCCTTATATACGCCATGACAAGCCGCGGGTGCCGAAATGAATCTCATGATCACCGAAAATGTGAAGCAGAAAGAAGACAAAACCACCAGTAAAAGAAGTGTCATTTTCTCTCTATCCCTTGCGTGGAGACTCTCTGCCAGCTCCTGAAAGCCAACTATTGGGGGTCAGCTCTTAGGAGGGGGAAGTCCTAAGCTCGACCTGTAGTGGGACGACTACCTACCGGCGAAGGTATGTTTTTCATCTTCTCCAGGAGAACTTGCTGGGGGTCAAGACCAGGAGATCAAAACAACTCATTTCAGTCAAGTAGTTGTAAGACCCCAGCCCTGGCCCCCTCCAGATATAAACATTTCACTCACTTAACAAGTCACCCCTGGTTTTCCTGGATGGGCTTGGGGTGGCTATCAGGGTAAATATGGCAGTCCAGTTCAGAGGAGTTTGTAATAGTAGCTGTTTCAGTGAGGATGGTCCAGCGGCTTTTTTTTTTGTCTTTGGTCTCGAGGTCGATGACCACCTATCCCATGCATTGCTAGGCCGATTCAAGCCTTCTAAACTCCAAACAACATATAACGAGGCAAAGTAATAGGGGTCAAGCTATGACATTGTTCTATCTACTGCCGCTCATTGCCCCTCAAGGCTCGCGGCTAACCACACCAAAACTAACGCATCTACCCCCCATCAAGCCACACCTCACTCATCATCAACACAGTGCTCAACGCTGCCCCCCCCCCCCCCCCCGATCGTATACCCTGTGCGTCACTCCCCCAGTCTGCCTAGCGTGCCTGAACCGACTCCATCCGCTGTTGCTCATCACCTGAGTATCGTCATCCACAGCCCCAAGAAAAAAAGCAAAGTGGTATTTTTGGCTCTATTGGGTGTGCGCTGTTAGGCGCCTACTTCCTCTCGGCATTGCCTGCCCATAGTTGAACGCGCTTACATGGCGTTGCCGTCCCTCCTCCTCCTCAAAAACTCTACGATGTCTCGGCGGCTGGGGTCTCGGCAGCGGGAGCCTCGTCCTTCTTCTCCTCCTTGGTCTCCTCGGCCCCGGCCTTGTTGAAGATGGCCTCGTTGTCCTTTTGGGCCTTGATGAAGGCATCCTTGAAGGCGTTGGCGTTGTCGGAGTTACCAAAGCGGATAGCCAGGGTGACCGCCTCGGCCTCGCCTTCGCTGACATCGGCCGCGGCGTTCCACACCCAGCTGCGGTCGGAGCCGACGTTGGGGGAGAGCTTCATCTCGGGGACGACTGTGGTTTCGTGGTGAGCAACGACTCCACCAAGAGAGAGGAGCAGGGCATCGACTTACTGTAGTGGTTGGCGCAGACCTTGAGAGTCTTGTCGCGACGCATGACGAGGCGTGTCTTGCCGTTCTCAACGTGCTTGAGGAGACGGACGTCGCCGGTGCCGCGCTCCTTCCACTCGCTGGTCTCCCGCACGAACTTGAAAAGCTTGGCGCGCATCTTGAAGAGCTGCTCCTCGGACTCCTCGTTGGTCTTGACGTCGACCTTTTCGGTAAGGTGGATGACGGGCTCGAAGTGTACGTCCTCGCTCTCGGGCGCCTGCTCCTCCTGCTGCGACGAGAATATCAGCATTCACCATCCTCCGTTTTCCTCCAACTGTGTGGTAAAACTCACGTCTTCACCCTTCTCAGCAGCAGCTGCTGCCGCCGCCTCGCGCTGCGACTTGGCGCTTCCCGAGTTCTCGCCACGGCCCTCATCTTCTTCAACCTTCTTCTCCTTCTTTGCGCCACCGCCGAACATGCTAAAGACGGACGACGACGTCGCGGGAGCGGCCGGAGTCTACAATGAAGCAAATGTCAGCCGCAATCCCCCCCCCCACACCTATTCAGTCTCCAATCCCAAGGTCCTCTTGTATGTATTCCCACCCGCTCTTGAAACTCGAAACAGACCGGCTCCACAGGGTGTATTGACCATCCTAACCCATCCTAACCCATTCTAACCCATCTCTTTCCTCGTCTGTCTACCGTCCACTCACCTCCTTGGGAGTCTCCTCGACCTTGGCCTCCGCGACCGGCTTATCGACGTTCTCGGCAGACATCTTTGCGGGTGTGATGAGGGGGGTGGAAGGGCGATATGTTGACGCTACCGGTTACTGCGATTCCCAAACCAACAGGTTAGCAGGTGAAGATTCCCCAGAAAAATAAATACACCCAAGCACCGTCGGTGGTCGGTCGCTCCGTCATGCGCCGGCAGCGACCACAAGGCAAAGAGGTCTAGACACCGCATCAGGGCTTCGCCGACAAGGCCCCATCATCGACAAAGTCGACCCAGCCCTCCGTGGGCGGCGGCACTGCCGCGGTTGTCGCTGGTGGTGTCGTTGACGACATCAACAACAACGGACGAAGCGGGGCAGACCACAGCAGTAAAAGAGCCCAGCGCCCAAAAAACCTACCCCTCTTCGCAGTCGCAGCTCTCAAAACAGCAAATCTTCGGCTCGTGAAAGCCTCTTTACCAAAATGCAAAACGGGGATGCACGTTGGAGGAAGGAGAGGGGTGTTGCATACCGTATACTCGTTACCGAAAAAAAAAAAGGGTAGCCCGTCTCGTGCGAGTTTGTTGTTTGTTGTTGCGTCGAGGTCGGATCGGATGGCGGGGAGGTTTAGAAGAACGCTGTGGCAGTGTGGACATCCACAGTGGTAGTGCTTGGTGGGGGGGGGTCACTCAAGTACCTCGTTTCGGTCTAGCGTGGGCGCCCAAGTGAATTATTTTGTGGAGACGCGCTCTTCTGTGGTGAGGAAAGTCGCCCCTCACTTCTTCGCTTCCTCTCCCCATCAAGCCATCAAGGGCTCTCTCATGAAGGAACCAAACACGGGCACGACCAGTCATCTATCACCGATAAAAACCTGCCTGCCTGCCTGCTCATCCTGTCGCCAGGCAGAGACGGCTCCATTCCGGGTTGGGTTGCAGGTTACCAAGCCTGAGAGCCCGGCTCTTGGGCACCCACGCCGCCAATAGGCACCTGGCCACATGTTTGTATCTGAAAAGTGGGGCTGTGAACTGCAGAGGACGGACGAGCATGATGATTTCAGTTGAAATCCCATTGCATGTCAAGAGAGGCCCTGTTGCCCTAACAGAATTTAGAGCTCGTTTTCTTCGTTTCGAAGGAGACCTTCCACCTCGTTCAACCGGGCTTTCTTCTCCGCAAGGAGAGTGAAACAGAGGTATTGTCCCCAACAAGTATGTCTACGACAAGAGATGACCCCATCAACAAGATTCCAACCCAGGTAGCTCAGCCCGGCACAGCAGCCCTCCTCCCAGACAAAAAGCCCCTTCTAGACCAGGCATTGTCAACCCCAGCGCTCAAACCCGATTTCACAGGCCTCACTCTACCAGAGCACAAGAAACATTTGGACAAGGTCACACAGCGCACACCGCAGCACCTGACGACGACGATGACGGCCGTTCATTTGTAATAGGAAGAAAAGAATGGGGTATAGTAATTATCTGCGTGCAACCTAACTGACTGTCCCTCACCATGGTATCTCCGTGTGGCGATGACGCCCCCCTCCTTCGCACCCAGAAAATGCATTGTGTATAGCCCATTGTCCCTCCTTCGCTGCGCAGTCCGGATGTGACATGAAAAACAAAAACGCTGAGTTTCCGGGAGAAGAAAAAACACTCTGGGGAATCACACGGCTCCGATGAGACAGAATAGCAACTCTTTGTTGCGCCAGAGGGGGGAAAAGGACATACATAAAGACGTCCAGAAGCCAGATCAAACCGGGAACCTCCGTCCTCCCCCCCCCCCCACTTTCCGACGAAAACTCCAGCCCTATTGCCCCATGCTCCCAGGCAAAGAAAACATAGCCTCCTGGCCCTTACCAGACCCCATGCCGCCCAGCCGCTGCTGTCCCGTCGAGACAAAAGAAACACTTGAGCATCATCCAGACCGGCTCACCCCCGAATCAGCTCCTTCCATCGGCTTATTCTGCCATCATCAGGCTTCGCGTCAGCGTGGCGGTGAGAGCAGGCCCTCCTGCCAGACTTACACGACGTCTTGGGCTTCTCCAGCAGCTGCTTCCGCAGCATCTCGGCGTATCTAGCCTTGATGAAGACGGTCGCGTTGTGCTTGTACTCGGCCAGCTCCTCCTTCCTGCCCGTGACCTTGAGCCACCACAGCTTCGACGTGATCTGGGCATGGAGGATCGCGAGGTCGGCGTCATTGCGAATGCGCTGCGCCGACTTAGCCAGGTGGGACAGCCCCTCTTTGAGCTCCTCGACCTCCCTCTCGATCTGCTTCTTGCCCGTCTCCTTGGTCTGGTCCCACGCGGCCGTTACCTCGCTGCGGATCTTGGCCAGGTCGGGGAACGCGACATCGTCTACAGCCGAGTAGACCATATTAGCAAAGCTCTGCAGCTTGTTCAGTCCCGCCCCAAACGCATCCGTCGCCGGCGCCTTGCCAAAGTCCACCTCGAACGTCTCGTTGATCTTGGGCTTGCGGAGGCTGACAACCGATACGTTGAGGGTCCCATGAGCTTCCTTTGGTGGAACCTTGACCACGATGCCTTCGTCCACCGACGAAGTCATCATCGCGACGGGCTCCCTGCCACGGGATACGTCAACAGTAACAGGCTCCTTGGTGAAGAACGATGCTCTTCGGTTGGGTGGAATCACGACCAACACCTCAGTCGGGCCGAGGACCCGGACCGAGCAGGTCTTCTTGACGCCATCAGCCGGGGGATAGGAAGGCTTGTCCAAGAGAAGGCCAGCAAAAGACAGCGCAGAAGCCAGACTGCTAGTTGTTGGAAGTACCTGGCTGACGTTTATAGTCTTGGTCTTGGTCGACGTCACGTTCACCACAACCGTGGCAGTCGACGTCGCCGTTGAAAGTGCGGTGCTGGTGAGGGTGGTAGAACTCGAAAGCGGGGTGGGTCGAGCGAGACAAGCCGTTGATGCGAGTCCAAGGATGTCCGTCACCGAAGTATGTGCGAGTGGCGTGCTGTTGCTGGTGAACGGCCAACCTATCATGGCGGAGAGGAATGGTGCCATCAGAGCCAGGAAGACGGGAACGATGAGAGCGAACAGCCACCTGTGACGCTCCATGGTGCACCAGAGCTTTTCAGGAGACGTCACCAGAGCCCAAGTCTCGCGCACGCTCGTGCCCAGAATGGTCTTGGCCGACTTCGGGGTGGACAGATCCGTCTTCTCAGGAAGTTGCGGCATACCGGCAAGGTGTGCCAGATTTCGGTTCATTTGACGAGCATCTATGTGGAGGAATGTCGCCAGATCAATCGGGAACCGCTGCAGAGGGGTGGGGAGGTCGGGATCTCGGCTTTCGACGCAAACATGTACCGCGTCCCCATTGACATAGTCGTCCCAGTCGCCCGCCAGACCCTCTGCGAACGTCTCAGACTCGGAGATGAAGATGGAAGAGACGGCGTGTCGCTTCATGAACTGCCAAGCTGCCTCCCTTGTTTGCTTGTCGTCGTCGTCCTCCTCGTCTGCGCAATAGAAGATGGCGATATGCGGTAGGGTCCAATGAGGAGATACGGAGCAACTCCCATCCGGGTTGGAGCTTGTGATGTAGGTTTTCTGGTGGTCCTTGTCGATGGTAATCGAGTACATGAACGACTCCATTTCCAGACCGAGAGCCATCGTGCAGTGCTCGACTTTGATTTGGTACTGAGAAGCCTCCATAAGATCGAGCTCTGGGCTGGGACCAAACGAGGAGATGGGCACAATGTTGTAGACCCCTCCGCCATGCTGGCCAGACGATCCGCCTGTTGCTGTGGCCTTTGAAGAGGCCCAGATGGCGTTGGAGATCTTGAGAATGATCTCGCGCTTGGCGTCCGAGTGGCCCACGTACAGGATACGCAGAGGTTCTTGGGTGGAGAGGCACGCCTGAGACATAGTCTGGCGAACCGTAGCAACCAAGCGCTTCGGCGGGGCTCCCATGCTAAGCTTGGTGGCGATGGCAGCTGCCTCGTTCTCGGTGAAGTCCCGTATGGTGTGCTTGACCGAGATGCTCCCTGTTGCCACAGAGCTCTTCTCTTCTTGGAAGGCGATGGAGCCGGCGGCAACATCTGCTCCTGCTGGGTAAGGGCTCAACTCGAGGGAGCCTGTTTGGGTATGTGTCGAAGGGCTGCCCAGCATCTGGGCGGTGTATCGAATCGACGAGGCGTGGGAGTGATCCGAGTCATCATCGCTGTCGTAATGATCTTCTGAGCCGTCGAGGCTGTGCACTTCGTCGGGGCGAGGGATCTCAAGAGAGCTGGTCGACTCGGACATGTGGCTGTACCGACTCTCGCTCTCAGCGCCGTTGATGATCTCGTAGGCCGAATCGCCCAGGCCGTTGTCGGAGTCCGACATGTTGGGCGGTTGGCGGATGTCTGGAGAGCTTGTAGAGATCCAGTTGGCAAGAAGCTGGCTGCCCTGCGGCTTCGGGAATCGGAGAGCCGGGGCTGAGACGTCGGAGGAGGGGGGGCTTGGAGGCAGTGAGGGTTGTAGTGGTATTGTGACGGTGCTCTGGTCTTGGGGGGTCGATGGGGGGCGAGAATCTTGGTTCTGTATCTCCATCACAAAGAGAAGAGAGTGTCAGTGTCGGGTGCTCCAGCTATCTCATGGTTCAAAGATGGCTGGAAGATTGGAGAAAGTAGGTCGCGGGTGCTGTGCTGTGCTCCAGGCAGCTAGGGGGAGGGGCGCGATGGTCTCGAGGCGAGGAGGGGAAGGTGCTCGAGCTGTCGAGACCAGGGTCGATTGAAACGATGACGAGGAAGGTGGAAGGCGGAAGGTGCAGGCAGATCACCGCGCAGAGAGAGCAGGGCTTTGGTGCTGAAATGGCAGGAGAAGAGTAAGAGGAAAAGAAAAGGCATTACCAGATGGAGGAAGCACCGCAGTACCTAGGTATGTTCGCCTTCGTTGCTGTCGTTGCTGGTTGTTCCCTGCGTCGGTTTCCACGCTCCCAGCCCAGAGGCTGCCTTAATGGCGGGGTGGGGAAGATGCAAGTCGTGTCAGCGTGTGAGCCTTCGGACGTTCTCGGCACTGGCAGCTCCTCGCCCGTCTTTGATGGGAACCAAAGACGAGGCAATGCGCTGGCGAGTCGGGCAAACGGGCAGATCCAGGTCAAGGTCAAGGGACGCAAGCCTGCCACAAAGAGCGCATGTTGCAGACCTTCGATGCCAGAAGGGTGGTGAGGGGTTGAGGGCGGAGGAGGTTGCGAGGCAGTCACTAATGGTGTGGGAGCAGGGAGGATTGCCCGCAATGGAGATTGATGAGCTGTACAGATAGGCAGGCCTGACACCTGGGTGATGAAGTGACCTCAAAGCACTGCAGTTGGTCGGCACGGCTTCCACTGGCTGTCCATCCTCAGCTATCAATGATGGCTGTATCAAGCCGCGTGACCGTGTTAGTCGACGGCGGGGTCGGTCGTTGACGCAAGAGTCACCCACTCAGCCTGCCGAAGCCTGAGAGCAACTGATGCGGGCGCCAGCCGGCATGCAGTGGGTGGAGGCGTGCCTCACCCAATCAGGCAGGGAGGGCACCGGCATCTCTTGTACTGCCCTGCCAAAATTGGGCTGGAGTGACTTGCTGGGCACCACCTTTTGGGCTTTCATGCCCCTGACCAGGATCCATTTACATGTATCTCCTCCGTGTGTGGAGCAGGCATTCAGCGACAAAGCTCCACTGATATAAAGCTTCATCGCGTCTCGATAACAAGGACAACATATGCGAGAGAGCCGATCCGAGCAGCTAAATTCCTCAAGCTTCCCCGAGCTTCACACTAGCACCTTGAGGGCAATGCAGAGAAATCGTTGGTTCAAGAACTGACAGGCCAATCGATGGGCCCAGTCATTGATTCATCTTCCCCAAAAGGCATGCTGATAATGTACAAGACGTACACAGATCTCCCGTGTGACTTGATCGAAAGCCGTCAACATCCGCCCTGCAACTCCAACCCGAAGAAACACTACACCTTATAACAAACTCCGATGTCCGGTATCCTTAGCAAACGCGAGGGAAAATGGCAAATCCTAAATCCCAAAATACCTGGCAAAGAGACCCAGAGCGGAAACAGTGGTATCTTCAAACCCCCCAAGACATTGACCTCGTCATAACATAAATGGTCCATTTCCTCCGCCGACCCTGTAGAAATAGCTCGCTCAAGCCCCTTGGCTCGAGTTGCCCCAGCCCGAACAATTTAGTCGGCAACAGGGTCCGAGAGGTGGGAGGCGTTGTTGCGTCGCCATCCCGAGAATGTGTAATCTGGCGCACCGAGGAATCGCTGTCTTGGGGAAGTTTAAAGGATGTTGTGCTTCTTGAATAACCGTTTGAGCGAGTTGCTATCAAAATCCTCCTCTTCGGGGATCATCTCTATCAACCCCGTCAGGTTGGCAAAGAGGTCGCCCTGGTTTCGGTAGGCGAGGACGGCCGGGACGGCGGCATTGTCGAATTCAATGTCTTCGTAGTGTACCTTGACAAAGTGCACAGTGGGATAGGACCCGACCAAGGGGAAGAGGGCAGATTCGATCGTCGACGAGACGAGGCACTGTAGGGGAGATTAGCATGCGGACAGAGAGCAATGGATGGTTGCAAGAGTAGCACAAACCTCGTGGTCGTAGACAAACACCACCACAACCGTTTCGCGCCCCACCTTCTCTATCGCATCCAGGTAGCCCATGGCGTCTACCGCATCCAGACGACCATAGAGTCGCACGCTCGGGCTCGTCCTCCGTGTTCGCACGCTGCCCCTGGACTCGGATTCGAGCTCGCGCCTGCGGCTCTCGCGCCACTGCTGGAGAAAGGCCTCCTCATCGGGATCCTCGGCACCGCTGCCGTCGCTGTCGGGCCCGCTGCTCCTGTCGTGCTTGTTGCTCTCCAACCCAAAAACGCTGCGGCGGGCGGCCCGCACCCTGTCCTTCCACTTGGTGCGCCGAGCCGTCTCGTACGACCGGGCGTCGGCGATAACGCCCTTTACGCCTGTCGCGTGGTTTGTGTCGAACGAGGCAGGCGGGAGCCTGATCTCGCTCCGCCCGTCCATCGTGGGCATCCGCATGGCGGCGTCGATCTGCATGTTGCGGTGGCGGTCCTCCTCGTCCTCGCTTTGATGGGCCGAGTCTCGGTCTGGCGACTGGCGGTCCTCTGGGTGAGCTCGATTGTCTTCGGCGTTGTTTTTGGCGAGGAAGGCGGCAAACTCTTCCTGGGCTGGTGTGGGATTGGACATGGTGGGGAAGGGGGGGTGGGACAGGGCCACGGCAGAGGGAGGGACACGATGATATATGTACGGGTATGTGGTAGAGGACCTGCTCGCAGGATCCGAGACAAGGCGGGGAAGCAGGGTTGGCTTGACAGGTAGGGCAGCGGGCTGCTGTGCTCAGGATACGGCAAGCCCGGTAGGGAGGCGTGGGAAGGACAGGGTTCCCACACTCGACGTCGTAGTGAGCCCACGATCAGCAGGCGAGCGCTGGGCGGCTACCGTCAGGCGCAATGGGCGAGGTGCGGTGATGGCGGGTGTGGTTGGCTCTTGTTTCTCTTGGGCCGGATGATCAATCTGGGAGCAAGTTGAGAGGGTGGCCGATCAGTCGGCAAAGGTGGTCGGATCAGGAACGGGGGGCAGGGTCTGGCGTGGTCGAGGTGTGGGAGGCTCGGGATGGTGTTGGGTGGGCGAGGCCACGCAGTAATAGGCTGTTGCAGTAGCTGGAGAGCCGGGATTGGAGTAGGCCCCCCCTGGGATGCGTCAGAAGTTTCAGGCGGAGAGGTGCCGAATGCAACGATGGCGATGCTGCGGCGGTGGGCGGCCAAGTTTCAACGGCGAGCCCGGGAGCTAATTGGCCGAGCCACGTGTCAGCAACGGGGCCTCTCTACCTGGGGACGGAGGACAGAGCACAGAGACACCCACCTGAATGGTCTAGATTATTTTTCGGCTAAAAAAAATAGGGAGACGACGCCTACGGAGATGCAGTCGAGGGTCTGCTCTGGATCGTGAATTGTGATGGGGGAAGAGAGGGGGCCGAGGGGCGATAGGGGACGGGAACTGGTGGTGGGCGATGGAGACAGTGACGGCCTCGAATGGAAGTTGGGATCTGCGCGCAGAAACGGGGCCGCAGATGTCGCGTGGCCGACCAGGATTAATATCGCAAATAAGCCAGCAGGGATGGGAATGGAACAAAAGAAACACGGCACCACGGCTGGCTTTGAGCCCAGTCCATCTGTCGAGGGTCCGATGGCCGCCTTGTCCGCCGAGTCCACCCCGCGCAAGATGGGAGCCCTTTTCTGGTTCTCCAAAGCACTTCGCCCCTGCGTTGCAAATGAGCCGAGAGGTGGCGTGGTTCGCGATGGGCGTCCTACGAATGGCGTCAACGAACTCTATCCATCAGGAGGCCTGGCTCGAGCCTGGCGCCAGACCCTTCCAGAGGGCTCCAAGATGACGATTTCGACATCAGAGGTTCCCAGTGGTCTTCGGCCACAGCCTTCGAAACGGCTTCGAGGACCCTTCATCTGTCGCGAATCTCCCCTACCAACCCATCCGGCATTCACCACTTAGGGGATGCCAGGACAGGCGGTGAGGTCATCTCGTCATGTTCCTGGATGGCCTGGCATCAGTCCTGTCCCCGATCCAGCCTGACGGTTCCTCTCCCGCGTGCCCGTGTCGTGTTCTATTCTAAACACAAGCTGACCACAGCAGACAGCCCGTCTTTCAGTCTCCCAATCTCCCACGTTCTCGTCGAGCCGACGGTCTGTTTGATGATCTTCATTGCAGTGACAACGGGGGACAAAACACGAGGATCCTAGAATTTCCCGTTCCCGCGCCGAGGACAAGGGACCGGAGAAGGCCGAACAGCCATCCATGCGGGAAAAGGAATGGAATTAGTTTCCAGGGTTGCCTTATGCCCCGGAAAACAACCGTTTTCCAGAGGCCATTTTAGCGCCCGCTGGCGCCCGGGGCATCAATGCGCAAGACGTCGAGATGGATTCGAGACTCAACAGCATCCCGTCTCAATGCCCCTCTGCATACGGCTGGGCAGAATGGAGACGGGGAGGGGAGGCAAATGCAAAATACCAAATTCTCCCCATCTCTGGTACAGCACTTCAGTCTGGCAGTAGGTCTCGAGGGGCGATCAACCACTCACCGCCTGAAATGGGATAGAAAACCCAAGAGAGCTTTGTTTCACCCGCACCTCCGTGTTTCATCGTACCCGCTCCCGGCCCCTGACCATGCCAAGCTGGCCCGTTTGGGCAGGGCCTAGTTGCCGATCCTCGCCCGCCTTCCAGAAGTCTTCCCCGAGAGGTGTGTCGTGCGTGTCTGTGTTCCCTTTGTCCTCGACAACGATTTGCTGAAGCCCGGCTCGTATCAAAATGTCAGACATCGCAGCAAGTTTTTCTTCTTCATCTCCTCCTTTTGTCTGTCAAGAGGCAATTGGCGTCGAGTACGACCGTCAGGCACTCTGTCTCTGTGCAGTTTCCGGATCCGAGGTGACTAACGCGTATGTCCTCTGTTGGTTCTGACTATATACACTCCAACCCTGGTTTGTTTGTTAGCGCGAGACATGGGAGAGGGAAGCCAAGGCCATCTAACGGTCGATGGAGGCCCTCAAATCAGAACAGGAGGCCCGCGGTTGTGCCAACTAGGCCTTACCGGGTGAGAGCCGGTCCTCGCTTGCTTGGCTAGAGGTCTCGCGCTAACACACAAACAAACCGTATTGGATTGTGTCCGTTGCCCAGCAGGCGTTGCTCGTTCCGCCGTGCCGGCTTCATAACCGTGTCCATGCACGAATTTATTTCTGGGATGCCGCTTGGAATGTTTCGATCTGAGGGACCGAGGGACCGAGGCCCCCGAATCATCCCCCGAGATCTAGACTCCAGACCATGCAAATTCCGGCCTAGGTTGCGGGGAACCCACCGGAGTATTCCGAAACTAGACGCTTGATCAACTCCCTGTGGAAACATTAGACCCCTATTTCCACCTCGGTCTCGCCCGCAAGACCAGTCCCATGGGATACCTAATTTGTCCTAGGCATTCCATCTCCCTTCTCCATGAAGGCCTCCATTGTTTTTGCCTGGGCGAGGATCGATTCCTCAAGCCACCGCAGGATGCCGCTGGAGAGACATGGCTTCGATATCTCCCTTCAGACCTTCTCCAACGGAGACACGGAAGGCATTCGGCCTTACATCTCGTTCCAAGACGTCAATACTTGCAGATACGCCACTTCCATTGCCCCGATCGGGGAAAGGCGGGCTAGTATCCCCCCCTCTTACAAGTCAACCTTGGTTCTCAAACCGCCATCATCTCGATCCACCAATTCTCAAGGAATCTATGCGTCATCGAGACTGGTCCGCCCAACTGAAACTTACCGCCGCCAACGACGCCACGGCCGTAACCACCTGACTCAGCAAAGGGAACAAGACCTTTCTTCTTTCAGCTAGGTGGGTAGCTATGTGGCGTGTAGTCTCTCTTTATCCAACACCAGGAGGGGAGAAGTGGCGATCACAGCCCCTACTCCGTAAATGTTGGATGCCCGTCTTCAGAGAGGGGTCCCAGTGATCGTCCCTCGAAACAAATGTCCCTGGCCCCAGAGCCTCAAGTGTTCAAGTCACGGGCAATGCCAGTCAGGCCCATGTTGCCACTTCCAAGTTTGAGTTGCTCTAAAGCATACTTGAGGTGGTGCCTTTTCGAGGACATCATGCATGGCGTCCGGCGCGGGCAGAGGAGTTGACATGGAAGGGCCATCGACGCACGAAAAAACTCAGCTCGGCTAGGGCACAGCATTTGCAAGCGTCGATGTTGGAATTGTATAGGCCTTTCTGCACTTGGACCAGCCATTCGACGACTGCTTGCCATCGGGTCCTTGTGTATGGCACCAAATACTTGACCACACTCACGCTATAGTGGCTCCTGTTTAGTTCACGGGCACTCCGAGCATGACATGGTCTCAAGAACTTAGTTCTTTCGGGGACCACGGATACGATCAACACACCAATATCACAGTCGTGGAAAATGAAGACTCCGGTGCCATGCCTCCCCCTCTCCTGGACGGTCTCGATGACCAAAATGATGCTCATAACCAAGTGAACATGCCTAACGGCCTGCTACAGCCGACGTCATGTCTCTCCCTAGTTTTCTCATCCACCAATAAAAGAAATGTCAAGCTTAGCCATTCCTTTCCAATGGAGAGGTCAACAAGCCACCAATGTAGCAAGTTTCCCCAACCCAATCTTGAAAATGGGAGACAAGGCATCGTCTGGAGATAAACAGCGGAGGACCTGACCGGGCTTCCTGCATCCCACCCCCTGTTTACGTATAATAGTTAGGTGGGCGTGTAGGTACCTAGGCGATAGGAGTCTTTCGCAACAATATCTACCTACCTAGTTAAGTTCCTGCACTGCACGTAAATATACACACGGCTGGCTACACCTTTGGAGAGAGAAAGGAGGTCTACCTGCATCAACTGATATAGGTGTTGTCTAGGACAACATTTTATACATACGGCCATAGATAGTGGAAAACTCGGGATCCCGTCCGCTCTCCCATAGATAAGCCACTAATCGCCAGACTAGTAGTTGGGTCGGTGACGACCAGCGAATCCCTGGTGCTGTATGTTCTTCTTTTTGCATAGGTTACCACCTGCGTCGCCACGTAGACTATCCAGCAAGGTACATAGAGAGGGTCTGGTGGATGTCGACGCCGAAGTTTTGGTTTCCCCAAAGTCCACCAAGACGGGTGTAGCCAGGGACCTACCCCTTGGCAAGGTATGTTGGATCATCAGAACATTTATCTCATCCCAGTGTCCCTTTCCCTGTTAAATCCTGTTAAATCCAAGCACGCGAATAGGCCCTCTCCAGTCCCAGGAAGACACATCAAGCCAGCACCGTATGCCCAGAGTTTGACCACCCCCCAGCTCGGCTCGAAGCACTCGAGAACTATGGCACGCTGATTCATGCCCGGCACGGAGCTACAAGTCGAGAACGTCGGTCGAGTTAGAGGAGACGTGACCACAATGAAGGATAATGGATGGACCTCGTCTGGTGGTTGGCGTTGACACACCCGTTTCATGCATCGGAGGACTCAGTGCTGGGGAAGAAGGAGGATGGGGTCTTGACAGGGCATCCAGACACCGACTTGGTGCTTGCCTGGCTGATACTGCCAAAGGAGCAGAGATGTCAACGTCTTCATTCTCGGTGGCCGGACTCGCTCACGGCTAGTAGGTGGATACCGCAGCTCGAGACACAAGGGATCATATCTCGACAGGATGGCTGGAGGCTGGGGCTCGGGGGTAAACGGGCCACACATCAATTGTTCGTACTCTGACCACAAACGACCGGACAGACTATACCTAGTAGTGTACATACACACAGAGACCTTCCTCCTCTTTTCACCAGTCGTCATCACATCTCTCTTCCGGTCTTCCCCCAACACCCCCCGTGTCGTCACGCGTACATCCCGTCTTCAGTTCGTTCTCCCTCCTCCCTCTTGGTCGCTAGTCCTCTCTCTGTTATCATTCATTCTCATCCTCGCCCTCGACACTGGCCCTCCTGGGACCTCTCCTCCCTAGACAAACAAGCCCGTGAAGCAGAAGAGCGACAGAAAAGGGGAGAGATGGCAAAAGACAACAAAAGTTTCGCTCGCTGGGGTGTCGAAAAGGAAGCAACTGCGACAACAACAAAACCCAACCCTTCTTCCTCTCCAAGTCTTCTCCGCAGAAATCCTGGAGCTGTTATCCCCCTTCCCCTACCACCAACCCGGGACCCCATTAAGAAAACACCAAGACAAAGAGTGAGAGAAGCAGAAAAAAGACAGCTCGCATTTAAAAAGTCCGTTTTGCATTCCCGGGTTATTTTTATCGACACATGTAGAGGGAGATGCCAACCCATAATCTCCTCCTCTTCCCCCTCCTCCTCCCGGCCACCCCCGACGCGCTCTCCCTGCCCGTCACAGAAAAGCCTCCCGACACACACAAGCGCGCGCACGCAGCAACGGCAACAACGACAACGACAACGCAAGAAATCCCGAGGAGGTCGAAAATATGCGAGAATATGGATAAAAACAGGATAGAAGACAGGGTGTGGTCTTGGGCGGTGGTCGGGATCCGTTTGTATCCCACAAAACAAAACGACGGTCGGTTCCCCCCCATCCCCCCTCCTCCCTCCCCAGATTCGCGCGAGCCCCATCACCAATGTCGGAGAGAGATAAGGACGGTGCTCCGGAGCGGAGGTGGGATATATATCGTCGGCCTCGGGTGGGACTTGGTTGCAAAGTCGGCCTCCTTCCTTCGCCCTAAGTGCGCGACGTATATTTCATTGTTGGCCCTCAACAGGGTCTGCCCTACCAAGCCAAGTCGATGCCCGAAAACGCGATGACCAAGACAGGATATTGCCGCCACCATCTCTCGTACAAAGAAAAAAAAAGAGGACCGGAGCGGTGGTTCCGAGAACTGGGCGTCGAGGGTCCGCCGTGGAGTCGAAACAATGCCTCCTGATCCCGGATGAACTATAAGGTGGGTTCGCCGAGGAGGCCGAGGTATTGAGAAAAGTATGTCGTGACTTCGTCCTGTCTACGCCCAGACCGCGGTGATTAAAAGGCGTTATCAGGTTGAATTAGAAACAAAAGGGTGGCATCGATAGTCCTTTCAAGGCGGCGCAGTAGATCGGGTATCCAGAGAAAGGACTGTCGTATCGGCATCGCCCGTTCGAATTAGTAGGCCCAGACCTTGAGCTACGGGGGGTGTCAGCGAAATTCGACATGGTTCCGTGTGGAAGCTGGTTTCTTACCAGAGAATCCCATGATCCTGTGCACAAGCTGATGCCGTCGTTGGAGACACCCAGGCAGCTCACCCGGTTCTCGTGACCAACGAGCGAGCCAATCTTCTCACCACGAGTAACATCCCAGACCTAAGAAGCCGTCAGCATCCGACAGCTCAAGTCGTGGTCGAAAGACAGCCTACCTTGCATTCGAAATCATCGTAGCCGGCAAAGAGGAGACGACCAGACACAGACGTGGCCACAGAGGTGATACCGCAGAGAATCGATTCGGACTGGAGCATCTTGTCAGCATCCGGTGGGGCCGGCGGACACGCGCCAAACTTACTCCATAGACGTTCAATTCCCGGTCGGCGCGAATGTCAAAAAGCCGGCAGGTCGCGTCGTCCGAACCAGTCACAAACGAATGCCCATCGGGGAAGAACTGGATGGCGTTGATGTCGGACTCGTGGCCGGCGAACGTCTGGACGGCCTTGCCGGCGCGGATGTCCCAGAGCTTGGCAAAGGCGTCGCATGCGCCCGAGATGAAGGTGTTTTGGTTGGTCGGGTTGAGACTGATGCTCATGACGTCGCCGAGGTGGTCGGCAAACTCGATGACCTTTGTTCCCGTCTCGATATCCCACTTCATACATGTCATGTCGCCCGACGACGTGAGGATGCTGCGGTCGTTGATGAAGCGGCAGCACGAGAGGTAACCGGCGTGGCCTGACAGTTCGCGGGCGACGCGGGTGGGGCCGTCGCGGTTCGAGTTGAGGTTGTAGATGGAGCAGATGTTGTCGAGACCGCCGCAGGCGACGTAGTTGCCGCTCGGGGCGTAGGCGCAGGTCATGACCCACGAGGATCGGAGCGGGATGGCGTGCACCTTGTTGGTGGTGTAGGCGTCCCATATGATGAGCTTGCCGTCTTGCGACGCCGACACGAGATGTCTCCGGTCAGTCGACCAGTGCATGGCGTAGATCTTTGCGAGATGGCCCTTCAATGTCCTCTTGGTCCGCATCAGCTGATTCCTCTGGATCGAGTCGTGCGCTTGCGTAGCGACGGCGCGGACTGCAGGGCACGAGGGTCAGCATCGCAGGCGGGATGGAAGCAGGCCGCGACGGACTTGAGAGGGAAGGGGGGGAAAACTCACGCGTTGTGTCGGCGAGCTCATCCTTCTTCCGCTTGATTCGGTCTTTGAGCGTCTCGGCTTCGCGACGCGCCTGCTGGATGCGAGCCTGCATCGCCTCTGGCGACACGTCGCTCGATCGGCCTTGGTCCATGGCGTCGACACTGTTGAGGCGGGCAGCCGGCAATCGGGATGGGGCGATGCGGTGCGGGAGTGGCCGGGGATGGGGGGTCGGCGAGGGCGGCGGGCGGGATGGAGGCAAAAGAGACCGAGAGGATGGGAGGCCAGATGCTGCTCGTCGGTGTTGTGGGAGAAGAAGGTGAGCTCCAGGGGGGGGCGGTGGGGAGTCAACCAGTAAAACAGCTAGACAGGGCCCAATGCCTCTGAACGAAATGACGGTCGGGAAAGTTGAGTGGGGAGTGGATGCACTGGAAGCTTGGGGGGGCCGGGGTAAGGCAGGTAGGTGGTCGCTTGCAGACCCAGGCAAGTAGCGACCAAGCAACCGAAATCGCGGACCCTGGACGCCTTCTTCAATAGCGACACGACCAAGCGATGGCGACACGGGAGTCGGGATGGAGGCGGGCGGCGCGAAGTCGAAGCGGCGACGACGGCAGCAGGCTGCGGTGCGCAATGGCAAGAAACGGCGATGTTTTTTCGGGGGCGAGCGGGCAGTTTTGGAGGTGCAAAGGAGAGACTCGAGAGACGGGGTGCGAGTTTTCGGGCCTTGGTGCTTCAGGCTGCTGGTGCTGGTGCTGCCGCTGGTGCTGCCGCTGCGAGTGGGCAGAGAGGTTCGAGTCGAGTCGCTGGCGAGGGGGGAGCCGAGCGGATTTTGGAATTATTACGAGAGGGGTGCACGATGGGATGGACCGGGGGGTTTAACCTCAAAGGGGTTCCAGGTCGCAGACGTGGACAGCAAAGGGCACGACCGCTGAGAACAGACCTACTGTGAACAGCCTGCGCCGGGTACTACGGGCCCTGCCGGGCGATGGCGGGAGTTACGGGCTGTGCTCGAAAGGGAGGAGGCGCAAAAGGATATGTGTGAGCAGTGAGGACCAACTCCCGGCTTTTTGTACGTTCCAGTTATCCGTACTGCGTATTGCGAGCGGCAATGGCGATGGTCATGGCAGTCAAGACGCTGGAGCAGGCACTGTGCACAACCTAGAAGTTTGCGAGAGAGGCGGGGGGCACCGCTGGGATCTATCCGACTTGATGTGAAATGGAAGAGAAACGGGCTCGAGATGGTCGCCCAAGATGGAGTGTGCTGGATGCCCGCCCGGGCACCGTCGACCGAGCCCACCACCACGGATGGGCGAATGGGAGAAGAGCATTCCCAAAACCGACAGGGGGGTCTGCCAAGAATGGGCGGCACTAGCTCGGAAGCACAGACCGCTGTGCGTCCTTCTACCCTTCTGGGGGGTTGAGCAGTGCCAGAGGCTGAAAAGGAAAGGAAAAAAGAAGCCGCTTTCGCTTTCACCTCTCGCCCTTTTCACCAAAAGCCCATCGACCACCACCGCCAGAATTGAAGTGGACTGCCAATTGGACTGGAAAGGGTCTGGCACCTACATGCAAACACTCATCGCGGTCCATTGGGCGTTTCCTGCCGATACGTCAACTCAGCAATCGCAGCCACATTGCCGCCACCTTGGATTCCATCACTCACTCCTCTTTGCCCTTCCCGGCCATCACTGCCTGCGCTGCATATAATTTATGCATTCCCGCATCTCGTACGAAGAGCACGCGAAAGGGGTGGATCGTTTGGGGCTTCGAAGGAAGGAAATATTATGCAGCACCACCACCACCAACAGCCATTCTGGGGAGGAGGTTTTCCATGATGGAGGCCTGGAGGGAGTAAAGCGTAATTTCTGATAAATACTTGGGCCTGTCCCTGGCCTGTGCGATGGTGGTCCACTGTCTAGAGTCTACTGTTTGCCGTTTGCGCGCCGTAACCCCCCCAACGACCCCCCAACACCGGACGTTTTTATCGCCGTCATCCCTGAATCGCCGGGTGTGGAGGCGGGAGGCCGTTCCGGGGATCCGCGGGAGGATTTCAGCCCCCCCCCCCCTGGTTATCTATCGATCCAGTCCCCCGCAGCCGCAAAGTTACAACGGCGAAAGCAACAGGCCGTTGAAACCCGAGGGCGGCGATGGAACAAAAGATGAACTGCAAATGTTGAAAGGCTGGCTTCTGCCCATCCATCCCATCGACCGACCGAGCCCTCGGGGAGATGGGCCGGGAACAGAACCTACCTACCCAGAGCAGCTGTCCCGAGCTAGCGACGGCCAAGAACGAGCCGGCCACAACCTGTGACCATCCGCGTTTGGACGTTCGATGATGGCTGTCTGTCGCCGCCACGGCAATGTCACCGGATGCTTGGCTGGTCTCTGGTATATTGGCCCTTGGCCTTGCTGTGGCATGCCATGACGAATGAGCTGGACTGTGGGTTGCACAAATACAAGCCCCTTTGCTATTCTGGGTTCTCGGGACTCGGTACTGCGCAGCCACGGGGGAGGTGAGGTGTAGGTTTCCGTTGTGTCGTCGGCACGCGGCGTTAGGAAATGTCAACTGGTTGGACAGTGGAAAGTCCGGTTCCGCCATGCGGTGCCGCGGGAGGACCGGTTCGCCGGCAGTGTCCGAGGACAAGTAGCAGCTACAGAGTTGCTTGTCCCGTCCCGCCGCCGAGGAAGCGTCCACAGGATCGGCAGTCTCCCGATGGGAGCCCCACATTGAATTCCGGGGCCGAATACGTTGGGACCCGCTTGATGCCGGCTTATCGGCCGAAGACAGACCTATTGCCCGCATATCAACTTGCCCTGAAATCAACCACCATATATCTTACCTAGGTAGGTAACCGGAATTATGACCACAGCAACCCCCAACCCGCCCCTTGACTTCAAGGCCCTTCCCAAGATCGAGGTCCAACCCCCGACTCTGAGCGTGCCATCCCCCCCTCACTAACCTCCTCCCCAGCTCCACGCCCACCTCAGCGGGAGCATCAGCCCTCAAACCCTCCACGAAATCTGGCTCCAAAAGAAGGCCTCCGACCCAACCCTCTCCCTCGCCGACCCCCTCCTCGCCCTCGCCCCCGGCCAGGCCCATTCCGCGCACGATCTCGCCTCCTTCTTCACCGTCTTCTCCTCCTACATCTACCACCTCATTAACGACGCCGCCACCCTCACCTCCACCACCCTCTCCGTCCTCCGCGACTTCGCCGCCGACGGCGTCGTCTACCTCGAACTGCGCACCACCCCGCGCGCCCTCCCCACCCCCGAAGCCTACGTTTCCACCGTCCTCTCCGCCATCCGCCACTACGAAGCCACCACCGCCCCCCTTACCATGCGCACCAACCTTATCCTCTCCGTACTGCCCCCCCTCTCCTCCCCCCCCTCTCAACCAAGCTACCCCCCCCCAGATCGACCGCCGCAACCCCCCTCCCTCGCCCTCTCCACCCTCTCTCTCGCCCTCCACCACTCCCACCCGTCCCCCACCGCCCGCGTCGTAGGCCTAGACCTCTGCGGCGACCCCTCGTCTACCTCCAACCTCCCCCTGCTGACCCCCATCATCCACCAAGGGCGGCTCACAGCCCCGCACCTCGGCCTAACCCTTCACTTTGCCGAGTCCCGTGCCTCCGCCACAGACGCAGAGCTCGCCTTGCTGCTGGCGTGCGGCCCGGACCGGCTGGGGCACGTGATCCACGTGCACGAGGGGGTAAAGGGGGAAATCGTGGGGCTTGCGCGGGGGCGGGGGCGGCCGGTGGGGGTGGAGTTGTGTGTTAGTTGTAATGTGGGGTTAGGGATGGTGGAGGGGGGGTTGGGGGGCAGTGAGTCTTTTGTTCTTTTCTATGTGTGTGTGTGTGTGTGTGGTACTGACTGTGGATGATGATAGTCACTTCCAGGACTGGGCGGGGGTGGAAGGGTGTTGGGTGGTGCTGGCGACGGATGACGTCGGGGTTTTTGGGAGTCCACTGTCGAATGAGTATAGGATTGTGGCCGAGGAGTTTGGGCTGGGGAGGGCCGAGATCTGTGCGCTTGCGAGGGGGGTGGTGGATGTCATCTTTGGCGGGGAGCGAGAGAAGGAGAGGTTGAGGGGGTTGATGTGGGAGGAATGATGGCTGGATTGGGTTAGTTGTTGGTGTGAGAGGTTGGAGGGATGGGCTGAGGGGATCTCCGGCGTCAGAAACTAGAGGGCATTGTTGACATGGCCACATTGTCACTTGGAGTCGGGTCGAACGAGGAAGCGCATGCATGGTACCCTGTTTTTGTGCCTATCTAGGATCGCTCGCCCGACTTGTAACAACAACAAGAGAGAGTAGGTCATAGGTACGTAGGTGACCATCGAGTGGAGTGTGAAAATCCAAGCAACCCCTTTCCCCCCCTTAACCTGCAACACGCTGGGCATAAACTTCATTATTCTCTATGCCGTCCCAATGATACCCCCAAAGCCCCATTTTTTGCGCCGTCCACCCCCGGCCCCGAGTCATATGTACATCCATTGAAACCCTACCGCTACCCTCTGCTTCCTCAGCAAGCAGGCAGCCACTGGCAGGGTACAGGTGAGAGAAGGTGATTAGTGCATCCCCGCTGGGTGGCCATCCAGGTCCACGGCCTCGACGACGCGTCGGTGGTGGCTGCTCAGTTGGACGAGGTTGCTAAAGTACTTGAGAGCAACGTCACTCTCGCCACGCACGCGGAGCGTCTCATCGCGACGGCTGCCGAGTTGCTCAACAGAGCGCTGGAGACCGACGCGGAGAGAGTCAGCCGGGAAGCGGAGGACCTTGCGAGCCGTGCTCGAGATCCTAGTGCTGTTGGAATGGACGTAGTCGATGGCCGTCAGCTGGGACGAGATCTTGGCGTTGAGGCGGTGGGGGAGCGAGTGCGGAATCTGGCTGAGAATGTAGAAGCCTGTTGCGACCGCTGTGTTTGAGTTAGTATGCATTCTCAAAAATGAATAGATGGGGCAACATACCAGCAGCAATGACGCCGGGTAAAAACAGGCGACGGAGATTGTCGCTTCCGAGTAGTTGCGCGGCACGCAGCGCAAGGTTCATCTGGCCGTATCCGGTGAGGACGGTCGTACCGACGACGCCAGCGACCGTGAGGGCCATGCCGGTCTTCTCCTCTCTCTGCATCAGCGTTGACCAGTCGATAAAGTCCAACAGCTCTGTGGAGACATCAACCTGCCGAGCCAGGACATCTCGCTTGCGAGTAAACATGACGTCTGATCGGAACTTGAGGTCCTCATATTCGTTCCCGAGACGCTGGACACCCATGTGCTTGATTCTTTCTACACCGGCGACAGTTCGTTCTTTGGCGTACGTCTCGCAGTCCGTTACCGAAGCGGCAATGTGCGAGAGCATGGCTTCCTTGAGGTCGTCCGCATACTGGAACGCGCCAAACAGGCCGGGATATGGGATCCCGAGGTTGCTATCCCCGGCATGGTCGATAGCCGCGTTGATGGTCGAGCGAGAGCGGTCGTAGATGTCCTGGCACGTCTTCTCGATCGTCTGGTCGATCTGGTCGCTGATCTCGGCCTTGGCCCTCTTGCTCAGCTCGAGCTCGGGCTCGAGTTCCCGCAGTTCCCTGCTCACCCGATCCAGCTCCGTCTGCGCAACATCCGTGTTGACGCTAGCCAGCACATTGACGTCGTTGAGAATGTTGAGCAGATAGGTCTTGGCGGGTGCCAGCTTCGAACGCGCGCGCTTCTCGAGGACGAACCTCCGCAGAGACTGCTCGAGCGCGGTAAAGTCCCGGAGCTGCTCCTTGTTCTTTCCCTTGCCCTTGGGGTCGTCGTAGCCAGGGTCGTCGCCACCGCCGCTCCCACTCGCGCTACCAGAGCCACCACCAGGACCACCGGGAGGTCCGGGGGCTGTCGGGATGGCTGAACTGGACACGAAATGAATCAGTTCGGAAGCCTCCTTGTACGTCGCCGGGCTGAGGGCGCTGATCTGCCCCAGGATCAGCTTCTGGCAGCGCTCCTTGTCCCTGACGGTGTCGTAGCCGTTCACCACCACGAAGAGGTAGGCCTTTTCGGCGGCGGCAGCCCGAATGAACTCGGTGGATGTCTGCGTAAAGTGGTTGGTTGCGGATACCACAAACACCACGACGTCAATCTCTTCTTGGCGCGCAAAGATGGCCGTCGTCTTGGTGGTGTCCATGTTGAGGCCGGGCGCGTCAATGAGGGCGATGTCAACGACGCCGTTGTTGAGGAGGGATTCGTCTATTGTCCGAACATCCGTGACATAGACCTTGCATTGCGTGTAGGTGCTGTTGTCTGTGACAATCCTTTCCAGCTCCCGGAGGCTAAAGACGTCGTAGGTAGACTCGTCGTGTCGGTCGTAGATAGTGTCCTTGTGCACGGCGTGAACCTCCTCAATCCCACAGTTCTCCCTAGCGTCCAGAACCTCGCAGAAGATGCTTGTGCACGGCAGCTGGTCTTCGGGGAGAATCTTTCGCCGGAGCAATGCGTTGCAGAATGTCGACTTTCCGGCATTCAAATCGCCCGTCACCAAGACCTTGCTTGCCGTATCCTCTATCCGCTCGCGGAGGGAGAGCAGGTGCTTGATGCTGGTGCTAACCTTCCCATCCAGCAGCGCAGCAATCGACCCCTTCTCCAGCGAATGCACGAGCTCCGCCTGGTGTAGCGAGCCGAGCTTCAGATCCAGCTTGAGAACCGAAAACTCCTGCGCAATCTGTGGTGTTACGAGGCGTGGCTCGGCCACTGTCCTCCTCTCTGCGACTCTGCTGGACTCGGCCTCGGAGTCGTCGAGAGACGTCATGGCTCGTCGAAGTGGCGGTGCGGAGAAGGCGGAACCGGCCGCGTCCCCGGACATGGTGTGCGTGTGCGTGATTCCGGGTCGGGACGGCGGTCGGGAGGGCGCATCGAGGGCGGCGCGCTGGATCGAGGGGTAGTGGGCAGGCCATGTCACGTTCATCTCTTGGAGCCCCTTTAGGAGCTCGACAACGGTGTTGATGGAGCGACCGAGGGCGGCGCGGTGTTGGTTGTACCACAGCTGATGGACAGCAGCGGCTTGCGAGTGGCGGTCGGCATCGGCGGCATAGCTCGAGGACGGCTGAGAGTATATTGGCCGGTCTGCTTGGGTGGCAGAGTCCCAGGCCGCGGCGGCGGCAGGACTGAAGAGGGACGGGCTTACATCGTCGCCAGTAATGCTGCCGCCGTAGCCGGAATCTTGCTCGAGCATGGCCTGGAGACGCGCCGCGTGCTGCGATGTCGAGCCGTTGCCGACGGTCATGTAGCCGGGAGTCGAGTTGGTAGGTTGTTGGGCTGGCATGAGCACGGCGGAATTCGAGGAGGAGGACTCGGCCTGGTCGTCGGCGGCGGCGTCGGGGTTATAGTCGGCGCCCTTGCCCTTGGGCGGAAAATAGTGCTGGCTCATGAGAGGCGTGTGTTGTCTTGTCGGGCGGTCAATGAATGGGGACAGTCGGGAACCATCGGTGCGGTGTGGCGGGAGTTGATTTGAGGAGACGGCCGACAATTTTCGCCTTTGGCTTTCTTCTCCGCATGATTTTTCCCATTTGTCGGCTGCTGCTTCACTGGCAAGGCCTGCGCGGGAGAGCGCTAGTCCCCGTTCGGCGGTCTTGAGATCCACAAATCATGGGTGCGAGTCGACGATTGGGCAAATCAAAGGACACAGATCGCGAATCAGATGATAACGGCACGGTCCCATTACATCACCTTTGGCCGGACACTTCTCTGACTGAACCAGAGGTAAATCTGGAAGTGGCATTTGCTCGATGCTCTGAAAAATCATAGAAATCACGCTGCACATTATATCACTGCTTCAGGAAGCTGCTCGATGACCCCGGAGAGGGCAGTCTAGCAAAAGGGCGTCGAAAGCCAAAAGGGAGTCTGTTAAGCTGTCATCACTGTAATGGCTGACATACAGTACCCCTCTGATACCACTTACTGCCATACGTTCAGATTGGGCACACAGGATCAAAAAGACATACGACTATCAAGGAAGTAAACAGAAAGTGATTCTGCAACCAGTGCAATTTAGACGGCAGTGTATCCGTAAAAGGGAGGTGTCTTATTCATCCCAAAAATGCCCCGTGGCTTGTGGCTTGGAGCTGCTCTGCCCGGTTGCCGGGAGGTTTGCCTGGAGGGATCTTGGCAGCGACCAGGTCTCCCCGATTACACAGTACGACGCCCATCCACGTCGTCGCATCACCTACAACTCCATCACCAACACATTCCTCCCAAACCCACGCCCTTACCCACTCTTGCTCAACAATAACAACCCCCCTCCCGATACTGAGGAGAGTGCAACGGCAGCATGAATGTAAGCTTATCCGTGGTCCGCCGTGTCCCCCTCGCTGACAGGGGAGCTCCAGATCCTGGAATGGGCTTTTGGCAAGCGTGTGACGCCCGCCGAGCGTCTGCGCAAGAACCAGCGTCTCCTCGACAAGGCGATTAGGGAACTAGACCAACAGCGCGTCAAGCTGGAGAAGCAGGAGAAGACACTTGTCGCACAGATTCGCCAGAGCGCACAAAAGGGGCAGATGGGTGCCTGCAAGGTCCAGGCCAAGGACCTTGTACGGACAAGAAGGTATATCGCGCCCCCCCCTTGCTGATTGCGACGCCATTTCCTGACCAAGTTCGCGCAGATATGTCGAAAAATTTTATGCGATGCGCTCCAACCTCCAAAAGATCTCGCTCCGGCTCCAGGTCCGTATCGTCAGCCCCCGAATCCGCCAAGCCCGTTGCTAACGCAGAACCCACCCCCTAGACTTACCGCACGAACGAGCAGATGATGCAGGCCATGAAGGGCGCCACGATGGCCCTCGGCAGCATGAACAAGACAATGAACCTTCCGTCTCTCCAGCGCATCGCCATGGAGTTTGAGCGGGAAAACGACATCATGGAGCAGCGGCAGGAGATGATGGACGACGCCATCGACGACGCCATGGATGTCGGCTTGGAGGAGGAGGGCGACGAGGTTGTGGAGCGTGTGCTGGAAGAGATTGGTGTTGACCTGAGTCAAGCGGTAAGGCAACCCCGTCCCGCTCTCCGCGTTCATCTTGTTGACATTGTATGCAGATGGGCGAAACGCCAACAGGTCTCCAAACCAACGCCGTCCCAGAAAGTAAGGTTGCCCAAGCAGTTGGCGGGGGCGGTGGTGGCGGCGGAGGTGCCCCTGGCGACGACGATCTTCAGGCACGCCTGGATGGCTTGCGACGACAATAGCTTGCGACGATAAGCCAAAGCCCCAGATGTGGCATAGCCACTGATTTCCAACCGAGAGAATGATGGGCCTTGGTGAAGCTTAGAGTTCCCCCACCCCAACTCGCTGCGTCATCCGCCCGGAGTTGAGTCTATGGGACGGCATCAGATATGGAGAATATCTGGCGAAGTTGTAGGGTACGATGCATGGTTTGGTCTAGTGTGTGCCTGGGAGCAGATGCAAGCTTGAAACAGCCGAAACTACCACTCAGTTGTGCACTGCCCGCCTCGAAGAGGAGGACTTCGGTTTGGGCAGAGGGGTCAGTATGTCATATTGTTTAATGGTCGACCTTGGAGTGCTGGACAAGGGCCTGTTAGAGAGCAGAGGTGGGCATTAGGGGTTCCTTTCCGACTGTGCCATGACGGGGCGTGACAGTAGGTGACAAGACAGTAGCTTACCTAGGTATACGGCACAAAAGCAACCAGCCCCGTGTCCTCCCCACCCCCAAGATCTGGGACATCCCGCCTAGTGAGACATTAGAGTCTTGGTTCTGCAGTGAATGCTGTTTGAAATGTCCCTTGAACTTGGGCTGGAACCAGAGGTTCCCTCCCCTCTATGTTTGCTCCAGACCAGGAAGCGGTTTGTGCTAAAGGATGTAGAGACCGTGGAAGTGCGGCAACCCGAGAACAGGCGCCTTCAGCTATGAGGCATAGGGGATTAAAGTACGACTCCCCAAAACCTGCCCATTCTCTGCAAGTTCCTTCATAAGACCAGACAAAACAGCATGTCCATGCCTTGAATGTGCCTTGGACGTGCCTTGAACGTGCCTGGTTGCTAGGTTTAGCTGTGCACGCGCTACCTGGATTATGAATAGACTGATGTAACCAAGGCACCCAGGTACCTACCCATCAAAACCCCGACAATGGACCACTTTAGAACAGGAAACATGCATTCCATTTCTTTCAACGCGGGTCGAGTGTCCACCTACTGCCCAATCTACCGCTGTCTTGAAGCGCCAACAGGCCCTGAACAGCAAAGACAAGCAGCTTCCCCACCAAAATAAGTGCACGACGCATCCCTGTGCCCCCTCAATCCTCCCACGCGACCGCATTACATCATCACGGGCACCGAAGCAGCCCGTCCACTCCGGCTCTGCCCCACCTTCGCACCTCAGCGACCAGCCTGTCCAAGCCAACATCCATCCAACCACGGCCATCACCCGGTCGCTGCCTCGCCAGAAGCCCGACAGCCCAGTCCGCCTCACTTCCAGCCTCATCGCCAAACTCGCTTTCTCCTCCTACCCCACTCCTCCCGGACTTCCGCCTTAGCCAGGACACTCCCAGAAGCAGCTCGACAATTGTTGTCAACGATACCAGGCTCCCCGCCTGACCCATCATATCAACGCCCACCCCGCCTACCCTAGATCGCAAGCAGACCAACCACCATCTCGCGAGCAACCTCTTCTGCCAGCGACCAAGACCTTCATCACTCCTCCACCGGACACGCCGTCGATCCTCCGCCCCGTCAACCAGCCAACCTGGCAGGCAACAAGCGTCGCAGTCTCTCCTCTCAGGGAGGTCTGCTGAGTAGAATGTTTGGCGGTTCCAGCAACTCGTCCAAAGCAGGGAGCACACCGGCTGCCGACAACGGCGGCAGCGCCGGAACCCAGGGGGAGAAGGCGGCCGGCAAGTCGCCGTCTCCCGACAAGGACACGGTGAGTGCCACTGGCATTTCTCCGTCGGCTCGCGAGGCCAAGTCGGCCGACCGCGCCCGAAACGGCGATAAGCGTACGGGCAACAGCCCCTCGCGCAACGGCCGCCCCGCGGTCGACGAGAAAAGGCGCCACAGCGGCGGGCTGAGCGCCCGAGCCAGCAGGGCGGTAGCCCAGGCCAAACTCACCCTCTTTACTCAGGTTGGGAATCGTTCCAGCAGCGATCCGGGGGCTGACGCAAATTCTACAACCCAGACTCCTCTGCAGAAGCTCGGCAAGCAAGACCAGGCCCTCGCCGTGCCCCAGGGTCAACACAACAATGCGGCCGGCGAATCTCTCCCGGGCCCCAGGTCCACCTTCCGGGTCGGCGTCTGGGAGGACCGCAACAAGAAGTGCCGGCGCACCATGGAGGACACGCATGCCTTTCTCTACAACTTCCTCCACACCCCCGCCCCCGCCCTCAGCAACGACGCGGCCGCGCAAAAGGTGGGCAAATCCGTCGACGATGCCGGGGAAACGCAGGCTCAAGACATGATCGAGACGGACAATGGGTACTTTGCCATCTTTGACGGGCACGCTGGCACTTTTGCCGCAGACTGGTGCGGAAAGAAGCTGCACATCATCCTCGAAGAGATCATACGCAAGAACCCCAACACCCCTCTCCCGGAGCTGCTTGACCAGACCTTCACATCCGTCGACTCGCAGCTGGAAAAGCTGCCCGTTAAGAATAGCGGATGCACTGCCGCCGTGGCTGTCCTTCGCTGGGAAGATCGCGTCCCTAGCAACCTCTCGGCCACGGGTTCCCAAGCTATTGCACCTGCGGTCATCAAGGCGGCCGAGGAGGCTTCCCGGGAACCTGCCAAGCCGGATGATGCCAAGTCCGAGTCGTCGCTGGCCGCCCCGGAGGCAGCGCATGCGAGGTTAAAGTCCTCCGCTACGAGGCAGCGCGTCCTCTACACGGCCAATGTTGGCGACGCCCGCATCATCCTGTGCCGCTCGGGAAGGGCCCTGCGCCTTTCGTATGACCACAAGGGGAGCGACGAGCACGAGGGGAAACGCATTACCAATGCCGGTGGCCTCATTCTCAACAACCGCGTGAACGGCGTTCTGGCAGTGACGAGGGCTCTCGGTGACAGCTACATGAAGGATCTTGTCACGGGCCACCCCTATACCACCGAGACGGTCATCCAGCCCGAGCTGGACGAGTTTATGATTATTGCTTGCGATGGGGTATGTTGATCATCCGATATCGTCCTTTCTCGGAAAAGTGTGCTAATGAGTCCCCTAGCTGTGGGATGTGTGCTCTGACCAGGATGCGGTTGATCTCGTGCGGGAAATACAAGAACCTGCTTCTGCGGCCAAGGCTCTCGTGGACCACGCCCTCCAGCGCTTCAGCACCGACAACCTCTCGTGCATGATTATCCGATTCGACAAGCAGGGAGCGATCGAGACGCAGACGAACCGAAACAGCGCCATTGGCGTCGAGGGCGATGCCTCGACGGCCATGGGCAAGGTCTCGGAGGTGGAAAAGATCATTGGGGCGACGAAGCAGAAGATTGCCGAAGGCGATGTCCCTGCCGTTGGCGTTTCGGCCAGCAACAGCGGACTTGGGCACGATCCCGTTCTCCCGGAGGGTACCGAGACGTCCTTCACCCCGACGGTCATCAAGGGCTCGGTGGAGGAGGAGCCCGCCTCAGTCAGCTAGAGAAGACGGAGGCGATGGCCATAGCGATGCAGTGGAGACAGGTTTCAGTGCCTACCTCAAGGCCCGCCTCTGTCTTGCATCTTGACACTTTGCGAGCTGATGGTTGGGGCATTCTTGTTTCCCCGATGGAATTGCAACAAGCGAGAGCGGTCGACTTTTTGGGGGACATGGCTCGTCGTCCGTCTCCTCCAGACTCTGGGACGACGTTGGCTTCAGCGGCGATGAAACATGTGCTTTGTGGGACGGCTGGGAGGGAGCTGGCGTGTAGGTTCAAATACAGACAGACATTGGGAGCTTGTGATGGGAGGACGCACCGCTGGAGGTCATGATCTGGGAAAGGACGCGCGAGGAGGAATATACTTTATAGTATGCGCTTTTTCCGCATCCAACTTGAACAACAGGCAGATCAGATACGACACAGCGGCGTCTATCACTTTGGGGAGTGGGATGCGCAGCGCAAATTCATTTGGAGCGATTTCTATTTTCGATCGAGGTGGTCTCCCTTTGAGGGATTCATGTTGCTTTGGTTGAAGGGGTATGTTGATTGCTATGTCAGTCCGGAGCTAGAGCCTGGCTCGTCGATTCTCCGAGTCTTGGTCTCTAGATAGGCCTTGACTGAGTTCCTGAGTCATGTTTATGAACCAGGTAGGCGTAGTTGATGTCATCCTGAACGCAACTCTCCCAAGGTTAATATCTACCCCCCCGTTTCGTTCACAACAAGCACCCAGGCAGGGGAACAACACCAATTTATAATGCGACCGTCGCAGACAAGAGGTACATTGTATATCAGGGACAGGTACGACGTTCAACGACGATTGTCCGACCAAACGGGGGCCACCAATTGTTGAATCTCGCATTGCGTAGTGCACGTGTCTTGCAACTCAATACCGACTTGTCAAGCAGCAGCATGTATGGGCAGATGCTGCTTGCTGCCTGACATGCTCAAGTAGGTACGCACACCCCGCAGCATGCAAACAACAACCCCCTTTTTGCAGGAGTGCGCATGGAGGCGGCGGCGGCGGCGTCGCATGGCGCAGGATGTAAGTCGACCACCGAGGGGTGTGGTACCTATCCAGACGCAGGTCATGGGATAGGGGGGACAAACGGACACATTGCCACCAGCAAAAAGAAAAAAAAAAGAACCACCGACATGTCACTTTAGTCTGGCTCTCTGGAGACGAGTTGACCAGTCTCATTGACAACCATCCCATCTCGAATGCAGCTGGGGTCAAAGCGCGTGTGTCCGTGAGAGGGAGGGGAAGGGAAGGGAAGGAGGGGGGGATGCACGACCGAGGGAGGGGACGGGACCAAGATAACGTCCTCCCGCCACCAGAGAGATGTCTTAAAGTTGCGCCCCGGATCTACATCAAATATTTCGAGAACCAAGCCTTGAGAGCACCCCCCGAGGGCGTGTTTCACCGGCTGCCGTCGCCGAGGGCGTTGGGGGGGGATCGGCGCTGACGTTGAAGGGGAGGGGGAGGGGGTTTTCATGGCCTTTTTTTCTTCTGGGGTGTGGTCCCTGTCGCTCGAGGATATATCGTGGGTTCGATATAGCACAGGACACGGAATACGTAGGTGCAGTGGGCGGTGCTACTGTATCTGTCGTGCTCGGAGAGTGTTACCTAGCCTCGAGGATTTCGGGAAGTTTGAAGAGGGGCCAGATCGAGCGGCCAACGCCTTTTTGCAGCTGATGTGACAGGGGTAGGGGGGAGATGGAAATGGTCGAGAAGAGGGATATGAAATGGGGTTGGAACCGGGAGAGAAGCAGAGGGAGGTACCCGGGTTCCAAACGGTTTGGCGGTATACCAAGGTTCGCTTGATATAGAGCAGAAACCTGGAAACTTCTTTCATGGCAGTTGACTGTTGGTTGATGCGAAAGAAGGTGAAAAGGTCTCGCTTCCCCGGCTTCGAGATGCAAGTGGCCGTGCCCCATTTTTAGCGCTTTTGCGGTGTGCTCGCTGGACAGTGGCAGCGGCCGGCCCCCCCTGGAGGCTGGAGGCTGGGCTGCCATCTGCTCCCCCAATGAAGTCGTGCCTCTAAAATATTGCAGACGGCACCCAGTCTTCATCTCCTGAAGTCCGTCCTGTCGCACACCTGGGGCATCCATCCATCCCTTGGATTCGCGCCTCTTTCTTTTCTGTTGAAGAAGGGCCATTCGTTTGCTCCCGCTGCAACCCCTTCCCCCCCCCCTCGGTCGACGACGTCGCATCTCGTCTCCCTCCTTCCAGGTTCCTCCCTCTCGCCCTCGGCTGGGTCTCCGTCGCTCTCTTTTCCATTTCGACTTCTCTCCTTTCGCTTTCTCGGAATCAATGGTGCCCGGACTCGACCGCTCCGGCCAGCCACCCATCCACACCTAGTCCAGCGATTGAACCGATCAAAGTTTCAATTCTTCATGATCCCGTTGGTGTGCCCCGAGCCCCGCTGATCGCCCTCCCTCCGCGTCCGCGAAACACCGCCGACGAGCTCCATGTGCCTTGCGCCCAGCACCGGCACCGGCACCGGGCTGCTGTAGGCCAGAGATCCAGCGTTGATGGTTCGGCCTCGGCTCCCCCTGAAACCTGCCGATTCGCACACTTGCCCGTCAAAATATTTACTTGCAGCCGAGCCCGTCCAATAAGTCGCCGATCCGTTCGGAGACGCTCCGAGAGGGCATGCCGAGATGTCGTTGAACGGGTTGGACGACGCAAAGGTCAAGGAAGCCCACGATGCTGCTGTGGCCGAGGCTGGAGGATGGTACGCTGCTCTCGTCTCAACACCGCATTGTCTGGCGCGCGCGGGACCCTCTCTCCCTGAATTGGGATCTCGGCCGCAACCCGACGTGCCATGTAGATTTATTTGCTGACCACGGGTGCTCCATTCCAGGTTCCTCCTAAAATACACCAGTCGCGACGAGCTCCAACTTCTGGGTCGCGGGACCGGTGGCATTGCCGAAGTCCGCAATGCTGTCGCCCAGTATGAAGACACTTCGCCCCTTTACGGCTTTCTCAGATACCGACGGCGCAATGTCATCATCAAGTACCTCCCCGAGGACTGCTCGAGACTAATTCAAGGTATGCAAATGTCGGCGCGTCCCTGCCCCACAGCCCATGCCAGCGCGCTGCGTGCCGTCACCATGTCTTGCAGCACGTCCACGACCGCACGCTGACCACGCCCTCGTTTCTAGCGCGTGCTACCGTGCACTTCAACTCGATCTGCGAATTCTTCTCCCCCTACGATACCGCCCTCTCCATCAGCGACGCGAAGGAGCTCCGAGACACAAAGCTCTCGGCAGCCTGTTCACTGCACGCCGCATCGGGGTCCACCTCGTCATCCACAAGCTCCCTGCGCCGTCGCCGTCTGGTGGAAATTGAAGAGGAGGAAGAGGAGGAGGAAAGAGATCGGAAGCGGCAATCGGTGGTCAAGGAGGAAGACGCACCCACCTTCTCGGACGGTGGCAAACAAGTGGAAACCTCCACACCCGCCGAGCCGCCGGTGACGCTGAATGCCGATCTTGCCAGTTCCCCAGAGGCCTCGAAATTCGCCGATGACACCGAGGTGCCCCGCTTCACAGGCGTCGCCAGACCACCATCCCCCGAAGTATCCTACGACGAGTCCGGACGACGTCTGTCCTCCCAGTCTGCCCGCCCCGATCTCTACGGTAGCTCCGGGTATCCATATGGGAAGCCGCGCGTGAAGCTCGCCCCGCGCCCTTCAGCAGATATCGCCGGTCGCCCAAGGACATCGGCAGGTGGAGGGACGTTCCGACCTGTCTCTGCCCTGCCTGCAGGGCTCAAGCTGTCAAAAACGCCCAGGAAGGCTGGACGGGAAGGCGACGACTTTCTCGAGTCCCCCATCAAGGAGGAGATGGAAACTCCCTTCTCGACCAACTCTTCCCCGAGCCCCGGCCCCAAGATGCTGGATACCGAACCGGCCCGACCACATACGAGCAGCGGCGCTTCCACCCTACTCTCCAGGACGCCCTCTTTCCGCTCAAACTTGCCCGCTATGCCGCCTCCGGCTAACAAGCAGAATACCATGACGCCCGAGAAGCAACGACTTTTGAAGGCAATGAAGCTGAGAGAAAAGAAAAAGATGATGAGCTCGCAGCCGGCCTCGGACGTTCCGAGTCTCGAGGTCCCGACGTCACCTCTCTCTCCATCTGTTTCGGACCAGCCCACAGAGACGGTGGCGGTGGCTGACGACGATGAAGCCGAGGGACCAAACAAGGGCCTTCAAATCAGCCTTGACTCTCTTTCCCAATCTGACTCGGCGGTCGGGTTCGATTCCATCACGGACCAGGGATCCATCGACGCTCGAACCGATTCTCACCCCGCATCTCCCTTTGCGCCTTCAGATGCTGGCTCTACCCAAGCCTCGTCCTTGTCGGAATCGACGGACGAGACTATTCAGGTGGCAGAGAAGCCAAGTTCACCTCCCCCAACAAGTGACGACGATAGCGATGCGAATACTGTCTCCTCAGTCGCCGAGGAGAGATCTCCGCTTCGGCGGGCTGATGACGTCGTAAGTGAGAGGCAAGTCCCGCTCCTCGATGAGCAGCCACAGAAAATGGAGGCCGTGCCGGAATTCGACGGAAAAGTGTCCGACGATGAGTCTCATGAAGAGGTAGCGGAGAACGAGCCTGCTCCGGAGACGGAACAAGCTGAGGAGCCTACTGCCCTACCGATATCCAAGTTCTCGCTCTCCTCAGCTCCCGCAAAGACATTGCCAGCCGAAGCAGAAGACCAGTCAACCTTGGCCGAACTAACTGCGGAGCCCGAAGAGCTCTCCGGCTTGGAAGAAGGGTCCCCCTCTCTGCCGACTGCAGACGCTGATCACCCGTCGCAAATACGCATTCCCGTCTCGAAATTCTCGACCCATGAAAGCAAGCCACCCACGACTACCCCAAGCGCCACTACTACCCCGAGCGCCACGATCCCCACGATCGTCTGCCCTGAACCCGAAGGTCCGGGCGCACCGCCATCTGCAGAAAAGGAGGAGGCTGCGGCGGAGGATGCTCCGCTCAACGCGAAGCGTACCAAGCAGAGGGCTCCTTTGGAACCTCTCAAGGTTGGCTCAAATGCTGAGAAGGACCGGTACTCGGTGGCAAGCCTCACCGACGATGGGAACCTCATGGAACTACAGACAGCCACCGTGGAACAGGCGAAGCCGATCATCGTTTTGAAGTCTCCCTCGCTCCAGACCAAGAACTCGATGGGGAAACTGGCAGCGCCGGGCTCAGAAAGCGGATCCTCGACCCTTCGCACTGTAAGGACGGTGTCGAATCCCATCAGAGGGCCGATGGTGCTTCCTGGTGACGTCTCGACAAGCTCGGCGAGAGCCGTCTCTTCTGGTGCAGCGTATCTGCACAAGATTACACAGCAACAGTCTTCGTCCGAGTTACGACCAAAGAGCAGCAAGCTTGGATCAAGTATCTCCCAGCGCATCAAGGCCCTCGAGAAGCTCTCAAGCACCACCGGTGGCAGCGCAGAACCCGCGCCCAAAGACAAGCCTGCCGCTGCATTCTTTGCGGTCCGCAGGGCAGCTGGTCGTGAGCCATCACGCTCACCCTCCGTTGCTGACCGGGCAACCTCGTTGACCAGAGTGACGACGCCCTCGCCCCCAGAGTCTGGCGAGTCCTCGCCCGAGTCGACGAAGGGCTCTCTGCGTGACAGGAAGGGATCCATGGTAAGCAGGCTTTCTGTTTTTGAAGGCGGCAAGCCTCCAAGAGGGAGGCCCGAATCCATACAGGTAACTGCCCGCATCATCCGCGACCCGGCCCATCTTTTTCCCAAAGCACCTGAACTGAAGGCCGACCCAACCGACTACCAGGCACTCGATCTGAAGCAGTCTCCATTGCTTGTAAAAGTCCAAAAGCGAACCCCGTCGCCGAACCCATCGCTTCAGCAGAGCGCCGCCCCGATTCCGCCGATCCAGGAGGCCCAGCCAGAAGTCAAGCAGTCGATCTTGCAACGCCGATTCTCCAAGGGCCGTAGGTCAGAGTCTCGTGACCGCAACAACGATGGAGGCAGCGACGCCGAGACAGTCTACGATGGACCGCGGCCGAGACGACGATCTTCCCTGACGGTAGTCAAAGATTTCATCAAGGACCGCCGCGGGTCTCTGCTCGGAGCCCGGTCTCCTTCCACGGACAGCTTGGGCCTCAGCATCGCGTCGGGATTGGGAGGACTTGCGTCGCCGGCCATGCCCACACCTTCCTCCAAGTCACCATCGCGGCCGCCATCGGTGCATCAGACTAACATTTTCACCCGTCGTCTCAGCATGAGCAGCAGACGGTCATCCATGGAGCAGACGAGCCCCCCGGCGGCGCTGTCCTCGACGAACCTGGCCACTGCCGGCCTGTCTCCTTCCCCTCGCATCACGGAGGGAAGCGTGGACTCTGATACCGACCGAAGAAGCATCAACGGGTATGGGGAAAAGATGAGCGGGTCGGTGTCTGGTGGCTCTGCCCCCGGCTCGGCCACCACGAGCCCCCCGCCGGGCAAGAACAACACCAACCGCGCCTCCCGGTTCATGCGCCGACTTAGTAACTCGCTCGCGTCGAACCGAAAGAACATCACCCCCTCCATCTCGCCCACTGTTGCCGAAGAGGAGGATGCTGAAGTGGCGGCCGCGGCCGACATGGGAGTCGCGCAATCAAGAGGCAGCACGGCCACCGGAGCGCCGGCGTACGCTCAGCCGACCATCGCCTCTTACATGGGCGACGTCAACGTCCAATTCCCGGATAACCTGCTGTGGAAGCGCCGGTCCATCTGCCTGGACAGCCAAGGCTTCCTCATCCTGAGCGCCGTCCAGGGAGGCGCGGCGTCGGTGTCGCTGGGCAAGACGGGCCATCACCAGGCGGGCACCATCAAGCGCTACCACATGAGCGACTTCAGGCTCCCTTACACCCCCGAGATGGAGGTGCAGGAGCTGCCCAACAGCGTGGTCCTCGACTTTGTCGATGGAAGCGGGCTCCAGATTGCCTGCGAGGACCGAGCCGGGCAGATGAACGTGCTGCAAGGTAGGATCTATCCTGGTCTCTTAGTTGAAACCAATGAGTGCTAACCCACGCTGTTAGTCCTCCAAGAAGCCCACCACAGCCACACGCGCTTTGGGCAATAACCATCGCCACATGAAGACCTGTCGTCACAACCGGTCCGACGACCAACGATTTCCTAGGCCGAGGGCCTTTTGTTCATTTTCTTTCCCCCGACAAACACCACCGCATCTTGTCGCGGCTTTTTGCCCTTCATGGATGGGTGCCCTGGCTACCCCGACGTTGACAAACTAAATCTGCTTTCTTTTTTTCTCTATTTCCTTTCCCGTCGTTTCTCGCTTCTTAGCTATACTTGGGAGAAGGAGAGGAGGGATGGATAACTGGCTTGGCTTGGCTTGGCCTTGTTCTACCGTCGTTGGCTGCCTGTTGCTTTGTGATACCAGGTGACTTTTTTTTTGTCAGAAGAAGGGATGGGGGAGGGGGAAAGACCCGATGGGGGGTGTATATGTGTGTGCGTATCATTGAATGAGAGGAGGGGAGAAGCCTGCTATTTTTTTCTTGTACAAAAACCAGTGGTGTTGGGCATTTCAATGCGATGCATGTACATATGGTGGTGGAAACATTCCGGGCTGGACGACGTTGGGTGAAGAGAGAGAATAAGAGATGAGAAAGCTGTACAGCAGCGTTGTGTTTTATGGTTGTGCCGTTCCCTGCGTGCCTGGGTGGTTGTTCTACGCCTCGAGTGAAAACTGAGCCAGGGGATAATTAAAGACTAGGATGAGGAAGATTATCAGTCGACAGCAACAAATGGATAAGTAGCTTTATGTTTTGTACATTGTGCGAGGAAGTAAGTGTGGCAACAACCCCCCGGGAGATAGAGAGAGAGAGGAGAATCGTATCATCCCACCCATTATCATCCATATGCGCCCCCACCCCCCTTTTGTCCGGCGGCTTTGTCCCTCGTATACCCTTCCGTCATGCTTCTTCTTCTGATGAGTATCGTATCGTGACTTTCATCCCCCTCCCCCATGTGTCGATATCCCCCCCACCCCGGAGGCGGTGGTGGTTCCCGGTCAGGTGAGAGCGACTGGGAGAGAACCGTCCTCCCACCCCCTCGGGGAAGAGAAAACAGACTGTATAAATACAAGCAACTCCGTTCCCCCGTTCCCTCTCTCGAAAAAGAAACCCCAAGGTGCAACAAGACACAAGACAAGCGGCAGGCATGTCAAAAATGCGGCGCGTGGCGTGAGATGATACAAACAAGCTGCAATGGGCGTAGCCCTCTCACAACGCAGCCTTAGCCTCCCCCTTCCCCTCCCCCAGCATAGCCCCAACCGCCTCCTTCGTCCCCCCTTCCCCGCTATTCGCAGTCAACAACTCGCTCCCCATCTGCCGCATCCGCTCCTCCTGCTCCATGGCCATGAGGTTCTGGTCTTCGCCGTACGCCAGCGCGAACGGCACGCCGACCAGCAGCGCGCTGACGCTGACGGCCCAGGCGGCGCGGCCGGCGAACAGCAGCGTCGCCTTGACAGCCGACGTGCAGGCGTCGACCTTGTCGCCGACCCAGGCGCGCGTGGTGGGCGGGACGATGTCGCGCAGGGCGGAGAGGCGGTCGGCGAGCGACTCGGAGAGGGGGTCGTAGTTAGAGTCGGTGGAGATTTCGGAGTCTGTGGGGAAGGGGGGGGGGTTAGCTTTGGCGGTGGTGGGGAGGGGAGAGGGGGGGGAAGCCGTACCGGTGTCGCTAAAGTCTTCGTCGTCTTCAAAGGCCATGGACTTTGCGTGCTGAAAGTGCTCGTCTTCGACTTCAGTGAGTTGGACCATGGTGGCGGTTTGTGGGGCGTGATTTGTCTGCGCTGGGGAGGGTGGATTGGCCGGATGCCGTCGCGATGGGTGGTAGGTTGTGGTGGCGGTGGTGGTAGGTGTTTATGGTTTGCGGGTGGGATGGCGGCGGCGTCGTGGTCGATGAGAATGAAAATGGTCGCAAGTCGATGAATCTTTTTTCGGTTGGTCTGGTCTTGGTGGTCATGACGAGTTTTCCCACGCGCACTAGGCCGAAAGTGGATTAGCGTGGCGGTGGGCCACCGTCCATCGAGTTGACATCGAAGCTCCTTTTCGGGGAAAACACCAAGACTCTTCCACTTTTCCACCCTTCCACTAAGAAACTGACTGCAAGAAACTGACTGCATTGCGTCTGCGCTGACAACTGCATAAAATGCAAAATGAATACTATCTCTTTCTTCCTGAATCTCTAGCTATACTAATTAGGCAGCACCACATAAGAGTGATCCCGGCTGGTCTACCGTGCGACATCTATCCGCCTCCCGACCTCCGTCTAATGCCAATGAGTCCAACACAACCGCTCCGTGTGCGGGATGCATTTTGTGTATCCCAACCCGATGCATCAGCACGAATATAACCTCGCTCAGGCCGTGCCCATCCTCATGCAGCTTGAGCCACCGTCTAGTCCCTCTCGGCCCTCTCCCTCTCCGGCTCCGCGAACCGGATCCCTCGCTTGGGCGGTGGAACTCTAGGGGTATCGTCATCATCACTGTCCGAAACTTCACCGCCCTCCGCCGCCGACACGCCCAGAGCCGCCTCCCTACGCCGGCGCTCTGCTGTCGTCTCGCCCTCGTCGTCGTCGTCATCGCCCATCACACTGCTCAGCACGGCGAGCCTTCTCTTACGCTCCGCCGCCGTCTCCGGAGTCCCGCGGCTTGTCCCACCCGCACCAGGAGACACCGATCTCGACGACGAAGGCCGTTCGGTCGAGCTCGTGCCCGCCTCAGCCCCATCACCTTGCCAATTCTGCTTGAACACGCCAGCACCGGGGCTGGCGGCGGCCGAGGACTCGGCCAAGTATTCGCCGCTCTGCTGCTGCGGTTGCTTTGATGGTTGAGGATCCTGCTTCGCCAACGTCTTAACCCTCTGCGACGCGCTCGACTGCTCCACAACCTCGCGGCGAGCGTTCTTTGGAAGCTTTTGCACCGTCTTGATAAAGTCGTCCTTGGTCATGCGTTTGCCCACCCCGCCAATCGTGAACCGGATCTGGCGGTCGTCTTCCTCCTGCTTCTCCTCCGCCACACTCTTCTTCCTGTCACCCGTTCCCGGCCGAACAAACGCAAAACTTGATTTGCGTGCCCTCGCGGCCGGCGCAGGTCTCTCCGAGGACGGCCCTGCAACGGTCTCTCCCTTCTCTCCGGGCTTGATGAGGCCGCCCATGCCCATTTTCTTCAGACTCTGGCTCACGAGGTCGCTATCGGGCTTATTGGAGGGCATTTGGAACGCCTTCACAACATCACCATCGTCGTTCTCCACAATAATCTGCCTTTATGTTAGTCTCGCCGCGGACCACAAGCTTCGTCGAGGTACCACTTGCCGTATTTCCAAACAGGTATGCTTGACCTTCCTTCCTCTTTCTGGGGTCACTCTCCTGCTCTCTCCTCTTTTCCACCTCCTCATCGCGCCAATGGCCAACACGCTTCTTCATGGCCCCGTACCCCCAGCCCTTCGGAGCAGACTCGGGATTCTTCGTGCTGGCCTCATTTTCATGGTGGTCGACCTTGTTCACGGCAATCACGTCGCCCTCTCGGTTCTCAAAGATAATGTTGTCGCCCTCGTCGTAGATCTCGATATCACCTCTGTGCTCCCCTTCGGCCGAGCTTCCTTGCCGTTCGGGGGCGGGTCGGGAAGACGACGCTTCACTGGACGACGCCATGGGGGAAAGCTCCACGGATTGTTCCGGTCCAGAAGGAGTCTGCGCGGCCACCTCCAAGACCATCTCCTGTGTCTGGTCGCCCGGGCTCCGGCGCTGCGGAAAGATGGCAGACTGGCTGATGGGACCACCGGGCCCGATCCCGTCATCCCACTTCCTGTTGCTCCGGCGTTTCCTAGTCGCCGACGGCGATCTGCTCTCCTTGTTGCTGCTGTCATCGCCCTTGACCCGACGAAGGAACTGCGCAGGAAGGCCGCCCGGGGGCAGCGTGCCGGGTGGCAGTTGGGGAAGGGTGAGATCGTCGCCCTCCGTGTCAGACGTGGCCTTGGCTTGAGAGCGGGACCGCGAAGAGACGCGAGGAAGTCGGTTCACCCACGAAGGTCCATCCTCTTGGGCTTGCGTGTACGACATGGTGATGGTGAGCGTGTTGATGTGCTTCCCGAGCGTAAAGACAGCGATGGAGGACCCGTGGACGATGATGGAGGCCACCACGAGGAAGGCCACAATCGGCCAGACCAGCGTTAGGAGTGTCAGATGTTCCGAGTGCTCATCTCCCTTGATAGGCAGCTGGGACAACGGAACGGGATGCTCCCACTCCAGCTCGGCGCGAGCCAGGATGGCCACGTAGATGGCCCCCACGCCTATGGGCCCAAAGTGGCCGGCGAAAAGGGCCTCGCGCCACGTATGCATGTCCGGTATGATGGGTTTCAAGGCGAGCATGATGGGAATGCGCCGGAAAAGAATGACGAATATGGCCAGCACCGTCAGCCTCCAGGCACTGAGGCCCAGCTCAGCGTTGTTGAACATGTCCCACGGAATGATGGTGCCAAAGTAGACAAAGTATGTCAGGTTGAGAAGCAGATCGATGACGTTGGAAACGTGCGATTCCTCCGTCTTTTGGGTAAACCAGCCATCGTTGGAAAAGCCGACACCGCAGGCGAAGCCGACCAGGAGGTCGTCAATGCCCAGGATGCTGCCCGACCCGGCGCAAAAGAGAGCCAGGACAAAGTAAAAGACGAGGAAGCTCTCGCGGTCGATCCAGTCCTTCTTCTCGGCGTACTTGATGCCGTGACGCCCAAGATATCCGACAACGAAGCCGTAAAAGGCGCCGAACACGCACTCGTAGAGAATCGTGACAACGATCCAGTGGAAGGTCACGGGTCCGGCCTTGAGCTTCTCCTGGATCAGGTAGAGGGACAGGTAGACAAAGGGAAAGGCCATGCCGTCGTTGCAACCCGACTCGGCAGAGAGCAGGTCTCGCAGATGCTTGGGCACCTTTTTGGCGAATTTCCCCTTGCCCACCACCGAAGAGGCGAGGACGGGGTCCGTGGCAGTGACGCAGGCGGCCACCACAAGGCTGTCGAGCCAGCTCAGGGGTATAACCATCCACCAGACAAAGAGGCTAGTTATCAACCAGCCAAACGTCATGACGGGCACGAGCAGGAAAAAGACGGACCGCCAGTGCCTTTCCATGTAGAATTTTGGCAGCTCGACACCGATGGCGAAGCACTGGACCACGAGGACAATGCGTGAGAATTCGATGGTGACGATGTCCTCGTTACCCCATCTGGACGGGTCGATCAGGTTGGCGGCATGGGGTCCGAAGATGATGCCGCACAAGGTGGCCACCGTGGCTTCGCCGATGTACATGCGCTCCTTGATGATCGAGGAGCACAACATAAACACCGTAGTGAAGCCGCCCAGGATGATGTACACCAAGTGCGGCTGTGTGAGGGAGAGGTGGTCCCAAGCCATGGTCGATGGCTGGGCGTGGGCCCGGTTTTGTTGCTGGCTAGCTGGCTGTCGAGGAACCGATCGACCTTGGGTTGGCGATCGTTGGACTGTCTCGGTCGTGTAGAAGAGCGCCCCGAGCCGGGGTGGACAAGAAGACCGACGACGGGGGGTTGTGCAAACCTGAGTCAGCAGTCGCCCGCCAACTTGGCACCTCTGGCCAGCTTTTTTCGGGAGGAACGAGTCGGTGCGAAGGCGAGCGGGAATCGATGCATTCAGAGGTGCGAGGGCGCGCGACAACTGGCGGGTCGGCGATTCGGGCAGGGCGGCGTGGGAACCGGCGTTGAAGCGAAGGTGTCTGTCCAGTCGATTGGACGAGGGACTGGCTCCGGGAAGCTATATCGGTGACCCCAGGTCCACTGCGAGGTGTGAGCTCAATGGCGACGAGCGGGTCGGCGGAGTCAATGCCGAGGAGGACGAGGTTTGGGGGGGGGGGGGAGGGGGCGCGTGTCTCGGGGACGAAGGGAAAAGACTGCAGATCTCGAGAGAACCAGTGACGCAATTCCCGGATGCTGACTTTGCTCTACTAGCACGAACTAGCAGAGACAAAAAAAATGGAGGTAAAGTACTAGTAGCCCTGCGAGTGGGGAGGGAGCCGCGGAGTGCGGTCGATTAGAGGTCTAAAGAAGACATCAGCAAAAGAGGAGAGGAGGGTTCGCCGAGGTTGCAGAGGAGGGAAGGGGGCGAGAATATATTCCGAAAGATTTCTGCTCTTTCCCCAGGTCCTGCTCTCAATGGCAGCACGCACGCTTAATCAACACAATCTAGCACTGTGCTAATCGGCTAGCTCTGCTCTGGCCCTGCGAGCGGGGCCGTCCACTTCCCTGGGGCCTGGTCATAGGGACCAAGATAATTTCTTGCACTTTCCCTCCCAACCCGTGCGGAAATGGGATTGAGCTGGTTCCCTATCCCGAACTTCTGGGCTCCTAGAGTCTCTCGATTATTATCGAGACACTCTAGGGACCGACGAGGCACAGCATCTGTCAAGTCACTTGAATTTCGCCCACCGCGTCAGTCTACGGTACTCCGTATCATGCATTCTCGGGCGTCGGGTGCAGTGCAGCCCGAACGGCACTAACACGCATCCCAGAAGGGAAGTTTTCCAGACTCATTTCCCCCAATTCACAGTTCCCAATTCCCAGAACTCTGGGTCTGTCTTGAAGGCGGTGGCACGGCGCTGCTGTCTCTCTCAGACATAAGCTGTGGCACGAATTGGCCACATTAAACTGATTGACGCGCGCAGCCAGCCCTACAGTCGGTCGTTTGTGATGAGCCAGCGAAGCCATCGAAAAGGCCGACGAGTTCCCCCTCGCCCCCGCCATCTTCTCGGGCTGAGATGCTGCATGCTCGATGACGGATTGCCCAGTCGGGTCAAGTGACGGGATCAGTGCAACCCGGGAATCTCGGTCTCCCACAGGCCCCAATGCCCAATCATTTGGCATCATGGACCCGGCGGTTGGACTTTTGGCGAAGCGGCAGAGTCGTCGCCATCTGAGCTGATATGTTTCCGTCCCGTCTTCCGACCACACCAGGCCGACCATCCCCGCTATCTAGGCCCTCGGCATCCGAGGACAGGCGACGTGATGACCTTTCACAAGCCGCGCAGCAAGCCGCCGAGGGAAACCATCGCACACCGCACTTCTGCGATAGGAAGAGCTTCCGGCGGGAGGAAACAACAGCGCGCAGAGAGGGGCGAGTAACCATCGCGTGTAGTGTCTCGAGTGTGTCGCTGTGGGAGGACGATGTTGGTCATGATCACCGCCAAGACTTGGCTGCTCGTGCCCAGTGACCGCCCAGGCGAATTCCGGGCTTCTTGTTGGGCTTCAGCGAGAGAAGCTCTCCAGCAAGCTTTTTTCTCCAGCACCCAAGCCTTTGCCCAGCTTTTGCTGGTTCCAACAACGGGCCTGGACCGTCTGGCCCTTTGGCAAACTGGGTGACGATCTTGGGGGAAAAGGTAATGAAGAGAAATACCCAACAGGACAAGTCGGCATTTTCGATTCCACCGGGACACATCTGTGCAAGACGAAGAGCCCCTCAATATCAACAATGCGCAAGCGACCGGTTCAACGCTCGGACACTCCGTCCATTGGAGACGGGTTCAGCAGTCGGGGACTCCGAATGGAACCGCCCTCCGCATTCAAAGTCCGACCCGATACCGGGGCGGTCAACACAATGGCTGGGCAAAGCAGCACACTCCCTGCCGTACAGTACAGCCAAATCTCGATCCACGGGGCTCTGTTCTCTGAATTTCGACAACGCCTGGCCGGCAGATAACCGGAGGCGGCAGATAACCTGGAAGCGATCGAGTCCAGCGCACGAACTTGCAGTCTCTTTCGAGCATGACATGACGGCGGAGGCACGTGGTCGGTGTGTCCAATGAACCCCAATCAGTGTGTCTTGTGACAAGAAGATGCTTGACGGGTTTCTTTTTTGTGAGGTCAGGACGTGACACCCATTGGGCGGGCTGCATCTCATCTGCCGGTTCCCAGATGTGACCTTGAACAAGATGACAGGAAATGATAGCACTTTTTCTCTAGGAGCACGTTCAATGCAAAGAACCACCACATGGAAGTTGGACATGATGGGTTGATGCAATCAACATTCGTCACACATTTTTCCGCTTTCTGTGGTGCTACTGAAATGCCTAATTGCTCATCGATAGGCGTACGCTTGGCCTGTTGGCCAACAGTCTATAGATGACTAAGTAGACGGATAAGACAAGCCCCAATCAGCCCCGCAAAAGTAAGACCCCCGGAGCCCCCGCCCCCATCCCCCACGAGCCCCTTTCCCACAGCGCACGTTCCCGCGTGACCTCGAGACGCGATTTGCAACGACGCGATTTTTCAACGTCGCGACTTCCTGGCAAATTGTCTAGCGACCCTCCCAAACGGTCCCGTCATTCCGTCCGCTGTGGACAGACGCCACGACCAAAACAACTCACCACCCGATGCCCACCTGCTAGCCATCTTCCCTCCGCACCAGGCCTGCATGAAGACTGGTGTCTCGCACACCGTCCTCCGACGAGCACTCCCCTCTTTTCGCCAGTTGGCCATCCGAACAGCCGCCGCGAGTTCCCACGCCAATGCCACTGGATTGCACCGCTCGCTCGCTCCTGAAGGCGAAATGCTAGGAAGGGCGGCTCTCGCGGCCGAGGCCAAGAAGCCAGCTCCGACACCCAAGCCGGCTGGCATCACCGCGCGGAACCAATCTCTGGCCAAGACGCTCTTCCCCTCCAGCAGCCCCAACCGGAGTCTCGATACCTGGGCCAACAACGGTTCCAGGTCCTTCAAGGCCCCGGCGCCTGCCGCAAAGCCCGACACGACGCAAGCTCTTCGGAACCGCCATTACAACGCGGCCTATCAGCCAGCACGACCTGGCGATGGCAAGAAGTTTGCCTCGATCGTCTCGACCTCAAATTCCTTCACCGACTCTCCCGATACCGTCAAATACACAGCCAGCCGGGCCTCCACCGTGTCGAGAACCATAATCGACATATCGGACGGGGATTTCAGCGACGACAACGATCTAGATTTCGAAGCCCCGTGCTCCCTTCCCACTCTGCCACGAGCCGCGCCCTCTGCTCCTCCACAAGAGCCGCCTCCCGGAACCAACAACACCGCAGTCTCATGGCCAACCTCGCCGCCTACTCATCTGGCCGCAGCAAGGCTGCCTGTGAAGCGAGGGTCGACCGGCGACACGGGACTGGAGAGTCAACCAGAGAAGAAGAGGAGGCAGCTCCCGTGGCACAATGGCAAAGCCGACGAGGACGAGGTGGAAGAATTGTATGAAGCAGCAGCGCGCCCTCCACCAACGAAGCCAAAGAACCCCTCGATGTGGGACCAGACACCTGGCGACTTCAAGGCACAAAAGAAGCAGCTCAAGAACCAACAAAAGGAAGCAGTTGCTAGCAAACCGGAGGCCGCCGCCGAGGATATGCGCGAGGCTGTCAAGATCTCGACCTCCAAAGCCAAGATGAACGCCATCGCACTCAGCAGCGAGCAAGAACACATCAAGAAACTGGTCGTGGAGAAGAGCCAGAGCGTGTTCTTCACAGGGCCCGCCGGAACCGGAAAGTCCGTGTTGATGCGGGCTATCATTGCCGACTTCAAGAAGAAATTTGCCCGGGAGCCTGAGAGACTTGCCGTGACCGCCTCTACTGGCTTGGCCGCTTGCAACATTGGAGGTATGACCCTGCACAGCTTCGCGGGCATTGGCCTCGGGAAAGAGGATGTCCCCACTCTAGTCAAGAAGATCCGGCGGAATCCCAAGGCCAAGGGGCGGTGGCAAAAGACAAAGGTGCTCGTTGTCGACGAGATATCCATGGTTGATGGCCAGCTATTCGACAAGCTGTCTCAGATCGGCAGGACAATCCGGAACAACGGGCGGCCATGGGGCGGCATCCAGCTGGTCATCACGGGCGACTTCTTCCAGCTTCCCCCGGTACCGGATCACCAAAATGGCAGCACCGAGAGGGACGTCAAGTTCGCCTTTGATGCTTCCACGTGGAATCTGTCCATCGATCACACCATCGGCCTGACGCAGGTGTTCCGCCAGAGAGACCAAGGTAAGCTGCTCGACTTGTTCTGGAGATGGAACCCATGCTCATCCTGTGCCAGAATTTGCCGATATGCTCAACGAGATGCGCCTGGGTAAAATTACGGAACGGACCGTCAATAACTTTATGTCTTTGAGCCGACCCCTCCAGTTCAATGACGAGCTCGAGGTCACCGAGCTGTAAGCGCTCTCCTGCTGATCACTGCGCCTCGCCCCCTTGCTAACAGGACGCGTCGCTAGGTTCCCGACCCGGAATGAAGTGGACAACTCCAACAAGAGGCGACTTGCAGCGTTGCCAAGCAGGTCTTATTTCTACCCGGCTCACGACGCAGGAAAGGAGCCACAATTGCGGGAAAAGCTGCTCTCTAATATGATGGCCCCAGCTGCTCTGGAGCTCAAGAAAGGCGCCCAAGTTATGCTCATCAAGAACATGGACGAAGGTCTCGTCAACGGTTCGCTCGGCACGGTCGTCAAGTTTATGAGCGAAGCCAAGTTCGAAATGATGGGCGGGCATGCCGGGGAAGAAGAGAACACGGATCAGAAGAAGCGCATCCGAGCGTTCAACAGCGCCCTCAAGGCCTCTGGAAAGGATGACCTTGAGTATCCCCTTGTGCGGTTCCACGCTGCGGACGGAACCGAGCGGCAAGTCCTCTGCATTCCGGAAGAGTGGAAGGTGGAACTCCCCACGGGCGAAGTGCAGGCGTCTCGCACACAGGTGCCCTTGATTCTCGCCTGGGCCCTGTCCATCCACAAAGCCCAGGGTCAGACACTCGAGCGTGTCAAGGTCGACCTCGGAAAGGTGTTTGAAAAGGGACAAGCGTACGTGGCGCTCAGTCGTGCCACCACACAACAAGGTCTCCAGGTTCTCCGTTTCCGGAAGGACAAGGTCATGGCGCATCCCCGAGTCATCGCCTTCTACAACCAGCTCTACAGCGCCGACAAGGCGATGGCCATGAAGGTGGCCGTTGCTCCGGCCAACACGGCCAAGCCTGCTGAGAAGAAAACTGCGAACTCCATCACGGGTTATGTCACACAGCAACCGCCGTCGAGATCGTACGGGCAGCCGGGGCCCCGGGACTACATCGACATCGATGAGGACGAGGAGGCTATTGCGGCTGCCTATGGCTAGCTAGGGGTCACTCGGTCGGTTGTGGGTATCCATGTCTCGGACAAGTTCAAGGCACGGCGTTTTTGGTGGCTTCTTGGTTTCAGGGGCATGGTTTTGCGGCACATGTGAGCGTTGGTAGCTGAAGGTCGGATTGCATCAGATTCCTAGCTATTTGATATTGTATCTTTGGGGCTTGGTGATCTAGGTATCACAGGAAGGATTACTGGGAGGGTAGAAGAAACTTGTGTGGGGGGGGCAGCATTGTATTATTTCGGGCCCCCCGCCCAACGGCCTTGTCGGCACACCCTCGCTTGAGGGCACCTCCACTTGCGAATTCAAGAAGAGAACAATACATAGACAATGAAAGCATTCGTCACATTATATTTTTTGTCAGGCATCTGGGATATGCAGGCTCTGCAAATGGTACATAAAGAGCTAAACAATCCATCTGCTGGGTTCGAGGCGTCTCAATCCCAGTCTCCGTTTGAATCTTGCCCCCTACCCAGTCAGGCAAGCAAGGTCTGATTCTCTCCTGGTAAGACCCAGTTGGCACAGCCATAGGCCTCTTGTTCCGATTCCGGGCCTCCATCAACCGTTAGATGGCGTTGGCTAATATCTCTCATGTCTCGCGCTAACAAACGAGCCAGGGCTGGAGTGTACGTCAGTACGAGATACAACAGTGGGTTTTGAAGCTTCTATGGCATTGTCGCCCTGGTCCAAGTCAATCAGTCGCTTGAAGGACAGACGGAAACCTCCCATTTGAAGCACCCCCCCCTGCCGTTCTCCAGAGTTATCCGGAGCCTACCGATTTGCTTTTAGAATGGTCCCGCCGATCGCCTAGTCTAGGTAGGTGTTTAGGTGTTTTCGGAAACTCGAAATGCACGACATGAAGGTATACCAAGTGTTCTGAAATGGAGACCGTCGCACTCTGCGCATGGCCCGAATCTGTGTACCTCCATCCACCCCTCAATGAGAAACCACAGATCTGGTCATCATGGTCTTGTGTCGGTCCAGAGTCTCAGATCCCGATTTTGTCCCGTCCTGCTGGTTCAATGTCATGGTGGGGGTGAGGGGGATGCGCGGCCAGCCCGAGCAGCCACGGCACCCGTATCGATAAGCAAAAAGTGGAATGGGAATGGGACGCATCCCTCATTAAACTGCCCGGGCACACTGGCAGCACTGGCAACCACGACCATCAACAGCCACATCGTGTCCTCCAACCCAGCCTTCATCCGCCGGATGCCATTCTTTACACCTACCGGGACCAGTATAATTCTGTTATATCGAGCTTTCGTCTCTTTTGGGTCGCTCGGGATCAAGTCACACCCCCAGCAGTCTCCCGGCGGCCCTCGCCCAAGTCCACCCGCTCTCGCTGGGCCCTCTCGCTCGCCCAACCCGCGCAGCATCGACCTCGACCTCCTTTTCGAGAAAGCCCGACGCCGCGACGCCCTCGACCACACACCATCGCCTGTTCCACCCCTACGCACCTAGTTCTTCCGGACTATCGCAACCTGTGCCGGGCCATCGCGACCCGTCGCGAGCAGCTCATTAGCACAGTTCCTTCCACAGCGGCCTGCACCATGACGAGCGACTTCATCGGTCTCCAGGTGGTGGTGACAGTGAGGGATCCTCCCTCGCGGGTCAAGGGCACCGTGAGCGAAATCTCGGCCGGCGCGGGCCTCACTCTCAGCAATGGTCAGTTGCCCTCGTCCCACTCACTCCCTACTGCGACCCTTGCCCTTTCGTCCAGACATCTCTCCTCTTCGCGTGGGATTCATCGCAAGGCCGCACCCCGACATCGCTTTCGTCACTCTCCCGTCCTCGCTGCATTTTCGGTCCTCTCTGCTAACCTTGTGTGTCCAACCACTTAGTCTGGCGACTCGACACCAACCAGTGGCTTCCCCGACTTGTTCTCCCCTCTTCCAACATCTCAGATATCACCACCGAAATCTCCCGCCCTGACCCCCTGCCTGCGCCCGCCGCCGCAATACCACCGTCGATAGAAAAACTCCCTTTTGTGGATCCTGCGATCCTAGCCGTGGGAAAGCGCCCCGGCCCCTCAACAACACGCGTATCGGATTATCCGCCACAACCAAACACGAGCGAGAAGCGCAACCCCGAGATCGTTTCACTCCTACCCGAATCCCGCCTCGGAAACACCTCCCAAGAAGTGAAGCCTATCGCCCATGTCTCCGAGCCGCTGGGAGGGTTGGGGGTGGAGGACAAGACCCCTGCGTTGCTGTCCGCGGACGAAGACCAGGCAGCTGCGCCCTCTTTACCCCTGGATCAAGAGTCGGGGAAAAGGAAAAGGAATCGGAGGCCGAGACGAGCGGTCGGCTCCAGGAGCGCCCAAGATGACGTCGAGGCTTCCCCGCAAGCACCTAAAACGGCGGGAGCCGGCCAAGGCCCGGGGTGGCGCCAAACGCCGATTCTTGAGAGCTCTTCGTCCTTCCAGCCGTTCAAGTCGCTGAAAAAGGCTCAGGGAAAGCAAGTCAACGAGAACGGATGGGCCTCGGAGGATGTTACGGATGTGCAAGAAGCGGGAGACTTTGACTTTGAGGGTGGTCTCGCCAAGTTTGACAAGCAAAACCTCTTTGAGCAAATGCGCAAGGACGACACCGTCGACGACGCCGACCGGTTGGTCACGCACAACCGACAAACTCGCCCGAAGCCGGGAACGGGGGGCGGAAGGAATTTCCACCACACGGAAAACGTCCTCGAAACAACGCCGAGCACGAGCATCCTGAAATCCAGCCTTAACAGAGTCAAAGAGCCCGCCAATGACTTTTGGAATAGCGAGGCAGATGACGGCGCGCTCAATGGCGGGGAGCGTCTGAGCGGTAGGGAGCTCGGCGTTGGGATGGGCAGCCGGCAGAGCTCTCGCCGGGGGGAGAGCAAGGTCTCTGCTGGTCGGCGATCCCAGTCACGCAAGGCTAGTGGCGTTGCAACTGGGGCTGCCATCAACAGAGTCAATTCTGGTGTAAGCCATTACCGTGCCCAGTCTCTCAGGGGAAGTCGGCCCAGCAGCCGGCTCTCGGCCAACGCCGTGGTCGCTGACAAGACGAAGCAGCCCGCGACGCCTTCCCAGGGGCTGTACTTACTTCCGTCGAACCGACGCATCGAGCCCGTCTCGGCGCTGCAGATGCTCAACCTGGAGAACATTGCGCACAACGAGATTGGCTTGACGGAGGACATGATGACGGAGAATGCCGGACGCGGTATTGCCGAGGTCACCATCACGGCCCTCTCGGACCCAGCCATCCAGGTGCGACACGCGGGTGCCGTCGATCCCACGACGGGGAACCTGCCGCCTCTCACGGTTGTGGTTCTCGCGGGGAACAACAAGTCGGGTATCCGAGCCATCGCTGCCGCGCGTCACCTCCGCAACAAGGGGACCAATGTCATCGCTTGCGTGGTGGGCGTGGAACGGGGCGAGCGGGATCTCCTCGAAGACATGCGTCAACAAGTGCGCCTCTACAAGAACCTGGGAGGACGTATCTTCTCCAAGAGCGACTTCTTTGAGCACCTGCGCAAGATCAGCATGCCCATCCTGACGATTGACACGCCTCGCACGTCGCTCAGCAACCTGGTGAACCCGGCGCCGGTGATGCTGATTGTGGACGCCCTCCTCGGTCTCGCTATCACATTTGAGGAGCTGCGCAACGGAGATCAGGCCACGGTCTACGAGCTCATCGAGTGGGCCAACCGCAACGAGGCATTCGCCCTGGCCGTCGACATTCCAACGGGTATCGACCCCTCGTCTGGCAGAGTCAGCGTGGTGGACGGGAATCGGCTCTACGTCAAGCCTCGCTACGTGGTCGCCGTTGGCGCGCCGAAGCGTGGGCTTCTCGACGCCATGGTTGCCGCCGACAACGAGGATGGGGATACGGTTCTCGCCGGTGACGCGACGGTGCTGGATGACGGCGTCACGGACTGGAAGCTGTACCTGGTCGACCTGGGCTTTGGGCCGGCTATTTGGAAGAAGGCCGGGACCAAGATGCGCAAGGGCATCGACTTTGGGGACAAGTGGGTGCTGCCAATGAAGTTTCAGGGGGCAGCGCCTCCAGATGATGACGAACCGGGCGATGGCTTCCTGTAGGGTCAAGAGCCGTCTCGCGCTAAAGTCGAGGTACAGAGCTGCCGCAGCTTGATGGAACGCACTGAAAGACACGACCGACTCCTCAAGGTCCTCATATATCACGAGGTGGTGTGGCACTTGGGCGACGTAGACGGGACATTCATCAGGCTCTGGGGTGGTTTATGGGACGATGAGGATGTTGTTGTTGGGACGGGGGGTATGATTGAGGGAAGAAGGGGCGCAGTTCCTTTCTCGGGGGGCATTTTTGGCCGCAGCGACACGCATTGATTGCATTTTAGGCGTTTACACCAGCGACGGGACAAGGCGCCTTGCATTTCGTTTTGGGGGGCATCGGCGATTACAAGGTTTCAAACAGGCAGCGTGCTATTCCGGGACCAGGGGATTAGACAAGGGAGGGAACGGTGCTCGTTAGAAATAGGGTGCTTAAATTGATGGTTGTGATTCTCTTCTGAAGCCGTTGTCGACGGTGGAGTTGGAGCTGGAGGTGTCTCCCGTCTTTGATGGTGATCTGACCCACAAGTTGTTTATTGTCTCTGGTGGGGTTGGTGGTGACTCTCCCCCCGCAACTCAACATCATCCCGCCATCCCGAGAAGGCGGAGATGGACTGATCACAACAACCGCTCTCGACCTCGTCCGCGCTCATCTCACCCAGGGGGATACGATGGCGCCCTTCGTGACCCTCGCGACCTGCGCGCTGAACCAGTGGGCGCTGGACTTTGAGGGCAACCTCGGGCGCATCAAGCAGAGCATCCTCAAGGCCAAGGAGGCCGGCGCCACGCTCCGTGTCGGCCCCGAGCTCGAGATCCCCGGCTACGGCTGCCTGGACCACTTCCTCGAGACCGAGGTCTACGAGCACTCGTGGGACTCGCTCTTCTCCATCCTGACGGACGCGGACCTCCACGGCATCATCATCGACGTCGGCCTGCCCGTGCTGCACCGCAACTGCCGCTACAATGCGCGCGCTATCGTGCTCGACGGCAAGATCCTGTGCCTGCGCCCCAAGATCTACCTCGCCAACGACGGCAACTTTCGCGAGATGCGCTTCTTCACCCCTTGGAACCGCCCCCGCCACGTCGAGCAGTACTACCTGCCGCCACACGTCCAGAAGCAACAGGGCCGGAGACATGTCCCCATCGGCGACGTCGTCCTCTCCACCATCGACACCTGTCTCGCCGCCGAGACGTGCGAGGAGCTCTTCACCCCTAACAGCCCCCACATCAACATGGGGCTCAACGGCGTCGAGATCTTTACCAACAGCAGCGGCAGCCACCACTCGCTGCGTAAGCTAGACCAGCGCATCGCCTTGATCCAGGAGGCGACGCGCAAGAACGGTGGTGTCTACCTCTACTCGAACCAGCTTGTATGTCTCCCGTCCCCACCACACATTCAGTGTACTGACACCACCCCCAGGGCTGCGACGGCGACCGCCTCTACTATGACGGATGCGCCATGATCTTTGTCAATGGCGACATCGTCGGCCAGTCCAGCCAGTTCTCGCTCAACGAGGTCGAAGTCATCACAGCCACCATCGACCTCGAAGAAGTCCGCGCCTTCCGCGCTACCGCCTCGCGCGGCCTCCAGGCCGTCGCCGCCCCCGAGTACCAGCGCATCGAGGTCGACTTTGCCCTCGCCCGCGACGCCCTCGACCTCGACGTGTCGCGCACCCTGCCCCGCCCGCCGCGCTACCACCTCCCTGAGGAGGAGATCGCCCTCGGCCCGGCCTGCTGGCTGTGGGATTACCTGCGCCGGTCGCGGCAGGCGGGCTACTTTGTCCCGCTGTCGGGGGGCATTGACAGCTGCGCGACGGCGACGATTGTGTACTCGATGTGTCGGCTGGTCGTGGCGGCGCTGGCCGAGGGGAACGAGACGGTGGTGAAGGATGTGAAGAGGATTGCCGTGTTTGGGGACGGGAAACTGCCGACGACGCCGGAGGAGCTGTGCGGGCAGATTTTCTACACGTGCTACATGGGCATGGAGAAGCAGAGCAGCAAGGAGACGAGGGAGAGGGCAAAGGCGCTGGCGGAGCGGATTGGCGCGTACCATACCGATGTGAACATCGACGACGTGTTTCACTCGACGAAGAATATCCTGACGCAGGCGACGGGGTTTGAGCCCAAGTTTAGAGGTGAGCGGTATCCGTGTCCTTGGGAGGAGGCTATGGTTGCTAACAGGGGTCCAGTTCACGGGGGGTCCAACACGCAGAACCTAGCGCTGCAGAATATCCAGGCGCGGTCGAGGATGGTGATTGCGTATTACTTTGCGCAGGAGCTGTGCGAGGTCAGGGAGCGCCCCGGCGGTGGCTCGCTTCTCGTCCTGGGGAGCTCCAACGTGGACGAGTGCCTGCGCGGATGTGAGTATCTACGATGTTAACGCGCCCCTTTCCTCGCGGCGGGATGCTAACTCAAAACAGACTTGACCAAATACGACTGCTCCTCCGCGGACATCAACCCCATCGGGTCCATCAGCAAGGTCGATCTGGTAAGTTTCAACCACCCAACTTTCGAACTAGGAAAAACTAACACCTTCAGAAACGCTTCATTGCCTGGGCCGCCACCGACTTTGACATGCTTATCCTCAAGGACTTTATCGAGGCCATTCCCACGGCCGAACTCGAGCCCATCACGGCCGACTATGTACGTCCCCCCCTCCTAAGTCTATTTTCATACAGACAGAACTCCCCGCTCACACCCATGTCCCCAACACCAGGTCCAAAGCGACGAAGTCGACATGCAAATGACGTACGCACAGCTCTCGCGCTTCGGAACCCTCCGAAAGGTCAACAAGCTCGGCCCCTACGGCGTCTTCCTCCACCTCCAGAAGGAGTGGGGCGGCGAGGGGGGCATGACGCCGCGCGAGGTCGCGCACAAGGTTAAGCTGTTCTTTCACTTCTTTCAGGTATGTACATGTCTTTTGCGTGTGTTCTCGGCGGACACCGTGCCGGATGCTGACGAAGAGGGCCACAGATCAACCGCCACAAGCAGACGGTCGCCACGCCGGCGTACCACGCCGAGAGCTACAGCCCGGACGATCACAGGTTCGACCTGCGGCCGTTTTTGTATCCCCCTGCGTTTGAGAGCTGGTCGTTTAGGAAAATTGATGAGAGGGTGGAGGCGTTGGAGAGGAGGGAGAGGGGGGGCGCGTAGGGTAGGTGGGTGTTGAAGGTACCTTGGGCGGCTGTACCTAGGTACAAGCCTTACTTTAGGACTGTGACTGTGAAAGTGAAGACGTCCCTCAAGAGGCCCCTTATTCTTGTCTCCGTATCCCACCGCCGCCGGGACGTCCCTGACTCGGACGGAACCTCCCCCCACCCGGGGTGGAATACCTCGGTCCTACAACCCACTTTCCCGTCACTTCTCAAGCCCTGTTTTCCGACCCAACCCACATCTTCAAGAGAGTTCGGTTGTATAGTGTAGTTGGTTATCATATCGGATTCTGATGTCCTGCATCTGAACTTCCGGGGACCTGAGTTCGAATCTCGGTACGACCTCTTGAGCACACATCTGCCACCACCTGGTGGGTGAGCCCTTTCTTTGACGGGGCGTGAAGAGGGCTTTTCTTTTTCTCAATGTGTGCAGCGCTGGGTTGGGTTGGGTTGGGTAGGTTAAGTCTACATACCTATCCACGTTGACAGTCCCCATGCCCATCCCAAGCGCAATAAGCGCCAGGCGTATCATCTAAACAAAGCCCTGGAATACACTCTTCTTCTTTTGCAGCTGTGTAAGCACACAGCTGTACGTCTGACGGACTGGAATCTTCACCCCTCGGCTCCAACAACTCCCCTCCCTCCGGGCAAGGAACAATCACATAGGACGAGGGGAACCTAAAGTCGCATTGGGTCGCTGAGCGCAGCGGCAGCTGGGCGAACCGCCCTTCGCAAGGATGGGTCTTGCAGTGACTCGGTCAGCCGCTGATACTCGGCCTCCAGCTCGTCTCTGGAGACGTCCTTGGTCGCCGTCTCAAAGTCCAGAAGAACGACTCTGCCATCGTCCCGCACCAGAAAATTATGCTTGTTGATATCGCCGTGCTTGACGCCCAGCGAATGCAGCTTCTGGAGGACGCTCTGGCACGCGGCAAGATCTCCCGGTCCGGCCGCCCCGGCGTTGCTAATGTACTCCAGCACGAAGCCGATGACCCGGCCCTCCTCGGTGAGATGGCCCAGAAACCGGGGGTCGCCACGTCGGAACCCTCGATCCACCGGTACGCGGCCGTCTCGGCCTCGAGATGGGGCGTCTGCCAGGGAAACTCGGTGAACTTGGCCACCACGGGGCGGTCGAAGCGCGGATGCGAGGCGATGTGGATGCTCTAGCGAAGACGCTCCATGGTGCGAAGCTTCAGGTGGCCGATGCGGGTTACGTGCCATGTGGCCTGGACGCCGGGTAGGTTGGCCTTTGCGGTGCTGAGAAAGGCCGGCTCTCCGCCGCTGGCGTCTTCGCGGCCGACGTGGCCCGTGTTCCAGTCGCCTGGGGGGAACGACGGCAGGCCGGCGAGCACGGCTGGGGCAAATGTCCGGTTGTCCTTTGGGAGGGTGCCGGGTGCCACGGTAACGTACTTGACGTGAGTGCCGTCTACAAGGAAACGGTATTCGCTCTCATCTTCATCGTCAGCGTCCACGAGTGTTGCCAGCAGTTGGACGTTGTTGTTTTGGCGGCTTCCATGATTAGAGAATATCGTGGAAGAGTAGTAGCAACGATTCGACCCCGCTCTTTCGGCAGCAGCAGACCACCAAGCCAGAGACACCATCAACCATCATATTATTTTAAGCATCGGCAAGGAAAAGGGCTGTATTCGAGCCTGGATGAGAAAGAGGAGAGTCGAATCAAAACAAACGCCCGCCAGCTGCTCGCATCTTGGTATGCGGACCCTGAAATGGATGTTGGGACTGGATCTCTGGAGGCTCACAGTCCAACCTCGGCAGCAACGGCACTAACCAGGCACTCCAAAGGGAAACGGGACGACTATGTGCACACAAAGGATCGGCAATACACTTGTGGGTGCACCAAGGATGAGGAATCCAAACAGTGTGTCCAGCGGCAGGGAACGAATATCAAGTGCACCCCAGTCGAGCGGGAGCCTTTGGACCCGTCCGCACACATGTGTAAGAAGCACATGGTCAAGGAAGGAAAGGACGAGATGCGTCGTGCCTAGTAACGGACTTTGGACGATGATGTGTTGATCGGGATTCTTGACGTCGGTACAAGTCGAGGTAGAACCTATCAGTCCATGTATTGCTAGGGAAGAGAACTGGAAATTTGGGAGGCATGGTAGTCTTGAACGTGCTGGACGATAGCTTGCCGGTTGTACTGGATTCTGAAGTGACTCGAAGGCTCCGTATTGTCTCGACAAAGGGAGCAGTGCAATCCCCAGTCTGCCACCTGCTCACGCAAATGGAGGCGCGGCGCCGCAACAATGGACATGTACCGTCGAGGCTCAGTTTTCGTATAGTCGACTCTCTTGTTCAGCATCTCAGCCTTTTTGGACAGGCGCAGCAGGGTTGGGCGGTCGATCAAGGTCACCCTGCTCCTGGAAAGCTTTCCTCTTGCCGTATAACGCCCAGGAAGACCGAGCACCTGCGGAAGGCCGCTCAATGCCTTCTTCGGCAGCATGGCTTCCCGGGCTGCAAGAGCCAGTGAGATGGGGAAATATTCCTTCCTTCTTGTAAAGCAAAAGTAACAGACTCGTTTGCAGGTAATAAGGTAGAGGTAGGCGCCAAAGAGATTGCAGGATTCGCATTTCCCCCCCGTCAATACCTGGAAGAGAGCTGCGCAGCTGAAGGAGGCGGCGTTGATGCTGACCACCGCACGCAAAATAGTGGGGCAAGACGTCCAGTCGTCGATATGGCGGCAGAGAGTCGACAAGAAGCAGAGCTCGCTGGTTGACGCGTCGAAAAGTAGTCAATGTCGGAATATCGAGCATCTGAAGCACTTGGTCGATAAGCTCGATTAGCAGCAGGTCGAGCTAGCCGACTGATCTCTTCGGTAGCATGACGTGTTTGCCGTTGTCGAGTGGGCACCGCGCTTCAAGTTCAGCATCATCCAAGGTGTAGTCGACAATCCTGAGCTTCTGGCGACAGTAATTTCTTGCGTTGCCCAGGGAAAGGTGCCTCGTATCCATGATGGCGTGCAGGTACAGGGGGCGCCGGTTGCGGGATCGCAGTCGTGAAGAGCCGTAATCGTACAGGTATCAAGACGGAGATGTTGGTTGAGATCTGATAGGCGAGACCTCGGTGGGCGAGATATTGTGGTCGGTCACGCACGTGGGCAGAGGAAATTGGCGAGAACTGGCAAGGTTAGCAGTGCTCTGGCGATTGCAGCTGGGGCGTGATTACTCCCAAACGCGCAATCGTTGCTCTCTCAAACGCGCAATCACGACTCGCTTGGCATTGCGCGCCGTGCGGATGGAAGAAGTAATGTCGGCTGCAAAGGCGGCAGAGTGGTGATGGACGTGAGGAAGGTGAAGATTGGCTGAGGTGGTTGATTGAGGTGGAAGATCGAAGACTCATCGCGGTTGTGGAGTTGTGAAGAGTTGGAGATTGATAGAGGTGGACTGAGGACCCGTCGATCTCGCGGGGTCACATGACAGCAGGTGTGGGAGGCGCCCGTTTCCTAAACTCCCGAACTGCTTCTTCAGGGCCCCCTTGTTTCCATCTGTAACCGCCAGCAGACTAGTAGTTGGGTCTGCGACGACCAGCGAAAGCCTGGTGCTGTGTGCTCTTTTTGGCCCAGCCCTGTCCCAATTTGGTCGTCTTCCCTTTTTGTCTGCAAGAATGTCTCTTCTTGGATGTAGTTGTTGTTTTCCTTTCTTTGCCCCTTGTGTCTTGACATTGTCTTCCCCCACAATTCTGTGGTGTTATGTCGTTGAGGGGCCGATCGGACGGGGCATTTACATGCTGGAAAGGGGCAACTTTGCGTCCAGTGAGTGATGCATCATTGACGTGTCAATCCTCGCTTCGGCCTGGGCCGTGACGGCATCTCGTTCCGCAGGCCAATCAAGCTTGGACTGGCACCTCCCGAGAGGCAGACCTCGCTGCTTAGCTTCCCTCATCTCAGCCAGCCCCCAGCCTCGGCGTTCAAGTCTGAGACGTCTAGACTGTACAACTCGATGAGGCGCATTTTACTATACTCATTCAAATACGCTGAGTTTCCACTCCGTCATGTCCACGCAAAGCCATTCCGTGCATGATTCACTGAAAAGTTGGATGTGTTCTGTTTAATTTCTTCTCTACTTCTCCCTTCTGCGCTGGAGCTGCTCCATCTCGATGCTGGGTTCGATACCCTTCTCCCTCTCTCGGCTCGACGTCTGTCTCTTCTGGACTCGGCTCGCCAACTCATACGTATTCCCGCCATCTCCTCCCATGTTCAACACCCGCGAGGCTTCACCCCCGGAGCGGGTGCCAACTCCCCTCTCCCCCCTCTCCCACCGTCCACCGACCCAGCCGAGCCGGCAAATCAACAAAGGAACTCTCTCCAAGAGGGTCTCCCTCCACACAAGCAAGGGAGGGATCCCGGTGTGCGATGCCTGCTGCTGCTGGCAAAGAAAAGTCCACCAATGCCCAAGTCTCCCCAAATTTTTCTCTTTCGCCCTTCCCAGTTGCCTGTGACCGCCCATCTGGACTCCTTATTTATATACCGTTGCTCCTCAAAACACCCCCCCAGCCCCGCTCCCCCCATTCGACATAGGAAACACGTGGTGTGTGTAAAGCTGTACAGAGGCACCCCTCCTCAGTGCGAAGAGATGTATCCAAACAGAAAATATCAGCCGTGTCGGAAAGACGAGCACCAAAAAGATCCCGCAAAAACAAGAACCACCCAATTCTATACACCCAATCTCACATCGCGTCTATGCTTATATTCACAGGTTTGGTGACCCTCAGATCCGCGCGCCGCTGAGGTGCGACGACGGAAAGAGAGCGTATTGGTTGGCGGGGGGCGGGGTGCTCAGGCTCGTCGTCCTGGCACGCTGACGCCGGGCGATGATCGAGTCCTTGCGCTTGAGCGGGTCGTCCACGACGAACCGCTTCAGGTTCGACTCGCTGCTCCGGCCGCCAAAGTGGCCTCGGGCAGCGAACCCGGCCTCCTCCGTCTCGGGAAGGGTGGGCATCGTCACCTTGTCCGTCTTGGCGTGCGTCTCCAAGACGGGGAATGGCTGGAGCGCCTCGGCCTTGACCGAAAAGCTCTCCGTGTCGAGCGATCCCGTGCTCGCCGTCAGCCGGGTGAAGTCGGTCGACGACGAAGCCGCCGACGTGTGCTTCTCGAATCCGGAGTGGCCGCTCTCAAAGGTCCCCGTGGTGGATGCGCTCGTGCGGTATTGCTGCTGCATCGATGTGTCCAGGGCCAGAGCAGGCTCGTCGAAAGGGTGATAGGCAAACTCGCGGGCATCGGCCTCGGCAGCCATCATCTGCAGCTGATAATCGTTGGGGATGAGGAGGGATGGCGACAAGTTGAAGCCGTGCGATTCCTTAAAGCTGGAAGCGTCGGATGGCTTGCGCAGATGCTGAAGCGGCTGAAGCGAGCTCGGCACATCGGCTCGGGGCAACGAGAAGTTGGACGCCCGGGGCAGAAACAGAGTCGGCGTGATGGCCTCGTGGGCCGTCACGGCAGACATCTGGCTGACGGGGCTGAGGGCTGGCACGTCAAACTGGGCTGGCGTCAGCATCGCGGGCGAAGCCTGGGAAGACGCGGCTGCCCGGAATTGATCCTCGACGGGCGTCGTACTTTCGCAGTCTCGGCTCAGGTCAAGCGACGGCCGGTCCCAAGCATACTCGCAATCCGCCTCGGCGGCGTGCTCGTACACATAGTCGATGTCGTCCTCCCAGTCCTCCCGAGTCAGCGAACCGGACCGGTTGCCGTCCAGCAGGGCGGCCTTGAGAGCCTGCTGGGCCGCGACGAGATCGAATTTCCCCAGCGTGTCCGAAGCGTTGCTGGGTGGCCGGCGAGGGCTCTCTTCCTCCTGGGGGGCGGCGGCAAAGGGCCTCAGCATCGGCACCGACTGGCACAAGCGCAGCGACGAATTGCTGGCTACGCTCGCGTGAGATGGCCTCCAGGCGGCGGGGCTCTCGTCCTCCTCAGGGACGTTTGGCAGCGGAGATTCATACGAAGGGGTGGCTGGGAGGGGCCAGTTCGAGTCACCGGGGAAGCTGTCCTTGCGCGCGTGGCCGTGCTCCGGGATCGTGTCCATGTCGGGGAAGTAGCCCTGGGAGGCAGAAGATGGGCTGGATACGTCGGTGGGCGACAAGGCGAATAGTTGGGGCTGGCGGAAGCTGCTGCTTGTCAGGGGTCGGTCAAGCGAGCCTACGTCGAGGGGGTCAAGCCCGTCCGGATGAGTCGACGTGCGGCTTGACATGCGCGGCGGAGGCACCGGGGGGGCCGGCATCAGCATGGTTGGATCGACGGGAGATCGTGGTGGGCGCGGGGGGGCCTGGCGCAAGTGCTCTTGCGACTGGCTGTGCTTGAGAAGCCGCCGTGGTGGCGACGTCTGCTTCGGCAACAACGACGAAAGACGATGGGACCCGGGGAGCTCGTCCTCCTCGCGCAGTGGGAGGAAGTCGGACGAGAAATCGGCGAAGTGCAGGTCGTGTCCTCGGGGAGTGGTATGCGAAGCTCGGAGCTGGGCAGACTCGGCGGCCAGGGTAGAACGATCCGTTTGCGGCGCGTCCGTGCCGGCATCCCTTTGCGTGTGGGCTACGTGTTGAAAGTTGTAGGGGCCCGAGATGTGGAACTTCTTTCGCGTCGCACTCTCGGCCGTCTCCAACGTCGTTGTGCGACGGCGGCCAAACAATGATGGCACAACCGAGTCCCGCGAGCCCGGAACAGCGGGTGGCGGCATCGACTCGCCGCCGTTCTCGGTCGAGTACAGCGAGCTGCCCGCCGACGAGGATGGGGCGCTGCTCTCGCGCTTGAGCTTGCCCCTGCGGTTGAAAAGCGTCTTGCCAAAGATCTGCACGCTGTCGGGACGCTCCCGCGACGGCATGGCGCCTGTCGTCGACCTCCCCGACGATTTCCGCGAGAGGGACTCGAGCGCGTTTTCCCACGAAGGCCGATCTGTCGAGGTGAGCGAGCGCAACGACGAGGAGCCCGAGGATGTGGTGGTATGATGGCTTTGGCGCTGCTCTGGTGCTATTGTCTGCTTCATGGCAACCCGGAGGCTCTCTGGTGACGGGGGGCCATCGACGGCGGGATCCAGCAGGCCTCGGAGGCTATCCGCGTCGTTGTGCAGCGTCGTCTGCGAGGGTGACGGGACGAGGACGGTGGCGGACGAGTTGGTCCTGCTGCGACCCAGCAAGTACTTTGACTTCTTGGTGGGCTTACGACGCGGCTCTACCGCATAGACGGGCAGCTCCGACACGGCCCACATTCCATTCATGATGGCGAATTGCTTCTCCGCTTGGTGGCCACCGCGGCCTGGGCTATGTTGTTGCCGTTTTTCCTCGGTGGGACGGCGAGCCGGAGACGGGATCGATGGGCCACGGGCGTGACGCGAAGGGCCGGTGTCACCTACCAACCAGCAGCGTCGGGCAGCGCGACGACTCCAGTTTTCCTGTCCTTCTGTGTGATGCGTGTCGGGGATGTTCCAGGATGGGACGACGGTCGTCCAAACGTGTGCTGGGATTCGTCGCGGGGATGAGTCAACCGTCGACTGCGAATATGGGACGGGTGGGCGGGACGTTGAATCGCAAGACAATGCAAAGGTCAATGGGCCCCAAGGTCAAGATGATTATTTGTTCCTTTCCAGGTCGAGGGAAAGCGTGCAACTGTAGGGGATGGGATGGGGACGGGGTCCCAGGGTCCCATATATTGTCCCAGCGTGATTTCCTCTTGCCATGCGGACAGGGCGACCAGAGGCCAGCGAGCCAGGGCCCCAACGGTCCACGCTAACTCGGTGCCATCGTCCAGGGGGGTGGTGAGCCGGGATGGCAGCAGAGAGGTTCGCCAGGATCGCCGTCGATTCCGTGTCTTGGCTCTTGGGGCCACAAGCAGGGGGGGGGGAAGACGGCGTAGGGGTGGTGGGCCAGGTTCGGTCTAGCGTGTGCCTCGTGAAGCTTGGGGAATCAGGATAGCAGCACCCCGCCGGCTTCTCCTTGGCACCGTCTCCGTAACCAGAATGGTAGAGGCCGCACGGGGTGGGTTCGCGGTCCGTAACGGTAGCCGCCCCCTGCCAGGCGACCGTCGAAGACGAAGCTGGCCATTCCCAACCGTGGTGGTGCCATTCTGGGTCGAAACCAACAACCACAAGCCGCCTGTAAATCTCGCCAGCTCTCGCCAGGACCGGGAAACAAAACACCAACAAGTCCGCCCGCAGACGATCCCAGCGCGGCACGGCCTCTGCTGAGACGATTGCGCGAAAAGAGCCGCCCCCGGACAGAAACCGTCCTTCGACGTGTCCCCCCTCCTCTGGCCCGCCGCGGCCGGCACTCATAGCTTGTGTGGCGGGCCACTCTGCCTGCGGGACAAGTTTCCGGGACGTTTGCGAGTGACTGCTTCCAGGTAAGTAGGGCCGGGAAAACCTCAGGGTTGCACCGAGAGAGGCAATATCCAATAATGAACTCGTGCGGTCCGGCTCAAGTGCTCACCACCTGGACGACGGGCATGTACAGAAGCGAAGGAGGGCGACCAAGGAGGGCAATATAAACCTGCATGGCTCCAGATAGTCTTTCGGCCCATCGATGCTCCCCCTCCTCGTTGCTGTCTGGCTGCAACTGGACCGGCATTGTGCTTCTGTAACCTCGGAGCGATGCGGGAAGCTGGACAATATGTCAGAGGCGCTGCTGATGCCCTTCTGGATGCGCCCGACCACCACCGACGGTTCCAGCCGAACCGCAGAGGCGTGGCAGCGTCGCTCCGCGAAGCCCCAGTGCAACTCGCAGTGTTCCAGCAAAACCTGAGACCACGTCGGCAAGCCAAGTCGTGGTATATTTAGGTTTTGATGGCCGCCCTCTCGTGCCGTGGCCGTGGCGTCCTGCTGCCAGCTGGGCTCCTGGGAGCAAGCTTCTGGGATCGTGGGAATCCCGGTTGCCTACGAGGCGGCATATGTTTGGGAAAGAAGGTCAGAGGCATCACGAGCCCGTCGTTTTCCCGCCTCTCACATCTTTCCCGGGCGGGGTTGCCGCCAAGGCATCATGCGTTACGCAAAGCTGGGGCGGCACAGAGACTCGCGGGCCGCACACGGAATGGGGGCCAGACCTCCCAGCTTCCCCAGGTTCCATGAATTGCAAAAGAGGCCAAGTAGCACCTGTGTGTCCCGTCGACCGCGGGGTCTCGGATCTCGATGACGGCGGCGGCGGCGGTGGTGGTGTGTGGTGTGTGGTGTGTGGGTGTGTGCCGTGTTGGTAGCAATAAATCCCATCCGAGGCAGATCTGGCAAGACGTCGTCGTCGTCGCCGACGTTCTGAGCACCGAGGTCAATTACCGACAAGACGGGTCTCCGTTTCATGACGACATGCCGAAATTTCGATCAGCGACAAGTTTAGGGGAGTTCAGGGGTGTTGAGGGGCGCTCTGTGAGGTCTCAGCCCTGTGCGTGCCCAAAGGAAAAGAAGGGTCGGTGGTGGAAAAGATAAGTAGAGGCTTGGAGTTGACGGGAGCCCTGGGTGGAAGAATCTGTCCCATCACCGTCTCAGAGTCGATCGGTTTTTTTTTCTGTGACGGCGACCGCCTCCTGGATTTGGCAAGCACGACGGACTTATTTTTGCAAAGCAAACGGTGAGGGATGAGGCTGTTGGTAACCTCCTTCCATCTTCAACGTCCTTGGTGTGATCACTGGTCACTGGTGGCAGCAGCCACGACGGGACTCACCACCCCCACCCCACCCGCGAGGGCTATTGGGCCCTGGCATAATCGCTGCAGAGGCTGCATTCATCAACTGCACTCCTTCCCCCTTCGACACGGGATGGATTGGATGCTTGTTGCGATAGCCTCGACACCATGGCGGCGATGGTATCGAACACCGCCAACCTGGAACTCTTCATCTTTTTGGTTTGGCCGTGAGAGATATTCCTGCCCTGCAGTTATCCCCGGTCCGTTGGCCAGCCCCCTCACAGGGGCCCAGCAGCCACCGATCAGGCTAAATCTTGTGATGGCACGACGACCCTCCGGGTTGTTTGCGGGCTTGGTTCCCAGTGGGCCTTGCTGGCTGGCCGGGATGATACTGCGGAAAGGAACTCCGAACCACCAACGGGCCTGGGAGCCGCCGCGACACTGTCTGGCAGGCCTCCGTTGCTGGCTTGACATGCTTCAATGAGGGGCACACTGTTCATGAGGCCGACGAGCAACAGTTGCTCGACAAACGGCAAACATGGTCTCCCTCTGACGAGTCCCGCAAAGAGGAAGCTTGGAAATGACAAGGCTGAAAGCCAGGTTCAGTCTGGGTTTCAGCCATGGTTCCGAGGACACTGGCCATTCTCGTGGTACAAAATGGCGCGTTGACAGGCTCATGGATCGAATGCTCTGCAAAATGCTGCCTCCTCAGGATCCCAGCTCCCCCGGCTTTCGGTTCGCAGGAACCGATGGATGTCGTACTTAGCCCAGGGCACCACCGACAACAATGGTACGCTGCTATATCTCGAGGGACAGTCATTGCCTACGACTTCGACGAATATCCAGGGAACATCCACCAAGACCCGAAGAGGGCCGAGACGCCGTTGAATGCGTCCCAGACGAGGTTAGATAGGATGGGCCAAGGGCACTGAGGGAGTTCCCCTTCAGGAAACGAGACGGTCTGGGGAACCGTCGCTACTGCGTGCGTAGTAAGACTTCTCTACATAACTTGGGAGTTTTGTGACTTTTGTCTGCGCGGTCCCCCTATTGGCACGCTTCGTGACTGGTCTGAAGGGAACCGGGAGGTGGTGTGTTTTGAGGACTGGACTCGCAGGTCGCGGGGATGGACGCACCTAGTTCTGTGTCAATCAGTGAGGTTCGTCGTCCGCCTGTTTGGGAGGGGCTCTTGATGCTGGATTACAGCTTCGATGCCCGCTGTTATCAAGTCCCTTTCTCCCTCTGTTACAACTCTCATCACCACACGGGGGTGCCAATCAGATTCGTGATGGCTCCACCGAGGATGAAGAATGCAAAGGGGGAGCTACCCCTCTGATCCTCCCGCCAGGGTCCAAGGTACGAAGCAATTGCCCAATCATTCACACCCATGTGGAGAGAGGTTCCGTTTCCCCCCACCGGATGGCTGAGTGTGCTCAGAATTCAAAAGGAACAGCCGAGCACAGTGCAAGCTTGGGAATCAGGGGGTCGGGTCTCCGTTTTCCACCGCACACGCCCCAACTTCCCGGGAACATTACGGGGGTCTCCCGGCGTGTTGGATCTGGGGGTGTGGGACGGTGCCGCTGTCGTCGTCGTCGTCGCCGTCGGTTTCTTGTGTCCGTCCGGGGGGAGGAAAATCCCTATCAGCAGTCATCGTGAGCAGGTGCTTCCACGTGCTGCACCGCCATGTTATCTGCGGCCAACCTCGCAGCCGTGAGACGTTTCACAAGACACAACATCACAGGCAATGGCCCTCACCGTCCTCCAGACCTTCCCGTTCCTGTTCCTGACCCGGCATGCCGGAAGCCCGTGGAATCACGAATGGGATGCGGTGCCTCGAGGTATTGGTGGCATTGTTGGAGTCCACCGCCCCCCTTGACATCTTCTCCACCCATCCACTCCCTCGTGACGACGACGACGATGGATCCATAGCCGGTATCCATTTCATCAACCTCCACTGCTCCACCTTCTCTCTCTCTCTCTCTCTCTCTCTCTCTCGCCCTCTTCTCTGACCTCAGCTTCTCTCAATTTTGTGGAGGCACGAATTACCGCAACCGCTTTTTGGCCACGGGAGGAACCGTCAAAGCGGCATCTCTGGATTCCTGGTTGCTCACCCTCGGTGAAGATGAAGAAGGGCACAAGGACACCGGGTCCTTGATTCATTTCCGTCCATTCTCGCCGGCAAACAATCTGCTGGCAGCCAGCCCTCCAGGCCATTCAGCTCCCGGTTGCACCTCAACTCTGGCATAGGCATCCACCAATGTTGAGAGGCGGCACGGGAGAGAGAGTGTCGCACAAATCGCACATGGAGCTCGCCTTGACCCTCACCACCAGAGTCTGGTCTTCGCCCTGCCATCTTGGTGTTGCCCGGTTTCAAAGCCATGCCTTTCAAATTGCTGTCGCCGGCCGTCAAGGCGGGCTCGGTACACTTCGGCCTGATGCCACGAGGTGCTCCGGTCAAAGCTTCACATGCACTCCGGCCTGACGAGGCTTGTGCTTCATCAAGATTCAAGAGGGGCACGGCTTCGTAGCGGACCCGTCGAACCACGGGTGTCAGCGACAGCAAATTACATGTTCATCCGTGCCACATTTGTGCCGCCATCACCACGAGGTAGGGAAGAAGGCGATTCAGCTCTGCGCCCTTGCTGAGCTGTTCTGGGAGCACAGCATGCTTCTATCTATCACGCCTTGCGGGTAGCAACGCATCGTGGCCGCGATACGCAGTCGTACAGCAGAAGAAGGAGCACGGGGGTTGATCTCCCTCCCTCTCTGCCCGACAAAGTTGCAGAAACCAGCCTCCATCCCAATGTCTGGCAGGTATTCTGGAAGCCACTACGGAAGGATTTGTCCTGCACAACTCTCCGCCGTGCGTGCGTGTCGATGGATGCGATTGGGTCGCGGATGCCTGCCCGCATCAGCCGGCCCTGGCATCCATCATGGTCCCCGGCGGACGGAACCTCGTCCCCATGACAAAACGGACACAGCACCGTTTCGCTGGGGTTCTCCGTCTGGACTGACACTAACACTAGTTGAGGCATCTCCATCGTTGCTCACCACTCACAATTTGGAAGCTCCAAGAGAAGAAACGTCCCTTGCAGCGTGCAGCAGGAGAGTCGAGTCGAGTCCCCGCTCCGCTACGTCAGTCTGGGGCCCCTCCCACATCGTCAAGACCCCGACCAAGAGATGGCAAGCTTAACCGACATTTGACGCGTCCATGTTGTCGCCATCAGGACCGCGTCTCCGTCGCGTCGTCGTCATGGAAGTTGTGCAGCTCCTGAGCAGTTGTGCACCACTGGCCCAGGTCCAAACCATCAGTGCGTCTGTTGCGTGTATTTTTACCATCCCAGCCGCTGTCGTGGGAGTTGTCGCATGACGAGATCTGCAGAAACAACGAAACAGAACCTGTCTGAGCCATGGCGGGATTCAATGCCTTGGAGAGCGGTGCAGAAAAGGGCTGGGAACGGGGAGAAACGAAGGCAAACGAAGATCTACGGATTTACGGATTTGCGGATTTTCTGTCGTTCGTCTGCCTGGCGGGTTGGTGCTAATTTAAACGACATGTGGTGTTGTTGTGGTGCTGTGTTGTTGTCGAGATTGCAAACCACAACTTTCACAATTCCTACCCCTTCATCTTTCATCATCGAGACCTCCCAACGTCGTCGTCCCGGTCCCAGGAATCCCAGATCTGGGAGCCGAAATCGTATCATCAGGACGGAGCAAGAGGTAAACCCAACCAACGCAGCCCGCTCGCTGGAAGGCAGTCTCGTCAATCTCGGCAGCGACTCCATGGCTCTGGTTCCGAAAATGAAGAGACGCAATCAGTGTCGATGGCGATGCAACTGGAGCGCTTGGGATGTCCTCTCTACTGCAGCCACCACCACCACCATCCAAGGCAATCTTGATTTCATATTTCCCCTCGTTTTCGCTACCAGGCAGCATGCGTGCCAGGTGCCACCACGCCCTACGCCCGCGCGGCGGCCCGGGTCGGCGACGACGGCCGGACCGAATATGAAGAGACGTCAAAGCCCACAGACACAACGGCGGAAGAGACGGGACGCTGGTGAAGATGCCTGCCGCCACGGGTGCGGGTGCGGTTGCAGCTCGGTCGCAGGCCGGCGTTGCGATTGGGGAGGTGGAAAAGCACCATGCAGTCAGTCGTCGGCCGCTGCAGACATGATGCCGCCTTGCTTGAGGTCCTTCTGTCTGCTTTGGCTCTTTGGGAAACCAGCAGCAGTCCCAACTTGGAGAGCGAGGCGGCGAGCTTGTCGACCAGTCGTCAAAGACTAACCACCACTGACCCTGGTGCTGTTGATATACCACGCCCGTTATAATGGCAGTATAAGTCGCCACAATATCGATTTGCTGCGAACGGATAGATCAGAGCTCAGCAACGATCACCCATATAGCCCCTCGGCTATACGTCTGCTTTTTACGGTACCGATGGGGCTCTCACAGGCAAGACCTGGGGGAGAAACGTCGTGGCCTCAGATCACTCGCTCAGCTTTGACGACCAGCCGTGCCTGCCCACTTCTCCTGCCTTACGCAGACACTTCAGCCCACAGAACTGCACTATACCTGTCCCGGTGGACTGTAGCAGTGCAGTGGTGTAGCAACCCGGCCTGTCCTGTCCACGGCCGCGACCCGACGGCAACGGTCCGCGGACTGATTCAATGATGACTGAGGCCCAGCGGGATCTGACATGCTTTCCTCGCTCTCTCCCTGAGCACGACATGAGTACCACAACGTTAGGTTGGCTGGCTGAGCCAGCCGGGTCAAGGTGAGGCTGCAACCTCGCGATGGAAGGCTGGCTGTGCCTCAGTCTATAAAACGACAGCCACAGTGCTACGGGTGTGTGCAGTATCGCCCCTCTTGCGCCGGCACGCTGACCGGTAGCCCACTGCCCACCGACTCCATTGTTCGACGATACCACCTCCCATCGCCTTCCCTTGCTGGCAGGGCAGAGAAAAACTGCCCATTTGCTACCCTGTCCATAGCACGGTATATATCTGGCGCAGTACGTAATTCCGTCTGCCGAGCTGAAACGGGCATCGGGCATCGGCAGCTAGCCACGATTTTTTTCTTCACTGCGTGCACCGTCACGATCCCTGGCGTCGGCTGCTCGAAAGCTCTTTTTCTATCTCTCCTGAACGCCCGGGGGGGGGGGGGGGGGGTGTTGGCACTGTGAAGGCTGGGCGGGGGGGAGAACACCAACTGCCGTGACGAAAATGGAATCGGAGACTGGACGGACCCGGTCTGGATCCCAGCCATCCAACCCAAGCAAGCCAATGTGAAAGGAGTTGAAGAATACCCCTTTTCCTTTCCATGTTCTGGACCATCCACCCTGCTGCTGCTGAACTGAAAACCAGACTGGGAGCTGCCCTGTTTTTCAGGGTCCAGCCCAGCCCATCCATCAGCGTTCACCACCAACCCCGCCATCGTCGACCCCACAGCGCCCCTGGTGACGGCACTGACGGGTCCCTGGCAAGCTTGGCGGACGGACCCCTCCCTCCTCCATGCCAACTGAACAGAACCTGCCAACCACCACGACGTCTCCGCAACCAGCCCTCCTTCCCGGCGCGGAACCGGCGACGGAGGACCCGAGGTTGAAAGAGGGTTGGGTTCGTTGTCGGTGGCATCTGCTGGTTCGAGTCTGGTGACGTGGAGGTGCCCGCCCGGTGGGCTCTGGAGGGTTCTTTTGTTGATGCTGCTGCTGCTGCTGTTGTCAAGGCCAGGAAACCAACAAGCCTCGGGGAAGTTGGGCAGTTGTTGAAGTCCATCTACTGATTCCACTCTGGCCGTTGTCAAAAGTCCGTGAGCCCAAACACACAAGGATCCCCCTCTTCTTCTTCTTCTTCTTTCCAACGGGCGAGGTCCAGGCCATCGTCTGCGGTGAACAGACCCCAACGGCGAGGTGGTCGACCGACACACGGCCGTTTCGACCACAACGGCTAAAGTTTGGTTTTCGGTTCGGCTTGGTCCTGTTTCGCACGCACGCCAGCGTGCCGAAGACGGCAGCCGGCACACTGACATCCATCGCCGGTCGTGAGCACGCGCGCACCGGGCGAGAAGAGATCCGGGGGATCGAGATGCGGTGACCGCTGGTGTGTGTGTGTGCTAAGCTTTTGATAATCCGTGCGGTCCTGCCGTCAGCGTCGATGGAGGGGGGGGGGGGAAAGAAAATGTCTGTTCTTGTCGCTGTCGCTGCCACGGTGCCATGTTACACAAACGGACGCGGGAAGAGCTTGGGAGCGAGAAGGGGGTGAATGGATAGATCCTGGGGAACGGGCTGGAGAGAAGACAACCTGGAATTGGGGAACGGGAGAGGGATTGAGAAGGAAGGGCGGGTCGCGAGTTTCGTTGTAGGATTTTGTTGATGGTGGCTGACACTCGTTCTCAGGCAAGTTCTGAAGACTGGAAAGGATTGAAGGAATAGAGCTGAGGCGTTGATGATGGTCACCCTCCCAAGGGGACGTCGATTCCATGTCGTACGAAGCACACGTTGTGCCTACCGGCCAAACTTCCCCTTTCGTCAACACCACACCTATATGACTAGCGGTTTATGGGATCAAGTTCCGCGGCGACGGTTACACGACGTTCGTGAGGAGAGCCTGAACACCACAGACAACACCAAAAAGTTTGTGTGGCAGAAGTTTTGCGTATGACGACCGAGCCAGCCAATGAGAAAACTGAAATAAAAGCCCCCTCTGAAAAGAGGACAACCCAACCAACCACACAGAAGCGGGAAAGGTCGGCGACGGCCGTGAACAGACGCCGGTCGCAGGCGGTCGCAGCGCACAGGAGGCGGGCGCCGGCGGGCGGACGATGGACTGCGTGCTCAGTCCCTTCGATGCGACCTTCCAGGGACTGCCCTATCACAGAATGATGGGATGTGCTTCCATTGCATTGAAGAACGCCTGCGAGTTCTGGGCCTTGCACCGAAGCAGTCTTGCTCAGGGGAGCTATTTTTCGCACTACGATGCCGCTACGATGCCGCTACGGCAGCGTCAGCGACGCTCGATCGTTTTTTTTATTCCGTCGGAGGTTGCGTTTGTTTCTTCCGAGCGAACGAAGGGCTCCTTGTTGGTTCTGTTGGACGTTGTCGCTGTTCCGCCCCCCGTGGCGTGGTGTTGGCTCCGCCCGCGGGCCCGCAGCCCGGCCGCCTCGCTTGCTGGTTGCATGCCCGGAGGATGGGAATGGTCGGGCTCCTTTTCTTGGTGGTGCTGGACTCGGCGGGAGACGGGAGACCTCGCAGGCTCTTGGGACCGAAACGGACAATCATGTTGTCGTGGTGTTTGTTTCGAGGACCTGTCGACGCTCGGCCAAGGTTCCACATCACCAGGAGGGACATGAATCTGCCGATCACAGGCTGACCAAACGGTTTGTTTGACGCGCCCCTCCCCGTCTTGAAAAGTGACAGCGCGGACCGGTCCTGCGTGTCTCGCCGCCACCACCGTTTCCGCCCGGCCGCGGGGGGTCGAGCGGTCCCAGCAGAAGGCGGACGTTGGATGTCTCCGCTCTCCTGTCGCCTGTGGTTTCTTTTCTTCCATCTCGGCATGTCTTGCCCGGCGTGATGGGATGCGGCAACTGCGTCTTCTTCGGTCTTTTCTCTTTTTGGCTCGGCGTGGACTGTGGAGAACTCGGAGCCGTGAGAGAGCCCGTCGGTCAAGGAGCCCGAAGACTGAGAGCAGTCGAAGGAGCGCGAAGTTGTTCCCCTTCCCGTCCCATCCCTCCATCACGCTTCCCGCACCGCGCACCGCGCACCGTCAGTGCAGTGCAGCGACCGATGTAGAAGTGGATTCCCCGTCTGCTTTTGGTCGAGCCACCATCGTGTCGTCGCCAGATTGGATCATCACAGCTGTGGTCGGCCTTGGAAGTGAAATTGCTTTTACGAGACGGCTGTGGATTTTCCGGTTCGCGTCATTCCAGACGCGTCTTTCGACTTTTTTTTTTCAGTTGCGTTCAGTCCTCCCTCTCCCATTTCTGGGCGGATCTGCCTCCGTTCGCGACGCCCTTTTGATGGAAAGGGGGGGTAAGCTACCGTGGTTCGAGGCAAGCCTTCTGTTGGGTAGAGGGTCCTGTCAAAAAGGTTCTGAAACTGTGCCGTCTTTCCTCGACCGGGGGAGACGGAGCCTGGACGGCATCAACTCCAGCTCCAACCGCCTTACCACACCCGCCCAACCAGAGAGGGACTGGCCAATTGTAGTGGGTGTCCGTTTCTTCTCCCCCCAACTTGTCGGTGGTGGTCGGCAGGTAAATATCGAACGACGACGACGCCGGAAGATACGGGGCAGCCGGAAGAGGTGATGAAGATGGGGGTTATCTCAGATGCTCAGATGCTCAGATCCGACAGAAATTGCGTCTCGATGCCGTTGTCCTTGGCAAAAGTCCTGCAGATCAGACAAGGGCACGGTAGGTGCCATGAGCGTGGACCTTGTCGTTCATCCTCGACGCTTCCGTTATCAACATCCCAGAAACCCCCAATTCACCGTCTCTTCAGCGGCGATACGGCGTTGGGGGCCCTTCTTCGTTTCGAAGGGATGAGCCAGTCCAACAAACAACCCACCTTCCAGTCCATACGGACTCGCCGGTAGGCACGACTTGGCCTGCCCAGGCAGCGAAACATGTGCCATCTCGAAACCTACCTCCCCCCAAAAAGAAGAGCAAAAACACCAAAAAAACAGCATCGTTCCATCTCCGTCCTCACCATCTCCGTCCTCACCACCTCCACCCTCCCACCCTCCCAACTCCCGGCGCATCCCGTCAAACATGAAGATGGGGGACCCAGACCCAGGAATCCGGTTCTCCCCTTGCCTCCGCGTCTCCCCTCCCTCACCGCCACCACCTCATCCTCTTGAAAAGACACTCTCCAAACCCCATTGCTTTTTCCTCTCCACCCATCATCCCCCCTGCCACCCAGACAGTGCCCCCAAATCCCGATCCAACACGCCGGGAGTCGGGGAAACCTCCCCCCTCTTCCCCGCCCCGGCCCCGGCCCCTTCTTTTCTTTTTTTCTTCGTAATCCTCCTAGCCGCCGCTGACAGACAGACAGACACACCCACCACCCACCAGGGTGGTCAATCCCACACGTTCGCGACAGTTGACAGCAGTGCCGTCCAAAAGAAGAAAAAAAGCGACTCGTCGCCTACATCGCTCACTGCGACCCAACCCGACGCCCTGGTTACGGAGCGTGTGATGACCACAGGGAGATTGTCTGGAAATGGAAATGGACCACTTGGTGGTGCTGCCGATTTGGGAAAGTTTGCTGGCTGCCTGCTCTCATTGCCGCTGGACTGGACAGTGTCTTGCGCGTCGCGCGCGGCGGAGGTAGGTAGGTAGGTAGGTATGTGAAGGGGATCTGGATGTTTGCTTAGGAGAGACTTTGACGACGGGGGCGGCCGCGGCGCATTTCCCTGCGATGGTCATCACGATGCTAGTTGGGGAGGGGGGAGGGGGGAGGGGGGAGGTACCGGGGATGTGGTGTTTTGTCTTGGTTTGACCCGGGACAGACATGCCGCTGCTGTTGTCTTTTGTGTGTGTTTTGGAGGCACGACGTGCTTGGGATCGAATAGGGGTGTTACATGCCTCCCTCCAAGATTATATAGAGGTGAGAGGGTGTTGGAGAGTCTGTTGTCTCGTTCTGAGACAAGGCAAGATCGATCGGCTTCAAACGGGTCGGGTACACTACTCGAATCGATGGATGACTCAAATAGGTAGGGGAAGGCCTTGAAAGTATATTTTCAAGATAAACCAAGCAAGAAAGGGGGTGGATATTATTCTCTCTTCGCGGCAAGAGTCATGGAAGCGAATCAACCCCCTAAGAGGAACGACTTGCCTCCTCCATCTAGCTTCAGAATGACCAAGTCGATGTCCATACGCTTTGAATGATGTATTCCTCTACCCTGGTAGAAAAGGAGGCGATAGGGGCACAATCCAACTCAACAAAACACAGCCCAACACCAAGTCCAAAATCAAGAAAACATCGCCATGCTTGTCCATGCGTATATGTGCTATTATCTGCCCTGCTGCGCTTCACCAAGAATTCCAACATTGTTACCCGGGTATGCTCACCTCAACACTCAAACCACCCTCTTCCCCGCCGACTCCAGACTAAAGCCCCCGCCCCCCCTCCCCAGCCTCGCTACCAGCATCGTATTCTGGCCCTGCAGCGCCCCGACCTGCTCCCTGAGCATCTCCATCTCGCGCAGCGCCACGTCCCTCTCGGTCTTGACCCTCTCCAGCTCGGCCTGGAGGTTAGAGCGCTCCTCGCGCTCCTGCGCCTTGCGCCGGCGGTCCTCGGCCTTGCGCCGCTCGGCCTCGCGCTTCTCGTGGAGCCGCCGCACCTCGCGCTGGTACTTTTCCTCCTGCTTGGCCAGGTCGCGCTCGTGCTTCTCGCGCAGCTTGGCCAGCGCGGCCTCTTTAGTCTCGCGCTCGTGCCGGGCGTCGCTCTCCTCCCCGCCCGTGCCGTTTTTGCCGCCGCGGTTCTTGGCTGCCTGCCGCTCCTGTGTGCGCGCCATCTTCTCCTCGGCGCGGCGCTGCCGCTCGTAGAGCCGGCGGAGCTCCTTGTCGCGGTGCTGGTCGGCCTTGACCAGCGGCGCCGTGGACGAGGGGGCGAGCTGGGAGCCCTCCGAGATGGTAGACCGGGCGGACGCCGCCGAGGAGGTGACGCCGGGGAGGGGGGGGCTGGGGAGGCCGTTTTCGACGTCGTGGGCGGCGGACACGGCGAGGTCGTCGCCCTCTTCGGCCGAAGCGTAGTCGTCATCCGAGAGATCGCTCTCGGTCTCGCTGCCGAGGGTTTCTTCGTCTGTCCCCCTTGCCGAGCCGGTGAGGGCGCCCATCCTGTTGATGACGACGGAACCGGCCGCTTCCAAGGCGCCGGCTATCATCCCGTAGAATCCACTGGGCGTTGGAGCGGTGTTCTCACGCTTGGGGCTCTGGACGGCTCGGCTGGGTGATCTCGTGGGCAGATTCGGGTTCTGGGGGCTCAGGACCTCTCTCCGAGGCGGGTCGCTCGTTCCGTTCGGCGTCGAACTGGTGGGCGGATTCTGAGTCGACCCAGCAATCTCCCCGGCGCGCACCTCGGCGGCCAGATCGTCCATGTTCTTGGACGCAATCCACTTCAAGAACTTGCCCGCGTCGTTGATTATGCCGCCCGGGGTGCCCTTCTCGACCATGAACCGCGGCACGCTGCCTCCGGGGTCGCTTCTCGTGACCATGAGCCACTCAATCTCCATCTCCTGCTCCTCCTCTACGTCGTCGTCTCCGGCGCCGGCACCACCGAACCTATGAGCGGCATCCGTGCTGGATCTCTGGTGGGCCGCGCGCAGCACCGCGGCTCTGTTCAGGTCGATGGACGATCTCGTTCTTCGAACCGGCTTGTCGACGGGAATCTCGCGGATGACCTCGACCGACTCGTATGTTCCTCTGATGAAGCCCGACCGGGCGGGGGTAGCCGGGTGCTCACAAGGCCGCGAGACAAGCATAAACTGCCTCGGCAGCCTTTTTCCCGCCTTCCTCTCTCTCTCCTCCTTCTCGCGGTCCTCGGGCATCGCCAGCATCGTGACAAAGTCGCGCGGTGTCGTCGGCCCCGGGAACCTGACGGACACCAAGAAGACTACAACCCCACCCCACGTCAGCCAACATCCCCCCCAAAGAAAAGGGAGGCAAAGATAAACTCACCATCAACAACCCCCACCCCCTCCACCACCCTCCTCCCGACCCTCCTCTCGGCCCCGATCCCCCTCACGCTCCCGCTTCCGCTCTCGCCGCCCCCCGTCTCGCACGATAGGCACTCCTCAAACTCGCGCTTCAGCCCCATGCGCCACTTGTCGAAGCCCACGTCGGCGTGCACGCTCCGCCGCGCGAACCAGCTGCCCTTGCCGTCTTTGGCCGCCATCTTGTACACGCTGATGCCCAGCGGGTTGTCGCGCGCGCTGACCTTGACCTCCTTCCACTCCTTGCGGAGCAGCGCGGCGGCCTCGGGGTGCGTGGCGGAGCGCTCGCGCCGGGCGGCGGCGGTGAGGACGGACGAGGAGGAGACGGAGGACTCGGTGTGGGAGCGGGGGCGCGTGGTGGTTGAAGGGGTGGTGGCGGGGGGGGAGGGGGACGGGGACGGGATGGAGTCGACGAGGATTTGGGCGTTGTCAAAGGTCGAGGTGAGGACGGTGGGGAGGGGGGTGGTGCCGTTGCCGGGGGTGGGTGCGGATGATGGGTCTGGCTGGCCGGGGGAGGAGGGCGGAGAGGGCAGGAGGATGGTGTCCCAGGCGATGGGGCCCAGGGATTTGAAGGGTTCGTGGTGGGCCATGTCGGTGTGCGGGTTCTGGTGGTATATATTGTCGGTGTCGGTTTGATTTGACCGTTGGTCGAGGTGGTGGTGCTTCCCACGGACCTAGGAAGAAGTGTTGTTGTTGTGATCAGTCGAGGAGGTAGGGGTTGAGGTCAGTGAGGCAGTCTCCAGGAAGAAAAGGGGGAGATTTCAGGGCAAAAATAGGACGGTAGGAGACGGAGATTCGGCATCTGAATCAGAAGCCATGGGCATAGGTATACCGCGCCATTAACATTATGTTTGGGAGTGGACGTTAGTAAGTGACGTACCGTGGCACACTTGGGAGCGACAGGGGGGATTTATCTTGCAGCTTGGGAGGGAGGGAGGGGGTGGGCAGTGGTGATGACGTCAGCACTTTTGGTGGTGCGACGACCCGAGACAGCACACCCAACAGCGAGTGATGTGATGCCACAGGCCATCGACCACTGGCCACAGGCCACAGGACACACACCCACATGGATCTTTCCAAGTCCCACGGGAATCTTTTTTCGGGCCAGCCCGTCATTTTATTTTCGTCTGGGATACTTCCTTGGCTACCTCACCTTTTTGCTCGTCATGGAGCTGCACCGAGACATGAACAGCTTGATGTTGCAACCCTTCTTCCAGCTTCAACCGAGGTTGTCTTGGAGTGCTGTAAACACTCGAATGCTCCTTGCTCGCAGATGGGTAATCTTTGGCTAAAAACATACAACCTTTTGTCATCTGTCCTCCCACCCTTCAGACAACCACCCCCGATATGGCCAAGCATACATCGCCACCAAAACATATGCTCCAAAAAGGCAACTACTCTGGCAACGTCAAGTTGGAGAAAATATCTGCTTTGATCAGTGTGGGGTTATATAGTTACCTACCCAAGGAGGCATGTTTCTCGGCTTCGTGGTCTACGTCTTGGTATCACTCGGGTCACTATCAAAGGCAACAGCAACCTGAAAACTCGATCAAACTCAACCAGTAAGAATGTACAACACCTTGTCCTGTGGGTATGTAAAGAAACGTATGCACCCAGATCACAGCGTCAACAACACCGGCCAGCAACAGCACAAAAGAAAGAAAAAAATGAAACCGCTCATGGCTATGAGTGCTCCTGATCTCCCTATCCTGCCCATTACCCCCTCACTTCTCCTCCACCCGATAAACCACCACCGACGTCCGCCTCCTCCCATTCCCTCCACCCTTCCTCTTAGCCCCGACCATCCTCCCCCTCCACGTCCATACCCCCTCCCTGACCTTCTCTCCCCCACCGACAGACACAAACTCTAGCCCCGACCACGGCGTCACCTACGACAGGCCCGCAGTCTGTCTTGCCGTCGTCGTCGTTGAAGAATCCGTCGCGTCATCGCCGTTGGGCGGCGCCACCGTAAACGATGTCGTCCGCGTCTCGGTCTGGATGCGCACTACACTGTCGCCGCCGACATCGAGGTGCTCATCGCTGCGCTGCTGGCGGGGCGGGACGTCTTTTGCCTTTTGCTCGAGCAGGGCCGCGGGGGTGGCGGGCGGAGTAGCGGCCCAGACGCGGGTGTCGACGCCGAGGGCGGGAGGTGGGGGTGGGGGTGCCGTGTGCTGGGGCGTGATGTCAGGATAGGGTGTGGTGGTGCCTGTCTCGACTGGGTCCGTTTCCGTTTCCTTGCCCTTCTCGGTGATCGGTGATTGTTTCTTAAACGAGGGGAGCCTGATAGGTTTGCTCTCCGAAATGTCTCCGGTCCGCTTTCGTGAGGGGAACTTGAGGGGAAAGGGGCTCAGCACGGTGCGGAGGACCCAGGGGTTGTGCTGCACTGCTGGCTGGGGCCGGGCCGGAGGCGCGTCGATGGTGGTGGTATGCCGGGAGAGATCCGGCCAGGGGTTGGGGGCGTCGATGGGTAGCGACGACAGACCCTGGCGCGCGCCCGAACACATGGTGTCGCTCTTGGACGTCGAGATCTCCCCGCGGCGACTGGACTGGTTTCCGCAGCGACTGGACTGGGAGACGTGCTCGATGGTCGGCAGGATCGAGTGCTTGCTGCTGTCGCTGTTGCTGGACCTGCGGCCGCTGCGACCGGGGAAGACACGGCTGATGGATGACAGCCAGGACCGACCGGCACTGCGGCGCCCATCGGCCGGCCGGTACTCTTCGCGGAGCCTGGGGAAGATGTAGCCCAGCCCGAAACAGAGGAGCATTTTGCGGTACGAGTTGAGACTGTCGGCTGTAGTGCCAAAGACGAAAAAGGTAACAAAGCCCGTCAAGGCGGGGATGTAGTTCATGTTCATGTCGACGGAGCGCACCAGGTCCGAGGTGGTGAAGCTGATAAAGTACGTATTGAAGGGTTCCGGGCCGTAGTGGATGGCGTTGAAGTCGTAGGGCTGACTCCAGTACACCCAGCCGTCGACGATGTTGAGGATGAAGAAGGCAAGGGTTAGGGGGACCACGATGACGAGGATGCCGAGCGTCATGAAGTAGAGCTTTCGCCTGATGCGGTTCTGCCTCGCCGACATGGCCGTGTCGTGGGACTGCATCGTCTCCTTGTTGAGATTCTCAATCTGGCGGAATCGCCTAAAGACGAAGACTGGACAGCGTGTTAGTGATGGATGGCTGCCCCGATCGAGAGTGCCAAGACTTACCAGAGAGGACCGCGGCGAGGGTAACGAAGACGGGCGTCGGCATCACATAAAAGGTGAAGAAGAGCCAGTCAAAGTGCCAGAGCGTGGTGCAGCCGACCAGCGTCGTGATGTTGTACCGTCGAATCATGAGGAAGAAGTTGAGGACGACTTGGATGACGGGGACGGTGAAAATGACAAAGGCCGAGATGATCTGCTGGCGGCGTCTCTCCTTGGATGTCAGGCTGGTGGCGCGACTGAGGCCAACCTTGGAGTAGAGACTCCGCATCATCTCAAAGAGGCAGATGTTGAAGGCCGTGTCGAGGCCAAAGTTAAGGTAGACCTGGAGATCGCACCACCCGTAGCCAGCCCACCAGGTGGCCACATTGTCGTTCCGCCAGATGAGGGCATTGACGACATAGCCGGCGTTGCGGATGACGACGGCGCCGCAGAAGACGGTGGCGGCAAACTCGCCGGTGATCCAGAGAAGCCTCGCGGGGACCAGGCTGAGGATGATGGACAGGATGCCGAGGAAGACCCGGAAGAAGAGGTTGACCTGGAGAGCAGTGCGGGTGTAAGGGGGAGGCGGCCCCAAACGCTGCTCGGGCGTCGTGGTGAAGCCGAAGGGGACGTTGGCGAGGTAGGCATCACTGCCATCTGCCGCCTGTGAAGCCATGGCGAGGCAGACACTTGCCGTCTGGCTGGGATTCAGGGAGGGGGGGGGGGGGTCCGGTCTTGATAAAGGGCTTGAAAGGCTGGGAGCTGGAAGCAGACTCAAAGGGAGAAGCTATCACTGCAGGAATTTGCTGGTGTGCAAAGAGATGAGGGCTCTTGGAGTTTGCAAAGGGGAAGAGATGCTGCCACTGCTGGTGCCGTCCTTATGAAGGAGGCGGTCTTCAGCAGGCCGGGCCATGGGTCAATTGCTTATTGACGGCGGGCGTGTATAGACGCAGCAGCGGAGACGAGGTATCATGTCGGCCATGGTGAAGTTTTTGAGTATTGAGCAAGTCCATGGATGCCCATGGCGGGGTGTTGGTGGCTGGCTATTCAGACGCCTATTCAGAGGTTCTATTCAACCCCCAAAGCGGTTTAGCGCGGGCCTTGGGGGCGATCAGCGGCCCTCAACAACAAGGATGCCACTGCCTTAGCTCGAGGAATTCTGAAATATTGGAGGCAGCGAGAAAGAATTTATCCTTGGCTCGCGAGATTAGCAGGGCCTTGACAGAACAAGAGATGATGCGTCGTCGACGAGTCTTTGGCGTCGTCGTCGTCGTGAGATTGACTTGACCTCTCGAGGGAGATGGTCATTCCGTTTATGTTTGCATCGAAGAAGAAAATCTGACAGCGGGCTCCCGGCAGTGATACCGCAAAAGCCGGTGCAGGTGCAGACACTGCAGAGGCAGATGGGGGTCGCACACGATAGCGCCATGCTGGCGGCTGGCCGTTGCAACATGGCCGTTGAGGAGGCGCTCGGCAAGACAGGACTCTGTAACATGGCACAAGCCACCCCACCCTCACCCCCACCCCACCCCCATCCCAATCCTCACCAGCCACAGTGCACAGACGGCGGCCACAACCCCTGAAGTGTTTGAGTTTTGGAGAATTCGGCGCGTCCAGTTCAAGCTTTGACGCGATTTTCCCCACTGTTAACAGCAAGCTTGAAGTTGTCACTGACCCGATAAACGACCACCTTCGCTTTTGTCCCCCTGCTCCCACGCGGCACATTCCAGCCCAAAGGTCACAGCCAGCACCATGTCGGCATTCCTCCGCACCGCTTCCCGCGCCGCCGCCGTCCGCACGACGGCGCGTGCCTTTAGCTCGACCACCCCCCGCCCCCTCGCCCGCATCAGCATCATCGGCAGACTTGGCGGCCCCCCCGAGCTCAAGGCCACCAGCACCGGCAACGAGATCATGCGCTACGCCGTCGCCACCAACTCAGGCCCCACCGACAACCGCCAGACCAACTGGTTCAACATTACCGCCTTCGAGAACGAGGGCCCCCGCCGCGACTTTTTCATGTCGCTGCCCAAGGGGTATGCTTGCTTGTAAGACGGGAGTGGCTGACCTTGGCTGACCGAGTACATGCACAGAGCGCTTGTCTATGTGGAGGGCGAGGCCACCCAGAGCTCCTACACCGACGCCGAGGGCAACCAGAAGAAGGCCCTCAACATTGTGCAGCGTACGAATTCCCGCACCGGATACTACATGACAATTGCTAATGGACATCATAGGCCATCTGGAGGTGCTGCGCCGCCCGGAGGCCGAGTCTGGTGAACAGTAAGCGGGCGATGGCTGTCGGGCCAAGTCCGGGGACAGGAGCCCATCTGCCATTTGCCGCAGTGTATGGTGTACGATGACATGATGGACGGAATGAAGGAACTCGCGATTCTTAGTCAGGGCTGAAGGGTTGAATGGGGCGTCGGATGGCACCACTCGTGTGTCTGTTTGTATCGTACCACCACTTTGATACCAAATCTCTTCTTTGCGCAACACTATCGGTACATTCCTTCCGTCAGAAGAGAGCGTGTAAGACAGCCATCCCCGCCCCTCCACCTACGACTCTTCCCGCTTGTTATTTTCTGCTCATTTATTTTGCTCTTAACATAATCATGGAGAGCCAAAGTCCCTGATATGGACAAGTCGGTGTGGCCTCGAGAGTGAGCTTATCGGTTTCTTATCGGACCCCTGTCGACATTTTTTGGGTGTTGCGATATGGATGCGTCACGATTGTCCACATCAAAAAGTGACAAGTCCATCTTCTTCCCACTGCTTGTAAAAGCAACGGCCGAGGTCCGCCTCGCCGATCATGGCCAAATTGATACTGCCCCGAGGGCTTGGAAGACCATTGTCACGAAATGTCCGCACATCGAGGCTCAGCGCCCTGAGGAGGACATTTGCGACAGTTGGCTCCGAGTCGAGGTGAGCCACTCTCTCTCCTCCCCCCTCCCCAAGGTCTGTCTCTTTGCAAATGCCAACCCATGCGGCAGGCCCTTTGATGTCATCGTCGTAGGGGGAGGCCATGCCGGGTCCGAAGCGTGCGCCGCGGCCGCTCGTGCCGGCGCGAGGACGGCCCTCATCACCCCCGACGTCCAGAACCTAGGCGTATGTTCGTGCAACCCCAGCTTCGGTGGCATCGGCAAGGGCACCATACTGCGAGAGATTGACGCTCTCGACGGCCTCGCTGGCCGCATCATCGACAAGTCCGGCGTGCAATTCACCGTTCTGAATCGCAGCAAGGGCCCCGCCGTCTGGGGACCTCGCGCCCAGATCGACCGCGCCCTGTACAAGAAGCACATGCGCGCTGAGCTCGAAGCGTACCCCAACCTGTCCATCGTCCTCGGGAGCGTATCCGACATTGTCACGGCCGAGAACGATGACGCCTCCGCCGAGGGCAAGGCGAAGATCACGGGCGTCCGCCTCGAGTCGGGCGAGGTCCTCCCCACGAGCCAGGTCATCATCACGACGGGCACATTCCTGGGCGGCGAGATCCACATTGGCATGGAGTCCCGCCCTGCCGGACGCATGGGCGAGAAGGCCACCTTTGGGCTCAGCAAATCCCTCCGCGACGCCGGCTTCCAGCTCGGCCGACTCAAGACGGGCACGCCGCCCCGGCTCGCCAAGGGCAGCATCAAGTTTGACCTTCTCCGGGCGCAGCACGGTGACCAGCCGCCCAGCCCATTCAGCTACCTCAACGACAGGGTTACCGTCGAGGACCAGCTCCTCTGCCACGTAACCCACACCAACAACGCCACGCACGACGTCGTGCGCGCCAACCTCGACAAGACGATCCACATCCGCGAGACCGTCAGGGGCCCGCGGTACTGCCCGTCGCTCGAGGCCAAGGTCGTCCGCTTCGCCGACAAGGATCAGCACATCGTCTGGCTCGAGCCCGAGGGCTTCGATAACGACGTCATCTACCCCAACGGCCTCAGCGTCACCGTGCCGGCCGACGCGCAGCTCAAGCTGCTGCGCACCATCCACGGCCTCGAGGACGTCGACATGCTCCAGCCCGGCTACGGCGTCGAGTACGATTACGTCGACCCGCGCAGCCTCAAGCGCACGCTCGAGACCAAGGCCATCCACGGCCTCTTCCTCGCCGGCCAGATCAACGGCACCACGGGCTACGAGGAAGCCGCCGGCCAAGGCATCGTCGCCGGCATCAACGCCGGGCGAGCCGCCCTCGCCCTCCCCCCGCTCCTCCTCGGCCGCGCCGATGCCTACATCGGCATCATGATCGACGACCTCATCACCAAGGGCGTCTCGGAGCCCTACCGCATGTTCACCTCGCGCAGCGAGTTCCGCCTCTCGGCGCGCGCCGACAACGCCGACGCGCGCCTCACCGCGCTCGGCCGCGCCGCCGGCGTCGTCTCGGACGCCCGCTGGGCGCACTTCTCGGCCGAGCAGGCCCAGATCGCCGAGCTCACGGCCCTCCTCGCCGCCACCGTCCTCTCCCCGCAGGCGTGGCAGGCCGCCGGCTTCGCGCCCAAGCTCGACGCCGGCCGCCGCTCCGGCCTCGACATCCTCCGCGTCCGCGGCGCTGACATGGACCGCCTCGCCGCCGTCGTGCCTGCCGTCACGGCAAACTACCCCCCGCGCGTGCGCCAGCGCGTCGCCCTCGAGGCTACGTACGCGCCGTACGTCGCCTCGCAGCGGGCCGAGCGCGCCCGCATGGAGCGCGACGAGGACCTGAAGCTGAGGACGGATTTCGACTATGGCGACATTGTGGGCATGTCGCTGGCGGAGAAGGAGATTCTCAGGGCTACGCGGCCCGAGAGCCTGGCGCAGGCGCGGCGGATCGAGGGCATGACGCCCAACGGGTGCATGCAGCTGCTAAAGTACGTGCAGTGGGTGGATAGGAGCAGGAAGAGCGGCGGCGCAGATACGCTGGTGGCGGCCGACGAGGGGGATATGGAGACGATTGAGGCCAAGACGAGGGTGGCCGAGCTGTGAGGTTGGGGTTGGGAGAGGGCGGATAATACAGATTCGTATGATTCGTATGTACGGATGGGGCGGGACAGGTGTCGACGTATGTCTTTGGGTATAGACGGACCGGATCGGCGGGGTTTTGACTTGAGAGATTTGGGCATGGCGCTAGGGCAAAATATTTGTACAATAGGGAGCACGGCAAGGAAATAGCATCATCACCAAGCAAGATAGCAAATACAACTGGACGAGACATACGTAATTTGCATATCATCTCATGCTCGAATCCCCTGCTTCCAAAAGTCCAGCCGCCCCAAACATATGCTCTTCAACCCGCTGGCTGTCTATCATAAGTCAGTTTCCGCAAAAGACAAACGAGGTGCTCGCCTCCTCGATCGTACGTAACGCTCCCAACACCCCCAAACAAACCTCAAAAACCACCCCCAACCTACAACCCCGTCCCATCCTTCCCAGTCTCCTCCCCCTTCTTCCCCCCCGCCGAGTGCGGCAAAATCTTAACCGCGTCCTTGCTATACACATAGCTCGCCCCGCTCCACACCGTCGTCCCCGCCACGACATACTGCCCAACCGCCAACGCTCCCGCGAGCTCCACGCCCGTCAGCACCGGCGCCACCATGGTCGCGCCCATCAGCCCCAGCTGCAAAAACGTATTGTACTTGCTAATCGTCGTGGGATGCACCTCGGCACTCGGCAGCGAAAAGTCCCAGTACCTCCCAAACGTCTTGGGCGGCGGCAGTGAGATCCAGCGGTAGTAGACGGCGGCGACGCCGAGGGCGGCGTCGCGGCCGAGGATGAGGGCCGCCAGCCACAGCGGCAGCGCGCCCTGCGCGGCGAGCGTCACCGTCAGGATCGTCATGAGCGCCTTGTCGGCCAGCGGGTCGATGATGGTGCCGAGCACGGTGCCTAGGTTCCAGCGTCGCGCGATCCACCCGTCGAGCAGGTCGGTGAGGCCGGCGTAGGCGAAGAGGCCGAGGGCGAGGGCGTGCTGGTCGTGGAGGATGGCGTAGCCGATGAAGGGGGCGGCGACGAGGCGGGACGCGGTGAGGAGGTTGGGGAGCGTGTAGATGTTTTCGCGGCGGCGGAGGGGGGTGCTGCTGCTGCTGGGGGGGGTGGGGGGATCCGGTTAGTTTTGGGGGGTTCGATTGCGACGGAGCGGGAGATTGCGAGGGAAAGGGAGGCACCTGTTTTCTGGCTGCGGAGGTGTGGTCTGCGTGGCGCTTGAGGATCTAAAAGCGCGGGAGGGCTGGGATGGAGAAAACAACGCCTGCGTCGGCAAGAGTCGGCCACCGGAGGGTGTCCGTGATGCTGTGACGAGTCCCGGGCGACTGCACCACGTCCCACTCCTCCGGACGAGCTGTCTGCTTGTTTTGATGCAAGACATGGCGCGCAGGTCAAGAGGCGACATGGTGCTCTTCATGCCCGTCGTGGACGTCCGCACCAGGAGGGCGCCACCTCGTAGCGGCAGCATATTTGATGCCCGACTTGACAGGGGTGAATGCCGATGCCCTGCCCCAAATCGTGGTGTTTTCTTGTGGCTGAAGTGTCCTCGGCGCTCGCCGCTGTGATGACGACCCGACGCCCGGCTCGGTTCCGCCGGTTCCTCACTCCTGTCCAGTCTTGGGCCGCTGACGAGGGGAGAGAGACGTCAAACTCGAGCGACTATGCCTGCTGATTGTCAGTCCGAGGCCTAATCTACGAGGTTTTTTTCAGAAATTCACCTCTGGATTTTGTGCGGGGGGCGGGGGTGACGAAGGGCCAACCGGCAGAGTGGTTGATGATGATGAAGGACGATGATGAGCTTCGAGGGAGGTCGTTAAAAGCGGGGCCGACAATTCCAGAGTAGCCCGAACTTTCTCACGATCATCGATGAAGGCCAACCCCAGCTACATTTTCGTGTATTTAGTCGAGGGAAAATCTCAATTCGACCCAGATACAAGGTTATTATACGTCGATATTCTATCGAACCCTCCCTGCTTGATGACTCCGCCATGAAGATCCGAATGCCTTCCGTCAGTGACGGTAGTTGCGGGTTAGGGTTGAGAATCAGTATGGTCACGTGCCGTCTCCCAGTCAACGTGACCCCGGATCAGAAAGGGGAAAAGCACAGACCAGACCCAGTCACTCAGTGTCAGTCAGACCTACTATTAACAACAGTCCGTAACCTCCCTCAACGAAGCAACTCTTTGCACTCACTTCTCCGCCCGTCAACCTGCGATAACAGAATGCATGTGATCCGGACTCGGCACTCATTGATTTCTTTCCCGACCACGCCTCTCTGAAAACAATCAATCCAGATTCTCCCCATTCGTGATAGTATCACGACCTATAAACCTACAAGGCCCACAACCCATTCCCCCCCCTCGATAAGCCAGCTGGTGCTGATGGGCAGCACTGGCAACACAATGAAGGCTTCGAGCTGCCGGGATACACGGGGCTGGACCAGGCCGACCAGCCACATTGATAGATCAGCATGTCCATCTCATACACAGGAGCGCCTCACTCGTGCAATGCACAAGATTGCCTTGGCGAGTTGCGGGAGGTGTCTTGCAGGTCTGCTAATGCAAAGAGGTCTTGGGACTCGAGATGGAGACGGGTGTGGCGGAGGTGAGAAGAGCGAGCCTCGGTGGGGGAAGAGTCGAGCGCGAGCGCATTGTTGGAGGGAGTTGGGAGGGTGCTTCGAAGGTGATTCGAGAGCACTACTGCAAAGGACGGGACAGATTGCTGCCGTGTCTCAATTGTGGCCAGGCGGGGCGTGGTCAACGTTAAAATCCGGCTTGCATGGGAACGGAGAAAGCAAAAGTTGCCAGTCCCATGACGCGCGAGTGGGTGAGCTTCAGTTGCGCCGCGAGCTGGGCACCCAGCCGAGGAAATTCAATGTCCTGGTGGTTTGCCTCTTTCCTTGCGGCCGCTCAGGGGGGTAGTTTGTATGCGTTCGATTAGGGCATCCCCGAATGGGCAAGATGAGTTTTGACAGCGGGACGTGATGGGTAAGTCACAAGATTTCTTGGCCGTCGCCCCCCCTCGCGCCCGCCAGGAACGTGGAGCTGAACCGAAGCGCTGGCTGCAAGCGTGTGTTGTACCTGAGCAGGCTCTGTCTGCGCTCCGCCTGTTCATCTCGGCCCATTATTTCTGCGTCTCCCCAACGCCATTGGAGAGGCTATGACGCACAAAGCAAGGGATATGCCCCGCGCCGTAGTCTGCCTTCGTGCCAACTCGCCCTGGTTTCGTCTCGCCAATAGCCAAGGGACGGCGTGCCGCACGGGTATATGGAGTCGAGAGCAGTGCATTGCCGCGCTGTATTACTCCAGACCTGGCGCCAACTTTAATTGAACTGCCATGCCCCACACGATAGCCCACCGATACCACACTCTTGATGGCCGATGTCGACAGCCCGTCACCCTCATAGAGTTCGACTTGAGCAATGCGCCCTCAGGTCCAGGCTGGGAGAAACAAGTTGGGTCGACAGCATATTCGTGGTGGGGTAACATGGAAGAGCGAGGCTGCGGTAAAGGTTCAGCTTCTCGGGTGCGCCCGCATTGTCGCAGTCAGATACCTGCAATGAATATTGAGTTAGCTTCAGCCCTAATCGACCACCGGATTACCAGAAGCGCTGCGTTGATCGAGATTCCCAAGGGAAACAAACTCTCCGGGGACAAGGGTAAATGGTACTCTATATGTCGCCAGTAACCTTTCTTTTTGCAGTGTTGCTCCCTTGACTTCTGGGGGTTGCGTCGATGCTGGTCGCTCCTAACCCTGAGCAAGGGTGGCTGGCGTCGCGACCTTGTGCAGTGTAACCGTCCCCAGACTTGGCGATCTTTGCAAGTCTTGCTTGGACCAATAGTTCGTGGGGGGACGAGGGGGAGACACGGGCGACCCCGAGCCCCACACACACAAGCAAGTCGGCCCAACCAAGCCAGTCCGACGAGTCTAAGTGGATGAGCTTGACATGGGTGATGTTCGTGTCGTCGAGTTCTGATAAGAAGGCCGGGCTGCTGTTCATAGACGTCCGCGAGGATTACCGTCGTATTAAGGCAGGTCTCGAGGCTTGCACCTAGGGTCTGGGTCTCTGGACAAACAGAGCCAACCCGTGCCTTGTCCAACTCGTACCTTTCGTGATTTGGGAGGAAAGTCTGCCCGCCATTACTCCCCTCGGCGGGCTTATTTGTACTCGATAGGAACGTCGGTCGTTTGACGTGATCTTCTTGTCGACGAAGAGCGAGGGAGGACGGAGGAGATGGGGGAGGGTCGAGGGGCCTCGAGAATGGGACCGACCTAAGAGCGAACTGCGAGGGTCAGTTGCAAGGTACGTCATCAGATTTACGAGCTCACCACATTAGAACGATGACTGGCGCCCCTGCAGCGATGTGTGGTACCCGATTCAGGGAAATATGGCGGATCTGGCTCCGAACAGCCGAGAGAATTTCGACTTTTAGAGAGAATCTCTCTTCCCTGAAACGTTTTCTTGACGGGATCCGTCGAATGGACGACGACGAAGGGCGGCTGGTGTGTGTCTGGTTGGAGGACATCAAGGGTGCGTGTGTCTGGGATGTCGAGGAGAAGAAAGTCTGGAGGGTTTTGGCTGACCATTGGCAGACGTGACAAGACGACTTTGAGGGATAGAAGGACTCTCAGGTGAAGTCGCAGAGATGTGGCGTGGTCCTTCCAGCCCGGCACCGACAGTGGAAGCTACATCCTTGGCAGAACTTGCCCACGAACACCTCTGTCCAGCACCCAAGTCTACCCCTCCGATGGTGGCCCGGTGCCCTGGGCTACCTAGCCTGTTCCCCGCACCCGGACAAGAAGCCGCGTCAGGTTCGGGCAATGCCTGATTACACTCCAGCCGTGGTTTGCTTGTTAGCGCGAGACATGGGGGATACGAGTCAAGGCCATCTATTGATTGATAGAGGCCCTGAAATCGGAACAGGAGGCCCATGGTTGGGTGCTCACTAGGCCTTACCAGGAGAGAATTGGTCCTAGCTTGCTTGGCGAGAGGTCTCGCGCTCACAAATATGGAAACTAGTATTGGATTGTACGTCTCCCAAGGGGCACTGCCGTTCTGGTAGGGTGTCCCTGGAAAGGTACCTACACAGGGGGGTTGGTTCTCCAGCAGGGTTCTTTCGGCTGGATCAAATTGAGGGGCCCGCCAACTTGGCCATTCCATAACACCGAAATGGGGCGTCGATATTGACCCGCGAGCTGCTACGATGAAAGCCATAGAGAGCGTCTGCGAGAAAACTTGCGTGTTTGCATGGAATGCCAGCCAGACTACCAGACGCACCCCTCAAAACCGGCCCTCAAAACATCGTAGGTATATTTGCCACAGAAGTGACATTTGATGGGCAGCTTTGAGACAGTTCTGCTACAGCAGCAGATGGCACATCTAGACGTTGTTATGCCGAAATTCATCCAACGCTGGCCATCCAGTCAGTGTTGACGACTGGGGCTCTCAAGATCATGTCTTATACACCCCGGCCCGAGGATGTCACCGAGGATACGAGTAGCTCAGTTATTCCGGAATTCTATTCACATCACCCAAAGTAATGAGCCGCGGATCAAAGCAAGACCATGTTAATCTTCGAATCTAATGGATATCCACCTCCTACCATGGCGGTATCAGAGGCGCCCCGGATATAAACCCAGAACTCATGTCAACCATCTCCACCCCCCTGGCGCACTCCTCGCCCCCTTTTATGCTAGCCAGCCGCTCTTGAACTTTGCGTGCCCAGATACTCTAACCTGAATCTTCTTCATACAATCACCAGGAACGGTCCCAGTTCTCGACCACTCGCCTCCCGGCCTGGCCAGCTCTCCCGTAACCGATCCATCTCACTCATCCCTCCTATGGGACCTGTCACCTTTGCCAATGTCCATATCACCCTTAGCTACCCTATTTAACCACCCGGAATGGGCCACATCCTCGTAACCACCCTCCTCCCCTAACCGGCCCGACCCGCTCAGAAATTGTCCTGGAGAAACCAGGGCGCTCTCGCGCCCTCTTTGGCAAGAGGCAGCCCAGGCAGCTCCATCGGCACGGGGACAACGCCTTCAAACATGCTGAGACTGCTGCTGGTGTTGCTGCTGCCGCTGCCATGCTCGCCTGGACTGCCGGCTTTCACAAGCACCCCGCACTCCCAGTTCCGACATGTCATCTTCGGGGCACGCGTCGATCGATCCATGGTAAGCCGCCCCCTGGATGGTCACTCACAGTTAGCGGCCAGTGCACACCATGGCCCCTGCCAAAAGGGCAGTGCTGAGAGGAGGGGACTCACCAGGCACTCTCTGACAGATTGGCGCTCCCGACGTAAGCAAAGGCACTGCTGTCGTCGGCCGAAGGCCTTGTAGCAAAGAGGACTTTGCTGTGCATCAGGACGCCGCTTCTCGTGGACCGGCAGTCCCGGAGGACTTGTTGGGGAAAGGTGGGGGCGTTCCACCATCGGGACTCGAAGCAGATGGTTCCTCCTGACTGTGATGCCAGGTTTTGTTAGTTTCATCTACGTGAAACTTCGGGGGGGGGAGGGGCTGGAGAGAAATCAGACTCACCATTTTGCCATATTTGCTCCGGTTGACGGTCTCGAGGGACGGAAAGTAGACGCGGATGTTCTGGTTGAGGACATCGGTGTCGTCATCTGCTTTGGTGATATCCTTGCCCTTGCCGCCGGTTGCGCGGGACTCGTATTCTTTGAGGCCGGAGTCGCCTGGATTTGTGAGTGAGGAGGCCAAGTTGGTACGGGGAAGGGTAGGAGTACCTTGGCAGGCATAGTACAGCGCTCGAAGAAGGCCATGTTTCACTGCTCCAATAGAGGCACACTAAAGAGGACAGGATCTTTAGCTGCTGTCACAGGCAGATGGAGGCCGCCAGGACGTACCACGTAGTCTAGTTGGAGGGGATCATTGGACTGCAGGCCAAGAGCGGTAACAGCACGACCAAGCCCGCAGTAACCTGGGCGGCAACGGTCAGCCCCTGAACCATCAGAATTAACGACTCTGGGCTGTGTTGTTCTCACCTGTTCTCTTCCAGGCGTCTGATGACGAGTGAGAGCCGGCCCTGCAAGAAAAGTGTCAGAGCACGACTCAGAAATCATCTCTCCAATGAACCACCGAACCCACATGGAGTGAACAAAGCCATAGCGACTCGTCTCTGAGAAGTCGTAGTTTCTCAAGCTGCTAATGAGCTTCTCATCTAGCGTTTGCATCCGCAAGAAGTACAACAGCTCTTCAGCAAAGGGGGTGAGCGTCTGCGCATCGCGTTGCTCAGCGGACTCGAATTTGGGTAAGTCAATAATGAACACCATCTGCAGAAGTGAGTCAGTCTCCTGTTACTTGTGTCGGTGCTTGGAGTGCGTCCTACATTCTCCATCACACCCGTCTCTCCCCAATCATAGGACATCAAGTTCCCCGTCGGCACGACAACCCGCAGGTACTCCTCGAACTTGAGCAGCTGCAGCTTGGAGTGCATGTTCCCCATCGCCAACATGGGCGGGAAGCAGAACCGGATTCGGCTCCGGGGGACGTTGTTTTGCATCTCTTGTCTCTGTGATGGTAGAGATGGCATGTTAGCAAAGGCAACTGACCCTTCTTCTCCGGAGGCTCCAACGTAGAGAAGATAGGCCTACCTGCCGCTCATCCCTTGCAAATGCAATCAACACCATCTTGGTCCGCTCGATATCCACCTTACCCAGCAACCACTCCTCATTCCACTGGAACGAGCTCAGCACCGCCAGCTCGAGCTTGTCTTTCTGAAGTATCTCTTCGATCTTGATGTCGTCGCCCGTCCGCGGCTGCCCGTTGCACCAGGTGCGTTTGACAACGCCGTGGGGAAAGGGAAGCTCGCCATTGCCGCTTTTTTCAGTGCTGATGCCACTTTTTGTTTGAGGGTTGGTGGCAGAAGTGGCAGAAGTAGCAGCAGTAGTAGCAGCAGCAGCAGCAGCAGGACTCTCAGTCTTGACTCTCTGGTGTGGCCTGCCTGCTTTACCACCTTCCCCCGCGCTGCCGAGCTGGTCGTCCGCCTTCCTCTTCTTTCCAGCTCTGGCAAGCCGTTCCTCCTCCATCTTCTTGCGATCGAGACCCGTGAGCAGCGAATAGGAAGAAGAAACAGCAGGCTGGGAAGGTGCAGGGATATAACTTGAACCTGCTGGTGCCGAAGTGTTGGAAGGCGCTGCCATCCTGGTCTTGGCATTCACTGTCGGCTCAACAACGTGACACTCGTCGTCGTCCTCGGGCCCCGTCAAGTCAACTGGCGCGTTTGAAGTGGCGATGGTAGGATCCTGGCCAAGCGAAAGGGCAATGGCGATGCGAAGGGCTTCGTCGTCGTCGTCGACGCCGTTGGGGTTGTAGTTGTTGTCGGCCATTTTGGTGCTCCTTGCTGGCGCGTTTCGTGGTGGGCTGCTTTGCTTGGCTGAGATTAAGGAATGAAAAGAAATCCGCCTTATATGGTGAGTAGAATTGAGGTGGGCTAGATAGAGTGGAAGGGAAAAGGTGGTTGACGCGTTGCGTGAGGTTCCATGTGTTTGTTGTCGTGTTGCGCGACGGACCGCCCTGTGGCAAAGGGAAGCAGTGCTAGGATGGAAAACACCATTCCGTAATATTATGACTTCAACCCAAAAGGCCATGAACAAATTCGAAAATGCCTCTTTTAATTGCAGGCCGCAACTCTCCCTATATTACACCACAGAGAGCTTTTTTTAAATCTAGGCAAAGCGAGTTGGTAGGTGTTGGCTCCTCATTTGGTCTCTTGCTCGGAGTCTACGTTTTTGGTGGTGCGGGGTTGACCAGAGGGCAACAAGCTGACGCTCAGTCACTGGCAGCAACAAGTGCTGGGGAACCTGGAATGGTGAATATTGGGTCTCTTGTCATTCCGAATCTAGGTCCTACGAGCAAAGTATAGCTTCGGCCCCCGATATACCCCTCCAAAAAATATTCTTGTCTTTTTGTGTGTTGTTGTTGATGCTCCCCCTGAGCCTCCGGCCTCCCAAAACCATATCATCTTCTCTGCATCTCCGTCCTCTCGCACACCAACGCAGCCGTCTCGCCCCACCTCTTAAGCATGTATTCCAACCTCGCCCTCCGCAGCGACTTCTGACCGCTGCCTGTTAGGTCCCTCGACCGCAAAGCAGCAAGTAGGGCGAAAGAACGCTGTCCGCTGAAGCAACGCTGTGCCTCGCCAGCCCGGCACCAACTCCCAAGTCGCTGTCCTGGGTATCTAATCCTCCCGAAAGCAGCAGCAGCCAAATGGACACATACTCGTACCAATTGTAGAAGCAAATAGGGACCCAAGGAGAGAGCCTTCCCGACGCAACCTGTGTACAAGAAGCAGAAAGAAGGGCGACCGGGATGGGTCGTCCGTTCGCCGTTGTTCGCCTGTCGTGTTGCGCGCTCCGTTGCTCGAACCGCAAGAAACTCCCATGTATTCATGACCGCATTCGATGCTGAGCAAAGTTGAGCCGAAAGATGCGCCGTTCAGAGTTGGTGATGATGATGCCGTCACTTGCCCCTCCCCCCAAGCGAAGAAAGCCACGCCGGGCCTTTCCGCCGCGTGAAGTACGCCATCCGCCAAAGCCGAAAGGTCATTTGATGCCGACACGCCCACGCTCCGGAGCCGTTCCATCCAGTAAAACCATGACCGCCGTCCCCAAACGCCCAGAACAAGAAAGAAATGAGACTTCCAAGAAAATCAAGAAAATTGTACTGTGCCGTAGTGTTGACACTGAACTGTGGAGAGATCGCAGTTTGCCGCCCGGGCCCCACGGCGACAAACATGATGCTAGTAGTTGGGAGCTCTGTTATTTGGAAGAAGGTGCTCCTAGATTGAACCCAGAGCTGATCTTCAACATTCGACGAAGGTCATCCTCCATATTGAGAATTTCCTGAGGCCGTCCGTTGTCAAGCCCATTGGAGGGGGCCGGCGCGACAGGGGCAGCAGGTCGAACGGGCGCGATGGGCGCAGAACGTGCAGCAGAATACTGCAATGGCTTGGGAGGAACCCAGCCACCGCTATATTGCGGCGGCCGAGACGGCGACATGGTGACCGTCTGAGCGGGCTGGTTCTGATCTTGGTCCCGGGGGACAGCAAGAAACTGCTTCAGTCTTTCGCTCATGTCGTTGTTGGCTTGGAGTTGCGGCTCCTTGTGTTGCCCATTCATCCTCTGCGCCGTGGCGGCTTGTTTCTCACTCGCCAACCGAGTCGCTGCGCGAAGCCTTTCCTGGTACGGCGTGGAAAATGCGGGGCCCATGACCATGCCCGGTGTCCCGTCGAGCTCGCTTGACGATATCCCCGCCGAAGTGTTCCGTTGGGTCGTCGGCCGCCGACGGGACAGGTTCGAGACATTCGGGAGCGTACTGGGCTCTTGAGGAGACACGGGCTCCGTGGGTGGCGAGAAGGGTCCAGGGTTCACAGCCAGCACGTTGGCGGAGCTGGCGCGACGGGCCCTCTCCTTCTCGGCACGATCGGCACGGAAGAAAAGGTCGAGAGGGGACTCTTCTCTGGCAATCTCCCTGTCCCGAACCAAGGGACGATGTTGCGGCGTCGGCGCCTCCGAGTCGGTAGCCGGAGGCGACGGCTCTTGGTTGGCGCGACTGGTGTCCTTCAGGCTCGGAGAGTCGAGGGCTTTGGCGAGGAAGCTGGGGATCGGAAGAGTCGAGGGGGCCGGGGAAGCGTGAAAGGTAGCTCCGGCGTACGCCGTGGCGGCAAGGGACTTGGCTTGGCCAGATTGCGGAGGAGTATTCCGGCCCTGACCCGACAACCCAGGGCCCGGAGACGCGGAGGGGTTCTTGGGACGCGGCTTGGTGGCCGACCGGGATTTTTGCTGTTTGGGCTGGGAAGGCTGCGAGCCTGCTGGCGCTTGAGGGTTGTTTGCAGCCAGCTTGCTTGGGGTAAAGGGACGCTGGCCGAGAAAGTCCATGTCGGATGGGCCCGCGGTCGGTACGTCGTTTTCCGAGGCATATGTCTTGCGGGCCGGAGAGTTCACAGAGCGTCGGTTGTTGCCCCGTCGTCGGCCAGGGGCTGCTGCTCGTGGGGGGTGGGGAGGGTTTTGCATCGTGGAGGGATCCGGCGCAAGCGGCTGCCGGTCGCTGGTAGGCTGGGCGAAGGGAAAGGGATGCGCAGGCGGGAAGGAGAGACGGCCGTGGAGGTGGAGGGGCCACGGCAGTCTCGAAGGGCGTGCTGGAGGGTGTCGGCGGGCGCGTCGCGTTTTGCTGTCGAGGCCCACGGCTATGGAATTGGCGTGTGTGGGGAGCAGATGTGACTCGAGCTCGACGTGTTTGCGACCCGGGCGGACGACAGTGGGGGGATTGCTGGGCTGGCGAAGCTGTTAATATTACTGAAATGCAAGATACTGCCGCTGCACATATTGTTTTTGAGTCCTATTTTTTGTCTTGATTTCGGGGGGAGTTTGCGCTCACTGTCCGTAGGTAGGAGAAGAAGAGAATAACGATGGATGCAAGCGGATTGTGAATGGGGGCCTCCCCGCTTCCGTTGTTGTTGATGGCCCTGGGTGGCCGAGCTGTTCCCGGTTAAGGGCATCAATGCGGGTACCGAGGCGCGCCCAGGCATCTCGCCTGGCCCAGCCCAACCATGGCCCGCTGTTCTCTCCTGCTGGCCACCTTGTTTTGCATGAGATAAGGGCCAGCAGGCACGTTATTTGGTAGAAGAGAGTTGTACAAAGTAGTTGGAAGTCACAGAAGAAGGACTAGGAAGGCATGGAAGAGGGAATCGTACATGCACATGCAAGACTTATATGGCCCCCATTAACGATACGCTCCAAATACCGAGGCATTTATGTATCGAGGCGCTGGTGGGGTAGGTTGCTGGACGCCGCCCACCATCACGGCAGGCAGGCTCCCACCCCTCAGGTCGCCGCAACGGTCTGTTGACTTCTTGCCCACAACATCATACCCGCAACATACTATCGTACAGAATCCCATTCTATTCTAAAGGCTGGGCCCTACGTACCGAAAACACTTTCTGTCCTGGTAGGTCAACGCCCCCTTGGGCCGTGGGACCGAACCCAGGCTGCCGTCCTGCGCAGAGAGCACTCTCCAGTCGAAGCTAGAAGTTCTAACTCCGCGAAACAAAGCTCTATTCCACTACGACAGTTGGTTTTGCTACCTTCGTCTTCTCTCCCAGAGATCTTCAAGCCAACTCCAAGTAAGAACTAGACGCTCCTGTCCCGTAACAACATACCAAATTCAATGCTGACGTCTGCTCTCTCCAGAACACCCAAACCACAACCCGACTGACTGCGCACCATGGCCGACGTCGACATGACCGATGCCCCCACGGCTCCTCCCACCTCCACGTCCGTCGTCAAGAAGAAGGGTGCTGCTGGGGCTGCCGATGGGGACAGCAAGGGCGACGGCAAGAAGCGCTTCGAAGTAAAAAAGGTGGGCGTTCCTGTCCGCAGGCGGGCTCCCACGCTGCTTGCTAATGGCTTCTAGTGGAACGCTGTCGCGCTTTGGGCATGGGATATCGTCGTTGACAACTGTGCCATTTGCCGCAACCACATCATGGATTTATGTATGTGTCCGCGCAGTAGGTATTGTCCTGTTGAGGGCGCCTGCTGACTATTCCATGTATAGGCATCGAGTGCCAGGCGAACCAGGCTTCCGCCACCAGCGAAGAGTGCACAGTTGCCTGGGGTATCTGCAACGTATGCCGAGGCCTTTCATTTCGCATCTACGGCACGGGGTCCCCATGCTAACGGTTTCGCAGCACGCCTTCCACTTCCACTGCATCTCGAGATGGCTCAAGGCCCGCCAAGTCTGTCCCCTCGACAACAGGGATTGGGAATTCCAGAAGTATGGCCGGTAAATGCTCGATGAGGGAGGAACTTGGACTCGGTGTCAAGATGGCCAGTTGTTTGACTTTGGAACTCGCAGTGCTTCTGTGCAGCGTGGACCTTGGACAGGTCATACAGTCTCGGCAGTACATCTTGAGGCGGGACGAGGCCGCGGTGACGGCACAGGCCCCAAGAGTTACCACAGGACTCAGAGGGCTCACACATTCTTGCGCGTTGGAGTTGGTAATGGATTATTTTCTGTCGAGGTTCGCCCTGATCGCTGCCAGCCCTGTGTCCGTCACCCCACTGTCTTCTCATCCACGACCAAGGTGATGGGTTGGGCCCTCGCTCCGCCACCAATAGGCAACCATTTGACTGGGTTTCGGTTATAGATGGGCCATGGCGGGACTGCGACGAGGAAGGTGAGGGCGGTGCCACCGAGGGCGATACAGAGGGCAAGTTTGATGTCTTGGAGGACGTATCCGACTAGAAAGGCAACGACCTGGGAGAGTTTAGGCATAAGACATGGCGAGATAGCAATGGCAGAGACTTACACCGACGGCAGTCAAGGCGACAGTGTTTATGAGCTCCACGAGCTTCTGCCCCTCAAAGTCCTGCCATGTGTTAGCTGCTGTCTTGCCGGCGTTGTGGGGGGTAGGTGTACGTGCAATCTGCCCATCAACCACATCGCGGACCTGTTCCAACAGTTGCTCGGCCATTCCGATGCGCCTTTGGTGTGGATGTTGGGTGGTGGGTTGGTCTCGATGTTGGTCGCTGTCTGGTGTTGAAAGTCGAGGTGGAGCACGTCTCTCAACGTGGCTTCTCAGCGCGACGGGTTCAGAGGCTCAGAGGCTGGCCGGTGCACGACGAATGACCGCTCGTGGCGAGGACCCACATTTCGGCAGCAAACGACGGGGGCACTGGGGGTCTCGGAGCCTCAGCGGCGGAAAGTCACAGGTACCGACAGCTCTTTCTCTCACATCACCGTCTCATCATTTCCGTCTGTCTTGTGACAACTCGCGATCCTCACCTCTTGACCCTCCAATCCTTTCCAAGGCCATCATTTTGTGTTATTTCCACGGCATATATGAACAGACCAAGTCCACGAGCCCGCCCCGGTCTTCATCCCCTATCTCATGCCAAGGTCCTCGTGGCGACGCTGAGCCTCGAATATCCGCCCCGGCCAGTCGCCGATGACTAACAGGGAGCGCTAATCACCAAACTTTTTTCTTTGTGCGGCATTTGGTCCCTGGCGTCGTCCTTGCATCCAGCCAGCTCCCTCCCCAACCAAAAAGCCCGACAAAACAATCCCAACCACGCGCCCACGTTCCCCGGGACCGACGACTGCAAAACCGGCCTCCGCCATCGCCCAAAGACGCATCCGCCCTGCGATCTTGTTCCGCCTCTGCCCGCCAGATTGTTACCCTCATCAGTCACTGCTCTCGCAGTCCCGACCAGTGTCTCTGTTGCGCGGACGTCATCGACCCGACCCGAGACGCCCAACCAACAATCGCCTTTGTCGCGGTTACTATCAACCAGCCCCAAGTCGCCCCAAGTCGCACACAGCAACGTCGACAACACGCGCGGACCCTCCGTCGACACGCCGCCTTTCCCGTCGCGGCTGCGATTTCTCCATCTTGGCTGGACGCGCTGATCACTTGATCTGGCTATCTCACGGGCAGACCTCATCATAACCTTATCCGCAGAAATCTTCAAGTTGGCGGGACCTACTTACGATCCGGTCACCTCCGGCCCCAAGTCCTGGGTTCATTCCGGACTCAACAAGAAGCCACCCTAACTGGTTTTGCCCCCTCTCCCGCCACATATCCTCAACCTCCTCGTTTTGCTCGATTTTCCTCCCCGAGGATCCGACCCGGCCCTAGCAGTCGCTCACACGGAACTTCGTTTGCGGACGGCTGCTTGCCGTTCGCTGCCTCCCGCTGGTGCTTGCACTTGATCACCTCCTATCAATATGCGAGCTGGCTAAGATCCCATCGAGGGCTCTGAGGGCTTCTTTGGACCTGGTAGTTTGCTTTGAGACGCAGCTCCGACGACGAGCTGCCAGTATATCGCCTTTCCCGTCATTCTGCCAGTATATCGCCTTTCCCGTCATTCTGCCAACGGCGCAACCATGTCGGATCCGGAGGCCTCTTCGGCGGGCGGGAACTCGGGGTACTCGACCCCGGTTCCCGAGCTTGATGATCACCGCAACCAGTCGGCCTCGGTCCGGCCTGACCGTCCTAGGAGGGGCACTTTTGACTCCCTCTATGGTGCGCGGCAGGCGGCCGGGCAGGACTATCTGCACCCCACCACGGCCACCAAGGTCCGGGACTTTGAAGAGGCCGTCGACGACGACGACGAGCCTGAATCGCCCACTATGAGACGCAGTCGACGCTCCACCGTGGTTTCTGTCGATGACCCCCGCAGCCTTTCTCCGCCAAACTCCGTCAAGGCATTTGCCGAAGCCCGTCGGAGAGAGCGGGACCTGTCCTTCTCGGAGCCAAAGGTCGAGCGCAAGGCAAGCGATGCTGAGCTTCAACGAACTGCTTCTATCTTGAGCCGCCACAGCTATCGCAGCAAGCCTCGTACCGTTGAGGACGACGCGGCCAGCCTTGCAACGAACAAGACGGCAGAAGAGGATGTCTGCTTCCCGCTTCAGGATTCCCGTCGCAACAACAATCTCCACATCGACTTCGACTATCTCGAGACGTTTTTAAAGACCGACGAGGCCCGTCACACGGCGCGGCGGGCCTCGGTCGTCAGGGCGACGTTTCCCGATCTTCGGCCGCAGACGTGCGAGACAAACGCCCCGATGCCCTTTGTGACGCTTGACGGGGACATTCTCGAGGCACCATCCGACATGGACCTCCGTCGAGAGAAAACTGGGCATGTGGACGACGACGAGTACGCAAGAGCAGCTTTGCCGCCGCCGCAACCCGTTGACCAGAGCCGAGTCAGCTTCTTTTCTTCGGCCTGGGAGTCCACAATCCATGCCGCGGATCTGGAAGGCCTGATTCTACCAGGAGAGGATATCCGGGGGCTGTTTACGTTTCCAAAGGGTGAGACGGATGGCGTGTGGTGGCTCAACATGAACAAGCCATCCGAGGAGGAAGTCCGTGCCGTGTGCAGGGCCTTTGGCATCCACCCTCTGACGATCGAAGATATCACCACTCAGGAGTCCCGGGAGAAGATTGAGCTCTTCCCCTCCTATTACTTTGCATGCTTCCGGTCGTTCTATCTCGAGGTCGACGAGGAGACGCAAGAGAGGGAATATGTTCCCTTCCATATTTACGTTGTCGTGTTCCGCGAGGGGACGCTCAGCTTCAGCTACGAGAGCAACCCTCATGCCTCGCATGTGAGGAAGCGCATTACCATGCTCAAAGACTATGTCTCCCTCAGCAGCGACTGGATCTGCTACGCCTTGATGTAAGCGTCTACCCTCCGGACCTGCCAATCTCTTCTAACCTTGGCCATCAGCGATGACATTGTCGATTCCTTTGCCCCCGTCATAATGAAGCTCGAGACAGAAACCGACCAGATCGAGGACGAGGTCTTCATTGCGCGAACCGACGACATGGCCCAGTTCTTGCGCAAGATTGGCAATGCGCGCAGGAACGTCATGGGCTTGATGCGTCTTCTCGGTGGCAAAGCCGACGTTCTCAAGGGCTTCACAAAGCGCTGCAACGAAAATTACAAGGTGACGCCCCGCATGGACATTGGCTTGTACCTAGGCGACATCCAGGACCACGTGGTCACCATGATGACCAACCTGGGCCATTTCGAAAAGATGCTCTCCCGTGCCCACAGCAACTACCTGGCGCAAATCTCCATTGATGGCATCGCCCAGGGCACGAGCACCAACCGCGTCCTCGGCAAGATTACGCTTCTGGCCTCCATCATCGTCCCGCTCAACGTCGTGACGGGTCTTTTCGGCATGAACGTCAACGTACCTTGGTCTCAGTCCGATAGTTTGGCACCCTTCTTTGGTATTCTCGGGTCCCTGCTCGTATTCTGCACCGTGGCCCTCATGCTTGCTCGGTTGTATCGGTGGGTGTAATGCGGCGGGGCGACGCTGGCTTATCTCGTCTTGTGGATATGTTTTGGCGGGTAGAACACTCTTCTCTTGGAATAACACGTTGTTTAGCGGGACGCAGGTAGTGGAATGAGCACAGTCCTGTGGGGTGTAGAAAGAGCGCGTTTATTACTATTTTGCTGTTATAGAGGTCTTCTCTGTCGGGGCATTACACTGCCCCTGTTGATGGGGCGGGTGATTCTTTCTTGACCGGTCAGGCTTGACCAAGTGCCCTCCCAAGAGGTCGGCATCCTAGGCGGGCTTTCGGTGCCGCTCGAAAAGATGCTGGTGCCGCGGATGGCACCGACCGACGTGCTCGACTCGAACCCACGTCATGTCGGAAAGAATGAAGGTACTTGCCAGGTGTGAGCAGCCCAAATACAGGCGAGGAATGAACATGAAAGTCAGCACAGGGCGCTCATCAAGGAGCTATTGCACGGCACCGACCGACATCGGTAGTCGGCGTGGATACTCTTGTGTCCGACATGATCTTCCTGTGGCTAGGACTAGAATATTAACATCATTGAGAGGTCCTAGAAAAAAACGAGCCAGGCTTACCTGGCTGCCAGAGGTGTCCAGTGTATGGAACCTCCCTTTCTCCAGTGAAGCGCCACGGAAGCCAGGAGTTGGACTTTCGTCAGGGGTAAGTAAACACCTGAACTGAGCCTACCATCAAATCAGTCAAGAGACATCCCACATACGAAGTCCCAAATATCCAGGAGCCTCTTCACAGACATCCCCAACACCAGAGATATCCAGCTCCTCAAAATTCAGTATAATCTTTTCTCGACATATCGACATTGCAAAATCAACAACCTCCCCCGCCGATGATCTCAAAGCTTCCCCCAGGCCCAGCCCCACACACAGCCCAATCTACAGCCTCCTATTGGCCAGCCCCAGCAATCGAACCGGCAGGCGAACAGGAAATTTCCAAGAGAGCTGCTTCACCAACTCCATTGAACAAGCTCGACGACGACCAACCCCTCATCACACGCCGCCACACCCCCCCCCCAAAAGGAGACGAAATGGACACAACCACAATCGACACGGCCGACCTCGCTCGGCTCAACGAGAGCGACAAGGCCGAGCTGCGCACCTTCATCGAGATGGAGAACCAGCGGACCAAGCACCAGAGGAGCAAGCCTCCCCCCCTTCTCCCTTTTGCCCACGTTTCAATCTAACGGGGACCCTTTTCTTTCCGCAGTGGCGCACGGCATGACAGACATTTGCTGGAAAAAGTGCTTCTCCAGCGCGACCATCCGGAGCGGCAGCCTCGACGGCGGCGAGGCGACGTGCCTGGCCAACTGCGTGGATCGGTTCTACGACTTGAGGTTGTTGACGCTCAAGCACCTGCAAAATTCGAGGACGCAGTAGGAGGTGGTGGGGGAGGGGGAGGGTGTACGATGAGCATAGGAAGGGGAGGATCCTGGGCACCATGGACACTCTGCTGGGAGGCAGATACGATTATGACAATATACATGGGAAAATGGAGATGCACATGGGCGTCTGGAGGCAGGGCATATACAAAAACCACAGGCACATGCATCTCGTAGGAACAAGAGGTGCAGAAGTCGGCAGTTCCCCAATTGGGCATGTCGAATGATATCCGCGCCTTAATGTCAAACACACAATGCAATCACAAATACACACTGCCACGCAGCCAAACATCATGAGGGAGGTTCAATGTTCAATTTTTTCATTGCCGAGTCGTGAGCCAATATCCGAGGTATCAAGACGCCGATCGAAAATGCAGACCATGCCCCTTCCCATATTCCTTTTTTATTTTCCCATCCTATGCCGTGACCCAGTTTAAACGAGGCCGAGCTTGGTGGCGGCAATGTCGAGGGCATCGACATCGGGGGTAAGGCGGGCAAAGGCCTTCTTGGAGCCATCGGGGCTGGTTCTTATTAGTATGCGAGCACACAGAGTACAAGTATCCAATGAGCACTTACCGGATGAGGGTATTGATCTTGACGGTGTCAATGTCATAGAGCTTCTTGAGGGCAATCTTGATCTGGGCCTTGTTGGCCTTGACATCGACGATGAAGACCAGGGTGTTCTGCTCCTCAATCTTCTTCAGGGCACCCTCGGTGTTGAGAGGGTGGATGATGACCTTGTGCTCGTCGAGGCGGGGAGCATGGGGGACCGACTTGCGCGGGTACTTGGGGGCGCGCGAGAGCTGGAGGGTCTTGGGGAGGTGGAAGGTGGTCGAGGTGCGGACCTTGGTCTTCTTCTGAGAGTGGACCTAAGGAGGAGAGGCAATGTCAGCTCGGCCGCCATCACATCGCAACATGGCATAGAAAACTTACACCCTTGAGGGCAGCCTGGGCAGCCTTCTTGGCCTGGGCACCCTTGGGCGCCTTGGAGGCACCGCCTGTCGGAGAGAGATGTCTTAGTAAAGCATTCGCCTGAACAAGTCAAAGATGACGGTTCTTGTTCAAACTCGCAAAATCTGCTGCTGCTTTGGTGCATCCCCCCGCCGCCGCCACGACGACGAGGCTCTGCATTGAGCGAGAGTCGAGTAGAACCGGGAGATCTTCATCGTGGGTAGAGTGTACCTTTCTTGACGTCCTTGGGGGCCATTTCTTCGGTGTTGCTGGTCGTGTTAGTAGACGAAGAAATCGGCTTGGGTCGTGATGTCGCAAGAATGGAAGAGGAGAAACTTTGGGGTTTTCGCCAAAAGCCAAAAAGTGTGTGCGATCCGGCCCGTGTGGGGCGCGGATGAAGAAATGGGCAGTGATTGGCCACAATGCAGCAGACTGGCGAGCTGACCGCCCACGCGCACGGATCAACTTTGATATTCTGCCGGGTCTATTAGGCGGTGGGAATTGCTTCAATGATTTCAGCGACTTCAATCTTCAGAACGCGACATCCACGGTCCGGTTTTCCTCGAAGGAGTAGGGGCTTTTAAATTGACCGATGATGGCCGTCAAGAAAAAACGGCAGCAGAAGAGCTTGGCCGCGGGCCGACCGCCAACAATCCAGCGGCCAAAATCGATCACCAGAACAGCAACCAAGGCTCTCATCAACAAGCATCATCTCTTAGAGAAGAGGAAGCAGCAGGCCATTTCTAAAGGTGACAAGGCCGAGGAGACTCTTATTACCTCGGAGATTGACTCCCTGGGAGGGTTAGAACGCTATCGTAGGTGAACTCCGTTTTGATTGATGTCTTGGGACCAGCATCTGCTCAAGCAGCCCGTCCACCCCCCCCTGGGAGAGCCACCCGGTTAACATGTAAGCAGAAGAGGCCAGTCTTCAGGGCCAGAGACATGACCGAGGCGGTGACAGTTCCAGGGTTCTCATGCAATGGCTAGAGACATGTCTGTCGTCCCACAAGGAGGCGTGCGGTGAGCAGCTCCGGATGCTCGAGGTCGGAGCACTGAGCACGCAAAACGCATGTTCGAAGAGTGGTTATTTCGATATCGAGCGGATCGACCTCAACAGTCAGGAGAAAGGTATCCTTCAGCAGGATTTCATGGAGCGACCTCTGCCCCAGGGCAACGCCGAGGAGTTCGATATCATCAGTCTCTCCCTGGTTCTCAACTTCGTCCCAGACCCACAAGGGCGAGGCGAGATGCTTCGTCGGACGACGCAGTTTCTGTACGACCCAGGGCGATACATCACCTCGCTGCCGCTCTCGCCGAGCTTTCCTTGCCTCTTCTTGGTTCTTCCAGCTCCGTGTGTGACGAACTCGCGGTACATGGACGAGGAGAGACTCACGGGTATCATGACCTCGATCGGATACACTATGACGGAATCCAAGACGACGCAACGACTTGTCTACTACCTGTGGAGGAAGGAATCGAAACGCCCTGTGAAGTCATCCTTTCCGAAGAAGGAGTTGCGCCCGGGCTCGTTCCGCAACAATTTTGCAATTGTTCTCAAGTGAGCCGTCAACAAACCCCTTTTCCAATGCGGCACTGGACATCTCCACATGGCGGGTGCCCGTACGACACATTTCAGACGGACCGATGATATAATCCCCCTAGTCCCGAGATACCTCGCAACCTCGCAACGTCCGGGTGGTCCGCTACAGGAGGTGTCTTTTGTTAGACAAGGCGAACTCCGTCAGGAGAATCTCGGGCTGGGTACCTAGCCATCCCGAGCCCTCGCCGGGACTACGATTACAATTACAGACTACAGTTATCACCGTCGAATACCCACGTCCTCCCCAACGCTCTGTACGTCTCATCCGAAAAAATACCAACCAACACCTCGCTAACACGCAGCTAGCAAGCCCACCACATACTCCAATCCCATCAGGCCACACCAGCCCTGTGACAGCGGAGTCTCCGAGCTGGCGGTCTTCCGGCGGTATCCACCCAGTGTCCCAGGAGATCGTCCCCTGCCGTCCCATCCAGCAAACACCTTCCACGGAAACAACTTTGACAGCCAGGGGCAAGTGGGCTGACGGGAGACTGACCAGGCCCAGACCCCGACCTGCGGTGATGGCGGGAAGCGCGGTTCGGCTTGAATTCACTCGGCGTCGGAATATGGTCTCCAAACCAGAACCGGGTCAAGTTGACACCTCGTCGAAACCGAGCCATGGAAAGGGGGACCTGCCTGAGCGTCGCGCCCGTGCGTTGACCGCCTCATTCCGCTCAAATTTGTCCGTTTTAGGGTGCGGAAGGTCTCGTTCCATGGCTCAGCTTGCTGCTTGCTTTCAGCTCTCGCAAGGCTGCATTCTCAGGTGTTGCTCGGTACCCACTCAACACTACTGATACTTTGTTTTGAAAGGAACACCACACTGTGAGAGGGGGAGCCTCGCTTAGGGACATCGTGGCGGTGAAGCTGCTTCTGCTTCTGCTTCTGCTTCTGCTTGTATGTGTTTGTCGGCAGCTTACAAAACACTGGGCAAACACAACTGCCGGCAGTTTGGTACGCATTGTTGCCAACCATGGGGCCCTACGCGACGGAGACTTATGATAGCACGTATACAATCACTACCTACACTTGCCTGCCGGGTGGATTGGCTTTCCTTGGAATCCTACCATACATACGTTTGACGCACCTCTGCTGCGTTATATCCGTGGTCCAGCAAGTCAGCGACGAACAACACTTGCGCCCCTGTGGGGCCATGTCTTGCGCGCCTCGGCTAGGTGGTTGGATATGGGGTCTTGGTGCCAGCCATCTTGGTCTACACAGTACAGCAAAGCAGCATCGTCCACTCGTGGATGCTGCTAATGCTGACACGCGAAGCAATGTTGACGATCCACCCTGACTCTCCCCAACCGTGCGATGCCTACCAAGAAAACTTCTATGCCGTGTCTGTGATGTCGCCCCGAAGATCCACCGCCGAAGAGGTGACGAGAAAAGCACGGCACACTGACTTACACTACCCACGTCGCCCCCGCCAAAGGTTAGCGGAAGTCCCCATCACAACGGAAGCGAGGCCGTCCCCTAAATCCTTCCACTACTTACGTACCGTCCACGACGAACCGAGTCGCTGGCGTCGTCGGGGACCAAGACTCAAAACCGGAATTAGCACAGAAATCTGATCGCGGCAGCGCTGGTTGGATCCTTCTTGCTGCTGCAGCGCGCACGGATACGGTACGTGATGGGACCTATTGAAATCCACTGCGATGAGCGCGATGGACGGCGGCGGTCCGACCAACGAAACAAACGGAGCTACCAGCTTGTTGGAGCAGAGCAGCTGGAACCCCCTAATCATCATGGCACATCCCACAGATGGCGGCCGGGAGCGCAGTCCCGGACCGGGAATCCCGAGACTTGTGTGTGTGTGTGTGTGTGTGCATGTGTGCAATTCAATCCAGCAGCAATATGTGCGCAGCGCAGGACTCTCCTCTCCCAGCTTGGTCTTCCGGTTTGCATACGGATCAATACATTCTGCGATTGGGAAAGAGCAGCGTACACTGTCTGTGCCTGTCGCCATCACATCACATCTCACCCACCTGCTGACGACCAGACGGCACCCGGCAGACGACGTCGAGACTGCCGGTCCAGACGTCCGGGTACCGGCGTCTCCGTTTGCGCGTGTTGGGCAGAAAAACCGCGTCTCGTGATGCTTTTTTCTTGTCTTGGACTGTTCGTTGAGGGGGGCGAGGTAGGTCGCGCAGGGGAGGGGCAAAAGGGCTGGACTCCGGACCGCGCTGGGCAAGCCAAAAACGATCAGATGACGGAGTGCCCTGCATCGTGGGAAATTTGACGGTGCCATTGGGGGGTGGGATGGGGTGACGAGCGACGGGAGGGACATTGGCGATGAGGGAAAGGGGGGGAGCGGGAAACGCGGGGTGCGGTGGTGGTGGTGTTCGTGAAAGTTGCCAGGTCCCCTTGTTTCCCCGGATTTCTTCCTCTGGGGAAGCCCTGAGGGTCGGGGATGACTATTCTTGTTGTGGTGTAGCGCTGGTGTTTGCATGCCCCCTTGGCGCTCGCTCAGCCCCTGTGTCGGTTGTCCCGTCGTCACTGTCCTCTTTTTACTTCCTCTTTTTACTTCCTTATCTTGTGCCGTCACCCTGTCTGCCGGGAGCGGGGTTTGTATGATTGTGTCACACGCGTCGAGCAAAAGGAAATTGCGGAGGTTTCCAGAGTTTGAAGATCATCAATTGCCCTGCTGGGCGACTTCTGACGCCATCACGTGGCACGGACGGAGCAGTCTTCAATTCAGGGGTAAAAGAGGTCACAGGAGTAGGTAGGCACCACGGAATACGCCGACAGAAGCCGCCGCTGGGGTGTTTTCTGGGATGTTTCCCGCTGTGACGAGCTCGAAGAAGGAAGCAAACGCCAACAGCCCGGATGGCTTCATCACCCGTCGCTACCTGGGTCCTGGGGCTTCTCCGAGCCTAACCACTCGGCGCCTGAGTCTGGCTCTCTTCCCCAAACAGAACTCTGGAAGCTTCTGAGACCACGTGTCCACTCCATGATGCAGCGTCGTCTTGACGGCGTCCCACCCCGCGGCCCGCGGCTGACGGGGAAAGCGGGGGCAGTAAACGGACGACGACGGGGGGGCGTTACGGGCGATGAAAGGAGCAGCACGATGCAATCAAGCGCGGGTTCCATTTGCGCCTCGTGATGAAGATCCGACCAATACTATCGACCTTTGATCAGCATCACCTTGGTCGATTTACAGCTCGGCAAAGCTCTCGACGACCTTGTGCTGCTCCCTCGCCCCCTCGGGCAGCTCGGCATTGCCTGGCCGCTGGACGATGAAGCTCTGCATGCCCGCCCGCTTGGCCGCCTCGACCTCCTTGACATTGTCGCTCAGAAACAGCCACTCGTCTGCGGGGATATCGGTATGCTGGGCCGCAATCCTCTCGTAGCTCGACGCCTCCGCCTTGAGCCCGGCGTTGACCGTGTCAAAGTAGTCGGCGATGGCAGGGGTCAGATCGGCCGGGTTTCCGTTTGTGTGCCTGAAGAGGAGCTTCTGCGCAGCCAACGAGCCAGACGAGTAGATGATGATGCGTACGCCGTCCTTGGTCCACGACGTGAACTTGGGCTCGACATCGGGGAAGAGAGGAGCCTTGAGCTGGCCGTTATGATATCCCGTCTCCCAGAGGTAGCCCTGGAGGCTTTTGAGGTAGGACGCCTTGACATCGCGGCTCATGAGATCTTTGACGTGGTCCGCGAGGGCATCCTGTGAGGCGGCGTGCTCGGGCGGGAAAGCGTCTCTGTACTTGATGAACTCGGGGTTGTGCCACTGAGTGCGGAGCGTCTCCGGGAGAGCCTCAAGGGCATAGGGGAACTATTCGAGCGGTTAGCTCCGTGGGATGCCATTGTTCTTGTCGCGGTGGTCTATTCAGGAGCTACGGCAACGCAACAAAACAAAGCCACCTGAACCCGTTGCTCAGCATGCCATGCCATCCACCTGCCGCCAGGCGAGGAACATTTGCATTGGCAATAGAGACGGCGGGACGGGCAGGACATTGATACGCCATGCCGTGGGTGGTTCACTGCATGCCATGGCGCCCGGGGCCGCAAGAGTCGCAGCAGTATGAGCTGTGAGAAGGTGGTGGGAGAGAAGATCTCGGACTCACAAGAACATCTTTGACGAATGAGATGGGGCATACCGTACCCTCTAACAGGAGTCCATATTAGCCACCAGCTCGTCCAGTCCACTGAGGCACATGCATCGGAAGGAGTGTGCGCTGGCGGGAGCTATACCAATATCGAGCAGCACCACGCGTGGTGTTGTTGACGCCATGGTTGGATCCGGACTGCCGTCCACTCTCCCGGTCCGCCGCGGCCGAAGAAGTGTCTGCAAGTGCCTACGGGAATGTATTGACGGGGGACGGGGGGGGGCGGGGCACGGTAAGCGGCCAGATCGCGGTGCAGGAGCAGAGATTTCTTCCTCTTTCCCCTTGCGCAACCGAGCAGCAGCTAGCAACACGGCGTCCTGCGGCTGCGAACTACGAAGCGGTCAACGGTTCGTCCGAATGGCGAGCCGAGATAAGAGCAGGCTGGGGATGGCTGAAAGAGAGAAAAAAAAATCAAAGTGGACGGTGAGGTGTGGTATGGGAAAGTCGGTCAGTCTTTTCGATGAAAATTTTTCCTGATCCCAACCTCAATCCGACAGGGGCGCCGGTGTCGCGATCCGTGATCGTCCCGTATTGGCGCGTCTGCAGAAGCAGCAGCAGCAGGACTCTGCCTTTCGATATCCGGGTTCGGGTTGGATGGAGGGAGTTGTCTGGAGACTGCTGGCTGATGTTTGAGATTTGAGAAGGGCGGTCAGCGACGAGGCCATTCCTCATGCGGACGGAAAACTCTGTAAATTCATCCAACACCCACATGTCCACAACTGCGCGATGCAGGCCGGCGGCAGGTGCATTGTCGCGAGGTCGGCTCGAGTGGAGAGGGTCATGCTTCGGTGCAGGCGCTGGCTGGGGCCGTCAGCCATGCCTGCGACCGACGGTGCATCCCGTACGGGGTCGGGTCCGTCGAGAAGGAACAAGTGGACACCGACGAGACGGCCGACCAACCTCCAACAAACAACTGTCAAGACTCAACACGAGGAGGTGACCAGCCCCTATTATTTTCACGGAACACATGCGCCGTCTCCGTTGCCGACGAGTCGACAACAGCCCGCCCCGGACAAGACACGAAGCGAGGATGGGCGCTGGGCACGTCCGCCCGTCCCGACCGCCCCCCTCCCTCCGGTGCCCCGCCGCGGGGTCCCATCTATCGCGCAATGCGTCGAGAGTCGGGACTGCGAAACGCCCATGAGGATCGATCCTCAAGGTCCTCACTCCTCCGCCGCGAGAGAGGACAACCAGATCGATCCTGACCCAAGGGCAGCTGCCTCTCCTGCAGCAGCACCACGGCCCCATTGGAGTGGCGACTAGGCAAGCAGCATGCCCATCCCATCCCCGCATGCAGAACGGCAAAATTTGCCTTGTTCATGCGCCAGCCCGCGAGATGGCGGGGGTGGTACGGCACTCGCCGGCCGTCGCCGAGTGGACAATTCGTCGCTCGACACCTCCAACAGCGAGCGCGCAGCAGGAGAGGTCGGGAAGGGAGGCCATCAACACTGGATCGCGTCGCTGTGATAGGCTCGCGGCCCATTCTGTGCCACGGTGATGGCGCCCTCCTCCGAGCGGCACCAGAGGCCGGTACTCGAGAAGCATCTCTCCTCCATCAGGTCCCACCACTGCTGTCGTCCTCCATCTCCGGGCCGGGCTTCGGAGGCCGCGTTGTGATGGCGCGAGGCAGATCGAGCGTGCAAAGTTGTTTACTTTGCCCAGTCTCGCCATTTTTACCATCACTCGGGTGATCGACGAGATAAGGGGCCCGGTTGACATCACCAGCGCATATTGCCTCAATACGGTCCCGGGCAATTGTTTAGATTGTGTTGCAGAGTCGCAGACGGGTAGCGGTGAGAGGCGAGAGAAACATCAGCCAAATTACAATGCCTTTCACTTCTTGGGGGTTCTCGAGGGGGTCTCGAGGGGGTCCCGTCGGGAATCGCCACACTCGACACTGTTTGGACCCGTCACACAAGCCTCAGTAGGCTTGCTGCGGCTGCTCCTCTGTCATGCCGCCCGTCGGAGAGATCCTGTCTCTCTCCGTGTCTGTGAGCTGCCGCGAATTCGCCAATGTTTCCTCAAAACTAAGGGCGAAGGACCTCCAGCTGCCAGTTGAACCAGGCCTGAGAAACGAGAGCGAGAGCACCTCGTCTCAGCCCCCGCTGCGACAATTCACCCGCTCGCCGCCTGCCTCTCATCAATGCACCTCGATGCTCCAGGACAGGACCTGGTAAACAATCCAAAACACCCCTCAAGGCTTTAGCGAGTACACACGAGATTGCCCATGATCCCGTCGGACCCTGCATGATGGACGTCGGACCCAAACCGTGACAGGATGAGAAACGGTTGTTCGATACTGGACACACACAAGATCTACTGGTGGCCGCAGCCAAGCCATCCATGCCCAGACACACATCCCGCCGGTCGTGTTCCATGATCTCAACAAAAATATAGGGAGAGGAGAACCGACGTCAACTCTGGCGATCCATCTGCCGTCCATACTGTGTAAGTCGGCTGTACAGTAGCATGCTCGCAGTACAGTAGTAGCGCCAAGAATCCAGTCTGTCCTGCAGCAGTATCGAGCAGGTGCGGATGGATCGAGTGGATTGAAGACTTACTGATGGTGAGGGACCTCCTGGTCTGGTTGGTCGGCCATGAAGAGTAGAGAGAGAGAGAGAGAGAGAGAGAGGGAGAGAGAGAACGCGCCGTCACCAGACACGCAGGACGCGCGGGGACGCGAGGGAGAGAGAGAGAGACCTATCGCCCTCGCTATCGGGATGCATGCAATCAGGTCTCGCGCCTGACCGCCTCGTCAATGAGCGGCGCGCGAGATAATGATGGGCTCGTAGAGATGCAACCCCTCCTGCAGGCTTGGTTGTCAAGCGGGTATGGCTTTTGCTCGGCGGGGGGGCTGTCCCGGTGGTCGTGGTGGTGGGCTCGCTCTCTAATTCCGGCCTTTCTATCTGTAGGGCGGGACAGGCCAATGAAACAAAGCGACGGTTTTGTTTCGAGACGCCCGGGGCAGCAGGGACGAACCAGGTGAAGGGCGTTGGTGGTGGGGCGATTACTATGGACAGACATGCCATGTTCTCCCTCTCGGCGATGTCGGTATTGTCGAGGTGGTGGGTGGTCGTGTCTGCTGGTTGGCGATAGGTAGTGATGGCCTCGGACGGCAGGCATGAAGAGTGCTAGCCAACAATGGATGGCCGGTGTTGGGGACTCGAGAGCGAGTTGGTTTCAAAGATCCCTCCCCAGCCCCGAAACGCTTCCAAGCGCCGGCCTGTGGACGCCCAGCGGGCAGGCAATTCCTGCCTCCCCTTCACGTCTGCCTGAGGCGACCAGATGGCATCATGGCCGCGATCGCACCTACGCTTGGTTTCCAGTTTCCTTGGTGCTGCCAGCTGACAGTCTTTGGGCCAACTGCAACTGCAGGCGAAGGGTGCCGGATCCGCAGATCACACGAGCCCAAATGCGCCGTTGGAATGATCGCCCCCATTGAAAGAAGACAGCCAGCAAGACAGAGACAGCAACATACGAGGGGATTCGCGGGGCACTTCCTTCGTCCAACGGGTTTGTTGCCGGGCGGTGGTGGTGGTTCTTTCTTGTCAATTGAGCCCCGAGGCCTCTTTGTTTCAAACAGGATTCGGACGCTCGGCAGTTTGAGGGATCGCGCCAGCGGAAGCGGTCATCATGACATACGACAAGAGGGGAGCTAGACATCCAGACAACCAAGGCCTTCTCCCGAGGCGAGGGTCGGGGGGGCCATGAAGTCATTCAACCTCCGGCTGATGAGCGCATCCCGGATGGATGGCGTGCTATGCTCGTCAATTCGATGGCCAAGCGAAGAGTCGAGAGGGTTGTTCGGAATGGAGCAGCAGTCCTCACCCTCTCTCTTCGAAACATCGTAGGACCCTGTTGACGGGGTGGGAATTCTTCTCGATGGACTCGGGGTCACCCGGATATTGTCGTCCCGTTGGTGTCTGTCAAGTTGGAGGGGAAACACTGTGAGACCCCATCCTCTCACCTGTCCAACATTCCACGACAGCGCTCATCACCACCTCTCAGTGACCAGTCACCACACACCGGAAAGTGACCGGCTTTTCCACGGAAGAGATTATGGGGTAAGGCCTCCGATGTGGCCAATCATTGGGCAGAGGTGACCGTTTTCTCCATTTACGGGCGTCTCTGTGGAGACCGCCTCTGGTTGATGCCTGAGGTTTCAGTCGTGGAATGCTGTGTCCAAGCTGCCCGGTCCCACAGCAAAGGTTGTGTCCGCTGCAACACAGTCAGTACGGAGTCTGTATCGCAGTTGCTGGCACTTATCTTGCCTCAGGAGAGATCTCGATTACCTACCGAGTTCTTTGACGCTGACTGAACGATCTTGATCACTTCATGAGATCAGTCACATGTTGGTGGAGAACAGTGGACATAACATCCGCAAATCGGTACCTCCCAAGTGGCACAAGTCCTTTTTTTGGTAAATGTTTTTTTTTTTGCACGCCCATCCGCCCTCAACCAAAACCAAAAGCTCTTCTCGATCCGGCAAGTCTCCCCCCATTTCGCCGATTCCTATTTTAGCGGTCAGCCCAGCAAACACACACCACAGACTGCATCCTCCGAGCGAATGAAATGCTGGATGCACCAGAAAGGAGTGCATACCACCCACCAAGTCAACCGGGCCAATAATGGCTGACAGCCCTCCAGGTGAAACTCGAGGACACAGGAACATCGGTACTCGCTGGCAGCTCCCCTGTGGACGCGCTGGACTCTGAAGAATGGGGATTCGGTTTCGGGGTTTCTTCCCAAGCTCCGCCTAGGCCCGGTCACGAGAACCTGATGCCATGTCCTCCCCACGGGACACGAAAGCAGTGTCTACTGTTTGCTGGAAATGCCGCGGGCCAGTTACGAGTGCTGCCGTGTTCACGTCAGAGCAAGTCAGGCGCCCGTCAACGCGACCGGTCTTCCCGTGGAGCTCTAGAGAAATTGGACCCTCTCGGCCTCTGCTGCTTGTTGGAGAGCTTGAACCTGAGGTGAACACTTGGCTCGACTGGGCGAAGGGTGTGGGTGGGGCACCATCGTCAACGGCGACTAACGTGGCATTCTCCAGCACCTTCTTGTCGACTCGTCAGGGTCCGGCCGGCGGCGGGGACGTATTCCTGTTCCTGGAATGGCGATGCAGCGGTACCCAACTCAATGTCCCTCGGTTTGCTGGACGGGCGCGAGGGTACGGGGTCGCAGCCAGATGGCGGTGTAGCGTCTAATCAAAGGGCCGCGCTCACCAACCACGACGCCGTCGGCTCCGTTCCGCGTGCCTGGCAGCGTTTCTCCCCACCCTCCCGCCTCTGCAGCTGGTCACGCAACATCAAAACGGTATTTGCTCCGTTATGGGGCGCCCAAGCCCACACTCCCAGGTGGACGGCGGTGTGTTGTTGGTGCGTGGCAGCAATCTCGCCATGCCATTCGTCGTCATTGGTCATTGTGGAGGGATGGGAGGATCGCCCACTGTGTGAGATCCACCGTAGACACGTTACCTTTGGGTGTTGATTGCGGCCAACCTCACGGTGCGCTCTCGATGGCTGCCGTCGGGGACCCTTGTCGTCCTGGGGCCAGTCAGTGGCAGCCCTTCCTGGGCGACCCATGCTGCTTTGAGCCTGGCCCTCGCTCAGCCCGCTTTGATGACAGCCAGTCCAGGGGGGGACTCGAGCTTGCTGTGAGCGTTTCCGTCGCCTTCCATGGCTGCGTGTATGGGCGTGCCTGCCGCCCTCCACGCCCTGCCTTTCCGTCCCCCCATCATTGCTCATCAACCCCCGAATCCGCAGCTCCTTCTTCCCACTCGCCCACCCACCGTCCTCCTCCACCGCCTTCTCTCTCCCCATCCTCCCCAACCACCGGTCCGCCCGCCGTATAATTCTGCTCGCCATCGCTGTCGCCCTCGGCCACCCGCAGTCGTCGTCTCTGTCGATTCTGCTCCGTCTTTTTAACTAAAGGCTCCCATCCGAACGCGACATCTTGAGCGCTGCAGAATCGATTGGCCCTGATACCGAAACTGGGTGTTGCTGCCGCCGACAATCTACCCACGCGACCCCTTATCACGCCTCAGCATCCACTCTCACGACGAGCCGACAAGCGACAATCAATCCCATCTCGTCTTATCTCTCTCGCCATCCGCACCGCAAACAAGATCAAGATAGAATCGGACGCCTGCCCATCTCTCCTCGGTTCGCATTTCATCGACTGCACCACATTGTTGAGGACCACTTGCCCAGTCGTGTGTGACTGTTCCGCGCGCCTTCCACAACACGTCTCTCGCCACGTCCCGACTCCACCAAAGGTTGTGTCACACGCGCTTCTGTTGAACAAGGGGGTTTGAAGAGTCATCTCTTCACCCGCCTGTTCTCTCAAAACCCTCGACTCCCGCATGTTACCAACGACGGCCGACCAGGTGTTTCAATAGCAACAGCTCATTCGGGTTCGCTGTCCATCACCTGGTTCCTCTCCCACCGCCTCCCTCCTCACTCCTCCCTCTGCCCCCCGCGGCCGCCGGCCTCTCTTCCGTCTCCCGTCTCCGGACCGCTCCTCCCCGGGACTACTCGCACACTCTCACGACTCCGAAGCTCGTTCCCCCAACGTCGACGGATTCGCCCTGACCGACCAACCAACCAACCACTCATTCATTTTCCGATATCGCTCAGATGTCATAACGACCATTTCCTTTGATTTTCTCCAGGACCGCTCCGTCGGACCCCTTTTTGACGACCTTCGCAACAACATTCCCTTTGTGTGTTCGAGTATCCCCGGAATACTCACACCCCCAATCCATGAGCCTCAGACATTGAACGATTCGGAGTTACCTGTGTGTTTTCTTTCGCCTCTTGTACATCCTTCCCCGCTCTCCTTTCCGCATCACGCCTTCTTCCCGGATCTCTCCAACATTCCCCACGACCACCGCCTCTCCTGCCGCTTCCATCGCTGTACAAAGTCGAAACCATTGTCTCGATACGATCGCGCGCTCATCGACATAGACGGGATCTGCGGGCCAAAAACGAAGGAGGGCTTCAGCCAGTTCTGTACCACCAACTACGACTTCAACAACCCTCTTTTACGTTACACCTAATTTTCTCGCCTGCTCGGCAGCGCCTCGCATCTCGCAATGGAGTGCCTTCGAAACAACTTCACCGAGGGCGTGCTCCTCGGTGGCCGGTACCAGACCGTTTCTCCGCTCAACCATGGCTCCTTTGGCATGGTCTTCATGGCCAGGGACCTCCGGACCTGCAAGACTGTTGCCATCAAGTGCCTGACCAAGAAGGCGGTCGCCAACGACGCCGGCTTCGACTTCGCCGTCGATGACAAATCGGAGGAGCTGGTTCTTCACAGGCGCCTTGGTCTGCATCCCAACATTGTCAACTTGATCGAGTCATTCGAGACCGACGCCCACGTCTACTTGGTGCTGGAGTTCTGCCCCCGTGGCGATCTGTACGAGACCATCCGCATGGGCCATGGCCCTCTGGAGACTGAGCACGTCCGACGTTTCATGCTGGAACTCATCGATGCCGTCAGCTACATCCATTCCAAGGGGGTCTACCACCGCGACATCAAGCCCGAGAACATCTTCCTCACCGAGTCTGGTTCCGTCAAGCTCGGTGACTTTGGGCTTGCCACAACCGAGCAATGGTCTTACGAGTCCATGGTCGGCAGTGATCGGTACATGTCGCCCGAGCAATACGATTCGGCTGGCAATGGATACTCGCCCGCTCAGGCCGACGTCTGGGCCATCGGTGTCTGTCTCCTGAACATTCTCTTCTCCCGGAATCCCTTCACCACCCCGACCGAGGACGACCCGTTGTTCTTGGACTTCTCGCGAGACAAGCAGTCGCTGTTCGACGTGTTCCCGTCCATGTCGCAAGACACCTACGAGGTCATCGTCCAGTGCATGAACATGGACCCTAGGCGACGATCCCTGGTCGGCGCGCGGGAAGCCCTTGAGCGCCTTGTCAGCTTCACGACTCTTGACGAAGCGCTGGACGACTTCTGCTCCGCCAGCCGCCGTGTGGTGGCGAGCTCCAACCGCGAACCACTCCGGACACCTTCTGTTCAGAGCCCTCAGCCCGACACCGGTGCCTTCCCCTGGGCCAAGGCGCTCCAGACCACCACTCCCAAGTCCTTCCGTCAGCTCAGTGCCATCCCCGACTACGACGACGACGACGACGACAGCTACACCGAGGACTTGTTCTCCAAGTCGGGGGCAACCACCGACTGGATGTCGGGCAGTGCTCTGACCCCGTCTCTCTCTTCGATGCTCAACTCCAGCCTCGGACCCTCGCTGCAATCATTCGAGCTGCGACCCAAACCTGCATCCAAGATCTCCCGCTTCAATGCTTCCCAGATCAACGCTTCCCGGCCCAATCCCATGGTGGCTGGCTCGCTTCCCATCACGATGTCCAAGGCCCGCGGCCAGTCTGCCATGTCACTCGTATTCGGCCGGAAGGAGGCTGTTTCTAAGAGCTGGAGTGACTTGTGGGACGAGGAGGAGGAGGAGCAGGAGAACCGAGACATGCTCGCCCTGAAGGAGATGAACTCGAGGACCTGGAGCCAAGAGAGCAAGAGCGCCACGACCGCCGTCGACGATGACAACACCCCCCGCCTCGGCCAGTCTCCGGCCACCAAGACCACGAGTGTTCTCGCCGACCACGACATTCCGTCCATCGACGTGGCAATCGGAGCCAACATTGACGAGGACCTCACTGCCGACGGCTTCTTCTTCCACGACCTGCCTCTGCCTCTGCCCAAGCCTGTGCAGCTACCGGCTCATGGCTCCCCAAAATCGGACAGCAAGGTTGACAAGTGGGCCGTTCTCGGTGAGCGTCGCCGCGCACATACTGGCAACTCTTCTTCTCATGTTCCTCATTTTGGCCAAAACTCGAGTCGCAGTCCTCGGGTTGTTGGTTTGGGCTCAGCGGACATGGAGCATGGCGTTTCGAACTTTTTCAGCAACTTGCATCACAACTCTTTTCTTGTCTCGGGACATCACTCTCCTACAAATCAATCGGCGACCCCTAGTAAGGGGATTCACCAAATCAGTCGGGCAAAGGAATGCCCTCGCCTTCACAAGGGCCGAGATTGGAATTTCGACTGGCGCAAGGACAAGCGCCATGGCTTTGGCGACTTCGCTTGGGTTGGTGGCTGGCAACAGGCAATCCACTCGTAGGAGTTGGATTGCTTGGCCGTCACCTCTTGTAGCTCAGCCATCACTGCCCATCGCCGCTCATGACTGATCAAGTCTTTTTCTTTTTTCTCTGGACGCAGGACATTGCTGACCCATGGTTTCTTTCTTTTTTTTTTTTTTTATAATCTTGTCTTTTACGCTGCACTCCCCCACAGCTTGTGTGGGGGGTCAGTTCCGTCCCAACGATCGCACATTCATCTGTGCACATTCATCTGTCCATTACATAGCATAGCATTACCGGGGTTTTGTATAGAAAGAACGCACCGAAAAAGTTGCAGGAGAGGGAGGAGGGGAGAGTGCAAGGATCCAGCCATCTCGACTGGAGAGTCCTCTCGGTGTTGGATTGGTATCATTGTTCTTGGGTTCACAGGCGAACGGCACACCATGGGGTCAGCAATTGTTTCTCGTTTATTTCTTGATCAGGACTGAGCGGAGTGGATGGGCATGGGCTCAGCTCGCTTTCTGTGTATTAGATATCTTCTCCCCTCGGGACGACTTTGTCGAAACAATACCAGAGGTTACCCACCCGAACCATGTCTTTACATTGTGATGACCTCGCCGCGATTTGATTAAGGGGAATTGGAAATGCCTTGTCGAAGGGGGCAGCGGTGAGACGAGTCGAAGGCTGAAGCCGTCCGGGTGTTGAGACAGGGCACGGGAGGGCCTGACTGAGACTGATTGACTGCTTGGGCGTGGGCGTGGGCGTGGGCGTGGGCGTGACGGGAGACAGGTGGCACGACGCATAAGACCTAGGACCACACCACCGCCGCCAGCAACGACGGCGACGACGAGCAGTGTCGTACGTGCGGTTTCTCAAACAGGTATTCCCCTTGGAGGGCATGTGCTCGTGTCTAGGAAATGTATATTGACGTGAGAAGGGGTGTCCTGCTGAGCGAGGCCGGGGGGGGGGGGTGTAGGTGGGCACGTGTTTTGGGGGTAGTGTAAGGGGCTTATTGACACTCGTCCTTGGACGGGTTGGTAAGCAGGGGGAGTATTTGGTCGGGGGTTTGGGAACCAGAGTTCGTCTACGTACTTAGGTGGGTAGGTTCAACGGATGAAGCGTTCCTGCCGACATCAACACCTGCCCTGCGTATACGTAACTACCGAAGTAGGTGCCTTACACATGTCCCTTCCGTCCCGCTGCGTCATTGGGGGGGCGACAGAAGAACGCGCCGTAAAATATACGGGAAACGGAAGCTACCAACGCCGTTCCGCAAAAAAACAACAAAAGAACGCACCAGACAGGATACCACGATGGATGAGGCCGGATATGGCAAGCACATGCCTATCTTGACGTGGCACACAAGACATGCAGCTGCACATGTTGGAGGGAACATAGCGAATCTACCGATGGATATGATGTATGCTTATACGCCAACCAACCGACTCGCAGGTCAGTGGCGCTGAATGACCGACCGCGTAACCGATGTGAGCAACTACCAGGTAGCGATCCAACCAAGTTGGAGGCAAGTATGTCAGACTCCTGTACACAAGGCGAGTCTCCGGCAAGGAGACGTGTGATATCTGCACTCGCCAGACATAGGGACGCCATTACCATCAAGCACGGCCAATATCGGTCCACGTCAACACCACCAGAGGCGCAGACGACAAGAACCACTATGTCAACGTACGCCTCGCCGTTCAGTCATTGAGTGTATTTATATAATGCGTATGAGTGAGTATGCAAATGATGCAAGACGTGTACCATGATGCAGCGCGCGCGCTCTGGAACCACAAACTCGCCAGTCGTTGATGAAAAGCAACAAGCCAGAAACAGTCCACGGCCAACCAAGCAGAGAGAAAACCACGCATGCTGTGACAGTCGACACCTCTTCCTCCTTTTCTAGATGGGAATGATGTAGTTCCAACCATGATGCTCGTGTGCCTATCCAACCAAGTCCCAAACAAAAGCGCACCCACCGGAGAACCCGACCACGCGAGTGTCGGGTATGCAAGTGTTGAGCCGGCCCCCACCACATGGAGAGAGTCCCCTTACTCCGCACCGATCAAGCTCTTGGGCAGGAATGCCCAGGCCGTTCCGATGACGGAGAGGATGAAAGAGATGGTCATGGCGGTTGTCGCGACCAACTTTTCCCCGGGCGTTATCTCTTCCTTGAAGAGCTTCAGGTAAAATGCAAGGGGCAGGCTGTACCAAATTAGCAAGGGACAAATCAAAAGGACAACCCCCCTCCCCCCCCCAAAAGGTACTTACGTGACACAAATGGTAAAGCACAACGCACTTCCCATAAACGCCATGATGCTGTCGAACGCCGGAAACAAGATGGAGATGATGAGGAACACAAATATAATGACGACCTTGACGGCGACCTTGGCGATGCCACGGAAGTACATGGAGCGACCCACAAGGCCTGGGCTGGGCGAGACGGCTTGCTGGTGAAGCCCAAGAAGAACCTCGACGGTGGTGACGATGGGGCGGGCGTTCAGGGGGATCTTGGTCAGCGGGATGATGCCGACGAACAGGGTCATGAGAACCGTCAGTGCCCTGGGATAGTTGGTCTCCATGAGAATGTTGGACGTGATCTCGTCACGGACGCCGTCGCCGAACATCAAAAGGCCCGCGACCGCCGTGGTGGCATCAAGGATGTACTGTTCCGGTTAGCACGATCCAGCGCGTTGCCTGTCAGGTGGTCACATACGGTGAATGAGAAGGAGATCTTCAAGGCCTTGGTGTACTTGTGTGGGTGTCTCATGTCCCGGTAGATCTATCGTCCAGTTAGCATGAGCGATATGTTGACTAGACGCGACCAAGCATACATTCGGAAAGACACCATGTCCGCCCCTGTGTCGTGTTAGCCTTTTAGTCCCGAAGACGAACTGGGAATAGAGAGACTCACCACGGAGACATCAACAGCCCAAACGATAGTGGCAGGGTGAGCCAGTTCTCGGGAAACATGTATGTCTTGGCCGGGTCAATCAGGGAGCCAGGCGAGGTCGGCTTGATGAAGCCGTCAATTAGAAGAATAAGGACAACTGAGATATAAATGTCAGTGGCCTACATCGAGTGTCTCGGGGTTGATGTGCGACTTACTGCTCATGCAGGAGAAAATGCCAATGATGCTGGTGAAGCTCAACAGTCGCAGTGGAAGAAAGTTCAGGGGTATCAAGAGAAAGGCGCAAAAGGTCTTCCAGCCGGTCAACGAAAGGAAGCCGGGGAACAGGAGATGCAGAGAGTCGGAAAAGAGCACGATGAGGGCCACGCATGCTGCCAACAGCTCCAGGGTGAAGAGGATACTTGTCGCGATGCGGGCGTTGCGGCCGAACGAGATGAAGGCGAGGTCGGAAAAGGTGATGAGACTCGGATCAAGATCCATGCACTTGGACAGCAGCTTCGCCGTATATGCCGTGACCGCGGCGCAGACGAACAGGGCGACCATTCCGCACAACCACCCTGCGTATTTGATGCCCATGGGAAGGCTCAACAGCCCGACGCCGATCAAGACGCTACACGACCAGGTTAGCTCCCGCAAGGTCCCCCACACATGGCAGCGCAAGCTTACTTGATAGAGTTGAAGACGGTCTGCGGCAGAGTGGACTGGCCTTCTACCGCCAAAACAATCTTGCCGTCCTGCTCAACCTCCTTGACCAGAATGGGCGCAATCTCGCCATCTGGAACGTTGCCCCCGCTCTCCTGCTGCTCCTGCCACATGGCGGCCGCGTGGGCCATCGACGACCGGCTCATGTCGGAGCGCATGGTCCCGTAGTCGATGGCAGAGCCATAACTCCCAATGATGGGCGGTGTGGCCAGGTGCGGCGGCACCGCAAAGATAGACGGTGCCGTGGTGGCGGCACTGCCGACGCGGAACAGCTGCGAATACTCATTCTCCAAGGCCTTTTGCTCGCGCTCGCGGAAGTCGCTGGGCTGCGCGTTGGCATCCTGGCTGGTCCCCGGCTCGGGGCTCGATGCACCGGCGGACGCGTCGCCAGGGGACGAGGCCTCGAGGTGCTGACGCAGAAGCGAGGAGCGTAATGGGGGATAGTCGGCCTCGATATCGATTCTCCTGGCCGGAAAGCCATCGGGGGCGCCAAGGGGGGCTTGGTCCTGGGCGTACACGAAGGCCGGACGCTGGGGAATGACCTCGGCGAAGCCGGCGGCGCGCTGCCAGCTCCGCGTGAAGGATCGGATGCTGTTGACGCCGCCGATATCGGTCAGACCGGCGAGGCGGTTTGTGAGGGAGGATCTGGAGAGGGAAGCGCGTGGTTAGCGGGGGATCTCACGTCAACGGCCCAGCAGAGAGCTGCCGGTCGAGGGGACAAGGGACGGGGTTTGGGGGTGGGGGATCTCACCTCCTCCGTCGAAGATGCTGCGGCCACTCGCCATCGTCGTGGTTGGAGTCGACGCTGCGGCCCAGCAGGGAATCATCTTCGAACTGGACGCTCCGGTTGCCCATGGACGAGACACTGCCGGTCCGGCCTGGGGATTGCGCGCCCCCGCCATGGTACTGGTCCCATGTCGACGGGTTTCTCGACGTCATGGTTCGACGTTGGGAAGGCTGCGAGCGCGAGGATTCAGCGCGAGGCAACGTGCAGAGGGGAGAGCTGGGCTGCTCTGAGCAGATGGCGAAAAATCAGGACCCCCTGCTCTGGTTATCGACGATGCCGTGGGGCTTGTCGACGACAGGGATGCCCGCCGCTACCCGGTCCTGGCCCGGGCGAGCCTGGAAGGTGGAGGACGAGTGGGGACTGGGGAGGTTTGGTGAACCGTGATTTGCGGGAGACCGGCCTCGGTACGATGATGGGAACAAAAAAGATGTGAGAATGGGGGGGGGGGGGATAACGTCAAATAATGACGACCCTAAATGGTTGGTGCGTGGTGCGGCTGCGGTGAGGATGGGCAGGCCTGAAAACTGAAAACACCAACGGCGACATCATCGACATCCCCGGCCTTCGGCCATCGCCCTCCATGTCGCCCGGTAGGTGGACCTGGCCACCCTCCCCTCCCCCTTCCTGACAGTGATCGCCCGGCCGACCAACAGGCCAGGCCCGCCCTACCCTGCTACGCAATACACCACATCATGATACCACTGGCAAAGCTCTCCTGCCCGACCTCAGTTCCCCTCTCCTGTAACAGGCATTCCGTACGCGCTCCCCAAGTGCAACCTCGCTATCACACGTCAGTGTCAGGATTGATTACGGCATAGTAAAGAGCGTGACCAAGACACCTCTTCGCCCTGCAGCGCAGCTCTTATCGCCTGCCGAGTCCAAGGCGCATCGCCATTGGGCAATTCCATGCCGTGCATTGCGGGGTGGGAAGAATGTGCATATCATGCGGGCAAGGCAAAGCTGCGATGCTGCATGAGTGACTCGGGATCGAATGACAGTCCTCTAGGCTGTGAAAACTTCAAAAGCTTCTTTTCCCAAGTGGCGATATGTCTAGCTGCTAAACAGCTTGCAGTGGCTCGAATCACCCTGCAACAGGTCAGCATCGGCCGGCACTCCCAAGTGGTCTGGACCTCTACCCGGGCCTTGAGTTTTGATCCCTATTACGTCCCGACGAGAGAGTGGAAGAAATGTCCCCAGGATATGTAGGCGGTGCGATATCTCCATCCATAATATGCCGTCCCGCCAGTCTTGACTCTTGACAAGCCGTGGAAACGCGTGCCTACATCAGCCGTTTGAGTCCCCATCTCCGGTATCGGCCGACAGGAAAAGCAACGCGGAAGGTTTCCATTCACGAGTGTTGGGCGGTTTCAAATGGCTTAGAGCACCACAGCGGGCCAGGAAAACTTGAGATAGGCCCCGCTCTACCTGGCATTCATCGAGGAATCTAGGCGCTGGTGCTCTCGTAGTCATGCCCGTTGAGCTTTGGCATTTCGATGTGAAGATGAAGAAGCGTTCCAACCAGCTGCGGTGAGAAGAGGAAGTGGGCCTGAGCTGTGGTGAACAACTTCCCCGCTCGCTCCCCCAACTTGGCCCCGCTTCTCCAATTACGGCCCTTCTCCACCGCTACCAACGAAAGGATAAGCACCAAAGATGAAGGTCGGAGAACAGTGGCTTCTCCAATTCCCCAACACTTTTTAACCCTTGCATTTTTCATCCACTCGGTCCATCTTCACTCGTATATCTTCAACTAGACCAAGTGTCACTCCAAGAGAAGTGCGACATGGCTTAATACGTGTCTTGCAACGCCGTTGGCTCGGAGTTGCGCCCATTTTTCCCCCGAGAACGGCGCCGACGACCCCCGCTCAACTCGTCGCTCACACATGCCGTGTGACCACACCATTGCCATGAGTGCGGCGAGACCATCCGAGGGGGCTGCATTCTATTCTTGCTGGCGGACGCTATGCCGCCTAAAAGTGTGATAACCATGATCCTCTTCGGAGCACTCTCTCTTCGCGATCTGGCCCTCGCACTGTACCCCCAGGTCTAAACTTTATCGATTCCGAGGCCGCCATACTCCGCAGCAAGATGGAATCTCCAAGTACCATGCCCGCGGAGATCCCTCCGACACCTAACATTCCCAATGGCCACTGCTTATCCCCAACCACCCGTGCCCGTTGCTTAGTATACGCCAGACGAATGTACCCTCACGAGGACATCCACGAGGTATCCCCCCAGGGCTTCTGCTCCTACACCCTGCGCCTAGGCCAGCACTCCATCCTCCAGTTCCGCCCCGAATCCCACCCGATCGACCTCGACATCGCCGCTTTCGCCCGCCACATCTTCGGCGACCTCGTCCCCTCCATCCAACTCCTTCCCGCTCCCTCCCCGCTTCCCCTCCTCCACATCTACCTCATGCCCCGCCTCCCCGGCCTCTCCCTCGCCCAAACCCACCAACCCCCCTCCCCCTCCCTCCTCCTCTCCCTCGCCCGCTTCTTCGCCCTCGCCTGGTCCTCCCCCTCGCCCCGCTCCCCCCCTCCACCCAACCGCCGCATCGGCTCCTCCCTCCGCCCGCGCCTCTCCCAGCTGCACGCCCTCCTCCCGCCGCGCTTCCGCCCCGTAGCGGCGCGCACCCTCGCCAGCCTCGCCGACATCGAGGCCCTCCCTTGGGTGCTGACGCACGGCGACCTCATCCCCAGCAACATCATGGTGACGTCGTCGGGCAACGGCGACGGCGCCCCGCGCCTGACGGGCATCCTCGACTGGGCCGAGGCCGAGTACCTCCCCCTTGGCGTCGGGCTGTACGGGGTGGAGGAGTTTCTTGGGGAGAGCCGCGGCGGCGATGGCGGCGGCGGGAAGTATCCTCCCGCGGGGAGCACGTTTGGGTATTTTGGGTGTGCGGCGGCGCTGCGCGCGGTGTTTTGGGCGGAGCTGGAGGCGGCGGTGCCGTTGTTGGCTGCTGACGGCGGGTTCCGCGAGAGCGTGGAGCGGGCGAGGGTGCTCGGGCTTCTGCTGTGGCATGGGTTTGCGTTTGACGGGGGGAGGTTGGATCGGGTGGTGTGCGAGGGCAGAGACGACGAGGAGATTCAGAGGCTCGATGTCATGCTTCTGGGCGGCGGGGGTGGTGTCCCGGCGGCCTCTTAGATCGTGAGTGGCCATCCGTGAGAGCCAGCAGACCGGCGGAAGCGACTGATACTAGGTTGTCACTTCGAACAGGGCGCCTGGGATGCTGCAGATACCCAAAATGCCGTCACTAACGCACAAAGAGGGAGAAACCGCGACACCGTCCCCAAAGATTGCCTAGATTGTTGTTCCAAGACTGAGCAAGCAGAGCGATTCATGACGCATAAAAACACAGCCTTTATATGGCGCCAACCCCTTTCCCCGTCTTTCCTTACCCGGCTTTTATGATCCAATCGCTCGTTTACAACCCGACTCGAAAAGACTCGCAACGACGCGAGCAAAGGATATACCGTGCCCGTGGAAGAATCAGACAACACCAGCCACCAAATCTGGCCGCTAGAAGAGTTTATGATGGGCTCAAGACTTATTGAGCCACCACTCAAGCCTTGAGGATCTTCTCCAGCTCGGCGACGACGGCATCACCCATATCCTTGGTGCCAGCAGTTCCCTGGAGGTCCTTGGTCCGGACACCGTTGTCGAGGGCGGCCTTCACGGCGGCCTCGACGGCATCGGCCTCCTTGGGGAGGTTCAGCGAGTAGCGCAGCATCGTGGCGACGGACAGAATGGTGCCAGTTGGGTTGACAATGCCCTTGCCGGAGATATCGGGTGCCGAGCCTGGGAGGGTGCAGTCAGCGACACAAATCCGGAGACGGGAAAATAGAGGGGGCGTGGGAGGAGTTACCATGGATGGGATCATATATGCCGTTGCATCTGCTCTTGCCGTCGGGGGTTCCGCTGAGACTGGCACTGGGGAGGAGACCGATGCTACCGAGGATGACGGAGGCTTCGTCGCTGATGATATCACCGAACAAGTTGCTGGTGATGATGACGCCGTTGAGGCCGCGGGGGTTCTTGACCATGATCATGGCCGCGCTGTCGATGAGATGGTGGTCGACCTCGAGCTGGGGGTACTCCTTCGCAAAGACGTCCGAGACGGTCTTGCGCCAGAGGCGGCTGGTCGCCAGCACGTTGGCCTTGTCCAAGCTCCAGACTTTTGCTAGCGGGTTGCGGGCGAGCGCAAGGGAGGCGCCGAGGCGGGCGATGCGCTCGATCTCGTGGCGGCTGTAGGGCTCGGTATCCATAGCGAAGCCGCTGCCGTCGTCCTGGTACGGTCGCCAAAGTAGATGCCGCCCGTGAGCTCGCGGACAACGGTGAAGTCGGTTCCGCGGCACACTTCGGCCTTGAGGGGCGAGAAGTCGACGAGGGACTCGGAGGCGAAGCTGCAGGGGCGCAGGTTGCCGTAGGTCCCGAGCTCCTTGCGAAGCTTCAGGATGCCCTGCTCGGGGCGGACAGGGGAGGAGGGGCCCCATTCCGGGCCGCCGATGGCGCCGAGGAGAATGGCATCGGCCTTCTTGGCGGCGTCGAGGGCCTCATCGGTGAGGGGGTTCCCGTGCGCATTGATCGAGGCCTTTGGTGAAGAGGCGCCAGGGGTCCATGTCAACAAACTTGTTTTGCGGGAAAAAGGGGGGTCGCACGACAGAGCTCCGAAGCGGCAGCCAGCGTCGGACACAGCAGAATGAACGGAAGTCGACTTACACCACCCAACAGATGATCCTGGAGGTTGAACTTGCCGGCGGATAGGCTGTGCACCTCAATGGCTTTGAAAACCTACGAGAGGCGGTAAGTCAGACTTGCCCTGCACGTCCGAGCTCCCTCGACAACCACTCGTATGCCACCGCCACTGGGAATCAGCGATCTGACCCGACACCATGCAGCGGCAGACGCGGTGCGACATGCTCGGTCGGGAGGACGGGGGGTGCTCGGGGTCTTTGTTGCGTGGGGCAGGGCAGATGGCACGATTACACCAGATGCGATGTCTCCAATATTGGGCTGAGATGAGTTGGGAGGGAGAAATCTCGTCCGACGCACCTTGACTGCTTCGGCTACGACTTAGAGTTCCCCGCGCAAGCGCATGTTAGAGAGATTGTCCCCCCGCGACAGACAGCCACTCGCCTCGTGATGGAGGCTGGGGAGGAGCATACCTCTGGACCGCAATGGTCATCGCCAAAGACGACGATGTTGTGTGTCGTCATGATGGATAGCTCTTTGCGCTTCTTTTTTCTCTGTTCAGCCCTAAGTTGGAGGAAGGGGGAGCTTATAATCGGGTGGGTCGACGGACCGGCAGGGACGGACAGGCGGCGGCGGCGTCTGACGAAATGGTCTCCTGGAGAATGAAGAGAGATATCTTTCGCAAGGAGAAAAAGAGAGGGAGGAAGGAGGTATCAATCTGGCTTGGAGAGACAAGAGAGCTTCCCCGCGAGCCAAGTTTTGAGCTTGGAGCTGCTGCTTCCCTTACCTCCGGTCCGAACCAACCCCGCATTCCGAAGTCGGCGATGGATGCAGGCCGAGGGAAGGAGCTCCTCCATATTTTTATTTCCCCTCTGCATCTGGGGGTACCAGCTTCCAAATCTACTCGGGCGGTTTTCGTTGAGAGATGAGATAAATATCGTGAAATTGGACAGATATGTATGTCTTGGACGCCACCTTTTTTCACCGCCAGACCAGACAATTATCTCTCCCCTCTCTAGATGTCGTCCGTCGAGATAGATGGACGATGATGTCTCTGCCCCCACCCGCTCGCGCACCCACTCACCCAGAGCTAAACACCGTCTTGCATATCCACTAGCAGAGTCAGATACTTGGGGGTCTATGGTCAGTCAGGTGCCCGCTAAATGTGTAAATGTCACTTGGGAGCCAGATCAGATCAATGGAATCAGCAAGACGTGGGAGAGCCCAAGTAGTGCCCGGAGTTCAGGACTTGTCCACCATTTCTCGAGATTAGAGGCGGAGGGTATCGCATAGGCAGAAAAGTCTTGATCGGGTATCATTGTTTGCCAAGGTCCTTGAGGGACGATGGGGGTTCATGCTTCCATGCATGCACCGATATTTAACTCGCCGCCCTATCTCCTCTAGTGCCATTCGTGTGGTGGTCATTGGGTAGGTTGGCGGCTTTGCCTTGAGCCTCCATCATCAAGGTTCGACAGCCTCTGATAGTCTCATCCAACCCCATCCCACCGCATCTTTCGACCATGTTCCGACCATGTAGGCAGTCAAGAGCCAGACAGAGTGCCGTGCCGCTAGTCTTACGGAATCCCCTCTTTCCAATCCAATCAACAAAAGAAACTCAAAAGCAGCAGGCTGCGTTACGTCACGTTCGCTTCAAATACGTACACGCCACATACAAAACATCATCATCACCTCGCGGGGGGGTATCAAGTCAACCACGACGTCTCCCGGTGGTGCTTCTCAGCGAAAAGACCGAAACGACTTGTGCGCCAGCGGCGAGCCCCGAGTCCCCCTTCCCCCTGGCCCCGCCATCGGCCCGCTGTCTCGGATGCGCCCGCCGCCGCGCATGTTGTTCGTGTGCGCGCAAAAGGCGCAGATGTATATCGACGGCATCGTCTGCTCCGTCAGACCGATACAGTTCCCGTGCAGAAACATCTCGCAGGATTCGCTGTGTGGTTCTGTTAGCCAATACGATGCAAGGCTTTGGGTCAGAGGGAAAAACATACCACTGGACCATGTACCCGTCGCCGCGATGAATGTCGGTTCGGTTGCACGTGCACCGGACGCCGCGGGTCCGCGAGTCCGTCGATGGGGTGGGTAGGCTGGTGTCGGTCATGGTCGTCGGCGAGGTGGCCATGTGAGCTGGGTAGTTGTCGGCAAACCCAGCCGTCCCCGGCCCGTGGCCAAGTGAAACAAAGCGCCGGGATTTCGCGCTTGGGGGAAGTTGTATCCGGCGGCTCTCGCGCAGCTTCTGGAGTTCGCTGACCGCGTCCCCTGACGCTTTGGCCTGTGGGGTAAGGTCGTTGATCACCGTCTCTCGGTCGCTGTCGCCGTCGTCTTGGGAGCCCCGGAACGTGCTATACGACGCGGTGCTCCGCTCGCTTACGCTGCGCTGGGAGCTGTGAAAAGGGTGGATAGATGTTGGCCTGCGCGGGTCAGGAAGTGCAAACGACGTGTTGCGGCTGGGAATGATGATGGGATCGTCGTCTGTGGAGGAAGAGTCGTCATCGGATTCGGATGACTGCCAGTGGCGGCTCTGCGAGACAGGCTGCGCGCTGTGCCGTTTTCGGACGGTTGGCGGTGGGTCGTCGTCGACAATGATGGTCGTCTCGACGCGGGCTCGGCCATTGGCGTCAATGGTAAACTTGGCCTGGGTTCGTGTTCTCGGTCGGTTGGTTTCGGGGATCGACGACAGGCTGGGAAGGCGTTGGTGATGGTGTCCCTTGACGGGCGATGCTCTCCCGCTCGGCCTGCTGGGCTGGGAGAGAACGGGGCGGCTGGAAGAGTTGGACATTTGGGACTGCGGACGCGGTGCAGGGGCAAGGGTAGGCAACGATGCTCGGCTCGTCGGCTTCTTCCCTTTGCTTTCACTGGAGCTGCGAGCGAGCCCGGGGCGGCCGGTCTGCTTGATCGGGGAGCTTGCCGTTACCCGGTCTTGTTTTCTCGGCACCATATCCTTCTCGCTCGCCGTCCGACGGAGCTCGCCCCGTGGGGGCGCTTTCGCAAGTCGTCGCCCTGTCTGCGTGTTTTGTGGTGGCTGCGAGAGCGGTGCGGGCTGTGGTTGCAGCGAAGCGTTGAACGATGACATGTCCATGCTAGAAGACGGAGGTCGGCTGTAGAGGAGCCCGGGGTCTACACCAACGCCATTGTTGACTATCCCGAAAGGGTCCCCCATGGCAGCGGGAAACGACGTCGCAAACATGGAAGTGTCCGCCGCCGAAGTTCCAAGCATGTGCATAGGTTGCGAACCCATGGGGCGCTCGGGCTTGCCATTGGCAGTGTTCTCGTCTCCGTTTTCACCGACTGCCCCCCCCTCTTGCAGCAATTGATTGGCTCGCGCCCAGTCCATGGCGCCCATCGATGGGTGAGCAGAGCCGGCGCCCTGGAAGACGGTGTTGCCGCTGGCGCCAAAGTCGATCTCCATGCCCCCCATCCCGGGGTCGGGGTCCCAAAAAGACCTCTGGTTTCCAAAGGCCTGGGCGGTGGCCGGAGCTGACAAGGGATAGCCAAACATGTCACTCTGTGTCGTCACGAAGTTGCCCATCTGCGGCTGGTGGCCCATAAAGTCCGGTTGGCCGAAGCCCTGATCATTTTGCATCGTGTTGGTGTCGAGCTTGGGGGCAAGCTTGCGGCTCCCCTTGTGAGCCGAGGGAGGGGGCGTGGCCGTTTGCGCTTGCGTGTCGCGGCGCGCCTTCTTCGCCAACCTCTCCGGGGCCGCTGGATCCTTCTCGTCGCCGGAGGGGCGGTCTGGGACCGGGCTCGGCGAAATGAGCGTCGAGGACTTCAGCTGCTTCGAGGGATCAACGGGCAGAGGGTTGGGCGAGAAGTGGTTGGCATGGGATGCAATCTCGGCCGCGATTCCTCCAGCCGACAGCGGCCGCTTCTGAGCAGAGCTGTGCGTGTAGGGAGTTGACTGAGCAAAGTCGGGAAACGGGCCTTGGGAGCCTCGCAGGTTCCCTGGCGTTGCGTTGAAGACGGAATATTCCTCGGCAAAACGGGGGGTCCAGCCGGACGAATCGTCGAAGCGGCCCTCGTTATGTTTGGGAGTCTCGAAGACGGGGCTCGGGAAGATGGTCGAGGTCGGCGTCTGTTTAGGGGTGGGCGGCTGAGCGTTTGGATGATCACCAAAGCTGCCGAGAGACCGTGGTCAGCATCAAAGCCGGTTGGGGACACGACGGGAAAAGGCAGGGCCCGGGATGGGCTGGGTTATGGCGGTGGAGGAAGTCGAGAAGACTCGGGAGCAAAAAAAAAATTGAGGGACGTTCACGAACCTGGATGCCGGCTGATCCCCACTCATAGCAGATTCCTGGCGATATCACTCATATATCCTAAGCTGGACCATGACGTTGTCACAGACGGTGGTGCGAAGCTGTCGATATTGCTCGGGCGACCAGAGCTGTCGACCGTGCGAAGGTCGCAATCTCGAGGGCGGGTCGACGAACCGATTGGGACCGCTGTGAAGGGAGGCACGGCAACCACGGGCTCGTCAACGTTTCAGTCTAAATATCGGGCGCTGTTGCTCGGAGCTTTTGATAATTGTTTTCCAAGGCTGCCGAGGCGCGTTCCGTCGAGATGACCGGCAGTGGGCAATGGGCTGGAGGGAGCGAGGTCCATGTTAGCAGGCGGCGCTTTTGGTCTCTCCCGGTCGAGTGGGAACCTGTCCATTGCATGTTTGCCGTTCCGGTTGCCAGGGATAAGAAAAAGGGGGACATCTACCGTCAGCCAGAGGATTGCCCGAGGAGGCGAGGAGAGGGGGCAGGCTATGGGGAAAGGGTATCGCGTGGATTGAGTTGCGGCGGCAAGGAGAAGAGCGATGACAGATGAATTGGGATCCTACGTTCGCGAGGAGGGGGTCTAGAGCGAATATATTCCAGGCTGTCAACCTCGAGCTGAGGGCTGAACCTGGAAGGACGGTTGGAAAAAAACCGCCTGCAGCAGGGAGCACAAGTCTGTGCTAGTGCGGACCAGCCAACTTTGGCCAGTGGTGAGGGAAGCGCTGAGGCCGTGGCACGGTTGCTGTCCCTCCCAGAGTCAAGTCATCGGGCAGTGCCGGGATGGCGGGCAGGCCACCAGAAGTTTGGATGCAGGATCATTCACACGAGAGTTGAAGTGTCAAGGGCTTGTCACGGTTTCCAGATAATTGCTATGCGCATAAAAAATGATGAAAATTGTAGTAAAATAGTCGAGAAAAAGGCTCTGCTTGGGCCAAACTATCAGAGCTCTTCTGTACCTCAGCTCTCAGTGCCTGTCCGCCGTGCTGCGTTGCAACCTGGGAGGGTGTGACCGGGGGCGGCTAACAACCAAGCGGAGGTCGCATCCAATTACTGAGCATTTTGAGAGCGGGTGGGATTGTCACCTCGACGATATGGGAGCAGCAAGAAGCCCTCCGGGAAACATGTACGCAATCTAGAAGCCCTCTCTCCTCCCAGCTCGCAAGCGCTCGGTAAGGCGGGGGGACCGCAAGCCACGACGGCTTCTGCTTGCGTGCCACGCAAGATGTCGAGTGACACACAACCCGAGGGCCGGGCCGGGCATCTTGAACCTGCGAAGAGAGAGAGACCAGGAATGCCATGTCGTCAAACTCTGGCCGAAGCTCCTCGGAATGCATGCCCCGTCACTAGGTACCTACCTGGCCACTCACCAACAGCCGGTCCTTGACCCCCTTGCGGAGAGCCACCGAGACGCTGTAACGGCGACCCGAGCTCCGTTGCGACCTGGCCCAAGACACCCATCGAGCTTCCGAGTCGTGGAAACCAATGGAGAACCTGAGGCCGTGATGTCAGAGTCGTTTCGAGGCCTGAGCTCCGGACGGGAGCGACCTGTCCTGTTGCTTGTTGATTCCGTACTCGCCAGTATGCTCCGCATGCAAAGAGCCCACACTTGCAGGCAACGAGGGCGAGCAGAGTTGCATGAGTGCCTGGCTCTAGAGGCCAACAGCCAGCATCATTGGCTCTGAAGCGCAGTTGTGCCTGAGACGACGACATGCACGGCTGATGAGTCAAAGGCTGATGCTGCCCCCCTGTGGCACCAGCACCACTCGAGGAGGATTGGAGGGCGATGACAGGCCCCAAGGTCCAAACCCCGCCGTGTCTTGGCGACTGGCGGGGTCCTTCCAACACAGAGGGTGATCTGCCTGTTTGTTGCTGGGTCTCTGTTGTTTGCACCTGTCGTCGTTTCTCCCCTTTATCGGCATAGCAGCCCGTCATTCTCGTGGAATCCTGCTCTCGGGCCTTTTTCGACGCTGGTAGGAATCCGGCTGGCGGATGGAGAAACCAGAATTGTGGGGTAGACGCATGTTGTTCCCGGCAACCAGCAAAAGAGGAAGTTGCTCAGACATCTCTGCCGCCCTCAGGGTTGCAGTGTTTTTGGGGAGGTGGTGTCGGTTTCTCGGGATTATCACCCTTCCATGCCTCTGGCGAGGTGCTGGTGCTGATGGGATAATATCGAGCCAGAGTTCCTGCTACCATCTCTCTGCAAGAACCGAAGGTTGACCATCGACAAAAACTGACTTGGGAGGACAGCTCCTCAACATCGTCTGATGACCCTGCATGGAAACCCGAATATGCAGGCTGACTGAACGCAGAGAGGCTGCATCTCGAGCTCCATCGCACAATAGGGGCCTGCATCACCACGACGCAGCGTCCAGCAAATCGCCCGCCGTCCAGCAGCCATGCTTGAAGCCGACAGCGGACGAGGACAGTGATCGGGGGGCTTGGTACCTGACATACAGCTCGATGGCGCACTGCCATGTAGGTCGACAGTGACGGAGAAAGGAGGAAATTGGCATTTCAGCGCCTTGCTGCACCTGGAGCTCCCTCTCGTGCAATGACAGCTACGCCTGCCCTGCACCGACATGAAAGTGACGTGTCCGAGGAGCTCACCCATTGAGCTCAGCCAGCAGCAGTCTTCCTGTTCCTGCGTCAGGCCATGCAACATTGCCGCCGCCTGTGCGCCGTGGAAGCGCTGGCCAGCGGGCCAGGTACTACCACAGAGAAGAGATGATGGTCGAGGAATTCGGCTCTTGGGTAGGCGAATGAGGTCCATCTGCGCCTCAACGTTCGGTTCGGCAGGAGACGGCTTGGTAGTTCGAGATAGGCATCGGGTCAGGCAGGCCATGGCCAGATCCCGCCGGCGACTTTTGGCGGGTCGAGGTTGGGGACACTGCTTGATCCATCAAGAACAAGCAGCCCGGAGCATTCCGAGATGTCGATGGACGTCCATCGAAGAGCGGAGGTCGGAATCAAGTCAATTGGCTGGAATCTTGACGTTTGGACAAAAGTCGGACAGCGCCAATTTCCAGGTTCCAGAATGATGCAAACTTGGGTCGCCAGCTCGGGACTACTTTTGCTGCAAGGTCAGTGATCGGCCCATACAGACGCTCAGGCAGCGGTTTGGACGCCGTTCTAGGGGATAGAAGAAAATGCCGTCCGATTTCAGAGGCCCAAGATTCAATGGCAAGATCAGAGGAGATGTTCTCCTGTTCGAGAGAGTTGGATGAATTGTCAATGAGTGGTCGTGGATCTTGGCGTTGAAATGGAATGCCGTTTGAACGAGCCAATCATGTCGAGGTCTCGACTCAGAAACCCCGCACGGTGAGCTCCGCATTTTACCCCCAACCGGGCTTGGCAGCGTGGGCTGAAAGGTCCCGCAACGTGCACAGAAAAGTCTGGCTTCAGTGGACTTTTAGTTCCAATTTTTCTTCTTTCTTGTCAGAGGACACAACGGAGCCTTTTCCACCCCTCGACGTTGCCCGGCACGCCAGGACACCAAGCAGTCGCCGCTGGGATATTGAACCGAACCTTCACCCGCGATTCGAAGGCAGCACGAGAGCACGGAACCTCAACTCTCGCCACTCAGGAAGCCGTCGTCTTCGATGCTGATTGGCAGGCACGTCAAAACCCCTCACAGAGGGTCTGCGATAATCTCGACAACGGCCCAACGAGACGTGGGGATGCTATCTGCTGTTGGCTGTTGAGCACCTTGCCGCCGACCAGACTAGTGACCAAGGCCCGAATCCGGCCCTGCGTTCGCAGCCACGAGCCCGGTCTCCAGCTGAAGCTGCAGGCACTTAACATCCTTGCCAACAAGTGGCTCCCGAGGCTTCGTAGGGCCAGCGAGGATCGAGATACTGCACGGTATTTTGCTTATTCCGGCGGCTGCTTCCTGCTGCGAGCACGTCATTGAGCCAGGGGCTTCACGCAAATCGCATAAACTTGCGAAATTGCGAAGAGCGACGTGGACCCCCTCACCACACGTGCTCCTCGCCGGGCACGCCCCGGTTTGTCTCCGGGCACCATTCCGGTTCTCCTCGCACCAGGCCCACTCCACAGCAACCAAGGGGCTGTCTGTGCGATCTTGAAGACATGCTAGCAGACTGACAACCGGTCATATTGGCAGCTACCTAGATATGATGTATACCATCTCATCCAAGGTCAGCCCAGGGCCCTCTGACGAATACTTCCTAAACCCCTCTCTTCGACGTCGGGGACCATCTTCCCAGTTCAAGTCGGCCAGAGATCGGACTACATCATCGTTTCTCTATCGACTCCTGCGACCCGACTCAAATGGAAACAAAAAAAGCAACCTTCGGCCCAGAACCCAGAGTCTCCGTCCCCGAGATTCCCGGGTCGCACCAGGCGCTTCTTGCTGCAATCCGGGTGGATCATCAAACGCGAGCGTGCCAGAAGTCGGTCGCTCGGTACCACGTACCTCTCACCTCACCACGTCGGCAAACTCTCAGGGGCTGCTGCTGCGTGCTTCGGGTCTGCGTCGTCGTGTGTCAAGATGTACTCGGGATATTTTTGGTCGCCCGTCCGCCCGCCCGCCTCCTGTCAATGCTACCTTTCCCGCGGCGGCCTTTTTTGGCGATCACAGATCCAGGTCCCCGCTCCCTCCTCCCTCAAGAGACCCCGTCGGTGCGGGAAGGGGAGAAAAAATACCCCGATGCAACAACCGTGCATGCCGGCGTCACTGACGTGGTGTGCATTTGATGTCCCAAAAAAGAACACGTTCATCTGGAGTGGATTGCGTAGTAATTTGCCTCTATGTCAGACGAGCACGCTGTCGCTATCTTGTCGGAACCATTTGGAATTCGTTTTGGCGGGTTACTTGGTGATACCTGGGGCGAAAGTAAATATCACCTCCTTACCGGGCGGCGGGCAGGTCGAGGGAGCCTCTCATCTCAACCAACGCAACCACCGAAATGTACGGGAGAGCACGAGTAATCACACCCAAAAATGTCGGCATCGTGGTCAACACCATAAATTGTCTAGATTCACTGCCAACTGCTATCTACTCCGTACTCTGGAGACAATCCTATCCCTCTGCTTCGGCCCAACCCGACCATAGCCCTGACCCACAGCCCCCTCTGTTTCCCGCCTCCCTCTGGTATTCCAACCCCCCTCAGCCGTCATCCCAGGGTATCAAATTCGATCCGCCAGAGTGCAATCCGCCCAGCCAGCCATTTCCATCCGTCCAATCCTCATTATCATCGCGAGTAGACTACCTAGGAAAAGAGAAATAAGAAGACGAGGGGATAAGTAAAAGCATGACGGGGGTAGGCAGAACAGTCTTGAAAAGAGACTCGAGCAAGGAAATGAAAAGAGAGACATGCAGAGAAAATAAGGGACGCAAACTTGTGCCAAGAGGAAATGGACGGGGGAAGTGAACTGAAAGGTCTGGTATCTTGGGACGAGAAAAGGAAAAGGGGTGCGTAGCGAAACATTTGGGAATAGAAAAGAATGTCGGGATTAAATTGGTGATGTGTGTGTGTCTGGTACCTAGTTAGGTATCGCCAGTCCCCGCCCCCCAAGCCTCTTCACAAGAGAGAGAGAGAGAGAGAAAACGTCGCTCGTCGATTCTTCGTCCGTCGTCGTCCAGCAATGCCAGAAAAAAAAAGCCAACCAAGACCCTCGTCCCACCCGCCAACCACCATGACTGCTTGACCAGCCCCTCCATTCATCTGCTTTCACCGTTCCCCTATTAACCCCAACCCTTTTGGATCATTAAAAAGGGTTCTGCTTTTGTGTTCTCATTTGGGTCATGACGCATCATAAACGAGGTATCCATCGTCACCGTCTCCCATGGCGTCCGGCCAAGTAGGTAGCCGCCATCACACTCCATTGTCATCAAATCATATTCGGGTAGGCCTCCATCGCCGGCGGTGGCGCAATCGCTACGCCTCCCCTGGTTGGGGGTTGTGGGGGCGCCGTTGTTACTTGAAGGTGGAACGGCGGGGGTGGCGGTGGCGGTTGCTGGTGTTGATGCGGATGCTGTTGGAGGGGATGTTGATGTTGATGGTGTTGCTGGTGTTGGTGCTGATGTTGTTGATGCTGGTGGTCGAGGCGATGGTGCTGTTGGTGCTGATGATGGTGGTTGTGGGGATGATGAGGTGAAGGTGGCGGGTGCTGCAGTTGCATGTGTTGTTGTTGCTGTTGTTGCTGCTGCTGCTGCTGCTGCTGCTGCTGCTGCTGTTGCTGCTGCAATTGTTGGTGGTGCTGTATTATCTGATGTTGCTGTTGGTGCAACTGCTGCTGTGTCTGCTGTTCCGGCTGCTGCTGCTGCTGAGCTTGGTGTTGATGTTGCGCTTGGTGCTGCTGCTGAGCTTGGTGTTGTTGGTGCTGCTGCTGCTGCTGCTGCTGCTGAAGTTGCTGAGCTTGGTGTTGTTGCAGAGAAACGGGCGGTTGTTGCTCCTGTGGACTTGGCGCTTGTTGGACAGCTTGCGGTGGCTGTTGCGACCGTGGTGATACGCTGGAAGGCTGAGGTGGGGCTTGGCTCTGGGATTGGATCTGGGCTTGGGCTGGAGTGGGTGTGTTCGCCACGGACGCAGCCGGTGTCATTTGCGGAGTGAGCGGTTCCGTTTTGGGCTTTGCCATTGTCGACGCCGCGAGGTTGCGCGAGTGACTGCTCTCCCTGCGGCGCTTTGGTGCATCTTTAATCTTGGGATGGGTATGGCACTGAGATTCCCAGGTTAGCAAGTGCCCCTACAACTAACAGAGGAGGAGGACGTACCTTGTATGCATGTCTGAACCAAGTGGTTCCCTTCTTCTTGCTGCTGACCAGCGCAATCCATTCGTTGCAGCTTCCGCAGAGGCCCTCCCACACGTCAGGGTTGCCATCCATGCGCCTGGTCTCCTGGGGCTCCTGGAAAGGATTGCCGGTGGCCGCGCTGATACCGTGGGTAAAGCTCTTGTCATACCAGAAAGCCGAGTTCTTGAGTACCAGCCATCGCCCAGGCTTGCAGATGCCGCACCAACCCTCGCGCTTGTTGCCATGCCCGCGAACCCATCTAGGCGTATACAAATCACCGTCGAATCTCAGCTCTTGCTCGTGAGGCACAAGATCCTGGTCCGTGGGGTTCATGTCCTCTGGTGGGGGCGGGATCTGCTCTTCATGCAGCGACGCGTACAGGTCAGGTGGATCGGACAGGTCCGTGTAGTGGCTGTGAAGAGAATGGGGATCCGCATTGCTCTGCAGCATCCGGAAGAGGCCGTGGGAGAGCAGTGGTGGCGGATTCTCATACTGGTGGTGCATGTCGTGGTGGAAACCGTGGGACGGCAGCTGGGAAGGAAGGAGCATGCTGTTTCGGTGGAAGGCCGACGCGTTGCTGAGCAGATAGGGGTGCTGCTGAGCGGCTTGGAGGTTGCCAAAGTTCAGAGGTAGCTGTCCGTGGGCAATCGTTGGGGAAGAGTGGCGTGACGACATCCGCGCGTGCGGGTTGAAGGCATCGTGGGGATGGTGGTAGACAAAGGGGGACGGTCGTCTGTTTGGCGCAGTTCCGTAGGAGCCCGTTGACCACCTCTTGTTCCTGGCACCCTCCACGCTGTACGGCGCAGCTCGCATCCCCGGTCGTGGGGAGGGGGAGGCGCCCCTCCCTCTGCTCTGCGTCCTGACCAGCTCGGATCGGCCCTGAGGTGTCATGCGGGGTGACGCAACAGGGGAAAGCTGGGTCGACGACATCAACGAGTTGCGGTTGGAAGGCGGAGGGTACTCGGAGGAGAACGAAGGTGCGTCGGAGAGCGCGGCCGAGAAGTCTTCGTAAGATGGCATGTCCGAGAGTCCTCCCGACGTCGAGACGGTGAAAGACGAGCCCGACATTCTACGCGGGTGCTGGAGTCCATTGTCGTAAGGCAGCGAGTCGCCATCCATTGGGGGGCCCTGGTACCGAAGATCGAGAATGGGGATGGCTTCGTCGGTTGTGTAGGCTTGCCCGATGCTCAGGTCATTCTCCAGGCCTGCGATCTCAAGGGTGTCGTCACAAGGTTTTTGCGCCCACGTGTCTGGCAAGACGGTCAGTCCCCCACCGAGTCCGCGCTGACCATAGTACTCACTGCTCTCCATCGTGGTCGCAGGGTAGTACTCTTGGTGGACGGGGATGGGTCGCGAAGTCATGGAGTCGGGTGGCGGCTGTTGCATTTGTAAGGACGACGAGTCCCAAGCCGGCACACCCTCGAACCCTCCTGCCATGCAATAAGAAAAGCCCTCATGAATAGTCGCGGGCCGCGGCCTCATGCCTTGCGTGGCCGGTGTGGTCCAGACGCCTTGAGGCGCCGACATGGTCTCGGTCTTTGGTGGCATGCTAGCCGCGCTCATGGTGACGATGGGGGGCGGGCGAGGCGGCTGCACCTCTCTGGTGTGCTTGTTGCTGGGACCGCTGAAGGCGAAGGAAGGTATCTGAATTTGCTGCCGTCTACAATATCTGTGTAAGTGTTGCGTTCCTGGTTTACGGCGACGGGGAGCTGGGAATGGCGTACAGTTGGGCGTGACCAGAGTCCATTGCCATGAGACTCTAAACAAGGGAGTGCTCGGTTAATCTATTGTTGACCGGAAACTAGACACGGCCGGGGATGTTAGCATGAATCTTGGGGCGGAAGAGCAGCCCTGGCGCAAGAGCCCCGTCTGACGGCTCTACCACACAGCCAGTGTATCGAGGCGTGTATCATGGACCACGTCGGGCCGTGTTGTCACTCACAGGAACTGCTCCGCGTGCGTAACCAGCACGTCCAGGTAGTGGTCCGCGTTCGGTCAGCAAGATGAAGGAGGGGTGGGCGCTCTCTGGCCGTTGTGCGAGGGAGTGGTGAGCGGCGTGGCGGCAAAGGAGTGCGTAGATATCCGGATCGACTGTCGGCAAAAGTATCGAGGATGGGTCGTGAAACGTCAGGGAATGTGGGAGCCTCTCGAGGCGGGTGGTGTCTAAACGTTGAAAGATGGATGCCAAATATTTTGTGGCCTGTGTCTGGCGAGGCGAGACGAGAGCAAGGAATGTTCGGCTTCCCGGGAGCTGGGTAAAAAAAAAAAAAAAAGGAGTGTGGTGAGTTGGGTAAAGAATGGCCAGCTCGTTAGACGGTCGTCCGCAACTGGTGTCCCGGCAGGAGGCGAAGGGGAGAAGAGAGCCAGCTCTTGGTATATTATAGACCAGAGACCGATATCAGAGTCGGAAAAGTATTAGGCCAGGCAGGCTCGGAAAAAAGGAGCGACTTCCAGTGACGAGGAGGGACAACCAGTGCGGTTTTGATGGTGGGACGACGCGAAGGGAGCAAAAGAGGCCCAGATGGCGGGGCGGTGCAGGACCCCGGGGGTATAAGAGAGAAGGAAGGGAAGTAGTGCCGACCACCAAGACCTGGGCTTGCTGGGGGAGGGCAACGGGCTTCTGCACGGTCAAGTTCGGAACGTCGGTAGGAGCTAAGCCGGATTTCTTGACACAGACCTGACTGCGTCTGTGGACAAGAGAAGGTGTGCGAGACTCCGCTTGGCTGCTGGAAGGGGGACGAGGTACAAGGAGAATGTTGTTGGAGGATGGGGGGGGGGGGGGGGCAGGAGTGGCGTGCGCTGGCAGGGTGCTGCGTAGTGTAGACGAGGCCCGGCCAGGGTTGCATCTGCCCATCGATGACGGGGCAGACAAGGCGTGGGTAGCGGACCAGGGACTGGACTGGGGTGGCTCTCCTTTGGGAAGAAGGGGAGCCAGGATAAAACACCGATCTCAAGGATCAAGGGCCCCAGTCGGGCCCCATGTCCGGCAAGTCTAGAAGCCACTGCAGGTGAGGAATGGGGCTCTTGAAAAGCCCCCCACCGGCAGCATCGGGCCTGAGAAGGGAGCGAAGTAAGAGGAAATGCAAGAGGACAAGAAATGAGATAAGGGGGAGGGAGAGGGATACCGGCCGGCTGGTGTCGTCGACGGGACGGACATGGCCAGGAACACCCGCCAACGACGAAGAGGCAGACAGGCCCGGCATCAGGCGGATGGATGGCGTGGACGGCCATGTGGAGGCTTGCACGGCAGACGAGACCGAGCCGAGTGACAATGGTACGTGCTGGACTGTGCACCGGGGGAGGGTGGCTTGTCTCAGCCCCATGCCTCGACGGGTCTCCCAGTGGCAACCGATAGCTCCGACATGGCAGAGACACAGACGGGGCGTACTCGGACGCTCCCGAATGATCCTTGGAGGGCCGTTGGAAGCACTTCCGTCTTGCTGCGTGCTGCGTAGGACGATTCAGTTGGGCCACCGCCGTTCGCCGTTGGGGCTGCGAGGTGGTGTTGTTGGTCTGACACGGCCCGACGCCGCGGCGCATCTGAGAATGGGATCTGAACGCATCAAACAGGTCAGTAGAACAGACGCACAAAGAGCACGACAACCTGGCACCATCAACAGACTTTCTGCACGGTAAATCCGCAGCAGCCTGTGGTGGGTTTTCCGAAGCGTAGCAGCGCAGAGTGTAAACTTGCCCTTCAGCCAAGACCAATCAAGCCCCCGCGGCGGAGATCATGGTCGAGCATGTTTGGCAAGACCCCATCTTACATGGATGTTGTTTTGCCATCTCAGATCCGATCTCCGCTCCGGAACTCCTGGCTGCGCCCTGTCTCCATCCCCACGCCTCGAGCCTCGAGCCTCGCCAGGAGCCCCAGTTGGCCGGACGAGTCCAGACGACAGGTGGCACAGATGCAGAGCTGGGGCCAGCAACTTACCCAATACACAGGACACCTCTGGCGTCTGGGTGGACGAGGCGGGACGGCACGGCGAGTTTGCTATCGTACCTCGCCAGCTCAGAACCACGCCCGTTGATGAATGGTTTCTTGGTCAGCTGGGCAGTCAGTTGGGTGTCGTCTCTTTACCCGCTGCAGAGGGCGAGGCGACGGCACCGAGGAGGAATGGCGAGGGTTGATTACGAGGCCGTGAGTGGTTACCGGACGCCGACCACACGGCAGAATCAGAGCGACAGAGTGTCCATAGACGGCGAAGACTGGTCGATGCCCACGACATGAGGGTGGTGCAGGTACGCTACGACTACACAGTAGGTAGCCACAAGCCGGAGTTGATGGGCTGGTTGGTGTTTTCCCCCTCGCTGGAGACGCCCAGAGCCAGCCAGGCATTCGCCGCGACTGGGTGATTCTTCAAAGAACACGGCAGAAGCGACCTAAGCAGGGAACATGGATCTCACGGCCACGGCAGTCGTCTGCTAGCTGCGGTGCGGCAATGGCGGATGCTGGTGTGGGTGGGTGTGGTGAGGGCGAGGGCGAGGGCGAGTCGTTGTCCCACTCGGTCGCAAAAGAGCGAGTGTCGTTGGAGCGAGGAGAGAAAAAAAAAGACGCGACTGTGGTTCTGGCACGTTTGAGATCAACCCCGCGAGGGATTGGCGAGGCCGTGTGATTGGTGGCGGGGGCTCTGCGCCCATCAGCTGCAGGGGTGGACTGCAGCATCTCAGCATCTGGAGGCCACTTGCGGGTGTCTGGTGGGCTGAACGGGGAAGGCGGGGCTCGCTGTCTGTCTCAGATCTGTCGCAGCCGACAGTCTCCATCTTTCCCCTCACCCAATACCCCTGTCGCCTGTGGCCCTGTCATCAGCCCCACCACTCACCAACAACCCCTCCCGACTTCAACAACCCGACGAGGCCGAGGTCTCTTCCACCTTTAGTCACAACTGACCAAAGCTTGCAGTCTATTCAACGCAACCACTCTTGCAATCGAGGTTGCCGCCGAAACCGCCGGCCCGTCACCATCATCAACACCCGAACCCTACCTCCCCCCTCCCACCTCCCGGTCGCCATCGACAACCCATCGCAAACGCCTGGCGATCGTTTGAGTCTGGCCCCTACCGCTACTAGTACTACCCGATCTCCCTCCTACCCTTGATTCCCCTACCCACGGCCGACATCGCCGCCGCCCTCCCCAGCCCGACCCCCCCCCCCCGATCCATTCCCGCCCTGCCCTCCGCCTCCACCCTGCGGCCCGGTCGCCCTCGCTCGGTGTTTGGGCGTGTATGAGACGTGATACGATGGATTGATGATCGGCTCGACTCTCGAACCATACATCTGCTCCTGGATCGTTTCCCTTCTCCGTCCCCAGTCTCCCCAGACCGCTCTTCAACTCCGTAAACAGGATCGGCTGCCAGGCCGCCCATCATACTGCCTCGCCGCTGCCCGGACACCTGCTGGCGAAAGACCTGCCCGACCTGGGCAGCGGCAGGAACAGAACACTTTTTGTTTCCCCATCGGGGACGGACCCTCGACCCAGGGACCATCTCGACTCTTTGCCTAACCGACCTCGCTCCCCGCCCACACGGCCGGCCCATCTTCATGCTGTCCGTTCTGCTGGTTTTCACTGCTCGGCCTGGCCGCTCTCCTCCCCGCTGAGTGGCGTTGGCGCCACTATATGATGCTATCTTAAGCCCGGTAGCGTCATGGGGGGACCGGTCTGGTTGCCGCACAGTATGATAGCATGCCTGTCATATGGGGCTCGTTGCTGAATCTCTCCAGTCAGACGCCACCGCGCCGGCCGTGAGCTGCCTCCTGCCTGGCCTGGCTAGCGAGGCGATTTTCCCCACGCCTCTGGACTCCACGATGGACGGATGGAGTGCGCTATCCTCGTTGGATAAACTTGGATGTTCCAGAGTCTGTGCCTCGTCTCTCTTCTCTTGGGTCTGGGAGGCGCTGTGCCGTACCTGCATGCCCCCCGTCCACCTTTTCCTTTTGCCCACCTCTCCCTCCCCGCCATCCTTCAGTGCCCACAGGATCGGACTGACCGGGACTTCCTGCCTCAGCTCCGGGGGCGGGAGCCCAGTCGAGCCACACCGGGCGCCACCCGTGACCAGCGTCGCATCCCCGCCCATCCTTCATCGTCCCATCGGGGTATTACGCAAGCCCAAGGCACTCTCATCCCCGTGCCCTCACGCCTATCTGGTCATTTCATGGCCTCCGCTCGGACGCTCGTGTTTCTTCTACAAGAGTTCGATGATTTGTTCTGTGGGGGCCCTTCCGGCGTGTCCATACGCAACGAGAGCCGGCCGGGTCGGCTCCCGATCGCATGACAACCTCCGCCGTTTTGGGAAATTATCTCACCTTTATCCGTCGCCGGCCTATAGCTCGGCTCTTATGGGGATCAACGAGGCCAATGATGACGCGATCCGTCCCCACCGAGCCGGCCGGGCAAGCCTCGGGGAACCGTGAGTCTCCGCGCAGGTCTCCCCACTAGCGGGCGAATCGACCACGGGGGGCACGATGGAGCTGGATCTGCGAGCAAACGGCAAGGACGTCGTTCAGGGACGAGAATTTGAACGTATCTGACACGTTCGACAGCCTCCCTCGTGCCGCAGACGTGTAAATTAATCGGCCTCTCAGCTCGCGGTGGGATTTCTCAACAAGTGCCCTCGGAGACGACGACGGTCGGCGACCTCGGACGGGCAAGCGGGCTTGCCTGCTGTATTTTGGTTCAACTTCCATCGGCGAGCGTCTGAGGTAGAGAGCACGCGGCAGCGTGACGCGTCCGTCCCGTCCCGTATTCCTATTATAGGTGCGCCTGCTCTCAGCTTCCTCCCCCGACTCCGATGTTGGCTGTTCAAGTTGGATCGATCGCAGTTCAAGTGAATGGCTTCATGTTCCCCCCTCTGTCCATAGACAAGGCTAGCACGTGTCTGCGAGCACCCCTACCCTCTTGAGATGCCGGAGCATGGGAATCCATCTTCTCAGCTGGCCGTCACCCCTGGCCCCGGTCTGTCCTGGAATCCACCCAACGGCGCACCTTCCCATTGTGGCATGAGGCTTGCAAGCAGTCCGGTATACTCGCCGTGACTTGACTATACCATCCACGTACGAGCTGACCAGCAGGGAAAGCAAAAGCACTAGAATAATTTCGACACAACACCCGGCGCCCGAACCCATGCCCCCCGGTCCGGGATAGTATATCATCCCCGGACGTCGTGCAGCTGCCGGTCCTGGGCAACGGCTCTTGCCGGTATAGGTCTGGCCTCGCTTATGCGCGAGGGTCGCGCAATTCATCTGGCACTGCTGCGGGAGCTGGGGAGGTGCAGAGGCGTAGCTGGGACGACTGGGGGACCAACGACGACGGGCTGCTCACATGTCGAGATGTGTTTTATCTAGAGGGATCGCGCTACTGTTCCTGGCGCGCGCGCGCATACATATACACACACACACACACACACACACACACACACACACACATAGGTGTAGGACCATGGATGATTCATGGCTGACTGAGATGTGCGATGGTTTGTTGGTGGTGTGATGACTGGAAGAAGAAGGAGAGGTTGTTGTTGCATGCTGGACGACGTAGCCTGTTCTAGCTCCGCGGAGGCTTGACTTACTCTAACAACTTGTAAGATTTAGGTGGGGAGAGGGAACCCTAGGCACTTTCCTTACCTGCTCGCTGGGCGTTTTCACGGATCCAAGTCTTTGCTTTGTTTGGGTCGAGACTATGAACTGAGGGTACATAAAAGGGCACAGCGTTGCAATGCCAGCAGTGGAATGGTCTTTTCTAAAACGACGATATTAGGTGCCTGTGTAGGAGTGAAACGGATATCTCTATTTGGGATATATTTCTCGGATCAATGTTGCTTCCCATCGCCAGGGCCAGCCAGCCTGGTCTGGGTACTGGTAACCATGGTTGACCTGCTCAGGAGTGTGTCTATAATGGCACTGCTTTCACTTTATGGCGTTGTCCTTTACATGCTTGGGAGACCGGAGAGTTAGGCAGCCTGTAAATGGTGGAGTTGCTGCCCGAATGGTGTTCCTTGGCGAATCGGTGATGTCGAGGTGTGATGGGATGGAAAAGGATGCGGCACAGGCTGACTTGTACACGTTTACATACACGTGGAACCGCGTAGCTGACATGGTTGCTCACTCGGGTCGTATGTTCTGGAAGGAATCCGTTCAGGGCTGAGTATCACACTCGTTTCCGTAGGTGGTTTCGATTTTCGAGGATGGGGATGGTTGGTGGGCTGCGCTGCATGAGGCTGCTTCCTAGGAAGGATATGTGAGACGGAGGAGCCGATAGTGAATAGGTACAAGCCATGATACGATTAAGCCACTATGAAGTACTGACAAAAGCGCTGGCTTTAGGCTGCCTGTTCACCCAAGTAGGTAATTATCTATAACCCATCAGCCTCCTTGAAGCCTCACCTCGTTGCGCCGGGACCCATTTGTGGCGCCGGGTGGCTCACCTCTCACCATCATCGCGAGTGAGAATAAGCCAAGGGATTGACATCCCAACGCCCCACGAGGCAGACAGGCCAACCGGCACCAACAGCCCCATAAGGCTGACACTACACAAGTCTACTACTCCTTGTTGATCCTCCGCCATACCTCCGTCTCCGCATCCGAAAGCTTCTTGCCCGCGGCCTGCAGAAACCCCCAGACACCATTCCCCTCATCGCCGCCATGTGATGCACCATCGCTACCATGACCACCGCCACCCCCTGTCCTGTTTGGCATACCATAGTTGTCGTACCTGACTCCGTAGTCCGAGGGGTCGCTCCGCTGCTGATACCCCGGTGGGTGAGAAAGGTCGGAATCCTGCGCCGATCCTGTTCCGCCATAGTCCGCGGAACCCGAGTGCTGCTGGTACCCAGCGGGGTAGGTGATGTTGGTGCTCTGCCCCGGCCCCGGCATGGTGCCGCGCTGGCCGTAGGGAGCGGCGGGCGGGGGGATGGACATTTGCGGGGGTTGGGTGATGCCGGGGAAGGGGGGTTGCTGGGCGGAAGAGGAGCTGGCTCTCGGCGGGGGAGGGAGGTTGCTGGTGGCTGTGGCTGTGGGGAGACGGGGGACGGCACCGGGCTGGGGAGGGGGTGGGCCGTAATTGGCGGTGTTGGTTGTCCTCGTGGGAGTCGGATGGGCAGGGACGTATTCAGGGAGGCCTTGGTGCCTGGGGGCTGTCTGGATGCCTTCGCCGTCGTCTAAACCGTCGTCTGGTGCAGCGGTTTTAGGGGTCACGCCATCCGCTTTGGCTGCCGTGACGGGAGCGTTGCTGTAGATCGTGATGGGTGGCATGATCAGTGATTAATGGGTTGTGATGGGGTGAGTGAGACGAGATGGTTTGTTCAAAGTCGGAGGTGAAGTTGAGAGACGGGGATTTTCGCTTCTCCTGTCTTTATTCCTGAGTTGCCTGGCGCGGGAGGGGTGATGTGGTAGGTTTCTGGTAAAGTGCAGTTCTGCAGTGAAATGAAAACCTTGGGATAGGTAGAGTAATTGATGAATCTGTGCTAGAGTTTTCGTCCAGTTTACGTGTCTTTGTCGTCAAAGTTAGGATGGTGTAGATAGGTGTCATGTTGCCCCCCGAGGTCGTCTCAAAGGCATGGAGCAAACTGGCCGACGGTCTTGACAACGACGTCATTGCCAGGTGGCAGATTGGGGGATCAGCTGGCACTCCACGATGCCCTTGGCCGATTTGGGCGCAGAGAAAGCTTGGGCACCCTACCAGCTCGGAATGCCATCAGAGGTTAAGTTTCAGAAGAGAGACGATTGTAGATTGTTTATACCGTGTCCCATCCGCCTAGGCTTGAACGCTATTTCTAACCTAGGTGTGCATGTTGCGATGTCGAATTGGAGAATGGGGATTTGTGGGCACACTGCCGCCATCGTCCCCAGGAATACAGGGACCTATCAGCGACCTGGGCCAGGATGGGTCTAGGCTGGGCTGGCAATTGAAGCTCGGCGATCAATCCTCGCGGGGATGGATTGAGATTTAGCAGATGAGATCGCGTTGTCGTCAATCCCCCAACGCCTGCGTGCCCCTGTAAATTCCCAACCACCGACCGACGAGGGGCACCTGTACGCCATTGAAGATACAAAACTCACCACAGGTAGCAACACCAAATCATATGCTACACGAAATACCCACGCCGACGCGCATTATACCACCGGTTTCTCCGAACGCACGCGTTGCCAAACTTCGCTGCCAAGCCGACCCCAACATCATCCACGCCGCCACCGCGAGCACACCGCTGCTCCGGCATTGAAGTCCCTGGCAGACGCGACCATCCCTCACCCCATCTCTTCACGCTCCAGGGACTCTTCCGAAGATGGTGGGCAAGGTCAGCGAGCGCGTCCTCCTACGGGAAGGTATGAAGAGACACCCTAAATCCAAGCCAGCCCTCGACGATGCTGACTGCTGACCCCTCGACACAGGGCTGGAGCGGACCGACAATGGCATGAAGCAGACCAGCTGGCCCGATGTGGCCCCCATCAACCAAAAGAACTACTATACGTATGGTCTCATCGGCGTCTGAGGAAGGCTGGGTTGGGGACTGACGGGAGCATGGCAGTGATTACATGAAGCGCGACGACCAGATTCTCTCCCTCAGGCTGCAAGCTGAAGTCAACCGCGACAGACTGGTGCAGGGGGCGAGAGACCGCGATCGAGCGCTCAACGCCAATGGCGATATTCCTCTGCCCATTGACGACCTCCAAGGGGACGACGGCCCGCCGCCACAGACCACATACCTCGATCCTACCAAGATCATCGTCATACACCCAGGGAGTCAGAACCTGCGCATCGGCTTTGCCAGCGATGCGCTGCCCAAGACCATCCCCATGGTGCTTGCGACCCCGTATACCCAGACCGAGTCGGAGATGTACGAGGCTCTCCCTCGGCGGCAGTTCGAGGCCCGCACGACGGAACAGGAGTACGGCGAGGAGTGGTCCAGGAAATACCAAAAGATGTGCAACGATCTCAAGATTGACATGCGCGCCAACAAGCGCAAGGTGCTCCCCAATTCCAAGGACCTTGTCGTCAACTTCAACCGCAGGACAGAGCCCGAGACAATCTCCCAACACAACGACCCTATGCAGGTCGACTGGACCGACGTGAAGCAGGGCTCCAACAGCACCGAGAAACCGTCTGCCATCTTCATCGGGCAGCAGGCCCTGCGTGTCCCCGACGACTCGGTGCCCAAGTACAAGCTATGGTGGCCACTGCAGCATGGATGGTTGAATGAAGACGACTACCCGTCCAAGTCACAGCTGTTCAACGACCTCCAGGTACTCCTGGACAGGGCTTTTCGCTGGGAGCTGGGCCTGAAGAAGAGTGCCGAGTGGAAGCAGTACAGCTGCGTGATTGTCATACCGGATCTGTACGATAAGAGGTATGTCGAGCTCCTCCTCGACATTTGCGTCGAGTGGTTTGAAATGAGCAGGATATCCTTTATCCAGGAGAGCATCGCGGCCACTTTTGGAGCGGGCTACACGCAGGCGTGCGTGATTGACGTAGGCGCCCAGAAGACGTCGATTGCCTGTGTGGAGGATGGTCTCTGCATCGAGGACTCGAGAATCAACCTCAAGTTTGGCGGCTGGGACGTCACCGAGACATTCATGAAGATGATGCTCTTTGACAACTTTCCCTATCAAGAAATCAACCTCCGGCGGAGGTACGACTTCCTGCTCGCCGAAGAGCTCAAGATCAAGTACTGCACGCTGTCGCAGGCCAACATCTCGGTGCAGAACTACGACTTTCACCTGCGCGCCCCCAACCAGCCTACGCACAAGTACCTGTTCAAGTGCTACGACGAGGTCATACTGGCTCCCATGGGCTTCTACGACCCGTCCATCTTTGAGACGAACACGAAGCTGCGAGGGCGGAGAAAGCTGGTGGACCGGTCGTACAACGCCTACGAGGTCGAAGCGCCCGACGACCCGGGCTCGGCCGCCCAGCTCGCCATCCTCGCGCTCACGCAGCCCTCTGTCACGGCCGTCGCGACGAGCTTCACGGGGGCGCTCAACGATGTGTCCACGCCGAGCAAGGAGAAGTCGCAGCCGTTCAACTTCCTCGCGCGCGCCGACGCCACGCCGGGCACCTCCAACGCGCCGTCTCCCGCCCCCGAAGGCGCCAACACGCCGGTGCCGCCCCCGTACATTTTTGGCGGCTCCCGCGACGGTATCAACGGCGGCAGCCCGGCGCCGAGCGGACCCAACGGCAGCGGCACGCCGGCGCCGGCCAACGGGACGTCGCTGACCATCCCGGGGGCGGCGGCCGAGAGCCTGCAGCGCAGCGCCAAGTCGCTGGCGGCGGAGCGCGACGCGGTGCTGCCGCTGGCGGCGCTCGACATCGCCGTCATGACGAGCATCCAGAACGCGGCCAAGGGCGACGAGAAGAAGGTGCGCGAGCTGCTGGGCAGCATCATGGTGGTGGGCGGAGGGTCCAAGACGCCGCACTTTGCGCCCTTCCTCGAGGAGAAGCTCAAGGGCCGGCGGCCGGACCTGGCGGACCGCATCATGGTCAGCCCGAGCGCGCGCGAGATGGACGAGCAGGTGGTCGTGTGGAAGGGCGCGAGCGTGTTTGCCAAGCTGCCGACCAACGACTCGTGGATCACCAATTTCGAATACAAGATGCTGGGGTCGAGGGTGATTTACCACAAGGCGCTGTGGAATTATTAGGGGGGAGCTGGGTATGACCGGGCGATGGTGGAGTGATCAAAACAGGTTGCTCATGGAAGCGGTTGGGGGCGTTTATCTGCTTGCGTGTGCATTAGGTAGGGAAATCTGGAATCAGTGAAATCAAAGGAATCGTTTCTATTTCTGAATGTGCTCCCGCTAATCAAAACCAAGTGGGCGAGGGAGCGCGATAAAGGCATTCAGAACAGGACAGCTCAAGTTTAGACTCCTCTGGCCCCGCTAAAATAAACCAATGTCGATCCGCAACTAGAGTCTTGAAGAGCGGCCCGCTTCCCACTTCGGCCCCCACTGACGCAAATGAGGGGCAGAGGGGTCCGGCTCTTGTCGTTGGTGGGGGTGACAGTGTGACGACGTTCCGTCTCCAGTCCCCTCCCCAAGAAGCTTGGCCATGTACTCTGAATGCGCCAGGAAAAGAAACAGCTGGAGGCAGCCGGGAATGAGAAGAGGCGGGGGAGGTGGTCCTGCTATGGCGGAAAGGGGGGGCTGAGCACAAGCAAGGCAGCTCAGAGGGACTAACGACAATCATCTGTTTGGGTCCTCATCTGACCTTGGGCATCCTTTCCCCCCACGATATCCATCTCCTTGCAGCGTTTTGTTGTTGTTTACCTGCCCGTTTTATCACCACGGTCTGAGGGCTTGCTCCATGGGCGTATCTGCTCTCTCTCTCAAGAGGAAGATCAAGGGCTTCTTTCGCCCCACTCGCTCTGAGCTCCCACCTAGCTCGGCTGCCGCTACTAGCTCCCAACTCCCAGAGCATTGCGTCCTCCCTGACGATCCCAGAAACGCGACAGCAGACCCTCCCCCTACTCCCAGCCCCACCATGGCCGACCAAGCTCCTATCCCGCCGACGGCCGACGCCCCTCACCAAGCCGGCGGCGGCGTCAGCGGCGAGGTTCGCAGCGTCCGGGAACTGTCCCCAACAATCCTCACCTACCTCAAGAAGCTCTACGACTCGCACGCCGGCTCCACAGACCGGCATCACGACCACAGCGGATGGCGCGCCGACGACACGGCGCACTTCCTCAGCCAGGTCCAGCAGGTCGCCTCGGACGGGCCCTACCGCGACTCGCCCGCGCTGCCGACCGCGCTCGCCTGGGGGTTCGACGACTTTTGCCGGTACATGGCGTCGTCGGCGACCAACGTCGTGGCGCCGCCGTCGCCGCAGGCGCCGGCCGACCTCGCGTGGTCGCTGTCCAACTACTTTGTCAGCTCGAGCCACAACACGTACCTGACGGGCAACCAGCTCTACAGCGACTCGAGCGCCGATGCCTACAAGAACGTACTGCTGCGCGGGTGCCGGTGCATCGAGATTGACGTATGGGACGGTGACGACTCGGACACGGACACGAGCGCGTCGAGCAGCGACGACGAGGCCGCCGCCGCCAAGCAGATGAGGGCCAAGGTGAACAAGGTCAAGGACAAGATTCCGAGCTCGCTGGTGGATCGGCTCGAGAAGACGACGCTGGGCAGGAAGATTCAGGACAAGTACGTGGCACCTGCGCCTGCAACCGCGGCGGCTGCGGCTCCGGGGGCCGAGGCGGGGACGGCGCCGCTGGAGAAGAAGAAGTCGGGCGGGTCGACGGGGAGCGCGGGATTCGTCGAGCCGCGCGTGCTGCACGGGTACACGCTGACCAAGGACGTCTTGTTCCGGGACGTGTGCCGGAGCATCAGGGACTACGGGTTCGTCGTCAGCGACCTCCCGGTCATTGTCAGCCTGGAGGTGCACTGCAGCCATGAGCAGCAGGCCGCCATGGTGCAGATCATGCAGGAGGAGTGGGCGGGCTATCTCCTTCCGGAGCCCGAGGGAGAAGTGACCAAGCTGCCCTCGCCGGGGGAGCTGCGCGGCAAGATCATCATCAAGGTCAAGTATGCACCGCCCGAGAAGGCAGCGGACGGGGCGTCCTTGTCATCCGGGGGGCTCTCAAAGGCTTCGACAGCGACATCGGGAGTGGCTGCGCCGGCTGGGGCGCCGCCCAAGAAGGCGTCCAAGATCATACAGGCACTCAGCAAGCTGGGCATTTACACGCGCGGCGTGTCGTTCAAGAGCTTGAACCAACCCGAGGCGAGCATGCCAACGCACATCTTTTCGCTCTCGGAGAATGGAGTCATGGAGGTGCACCAGAAGAGCGCCCGTGAGCTGTTTGACCACAACAAGCGCTACCTGATGCGCGCCTACCCCTCGGGAATGCGCATCGGCTCGTCCAACCTGGACCCGGCCGTGTTCTGGCGCAAGGGGATCCAGATTGTCGCGCTCAACTGGCAGAAGTGGGACGAGGGCATGATGCTCAGCGAGGGCATGTTTGCCGGGACAGGCGGATACGTGCTGAAACCTGCGGGTACATCCCCCCCTTTCTCTTTTCCCCTTTCCCTTTTCCCTTTCCCCGTCTCGGTAGTCATCCACCGCTAACACAGCAGGGCGACAGGCTACCGCACCGACGACACCCTGCCCCCCGCCACGCCCACCACGGCCCCGCAGGCCACCGTTGTCCGGCACTACACGATGGACCTGACCATCGAGGTGCTCGCGGCGCAGTCCTTGCCGGTCCCGCCAGGGGACACGCCGGCCTCGTTCAAGCCGTATCTCAAGGTCGAGGTGCACGTCGAGGAGCCCGGCGAGCGGCACGGCACCGACCTCCCGCACAACGGGCGCGAGAAGGAGGGCGAGTACAAGGCCAAGACCAAGTCGCACAAGGGCTGCGACCCGGACTTTAAACGCCAGGAGCTGCGGTTTGAGCGGATCCCGGGGGTCGTGCCGGAGCTGTCGTTTGCGCGGTTCCTGGTCCGGGACGACTCAATCGGGCGTGACCAGCTGGCGGCGTGGGCGTGCGTCAGGATAGATCGGCTGAGGCAGGGGTATCGGTTTATTCATCTCATGGATGCCGAGGGGATGGAGACGGAGGCGGTGATATTGGTGAGGGTTAGCAAGAAGCTAGCCTAAGGGCTCGGAGGAGGGGAAGGGATGCAAGGTTTGAGGCTTAGCTTTGCCTGTGGAATGAATCTCATCTGCACACAGCCCCCATTGTTGAGTAGTGGCAAATGGTCTGAATTACATTGACTTGGGACGAGTACATCGTCGAGGGTTTACTCCCCCTTACCATCACAAACTTCTTGCGCAACTCAATAGGACGTATAGGTAGATAGAGCACGTAAAAGTTGTCTAAGAAAGAGTTTCGCCGATGATCTGGGGCTTTTGCGAAAATACCTATGGCCTTTACCACTCCAGCCAACTGTGATGAAAGTTAACTTGAAGCAAAAGACCAAAAGCTCAATGCGAAGAAGTACTCGATTTCTAAAGTTCAGGCCCGTCTCTCCGGTAGGCTATAGGTGCCCCAAAGCCTAATTCTCTTTTGCCTGCCGGTGCCCTTCTGCGTACCCTGGAGCCTTCATACAATCCAACACTAGTTTGTTTGTTAGCACGAGACCACTCGCCAGGCAAGCGAGGACCGATTTCCTCCTGGTAAGGCCTAGTTGGCACAACTATGGGCTTCCTGGTCCAATTTCAGGGCCTCTATCAATCGTAAGATGACCTTGGCTCGTATTCCTATATCTCGCGCTAACAAACAAACCGGGGCTGGAGTGTACTTACATGGATGACCGCCCCAAGTCGTCATCCCGGCGCAGAGAAGACAGGGGTCCTCCGGCAGAGCGCGCTGCGTGATCTTTCTTTCGGCAAGCAAAAGTTACGGATACAACATCGCAGCAACACGAACCGAACCAAAGATCAAGATCCGCGCAGAACTCATCCCACGAAGGCGCCTCTGCCTGAACCTGCAATCGATTAGCCTTGGCGAGGGGAAAGCCTTTGGATAGAGGAAACAGGCTTCTGTCCGCGCGTCAACTTCCCTCAAACTTCGACACCCTTCTAGCATCACCACCATCACACAGCACAATGAGCACAAACACCAAACCAAAAATCGCCTTTTCCTTTGGTCTTTCCAAGAAACCCTCCCCGTCAAATCCATCATCGTCAGCGCCAACGCCAGCGAAACCAACCGCCTTCTCCTTCTCCAAGAAACCCACACCCTCCGCCCCCCTCACGAAACGTCGCCCTGCGAACTTTGGCGCCGACGACTCCGACAATGACGACTCCTCCCTCCTCAAACCCGAAGCCGTCGTCGCCATCTCTGAACTCGATGACGACAACCTCTCCCTTCCACCCCCCACCACAGCCGACGCGCCCAAACCCAAACCACCGCACAGCACCAAGCTAAAATCCGCCCCGCCTCCACCAAGCAGCAAGCCCAAGCCCAAAACCGCCGCCGCCGCGGACGCCTCCCAGTTCTCGGACCTCTCCAGCGCCCTCACCTCGCAGCGCTACGCCTCGGCCGCCGCCGCCGCGGACCCCTCCATCTACGACTACGACGCTGTCTACGACAGCCTCAAGGCCGCGTCGCACGCGAAGAAGGCAGAGCCCGCCGACGTGGAGAAGCGGCCGCGCTACTTTGACGCGCTGCAAAAGGCGGCCGACGTGCGCGAGCGCGACCGGCAGATCGCCGAGGAGAAGCGGCTGAAGCGCGAGCGCGACGCCGAGGGTGACGAGTTCGCCGACAAGGAGAAGTTCGTCACCGAGGCGTACAAGCGGCAGCAGGAGGAGAACCGGCGGATCGAGGCCGAGGAGGCGGCGCGGGAGGCGGCCGAGGCGAAGCGCAACAAGAACCGCGGCATGGCCGACTTTTACAAGGACATGCTAGAGAGGGGGGAGCTGGAGCATCAGGCGGTTGTGAAGGCTGTGGAGGAGGGGCTGGGGAAGAAGGAAGAGGGGAAGGGGGAGGAGGAGGCGGTCAAGACCGCGGCGGAACGGGCAAGGGAGATTAATGCGCTGGGGGGGAACGTCGTGATGAATGATGATGGGGAGGTGGTGGATAAAAGGCAGTTACTGAAGGGGGGGTTGAATATCGCACCCAAGAAGAAGGCCGAGGTGCAGGTCGACAAGGCAAAGCAGGCGGCTGGGGGGTCGAGTGCCGCGGGGATTCCGACGAGGGGGGTGTACAACATGTCGGGTGGGAAGAACGCGATGCGCGAGCGCCAGACGCGGATGCTAGAGGCGCAGTTGGAGCAGTCGCTGAAGCGGGCGAGGGAGGAGGAGGAGGAAGACAAGGCCAAGATCGAGGTGGTGGCCAAGAGCAGGAAGACCGAAACGGAGATATCGAGCGCAAAGGAGCGTTATCTTGCGAGAAAGAAGGCAGCGGAGGAGGCGAAGAAGAAGGAAGACGCAGAGGGCGTCTGAACAGGGGGGGTTGGTTATCTAGTCCCTCTATTTACGCAGACTCGGGGTTGCGTCGGCGACGTTTCGACCTCGTTCTCCTTCTTTGCCTTGTGGCATCTCGTCCTCACTGCGACGTCCTAGGACTCTCTGCCTGTCGGGCGCGTTGTTGCCGGCGGCAAGACCCAGACGTACATATGGTACAGAGCTCGATAGCTTATGTTTCTCTCCCCAGTATGAGTTGTCCCGACCCTCGGCGTTGTCTATCCTTGTTGGGTCCATGGCCACCGCCGACATCCAACTACGTAGAAATACACTGATCGGGGAATTGGCCGTCGTTTATTCCATCTCAGTTGCCGGCCGCCTTATTTTCTTGCTGCATCCTTTGCAGTAATGAAGCGTTGACCTTGTTCCAGGCGGCGAGGTACTTGTCCATGCACATGGTCACACAGGAGCTCTCTCCGCTCGAGAGGCTGGACCCAGGCTTGGGAACGCACTTTTCGAAGCAGTGCTCGTTGACTTTCTGTAGGTAGAAAAGGTTAGTGCCTGGCTGTGTTGGTGCTGTTCAGGGTGACGAGAAGGCACATGCCTCGAAGAGCTCCCGCGAGTTGGCGACGTTACTCTCGGTCTGGACCTGGCGGATAATCGCCTGCTTGACCGATGCGGAGTCCATGTCTTTGAGTAGGGCGTGGGATTACGGGGATGAAATTGAGTTCGCAGCTGGGAGAATCGTCCAGACCGAGGCTCTTGGAGCGCAATTGGCGATGTTGGCAGGAAAAAAAACCGGTGTTGGATTTGTGGCGTCGTGAGGCTGCGCGAGGCTGAAGCTCGGCCCCAGGCTGTGGAGAAGTGGATTGGATGGTTCTCCAGAACTTAAGCAGCTTTGGACAGGGGTAGCTCTCGCAAGGCCGCCCCCTGCCGATTTGTCGCCGCACTGGCCTCCCTGGCCCCCGAAAAGGCCAGCTAAATGGGATCGGGAATCAGCCAAAGAGACCACCACTGCCACTGCTGGTGACCATCGAAAGTCGCAACACCACACAAACGACTTTTTCCCCTTGTTGATGTGAGACGCTCACGGCCGCTACGCGCATACGGCCAACTTCCATACACTCTTTTGGGCCACGTAACCGTGTTACTTGGTGTCCTTCCATCTCGATTCCGCTTCGCTTCGCTCCCTTCCACGGACTCGCCGTCGGTCCGAGTTGCGCTCCTCCAAGCTCAAGCTCCATCGCGATTTCTTCGAGCACGCCCGAGTGTCGGCACTGGCAACACCATGTTTCTCAAACCAACACTTTCGGCCTTGTGGCTGGCCGCGTCCGCCTGGGGCGCGATCAAGGTGGATGATGATAACGTCAAGAGCATCGGGGTATGTCGCGAGCAGCGAGGCGACTGCTGGACGGACATGGGTCGCTGACGGCGCGTTCTAGCTGAGGACACATACCCTCGTCCAGCCTTACCTGGACTCTGACATGCAAAGTCGGTGGTATGACTTTGGAGGCGACACTGTTGTTCGCACAGATCAGTAGGTCGGGCCCGTCCCATGGTGGCAGAGTTGGTGTTCTGACGGCACCCCCGCAGATATATCCGCCTCACGTCGGACCACCCCTCACAGAACGGATGGCTCTTCTCTAGAGTACCCCTGACGGCGACGAACTGGGAGATCGAGGTCGAGTTCAAGATCCACGGCAAGAACCAGCTGTACGGCGACGGCTTTGCCATGTGGATCACCAAGGAGCGCGGCAAGCTGGGGCCCGTATTCGGGCACTCCGACCGGTTCGAGGGGCTGGGCGTCTTCTTCGACACGTACAAGAACAACCGACCGGGCGTCGTCTTCCCCTACGTCATGGCCATGGTGGGCGACGGCAAGACGTCGTACGACAAGGACTCGGACGGCAAGAGCACCGAGTTCGCCGGCTGCTCGGCGCGGGGCATCCGCCACGCGTCGGTGCCGACCCGGCTCCGCCTGACGTATTTCCAGGACAAGTACCTCAAGCTGGAGCTGCAGTACAAGTCCGAGGGCGAGTGGACGCTCTGCTTCGAGACCAACGAGCCCCCCGCCATCCCCCAGGTCGCTTACCTTGGCTTCAGCGCCGAGACGGGCGAGCTCAGCGATAACCACGACATCATCTCGATCACGGCCAACAACCTGTATACGACGCAGCCGGCCGGCAAGTCGACCCCCGGAAGCGGCAAGGGCAAGAAGGTGTTTACTCCCAAGGCCGAGGGCGGTAGCAGCTGGACCTGGTTCTTCTTCAAGACGTTCCTCTTCCTCGCCGTCGTTGCCGGGGCTTATGTGGGCTTTACCGCCTGGAGGACCAACAACAACAAGCGACACAGGTACGGAGAGTGAGGATAGATGGAGGGAGGCCGAGGGCAAGGCGGTATGGGGTTGGGAGAAGCGGAAAACAAAAAGACCCTCGTACATATAATCTTCTGCATGGCGCGCGGAATGGATCCCCTTTGTATGTCCACGTTTTCAGATGGGTTTCCTTTGTACAGGGGTTAAGGGCTGATGGAAGAGACGGTTCCTGTTTTTTTGCTGAAAGATGTGAAATGAGGATTCCAGATATATCGATGAATGTCTTGAGAGAAAGTATGCTTTTTTGGAGGGCTGGGCTCGTGCTACCAGTCCTTGGGCCGATGTAACAGGGGTTGGTTGTCGATGGATATGGCAATCTTGGCCACCTGCCTGTTCACCAAGTCCGTTGAAGATTAGGTATGTGAAAGTCAAGATTGGATCCCCAGGAGGTCAGGACCAACACCAAACAGCCCGAGTTCCTTGGCCTTGGGTTTGCCAAAATCCCATCTTGAGCAATCCATGACCTTGCCCTTGATTTTTCCCAGCATCCCTCAAGACATTATGTATGAGTCAATGAATACCTGACTTGCCGCCATGATTGAAGGCCCCCGGCCATGACGATATCCCGCGTTATCACCCCCTCACCCACATGGGACTGACAGCGCGCAACCCCGCCATACTAGGTAGATACCGGATGCGCCTCTATTAAAACCCTCACTCACCCCGTTCCAGATGGCAAAAGGAGCAAGTTGCTGAGTGTTGTTCCGGGATTCTGTTCTTTGGGGCTAGTTTTGGCCCAATTGGCCCCAGAAACCAATGCTTCGAGCACGGGAAGATTTGCACTGGGAGACTGGCTGACTGGGTGCCAATGGGTGTTTCCATATGGCAGTTTTTACTATTCGCCTTCGTAGTGGTGCTCCGTATGGATTACACAGTACCCATGGTGGGCACAAAGCAGGAGGCCTATCCATGGTTGGACCCTCTGCATTGAAAGCCCTGCTATTCCACAATCAGAGGTGCAGGACATCTAAAACGGAGGTTAGCAGGGCAGGAGTGCAGCGGGAACAACAGCGCGCAGAGTCGACGAGCAGCAAGGTCGAGACAAGGGCCCCCCTTCCCGCGCCCACTGACACAACGACAGCTACTCCCCCCGTGCCCCCTCAGATCCCGCTGGACACAGCTACCCTGACCAGCTATCCCGGTCCTCTTCTGCAGCAAGCAACCTTGTGCTCTCATCTCATCATCATTGCTCCAACAACCTCGCGCCTCGCACCTCACGCCTAACCCCAGCTCGTCCGGGCTCTTGCATCCAGGTCTCAGTTTCCAGGTTCCCATCCTGTGTCAGTACTGCGCGCCTTGCGCCTGCGACCGCGACCGCGATTGCGACCGCGACTGCGACTGCGACAGCAGCTGTCGAGTCCAGCTTGACACAGACCCCCCGGGACTTTCGCTGAGCCAAGAGCCGCAACGCCGTTTCGCCGTGCCCACCGTCGTCGTCTTCGTCGTCCGAAGTCGTGAAGAAGCGCAACATCCGAGGAAAGAGGGGCATCTGGGTCGCTGACGTCGAGGTCCGCTCAAGAGACCCGCCGCATCTCCCTGTCTGGGTACCACCTTCGACCTCCCACCTCCCCAGACACCACCTGTCCAGCGCAAATAGGCGTCGGCCTATACGCCACCATAACGTGCTCCTCTCTTTCTTTGTGCCGCTCCGCCAACCAGCTAGAAGCGAAGAGTTGGTGCGCTTGTGCTTCGAGACCATCTGTCACAAGTGTTTCTCGGCCTACTGCCCCTTGCGGCGCCTCCATCGCGACCCCGCCTCCGGCTCCGGCTCCATAGGAAGAGGTTGCCGGCTCCCAAGCTCCTGGGCCCCGGGCATAGCGCCACGCCCTTTCCGATTGAGTGTCGACAGCGTAGGTTCTGGCTCCGCGTGCCCCTTATTCCCTCCTTCACCCCATTCATCGTCGACGGAGCTCGCTTCCTCGCGATGGAGGGCCAAGCCAACAGAACTCTGGATCCTGCAACTCAGAGGACATATGCTAATTGGCCTGTCAATTGATTGCCGCGTGCAGTCCTTTCCTCGCAGCCGTCTTCTCCGATCCATCCCCCCTCCCACTTCCCACTCTCGCGGTTGTGCTGGTCCAATTGGATCTCACTTGATCTCGCCCGCCTGTCTCGACGACAGGCCGTCCTTGATGCCTACCCTAGGGTTTCTCAAGAAGAAGCGGACAAGAGAGGACAAGACCGACCCGTCGCCGCCTAGCAACCCGACCAGCCCCGTCACCCCTACCGCCGCCAGGCCCTTCGAAGGCTCCGTCCCCTTATCGCAGCAGATCTCGGCAGCATCACAGCAAAGCTCCTACTCCACCACCTCGACCAAACGGGACCTCCAGCCCGAGCTAGCTGATTCATCCGCTATGAATTCCCTCCCCGTCCAACAGGCCTACCCCCCGCAACCTACCCCTTCACCCGGAACCGAACAACCAAACCTCCCGCGTATCGCCAACCTCATCCACCCCTCTCACCAGCATGATAACGGCGGCTCCTATCCCCAACCACAATTAGGGTCTGGATATCCGGTGCCACCCAGCGGGGGACAAAGTGGAAGCCCCATGCCGCCAGGCGCCATGCCCTCCCACCCACAGCAATTGCAGCAGATGCAACAGCAGCAGCAGCAGCTCCATCATGGCGGCGGTGGCGAGGGTCCCGGGCAAGCCCAGGCCGCTCAGGACCAGACACGCGTGACCAAGGGAAAGTACTCGCTCGCTGACTTTGAGATATTGCGGACTCTCGGGACCGGTAGTTTTGGCAGGGTCCATCTCGTCCAGTCAAAACACAACTCGCGTTTTTATGCCGTCAAGGTGCTGAAGAAGGCCCAGGTGGTCAAGATGAAGCAGGTTGAGCATACCAACGACGAGAGGCGGATGCTGGGCGAAGTCAAACATCCGTTTCTGATTACGCTGTGGGGCACCTTTCAGGATGCGAGGAACCTGTACATGGTCATGGACTTTGTCGAGGGCGGCGAGCTCTTTTCGCTGCTGAGGAAATCGGGGGTATGTCTTGTACTGGGTTGGGGGGGGCAAGGAGCTATCTTGCTGACATTATTCTAGCGTTTTCCCAATCCCGTGGCCAAGTTCTACGCCGCCGAGGTGACGTTGGCGCTCGAGTACCTCCACTCCAGAAACATCATCTACCGAGACCTCAAACCCGAAAATCTGCTGCTGGACCGACATGGCCACCTGAAGATAACGGATTTCGGCTTCGCCAAGCGAGTGCCGGACAAGACGTGGACGCTGTGCGGGACGCCCGACTATCTCGCGCCCGAGGTCGTGTCCAACAAGGGCTACAATAAATCAGTCGATTGGTAGGTTCTTGTGTCGCTGACCTTGTGCTGTGTGTGTTCCCCAGCTGACATGGAATCAGGTGGTCGCTGGGAATCCTGATATACGAAATGCTCTGCGGCTACACGCCCTTCTGGGACGGCGGGTCGCCCATGAAGATTTATGAAAATATCCTCAAGGGGAAAATCAAGTACCCGGCCTACATCCACCCGGACGCGCAGGACTTGCTGGAGCGCCTCATAACGGCCGATCTCACCAAGCGGCTAGGGAACCTGTACGGGGGGTCCCAGGACGTCAAGAACCACTCGTGGTTTGCCGAGGTGACATGGGACCGCCTGGCGAGAAAAGATATCGACGCGCCCTATACGCCCCCAGTCAAGGCGGGCGCGGGCGACGCCAGCCAGTTTGACAAGTATCCTGAAGAAACCGAGCGTTATGGCCAGGCGGGGCATGACGAGTATGTCTTGTCCAGATATTCCGAGAGAACGGGGAGATGGCTGACCGTATCTAGATTTGGCAACCTCTTTATGGACTTTTGAGAGGATTGGCCCATCTTGTGTCACTTCAGAGGTAAGCGGCTCGTGTCTGCCGCCGGGACTACGACGCAAGTGTCCACCGCGGGGTCTTCAGGAGAATACATGCTCGCCCGTCAATATGACATTCGAGTCAACCAATGCATCGACTGGTGTCACTGGAGACCCGGCCATACTGGCCGCGCTCGCCACACTTGCGGCAAGGACCAATTTTGGATAGTGAGCCAACGAACCGAGTGGTGGTGGGGCGTTACAGGTCCGGGCATGCAATCGTGCCCACTCGACCCAGGTTGGAGAAATGCAAAAGGGAAGGTTGGGGTTTTTGGGAACAACCCGTTTATGAGCTGGGTTGTGGGCAAGGTAAACGGCGACGGATGGATGAGTGTAACGCTTCATGAGAAGCGACGATCAAGTGGTTCGACGTGACTACCTACTCCTACAGATAAAAAAAAGAAGACCTATACAGCAGGATTGCCCTCGGAGCGGTACCGGGACGGAATATTTATGCGGCCTTGTGTGTTGCTCTTGGTTTCATGGTGGCCTGGGTGCGGATGTGCGATGAGTTTGTTCAGGTAGGAGATTGGGTGTCACAGAGTCGGTCTTAAGGTGAGCTGACTTTGAACTGGAGCGTGGGCTGGCGGGTGCCCTGATGAGTGTCTCGTCTCGGCTCTCTCTCTCTTCAGAGTTGCACAAATGAGCGGCACGATTGCCGTGTGGTCAGGTACGGATTGCTTCCGTAAAGGTGTGCGATTGAGCGAAAGGGAAGATGTTGCTTGTGTTTCCCAGGTCCAAATCAAAACGCCTACACCTTGCGAACGGCAGTTGCAAAGCTAGAGCGAGTACCTTTGGTGTCTTGAACAATGTCTCTGCCTTGAGGGCAATGCAACACCAATTGGGCTGCCTCCTACTTGGGCCCTCTGAGCTTCTCGAGCTGGAAATCCATTGAAGAAGGCAGCGTCAAGGGATGGCATTTGATGTACCCCGCACCATGCCAATGGTCAATGACGAGAGCGCCAAGAAGGAGGGAGCCGAGGGCAGGAGCTCCCCGCTCTTCCTCCGGGGGGGGGGGGTCGAGAGAGCGGAAGAGGTTGGGGGTCGTGTCTTGGGTGGGATTTCGGAGGAGGTGGAGGTGGGGCCAATGCTGGTTGGCGAGGAGGCGGGAAGGAGGACAGGACGGGAAGCTTGAAAGGGAAGGTCTCGGCCTCGATGAACCTCGACTTTCATCTCGTCTCACACATGAACTTTTAGCTCGTCCTTCTGCCTTGGTTTTTCTGAGCAGCCTTTGCCCTTTTGCTTGCGAATTGCGCACGGATTATGACTTTATGACCTTTTTGTTTATCGGTACGGATGCGGATACTTATTTGGTATACATGTGCATGAGCAGGAGCCGACCCATCATCAATTGGCACCGGCGATAGACGGAACGACGGAACGAAGCCGAAGAACCGCCACGCATCTTCCCGGCACTGGACGGGACTGCAGACGACGCCGTACAGCATACGATTTCTAGGTCCGGAAAGACTTCCGACTCCTACGACATCCGACGGGGGCATCCAACGGCGCGCCTGAAGTGCTCCTGCTAGCTAGGCATTGGACGCCCGCCGCGACCGCGTCACGCTGCCGTCTTGTGCAGTTGTCGGAGAGTGGCGTTCTGACTTTGCGGGAGCATATATCGACTATCGGGAACGTCCACTTCCGGTTTTTTTGGACGCGCATCGCTGCGAGGAGGGTGACTTGCTGAATAGAAAAGAAGGGTCGGGACTTGAAGCTGTTTTGTTGGGAATCAGGAAGCACCGGGAAGCGCAGAGATGGACGACTACATGTTCCGGTCCTATGTCAAGGACTGCAAGACCGTGACGGAAGCTACGAGTTATCTCGAAGTGTTGAATTACTCTGTGAGTTCGCTCTCTACTTTTACTACTGTGTGCTGGTTCTTTGACCTGCTGGTTATTGGGGAGGGACTGGACGGCAGGGGGGAACTTGTGGAGTTGTCCATTGTGAGGCGGGAGCTTGAGAGGATGAAGAAGGGCGTGCTCTGTCATCCAACGTTGTCATTGTGTGGACTATGAGGAGAGAGAGAGCTGACCGATGCCATGCGCTAGGATTCTTCACTCAACACCATCGAGGAGCACCGGTTCCGCGGGGATGAGCTCCCTGTCGAGTTCAACAACTTTTTGTATCGGCAGGTGAGTTGCCCATCTACTCTTTCCCCTTTTGGCTCAACCGGCGGTTGTGCTGATACCGTCTCGTCAGGGGGCGTTTGCGCCGGCCAAACACAAGGGTGGTGCGAAGCTTGTCAGTGGGATGCGGTTGATGTAAGTCCGGATTGGGATGGGGTCCCAGTGACGGAAAGGGGTGCTGACTTGCATGTGCTCAGTCTCCAGCAGAACGCTCAACATCCCGAGACCTTCTCGCCGCGGTACCTCTCTCTCACGCATAAGAGCTACGAGGAGATGGTGAGGGCTCTCCGGCTTCCCTTTAGGGCCATTGAAGGAACGAGTGTTGTTGGCCCGTTCTTTTGGTCATCGATGGATCAGGACGACGAAGATCCACATCTGCGTACGAGCTTCGGCCTAGTTTGTGGTTTGCAGGACTGACAACCCGCACAGAAATCATCTTCCGCAAGTCGGATGTGCGAAAGAAGGGGCGGACGCGCGGATGGGAAATCATGCTCTCGCACTCGTTCCGCACTGGAATCACGTCGGGCTATGCTAAGGGCACCGAGTCGTCCGACATGGTCAAGTGCATCGAGCACCTGAGGGCCTGTGCCGAGCAAGTCATGCACCCGCTCCTCCTCCCCATCATCATTCTCAGCCACGACCTGTCGGTCAAGAACGACCAGAAGCAGCGCGACGCTCGCGAGTGGCTGCGCAAGCTCGAGCACGCAGTCAGCATGCGAGACGAGGTTCTGCCCGAGGAGAGCCGCTACGTCAAGGAGTCCATAGTCGACCTCGACCAGATCAACCGCGACCTGGTCGAGTGCCACTCGCAGGTCCTGTGGAAGCGCCCGCAGGCCTACCAGGAGATCATCCGGACTATCGGCGACTCGATGCGCATCTTCTGGGACAAGGCCAAGGATATCGCAGCATACGGTGGGAGCACGGGCGAAGTGAGCAAGCTTCATCGGAGCATGGAGTCGCGGCTCGAGTTCTACCAGGCCAAGCTCAAGGGGATCGAAAACTACGCCCATACCACCCTCGAGCGTTTGTCCATTCAGCGAGCGGCGGTATGTTCCTTTTCTCCCCCGTCCGTCTCGCACCACAAAACTGACTCGCTCCCCAGCTCTACAACGTCATCGCCCAAAAGGAATCCAAGCTCGGCCTCAAAATGGCCGGAGAGCAACGCCGCCTCGCTCACGCTGCCAAGCGCGACAGCACGTCGATGAAGACGCTCTCCCTTCTCGGAGCCATCTTCTTGCCAGCGACCTTCCTCGCCTCAGTGTTCAGCATGACGTTTTTCAACTTTCAGGACCAGGACTCGCCCGCGCCGGGCGGAGGATCCCAGCAGGAACAACAACAGAGGAACGATCCCGTCGTGTCCAAGGACCTGTGGATCTACTTTGTCATCTCGGTCCCGCTAACCCTCGCTATCGTACTGGTGTGGTGGTGGTGGGACCGACGGCGGGAGGCGCGCTACGCGGTCGAGGACGCCGACATAGAAGCCGGCATCGACAAGATGGAGGCGCAGATCATGGCGACCATGCGCCAGCGGACCTTGAACAAGGCGCGAACGTGGGGGACGGATCCGAGGTCGCCAACGTGGATGAGTGAAGGGAGTAAGAGCCTCACGGACTAACCGGCCACTTTCTACATGATGGTGTCGTGTTTGGGAAAAGAGCGGTGTGCGAAGAGAAAATGCGATGATGGAGGGTGGATGCAACGGCCTATTCCATTCTCTCTTGACCGGATAGCACTCAAGTCGCTTGATTCGGCGCTGTAAGAAACGGGACAACGGTAACGACGAATGATGACCTTGACGACTTACAGCTAGAACGGCATTGCCACGTACATGAGCAGTTGGTTATCTGTTATATAACGAGCGAAGCAAGTATTTGTTTCAACCAAACATGCGGTCTTGACAATACCAGGCTCGCCCGTCTCTTGAACTCCGTGTACTGAAACCTCGGAGACATGGTATTTGTTATTTAGTATTGTACATGTACCCCCATCTCGTACACCAACCGTCGCCGTCCCGGCCTATTCATGCCGTCCCGACCACGCCCTTATACATGCACAAAATACAATGCAAACCACGTTGCTCACACCAGCGCCTGCCCCATAAACATGCTCTCCTTGACCTCTGCCACAATATCCCTCCTATCACTCTTCCCCACCAGCACGATGCCCCTCCCTCTCCTCCCCATCCGCCCCGCGCGCCCTAGACGATGAATAAAGTCAATCGTCGTATGCGGCACGTCGTACAGCACCACGTGGCGCACTGCGAGCGTGTCGATGCCGCGCGACGCTAGGTCTGTGGCCACAATGACCTTTGTGTTGGCCAGGTGGCGCATGCTGATGTTCCCTGGCTTCTTCGCGCTCGCGGCTGCTTCTTCTGCTGTTTCCGCGGCGGCTTCCGCGTCTTCCGCGGCGGCGACCGGGACACGCGCGGCGTCGTTCGACGTGAACGACGCGAGCATCTCGCTCTGCCGCTGGGGGTTGTCGCGGTGCAGCGCGACGGCCTCGATGCCCTTCTTGACGAGGAAGTCGGCCAGCTCCTGCGTCGTCTCGCGCTCGTTGACAAAGACCATGATGCGCTTGACGTCGGCGATGCCGGCGTGGCCCGGGACCTCGTGGCGGGCGCCGTCGCGGCCGATGGCCCAGATGGCATCGGCGCACGCGAGCATCTTGTTGTTGCGGTAAGGGTCCTTGGTCACGTCGATGACGCCGAGCTGGACGCGGCGCGGGATGGCGTGCAGGTTGGGCGTCGTGATGCGGTGGATGCGCGGGAAGCGGTCGGCGAGGAAGACGTCGAGGCGCTTGGGGATGGTGGCGGAGCAGAGGACGAGCTGGTGCAGCGAGGGGGTCGCACGGTCAACGATGCTGGTCGTCTCAGGCGCGAAGGAGCGGTCGAAGAGGGAGTCGGCCTCGTCGACGACGAGATGCGTGACGCGCGAGAGGACGTAGGGGTCCGATTCGGCAATGCTCGCGAGGAGGTGGGGGGTAGATACAATCATGTCGATGCCCAGGGGGTTGTAGAGGTTATTGCGGAGCTTGATGGGGTTGAGGTTCGCCGAGAGAGGGCGGACCTTGAATTTGGCCGCGTGCGCGAGGGACTTGGCGACGGCCGTGACTTGTTCGACGAGCTCGGCCGTCGGGACCAGGACGATGACGCGCGGACGCGCCATGTTGGGGTGCGGCTCAAAGTTCTCGATCCACGACGAGAGCGGCCTGTCCCCGCGGATGACCTTTTCCTTCTCAAGCCGCTCGTTGTACGCCGCCAGCGTCGTATCCTCGGCCTCGGCCTGCTTCAGCGCATTGATGGCCGGCAGGAGGTACGCCAGGGTCTTTCCGGACCCTGTTTCGGCCGCGAGTAAGAACTCCTGACGGGTGGGCGTCGTGGCATCGTCAGTTGCGCTGGCCCGACTCCGCGCTCTGGGGCCGGCACGCTGACCTAACAGGGCCGGGATGGCCAGTCTCTGCACGGGGGTCGGTTTAATATCCGTCATTCCCTTGAGGGCGTCGGCCGAGATGGCCTCCTTCAGCACCGGCAACAGGTTGAACTGGTCGAACGACTCGATCCAACCCATGCTCTGCTTGATGCTGGCACGCTGGCCGTAGCCGATGGTGGCGAGTGAGCGTTGCATGTTGAGGGCCTTGAAAGGGGCCTTCCCACCCCTCCCCCTCTTGTCCCTGCTGTCTCTATCTCGACTCCCCTCGCCGGCGGGGGACCTCGTGGTCATGGATGTGGGTGTAGCGTCGCGAGTTCGGTTCGGGGGGCCGCGCCGTATGGTGCCTATGTTGGCCACGGTCTTGTTCATGGCGGCAAACGGTCCGGCGGGCTTGTCCCTGGGTCTTCTGGGGGCATGGCCGTCTGGCGGAGGTGGTGGACGTGCGACTCGGTCTGAGAGAACCATGCGTGATGGTGTTCGTGGTCTCGCTGTTCGTGTCGCATATGTTCTTTGCCCCGCCCATGTTGATGTTGGGGGAGCGCCTTGGCCTGCCCTCGCCGAGGTGGCGGCCGAGCGGCAAAAAAGGCAGACAGATTCCCGTGCCGTCTTCCACATGGTCGCTGGTAATGGTGGAAATCGATGTCGAAGATCCGCGCGTCCCCTGTCCCTCACATGGTTGACAAAAAATGAACATGAACCCTTGCATCCAAATTATTCTGCCTTCTCTCACCACTCTTCCGGCAATCGTGGCAGCCGATAAGAATTTAGAGCAGCAACACCCCTGTAGCCTTGGCACCACCAAGTCAAACGGCGTGAATGCCCCTACTGTATAATTTCACGTCTTTGGGAATAGTCAGCCGCAGAATATGGCCAATTAAAGCCGTGCAAGTGAGTAGTGTGGACTCCGATAAGGGCATCGGATTCGTTGGCCAGAGTCCTGGTTGTACACTCCAGCCCTGGGTTGTTTGTTAGCGTGAGACATGGGAAATACGAGCCAAGGATCTAACTGTCGATGGAAGCCCTGAAATCGGAACTTGAGGCCTATCGCGGCGTCAACTAGGCCTTACCAGGGACGAATCGGTCCTCGCCTGCTTGGGAAGAGGTCTCGCGCTAACAAACAAACCAGTGTTGGATTGTAGGCGAGCCAGGGGTGGACTTTTCCCAAAGACGTGGAATTATACGGTATAATTGCTGTCAACACAACACAGCACATCAAGAAGCCTAGTACAGATATCAATAAGCAAACGATTGCGCATTCTGCCGTCCTAGGTTACAATCTTTTGACCACTTCCCCATCATCTCGATTCTTCCCTGATTATCATGCAATTTCTCTGCCTCCAACAACCATATTTCCTACTGTCCCGACTCTCGTCAGCGCCATTCCGTGCCTGGCCTCAGCTTCCACCACCCTACCCCCATAATGACCACTGCCGTGCCCGCCGTCATCAACCTAAGAGATGTGCGTTAACTCATGAGAGTGGCGTGGGTTCCGCCTAAAAAAAATCATCCGCCAGTGCTGTTCTTACGTGTGCCGTCTGTTGCCGCAGAGTTTGCTGATGAAGCCCCCGATCCAGTCGACAAACAAGAGCCGGAAGAAGGCCCTGAACCATCCGCTCTCCTTGGCAACCGGGATAGCGGCCGAGTGAACTGATATAGGCGTACCTGATCTTTCAATCTGGGGTGCGTCCCTCTTCCGCAACTGCGAGGGCCCGCCATGGGGGCTGGCATTGCCGGGATCCGCAGAAGTTGTCACTGCTTGGCCATGGACATCATCGCCAGCAGCATTCATCTTGGGGCCAGCTGCATTTCCTTGTCCATTCTCACCGCTCAGAGTCCGCCGTTCGATGGATGCCTCAACCGACTCGGCAGTTTCGATTACTATGCGAGGGCTGCCTTGTGGTGTTGGTTCTCGCGCCTCGGGCACCTCCATGGGAGCGGTTACGTCCTTTGCGAAAGCGTTCGCGGGGACCGCCTCAGTTTCGCCTGTCCCAGATAACGATTTCGAGGATTGGTCCTGAAGCGAGTATCCAGTCGACGGGATGTCGCCATTCTCGGCCTTGGTCTTGATGGCCTTGTTTTCTTTCAGGGAAACTCCTTCGTCTTCATCACTCCCAGGAGGCTCAAACGGAGACCGACTGAGAGGGGTTGACAGAAGCACAACGGGGGATATTCGAGTCTCTACTCCCGGCGTTGGCTCCTCTGCCTCCGAGATGGAGTGAAGGGATGCCATCGAGGGATGATTCGAGCTGGCAGAAAGACGTGGGGATCGTGAAAGGTCCAAACGCTTATTGATGCGTGGAATAATCGGGCTGACCGGTGTTGGCGTTAAGAGGAGGTCTGCGACCGGGTCTTCCGACCCCCGACGTGATGTTTGGAAGACGGGGGACAAGGGGACACATTCGAACGAGGGCTGATCCTCCTCGAGACCAGTCTCCAGCTTCCGGACAGCGTCAATGATCTCGTCGCGGTTCGAGGGGAAGCGCTCCAGCGTCGGATCATTGAGGTCGACACTGTCGTGATCAACTTCGGTCTGATCATGGGTCTCGACCTCACGCTGGAAGTCTCTCTCTTCCACGTCTCTCTCGTCCACATCGTCGCCATCATCGTACATACCGATGCATTCGTGTGCGAAGAGAGGGGGCGCCTGCTCCACAACCTCTTCATCATAACCGAAAAAGTCGTCGATCTGACCTCCCCTTGCGGATGCGCTGTCAGGCCAGATCTCAAACTCGATCACGGGCTTATTATCGTCAGTTTATTTGCCTCTGACGGGGGTGGGAATTTGCTCACCTCTGCCTTGTCCAGCTCTCTCGCAGAATCTGCCACTTCGGCCGCCGTGTTTGCAACCTCATGGATGGGGGTCGAGGACATTCGGCGGTATCCAATCTGGCCAGCCACGTCATCGGGGACCGGAGTCTCTGGCTTCTCGGCGTTAATGAGAGCGGCAGAGTCGGCCACTTCATCGGCGATTGCGGCTTCGGCTGCTAGGGCGGTGACCCGAGCACACGTCGGAGGAGAAGGACCTTCTAGATGTGGGCTGATATAATTTGCTCGGTCGGCGCCGAACCTCGCCGTCTTAGGGGAAATGGTATCGTCGTCCGATGCATCGTCATCGTTTGCCTTTTTGTCGCGCTTGCTTGGGACGGCAAAGGGGTTGGACAGCCTGCTAAAGTTAGCAAAGCTGATGTCTACATCGGACGTGTGGGTTTGTCCTTCCGGGCTGGCTTGCTTTTCAGGGACATCTTCTTCATGGGCTTCCTTTTGAAGAGCTTCTTCTTCATGGACTTTCTTTCCAAGAGCTTCCTTTCCAGGGGCTTGCTGCTCGGGGTGCGGAATCTCCAATTCGTGATTTGTGTTGCCGTTGATGTCCGTCACGGTAGGCATTCCCTCGTGTAAAACCCACCAATTGCCAGGGCCGACACGGAACTTGTATTGGATTTTGGAGCCCGGCTCGCCCTCAACCTTTTGACTGAACGTGTGTTCCCCCTTGTCATCCGTGTCGTAGTCCATCTCGTGGGCTTCCCATGGCGGATCTGAGAAGGTGCCTGCGACGTACATGGGCGGCTGAGTGCCCGGTTTCTCGTATGTGATGGCAGCGGAGACTTTTGACGATGCCATAATTTGTGTTTGGCTGTGCTCACAATCCGACTAATGAGGCACGAAGTTCGCGGCGATGACCTGCGACGCTGGCGATGTTGTGGGAGAGATGGCGATGTCTAAAGCGATGCGATGGTCAGCGGATGGCGGGCTGCTGCGGTGGGGTCGGCCTGGGAGTTGTCACGGCTCTATCAGTAACGGGTGGGAGAGGGAAGAGGATCGACAGAGGACCCCCGGTCATATCAACGACGAGCTTGATATAGTTGTGGGATGGGTTCCACGGCAGCCCCATCCGATGGATAAGAAGACAGTTGGGGCCGTGGTGAAAGAAATAGGAAGAGCGTGGAAGAACTCACCTCAGTGGTGCCACAGGGTTGCAGAATCGCTGTGCCCCAAAAGAAGGCCCAGCAAACTGCAGTCGTTTCTGGGTCGCCGACAAGAACAGCTCGGGTGATGACGTGCGGGGAGGGGGATCAATTGGGAGTCAGAGAGAAAGGTGGCCAAGCTTGGGATGCGGGGAGGGAGCTTCTACTCAATTGTGTGCTCCGTACCGGTGGCCTTTTACTTTTCGGTGCTTTCCTTGGGGAGCTCGAGGTTGGAGGCCCCCAAAACATGGAAGGTAAGAGGAGGGGGAGCAGCGACTGTCTGGACTTATCCCCAATAACCGGCACAGCTTCCTCAATTTCTCGGCCGTCATCTTGAAGATGGCATCTTGCAAGTCGCCCTTCCATTCCTCCTTCTTCATCCCGCACTGGGCATCTTTGATGGCTGTACATAGTAAGTACCCTTATCACTGGGCGATGGGATGATTGCATGATGAGGTTGCACTTGCCCGGGCTCCAAAGGGTCATCAGGACCTAGCACCCCTGGGAATGGACAGTGCGGAGAACTTGATGAGAGCAGTGACGCAGTTGATGCATGTCCCCAACCTGTAGCGCCGATCCCCCGCAGTCCATCATCTCCACTGTGAATGGCAACCATCCCTCAACGGGCTGGGATGTTTACGCTGCAATTCTCGAAATGTGAAAATATTTCATCAGTACTCATAGTTGCTATGTTTCTCTACACCACTGGCTCAGCTGTGAGACGCTCCAATTTTTTGTTGCGCCTTGTATCACTTGCCGGGGGAGGGGTTGCAATTCTTGGCATCTGTCACATGCTTGTCTGGGTGAGAAGTCAACCATGAGATTTACCATCCAAATCTCTCCATGTTTGTGGGCTTAGGTTTCTTACCAATAATTGTTCTCCCGACTAGACATAGAGTCTTTGCATTGCATCAAGGTATCTTACAGGTAAGCTCCTCGAGAGAGTCGGGCGTGTGGCCTTTTATTTGTACAAGAGATGGCTTCATATTCGGATGAGGAAGGCGGTGGCATGGGGCAGATTGTCCAATCCATTGCCTGCCGGATATCTTGCATCTCATCCACTCTTGGGCCATAACCAAGTGCTCCGACTGCGTATGCATTCAAAGCTCAAAGCCCAACCACAAACCCTCCAACCTCGAACCTCGAACCAACGCACAAAGCCAACGAGCTCCAACCCGCGCGATCCACGTCAAACCACACCCTCCACGTGTAACTGCCTCCCTCGCCAGCCATGTCTCTCCCGCCCGAGACCATCCAGGTCAAGCGCAAGCGTGGGGCTGACAGCCCCCTCGACTTCCTTCGTGAGTACCCGACCCGGCCCGCCCGTACCCCAGACAGTTCAGAGAGGCCCTGGCCCTCGCATTCGGATGCCTTGCCTGTACTGAAAGGTGCCCCTGAATAGGTGTCGAGGGCAATAACAACAAGCGTGCCCGCAGCGTTTCACGCGACCCCGGCTGGGTATACCAACTCAAGACACCAGTTACCAAGAGCACGCCCACCGATTCCGCTTCTCTGCCCTCCATCCCTACCATTCAACGGACCCAAGAAGGAGACGAAAGCCGCCCCATCAAATCCCTGAAGAAGTCAATAAAGAAAGGATCACCCGTTGCCGCCGCCGTGGTAGACGATGACCCCGACCAGGGTGTTCGCCGGTTCCACCTTTCCAAGGAACAGTCGCTGGAGGCTCTAGCTGCACTTTCCAGGAAACGCCGAGGTGGACCAGCTGTCTTCGTCGAACGTAGTTTTAAAAAATCCAAACCAAGTCCAGAGCCCAAGACGCCACGCGAGCGAGAAGAATCCAGGCCTGTTTCCCCTGCAGATGGGCCGGCTCTCGCCGGTGCGGGCGCCGCTGCTGCTGCCCAACCACCCACCGCGGCGCAGACGTATAAGCGACCCGGCGCCCGGGCCCGCATCGCTGGCAAGACCAGCCTACCACCATCCCTCCTCAACCGCGACCAAGACGTCAACATGGACGAACTCGCCCGAGAAATGGAAGCTTTTGCCCTCTCCCAGATCGCCTCGAACCTCTCCAGAATTGAAGCCGACAGTGCCAAGGCTGCTGCCAGACGTGCCAATTTTGAATCATCACCCAACAAGTCCAGGTTCCGCCCAAAGGTGCCTGCTCAGCGCTGGGCCGAGCGCCACCCCAACCAGACGAAGACAGATGGGGTCGACGCAGCATCCGACCACATAGACTCTACCGACGACGACGACGACGACTACGTGCTCGAGACGTACGAGCGCGTTCCTGCGAGTCGTCTGCGAGATCAGGCGGTGCCGCCACACCGGGTTGGGCTCCTCGTGTTTGACAACGAGCCAGAGCGCGTCGAATTTTTCTACGGTGTCGAGGACGAGAGCTCGGACGAGTTCCCAGAGGATGAGGAGGATGAAAACGGTAAGTCACCGGGCCTGTCTGCGTCGTTCCGGAGTACCGCTAATGCGATTGGCCAGCTGAGAACCACTACACGGCAGACTACCCTAACGAGGAACTTGACTGGGACGATGAGTTTGACCGGAATCCGTACCGCTACGCTGATGGCGGCGACGGGCCTGGGATCGATGACGATGGTGGCGAGTCCAGTGATGAGATGTCGGACTAGATTCTGGGGAGGACCCGGACGAGATCGATGGGGACGAAGGGGATGATAAATGAGCAAGGTGAAGATGGCATGGACAAACGGCGTCCTGTGTTTATACCTTGTTGGGGCGACATTTTCCGTGGAAAAAGTAGGGATGGACGACATGTAGCATTTAGTAAGCGAACCTTGCGCAAGGAGTAGGATACCAACATAGCGAATGCTTTGCGAACCGCATTATATATGAATCCCATAGGCATTGTTGGTTCGCGAGAGATATTAGAGGGACGGGTCAATGCCCTCGACGAGAGAATTAATACCAAAATTGATAGCCCACGCCATGGTGTAAATACACTACTTGTACTATACACACTTTTTGCACTTCTTTCTAAGCGTATAGGCTTTTCTCTTTCGTTATGTCTCATTCGTTTTATGTCCTATCTCATCATATCCACCCTAAGCCCAAGTCATCGCCTTCTGTCCTTAGTCATCATTAACCTAGCTCCTTACATCGTCTTTGGTCGTAAATACATTTTCATCCCCTCGTCATCAGCCGTATTAGTACCTCCAGAGTTAGCAAGCCACATCGGCTCAGCCAAACCCAGCCAAGAAAATACAATACATTTAAATACAAAGAGAAAGAGAAAGAGAAAATGAACGAGAAAAGGAGAGAGAAATTGAAATTGAAAGCAAAGCAGCCCGCTAACATATCGTTACAGCTATTTACGGTTTTTCGTATGTGCCATGTCCACCCACAAGACGGCTTACAGCTTGGCCGTCCACCGCCTCGTCTCCCTCACTCTCTGCTCCCGCCTTCTCTCTGCTGCAAGGTACGTTAGCAGACACCCCCATGTGCAAATCACTCATCAGCACTTACCGGCTTCCCTCCCCTTGCCGCGATGTTCGGGCTGGATCCACCTGTTGGTCGGGTCCTCGTACTCCTCGGGGAAGATGGCGAGCAGCGGCTGGATCTTGTCCTTGCGGCACTGCTGCTCCTTGCACACGTACCGGAAGCCTCGGTACTTGCGCTTGCTGAGCTCCTCCTTGGGCTTCCGCGGCCGGCCCAGCACCAGCAGCCCGTCCTCGATGACGGGGACCTGCTTGTTGGTCCGGTAGTACTCGCACGTCAGAGCCCCCACGGTGCGGTGGATGGCGGGAAACCAGAGCATGTAGTGCTCCTGGACGACTTCCCAGCTGTAGCCGAGATCGACGACGAAGTATCGGATAAAAAACTCCTGTTCCTGTGTGTAGGGGGTGTTCTCCTTCTTCTTCTTCTGGGGCAGAGGTGCTGTCAATCGCTCGGGGTAGGGAATCAGGGTTTGTGACGAATCGGGCTGGGCGCAGAAATTGGACACGGACTGGCGACTGAGGTAGTGGGGAGTATTGTCATCTTCCCTGGCCGGCGGCGGCGTTGCCAGGCCCACAAAGGAGGAAGCCGACCCTAGCGACGCCTCTGGTTGGACCCAGAGGCTGGGGGTGGAGTTGCGGCGGCGGTTTTCCCGGTAGTCGTCTCGTCTTCTTTTAGGTGGTGGACTGGGGCGATGGTCTTCTCGGAGGTCGTCCCGTCTTCTCTTGAGCGGTAGGCTCGGGTCTGTGGTTTTGCGGGGCGGAAGTTGCGTCCAGTGGCTTGCTGGAGGACTGGGATACCGGGACTGGTTCTGGATGATTGGAGGCAGCGGCAGAGGCTGGTCACTCAGATTGGCAAAGGTTTGCGGGCCGTAGAGACATGTGGGAGAAGGCTGAGGCGTATAGTCGGGTGTGGGAGCCCCGTTCATGGGGGACCAGTTGGGCTGGCGAAGAGGAGCGGGAAGCTGAATCGCTGGTGAAGGGACGAGCTTCAGAAGTTCGGAGATGGGAGGTAGTCGAACTCCATGAGTTGCATCCGTCTCTCGCGGTGGTGTGGTGCCATGACTGGACTCCTCGGCATGGCTGCGGGGAGATGGGCTGGGTAGAGACGGTGTCAAGAGTCCGGTGGATCCGGAACCCGTGTAGGGGTGGTGCTCAATGGAGAGCTTGCCGGACGGCTTCGAGGACGAGTCCAATGCCCCCCGGCGTGAGTTGTCTTCTTGGACACTGACCATGGTGGAGTAGAGTGGTATTGGTAACAATGCCCGCTGTGGAGAGAACAGGAGCGATGTGAGGGTCTTCAAAATCAAAGCTCTCAGTCTGGGAAGAAGGAGAATAATCATGGAGAATAGGAGGACATGATACCAAAGCATGATGAGAGGGGAGCGGGAATCCAGACCCGCAGACGTCCTCGTTGATATATCTGACGAAGGGGCAAGGGGTAGCCTCGACGACGATCTTCGTCGGTTGTAGCTTGGTAGGTAGCACCCCCCCCCCGATGTGCTCCTATGCAGACGCGGGCTCATTTACAGGAGGAGAGAGCGGCTCAGCCAGAGATATCACGTAGGAACTGCCTACGTACAGTGTCCGAGGTACCCGGGTACAACAGCTCGCTAGGTCAATCACAAGGCGGCCGTCGTTCGGTTCGGGTGATATCGAGGCTGGCCAGACTGGGTGACCTGCATACCTAACCCTCGAGGACCTAGTCAATGTGCGATCTGGATCTGGACCTCGATCCCATCGCCGACAACGAACATGAACATGAGCGAGAGCAAAGACGAGTGGTTGAGTTCTATTGTGTCTCCATTTTCTGTTGAAGATCAAGCCGAAGGGGCGGTGAGCTGCTGTTGCAGTTGCAGCTTCCAGCCCGTCCGTCCCGTCTCTGTCTCTTGTCTCCATCTCAGAGGTGTCTGTATCGCAGATGGATGCCTTCGCTGTGAGAGTCGTGGAGCACACGGGTGCTAGACCCGTGGTGGGGGTGGTCGTTGACGGGGTTGGCTCCGACGGGGTTGTCTCTTTCCGGTTGCGCCTGCAGGAGTTTGAGCTGGGGTTGTCCTGCCAAACATGCATCTCAAGAAGTGGAGAGTGGCGAAGGAGGGCTGGACTGACGCCAACGGGAAGCGCCACTGGCTGATGGGGATAGCAATGTGATTTCCCCAAATCGATCTGGCCGAGGACTCGGGTGGTGTTTGCTAAGTCGGCCGGCGACCGGGGGGTGTCGGTCTCGTCGGCGATTGGCTCGGGGCTGGCTCCCAGGCCAGATGCCAGGGCTTTTTTTCTTGTCCCCGGGCATCAGGTGGTCCCTGTCTCCCTGTTCAGCCTCCTGAGCCTCGATCCCACGGACGCATGCCCTTCTCTGGGGAAGGACATCTCACCACTTTGTCTCACTGCCCCATCATCCTGCTCTCTGCCCTCAGCTTGATTCACCTGCACCTGGCGTGTTGCGAAACGAAAAACCACAAGGCTTGTCCCGGTGCAGACCAACTCTCTTGTTTCTTCTTTTATGCATCGGGGCATCGCCGAGTCAGAAAATTATGCTTTCGCGCCCCCCACCAAGACCAGCTTTCTCGGCCGGAAACCGAGAAGTGACTGATCACATTGAGGCCTCTTCTCTTCTCTTCTATGCAGCGCACCCCCGCCCCTCCCAGTCCAAGAGAGTCGTGTTGTGTCACAAATTCCATGCAGAATCGCTAGCCCGGACGCAAAGTCGCATCTCACTCCGTCGCCGTCGCTCTCTCTCGCCATCTCGGAGTTTGTGCCGTCGGCCATGTTTTTCATCTGGTATCGATCCAATCAAGTTCGGCTGCCATCCCTCTCATGCCCCACTGTTCGCTCAAAGGGCCAGCAACAGAACCCCTGGTTGGCTCCTTGGTCATGTAGTTCGTGATGGTGGCTGCCTCGGCCCCCTGCTGGATCTGGTGTAACTGATGTATGCTATAAGCAAGGCAGTCTGTCTGAAGATCTGCCCCGGGGATGGGATGGTGGAGTTACACGGCAGACGCCCATTTGATCCTCGGATTTCCTGGGAGCGTCTCGATATTCCCACGAGTCCTACCAAAAACATATAGGAGCCGCTGGCCGCGTGGGGATCAACAGGGACCGAGCGAACGAGCGAGACAAAGTCTTTCGTGTCTACACGCGTGGACTATCTCATTTATGCCTTGCAGCGATGATCGCGACGAGGGGCGACAGGACTGAACTCCGCAGAACCTCGCCCTATCATCGCAGACATCCAGGGCTAGGTACCCGCACGGTACTGTCGGCATGCTACAGTCGAGGACCCGCGCCCCCATCACCGCCATCCTTCTTGCTTCCACCCTTGCCCCTGCCTTCGACGACGACTCCCATCGACAGCCCCGCGTCCGTGATGCTGAGCAGCCCGCCAACCCCACCAGTCCCCTTGAACGATTCGTCCCCGGAAAAGCGCCTGTTGCCCGAAACACGTCAGCACCGCGCTGTCAACCCCATCCCCGAGTCTCGAGTGGTAGGGCAGAGGGGGAGCAGTCACTCACCAACCCCGCTCGGGACCCTGCGACAGATGCGAACAGTCGCTGTCCAGCTCACAATCCCAACCCCCTGCGACGCCGCGTCCGCCTCTCCAGTCCGTGTCCCCGATCTGAGGATCTGCGTTGCCTGCATTGGCGCGGTCATTCACGGAACTGCCATCCTCTGAGTGGTGGCCCCCCGTCGTCGACCCCGCCCCGGCTACCCCACCCGAGCCCCCCAGGCCCGACTCCTTCCGCCGTCGATAGACGCTCAGCCCGCACGTAAAGGCCCCAAAGTCCTCAACCCCGATGTTCTCCGGCATGTTGCCCGTCAGGACCCGGCCCAGCGCGATGATGGTAGCCGCATGCGAGCACAGCAAGATGGCACGGACGCCGTCCCTGTCGCACTCGGCCACCAGCGCCCGCATGGTGGCGGCGACGCGGTCGTGCAGCTCGCCTATCCCCTCCCCCTTGCGTCCTGGCACCACGGCGGGCGTGTAGGCTGGGTCGAGCATGGCGGGGAAGTGCGACGAGAGCCCCTCTGGTGTCTCGGGCACGGGATGCTCAAATTCGGCTGCGCCGTACCACTCGCCGATCCCCGTCTCTCCTCGGACGGGCGGCAGGCTTCGGCCCTCGCTCGCCGTGGCGATGGCGGTGGCGGTGGCCTTGCGCACGAACGGCTCGACGGTCTGCAGGCAGCGGTAGTACAGGCTCGAGTAGACGCGCTCGATGGGGGGGTCGACCGTCATCAGCCGCTCGCCGAGCTCTCGGGCCTGCTCGACGCCATGGGCTGTCAGGGCGGGGTCGGCTGGCTTGCCGGTGGGCGATCGGAGCATGGACGTGTAGGTGCCATTGGACGGGTCGACGAGCCAGTTGGAGCGGAACTGAGGAGGGTTCGTGTCAGCTAGACATTTCTCTCGCCGGGTCGCATGTAGCAGGCTGATGAAGCGCAGGAACCCGTCGACTGCCATGGCAGGTCAAAGACGTGAACGAGATTGTCGCCGACATATCTTGCACAAGACTCTGAGACTCCTCTCCGTTCACAACTAACATAGCTGGCAAAAAGTGTTCCGGGCCGACCGTGCTCTCGGCTTCGGGTTATTTCACCCCAAGCATCTGCTCCACTTTCTCTCCAGATAACCCAACCCAAGCCGGTCCAACCAAATCCGCGCCATCAACATCAATATTGGACGACGGGAAGGGAGAGATGGGGAAACAGCGGAGAAAAGCCCGAGACACCCAAGTCCGTCCAGACGGCCGTGCCTGAGCCAAACCCATACGAAACTAGTTCTGGAAATAGAAACACGCTCACTCGACCATGTGGCTGGCTAGGGGCTTTGGTGGGAAGGACATTGTCCATGGGGAAAATAGGAGACATGGGAGAGTGGGAGATGGGAAAATAACAAGGCAACGTACCCCGTGGCGTGTCACGTATATGACCTCGAGCGTCATGTTTGCTCTTGGTGGATATTGGTCTGTCTCACGGACGGGCTGGTTGGTGTTGAGGCTGTTGCTGTCTTTCTCGGTCCGCGGCTGATGATGCAAGGCACGCGGCAGGTCAGCTCCTCCGTGCGTGCTCCGTTTTGTCGTATGTTTGTGGGCAGGTGGGAGTAAGGGGGAGGCAATGAGTTGGGCTGTTTTCGGTGGGAAAAGAAATGGTGTCTGAGGTTGAGTTTTGGTGGTGCTGCGATTTTGGCCTCCCTGCCCTGAGCTGAGACCTGAGACCTGCGTAGTCCGTGTGAATATATGCTGTGTCGGCGGCGTCAAAGATGGTATGATATTCGCAGGAAGCTAGGCTTGGGTAAGTAGGTAGGTACCTAGGTATTGTCCCTAGGTACATATGGGGTGTGTACTGGTTCAGATGACGATGGAACCAAGGGGAAATGCGGAGATACCACCACATCGATGTGTATGTGAAAGGAATGGGTGGGAAATCACCTACTTGCCAGGGAGCTCGGCCCAGTTCGATATTCCCGAGTCGCGGTGCAGGAATATGTGCTTAGGGTTGGGCTGGCGGTGAGTTGGGATTTGTTATTGGGTTAGGTGTTGTTGAAGGCAGCTAGGGTGGCACGGATGAGGTGCACCGTGTGGCCGAGGTAAATTTACTGCCTCCGGGGCTGTCTTGAATGTGGAGAACCCTAACCCTGTGGTAGTGGTTGGTAGATGCCCCCTTTTTTACTGTGTTTGGTGGCGTGGAAAGAGGGAGAAGGGGGGAAAAGGGGCAACAGAATTTCCTTTGAGTGATGGGAAGTTGGAATGGCCCCTGACGGAGAGGCTTCGGTTAGAACAGGGAGTGTTTTGGCGATGATGAACTTGTCCACCACTCGGGATGAGGACGAATTACCTGCTGTCTTCTGATCTGGACTGGAAAATATACCTACATTCCAATAGGACAGAGGCTCACAGCTCTTATCCCAACCAGCCCTCATCACCGCTGCCTCAGCTTCACCTCATGCTCGCGCCAAAAGTTCCGGCAGTCCCTGTGCCCCCAAAACTCGACCCACCACTCCCCAAAGCTGTCCTCCACGTCAAAATCCACCCTGGCAATCCTCTCGTCCCGCTTGAGCCCGCAAATCACACACGCCTTTGGCGCCGTCACCGTCCCCGGCGCGACGTGGGCCGAAAGCGTGACGCTCAGCTCCGGCACCTTGAGCTGCGCCGCCCCGCCGTCCTTGTCGGCCGCGTTGGCCGCCACCACGGCTGTCCTCAGCCTGCCGACCTGCTGCTTCCACGCCGCCACCACCTCGGCGGCCTCGCGGTCCTCGCGCGCCGCCTGCGCCTTGTCCACGCCTGCGAGCTTCATGCCGCGCGTCTTGCCACCCGAGGCGGCCGAGATGGACATGCTCTGCATCAGAAACTTGTCGCGGTGCCAGCGCTGTTTGCGGCCGGCGATAACGCGGGCGGCCACCGTGGCAAGGGCGAGGTAGCCGCGGAGAAAGGTGGTGGTTGAGCTGTCGGAGAGGACGCGTTGTTGACTGTTTGGCCCGAGGCTGGACATGGGCTTGAGAAGAGAACTGCTGGCGAGGTTGAGGAGCTCGGGGAAGATGGACAAAATGATGGAGGGCGGGGGAATGTTAGTGGGAGGAGGTCCAGTTTGTTCGGCCGGGGCTGGAGCGGCGACAGCAGCCGAGGAGGCCTTGGGGGTGTCCTTTTTCTCGGAATCGCCCCATTCATTCCATTCCCAATCCGAGGTTGCGGCCACGGATGGTTTTGACGGGACGGGTTTTGTTTTCGCTTTCGGAGGCGCCGCCCTCTTAGTTCTTTGGGGCTTGTCCTTGAACTCGGCCCAGTCACTATCAAATGCATCGTTCTCCAGAGAGGGCCAGGCCGTCACGGGAGACGGAGAAGCCGATTTATCTTTCTGGAGCGTCTTGGGAAACTCGGCCGACAGGGGCGTCTTGACCTGAAGCGCCTTTGCTGCCTCGGGCTTTCGGGTCTGAAATGATCCATATGGCGACTTGGGGGCTTGCGGGTAGGGCAAGGGATTGCTACTCAAGGCGGCATCGGCAAGCACCAGGCCAGGAGGCTGTTTCTTTGGCTGTGCTGTGGAAGGTCTGGATTCGGACGACAGCAGGTCGATGGCGGACACTGCTACGACGGGTTTCGGTGGTGGGGGTACTGAATCAACCGTTTCAAAGTCCCCAAAGTCGTCTTCATCATCGACCATGTCGTCCTGGAGCTCAAAGTCATCAGCATCAAAGAGGACATTGGGGTCCGACTTTGGCTGCACCGGCTTTTGGGGCGGCTCTGCCCTCTTTGCCTTGGCCGTCTGCTCGGTTTTCTCCCACGAAGGCCGCTCCTGCCGGGGTTCCAGGGCCAAAGACGCCGCATCGAGGTCGATGAGCTTGTTGGTGAACATGTCTATGGTCGATGCTCTGATGATGCGAGTTCTGGCTGGGGGTGGTGCAGTCGTAGTCTTTGCGCTCGGAACGGCAGGGGGTGAAGGTTCGTCAACAGGGGCCTCAAAATCTCCCCAACCATCATCGTCCCCCTGAGCTGGCGAAGCTGCCACGACAGCGGGACTCTGGACGCTCCCGAGCCCACCAAGATCACCCCAACCTCCAGAGCTCTGGGACGGCTGCGGCTGTGGTGCGGGCCATCCCGCCCATGCCGCCTGGGTCGTTTGCTGCTGTGGGATTGATGACCATGGGGATGGCTGTGGGTGTATCTGGCCGGGTTGTAGTTGAGGGATCGCTGGAGAGGTGGCGATGAAGGAAAAGGGGTCAGTGGAGGGTTTGGAACGGGGTCCGCTGGGAGTAGACTGATTTTGTTGAGAGTTGGCCGCCTGAGATGGGCTCTCGAAAGCCGCAAAGAGATCGGCCGACATGGCGAGGAATAGGATTTAAGGTTGGGTTCGTGGGACTGTGTCAACTGTTCCACGGGTTGGACATGGCGACGTGGACGGAGGGACGGAGGGCACCAGTCTGTCTGTCGTCGACAGCCGAGAAAGCCGGGTTGGATGGATGTGGTGTGTCAAGGTGAGGTCAAGTCGCGTTGGGGGTGAAAACATGAGTCACTTTTCTTGTGCCTCTCAGGTCAATCCCGGCGACAACAGCTTGCTGGTCCTTGGGCACCCGAGCCTCGTCTCCCGAGAAGTTGTGTGGGTTTCGTGGCTGGCCAGAGCAAAAGACATTGGGTGGACAGCAGCTGGGCTCAGTGGGCTGCAGCGAGACAGCATGTCGTCGACAGGGGGAACTACCCCGACGAAGACGCGCTGATTGGACCACGGCTATCCACCCCACAATTCGCGCAGCTGTCCCCTTTCGCCCCCATCCAACAATCGGCCTTCCCGCCCTCTGCAACTGCAACTCCTGATTTGACGCTGCCGTCATCGTCAACCTTGAAGAAGAACTCGATAGTGACGCCCATAAAGAAGACCCCCCCCCCTTCCCCGCGGCCCGCTCCAAGAATTGAATCTGTCCTCCCCTGTCCTGTCGCTGCTCCTTGCCGTCTCTCTTTTCTCGTTCGCTGGTCGAAACATCCAACTCGGAGCGAGCATGCCATGACAACCATGAGGTCCTTTGCGGAACAAAAGTGCGTGGCCGAGAACATCCCTAGGCACCCATCCGGCTGAGAGACTCTCACTAACATGCTCCCAGGTCAAGATGGGACGAGACGTTGAGACACGGCACCGCCATTGCCGATCTCCAGCGAGCCGTCAAGTTCAACGGCCCCAGCAGTCCCTGCATCGCCGGATGTCGCTCTGTGTGCTGGAAAGCTTTCCTCCTCTTCCGCGATGCCCCTCTGGCGCAGTGGCCGCTTATCCTGGGCGAATCTCGTGGCATATACGATTCGCTGTGTGGACAGCACCTAAAGTTCATCCGCCATCCCGAGCTCCTCACGTCTCTGACCGTCGATCCCCTGGCCGACGACCCGGATTCCCCGTGGGAGACCGTTCGAAAGGACGAAGCCATCCGCGCCGAAATCCTTCAAGATGTCCGCAGACTGCCGGATGCGCCCTTCTATCACCAAGAGGCCGTCCAGACCATGATTCTCGACATCCTCTTTCTCTACTGCAAGCTGAACCCGCATGTGGGTGGTTACCGCCAAGGAATGCACGAGCTTCTGGCTCCCCTCGTTCAGGTTGTGGCCCAGGATGCTCTCGAGCACAGCGCAATCTCCCCCGACGAACTCCACGATGCCACCATGGCCGACCTCTTGGACTCGCGCTATGTCGAACACGACGCCTATGCCCTTTTCTCCCGCTTGATGGGCCGCGCAAGCCCTTTCTACGAAGTGGGATCAGGTGCTCAGTCCGGCATGAGTGATAAGAACATCATCGTCGAGAAGAGCAAATACATCCACGAAGTTGCCCTCATGAAGGTTGACCAGGAACTTGCCGAGCACCTCCGAAATATTGAGGTGCTACCCCAAATATTCCTCATGTATGTGCCTCTCTCCTCTCTCGCTCACGGCTTGCTTGCTGACACTTTAAAACAGCCGTTGGATCCGCCTGCTCTTTGGCAGGGAATTCCCATATGAACAAATGCTTGCTCTCTGGGACACGATATTCGCTTACGATCCCGAGTTGGATCTCATCGATCTTATTTGCGTTGCTATGCTGCTAAGGATCAGATGGACACTGCTAGAGGCAGACTACTCGGTCGCCCTGCAGCTGATGCTCAAATATCCGGTTCCACCTCCACCCCATGGACCTCACACATTCGTTGATGATGCCATCTACCTCCGCGATCACCCAAACGCTGCTGGCGGCGTGACACTAATTTTCAAATACACCGGGCGGAGCCCAACCGTCCCGACCCCAACACCCACAGCCCGACCGTCGCCGCCCTCATTCCAAGGCTTTGGAAGCCTACGCCAGAGGACCCTTGGAGCCAAATCGCCCCTATCGACCACTGCCGCCCGCCTCCTGCAGCAACCTGGTGGGGTCGAGGCCCTGTTCCAAGGTGCAACTAAGAACATGATGGAACGGGGAGAGAAGCTCGGCATCAACCAAGCAGTTCGGGATGCCGTGGGTGAGATCCGGCGAAACATGCAGGGTTTGCAAGAAGCTCGAACTCCGGCGAGGGGAAGAGGTACTTCCTTCAACGACACACGGCCAACCTCGATATCCGATTACTCGTCGACACTGGCAACTTTGGAGCGGAGGAACCACCGTCTCGCGGCGATGCTCGACGAATCAGTCAACAACCTCAAGCTCGTGGCGACTTCCGGATTGGAAGGCGATGCAAACAAGCACATTGAGGTGATTGAAGTCGCTGCCGCCAAAGTCCAGTTCGTCAAGGCCTGCCTGGAAGACTCAACCATCACACTCCCCGAGGAGGAGCTCCCGCCCCTGGGCGCCTTGAGCATATCAAACCACACTGAACTCCGATCACCGACCGTCGCCCTCGACACAACCCCTGTAATTATGACCTCGGCGGTTATCGACGAGACGCGGTCCGCCCTCTCGTCCCCCGACCGAGGGGCACACACGACCGGCCTCGCCACCCTTCCCGAAGAAGACCAAGGAGACCACCATGACAAGATGGACACGGACATCCCCGAGCCAAACACCAAAGCCACAAACGCCACCGACCCCCTGTCCGCCGAAACCAACCTTCTGACCCCCACCGCCGCCGTCCCCGGCCCCCCTCCCGCAGCAGCCCCACGCCCGCCCGGCCCCATCCCCACCCGCTCAACCCTGGCGCAGTCGTCTTTTGCCTGGATGCTCGAGCCCGACACCACGCTCTCCTCGGCCCACCATGCGCCTACCTCTCCCTCGGGCCGCCCCTCCAGCAGCGGCAACTCCGCGCAGCAGAAGAAGCGGCAGACAGCCAGCCGGGAGCGTAACGCCTTTTTGTTTGGGGAGGTCATCGCCCCCGAGGGAGCCGGGGGCGAGAGGAGGCCCTCAGAGGACGAGATCTTTGGGCTGCAGCCGATTCGGAAACCGGCGTGAGCCTGCACGGTGAGGTGTACATACGAGGGCTCTTTGGAGTCTTGGATGGTGATGGTACCGATATACCCACGGAAGGCGGGATTGTAGATTCATGGTATTCGTTGGTAGTATGGTGAATGGTAGGTTTATATTCCATCTACTACCTTTGCACTCCCTGGTGTCCAGTTCCTGCACCTGAAAGTGCAACATCCAAAGTCAAGAGCGAATGGGGGGGGCCAAGGGCAAAAATAATAAATAACATACAACACCAGGGATTCGCTGGTCGTCACCGACCCAACTACTAGTCTGGCGGTTACTGGCTTATCTATGGGAGAGCGGACGGGATCCCGAGTTTTCCAGTACCTATGGTCGTATGTGATTGTTCAGTTGTCAGGAGTTGGTTATATCACGAGGGTGGGAGACAAGGAATCTCGCGTATCACCACCTACTCCCTCTGATCAGACGTCAAGCCGGTGTTCGGTGTCTGTGAACCGGTAGGGCACCATGGATAAAAGCGATGCATACGTAGATATTTTCTTCTACTTGAAAACTACCTCGCTGTCTACAACAACAACTCATCGCCTTCCAGACCTATCATCATCTTGCTCTCGAGCCCCTCCCATGTATGCGACGCCGAGCGCCTGGTATCCCCATCGCAAACCCATGCCATGTCAATCTTCTATCGAGTCATCCACTCGTTTCCTCATCGCCTCGTCTGTGTCGAATAACAATGATAACAAAAAGCAAGCCCCGCCTTCCGATGGACCTTCCCTAACCCTCGCCATGCTGCTGCCATGCCAAAGAAAAAAAGGAGACATTGTTGACAAGGGAAGAGATATAAAGAGAGAAACCCGGCATGTCATGCAAAACAAAGCAAAAAATAAGGAAAGAGCCCGCCGTTTCGTGTCCATGCCACGATGAATGATTTTTCGCTGAGAAGTGTTTCCTCCCACCCAACCTATGCCGCCGTCGCTCCCAAGTCCAATCAATGATGGATCCCTCCACCTGCCTCTGTTCCTGGGTATCAAATACTTCAAAGCACGTGTCTGCCCCTTTTCTGATATCTCTCCATGTTCCCTCGTATCTCGTACTTCCGTCTCTTGCGCTCCTCCGTAGCTCATGATCAAATATTTCCAAGGGCTCTAAGCTCCCTGGCACCACTCGTGAGCCAGCACCTGCTCGATATCGAAGCGCTTCTCCACGTCTCGCTCTAGCATGCCCCGGATGAGGTCGATGCTCTCATCGCTGATGGTGTACGGCACGCGCAGATCGCGGTCCATAATCTCGTCGATGCTATAAAACGGGTTCTCCTTGTAGATGATGGTGTAGAGGAGGATGCCCAGCGCCCATACGTCCTGCTCCTTGCCGCCGTACGGCTTGCCAGCCAGAACTTCGGGGGCGGCGTAGTCTGTCACGGGTCAGTCAGTCATGTCAAGTGCCTAGAGCAAGCAGAAGAGGGACTCACCAATAGTGCCTACAAAGACGTCAAAGGGCCCGCTCTTAATGTACGTTGCGCTCCCGAAATCAATGAGCTTGATGCGGCCCTCTCCGTCCAGAATGACATTCTCATCCTTGATGTCCCGGTGGACGACCAGGGCTTTGGTGTGAAGATGGTGGATGGCCCGGACGACCTGCACAAAGATGCTGCGGCTCTCCTGCTCGTCCATGTTGGTGCGCAGCTCGATGTAGTCGAAGAGATCCATTCCCGGGAGGCCGTGGGGAACCATCTCGATATAGTAGTTCACGTCGTCCTCGAAAAAGTCCTCCATCTCGACAATGTTGGGGTGCCGGAGGCCATCCCTACGCAGGAAGTCAAGGACATGGATCTCCAACGGGACGGTGCCTAGACGCCGGTCCCGGGTCCAGGTGTCGACGAGGATGCGGCGCTTTGTGACGTACTTGAGCACGCACTTCCTGCCGTCGCTCCGATAACGGGCAAGCTTGACTTGTCCGTATGCTCCTTGACCCATTTCCTCCAGGATGACAAAGTCGTCGATGGTCTTTTTGCGTGTGGATTTCACAGGCTGCGCGGCAGTTGCCTCTTTGGGTGCCTCGGATGCCTTGGGGCCGCCAGTGATGATGGCCGTCGCCATCAACGCTGCGTCTTTGATTTGCCGCGCCAGCGAGGGAGCAACCGAAGCGTCTTTCTGGGGCTCTTCGTTGTCCGAGTGCATTTCCAATGGGGTGTGGGCAGGTGTCTGGCCAGGGGATGGTTGGCGAAGGGGTGTGGCTGTGCCCGATAGCAGCGGCGTTGCGGCTCCCATATTCGTCCGGGTGGCATGAAGATGTCGAGAATATGTGATCCAAAGCGCATAAACCATCTCGGTGACGCCAACCTGACCCATTGTCTGGCTAGAGCTGGATTCTGAATCGCTGGTGTCTACCGCAGCCTCTTCCGGTCTCTGCGCTTGCTTCTCGCTTTTGACGACACGCATTTGCACGTCGATTTTGAGTTCAGAACCGTCGCGGTGCCGGGCTGGTAGGCCGTCAGGGCGCAGGAAGCCTGTAGCTGCATCTGGTCGACCCTCCTTCAGAGCGAGAAGGGCAGAAGCTTTTCGGAACGAATGCTCTGGAACGACAATGCCGTCCACGAGTTCAACGCCTTCTTCCTCGGTCAGTGTGCGCAGAATCTTGTCAAAGTTGGGGACGAGATTAGTGATTGAGGTGCCGTCTGGATTTTCCCGACCGAAGAGTGCACCACAAAAAACCGAGTTGGAGCTTTTGATGGTCAGGGTTTTGGGAGAGATGACAATGATTCCGGCAATGTGAGGGAAGCTAGAAACGCGCAGTTCCTTCTCACCCTTTACCTGGTCGACGGTAGCGGGTATGTTGATTCTGTCGGAGTTGCGACAAGTAAAGTATCGGAGCTTGGCAACTTGTGCATAGTCGATGGCTCCAGTACGTGAGTCGAACCCTTGCCGGGGAATGCGAGGTATCAACATGCCCACATCGATGCCTAGTTCGAGCTTCTCATCGCTCCAGATTGGACCGAGGGCGCCCTGAAGGCTGGTGACGGCCCCTTCATCATCCACACCTAGCAACGCAACATCTTCGTGGATTTCCTCGAGCACCCAAATCAAGCCAACCCTCTTCTCCTTCACCCACAGGCTGGCCGATCCTGTGGCACCGTTGCGCTTCTGTTGAATATTGTCAGTGGAAGTCTCCATATAGCCATTTAGATCTTGCTCATACCTGAATCGGAACGACATCTCCGCACAGCAGCACGCCCCTAGATTTGTTCTTGTGGTGATGTTGTCCCGGTTTCGGCGGTTTGGGGTCGCCGCTGTGGATTGTAGCGGGTCGCCTGCCGTTCTTTGGGGTTTGGGAGCGAGAGCTCGGCTTGCTCAGCAGCTTCGCCGTGATGCCACCACCGCGAGCACCGAGAAGACCCGCGGTCCCTGCCGCCGGGGCCGGCTGAGCGATTTCGTTCTCAGAGCCGCTGCTTGCAGTTCCTGGTGATCCTCTCTGCAACTTGCGCTCCAACCAACCCCGTCTCTCCTCCTGAACAACCTCCAGAATGCCCATTTTCCGGACTTCCGCTTTGGTAACGCCAAACAAGAGACAGGCAAGGTCGTTGGCCGCCAGAACGGTCCACGGAGCCTTGGATTCTGTTGTGAAAATGGCCTGCGCGGCTGGGACCCACCTCGTAGTGTGGCCATGGGCGGCGGGAGGTGCGGTGGACTGCAGATGAGAATGGGAGGGAAAGGGGTGTATGTCGGAGGAAGCGGCCGGTCGGTCTGCGTTCCCGGGCTCCTGGGCCTGAAAAGGTCTCGCCATGATGTCAACAAGTTTCTGATGCATGGATACGTGATCGGTATCGGTCATTGTCCGCTTCATTCCGGTAGGTCGTCGCGATACCGGTGGGGATGTTTGAGCTGTGGTGCCACTTTGCGCCGTGAGACCACTCTCGTTCGTTGGTGTCCTAGATGAGCCCTCAGATTCCACGCCTTCGCCGGTCGGATGCTGCTGCCCGGCGCCGTCACCGAGTTTCGGTCTCGTCTGCGATGGCCGCTCCATCTCCCCGGCAGCGGAGCTGGGCAGAGCTGCGCGATCAATGGCATCCGGACTCTCTGATCGCGGTGCAAACTCAGCGTCAAATACGTTCTCCCTTGACACCACGGCCGGCCCACTGAGTGGACCATGAACAACGGCAGGATCGCCCCCCGGCAGATTTCCGGCGCTGACCAGTTGGGCTGTTGCCAAAAGATCTAGCACATGCTGTGTTTCGACGTCACCCGCGGCCCGAGCCTGGGCGCTGGCAAGTCCTGCGCTGGCAGCCGACCACCCGACGCGGTCCTTCATGAACTCCATGGACCTCTTGAGCACAGTCTGGCGGTTGTGTAGAAGGTCCTCGGACTGGTGGGCAAAAGAAAATGAATGCAGCGATTCTGATGGAAACCGAGAAAGGTCGTCGGTGAAGACCGGAGAGCCGGGGCCGGGGGATGGCGCGGTCCCTGACCCGTGGGCGTCTGCCATGACAGTGAGGGAGGCGGATCGCGAGATGGGGCCGATGGACGAGTTCCTACTGGGGGCGCGCGTCGGGTTGTGCTGCTGGCGAATTCGCCTGAGGCCTGAAAGACCTAATCCATGGTCATGGTCGTACATGATGGGACTTCTGGACAGAGAACGGGGTCAGCGCCACTCGCAAAGCGGCGGAGAGCAATACAAGCCACTCCACGTCCCCGAGCTTCGAATGTGAGGGGCATCAACAGCCCCTCCGTCCGGCGAGGCTAACCTTGTGACACTATCATGCTCGGCGGCCGCGGCACTGGCATCAAACGAGAATCGGATGCGGGACCTGGACCTGTCCTGGGGGCTATCTGAAGTTTCGGCTATGCTGGCCAGGTTTCCGGTGCTCCTGTTCTTGGGGATCTGGAGGCTTGGGGCAAGCGTGCCATGATCATTGTCGTCGCAGCCTTGATGTATTTCGTCGCCTAGGGGTAAGAGGGTCGTGTCAGCGCCCGCAGTGGGAAGAGCATGCCAGTGCACCGCCAATACGCACCATTCTCCCAGTTCCCCCCATGTATCCCGAGCATAATTGTCCGGAGGAGGGTTTGGCCGAGCTAGGCAGTGTGGATGGCGTCCTTGTCTAGATGCAGGGGACGGGAGGTTGGCGTCGAGCTCAAACAAGCCGCCCTCGCCGAGAGAAGGAAATCTGAACTGGTGCGCAACGCCGATGACGAGCAGGGTGGTTGGGTGGGCGCCCAGCAGCCCGAGATCGGTATCCTACGCTGGAAAAGCTCGTGGTGGTGCACAGGACACCAGGATATATTCGGGTCGGGCAGCTTGTCGAGGCTGTCGTCGGTCTGAAGTCGCGATGATGGTGGGGAAGCGGGGGGGAGGGGGGGGGGGGTGGAAGGTAACAAAAGCGAACCACGTCAGCTATGAAGCGCTGTGTCGTCTGCACTCCGGAGTTTGCGTCAAATTTGTCCGAAATCGGGACTTGCACTCAATCTTGTCGGCGATCCGCGCCCTTAGGGTTCGGGCTGTCGATTGTCGAGAGCGAAAGCAGGGAGCGGCAGTCGTCGTGGCGGATGGCGGAGGCTTGAGAGGTCCGCGCCAGTGTTGAGGAATTTTGCCCTTCCGCTGGTCAAGTCCCAAGTCAGCTCCTCCTCAGAATTTGGCGGGAGAGGGCACGGTCTGGAAGCACAGGTGACGGCCACTGGAAGAGGTGGGACGGTGGGGGGTTCTGCCGAGGCGACGGACACGGCAGGCCGTTCATCCACAGGGGTGCCTGGACTGGGTGGAGCCCCGCCATTCTTTTGGGGGACAGTCGCGCTTGGGCAGGAATGCTGTCCTTCTTTCTCTGTGACCGCCGCGTTTGGTTGCGAACAAACCAGTCAAATACAGACATGCCATGCCCCCAAACCGAAACCTGGAATTGTACCGAGCCAACCCGAACATCGTGAAGCTCTACCAGCCCTCAATAATCGAATGCCCCCATCTTCAAAGTAGGTACTCGTCTCGGTGCTCATGTCCACGACAGGGCCCCTACCACTGCATAGGGCATCGGACCCGTTCATCCTTTCCGGCAACCCGAAGCCATTTATTATTTGCAAACACCTTGGAACTCCCGCCACATCCCGCGGCGACATCAAAGCATCGAGGCGTCGCAGTCCACTGTCAGATGCCAAAGCCCTCATCGGCAGGTTCTCGTCTCAGCACAACCACCCGCTGCCATGATTCGGAGCCCAATACGTCCTCCCTCGATAGGGCGCGGGGTGACTTGACAGGGAATTGTGCAGCTACACCGTCAAAATTTATCATCACTCACCACCGATGCGGGGTTGGGCTGGTTGGGCTTGTCCCTTAACTCGTCTCTCCTGACCAAAGCGTCATGGGAAAGGTGTTGTCTCGCCGTGTCCCATAGGCCTCAAAGGCAACGGGCCCGCCTCGCCGAGGTTCCTTGCTGTCGACGAGGGGGCAATTGCGTGTTCCCGAGGGCAGAATCAACCAAACACACCACGAGTTGGTCATCCAACACAGCTGCAGGGTCGAGATGTGCCCGCTTCGGCTGCCCGATAGAAGAGGGGTCCAGATGATGCGGGTCATCAGGCCTTCCACCCCCCTCTAGAGTCGCAAACGACACGTGCTTGCGGCAGACTGCAGCAGCAGCAAGCCGTGAGCTGTGAGCCGCGAACGACATGGAGCCAGATGGTTTGTCACCATGAGCCCCATCAACCGTCAACTCGGGGCGTGAAAAACTGTGCTACCATCGGGTGGTCCGGGCCAGGGCTGAAGAGGGCCGGCCTACTCATCAGGACCACGTAAGATTCCAACAGTTCTAGTTTTCAGAAAGAGGCAGCGTTCTCCAGAGTCCGGACCATCTCCATCAACTGTCGAGCCGAAGGGCAAGGGTTCCCCGCACTGCCAGCCTCTCCGACCCCTCGCTGAAGCGCGGTTCCCGCGGGCTGAAGAGGTTCCGGGAGCCGGCAGAGCGGGATGGAAAGCCAACCACCCGCTAGAAGAACGGCCGTTAACGGTATCCCGGGAGGGCCCACTTCGGCTCGCCACCTGCGGGACTCAGGACAGACCGCCAACTAGGACCCTGTCAAGGGTCTTTCACTCGTCTCGCAGTCTCGTGAGGCGTGTTTGATTCTCGAGCTGTTGGCCCTGGTCCTGAGAACCATTGTTGGCCCCGGATATGTCACATGGCCAAGACGAATAGTTGTCAGATGAGCCTCGCCCACCGCCATTGCGGGATGCGGTGCTCTTGTCACCTCGCACAGGGACGATCAGATCAAATCTTGGCATCTGTGTTTCCCCGAAACATCAATTTGTCTTTCGAGGAGCAGTATTCAAAAGAATTACCCAGGTGCAGGATTCACGGGTCCGACAGATGGACATCGCCACGATTCATCATCTGTGGCGGGGACCTCGGGCAGCGTCGCGGTGGTGGGCCTCGACTGATTCAGCAACAAACACAGCCCGAAATGCCAAGTAGGATCACAAATATTCACCAAGGCATTGGAAATTCTGGCGACAGTTCTATGCAGGTTTTCTTCAGGATGATCAATGGATCAGAACACCCGCTGAGGCGGGCCATCCTGTTTCGGGGCCTCGGGTCATGGTGTTTGAGCTCAAAGGTTTTGCGGGCCCCAGGCCCTTGGATCCCTGCGATCCTCTTTCTTGGAGATGGAACATGGAGGGTGAATTCAGACGGCCGGTAGAGGACACGAAGTTTCCACGGCCAAGTCAGAATACCTATTGCCGCCGTCAGGTGTCTCTCCGAAGCCGGGCGATCTTCCGAATGGCGCCAACCCCAATGAATGCGGGGTGGTGCTCGAATGGGGTCAGGGGGCGCAAAAGATGGAGGGGCAGATAAGATAAGGGTCATTGAGGGGTCATCCCCCGTGCCCCCATGAGCCCTCCATTCCCCCCAATCGTCCCGGCCAATGGCAACCACAATTAGTCCAGGTAGTCACGAACAGCTTCGACATGGAAATACCTAAGCTCCTACACAGTAAGGTAGGTAGTCCTAAGGCGAAGAGAGACTTGTTCCGAACATGGCGCAATGGGTGCCGACCGGATGCCCATCTCGATAGTGGGCGACTGAAAGCCCTCTCGATCCCGACATGTCCCTTCCGGACAAAGTCCCGACCATCACGTCTCAACCTATGCCCCACCACACGGCGGGGATTGAAACTCAGTCCCCTTGCCCGTGGTCGTCAGGTGGCTGTCCATATGGCTGGAGGCGGGCGAGCACATGCGGTAGACGGCAGAAGTGTGTGTACCTAACCTTAATGCACCGCAACATGCCATGGAACTCGGGTTCGTGACTGGTATCCGTCAAGTTGGTTCGCCTGACGCGAGGATGAGTTCGTTGAACTGGAAAGAAATAAATCGGGGGGCTCCTCCGCTGTGTGGTTGACCGCCGCCTCCTTACATTGCCCTCCTCTCCCTTTTTGCCACTCACACCAGCAACGCCTAATAACCCCCGTTCTCTTTGCTTTGTCGCTCCCGGATTGCAAGGCTCGAACTCCCCGGAATACCTCCCTCCTGTGATGGGCGGGGGTCAGCATCCCACGGAAACCGGCAAGCCTCCAAACAACGTCGCACACGTAATTCGGAGTTCCAGACGTCGACCCGTCTGGCCATTGCTTCTTCTTTTTGGATAGCCGTGAGCGACCCAACAGCGCAGCCAGCCCCAAACGGACATCTCTTGTGACACGGCACACCACAGCGACCGCGCAAGCAGAGCATGGCGTAGCTCGCCGGCATTGCAAAACCTGAAAATATACGATACTAAAGCCGATAAACCGGTCTTCGAGCATCTCTTGCCCGGACCTGGTGTCGGACCCGGCAGCCACGGCAACCTTTGATTCGGTCAACTTGGAGATCCCCCGCTTCGACGGGATCGTCGCCGCAAAATACCCGCGCGCCGTGAGGGGTGAGCAAACCAAAAAGGAATTCCAGACCCGGAAAAGATACGTGATAAACAACCTTTTAGCACCTCAGCAACAACCTCTTGCGTTGGGGGGGGGGGCACGGGTAGCCAACCAGCTGCTGCGCTGGGCCTTTCCGCCACCTGGTTCCGGGGTGAGGTGCATTGCAGACTTCGATACGGAGCCACGAGCGACACGACCAGCTTGGGCTGATTCGACGTCTGGATCTTTCCCTCTCTGGCCTTTTGGTCGCATTGACCCTGCGTCTGGATGGGGTTCGAGGAGACGGACTGTTGATTCTAGGGTCCTCTTGTTCCTGGCTGCTAGTTGCCAGGGAGCCAGGATCCTGTCCCCTTCCTTTTGTTTTCCGCTCGTCCTTTGTTCCTGCTCGAACTTCGGTCGCACCTTCGGCGGTTTCCATGCCAGTCCTGCCCGTCCTGGTTGCTTGTTTGCCATCGGCACGACCAGCGACCCCACCCCACCCTCTCTCGCAACCGTCCACACCCACACACCCACCCCCCCTCCATGGTCCAGGATAGCACCATTTTTCGTCGCTGACACCGCCACCAGCCTTCTCGTCCCTGCACGCTTCGCCGGCCCGCTGGGCGGAGGTGGGCTCTGGGCTCTGGGCTCTGGGCTCGTTGAGGCAGAATAATCGCCGCATATCTCTGCTCGACCTTCCCTTCCACCCTTCCCCCTTCCCCCTTCCCTCGACCGCATCCTTCCACCTACGGACAGCAGTTGCACAAACCGGCCATTCCCTCTTTTTTCCAACAACCCGCCATTGGCAGCCACCATGGCTGACCTCAACGCAACCAGCCATCCTCCATCAGCCAACCGTCCTCCGTCACCGACGCTGCTCGTCGATGTGAATACCGTCGTCCCCTTCCCGCCCCTTCCCGATGTCATGGTGACCGATGGCGATGCCGGTGCCAGCTCCGCTGCGGAAGGGGGTGGTGGTTACGGGGCTGGTCCCCAGCAGGCAAAGAAGAGCAATCGCCAGCGTCTGCTCCGGGGCCTGCAGCGCATCTCGTCGTCGCCTTCCCTGGCCCTGAGCCGCCCCCGAGCCTCAAGCAGCCCCTATCCGAAGCATGGCACCCTGTCGTGCGTCAGCCTGGCCTCCAGTTCATCCCCCTTCGGCCAACCGAGTGTTGGCTCGTCCTACTTCTCTCACATCTCGACCACCGACGGAAGTGCCCCGACTTCGGTCTCGGGGAGCTCGACTCCCGCGACGCCGGGCTGCGACGATGACGAATCCACACTGGCCATACGAAAGGTCAAGCACCTCGTTACGACCTCAACGGTCGCCGCCCTGCCCGTCGACATAAGGAAAAAGACAAGAGTGTTCAACCTGTGGGCCAGTATGCCGTACGAGATCAAGATACACGTGCTCTCGTTTCTCCAGCCGAAGGAGCTCGTCCGCGTCTCGCCCGTCTCCCGCGACTTTTACAAGACGTGCTTTGATGGCCAGCTGTGGACATGCTTCAACGCCTCCGAGTTCTACAAGGAAATACCGGCCGAGTCACTCTCCAAGATCATCATCGCGGCCGGGCCCTTCATCAAGGACCTCAACCTCCGGGGCTGCGTGCAAGTCGAGCAAGGCAAGCTAGCCGATGTCGTCGTCAAGGCCTGCCGGAACCTCATCAACGCCACTCTCGAAGGATGCCGGAATTTCCACCGGTCGTCCTTGCACACTCTGCTCAAGAGCAACCAACAGCTGGCCAACCTCAACCTGACCGGCCTGACGGCGGTGACCAACGTCACCTGCAAGATCATCTCCCAATCCTGCCCCCATCTGGAGACTTTCAACGTCTCATGGTGCAAGCATATGGACGCTCGGGGCATCAAGATGGTGGTAGAAGGATGCCCCAGGCTGACAGATTTGCGAGCTGGCGAGATCAAGGGGTTTGATAACCTCGATGTGGCCCAAGCCATATTCGAAACCAACAATCTCGAGCGGCTTGTGTTGGCAGGGTGCACCGAGTTGAACGACGCCGCGCTCAAGACCATGGTGCACGGGGTGAATCCCACGATCGACATACTCACAGACCGACCGGTAGTTCCCCCACGGAAGCTCCGACATTTGGACCTGTCCCGTTGCTCTCAGCTCACTACACCGGGCGTAAAAGCCCTTGGATATAACGTGCCCGACCTCGAAGGTCTTCAGCTCAGCGGCATCACGAGCCTCACGGATGATGCCTTGGAACCGATCCTTAGGTCGACCCCGAGACTCACCCACCTCGAACTCGAAGACCTCAATCACCTCACAAACAGACTCCTCTCCGAGCATCTCGCTAAAGCCCCATGCGCCCCGATCCTGGAACATCTTAGCATCAGCTCGTGTGGGGACCTCGGCGACGCCGGCATGGTTCCCGTTTTCCGCCACTGCACAAATCTTCGCAGTGTCTACATGGACAACACGCCCATCAGCGATCTCACGCTCACCGGAGCAGCCGCCATGGTCCGTGAGCGAGACACCGTCCATCCCCTGCCACAAGGATCTCTACCCCAAGTCGGCCTGCACATGGTAGTCTACGACTGCACAAATGTTGCATGGTCTGGCGTGCTCGAGGTGCTGAGCAGGAACACGGGCAAGATCTGGCCGGCCATCGGCGCGTCGGGGACCGCTGGCCCACCGAGTGAAATCATCACGCTCAAGTGCTTCTATGGGTGGCAGATGACGGTTGACGAGCACACCAAGCGGGTGCTGCGTGGCGATGTGGCATCGGCGCTGCGTCTCGAGCGCAAGTGGGTGGATTACATGCAGGCGAACGAGGAGGTGGGTGCCGGGGGTGCCGGAGGCAGGCGGAGGAGGAGGAGACTCCGCGAGACACAGCAGGTGCATGCAAACGAGGAAGAGTTGGCGGGGGCTGCTACGGGGAGGAGGAGAGCGAGGACAGCGGGGTGCTCGATGATGTGAGGGGCGCATCAGAGACGGGTGGCGCGGATTTCTTATGGATGCGATATGGGGAGGAAGTCAACGAAGCAGGACAATCACGAAGGAATGAACGACACAGATATAGGTGGGCGGCAACAGCAAGACGACGACAAGGGTACGGACGGCGGGGTTTGATTTCAAGAGTCATTTTCATATCTTGCGGCTATTTTGGGCATTGCAGTCCCCATGGGCAACTACATCTGAGCGTTGGGAAAGAGGCGGAGTACCTGGTTGAACGCATTTCTTTCGGAGTTTTGACGGAGCGTGGGCGTGGCTTCTACATTGTATTTTGTTGATTTGGACTTGGGTTTATTTTCGCTGTTGGTCCCAGGCTGGACTGTTCTTATCATGGCGAAGAGGGGGGGCATTGTACAATCATGATTCGGCGGTCGTTGTTACCATCATCATAGCTCTTCTGTTTTTGACTAGCCAGTCGGTCCGTTCTGGAACGAGTGTTGATATTTACTCCGTACCATGATCTCGGATTGTCCCTACCGCCGTCGCTTTTTCGTGCCCCTGGGGGCCTGGTGGTTCTTGGATTCAGAGGCGCACATAATTTGTTGAGTTCGATGTGCCGGTTTCTTCTGTGTTGTGTGTGGATTATAGGCTCCAACCTTTCCACGAGCCTGCTCCTTTTTAGGATAGTGTGTGTTCTCCTATTGCTAGCAATCCAGGAGCTACCAGATTTGTGTCTTGACTGACTTGAGTGAGTGAAAGACTTTTAGCACCAAGGTGACGTTTTCCCTGGACCTAGGTAGTTCGGGAGCGCTCTCTATATCGCCAACTGATATCTCTTCTTCTCTTTCAATGCATTCATAGTGTAAATCATAAGCGCGCAGTGTTCCTTCGATTTGTGTTCAATATATTCGGCGGGAGAGGGATGGCTGGAAAAGGGGCATGTTTACTTCTGGGGCTGGGGAACTGGGGCAACGTCCCACGATGGCTACCTTGCTAGATTGGCGAGCTAAAAACTGGCGAGTGAAGCCTCTCTCCCTCTCTGTTTAGTATGCGACACTCTCGGCAATACCTTTTCAGTATCAGGAACCTCTGCGGAGAGATGTCGCCTGGGAACTGCCCCCCAAGAGCCAAGCCCACCGTCTTGGCGTTGACCACGCCCATCCAGGCGCATTGGGTATTTCCCACGTTCAGAGATTTCTCTGTGATATTGCAGACCTGCGTCTGCTCATCCTGCAGCCGGGGACGCGGCGGGATCGACGACATACTGCCCGCTGCCAGACCGGTGTGCACTCGAGAGCCTGTCGCGGCTCGCGGCCCCACAACCCCGATAGGCCTTCCGGAACGGCTGCTCACCCACCCTCTCCTCCCAAACTTTCGACTTCGCTGGTCGATTGGCTCCGAGAGGCCAATGCTTGCGGGAAATGCGTCCACAAGAGCACCGGAGTCTTCTGCAGTAGCCGCGTCGTTTATGCGACCGGCGACCCGCGTTCAGCGAATGGCGGAGCACGGCACGCCGAATTGATACTTGTTCTGATCTGCGACGAGGTGGTGATGGGGGTTGTCATGTGATATTGGCATGCTGCCATTACCGCCCGCGATGAGATGGACTTGCCGTACTTTGCTCAGTACTGGATGATGGGCCATGTCTAGGGCAAAGCTGTAACAAGGAGTGGGATGGGTGGTTCTTTTCGACGCCTGGTCACTGACTTGGTTGTTGGCAAAGTCAGAAGACATGCCCCTCCCGTGCGTCTGTCACTCTGTCTGCAAATACGACATCTGGCGGCATCGAGAACTTCTCCTGGAAGATACCCCGCAGCCTTCAAGCAAAGCATGCGACTGAGAACAGAGTGACCAGGCCCTTGTCAACGAGCAGGCTGCGCAGCTGCATCATTGCGACGCCGGGATTGTGCGAATGGCTGGAAGTTGACCGTGATGGACCATTGAGGTGCAGCGGACCAATCGAGGCTCACTCTCGCAATTGGGAGTCTTCGTTGGTCGAAGAGTTTTCAACATCTGAATCATGTTGTCTGCCCTGTCGAGCTGAGGGAGGTCAAAGACATTCCGTCCCATCTGTCCGTTACCTAGCCGCCGTTGTCAACCAGCCATGGTAGGGCTGAGGCTAGGTCCCGTCCCCGTCCTGGTGTTGGGTATTGGAAGCCGAAACTCCGACGATCAACATGCCCATAGCCACGAGGACATTTTCCATGTCACGAGAAAAAGGAACAAAGAAAGGTCACTGCCGTTCCCGGCGAATGATTGTTCGACGGCGAGAAGAGCCACCCCATTGACTGGCCAGTCTGTAATCTAAAGATTGTGCAATTCATTTTTGAGCGACCAGGCCAGCCCGCTTTGATATTCATGTCAAGGGGATCTGGTGATGCGAATGGGCAGAGAAAAAAGTTCGAAGGCTGGGCTGGCTGCAGGAGAGAAAAAAAAGAGAAAGAGGCTGCCGACCTAGTCCTGACAGGAGAGCTCATGTGGGGACCTGGGAGCTTGGGCCATAAACTCACATGGGCAACCCACAGAAAGAGTGGGCCCGCCTAGGGCAGGGGCGGGCATGCCCACTTGCCTCAGATCCCCTCATCAGCTTCCACTCAGTGCCCGTTTGAGAAGATGTAGCAATTCCCACCAGGTTCGGATTGATTCAGCATCATGACCTAGTGAAAGAACTGGGAATGAAATACCCCAAGCCGCTAGGTGGTTTATTCATATGGACAATAGGTAGTGAATACGTCTTCCAGCGGGGCTCCACGATGGGTATTGTGTTTGGCCAACATTTTGTGCCAACATTTTGACCTGGCCCCCCATCCCAAGAAGAATGAGGAGAACTGGCGGCGACTTTCTCCCACGACGCGCGACCTCGCATGGCTCGCGGGATGGAACGTTGGGTTCCCTTTTGTCCCCAGCCTCTGCCCATTGTCCCAGTGCCCGCCGGTGGCACACTAGCTCTCTAGTGGAGGGCCGCCGACAGCCCGCTTTGAAAGTTGGGACGGTCTCTTCTGCCATTCCTGGTTTCTTGGTCACTCCGCCCATCGCCAAAAGCTTCCCACCTTTTTTGACCCCTCCTGCATTTTCTCTTCCTTTCACCTAAATTTTCTGGTGACTCTCGCAACCTCAACCCTCCCCGACTTCCCTCACCCTCCGCCCGACTCCCTCCCCACAACCTCTCTTGGGCAGCCTCATTCCCCTCGGCCCTTTCTCACCCCCCCCTCCCTCCCACCGACTTCTTCGCCCCCGATCCCGCCTCTTTCCCCCCGCAACGAAATCCCCGGCCACAGGCGATTTCTTTTTGCTTATCTCACTGTCGGTATCTCTCGCTGGCCCGCCTGCCCGCCCAGAGCGACCTGACCCATTCTAACCCCGCCCCCAGGTCAACACCCACCAAATAGTAGCAACCGCCTCCCGCGCACCGATTCCATTGGCGGCCCCGCTGCGCCTTTCCGCGTCGTGACCTCCATCACCTCCAACTGTACGTTGCACATGTCCCCCCGCTTCAAAGTTGACGGGACACGCTCGCTATAGCGCACTCCCTCTCCTTCCCCTCTGTGTTCAGTTCGTCATCTGCGCTTCGGTGCGAACTACCACGGCTGGGACTTGGAGAAGGAGCATCGCAAGAGCTTCCGAGAGCCACCTCTTCCCGTCGATCCTCTTTCGTCCCCAGTTCCCATCTCTCCCCTCTCCCCTCTCCCCTCTCCATCAACCTTCTCTCTCCCGCCCATACATGACGACTAATTCTCTCCAAGCTTCCCCAACTCGACCTTGTCCTGTTGTTCCTTGTCTCCAAGCCGAGCAATCCACCCCGCCTCTCGCGCGTCCCTCCAACCGTTTCGCAAATACCCAAAATGTCGTCTTCTCAAGAGAACCTCGCCAATGGCGGCGACATCGCCGACTCGCTTGACCAGCTCAAGCTCAGCGACAACGAGCCGCGCCTCGGTCCCGACGGAGAGCCCGCCCCCAAGACGGAGGAGGAATATGCCGTGGCCAACCTTACTCTGAGGGCCATCGTCTCCTCCAAGGAGGCCGGTGTCATTATTGGAAAGGGTGGCAAGAACGTTGCCGACTTGCGCGACGAGACCGGTGTCAAGGCCGGCGTCAGCAAGGTCGTGCAGGGTGTGCATGATCGCGTCCTCACCATCACGGGTGGCTGCGAGGCCGTTTCTCGGGCCTATGCCGTGGTCGCTCGCGCCCTCCTCGAGGGTGCTCCTTCGATGGGCATGGGCGGCGTCCCTCAGGGCAACGGCACCCATCGTAAGAAGACTCCCATAAATTACGCCGTGGACACTATGCTGACCTGACATCTCGCAGCCATCAAGCTTCTCATTTCGCACAACCAGATGGGCACCATCATCGGCCGACAGGGCCTCAAGATCAAGCACATCCAGGACGTGTCGGGTGTGCGCATGGTGGCACAGAAGGAGATGCTGCCGCAGTCCACAGAGCGGATTGTCGAAATCCAGGGTACCCCAGAGGGCATCCAGCGTGCCATCTGGGAGATCTGCAAGTGCCTGATCGACGATTGGCAGCGCGGTACCGGCACCGTTCTATACAATCCTGTCGTCCGAACCCAGACGGCCACGACGCCGGCCCCGGGCGGTGGAAGCAGCAACTATCCCCAGGAGAGGGCCCCTTATGGTGGCAGCCGTGTCACCCGCACAGGCAATGGTGCCGATTTCAGCAACGGCGGCCAGCGCCCGTTCAATCGCCGTTCCGATTCCGATGCCGCCTCCCGAGGCCCCCCCACGCATGACGAGAATGGCGAGGAGATCCAGACCCAGAACATCAGCATCCCCGCTGATATGGTTGGCTGCATCATCGGCCGTGCCGGCTCCAAGATCAGCGAGATCCGCAAGACGTCCGGTGCTCGCATCTCCATTGCCAAGGTAAGCCTTGCCCGCTTGCTGTGATGACATGGTCGATGGCTAACTCCTGTCGCTAGGCTCCTCATGACGAGACTGGCGAGCGCATGTTCACCATCATGGGCTCGTCCAAGGCCAATGAGACGGCCCTGTTTCTTCTTTATGAGAACCTTGAGGCCGAGAAGATGCGCCGTTCGCAGCCTTCTGGTCAGGGCTCGGAGTAGTACCCCGAGGAGGTCCAGAAGCCCCATTCTCGACTCTGAGGGTTCCACCATTTTGACTGTTGAACAGGATGAAGTGGTTGCCGGTTGCCCATTCTGATTTGTCGGGTTCTCGGGTTCGGGTCGGATTTGGGCAGCGCCCTTGCTTTGGGGTTATTTCCAGATCTGACTGCCGCAAGGCTTGTTATTTGGCGGGCGGGATATGATGTCACGACTCTTTTCTTATTCACAAAAAAGCATTTCGCTGGGGGTTTTTTTTTTCTCGGCCTAAGTTTCACTCACTCCCTCACCGAACCACACCCTCACCGAAACCGGTTTCTCCAGCGACCGCCTGTCAATGACACAAGTTTCCATCACCCCCGGGGACTTGGGCAGGCGGTCCGCTGTTCCAATCTCATACTTGGCTCAACCCGACTTCCGATTACAACCCCGACGACATGTTCGACCCCCCATCTCGATTCTTCATTACTCGCCATGCCTTCACCATACTTTCACTCTCGCAAATCTCGTATCCAGCCCACCACGCCCTGCTCGGGCTTCTCAGTTCTACGATACCGATACGACCGATAATTCCTCTTCCTCGCCTCTTTTACCCCTCCGTCGGGCCGGTTGGTGGATGCCCGCTGCTGTCGCGGCCTGTTTGCCTGTACAGCCCTCAGCTGGACAGGTGTGGTCTTTGCACCAAACAGATCTTAGGAAAGATGCCTTTTTTGAGGCCATCTAGGTGTAGACAAGAGCAGAATATACGAGCAATAGGTCAATTGGCTCTCTCCAGCTGTGATTCCATCCCATGTGATGTGTGAGATGTATTTTTGATCCATTCTGGGCTTGTGATTTGGTTGAAACTCCGACAACGGTTGAGACTCGGGGAGCTCAGGGTTCCGCCATGTGGTACCCCGCATCCGGGGGCAAGGGCCCAAAGGAATCCACCGAATAAAGTTAGGAGGGCAGCTACACAGTACAGGGCTGGTTAGCGCCGCCACTTGGCCCTGAAGCCACTGTCACAGTGTCAGGGCAGAACGCGGTCGCGAAGGGGGAAAAGCCACCTTGTCCGGATCAAAGACAACGACACGTCTCGACCATGGCAGCGGGAACCAGCTCCCACAACGTCCGTATCTGAGTGTTTTTTCTTTCTTTCTATTTCCTCCCTTTTTGCTACTCTTCTAGACGCTCTTTTCCCCATATCTTTCCCCTTCCTTTAGTGGGCTTGCGACACAGTTAGGGATTTCCTGACTCGAGGACCTCTCGACAATGGCGCGCACGAAGCAGGCGACGCCCATCCGGCGCGAGCCCTCGTCCGAATACATCAGCAAAAGCGATCGCTCGCCCAAGAGAATGGTCGCGACACCGGCCGAAGCTTCCCCCAAGGCCAATGGCGAGGCCGGCGGCGGAGCCGTCGCCCCCGCGCTGTCCACCAAGGAGGCCGGCGTGGTCACGCTCATCGTCGACGTCGCCGGCATCTACGCCTCGTTGTACGTCCCACGCCCCCTCCCCTTCCTCCACGAGACAGCAAACTAACCCCCCTCCCTCTCCGCAGCCTCACATGGGCCTACCTCCAAGAAAAGCTCACAACAACCAAATACGGCCCCGCCGGCGAGCGCTTCAAGTTCTCCGTCTTCCTCCTGACGATCCAATCCCTCTTCGCCGGCGTGGGCGGTCTCCTCTTCACCTACTTCAGCACGCCGCGGGGCCGGCCCGTCCCGCCCATGATCCCCAACCGCCGCATCCTCACGCCGCTCCTCCTCGTCGCCTTCACCAACGCCCTCGCGGCGCCGTTCGGCTACGCCGCCCTCGCCCACATCGACTACATCACGTACATCCTCGCCAAGAGCTGCAAGCTGCTGCCCGTCATGCTGCTGCACGTGACCGTGTTCCGCAAGCGCTACCCGCTGTACAAGTACGGCGTCGTGGCGGCCGTGACGGCGGGCGTCGCCGTCTTCACGCTGCACTCGGGCGCGGGCCGCAAGAAGGCCGTCAGCCACAGCGGCCAGACGGCGTGGGGCATGCTGCTGCTGGCGGTGAACCTGCTGTTCGACGGCCTGACCAACAGCACGCAGGACTACATCTTCCAGACGTTCCAGCCGTACTCGGGCCCGCAGATGATGGCGGCCAACAACCTGCTATCGTCGGTGCTCACGGGCGGGTACCTGCTGCTGAGCCCGTGGCTGGTGAGCACGCCGTTTGGCCTGTGGTTCGGCATGGACGTGACGGGCGGCGCGGGCGAGCTGGCGTCGGCGCTGGCGTTTATGCAGCGGTATCCGGCCGTGTGGAGGGACGTGCTGGGGTTTGCGCTGTGCGGGTGCGTCGGGCAGGTGTTCATCTGTGAGTCTTTCTCTCTCTACTTCTAGATTGCTGGAAACGTTGGCTGACTAGGTGGCGGCGGCAGTCCACACGCTCTCGACGTTTTCCTCGGTCCTGCTGGTGACGGTCACGGTGACGCGCAAGATGTTCACCATGATCCTCAGCGTCGTGGCGTTTGGGCACAGCCTGTCGCAGATGCAGTGGCTGGGAGTTGGACTCGTGTTTGGCGGGATTGGTGTCGAGGCGCAGATTGCGAGGAGCGAGAAGCAGGCCAAGGAGGCCGCGAAGAAGGCCGCGGCGGGCAGGAAGGGGGAGTAAGCGCCGAGGGGTCGAGGAGCGGATGCTGGAGAGAAGGGGGTGCTGCGGTGGAGATACCCGAGGCGGTGCAAAGGTCGAAGGATAGACTTATAAAGACAAACTTCAAAGAGCAAATAACTGTACATAGATAGGTCTCTTAAATATCACCATCCAAACCATAGATGCCAACTTACCGATTTCCAACCACTTCCCTTTGCGCAACCATCGATTGACAACCAACCTTTTGCAACCCAGCCAGGGGCCAAACAAATTGTAAAAAGTAAAAAAGACACAACAGGCAAAAAATAGAATGGTACTCTCCCGCCGGGAATTGAACCCGGGTCTCGAGCGACGTCAGGCATCCTCTTGGGGATGAGTTGACAAGCTCACATACTGACCACTATACTACGGAAGATTTTTTGCAGGTGTGTGGCACCCGTCGTAGTTTCTCGGCTGGTTGTGGAATTGGCAGTGGGTAAGGGACGATATGAAATGTGGATGCACCTGCCTGCCTGAAGAAAATGTGGGAATGTGCCGGCCATGTGGGAGTCCACTGTCAATGGAGTTTGTTGTGGATCTTCTCCCTGGTGGGTCGAAACCAGAAGCATGGGGGGGCATGGAGTTGATGACGACGGGAGCGTGATTCTGGGAAGAGTAGCAGGCCGGATCTTGAGTTGTTCTCATACAGGAACCTAGAAGCATGAAATATCTTGGCTACGAATCTGTTCCCTTCGTGTTAGACGGAAGATGTGTCCATCATCCACCCCCCAGCGAAACACCCCTCGCCCAGGTCGTCATCGCGCAGAGATAGAGGTGACAATTCAAGATGAACATCTCGAAGCCACGCAAGACTATGATGGAATGTCCATTTTGCTAGCTGCCAGCATGGGAATACACACAACGAAAGGCTCTTATTTCTGCTCAACATCCAGTCATGCCCAAACAACCTAGGCCCCCTTCCCCCAGAACTCCGTGGGTATCTCGACAGACGGATAAACATCGAAGACCCCAATTCCCTTTCTCCCAGCCCGACGCGCGAGTCCCTCGTCGTAGTGACTTGTGATGAGGCGGGGGTCGAAGAAGAGCGATCCCCAAGTCTATCCTCGTCCAGCAAATAAACAAGCTCCGACAGCGCATGTTATCCAACACCCCATCCCCCGCTTTCCCTCACCCCAACCTGCCCCCCCCCCTTCCGTCCCGTCCATACCCCCCACAGAATGAGGGCAATCAAGACACCATGAAGCGCCGTGCCCGTGGGGTTTGCATGAGTGTAAAACAGAAACCCCTCTTCTCTTGTCATGACATGTCTCTAGATTATACATTTTCGTTAAGTAACGATGATTGGTTCAACTCCACCACTTCCCCGGAAAAAAACTCTGGGTCAGTATAAGGGTGCCGGCGTCGCCCTCCACTGCGCCATGCTGTGTTGTGTGCGCGCGGGTGGCCAAAAGAAGTACACAAAAACGGTAGACAAAAGAAATATAGACGTCAGGTATCATCGTGGTACTCTCGTGGTTGTGTTGCGGCAATCATGCCGTTGCCCATTAAATCCTCCTGCGGCCAGATAGTAGTGCTGCGGAAATGCATCGCGAATTGGTGAGTCGTAGGGGTGGGGGATGTCAGTCCCGACGTGCCATGGTTGGATACCATGCGGGAGGTGGGGCTCCCAGAGTCCTCAAGACTAGATCATCTCATCGATCGATCGGACGATGGGCGTCTCGCCCTTTGTCGGGGGACTGCGCGGATCTGTGACTTGGGGAGGGCGGTGGAAAGGGAATAGAGGGTTGCGAGGAAACATCGTTTCTCGAGGCGAAAACATGCCGCCTTCGGGTGGCGAGGGAGGGGTTTCGACAAACTGCAACCCAGGGGCGGTGGAAAATGCTTCGTGGAATGGGTTGCTCGTCATTGTCTCAACCCGAGGAGACATGAGCGCGTCGTCGTCGGAATAATTTGCCATCATCGCCATGGGAACCTCGGGGATAATCTCTTGCTTTTGTGTCAAGGGCAGCTGGGGAACGAATTGGGGCTTCTCCCCGGAAAGTGGCTTCTCCACCAAGGACGGCGCAGGAACGAGCTCCTTCTTGACTTGCATCCTCGCGAGCGACCTGGGCGGAGGGCACAGGGGCATGGGGGCTGCCTTGGTTGGCGGGTTGAGCGTGAGAGGAACAAAGCCGAAGCCCTCGGGCGATCCGCCAAACCGGTGGGCTCCGAATCCGGGAGAGGGTGGCGGCTTGAAGGTCATCTCCGGCGCGAAGCCCGGCGACATCGGCGGCAGCGTAAAAGAGGCTGGTGGAAACCCAGGCGACGGCGGTGGTCGGGAAAAGGTGAGAGAAGGGAACCCGGGCGAGGGGGGAGGTTTCGAGAGGGAATTGGACGACGCAAATCCAGAGTCAGGCAACGCTGGTTTCAACAGCGTGCTGAACTCAAATCGTCCGAACTTCCCCTTGTCCGTTTCGTCTTCCTTCTCCGTCCAAGAAAAGCTGGAAGGGGCCGATGACGGCCCAGGCGAGATGGGCTCCCGGTTCGGCGTCGAGCTTCCCCGGGGCCTGGTGGGACTCCTGTCTGGAGACCTGCTCGTGGCACCTGGCTCCTCATTGGGGAGCGGGGCAGTCAGTGGCTCCTTTGGGGTCCGCTCCATGTTATCCACCGACAACGTCACTCTGTGTTGCTTTGTCGGGCTTTTCCCCGACCAGATGCTGAGTCCTGCGCTGAGCAGCCTTTGCTTTTTCGACATCTCCTTTTGGAAATCCTGCAAGCAATACATCAACCGCATGTTGGGGCTGATCCACCGACTCCTGGCCTGGGCAGCATAGTAGGCGTCGTTGACCGACAACTCGGGGTTCCGGTAGATGCCGTAAGCAATGATGAGACTGGCTGATCGGCTGGCGCCTTGTTGGCAGTGGATCAGGACCTTCTTTCCCTCCTTCGCTCGTTTGTCGATGAGTTCGCACAGGGACATCAACTCGGGCCCAATGTCAGTATTGTGGTCCCATGGCATGTGCACATACTCTGGTTCCTTGAGAGGCTGCGCTTTCGGAGTGGTGGGCGTATCGGCTCGATCATCTGGAAAGTACTCGAAAGCAGTGGAGAAGCTAGCAGCTGTGAGAGCCGTATCTGGGATTGGCGACTCGTCCGCGGGCCTCTCCGGTACGTGCGCCTTTTCCTGTGGTGGCGGGGGTGCCGCGATCCCAACCTGGAAGGGATTGTGAACTTCGCGGGCCACATTGATAACCAGGTCGAACTGGGCAGCCTCCTCGGCCGTGGGCTCCAAATAGAGAAACACATGGTCAGGGTAGATGCAGATGGGGCCGTCGGGGTAACCAGGTGTCTTTTGGTCCTCGTTGTTCTCCACCTCGTGGAAGGGCTCAATGTCGAAATGGCTCCGGTTGGCCATCTGCGGCTTGATGGGGGAGTCTTCCTCGGCAATCGTTGTGTTGAGTCCGGGGACGTTGGGAGGAGGCCGCGACGGTCGGAAAAACGTCGACAACCCACTCTCATTCCGCTCCAAGACAGTAGGGATCGTCATGCCGCCGGGGGGACCAAACGTTGCGGATTTGAGGCCCGAGAGCATGTGCGGGGACGAGGTGGAGTGCTTCAATGCCCGACGCTGGAGTATAGGAGGGATGGAGAGCGTAGGGACGGACGGAGATCGGGGAATTTCAATGGTGGTGCGCGCGGCAAGCTCGGTTGATTTGGTGTTGAGGCTGAGAAGACTCGGCTTCCTCTTCATGCCTGCGATGACGGGCTTGATGAAGGACGATGACGGAGAAGAGGGTTCGGACGTGACGGACGAGGAGAGGGAGCTGAAGGGGGCCTGGATCGAGAGGCCCTTCATGTTTTTGGGCCGCCGGGGCGCGGGGGAGGTCATGGGCCGTTCCAATGTGGTCGGATCAGAAACGGTCAGCCCGGCCATGCCAGACAGGCCGGCGAAAGAGGGCGGCGCAAAGTTGGAGAGCGGCATGATGTTTACCGGGGAATCGGGCGAGGAGGAGGGAGAGGGGTCTGAGAGGTCAGACGAGTCTGCGCACGACACAGTCGTCGTCGGCGACGACTCGGCCGACTCGGTTGTCTGGGTCGAGGTGCTGTTGTGGTGCTTGTGCGAAGCATCCAAGGGCAGCGTAGACGGATGCAGTTCTGGTTGTGAGCTCTCTGGTAGTTTTGCCGGTTCCATTCCCATCACTAGCTTTGGGTCGATCAGGGTGACGAGACCGGACTGGTCCATGCTGTCGCTGTCGACACCATACACTGACATGAACGAGGGTATTTGATCCTCATACAGGCGTCTCACCGCAGCAGAAGGCATATTCGGTGCAATGTGCGTCGCCTGGTCGCCGTGCCTTGCCAGTGGGACCCAGAATGGCCCAGGTCTTGCTTGGTTCAAGTCGCAGCCACGTTCGGTTCGTGGCAGGGCGGCCAACCAAGTCGAGCGGCTCGCCGATGTGTGAGAATCGCCGCTCGCACCAATTGGGCGGTTCGTACGAGAGCCGCAAGGCAAACTGCCGAGCGGAATTAAGGAGCGTTGAGAAGAAAAAGTCGTCGAACACCAGTTCGAGACGGGGGGTGGAGGGCTAGGCCGGACAGCACTGCTGAATCCTTTCCACGTTTGCTCTGGCGTCTGCGGGTGTCGCAACAGGTCCGCTTCCTTTCCGACGTCGTGGGGTCCAGCTGGTGCCTTCTGAGCAAACGGCCGTCGCTGAGGACCAAGAGTCTGTGTCGCCAGCCGAGGCACAGCGAACAATGGGGCGCTCGGGGCCCGCCGTTGTTTGCGAGCGGAGGCTTGGAACTTGTCTCGAGGTGACAGAATCGGCGCACGAGGAGGTGGTGACCGAGGCGCAGTCAACGAGGCAGGGCGAGCCGCTGTTGTCGGGGACGGCGGAGGGGGCGAGGAGCAGTGGGCGACCTAAGGGCCTCGATGTCAATACATTGTCGGGTGTGAGTCGCAGGTCGCTGGCAGGGGGAGGTAGGAAGAGGGCAAATGGGACTCGGGCGATGGGCTGTCTACCTGGGTCAAGAGAGAGACAGACACCGACAGCGGGGTCCCCTTGATTTCTCTTTGTCTCGTGCGATCAGTCGAGTCCCGGCCGCGAGGGTTGTCGGCGGGGCGTGTCGCGTTTCGTTGTGGTATCTTTTTTTTTTCGGCGATGGAGGGAAGGAGGAGAAAGGAAACGGGAGGGGAGGGAAGAGAAGTCGCTCGTCGGGAGAGTGTGGTGGTGGTCTGGTTCACGGAACGGGGACGGGGGCGGCAGGTCGGGCGGGTGGCAGTGGGAAAGAGACTCGGGAGGGAGGAGAGGCACTGAATTGGGGGGCAGAGGGCGACGCCGGCCCTTGCACGGGTCTTCTGGCGTGCCAGAGCAGTGCGGCGAGGGACACTGGGGGGGAAGCCCCCAGGGCCCAAGGCGGCCACCTGAGGCGGCTGGGAGCAGCGAGTCTGGGTCTGGTCTTGGGTCTGGACGCACTGGCCACCTCACTGGCCGGCGGGTGGCTGTTCCCCTCTTGGCTTGGTGCAGGGGCGTTGCCGGGATTGTGGGTCGCGGGGGCCGCCCTTGGCCAATTGCAACTGCCCAACGACCCTGTGGACGACGGCTAGCCGCCCTCGCGACAGCCTGCTTCAGACAATGCAGCTAAAAATAGTAAGTGCGACTCGGGACGCAAAATTTGCCTGCCAGGCCTCATTGGACGAGCGTCTGCGGGAGGGTGCTATCAGCCAATCAGGGGCTCCGGCAGGACTCGATGCGAGCACAACCGACAGGGGGGGGGGGGGGGGGCTGGTCCCTCCCGCCAAAGCCTTCCCTTTTGCAAGTCGCAACCAGCAAGAGCGACGCTTTCCTCGCACTCGCACCTTGCCTTTGGCGGCCGTCTGCGGACAGCAACTTCCACTGCATTTCGATACATGATTCTTCGAGGCCCTACATTTCGACATCGGCGACGGGACTCCTTGTGGTTGCTCGCTTTTGTGTATGAATAGGCACTGTATGGATGCCGCACACGGAGGAAGGATGGGAACCTTCACCCCCTCCTTAACCGCCCCTCAACCTCTCCGTCGCAAGCCGTCGGGGTGCGTGCCCGCTGTCCAACAGCCCAGCGGCCAGACCCTCACTTCCGCTTCCGTAGTCTCGGGCGCTTATAGTGACGGGCAAGGAATCCGCCCCTCTCATCAATAGTCGCTAGCTCAGGGCTGCGGCTGTTGACTCAATCACAGCTCCTCCTCAGTGTCACTTTGGCCCGAGTGTCTGTTATTTTCCTGTTCCCATGTCAAGTGCCCTTCCGGGCCGCGTGAGAAATGACCGATTCTATTAAAAACCTCACCACGCCGTGGTAGTTGTACGGGCGAGGTCGTCCTGAAGGGACGTCTTCAAGTCGAAGTTGGGAGCCACCAACGTTCGCACGCACGTGCGTCGCCGACGTGCACCTATCGGCCACCCAACCAGACACTTGACACAGAGTCAATTCAACGAGTTTTGTTACGTGTTATCGGAGGGTACAGGTATGGATGCCAGCACGAGATGCACGTCCGAATGGGCCGATCAGGGACAACTAGAAACAAAACAAGTAGCTACCTACCCTGGAGGTACGTCGTTGGTTCAAGAGGCACCATCAGGTTGCCAGCATAGCCCCAAGCCTTCACCATTTCGACGACCTCTATGGAGAAGAGGACAAATTTCCACTCGTGTTTTATTTCCATCCCGCCGTCTTTGGCCCCTCCTCAGCGCTTTTGCATGCCGCCAGCCGGTGGACGTGGAGCTGTGCCACCGACCCAGGTGCCACCGAACCGCGCTGGCTCGCCTGCGGGCTTCCATCGATTCTCGAGGCGCACACCCCGGCAGATCTGAAACACAAGCCGTGGGTCACACCATCACGCTACCTGCACCAACGGGGGGGATGGTCAGATCCACCCTCTCCCACCCCCATTAGGAGTTGCTGTCGCTCGGGTCCGACCCGAAACCGACATCAGCCAAATTCGACAACGACAGCCCAACAACACCCGACCCGCTGTTGCAACAACCCAACCCTCGCTAAGCGCAGAGCCTCGCATTGTTTGTTTACATGGCCCCCTGTGTGGGATAAGGGGCCCGGGACGAGCCATCGTTGTTGTGGCGATGCTCGAGCCCGCCGCCGCACGTCCACAGGCCCTTACAGTCACCAAACTCAAAACAATCGGGGCACTGTTTCGAACTTGAGGGCCAAATCAAATCGATGGTCATCACGATTTGCCTCGTTGATGACGTTGGACTGGTGGATGGTCACGGTCTCACCACGTCGCTACCCCGATTCACTCTCTCAAAGGTAGTCAACATATCTACGCCACGCCGAACCCGACCAAAGAATGGTAACCGGGCCCCGCGTCACAGCCCCTACCGGGATTTGGAACCTCAGCGTCACGGGACTGGAGTTGGAGGGCTCTTCCTCAACTCCTGTCCCTAGACAACCCCCCCCTCTCTAACTAGCTGGCACATCACTTGCACACACACTGCTCCAGTCCCATCATTGACAAAAGTCCAATCCGGCATGCGATGTTCCCTCCAGCTGTGAGCTTGACAGACTGACTCGTTGCGTGGACAACCCAGCCTCGGCCATGTGTACAAACTCCACACTCGGCTATCCACCGTTCATCCACACACCCACTCGGCCGTCATGATACCCATTATTGGTACGTCTTTCCATGGTCGGATGGCGCAATGGTAGCGCGTAAGCTTCCGGTCTTGCATCAGCTTGCTTAAGGTTTTGGGTTCGAGTCCCAATTCGATCGGAATCATCCGTGATATCTTCTAGTTATATGGTGACCAACTTTCTTTTTGCCGTTTGTCGTGCTTCCAAATTCCCTCGGGGGTTACAACTTTCGAGGCCTGCCATGACCGGTGCCCTCGGCGACGTCAAGCTTTCAACTTCTTTTTTTAAGGGGGGTGGTGGTGCTGGGTTGAGTGGAGTTCTTCCTCCGGGAATGTCACAATTCCGGGGGTTCTGCCATTGTACATATATCCACCTCTCCTTTGCCATAGTTCGAGTACAAAGTAACGGGTATCCGACTTCACTGGGGCCTTGGCTTCTCTGCGGCAAGGTGCATGTGGCATCAACCACCAGTGACCAAAGTGTCTACAAGCTAGGCCCTTGCATTAACAGCCCTATATTCTTATAGTTCGCCAGCAAAGCTCTTACTTAACTATAGTCCCGCTACAGTAGTGGTTATCTATGTTGACAGTTACTATGCAGGGCAAGGCTTCTAGCGAGCAAGCAATATTTAGGTTAGTTTATAAACCTTAAGAGTACGTATCTAGTGTACCTGGCCGCCTAGATACCTAGACCCTGGTTTCTCTTTCCAGCTATGACGAATCCAGGCCGCCAGCATAACATAATAAACCTTCTATACCTCTGCGGTGGCACCTATCTTTACCAGAGTCTGTTTCTCTCTACGCACTGGAGCCTGCCCATAGCCTTCAGACTTCAACTACCCAGCCCCTACCAGCGTATGTGTACTAAGAGCGCGGCAATGCCACCCCGAATGTACCTGCTCGCACCCCGCACATGTAAACATCAAGTGTACAAATGTCCGTCGTGAGACTTTGAGGATTACCATGGCCATGGCGACGAACAGCTGAATTCTAGACGAGGAAGCCTACGTACCTATCTTTTGTCGTCCAGCTTAAACCGTCATGCCGAGCCGAAATAGGGTTGGTGAAGGGAGGAGAGGTATCTGGTGCCATGCGTTTACTGAATGGCGCACCAGAGGCGCCTACGGCGTTTGACTTGGTCCGGCCAGCTGGATCATGCGGCCGGGAGATGCACTTATGTTGTATGGGATTTCGTGAGTTGAGGTAGTGATGCTGGCACGGGTTGGGTGGCGAGGGGGAGGCTGGGATGTGAGACGAAATGGGAGGAATGCCCACGGAAAACCTCTAGACTGCCTGATGGGAATAGTTTCAGGTTAGGGCGGGGTAATAGCGCTGAGTTGTTGTGTTGGGGGATGAAAGGTCATTTAAGTCCAGGTGGAAAGGATGGGAAGGAACTGAACGCACTATAACGGGAAAGTGTGGAACGTGGTGCTGGCTGAGGAGGCTGAGGGAGGGAAGGTCCATAATGATGATCGAAAACTGCTTGATGAGGTACGGGGTATTGACATACGGCCTCCTTGGGAGGTTCCCTCTATACAGGTTCGAATTCGCAGACCAGATTTCACAGTTGGGTCTCGCCAAAGGTAGCCGACCTTGGTCGAGTGGAAGTGTGTTGCGCCATTTCTTCTCACCAGCACCACCACACACACCACGTTTATGATGCTTGTCGACGACGACATTGCTTGCGACAAGAAACCCGTGCCCTACTACGTTGACGCATGCCCTCATAGAGCTATTCCATGGCGTGTGCACACTTTGATCAACCATGATATGTTTCAATGGTGGAAAATACACAAGTTGTGCTGGTACTGGCTACCTTAGGTTCGATAGAGAAGAGGTTGCGCAGATCAGGAGGCTAAGGCACCGGTCTCCCCTGTCACCAAGTGTACTAGCATCAGTATGCCTAGGATGCGAGTCATCGAGACTGCGACCTACCTATTCTTCCAAGCTATATTTCATGGAGGGGACTGAGGGTATGCCTCAACCTGCCTTGTGACACAGATGTATCAATTGATGCTACCTGGGTTGGGCGACGGAACATTCGGCTTTGCATCCAACTCGTGGATTTCGTCGACCATTGACATCGAGAAACACATACCAAGAGTCGGCACTCGGGATCCTTTATTTTATCGTGGGCCCGGCCGTCCCCGTGCTTGTCCGGCCACTCGGCTCCGGGCCGGCAGCAATGCGGGGCCGGGGATGATGTGCATATCCCGGCTCGAGCGGGGCTCCTACCCCCCCCCCCCCTCCCTGCCGCCGGTCCGTGCCCCGTGGGCATCTCGTCCAAAATCGGATCCTTGTCGCTTTTGCGACGCGGAGAGCCCCACGGAGGAAAAAGAAATGCGAGCGGCGCGAAACGCACTTTAGATCGGGATGATGCTAGCATCCCGGCGCGGCTCATTTGCCAATTCTAAAGAAGAAAAACCACGAGAGAGGTGTCAACCACCCCTCCGTCCGGGCTTGATCTGTCGTCGATGTTCTGTCAGTTCGGGGAAAGCATCAAAACGAGACGGTGGACAGCACGCGTCTCTCGTCGCGTTGCGCTCCCCCCGTCATCTTCCCAAGTTGGACCGGGAGCCTACCCCTGAGAGGGGATCGCAGGTTAAGAGGATGGCGAGGAGCGCTTGTGCGTGTGCTTCTCGAGCCGAGACCAACGTGCCCACAGGCGTTCCACGCTTCTTTTCCTCCGACATGCAGCGAGGCTAGCCCAAACCGTCGCTGCGACATGCAGCGCTAGATCTCTTGCTTTTCAGCCGGGCAGCGAGGCGCGACTTTGAGACTTGTCTTGGGCTCTACGGGCCGCAGCAGAAAGCTGATTCCGACTCCGGGGCGGTTGACCGCGGGGGAACTTCTCAAGCTCGAGGCCGGCGCGAGGAGCCGTGGGGAGAATTCGGCCTTGGCAGGGCGGGACGGACCCAGAAGATGAATTGGGTGGTTCACGGCCCGAGAGTGGGTGACAACTGTTCATCCACCCACCGGGTTTTAGGGCTGTAACCTCCCCAAACCCAGACCGCTTCTTTGGAGGCCACTGTCATCATGCTGTTTCCAAGGGATATTCGGAGCGCTCGCTGGTCTCTGGATCCGGAGTGAGACGGCGAAGGCAAACAGTCGAGGTTAATGCAACTCGAGGTCACCCGAAACCTCTGTGTCGACAGATGTAAGTACACTCCGGAAATAGGAAGGGCATGGGCTCGATGGCGGGGGGCTGTGGGCAACAGCGGTTTCTGATGCGCTGGTCAGGGATGAACTGCAGGTGGGCTCGCCTGTGGATCTCGAGCCTTCGAGCATTCCCAAAGCGAGATGTGACGGATTTGGCTGACTTGTGCATCACCAGCGAGCCCCGAGGCAGCCGTAGGATGTGATGAATGCTGCCGGTTGAATTCTCGGCACCAAACCCGGACCGCCATATCTCGAGGTTGTCGCTGGGCTGCCGGTCGTCCTCCCTCGTCGTTCTATTTCTTGCGCTTGACGTCTGCTGGACGTCTCCATTCTTGCCGATCACCCCGGAATTTAAAAGTGCCCACGGGCCGCCGCTGAGCACTGCTGGGAATGTGCATGTCGTCGTTTCGAGGGTGCAAGATGCAAATGCTGAACGGCCCTGATTCGCCAATGGCTCGATGAGGTGTGTATCGCAAAGAGTGCGTCAAGGGTTCGTTGCCCTGGGGTTGTTCCTGGCCCCCGAACCCCCTTTCCAGCCTCCCCGACCCCCCTGCTTGCCGGCCGGTGACCCTGGCACGTTAATTCAAGATCCTCAAACAACACGACCAAGATTGTTGGTGATGGCCCTTCATTTCGACAAAGGACCCGTTGTCTCTCCAGGGCCAACTGCATCTGCGCCGTGTGCGGAGGCCTGGATATGGTGGCCGCACAGGAGACGGCAATTGCCGTTGCTGGGTCTGCCGGCGAAAAGAGACCCGAATATCAGAAGGTTGCGGAAGAGAGCCCATCACGGCTCGGTGATGGAAGCCTTCAACATGGGCTGTTCGAAAGATGCTCAAGCCCCTGCCCCTTCAGCGGAGATACGGCATGCATCCCACCAAAACAGGGGAGCGGTTGGGCTTGTCGAGGACGGGACAGCGGTCGTTGTGCGGGGGTGTCACTGTCGGGATTGTACTCTAGGATGTTTTCCGCTTCCAACGCTTCCGACGGTGACGAAGCGGCATGGGCGTGGAATACGACGGTGAAAATCAAGAGACAAATTTTGGTGTTCATTATTCCGCAGGTCGGCCACTTGTCAAGCGACATCATCTGGTCGACCATGGATGGCCGAAGACATGGACTGCGGGGGAAACGAGGTGGGAGGAGGGGCGCCTGAGACGGCCTGTTAGTCCGATTTGCTGACGCCGGCCGGTCTCTGGCCGAGCACCTGCTCCGGCTCCGGCTTGCGCTAGCACGTTCGGCCCATCGATGCGCCTGTCTGGGTCCGTCCGAGTCGAATTTGGAAAAGAGGGGCCAGTTTGCTGGTGGTGTCATTCGACAGCGGGCCGTGTTCAAGGGTTGCGAGGTTCCATCAGCAAATGATCCGCGTGTCCGCCATTCTCCATGCCGCCGAAGGTTGCTTTTTGCATCGAGCACTGCGGGAGCGAAGAGACAAGAGGTCACAGAGGTGTATTTGCACCTGAGCGTGTTGGATTGTCCTGTAGGTGTGTAGGTACCCAACCGGCCGGCATAGTTGGGTGACCAGTCCATGTTGATCGCTCCCATTCGTGCCCGAGCCGAGCGACGGGTTGGCTTGGTTGGATGAGTTGGCCAAGGGGTTTGTCTCTGCGATGCGATGCTTCCCAATCCCGACCGCCACTCCACTAAGCCCATTTCGCTCCTCATTATCCTGGCGCTGCCCACCGCGCCCACGCCCACGCCCTAGGTTGCCCTCGAGAACCAGAGGCACTTTCTTTCCGCCCTCATCTCTCCTTCACCCTGGCCTTTGCTGGCGTCGACCTTTTGCTCCCATTCGAACTTGTTTTCAACGTGGTCTCCGCGACCGTCCATACGCCTTTTAATCCCCTAATACCGATTTCCTGCCTTCGCTAGCGCCCTGGGTGCATCCCTTTTGCAGCGTGCCACCTTCCGAGGACCTGCGACCGGCCGACCCCGACCTCGCCGAGCAAACTTTTTCTTGTTCATGTGTGTTCGAAAATTGCGGTCTGCCTTTTGCAGTAGCAAACACCCCATGCGCCCGTATTTCGAGCTTCGAGCACCGAAAATCGAGAACCGCGGTCCAACACTCGAGCCCGAGGCTCTGCGCCGAGTCCAGACCCAGTGCTGTGCGACGGCATCATAACCAGGACAAAATAAGGGACGGGTCTTGGGACTGGGAGCGGGTGGTGTCGACAAAACATGGCATCACCTTCGTTCGCCGTGGTGGGTGTGGGAGGGAGCGGCATGGGCGCGGGCCACGCTCCCGCGGCTTCCTACAGCACACCACCCCAGGCGCATCCGAGTTCCCACAACAACAGCAATAACAGCGGCAGGGCAAACGACGAGACCACCTCCACTGCCCCCGAAAACAAGAGAAACAGCAGCGGGAATCCCGGCAGCCGTCGTAGCACATTCGATTCCCACTCCCATCGCCAGAACCACAACTCGTCCAAGCTGCCCGCGTTCCGGTTCGCCGACCTAAAAAAGGACACTATCGCGGTGCCGACGTTGCTGCAGCAGCACAACCCCCCAGCGCCCTCGTCCGTTTCACCACAGCCCGACACCACCCACCATTCATCCGATAATCAGCAGCCGGCGCAGCGCCAGCGCCGTGACGCGCATGACCAGACCTCAAGCCAGCAGATCCCGGGTTCGCACCAAGACAGCCTCCACACCACCGCTGCCCAAATCCGACCTGACAAAACTCCCTCCCCCGAAACAACACAATTGACCGCAGCCCGATCCCGCGACCCGAGTCCCCCCAAACCACCTCGAGCATCGACTTTCCAGACGTCGACCTCGACCACAACCACAAAGCCCGATCCCTCGACAGGCTCAAAGCGCCCAGCATCCTTCCCCGACGCCCCCAGCGTGATTGCCAACGCGTATGCGAGCAGGACGCAATTGCCCTCCGCTACAGCACCCATCACCAAGCGACGCTTGACTGCCTCTAGCGTCGCCCTCGGCACCGATTCTCTGAAGCGCAGCGCAAATTCTTCGACAAACACCGACGACGACTCCACAACCGAATGGGCCCTCGGTCAGCGTGAGCTGCTGCTTCCCAAATCCCTCGACCCGACCAAGTCCGACGACCGAAAAAAATCGCGCCCTCCTGTTTCTTATCGGCCGCCGGCCGGCGCGCGAATTCCCCCCATCCGAGGCTTTCGCTCATCCGGGTCTCGCAAGAGTCTGAGCCTGGATGCGCACACAAGGCGTATGTCGGAGGAATCATCCGGAGACGACTTCACCGATCCCCACCAGCGAGACCGCACTCTACGGGCCCTCGAGGGTCTAGGAGACGACGACTTGTCACGCATCACACCGCCGGATTCGGGTAATGCGATGAACGACGGCGACGGCGACAACACGGCGGACCTCTTCATGAGGATCGCCCGCGAAGACACAAACCAGGGACAGGACGAGCGCGAGAGACCAGCGGACCAGAGTGCAATCGTAAGTTGGACCCCCAGCGGAAAATTATCCTTGGTGGAGCGGGGCGGCTCGTGCGACGTGCTTGTCGATCTTTATCGCCATGAACGTGTCTCGGGCCCTTGGTACTCGAGACCACGCACCCCGTCGCGGACCTGGCCATTTTCACCTGGCTGTTCAGAATTGCATTTTTGGTGCTTGCTAACCGCCTGCTAGTCTCGAATAACGAGGGGCGCCCATCGTCGGCCTCTGTCCGCAGCCGTACCGATCTTCCAGGCCACATCACCGCCGCAAATCACACGCCGGCTTTCCGATCAGCGCGAGAACTCGCGCGCCCGCTCGGGCGCAGAGAACCAAGCGGCGCAACAAATAACAAGGGAGCTCAGTTACCGCTCGAGCGTGAGGGACAGGCCGACTTCAAATGCGACCATTGTCGACGACTCTGGTCGGTCTCAGGCCCAGGCCCGAGCCCCTCCCCCTCTGCGACAGTCGCCGGTCACGCCACGACAGATAACTTTCCAGGATCCGGCTATCGAAGTCTCCTCCACGTATCGTCGAAGGCAGTCGGTAAACGAAAATAACGCTGGGGTTTCGACTGGGAGGACATATCGGAACCAAAACCTCGCGCTGGGACACAGCCGAATGTACAACTCTTCTCCTCTTGTGCCAAAGACGATTGATGTGCAGAGGCACGAACCCCTTCAGAGCGTCGAGAACCATGGCGTCGAGGGAACCGAATCTTCGGCCTCGGGGGGGCCGGCCCCGTCGACGGTGTGGGATGAGTTGGATGACTTGAAATCGCGGATGCGCCGACTGGAGCTGACGGGAAAGGCACCCTCCACCTCCGGGGCAGCCATGTCAAGAGCCTCTGACGACAGGCCCCCTACCGCAACGACGAACGCGACAACGATGTCGGCTTCACCCAAACGAGGGACCGGCGCCAATGCCAGCCAACCGGACGCAGTTAGCACCACTTCCTCCCACAAGGAATCACAGCCGCTTCTCCTCTCCGCCCTGACGAAAACCAAGGACCTTGTTGGCCCTGATACTTTTAGTGCCATGGAATCCGCCGCCAACGACGCCTTGGCCTTGTCGGCAATGATGGGCACCCCCGGGCAACCTGGCCCCATCTCCAGCGGTGTCAGTATCATTGGGGGGGGCGGAGGGCTCACTGACCGACAGCTTCGCCGAAAGGCAGACAGCATCTGCAGAAGCTTGACAGAGCTGTACATCGCCCTGGCCGACGAAATGAGCCAGCTCAAGGGACCTCAATCTGCGCAGGGGAACCGTGAGATGGAACGCGAACGGGAACTCCTCGCAAGCCCAACCCCTAAGCTGCCCACCACCCAGCGACGGCCGACTGCCTTGGTGGAATCGGCGGCAACGAAACCCATTCTGAGCCCCAGAGCGCCGACCAGTCTAGAGCAGCGCAGATTTAGCATGCTCACCTCAGCAACCACACTTCCCAGCCCGCGTTTTGCCATGGCTCCTGCAGCACCGGCAGAGCCCACCGGCGCCGGCCGCAAGACGTCTTTGCTTCTGTCCCGAACCCGCCGCGCCGGCACGGAAGAGCCCGAAGAACAACCCACCGGGAGGAAGTCATCTTTGCTTTTGAGAACCAGGCGTGCTGGGACAGAAGAACCAGAGGACAACCGGGAAGGCCGCAAGACATCCCTCATGCTGCGGACTCGGAAGGCCACAAACGACGAAGAAGAAGAAGTACGCTTTCGGGCACCGTCGAGAGCCATCACCGAAGTGAACGTATTCCGGGCAGGCTTGCACCCGGCAGGTGCCACGGCCTCCCCGCAAGAACCCGATAGCCTCGGATCCTCTGCGCTGCCCCGCCGCCGTCTCGTACCTTCAAACCTCAACACCAGGCTTGTCGCGGCAGCGCAGAGCATGACGCCAACGCGCCGATATCTGGACCGACCCACACTGGAACGGGAGCCCAACACTGTGCCTGAAAAGGCGGCCGAGGAACGGGCAACGAGGCAGTTTTCTCTCAGCCAAACAGCCATGCTCAACCGGACGAGCAGCATCAACCGGCGGCCCCGCGACAACGTGCCCCCCAGCCATTCTTCACAGAACGTCACGACAGGAGGAAATTACCGATGACGAGACCATCACGCCTCTTATGACGTTCACACTCATGTTCACGATTGTACCAACATTTAACCTTATACACCCTTCATGTACGAACATTTTTTGTTCTTCTCGGGATCCCTTGGCAAAGGGTAGGAAAGTTCGTATGGGACAGCGCGGCCTATGCTTTTTCCGCATGTTTGCATTTTTGACGGCCGTCGGTCCCCCCGACGAATCTCCATACGGGCGGCTCCGGACATCTCATGGCCCAAGTGGGATTCTTGCCCGAGGCGTTTATTGTATATTTCCAGCATTCTACGAAGCGACAACAAACTCGACGACACATCTGCCATCCGACACTGGCGAGAGGGATAACTGGATGTCGAGATGTTTGCATTTATTGGAAGGGGGCCAGGGAGCTGGTCGAAACTAGGCAGAGGAAAAGGAGCAGGGGGAAGCGCAGAAATACCATATACGGGCACGATTCTGCATTAGAGAAAGTGTTGGGTTGGAGTTCTGTGGTCCGCGGGAGCCCAGCTTAATTGCGTTCGCTTCGTCTCCTCTCGATCAAGGTGTGTAGCTCAACCTGAGCTAGGTGGTGTTTGCGGTGGAGGCACCAACTCCCAAGTCGGGACGGTTGGGGCTGGTGGTTTTTGAAGATGAGACCTCTCTTCTCTCGACACGGAGCCGATACGGCGGGTAGTGGAAGGAGATCATGTATTGTACTATAGTCGGTTTTGCTCGGAAGCAGCACTGGGACGGAGTTCCCCCTTACATCTTTGCCGTGGAACCACTTGACTGGAATAGATGTGGGCTGTGACAAGTATGTTTGGGGATAAAAGGAGAAGACCTCGATTGCTCTGCGACAGAGAGGTACAACCAACCCCTGGATGACTCACGCCGGTTCTGGGATTGAAGGAGGTAGGTACCAAACCATTACCGGCTGAGACCGTAACATCAGACTGAACTATATATTCGAAGCTAATTCTCGGAACATGCTAGATGCTGTGTGAAATTAGACAACTGTGTCTGGTCGGTCGTGAGTATTTCGGATTGGGTCCCCAACACAAAGCGACCGCACCTCAAACCCCACCCACCGTGCCCAACCTTACCTGCACCTCGAACTCACCTTTCCCCCGACGTTCTCACACCTCAACAACCGGAAAGAAGAAACAGTCGCTGTCCGAAACCAAGAAACAGGAGCAACGCCAACCAGCAACCAGCCTCAACCTCGTATGATCCCGCGACGGATCGCGCGCAACTTGAGCATCGCCAAATTCTCACTCTACGCTACCCCCCACCTCCTCCCCCGCCAAACGACGTCAACACCACCCTCCTCATCCCACACAACCAGCATGGACACCACCGACAGCGCCGCCCAGCTCGCTGAGGAGTACGGAGACGGCTCCTCTCATCGCGGCAGCGGCAGCAAAGGCAGCAGTCGCGGCAGTCGCTTCCGCAGCCGGGGTGGCGGCGGCGGGAGCGGATCCCGGGACGTCGCCCTCTCGCGCGCCCTCTCGCGACTCCTGCGCCACCAGGCCTCGAGTGCGGGCGTCCACCTCGACAAGGAAGGCTACGCCGACCTCTCCAAAGTCGTACGCACCCCCCCCCCCCCCCCTCCCGCCTCGCAAACACTAACCCGCGTCGCGCAGCTCCAATGGCCCCCCATCCGCGCCCTCGCCCCCACCTTCTCCGAGATCCTCGCGGCCGTCCGCGACTCGGACAAGCAGCGCTTCGGCCTGCGGCCCAACCCCGCGACCAACCCGTCGCTCGACGAGACGTCGACCGACCCCGCGCACTGGCTCATCCGCGCCAACCAGGGGCACAGCATCAAGCTCGAGAGCGACGGGGGCTTGCTGCTGCCGCTGGCGATCCCCGACGCGGCGGACGGGACGGTGCCCGAGGGGAGTGTGGCAGTGCCGCCGGTGGTGGTGCACGGGACGTATTTTTCGTTTTGGCCGCGGATTGTGGAGAGCGGGGGGCTCAAGGCGATGGGGAGGAATCATGTGCATTGTAGCACGGGGCTGCCGGAGGAGGGGGAGGGCGGGGTGGTGAGCGGGATGCGGAGGGATGCCGAGGTGGTGGTGTATGTGGATGTGGAGCGGAGTATGAGGGAGGAGGGGGTGAGGTGGTGGATGAGTGAGAATGGGGTGGTGTTGACGGAGGGGAGGGAGGGGGATGGGATCGTGGGGGTCAAGTTCTTCAAGGAGGTGGTGGGGCGCGCCCAGGGGGTAGGGGTGCTGTGGCGGGATGGGGAGTGGGTGGCGGATTTGCCCGAGGGGATTAAGGTTAGGGTACCGCAGGGGAAGGGGGGGAGAGGCGGCGGAAGGGGTGGAAGGGGGAGGGGTGGGCGAGGAGGGAGGGTGGATGGATAGGATGTTGAGATGGCGGTGGGATTGTTGGGGATTGGAATAGATGGAGGGGAGAAGCAGATGGGAGAACCCCTGGGCAATGAGAGGACTGAAGATGCATGCTCCCACAAGGTTGACATTCTCAACCTAACCGCTATCAGCTACGCAATCCCACAATAACACCTATCCTGAGTTCAAACAATCTGGAACTGTCACATTTACGAGATTCATGCTGGCATATACCAGTTGATCAAATTAACACTGTCTCAAAAAAAAAAAAAAAAAGGGATGCTACGCTGTTTCTGGTGATGCTAAAAGGCCCCGGGTGAAGATCTTTTCGGATATAGAAATCCCAACTTGACCCCCCCTGGCCCTGTTCTCGCTCAAGTGAGGATGACTTGACCTAAACCTCAAATATTTTCTGAGCTCTGTGCTGGTGGGGTATCACAATTCGCCAATGACACGTCTCCCTCGACGTCTCCTTTCCCCAAAGCAACATCCCCCTATCACCACCAATACGCCTCCCCCATGTCGACCCCCCAGGCAAGGGCCTCGCATCCGCCCAACGGGGAGCCGCTTCTCCCCTGGCCAGTGGAATCTCCTAATCACGGGCGGCCTTCTCGTCAAGGAGCGCCTTGTACGCGGCCTCGCGCTTCGCCGAAATATCGAGTAGCGCCACGAGGATTTGCTCGGCGACGCGCTCCCTGGTGCCCTTCTTAGTGTAGCCCCCAGAGACGCGACCGACCCCGTCCTCAAAGTACGGATCGTCGGCGAGGAAGTTAGCGCGGCCATCGAAAAAGTCCCGCCCGTGGTTCGGCGAGGGGACGGTGATGTACTGCGGCTGACATATGCCGAGGGCCTCGCACAGTTCTTTGACCCGCTGGGTGGCCGGTACCTCGACGTCGCCAGTCTCTTCTTCGGACGACGTGGGGACTGGGGCCGAGGACGACGTGGTGACGGCACCGTTGGTGGGGCGTGACGCACCATTGGCAGGATGAGGGGCACCGTTGGCGGGATGAGGAGCACCGTTGGCAGGGTGGGAAGCGACGGTCTGGTCGCCGGCTAACTGGGTGGGAGTTGCGTTTCCTTGAGGGGAGATGGTGGTGCCATTCGGGGCAGCGCGGGCATCTCCATCTGGCTGAGCAGCGGGAGCCGGCCCTTCGGTGGACGGGACCCGAAAGGGCTTGGGCTTGATCCTGGAAAGATTCGCCGTGGAACCATCCGCGGGCATGTAGCCGTTTGCCATCAGCCACTCGATGCAGCACTTGGCCGCGTATCGTCTGGCATCCTTCTTCTTGAGGAACGAGGGCACCCCCAGGGTGCCGCTGTGGTCGACTGGAAGCAAGCCGCCGTGCTCCCCGGGGAACCGCAGGGGCGGAGCGCCCAGCTCGCCTGTGAAGACGCAGATGGTGGAAAATGACTTGTCCTCGTTTGTCCTGTCCTCAAACTCGAAGCCTGTGCCGTTCTGCTGCTGGCGCGCATCTCGGTATCCTGAGGGGAGGGTGAGTGACCGAATTTGCCAGGGGCGATGCGACTTACTGTGCAATATGGGGATCCAATCCGCCATACCAAGCTCAGGCTCGGGGATTCTGCCGAGGGTGGCCTTGAGCGCGATGATGGCATTGAGCTCGGTGGATGTAAGAGGGCTCGGCCGCGCCTCCCGCTCGGCGAGCCATTGCTTGACGACAGAAATGGGGTCGACTGGCGCGTCGGCAGTCGTCATGTTGTCGATGTTGTCAATATTGATGTTGCTGCTGCTATTCGTAATGGCAAGGCTGCTAATATCCTGTGCAAGTACTTTGGTATCGTCTGTTTTGGCGCGCTTGGGGCCAGCCGTCTGGGCACTGTCGTGAGCCTTGCGCTTCGACGACGACGCGTCTTTATATGTAGGGGAGTTGGAGATGTTGGAGTCGTTTGAGTCGCTGTGTGGCCCCGAAACCTGGGTATTTATGGTGTGGGGGGCCACGGGCATGGGCATGAGCGGGGTGCTGGACAATGGGAAGGCTCCCGTTGCCTGATGGTGTGCCTCTTGCTGCATGTCGTCGCTGGCTGGAGTGGAAGTGGTCGGTTCCACCGAGGCGTCTGATTCGCGAAGACGAGGATTCCTGCTTGACAAAGCCGCACCATGGGGCAGCGTTGCTGCTGTGTGAAGGCCGCGAGGGAAGAGAGAGAGGGCAGCCCGGGGGGGAGGGGCGGCCTGGGCCAGTTGACTGGTGATGAACTGGATTGATTGGCGAGGTGGAAGGCAGTTTGGGAGGGAGGAAGAAATGAGGCGTACAGTTGGGCTGCGATTCTGCAGCATCTGCCTCATGCTGTTTGCTTGGTGGGTGGTGGCAGGATGGTGGTGTTGTTGGATGGAAAAAGAAACCAGAAGGGCCAATTAGGGGGAAACTTGGGTGAAGGGATGGAGGCAGGCTCCCGTTTACTTCAACGCAGTGATTCAATATTTGCAATTGATCGTCTCGCTAATCATATGGGTATCAATTCTACAGAAGGCTAGGCAGGCTTGCCAAATATGCAATTCGCTGCCCCCGAGACTCTCCAACAAGGCGGCATGCCATGGATCCACGGCTTGCCAAACGACCGCTTCACTACTCAAAGAAACCACCCCCATCGCTGTCACTTTCCTCCTCCTTGGCCTTTGCCGCCCTATTTCTCTCGGCGAGCCGTCTTTCCCTCCTGTTCATGACACCGGATGTCCCGGTCTTGCCGTTCTGCGCCGCTGCCCCGTCCTCTGTCTTCGGCAGCTTGGCATCCTCAGCTTGCCCACCGTGCTTGGTCTTGGAGGGATCCGCCTTGACAGGAGCCCGTTTCTTCGAGTGATTCGCCGTGGTCTTGTCGTCCTGAGAAACCTCGGGTTGCCGGTTCTGTAGCCTTTCCAAAGCTGCCTGGCCCTCCTTCCGCAGCTTCTCAATCGTCGTCCACATGGGCGGCCTCGCAGAGTGGAGGTGCCGGACGGCCTTGGGTTTCCCGTCCTCCTCCTCCTCCTCCTTGTCGGAGCGCGGGTACAGGCTGATGTATGCCTCCAAGAAGGGATAGTATATGGCGTAGTCAATGTCGACCTCGGCGATGTGGAGGTCGGCCTTGAGCTTGGCAGACTCCTCCGGATCCTCGGTTTCCTCGAGTTTTCGCTTTAGCTGTTTCGCTAGTCTGGTTGCCTTTTTCCGTTCTTGGGAGGGGTCAGCACTCAGAAAAGCCCCTTGGGAAGAGGCGCAGACTCACCAAAGAACCTGACCATGTGGTATTTCCCAATCATGTCGCTCCTGTGCTTCTTCGCCGCGGCCTCGGCGATCCTCTTCTTATGCGCCGCCAGCTCGCGCTCGAGCTCGAGCTGCTTGTCGGCGGGGATCTTGGAATTGTCCTTGGAAAAGAGGCGCTCGAGGGTTCTCGCTCGTTTTTTTATTGTCGCAAGGTTCTCGGCGCTCACGTCGACCTTTTGTCGCTTCCACGGCTTCTTCGCATGCGCCTTCTTGCCGCCGCCGTGGGCATTGTTGTTCTCCGAGGCATTGGCCTCGGAATGCGATCTCTTCTCTCCCATGGCCACGAGGTTGTGTTATGATCGTTGGTGGTCAAATGCTGTCTTGTCCTCGGGTATCGAAATCGTCACGGGCCGTTTGGAGAAAAGGACAAGAAAAGTTTCTGCCCCACCTGGTTGGCGGTTGACGGGTCTTGGCGCGCCAAGTCAGGAACGATCTCAACTTTGCATCTTCCTCAGCTCGTCTGCCCGCCCACAAACAGGGGAATCAAGTCTCAGGACGCCATGAGGTGACCGCTGCTGCATGCTGCCAAAAATGAGCCGATGCCAAATCTACATGTATACGGAGGCAGGCTCATCCCCAAACAGCCCTCCCCGAGTGAACTCCATCGAAGAGAGACAATCAACCATTCCTGGACCCTAAGCTGAGGCGGCTTCATACCACCTACCTACCTACCTACCTACCCACCCATAACTCCACCCCCCCCCCCCAGCTCAAGAAAGCTCGCACGTCAGCGTCCAACACATCCACGATGGATCGCCCCGAACCCGGCTTGATCAGATGGTCGCCCAGTGCCGCCCGAGATTCATTCCTCCACATCAATGTCCAGCATCGCATCGTCCAGATCTACGAGCCGACGGGCCATGCCCAGCGCGGCCGATTCGACTACCGGAAGCTGGCCAAGCATGACGACCTTCCACCCCTCACGGCCTACGACTGGTCGCCGTCTCATCCAGGCCTGGTCGCTGTGGGAACTTCGACCGGTGTGGTCAACCTCTTGCGCGTCGACGACGGGTCCAATGCCTACCTCGAGCTCAACTTGAAGATGTCGCGTGCCTGCCACGCCGTCGCCTTCAACACGACCGGAAAGTTGGCGGTTGCTTTGGATAGGGTTAGGAGCGACAACTGCCTGTACATCTGGGATGTCAGCCGCCTATCCACTCTCGATCCCTCTCGTCCGGGCTTCCCCCACGACGCCGAGCCCGCGTCGGATCCGACAGACCGTCTCGAGCCCAGCGTATCCGTATCGAGTGTCAAATTCTTTGAAGACAACCCCAACGTCTTGGTTGTGGGCATCAAGGGACAGGGTCTACGCATCCACGATCTGAGAGGTATGCTGCGACCCCCGCGTTGCTCTGCTGTGCAGAGCTCACTGACGATTTGGTGTGTAGGACACGGGAATGCGGGTGTGGTTCACTTCCCCACAAAGTCTTGCAACAACCTTGCCATTGACTATGCGGATCAAAACTACTTTGCATCCTCGGCACTGGACCAACCGGGGATCATGGTCTGGGACCGTCGCGCGACCCATCGACAAGGCGCCAGCTCGACCTATGTCCACGCCATCGACCGCGAGGGCATGCCTTGGGGAGGAGCTCTGCGCCTAGACCGGGCCGTTGAGATGGAAGCCGATCCGGCCTTGATGGACAACAAAAATTCTTTCATCCGTTCCATCCGCTTTTGCCGAGACCATCGTGGTCAGCTCGCCGTGCTTTCGCGGACCGGTCAACTGAGGATCCTGTCGACGAGGCACGAGCACGTAGACTCGGAGGCCAGGGTGGACGGGAGCCCGGAGCTTCTGGACGTCAGCAGGTCGCATGAGATGGATCCCCTTTATGGCGAACCTAGCCATCGGAACGACAAGATCGTCTCGTTCGACTGGATCACGCTGCGTTCTCCAGTTGTCCAGCCGAGGCTACTGGTGCTGCGGGCGAGTGGCGCCCTCGACGTGCTGGAGAAGCCTTCCTTCACGTCCGAGTACCCCTTCAAACTTATACCATGGCAGGCCCCGTACCGTGGGCTAGACGGTAGGTGCTCAGAGAGAAGATGGACGCCTTCCCAAGACTAACTCGTCGCAGACGCAGCCTCGTACCACGAAACGATGGCCCTCGAGCCATTGCAGGCCAGCAGCCTCCTCGGACCGCTCTTGACGGAGAAGGCGCTCTCCGATGTCCCCCTTTTCGGGTCCGAGAGAGCCAACATCAACGGCCTTGTCGAGAAGACGATGCAAACGGGGGTTTCCCCCGAGGAGCTATCGACAGAGAGATCCAGTGAGGAGATTGATTTGCCAGACGCGATATCCCCGAGTTCTTCTGTCGCCCAAAAGCTGGTCGCAATCCGGAGGGCCCTGAAAGACATGTCTTTGGCCACGAGCACAGATTCAGGGGCCCAATCGACCGTCGCCGCGCCACCCCAGTTGCAATGCCACGAAAATCTGCTCACCGAGACCAAAGCGGCATCCCTGCTGTCCAACCAGGCGCAGGTCGTGCTGGACCACACGATGCTCTTGCGGGCCCGGGAGGGCTATCTCTTCAACTACCAAAGGAATCAAAAGGTGGTTGCCGACGATGTCTGGCTGCGGGACGTATGGGCGTGGGTGGCTGGTGCTGAGGACGCCGCGTCCGATGGCGGGATGATGTCGCATCCGCTTGACATTGGGTACCTGGGAGTCTACACCATCTGGACAAATGATCTTGGTGAGCACCCTTGCGCTGTTGGCCGGTATACGGTACCTGATGGCTGACTGAAAACGAACCAGGGAGCAAACCCCATGCGAGGCTTTTGGACGGCTCGCCACCACCGGACCGTGTTGAATGGGAGCGCTGTCTCAACGTTCTCAATAAGAAGCTGGGGATCCCAAAGTACGATGGCGTAGAGACGAAATGGCCCCATCACAGAGAGCTCTGTCTCGAAATTTGCAACTGGGGACGCTCATCTGCCCCCCAGGCGATTTCTACACCACAAAAGGACGAGAAACTACATACCATGACGGCCGCGCATGCCCTGTTTCGGGGAGACACAGCCGGTGCCGTCCAGGTGCTCATGAAAGCCAGCGCGGAGCACCCGGAGCTCCTGTTCGTGTCCCTGGCCCTGCAGCTCATCGGGAAGAGCGACGATTCCTCGTCGCTTGACTTTGACGAGAAGGTAGCGTCCAAGCAGGACCCCTTCCTCCGCGCCATATCCTCCATCATCGCGACAGGCGATTGGACCAAGATTGCCAACCAGCGGTCTCTGCCACTGCGGGATCGCGTATTCGTTGCGGTTCGCAACCTCTCCGACGACGAGCTCTCGGTGTGGCTGCAGCACGAAGCGACCCTGGCCACCAAAGCAGGCGACATCTCGGGAATCGTCCTCACCGGCATCACCGACGGCCTCGTTGACATACTCGCCCGCTACGTGGAGAAGTTCCACGACTACCAGACAGCGGCCCTCCTCCTCGCCATCTGCGCGCCTCGCTTCATTGACGACATCCGCGCGGCGGCCTTTCGCTCCGCATACCGGGCCTACCTCCAGCGGCACCATGCCTTCTTCCTCCGGTCCAAGTTCGACGTCGAGTCGACCAAACGCAGCAAGCATCACGGCCGACCGACACTCGAGGGCCCGGGGCGGCAGATTGCGCTCCGCTGCGTCTACTGCGACACCGAGGCAGCGCTTAGCGCAGCCCACAGCAGCCACGCGCGCGACGGTGGCGGCGGGGCCTCGACGCCGCTGCCGCGGTTCATGGGCGGCCCCGCGATGGGCCGCGGCGCCGGCGAGGGCCGCAACGCCTTTACGGACAAGATGACGGCCGCCGGCGTGTGCTGCCCTAGCTGCAAGCGCCACCTGCCGCGGTGCGTCGTCTGTCTCGAGGTCGTGGGGATGCTACGCAGCGGGCGGCCGGAGCCTGCGAGGGCGCCGGGCGACCCCGACGCGCAGCTAGCCGGGCGGTTCCCGACGTTTTGCTTGCAGTGCGAGCATGCGCTGCATCTTGACCATGCGAGGCAGTGGTTTGCGAGGCACCAGGAGTGTCCGGTGCCCGAGTGCAGGTGCAAGTGCAACTTTCGGGCCAATCCGGAGCTCAACTATCCGTAGGCACGGCGGAGTAGAGAGGTGGGAGGATGTATTGTGCAGTCATGGGGGAAACGTCTGGATGGGCGAAGGGGGCGGATGTGTCAAGAGGTGTGAGATGCCGGCAGCGGTTTGCCGCTGTTGGGGGCAGTGGAGGCATAGAGGCAGTCCTGTGACCATAATCGACAGCATAACTGTGCCTTGCTTCCCAGCACACCATGCAACATCCGCCTGCCTGAATGGCGAGCTGTGATATGTACAAGCATCTTGGCATTTATAACGCCTTGATGAAGGTGCAGACTGCTTGACAGACTAATAATACCATTGCTCCAATGTCAGGCGCTGCATCAATAGGCCACCTCCCACAAAATATTCAATTGAAACCTAAGTCGATTGCGTCAATATGAACAATGTGGCCTCAACAAATTATCCAGGCCGTTGATTGCCCGGAGCAAGCATTCGTACGATGACTGTTGCCAATCCCCGATGCCCAGCCCCCGGGAGGAGGAAACAATGAAGAAAATGTCTTGTCCCGGGCTCGTCGCCAAGAGCGGGATTTCTTGGACGCTGAGGGCGGGCCAAGCTGGCCAAGGTGGCCAAGCCGGCGTGGTTGTTACCAAGACACGCGGAGGGAGCGCTTGCCTGTGCGACCTGGGGAGGGAGAGATGCCGAGAGATGCCCAGAGGGAGGAAAGCTTTTTGGGACACCGTCCCCAAGACGAGGGGAGGAGGGCGCTTGGCACGCTTGGCAGGTCCGGGGGGGGGGGTATTTGGCTTGGATTTTGCTTTCTATACTGGGAGAGAGTCGTCGGGGGGTTCTCATCTGGAGTCTGGCGTGTAGGGCGTATTGTGGCCTTTTCCCGTGGCGGCTTTTGTTCTGACGTTTGTTTGACAGGCAAACAGCCATGACAGAATCCGAATGTGCATTCGGAATAAGAATCGCTCCTCCTCCCCTCCACACAGCCAAAGTATGGAGCATCTGTCGAGAATGGCATGTTGGCCGGTGATGGTCCTCCAGCGCGGACAACACGTGGGAGGTGGCGACGAGGGAGTTCCACTGACCGCGATCAGTGGGCGATGGGGATCGGTGGGGTCATTTCAAGCCTCGATTCAGCGGTGGGGTGCGGCCCCCCCCCTTCATTGTCACGGGCCTTGACAAAGAGGTACGGAGGCGATGGGAATCCGTGTTCTCTTTAGGATCCTCGCGCCTTTCATGGTTGATGGGGATGAGCGTCAGTTCTTGCCGGACTCCGGGGTCTCCAGACTTGAAAGTGGCGACGTGGTTTCTAGCAGGAAAATGTGACCTGATGTGGAAAGAGAATGGGTTTCCGTGGCTATCCGCTCCGAAGGGGGCTGTGTCGATTGTTGGATGGTCGTCAAAGCAGACTGTCCGGTTGAGCTTGACGGCATCCAAGGAAGACGGGGGGTGCCAAGCGACTTGGCGTGCGGAGGGAGTCTTGGGAGTTTATCACGGCGAGCGGAAGTCTTAGCAGTTCCCGTCGACGACATTTTGCCAACGCTTGGGTCAAGGCTGGCTTCCAGAATGCTGGGATCGAAGCCGCAGACACTGCTCACTGTGTCATGTTGACGGGCTTCCATGTCACGACCTGGCAAATTCAAGGGTTTTCCTTTCAATTTGCCCCGAACGGGGCACCACATAGTCTGAAGTCGTGTCCCTGAGCTCACCCCAAGTCCCCACCAGGCAGATCCAACATTTGGTCCGAAAGTCGTCCACCGAGTCACCAGACACACCAACAAGACGACGGCAAAATGGCGTAGCAGACAGGAACACGAAAGCAAAAGCAGCCACCGGCTGGGGCAAGGGGCAGATGAGCTTGTCGCGACCTGGGGGCAAGGAGAGGAGGGCGAGGAGGGGCAGGAGCGGGCAGCCCAGACATTCCTCGCGACGCCAAGCCTTGGCACATGCCTTGGCATCCTTGGCATCCTTGGCAGCGCTTGGCAGGCATGTCCCAGAGATAGCAGACAAGTGGAAAGCTGCGTGACACAAGGTGACGCGGCATCTGTCTCCTAACAGCAGGGACGGATGCCGGACCGCAGCCTCCACCGCTGTCCAATAAAACCAGCGAGGTCTTCGATGCCGCGACCGCCAAGACTCTTCCAAGACCCGCCAAGAAGTGGCCAAGCCTTTCCGCCATGTATCGCAAGTGAGCATCAAGCGACCGAGCAGCAATAAAGACAAGTTGACCCGCTGTTGACTTGACACTGGTCATTTCCCCTTTACATATCCGTTTCGCTCATTTTCGAACTGAGATCCATTTTACATCGCTCCTGGGACCGCAGAAAAACACCTCGCAGCCAATTCCACCTCGTCGCGAACTCGTTGGCTCAAGTCCCGTTTGTTGTCCCTCCGACCCTCGAAAAATTCTGCCTTGGCAGGCTCATTCTCGTCGCAGCGCTCCGCTCCCCACACGAAACTTGCCCAGAAAAAAAGCGGGGCCCACAAATTCAGACTCGCTATAAAACCCCCCAACGCCCCAGCGCTCGGACCACCTCTTACTCTCCTCTTCAAACCACGTGACTCTTCACCACAATCACGTGAGAATCACGTGATCCCCACCACCTCAACCCCTTTGTTTTGCGCACGGTCCTCCCCCTTTCGACGACAACGACAGCACGGCGAAGGCGACCATGTCGGCCCAGCAGGGTGAAGCCAACGCTGCGGCGAACCCGTCCTCGACGGGTTCCAACAGCTCCGCGTCCAACGACGCAACCCCAGCGCCCTCGACGGCTCCCACCACCACCCCGCCGCTCAGTGCCGGCCAGGCCGACGAGTCCCTCGTCTGCCGCTGGTTGGCCTGCAGCGACCGCTTCCAGAATGCGGAGGCCCTATATGTAAGTTGGCCCTGCTCCTTGCTCCAAGATGGCATCCCTCTCTCCCTCCAAGATGGGCATCCCTCCCTTCCCCCATGTTGGAAAAAAAGGAAGCTGACCTCCTCCTCCCCAGGAGCACATCTGCGAGAAGCATGTTGGTCGCAAGAGCACCAACAACTTGAACTTGACCTGCCAGTGGAATGCCTGCCGCACCACGACGGTCAAGCGCGACCACATTACGTCGCATATCCGGGTCCATGTGCCGCTCAAGCCTCACAAGTGCGACTTTTGCGGAAAGTCATTCAAGCGTCCCCAGGATCTTAAGAAGCACGTCAAGACCCACGCCGACGACAGCGTCCTCGTCGGATCCCGCGGCGGTCCCCAGGATCAGAATGGCCCCATGAACCCTGGCCCCTACCGCCAAGCCCCCAAGCGTAGGTCTACCCTAGCTTCATCACTTCATTCCCTCCCCTTCTTCCTCCTCCACCTTGTCACTCTCGCCTGTTCCGGTTTTTCCTGCTCGCTCGCCCGTTTGGCGCTCTCTTTTTCTTCCAAGTTTCGAGGCTAATCCGCCTCTAGCCAATTCGGCCTACTTTGATCACAATGGACAAATGCGTGGAGCTAATCCTGGCCCCTACGGACAGCCGCATCCCAACGGCCAAGCTAGCTACTACCACCAGCAGCCGGGCCCGTCCTACCATCCTGGCCCCATGGGATTCGCCGGATATCCTCAACACCAGCCCATGGGCGCCCGCGACCAGTTCATCGGCCACCAGGCGTCGTTTGACGGCCGCACCAAGCGCAGCTTTGACGAGCTCAACGAGTTCTTCGGCAGCATCAAGCGTCGCCAGATCGATCCCTCGTCGTACACTCAGGTCGGTCGCTCTCTGATGCCTCTGCACCAGCCCCTTAGCATCACGGCTGCCGGCGGTGGTCTAGCCACCGAGTTCATGCCCCAGGCGCCCCACACCCTCGGCGTTGGTTCCCACGGTGCTCACCACCAGCACTACTATCTCCCGCCCATGCCCAACCTCCGCACCAAAGAGGACTTGCAGCAGGTCGACCTTGTGCTCGAGCAGATGCAAACGACTATTTACGAGAACAGCGGCTCGTCGAGCTCTCAGTACCCTGTTGATCCTCGCAACCCCTCGCCGACCTATGCCAATCGCCCCCACATGGAGCCCTTCCCCGGCGCTCATGTCGCGTCCCCTCTCAGTGCTCCGACCCACTCGACCGGCGGCACCCCGGCTGTCACTCCCCCTTCAAGCTCAATGTCCTACACCTCGGGCCACTCGCCCAGCGCCTCGTCCTCGGGAATGTCGCCCACGTCGCGCCAGAGCTCGACCGTCTCGTACCCCCATCTGCCGAACCGGAACCTTCCTTATCCCTCCACCGCGGCTCTGGGATCCAGCTTCAACCACAACGAGCGCCGCCTCTCGGGCGGTGTCCTGCAGAGCGCCAGCGGCACCCGCGGCACCATGGACCGGTCCCCGACCCCGCGCATGGGCGACACCAACATGTCGGGCGTCAGCTCGCCCGGCCCCGAGTCCGACCAGGGCGACGCCGACTCGTACGACGATTGGCTCCAACAGGTCCGGTCCATCGAGTTCATGCGCAAGGCCCTCCGCCAGAAGCTCGACAACCATGAGTACGAGTCGGACAGCGACGGCGAGGACAGCCGCATCGACCCCAGCCTGCAGCCCGCCTCGGAGCAGCAGCTCTACCCCCGTCTGCCCTAGAGCCGCCGCGTTCGACGGCAAAGAGGCTTCGGCCGCCGCCCTCACGAGGTTGAGGTGCCTACCTAGCAAAGGCAGAAGATGGTGACGATACGAATGAGCACTCGCTCCAAGAACACGAGTTGCAGCCGTTGGGAAGCATGGTTGGGTTACATCGCATGGCCGTCTTTTCCAAGGGCTTGTTGGTTTTACGCGGAGGGTATTGGGCTCTTCTTTTCTTCGCAGCTGTCATTCGGACATGGAATGGAGGTTGCGTTTGGCCTTTTCTTTTTTCTTTTTCTTGTGTGGAATTTTGCTTTGCTTTGCTTTTCTTTCATTCGTCACGATGATGACGAATGAGCTTTTCTACTCTACGAGGCGGAGGAACGTGACGGAGAGGTTGGTCGAGTGCGACTAAGGATGGGGGGGGGGTTGAGTGCAACCAAGGATGGGGGGGGTCGGGTGCGACCAAGGGGGGTCGAGTGCGATGATGGGGGTGGAGTGAAAAGGCGGGTGCATCCAGTCAGAGTTTAGTTCAGTACCTGACTCCCAGGCTCCATGCCGGGGGCAAAGACCGAGGAAGCAAATGACAAGATGACGAGGTTTAGGGACTTTCAAGCTTTCGTTCAACTCTGTTCCAGACTCCGCGGTGATCATGTGATGCGTGCCGCTTGTCCTGGAACCCTTTTCGTGTCGTTGTTTTGATCACTGAACACTGTCAGACTGAAGGTGCTGCTGTATCTCTGTTGACACTGGCTAGGCAGGGAGAGTTGTTGTTGTTGAGGAGTGTCATATCCTTCAACGCGCCCTTGATGACATTACACGCGCGTATTTTTTCGGTTTGAAGGGGTAGATGGTATGTTCTCGCGCGCGCAAAACTGATCCAAACGCGTAGCCGCCAGATGTGGTGGCCTCAAGATGAAAGTGAACATGGGATGGAAGCAACCGGCCTTGTTCCCTCCGTTGCTAACTGTCCCGACGCACTCAAGGTAACATCTTCCGACGCCGAACGGAATGAGGCGTACATCAACGCATTCTGAGAAGGGATTTGAGCGGTATACCTATCATCTCCCCGTCGTCTTGGGGTCGTGATATGTCGTTGCTCGTGTATTACATTACCCACACACTTTGGCATCATCCTAATCAAACAAACCCCCAGCGGCGCGGCGTTGGTGTGTATCGTGGACAACAACCGGGTATAACCTCACAACACCCTCCAAATCGCCCCAGCCCCCTTGGCCGTCTCCTCTCTGTCCATCTCCCGGTTGACCTCGCTCACCCACCTCCTCTCCTCCTCAACCACTTCCTTCTCAATCCCCTCCATAACTTGCAGCTCCTCCAGCATCCCCGCAACTAGCACCCTGCACGCCCCCACCATCCTGACCAAGCTGCTCTGCCCACCCGCGTCCTCCTCACCAAGCGTCTTCTCCACCCCGAGCCCCTCCAACCCCCTCCTCATCTCGCTCAACCGTCTCGCCAGCCCCCCGCACTCGTCCCTCCACGCGCCGTCCATCTCCCCCACCAGCACCCTCTCCACCCCCATCACCACAGCCCCGTCCATCCTCCCCCTCTCCCCCCTCGCCTCCTCCACCCTCCCGAGCCACCGCTCAAACCGCCTCACCACCTTCCCCCACCGTCCCCCGGGCTCCTGCAGCAGCCCCCACACCCCGCACACCACGGCGTCCAGCGCCTGTACCTTGCCCTCCAGCCCGGCCCCCCACGCCAGCAGCGCGCGCACGTTCTCCTCCTCGACCGCCTCCGCCTCGAGCCGCCCCACGGCGTCGTCGCGCGCCACCAGGGCGGCGAACCGCGCGCCGAGCTGCGCGCGCGCGCTGGCGCGCCACTGCGCGGCGACGGGGGCCGCGGCGCGGTGGAGCAGGTGCAGCTGGAGGAGTTCCGTCTGGAGGCGGGCCGTCTCGGACGAGATGGCGACGTTGGCGGGGAGCTTGGAGGGGGACGGCGGCGCGAGGTAGCTGGCCGTGGTGGGCTTGGGGGCGAGGGACTTGGCGGGGGAGTAGTGCTGCTGGTGGGTGTTGAAGGCGGGGCGGAGGGAGGGTTGTTGGTATGGTTGTGGCTGTGGTTGTGGCGGTGGGTGGGCGAGACGGCGCGGGGCGAGGGACGGGGGCGTCGAGGTTGTGCTCGGGAGGGTCGGGCCGGAGAGCTGGCGGCGGTGGCCGGGGCGGGTGGTGCTTGTTATGGGCGGGCGGCTGCGGTCGGGCGGCGGGGGGAAGGTGGCGGTGGTGGGGGATGTGGTTGTCGAAGACCCGCGGGAGGGGGGATGGAGGGTGGTCGCGCCGGTGAGGGTCGTGACGGAGGACTTGCTGCGCGAGTGGCCATGGCTTGGCTCATAGGGGGCGCGGCTCCGGCTGGCGGATCTGGTGGTCGAGCCCGGGACAGCGGATGATGTGGTCGGGGCTCGAGCCCGGCTGGTAGAACTGATGGTTGAGGTCGGGACACCTGTCGATGTGGTTGGGGCGCGAGTGCGGCTCGCAGACCTGATGGTAGAGCCTGGGACGCCCGGCGATGTGGTGGGTCGCGTGCCAGCTGTAGATGGGGGACGGGCGATGGAAGAAGCGGTCGAAGTGGGCTGCGCAGTAGAAGATGTCGACGAAGGGGGTCGCGTTATTGTCGCTGCGCGCGTCGTCCGTGGCGGTCTGCTCGACGTGATGACGCTCGCCTCTTGCGGTGGTGGTGTTGTCCCGGTTGTTGCTTGTCTTAGGCGCCCAAACACACCCGACAGCGGCCTACTACTCTTGGGCGCCGATGCCGTCGACGCGGCTCTTGTGTGGGAGCGCTCTGGTCCCCCGGAAGAGGAGGTCGCGCTCCCCTTGACAGGCAATCGGCTGGGGGACATGTTTCGGCGTGGATTGTCGTCTCTTTCGCCATTTCCGGTGGGTTGTCGCGTCGATCGCGACCTCGAGAGGCCGGTAGCAGATGAAGACATGCCAATTGGCTTGTTTTCGGCGTGCGGTGCTCGAATCGGCTTGGTCGGAAGGGGGCGGTCAGTGTCGCGATGATGTTTTTTTTTTGGCTGCGAGCCGCCGGTGTTGAGTCTGCATCGTCAAGTGGTTGCCGGGGGCCGTGGCCACTGCAGTTTAGCGAGGTGGCCATGCATCTCAGGGCCGACGTGTGGGGGTTGCATTGGCGCTCAGTGCAGCGCCGCAGGGGTCGTGATTGGCAGACGTGGACAACATGGCATCACCAGGACTCCAAAGTGTCGCTTGCCTCGGCGGAAAAAGAGCACAAAAGCTCCGGATGGGTAGAAAGAGCTACACCGTATGTCCATGATTTCACACCGGACGGGAGAGAAGGGAAGTGTAAGGCATTGGAGGCTGGGAAGAGATCCAGACCCCCATGAACAGCACTGGTCCAAGATGGACCATCTGCTTGTGCTCATCCCCAACGTGCAAAGAACTCGCTGGGCAACGAAAATCTCGTTCAATTTCCTCAAGACATGTATATCTATACCAGGGTTGTCCAGTTCCAGTACGAGGTCCCAGCTACATTGTCCATTAAAGACCCCCCTCCCCCCCCCTTCTGAATCCTCCGACGGGTCGTCGAGATTCCCCCAATTCTTGCCCTTCTGCCAACCAACAACCTGGAAAGTTTGGAGTTTCCAGCCCTCTCCCCAAGGAAAAAAAAAACTTTGCCAGTATTGTAGGCTCCCAAGACCCTCCCAAGAACCGAACATGTGGTATCTGTGTGTGACTCAAGGAACTCAACTCGACAACGCCGCCATGACTAGATATCTACACCCCGGGCCATGGCCTCCCGCTCTTCTTTCCCGATCCTGATTTTGAATCTTGGAATCTATCCCTGACTGCCCGCCCCAAACATAGTAACCGGGAGACCGAATCCCCGAATGAACCGCCCCTCTCCCGAAGAAAATTGTACAACTTCGCAAGAAAAAGAAGGAAAAAAAAGAGACAGAGGAAAATTTGTTGCTTATTCCGCTTCAATGACAAACGCCAGCGGTGGTTGGCCTGATGGGACGGCAAAGGTCTCGCTGTCCGGCCTGGCTGTCTCTCGAGCGACCTGGGGCCCCTCTTCCCCTTCGGTGGCCGCCTTCTCCTGGAGTTGTACCAGCAGCCGCTCGAGATCCCCTCTCACCCGCCGCAGCTTGGCATTGCATCGCGTGCAAATGTTGAGGGAGCAGGCGCTGCAGATATGGGCATCGGCATGGCGGTCCCTGCTCCCGCATGTTCGGCAAGCAATGGGGTTGACCCTCTGTCTCGCCGTCGTCATGTAGCGGTGTTGGGTCAGACACCTGAAGTGCTTGCTCTCCAATGGCCGTGCGTCCATGACTGTGTCTGCCGGCAGGGGCTTGTACCAGTTCCTGGGGAAAAGCGCGGCGCCGGGATGATCCGTAGTCTCCGGCTCTTCGGTCACAGTTCCCTCGGACGGCGGCGCGGGAGGCACCTGGATTTGCTGGTAGGTGGCGGCACCAAAACTCGGCATACTCGGCTTGAGTGTCTCGTCCGACGCCGTAGATCCATTCTCCGAGACAGTGCGCTGCTCGTTGGGACGAGCCTGGGGCACCGGATCCCTCTGTTTGGCGAATGCCAAGGGGGAGGGTCCTGTCGGTTCCCGACGGCTGACCACTGGGGACTGCCCCGGCTGGTCCAACGCGCGATCTCGGGTGGCTGCAGGAGACCCCGGAAGCCCCAGCGGTAATCGCCCAGCAGCACCAGCAAACGTCGGCCTTGCAGCCAGGGCAGGACTGCTCTTGGCGTGCCGGATCGGATTCTCAGTCTCGGTCGCGGGCTTCGGGATGCCGGCAGACTTCGGCTCGGTCGGAAGGTCGGGTGACGAAGCGGGAGACACGGGTGAAACAATGGTTTCGACAATGGCATTCTTGACGTCGCTCAACTCGTACTCGGGGGTCGGGAGGCGCACAATGGGGTTGGGAGAGGGCATGCTTGGTAGCGGTTTGGTAGGACTGACGGTCGAGGCCTGGGTCGGCCTTGGTGATTTCCTCAGAAAACCGGCTGCTTGAACCTCCTCATTGCTGCGGCCACGGGGGGCCAAGTCCCTAGCCACATGCGAGGCCTTTTGTCCCATGTCTTCGTGTTCGGTCGTCGAGACGACTTGCTGGCGAGAGGGAACGGGTCGGATGTTTCGCCCTGGGAATGCGGCACCCGCCCCTTTCGGAGCTGGGAGTCGGGTCACTGCCGCTGCGGCCGGCAAATCGGTTCGGGTGGTGGTGGTGGCAGAGTGGAGTGGCTGCGGGCCTGCGGTGGCCTGAGTGGTACCGTTGGTGGATGGGTTCTGGTTCGGGGCTGCCGTAGACCCGTTGCTGCTGACCAACTTGAGTTGGGGGACAGCCAAATTCTTTTCGGATTTGAGGGACCGGCGACGCCAGAGTTGATCCTGCTTGGGGGACGTATTGGTGAGCGGGGACGGCGAGTGCGTGTCTGCAGGTGAATGGACAGGTTGTGTCTGCAGTTTTAGGGCCACGGGGGGCGTCGGAGATCGGTTAACGTCTTTCAACGGCGGCGGCGGCGGTAACTCTTGTTCCTCTCTTGCCCTTGTCCGCTGCTCGTGGGCGTTTTGTTCCCACGCATTTCGACCTGATAAAGACAGGGCCAGGCCGGGGCCATCCGCCGAGTTCACACCGCCACCTCTGATCTGATCTCCGGGCGAAACAGCTGAGTACGACCCCTTGGCGCTGGTGATATCGTTGGCCGAGTTTGTCGATGTCCTCGGCGTCGAGGAGGAGGTGTGGTTGGAGTATGCGGAGAGCAAGCTGGAGAACGAGCCGACGGGCGACGGGGAGAGCCCAATCGGGGACACGGGTGCCGGACTGAGAGCGAGACCTCTTGCCGACAGTGGTGAGGGCACAGGGGCAGGTACATGTACAGGGACGGGCGCGAGCACGGGCGGAGCAAGCACAGGCGCAGAGGCAGAGGCTGGCGGAGGCGGGGCAGCAGTCGGCGGCGAGGCGACGGGAGCCGGAGCGGCGACGGGACGGCGAACGATGGCCTTGGGGGGCTTCGGCTCTGGCTTCGGCTCGAGCCTCTGCGGGACGGGGGGTAGGGGGGAGTCCAGCGGTCTGCTGGTGGCGGCCATGGCTGCAGGGACGATCGCCTCTCTCACTAGCTCCTTAGGCGGTGGGAGAGGGGGTCCTGCGTCGATGGCGGGCAGCAGCTTTCCGGTGGAGGGCGTGGTCCTGGGGCTCTGGCTGTGCGTGCTGGCACTCGAGTAGCCCAGCGAGAGAGGAGGCAGCTGTGGTGGGAGCTTCGGGAGCGATGGCGGTTGTGGTTGTGGTTGCGGATTCAACTTGCGCTCGAGGAAGTTCGAAAACGAAGGAGGGGCCGGCAGGGCCTTTGAGAATCGCGACCGCCCTGATTTAGGGCTCTGGAGTGCTGTGGCTCCCATCGTGGCGGTCGAGTCGAGCGGGGTGCTCCCAGGTTCTGTTCCTCCGGCTGAATAAAGCAGACCCGACGCGGACACGAATAATAGAGGGTGATGTTAATGGCCAGTCTGCGCGCCGTTGGTTTGCGGCGGCGTGGGAGTGAAGGATGGAGGGGGAGGCCAGCCCGAGCCAGGCTGCCGCGATGAGCTGCCCCTCGAGGTTTGGGCTGGGTCGGTCGGGTCGTGCCCGGGCGGTCTCGAGTAGGTACCTGGGAAGGACCTCCAAGGGTTGGAACTTGGGACAGACCCGCTCCTGGTGTCGCACGTATATTCGTGGGTTGCTGGGAGATGCTGACTTGCTGCACCGAGTCGGCCAGCCAGAGGCAAAGCAGGTCTCGGGGGGGACGCTGCAAGATATGGTCGGCTTGCGCGGTGGTGTTAGTGGTCGGCTCCCCCAACCAAGTCCAGGTCCAGGTCGCCAAGGCCAATGCTCCTGCGTTGGATCAGGGCATATGCTGAGAGGTATATACGGCGCCGTGTTGCACGCAGTCGCTCCTCGCTCCGAGCAGTTCACGGAGGGGACGGAGAGGCGGGCGGAAAAGAGTCGTTGGGGAGGCGAAGATGCAGAGAACCAGGCGTGACGGGAATTTCGAGCTTGTCGCATGCCGCCAGGCAGGGCAACCCCAGCAAGGCTCAAATTAGACGATCGTCTCCAACCCCTGCAAGCCCTGGACGCTGGGACGGCTGAAACAGCCAGTGGTTAAAAAAGTAGCCAAGACTCCAAGAGGCCAAGAGCAGGTTTAATTGACAGGGGGGGATTCTCTTGTCTCGCTGACAAACTCCAGCAGAGCCAACAGCTTATCTAGCTCGCCGGTGATGCGGAGGAGCAGTGGACGCCGGGGGTTCGTTGGCGGGCTCTCTTTTTTTTTTTTTTTTTTTTTTTGCTGAAATCACCGACGCATTTCCCCCATCCCGACGAGGCTTGCAAGCCATTGTCTTCGCATCCAATCTGCTCACCCTCACCCAGCTGAGACTGTCGGTGAGCAGTGGCCGTTTATCGCGGCTGCTCGGGACCGGTGGGTTGAACAGCGTCCTGCTCTGCCATGGGGGTTCATGCCGTGCCTCGCTGCGAAGGCAAAAGTAAAAAGAAGGCAGCCCGCGGAGACTTCTATGCGTATTCGTACGGGCTGTGGGGGGCGTGGTGGGCGTCGGTGTCGTCGCCGTCCGCCATCCGCCATCCGCCATCCAGTCGACAGGCCGAGAGACTCACAGAGTCGCAGAGCGATCAGCAGCTGCAACAACCGGGTTGCGGGCTTGAGGGAAGAAACTTGATCGAGATGTGAGCACTGGAGGAAGCGCATTCCGTATTCTTCAACAGAGGCCCTCGAGAGGCGCCAGCGCAGACCAGCATGACGTCGGCGTCGGCGGGCGTCGAAGCCTCAGAGGACGACGCACTGATGCTGCGCCAAACCCCTGCTGGGCGCTGCTTGTCAGAGACTCGGCTCCCGCACGTCAAAGACGCCATCGGAGCTTCGGCCACCGTGGCATCGCATGACGATCACCCCAGGGGACATCGGCAGGGCAGAAGGCATCGCATCGCGGCGGGAGCAGCATGGCTTCAGATGTTCGCAACCGGGGCCCGGTCGCACATCAAATCGTCCTGATGCGACGCGATCACCCCTTTCTTCCATCCTCGCAGGGTTCAGACACCGAATGCGATGGCAGAACCAGGAGAACAGCGTCGTCGTCGGAGCCAAAACCTGGCGCGGTGGCAGCGACGAGCATGAACGATTGGAGATCCCCAGCACCTTTCTGGTTGCAAACAAACACCGTCCATTACGGATGAACACCCGCACTCTTGCTCGAGCGTGTCGACCGGAAGACTGACTTGGGTGCCTTCGTTCCCAGGATGAGACAGACAGACTCGTTCGTCAAGGACCGACAGAGAGACGCCTTGTTCTGCACGTGCGGATAGGCGCAGGACAGCGGAGGACGGCATCTCCCCGAGCTCCCTCTTCCCATTCGAGAGATGCCGACAGCCAGTTTCCGATCGTATCAACAATTTATTGTACGCATATTGAGGTGAGACGGCCACGAACCTCCTGCGCTGACTGACGCCGCTCCGCTCTGCGCGCCCGTCAGAGCGCGTTTCCTGTGGGACTGCCTCGAGCTGCGGCACCCCGGCTGGATCGTCCATTTCACCACGGGTACGAAGCAGGGCAAAGGAAATAAATGTCAGGACTCAGCACTGTGTGGCTTCTCCATCAATTCCGACACGGTTTCACGGCGGCGCTGCAGGTGAACATTCGTCAACGGCCGTGGTTGGCCATGCAAACATGAAGAAATGAGGAGGGGCTTCGAGGCGAAGACGGCCATGACACCGCAGTTTGCAGGAACCGCGGGATGGTGGCTTTATTCCAAAGATTGATCCCCACCAACACCCACACCACCCACACGGCGCGCCCAGTTGGGTCAGTTCGCTCCCCACCCCCATCCACCTCTTCCCGAGCGAGCCGGGAACCCAAATGCGACGCCATCGCTAGGTACCTGCATCGACCCGCTCTCCGTGCACATCCGAATTTGCGTGGGCGGATGAATTTGCCCATGAGGAAGCTCAGCAGAAGCAATATCGAAGGGCGCGTGCTCTGGCCCAGTCGATGTGCCGGCATGACGGGCCAGCGCGGGACGAAAAGAGGGCGTATGCCGGGACCAGAACCAGTCGGGAACGGAGCTCGGTGAATTCCGCCGAGCTTTGTTTTATGTATGTGGCTCGTTATTGTTTCCACATCTCGCCTAAGAAGATGAGGGCTCCGTGGTTCGAAGCCTCTACACAGTAGTAGCGTGGCTGACCAAGGCATGTCCTCGTTGCCCAGGCTCGCTGTTTTGATAAGGGGTCGGATTCTGGGGGTCAGCCCCTGAGTCCATGTCAACACGACAAACTCGTCACAGCTCCCCATGGAGGCACGGCAAATGGCTACATCGACCAAACATTACAGGAAACAGAGATGACATGAGAAGACAGAGCAAACAGGCTCAGTCATACACAGTGCTGAACTCCAGCCCAGAGCAGAACAATAGGGCCCTTCTAGGAACCCCCAGGTTGAGATGGAAAAGTGCGCCGAGACGCCCGTTTGCAAGCTTCAGTCAACAGTTTCGCTGCTATTGCAAAGAGTTTGACCGAGAGATGAAATCTGCGCAGGGAGCTCCTGCTGCCGCAGCGTTCAGCGCGCGCAAAGCTGGGACAACTGTAGGCAAGAGCTGCGTCGCCGAGGTTGAGACTGCAGGTGCGCAAGCCGAACACCAAGCCCAAACGTGGGGACCTACTTTTGATCTCAGGAGATTGACTTCCAGCCCAACTCTTATACAGCCAGCTTCAACATCGTGTGCCGGGCAGTGGGCGCCAACCACGGTTGCATTTCTCTCCTTTTCATTTCCCTGCGAAGCACAAGCCCACAATGAAGCTCACTCTCCTCGCCAGCGCGGTCGGTCTAGGGGCGGCCTGGCGCGCTCTGGGAATGGGATGCGCCGACCCTGGATTGCTTCGGGAGCAGCAGGGGAAGGTCGGTCCCATCCCCAACTCGCATGCTGAGAGATCGGACGATGGCGCCCTGAACTACACCGAGACATCAAAGTCGGCCATTGATACCCTGAACACACTCTACAACAGCTCCGAAGGCCGCTGGTCGCCCGAGGTCGCATGGTGGATATCCGGAGTCGCTCTTCAGGGCATCCTCGACTACACGTCCAAGACAAAATCTTACGATTACCTCGAACAGGCGAACGACATAATCGAGAAGCAGAAGGAGCCTCTTCCGTGGTGGCCCGAAGGCGAGGGCCTCTTCCGCGCCGACTCGACTGATGACACAGCCTGGTGGGCGCTGGTCCTGGTACGCATGTTCGATATATCAGGCGACAGTTGGGCTCTCGACACGGCCAAGGCCGACGAGGAATACATGTACCAGTACTGGACCGACGAAAACTGCGGCGGTGGCCTTGTGCAGAGCATTCGCACCAAGACGTACAAGAACGCCATCTCTAACCAGCTGTACGCCCTCCTCACGGCCTCGCTCCACAACAGGATTCCCGGCGACACGGAATACCTCGAGAGGTCCAAGGCGGCATGGGAGTGGCTCTTTGCCTCGGGGATGCTCAACGAGGACCACCTCTTCAATGACGGGCTGACCAAGGATGAGGACGGCGTCTGCATCAACAACAATGGCATCGTGTGGACGTATAACCAAGGCGTTATTCTCGGCGCCGCCACCGGTACAGCCTCCACCCCCTCAGCTTCATTGCCCATGCTAACTACCAAACAGAGCTCTACAAAGCCACCTCGAACACCACCTACCTCGACCTCGCCCGCCGCACAGCCGATGCCGTCATTGCCACCTCGTCTCTCGTGCGCGACGGTGTCCTCGTCGAATTATGCGAGGAGGCCCAGAGCTGCAACCACGACCAGCAAACCTTCAAGGGTATCTTTGCGCGCTACCTGGCGCAGCTGAGCAGCGTTCTCGACGACGACCCGTACCGCCAGTTTCTCGAGGCCAACGCCAAGATGGCGGTAGAAAAGGCCCGCAACACGACGACGGGGTTCTTTGACGTCTCGTGGACGGGGCCTTTTACGGACGGGACGCTGGGAACCCAGGCGAGTGCACTTGGGCTGTTGGTCGCGCTCATCTAGGGTCGCGCAGGGAAGGAGGTGAGGCAAATTCTGATGTCTGATCAGATCTGCTTCAAGCTGAGTGGTAGATTTTCCCAAGAATTTCCCGAGAGAGACCGGGATGGGTTGGCACATTAGACGAACTGGGTGCAAGCTCTGGTAGATAAACTAAGCGCAAGCTCTGGCAGACGAACTGAGTGCAAGTTCTGGTAGATAGACCGAGGGCGGACTCTAGTAGATGAGAATAGAGGATGGTATATGCAGCGGGCATGAAACTGACCATGTCTCCTGTGCCAGTGAAGCAGCCTCCCGCCCCTGGCAACCAAACAAAAGAAAGTAATATGCCTTACAGAACAACGATTCCACAGACATCACCACACATCGCGCCAAAAAAAGAACATGATCACTGCCCACCAAAAACAAATCGGTCCCAGATGTCATTTCCATCTCCCCCCCCGCTCAGGATTGAACAGAGAACCTCCGGATTAACAGTCTGACGCGTTAGCCAGTTGCGCAATGGGGGATGTGTATGCTCGTTGACGGTTTCTGCGGCAAATAACGCACAGTATGAGGCAAGTCCATCTTCCAACCCCATCATGGACAATAATGTGGACTGGTAGTGGATGTGGTGGGCACGGCGACCGGGTGGGTTGCGCTCGCGGTTTGGTGTATATTTCCATCAATGGATTAGGAAGTCAGAGGTCTACTAGCTCGAGGCCGCGCACTGTAAGATGATGATGTCTGGGCAACACACGGGGGACAATCGTCGAGGCGGTCTCTTGTACGCCCGGGACCCATGCCGCCCTCTGCCGATCATCTCGTTCACGATAGACGACGACGCCGGACGAGTCGTTACACACGGCCACGTCATGTTGGTTTGGATGCAACATCACGGCGGCTGGCTACCCTCTTCTCCTTCATGCAGGTACCGGTCTTCCCGCCAGGCCTCTCCCTCTTCTTGTCATTCGTGAGTTTCGTATTTTCTGTCTAACTCGCCGACTGGCGCGCGGCCATGAAAACGAAACAACGAAATGTAAACCTTGCAACGGGGGTGGGTGCGAGGGCAAGTGGGCGGAGGATATCAAAATAGGGAAAGCCAGGGGGTAAAGTACTCATGAGCCTCAAAATGAACGACGCAAAACACCCAACGAGACCCTCCCTCTGCTTTACTGTCCAGAATCTCTCAAGTCCTTGCGCCTCGCCTGCCACTAGGAGAAAGCAGAAGGTGTTGGTGCTTCTGCAGATTGCTTCAAATCTCCTGCACTAGTTGTTGTTCTCTTCCCAATTCCGTCGCCATCCCTCTTCTCCGCTGACCATGTCGCTAAAAAAAAAAAGTTAACCCATTCAATGGCGCCTGTTCCCAGACATCATTCTCCTTCAAAGGTCCCGGGCAGCGGCTGCTGAGACACCCGTACCCACAATCTGATCAACTTCTCGCTACCCTGACATGTCCTACAAACTGAAGGGCCTCCTAGGATAGCTCACACCCTCGACGGCGGCGTTATCGACAAACCAGCTGCAGCGCTCTCCCGTCCCCTCGTTGACCAGAGCGCATGGCAAGCCCTTGTCGCTCTCGAAAATCTCCCTCATGATCTCCTTCTTGCCGGCGCCCGTGGCGACAAAGGCAACGCGGACGGCGTGGTTCACGACGGGCAGCGTGAGGGTGATGCGTCGCGGTGGGGGCTTGGGCGAATCCTCGATGGGGGCAACCCAGGCGCTCGTCTCGCGCAGCAGCGCGTGGCCGGGGAACAGCGAGCACGTGTGGCCGTCGGGCCCGCAGCCGAGCAGAAGCAGGTCGAAAATGGGCAGCTTGACCGAGTCGCGGCTGGCAAAGGAGCGGACGAGCACCTGCTCGTACTGGTCGGCCAGCTCCTGCGTGTCGTTGAGCTGCTCCACGTCTATGGGGTGCACCAGGGGTTTCGGGGTGCCGGAGGGCAGCTTGTCGAGCAGCTCGGCCTTGAGAAGCGCGTAGTTGGAATCGGCGTGGTCAAGCGGCACGGCGCGCTCGTCGGCAAAGAATATCTCCCACTTGGCCCACTTGACAGTGTCGTTATCGCCGGCCGCAGGTGCCAGGAGGGCCTGTGCCAGAGTCTTGGGAAGGGAGCCACCCGAGACGCCCACCTTGAAGACACCGTGGCGCTGGATGCCGGTCTCTTGGCACGCGACGACGTAGGCGCGGAGGGCGGGTGCGAGTGTGTCGACGCCAGAGAAGGCGTAGAGGTTGGCTTGGTGAGCCATGGCGGCAGCGACAGCGGTGGGTGCGAGGGTTCGCGGCGTGAAGGCTACGTTTGGTGGTGGTGGGAGTATGTGTTATGTCCAGGCACCTCAAGATTCCCTTCGTGTGTGGGGCGGGGGGGGAATCAATATGGTGGGGTCGGGGGTCGAGGTGATGACTGTTGAAGATGCTAAAGCGGCGCTTTGGGCGGCACAAAAATCAGCGCTTGTCGGAGTGGGCGGAGATGTGAATCGACACCCTAGAGGATTAGAACGGGTATAGAGTGCCCCCAAGAAGTGATGACGCCCGAAGTTGCTGCTCGAAGAATGTGTTCGGGTCTGCCCTGTCCGATAAGGATTTCTAGCTCCCAAGATGGATGGGGGGCTGTCGTCTCAGGCTAGCGGGAACGGGGAGGCAGTTGACTCGCTAAGAGAGCTGGAAGGCGAAGAATGATGTGCCGAGTTCGGTAGAAGCTGACGATCTCCACGTTCTCAATGGTTGTCGAGTTCCAAGCGGGATTTTGTGGCTGGCACGGCTGGATTGCTTTAGATCGAGGGGCACGCACACGGGCATTAGGCAGCGGGGAAGAAAGCTTGGGGCGGGCCGTGGAGGGGTAGGTAGAAAAGTCGATGGAAGGGTCGAAGTGGGGTTCTGCGGTTCTCTCACCGATGGCTCGTGGGCAGTTGATATAGGTATCAGAAAATGGATGAATCGATTGGGTAGGTGAGAGCATGCTCCGTAGCTCGGTATGATCAAGACCCGGAGGCTCAACAGCGAGACCCAGCCACGCAGCCTTTTACATGTTTGATTCAAGAGCTAGGCTCGACATTCCGCAGTCCAGACTGCACCCTACTTTCCACCATCGACTTCCGATCACATCGCCTTATTTCTTTGTGGGATCAAGCCAGGTGTCCCGATACTCAACAATAAAGACAATTTCATAACAGCAACAGAAAATCCAGATGTCACTGGAGAGTCCAGACCTTGAGATTGGTGATTTGAGGCCCTCTCCCGGTTCTGTAGTGCAGCTTGAGGCGAGATTTTCAAGACATGCATCCGCGTCTAAGTATAGGTGGCCTGGGGGTGCTTGCATGAGGGAGTTTCCCGTGCTTGTTCTGCGAGCAGGGCTGGACTGAACACGAATTTAAGAGCCTTGCTCTACATAGTATAACCTCGTTGTTGTATACACCACTCCAGAATGTCGCTGTCATTGCACACTGTCGGGCCCAGCGACGGCTCCCCTCACACACATACTATCATTTTTCTGCACGGCCGCGATAGCGAGGCAAAGGAGTTCGCTTCTGAATTCTTCGAATCTGAGGCCTCGGGTCCCGATGCCGATCGCACCCTGACAGCCCTTTTTCCGACAACCAGATGGGTGTTTCCGCAAGCAAAGGCTCTCCGCTCCGAACGATTCGATAGAGACATGTCGCAATGGTTCGATATGTGGTCACTCGAGGATTTGCAAGAAGGCAGCGAGCTACAAGTCCAGGGTCTTCGGTCGAGCGTCGGTCGCGTCATCAAGACGATCAACGAAGAAGAACGGCTCATTCCAAGGGACAGAATATTCCTTGGTGGGATAAGCCAAGGCTTTGCAACGTATGTTCTCGTGCGTGCATTTCAGCCTTCCTCAAGCGTACTGACGCTCGTGGCCCCAGGGCACTCGCGGTGCTCTTTGCCGATGGCAGAGGAGGGTTTGCCGGTATCTGCGGATTTTGCAGCTGGCTCCCGCTTGCGGACGAAGTCACGACCATAATCCGCGAACATGATCCCCTCGAGCGGCTTACCAGCCTGAAGCGTCTGTATCTCGGCGACACAAAGAGCGAGCAAGGACCACCGGCGCTGGTACATCAACTCCTCTCAACACCCATCCTTCTCCAACACAGCCGAGACGACGACACCATATCTGTTGAGAACGGGGAGCGCATGCGGCACATCTTGGGACAAATTGGGTTTGGGCGCGAATGGTACGACTATGATGACGGCGGCCACTGGGTTAATGAACCCCAGGGTGTAGATGACCTTGTCCGCTTTCTGAAAACGGCCATGGAAAAAACGTAATCTCTAACATTATCCCCCTACAATTGCGCCGCCCCGCGATAACGGGCTATGGTTTAACCTTGTTTTACGGTACTTGTGTTGCGCTACGACATGCCAAAACGATCTCGTTGAATCGGGGCTTCTGAGGGTTCCATCCCCGGCTGGCGATACAAAGACGTGTTGTTGAACTGATGACGTCCACTTGGAAGGAAGAAGGGGGCCCAAACAGCCGGATTTGTGCACCCTGAACCAAATCCAGCTGTCGTTGAGCTTGTGATGGTGGTGTCCATTCTCGGCCCGCATCTCGTGGCTGAGGAGCTACTCAGTATGTCTTGTTTGCCGGGACTGACAAGGACGGCCGAGTGATGCTGGAATCGTACGATGGTGATGTCGGTCAGTCCCCTATAGGGAGGGCTCCCTAGGATCTGGCTTTGCCAGCCGCTAATATGACTCCATAAAGTCCAGCGGGTTGTGGGGATGACGAGAAGACAACCTTAGCCAGCGGTGTGGTTGCAAGTGCCGTCACGAGAAAAAGGGTCCAGGTGTGATGCGATGTCGTCAAGGCCCACGAGAATTCGGCAACGACAGGGGAAGCCCTTGTGGTGGGGGGGGGGGTTTCGCCGTTGCGTCATCGTGCATCGAGCGGGCTGCTTCGGAGGGGTCCCCGTCGCTTTTGCCAAGACTGACAGACCCCTCCGTCCCCTGCACCCGTTCTCGGCCCACGGGTGACCCGTCCAGCCTGTCTCTCTGAATCACGAGCCGAATGCGACGCAAGAGGGGCGGGGGTGAGAGAATCCTCTACATTTGTCTAGTTCCGTCGAGAGTAGCTATCGTGGCTTGTTGGCTGAAGCCATGCTTCCGGGACGTCAGATAGAAGGAATTTCCTGGAGGATCTGGCAAGCCAGTCTCATGGCTTGTCGGACGTGTTCTATCCGGTTGACAATGCATTGGCGTACCTACTCGGTACACACAGTATGTATCTTGTCTAACCGATGAAGAGATGTCGGCGGGAGGTTAGTTGCCTGGGCGCATTTTCTCGCATTGATAGCATCGTGACTAAGGCTTCCTCCGTCACTTTTTGCGGCAGCGACTTCGGCGGAGGACCCGGTGGCACCGCAAAAAGGCGGGGATGGAACTGGAAACGTGTTACCCAATGTCTCCTTCCCCGGACAATACAACTTGTTGAACGTTAAGCTTGGTCTTGCAACTTCAAAAATTGGTAGCGCTGTACCTACGCGTGTACTCTTGCAATTACTAGTCCACCTCTAGTTCTGTTCGGGTACCACGTATCAGCACCAGAGAACCACCAGCATGATTTTGCAACCAAAGTACCTCACCGGCGACCCAGCCGCCATCAATGATTTCATTGACCGCTTCGACGTGGGTTCTTGACTCACCATTCCCAGAGACATGCAGGGAATGTGCTAACTTAATTTTCTTAGGTGTTTCTGTTTGACTGCGATGGTACTGTGGCGCGATGCTCAAACTCCCCCCAGTCTTTCTGTTTGTTGATCTAACCCCTATCTTCAGGGGTACTGTGGTCTGGTGACCATCTCTTCGAAGGCGTCGTGGAAACATTGGAACTGCTGAGATCCAAAGGTTTGACGAAAAATTCCCCACAGGCCGCTTTTCTCGAGCTTTCTAACGAGCGCATAGGGAAAAAGACAATTTTTGTGACCAACAACTCCAGCAAGTCCAGGCCACAGTATCAAGAAAAGTTCACCGCCTTGGGCATTCCGTCGCACGTCGATGAGATCTTTGGCTCTTCGTACTCGGCCGCCATCTACATCTCGAGAATCCTCAAACTTGAGCCGCCAAAGAACAAGGTTTTTGTCCTCGGCGAGGTCGGCATCGAGAATGAGCTGCGGGGAGAAAATGTGCCGTTCGTCGGCGGCACCGACCCAGCCTATCGTCGGGACATGACGCCCGAGGACTGGACAGGCCTCGCCGACGGCTCTCTTCTGGATCCCGAGGTCGGATGCGTGCTCACGGGCTTGGACCTGCATATCAACTACCTCAAGCTGGCCCATGCCTACCAGTACCTGAGACGGGGGGCCGTCTTCCTGGCCACGAACACCGACGCCACCTTTCCCGCAAACCACAGCTTCTTCCCCGGAGCGGGCTCCATGAGCACCCCGCTGGCCAACATGATGGGGACCAAGCCGGTGGCGCTCGGGAAGCCGAGTCAAGCCATGATGGATGCCATCGAGGGCAAGTTCCAGCTGGACCGGGCCCGCACGTGTATGGTGGGTGACCGTCTTGATACCGACATCAAGTTTGGCATCGAGGGCCGACTGGGCGGTACACTGGCTGTTCAGACCGGCGTGAACAAGAAGTCGGACTGGGAAGCCGAGGACGCCGCCGCTGTGCCAGCATACTTTGTTGACAAGCTGAGCGATCTCCGGGCCGCGGCCGAGTGAGGTAGAAAAAGAGAAAGGGTAGTTGACAACCCAAGAATTGCAAAGACAAAATAGAGGTGCCAGAATAGAGAGCGGTCAATGGAATTTGCTCGAAGATTCGCGTCTCCCTACTGTGTAGACTCCAAGTGATGAGACCATCAGGCCTATCTGCCCGACGAGAGCCTTCGTGGCAGTGCAGCTTGTCATCTGCTCCATTTCATCCTCGCTGCCGCCCGTTCCGTGCTTGGTAATACCATTGCGGCGGGCCAGTTGATGAAGCGGGCGTGGGAACATGGAGACACCTGAATCTGAATGGACTTTCTTCCAGCTCGCGATTCCCGGAAAAAGGACACGGGAATTCCGGCAATGCAACGGAGGGGTTGTTGCGATCCTCGGAACCATGCACTCCCAAGGCCATCAAGGGGTGGGACCGGTCAAGATGGTGTCGCCGGCGAGCCTGGCGAGCGGTGGGCGTGTTGGAGGGTCCACGCACACGATGTGCTATGTACAGCGCCGCAATCGACTGATGCACGTCGATCCAAGGCACGATGCAAATTGGCCCAGATTGGCCTGGCCGAGCAGCCGTCGACTTCCCTCGGGTCTCGGCGTGACGTAGTTGGCGATGCTTCCAGCACCGTCTTTGGTCTGTCAGTGGTCGGCTGACCTGCTGAATCCCGCTGCACCCTGCAAGCCATCAGTTGGAGAAGGACCCTGAATCCTAGGGTACCCTGAGACGCCCACCCATCTGGTGGGTGTGAACCCTGTTTTTTTTCTGACCAGGCCCGGGCGTCTGTGTCAGGGTGAGGGTGTGGGTGGGGCGGATCTCTGGTGGTCTCGACCCTGTCACCACCATTTCCCATCTCTCTGGGGGTTTGCCCCGAGTCGCCAACACCATGACGACAAGTCGGGTCCCTTTTTGGGGGGTGCGGGGGCGATGAAGATGACAATCCCGTGCGACAGTGGTGTGTTTTGCCATCGCCTCCAGTTGAGGGAAGAACCAAGTCTGGGGCTTGAGGGGGGAAAAGGAAAGAAAATTTAGTGGTGTTTAGTCCTCCGGGGGGGAGGCCGAGCCGTCTGTCCTCCTTCAGCCCCTAGAGGACGGCTCTCGAAGAAGCCACCCGTTTGCTCTTCTTCCACCGCCCGGAGCACCCCACACTTGGCAAAGCCAGGCGACATAACCCAGGGCAAGGGCCGCTGAGTGGAGAAGTGGTGGTCAGAAACAACCTAGCAGGCGCAAACCAACTGTAAGCGAATGCTAGGAGCAGGTGGTTTTTGGAGGGGCACCGAAAGTTTTCATCTCTTCCCCCCTCCATCCCCAATGCGCTCAGTTGCCGTCATTGCACCGCCCTGCAACACACCCGACCTGCAAAGCTGCGACTTGCATGGCCCTGGCCCTGCTCCATCCGCCCACCTGCCTCTAGACGTACACTTGGTTGCTCTCTGATCCGCTCGGCAGACCGCCGCTCAACCTGTGTTGTGCCGTTTCGAGCATAGTTGGAGGGAGCCCGGAGCTTTTGCTACGCGACAAGTCTCGACGGCCCTCGGCCAGCACATGCAGCGTCACCCAAGGCCCCGTCGGGACCAGAACGACGTCGTGGGTAAGCAATTATTTCCTCACCCCCTCTACCGAGTGCGGGTACGTTTGTACCTATAACTTGGAGCTATATGGGCTGTGCTATGTACCTACGCGACTATTCCCGTCAAACCACGGGGCCCAGCTGATGTGGACTTATAGCCACCTAGATAGGCGGACGACATTCCCCAGTACATTCATATCTGGACCTGGAGGGGACTCGGTGGAGGCGGGAGCGAAGTATCACAACCTTTTGTGCCACCTGCATCCCAGCTTCTTTTTTTCTTGGCCGTTGCTTCCTATATCCTCCACCCCGAGCAAGAGGCTTATTCGGCCAACACTCTTGCCATTGGAGCCCGAGCGGGCCTTTGTTAACAACCCGCGGTTCCCCCATCGTCAACCGTGACGGCTCCTGCAACTGCAGGTGCTAGGCCCACGCCATCGTCGGCCTCTCGCTTCCTTTCTACACTTCAACAACACACCCGGGACCCTGCCTTGGCAGCCAGCCCCCCAACGCTGCCCAGCAGTACTTCTCCTTGACTGGAGCCGGCTGCGGCCCTGACCCAGGTATATAACCTCTCTTGCACTTGCATGCAGCTGTCCATCAGCGGAGCCTGCGATGTTCCAGACCTACACACTCCTCTGCGCCACATCTCCTGAGCTCGCATCTCACTATCTCCTTCTCCCAGCTCACACCGCCATGGAAGCCTCGTCGCCCTCGGGGTCCTCGTTCGATGACAGGGACCCCCATCGCGAACATCTCCTCGCTCGCCGACAAGAGCTGACCGACGGCCTGGAACGCTCCCCTTACGACCTCATACTTTACTTGGACAGAGCTGTTGTCTACTCCAACCTCGCCTACCCAGATTTGGCTGCTGGCGACGCCTACCGAGCTCTCCTCCTCATCGATGAAGTCAGCGACGAAAGCTTCGAGTACCACGAGCAAGCCCTTGAGGCTCTCAACGAACATGCCGTTGCATCCTTTCCAGACGTATTGCAGCATGGCGAGCTGGCCGACGGCGGCACCAACATGGCTGACGGCGACTCGCCGGACGGCAGAGCCGAACCGGTGAAGCAGCTTGCCTATCTCGCATCGATTCGCTGCTACCAGATCCTCTCCATCAGTCTTTTGCTCTGCGGATGTCTCAAGAGCGCGCTCAACTTTTGCGATCGGGGCCTCGGCATTGTACCGGACAACAAGGAACTTCGGGATATCAAGGGGTACATTGAGCGGGTGGCCAGGCAGAAGCTTCGGAAGAGCGACGATGAGCCGCTTGACCTCCTCAGCTTACCGGACCGCGGGGTGGTCCGTCGCGAGATCTACCCTTGGAACACCCATGAGCCAGACCGCTTCTCCGACGCTTCCCTATCCCTTCTCAACAAGCGCCTCGCAACGGCGGCACCAAAGTGCGCGGTCAGGGTCTCCCACCTACCAGTCCTCCTCGACGGGGCCACGAATACGGACAACTACAACAACATTCCCACATGTAGCCAGCTCGGCCTGTTTGCCACCCAAGACATCGAACCTGGCGAGTCCGTCCTGAGCGAGTACACACTGCTTACCGCCAACAACCGCCACAAGGAGAGCACTTGCGATGCGTGCAGCGGCGAGCTTCCACCCCTCCAAGACAATTCGGGTGCTATGAGCTGTCCCGACTGCTGCGACACTGTCTTTTGCTCCGAGTTCTGCTTCGACCAAGCTCAGGCGAAATACCACCCCGGCGTCTGCGACAGGGATGTCGACGCCGTCGCCAAAGACCCCGACGCCAAGGAGTCTGATGAATCGCTCTACGTTCTCCTTCTCGCCCGAGTCCTGGCCTTGTCGGCCCATCAGGATATTCACCCACTCGAAGTTGAAGAAATCAAGTACATCTGGGGGGACTTTGTGCCGACACGCTCCAACGACATTGACCTCTCGGTCAACGCTGGCCCGCCACCCGACTGGACCCTGCCGTTCTCTTTCAAGTACAGCATTGAGATGCCCTTGCATTTGCTCGAGAAGATGGACATCGATATTTACGCCACGTTGGACCGCTACGATACCTGGGTGCTGAACACTGCGTACGCAAAATTCCGCGGCACGGCATCGGCACGCAAAAGTACCAGGGATGGGCGCCCGGATGTTGCGGCTGTGCATCCCTTCTGGTGTCTGGCGAACCACGACTGCGATCCCAACGTAACATGGGAGTGGGGTGGGCGGATGGTGCTCTGGGCGCGCGAGACCAGAGTGGTCGGCCACGGAAGAGGGGGTATCAAGGCTGGGGAGGAGATTCTCAATCATTACTGCGACGTGGATCTCCCAGTACAGCAGAGGAGGGAGTGGGCAAGTGGGAGTTTGGGTGGATGGTGCATGTGCCAGAGGTGCAGGCAGGAAGCCGGCACCCCAAAGGATAAACGTGACGATGTCGAGATGGCCGACTGGGTAAAAAAGGCCGATGGGGTGGATAGTGCGGATGGCCAGATGGATGGCGCGCACTGACACGACGAATGAGGGCTGACGATAAACATGAGGAGTTGGCTACAAGAGGCTTTCTTTGGTGTCATTTTTTTGTCTATACGGATGATATCTCCACGACGTCTTCGATATACCTTGATCCAGTCTTTCCGCAAGTGGGTGCTCTCCCAGCGGTCGCGAACAGTGCCGGAGTGGACGCTCCGGAAAGGCAAAGGCCCACACAGTTTCCACGATGCAGACGCCGTGGAAAGGCCGTACCCATCTTGGACGAGGGCTAACAGCTAATGGGAGTTCGCAGCAGGCGGACCGCGCCAGACACGACAGGGTAAGCATCGATTATCAGAACCATCTGATGCCTTGCTCCACTGGGGGCTCGCGGGGACGTTCTTGGGTGGCAATATCTTGCCACCACTGATCTGGAACCAGGAGTCGCCGGCATCTCCTCTCGAGGCCATGCACAAGGAAAGGCTGGTCAGCTGGTTTCCCAGGATGGGGGCGCTCAGATCCCTCATGGTAGCTGTATTCCCGCTGTCTAATAAGTACCTATTTGTACTTCATTCGCCGCCGGCACACATAGGGCTGGAACACAAAAATGGAAGCTCCCAACCGCGAACATTCGCCACCCGGCACGGGTCCGAGAGGCTGAGCTCAGGGTCCATCGGCACCTACTATGCTCCGAGGCTCCTAGGCTCGAGCTAGGCTCCTAGGCTCCTAGGCTAGGCTTCCGGAACATCTGAGCTTCCAATACCACTGGTAGGCTCTTCTTATCTGTGCGAAATCATCCAGCCATTCATCATAGTGACGACATAATAGCCGGGGTGGAGGGTTCAGCTTTGGCTCATCACTTTTATGGTACGAGAAATTTGATCAAGTTGCCCTCGCCGCTTTACACAGTAGAGATCTTTCCTTCTTCGCAGACTGCTCACATGCTGCCCCCCGGTACGAATTTTGCCCCACGTTTGCAATCCAACACTGGTTCGTTTGTTAGCGCGCGAGACCTCGAGCACCACAAGCAAAGGTCCATCTGGCACAAATATAGGCCTCCATCAGTTCTCAAATGGCCTAGGTTGACGAGTATCTCCAATGGCTTGCTCTAACAAATAAACCAGGGGCCGGAGCGTACCCGAGGAAGCTTGCAAAGTCCCCTACACATTGTTCCCCTGTTGTTGCGGCCCCGGCCCATGTCACGTGGAGTTGGGGGGGGGGGTGAGGGGGCAGGATTATGCCACCTTAGTGGACGCTCCCGTTTGGAATGCCTCCCCGGTGCCGATCCCGTCATCTTGAAAGGGTGATCGGAGGGGTGATCGGAGGGGGTGGACTGCGGGGACGCGTACGACTGCAGTGGCGAGCTGGGAAAGGGCCTGGTGGATCGGCGGGTTGGATCGGTTCTGTCAAAGGCGAGGTCGGCAGGTCGAGTGAACTGTACCTGTCAATCTGTCAATCTGGCGTGCTTTTCGCATGGGGAGGGGGTCTTGGGTGCCCTTCTGGGCATCACGGCTGCTGGTGACGATGTTGTGTGTATAACCCTAACCCTTGTGATGGCATGGGTTGTTAGGTCTCGAGGTTCATGTTTGACGCGGGAATTGCATGTTCTTTTGACTCAATATTTCAGCTGCTTGGATTTTCTGCCTAGTATAATCGTAAATAATCCTTATGGGCAAATATATAGGAGCTGATACTCGGGAAAGGTCTGGATGGAGGGATCAACTGACCAAGGAGGATTGCTGATCTTCCACATTTCTTCGAGTTCGGGTATTCGCTCTTTCCGGTTGACATCTTAAAGCTTCAACAGGCTAGCAGGTAGGAACTGGAGTAGGTATCTTGGAGACGTTCTCCGTCCGTTGAGAAGGTTTCATCACTTGATCTTAGGTATGTTCAACTTAAGATCGCATGAGCCCGAGTCGTCTTCAATGTCAGAGCCCACTGGGTACAGCCCTAATTTAGTGCTCAGCGCGAGGCACTGGAGACACGAGTCAAGGTCATCACTTGATCCAGGTCTTGTCAGGGAAGAGCTGGCCGTCGCTTGCTTCGAGAGAGGTCTCGCGCTGACAAGCAAACGAGTATTGGCTTGTATGCAGTTTATCATCCCATCACCTATTCACGACGACTCCAGCATCAACCGCCAGCGGACACGCATCAATAGTCACCCTGATACAGAGGCTTATGGGGCCACCGCCCTCGCAGCCAGTTCCCCCGCCCACATCATCCCCTCCCATATCCACGGGTACCACTTTGATGCTCGCGCGGATCTGGAGCCCGTGCTCTGGAAATGACCGAGCAGTGCGATCGGTGCGTAGACTTTGGTCTGCCATGGATTCCTTCTCGGAATCCATGCGGTGGAAGGGAAGTACAAGACAACTGTTCGGCTGGCGACGAACGGTGCTGTTCCTGTAGAGAATAGCAAACCCGGGCCCGCCTGGGGCGGGCACGGATATGTTGATGATGCCCACAGAGTAGGCCAGTTGGTAGAACGTAGCATGTGGTGGCTGGTTGCCGTTGCGGAAGCCAGGCGGTGCAGTCGTGACCGGCAGTTCGGGTATAGTGCCTATCACGGTGACACGGTGACTCGGACTGCGCGGAGCTGGGAGTAGGATCTGGAGAAGTTCGTAGCCTTGTTTCGTCAGCTGACGTCCGAGTCCGAGACTCGGGACCCGGTCCCGCGGCCGGGGGAGGTACATGCGCATCAGCTGCATGTCCGACACGAGGACCTCGTCGATGGCCTGGAGGCACGAGGAGTTGGGGCTGCCCTTTGTAATCCGCTGGAGGATGACCAAGTCGTCTACATAGGTGTGATCGTCCGCCCTTAGGTCGATACAGAGCACCATGACGCGCCCGTTGAGGTGGATAGCACACTCGGTGCTCACGAGGAACCGCTTGAAGCCGGGGTTGATCTCAATGATGCGCATGGGGAGCGTGAGAAGCAAGCCGAGGCTCACGACCATGGGCGGCGTGTACCTTTTTCTCTTGATCTTGTGGTGGCGGAGATGGCCCCAAACGTGTCCCTGCCAGCGCTCGGCGCCAATATCCGCAGGGAACGACAACGAGCCGGCAAAGGCTCTCGGGCTCTCAGCCAGAGCAGAGACCGCCGACGTCGATCTACCATCATCGTTTCCGCCCGGCCATGCCAAGATGGTAAAGTCGCCATCGTTCCGCACAATCTCCTCTTGCAACCTCTGAAACGCCCTCGCGCCCTCGCCATACAACAAGGGCATATTCACATTGAACAGCCCCAGCAAACAATACGCGACGTCTTCCTCCCTGGTCGTCTGTCGCCCCGACGCCCATCGCATCTTCGCCGCCGCCGGGAACTTTGACAGCGCTGCCTCCCTCAGCGCCCGCAGCTCGATGCCCGTCACCTCGCACACCAGCTCCTCGAGGCTCCGCTTGGTGCCCAGCTCGGTCCACTCGCGCGAGAAGAACTCGACGCGCTCCGGCGCAATCAATTCCTGCAGCGTCCACCCGCGCGTGAACCAGCGGCTGGCGCGGAACTCGGCCACCGCAGCGGCCCCGGCCCCGGCCCCGCTGCTCCCGAGGAACGGCCCCGTCAGCCCGTGGTCGCTCACGTCGGCGAGGTACGCGTAGCACACGCCCGCGGCCTGGTACCACGAGAACATGGAGTTGATGGCCTCGGAGAGCTCGGCCGACGAAGCCTTGTCGATGCAGCACGTGTCGATCCAGGCCCAGGCGTAGCCGTCGAGGCGGGCGCGGTGGCAGCACCCGTGGAGCTTGGCGAGGCCGGACTTCTTGGCCTCGGGGGGCTGGGCATCGTGGAGGAGGCCGGCTTGCACGTCCTGGAGTGTGATTTCACCGTCGGGGGCCCAGGTGTGGGAGAGGATAGCGAAGGGAGGGAGGCTGTCCGTGGAGCCGGTGAAGGAGGTGAGAATTAGGGTGTGGGTGTTGAGGAGGCGCATTGTGCGGGATCGCGGATTTCTTGGCGGCAAAAATAGAGCGATTGCATCGTAGGAGTTGGAATGGTTGAAGTTGGAATTGAAGTCGCTTGCGGAGAAAATGATGGCAGCTGAATGTGATTTGCTGAGGCGTGTCGCTCTGGAGGCAGCAAAACACCATGCGTCGTCCATGCACATGCACCGGCCGTTCTGTGTTCTGTGTTCTGCGATGGGATGAGCGGAGAATTTCAAAGTTGACAGTTGACGCCGGCCAAAAGAAAAACCTTACCGGCCCAGGCAAGGGAATGGGAAGGCGAAATTATGAAAGACGATTCCAAATTATCCCTGTGAGACTCCGTGCTCTTCTCACAAACTCGCCGTTCACTCCCTACCTACACCTACCCAAGTTACCTGCTGCCATGTCGTCGTCGGCCATGACCCAAGACATGCCCCTCGCGGACGACGTCGCCTCGTTGTTGTTCTCGTTCTCCATGCTGGACATGGTCATCCTCTACGACGCGGTTTCGTACACGTTCATGTGCCGCAACAAGCAGTTTATTGTCAACATATTGGCGGAGCGCCTCCGCGGAGAAGGCGGGCTGGCCGACGCATTCTATAAGTTTAGAGAAGACGACCTCAACGACCCAGACGTGTTTTTCGACTTTGAGACCTGGGTCATCGATGCGGTCCACGAGCACATCAAGCGCCTGGCGCCAGCGCCCGATCCGACATCGCGCATGCCGACTACTCTGCTCGAATACTACGGCGCCGAGAAATTTGCCCTGGAGCTCGTGAATCGCAATGGCGAGCTGGCGGCGATCGAGCATCCATACGACGCAAGGCTCCACGGAGACATCAGCCCCAGAGTTACCATTGTCGACACCGAGACCTGCGACTCCAGCACGGGCGCTCTCCCTCCCGCAGACCCGGCTGCGCACCCTCACCCTGAAGAACGCGATGTGTCACCCCCTCGAGGCCATGGCAAGAAGGCAACCGTGTGCCGATCCGTCCTCCCTGCCGTTCCCTCCCTCCCCGCATCTCAGCTGGCGAGAGCTGGCGGTCTCGAGTCGGTCGAAGAGAGGATGTGCACGGCGCCTCAGCACGTCCGCGACGTCAACACCGGCCAGGAATACTTCTTCAAGGCTGCGGACGAGTGGCGCGGATTCCAGCGCGAGGCCCAAGTTCTCGGCCGGATCTGAGCCTTGGCCGAGCAGGGCATAGCCCTTCGGACCTCACGCATAGCCGGGTTGGTGCACTGGGATGGCCGCGAAGACGTCCTCATGGGCATGTTGCTCGAGCGGATTGACGGCCCGACGCTTTTCCACGCGGCATCGCGCGCTTCGGCTGCCGACAAGAGCAAGTGGATGGATCAGATCGATGAGACTGTCCGCGAGCTGCACCAGCACGGCCTGGTCTGGGGCGACGTCAAACCGGACAACGTCATGATCGCTCCGTCTGGGGATGCGGTGGTGATTGACTTTGGCGGAGGAGGCACCCTCCAGTACATCGATGTGCAGCTCCACGAAACGAGGGAGGGAGATTTGCAGGGCACCGGGAAGATGAGGACAAAGCTGGTGGGGGACGAGGGGGGCTTGTAAGCCCGGTTGTGTACACTTCTTCGACGTCAAGCGCAGCGAGCAACGAGACTTGGACGTGGTGCGGCCAAATGTCTTGGTTCCCGATGAGGTGCCTGTTCTCGGCGGTAAACCCGTGCCCGGGAAGGAGCTTCCGGCCGTTGGGAAGACACAGTGCCTGCTTGGCACCGGCGCCGGTGTCAGGGGCCTAGTCTGTTCAAGGAAGGGTCAGGACATGAGAGTATTGAGTTGTGAAATATCAGGGCTTACTGCTGTCGGATACACCTGGGATGTCATGGAACCATACAAAGAAAGAGTAAGACTGGGAGACTTCCGACCCTACTTGGTAGGTATTGCTGTGCAGGTAGTACGGCCTCATGGTAACTCTGAGCCTTCGAATAACCTGGGGCAGTCAACAGACATTCACCAGCTCCGCAGACCCTTTCAACGCCATCATGATGGGAGACGGACAAGACACATTTCCATTCCTTGACACCATCTCTCGGCTGCCTCGAGCATATGGCCCGAGTAGCAACCTAGACCATATGCCAATAGTAGTGTGTACTGTCACCTCCTCGGGGGGAAAAAAAGGGTGTCCAAGTCGTTTGTCCCTGCCAGCGGCAAGCTAGGTCAACATCGACAGAACCGTTGGCGTCGCTGGCCGACAAACCAACGAACAATCTGATTCCCGCCACCGTCAACATGAAGATGTATCCCGAGTGAGAAACAGTTGCGTTCTTTTCGTCCCCTCTCAGCCACCTCCTCTCCCCTGCCCCCCGTCAGCTCCTCTCCTCACCCTCTGCCGTTCCGAACAGCCAATGCCAAAAATGGCCTGCCGCCCCCGAGTCTTTTTTGATTTTGTCGAAAGGCCATCGGCTTCTTTTCCACTCCGTTGACCGTCCGTGTTGTGACGGACGGATCAAAAAAGCAAAAGCTAAACCCCAAATCAGGCGAGCCAGTCCCAGCCCACTGTCCCATGATATCAAAATTGTTTCCCCAGCTGCCACTTGCTCCGTGCCACTGTATCCATGCCATGCGTTTTCATCAAGAATTCTGTCCAGGGGCAATAACCCAACCAAGTCCCAATGCCAGTTGTCCTCCAGAACCAATTAAAAAGGCGTACATTAAAAGCCAGAAGTGAATATGTGGAGTTGTGATGAGGGGAATATGCCTTCCCCGAAGAGTTTGCTCGCAGCATGTCAAGCCAGACGCGCCTCCCACGCTCGCTAATATAGTGCCGAACTCGTCGAATGAAAAATGTGCGTGAGAGGAATCGTGAGATATGGCAGGAAGCCAACGACGGGTTTGCGGTGGACCAGACCGAGAAGGCTTGACGGCGCCGAGTCAGTGTAGTCCGCCCATCTGAAGGCGTTGCCAGTCGTAAATATCGAAGAAGCATCCAATCGGAACCGGCCGTGTCTGCTTGCCGGCTTGTCGGAGGCTCGATAGCCAACGTGTTTTGGGGAAAGGAAAGTTGCGAAGAATGAATGGGGCTCTTCCAAAGTGCCTTTGAATGCCTCATGTTGAGGAACCCAAAGGACCGTGTCAGCCGGCAGGACGGAGGATGCCTGGTGTGATTGAGGGACGCCACCCTCGCCGGTGGCCAACAGATGGCCGACCAGTTCCAAGACCCCCAGCGCCAACCCCTTACCGAAAAACCCACGACCCAATAACCGTTGGGTCGCTCGAAAATGCTCCGCTCCCTGATGTTGAACGCCGAGCCATGCAAGAAATGGTATTACACAGATCCAAGTCGAAGGAGAGCTTCCACGGCCTCGCGTTCCTGGGCGTCGTGAGGTGCCAGGTGCGATGCCGAAAAGTCGAGATTGCGAAACTGAGGCGCGCGAGCCATGCCGGCGGCTGCCGAGCACGCTCGTAGCCCGCCGCCTTGTGTATATACACTGGAGGGGAAATGTAAGTCCGGGCGTGGCTGGTACGAAGAGGCACGGAGGGCGGCAGCGCCGACGGCCGCCCAGTCCTCCTCGTCCGTCATGTCTTCCGGGTCGTCGTTCATGGCGACGTCGTCGTCGGGGGCTTCGGAGCACGAGGCGGAGCCGGATCCGTCCAATGACATCTTATCGGCCTCGTTCTCCATCATCAAGGCGTCCCGATCGTCGTGGGAGAATGCCGCTGACCAGGGGCCGCCGGCGCTAGATCCCGATGCGGCGAGGCGCAACCGATCCGTCTTCCACCCCGCCCCCTTGGAGATGGGAATGCTTGTCGGGTAGAGCTCGCTCGTCGGCGAAACGCGACGTAGAGCCGCTTCCGGCGCGAGCCGGCCCCGTCTCCTCGCATCCCAGGTTCCCCAGCCCACCTTCACAAACTCCACATCACCATCCAACCCACCACCCTCGCCCTTGTTTCCCTTCTCCAAAGCGCCCACCACGAGCCTCCTCGCCTTCGCCGGAGGAATGCCCGCGAAGCCGGGGACCGACGTGGTGAGATAGCCCATGATGTGGCGTATTGACAGCGGGCCTTGGTGAACCAGAATATCCGGCAGGTGGAACTTGGCGAGCATGGCGGGCGTGATAGCGCCCGCCGAGTCGTTCGGGGGAGATTCCACGTTGCCGTTCTCGTCGTGCAGGTCCAGGTCCGAGTCGATGGGTTCTAGGCGTGCCCTCTGCAGCTGGGCACGAAGCCCGTGCGGAGGTAGCGATGGGGATATGGAGTTGGGAGGTGTCGGGAGGGTGGTCGGGTGGGTTGTCACAGGGACACACCGGGCCGCTACAACAGCTAAGTTGTCTCGGTCGGCGGTGGTCGTAGCGATATCGCGAACAGCAGATGCCATGGTTGCCATGTTTACACTTCTTAGTAGGTGCTTGCTTCGAGACGAGTCTGCGATGCGCAGGGCGCGTTGGTTAGCCGGTCTGGACCTACGCCGCAGCTGATAGTGTAGGGCGGTGACGGAAGCCGATAAGCACGACCCGGATTCCGAGCCGGCAGCCAGGCGCCGTCTCTTCATCCTGGGACCGGTCACGGGCTGATGATGTCGACGCGACAAGGACAGCACCATCTGTCTGCCTCTCCCAAGGGATAGATGACTCACCAATGTCCGAAGCAGATTGCGCAGCGTTTCTCTTTGGCGACCTTTGACCGGGCAAGGGGGAAGCTTGGCGGGCAAAAGAGAGAGGTGGGCAAGTGGCAGAGCTGTTGTTGCGATGATCTTCTGTGACAGCGAGATGACTCTCGATGCTGAAATCGATGGGTTAGAATTTCGTCGTGTTGTTGATTGTTGGGGGGGGAGAAGAGGAGGGCAGAGAGTCGGCCGGCCGCGACATGCTAATAAAGATGTGTGTGTGTGTGTGAGTGCTGCCAGTCACCGGTGCCAGTGGTGAGCATTGATTGCTGACGGGCTGCTGCTGCTGGGTACTGCTCAGGGCTGCGACCAAGGCCATCCCGGCAGGCCGACCAACCCTGCTGCCGCTCCGGTGCGCATTTCCCAGATTGGTTAGAGCGGCCTGCCCTGATTCTGGGGGGTGGACACAAAGACACGACCCCCCTGCCCAGTCAGTGCACTGTGCCAGCACACACCAGGTTCTTACTGGCTACAAGGCCGAAAGCGAGAGAACTAATGAAGTGTCGAATAGCGTATTTCTTTATCCTCCATCGTCCCAGGTATTTTATTTTCTTGTTGAAATTTGTTCATCTTCCCCTTTTTTATGTTGGGTCTCTTGAAGAAAGACGCCTCGGAGGATTTCCACCAAGGCAGGCCGGGGGGGGGGGGGGGGGGGGGGGGGGGCGGATGGCGGGAAGAATGCAAGCAGCGGCATGCCCTGCCGCATTCTCCCTCACAAAGGAATGAATGCTGACAACCGGCCGTTGCAATCGTTCTCTGGCAACCGGCATTCCCGCGAGACATGGTCATCAGGGTGCCCTTTTCACTTGTCCATCTTGTCTGGGTGGAGCAGCAATGGAGATGGAGTCACCGCGACACCCAAGGCCTGGAAGTTGTATATAACCCAAAATAACCCCAGGCCATGGGACATTTGACTGCCTGGGGTTGTGCGCGATATATATTTTGGCCGAATTTTGTGTGCGCATGGTTTTGTGGGCAGCTGTCGACTCATCAGATGAGGCAAACCCTCCTCCCCATTTTCCTGCCGAAGCAAACCGTGGAAGGTCACTGTCCGGTTTCTTCCAGAAGCCTCAGCTGTTCGTTCTCTATTATGCAGCAAGTACCGTCTTTGATGCTCGGGCCCATATCATGTGTCAAATATGGCCCATGGATAGGTGGCCATATCCAAGAAACCCGTAGGTCGGCCTGTCATGACCAGTCTCATCCATGGACTGATGACGGTGGCCTCTTCGCAATGGCAAGCAACCCCGTTGCGAGGCTATTCCCACGGGGTGGCGTGCAAAGGCCAGGACCCAATGGTCTCGCCCACGCCCTCCTCCCTCCCGAGTTCCGTCTGTTCAGTGACGTCCTTGCTGCACCTGTATTGATGCAGTGCCTCCCACGGGTTCTCCCAGCCTACATTTGCGAGTCCGAAAGGTTTAACCACCTTTGGAACCATTTTATGTGTGCATTTGTGTGCCCCTTGAGATAAGGGCAGACCAGGGTTGCTGTGGGGGGAGGAGGGAGGTCTACCACCACTAAAGAAGCGACCTGCCTGTCTCTTGTCCATGAATGGAAGTTGATAAGAAACATACCTCTTTCTCTGTGACGCTGTGTGTTCCGCGCCAGGGAACACTCCCTGTCAGTATCGCCTCCTCCCTTTTGCCGTCTGGAGCAGCAGGTCAGGTGTCAAATGATGCCGTGGTCAGGTTCTCTCTCTTCTTGAGTTCTTGAGCAGTTGAGCACTGCTGCTTGCGTGTAAGTCGAATCCTGTAGGCGGTACACACAGTACAGCATCCCTTGCGGTTGCAGTATCACCATATCCCTGCCCTCCCACGTTCAAAATAAGCTTGATCATCGTCTGCAAACGTGTCAATCAGTGTCCCGCCTCCTTCCCCGGACTTGGGAGATGCCATGTTGATCGATTATCTGCGATAGAGATTGATTGTGCAGTCCCGCTCACACACCATAAAAAAACACTCCGTTCCTACATGTCAATCCTCAGCACCCAAGGCACCAGAGCAGCGTGCCGCATGTCTGCGAGCGAGATCTGATGACTCAAACTCGATCTGAGCAAAGTCACCAATGTATGCTTTGTCTAGACATCAGGAAGCCACCCAAGCACCCCCCCACCTGCCCCAAGCCCGAATATTCCCGCATCCCGCATCCCGTATCGCCCATCCCGCAGTGGATGATCTTTTGGTACCTTGCCGTGATGAATGATGGATGGGGATGAGGCTTTTGGCAACCTGCCCAGGGCTGGACTGCCTGCCCAGCCCCAATTCATCCCATCCCGCATCTCCGTATCTTTCTCTCCACCCTCCCCCCCACCCGGCCCAAGCCCCGATGAGCACCACCACCACGTTGGACAAGCCCCGCATCTTGATTGGATCGCTCCATGCCCCAGCTGACCTGGTCGAAGGCTATTATTTTCCCGTCCGGAGAGAGGGAGATCTCGGTTTTGGTGTACACATCGGAGGTCCCGCGCCTCAATTGCGACATCGCCGAAATGATGTTGCAGACGAGAGGGAGCAACGTTGGCATGTACCCGAGCCCACGAGGAGTGAGACTCCCATCGTTGGGTTAATCAATACGCACCAAATATGGGGCAGTCTCTGGGGAATGGGACTCTTTTGTTGTAGCCCCTCTCTGACTGGCCTCCATCGTCAACATACATCCAGGGCAGGCAGGACGGAATTGATGACGCTGTCGAAGGCTCGGTGGAGGTTGTCTCGGCGGAAACCCTAAAGCACACACACACACACACACCAAAAAGTAACAACACCATCAAAATTCATCGTGACCTTGACCGAACAAACGTTGAGGGGTATGGCTGCGACATTGCCCACTTCGCTTTCCCCACGTTATCCATCCCAGGTCAGGGGAAGCCAGCCCACGCTTCAGATCGCACAAAGCTTAGATCCATACCTCCCCCAGTCGTCCTACCCGTCACGTCTCCCCTCTCTGTTCTCCCCCACACAAGTCGCCAATCTATTGTCGCTCGTCGGCTGTTGTCGCCCATGGAACCCCGCCCGTGGCCCCCGGCGCTGTCTCCAGCCGGTGGACCTGGACCTGACTTGATGATCGTCCCTGCGATCCCACCTGATTCCCGTCGTATCGATTCGCACGTTGCTGCAAGGTCTCGGTCTGAGTGGCTCACTTGTGTGGATGGGGGTTTTTGCTTTCGCTGGGCATGGCCTGAGAAAGGAGCTCACTCGCGCTGTATTGCTTGATAGCGTCGAGCCGCAATCCACCGAGCTTCAACAGCCCCCTGAGCCACTGCACCCAGTAGAACAAGTCGTCGAGATGGCGCCGCCGGCCGCCGTCGTTTCCGGCTCCGGCAGCGCTCCTGACGACTTGGCCCCCATCCCACTATGGTGTCATGGCGCCGGCACTCGCAAACCACGACAACACGACGACGAACAGTCCCAATTGACTGGTTTGAACAAAACACGCCCCCTTTCCCCTCCCCTGGTTCGTCGTTTCGCCCGTGCTGCAGCGGCAACAACTGCGGCCGGCGGCCGGACATGCCGGCCGCAGGACACAGACTTGAACTGACTGGACACGGCATCCGGTTATCGGAGTCCACAGCGTTTTGGGACCGCCGATAGGTGGCATGGCGTCTCTCGCTTCTGCTGCACTGCGCAGTGGTGCGCCAGACTTACCCGCCAGCCGAGTGTGTGAGCGACCAACACACAATTCCCTATCGCAGCGGGGCGGCTTGCCCATGTGGGCGCACGGCAGGTCTAGTAGTTGGGAATCTCCCGCTGCGGGAGGGTCGCGAAGAGCCAGCACTGGCCCGTCGAGATGGACTTTGCTATGATGCCGTCGCGATGTACATTCCTACATGCCACCGAGAACTCTTGCTCCCGTTACCCCGCGATCTAGTTGTTGGCAAAGATGTACTCCCTGCAGGCCTATACACGGAGAATTGATTGGTTAGCCATCGCGTCTTGCAGCACGGTCAAGGGAGGACGAATTGGAGGGTGGGTGTGGCGTTGGGCACGAGACCACGAGCCAAAGAGGGACGACGCCAGGGGGGTCTTACAGCTTTGAGGATGGCCAGCTCGCTGCGCGAGTGGTCAAACACCTCGCGGTACTTGGAGATGCTGTCGTGGAGCACTGCCTGCTTGGTTGTGCGGCCCTCGCAGATGGCCTTCATCTGGAGTTCCATCTCCTTGCGCAGGAATGGCTTGCCGAGGCTCGTCTCAAAGTGCATGCGGTCGAACCCCTGAATCAGAGCCACTCCGAGCGCCGTGGGGATGAATTCCCGGATGCCTCCTCCGCCTCTGCCTCCGCCTCCGCCGGCCTCTGCGGCCCCCCCGCGTCCACCGCGTCCACCCCGGCTTCCCCGGCCTCCACGTCCTCTTCCGCGCCCCGCGCTGCTCCCTCGGGAAGATGGAGTAGCGGCCTCCTCGTCTCCACCACCACCGCGGTTCCCTCGTGCGATAGCCGTGACATACTGCCGCTCCTGGATCTTCTCAATATGCTCGGCCATGGTTGCGTCGGTGCCGATGCCGTTGGCGTCCATGAGGGCGATGAGATCAGCCTCCGTGAGATAGCTCGGCGGAGATGTCTTGCCCTCGGCCATTATGGCCTCGGTGGGCTCGAAGCGCTCGCCCAGGGTAAACTTGGGGAGCATGGCCGTCCCGGTCCAGTTCTCGTACCAATACACATCCAGATAGTTGCGCTCCAGGACGATGACACCGTGCGCCGTGAAGGTCTCGTCGCCATAAAGGATGTCGATGTCGGTGGCAGCGCCCTTGGCGTCGTCGGAGCAGCAAGCCAGGAAGCGGCGGACGACCAGCTCGTACACTTTTCTCTCGTCATCGTTTTCGAGGGACGTGGGGGTGACGAATGTGATGGGGTGGATGGGCGGATGGGCCTTGTCGTCGTTTTTGCCCTCCCGCGGTTGCTTAAAATTGCCGCCGATCAAGCCCTGGGCGAACTGGCCCCATTGCGTGCTGGTTGTCTGCTTCTGGACAAGAGTACGAAGATTCATTCCCTTGTCAAATCGGTCTGTTTCCGTCCGCGGGTAGCTGAGGAAGCCCTTGTTGTAGAGCTTTTCTGCTGCTGTCAGCGCCTGTTGACCGGTCATGCGTAAAAACTTGGTCGCCATCTTCTGCATCTCCACTGTGGTGAGAGGGAGAGGCTTCCACTTTTTGGTCGGCTTCTCCTGAACCTTGGTCACCTGTGCCGTTTTGGCCAGCAGGCACCGCTCGTAAAGTATGATGACCGCCATGCGGTCGAACAGGCGGTTCCGGGACCAGTTGAAGTTGACCTTCATCCCCTCCCTCTCGTGTGTGACTTTGATGGACCAAAAGGTCTCGGGCACAAAATTCCGGACGCGAAAGTATCGGTCAACCACGAACCCGAGCGTGGGAAACTGGCAGGACCCTATCAAGTTAGAGCCCATCCTGGCGGAAGCGGCATTGACGTCGAGATGTACGTACCGTAGCTGATCATCTTCTCCTGCATTGGCCCCCCAAGTTGGCGGAGACTGAGCGTGAGCCATCGGGTAAAGGCAAACCCTATCCTCAGATCAAGCTCGATGCGGGCTGCAACGGCGTCAACTTGTCTCTCGTCGAGGGAGACTAGCTGGCGAGCTGCAGTCAAAATATGCCTGCGATTGATGGTGAGTTGACTGCGTTAAAACCGATCCTGCCGCAAGTTCATGACTCACGCTCGCTCAATGTTGCTGAATCTTGCCCGCTTCACTTCAAGGTTCCGGTTTCCCTTTCGTGCCGCATCACGAATCTCGCCGCCAATGTGCTCGCCCTCTCGATCACAATCTGTCCAGATGACGAGATATCTGGCGCGCCTCGCCTCGGATTCGATGTTCTGGGCAACAGCTTTGCGGTCCTGTCTACTGGGTCAACAAGGGGGGCAGACGATCCGGGCTCTATTCCGGACGAGACTCACGCTGGGGATGACTGTGCAAATCGGGGCATTGAAGAGGCGGTCTGGGGGTGGATAACTCCAGTCCTTGAAGTCGCTGGGAAACTCGACGCCTGTGAGGTGGCCTCGGACGGCCGTCATGGTCACCGAGCACCGGCCCAATGGTGGGCCAAAGTCGTAATCGAAGTCATAGTTCTTGGTGTAGGTATCGCGGGTGTTGCGCTGGGGCAGGTGTCAGCAATGGTCCCGAGGCCAATCCGAGCTAGAACCTAGGTAGGTTGGTATCGGAGAGGTGTACGTACCACTTCGAATTGTCCGCCCGAGAGATGACCGGCCACTGCCTTTGAAATTGAGGGCTTCTCGGCGACGCAGAGAACGCGGGTCATCTCGCCGCCCTGGGCGCAGGATGTGGAAAAGACGGCGAGTCAATGCGATGAAATGAGCGGGGCGAAGGTATGGCGTCTTGCAAGTCTGCACCGCTGAGAATATGCATATCTCAAGACCAACATTTTTGGTGTGTGGTTTCCGTCTTGGAGGGCCAGAGCCTTGTCCAACACTCTGGAGAGTTGAGTCTGGAGAGGCAACCGCGGCGGGCACCGCTGTGGTCCACCTCGTTCTCTGGGGAACGGAGAGACTTTAAAGCGCGTTGCCCCCCAGCTCCTTGCGCATATGGAATGCTCCTTTTGCAGATACTGTCCCAAGTGTTGCTCAAGGCCAAATCAAATATTTTGTCGCATCTTACCTACCCCAAGTCAAAAGTGAACTCGATTCGTTGTTGTGTCAACGACAAACGCTTCAAAACATTAGAAGTGCAAGGATGTCGTTGATATGCATCATTGGAAGAATATTCAGCTAACCAGGTAAGTGAATATGCATTTTCCATGCCTCGGTTACGTAACCGGCGAGCCCCCAAGCACCCAAGCAAACTCTCAACCAGGGGAGATATTCAGGGGACTCGAACCGATCGTTGCAGTGGGCGCCCCAAGCGTGGATCTCGCCCGTCCACACTGACCTCATTCCTCCGAGCTGGGCGGTGACGCGTTGACTCTCCTCCTTTACAAAACCCAGATATTGTGAGAGGAGAGTCTCGCGATAATTGATCCAGGTCCTCTCAGTGCACTATTTGCTGGTTTTTGTGACACATTGGCTTTGGCTGCTGCAATTGCCTGCAAGCCCCTTTACCACCCCCCCCCCTCCACTCCCCTCGACGCCGCCAACCCCGCGATGGCGCTCCCCGCCCTCCTCTCGCTGGAGGAATGCGCCGACTTCTCGAAAACAGTTCAGCCATTCATACCTCAGCTCTACGCCCTCCCCGAGCAATTGGTTGACGTCTTTGCTGGTCGCGAGGAGTTCCTCAAGCTCTACGTCAACACCAACCCCCTGATCTCGGGGTTCGCCATCTCCATTGCCCTCGGCGCCGTGTTTCTTGTCGCGGCCGAAGTAAACAGAAACTACTCGCAGGTCGATCGTTTCTGGAGTCTTCTACCCACCCTTTACATTGCCCATTTTGATGCCTGGGCGCGCTTAGCCGGAGTGCCTCATCAGCGCATAGACGCCGCCCTGTTTTTCAGCACCGCGTGGAGTGTAAGTTGAGGCACCTTGAGCTCAGCTGTGTCCTGAGCTAACCCCTTCCTAGGCCCGCTTGACGTTCAACTATTGGAGGAAGGGAGGTTACGAGATTGGCTCTGAGGACTACCGGTGGTAAGTGGATTATCTCCATAGTTGGAGTTGCTGTTGCTGTGTTCGCTGACAACAACAAACAGGCCCATCATTCGGCAGCATGTGCCCAAGATTGTGTTCCACGTCTTCAACTGGACATTTATCAGCTTCATCCAGAGCATCTTGCTATTCATGATCGCCGCCCCCGTCTACTCCATTCTGCTCGCCACCCAGTTTGAGCCGAATGTAACGACCGCCGACCTCGGCTATGTGGCAGTCGAGCTTGGCCTAATCCTAACTGAGTGGTTTGCCGACCAGCAACAATGGGGTAAGTCTATTGTCCTTGGCGGCATTTCGGGCTGGGAAAGTTGATGCTGACATCTTCTAGACTTCCACGGGGCCAAGAGCAAATACAAGCAATCTGCCCAGGTCTCTGGGGGCTTCAAGCAGGCCGATCTGGAGCGCGGCTTCATCACCTCTGGACTCTGGGCATTCTCGCGCCACCCCAATTTTGCGGCCGAGCAGTCCATCTGGTTCACTCTGTACCAGTGGTCCTGCTTCGCTTCCAACAGCCTCTACAGCTGGCTGGCCGTTGGCCCGGTGTTTCTCATCATGCTGTTCCAGGGCTCGACGTGGTTGACGGAGCTCATCACGGCGGGCAAGTATCCCGAGTACTCGACGTACCAGCAAAAGGTCGGGCGGTTTGTGCCCAAGGTACTCTCTCCGTACCAGACGCCCGTCACAGTGCCCAAGGTTATTCGGACGAGCGAGTTGGCCAAGAACCAGAGCAAGAAGCAGAAGTGAGGGCAATGCGAACAGGTAATGTGTTTCGGGTCGGGGTCGAGTTGCGGAATGATGGCAGTTGGAGAGAGAATCTGGGATCGGGAAGGAAATGAAGGAGCACTGGGGGTTCGGTTGGCGATGCCGAGTTGATGGAGGTGACGATAGCAAACTCTGGTGTCGGTGGAGAGAGTGTGGAGTTCGGTGTTGAAACAAGCATTGCCAAGACAAGATTCCTTCGAGCCCTTCGATTTGGCGAGCGATCATTTACAGCAAGTGAAATCAGCAAGACCACTTCGCGAGACGATGACAGTCGCAAGGGGGTAAGTAAACATACAGGTTGACCCCTCAATGGGGATGATGGTCTAATGACGCGTGGCCTAACCGGCATCTTTGCAGAAGTGAGGAGGAGGGGAATGGTGCCAGTTCGGCAGCTGGCAGCAGAGTCCGGATCCGATACCTACCCAGGTACCGAGGTATAGGTACATGCAAATACCTATTTTTGAGGCGGATTCCGATCATCTGCAGGCGTTTGGCGGCAAGGGAATGCGAACCTCCAGATAAATACCTCGAGCCCGGTGAGGTCCCAGGAGCAAGATTGCCCTGGTTTGAGTGCCTACCTGGGTAGGTATTTGAAATGTTGACGATGCATCGTGGGGGTTAAGAGTCTCTCTCTCTGTCGAGCCTACTCCTCGACCAATGCTTACGTAGACCGCCCAAGAAGATGCAACGAACGGCCCGTCACTTGGCAGGGCGCAAAACTCGATACGCACAGCCGACCATGGGGTACATTAGCTCGAGAAATAAGAGCCGCATGGTTCGGTGATCAAGTGACGTTGTCTCTATGCACTCCCGGCTGTGCGGGCCCTCCTTTCGGTGGTTGTCCATGTTGATCAAGTCTTGTCCCTGGTGGTCCTCCTGAGGCACCACATTCCCTCCTGTTGATCCAGGATCTCTCCTTGTGCTTTGTCAAGCCCGACGGCTTGGAAAGCCCACAGACACCGAAAATATCCGGCCTTCGACCGTTGTCTCCCGAGTCCCGGTACCTAGTACGCCAACCTAGATTCCAACCCTGTCCATGTCCCTGGTTGAGAACCAGTCCCTGACGTGTATACAAAGCAGAGATAGTTTGAGACGCGCCATTGTTGCATATACACTGCCAGTCTTCGTCACTTTCTGTCCTCTCAGCTGCACCCCGCACCCTCTGCGAGCCTTGGGATGATACACTTCCGGGGGGTTTGTCTTTCCTGCCAGCTTCCCAGCTGCAGGCCACGCAGTCTCGACCAACAATGCCTGGGGATTTGAGCTCGGAGGCACGAATCCTCGCAGGTTTGTAGAGACCATGTGCGAAGTGTGGAGCACTCACCTAGGTGTTCAGCGGCCTTTAGAGTTCGTCCCTTGACGCCTTAAATGTTAGGTTTTCCCTACCCTGCCTTAGTGAAATTTGGTTTCTCTCGAGCATCTTTACTCTCCAAGAATTCCTTCCTACCCCAGATTCTTCCTCCAATTTCGCACCTATATCCCCCATCCGGAACCACTTCCTCCACATTGCCCTCCTCTGAGCTCCTTCCAAGTTCTTCAACCTTGAACAACGTATCGACCCACTGCGCCCCATCCACAACCATGTTTTCCAACAAGAGCCAAGACTACGCCATGTTCACCCCCCCGCCCGAGTCAGGGAACGAGTCAGCCATCTCGGACTCTGGTCACTTGGCCGACTCTGGCTACTTTGGGGCCGCGAGTTTCACGTGCCACCGCTGCTCCGTCTCGTCGACTACATCTACCGACTCTGTGCGCTCCGATCTTTTCGAGAGAAGCACCACCGAGCCCACCCGCGTGCCGACCTTTGTTTCGCAGCACCCGCCCCCGAAGCTCGACGCAATGCACCGCACCTTCCCCAAGCCCCCCGCCGAGCCGTCGATCGACAAGCTCCTCGAGCTGCCGCCACAGAAGCTCTCGCTTCGGAACCACGTCAAGAATGCCCGTGACGTGCGTGTGCCCGTCGTTGACAAGGCCAAGGAAGCCAAGGCCTTTGAGGACATCAAGAAGGCACTTCTCCTCGCGCACGCCACCATGAAGAAGCCTCAGTCCTTGCAGTGAAAGACACTGGGATGCGGTGGCGAGCGCGAAAATGGACTGCTCGTTCCTGATCGACCGCATCACCTCCCCCACAACGACTTCTTCTTTCGTCAACGACAACTTTTCCTTGGGTATCTTTTTTACAGCAACTTCGAGATACCAGCCGGCGACTTCGAGGCGCAGAACAGGCTTTCTCTCTGCGGCAAGGCCCTTTTTACCACCAGCGTTTCCCTGCATCATTGGCGTATAGGGGGTTTCCATCATAGCCGTCTCTACGGGTTCGGGGCCATGCTCGGAACCGGGTATTCAGACGAAAATTTCCGAAGCATGGCAAATGGCAATGGCGTATATTTGAACTTTCGGTGGCTGTGTTTGACTGTTTGGATTGGGATTGTATTATTACTTGTGACGCTTTACCCATCTCGGGGTATTATGGAGCGAAAAATTCAGCAGTGGAGAATCCACATACACATTCAAGTTCGCTGCCCGTGTTTGCCATCTCCCTCTGCCTCCCCTCATCTACAAACGGGAAGTCAACGTAAACCCATACGCCACCGCTGCGAGAAGCGTTCCCATATTCAGCACCCCGCTATTGACTTTTTGCTCCGCAAGCTCCGTTCTCATTTCGAGCGTTTCATCGCTTGCTTCCTCGTCTTGCAGCCCGTAAACTACATATAAATCAGCATACTACAAGCCCCGGGGGCCAAGAGAGCAAAAAAAAAAACTCACGCAACTCCCTATTCTTCCCAAAAAATTCCATCACCGCCGGGAAGACAACCGCCTAGTTCGCCAGCCCCGTGACGAACATCCAAGCCATGGGGAGCATCACCCTACGGTTTCCCGCGTCCCACAACGCTCTGATACCCCGAGGCGATGGGTTAGGGGGCTAGGGGGGTGTTTTGTTTTGTTTGCGGTGGGGGGTAAGGGAGGAGGGAGGGGGAGCTGACGGGACACGGGTTGGTGACACATACCTGGGGATGTGGTACGGGGCCGGGGAGAAGAGGTAGGCGGGTGCCATTTTGGAGAGCAAGGATGAAATCTATCGTCTATAGTTCTCAAAGGCGAAGATTGTTAGGTTTCTACCTAATGATGAGAGAGACCAAAAGAACTTGTCGCGAAATGGATGCGATGGGCAGACTGTGGTTGTATTTCTTGGGTTCTGCTACGGTTCATGGATGATTTGGGGGTTGAGGTACAGATGGCCAAGCTCAAAGTTCCATCGTCCCTGCCTCTAACAGTAGAGCGTCCATGTTGTTCTTGTTGATGATGAATCTTCGGCAGGTGTGTCTGTGAGCTGTAGCTTGTCGTTGGTCGTCGTTGGAAGGTCGCAACATCCCTGTGCTCGTCGCTCCAGGCCACTGCCTACCCGTCTTGGCGAGTTGCGTTGCAACTTGCGGGGCGGCAAGGGGGGGTTGTTGCTGTATGACGTGGTGGTCGACGCTTGGAGGTGGTCCCACTGAAAACGCGAGAGCATGTGCCGACGTGAGCGAACGCGAAATTGCAATGGGCAATGCTGCCTGGGACAAAATTCACAGACGTGACTGAAGTGGGAGACACATGTCGTCGTGACATGTCAGGTTTCTTGCCGGCCATGCTATCTCGGGCTGGTGCCTGGCTTCAATTGTGAAATTATTTCCAGATTAAATCTACCAATTCCTTTCCATCTTCGATCCTTCGCCGTCAACTGCACCACCAAGGGCCCAAGTCGAACCACCCCCCCCCCCACCCCCCCACACCCAACACCTCCACCATGGCGGACAAGGAGGCCTGCGTCTACATCATTGATGTAGGCGATTCCATGGCCGATTGCCACAACGGCCGTGTCGAGTCGGACCTGGACTTCAGCATGCGCTACGTCTGGGACAAGATTTCAACCACCGTCGCCGCCAACCGCAAGACGTGGAACGTCGGCGTCGTCGGCCTCGGCACCAAGCAAACGCACAACCCCCAACATGACGACGGACTCGAGGGCTATGAGCACGTCTCGGTCCTCCGGGAGATCGACGCCGCGACAATGACGACGCTGCGGGACCTGCGGTCGCGCATCAAGCCCTCTCGCACCGCAGGCGGCGGGGACGCCATATCGGCCATCGTTGTCGCCATGGGCATGATTGAGACGTACACCAAGAAGCTCAAGTACAATAGGCGGATCTACCTGGTGACGAATGCCGAGGTGGCCCTGGACGGCGACGAGGAGGCGATTGCCGACGTGGCGAGCAGGTTGAACCAGCTGAATATTGAGCTGACCATCATGTACGTTGTTGACCATCAAGGTGGTGGTGGGACGTATCTCTAATAGTTCCATCAGCGGCGTGGACTTTGACGATGCCGACTACGGCTTCAAGGAGGAGGACAAGTCCTCCACCAAGGTACGAGGCGCAGCCATGCACCTTGCCCGACGATCGCTGACAACAAAAAGGCAAACAACGAGGCAATTCTCCAAAAGTTGGTCGACAAGTGCGACAATGGCATCTACGGAACCATGGCGCAAGCCGTCGAGGAGCTGTCCATTCCCCGAATTAAACCCGTCAAGCCCTTTCGGTCCTACGATGGGATGCTCACCCTGGGTGACCCTACCAAGTATGAAACTGCTCTCAGCATCCACGTCGAGAGGTTCTTCAAGACGAAGCGCGCTACTGCGCCTTCCGCCAGCACTGTCGTCAATCAGCCCAACCTCGCCGGCTCATCGCAGGTCTTTGACGGTGACGTTGATATGGGCGGCACCGAGTTCTCCGGCGTAAAGCAAATGCGAAATTACTGGGTCAACGACCCGGATGCGCCAGGCGGCAAGAAGGATATCCCGATAGAGGAGCTCGAAAAGGGCTATCAGTACGGCCGGACAGTCGTTCCCTTTAGCGAATCTGACTATTCGGTGATCAAGCTCGAAACAAAAAAGCAGTTTTCAATTCTGGGCTTCGTTCCCTGGAGCAGTGTAGGTTGTTTCTTCCGTTGTCTTGATACATCAATACTGACACGTACTTGCTCTCCAGTGCGACCCCTTCTACAGCCTGGGCGAAACCGGCCTGATCGTGGCCCAAAGACAGAACGAAGAAGCCGAGATTGCACTGTCTGCCCTCATCCACGCGTTGCATGAGTTGGAGTCCTATGCCGTGGCAAGATTTGTCCAGAAGGACGGCAGCTCGCCTCTGCTCTTCCTGCTAAAGCCCAACCCAGGGATCGAAGACCCTTTTGAGTGTCTCTACGATGTGCCGTTGCCCTTTGCGGAGGATGTCCGCACGTACCAGTTCCCGCCTCTCGACAAGGTGCTCACTGTCACTGGTCATACCCTCAAGGATCACCGTCTGCTGCCGAATGAGGATCTGAACCAGGCCATGAGTGACTATGTGGATGCGATGGACATTTCCGCTTTTGGGACCGACGACGATGGGTACGTCTCTTCCTGGTTGCCCATATTGGATTTGACTGATGTGGTTCAGGAAACCGGCCGAGTATGCCCCCATCGACGAGTCCTACAATCCCATCATCCACCGCATCAACCAGGCGATCCGTGCCCGGGCGGTGTATCCTGACGAGCCCATTGGACCTCCAGCTCCCATTCTGCTCCGCTTCTCCCAACCCCCAGAGAAGTTGTTGGAAAAGGCAGATCCCGAAATCAAGACGCTCATTGACTTCGCCGAGGTCAAGAAGGGTATGCGCGGCCCCATATTTCTGTCTCTCCTCATACTGACCGGACTTCAGTCCCAGCAAAAGCCCAAGCCAAGCGCGGCAAAAAAGACACGGTCAAACCCCTCTCGGGGCTCGACATCGATTCCCTCCTCGGCCAGAGCCGGAAGAAGACAGCCATCTCCAAGGAGAACGCGATCCCCGAGTTCAAGCAGGCGCTCGCGACGGCGACGGACGACGTTAGCGTCGAGAATGCCGCGCGGCAGATGAGCGATATCATCCGCAAGCTCATCCAGGACAGCTTTGCGGATTTGCAATACGGACAGGCGGCCGAAAACCTCCGCGTGATGCGAGAAGAGCTGATTGACCTTGAGATGCCGACGGTGTACAACAAGTTTTTGAGGGTCCTCAAGAAGAGTATTCTCTCTGGGGAGCTGGATGGGGACCGGAGGGAGATGTGGTTCAAGCATGTTGTTGGGGGGCGGCTGGGTTTGATTACGAAGGACGAGTCGGAGGTATCGGATATCACAGCGGCGGATGCAGATTCGTTTGCAAAGTGATGTGGTTGTTCTGGGAGTTGGAGGGGGGAAACACCAACAAATGACATTGGCGGTCATTAGGAGGAGTCCGGATTTAGATGCCAAGATGGAGTTTTGAGGGCAATGTGTGGGCGGTTTCCAATGGATGTGTTAGGTACGATGAATGCTTGAGACTGGCAAAATTGCCGGGATTCCAACATCAACAATCTGAGGGACGTGGGAGGGGGGTGGCTTGCATATCCCCTAAAGCAGCCCAGCTCGAGCCAGACAACCATTTCTCCTGCAAATAGTAAACAACCCACCCCTTTACCGAATCTTGTTGCCCAACTTGGGCATTGGGTATCCAGAGGCTGGTGACACAGCCCAGAGGATAGGTACCTATTCTCACAAACGTAAACTTGTGCACAATTGCTTTTTTTTTTGTCATCCCCTCTTGTTATTTCACACAGGTACACAAACCCAAGCAACCAACCCCGCACTTTGTAGTCGTCTTGCAACCTGGAGTTTCAATAGCTGGTGTTGTTGACCTTTCTTGAGCCTTTGTTCACAGCAATCCACGATCCAGCATCCGGCGACCAAGACAGCACTTCCCCAGCCCCAGGTTGTACAACTCCACCCGGACCTACCACAAACAAACGCAGCGGATTTGCTTCTTCTATCTCATCCCACGCCTTCTTTGAGAGCCCACAACTTGTCTTTCGTCTTTGCACCACTACCTCTATTCCATCCAGGCAGGCAGGTACTTGCCTTTTCCAGACCACCCGCCCACCCTTTTTGAGGGGGAGCCTTCTTGACGAAACCCAAGTCTGGAACCTTCTTAACCCTAAGCCTCCATCCAGGTATGTGAGCTCTCAGCATCCGTACCTCCCTGCATTCCTGCCCGCCCGGTCAACAAGATCACGCACTTGCCTGCCCCGTCTCATCCCGTCTATCTCCACGTCAAGCATCCCAACAAACGCTCGTCGCACCTTCAATCATCCACCACAAACACACACACTACACACGGTGCTAGGCAATCTCTGGAGGCGTAGATCCATATATCGTATCTAACGCCCAACGGCAGACTTCTGTTTATGCGCCAGCATGGGCACTAACAATGGCACAGACGACTTTATCCGTCGTCTTCAAAACCTGACAGGCAGGACAGATCTTGGCGTGGATTTAGAGTCCCTGAAACTCTCTGAGCAAGACACCAGCATCGAGGACTTGACCAGTACCGCCGCTACTATGGGCAGCGACGAGAACTCGGTCAACGAAGAGGAGTGGGATTCGAATTATTCGGTCGACATCTGCTTTGGTCTCCACAGCCTCACGATTGAGGAGCTCGAGGCCAACGGTTTGCAAGGCAGGACTTCCAAGCTCAACAAGGCCCGGCAGATGGCCTCGGAGGAACCAGACGTCGTCTACACCAGCTCCGCGATTACAAAGATGGAGAGAGTCACCTGGGCCGATACCGGTCTCAAGCAGATGGACCTGTCGCCCGAGGGCGACGTGTTTTGCCCCTGGCATCTCGTCAGGGCGTATCCGGATGCCTTCGTCGGTAAGGCGAATGGTGAACGTGTAAGCACTTTTTTATGCTGGTTCTGTAGGGGTATGAGCTGATATCATCACTAGTGCGCGCCGTACTTCACCCTTGAGGCTCTTCACCAGAATCGGGTGTGGGATTTGTGAGTGCTGGTGAACCTGCATGCGTACTGAAACCAACACTAGAGCAGTTACTACATCCACAACCCCAAGAATCCCAAGTTGAACCCTGTCCTCTTTGTGCCTACCTTCCAGTTCAAGCATCTTCTCGACGTCATCAACAACAAGCTCAGCACCCTGCTCAGTATCCCGCACGGGTTTGTTTCTAAGAAATTCGAGCTCCAGTTTGGCACGGGTGGTACCCCTCGACCTCGCTTCCTGGGTCGGTCGGCGAGCGTCCAGGATTTTGAACGTTTGACCAAGAACTTTTCCCCCCCCTCCACCCTGATGATAACCCCAAGAAGCTGGGCCCTGGCCCGCAAGCCATGTTTGAGAGCATCATGGCGGTGGCGACCAAGCGTGTTGGTAGCAAGGCGGACAGGTCTCAAAAGAACATGAAGAAGCGCCAGACCAACCGCAAGGCCTGGGGACAGTCCGTCAAGAGAATGCAGCGCTACCTTGGGCTGCGCGAGGCCATCACCGGCACCTCTCGACAACCTTCCGCGGCCGTCCCGACACTGGACCTCACTGTCCCCCTGGCGGCGAAACCAGACAGGGGTGTGCTGTTTGTGGCTATCGACGTCGAGGCCTGGGAACACAACCAAGGAATCATCACAGAAATTGGCTTGGCCATACTCGACGCGAACAAGCTTGTTGGCGTGGCCCCCGGAGCTGTGGCGAGTAACTGGTTCCCGCTCATCGAGGCGCGCCACATCCGCGTCAGGGAGAATTCATGGGCGGTCAATAAGACACACATCCGTGGCTGTCCCGATCAGTTCGAGTTTGGGTTTGTGGCAATCTCTCATGTCTCTTCCGGATCTATGCTAATGATTCACAGGCAGAGCGATTTTGTCCCGCTCGCTCAGGTGTCCCGTCTTCTGGCATCGATAATCGATGAAGCAACGGTCACCAGAGCGGACGGTGTTAAGCAAGCGCAGGATGTTGTGCTGGTCTTCCACGAGACCTCATCGGACGTCAAGTACCTCAAGACCGTGGGCTACGACATTTACAACAACGCGAATCTCCTGGAGATTGTCGACACCAAGCACATGAAGCAATCCGCCCTCCGAAGTGACCATGCGACTAAGCTTGAGTCGATTCTCTTCCAGCTGGGGCTCCCATATGGGAATCTCCACAACGCAGGAAACGATGCCGTCTATACTCTGCGCGCCATGGTTGGCCTCGCTGTGGAGAGGCGTGTACAAGGCTTGGAGAAGCTGACGAGCAAGAAGGAGGAGGAAGAGACGTAAGTAATGCCGGTGCCTACTTGCCACGCGCATATTGACTGACACTTTCGTAGCCATGTCCCCTTTGCAGAGTGGGCAGCGGGCGAGGGATGGACGTCTGGTGGCGAGGAGACGGACGGCGGCTTGCCGGAACGCCCTGTCCCGGAGGTTGATCCTAATGCCTGGGCTCGTGGATATCAGTAGTCTCCTTGATTGACTGCGTCCTCGATTTGGCCATGGGAGCCGCCTCTCGAGTTCATTCTCAATACCGTCAGAGACGAGATGGGGGGCATGGATGTCATTTTCCCCCTTCCCCATCCATCTACCTAGCGACTCTGTCGTCTGAGGTTGGGGCGATCAATCTTGGAAGCATGTGCAGATACACAGAGATTGGAGGAGAGTCATTTGTTTTCGTCGCAACGTGCATGTAGGCACCTTGCTGGACGCTGATGTTTTTGTACAAACCCCAAATGCAGTCCCAAGGAAGACTGACCCTCGGCCATGACTTTGACCCGTGTGCTGCCCTGCCCGTCTACCAGCCCCGCCCCTAACCAAAATCCAAACCAAACGCCAGTGCTATGAATGTGCTCTTGTACAATACGGATCCAGCCCCATCAACGGACTACCCCCAAAGAGGCAGAGGCGTGTCGACCCCCTCGCTCAAGGTATGGATCTCCACCGCCGCCTCATCCCACCCCATCTCCCCACGCCACCCACAACGTATCGGCAACTTCTTCCACACCACCACCACCACCACCACCGCCAACGCGCCTCAAGTACTAGCCGTCTTCTCCAAAAACTCCTTGGCTTCGTTCACCTTGGTCGCTAGGTACGGACTGCCCCCGCGGTCCGGGTGGTTCAGCAGCATCAGCGTGCGGTGCGCCTTGCGGATCTTGTCCTTGGTCACGGCCCGCTCGTTGAGCGACAGGATCAGCGTCGCCTCACGCTGCGTCATGCGCGGCTCGAAGCCGCCCTTGTAAAAGGCGTTGCCCAGCGCACCGACGCCGCCGCGCGAGCGCCGGAAGGCGACGAGGCCGGCGCGGCCCTGTGGAGGGGGGTTAGCGCTTGTGTGTGTTGGGGGAGGGGGGGAGGGCCGGGGGGCGTACGAGGAAGGCGGCGACTGCGACGCCGGCGCCGATGCCGAGGATGGATGCCATTTTCGGGGGTGGGACTGGGTGGTTATGATGGGGGCTGCTGATGTCGTCGGAAGAGGTCGGTGGGGGTTGTATTCGTGAACGGCGTCGGGCGGAGGAGGAGAAGGATGGTGCGATGCGGTTGCGGATGCGTGCAACTTTTTTCCCAACGATCACCAGTTTGCCCGCCCAGAGCCGAGCGGAGGCGGCGAGAGAAAAGTGGGTCGTCTTGAGGGTTGAGATTGGTGGGGACCCTAACCCTGGAAGAGGGGGCGGCGTTGGTTTGGCGATGACGAAGGGGAATGAGGGTCGTTGGCATGCGGTTGTTGGTTGACTCGTTGAATTGAAGTTGGATGATTGTTTTGTATAGGGGATAGAAAGTCTGCGGGTGCAGTATTTTTTCGCACTATGGTTGGGGTGGGGTTTCTCTCTCAGCAGACTGACAGCAATGGCGAAGCGTGCTGTTGGTGATGACCTCACTCTGGAGATACACACACAACTCTCAAAGGTCCTTGATGAATTCGTTCCTTCTCAACTAATTTTTCTCTGGATTGCATTTGCTTTAGGTATTATTTTCATAGGGTATACGCATCAATCACCCTAGCTCGCATAAACTCAAATGAGAAAAGCACACGGCATCAACTGCCCCCCCTAACTCCACGAACTTGTGGGATCCTTACCCTTCACCTTCCTCAGACTCTTCAAAGCTCCTCCTTCCCTGCTGCCTTGTGTGCTGCCGGCGGCGCCGCTAGGACAGAATCCACATCCTTCAGCACCTTCATCTCGAGATCCTCCACCTTTTGCTGCTGGTGCTCCTGCTCGGCCGCGCTCGGCGCCGGCGCGGACCCGTCGGTGTAATTCCCGGCCCCACCACGACCGGTCATCGCCGTCGTCCTCGGCTTGCCGGCGCTCGTAGCGGCCACGGCGGCGCGTGTGCGCTCAACCTCGGCGCGCTCCGCCTCGATGCTAGCGACCGCAGCGTCTTTTTCCTTGAAGTTGCCGGCACCTCCACGACCGGCACGGGCATAAGCGGGGCCGTCCGATGGGCCAGGGGCCGGGTCGGTGTGTTTTTGGGCCTCGAGGTCCTGCGTTGTTGCGCGGTGTGTGTCAGTTGGGATGCTGTGCGGGAAGCAAGATGCGGGGAAGGGGGAGAGACTGGGGACGTACGACAGCTGCGGCCAGAGCCTTTTCGGCTTCCTTGACGTCCTTCTCCGAGTACCAGTTCCCCGCGCCGCCGCGGCCCACCCGGCGAAAGACCTGGTCCGACATTTCTTAGATGAAAAGAGATGGAAACTGTCGTTGGGATGATGGACTGGAATTGGTGAGACGAGCTGGGTTGTTCGGATCAAGATTGATGAGATTGCACGTCCGAGTGAGAGAGATGATCTAGAGCGGCGACCGAGGCGCTCAATTCGAGTTACGGATATCTATTGAAACTCATGGTCAACACCCCCCTCGCCTTTTTATCTCTGTCCCTCTTATCAGTCCCACGCCTGATCCTCACCAACATCCAAAAGGAAACCCCCCAAATCCATCATCATCCAACCCGCATTCGTCATGTTGCCAAGCGAAAAGGCGCTTCTCCTCTCTCGATTTTGCCTGTCCTGTCCATCAGCGGATTCGGCGAATGCAGTACCTCGCGCGGCGCCGCGTTCGTCATTCGAGTCGGACAGAAATTCGCTCACAGCTGTCAAGATCGAAGGAAACGTGTGACGTTGTTGAATTTTCAACATTCAGGACACGCAAGATCGGGGACAACTCCGAGCATCGGTTCCGGTGTCGGCGTCGGCCTTCCCATATTTCCCATCAACAGACGACCTCGCCGTCCCCGGTGGCGCCTGGAGCCAGACGGGAGGGGGACCCCGCCATTGGATCGTCGGTGGACATTTTTACCATCCCCTGACCGAACAGCAAGGGGAATAGGTAGGCCCATCCCCGGCGCACATCACATCGGCTACCCGGCCGTCCACAAGGCTGAAGGAAAACATTCGGTGTTGCTGTTCTGCGTCACCCAAGACCAGCACATCTCGCACGAGGCCGCTGCCAGACCCCGCCATCGGGGATGCCGCCAGCGCCGGCGGCCCCCCCCTTGTCCTCCGCATCGCTGCTGCCCCGGTGTCCCCTTGCAGCCCGGACGACGACACAAGCTTCGTGTTGTGGCATCGTCTCGAAACTCTAGGGAAGCGCTTTCGGCTCCGTCTGTCTCCGACAAGAGACAATATTTACGCCCGACGCGATGTGGTGCCAGCCGTCAGCTTCCTGGTCCCAGAATGTCTCTCTGTCGACGTCGACCGGGGCCAGACTCTGCTGATCTCCCAGGAGCACCGTTCCTCGGGCTATTTTTACCAACCTAGCTCCCTAGTGTTGTGTTTTCGATCCGCTTCTCCACAGATGTGCGAATCATGGATCGATCGGGACATGTGTGGTCGACGACAGGACGCTCGGGAAGCCCCGAGTCTGTGGGAGAAAAAGAAAAACGAACCATGATCGGCAATCGTCAAGACAAGGAAGTCGGGTTGAGTTTGTTTCAACCTCACTTGCTGAACCTCATCCCCTCATCGCGCGGCCTTTGAAAAGATGTCATGCTTCCCTCTTCATTGACATTGATCATGCGAATGCCAGAGGTGACGCTGCCCGTCTGTTTGGTGCCCCTGACCCAGCCCCCCCTTCTCCCCTCGGCCAGGGGGTGCCTGGCCAGCTCTGGTCAGGTGCCCGCTTCAAGACAGCGGCAACGTCATCTGGTTCTCCGGTCTTCTGTCAAAGGCAAGGGGGAAAAAAAGTTGCTGTCAGCAACCAACATGCGATTTATTTTTACGTGTACTCTCCGCCCGTAGCCGCAGGATTGTTGCCTGTCAAGCCTGTGTCCACTCCTACTATTGTTTGCCATGAGCCCGACAGCTGACAGGATGAGAGGCATGATCATCATACACACCGAGCTGTATAAGTGACGCTGGTATAGGGGAGGGGAGGACACGCGCTACTTACACCGCACATAGGATGTATTCGCGAATCGTGACACAAGAGCGACCAGCGACAGCTAGAGAAAAATAAACAGAGCCATGCCCTTGAAACAGGCTGCATCTGTCCCAAACTCTTTTTTTTTGTGTCCCTTCTTCGCTCTCCCTTTTCTTTCTTTCTGGAACTCCCGGCACCTCCGCCAGGGCGGCCCAAGGGGGGGTGGGGGTGGATGGGAACCCGGTCGATCGTGCGATTTGTACACATCATCAACGAGTCGACCCGAAACAACGAAACGCGGTAGGCCACCAGCTCGCCTTTGCCATCTCCCCTTTGCCAGTGAGATCACGAGGGTGCCTGACGAGCGTCCCCACTTGGGCTCCCGTCCCTGCTTGCTTGGGAAAACTTGGAAGAGCCACGTTTTTATCTTCTGGTGGCCACAACGCAGGTCGGGCGGTCTTGTGTGCACAAAGCCAGCCTGGGTTTATGCGCATGTGTGCCCTGAAGAAAGAGAAGGGAAGGAAGAAAAAAAAGGCAGGTTTCAATGGGGGCTTCCAATACGGTGCCCTGTCCTCAACAAAAGTGGCGAGATCTCTCGTGTGTGTGTGTGCCCTTGTGATGTCCTGCAACGGGTGAAATGGGCTGCCAGCTGGCCCTCCCCTCGGGCTGGGCTCACCATGGGAGCATGGGCAGACGTGTCCACGGGACTTGTCAGCGGTACAATGCAGTGTCCATCATGTCTGTTCGGGTCTTCCCCTACGACTAGAGTGGTGGTGGTGGTGGTAGTGGTGTTGTCGGTGGACATCCCCTGCATATCGTCGATGCCGCAAGCCCAATTCGATATATGCGCTTTCCACCCAACCTCTATCTCCTGGATGGCTCGGGAGTAGGCACTGCGTAGATTGAACACGCAGTGGGATCCTCAGTTCATCGGCAGCCCTCAATATTCGCTGGAAAGACCCGGTGATCTCGACGATTGGCCAGCAGCCACTCCGCTAGACCATTGTCACCCAAGAGGAGGAGTGAGGAGGGGGTGGTGGCTCAGCCAGATCGGGTGGGAGGTGGCAGAGAGGGGGGATGGTATGCTTGAATATTGCGCCAGCCCACAGCCGCCATTGGCAGATTGCCGTGCCCCCCCAGCTTCTTTTCTTGTCGCTCGTAGGTGAGCGTGTGGAGTCTCCCCCATCGAGAGAACATGGACGACGCCATCCATTCCTGGAGACCCCATGTGGTGGTGCGCATTGTGTAATACGTCCTCCCTTTACGACGTATGCTGTGTCTCCCAACTCACAGAAAAGTCATCCCAGAGGCCCGGAGAGAGACGGAAAGGTACGGCACGCGGCTTGGGAGTCTCCGAGAGAGCACAATGCTGCCGGGAGCGGCCAATTGCCCGCCTCCCGCCCCGGCTTCCCCTGTACCGAAAGCAAATGCTGAATGTCGCGATGCCGATTTTGAATTGCCCATATTGCCGAGCTCTCTATCAAGGAGGAGCAGCAGCAGCAGGTGCTTGGAGAGGGAAGCGGGGCAGGGACACTGTAGGTACTGTGTTGGTTCTGACGGAGGACAGGGCTCCTCCTCTTTTTTTGCTAGACCATTTTCGATGCTGCATGAACAGGCATTTTTAGACGCGCTGCTGCGGGGTGTGGATGGGGAACCACTGATAGAGCGAGGGGGTGCGTCTAGAACACTGGATGAGAGATTGGACAGTGCTGCATACTGTGGGCAGTGGAATCTAGGGATATGTCCGAGGAATGATGGCTGATGAGTTCTTCTCTCCTCACAACTCAACGAAAACGAAGGTTGGTGATTGCGCAACCTGAGATGACAAAGAGGTTCCCGTCGCTACACCGGTTGAATACCCATATTGCTATTTCAAAAAGCTAGGGCTTGGGGCTGCCTACTAGTAGGTCGAACGGAATATGGAATTCCATGGCCAGGACACGGGTGTTGTTTCCGTTGCAACCTGCAACCATGGAACCAGATCGGACGGGCAAACAGGGGAATGCAGAAACAGAGCCGCTGGTTGCCATCCTAGGCCCTAACTACCAATTCACCAAATTATTTATTTTCCAAATTTTGTGCAACTCGTGCTCGCGTCCCCATTGAGCGGCATTTTTGCGTCGACGGCTGATGGCTCATGGACCAAGCCAAGTCGGCTGGCTTGAAGCAGATCGAGATCCCGCCACATGTTCCCCCCTACCCCAAACCCAGGTTCCACAACAATGCCCTCTTCCAGCCCGATAAATCTCCAGTTCTCTACCCCTCCCCCATCCGTAACTCGTGATAGGCGGGGTAGGCCCCCGGGCGGGGGCCTATCTCGGACGCAGGCAGAGGCATAACTCGTCTTCATGCCATCATGGCATCCGTCGTTTTTCGGACAAGGTGGACGCAGTGAGCGGTTTCCCTTGTCCTGGCATGCTGGAGTTGACAGCGGCGAAACAGGTCAGGGGCTCATACTCTGGTACCCATTGAGCACAGCCCGTGGCGGCCCCCCTTCCTCTCGTCATCGGGTTTATATACCCGATTTTGTTGCAAGGATTGCGATAGCAAAAAAAAAAAAAAAAAAAAAGTCGCCCAAGTGGAAGCGTGACTAGCAATTGAGTCGAGTCGGTTGCCGCCCCTTTGTCCTGATCTCATCGCCCAGCCGGGAACGGGGTCACAAGGGGCATCGGTCTAGCCAGAGGATGTCCATTATCATCAGAGACAACCTGAGAAGTTGGAACGGCCGGAAAGAAAAAGCCAGTCAAGAAGGAAACGCAGCCAACGGACGAAAGAGGAGAGTCTCAGCTGTGGTATTCGCTGACCCAACCCAACATGACAGTTCTCGTGAGACTCTCTCTCTCTGGGTCTAGTTGCCCAGCCTTTGAATCCGATATGCGGTGGGTTGTCTCCGGATCGACAACGGGAACGGCATGACAATCAAAACCTGGGGAAAACAGTCGAAAGGGAAGAAGAAGGTAGGCACGGAATGTGTGTGCCCTCGGCGCCCTAACGAGTTGACCGTGTGAATATCTCCTGATTCTGCTGCCTCTCTGCCATGACAGAGCATGACAGTGAGAGGGGAACACGCCAGACCACCCAGCACCCAGCACCCAGCACCACAGCAGACAAGCATAAAGACAGGCTGTTGGGCCAGAACCAAGGTCACACACCCCCCCTCTCCCGACAGCCAGCCAATCACGGAAAACGGCCCCCTCCCGTGCTCACTGCCCACAGTGTGCGAGAGAGACCTTGGCCGATTCTGTCCGCACGGCGACCGGACACACGCCGATGCATCCGTTCGTGCTGGACGCCTACTGGATAAATCCACCGTGCGATGAAAGGCTTCCACGGTGCGAGCACACCCACACACAACTTCTGCGGTGACTGTCGTCTTCAAAGCAGTGCAAGGTGGCGGCGGATGGGTACATTGTGGGGTACTTTCAAGAGCTCCCTCCCTGCCCCCCGGGCGCCGGTACCTTCTGGGGCCTGGCGATGGTACCCCTGGCAGGCTGTGGAGGGATTGGCGTCGTGTTGGTGGTGTGTGTGAATGAGTGAGAGAGAGGAGTGGTGCCGCCTGGCCTCTCTGCCTCTCTGGCATGCTGATGGAAATGCTTCCCCTTCTTTCGGCCAGCAAGCGCCGCCCCGGCGCAGCAGCAGTGGCTCTTGTTCTCTTTGTCTCGTCGGTCCTCGTCTCTCGTGGCAATTTTAAACTTTTCCCCCCAGAGTAAAAAAAAAAAAGCCAGGCGTCTCATTCTTCCTGCATCATCCAGTCTCGTCTCTTGCTTCCCACTCTTCCCACCTGTCGATATCCCGGTCCCGGGCCGTCCAGCAGGACTCGAACCGCCCACAATTCCGCTTGTTTCTCCTTGTCTGATTGCCCTGTTTCCACTGGTCCACGTCCGGGGGGAGCTCAGCTATTCTGGCCAATTCGGCCTGCTGTCGCCTTGACGCAGTGGCCGCCCAGGGCTCCAGACAAAACCCCTACAGCCCAAAATAATAATTATTCCCCGCGATCATCTTCCCAGCTTATCCCGCTCGCATCCACCACCCCCAACCCGACACCTCTCTGCCTCACAGCCAACAACTGCTCGCCACTTCTAGCTTCGACAATCGTTGGTGTTGCTCGCGCGCCTCTTAGCCTTCGTGTTTTGGATACCGAATCGCGTTGTGAAGGGCCGTGGAGCAATTTAATCCCAAAACGTCGCAATGGCGTCGTCCAAGGTACCATCTCCGCGCACTGTCATCTTATACACCGGCCTCTCCGCGTCTGGGAGTTGCGACGATGCAGCCTTGCTGACCGGACCGTTCTCTCGGCAGGAAATCCAGCAAACCTCGAGACCTCTGACCCACCGACCGTCGATATCCAATTCGTTGTCCGGCGGCCTGTCCATCTCCCGCCAATCCCACTCGCGCAACACCTCCCACTCGGTCATCGGTGCCGCGCTCAACGGCAGCCACCGTGTTACTCGCCGAAAGAGCATGACTAACACGGGCGCCAATGTTGCTGCCATGGCCGCCGCCCTCCAACACGAAGCAGGCGACCGCCCGACACCGCTGCCCATTGCCGTCGGTTCCCGCCGCAACACCGTGTCCAGGAACAGCATGTCGCGATCGGGGATAGCTGGGAGCCTCCCCTCCCCACCGGGCAGCCTGCCCATGAACAAGTTCGTCTCGATGAACATGGCCACCAATACCCAGGACAGCGCCATTGATGACGAGCTCAACGACATGTCGGGCGACGAGGGGGGAGACAAGACGCGCGTCCGGAGGGCCAGTGACGGCCAACCGCTGCTCAAGGAGGGCAGGAAGAGCAACCGCCCCGAGCTACGCTGTGAGCAGTGCGGGAAGGGATACAAGCACAGCAGCTGCCTGACCAAGCATTTGTTTGTGCCCACTCTCCTTTCCCACCTTCTCTTGCCCCTAGGTCCCTGCATTCAGGAGCGTCCGATGGTGAAAATAAACTTGGCGGGGGGGGGGGGGAATTGGCCTCGACTCTCTTCATGATGGACACCTGTGTTGACTTGTTTTCGCACCAGGTGGGAGCACACTCCCGAATGGTCGTACACCTCCAAGCTCTTGATTTCCAAGCACCAGCAGGTGCAACTCCTCGAGGCTGCTTCGGTTCTGATGGCCATCAACAACGACCCCAGCACCACGCCGCCGGATTCGGCCCGCGATTTCCAGAGCGACCAGGACTCGGCGTCTCCCGGAGCGTCTGGCTTCTCCGAGCATCAAGACGCCAGCTCCGCTGACACGACGCCCCCGCCGCAGTTGGACGGTGTTGGTGCGAGCAGCCCATTTGCAAGCTTTGCCAAGAGGCGTGGCAGCAGCAGCGGTTTTGCTCGGTCGTACCAGTCGGCGCCGTATGCTAGCTCGGCGGCTGGCAGCATTCCCAGCGGCTTCGGGGGGCACTTCCGGCACCTCAGCCAGGATCAGCGGCCCCCGTCATCGGGTAAAAATGCCACCGGGAAGGACGACCATGAGCTGGCCGCTGCGTTGTACGGCTGCAGCTTCGGCAGCAATGGTGGCGCGAGGACCGTCCACCAGCTGCCGGCCGATGCCCCACCGGTTCCTCCTCTTCCAGCCCAGTACCTCGAGCAAGCTCTGTCGGGGACCAGCTTTATGAACAGCTTCAGCAGCTTCCCGAGCGGAGCCCCGGAGAGCTACACTCGGGGAGCGCCCGAGAGCTACACCCGCGGGCCACGCACCGAGGTGCACAAGGACGACGTCAAGATGGACGAGAGTGGCGGGAGCGTCCAGGAAGATGAGGACGATGAAGATACCCGCTCACGGGCCCGCAGCGACGAGGACGACGACGGTGTGTTTGGCAGGATGGAAGAGTAACCGCGGTCGGTGGTCTGCCGTGACCGGACGAGAGGCTGTCGCGAGTGGCCGACGAGGATCTCGGATTATGACGACGACAACGACGACGAGGGAATCGGATTTTCCTTTTGTATACCTATATTGAAACCATGTAAAGAGGCCGCTCCGCCAACGATGCTTAGCACCAAGGAGTGGAGAGACGGGCCCGGAGGGGGGCCGGTTTGCTCCACGAGGTTAAAGTGAGCGACGTGTGCGAGCGTTGAGCGAATACCTCGAAATATTAGCACGCATCTCGCAAGGCCCGAACCAGGCCAGCCGGAATGAAACACATATTGATGAATGCTTGTGCCTTCCCATATTCGCAAGACGGTGCCGGCATTGACCCGGTGTGCCGAAGTGGTCGGACGTGGCGACTGATCGAGACAGTTGGGCAACCGGGGGTCCTGACAAGCAAATGGACACGCGAGATATGATGGTGCTGACGAATAGCACGGCGACTTTGTGGCCCAACAGAGGCAGGTTTGGAGGAAGAGTCGATGAAAGGTGCTGGGTTTGTGCACTTTGGCGGGTTGTTTTTGCTTTGGGCAGCAGCAGCAGCGAAGGCACTCGAGGGTTTGTGGGGGGGTCGACGAAGCTTCGAAGCGACGGCAACACGCGGGGTTGATCGGCACTAGGCGGCTGGACAGGAAGCGGGAATGGGTCGGCAGACGTCACCGATCCACCTCCCCCCATCTCTCCCAAACAACACAGAACCTTCCACGCTCGTGACTAGGTTCTAAACTCGCACCAGCTCGTCATCGGCAACAACGTACCAGGCAACTTTTCGGATTTTTGCAGGTTGACATCAAAGGCTGAGAGATATCTGGACTGCTTTTCGATTGCGCGGAGCGCGACGATTTTCACAAAAGGACATATCCCTCGAGACGCGACACGCGACGCACCCCACTCTCCGGCGCCCGGAGTTGGAATAGCATCAAGTCAGTCACGGCCGCTGGGGTACTCCGGGAACTTTGTGACATCTCGAGCTTCACCTTGGACATCACCACACCGGTTTTGGGGACACACCTGCACGACGACAGACGCCATGGCACGATCCAGAGCTGCCGCTGTGGCGGAGGCGGTGTCGAGCGGAAGCGCAGCGACAGCCGCCTCCTCGCTCAAGAACGAGGCAAGCTCAGCCCTCACCACGCGCGGCGGCGCTTCGGCGGCACTATCGAGAAGCGCGCGGCGGGCGCGGACACAGCTGCCCGAGCCCGTCCGGCTGGCGCTGGTGGTGGTGCTGAGCTTTGCCATCACCGCTCTTGGTGACTCGTTTGTCCACTTTGGGACCAACGGCGAGCTTGGTGCCATTGCGAGGCGGCCTGAATCCAAGGCTGAGATGGCCGTCCTGGCATCGTGGAAGATGTATGTCATCCCCCGATCTCTTCTCTCATGGCCCCGCTCCCAAGGTTCCCGTTCCCCAACAGGCGTGTTTCCGTTTCACTCCCGGCCCACCGCCGCACATCCCACTCTCGCCCTCCTTTCCGGCCTCGGTAGGGCTGAAGTGGTGCGCCCAGGCTCGGCCCAATGAACACCGACTGACTCCACGGGCTTCACAGATTCGGCCTTGCGCTAGGCTGGTTTGGCAACTTTGACGGCTACGATGTTGCCGCGCTGACTGTCCTGTCGAGCGGCCCTGCAGTGAGTCTGACCTTCCCCTTTGCCCTACCCGCAGCCGCATGCAGTCTGTGCCGCCGTCTGGGGAATCCCAACGCCGCCGACCATGCCGACCGCATCCGAGTGGTCTGACCCGGCGCTTTGGCTAACCCGGGCCCCGCACTAGACGTACCTTACCACCGTCTTTTACGGCATCTCGGCCTGGACTGCCGGCGCTTATCTTGCTGTTGACGTAGTATCCGCCTTGCTGCCCTTCCTCCTTCTGCGCCAGCTCTCTAGCGCGCATGCGGCTGCACCCAACGTCCCCAACCGTGAGATCGTCACGGATGGGGGCCTCCAAGTCCTAACGTCTGTCCTTGCCGGCCTAGTCTACTCAGTCGTCTTCTTCTTAGCTGGTAGGACCTACCTCCCTACCGCCCTAGTCCTCAACTTTGCCGGGATTCCGACCATCCAACCCGCGGCGGACGCGCTGCTGCTTGGCTACGACCGCCCGGTGACTCAGGTCCTGAGCCTGGTGCTGGGGATAGCGGCACGGACATTTATCTTCACCCCGATGGTGACGACGCCACGCAACCCGGAGGAGGAGAAGGAGATTGCCGACTTTGACCCCGCGGCCGCGACCCTCGGGGAGACGGTGGCCTACAACCTCTGGGGCTTCACCAGCCAGACAAAGGTGTCGATCAAGAGGACAGCTGTCGCCATGCTCTACACGGCCATCGGTACCTATCTGCAGTGTGCCTCGGGGATCCAAGGGGTGGAATCATATGGGGCCGCCGTCTATGCCAGCGTCTGGGTAGTGGCAGCCCTGGTGACGGGTCTCTCGCTGCGATACGTAGGCAGCGTCTAGGACTAGCTAGGCTGCCACATTTAGAGACACCTGAAGCTAAAGGGTGTGAGTCGCGTCGGGCGAGGGCAGGACGCGTCGTCGACTGTCACATGGGGAAGTAGGAATTTCTTCCGAGGTTTATCGCGGGCAAGGCAGCGGGAGGATTAGTAGGCGTCTGGTTAGGACTTAGGGTTCAGGGAGGAATGCTTGTAAGGTTGCCAGGGTCGTGCGGGCCCGAGGAAGATTCCACGGGTCCTGCAGGCGAGGCTATTGCGGCCTCCGACGGGGGGTCAACATGGCATGGTAGCAACGGTTGCAGCTTGCAGGCATCCGTGAGGAAATCTGTCGTACATCTCATCCCATCTCGCGTGGTCCCTGTGATTCTTGGGGGTGCTGGCCGTGGATCCGTCTTGGCCCATGCACGGGTTCGTTGCAGAAGATGGGACGGACGGCGTGGGGTCTGCCTTACGTGCGTCAATATCAAGAGGGTCCCTTGCGGCTGTCACCCGCCGGCCAAGACACGCGATGGTGTCGTTGATGAGACGGGGGCATGCCCGACCTTGGTGGGGACCGGGGTCGGGAGGTGCGACGCCAAGATCGAGCTGAAGGCTGCAAACAGCCGAGTAAGGCGTTTCCTAGACGCGAAAGCGCGCCAACTGGGAATTGGCAAATTGGTTGCCGTGGAGTCGAGGGGACGGTTTGTTCTGATGGAGCATCTATCGCGAGCCAAATGTCGGTGGGGGGAGAAGAGTCTCAAGAGAGCGGTAGCAGTGACACGAGCGGCCTTCAGCCCTGCTGCGCCTTATTTTTAGCGATCCCAGCTGGATGAAGCGGCCAACCACGAGTCCGCATTCTGCGCCTCTTCTGCTTCGGGCCTCCCTGGAGAGTCGCTCCGGCGCCGGACGGACGCCGTTTGACGCACTCGACCGTGGGCCGTGCCCTCGAAATGCCGGAAACGGGTTACGGGGGGACGACGAGACTGGCGGCCTCCCCCATTCGCCAACCCTGGCGCCGTGCATCACGGAGAGGGCTCTCAGTCAGGACTCTGGCTCTAGTCTCTGCAAGTCTGACCTCCTGCTCAGGCAGGAACCCCGGAAGACGCTAGAAGGACTTGGTACTGGCCGTATTTGTGAGGCAGATGCGCCCCATTCGGCGTTACGTTAGCAATCTGCACGACAGACCAACGACGTCTCTGCAACCCTCGACCGAGAGGGAAAACGTAGAGCCAGACAGCATTTTCAAGCATCAAGCGTCAACTGCGCCTCGTGTCCGGCGTGAGACCCGCCCAATCGCAGGCCGCCGTGCCCTTTGAGCCGCGCGAAGCTCTCCCGAATCTCTGTCACACCCGCGGGATATTCTTTTTTTTGACGTACATGTCGGCGGTGATACCTGCAAAAATCACTCTTTTTCCCCCTTCCTTCCTATTCTCCCCCTCCCACGCCGCCGTTTAGGCCCGACTCGTCGCAAACCGCTCCTGGAATCATTCCGCCATGATGCAAGACTCGAAGCTGAGATCTGCAGTTCTCCGTCATTTCCCGCCTTCCGGCTCCCGCCCGTCAGCCATCCCGCCGCCTTCCTGCTCCGTCGGGGCTGGCTGCTTGTCTTGATTCCTGATTGCGCTCTTGAATACTGGTCAAGGAGGGCGAGGGCAGGGTGGGGGAAGAGACAAGCACTCAGGGTCCTACCTAGTCTGGTGGCGTTTGTTGCTTCCTTGATCCCTAGGCGTCTACATGGTAAGGTGGGTGACTCGTTTCCTTCTGTCTGAGACTCTCTCCCCCTCCTCCCCTGCAAGGCTGCTTGTCACTTGACGTCCTAGCTTGGATACCTGGCTGTCTGCCATGCCATGACGAGTAGATGCCAGCTCGGACAGGGGATGGGAAACGGTCCACCCCAAGACTCATCTTCATCTTGCAGGCCGTCTGCGTCTGCTACCCGCCAGCATCATTACCCCTGGCCTGAGCCTTTCTTTTCCGACACATCTCTTCATCCCATGTCGGCTCTAGCGACGCCGGGCAGCCAGCCCCAGTCCCAGCTGCGGGGGAGTAGGGTTGACAGCTTGACATTGACCTCTTGTTGCATCGGGGACCAAGTCCTTGGGGCAGGCAGAAGGCAGATTCCACGAGCCTCTCGGCTCCGGAGGTCAAAGTTGAGCGGACTACCATCTTCAATGATACCCTTCAACCCCAGCTCCAGGACACATGGGCACCGAGTCAGTCCGGACCGAAGTACATGGACATCTCGAGCGGACTTGGGTGGGTGTGGGTATCAGTCTGTCGTCTCTTGTCGCTGTTGACATCAGAGTCGATGTCGCGAGCTTTCCGCTTTCTATATATCTTCCCGAACAGCTCTCCCCCAACCAACCCTTTCCTATTCCTATCCTACTCACCGTTGCTGCTCCCACCTTCCATACCTTAGTCTCCCCACGGCCAACCCGGGAAACATACACTCCCTCGCATACCCGTCCACACACACGAGAACCCGCCTGCCTAAGCCCTGCTGGGCTTGCATCGAGTTGGGTTTCCGTCCACTACGGTCATGCCGCTCTGGTCATCGTGGTAGTCGTTCACCTTACTGTTTGGGTCTTGAAGTCAGACGGCGCTACCGCTGCGTCGGAACGGTCCGGCAGTGGCGCACCCGTCTACATTTTGCTTTCTACGCATTGTCACAATCTTTATCATCACCACCACACCCTACCCATAGCCCTACGACTATATCATCCCTCGCCACCCTGCGGTTCCCCTCCCCTCTTCTCGTCATGAAAAAGAGCGGCAGCAGCAGAGACAACAAGGGCAAGAACAAGGCATCCTCCCCCAGCACCAGCACCACCTCTTCGGCATCCACTCCCGAACCCCCCCTCTCCTACCCTCCCCAGGAGGACTCTCTCCAGGAAGACGCCGAGGAAGAGCCACAGCCAGACACCATGTACAGCTACGAGCAGGTCATGTCGTTTGACGACCAGGGCGGGTCATCCCAATACCACGCGGCGGCGTCAGCGCCTGTCAAGAAGAAGAAGAGCATCAAGTCGGACTCATCGGTCGAGCTCAAAGGGCCCATGGAGGTTGACGGGTCCGTCAAGTCGATGGCGGGCGTTACATTCAACGGCGACTTTGCCGTGCGGGAGCGTATCGAGGCATATGGCAACATTGACGTTAATGGGAATTTGACGTGCAGGTAAGCTTTTTACCAAGCCTTTTTCTTGGGGACGCGGGGCGCAGGGGAAGTGGCAAAAACATGGCTGACGTGGGAATGCAAATCAAACAGTGGCAAGGTCAAGTCGATGGGAAATGTCAAGATCAACGGGAGCGCCGTGGTCGAGGACAAGGTCAAGATCTTTGGCAAGCTCAAGGTCAACGGGACGTTTGTCGTCAATGGGGCGGTCGAGGTGTGGGGGGCGTTGACCATCAATGGGTATTTGTGAGTATTTCTCTGCTGTGCAGTGTGTGGGACGGAGAGAGACTGACGAAATAAAAAACCAATAGGAAATGCAAATCCCTGACGGCGTACGCATCCTTGACTACTGTAGGCGATGAGTCGTGGTACGAAGTGGAGGAGGACGAGGTTGTACATGGGGCGAAGTTGGTGCAGAGGAACGACTGGTGATCTTGTTCGGTTTTGGCCTACTCTTTTTCTTCCCGGCATGATCCTCACTCTTTTCGTTTTCCCTGCATGTACTATCTTCTCTCCTGTTGCTTTTTATGTTCTCTTTTCAGCCACATTCTGTCCTTTCAGTGGTTCGGGGCGGCGGTTGGGTTGACCTGGGACGGGTCCGGGGCTTGGTAGTGTACAGGATGGGATCATTAGCGGCTGGCTTCTCTGAGAAGGGTGTGTTGTCTCGTCAGGCCCTTGGGAGGGAACGAGACAGGCGGTGGCGGTTGGGTGTTTTGTATTTCAGGATTTCTCTACTTGTTGTCACGTTTGCATGCGGGTGGTACGGGCAAGGCGTGGGGGGGAGGGGGGGGGGGTATACCAGAGTGCGTTGAGTGCTGGGAGAGAAAGTCAGATATCATGGTGTCAACGGATGGATGGAACAGCAGAGGCAAGAAGAGGGAAATATGGAATGGATGGTAGGACCGGGTTCGAGGTTTGCCGGATTGGGTACTTAGGTAGATAGTCTCGCACATAGCTGTCGCCAGTTGATCCTGGTTGATATGCGTGAATCAAACTCCTTGATTCCAGGAGAGCTCGTTCTTGGATCCATGTGTAAAGACGTGGAGAAACGGGGCCAAAAAAGGTACCAACATTGTAAAGAAATAACATTCATCATCTATGACCCGCGAATTATTGGGTGAAGTCTATCACTCTACAAGAGTGGATATACTGTTGGTGTTTGACAACAGTGGCTCCCCGATAATAGGGGATACCTAGGCCCCATATATGCAATTATCCATCCAGTAGTTGAGGTCTCCTCACCCCACCCCAGCTTCGTTTCGAGAGTGGGTTATCCAAACAGGCTTGGCTCAACGCGTCTCCAATCCCCAATCGCAAAACCGACGTCGCATTCTCGTCGCCGTCACCTCGCGACCTCCAGACATTCGGCGTTCTCGTGTCTGCCCGCTCGACCTTTCCAACCATCTGTTTGCAATGGACGCCACGGCTAGGGATACCTAGTACCTTGTCTTTGCCTACCTCGAGTCCCTCCCCCGACAGCCACTTGCCTTGGCTTCCGAGACACTAGTCGATGCGATGGCGACGGCGACAGATGCCGCCCTGCCCGCTCTCACTCTCAACGGCGTTGCCTCGCCGCGCCAGGATGAGCCCGAGATGGAACAGGCCGTGCAGGCCATCGCGAACCCGACCCCTACGCTCGACCTGCGTGCCGATCCCGATGCACAAGCCACCGTCACCGACTTCCTCGACTTCACCGAGCACCTCCCCTCAGACATGATGCGCTCGCTGACCCTCATCGGCAAACTCGACCAGACTCACGCCGATGCATCAGGCCAGCTTCACAACCTCACCGTGCTCTGGGGCCAGCTACCCAACATGCCCTCAGCCGAGCGCGCCAACCCCGTCGAGCTACGCGCCCAGATATCCGACAACATCCACCATGCTGTCAGCTCGCGCGTCTTCTCGCATGCCGAGGCCACCCGCATGGACGAGAACCTTAACCGGCACTGCGTCCGCGCCAGAACAATCCTGGCAAAGCTCCAGACTATGCACGACAACTACCCGACGGCCGAGGAGCTCGACGAGAAGAAGAGCCCCGTGGCCACGTCCAAGTCGCCCCAGCTCTCGCGGATCAAGACGACACCACGTCCCGACGGCCACAAGGTACGACGGGCTCGCGTTCCGAGAATAACAGTGCCCGGCGAGGTTCTAGCCCCCTACGAGCTCAACTATGACGCCTTCTCCAGCGGAAGTGAGAGCAGCTCATCCGAGGAGGGGGAAGAGAACGAGGAGGCGGCACCTGCCCCCAGTCGTGCGACCCCAGGACCGCCTCGTATCAAGGTGGTCAAGAGCGGGTCGCGGCCCCCCAAGGTCCCCAAGCCACCCAGGCCTCGATCGTCGATCCCTCCCCCAAGTCATCCCGGCATCTCGACCAGCGCAGCATTGGCACAGCAGAAGCCGCCCCCGGAGAATGTGATTGTTGGAAGCGCCGACGCGCCGTGGGGTCAGCTCACCGGCTGGGAACTTGCTACGCTTAGAAAGCGTATGAAGAAGAATGCCGCGTGGGTACCAAGCGACACCATGGTTGCCCGCGAACTCTCCATCCTTGGCAGGGGGATCGATGCTTTCAAAACGGCCAAACAAAAGGCCGAGGAGGAGGGAAAACCATTCGAGGGCAAGATGCCAGAGCCCATCATCACGGAGACTGGCGAAAAACACATGCCTCTCGGGGCACTACCAGAGCCTTTTGCCAATGAAGAAAAAACGTTGAGTAACAAGGGGATGAAGTTGAACGAGGCGAAGAAGGCCAAGCGCAAGGCCATGGCCGAACTGGCGGCCGAGGATGCGGAGGAGTCAGCTAGAAGGTTCAAGGACCTGGCCGCCACCCTCATGTCGACACCCAGCTCCCAGGCCTTGCCAGAAGCGACTGCCAAATCCGCAGTGGCCGGCAAGGCCAAGCCCGCGAAAAAGCGAAAACGGGATTCCGTGTCGGAGGTGGATGCCGAGAGGCTGAAGCCGACCGATGGGCCGGGCCAGCAACGGCCGCAGCTCAAGCGGACCAAGACGGAGACCCCCGTGCCGCCGCCGCAAATGAACGGAGGCGCCTCGCAACCAGGCGAGGGCGCAGCTCAGAATCCACAGCGAGCGCCAGTTCTTGTTTCGACCACCCCGATTCCTCTTCCCCACCATTCTCAGGACCACTCCATTACAGCTAAATCGGTCAGGTCAGCGGCCGCCTCTCCGGCTCCAAGCAGCCAGGCGGGTCAGTCCAGCACGGCTGCCCCTCTCAAGCTGCCAACGACCGAAACCCCTATCCCTCCGCCCATGCATTCACCGAAGAAGTCGACAACGCCGATCCTCCCACCAGTGCCCCGAGAGACGAGAAAGTCACAGGCTGCTCGCACACAAGAGCAGCCCAAGGAACTGGCCGTTAACGCGCCACCCCAATCCTCCTCTCCTCTCGCCTTGAGCCCCCCACCTCTAACCCCCAAACCGGACCCCGACGAGCACTCGACACTATCCACGGGAGGCGTCCCGGACGTCATCACCACCACCATCCGCCGCCCTCCCTCGCGAGGGACCAAGGCGACCAGCCAGGAGCCACACCCTTCTCTGGCGGCAGACCGCCCCCGGCGCGCTAGCACCGCGCGGAACACGCCTGCGCCAGAGAAGCCCGAGGCTCCGGCCCGGCCCAGCAGCAGACGGTCCAAGCGGCCGGCCCCCGGTATCATTAGCCGCACTGTCAGCGGCGGTAACAGCGCCGTGGGCAAACGGAAGGCCGCGCCGCGAAAGAAGTCTGCTCGGGCGAGCACCGGTGGTGGTGGTGGTGGTGGTGTGATGAGAAAGGATAGCAAGTCGGCCACCGAGGTGGGCGCGGCCGGGGACGCAGATGTCGAAGTTGATGATGACGGGAACGTCATTGACCAGGACGAGCCGAGGTATTGCCTCTGCAATCGGGTTAGTTTTGGGACGATGATTCAGTGCGATAATGATGTGAGTTTTTCTGCCTCGTCTTTGTTTTTTTCTTGCGTTGGGGAGAGGTGACGCTGACAGGACGGGTTCGACGACAGAATTGCAAACACGAGTGGTTCCACCTCGAGTGCGTCGAGCTCTTGGACATTCCCGCGCGCACGACAAAGTGGTACTGCCCCGACTGCCGCAAGCTTCTCAATATCGGCGAGAAGGGAGAGGTCAGCGCGAGGGGCGTCAAGGCGTAGAAGCTGGGTACGTCGAGCGAGTTGTCAAGCCCTCCATCAGACTTGAAATTTGAGGATGGCCCATTTGCGTTTATGTTTGATCACTAGGGGTGACAGAGTTATGTATTTTTTTTCGTGGCTGGGAAGGCGCACGGAGTGGTATTGTTTACGAGGACTGGGATGGGGGCGGGGGTTGTTTGCAGGTGGACAAATGGCTGCTTGTTACTCTTGTTGCAGACGGGGGTTGGTTTGCTTCTACGCGGTCGCTTTTGGGGCACAACAGGCTTTGGGTTCAGATGCAGGTTATCTGGACTGCAATCTGGATCTGGACTGGGGACACGGTGGTGGGCTGTGATGTTTGTTGGGCCGTTCGTTGCTGGGTTGCCACGCTGAGATGACGGTCCATGGGCCTCGATCATGAGGGCATTTCTAACATTCGCCGCGTTGTGGAACACAAAAATGTGAGAAGGGGTTACTAAGACCCTATGTCAGGACAGGGGCAGGTTGTGATTACCTACCTACCCATTAACTATTGATTCACGTATATTGTCAACCTCTGCATGCCAGGGAGTCATCCACACGGAGGTCCATCTAATCAACGCATCCACCTCCCTACTTACTCACCTATTAATGGGTCTCGCCCAGGACTCGGACATATATATCTGGTCTCCTTCCTCCCCCCTGGAGCGCAAAACACGCAGCAGCACCTTGTCCCCATCAACGTTGATCTCCCTAACACTCCCCCCGCAACCACTTACCCTCCAGCAGCAGCAGCAGCAGCAGCAGCAGCAGCAGCAACAGCCACAGCAACAATGTCTACCTCGGAAACAGGCTACGAAGGCACCTACCCCACAACAACCACCCCCGCAGACCCTTCCCTGCAAGCCTTCCTCTCCAACTTCTACCGCCTCTCGGACTCGCCCGCCCACAACGACGAGTGGACCGCCCAGTTCCGCGACGACGCCGTGATCCGCCTCGGACCGAAGACGGCGAGCGGACAAGAAGGTAAAGGCCCCGTTCCCGTTCCCGTTCCCCCAGGCGGTAGTAGTTAACCACGACAGCAGAGATCCAAGCCTTTCGCGTGGCGATGTGGGACCAGGTCGAGACGCGGCGGCATCGGCTGGGGAGGGTGATGGTTGGTGGCTTTGGGGAGGAGGGGGAGGTGGAGGTGATGATTACGGGGCAGGTTAATTATAGGATGAGGAAGGATGGCGAGGAGGTGGAGGTTGAGTGGGCGGCGCATGGGAGGGTGGTGAGGGAGGGGGGGGGTGGAGGTTTGGGGCGTATCGGGTTTGGTTATAGGGATATGGGGGGCTACGATGGAATGTGTTGTTTGTTTTGGAGAGGAGAGGTCTCTATGAATGTATTGAATTGGTTGACCCCATTGTTGTGCAACACGCGGATGAGGGGTCGGTGTCCACCGCATGCGGAGAGATGCGGAGAGGAGAGGGACATGTCGAGATCCTGTAGGTGGTGGACTGCTCGGACGGGCTAGCCCCTGTTTTTACCCGATGGGCGGTGTCGTCGTGGGATCACGAGATGGCCGGCGGAATCAGCAGCATCATCACCGGCACATTTGTATCAAGGAGAGGTGGTGGCTATTTGGTAGGTTCGTCGGCTTGGCCGGTGGCCACGGGCCGGCATAACTGGACAGCTGGAGTCCACCTTGGTTTTCGGTTATCGCAGTGCAGTGTAGTGCCGATTTTTGCGGGGAAGCTGACGGGAGATGCCCATGATCCATCGATACAGGTAACTCAGGAGGCTCGAGGGAGGATGGCGACGATGAGATGCACGAGTGGCATTGCGTCAACAAGTCGGTCGACAATGCTAGCCTAACTGCTCCAACTGCTCCCAGACCGGATGACGTTGTCCATCCTTGATAGGTCCTCCGACGGGTCGGCGTGACGGGCGACCTGGTTCGACTCATTCGGGCAGGCCACTTGCCCAGATCATGCCGGCTGTGCGCCCTTCGGGACAAGCTCGCGCCCTGCTTTGGTGACCAGAGCCCAGTGTGGCTGTCAACAGTCACCAGATTCCCACCGCTGCGTGCTGCTACACACCGAGACGGGCGTGACCTCCCGTCTTTCCCCTTGCTGGATAGGGGGGATAGGTGGCCGCGACTGGAGTGTGGCCGACATGACGTAGGAATCCGCCTGGCCCTCGGCGGCCCTGGACAGCAAACAACGAGCCCCATGCCGGGGTTGTCGGGGTCTTCGTGGCAAACGGGGCATGGTCTGGAAGTCGGGATGTCAAGATCAGATACCACGGTACCTTGCCAGCCGCCCAACGCCAAATGTCGAGTTATTAGGTGATGGGGGATTGAAATGAAGAGGGAGAGGATGGCCCTGTCCGAAGAATGAGAGCAGGCCTCTCTTATCGCTGACAACAACCCCGCGCAGTGCCGCGCACCTTGAGGACTCGTTGGAGATGGCGCGCTATTCCCTCTTTGGATTCGCAATCCTAGCGGACACCCCACTGCGAGCCTGAGACCTCAGACGCCGCCCGCCCTGCCCATCCGCCAGCTGCGGACGGCCAGCGAACCCCAACCCGTCCAGGAACCGCGTGGCCCCCCTTTCCACTTCCCATCTCCTTCCCAGGCGAGTCCCCCTCCCCCTTCTGCAACCGGCACTGGACAACCTCAGCGGTCAGCCCCGCCTTTTGCAGTGCATACTCAGACGGGAGACACAACAGACTGCCCGGTGGACCGTGGGTGCGCGTGGACCTGCTTTGCTCCCTCCGAGTCACCGGCTATCTGCCGGCTGCCAGCTGTCAAACTGTCTCCCCCTCCCCCCTCTATCGCCGCCTCCCCAGCTCACCCCCAGCTTCGCCCGTGACAACTCACAACCAGGTCCACCAGGTTCTCGTCTCGTCCTGGTTGTCGACCGACTCATCTCTCTCTGATTGACAAACCAAGTTCCTTTTCTTGTTACTCGTCACCATTTCCTGATCGAATTATACGCCCGGTTCCCTTTCTCAACCATTCAAAGAAGCAGAGAGACCGCCTGACTGCTGTCGCCATCGCGTCTTCCACTCCTTTGTTCCCCAACTGCCAGCCACCGCGCGCCATATACAACAATCAACCGCTGACGAACAACCCCCCCCCCCCAACCGCTCTGCCTACCGATTCTCGACGGCCCTCGACCTTACTTCTAGTACATACATACAGAAATACGTCTTGCGGACCACGAGTTGGACTCCGTCGTTCCGCTCTGCTGCACCTGCGCTTCTGTAGCAAGAGGCGTCTGGCCAACATCAGACCTGGCACGAGCGGGAAACTGCCCCTCCACCCCTCCGGTCGCCATTCATGCCCGGTTCGTCCTCCCCTCTAGACCCGTCGTCTCCTCCTCCAAACACTGCCGAGATCGACCTAGACAGAGAGCGAAGCTGACCTTGTCTGTGAATCCCAACAGTCTCCAAGAAAGACAAGAAGAATGGCAAAGAAGGCGGTGGAGTGGTCGCAGCAGTGACGAAGAATCCTGTCAAATTCCCGTATGCCCTGCACCTCCCCATCTTGGATGAGGCTGGGACTGACTGCTCCTTAGAAACGGGGATGCCAACGGCAGCAAGGCTCTCTCTGCGAGTCCCTCGCCCCCGCTGTACTTCGATGACAGCAACCCGGCCCTGCCTCTGCCCACCAACAACCCGATCGTTTCGCCGCCCCTCGATGCCGTGTCGACCACGTCTTTCGCGACAAGCCACTCCAACTCACTGAGCACAAGGGAATGGACAAGGGGAATACCTGCAGGAATGGCAGGCTCACCCGGAAACTTGATCAACTTCATCGGCGAGTCCCCTCCAACGGCCCCCTCGTCCTACGAGGACACAAGGGGTCTTGCCTCAGGATGGAGCTCGCCGAGACCCTTCCCCAAGTATCATCCGGCTTCCGCATCTCCACCGACGGCCGCTCGCCGCCCGCTGAGCTACCACATGGATAACCATTACTCTCCACCCGATCCTCAAGGGCACTTCGCCTCGTCCGCGGCTCGGAGAAGCTCGATGCATTCACCCTTGGGCCAAGCCCGGGGCCCCAACCCGCCACTTCCCCACCAACCGCAAGCGCACTTCTACGGCACTCCCGACATTGACCTCGAGCCGCAGACGCAGTCCGGCATGAAGGCAGGCGATAGAGGCTACTACTTCGGCTTCGACACCCTCCCATGCCCCGCCGGCGACTATGCTTCTGGAAAAGGCAGCGTCGCCCTCGCGGGCTACGAGGGAGGACTGGAGGTGTACTCGATGGGCAAGCGCGGGCTGGAATACGCCGCGAGCTTGAAAGGGTTGCGCGGGGGCGTTATCCATGCCAAAGTCTTACCCTGGACCCTTCCGGGCCTTGATTTGTTCCCGTTGGTCGCCGTCGTCATTCACGGACCGAGTGTTCAGCAACCCTCTCCGGCGATTGGCACCGACAATGACTATGACGCTGTTTCCGCCGAGAGATCCGAGGCCATGGCCAACGTCAACGCCGAGACCGCCTCCAGGGACGGGGCGTCGAACAAGTTGACGCCCGCATTCTACCAGACAACGGTTGAAGTGTATTCCCTAGCGACGGGGGCGCGAGTGAGCATCTTGCTCGAGGCCCCAAAGATACCCCTTAAGATGCCGATCACCAGCCCCATCTTCCAGGCACCTCCTGCCAGCGGCGCTTTCCACATCCGCGCCGACGGGGGGAGCGTTGTGGTCTCCTCCGGAATCACAGGCGAATGCTGGGTTTATCGACAAGCTCCCTTGACGAGCGAGTACGGCGTCTTCTTCCGTTGCCACGGCAAGTTCTGGACGACACTTCAACAAACACCCAAGGGAGATTCTTCGCAGGAACCGGAGCGCGGCCGCGTTCCCGTGCCTTCACGACCCCGACCGCAGAGCGCCATCCTGAGTCTTAGCGGCAGATGGGTCGCCTACTGCCCTGCCACGCCCTCCTCGCAGATCTCGCTACGGGCCTCGGTTCCGGTGCCAGCCTATGGTCGCAGCCCCGGGCTGGCTTCCCTGACGCCTCCCCACCTCCCTCCCCCTACCTCGGACGTTGATCTCCCCTTGTCGGAAGGAGTGATGAATAAGATCATGCGGGATGCCACTCAAGAACTGATCCAGGGTGCAAAATGGGTTGGCAAGCAGGGCTGGCAAGCCTGGAACAACTACTGGAACCCGCAGGCCAACCAGCCGTCCCGGACCGCCCCTGCCGCTCCCCCGACATGGGGCTCTCCCCATCATGAACTGCCCCAGTTTCCTCCGACCCATGGCACTGTTACGCCACCTGTCGTCAGGGAGCCAGGTATCGTATCTATCCTGGATATTGACTCGCTCGGGGCTTCTGCCAACTTGCACCCGATCACCACCTTCACCATTCCTCATGGCTGCAGCTTCCTGTCACTCTCCCCGTCAGGCCTTTTGCTGTTCACCGCAAGCAGCAAGGGAGACGTGCAGACTGTCTGGGATCTGATGCGCATGCAGCACACCAAGGCCTCAACACTTCAGGCCGCCGGGCTGCCGGCCTCGGGCGGCCCTCGTGTCCGCCAGGTCGCCCAGTTTTCTCGCATGACGGTCGCTCGTGTGGTGGATGTGGCTTGGACGAGGCCCAGCGGCGAGCGGGTGGCGATGGTGACGGAACGTGGCACAGTCCATACTCTGGATCTCCCATCGAGCGCCTTCACTTGGCCACCTCCTCGCCGCCGGACGCGAACAGAAGATGTCAAGGGGACAATCGGGGAGGGCGCGCCGTCAGCGGTAGCCATGGCCTCGAATGCCCTTACAACCGTTCGGGAAGCGGCAAGACCACTTATCGCCCGGCCTCGGAGGAGCGACCCGAACGCTCTCCCAATAGCCGGGGGTGGCATTGGGGAATATGCGGCGCATGGCGGGAAGGTGATTGCTGCAGGCATTAGTCACTCCCTGGGCAACGCCGGAAACGCCATCATCCAGCTGCGGCACACGGGCGAGAACCGGGTCGCTTTGCCCAACGGGGCCTCTCCGACGCCGGCCTGCGTGACGTGGATCGCAGGCAGGAAGGAACACACTCTCTTTGTTCTCGGCGGAGGACTGGTACGGACTTACCCCGCTAAGACCAGGAGGACGACGGCAGGTGGCGAGAAGCGAACTCTCCGTCTTTCGAGATACCAAGATTTCAAGTACCCTTCGCTGCCGGACGACGTTCTGTCGCCGCTGATCAAGAGCACCCTTGACCCCGACGAATACCTAGACTTTACGGAGAAGGACATGGACGGCGGCGGCAATACCATGGTGCTCCACAACGTCAAGGTCCGAGCACAGCAGCATGATGTCAGTTCGGAGTCATCTATCCCTCAGGCCGAGATAGAATCCAGCGCGCCATACCAGCCATTCCACACGGACCGCCGGGTGGCACTGTACGTGTTGGGCGGGCCCCAGGACCTCCTCAGGAACTACGACCCTGCGGCATCCATATCGGCGCTCATGGCTGGGGCGTCGCTGGAGGATACGGAACCTATCCCGCCACGGAAGAAGAAGGGGAGGGTATCCCAGATGCAGCAGCTTGCAGCGGGGAGCTCCATGGCGGAATCGACGTCGGCATGGGCATTTGGGCAGCCTCTCAACTCGACCAAGCTGGATTTGGGCCTGCCCCTGGTGGAAGAGGAGTCGTTCAGCGTGGCTACGGACGAGATGCGTGCCCTACCGCCGTCGGCTATGGAGAGGATCCTCCAGAGGACCGGGGATGACGACGCTCAGATTGTCGTCACCACTCGGCGGAGACGAGGAGCTGGTCATGCGGCCAACCAGGACGACGATGGGTTCTTTGAGGACGATTGCGAGGTGCTCGATTTTGCGGACCAGCGAGTTTGAGCGAGGATGCTTCGTCTCTTTTAGGAGCCTTGTGCCTGATTTTGGCTTTTTAGTCGTGCTCAACCACGGTCTTTTGCGCATTGCCAGGAGCAGGAGGGAGCAAGGAACGAGGTTTGGATTGGAGGAGGAGTCCTGTTGCATCTAGGGTACCGCCCGTCTGAATGCTTGGATTCAGGACATGTGGGGACAACCATCACTCAGCTCTTTGTGGGGTTGGAGTTGGCGCAATGGTGGAATTACCTTGGTTCTGTTTGACAGGTCGACTTGTTCGCACGCCACTCGGGCAGGTCTATTAGCAGCACAAGTAGTTCCGCACCACCGTTGCGATTGCAGGCGGTAGAAATACACTATTCGCCTGACGTTTCCCGAGCCATCCAACTTGACGTGCCCGTATCTCGCTGTGCAGCCGCCCCTAGGCGTGGACCTTGTTGACCAGACTTGATATGCTCCAGCATGGAAAGATGAATACAATTATGGGAACCGCTGATATCTCCCAGATTCAAGACGATTCGTAGGGTGCCTCGGTTTTCCCTGCCCCCTCCCCCCCCCGCTATATAAACACGCCGCAGCCCCATTCACTTCTTCTTGGCCGCGGCCTTGGCCTTGGCGGCCTTCTTCCTGTTGCTGCGGATCATGACGACGCTGAGGAAGGACCCGACGACAGCCGAGCCGAGCAGGATGAGGATGACGGGGATGCGGATGGCCCAGACGCGCGGGGGGAAGAAGTTTTGGAGGGGATGGTCCGAGTCGACAAAGGGCTGGCAGACGCAGACGCAGAGGACGATGGTTAGCGCTTTGGGAGGGGGAGAAGGGGAGAACGGCGAGGGGGAAGGGGGAAGGGGCACGCACCATCAACAGCGTCCAGACCGAGTAGTAGAGGAAGACGACGGTGGCGGCCACGAGCATGGCGAGGCCTACGAGTTTGTCGAGCTTGGGTCGTGGTGTTAGCTGCCGTTCGTTACCAATGTGATTGACGGGGTTTCGGGGAATTACCATGATCAATTAGGGAAGGGGCTGTGTATGTGTGTGCGAATGGAGAGAGATGCGCGCTGTGTTTGACGATGATGTTGTGACGGGTGTCGGGAGTGCTGTTGCGGCTGCTGTCGTGCTGAAAGTGAGGGTATACCTGGCCTGAAAACGCACCGCTCCACTGGGGACCACGCGCGCCACGCCATCGAAAAAAAGCGGCGACGAGCTTTCAGGGGTTCGCGAGTTTGTTTGGCGCGTGCGGCAGGCAGAGTCATGTGGGGCGGATGGAAGGCCCACTTATTTTTGCAAGCTTCCGCTTCTCACCTGCAGACTTCGGTTGTTCACTGGGAACTTGTTCAACTCCAAACTCCAACTCCCGGACCGTCATCGCGACATCTATCCATCCGCCCCTGCGAAGAGGACCCTCATTAACACGTATCCATCACGAGACAAGTCGACTGGACACGACCTTGACTGCTGATCGGGTGAAGCAACTTGTCCTCCTTCCACGCCCGGAAGCACGCCGAGGGGACGACGGAACCAAGATGGCGTCGGCAGAGACCATGTCGCCGCCGTCGCGACCCCATCTCGAGGATCCATCTCCGAGCCCTCGCTCTCCTTCACCGCCACCACAACGGAACCCCTCTGCGTCTCCTCGAGAGGATAGGCCCTCGACCCGCGACCGATCGCCGCCTCGACGGGATCGCTCTGCCTCTCCTCAAGAGGATATACCTAGACGGAATCGCTCCGTGTCTCCTCAACAGGATAGACCCTCGACTCGCGACCGATCGCCGCCTCGACGGGATCGCTCTGCCTCGCCTCAAATGGATGAGCCTCGACGGAACCGCTCCGCGTCTCCTCAGCAGGATAGACCCTCTACCCGCGACCGATCTCCGTCTCGCCGGAATCGCTCCCCCGCTCGCCGAGATGACGGACCCTCAAACCGCGACCGGGCCCCGCACCCGAGACACCACTCGCCCCTGCCGCGGCGCGAAGCCCGCGACAAGTACCGCCCCTCTCGGCGCGACCGCAGCCCGCCTCCGCCCCCACCACCCGCCGCCCCGGCCAAGACGGAGGAGGAAAAGCTGGCCGACGCGCGCGCCGAGTACCAGAAGCTGCTCAGCCTGCGCAGCCAGGGCGTGTACCTTCCACCGCAGAAGCTGCGGGCGCTGCAGGCGGCCATCACGGACCGCAGCAGCAAGGAGTACCAGCGCATGGCCTGGGAGGCGCTCAAGAAGTCGGTCAACGGACTGGTCAACAAGGTCAACACGGCCAACATCAAGTTCGTCGTGCCGGAGCTGTTTGGCGAGAACCTAGTGCGCGGCCGCGGCCTGTTCTGCCAGAGCCTGCTCAAGGCCCAGCACGCCAGCTTGCCGTTCACGCCCATCTACGCGTGTCTGGCGGCCATCTGCAACACCAAGCTGCCGCAGGTCGGGGAGCTGCTGGTGAAGCGGTTGATTATCCGGTTCAGGAAGGCCGTTAGGCGGAACGACAAGGCCGTCTGTCTGTCGTCGACCATGTTTATCGCGCATCTGGTGAACAACCAGGTCGTGCATGAGATGGTTGCGGCACAGATGCTGCTGCTGCTGCTTCAGAAGCCGACGGATGACAGTGTGGAGATTGCGGTTGGGCTGATGCGTGAGGTGGGCTTGTTCCTAGAGGAGATGTCGCCTACCATCGCGCACACCGTGTTCGACCAGTTCCGCAACATTCTTCACGAGGCCGACCTCGACCGCAGGACGCAGTACATGATCGAGGTGCTTTTCCAGATTCGCAAGGACAAGTACAAGGACAACCCCGTCATCAAGGAGGAGCTGGACCTCGTCGAGGAGGAGGATCAGATCACGCACCGCATCGGGCTCGACGACGAGATCGAGACCCAGGATAGCCTCAACATCTTCAAGTTTGATCCTGACTGGGAGCAGAACGAGGCCGAGTACAAGAAGCTAAAGGCCGAGATTCTGGGAGAGGGGAGCGATGACGAGGACGGCGAGTCGGGCGACGAGTCGGGGAGCGAGTCGGAGGACGAGGAGGACCAAGAGCTACAGGCGATGGAGATCAAGGACCAGAGCAATGCGGACCTTGTCAACCTCCGCAAGACCATCTACCTTAGCATCCAGTCGAGCGCCGACCCCGAGGAAGCGGCGCACAAGCTCATGAAGCTGAAGCTACCCGTGGGACAAGAGCCGGAGCTGGTGTCCATGATTGTGGAGTCCTGCGCGCAAGAGAAGGTCTACCTCAAGTTCATGGGCCTGCTCGGCGAGCGCTTTGCGCGTCTGAACCGCATGTGGATGGAGCTCTTTGAGGAGTCCTTTGTCAAGTACTACTCGACCATCCACCGCTACGAGACCAACAAGCTGCGCAACATTGCGCGCTTCTTCGGCCACCTCCTCGCCACCGACTCGATCGGCTGGCACGTCCTCTCGACGATCCACCTCAACGAAGAGGAGACGACGTCGGCCAGCCGCATCTTCATCAAGATCCTCTTTGAAGACCTCCAGGAGAACATGGGCACGGCCAAGCTCAAGACGCGCCTCGGCGAGGAGCTCCTCCAGCCCAGCCTGCAGGGTATCTTCCCGCGCGACGACGCCAAGAACATCCGCTTCTCCATCAACTACTTCACCTCGATCAAGATGGGCTTCCTCACCGAGGACATGCGCACCTTCCTCGCCAACATGCCCAGGCCTGCGCTCCCCGCCCCGCCTCCGGATTCCGACTCGGACTCGGCGTCGAGCTACACGTCGAGCTATTCGTCCCGTTCACGCTCGCGCTCGCGCTCGCCGTACTCAGCCCGTTCGCGTTCCGTGTCCCGATCGAAGTCCAGGTCCCCTGCGCGGCTGAGAGGTCGCACCCGCTCCCGCTCTCCCTCCCGGACGAGAGGGGCAAGATATCAACCCCGCTCCGTCTCTCGCTCCGTCTCTCGCTCCGTCTCTCGCTCCGTCTCTCGGTCTCGGTCCCGATCCCGGTCCATCTCCCGTTCCCGCTCCCCTCCTGTCCGCTCCCGAGCGCGGTACCAATCCCGCTCCCCCTCTCGGTCCCTCTCCCGGTCTCGCTCGAGGTCGCGATCACGATCCCCTGCCGTCCAGGCCAGATCGAGACCGCAGCAGCAACAGCAGCATCGGCACCAGTCCCGATCCCTGTCCCGCTCCCGGTCGCCGCCTCAGCGTGCCAGACCAGGAGCCAGGCCGCTGTCGAGGTCCGCGTCGAGGTCGCTGTCGCGTTCGCGCTCACCTCCAGTGCGCCAGCTGGGTGGGGCGGCAGCCGGGGGCGGAGGAAGTGTGTCGAATAAGAGGAGGCGGTATTACAGCAGCTCGCGGTCGCGGTCTCGCTCGAGGTCTAGGTCCCCGCCGAGACATGCGGCGAAGCGGGGGAGAGCCAACTGATTGAGGCTGAGAAAAGGGGGGGGGGGTTGAGGTGCTTTTTTGCTGCCAGGGGAAGAGTGATTGGATTGTGTATTATTTGGGGAGAGGGGAGAGGGGAGAGATTGCTGATATGTATTTTTTATGGGGCGGAGAGCAGACTAGGAGACGTAAGATGGACGGTGGAAGACATAGGCGAACAGAGACAGATAGTTGCCCCGTGTATCAAGGCTGGGTGTTGGCAGCATAAATTCTACATGATAACACCTACCCACTTTCAATATCGAAGCTCATATGCAAGATACAAGGCACCAGCAAATCATTTTCACAAACACATAATGGAGGCAGGGTATTTATTTCATATCAACATCTCCGCCATCACCCACTAACCAGCTCGCTCTCGTGAAAACTTGTCTTCCTCTTCAACTCGGCCCTCGCCGCAACCGTCGCTGCGTCCTCCTGCCCCCCTTCAACAGCAACCCCATCCTTATCCTCCCCGCTCACCACAGCAACCCCATCCGCACCCCCCCCAATAGCGGGGCCCTTCTTCTTCTTCTCCTTCAACGCACCCTTGGCCATCGCCTCCCTAGGCAGCGGCCTCACAATCGGCTGCGCCACCCACCACGGCCTGCGCACGCGCCTCGCCGTCCGCGCCGACGTCTCCGTGTCGTCCATGGCGTCCTCGCCGTCGGGACCCTCGACCTTTAGGTAGTCATCCAGGCTCGCGCCGCCGGTGCGCTCGTACTCGAGCATCCCGCGCGCGACGCGCTGCTCGACGGCCGCCAGCAGCGCCTCGTGCGCGGCGAGGTCGCCGAGGCGCTGGCGCGCCAGCGCGTCGCGCACGTCCGTGTGCAGCGCGACGAGGTGGCGCAGGAGGTGAAAGAGGTGGCCCTGCATGCCGACGACGTTGGGGGAGCGCTTGGTGGAGTCGGGGATGGCGGGGCCGGTGGTGGCGAGGGCTTCGCGGCGCTTCTTGCGGGGGGGTTCGCGGCCGCCGGTGGCGGTCGAGGGGCGCCCGGGGAGCGGGGCGTCGATGGCGAGGAAGGATTCGTCGTCGCCGGGGACGAAGAGCTTCCGGCGGGGTGGGGGGGGCTGGCCGAGGGCGGTGTAGATGATGTCGAGGTAACGGCGGTAGGCTTCGTCGAGGCGCCAGCCGCCGAGGTGCGGGCCGGAGGGGCTGCGCCAGTAGGCCGGGTCGTTGGCGTCGAGGGGTGGGGGCGCGGCGAAGATGCCGGGGTTGCTGAGGTTGCCTTCGGCGGACATGATGCCGTCGACGCCCGTGGCGGTGAGGCAGCGTGCGACGTCGGCGTGCTCGAGGATGTTGCCGTTGGCGAACATGACGGTGTCGGGCGGGAGCTGGGTGCGCAGCCAGCGGAGCGTGTCCCAGTCGGCGAGGCCGGTGAGGTGGCCCTTTTGCTCGCGGCGGCGGCCGTGGACGGTGAGGATGCTGGCGCCGGCGCGGAGGACGTTTTGGGCGTAGGCGAGGGTGGCCTGGCGCGTGTCGAGGATGCGGATCTTGGCCGTCACGGGGATGTCGAGGTGGAGGTGGAGGGTGTTGATGAGGCGGAAGATGAGATCCTGGTCCTCTTGGAGGAAGGCGCCGTAGTGGCCCTTGCGGGCGATGCCCTGGGGGCAGCCGAGGTTGAGGTCGACGGCGTCGCAGTACGGTGCGACTTGGCGGGCGGCGGCGAGGAGGGCGTCGGGGTCGTTGGCGCAGAACTGCACAAAGAGGGGCCGGTCGGTGGCAGGGTTCCCGTCGAGCCAGGGGCGGGGGGTCTCGGCCGGGTCGGAGGGCGTCGTCAAGGGTTGGAAGTGCGAGTCGCGGTACTTTTCCGAGTCGGAGAAGAGGCGGGCGTGGAACATGGGGGTGTAGGCGAGGATGGTGCGCCGTTGCGACTCGGGGAGGAAGGATCGGGAGAGCATGCGCCAGGCCTGGGAACAATTCGGGTTAGGAGTGAACAAGTTCTCGGGGTATAGGGGGCAGGGAGCTTACATATTCGGACTGGTCGACCATGGGAGCCACAATGTGCTTGGGGCTGCCGATGCTCTCGTAGAAAGCCCGGCCGTGAAGCTTCTTGGGCTTCGTTGTTGGAGCGGCTATGGGGGTCGGGCTCGCTGCTGCGGACGCCATCGTTGCCACGAAATAAATGCGCAGAACCCTGAGTTTAGACGCCCTCCAGAGATGGCGAGAGAAGAGGACGGGGGAAGCCACGGTGGAAGCGCTGCGAGCAACGCGCGCGCTGGTCGTGTGCGTCTTCAATGTCTCGGCCGAGGATCCGAGGATGGACAAGAAAATAGTTGATGGCCTTCTCGGCAAGGCTGAACAACATTTTCCCCAATCGACAATCGACAATCTACCTACTGTCTGATTGGCTGCCACCCCTTTCTTGAAAAGCCAATCCGCAAGGTTCCCCGCCTCGCTACCTTGCGCAAATCACCAGTTCGCTCGCACTGTGTCCCCCTCCCCAGCGATCTCCACCCTGTCAGCCCGTCGGCTCAAACACCCTCACACCCGCCATGCGTCTTTTCTCGCCCACGCCAAGCGGCCCCTCGTGATGCAAACGAATGGACTGAGCCCACTGCACGTCATATCCAGCGAGAGACTGTTCAACCTCGTAAAGCCTTCATTCCTACGGCATTGCATAGCGCTAGTGCCTATTCCATGGAAGCTCCGTGCTGTCCAGTCCAGCCACCACCTCATCCTCGTCGTGGGCAAGACCTTGACCAAGAGACCACACCGGCTCTCACCTTGACAGCAAGAAAATAGACACAAGCTAACTATTGCCTTTAACAAAGCACATGGGGCCAATATCTCCAGCTTGTATTTGCCCTCTCGCTCCTCAACGACGATACCGTCCAACTAGCTCATGTACTACAACGAAAGAAAGAATGCATTATTGAGCCTCCGCCATATCCCTTCCCCCAAACGCTGCCTCGCCCCCTTTCTCGCTCGATAACTGTCCTGCCGACAAAAAACATGGTACCTTGTCTCCTCTCGCTGAATCAATAAATCTTCAGGATATCTCTCTGCTGTCCACGTCGTTGCCTGCCCCCGTCCCCAACAAAACTGCCAGATAGACGCCGCGGGGGCCGGGTAAAAGCAACCCTCCCACGTCAGGTCCACAACTGACTGCTCTTCTTCGCCTCTCGTTTCTTCGTCATCCCCTGCCCCATCTTCTGCCTGTTACCGTCGCCCACCTCTGGCCAGCTGGCCGTCCGACGTCGCTGCCTCGGACCGGCCGCGACCATGACCAGTTGGCTGTCGTTGAAGATTAAGTTGCTCTGCCAGATGTTGGATCGACATCCACTAGAGAACGCCAAGACACCTTACTATGCTGTTTTCCGAACGCCTGAATAAAGGGAAATCCTGGTCAAATACAGGAGGGGCCTCGAAGGCTCCAGGAACAAAAAAAGGTGATATGAAAGCTCCGCGTCGCTGGCTCGTCGCTAAAAGAAGTGCGTATAGATCTTGGAGTTCTCGTGCACCTCCATTTCCTGCCATCAACTGTTAGCATTCCATCTGGAACCCGTGGGGAGCTGCAAGTCGCTCACCATCTTGAAGGTGTTCAGTTCCTCCTTGATCTGCTGGGCGAGCATGGGCGTCAGTCTATTGCACGTAGCAATTTCGCCACGGCGGTCGTACTCCTGGCTCGGCCAGGTGTCGTGGTACATGAGACGGGGGTTGAAAGTAGCGTTGCGCTTCATCGTGCCCTGCGGTGTGCCCGGCGCGCTCTTCGTGTCCTGGCGAAGCCTCAAGGCAGAGACAAAGTAGTCCTCGCTTCCAATCGTCACCGTCCCGCCTCGTTTGTGGCCAAGGACCTCATCGTTCGGCGTGCTGGGCGCGCTGGAGTGGGGCGAGTCGGTCATATTAGGAGCGCCGGCCATGTCAAATCCGTGAATCTTGGTGTCTGTCGGCTGGGGCGATGGCGTCGATGTCCCACTGCGATCTTCTGCGTAAAACGGTCAGCTGCCTAGTAATGTGTCATGATCAACGTCGACGCCTTACTCTTGAGAATACCCTTGCGTACAGCAGCGAGAACTTCGGCTCTCTCGGCCTCGCCGCCGACAAGGCTCCTTCTTGAGCTCGAGTTATCGGTACCTGAGCTGCCGACGCGCTCTGACGAGAGGTTCGGCATGTTGGCCGCGTCGATCGAGTTGCGCTCCAAATGAGGGAATCCCGTGCCCCCTCCTGGTTGGGCATGAGGGTCGGGATTGACATTAACCTTCTCCCGTTCCGCCTCGACTGTAACCATCGTAACGGAAGCCTGCGGGGCCTCGGGCAGACCCGCGTCGGCCGCCGGAGCGCCAATCATCGACTTGGGTCGGAAAAGCCCGACAAGAGATCTTGTACCCTTCTTCATGCCTCTTCCCATCTTGCGAATCATAATCGAAGCGGAAGAGGCCGTCGAGGATATCGACAAGTTGTCGGTCGACCCGGAGAACAGCTTGCCGCCATAGATGTTGCTGCCAATACCAGCCGCCTCCTGGCGTTCGGCAATGCGAGCCTGCTCGGCATTGTAGGCATCTTCCGGGTCCTGGTCTTTGTGGAGCTTGGCGGGCATGTTTTCCTTGTCTGCGGCGTCATTTTCATGCACGGCTTTCCTGAAATCGGCAGCGCTACCAAACGAGAAGGCTCGACGAAGTCTCGACGTCTTGCTCTTGGGGCGGCCACCTCCTTGGTTGAGGGCAGCCAGCCGCTTGACCGCCGGGCTGTCGACCGCCTGCGACAAGGACGACTTGGCAGGGGTGGCGGGCGAGGCGGGCAAGTCAACGTCGGCGGCCTGGCCATTCCCGCCCTCCTTATCCATTGACACCGGCTTCGAGAGCGGAGACGGGATACCGATACGCTTCGTGGGGCCGGCGGCATCGGACGAGGAGGAGCTTCGTGGGGGGATGTTGACGAGTCGGGGATAATCAGCACCGTCGGCCGTTCCTTGAGTGGGCTGCGACGCGGGGTTGCCCGTGGGGGCAGCGTTCCTGTTGGCCGACTGCGGCAAGGGGAGAGAAGCATCAGCAAATCCGGTTTGGAAACAATCTGCATGTGATTTTGCACATGCCGTCACTACCTAGCAAAGGAAATACTTACAGAAGAAGGGCGCGAATTGGGTCGGGAATTGCTTCCTGTGGTGCGGACAGACGATCGGCTGTCGGAGCTGCTAGCGCGGGCATGGTGAACGACCGGATTGCTGTTGAGCGACGAATAAATAGCAGCCTTGGCAGCAGTCTGGTCCGAGCCTGTGCTCTTTGGCCTCCCAGTCTGTTCCAGACGGGTCGATTCTTCCGGCTGCTTCGCTGTGAGTGGGGCCAGAACCGGGCGGGCGCCGGCAGAATCCAACGCGGGCATACTGCGCCGCCGGAATCTGAAGCTATCATCTTGGGGATGGACGCGGGCAAATTGCATGTCATCGACGGCCGATTCTGACAGGGGCCCAACAACCCTGTTAAACCTCGCCATGTTCCGTGTGCCATAGTTTTGTCCCACGGCGACCCTACCGGCGCCGGACGTGGTCGCAGGAGCACGGCCACCAACCTGGCCGGAGCCGGAGTTCGTCTGTTCCGAGCCCCGCAAAGCCGAGCGTCTATACCTTTCGGGCGAGGCCCTTGCCGACGCGGCCTGTCCAAAGGACGACTGCGACGACTGCGTCGATGATGCACTGGCCTGCGAGGATTGCGATGATCGCGTGTTGAACCTTCGGCTGCCTGGGCCAGGAATGGAGAGATCGTCCCGTGAGCTGACGCTGGTTGGCGAATTGGTAGCAATGGTGCTGGGCAGGTTGGTGAGGGACGCGCTGGCGGAGTAGCGTGGTCGAAACGCGATGGGCTGGCTGTATTCGAAGGTTTGTAGAGTCGGGACCACCGGCGCGGAGTTGGTTCGAAATGATCCGTATTGTTGCCAGGGTGCGCCTTGGTGAAGGCTCGGCGTCGCAGTGAACGCATATGGTTGAATGGGGGCAGAGGAGCCCCTGTACCCAGCACCATCTACTCCACCTGGTAAGGCATTCATGCTGTGCCTTTTTTGCGAAGCAGCATGACCGTATTGCATGCCGGCATGAGGCGCCTGCAGCATGCCAGACGCAGATGCTGGACGAGTCTGGAGCATCGTTGCTGTGCTAGATTGCTGAGGATATCCTTGGACGAGGGCAGCCATGTTTTTGGACTTTTGGTTTCGGAAAAAGCGAGCGGACTTGTCGATTGTATTGTCAAGTTCGAGATACGCGTGCGGGAACAAGGAGATTCGACGATCGAAAAGGAGTATTGTTGAATTTCAAGCTTGCGAGTACGCCTGAGCAAACAGAGGTTAGCATTTTCGTGCGTTGAGGGCGAGAAAAGGACATGTCATCTCATCCATAGTCAGGGGGACTTACTCTTAATCAATTGCTAAGCAACGAGTGGACGAGCGTGCAGAATCGGGCGAGGGGATGTTGAACCAGAGAATTTAACGACTGTCGCTGCATAAGAACTGAAGGACGCCTGCGGCCAGGAGATGGTTGCGAGAGGTAAGAAAGTTCGTTCCGACAGAGGCGCACTATTACCGTGAGCCTCCGGTGGGCAGACGAGTCTTTTCACAACTCGAAGCGGACGATGCCTGGTCAAGACGAGACTGGGCGGATAGTACCACGTTGGGCACCTGAATCCGGGTCGTTATTGGGATGGGGACATGAGAAGGCCGGGGTGGTTGTGGTGGTCCGGAGAAAAACAAACAACTCGGACGATGGTGTGAAGAGGAGGCCGTTGGGAGGGCGTTGCGGGGGTCGCGCCTGGAGCCTTTGAACCGATGGCAGACCTAGACTTGTCCGAGGCGAGAAGAGACGAGAGAAGAAACGAGACCGGGCAAGACGAAATTCTACTAAGAGGCAGAGGATAGGACAGAATCGAAAGAAGGGGCGGTCGGACAGATGGTAAGCCCTGCGACAGGAAAAGAGAGCAGGAGACTCCGAAAGATGGGTTCCTGGTATGTCTCTGGCGAGGCGGCCGGAACGAGATGGCGAATTGAGGGGACCACGGACGCAACGGGGAGGGGGGAGAAGGAGAAAATGGCGAGATGGAAAGCGAAGGTGAGGAGGAAGCTGGTGATGGAGGACGGCCGCTGGGAGGTTTCGTGGTTTGATTCTCCTTCCCCCGTGCGTGCCCCCTGGCCATGGGCCAACAGTGGTAGGGACCCGTCCGGCGTCCACTGCGGGCAGTCCAGGCACGCCTACCCGCATCGAATCGGACGACGGCCAGGATTCAAGACACGCAGGACAGGCACTGTGCCCCACCCCCTAAACCCACCAGAGCAGGCCGCCTGCGGCGCACAGTCGCTGCCGTACGGTGCGAGGACGCGACGTTTGTTTTCCAATTTTGCGACCCCCAACGGCGAGGGACGGGAGGGACTCCTCCACCAAACCGTGACAAAAACACAACGCATGGCATTTCGCCGTGACGTCTGTCCGCCTTCCTCTCGCTTCCTTCACCTCGACGGACTACACACTCGCCAGGTCAGGGCAGGGTGCTCGCTAGCCCATGGCCAGAGGGGGACTCCACTTCCCCTCGTGTTGGCTACCCCCCCCACGTCGTCCGTATTGGCAAGACGTCCGAGTTTCTAGACGCGGGCAGGCTCCTCTTTTCGATCGCCCTCTTGATGGCCCTGGCTCACCTGGCAACTTTTCTCCGACAACACTTGCAGGAGGAGTGTCCATGTTTGACGGAGCGGCAGCCCTGTGATTGGATGGCGGCTGATGGATGGCATTGAACCAGAGAGCGCTAACAGGCTCGACAGGGTGGGTGAGCGTCGCCAAAACATTTGCATCGCGGTGCGGCTCGTACTGTGTACCGTCAGGCAATGGCGATTCTCAAGCTCCCATCCAGGCCAAATAATTAATTTGGATCTTCGTGCAGCAGCAGGTTAAGAAGTGACCCGTCCCGAGATTCAGACCGCCATTGTCCAGAGCACCACGTTTCCCCTCCCTCGTAGGCAGCACTGACATCATCGTGGGAACTTGAAAGGGCCACCGGAAGACAGAAAAACGTATACAAAGTATGGCGACCTTTTCGTCGTCGATGTCTCCTGCTTGTCAGGGGCCATCCCTCCGCAACTCAGGTCAAGGCACCATCCCGTCGACAGCATCGATCGCCTTGTCAAACTGGTTCGAGACCCAGCAACTCCCAAGATGACGGGTTATTGTTCGAGACACGAAGCGGCACGTCGTTCAGGATATAATCAAACCAGCGTGTCCCTTTTTTTCCCCAGCAAGGCTCCCACATATCTCGTCACCGTCCTCCCCCCCTCCGAATAGGCCCTTTGTTCCCGTCAACCTACGGGCAGAATCTGAAATCCCGCCCTCCTCCAATCAGCGACATACAGGACAGGCGCAGCAAGATGCATGGAACAGGAGATGACCCAGCGAGCCAGCAAACCCGCACAAATCGCCTCCCGCGAATTGAGCACCGGCCGATGCACGCAGCGCGCCTGTTGTAACCTCGATGGCCAACAATCTGCAGGCACGCTGCTCCCTCCCTCGCCAGGCCCGCGCCAGGTTACAAGAGGTAATGCTCCGGCCCTCAGAGCCGCAGTCCAACCATCAACAACCCTTTTGCCTGCAGATTTCCCCCAAGAGAGCAGCGCATTGGAGAGCCTTCATTCGATGTCCGGCTCCGTTGAGTTCCCGCCCTTGCCCGCACAAGTCGGCCCGTGGCGCGGCGCCTTCCAAGCCCCCCTCAACGCCGTCCTCTCTGAGGCGATGCCGGAGAGGGGTACTGCCACTCACCGGCCTATTCCCGCTGCCAAGTTCAAAGCCGGTCCGGCCTCTCCCCTGCAACGGAAGGGTTGTTCGACATGCCGCCTGGAGCGCCTTTCTTGTCAGCATTGCCACCAAAGCACCCTTCACAAAACGCCATGAACATCAGTTCTCGTTCCCCGCGCGCGTCCAGCCACCTTGCCGTCAGCGTGGCAGACAGGTAACGGCTGGCTGACTCGAGCCCCCCGAGGCTTTTCAGCCACCCTCCGTCATGCCCTCGGGATTCCACAACCGCACACGTGGCGAGCCCTGTTGACCCCTTCACTCGTTCGGCAGGCGCCTCGAAAGCTTGACAGATCGGGGATAGACCCGACTCAATCGCCCACCCGTCGCGGGAACTGCACTACCCCCGCCGTCGCCCAGGGAACTGGTTTGCAATGATGGTCGGACGAAAGCACGTTCTCGAGCGAGTCCGTTCCAGAGCCGATTCCTGCAAGCACTTTCACCGCCGCCCCACCCCCATCGTCGTCATCCCGTTCCCCGGGCCCTTCAAGGATCCAAGCTCCGCAAGCGCGGATGTCTCACTTCGTTGTGACCGACTCTACCTGTAGCGAAGCGTCATCCTCCCCCCAAAACCTCGGGTTCGCTGATCGGCCGTGATGATCGTGTGGACGGTCAAGCTAGCTCCGGCATCTACGACAGTGTCACGGCACTAGAGAGGCGTGATCCGGTCCCCCGTCGCCTCGTTCCCCCTAGTACTGTGCGACATGCTCGATGAGAAAAGCTCGGGTTCGGTCTGTGCCTCGGTGGAAGGCGGCGGAGCAGGGTAGGTCCCTGGTCGGGGGAACAGGGACGTGTTCACGGTGTAGATGCGGAGGTGGCGGTGGCGATATATGATCACAGTGTCCTTGTGGCTTTTCCCCGCGAAGAGTTCTCGATCTGAGACATCCGTTGGGACGAATCTACGGCCTGTGCAAGCGTCGGAGCTCCAGAATATGGTGTTTGGGCAGGCAGGCAGGGTGGTTTTATTTTGCCCCCCAACGCCGGTCAGAGACACGACGGGAACGCAGTCGTCGGGGCTTTTGGTAGTCTCGTGCGTGTCTGAAATGTTGTGTTTCAAACAGACGGTCTCTCCATGCCTCCCATCTTGTCACGGGTGTTGTTAAAGGTCGAATCCGGAAGGGCGAGGTATGCAGGTGACGACTTGGACCGCAACGTCACCTATCCTCGACTAGACGGGGCTGCTGGGAAGAGTCCGGTTCCTGGTGAGGTGCGTTGTACACACAACGGCCGGCCTACTTGCACTACCGACGACCTCACCGCCGGTATAGACCGGCGCAACGTCGTATACTAGTGGCGGATTGCTCCAGCGTTCGCGGCATGTGGGGTTGGGTGGTCCCAGCTGCTTGTTTACCTAACCAACAAGCATACCTTGCCAGTCTTGCGTATGGGAAACCAACCGGATTATCGTCCTCGGCATTTCATTGCGCGTCCGCTAGTTCACGTGGTACGCACACACAACACAAGACTGCCGTCCGTGTGTCTCTCTCTCTCGGGTCCCGCTCGCCTGGGATGATGGATCGGGATTATTACACAGGTTCCCGTCCGGGAGGAACGATACGCTACACTAGCCTTGCTACTCTTGCTGCTGCGTACTTGGGTCACAAGGCCATAGGCCAATCAGTGTATGATTGACTTAAGGGTATGTCGACGAGGTGCTACTACTGCTCCTGCTTCTACTATTATCGGGAGCATACACGCACATGCACGGCACACAAGAGAGACGGCGAGATTCGGCGACAGAAAGCGGTGCGACGGGTGGGCGCAGCGGTACTAATGCGGGTTTTCGGAAGGGAGTGGGGATGGATGGGGAAGATGAAGACAGTGAGGAGAGAGAAGAGAGGAGAGATATCTCCCTCTCCAATCTGAAACAGATCCTTGAGCGGCGGCGGGAGTGGTTGGAGGCATGTGGTTCGGCTGGTGGCAGAGCTTGTATCCGGGTGGGGGGGGGCTGTTTACTGTACTTGGAGGAGAAGCTACCTGTGGAAGTGGTGAGGAGGGTGCAAAAACAAGCAATCCACCGGTAGGCCTCGCAAGCTAGTGTATTGTGTGACGTGGGAAAGTGAAAGTGTGGGGGTTTCCGCGACTGCAAGTGCTTGCGGTACTGTGTGTCTGTATATCTGAGGCAAAAGGTGGACGGTACCGAGTTTACCCGTCTCATCAGAAACCGGCGTCCGTCCATGGTTGTGGACAGGTGGGAGAGTGAGTAGCATTGGCGATTGTCGAATCCAGAGATTTGTTTGGCTAGGCGTCCATTCCCAGTTCTTTTACAAGGAAGCGATTAGAACTATCTGGTGATGAGAGACGGAGAGGGTGGCATGGAGGAATGGATCCCTGCTGGATGCGTGTCTCCCAAGGTTCGACCTTCTTCCACGACTCCACTTCCAGCATGTGAGTACGACATTTGTGAAGAAACGAACACGGTTGAAGTCGGCGGTTGATCGGGTGGTGGTGGTGGTGGTCGTCAGCATGATCGTCAGACGCTGCGCGAATACGAGATAGCAGGGCGATGTGTCTATGGGGGGTTGCTTCTTGCTTCCAGATGATGTGTGTTCTTGCAGTCCGAGGGCCATGGGAGTCCTCAGCTCGCTCGACTCAGAAGGGGAATGACTGTCGGTGGGGTTGACATGTCGGCCTGCTGATGTTGTGCCCTGATGCAGACTTGACCGACATGGCCAACGATGCGAGTTGCTGGTCGGTGTTGCATGGCCCCGAGTCGAGGTTGCAGTCGGTTGTCTTTGAGAAGCTAGGATGGAGTATGTGTCCGTGATGAGGGGCGAGCGCACGATATAGGGATAGCGCTTAGTAAGTGACTGGAGCATCGCGGGGAGGCACAGGAGGTTAAAGCGGTCGAGGAGACGGGGGAATATGGACAGATGGTTTGCTGCCAAGTCGGCGTGCCTTGGAATTCGGTCATGTTGGGCCGAATTCTGGAAATATCATTTCGAGGGCCTTGGTTTTGGCAGACTCGTACGGATTCATGCTTCGGATAGGGAATGGCTGCCGGCAGCTATAGTCGCAGAGATATACACTTTTGAGATTTGGGACCAATGCTGATGGCAGGCAGTGGGAACATGTTTGTGATGCACAGTGCCAGTGTTTCGTCAAACCCCTGTCATTGAATGGAATATTTAGACCCCGGAATCATCAAGATTACGTCAGCCAGACCAAGCCAAAACAAGCAATGAGATTGAAAGATTGAACATCTTGCCAAGCCTTCTGTTTTCTCAGGGCTTGACGATCTTCAACAAAGCCAAGATGCAACTGTCTTTCACATCGTTTGACCATTGACAACCCATTACAGCCAAACTCAACATCACATAGTACGGATGTGCTGCTCGATGCAAATTTCCAGTCATGTTCGCCCGGTGGCGTTCCACAACCAAGAATGCCTCATTCGGAAGTTGGCTCACCCGAGACACAACAAGTCAACAACCAAACGGTGATCCCAGGAGTCTCAAGCTACATTGACCTTTCTTTCAACAGAATCGCAGTAGTCCTCCTGAGGTTCAGACCGGCGCCTGTGCCATGCTGTTGTTATTCCACGGGCTACTTTCTGGCTTGATGTAGATGAATGGAAGGGCTTGTCCGGGCGACTTCGCGACCGGCTCGGCCTTGGCTTTGGAGAGCTTGGATGCTACGACTAGTTTCCGCTATTGCTGTGTTGAAGGCGAGTGTGCTAGTCAATGAAATTTGGGCAATTGCAATGGCACGCAAATTTTGCCAATCTACCAAAGATTTTTGCTGTCATCTTGTTGAGGCCGGCGCTGAGTGCCCCACCTTCCTGGCAGAGGAAACTCGGCCCCCCGGGGCGGCGCCGGGGCCCACAGCATATAGGTCCGGACTACCCCACAGTTTTCCAACGCAAAGAACCCCAGTGTGGCCTAATGCTCACAGCGGGCGGCCCGACGACAAAAGCCCTCACCGAGAGGCCTGAGTTCGAGCGCCCTCTATCGGCAACGAGGGCTCCTCAGAGCGATAGGTGCAGCCCCCGGGGACCCCTCCCCGAAGTAACCGGCCCACCGGGGTTGGTTCGTAACCTCCAACCTCTGCTGGCACCGAGCCGGGGGGGCTTGCGAGTGAGCTTTTTTATTTTTCTTTGCCGCTCGTTTCTGTATCCTGGAGGTGGTGGCTTCGCGACTTGCTGGAGAGAGCGAGACGAGATTCTTGCTCCCTAACCCTCGAACACTTGCCTCTTATCCCCTTGACTTTGACTTGCTCCCATGCTGTCATTGTTGTTCCCTCGTCAGGTTGGAAAATATCAAGTCGATTTCGTCTGCTATGCCGTAAACACCAAACAGCCAACTCCTGCCTCCTTCCCAGCGATACTCCTTTCTTCGTGCCATTTTTGATCCATATTGACAAATACCCATCAGAGTCAACCTCAAAAAACCCAGCGATCCGATCCAATCCAGTCGCAATGCAAACCAAAGCCAAGTTGACAACAAACCACACCTCCCTCCATACCTCACCCCAACGCAGCCACCACAAACGCCAGCGCCTCCCTCCCAAACTGCGTCCCATAGCCCTGATGCACGTCCGCATCATCCCCCTTTGCGCAGAACGGATCCCGCGCGTCGCAGTACGCCTGGATCCTGTCCTCAAACTCGGCGCACGCAAACCCCGCCGGCCGCGCCGCGAACCCCGGCTCCGTCGCGTTCCCCACGTTGAACGGCAGCCCGTCCACGTGGCGCGGATTCCCCATGAGGATGATGGCCGCCGTGTGGCTCGCCACAGCCGCCGTGACCAGCCGCCCCGAGGAGGTGATGCTCGGCAGGTCGGGGCCGCCGCAGAAAGCGTTGTCGATTATTTGGGCGCCCTGTGCGGTGCATTTCTTGTTAGTCGGGTGGGGAGAGTTGGGGAAGGGGGGGACGGACCTGGGAGTAGCCGTGCATGACGATGATAGAGTCGGGGCAGCGCGCGGAAAAGGCCGTGGTCTGGCGGACGACGGCGGCGACGCCCGCGGCCATGCTCTGCGCGTAGTCGTCGGGGTCCGCGCCAGCGGCCGGGTAGATGATTTCTTCGGCGACAGTGGTGGCGTTGCCCGGGAACTGGGCCTGGATGAGCTGGATGACGGTGATGGCGGACCCGAAGCCTTGCGGGGTGAGAGTCTCGCGGGCGCCAAAGATTTGGATGGCGGGGCAGGCTGCTGAGGATTGTCGGGGGAGTTGGAGGGCGGCGGCGTGGACGACGGCCGCGAGGGCGAGGAGGGAGCGGAGGGGTGTCATTTTGGTTGAGGAGGGCGGGAGTTTCTAGGGGGGCATGGTAGGTCGGGGTCGGTAAAGGAGTGTATAGGTGGGATGGATGCCCGCCAGGTGGTTGTTTCGTCACGTATCGGGGAGGGAGGAACGGAAAGGAGGACGAAAATCCGGGCTTCTCTGAGCTGACTTAAAAGGAACCGATGTATAGATGTGCGCAACCAGACCCTTCACTTCCCCGGACGTTTTAGTAGACCCATGCACCGACGGAGCCCGGAGAGGATCGCAGGGGAAAACGTGGCGGTTGGCGATCCGGTGTTCCAGCATGGCGCATACTTCGTTCGGCTAGGTCCGATTGACATGACGGAAAGACGGAATGTGGGTGGGCGGGGGCCTCTTTGCTCTGGTCTATTACTGCCCGCCTTCAGTGGGAGCGATCAAAGCTAGAGATCCCAGGCTTGGTTGGTGGTGCCGACTTCTCCGTTCGTCCGACCTTTTGTCGTCTGAGGTTACCCCTGATCGACGTCTTCCCGTCAAGCGTGCGTTTTGATCACCGCATAACTGATCGGGGACAGAGAGTCGCGGAATGAAGAAATCGTGTGAGGTAGTATTAGCCGCATGTCTTCGGCGATGAAAATTGGGCTGCGATGATGAAGAGGAATGAAGTTGGCGATGCAGACGCAATTGATGATTTTGCGATGGTTGAGTTTGTTGGCTTGGCTCAGGGGTCGTAAACAAATAGCGAATCGAATCCGCACTTGGCAACACGGGCGAATTATCGGCCGCTCCAAACGACAACTATTGCTCCAGCACTCCCATGCCTCAGCCCCTGAAAATACTACCACACTTGCGCGTGATGGCTGGCCATGTGCCTGAGCCACGATTAACCACTCCCCGCGAACCATTTCGCAGGACCCTACAAACTCGGTGATACCTTTTGCCAGGTAGGGTAAGGGAAGGGAAGGTAGAAAATGAAAAGGTATGTAACTTGGGCCTAAGGAGCCAAGCCCGCATGCGAGCTGCGATCCGCAAGGTCCTACGTCGTCTCGAGTCTTGACACCGCGCCTGTTCGCGTGGCAGCGCTGATCTCCTGGGGAACATGAGGGTTTCAACTGTCGCAGGGGCTTGTTACAGGGGCCATCCTTGAACTCCCGCGGATCGTTGCCGATGGGCAGAGTTCTTGCGCATCTTCAATATGGCCGTCTGGGTTGGCAGCCAGGTAGGTTCAGGGCGACACACACGACCAGCAACCCATCTTGAATCTCTTGCGTAGATCAGCAAAATGGGTAAAAATTTAACAAAAAGAAGGCTCTATAGAAGCCACAAATGACAAAAATACATACAACACCAGGGATTCGCTGGTCGTCACCGACCCAACTACTAGTCTAGCGGTTACTAGCTTATCTATGGGAGAGCGGACGGGATCCCGAGCTGTCCAGTACCTATGGTCGTATGTACTGAGAGCATCGAGAAATTGGGCCAAAGCGCCTCGATATCTGAACGCACTGGCCTGTGGTGAGAAGACCCATGTCATCACCAAAACTGCAACGCAATCAACAGTACCGCAGCATCAGCGTCCGGCAACAGCAAAGCAAGTACCTATATACTCAACGCCAGATTATATGTGCACAGAATGGTTCTTCTTATACGCTACCCCTGCCCCGAGCACAACATCTACCTCGCCGACACCCAAAGCAGACCCAACGCCACCAGATACGGGATCCAGCCCGCAGCACCGCCCATCATCTCCCTCCTCCCATTCCCCGCTCCCCACAGCATCACCGGCTGTCCCGTATTCGGCGTCTCGTCGATGCTGCACACCGCTGTGCAATTCTTCGCCTCGGCTCTTTCCACCAGCCGCCCCCCGGTAGACCGCTTATGAATCCCGCCATCCTTGCCCGCCCCCGACTCCGTGCTGTTGTACACAAGCTCTAGCCACTGCACCTGTAGGTATGCTGACTCGCCCAGCGACATGTTGCCCGACCAGCGACCGCCGTCGCTCCACGCGTTGAGCGTGATCTTGCTGTCGTCGCGGGGCGCCTGAAAGGCCTTTTGCAGCGTCTGCTGGCCGTTGACGAACCACGTGCTGTTGCCGGGCGTCCAATCGAGGCGGTAGACGGCCCAGTCGGTCCAGCGCAGGCCACCGGGCAGCGTGACGTTGCTGGTGGCGGCCTCGATCGGGTCGCCCGTGTCGTTGTAGCCGGGTTGGTTGGTGTAGTGGATCGTCGTGTCGATGTCGCGCGTGCGGACCTCAAAGTCCGACTCCTGCACGTCCATGAGCCGGTCCGCGTGCCGGTAGGTGAAGAGGGCCGTGATGGCGCCTGGCGCGCCGATGGTGCGCGCCAGCATGCGGACCGAGGCGAACTTGACCTTGTGGAAGGACTCGATCTCGGCGGCCGTCTGGAACTCCTCGTTGGTCTGCGGGTCCTTGAGGCGGCTGGTGCGGAGGGTGAGCCAGGTCTGCGGGCTGCTGTCGGATTTGCTGTCGGCGTTGGCTTCGAGGTAAACGTTGTTGCGGGACATGACCATCAGAGCTGTGGCGTCTGGTCTTGTGTTCTCTTGATTGTCCCAGAAGTTGGTTATCCATTTTTTCTCCCACGTCTGCGAGCTAAAATATTTGCTTGAGAAAGGGGCCATCTTGTTGGCCTCTGCGGTTGCCTTGATGGCCGGCACGCCGGCATTCTGAGTCTGGCCTCGGAAGTCCCAGAAATCGTGGAACTGAAAGAACCGGGGCTCGGGACCGTTTGTGAGAAAACAGCCACACTTGGAGTGATCTGTTAGGGGCGGTGTAGCTGCCGTTGCTAATGGTATTGTAGCTGCGATGAGCAAAACGAGCGACGAGAGCGATGTTGGCCACCGCGGTATCGGATCTGGTGGTGTCATTTTTGTTGCTTCTCTGTGGCTGCTTCTTGGCTGTGACCTAGCCAACTAAGCCGAGACGGACTTTTCCCAGCGGACTGGAGACGAGGCCTTGGTGGGATCAAGGCTGCCAGACGACAAGAACCAGGAATACGTCGAATCGGTTTGTGGCTACACAATTGGAGCAAAGGATGCTTCTCGCGACGAGAGGATCAGGGCAGAAACTAGCAGGCTTGGAAGACGCAGACAGGACAGGACCAAGACAGTCGCGTGGGCCGCCCAGCCCACCCGGGGATGACGCTTGTCAAATAGCTAGGCCATCGGATGGCCAACTTTGCCCCAGTGACGAAAAATGTCCCGCGGGCCGCCGGGAAAGAGACAACGAGGTATATGACGGACGATGCTCGACCAAGGGTCCCTGGCCTCCCGTGGGGAGGCTGGATCGATCGGCGCCGCCCAACGGCATCTATTGGTCAGTGGGTTTGGTGCCGTGATGATACCCAGGCCCAAGGAGACCCCATGGGGGGGCACGACGACGACATTCAGACGGTCAAACAAGCCCGTTGGGACATTTGTCGGGACTGATATTGTTGCTTGCTTGACATAAACGACCCACCGTCCCAAGCAATCAGCGCTGACGGACGACTGGCATTGGTCGAGGGAGTACTAGGCTCAAAGATCTTCATTCTTCCATACAAGGTGTGTATAGTTGCTGGGGCTTCCATGGGTTATCCGGCTAAAGACGTCGACACGACGCCATCGGCCGTGTGCTAAAAATGGAGCGTGGGAGGAAGAGAGATTGGGAGGCTCTTTGTGATGCTGCGCCGAGGGCCCAGAGTCCGGGAAAGAAGTAGCTGGGGCCCGCATATGTCTTTTGACGAGAGACCTCATCAAGGCGGATGGGTACCAACCTATAGTGCGAGGGTGCGAGGGTGCGAGGCTATACCGGGTCGAAACCGCGCCGTCGCGAGCATGTCGTCTCGGGGCCGGACAATCGGGTGGACGGAAGGGGGTTTCCCACGCGGTATTATGTGTGAAACCCCCGAGTCTCGACTGTCGTCGGACGGTGTATTCGGCATGCGCACGGCGAGGCCATGCAAGTTGGGTGTCGCGTGTGGCTATGTCGAGACGAATTGACCGGATGGTCGAAACACGCCGATGTTGGAAACTGACATGAATTCAGTGGGTACCGACGAAGACGAGATGAAATGGAGAGGACAAGAAAAATATCGAAAATCCATCTGGTTTTACTGGCAGCATTCGCACAATTTCAAATCTTGACGACATGTTGAAACTTTGAAGTTGGGAGTTGGAGTTGCTGCCGGTTTAAGCTTTAAACCGACCCATGTCCGCTCCATGTGCTTTTGGCTCGGCAATCTTGGCGACGCCTTTGGCCGGATAATTCCCAATGCCGCTCCGCGCGCTGGTTCTGTCCGGCGTGGCCCAGACCTTCGGATGTTTTCGCCAATCATCAGAGGTCGCCAGATGCCCATCCCCAAAGCCCCACTCGGCTCCAAGTATTCCATCCGCGCAGCTGCAACAAGCTTGCAGAAGCTGTTTGTCACTTGTCACTTTTGTTCCTCGATCAACACTTGCGACAACTTTGAACGACGACAAACCCGCCGAGCTCTTACTTCCGCGACTTCTTCTCTGACGCTCTGCGCTACGGATATCTCGCTACAAATAGCTACGGGCCAGAGTGAAATGCATTTCTACTCACTCACCCTCCTGTCCTCTGGCTGACCGTCTGCCAATCGCGCGTCGCCGACTCTCGATCCCATTCCCCCAAGTCACATCTCGTCACCATGTCGTCCCCCTCCCGAGCCTTCGATCCCGCGCCCGACGCCGCGCACCTCGATATGCTGTCGCCGTCTAGGGCGTTCGATCCTTCGCCGGACGCGGCCCCTCTCATCAACCTGCCATCGCCGTCCCGTGCATTCGATCCTGCGCCCAGCGCTGCGCATCTCGACATGATGTCCCCGTCCCGGGCATTCGACCTTTTACCAAACGACGCAAACCTCCTCGACCTCTCCCCGTCCCGAGCATTTGATCTCTCCCTGTCCCCTTCGAGAGCATTCGACCCTTCGATGTCCCCGTCCAGAGCGTTTGACCCTATACCCGACACCGCAGATCACAACATGCTCTCCCCATCCAGGGCCTTCGATCCCATATCGGATGTCGCCCCTGAGCACCTCCAAGGACCTGTAGCGGTCGAAGAGCCCGCAGTTGTTGAAGAACCGGCAGCAGCCGAAGGGCCAATAGCGGTCGAAGAGCCAGCAGCCGCCAAAGAGCCTGCAACGGTCGAGGAGCCAGCATTGCCTGAGGCAGACGAGGCAGAAGAGGGGTCTTCCTCTCAAGACTCATCAAGATCAAGCTCCGAGGATGGCGAGATAGACGAGCGCAGCTCTCCCGAGCCCACATTGCTAGCGCGTCAGCGCCCATCAGACAACGGCGGCAAAGAGCCAGAGGCCCCCAGACCAACCGACAACACGGCAAACCCTCCTCTCCCAAACGAACCCCTGCCCGGTCAAGCCCCTCCTCTCCCGAGCGAACCCGTCCCGGAACCCGAGGACGATGGCTGGGAGGCGCACTGGAATCCCAACACGTCCAGTTTCTGGTTCTACAACCGCTTCACCTCGGTCTGGCAGCAAGAGAACCCACGCGTCCCCGACGCTCCCGCGACCGCTGTCGTCGCCCCGGTCGTCGTCCCCGAGACCCAAGACAAGACGGCCATCAGCAACCCCGTGTCGGTCGCCGGCGGCTACAACCCCGCCATCCACGGCGACTACGACGAGAATGCGTGGTACGCGCAGAACGCGCGCGCCATCAACGAGCCCCAGCAAGCCGTCCCGACCATGGTCCCGCACGGCACGGGCGAGGAGTTCCAGTACGTCAACGGGGCGTACTTTAACCGCTGGACGGGCCAGTGGCAGACGCCCGAGCAGGGGCCGGACCGGCACACGGACGAGGCCAAGAGCAAGCGTCAGATGAACGCCTACTTTGACGTGGACGCGGCGGCCAACATGCACGATGGCCGGAGTCTAAAGGCGGAGCGCGCCAACCGCAAGTTGACCAAGGCCGAGCTCAAGACGTTCAAAGAGAAGAGGAAGGCGAAGAAGGAGGAGAAGCGGCGCGCTTGGCTGCGGGATTGAGGGGTTGTTGTGCTGAAGAGGTGGAACGGCGCAATGGATCTTGTTTTGGTAAATTCGGCAAGTCTTGGAGTTAAGTGGTCTTGGTGAGGCTCGGGGGCTCCCGGGATTTCTTCTTTGCATGTAACACACCTTTGATTTACCGGCCGACGGCGGTGGCTTGGATTGGAGGCTAGGGCAGTCGAGGTTTACAGACACTGCCTCTTGTCCTGGTGGGTGGTAGAAGAAGCATTCACACCAATGAGCATTTGCACGGAAGAGGAAGAGGAAAACGGGAGACGGGGCATGGGAGCGGACTTTGGGCTGGCGTTTCGGAGGGCGCAATCACTTTCAATTGACTGCCACACCTGCTTTGAGTAGACGGACGAACTCGAGAATGGGAGTCCAAGATAGAGATGTTCGGGACGCCGAGGGATGGCGGCTCTGACTTGTGTGTTCTGTACGGGTACTGTAAAGAGATTCTCAATGCTATCAACTTTTAACAAATCGAATGGCCATCATACTGATCTCTCGAGGCATCTAAGTGACTACCTCCTGCATATGAACCGCCCCCTTTACTCGTCCTCCTCCTCCTCCTCGTCCTCCTCCATCGTCATATCAATCTGAATGCTCTCCCCTCCGTCACTATCACTATCCCCATCGCTCCCCTCCCCATCCTCCTCCCCCTTCTGCTGCTGTTCGACAACCACCACCTTCTCCGTCTTGCCCGTGTCCACCCGCTTCGGCTTCCCCGGATCCACCTGCGACGCCTTGCGCTTCAGCGGCGACAGCGGCCCATCATCCCCGGCAATAACAGCAGGGACAACAACCACCGTGGCACTCTTCTCCTCGACGACGGTGCTAGTGGTAGTAGTCGTGAAGAACGCATTCCTCTCCACCGCCGGCTTCTCCTCATCCACATCCATCATCCCCTCCCCCCACCCCGCCGCTGCCGCCGTGGTATTGACTTCCTCCTTCCCAACCTCCTCGTCCTCCTCGTCAACCATGGCGGTATCCCCCCCCTCCCCCTCGTCCTCCCCCCAGGCCCGCGAAGCGTCATACACCGCGGCGCCCCTCGCCCGCACGAGATTCGTCCGCAGCACCTCGACCTCTTGGTCGCGCGGAAACCGCCGCACCAAAAAGGGCAGCAAACTGGGGTAGTAGCGGCCGCGCGCGTCCTTGTAGGGGTGCAGCACCGAGGCGACAAGCGCGGGCTTGCTGGCGGCGAGGACGGCGGTGCGGTCGAGGAGGGCGCGGGCGTCGGGGGTGAGGTGGCGCTGGGGGAGGTGGGAGAAGAGGAGGGGGAGGAGGCGGGCGGCGGCGGATTCGTGGGCGGCAGGAGCCTGGGCGGAGACGGGGTTGGTTGGGGGCGGGGTGGTGAGGAAGGCGTCGGCGTTGGAGGAGGAGGGGTCTTTGGGCTTGGCGGCGGCGGTGGTGGTGGTGGGCTGAGGGGGGAGGGTGTCGTGGCAGCAGGCGTGGAGGAGGGGGAGGAGGGTGTCGACGGTGAGTTTGGGGAGGGAGGGGCCGGAGAGGCGGAGGAGGGAGGCGAGGAGGGTGTAGGCGGGCGAGCGGACCGTGGGGAGGTGGTGGGAGGATTTGAGGATGCGGGTGGCTTGGTCGACGATGTCGGTGGAGAGGGGGAGGGCGTTGGACTCGAGGCGCGTGATGAGGGCGAGGTGGAGGCGGAGGGCGGCCGTGTGGATGTCGGGGAGGACGGTCCAGAGCTCGGCCTTTTCGTCGCGGCCGATGGCGGGGTTGAGGTCGACCGAGTCGTCCGAGGAGGGGAGCGTCACGAGGGAGATGCGCGACGTTAGGTCGAGAAGGTCGCCGAGAGGGAGGTTGACGGGCGCCTTAGTGGTGGTCTTGAGGTGGCTGGCGAGGAAGTCCAGCAGCCCGATGAGTCTCTCGGAGCCGGCGTCGATGCTGGTCCAGGCGGGAAGCTCGTCCGCAGCATCACCGCCGCCCGAGGGTTCGCCGTCGGAGGACACGGCCTGGCCACGATACCCTGTCGTCGATTCCCATGACTCTCGCACGGCGCGGAATATTTGGTCGGCGGTGTCGTGGGAGTTTTTGATGGCGGCGCGGATGCCCTTGATCCACTCGTCACTGTTTCCATTTTTGGGCGCGGTGTAATGAAGAAGGACCAACACGCGTCTCGCATTCTCTCTGAGACTCTCGGGGACGATGAACAGGTCCGACGAGGTCGGGGCGACATAGGTCCTGAGCGCTGTGGTGATTTGGGCACTAAACGGTCGCATCGTGGTCGGATACAAGGGGAGTATCTTGGACAGGGAGTAGGCCACGGTGTCGACCAAGGAAACTGGGGCCTTTGATGGCTGGCCGGAGGCATAAGCCTTGATGAGCTGGAGACACGCCGTGATATAGCCGGGGAGGGTGGGCGATGCCATTTCTCGCACCAGGGTCTGGTAGCCTTGGAGGAGGATGAAGATCTTGGTCAAGGTGATGATGCTCAGCTCCTTGGAGGCAACTGGGTCAGGTTTCTGTGCAAGTTAGCTCGTGACAATGCCATCTGAACCTGGACAGCCTACCTGCAGCACGCTGATGAGACCCCTGATCCACGGCTCAGCCAGTCTCAAGCTTTCCCACCCACCAACATCGATGATGGCCTTGATGAGGCAGATGGCGGCGAACCGGCCCGAGGGCTTCCTCCCGGTCAACAGGGTGGTGATGTGGGTCCGGAGCTTGTGAAGGAGGAGTGTCGTCTCCGATGTCTTGTCCTTTGTCTTTGCATCTGGAGTGGCGGAGAGGGCACCTCCACAGCGCAAGACATGGCTGACAAGGGTAGGGCAGATGCGTGGGAGGTCGTCGACAGGTGCCGAAGTGAGTCGGCGACAGACCACTCGGAGCTCCGGTGGGACCGACATTTTTCCGGTTCGGGGTAGAGCCTTTGTTGGGTTGGTGTGGGAGGTTGTATATTGGCAGGTAGTCCGGAGGGAAGCTCAATGGCTGAGGGCTGGTGGTGAAGCTATTCGCAGAAATCTCAAGCTCGAGCTCAGCTGCAACTTTCCCTTGTAGCGAGCCTCTGAGTTGAGCTGACGAAAAAATGACAGCCAAGATAGAAAAGAGCCGTGTTCAAGCTCGATCTTCAAGAGCTAAGCCAACTTGTTGACTTTGGATAATCGGTCCTTAGGATTTCAGTTGATGTTGAAAAATCACACATGTCTTCTAACAAAGCTTCATGTCGCTGAAAGTTTTTTTTTACAGGGAGCGATCCACCTTCACGGGCATGGACCTGAACCTTGTTGGCCCCTGAAAGTTCAGAGGGGGTATTAGCCAATCACCGCCGCCCTTGGCGCTGCCCTTGGCATGAAGCTGGAGGCTGGACGAGAAGCGTCCGAAAGTCACAGGGGGGCCTGGGCCGCGACCGACATCATCAACAATTTCCAGACTCTCCCCCAAGCCAAATCCCAAAGCCCAACCGCCTCTTCAGTCTCCCGACTCCCAACAATGCTGCGTCTGCATGTCTTGCTCGTCTTACAATAAGTCAACGTAGTGCGTGATTGCTTGGAAGCCCGGCATCATGGTCAGTACAGTGCCTTCACCGCAGCGCCGTGAACCTCGAACCTCGAACCTCGACGGACCGGGACTCGAGACTTGTGCTGTTGCCTCTGTGCTGTCGCCGAGCTGTCGCTGACATGGTGCGCCCTTCCGCAGCCCGACGCAGCCAAAGCTGCGAGCTACATCCAGCAGCTCGACGACGCGCGCTGCGAGGACAACTGGGATGCTGTCCCGGAGCTGATCCGCAAGGTGCGGAAGCATGCCCCTGACCGCTCCTGTATGTCCTCTCCTCTGCCGTGCTCTGCAGCCTCTTATTGACCACATCTGCTTCTCAGGCCTCGCTGCCACCGCCGAGGGCGAATGCGCCATCACCAAAGGCAGCCAAAAGGCAGCCCCTGCCCCCGCCCCTCCCCCCGAAATACCGAGAGAGCTCCCGAAGTTGGTCCCCGAGATCCAAAATGATAACATCCACCACGAGGACAGGTTCCAGGCAAAGGTCTGCATTGGGTGGATGCACTGGGCCTTGAAGGAATACGACCTTGCGCTGGCCGCCCTACCTGGAAACTACGACGAGGAGAACCCCCAGCTCGACGAGTTCGATGGGCTGCGCGAATGGACTAAGGTATGCGGCCTGAAGGGCGCATACCTAAAGGCGAACTGTCTGGCACGAGAAGGTCGACGGGCCGGCGCACTCCAGGCATTCGAGTCAGCATTGCACTCGTTGTCGGGGGTATGGGGGACAAGCAACCCGAGGCAGCAACTGCGCTACTGGGCTGAATTGTTCCTCACAGAGTACTGCATGCTGGCAGGCCAGGCGGTTCGCGAGAAGGAGACTGTGCTCTCCGATCCCAACTGCCTTGCACCCTTTCGCACATGGTCAAAATACTGGACGGGCACCAAGGGCTCCCCGCTGCCCGGCGGATTTGGGTTTCGAGGAGCTGTGCCTAGGCGGCGAGTGTGGTCCGAGTACTACCATGTCCTTTCCGAGATCATCCAACACGACCTACCCTACCCCACCGGCTACGCCGCGGTTAACAACGAATCGTCGGCAAAGAATCATCTACGCGCGGAGTTGAAGAAGGTGGAAACCATCTACCAGGGACTGCTCTACTCGGAAACTCGATTCCCCAAGGCCAACGAGGAGCGCGCCGAAGTGGAGGAATTCGTCGACCAAGTCATGCGTAACTGGACAATCCTCAACGGGCGTGGGTGGAGAGAGCAGGACCTCGGCGCGGGCGGGAGGGACTCGCTGAGCCACGGTGTTCTTGACACTCTGTATGGCGCGGCGATGAAGACATATCACTCGACGGCCGTCCTCCGACATCTCTTTGCCGTTCACCTTGCCCTTGCCGAGTTTGACTTGGCCTTCATGTCCTTCAACTCGTATTTCGCCCTGATCAAGAAAGGGCGAGCACGAGTCATGAAATCCGGCCATGACGAGTCTGCCCTCGATAGCAACGCGACGATGCTCGAGACGGTTTCCAGCTGTGTCGCTGCTCTCTGTCGATATGGCGGGAGGGAGGCAGCCGACAAGGCCCGGGCCCTGGCAATCGAGCTCGAAGAGCTGGTCCAGGAGCTCTCACAGTCCAATGGGTCCACGGATTCCAACCCACGACCTTGTCCGCCACCCCATTCATTCTCCGTCGCATGGCAGTCTATCGGTTTGGCACACGCGCAGTGGGCACGGATGACGTATGATTCGGAAGCCCGGGTTGTCTTCCAGGACAAGGCCATCTCGTGTTTGCGCAAGTCCATGTCTCCCGAGTATGGCCGAGCGGCTGATGTCCGGGGCGTGTTTGCTCTTGCTGTCCTCCTAGCGGAGCAGCGGAAGCTTTCGGTTGCCATTGAGCTAGTCAAGACGGCACTCCTGGCCGACAAGGCTGACGAGGAGAACCAGGAGCTCTACCACGGGCCCTATTGGCGGGAACGGTCTCTTATTCCCCTGTGGCACCTGCTGGCCTTGCTGCTCAGCGCGCGGCAGGAGTACACGATGGCCGCTCGTGCGTGCGAGGGTGCCATAGAGCAGTTCAAGGATCCGACCGTTCTCTTTGGCGGCAAGAATCTGAACGGGGGCTACCGCAGCGACCACCTCAACGACGTCGCCGTTGAGAAGACCGGGAGCGACGGCCTCGTCGACGAGATGGATGACTATGAAAAGGAGAGCATCCTCGAGATCAAGATGACCCAGCTGGCCATCCTCGAACTGGTCGAAGGGCCGGCGGTCGCTGTGAACGCGAGCACAGAATTGCTTACGCTGTTTCCCAGGCTTTTTGGGGATCTCGAACCGAAACCAGAGTCGAACGCCAAGACAGAACCTCCCAAGACGTCGGCCACTCTTCGCAGCATAAGAGGCAGCGTGTTTGGCAGCAGATCAGAAAGGACGTCGCGGCCCAGGCAGAGCGTGATGACAGCCAACGAGAAGATGGAGACGATCCCCTCCAGACCTGCGACGACACAGACAGCTCAGAGCATTGCCACGACGGCGCCCACGATTCAGGTGACTAACGAGAACGGCGACAGTCACTCGTCACGGAAGGCCAGGAGATCTGAGAGCGTCAAGGGGAGGGCTGAGTCGGCGACCAGAAGGACCAGTCTTCGTAAGAGAAGCAGCTCCAGTCGGCCACGGGCCTCAAGCAGCGGGGGGCTGAATCACCCGCCCACCATCGTCGATGGGGACCGCTTCTTCACGCCGTTCAACGACATGCAGGGAGCTCACTACTTTGCTTTTGCTAGCCAAAAGACCGAAACAACGGGCCTGACCACGCTCAAGCACAGCAACTCGCAAATATCGAGCGCCACGTCTGAATCGACAGACGCAGAGAGCGACCTCTCAGCAGTCGTGGTCAAGGCGGTGGAAACTTTTGGCAGCAAGCTCCCCTACGTCCAGTTTTCCCAGGAGCACACCAAGCGAAGACGACGGGCAATGCTGGTTGCTGTCTGGCTCGCCATAGGAGGGTTCTACAGGAGGGCAGGCCTGCTTAGCGATGCGCAAAAAGCATACACGGAAGCCAACCAGATCGTTGAGAAGCTCGAGGCTGAGGCGTCTAGCGATAGCTCGGCGTCGGTCTCCGCGAGACAGGCAGTCTGGGGCCAGAGGCAGAGCATCGATGAGCTCCTCGCCGATGTTTGGGCCGAGGCAAGTGATGCCCACCTCCATTACTCACACAGCCAAATCTAACCAAAACCACAGAAAGGCAACCTCTCCGTCGCACGCGAACGGCCGTACAACGCCCAGGCCGACTTTGAGACAGCCCTCACCCACTTCCCCGACCACGGCCCCGCCATCGTCGGCCTCTCCAACATCCTCATGGACATCTACTCGGAGAAGCTCCTCCCCCCACCCGCCGTGGGTGGGCTCGACGTCATCGCCGCCGCCCAAGACACGTCGGCCCCGCCCGGACCGACAACCAAGAGCAAGCTCGACAACTACCCCCTCCTCCCCTCGGAGCCCCTCGGCCTGGGCACAGGCGGCCGCCGCCGCTCCAAGCCGAAGAGGGCGCAACACGAACCATTCAAGACGTCGACGACGCCCTTCCTCGACAACGCCGGAAGAGACAAGCCCCCCCCGGAGTCGACGTCCATCACGGACCTCCCGCCGCCGCACAAGGCCACGTCGCGCCCCCTGCTGGACCGCCTCGCGGCGCGCGACCGCGCGTACATGCTGCTCTCGGGCCTGACGAAGCTCGGGGGCGGGTGGAACTACTCGGAGGCGTGGTTCGCGCTGGCCCGGGCGTACGAGGAGAGCGGCCAGCCCGACAAGGCGCGGGACGCGCTGTGGTGGTGCGTCGAGCTTGAGGACGCGAGGGGGGCGAGGGATTGGAGCTGTGTGGGAGCGGGGGGAGGGTATGTGCTGTGATTTGAGCGGATGGGAGAGGCGGAATACAGAGGGTGTTTGTGTGTGTGTGTGTGTGTGTGTTTTTGGCGATATATACCTAGCTACTAGCTACGTTTGTGTCCTGACTGCGGTCTGTCACCGTACCTCGCTCGGCCTGGGAGGTGGGAGTGGTTGTCGGTGATACTACGGGGAGGGAGAGAGGAGGGAATAATAGTTTGGTTGAACTCCTGCGTTCCTCGCTCGGCGTGGCTGTTCGGATCGGAGATGATACAGACGCAGATGGTAAAAGAGATGGGGAGCTCCGACGAGAGAAAAATGACATCCATGGAAAAGAAAAGAAAAACATACAGCACCAGGGATTCGCTGGTCGTCACCGACCCAACTACTAGCCTGGCGATTACAGATCTTATGTATGGAAACAAGGGGGTCCTGAAAAAGCAGCTTTGGAGTCAGGAAACGGGCGCCTCTGATCATCGGAACGGAAGCGCGAGCCTCCGTTTTTTGGAAGCTTCTGCCCGTTTCAAACAAAAGAGACCGTTTTATCAGGCAACTCTTATAGGGGTGAGTCCAACGTCAGCGCCCTGAGCAAGGTACCTAATTTTCCGGTGCCAAGATTGCGGACCTTCAGCGAGACCAGGACTCCTTTGCGGCCGCCCTTCAGACCGATCATTGAGCCTCACAGGGCTGGCAAGATGGAGACTTTGGTGTTGTAGCCACAAAGAGTGTATTGAGTCTGTAGGGCTAAAAGAGAGGCTACCAAGGCCTCCCATGGCCACCTTTTAATACAAGAGAGTTCCCATCAAAGATAACCTGGACAAAAACAACTCTAACTGGCTTGGACAGTCACCGATGCCCCAGTCAGACCACTTGACGCAGCACTGATAGTGAGGTTGCCCACAGCGCCGACGTTGCTGCGGATGATTGCAAGTGCAAGACCGCTGAAAGCCTTGCGCGTCAAGCTGGAGAACACAGTGAAATCTGCGGGATCTCCGTTGTCGGTTGTAGAGATCAGTCCTGGGCCGGTAATGGAGAAAGTGATCGAGTTGCTAGCCCTTGGAACGGTATCCCCGTTTGCGTCGACGACGGTGGCTGTAATGAAGGACAGATCAAGCCCATCACCCTTGATGTTGGAGCGATCGGCCGAGAGAACGAGTTTGGTAGCATTGCCAACTGTCCTCTTGGTATCAGTTGCCCATTCCTGGCCGTTCTTATAGGTGATGACCTTGAGATCGCCGGGCTGGTACACGACGCTGTCCCATCGGAAGCGCCAGCTCGAGGTTCCGCGCTTAAGACGGCCAGCCGACTTCCCGTTGACATACAGCTCGGCTTCGTCGGCCGAAGAATAGACGTGCACTGGAGTGGCCTGGCCGACACGGTCGGGCCAGGTCCAGTGGGGAAGAATGTGCGCCATGCGAACGTTGGGGGCCCAGCGCGCCTGGTACAGGTAGAAGCGGTCCTTCTTGAAACCCGCCAAGTCGATGATCCCAAAGTAGGAGCTGCGCGCCTTGTCGTTGTAGGGAGTCGGCTCGCCGAGGTAATCCCACCCCGTCCAGGCAAACTCGCCGGCGACGTATGGGTGCTTGTCCTGCAGAAAGAAGACCTTGTCTGGAGATCCCGAGGCCCACCAATCTGAGTACAAGTCGTAAGCGCTCACGCGCATGCCTATGGGGTCCTCGCCACCACCGCTGTTGCTGCTCACCAGCGCACTCATGCCGCTGGTAACGGGGAAGACGAACGTCCCACGGGAACTAAGGCATGATGAGGTTTCCGTGCTCCAGAGCATCTTGTCTGGAAACTTTGAGCGGAAGCCTGGCCACGAAGATGACGTTGAGACGCCAATGCCTTCGCCGTTGTAGTTGAGTCCGATGATGTCGAGTTGAGCCGCCATGGCTTGATCGGGACTAGCCGAGTTCATGCCAGCGGTAGTCTGCCGAGTAGGGTCCTCGTCACGAACGATTCCGCGGAGCTCAGCACCAATGGTGCCTCCAGAGGCACCTCCTTGCTCGGGAATCTCGTTACCGAAAGACCAGGCGATGATGGACGGGTGGTTACGGTCTCGGCGAATAAAGAGGCGGAGGTCCGGCTCATGCCAATCGTCAAAGATCAGAGAAAAGTCGTTCTTGGTCTTGGACTTCTTCCAGCAATCGAAGATCTCGTCGAGCACCAAAAGCCCCATTTTATCGGCTAGTTCGAGGAATTCGGGGGCGGGCGGGTTGTGGGCGGTGCGTAGCGCATTGTTGCCCATCTCCTGGAGCATCTGGAGCTGCCTCTCTTGGGCTCGGTAGTTGAAAGCTGCGCCCAAGCTCCCGAGGTCGTGATGGTTGCACTGGTGATTATCGTTAGATTTTTTGTTTCGGATGTTGTAGTATACGGGGGCAGGTTGCACTGGATTGACTTACTGTCCCCTGAACGCGGATCTTCTGTCCATTCACGCTAATTCCAGTGTCCTTATCGTAAGTAATAGTCCGGATACCAAAAGGCGTCTCACTGATGATTATGACTATGATTAGATGGTATTTCGGGTGTTGTAGCGCTGGGGGAGGAAGAAGCGGGGACTGACTAAGTATCAATCACTTGTCCATTGACGGACAATCTAGTGATAGCAACATATAGATTCGGTGTCTGATTCGGCTTGGGTCCCCACAGCTTGGGGTTGGCAACGGTTGCGGAGGCACTGACGACTACTTTTCCGTCTGCGGCGACAGTTGCCGATGCCTTTGACAGGGTAGCCACAACACTGCCTTGCACACCAGACTCGTCTTGAGGCCGAATCTCGGTTACCACATCAACGACTTGGCTGCTGGTGCCCTTGTTCTCGATCTCGACTTTCAGGCTGACGGTTGCCGAAGAGGATGAGATCGTGGGCGTAGTGACAAATGTCCCGTACTGGGCCACATGCACCGGATTTGATTTGACAAGCCAAATGTTCCGGTAGATGCCCGCGCCTGGATACCAGCGAGAGTTGTCCAAAGGGTTGTCAAGACGGATCGCCAAGATGTTGTCCGCCCCGGTCTTGACGTACGGCGTTAAATCAAGCCGGAAACTGGCGTACCCAAAAGGCCAACCCCCCACGAGGTTGCCGTTAAGCCAGACTGCCGCGTATGACATTGCGCCATCAACATCGAGGAAGACGGTCTTACCAGCATCCTCAGCGCTGAAAGATACGACACGGCGGTACCAGCCTACGCCATTAGACGGTAGCTTACCCATTCCACCACTAATCCCGGGAGCATTGAATGGCCCCTTGATGGCCCAGTCATGCGGTACGTTGACTGCCTCCCAGCTGGCGTCGTTGAAAGAAGCCTGAGTAAAGTTGAGGTTGGCACCCGGCTGAGTGCCGGTGGGACGAGTCTTCTTGGAGCCTGAACTTTTGATGAAATCGTTGCCGGAAGGAAGGATCCAGGACTTGAGTGTGCTGTAAGACAGCGAGTCGGGATTGGAGGTGAAGCGCTGGAAACGCCAGCCGGCGTTGATACTAACTCGCTCGCGCCCGCCAACAGTAGCGCGGGGTGCAAGAGTAGCATGAGCCGCGGCCAGGGGCAGGTCGGCGGCGAGCAGCAGAGCCGCTAGGGCAATTCCGTAGGTGCCGCTTAACATCTTCGTCAAGTCGACCGCCCGGTCGATTGTCTGTCGTAAAGGTTTAGAGCCCAAATTCTGACCTTGGATCCGGAGGACATAGGTTCCCGCTAGACCTGTCTTTATGAACCGCTCGGGTTCACGACATCACTCCGCGTGCAAGCTATGGCGCTTCGAGCACTTTGTCCTGATTTGAGCGGCTGTACATCTCTGTTGGATAAGTTCTGATCGCACCACGGTAATATACCGGCGGTCCGCAGGTTCTAGGGGTCTTTTAATGAGTGAGAGAGGGAACTGCAAACACAACTGGTGGCATATTTTATATGCTGCTATGGAATAGGAAGAAAGAGAAAGATGGCTCTGGCTAAAGGGAGGTGACACCCCGATAGGTGGATATCCGGCTGGCATGCCGGACCGCCGCCGACCTACATCCAAGCCATATCTCTAGCATTGTCACGTCCAGGGGGGCAGAGGAGATTCGTAAAGTAGGCATTGCAAGGAGACGACAACCATCCTCGAGTTATCTCTCGTCAACAACCCTCTTCTCTCCCTCGCCACAAAACATAGTCACATAAAACTAGGCAACATCAATCCCCTCCTCCCCCCTCGTCTCCCCAAGGGTCTTGAGAGCGCTCGGTGGTCGGGGAGAGTGACGTCGTTATCTCAGACCCGGCCCTTCACACACATCCATCTACCTGCAGGTGCCGTTTCGTCGACCCTTATCGACGGCGCGGTGTCGCAGTCGTCAAGTGGTGCCCTCCCCCCGCCCCGCGGCCCTGCGTCTTTCACATGATCTGATCTGGTCTGGAGAGGAAAGGGCAAGTGAAGCCCTCTTGGCTCTTGTCTCATCGTGTGCGTGTGGGGGAGATCGAGTGTGATGGGTATGTCAAAGGGGGGGGGTACGGTGAGGGTGATGATGGGGGGAGGTTCCGGCGTGATGGGACGCTGTGGGTTGGGCAGGTGGCTATCTTGGGGGATGTGCCGTAGGGTCCTGAGGGAGGAGGGTTCGGCTGGGATGATCAGAAGGGAACGGCCGGGTGACTGCCGAGGAGGGACTTGGTTTCCGCCGCGGTTGGTACGGAGCTCGGCCGAGTTCTCCTCGTCGTGGACAAGGCGGCGATGGCTGTCAACGGTTACGACGGGATTATCTGGGTAAGCCCGTGTTCTGATGTGTTGGTCGTGAAGGGAAGGAAAATGGCTGACTAGACCTGGTACCGGTGATGCTGTGAGACCCGCTGGTTGTCTGTGGTTTGGATCGATGGGTCAAGTTTGTCTCGTTCGGGGAGGAGGGGAGAGGATGGCTAGCGGCCGTGGGTCAGGGAACTTGAGCAGCATGATGGTTGGCGTCTGTGGGCGGGATGATGCCATGGGGTAATGTCACTCCCCGCATGCTATTCTCAGCTGGGGAGATGAGAAACGGCTGGATGCATTTGGAGCGGGTCTGAGCAGGATATGGCTAGAGGACGTGATGGTCTCTAATGTTGATGCGATAACAGCGTGGTGTTTGGCTGGTGATCTTTGATGTCGATCTGGATACTGCAGAGGCTTGCGATGCCGGTTGTCGGACGCAAGGAGACGGTTACCTTGGGAGGGTTCGTTTCATGTGCCTTGCTACGTTGAAGAAGAGGAACCGAAACCGAGAGAATAGAGTGGTTTCAACTTCGGAGTAGCGAATAAGGCGCAAAGGCAGGATCGTGTTGGTTCGAGGCTGCATCCCCCGTTCTCCCCGTCCCCTCCTCCTCGACGAGGTGGCTGACGTCTGACGGTCAAGGCAGTGAGTGGTCTACGCCCTTGGTCCGACGTCTGATGGACTGCCCGTCTCGTCGCTACCGCTACCAGATCAGATCGGATCGCCCAGCCGGGGCCACGAGGTACCCGCGAGTGTCACGCTGCGCCTGCCCACCTTCCCGTCTCGAGGGGCCTGTGAACCTGTGCCGCGCATGGTCCGGACCGGCGCAGCCGGAATGGTACGGAGAAACCAAAGGGCATTGCCATGACCGTGTACACAATACACAAGACTATGTATTCCGAAGCGGCTTGTGTGTTAGGTATCTGGAGGATGGTGGTCGAGGTCGAGGTCCCGCGTTCCGGCCGTGGCGAGTCTGAGGTTCTGCCTCACCTGCTCTTTAGGGCTGGCCGGAGGCAAGCTGGAGACAGCGGGCCGGGATTGTGCAGTCTCTGCAGTCACCGGGGCGGGCGGCAGGTCGTCGGTCGTCGGTTGTCGGTCGTCAGGCAGTCAGCGGCATGAGTGGTACCGACAAGCTTTTTGGCTCACGGCCTTCCTTGTCGGCGGTGCAGACTGGCGATCTTCCAAGCTCCCCGGACCCGCCATGACAGAAATGCCGGCTTGACCTCGAAAAGGGCGGTTGTCGGAAATGACCCATGAAATAATATTGACCCGAGCTGACAAGCAAAGAGGCAACCCCAAGAAGGCATGAAAAATGCCTGTGTGTTTTGGGTTTTATTGCCCCAAACCAGTTCAACAGCAAATCGCGAGGTCCGAAGCTGCTCCCACCTTCCCAAACGGGACCCCGACGATGCCCCCACTTGGGTGGCCCACACCACCATTTGAGGTGGTGACTTCCATCCATCCCAGAGCCCAGCGGGCACACGGGCAAGCACAAGCTGGTTCCAGGCCAGCACCGACTGGTTCCAGGCCAGCGGGCCTATCAGCCTCGCCTGTTTGCTCCTTCCTAAGCCCAGACACATCCCCCATCGAGCAAGAGCGCTGCGAGTTGGAGCATTGGCACCTCCTCGAAACGAAACCTACACTTGGTGATACGTCCGTAGGGCCTGGAGCTGTGGAAACAAACGGGACCACGTCGAAAAAAGGAGGCCATCGGGCCATCCATGGATGGTCCTAGAACCGAGAGGTACCCGTCTGGTCATTGCACCACCTGCCTCGTGGCCGGCTAACTGTCGCGGGAGTAATAAACCTACCAATCTGTTATACTATACCGTGAGGGGCACCCGGCGTGGCAGCGACTCCGCGATACAACCGTACCTGGTTTCTGCAATTTCCATATTGCCCTGCAATGGCCGCCTTCTCGAAAGGGGTGTCGACTTCTTCACGGCAGCAGGGTCCCGGGGTGCACGTCGCCGTCCAAACATCCCGTCTTACGCAGCACCTTTTGCAAGTTGGAGGTGACCACTGCCAGATCCCCATATGGAGCCCCCCGCCATGCCATGGAGCCTCGACTTCTCCCACCACAACCACCTCCCCGGAACAGCCTAGCCCGGCATGCAGCGAGATGGCGGTGCACCCTATCGAAGGCGAGGGAGCCCCCCCCCCTGTCCGCCGCCATGTCGCCGTAGATCCTGCCCAGCCAGGGCCAGCAATATCGGCCACATGCGACGGCTTCCGCCTCCGAGCTTCAAGAAGGCGAGGAAGGCTTGTAACTTGTCGACGCCGTGGGGACGCGCTGCCGTGAGGGACACCCAATATACGCCAGACGGGCGACGAGCGAGGTTTGCTGCATCTGTCTCGATGCGTGGTCCAGTCGGGACGATCACTGCGACATGTCGACTACTGCCGACAGCGCGGCGGCATGGCAGTTTGGCCGGGTTGGTGTCCTCGTCTGCGACCATCAAGGTGCTGTTGGTCGTTTCGCCATGGGGCTGGTGTCGCGAACGAGGTGGAAACAGAACCATAGAAGCACCGAACCGCGGAACCTGAACCACAGACAGAGCACCACAGCACCCTCCACGGGTAAAGTGCAAGTGCCCGTCCCGCCATCCTACCTGGATTGGTCTCCCGAGCCATGGATTCATACTGGCTGGTCTGCTGGTCTGTTGCTGCTGCCGTGCCATCAATCTTGACTCTAGCTGTCGTGTCGCTAGCCGTGCGAGTGTCGTCGTCGAGTCGTCTAGGGAGTGAGCCAGGGTTGCTGGGCTGGTTTGGGACGGAGGATGGAGGATGGAGGATGGATGTACAGAACAAGTGCCCGAGGATGGGAGGTGGAAAAGTGCGCGGTCGAAGCGGCGGGGCGGTTCCAAGGGCCGTCGTTCAGCCCCTCCAGGTCCTAGGCTTGCATCCCGGGTCGCTGCCCTGTAAGTGGTGCTGGACGGCACCGTACCTGGCGCGATCCAGTCAGGAAAGAGACAACCGACCGAGCTTCCAAGTGACTGTCAATTCTTTTTTGCCAGTACCACTCAGGTGTACCAACACGGTTCCGCCCACCCCTCCTATTCATAGGTACGGCCACCTGGTATACCCGGCGCTGTCACCCTCCTTGCTTGGAGCACCCGGCTCCGATGGTCGCTCCTCTTTGGCCGCCGCCTCTCATATGCTAAGCTTTCCCCCTACCCCTTGGCAAGACCTCCCCACCAAGGTCACCTCACATCACCTCAACTCTCGACATTGCTCCGGACCCGTCTTCACTCCTTCGTTCGTCCCCACGTATACCTCGGAAGCACCACTGCCAGCAGTGACGAAGAGAGAAGAAACCGTCCCCCATCTGCCGATTTGCATTTGACCACCACCGCCGCCGACCTTGTCCTTGCGAACCCCCCTCGGGTGCTGCCAACGCCACTCGATTCCTTTCGGCTCAACCTACGCACTAACCCGCGACGACTTTTTGATACTGCCCGCTCTTGAATTCCAACCCGCAAAACCGATATCCACCACCCGCTCGGTTCGGGACACGATCGCTGCACCGGCGGGGCCCGTGTGATCATGCCAAAAGAGACGACACGTTAGGAAGGAGGGTGACTTGCTGGACGAACAACTGAGCGACGGCCTGCGACCCGCCGTCGCCAGACGTCGACCCGCCTGGGGACGACCACCCGGTGGATCCCCCCCCCGGCGCTGCGCTCACGGCGCGCGCGCACACAACCTCACCATTCTCCCCTCTCTGCCACCTAGAGCGAGAGGAGGCATCACCATCTCATGGAGCCCAACGATGCCTTCTCCCAGCACGATGCCGCCGGCGCCCCGGCCCCGGCCGACCGCCCGCGCCGCATGTCGATGGAGGAGGACATGCTGTACCGCGACCTCATGACATCCCGGCCCGCCAAGCCTCCGAGCTACGAGTCATCCGTCAAGGCCGTCCTTGCCGCCGAGCGGAGGGCCGCGGCCGCCGCCGCCGTCGCCGCCGCCTCTTCTGACGCGGCTTCCCGCAACCGACCATCAACTCCCCGCGATGTATTGCCAAAGTACTCTTGTGACGTCAACGTGGAGGGCGTCTTTATGCGCAAGATGGAGCTCGAGGACACGATCAAGAGGGCCGAGTACCGCACCTGGCAGATGGTCTATGTCGAGCTCCGCGGGACTATGCTCAACGTCTACCAGGTGAAGAAGGAGCGTGGATGGTGGGCAACGAAACCCGAGGGACCAGATATCTCCCCCGACGCTCCTCCATGGGTCAAGAAGGGCACACTGGAGAAGACTTACAATCTGATGCACGCGGATGCCGGGATTGCTGCCGACTATCGAAAGTGCGTATCAACTCCCGCGATGGTGTGTTCGATGGCTAACCTCGCTTGGCGTCAGACGGCGATATGTCATCCGACTGAGGGTAGAGACGGATCAGTTTCTGTTATCCTGCGTCGAGCTCAAGACGTTTGTCACATGGCTGGACCGCATATTTGCCGCCATCGACGTCGCCGCCCCCTTGGACGAGCGGGACTTCCCACGAGATCAGAGCATACCTCGCATCCAGAGGCTACGCTGGCTCCGAGGGCAACGACCACGGCCCGAAGGAGACAGTAGCGGTCTGCCACCACAGAGCACACAGACACAAAGCGACTTACCACGCGCGGCCCCTGGTCCCCACGCCACTTCCAATGTACCAGAGAACGCTATCGCCGACGACGACGAGGAGGAAGGGGAAGAGGAGGATGGACAAGCCGGACACGATAGCGGAAGTACAGGAGAAACGCGCGGACACGCCCACCCACCAATACCACCGACAGCGAGCCGGCATCCCGCCTCCGGCCGACTGTCAACCTCGTCGTACCCGAACGAACACCTCGATCCCGACACGGGCAAGTGGATGCCCCGCAGCCAGTGGACCGACACGCACGACCAGCTCTACGCCAAGCTCTGCTACGCTGTGCTGCTATTCAAGAGCCCGCGCAAGTCCAACTACGTCGTGTCGCGCGGCAAGCGGTGGTATGTCGACTGGGACTCGGGGCGCATGGTCCGCGTGCTGCCCCCGGCCTATGGCGAGGTCGACCTCTGGGGCCCGTGGCAGGTCATTGCACCTGAGAACCGACTCATCTGAGGGCAGCTATGCCGGCAGTACTACAAAGACGACCCAAAACCCCACAGCGGGGTCGTCCCTCTTGCATCGACTGGGACGGAAAAAAAGCTGAGTGGTGCTTCGCCCTTGACATCAGCGATACCACAGAGCCCGGATTTTCTTTTGTTTCGAGGGCATGGACGGCGGTGGCAGGCATCAACGGAGGACATGGAGGTGCAGCAAGCACGCTTGGTGCTGGTGGAATGCATTGCGTTTTTGGTTTTCTCTTTGTCGGTGGCATGACGGGATGAAATAATGGGAGATATCATCTCGTTGGGGTGGGAAGACGGAAGGCATTATACCGATACCACGCGGGGCTCGAGAGGGCTCTGCTTTATTTTGACGGATCAAGACAGTGGGCGGCGAAGGGGGAGTAGACGGCGGTCGCGGGTTCTCTTCTGTACATATCGTGCTTGGAGCAAGAGACTTTGTCAGCTGAAGATGTCGGATGGAATAATACCCCAAGGTTCAAGATGGACTTGTTCAAATACACTGTTACCAAACTGGCGACGGCCTCGCAAATAAGTGATCCGTTCCCCGTGTACGCCCCAACTCCCTGGCAGGCTCTCCTCCCGCCAGCCCGCACCATCATGACCAAAGCCCATATGTTGATTAAAGTCCGAGTTTGAGACGCCAAATACCGTGTCTTTGAACCCGCTATTAGACAACCAGCTCCCGCACCCACCAACCATGAATTATAACCCTTCCAGCAGCAGCAGCAGCAACAACAAGAACCAACCCCCAAAAAGCATCTACAACCCCCCCTCCATCTCCACATCCTCGCCACCCCCCGCCGCTGCCCTCCCCGCCGCCTGCCTCGTCTCCACCACCAGCTCCCCCACCACCTCCCCGAGCAGCCCGCTCGCCGCGTCCATGTCGGCCAGCGTGCGCTCGACGCCCGCCAGGAGCGCCTCGATCTCGCGCCGCTGCGCCTGGATGTCGGCGAACAGGGCCGCGTTGTCGGCCTGCGTGGCGCCGAGCTTGGCCGTGAGCTGCGCGTGGTGGTGGGTGAGGTGCGGGGCGAGGTGGGCGGCGAGGATGGTGGGGGCTGGGAGGGTGTGGGGGCTGGTGGGGGTGTCAGTGTTTTCTTTTTGTTTTCCGGTTGTGGTTGAGATGGGTTGGGGGTGGGGGGAATAGATGAACGGGAGGGGGAAGGGGGGGCACATACGGAATAGGCGGGTCGTCGCCGTCGCCGCTGCTCTCCTTGCGCGCTTGGGCGTCGAGGAGGAGGGTCTCGAGCTCGTTGAGCTTGGGGATGACGTTGCGGCTTTGGAGGATGTTGTCGAATTCTTTCTGGAGTGGGGCGGTTTAGTTAGTGTCTTTGGGGGGGGAAGAGGGTGGGGGGAGGGGGGGAGGGTTAGTTGGAAACATGTCGTCTCTCGAGAGGCTTTGATCAAAGACATTTCGGGGTAAACATCGCCATCAGTCCTCCCACGTTGACATCTCATCTCCATCTTGATCGCTCGCCCCTCGTCTCCCAGAAACTCCCACCCCCCGCAAAAAAAACAGAAAGAGAATACAAACCTCACACAACCCCCTCAACCTATCCACCATCTGCCGCTGCACAAACTCGAGCGTCCCCGGCGCCCGCGCCGCCACCGTCGGGAAGCACGCCCCAAAGTTGCCGCCGCGCACCACCTTGTCGAGTGTGTGGTGCAGGGTCGAGGCGAAGAGCTGCTGGAGGCGGGCCGCGCGAGGGCCCGGGACGACGACGGCGGGGACTGGGACCGGGGGGAGGGGGGGCGATTCCAGTTCTTGGTCCCCGTCTCCGTCTGCTTCTGATTGCGGCTGGGGTGTTGCCTGTGGTTGTTGTGACGGCTCGGATTGATGTGGTGGTGGTGGTGGTGGCGGTGGTGGCGTGGCGCCGGTGGGCTGGGGGGTCGCGGACATGGTGTGAGGTTGGTCGCGATGAGGCTCGCGCGTTGACGCGGGTCTGGGTGAGATAGGGCTCAATCAATCGAGTTTTCGGGGGTTCGGTCAAGGCGTCCCGATTTTTAGAAGTTAGAACAAAAGAATTCAAGATAGATTGAGACTGAATTGTTCAATATTTGTCATGACGCGCTCAGTTCATGAGTGAAAGTGAGACGCGATTTGGTGTTGCTGTTGGAGATTTGGAGCGCGGCGGGGAACCCCACACCGAGACACACCGAGCTCACCTAAGTAGGTGTGGACCGCCGATACACGATTCGGGAACGAGTCCCATATGGAACAGTACCAGCGCTTTCATCACCATTATCGGCCTACATCTATCCTGCAGCTATCAACTCTACATCTCCCTCTCGATTTTATCGTCGCCAGAGAATGAAAAATAAACACATTCGCTCATATACATCAGTTCATTCGTACTGACTGCATCGCTGATATACCCAAAGGCCCAAACAGGCCACCCAAAACGCCATGCAGATGAGTCCCATGAGCAAAATGCCATCACACATGCTTCCAACCGCATCAAGCCACATCCTCAGTCAAACTCGACTGTCCCAGCCGGCCGACTTACGCTTCCCTCCCGTCGCTCGATTCTTCTCCGTCGTCTCCGATCCGCCGCTGAGTCTCGTCCAGGCATCCCGCTTTCGGCCGGGCTGAGCGCACTATACCCGCCATGGCTTCCCGCGGGACTATCGTTGAAGCTCGACACGGTCTGACTCGCCGCCGGGTTGCCTCCTGACGGCCCTGGCTGGCCCGAGTAGTAGGCCGAATCCTTGGGCCGCTTGCCCTGCGCAAACGCGGGATTGGGCGGCGAGAGGGGCGGCAACAGCGACTCGCTTTCGACGTGTGACTCGGCAGCAGCTTCGGTACGTCGGCCGCTTGAGTCCCGTGCCCTCCTGTACCGCCGACCCGTGGGCGTGTCCACCTCCGACTGGCTGCTGACGCTATCAGCGCGCCTCCGCCGTTCCCGTGAAGCACTGGCAGTCTCGTCCCCTGTCAGCCGGCGAAACGTGATGTTCCTATCTCTGTCATGGTCCACCTTGACTTTCACGCTCACGGGCTGCTGGTTCAGAGACGCGCTGTCGTCTCTTCGACCTCTTCGGCGGCGATCCTCCTCCTCGGCTGCCAGCATGCCGGCCGATGCCGCCGCCACTGCCGCTGCCGCGTCGGCATCTCCCCTTCGAACGCGATGCCGGGGATGTGCGCTTTCGCCGCTAGAGTCGTGATGCAGGATACCATGTGGGTCGTTCGGTATGGGTGGCATCGCCACGCCATCCCCAACGTCGTACCTAGGCCTAGAATGCGACCGTGATGCCCGGCCAGGGTGGGGCACAGGAACCGGTACCGGCGGTGCGCCGCCATAGCGGGGGTTGGGTGGGAGGCCGGCGCCCGCTGGAGGGACTGGGTCGTAGGCCGACTCGCCGCGAGGCTCTATCGACGAATCCGTTACTCCGGAGATGGTGGTAGCGATCCCCGATGGCGGCGGACGAGGTCGTGCGATGCGGCGTCGCGAGTCAGCTCTGGTTGGTGTGGGGTGCCCGTCGCCCGTGTATCTCGAACCGTGTCGGCCAGCGCGACGATCCTCCTCCTCTCTGCGTCGCTCGTCATCCCGGCGTCGCTCATCCTCCAACCTGCGGTCTTCGTCCCTGTCGTTTCGACCACCCATGGCCTTCTTGGCCAAAAAGCCCAAACCCAAGCCTGCCAAGAGTCCTTTTCCCATGCCACCGCCCGTCTTCTTGGCCGATGCCCTTCGCGAGGGGCTGACGTACGACGACGAGTAATCCGAAGGGTCGATGGTCTCAACTCGGGAGCGACCTGGGCGCGTCTGTGGTGGAGTTCTGGGCCTCATGGGTCGCTGTTCGGCGGCGCTGATAGCAGCAGCCGCAACAATGGGATCTGTTGCGACTGGGTTGATTGTCGACCTCCCATCACGCCGACCGCCATAGTATTGCGTGTCGCTCTCGGTGAGGTCAGTAAAATCGCTTTCCGTCGGGGCAACTCGTCGTGATTTGTGGAATCGGCTTGGGGTGTCGGTCGCAACGGCCGAGTAGCCCGAGTCGTCGTCGCGACCCTTCTTTCCACCACGGTTGAGCATCTTTCCGACCAAAGTAGCAGCGCCGGCACCAGCCCCAGCCATGAACAGCTTGTTCATGAACCCCGACTTCTTTTCTTGACGCCCGCTCTTTTCGTCGTAGTAGCTGTCGGATTGGCGTGGCGAAGGAATGACCTCTGGGCCCCTAGATCGTGACCGACCTGCGGCTCGGGTCCGGCTGCGGCTGCGACTGCGACTGGCGCCCCTCTCCTCGTCCTTGTTCTTCTTCCGCTTCAGAAGGAACAGGCCGGCAGCAGCCGCGGCAGCCGGTGCAAGCCATCCACCGCTCTTCTTCTCCTTCTTGGGGGAGTCAAAGACATGGTCGTCGCCCCCATGGTGGCGTCCTCGTCCTTCATGACCGCCCTCTCGGTAGTCGAGGATGAAGAAAAGAAGGACAAGAAAAGCCATCCAAAGAGCGTACAGGATGAATGTATACTTGGGCGACCCATAGAGCGTCAGGCCGAGCGGCACCTGTATGACACCGAGCAAGGCGAGAATCCGGCCCGACCATCGGTGAATATGGAGACGGAACGAGCGGCCCTGGATCTTTCGCACGAGGCGACCCCCAAAGGCCTGGAGGAGGATCAGGACATAGATGGCGACGCCGATGCCGTGGTGGGGGTTGGTCAGGTTGCGCGGCGGACCAACGGCGATGAAGCCGAGGACGAAGACGATGGTCGACAGCCCGACGGCAACGATATTGAGGTAGGCATGGTACTTGATAGCCTTGCCAGGGCTCTTGGCGTAGAAGCGGACGAGCAGGGCGGCGATGGGTATTATAAAGAGAAAGGTGATGGCGGCCAGCACGCCGTGGCCGAGGATGAGGCTGTGGTATTGTGTGAGGGTAGAGAAGCGGTTTCCCATTCCTGGAATGGGAGGCACCCCGTTGTCAGCCATGCATTCCCGGGCGCATTGTTCTCGCAGGAGAGGTTATAGGTTACCATTGTATCGCATTGTCTCGAAGTTGAGGCCCTGGAGGTTGGGGAGGAGGAATGAGTTTTTGGTAAAGTCCCAGGTGCCGTCGCCCACGGTCATGGTGTTGGACGAGTAGGAGCTGGACCCCGGCGGGGAGAGGTGGTCGTTTTCGGCCGGCGCCATGACGGCGATGGGCAGCCTCAGTCAGCCCAAACCGGCGCTGAGGATTGTAGGGACTGCGATGGGCGATGGGCGAAGCGATGTCGACGGCGCAGTGAGGACTGAGGAATGTCGTGGCTGCGATGTAGGAATGCGCCGAGGGTCGGAAACAATTGGAGAGGCCTCTTTCGGGTGGGGCTGGCAGCGACGGCAGCTGGCGGTGACTGAGTTGTGCGAGGTAGTCAAGGCGGAGTATGTATATTCGTGGTCGTTGTGTATAATAGGTATGGATAAAACAAAAATCAGACGCAGAGCATGGCGACGGCGAAGCTGTGTTTGGCTCTGGCACTCGGGCTTGTCACGGTGTGATGGCCTCGCCGGGTCAGGTCCCAGGCAGGTCCCCAGAAAAAAAGCTGCCAACCCGACCCTGGTGAGCCCAACACCTGCTGCAGCTCTCCTCCCCCAATGTCAGCACTCGGTTGCCGTCGCCAGGGCGACCGCGTTAGCGGGGTTACCACTGGTGTGGGGCAGGGGTCAGTTCAGTTGGAAGACGGGACGGGATCTCCATTTCCCCGCAGACGGCGGGAAGCTGGGAAAATTGGAGAAGAATTCCAGGTTCCTCCATGTTTCAACTCTGTCGACTTCAACCTGGAAGTCGGAGATGGATCTCGAAACATGATTGCTTATCAGCTTGGCCGAAGTCCATGGCGAAGCGAATTGCCGCAATAGCATACACTCCAGCTCGAGATACTTGCCAAGGCCATGCACCTTCTGATTGAAGCCCTAAAGTCGGAACTCGAGTCTTGCAGTCCTGTCAGATAGCACTCGCTGAGTTGCTTGGGAAAAGAAGGGCCTGGCTGGTATAGAGACGTGCATTTAGTCATAGGGCCTCGAATAAATAAGTACAGATGGCCCTAGAATCCCGCGCTCACTAAGCACACCAGGGCTGGATTGTATTCCCGTCGACAACGAAAGATATTTTCACCATGGTAGTTGTTCAAGGGAAAGGAACCGCCAGTGCCTCCAACTCCTGTCAGACGCGGTCTCGTTGATTCCCCCAAAACAGCCATGGCAGACGGCTTCCCAGTTGAAAGAAAACCTCGATGGAAATCAGCCTCCTCGACCGTGAACTTGGAGCTCCCCTCCCCCCCTGGACCCTAGCGCCTTCCTAAAGCTTTGGGAGTTGGGGAGAAACCCTTGCTCCCTCACTATACTCTTCGATGGCTTCCTCTCGAGGGCCCTCTGGAGTACTAATCATGGCAATTGCTTCCATCCCAGGAAAGAGGAAGAACGTCTTGGATCGTCCTCTCATTCTCCCGCATCCCGTTTGTTTCTTCATCGTCTTCTCTCTCATCATCACAGTTTCTTGGCCAACAGAGATATCGCCACTATTCTCATCCTTTTGGTTTTCCATTGCAAACCTTCATCCTCTCCTGGTCCACGCCGGCAAGCAGCTATTCAAAATGAAGCCATCATACACGGCAGGCCTTGTCGCCGCTCTCCTGGGTACAACGAATGTCGTCGCTCAGCGGCCGGTCGACGCTCTCACCCCATTCTTTCTTCAGCTCCGCTCTTCCAATACCACGTTCAACAACCGCTATCTCTTTGCCTGCAATACAGGGGCTGCGACCGAGACCCTCTGCCACGGCAACAAACTGTCGCCCCGGTCCGCTGCCACGTTTACTTGGGCAAGCACCTACGCGCCCAACACCGGTGTCTTGATCCGGAACATGGAACTGGGAGGGCGGTCGGTACCGGCGCCTATGGCTTTGGTCTTCAATCCCGGGACCAATGTGGCCTTGTCATGGTTTGCTGCAAGTCATTTCCTCCTCGGCCTTGGCATGACCAGGTATTGACTTGCCCCCTTTTCAGCCCAGGCCTCCTCCCGGTTTGAGCACCATCGGCTGGGACAATAACGTCATGTACCTGGCCACTTACCCAGACGACAGACATTACCAGGACGGTGTAGTCCCCGATCTCAACGTCAAGCACCGGAGTGGCAGCTTTTACATGTGCTGGATGCTCGCTGGCAACTACTACTACACTGTGCTTGCCTGGGCAAGCACGACGCCGCAAAACCCAACCTGCCAATCAGTACATGTATCTCGAGTCTACCCTGCGGTTTAGGATGCCACACAAGCAGCATTGGTTCAGCCAACCTTTGATCAGTTGAACCCAACAGCTATCCAGGGCGAGCAACCACAGAGAGAGCGGCCAAACACTCAGCAGCAACAAGACCAGAGTGACCAGCCACAGAGGGACCAGCCGCAGGACGAGCAGACACAGAACGAGGAACCACAGTGGGAGCAGCCACAGTGTCAGCAACTGCAAAACGAGCGGCCAGAGAGTGACCAGCCGCAGAGTAGCCGGTCACAGGGCGAGCGGACACAGCATGAGGAAGCACAGGGGGAGCAGCCAGAGAGATCAAAGCCGCCCGTCGATCGACTGATGAACTCAACATTGGTCCAGATGATTGCCGATCAGTTGAACATCCCAACAAAGGATAGGCCGGCTGTGGTCCCGCTAAACACATCAGAGACCAACAGCAATGCTGAGCCACTGGATGAGCCCGCTTTAGCCGAAGAGACTAGGGTGGGGGGGGCGGAGGAGGGCGACGAGCAGGAAGTCGAACAGAATGAGGATGAGGGTGGCGAAGAGAGTCAAGTTGAGGACGAAGGGCTCGAGGAAGATGCGTGAAGCGGTATCTAGCTGGATATGTGAAACGAGACCAAGTGCATTATTAAAGCTGGCTCTTGTTATGTCTCTGATCCTCGTGGGAGAAGTACGAGTGCCTAGATAGAATTAAATACCGACAGAGGTTGAACCCACCATGCTTGTGTGTCTAGAATGGGAGAATGTGACCCTCTACCTGTGTAACGACGACGAGGCTGGGGGAACCGAGTCTTTGCAAAGAATGATAAACCTGCGTGCCGGGATAGATGGCGTCAGAGTGATATCGGAACTGCCGTGTCCCCCGAGAAAAGAGGGGTTGAGATCGAGGGGCTACACCGCCTTTGAGATACTACGCCCCCTCGATACACGACGCCGAATGCACTACGCCCTGCATCGGGGGGACCATATCTCTCTGCGTGATGGCCTCCGCTTGGTAGGTTGCTCCCGAGATAACCGACACATGTCCACGTCTACCAGGCTCCATCCCTACCTTCCTGGGTGCGAGGTAGGTACCTAGCCAAAGTTTCCGATGTATGACGGCCGCGGATAACGCTACAAAGGACAGAGAGGACGCCGGGCCACGGTGGCGTGTGGGGGCAGGAGGAGGCTCTGCCCTGTTCCGCATTGATATCTCTCGAGACTTGGTGCCGACCTTCCTATGTGGGAGGACGACCTGGGAACGCCCTCTGATACTGAAACGCCGTCTGGTTGGAGTGGTCTCTGCAGAGGGCGAGAGGGGGAGAGGGAGGGGGATATCAACAGCCTGGTCGAGCCTGACGGTTTCTTGCTTTCGAGAATTGACGAGAAGACCATGGACTTTCTTTACAAGCCGATCACCTGCCGACGACAGCCTTGCGGCGATCCGGGAGCCGGGCCGGAAGGGCGGTGTCTCTCCCTTCCTTTTTGTCCGGGATGGGTGGATGTGATGGAGGAAAGTCTTTGGCCGGCAGTTCCTGCAAAAGTGTAGCTGGTTTGCCATCGACAAAGCTGGATCACGACAGGAGACGTACATCCCATCCCCAACACCAATGCCTCTCAACCCTGGCGGTGGTCAGCTGGACGACAGACGACAAGCAGATTCCAATGCCGCCGAGCAGAGGGGGTCGCCTCTCGGCAGATCGAATCAGACGTCGGGGAGAAAATCCAAAGAAAAAAAACAGGATTGCCCTGCTTGCTTGCTGCTGCTCGAGGACGACGACATGACAGCACCGACACATCTTCACATGTGGCCGCCGTCCGGATTGCTGGCCCCGCTCCGGATTGGCCGACCGCCGACGTGCTCGGGCTGTGCTGTAGTAGTCGGTCAATCTGCTGGAGCCTTTCTGATTTGATCATCGCGGAGCCTGCCGTGCGAGGTGAGTTCTCGGCCTTTGGCTAGCGAATAACCACGACGACGAGGCCGCGATGGTCCTTTTGGCTCTGCATGTGCATTATGCAATGCACGTTGACTCGCCGCCCGGCAGCAGCACACGATCAACGAGGCGACTGGATGCTGCCTCTTGGCGGCCAACTTGCGAACCACTTTTGCTGGTGAGCTCGGTGGGCTTGGGATGGCCATCACTTTACGCGAAACACGACGCGGTTGGCTCGGTGCGGGTTGGCGACGAGAAGAGATGCCACACCTCTTCCTGTTCACCTCGCTTGCCCGCTCGCAGGAGACCGACGAACGTCGGCCGGCGTCCCCTCAACCTCTTGGATGAGGCGTGGGCCACGGCCTTTGGGGATACCTTGTCATCTCTCTGCCAAACGCAAGCCAAAGGGTAGTAGCATGATCGACCCAAGTGGTACTCGAGAGAGGGCGATCCGGATAAACATCTTGCCGCCGTCGCCGCCTCTCTGCCAGGTCGTGATAATCGCGTCCGGTCGAGGCACGGCAGGGAGGGTGTGAGTTGTCCGCCTCACTCCAGTCCCGCCCCCTCCCTGGCGAAAACGGAGCAGACTTCGCATTACCACACCTCGGCCCATCGACCCAATCACCACGACGCCGACAGGCCTTTTCGGGTCGCCGGCCGTCCATGGAGGCTCTGTGACGGAGGAGCGCGGCAGGCAGGTGGATGGTGGTTCGTGAGTAAGGTTGCCTGCTTCATATCTGTCATGTCGGACATGTACCCCGCGAATCATGGAGGGGTGCCACGAGGCCATGGATGCCGGGCGCGATGGGACGCGGCCGGTATAAGTCGAGAGTGCCACGACGTCCGGGCACCGCCCGGATTGTTGCTGGATGAGTCCAAGTCTCTTGCTCCGCCCGGGTTTGGATCTTTTTCTGACATCGACTTGTTGTTGTTGTTGTTGTTGTCCGCCCTCAAAAATATACACTGCCGTCTCGACGACTGTTGTAGATTGCTGTGTATTTCCAAACACCAAATCGAGAGACATCCCAACTGCCGGCCCTCGATTTAAGTGCCGAGCCTGTTGTTCAACTGATTTGTTGTTCCCCCTTCCCCTTTATCTTCAAAGGGCATCAAAACAACCTGCGCTACCTCATCGCAACCGCTTCAAGACAAGCTCCCGGAAACCATTCCTAAACCATCCATCTCTGATCACCATGATGGCTGGAAACCAGATCCCACCTCCCCCTCCCCATCACATCCCTGCCAGCCAGCCGAACCAGCAGACGATGGGTGGCCAGCAGAGGGCACCACAGGTGCAGCAACAGCCACCACATCAACAACCACAACAACAACAACAACAACGCCCACTGCCGCAACACCCACTGCCGCAACACCCACTGCCGCAACACCTACTGCCGCAACACCCACTGCCGCAACAGCAACGGCAGCAACTCCCACTTCAAGCGCAGTTGAGCCCTGAGCAGCAGCGTCATCTCGACGCCCAACAAAACCAACAGAAGCTCCAACGCGACCAAGCTCAGCAACAACAGGTCCAAGTCCGCGAGCGACAGCAACAGCAAACACTCGCACTCCAGCACCAGCAGCAACAAGAATACCAACGCCAACAGGCCCTCATCCACGCCCAGACCGTGCAGACCCTCTCGCTCCGCGATGATCAGCTCACCCCGGACCAAGCCCGCGAGCGACTCTCCACCTACGCCGTCTTCCGCTTCGAGCGGGCCGGCACCCTTTCCGACCGTGGAAGCGGCGCCGGCGGAGACGAGTACTACTACTCATCCGACTCCAGCTCGGACGGCGAGTCTCTTCGAAAGAAGAAGAGTAAGAAGCGCTCGCTCCACGGTAGCAGCAGCAGCAGCAGCAAGAAGAAGAAGGCACCGTCGCCTTGGATCGACGCCCGCCGTATCCCGATCCTGGACTTCAAGCGCGAGGATGTCGTCAGGGAGATCCGGCGTCTCGACCGCGAGACCAAGTCGCTGGTTGAGAAGAAGGCGCGGCTCAGCAACGAGAAGCAGCGGCACCTTGAGAAGACGCTGGAAGAGCTCCGGCGGATGAATGACCCGCTGGACGGAAACTTTGAGACCAACTTGGTCCAGCTGGACGACCAGATGCCAGTTGTCAAGAAGGTGGTGGAGCACCACGACCACTACCACCGTAAGGAGTCTAGGGAGCACTCGCGACGGCATGGGCCGAGGGACGGTGAGAATGTCAAGATTGTGAGTCTGTTTGGGGTGTATCAGAGGAGGCCCCAGCCGATGAGAAGGAGAGAGGAGAGGAGGCATGAGCGCAAGTCGTCCTCTCATGATGTGAAGGTGAAGAAGGAAAGGGAGCCGACCAGCATCACTGCCTTTTTCAAGACGTCGCCCAGGCATGATGTGGATGTGATAGCGCTCTACTACCAGATGGAGGCGCAAAAAGAAGCTCGTCGCCTCGAGGCAGAGCAGCAGCAATATTGGCTGGAGCAACAGCAACAACAACAGCAACAGCTCCAGCAGCAACTCCAGCAGCAGCAGATCCAGCAGCAAAAACAGCAGCAGCAGCTCCAACAGCAGCAGCAGCAGCAGCAGAAACAGCAGCCGCAGCAGCAACAGCCCCAGCAAAAACAGCAGCAGCAGCATCGCCAAGACGACCTCCAACACCACGGAGTCCAGATTCTCAATCCTCAGGACGTCCAACGAAACCAGAATCAGCAAAAAGACAAAGCCTACAACCAGAAAGACCAAAAGCCGCAAAAGGGAGAGCCACCTCGCCAGGGACAGCAGCACCAGAAGCAGCAACCCAACCACAGAGACGACCACCCCAGTCGCCACCGCTCTCCCAACCGCCACCGCTCCCCCAGCCGCCACCGCTCCCCCAGCCGCCACCGCTCCCCCAACCGCCACCGCTCCCCCAGCCGCCACCGCTCCCCCCACCACCGCCACCGCTCCCGGCGCCGCTCCTCCTCCCGCTCCTCCTCCCGCTCCTCCTCCCGCCACTCCCAGATATTTTCCGCGCGCGACTCCGTCTCCTCCACCTTCTCCCTCCACAGCCGGGACTCCAAAGACGGCGGCGGTCGCCGCGCCTACAACCAGCACAGGCGATACTCCGAAGGCCACTTTGGCATCGTCGAGCCAGGCGGCGGTGGCCGAGTCTTTCACCACGGGCAGCCGCAGCGTCGCGAATCCCTGCCCCATCACCACCACCACCACCACGGCCCCGAGGTGCGGAGGATCGCGCCCGTCGTCAACCTCGAGCAGATCGAGTCCAACGCGTACCACGCCGGGCGGGCGGACGAGAGGCTCGAGACGCGCGAGATGATTGCCACGGTGGCGGCGACGGCTGCTGCGGCGGTGGTGGTACCCAAGGCGGTGGCGGCAGGGCATCGGAGGGTGAGCAGCGCTCCGGTTCTGCAGATTGTGCATGCGCGAGGGCTGGAGGCGCCGCCGCCGCCGGGGACGAGGAGGCTCAGGATGGTCGGGGAGTTGGAGGAGGAGGAGGAGGAGGATGAGGAGGAGGATGGGTATAGTGACAGTTCGGGGGATGATTCGAGTGAGGATTATGGGGTTTTGCTGCCGGGGGAGAGGAGGGTGTACCATCGCGCGCCGCCGCCGCCGGTTAGGAGGAGCGGGGCTGTGTTGATGGAGGAGAGGATGGGTGGTCGTGTGAGGATGGTAAGGGGGGCGGACGTGCAGCAGGCAATGAGGAGCGAGCAGCGGAAGGGGGAGAAGGAGGTGGTATATGTCAGGGTGGGGCAAGACGAGACGAGAGAGAGGCCCGGGTTGTTGCACCCGCTTAGGGGAGAACAGAGAAGCTTTGAGAGACGGAGTCCGGTGGTTGAGAATCATGGCAGTTCGCCGTTTGGGGGGAGGAACCCGTTCACACCAAGGCCAGGGCTGGCGGAGAGGAGGTGATAAGGGGGTTCTTCATGTTTCTTTTGTGCTTGGGCGCTGTGTTTTGTGTGGGTTGATGTTTATGTTTGAGCAGGAGTTTGTTTCGGTGGAGTTGGACGCCAGAATTGCGATGTGATGATGATTGTGACAAGTTCCACCTAGGCTTGATACAGCGAATACAAGATGTGTCAATCTTCAGATGCTGCCCGCTTCCTGCCCGGACCGGTTGTGTCTCTTGGAAATGCTAGCGGGCCCAAGGATTGATCGAGTCTTTGCGAGCAAGTTGAGGCGTCGACTCGATTACGGTGGCTCAACCAAAGCTGATGTCGACAACGATGTGGTTGTGTGGGCTTGGCACGGCTTGGTTTCCTCGACAACCCCCATGTTGAACAAATGATTGGGATAATTCAGGGAGAAGAGGCCGAAGATACATATATCTAGGTACGCACCCGATATTATTATTTTATCCCAACATCAGCAGTGATCTCAACCAAAATTCTTACCGAGATTCGAAGATATTGATGTTTGAGAAGCTGTAAGTATTTAGGAGGTGGAAGACGGCAATGGTCAAGACTCAAAGGGGTGATTGTTTTTTGGGGGGTTTCAAGGAAGCAGACCCACAAACCTTGCAGAAATTTAAAAGCAGCGCGATGCCCTCGCCCAAGTCTATACCGTACCTGCTACCAACAAAAATTCCCGGACCAACCACAGCATCTGGAGGTGTTTCCCTCCAACGGCACTCGGAAGACTGCCACAAACATCAACATCGCATCAGCCACGGCTCTGCAGGCTGTCCCTCCATGACGAGGGTCTCATGAGGACCTTCGACCTCCCACTATTTCAAACCCTTGAGACAGCTCGGCAGGGCTGGTGAGAGAGACCAGCTGATCAACCAACCCTAGTCTCCAAGGACCTGTGAGAGGTGCCCGGTCACGTCAGCATGACCAGCTAGCGCCTCGGCCCAGATCAATTGACGCACCATGGGCACATAAAGCACGACAAGGAAGCCCATCGTGTGCGCTGGCGAAGCAGCTCTCGGTCCAACGTTTACATGGTGCAGGAGACGAAGACGAGTGTCGTCCGAGGAAGACGCGATCACCTCAAGACCAGGCGGTTTCCGCCCCTATCAGATGCAGAACAACCAACTCTTCCTGACAGACCTTGGTCGGTTGACCTCGGAGCGGGAACCCCAGACCGCAGACCCCCGAGAAATGTCGGACCAAGGAACGATCCAACATTGACGTGAGTGGCGCACGCAATCCCGCCAACAGTTCAGTCGCATCCAGCCGCAAGCCGGGGACTGGGTCATGTCTTCCCCCCTCGCCCCAAGCAGCTTGACAAGCTCACAGACTCAAGACTGAACCCGCCGTGGCAGCTCCAACTTCCGATGTCTCGAGCCATGGGGCCGCCTCCCACTCCGCCGGGTAGCCTCACTCCTATCCTCGTCATCGGGAATATCCGGCGCGCTGCCCGCCACGAAGATGACCAAGACATGCCCATCTGGCCTTTTTTTCTCACTCTTCTTTTGCTCCGCATGAGATCTCGTCTGTCACACCGCACCGACGACACGAGCATCCCCTCCCCCCCCACCCATCTGCATGTCTAGCATGACGGCAGCCAGAGCGAGCGCCTAGCAGCTACTGTCACGCCTCGATCTAGTCGCACAGATCTCCCTTCATCCCAGCTTGACTCACCGCGCGCCGCCGCCAAAATATGCCGGGAGGTACTACCTGCTTTTCCCAGTTCCCGCTCCCCCGACGGGAGCGCGCCCATGTCCTGCCAGGAGAGACGCGAGCGCCGCCGCCACCGCCCCGAGGTCTCATTTCTGGATGGTGAACTGAACCCCCGGGGGGGGGGCGCGGGGAGGAGGCGAGACCAGACCACCGCATAGCTATGTGGACAAAATCATCCTAGGTGGTAGCTGCTGCTGCTGCTGTCTCGCAAAGCGCCGCTCCGAGACATGCTGGCTGGCTGGCAGCGGCAATTTGTCCAGCACACACAGACACACAGACGCATCGCAAGCAGAGAAACAAGGGGCGGGAAACCGTCGTCGTCGTCGGTGCCGAACGTGGCTGATCTTGATCCGGAGGATGCGTCCACCACGCCTTCGGTCTCGTTTCATCCAAATCTTTTTTTCTTCAGTAGAGATGGTGGGATGGGACGGACGATGCAGCATTGACCTGCTAACCAAGGCGGGTCGGTAGGTAGATAGTTACCTAGATCAACTGCGGCGCCCTCCCCCCTTCTTGACCGCTTCTTTTGTACCTACCATAGTACGCCTCCCAATCTATTCGGTGTCGCAGAGACCTTCTCGTCGTGCATGGAAGTTACCGACAGCCAGCCAGCCAGCCAGCCAGCGTCCTCGGCAACCTGAACAAACGAGAAAACAAGCAGCCCGAGAACGGACAAAACAGAAGTCCATTCCACCCTGGCCTCTCCTTCCAGTTGATCGCGCGGACAGGGCTTCGTATGTGCGACGTAGCGTTGCCTTCTCTCCCCCTCTCGCCTCCATTGTTGCATAGGTAGGCATGCTGCCGAATCCGAGATCGCCCCCCGCGCGGCTACACGGACGAGTTGTCAAGGGAACAGTGACGCCGTATAGCAGCAGCCGTACAGCAACCATTGTCTTGTCTCTCGTTCGTGAGGGGGGCGGGAGACAAAAGTGTCAAAGCCATCAAGAGATGGGGGTTTCGGAAATCAGGGGTAAAGAGGTAAACGACCTGCCCTTTTGGGACGGGGTTGTCTATAAACTGCCCGCTGTCGGTACCACCTGAAGTTCCGGGTTGTTGTTGCTCTGGCTCGTATGTACCAAGTTGGATTTCCCCTTCACCCCCGCTCATCGAGCACCGTCCATGGCCGAGGACTGGAGCATGCTGGCGAACAGGGGAAAGGGACAAGGCGTTGCTTGCTTGCCAGTGGCATTTTGTACACGGAAAGGGAGGAGGAAGAGGAAAAAGGCATAGACATTCTGGACACCCAGTTGGGGATCAAAGTAGGTCAGGCAAATACCTACAGATTTTACAGGAGCTTCAGGTCTGCACATACCGGATCTTTCCCCAGTCCCTACAGAGTCTGCTCCAGCGCAGGTATATCCATCCAGCCATGCAGGTACATCTCTGGGTCGATGTAGTGGAAACTTGGAACTTTCAGCGCAATATCACCAGACAGCATGCTAGGTAGCAAGGCATAACTTGTGCCCAAAAGACAACACATGTGGCCCCCCACCCTGCGTGCCTTGCCTTGCGGCCCCCATCTACCTATCTACCTTGCATGGATACTGTGTTGGTATGTACCTGTGACCTGCACTAGACTTTACCATATAGACCTTTCCCGCCTGCCGTCATGTCATCTAGTCATTGTCATCCAGCCTTGAAGCTTCAACGCAGCTCAGCAGCATGACAGATGTCAACTGCGCGCCACATATCAGACCAGACATTGAAAAGGGACGCGCAAAATGGTTGCGCTCGCCTCCCACCAGACCTTTGATACCGTCTTTGCGCATGTGTCGGATCCCAGTTGCCCCCATCATCTACCTTGGAGACTGAACCGGGCTGGGAATAGGACAGCAGCTCCCATGAAAGAGACTGGGGCTATAGAAACTTGGACACAACGTGGATGACATTGCAGGGACAACGCCACTACGAAAATGTCCTTACGCAAACATCACACTGGCTAGGTGCCCCGTCCGTCCAGACAGACAGATTGGCACGGGGCTGGCAAACAGCATCCCACGTTCTCGTCGAAATGCAGTTTGCGTTTCCTCCAGTCCCTGTCACCTGGCCCGTTGCCATGGCCGTGGTCGTGAATCTAGTCTGGCACTACCGCAACCTAATTATTCCTCGGCGAAGGGGGGTGGGGGTGAAGAATTGGGTTCCTGCCGTGCTTTGCGAGGTTTACAGACTTGAGAAAAGGCGCATACGTCCAAGGTATGTATTCCTCCTTCCAACCATCGGCCTCGACGTGATCACGTGTTGGCCCTCCGGGGGGGGGGGGGTCAAACGGTTTGCCACGATGGAGAGAGAATGTGAACCGGGGATCCCAAGCTCAGAGCCAGCCAGTCAATCAGTCGGAACTCAAAGGTCCCTCCTGCCCTTGATGGCTTCGAGTATCTCGTCGCCGTCATCCCCACCCGCCCTCGAGCCGCCCACCAAAAGTGTGCATCAGGTGGGACTTGGCCATTCTCGTAGTACCTATCCATGTCATGCCATGCCATGCCAGTAGGTGCATGTATCCAATCCAGCGGAGGAGCATGGCGCTGCTCAAGGTGTCAAATCCACTTGTCGAGTATACCTACCTTGGTACACATAGGTACCCGCTTGCGTCGAAGTAGTCTGCAGCCGTAGGCGTAGCTAGCTGTCCATTTGAGATGTGATCATCATCCGCTGTAGGAGGCGGCAGACACCGGATGATGGGTTCGGGCGAGGGGCAACGACGTACGAATGATGTATACCTCCTGTACTCTTGATTAGGCGCTGATATTGAGGCCATCTTTATCGCCACTTGGCTGGCGAGGGTTGTCAACGGACGGATCCTCGACTCGACAAGAGCGACAGCCTGACAGGCCACGCGCCTCAGCATTAGGTGCTGTCCCCAGAAAGGCCTCGCAGGCGCCGAAGCAAAAGTTCAAGCCAAAAGAGTTCAATTCTATGCCCTGCGTCCGCGGATGACAAGACAACATCGTCCCGTCCCTTCATGATCGTAACTCGGTGCTCTACCAAAAACCAAAAACGCCATCACACCATCTCCCCCGAAACACACCGCTTAACCGCTATATGTACACGCTGTTTATATCCACAGCCCAACACCACCTTGCCGACTTGAACGCCAACTATTTTGGACTCCTCGGGAAACAACAAAAGAACAAAAGTCTTGACCGTCTCGCCATGCCATAAAAAGCATATCCTATCGTCCCAGCGCCCCATTCTTCCGTTCTCTAACAAGTACAAGCCCGCATTACTCGCTGCTCCAGCATGGTTCAATATACAGAAAAAAGAAAAAAAGGCGTTACTCGTAAAGGTTGATAATACACACAACGAAACGTCTCCAAGCGGGAATCGCCTGGAGTGGATCAAGCGATGGTCAAGGCCGTGCTAGTGGTCGTCCACAAGAGATGGGAATACGTGGTCGCTAACCACGGAACTTTGCGTGTAGAAAGGGCGCCCTGCCGCTGCGGTAAGCTTGGAAGTGGGCGGGTTCGTCGTGTTCTTCTTAGACACTCTCTCGGCTCATAGTCTCGTGGCCTCTCTTCAGGCTCCTTCGACGGGATACGTGTGCGTCTCGATTGTCGGCGTCAAGACTCAGGGCTCTATCGTGTCCACTTCTAGGACTCTCGGACCACCCCATCACATCGGCTTCGACCTTGGCATTGGCCATCATGGTAGGAAGCTTCCGCCGTCGCGCGTTGATGAACCAGTTCGAGACTTGGTCTGAAAGACGTGACATTAGCAACTCGACTTGGGAAACGTGGCCGAACGGTTTGCTTACTCAACTGCAAGCCCGTCTGGCGCATCATCCACTGCTTCTCCTCCTCGCTGGGGTAGGCGTGTGATGTGTGGCTCTGTAGCCAGTTGAAGAGAAAGTCGGTCGTCTCCTTGGGAAGGTTCCCTCTCCTCTTCCTCGGCTTCCTGTCCAACCCGTCATCCCGGTACGAGCCGCAGCCCCCGTGTGAGAGAGGTCTTCCATCGTAGCCCTGACCCGCACCCAGAGGCAGTGGCTGCTGGCCTTGCGGACCGTAGTGGTAGGCCTCGTACCGATGAAACGATGTGCCCCCCCGCGGCGGGTCCAGCGGCGACCGTCCTTGGTGTTCTCCTATCTCGGGCAGTCGGGGGAGCGTCACGCCGCCGCCGGCATCGCCCCACGGACCGACGGGAGACCTCTGCTGCGAGGGAAACGGTCCAGAGTGCGTTTCTTGGGGCCGCCTCTCCGTCGAAAGCCCCGGCAAGTACTTCGGCGACCACCTCGCGGCGCTCCCACCCGCCTGGGACTCATCCAACGACGGCTCTCTCCGCGGCATCGAGTAGTGCGAGTACGACCTAGGAACTCGACTGTCACGCTGTTCTCCACCGTCCCCATACGACAACCTCCTGCGCTTAGCCTGGATCGGCGAATGCGTGTAGTCAGAGGCCGGGTGGGCGGCCCTCGCGACTTCTCCTCCAGGCGAAGACATCGCAGAGGGGATCGATGGCCGAGAGTCTTGAGGCGCGTTCCGCAGTCGGTCGAAGTCGGGAACGAGTTCACGGAGTGGAGGAAGAGTGGTCCCTCGAGGATTGCTGCTCCCGCTGGGAGGGAGGTTCGCCTTGCTGTAGCCCATCGTCCTCTCGGATGCGGTTTGATATCTCTCGTGGCCGCTCGATGGTTCCAAAGGATCGAATCTTTCAAACCCACCCCAGCTCCGTGACGAGGGAGGGCCGTTGGTCCGGAAGCGAGGGTTCCCCGAGCCTGGCGAGTTGGGGGTAGTCGGCTCGCTTTGGTTCCCGCGCGACATATAGTTGTCCTGAGCCGGTGGCCAGTGGGCATGGTTCGTGGCGTCGGGGAGGTTGGATGATGCCATGGGTCAAGGGAAGGAAGAAGGCGGGATCGGGCAAGAGGCACAGCGACAACGACATGTGGTGACTCTCGAGAATGGGTGCCGAATCTTCTGTCGTGATGGCGGCTCCTTCCAGGGGCGAGTCCTTTTTCAGATTTGTCGGCTCGGTGGGCGGTGGTGGGAGTCGTTGTCAAGGTGTTCCTGCCTTGTGGGAGAATCGTAGGGGTGTCGGCGAGAGAAGAAGTGCCAAAGTCAAGGAGCGACGAAAAACGAAGGCCAAGCGAGGGACGGGGGGATGATCAAGAGAGCGTCGAGAGGGAAAATCCGGGCGGGTAGAGATGTCGGGCAGAGAAGGATCCGAAGGCGGCGACTGGACTGAACTGCTTGTTTTCTTCCTGTTGGATGACAAGGACAGGCGTTCCGAGGGTCCACGGGGGCGCCGACGGCTGCTGGTCGTCGAGGTGGGATGATGAGAAGAGATGATCCAAGGCGGTCGAGTCGAGTCGAGTCGAGTCGAGCCGAGTATTTGCAGCTTCCAGCTTGGCTATTTTAGATCTGATTTGTTCACCTAATGGTTGTCGGTCGAGCAGGCACGCGGGCCCAAACATGCGGGCAGGCGACTGCTGATGTACAGTTGTACGTTGGGCAGGAGAGAAAGCCTTGAGCAGGAACGAACCTTGAGAAAGAGGCTCAAAGCACCAACTGTGTGCTATATCAGTGGTGAGCTGCCACAAGACAGTATGGGTGTCCAGGGAAGGACCGGGGGGGGGGGGTGTCCTGATGTTTTAAAGAAGGAGCCCAGCACATCCATGGCCGGGGTAAGGGTGCTGGATGTTAGGTGGGGGAGGGGGGGGGCGCCCGCGGGTTCTAGTCCTCGGCGTACTGTACGGATACCCATTCTGCCTTCAGGATTCACTGTTCACAGGCCTGACGATATTATACCTAGGTATCCTACCCAGGGGAGCTCAATGACCGGACGCAGTGCCGTGTACATGCGAAGTACTGTGTGTACACCGGCTGCAGGCCTGACATGGCTAGCATCCATGTATCTGCCTCTTGCCTCTTGACTTTGGATGGAAGTGTGGCATTGCCCCAAGCCGCTCATCGAAGGCCGTCGAACAATGTACGCATACGTAGATAAGTCGGTCCCGAAGTCATCCTTTGCAGTCATAGGTTCTCATCCGACGTGTCCGCTGCTGGGGCGAGGCGAGCGGCCTTTGTCACTTGTTCGGGAATGGAGACACCGCCATAGCGAAAGGTGGTACTGCCACCGGCGTTGATGTCGACCCGGGCAGTGACTGGTGCCCCAGGCGAGAGGGTGCTGATGTGTATGAATACGCAGTACTGCCCGTGTAAGTACAGGAAAAAGATGGTATGACGGGGGACGGGGCACGCCGAGGATGGACAGCGCCGAGGAACACGCCCATGCTGCCAAGGGCAGGGCCGCTGGCACGAGTCTCCAACTACCCATGTAGAGTAGCCCCCGAGGCCCACATTAAAAAAAAAGGTCGCAAAAGTCTGATAAAATTGCCCGATGGGCGAGGAAAGATTGGTGCAGGCCAGGCCCCTGCCACCGCATGCACACCACAGCAGCAGGCCTGCTGCGTACACGCCCATCTTGTCAGTGCGGGGCACCGTGCAGAGAAGTGCACAAGACGAGTCCCGATTGCCCCAGTGAGTCCACTCCTCTCCAGAGTCACACTCCCAGCAGACTCGAGCTCTCTCGCCCACTTTTCTTGGGGCAATGGAACCAGGACCAGGACCAGGACAAGGGCCAGCGGACGTGGCCTCTTTTGCCATGGCCCATGAACCATGAAACCCGGGAGGAGGAGAATGGTCCCGACGAGCCTCGCGAGCCACCCCGTTCGGGCCACGGCGGGGACGCTGTGACGGCGACGACGGCGACCTTTTACTGTCTGGGTGTTTACTAGCGAGCACGCAACGCAAACCGCCATGTCGGCAGAGAAGCCCGCAGAGAAGCCCGCAGTCTCAGGACACAAGGCAGGGGACTACTGCGTAGGGGACGCCAAACATGTGAGCGAACGCCACAGCTACCTCGCCTTTTGGCCCTGTCCACGCCCTGCCAACGTCATGTCGCTGACCTCGCGCCGGAGCCTGGAGCCGTGCCGAGAAGTCAGGGATGGTCGAAGAGGCCATGTTTTGTTGGAGACTGTGGAAAGGAGGGGTTCAGAGATCAGACAGGCCGATGACCGATGATAGAATGGGCGTTATCTGATCTTCGAGATCCAAACCCAACCTGCCCTGCTTCTAGAACCGTGTGTGGGCGAATTTCGTCAGTGATATACATACGCTGCTGGACGCTGAGCCAAAATTCTTCGGCCCCCCTCGACCCTTTGTCCCCAAACATCACCCCCGCAGCACTGGGAGGAGGCGCGATGGCGCTAGCGATCTCTGCAGACCTGAACTTGCTTTTTTTTCTTCTTCTTGATCGGTCACTAGAAGGGGAATTTCGCCATCCTGACATGCCAATGCTGTCAGTCCTGCATTCTGCATCCTAGTCCCCCCCCAGTCAGCCAAAATCCCATGCCTCAACCTCCACATGACGCCTCGTTTTAGCAGCGGGAAGCGAGCCATGGATGGGTATCATGATTCTCCCCCCATCTTTCTTTTTCCTTGGGGCCCTGGACGACCCAGATTACCCGGCGGGCCATGGCCACGTCAGTCGCGGCCGGGACGTCGGTCGAGCACTCAGCAGCACTCGACGGTTCAGGCGGTGCAATGCGTGCGATGCGGTGGGCGGACGGTTCCGTGCCGTCCGTTCCTGGGACTGGGACTGGGACGGGGACGTCCTTGCCCAGGCAGGCTCGGGGCTGACAGCCTCGAGCCGCCAGCTTTGCTCGTTGCGTCGTGCCCCGAGATGTCGGAGCCGATGGCGGGAAGTGGACATTATTCCCGGGACCAGCGACCCCCGACCAACCAACCAGCCGACCCAAGGCCAGCAGCTGGGTAGCTGTCCAACGACGCTGGCAGGCTTGGGTCTTGGTCTTGTGACCTCGACGACAATAAGGTTATGTACAGTGTACGGCGCCGGTGCACGAGGGATCGCCGACTCGGGACTGGCTGGATTTCTGCAGCCTCTCGCCAGTCCGTCCACTCAACAGGCGTTGATGGCGCGGACCGGGAGGCAGGTCGCCAACGGGAGCCATTCGGCGACGAGGCCGGACAGTGGACACAGCAGCAGCGCACACGGCGGGTGAGCAGCCCCCGATGTGATGGAACCGGCAGGCAGACAGACCTATCCGAGCCCTGGCCCAGACCTCGACTTGCTTTTGCTGGCACTTGGGTACTGGAAGGAGGGCATCACCGCTGCTGCAAGACACTGCTAAAAGTTGGCCGCTGGCAGCAGATGGTGATGACTGGTCACGCGCATGGCCCGGATCTGGACTGGATCTCATCATCCTGGTGCAGCTCGGCGCGCTAACGCCATGTGCCGAGCCGTTTGACACTGGACCCCAAGGGCAGAACAAGAAAGCCACGAAATTTGAAATTGAAATTGAAATTGAAATTCAGTCTGAGTGACCTGAGACGGACGGCGGCCGCGGCAGCCAGCGGCTGTATTTTTTCCCGGACCGTGCGCGCTTCTATCCTGACGTCGCTGTGTCACCCCAGTTCGAAACTGCTTTTGCCTTTTTTAACTCAGCTTCATCTTCATGTTGGGGCCATTCGTAGGCCACCGACTGACGTTGAGGCAGCGCAACCGTTGCACCCAAGCACCCCAAGGAAACACGGGTACTCTACGAGCTGCCTTAGTTTCAACATCTGCCCTCCCCGACCTTTCCACTTTTCCCAGCTCCAACTCCCAACATAGCATCAGAGAAGAAGCGTCGAGCTGCCGCACCAATCAGCACCGCCCAGGCTCCGAGGCGGCGAACCCAAATGTGTCGGGAAGGTCTCCGTGCCCGTTTGGCAGGCAGGCTCAGACCCCCCGCGCCCGAGGGTATTGATTGCACAATTGCAGCAGCCGTCTGGCCTTGGCTGATACTGTGGCCAGCGACCCCCTCCCCCCCCCCCCCCCAACCCAAGAAGAAAGAGGACAGAGAGAGCGGGATGGGAAGGAGCGCGGCGGCCCTGATACGAAGATGGATGCCCGTCCTGCCGTGACACCGGGCCGGTGCGTTTGCACCTGCCGGATTTCAGCGTCGACGACGGGGTTCAAGGTTCATGACTTCACGGCTTACGGTTCACAGGGAGGACGGACGGGGGGGCGGAGGGGACGCGACGAGACTACGGCGGCTTCAGCTGCCGCGGCGTCCCGCGGGTCAAGGTGCTTTCACACACACATGGACCCCCCTTCCCTCGTCGGGGGCTCGGAACTCTCTCGTCGCGGTGCCTCACCGGGCGGGGAAGGCGGTCAAAGTCGAGAGAGGTTCCCGCCTGTCTGACCTGTGGTGTGTTCAGGCCCTCGTCGGGAGGCAAGACGCGGGGCGGGCATGCTGCTTCCAGGGTCCCTCCTGGGGGGATCCGCGGATGCGAAGGGATCGTCTCTGCTGCTCTCCCGTGCCACCCGTTGACGACGAGGGGCGGCGTGGGGAGGCTTGACAAGTCGCCGGGACCGCCCTCCCTCCCTCCGTTGCGTACAGAGTGTGCGTACAGCATCCCATCCCATCCCTCTGCTCCTTGCCACGGGGGTCGCCATTGCGTCGGCGCAGCTTGTGTCAAACCCGGGGCGACCCAAGGATGAAAGAGAATCCGGATGTCTGTCCAGTGCTGGTTGACACGCACAAACACACCGCTGCTCTGGCGAAACGCGCCGCATCACATGAGTCAATATTGGGCTGAGACACTCGACACACTCGAGCTGGCCGGAACATTGTTCGCTCTGCCTTCCAAACAGCGCCTCGAAGACTGCCGCAAAGAGTAACTCGGAGTCTGGGAAGCGGGACGAGGGAGCGAGGGGACTGGGGGGATGTGGCCGCCGCCGCCGGCAACGCGGTGCGCTAACCCGTTCCTGGACCGCCTTCCTGGACTAGATCATGACCGTCCCCGGGACCATTATCTGTCGGTAGCCCCCCCTCTGTGCGACGTCTCGGTGCACCGGCTGATCGAGATGCTGCTCTCGCCATGTCTTGTCTGTAAGGCGGTGAGGGATCTCGGTCGTCACCAAGCGCGCCCGCCCGTCCCCCCGTCGCCCTCCTGTCCAACGAGCCTTGAGTCCTGGGCAGTCTTGACACCACCCAGCCCCATGGATTCGTTCGTCGAACCGATAATAAAAAAAGGTCTATATGAGTCTGCCGGGCCGCTCCACAGCGCCCCGTCGTGTGCCCGGCGACGTGACGTGACGTGACACGGCGAGAAATCTACAAGCTCACGTCGTATGGTAGGCGCCGGGCGGGGAAAGGTCGAGTGACACGACCTACCGTGATTGATCAGTCGCCAACAAACCATGGCCACCACCAGCTCCAAACCTTCTCAACGAGCAGCAAGCCGGGTGGAGTTGGTGAGCCGTCTGTCAGATCCAGGGACAGTGGCGGGACAAGAGATCTAGCATTCGTCCACTCACACATCGGGACACCGCTGATACACGCATATTCCGCCCTGCCCATCACGACCTCCTTTCCTACCAGAGATGCCAACACATACATGCTGCCAGATCATCGCCGTCGCCGCGCATAGAGACGACCACGCTACCTACCGGCTGCATGGACGGCTAGCCAAACAGTCGAGCACACTTGACAAGAGGCTTGCAGGAAATATACAAATGTCTTTGCTCACGTCTCCCAATCTTACGAAAGCGGTTCCCGCCTAGTATGCCTACCACTCTGTACACGGTAGTGAGAGGATGGCGCCGGATAGCGTACTGGATCGGGCAAGTCACCCATGACGACAAGCGGCTTGTTCGAGGCTGGGCGGCAAGGGGCGGGAATCTCCGAAAGCATCTGCTGGGGAGCAAAGCATGAATAAGGCGGAGATGGAAACTACAATCTAGCCCAGCCCGGCAAGGAGCAAACAGACTTGCACGTGCTATAGCCTCTTGGCTAGGCATCGCCAACAAGCAACAAGGGACATGGTTCGCCAACCACCTGAGCTGCCAGAGAGCAAGGATCGGCTCAAGCCCTCTTTTCGTCGTCGTCGGCAATCTTGACTACTGCACCTGGGACGGGAGAGCGTTGTTTGCATCCTCCCCCCTCCCTCGCTTCCGCTCCGCGTTGCGTTGACGTGCTTGCACGCCTCCCAGCGCCTTGCAGGTTCTGCGACACAAGGAAATCTGGAGAGCTGCAGGTTCTTCGTATTTGGGGTTGGGCGAGGTGACCTTTGTTTCTCACGACCGACGACCAAGACACCCTGGTCCCAGCAAGAGATCCTCTCTCTCTCTCTCTCTCTTTCTATCTCGGGGCCACTGGCTGACTGATGAATGCACGGCCCGTCGCCGATATTAAATGGCCTCCTCTCCTGCTGTGATACGCATCAAGCTACCTGACCAACACGAGAAGTCGGTGATCTTGCTGGGTGGTTGATGGGGTGTCTTTTGTTTCAATATGACCGCCCGGTCCCGGCCACCCCAGACAGGTGCGACTTGATACCTTACCTAGGTAGCTGCGTTCCTATCCGGGCAGCCGCCCTTTGCGGGAAGTCGAGGACTTTGATGGCGGCAGCACGGGGCTCAAGACCGCCGCCGACGCCACTTTTTCTGCTCGTCGCTACTTCGGGACGAAGACGTACCTCTCTTGTAAGGACAGCGGAAGAGCCCATTTGTTGGTTGATCGGTCTGCTGTTGATCATTCATCGTGTAGGTTACGCAGCTAGGGTTCAGATCTGTGTGTCTGTCTGTCTGCCCATCGCCAATCTTTCTTTAGCCCCCCGTGCCAGCAACGAACCGCGGGTCGTGTTTGAATTCTGGAAAACGGCTCCGGCCAAGCTTCAAACGACGACAAGGGCCATCGGGAGGTGGTGGCGTGTTTGTCAGTTGGGCACGCCATCGACGATGATGACTGGGGCGCCACGAGCGCGCAGAGGGCGCCTCCCGCCAATTCCGACCGGATATGAGCGTTGCCGACGGGGGTAAGGTGAGGTATGAGGCTATTCCGAAACGACACGCTTGTTTCTCTGGCGGGCTAGCAGATCGGGGTGCACCACGTGCAAGCGTGGTGTTGGCGGTTTTCTTGAGTTGGGGGGGGGGCCTCGGTGTTTCACACCCCGCAGAGAGAAGGATGCTCTCCATGCCTTGTTGCTGACTGTTGTCAGGACGACTTGGGAGAGGGTGAGGTTGTCACCCACATTCTGAGTCGATCTCCACAAGAGTCCACACATGTCACGATTGACCAGCGGAGGAGGAGGAGCTGGGAAAAGAGGAGTCGAGTGCCGTGTCTCCCACCGACCCATGGGACTCCACTCCCAGCCCAGATCCCCACAAACACTGGACAGGCAAATCCCGGTGCAGGGGGGTCGCATTATTCGCGACAATTTCTGGAATGGGGAAGAGTGGAACGGCCGCGACCGAGGACGCGGACGGTTTGGTACCTACTGCTATAGGAGAGCGTCATTGTTTGGTACCGCGGACGGAGACGGTGCCAACTGGGCAGCTGCTGGGCGCCGCTATACTACCTACTGGAGGTGAGCTGATTGCTGTGTAGGATTTGGGGCGTCGGGACTGAGGCTGGGATTTGAGGATTGAAGGTTGCCCAGAAGAGGAAAAAGGCGATGCTTCGAAAGGTTCCATCATGCGTGGAAAACGGAATAATCATGGTCCAACCAAACGGGAAGCCCGACGACCCTGACCAGACAATGGATGGCAGCGGCGGCGGTTTGTCAAGGCATAAATGGAAGAGGAAGGGGAAGAGAAAATGGAAAATGGAAAATGGAAATGGAAATGGAAATGGGAAGCTGGACGTCGGGTACGGTACGGTACGGACCTCCCTTCCCCTCAACCCCTCCACTGCAACGCTAGGGCCAGGGGTCTCACTCGAACAATTGAACGACGAGTCAACTCTCTCCCGTCCATCTCCATCAAATTCATGCCGCCCGCAGCGGGAAAAAACCACGAAAGAGCGACAAAAAAGAACCCCAAACCCGTAAACGGCAGAGCCCGCCCGGTCGGGATTCGTGGGAAAATCTCCTGTCGACGACGACGTAAGTGCCCGCGTCCCAGAGATCCCCGACACATGCCATGATGCCAGCAACACACACGGGAGCGGAAAGCCGTTTCTCATTCGCCTTTTTTTAGGGGCCGGGGGGGGGGCGTGTAGACTTTTGTGCACTAGAGATCATCGTCTCTGTACGGGACCTTGGCGACGTGCTCCGACCTATATGTGGAAAATCTGATGCTTCTCTCGTGCTCGTCCCCCCTTCGAGTTGCTACAGCGCACGCACAGGAACCATCTTTTTTTATCCTTCAGAGAGAAACAGAGAAGAGAGGTATGACATGACAAATCCCAACAGATATTGTATCACGAGGAGGGGCGGGAAACAAACTCTCGACGCAAGTGTTTTGTTGTTTGCTTGGAGGTCAACTTTCTCTCTCCGGTCCTGTCATGGCTACGCCTCTCCCAGCACACGGGAATGAAACGCTCTCATCCGGGGGAATAATGCATTGCTTTTACTCACAACCAGCTGGCAGCGTACCTTGGGATTCAGGTGGCGGCACACTCGCTTAATCTCCATTCCGTTCGGAGGTATTTCGTCAGACGGGTACAGCAGATCTGGGAAACCATTTCGTCGTCGGTGGATGGTTGGGGACAGCGGGTTCCAACATCATCACACGCACACACGCCTGGGATAGGCACCGTCCACAAGGGAACCAGTTGTTTTCGACTCCATACCGGCGGTAATTACCTGTATTTCCTGCATCGGCATCTGAGAGGATCCAACTGACATCTGAACAAGACACCACACGCCCATCCATCGCATCCCACCCCGTCACATTGGCACATCATGCAATAACTATCTGCCTCCTTCACAGTATAATTCCCCAGCCGTACCTGCGGCTACTGCCAGGGCTCTGCAATATTAGGCGGTATATGTCGGCGGCGGTGGCGGTGGCAGCGGACAAGAGACAACACTACCACCACAATCCACCTGTCACGACATGACATGACATCTCGTCCCGCACACACCCACCGGAAAGGAGACGTTGTATGCGAGACGAGCCAGATCCGGTCGGGACGACATACAGGCGGACAGCTTGGGCCAGGGACGGAATGGGGCAGCCACGGCGGTTGGGGGTAAAGGTGTCTGCTGCCGCTGCCCTCCTCTGTCCCAGTTGGGTTCCTGGGCCTGAACTGTCCACCGTCAGCGGTGGTGAGTCCACTCCTGCCCCCCCCCCCCCAGACTGATACACCCGCTCGTAGATGGATAGTTACGCCTAAAGGTATCGGAGATTATGGTCTCCAGGAAGAGCACATTTCCCGGTGCTGTCTCTGTTGCTCCCGGATGGCCAGTCATCATCATCAGATGCTGCTGTGACGTGGACAAGGAAGCTAGGTTAGTACTACTGTCAAGCTACACTAAAGCTGGTATGCTTAGGCTCGTGAAGAAGTACCTGGCAAGGGAAGGGGGAGACTACCACCCCCCGTTGGCATGCTTGTCTACAGCGGATTGCTTGACATGATGGTCAAGTGGCAACAGAGAGACGTTGGAAGAAAGCTACGGCGACAATATGCGATCTGTGACAGCTGTCTTCCAGCTTTCCAAAGTCGGAAGAAGAGGCCAGGTAGTAGTAGGGAGTAGTCCTCCGCCACCGTCGTCACGGCCAGCCGCGCCGTCTATCCCGCGGGCCGACGACGAGGAAAACACAGCAGGAGGGAGGGTAAATAGGCCTACACTGCGCTGGTGTGTGTGAAAAGCCAGGGGCTGTCATCATCATCATCAGCGGAAGTGGTGGCAACATGTCAAAGATTGACAACCGGGAATATATCCCCCCCATCCATCCCTGTACGGCGGTGTGTGGTGTGGTTGTAATGGACGGATGGAGCAGGCGGCGGGCATGTATAGTTCGCAACAGCAGCGGCCGTCACCGTCACCGCCGCCGTTACGCGTCTCTCGCCTCCGCTTTCTGCCCATGCTAGTGCTGCTCATCGGTCTCGGCCATATATAACCTACGGCCAGGGCACACAAAAGGATGGTGTAGGTCGGCGGTGGCCATAGTGGGTGTCGCACGGTAGACAGGGGTGTCTCCCCCCTCCCCTTCCGCCGCGGGACTGGGGACGCACGAGATGGCTCCCCCGCTCGTCCTTTTTTCTCGCTTGTTTCTCGATGAATGTGTTTTGTGTCCCCTTTCAAGAGGTGGCCTCCGGGGCCGTTGGTGCGTGGAACAAGGGAGAATATGTGTACGACGGAGGGGAGGAAGGCTGAGCCCGTATTGCGGCCAGGGAATTTGATCCGTCTCTGGGAGGGGGGGTCGGTGCCGGGACCGAGGAGGCGGACGACGGGAGAAGGGCTGGGGTCCCGTCACGTCACGTTTCCTTTGTTACGCCGGCGACGTGCTACGGCAGGGCACGGCGTAACTGCACTGTCTGGGTGCCTGGTGGGAGCTTGGGCGGCGGTAAGCAAGTACGGGACTAGGTGTTTTTCCTTCTTGCCGTACAGTGCACCTGACCGGAATGACATGTCGTAGGCTTCAAGTGGCGACGAAGGTCGGGAGGGCGTTGGATTCCTGCTACTGCGCGATGCGAGTAGCACGGCAGCGATCTGCAGACGAACAGGATACTGTGTCTTGCTTCGAGTCAAAGATCCAAGATGGCGCCGCCGCCAGCCACGGCCGTCTCCCTCTCCGCCTGTCAGTTGGGCCCAGAGAGGCGGGGGTGATGCAGAGTGCTGCTGCTGCTACCGCTGTCACACACCACGGATGTTGGCGGTCCCTGCCGCGCCGTACGTTCACAGGACTGACGAGAATGACAGCGGTACTCATCCTCGGGAGTGGAGGAAGATGCACGGCGGACTAGTGCGCAGCTAGCTGTGAGCTCGAGGTGGTCAGCGTCTGGACAATGCGTGCAAGGGCGTCGTCCTCGGTGAGGCAAAGTATGAGGGAGGCAGGAGAGGCTGACGTCGCCCCTCCCCCAGAGTACGGGGCCATCGAGACGGAGGGGAAGGCGTCCTATCCAGTATCGGCGGCTCTTTGTGCAGGCCTTGGCTGGCGGCGATGGCGAACCCGGATTCGAGCTGGATCAGCATGGGGTCGTCGAGTGCCGTTCCCCGGCATAGAGGAATTAGCCTACTGGGGCGCATCTGTGCTGGATGCGGCGGTTTCGCGGGAAATATGGTAGCCGAGACGCTGCTTGCTTGACAGGCCGTCCACATCTCTCAGCCCGTCCGCTCGACTTTGCAAGCGGCATGGCGAGCTAAGCTCTAGTCGGCGCCGGTGCAGCATCCCGCGGCCGGAAGGACCAGCGTTGTCGCGCCTACGGAGATGTCCGCCAAGCCTAGGGCCTCCGCCGTCTGCTGCCGTCGGGCTCCCGTTGCTGGCGGCGCCGCGGCGTTGAGCGGGTGATGGCGGACACGTCGATGCGGTTCAGCAGATGAGGCCACGACGGCGGGCGAGATTGTATCCGTGTGTGCCTTTTGGACCGGACTGGTGCGCGTATGCATTCGCGACGGTGCTGTATCAGCGATATATTGGTAACAAGTCAAACACATGGGGGGTGGCCCCTGGCGTGTTTGGGCTCCCGCGGCGATCAGTACTGGGCGCTATTTTGGTGACCCTCTCCCCGTGTTTCCACACAGTGCTGTCTGCCCCGGACATATCGCTGAGAGGTGGCCGACATGGCCCCGAATCCCGAAACCAGTCGGGTCTGAATAGGGTAGGTAGGTAGGCTTGTACTGTAGGGAGGCCGATGGAGAACAAGATGAGCAGACGCAGGCATCTCCCCTTCGGCTTGCAAAGCCACCACGTGTCGAGTCAGGATCTCGCGGGGCGGAGGGTCGTGTGTCGGTGATGACGATGGAGACGGCGCATACTGGGCCGTGTCCATCTGGCAGATCATGGGTGTAGCATGCATGAGGGAGGGATGGATGAGTGGGAAACGGCGGCGCTGCTTGTTGTTGTTTGATGGGGTTTGATGGGGCCCCGGTCCCCGGCCTCCCTTTGGTCCCTGACTCCGACCACGACCATGGGGAACCTGTCAAACTTCGACAGGCACTAGCGGGAGTGCTTGAAGCGCCCACTGGCTCCGCTCCGGGGGCGGATGCTGTCATGATTGATGATAGCTTATGAGAGGGCGTCGGCATGGGCTCGGTCATCATCGCCGTCACCGGCCCCTCCGGCGCGTGGCCCGCCGGCCTGCCCTTGCATTGGCTCTCGCTGCGGGGCGGCCCCCGAAGTCCGAGGTTGGGTTTTCACATGGCATGCACGGCACTTGAGGTTCCAGGCTGCCAGGGTGGTCACTGTTGACGACAAGAGGATACGATGATGGCGCCGGCGTCGCAAACGAGACGGAGGCTCGAGGCGAGGGACGAAAAAGACCTTGTCTCCCGTTATGACCTGCCAGAAACGGGCCGCCGATGGCACACTGGCAGCCTCCGCGCGAGGGAAAGGAGAGGTGCCCCGTGGGTGGTTGCTCGCGGATGGCCTGCTGCCAGTGACCATCCCGAGCCTCCCAGTATTGTGGCGTCGCAGCAGGAAGAGCGCGCATGAATATTGCAGCTGGACCCGAGATCTGTCAAGCATGTCGCGTCGAAACCACGACTCGTGCTCTATCGACCCGAGGTGTTTGTGCGGAATGCCAGCCCTCTGCAGAGTGCCCTCACAAAAAGAGCAAAGAAAGACAAGGGGCCTCGCGTTCGGGTTCCACTGCCGCTCAGTGGTTGGTCAGCCCGCCCACAGGGCTTGCGCGCCGTCCTTCCCAGTGGACACTGCCCACTGAGCACTCGGCATCTTGTTCCTCCTCCACATCTCGCCGGGTTCCCTCTCTTTTCTTTTTCTTAGGTCTTCCGCGATCGAGACGACCGGGGCCCCTGAGCCGGCATGCGTCTCCATCGAGATGCCAGATGGCGCTTGCAACGCTCGCCTTGACAAGGGACTGTCCAGAGATCGCACTGTCTGGAACCGACCTGGATCCTGCCGGCTTCCACTCCCCTCTCGATCGGCGCCGGTCCGTTTGTTTCGCTAGCGCCGAGGTGGATGCCGCCAAGCACGGGGGCGTCGGAGCCAGGCCGGTTTCCCGCCTGCCTCTCCCTCTCGGCCTTCGTTCGACAGTTCGGAGCCACACACGCTGTCCTCTGCACGTATGACCCGATCTCACCACTCTTGCTTCGCTTCCACGCACCGCATTACGCTAGGCGACCGTTGAACCTGCGAGGCGCGACCGATTGCTGTCGGCCGACGTTGAGATCAGAGATCGAGCGGTGACGACGATCTCTTGAATCCGAGATGCCGGAGTGGGGGATGCCAATCACCTTTTTCACCTGCGATCTGCCTCCAGCCCATACCCCGTCAACAAATGTGGTTTGTTGGACCACAGCACCTCACCCCTACTGCAGTACATCATCACATCACCACTGCCACTTACCACCCGCAATCGCAATTTCCAGCAATACCGAACCGGGTTTTCGTCTCGTCGCCGGTCGCGCGCCATCACGCTCTCATTGCGGAAGCACGTCGGATGCCCTGTATCGAGGCAAGCGCATGCGCCAAGAACGCGGCCAGCGGCGTCCACCGTCGCACACACACCAGGCGTCGAGGGGGGTCGACGAGGGTCGACGTGGAGGTCGAGGGGGCCAAAAAGGGGTCGACGGCGATGCCTCTCGCAGACGCGCGTTGCAATCTATGCAACACATGTGACGGCGGCATAATCATCCTCGCCGTCCCGTCGTCGCGACAAGGTGTTTTTTATTGCCCTCCCACCCCCCGCCGCGTCGCATCCACCACGGCTCGTTACCACTGTTCGTCGCCAGAACCTGGTTAGACGTCAGACGTGGGGAACCGCTCTCCCGTTCTGGACACTTTCGAGAACAGAAGCGCGAGAACGTGGCATAATTCTCCTGACCACCATGGCCGCTGGGCCGCTATATGCCCTCCCTGCTATAGCACCGGCCTGGTTATAACGGCGGTTGAATGTCAAAACGTCAAAACCTCCGGCCGCATCCTCTCCCCCGGGCTGGCTCATATGCCTCCGCCGATATACCCTCTTGGCCAGTTGCTGCAAAAAGCATGCAACTCGTCTCCTCCCTTCCATACTGTGTGCAGCACTCGTGCTGACATGGCAACCAGGGCACAGCACCAGCCAAACCACACTAAACATCAGCCTTAATGCCTCGTCTCGATCACACCCGCCTCGCGACTGGTCGCCTTACACCCCCGCGAGGAACCATTCCCAAAGAAGCACATCATAGCAGACCTGACACAACCTCACAACCCTGTTTGGCTTTGGCTTGCGACTTTGGGTGCCGAGTGCTGGGTCCCTCTTCCCAAGTTCTGGAACTTCAAATGACGCCGCCTGAGGTCCGTCCAGCGTCCTCGACCAAACTCCCACGCAAACCACACGCGGAGGCAAATGCACAACACAACGCGACATTTCACAAGGGCACAGACAGGATCGTCAAGCAATCCGCTGCTCGAGAGGGGTTTTTTTTTTTAGCTCTTGATTTGAATTTCGTCCCATTTTGGCTGTCTCGTCTTTTTTTCCACTTCCCATCCCGTCGTTTCTCCTCCCGGCAAGAGAAACAACCGACAGACGGCACGACAAGCCACCATGGATGGCAAGGGGGATTCGGTCGTCTTGTCTTTTGCAGCCCAATCGCATCTCGCAACCCTCCCAAACTACCCCAAATTGCGTACTATCCTATCCCCCTTCGAACCGCTGTCAGCGAACCCCGGGCCCTGTACGTACCGTATGTACTTGATGTGCAGCGTAATTACAGTGCACCCCTCCCCCCTGTAATACATCATCATACCCCTGTCGTTAAATTCTCTCCCCGGACAAAACAACCTGGCTGAGAATCGACACTGTGCAGAGACAAGACACACGCCCCCCCCCCTCCCCCTGTCCACCAAGCCCTAACCCCGGCTTTTCCTAGTGTATTATGCCTCTTCACTCTCCTGCCTCTCGATCATCCCCCAGAAAGATGCCCAACCGATCCACGGATCTGTTGCTGTCAAAGAGGAAAGAAGAAACCAAGAGACAGATAGCCTGCAGTGCAGCGGCATGTGATGCACGACAGCCGTTCATGAGACGCTGCTGCTCAGTGGGATGCCCCTACTGCTTTGCTGTGCTGTGCATGGAATGGGGGACGTCGTATTCCTATCGTCCTCCTCTTGTCCAGACTGCTCTCCTTTCCCTGGGCCTACCCTAGCCTCTCACTGCATCTCCCCCTCCATGGCAGCATCATGTCTACGCCGGTTGACCAGACGGCCGGCTCGGGGAACGGGTAGGAGCTCGTGGGCGTGGCGAACAGACACACACACACCAAGACCAAATACATGCTGCGATGCGATGATATGCAAGCGCAAAACCCCAGGCGCCCCCTTTTTTGCACAGACGACAACCAGACAGGAACAGGAACACGGACAGAACACAAACAGAAGCAGAACACATGGATGGAACAACAGAAGCAGAAACGCATGGATGGAACAGCGAGTCCAGACCGGACCACACGCGGCGGCGGGAGGAGGGCGGGGGGGCGGATGGCATCTCTCCCGCTGCATGGGACGCAGAATGGTTCTCCTGTAGTAGGGGTCCTGTTCGTCCGTCCGTCCGTCCGTCCGCTCGCCGCCCACACCTCACCCACAGACCAAAACCGACGGGGGACGGAAAGGCAAGAGAGAGAACCCCATGTGCCGCTGTGCTGTGCGTCCGCCCTCCGGCACTTCAGTTTGAGGAGCGCGGCACGACACACACATACACACCTACCTACATGGCGGAGGGGAGAGGGGAGAGTGTCATCAGTACTACATTCCTCTTTCTGACGCCGTGCAGGGACGACAACGGCCAGCTTCCGAGCGAGTGTGTGTATTCTCGCCGACACTTGACACTTGTTACATGCGGGAAGGTGGTGTTGTATGTATTTGAGTTCGAGCCACACACGTGGTGAAGGGGAATAACGTATGAATGGACGGGGAAGGGGACTCAGCACTATCCTGAGTTTATTCTTCGCCAGGGGTTGCTTGTCTTTGTCGTGCCCTCTGACACCACCGCACCGCCAACCGACCAACCAACCGCTGTCGTTGTCCCTCCAGGTGGCGTGTGTTTATCTGGGGAAACGGGGAAGGCGCCGAGGGGGAAATAGGGGTGTCCATTCCGTCTCGGGTCTCTAGCGCTTGTAAGAGGTTGATTGTGGCCGGAGATGGTCGCTGTCGTGGGTGGCAAAGGAATCGCGGGGCGAGAGTTGGATAGAGGAGTGAGTGCGCGGATGGAATGACAGCAGAAACGAACGAGGCCAGGTTGGCGTTACGGCGGCGGGAGGAGGGACTACTGGCCCTTGAGCCCTTTGAAGATACGTGCCCTGGCGGGAGGGCATGTGATGCGGACGAGGAGCAAGCTTTTGCCACTCGCTCGCCAGGGTCTGACTTGATCATGTTCACATGAAGAGCGGTCATCTTGGTGAAGGATGCGATCGTGTATGGGTAGTACCTAGGTATCTTTGACAATGGCCGTGGTGTTGCCACGGTGATACGACGACAGCTGTGATGTGAAGCATGAAGCTGGATGGCAGGTGGATGCGGGACATTGGCTTTGGTGAATAATCTCTCTCCGGATCTGAATCTAACTGAGGGCACCCAGCTTTAGATGTCCTATATCGTGACGTGGCGTTATCCGTTGAACATCGAATACGCTCCTTGCGGGCCATCACGGTTTCCCCTGCACACCATGCCCTGGAGACGAGGGAGGAAAGAGCTGTTGGGGTGCAAGGCAAAGTTGATACAGAAGCAAGAAAAGACCCGCCTTGATGCCGCAGAGACATGCCCAATATCGGGCTGACATATCGAATACGGAAGAATGCTCTCTCAGCACTCGATAAAAGCCCAGGCCGTGTGGAAGAAGCCATATCCACGATAAAGTCCGGGATGGACGGTGGGACCTGGCAAGTAGATGAGGAGATTGCACTACTTCTCCCCAGGTCAATGACTCACCTTGGTCGGGGTTGTACGCTCTTTCCAAATCCCCCCCTCTGACCTTCCCCAGCTCATAGGCGAACACTTCCCCTCCGGCGGGAGAGGGGGAAGGGGGGTTGACGGCTGACAGAGACGTAACAAGACATTGAAGATACCAACGATAGGGGCAAATAACCTAACATATCTTTGGTAACAGATATCCTACATCTTCTGGCTTGTAGGTTGTTTTCTTCGTCGGTGAGCTCAACCTGTCGACTGGCCGGCCTATTCAACCCCCCCGCCTCTGGTGGGGCGACTGTATGTTCCGAATTTTAACACGGGTAGTTGTCATCATTGAGGGCAAGACATCATACAGAGAATAAACGTAGTATATAAACAGATTGTCTGTCCTTATTCCTAACGCCCAATCTTGGGATACCTACATATTTAGCAAGTTGTTCCCCGACCCAATATCTCTCCAGTAAGCCAACAATGCACCCAATAAAAAGAAATCCACGCTCCGTAGAGCGTACGTGTATCCGTACATCATCATCGTCATGGCCACGCTCCGCTACTTGCCTCCGCTCCTCAATCGCTCCCAGAGGGGCGGCCTCCTTAGACCCGCCACCCTCCCGCCCTTTTGCTTCACGTCACCGTCCCCCTTTTCAGCGCCGCCGCCTCGCCCATCACCAAACTCTTGCGTCTTGTTGCTACCCCCGGCCCCAGCCCGTTGGAAAAGCGGGTCGTTCTTCAGCCCCTCGCTCTTGGGGTCAATCTCGTCATAGTCATCGGGGTACATGTCCAGCTTGTCTGCGTGGACATAACTGCCCCCGCCAGCACAGCCGCCATCGTCGGGGTAGCTCCCACCTGCTGCCGCCTCCCTTCTGATCTTTTCCAGTCCGCTCACCAACGGCTCAACCAACGCCGCCTTTCGATCATAGCGATCCCCGTACCCGGTGCCAGCATACGTGCTGTCGTCGTTGTCCTGGTCTCCCCATTCGACGTTCCGGAAAGCGCCAGTGTTGTTGCTTCCTTCAAAGAAGGGCGGAGGGGGGGAGGGTGACCTCGAGGCTGGCGGGGGCGAGTCGACCCGCTTCCCCATCGCCATGACTTTTCTGAAGAGAGCCGGGAAGCGCACTTCAAACTCAGATTCGAGTTCCTTCTGGTGTTGCTCAACGGCTCGGCGACGTTCCATCTTCCTGGCGGGAATCAGCTCAGTGCGTTGCGGCACGCGTTCCTCGGTCATGACGTTGCGAAGCCATTCATCGTAGCGCCTGTGACGGTCATCTACTTCCTCCTACAGGAACGCTGTCAGCTCAGGTCATGAGGCGCGATGGTGGGGGGTTTGAAACCTACCTGCGGGAGGCTCGACTGTTGTCTGAGCCCATCGAGATGTTGCTTGGCCTCCTTGGTCATTTTGGATCCACTGATGTACTTGTCGAAGGACGCCGAGAACTCGCGATAGTGACCCTTTAGAATAAAGCCCTGCCCTCGCCAGCCCTTCTTCCTGAACTTGTCGTACAGCGCCTCTGCGCCGGGACATTCCCAGTCGAACTCGACAACGCGGTCGTAAAACACCACGCAGCGGCACTGCGACCACTTGCTGAAGCTGCGCCGACTCTGGTCATCCATGAACGTGTCTTCAATCATCTCGAGCGACATGTTCTCCACAAAGCTGAAGGGTGCCCGCAAATTGACAGCATCGTGGATATGCGACTTCTCAAAGTCGGTGGCTGACCGAAGATCGACAACCAGGACGCTCTTGGATGGGTAGATCTCGAGAAGAGTGTTGAGATGGCCAGGTAGGATCATCTGTACGGCTCCCTCCCTGACCTCGGAGTTGCGTGCACTCCCGAGACGAAGGCTCTGAAGATTGTGCTTCATGCGTTCTGACTCACGACGATGATGGAACCACGACTGCCATTTGTTAGAAAATTAGCCGGCGATATCAAGCAAACAAACTCACATGAACATCTGTGGTATCCACACCAAGGTTTGACGAGAGCACTTCTATCCATGTTGTGGTTGGCTCAGGGTTCTGAAGGAAATATCCTTCAAGTCGCTTGACGACGTGCTTGGACAAGGAAATTCCATCGGCAACATGTTCGTCACGATCAAACCTTGGATTGATAGCAGCACTCTTGGGGTGACTTAGGAGGGTAGCTCCTGAAGGTGTGTCGCTGAAGGACATGCGACTGCTAGAGCCCACAGTTGCAGACCGGAGTGGAGCCTGTGATGAGCCAACGCCGCTGCCTCTTTGAGAGGCAGCGAGGCTGGTCGACGAGTAGGTGACGGGTAAGGACATCGGGCTTATCTGGATTGCCGAAGTTGGTCGACTTTCTTCGGCCACCGATGAGCCAGGAGACATCCACGAATCGCGATTGGTCTGATACGACTGGTCCTTGAGCTGCCGTGATCGAGCAGACTCGGCGCCATGGTCCATGACATTTCTGTCCTCGAGGGGGCTAACTGTGGTCCCTGACATCCACGAAGCTGTATCTGCGCGTGTCCGGTCTTTGGCGTCGACGGCGGAAGCTGACGGCGGTGTTGGCGGTGCGGTTCCGTCCGCTGGTGTGCCGATGAGGTTGTTGGATCGGATAAAGGCAATAAATGAGCATGCCGGATCGTTGGGGAGAAGGTCCCAGACCATCACGGGGAGAGATAACAGGAGGAGTGTCGAATGACTTTTGAATACACCCTGCACCTTGACGTATTTGGCGAGCGCCGGGAAGCTGCCCAGCCACTGTTGCCAAGCGTTGATATCCAAGCGTTGGTCTTCTTCTAGGGCCAAAGAAATCATGACATGCGGTTGGTCCTCGTTGGGCTCGGGCGTGCTGGGGATCATCAACTCTTGAGAGATGGCCTGCTCCTGGGACAACGAGGGGTACGCCGCAGGGAGTTGACGGAAAGATGGCTCCTTGGGGGGAGTAGGCGGGAGTCGCTTCTGGGGAACGATGCGGCCAATCTCAATACTTGGTGCCCGGTGGTCAGTTGTCATCATGAAATGAACAGGTGTTGACCTGGCCTCAAAATGCTTCCCGTTGATCCGGATGGGACGAGGGTGCTTCAACCGAGCCAGGACTTCGGCGTGGAGCATGGCGGCGGAGAAGGTCCTCACCCTCCACTCCTGCAGGACTTCGATTAGGGCGTTTGTGAAGGAGTATCGGCCCGGGTCGGGGGCGATGGCGTCCCAACTTGATGCCGAGATGGTCTCTGTGATGCTCGAACCGGTGGGGAAGGTTGCACTCGCAGCGCCGGCGCAGCAGTCGAGAAGGATGAGGACATCGGACGCGGATCTCTCGAGGAGGGTTTGGATGGCGGACCATTGAAGCCATGGCGACCCCGGATGGCGAGTGGCGCACCAAGTGCTCTGTCTCGATTCGTCTATCCTTGCGTGGCCCCCGTAGTAGACGAGGAACAGCGTGTCTTCGGACTCGTGCTTCTTGATCATATCTCCCAGCTTGAGCATGAGCTCCAGGTGAGCGTTCTCGGACGGGATGGCGAACGTCTCGGTTTCGAAGGCGTAGTCATCGCGCAAGCACTTTTCCAAGTCCTCCAGCTCAGGTAGCACAAACAAGTCATCACATTTCCAGTGAAGCATCAGCGCTTGCACTTTTGAGTATCGCTGGGAGCGCCCGCGGTTGGGGAAGGCCCTCGTTGCCGACTGCCGTACCGTTAGAGGACACGAACTTTGAGTAGAGGGATTGTCTTGGCAAGGAGGGGGAGAGGGAAGGTGGGTACCTCTTGGAGGGCCTCGGCGAAGCTCTCGAGATGCTTGACATGGTAGCTGACACGACTGATGTCGTGAGTTGCTAATGGCGATGTCTCGCTCGAAGAGCCATACTGTCCGGATGTCAGCGATCTGCAGGTCCTGTGCTACTGAAGACATAGGCGGCGTACAGTGGAATCGGCGCTGCTCGCAGGTCGCCGGGACCTGAGCGTCAGGAACTCCTCCATGCTGAATTCCGGGTTGATCGACTGCTGAAGCGAGTCCACAGCGGGCTCACTTAGCAGACCCGACTCGACAGCACACGGCGGTTCGAGGGTTCGAGGTCAGGAGAGGGGGACGACGGCGTCGTTTGCGAAAAACCCCGTTTGCATTGTTCGACGGAGCAGGCGTTCTACGATTGATGCAGGAGGGAGAATCACGCCTGCCACGGGTTCTCGCGGCACTTGAATGTTGAACGTGATTCACGGCAGTCTCGCCGACAGGTTCCTTCCCTTCTCCCAGAGGCTGAGTTGAGCCGGTCACCAAACGGGTTTAGCGCCTGCCGTGTCGCCGGTGAAGCAAAGCGGAAGGAAACAGTCGTTGCGAGCCTCGACCCGATTGGCGAGCCGATCTGTCAGCTGTCGGCCGGCGGTGGGAGGTGTCGGCTCGGCGCTGGCCACCAGCTGTCTGGCAACGGAGGCCTGCTCCTTCGAGCCCTCCCGTTGCTGCCAAGACATTGTTGCCTGCCATTCCCGTCCCCGACATCGAAGGAAGGAGAGCTCCCAAACCGCGTCTTCCTCCCCAACCACCAACCAAGAGCAGATCAGATCATCATGCGGGAACGCATCACTTTTATCCAGAAACTGGGGGACTCGATTGAGAGCAGCGCGCTTCAAGTGTCGGGCAGTCAAGTCAGCGGCCCCGATGTGCAGGCGGTGCGTGAGGACAGGTTGACGGTGGCCCTGGACGAGCTTCCCACAGAGCTCCACTTGCTGCTAAAGGGGTCGCATGAGCTGCATATCCGATGGGTGAGCCCCGTGGCCTACGGGACCGTCAGCCCGTTGCTGGCCCGTCTTCCGCCGGGGTTCCATTTGTTCTTTACGCCAGGAAAGGGAGTTGATGCGACATCGTAAGACTATTGCGCTGTCGAGTCGGTGTTAGTGAGTGGCGATGTTCTGACTCTCCAAACAGCACCAAGCTCTGCGCAACACTCAACCAAACATTTGGCAACATTGCCTGCTCAACTCCAGCAGTACGTTGCATCCCTTTCATTCCCTGGGACGTACTTCGATGCTGACAGCCCTAAAAGGCGTCATTCACATCCCTTCCTAACGACCGCTTCTACCATGCCACTTCCTTCCAGTACTTCCAACCCCTCGAGGACCTATCCTCCTTCATCCAGTATGCCAAAACCCAGCTATGCCCATCCGGAGATGCCTCGTGCACCACCAGGCTGGAGTCCCTAGCCAAGGTCAGCGCACTGGACATCTCCTACGACACCATCTCCCACGCCCTCAAGGTCACGGCCCTGTGGCCCTACCAAAGCCGGCCCATCCACGCCGTGGCCCACCCAAAAGTGCGGACAGAGCTCGGTGTACTGTCAGACGAAAAGACGCCCACCATGGAGGACCACGAGCTGGGCATCTCGGGCCTGTTGACGGTGCTCGGCCAGGACACCCAGCCATCCAGCACCATGTTCTCCTTCCCCTCCCGCCACCGAGACGCCCAGTCGACCTTTTCCGCCCAGTTCCTCTCGCCCACCGGCCTCCACCCGACTCTGCAGCTGCAACTCTCTTCGGACAAGCCACCGATGGAGAACACGTTCTGCTCTCCGCACGCCTACTTCACCCTGCCCAGGAGCATCTTCGCCGACAAGTACCAGCTCTCGGACGACCTGTTCCTCGCCGCCAAGAACCTCACGGCCCTGCGGTACATCTCGCAGCCCGTCGATCTCGAAGCGCCCGAGTACGTCATGAAGCCATGGGGGTCTTCCGTGCTCCTCGAGCTCGCCCCTCCTCCCGCGAGTGCCGAAAAGGGACAACCGTGGACGACCGAGATACCTCTTCACCTTCGGTACCTGCTCCCCGCGCACGGAGGTTACGGAAACGTCGAGGTGCCCTATCCGGCCGTATTCTGGGCCTGCGCCGCCGAAGAAGGCACCAAGTTCCCGACCAACCCCTTTGAGCGGGTGAATCTGGGCTACGATGGGCTGTTTGGGCCGCGCACCGTGTTCTGGCATGTGGAGCCTCGGCCGCAGACGGGGAACCGGGTTACGAGCGCTATCAGGGTGCCCGTGCTGGATCTGGACAAGGCGGGCTGGGTGAACGTCGGGACGGCGGCGGTGGTGCTCGCTGGGTTCTTGTGGGTGACGTGGAAGCTCGTGTCGGTGTATCTGGCGTCTGGGTATGGCAATGCCGCTCGGACGCCGCCGCCGGCCGGCGAGAAGAAGCGGCAGTGAGCGGGGGCGGGGCTGCTCCGTGTTTGGATAGATATTGGTCAACATACTTACGGCGACTTTACCTAATATTTTTTAGAGTGTTGCCAGCACTGTGAATCCGGTCCCCACGCCGTGATGCGGCGGCGCTGTCCGGTGCTGAGACATGGGTGCAGGGCGTGAATGCAACGGCGCGGGTGGGGGGCACCGCCGTGCCAAGCATCCGGGAGTTCGGCATTGCGGGCCATTGGCTAGCGACAGAAGTAATGCAAACGTCCAACCTCTTCCTAGAGCCCAGCGGCGAAACCGTCTGATGAGATTCATTGGTTTTTGTATTTTCTGGCCGGTTGGCGGGGCCATCCTACCCGCAGCGTACTGCATGTTCAAAGACGCCGCCATACATGTGCCGTAGGCCAAGACAGGGATCATGACAGCATGACTCCCAGAACGGGCTGGTCCTCGCCCACGACGCAGACACCCACACGAGATGGCGGTGGTCGTTTTTTTCTGTTTGAAGGCAAAGAAGGCGCGAAAACGTGGCCGCCACGATGGGAAGATGACGCCAGCCCGCTTACCTGTGTGGGGAAGGGTGGAGGCAACCATGCCATCGCCCATCCCGCGCTCTTGGGGGGAACTTGTCAGATGCTAGCAAGATGCAGGAGAGTGAAAAGAGGGCCCTGGAATGTGAAAACCGGGCAGGCGTCGGAACGGGTCATGCTTAGGGCTTGCCGAGGAGGAGTTTGGATGGTTTATAAGGCGATGAGGCATGGTGGCGGATGCATCTCTGCAGAGACAAACTCTTCGCACAAACGGTTTGGGCTGCTCCTTGTTCTCTCTCTCCAAGGACATCTTCACTAGACGGGTCATTTCATTTTTTTCGGTATCACCATATCACATCTCACCAAAATAAAGCAAAATGTCGAGCAACCTCCCCATTTTTGTCGCTACCCACCCCAGTAAGTCTTGGAAGGACCTTTCTCCTGTCGATGGATGGAGGACGACGACTTGTTCTCGGCCTGAGGTTTCACAAGATATCTCGTGAAACCCTATTGCCAAACCCAATTCTAGAAGAACCTCGACTGACAATTACCAAGGGGCATGCTCAACCGCGTTCGAAAGAGTACGTTCCCGTCAGTTGACAAGATCACGATAGCATCCCCCTCCACTATCTTCAATGACGTCACTGTCATCACGAGAACAGCGGTCTCCACCCCGGCCATAACCCTAACCCTCATGACACATCTTATTTACATCATGAGTGCTTCAATGTTCTAGGTCTTCATGACAAGAACCGACATCTTGACATGCATTCATGAGCCGTTTGGCGATGCCTTCTACTATGGCCCCGAAAGGCTGTCGGAGAGATACGAGAATGACCCCGAGGCGCGCGAGAAGAGCGGTTTCGCCAAAATCACGTACCAGGCGGTGGTAAAAAATATTGACGAGGAGATGGCAAAGGTTTGTGGTCTTTATTTTCATTCGAAAAAAAAGAGGCATCTGTGCTCCCCCCTGGGGTCAAGTTGAATACTTTGGGCGGGAGAGCGTGGTTGGTGCCGCTGTTGAAGTTCTCCATTGTTACACCAACCCCTGAACGTCACCACCAAAAGGGGTCATCAAAACACACCACCAACCCCCCCAAAGCCAACCCACGCTAACACCCCCCAGGGAAAACGCGTCTTCATCAAGGACATCATCCACTACCTCTTCCCCCCGAACGGCCAGCCCGCGCACATCGCCCCCTCCCTGGCCACCTCCACCACCACCAACGGCACCCCCACGCCCAACCCGACCGTCCTCCCCCTCCCCATTCTCTCCAAATTCCACTTCACCTTCCTCATCCGCCACCCCCGCCGCGCGATCCCCTCCTACTACCGCTGCACCATCCCCCCCCTCTCGCACACCACGGGCTTCCACTCCTTCCTCCCCTCGGAAGCGGGCTACGACGAAGTCCGGCGCTTCTTCGACTACCTCCGCGCCACGCACCTCATCGGCACCGACGCGGTCCCCATCACCGTCGTCGACGCCGACGACCTGCTCGACCACCCAGCCGAGGTGCTCCGCGCGTACTGCGAGGCGGTGGGGGTGGACTTCCAGGAGGGAATGCTCAAGTGGGGGGACGCGGAGAGCAAGAGGGAGGCGGAGAGGGCGTTTGAGAAGTGGAACGGGTTCCACGAGGACGCGATTGGGAGCAGCGAGCTCAAGCCGCGGGAGGGGGGCGCCAAGGCGCCGCCGACGGTCGAGGAGGAGGACGCGCAGTGGCGGGAGAAGTACGGGGAGGAGGGGCAACGCGTGATTCGCGAGACGGTGGAGAGGAATGTGGCGGATTACGAGTACATGAAGGGGTTTGCGCTCAAGTTTTGAGAGGTCCGCCCGCGGGAGGGGAGGCGGGCTAGGTGGTAGGTAGTGTTTTTGTGTGCCATTTGTTCATGTACAGTTGATTTCATGTACAGTTGATTTCATGTACAGTTGATTTCATGTACAGTTGATACAGTAAAGAGTTACACGTCGTCGTCTTTTACGGCGGCGGACAAATCTAACTGGCCACCGCCTCCTCCGCCTTCGCCTCCACCTCCGCTTTGGCCTCCACCTTCTCCTCAATCATAAACCCCTTTGGCATCCTCGCCTTGCCCAGCCCATCCACATGCTCGACATTGTCCGTCCAACTCCGCGCGTAGTTCTTGAACTGAAGATTGTGCTCGTTCCAGTACACCCTGACCTTGTGCAGCGCCTTGAGCGCCTCCAGCTCCTCCTTTGTCGCGGCCCTCCCCTCCCCCTCCCCCTCCGCGGGCATCACAACAAAGTGATCCAACAGGCTCTTCAAATCCACAAACTTCTCCCTCATCCCTGCCGTCTGCACCTGCACCCCCATCTTGACCTGCCGCCACCTCTCCGCCTCCTCCACCCCCTCCTCCCGCAGCGGCACCAGCTTCCCCACCGGGCTCTTCTTGACCTGCACTCCCTTCCCCTCCCACTCCCCCGTCCACGGCATCATCCACATCTTGTTGCCCCTTCCGTACCCCCCCAGCACCGCCGCGATATCCGCCACGACGTTGGCCCGCTGGTCGTTGATCGCCTTTCCGCGCTCGCGGCGGCTCATGTTGAGCATCCTCTGCTCCTCCTCGGGGTCGTCCCGCCCCCACTCGAGCTCGTGCCGCTTCTTGAGCTCGCGTAGCTTCTGGTACACCGACCGGCCCACCTCGCCTAGCATCGTCGGGAACCGGATCATGGCCATCGGCTCCCAGTAGTCCTTGCGGAGCTTGGCCGGCACGAGCTTCTTGCCCGTGTAAGGCATCTGGCGGAGGCGGTCGTTGGGCTGGGGGGGTAACGCACGTCAGCACCAGAAGGGGGCCCGGGAGGGGGTGGGGGGGCCGGTCTCACATCCATAACCCGATCAAACGATATCAGCACGTGCCCGTCATACGTGTGATTATGGATCCAGATCGCCTCGCCGTGGTGCGCGGGGATGGGGTGAGGCGCCATGACGACCTTTTTCGTCGGCTTTTTTGGCCCTGCCGGCTCACCCCGGAGCGCCGCTAGTTTCCGCTGGTGCCGGGGTATTTTCATCGCCATGGCTTTGGATGTCGTCGTTATGGTGGCTGCTGTGCTGATGGCGGGCACGACGGCGAGGCAGGTCGGTCGCACGCCGCCGCATGTGCGGGCCACGCCGAGGGCGAGGCGGCGGACGGCCGGGGACGTTGGGAAGGCGTTCATGGCTGTGGCTGTGACTGTCGAAGGGGGCGACGTGACCGCGTCGCTTTGCTTCGGTCGTGGCCGGGGCGGTATGGGGTGGTGCAAGTGGGTCGGAGTCGTCGTCGTCGTCGAGGCTGCGATTTCATGGTTATGAGAGCTGGGCCGCGAACATTTTTTGATGGGGTCAATTGCGGGCGATGATTGGGTGAGAAATGTGGGTCGAGCACTCCGTAGGAACCTACAAACACCCAACCTACAGCTCATTCCTCTTTCGCCGTCACTTCATCTTCACTTCATCTTCCCAAGACCACGAAGCCGTGCGATACTTTTCGCTCCTTGAGCTCCAATTATCTACAGAATGCTAGTAATGTACAAAATGCCTAGCTAAGCCATGCCTCGAATTCAGTTAACTCCGTTATGACGGGCCTAGTCAATTTCCACCCTGCCCGTTCAAATCCATCCCCCCGATACCTATACTCCGTGAATTCATAACCCATTCCATTCATAATCATTTGTCTCTGCTGCATCGTTAGACACGAACAAAAAGTCATCGCAGCAAGCATCGCAGCAAGCTTACGAATTGTAAATGTCCTCGTCCATCGAGTCAGGCGCAATCTCGTCAAGCGCCTCGTCCTCGTCAACATCCATATCCTCGTCGTCTCCGTCGGCTTCGGGGTGGTTCGGGATCACCGTCACCTTGCCGTTCACAACCTCAACCCGGGCGACTTCACCATCGCGAATGCTGCCACGCAGGATTAGGATGGCCATGCGGTTGAGCACTTCCTTCTCGAGCAGGCGCTGCAGCGGGCGGGCGCCATAGGCTGGCGAGTAGCCTGCGGCACCCAACTTGTCCTTGGCCTCCTCCGAAACCCTGATGGTGACGTTCCGGTCGTTGTCGTTGAGGCGCTTCTGGATCTCCCAGAGGCGCAGGTCGACAATCCTGCGAATCTCCCTTCGGGTAAGGCGGTTGAAGATGACGATCGAGTTGATGCGGTTCAGGAACTCGGGAAGAAAGTAGTTGCGGAGGGCTCCCATTACGAGCTCGCGCGTGGTCGCATCAATCTTGCCGTCCTTGCCGGTCGGGCGGGCGAGGAAATCGGCGCCCAAGTTCGATGTCATGACGACGATGCAATTTCGGGCATCGATAACTCTTCCTTGGCCGTCCGTGATGCGACCGTCGTCCATGAGCTGGAGGAGCACCGTCAGGACCTCCTTGGCCGCCTTTTCAACCTCGTCAAAGAGCAAAATCGAAAAGGGCTTGCGGCGGAGCGCCTCCGTCAGCTGGCCACCAGCGTCGTGGCCAACATAGCCGGGCGGCGCACCAATCATTCGGCTGAGGGAGTGCCGCTCCTGATATTCGGACATGTCGAAGCGGATCATGGCCTTGGGGTCGTCAAACAGAAACTCGGCAAGAGCCTTAGTGAGCAATGTCTTGCCTGTTCCCGAAGGACCGCAGAAGAGGAAGCTCGGTGGCTGGTTGGGATTGGCGAGACCAGAGCGCTGGAGTCGGATGGCGTTGGAGACAGACTGCACCGCCTCCCTCTGGCCGACAACGATCTTGGCGAGGACCGACTCCATGCGCAGCAGCTTGTCCTTCTCCGATGTCCTGAGCCGCGTCACCGGGATGCCGGTCCAACGGGCGACAATCTCGTTGATCTGGTCCGGACCGACGACGTCCGTGACCATGGAGCCGCCGGCATCGCCACCGTTGGCGCTGAGAGCAGCGTCGGCCTTGGCCTTCTCCTTCTCCAGCTTCCTGATGATCTGCTCCTGCTCGGGAATGGCGTAGTACTGGAGATCAGCAGCGCGGCTATGGTCTCCCACTCGGCTGGCGTCTTCGGCCTTGACCTTGAGGCCTTCCAACTTTAGCTTGGCCTCCTGGATGTCCTTGCCACGCTTTCTCTCCCGCTCATACTTTTCGCGGAGAGGTCTCAACTCCTCCTCCACGTTCTCGGCGTCTTGTTTGGCCTGGGCGAGACGTGCCTTGGAAGCATCATCCTTCTCTCGGGACAAGGCGTGAATCTCAATCTTGAGCTGGCGTAGCCTGCGCTCCAGAGAGTCGATAATCTCGGGCTGCGACTCGCGCGCCACGCGGACGGCGGCGGCGGCTTCGTCGATCAGATCGACAGCCGAGTCGGGAAGGCGTCGGGAAGTCAGGTAACGCGCAGCGAGCGTCGCAGCGGCCACGATGGCAGCGTCGGCAATGTTGACGCCGTGATGGACTTCGTACTTTTCCTTGAGACCACGGAGAATCGACACCGTCTCGGGAACCGTCGGCTCCTTGACGAGGACTTGCTGGAAGCGACGCTCAAAGGCGGCATCCTTCTCAATGTACTTGCGATACTCGGCAAGGGTCGTGGCGCCGATGCAGTGAAGCTGGCCTCGGGCGAGCATGGGCTTGAGGAGGTTGGCAGCGTCCATGCCGCCCTCCCCGGATGAGCCGGCGCCCATGAGAAGGTGGATTTCGTCGACGAAGAGGACAATCATGTCCTTGGAATCTGTGATCTCCTTGAGAACCCCCTTCATTCTCTCTTCAAACTCTCCGCGGTATTTGCTGCCGGCAACCAGGGCGCCGACATCGAGTGAGAGGAGCTTGCATGCCGCCAGGTTGTCGGGGACGTCGGCGTTGACAATTCGTTGGGCAAGACCCTCGACGACTGTGGTCTTTCCAACACCAGGCTCGCCAATGAGCACCGGGTTGTTCTTTGTGCGACGAGACAGAATGCGGATGACTCTTCGGATCTCCTCCTCGCGACCGATGACGGGGTCCATCTTGCCCTCTCTCGCCATGGCCGTCATGTCGATGGTGAACTTGGCGAGATTCTCATTCTCCTCCTCGGTGTCGGCCGTCTTGGAGTCGACGCGCTTCGTGCCACGGATGGCCGTGATGGCGTCCTGGATCAGCTTGGCCTTAGGAACGTTGGCCTCCTTGAGGATGGCCTGGATCGTCGTGTCCTCAGACAAGGCCGTGATGAGATGGTCGACGGCAATGTACGTGTCCTTTTGTAGCTTCTGCAGCTCCATGGCCTTGCGGAGCACGTTGTTGAAGGACGGGGCCATGCCGACCGACTCGGGAGGCGGATCCTGGCTGGGCAGGCGCACGAGCGACTTCTTGAGGGCGCGGTCGAAGAGCTGGGGGTCGCCGTTGGCGCGCTCGATAACCTGTCGGAGGAGGGTGCTAGTGGTGCCGGCGGGAGGGTTCTGCTGGTCTTTGCTCAGGTCTGGGAGGGGATCGAGGAGGGCGACGGCCAGGTGGACAGGCAGCAGCTGTGAGTGGGCATGCTGCTCGGCTAGGGCCATGGCATCCTCCAAGGCCTTTTTCGCGCGGTCGGTAAACTCCATCTTGTTGGAAGCCATGGTGACTCTGGAGTTGCGAGACCAATGTCTCAGGAGGGGTGGGGTGTTGTTGTCGTGATGTCTTGGGTGAAAGCGCTGAGGGGTGACGTCAGGCTTTTGTGTTGTCGGGCTGTCTTGGCTGCTCAAAGCAGAAGCAAGAGGAATCGCTTTGCGATGGTGTTTTTTTTATGAGACAATGGAGGAAGAATAAAGGTGCTGCAAAAGGAAGCGATTATATTTGTAGTCAGGTCCCAGGTGGTGTTGTTTTGGTGCCCAAAGGTGCTAGGGGACAGTGGCGTGCGCTGGAAGACTCGGGACGGGCCTAGTTTCCTCTAGAAGCTTCAATGCGCGGTTTGGCGGGGTAATGACGCTGCTCCGCTTCATCTGACAGCTTCTTGCGCACTGACCAACTGCCCCTCAGTGGCAAGCAAGCCTCTGATCCTGTCAGGCGACGATCAGGTGACTTGGCACTCGTTCAATGCTCTCTCTGCTTGGCAGATGGGTGGTGGTGTTTTGCTCAGCTGTTTATTTCAACGTTGAAATTACGTCATATTCCTTCGATTCCAGGACTTTTTGTTTGTTTCTTTCCAGTTTTCCATCCCATCTTCCACTTCCAGGGAACAAGTGTGGCACAAGGCTATATCTCTTGTCCTCGACCAACATGTCCATGTGGAAAAACTTCTGACGACACCAAGGCGACAGCTGGGTGCAAGGTCCCGTTTGAAGCCGCAGCTGCTGCAATGCATGTCAAGATGACGTCCCATCATCGACATTACACCATCTTATAGCTTAGGATGACCCTCGCTGTCAGAGTCTGTCGTACAGTATGGGGATAAACAGCTCTCAGACCCAATGTTGCTGAAGCTTAGACAACGCATCCCGCTCTCCTCGACGCGACACGCACGCATCATGCGCTCTTCAGAGACCATAATCCAACGCTTCAAAGAGGCAACGCGGCTTGTATACGGGCCCTTTGAAGGGATATCAAACCAAGATGCCCAGACTTGGATGCCTCCTGAATCTCCCGGGGCAGGCGGCCACAAGGGCAGATGTTTATGGACGGACGCCTTTGGAGTAGTCAACTTTGTCACCTTGTTTAAAGAGACGTCTGCGCCTGTCTACTTGACGCTGGCTAGGCGTCTCGTGGACACGGCCCACAGCATATTGGGGAAGACCCGCCATGGCTCCTCGAGGTTGCCGCCGGCGACAGATGCAGAGCCGCTCAAAGGGGGGCTTCGGATCGGGAAGATTCAAGAGTCCGGGAGCGACTGCGATGGGCAGGTAACTGGCCCATCACCCTTTGCTAAATTTGCAGGCTGATTCCGTCTTCAGTATCACCACTACCTAACGCTCTAAATGTACGCGTTGAATCGTCTTGCCCTTGCGACGGGGGAGAGGGACTACAACCACCTCGCCATCCAGCTCGCCAAGGCAATCCACCCTCATTTTGTCAAGCGTCTCAGCGATGACAGAGCCTGCATAGTATGGCAGCTTTCCTGACATGAAGACGGTCCTTGTGCCCTCCGAAGGCCATCTCGATGCTGCCACGGGATTCGTCGTGTACCGTCTCCTCCAACAGGCGGCCGGAGATCACGACCGACCTTCCCAAGCCCTCCAAACCGAAATCGCCGACTACCGCCAGCTCATGAGCTGCGAGGGGAAGCTCAAAGCCAGCCACGACCCCCTCGACCTAGGCATGGGTCTGTGGATGTGTCACTTCTTCCGAGACGAGGACTGGGCGGGAGAACTCGGTCGGCGGAGTCTGGTTGTCGCACGCAACGTGCTAGACAGCGAGCGGGGAATCATGGCGCAGAAGACAACCCGACGCTTGGCCTTTCGAGAGTCTGGAACATGCATGGGACTCAAGTGCTATGGTGTCGACGAGGGTCTGAGGGGACGCGTGGGCGCCGTTGTGGACTTTTGGCGACAGCATCTTGAAAAGTCGACGGATCAAGATCTGCGTCCATCACAACTGGTCATGTATGCCGCGGCGTTGATACCCGGAGCTTTCCGGGATGGTTGCCTCGATGATCGATAGTCGGGACTTTGGCGGTGGAGTATCGGGGGAGGCTGCCTGTTTTTCATGCAATTGATTGCCTGCGGCGGGAAGTGTGCAGGACATCTCATGTTTGACATGTGTGAAGGCGAAAATTTGTATCCATTCTGCAGTATTCAAATCTTCAGATATGTTGTCCCTGGAAAGTGGGGGGCATTTTGCCCGTATGGAACCCCCACTTGTGGTCATGTACCCCAGTCACAATGCCCCCAACCAAAAAAAGACCACATTCCGCCGACAACAAATGCTCCCAAAAGAAAACAGTCGAGCATCTCGAGACTCGGCACATGCAGCAACGAAGAGCTCTACTTGTTTTCCCATCGGCCATTCCCTCTGAAATACAACAATGGCTGCGGCATGGAGGAGCCTCGCAAGGCGGTGTGGAAGTCTCGTCTCAACACATGGTCGAGGCATCGATGCAAGACGACTGGTTGCGTGCCCTTTCAGTACGGGGAGCTTCCCGGCCATCTTTGCCCGCGGAGGCACCTCGAACGGTCTGGTGATCCTGCGCAACCACTTGCCACCACCCGATCAGTGGCCGCAGATTCTGCCGTCGGCACTGGGCTCCCCAGACCCCTACCGTCGACAACTAGACGGCATGGGATCGGGCAACTCTCCCTCATCCAAGATTTGCGTCTTGGCGCGTTCCTCCCGCCCGGATGCCGACGTGGAGTTCACCTTCGTGCAAGTTGGCGTGCGGGACGGCAAGCTCCGCATGACCGGCAATGGCGGAAACATGTTGTCCATTGTCGGGCCCGTCAGTCTCGACCAAGGGCTGCTAGGGAGCCGTCCCGAGGTGGAGACGGACGCCGGCGGTTTCCAGACGACGCTGGTGCGCATCCTCAACACCAACACGGACACGATAATTCACTCGCGCTTCCGGGTCATCGGGGAGCCACCTAGATACTGCCCCGAGGGCGACTACGAGATGAGCGGCGTACCCGGGAAGCAGTCCAAGATCGTCCTCGGCTTCACCAACCCCGCCGGCGCCAGGACGGGACAGGCGCTCCCCACAGGCAACGTCATCGACACGCTGACACTCCCCAACGGAGACACCATCGAGGCCTCTCTCGTCGACGTCGTCACCCCCATCGTCTTTGTTCGGGTCTCTAACCTTGGCGTAGAGGATCCCGAAACCCTTGATCCATCTCGAATTGGGCATGACGAGTCCTTGTGTGCCCGGCTGAACAGCATCAGGGGCGCCGGCGCGTCCATGATGGGCCTCGATCCTGACATCCAGAGCTTCCCCAAGATCGTCCTAGTCTTTCCACGGCCTCCACCCGACTCCTCGGTCCACGTCAAGTGCGTGGCCCTGTCCATGGGCCGAGCACAAAGGACGGTTCAACCGACTCCGGCCATGTGCCTCGGAGCGGCTGTTCGGATACCGGGAACGATACCCCACGAGCTCAGCTGTGCCCCCGGGGAGGGGGAGGCCATCACGATTGGCCACCCAAGCGGCAAGCTGGAAGTTGGCGCGACCGTAGAGGATGGGCAGGTCCTGTCTGTCGAGCTGCATAGAACCGCGCGGGTGCTGATGATAGGGGAAGTCTTTTACCGTCGTGACGATGGCCAAGGGGTATAGGGCTGATCGCACTCCCGGCACATGGCAGACGTCTTCTTGGACATGATCGCCGCATCAAGGTGCAGCCGATGCCGTTCCGCCTTCCGCGTGTACAGTAGTTGAGGTAGACAGGGTTCGGGACCCGGGAAGCGGCATCCGGCACGGTGTCGGGCTTCCCGCCTGGCCAGTTGAGAGTCATCCCCTTGCTCAAGCCCCCCCTAAAGCTCATACGACAAACCGGACGACCGTCGTACATACTGCAATACCAAATACCCAGTAGGTGTTGACCGACCGGGGGCAACTAAGCTGCTGACAGAGATGATATTTCAGCCTATTTTATTGTTCATTACACATACTTGACAGGTGAGCATCATGCATTTTCTTGTGTGAGAGAGGTCTCGATATTCCGAGTGTTTTGGATCCCGAAATTCTTGGCAGGGGGGTGTTTGTTGATGTGGCTTCCCCATGACGACAATGTATTCGTTTCATCACCATCCGCAGGTAAGGTTCCTTCGCAACCAATCCCACCAGCTCCGTAGCATCAGCAGACATGTGTCAATTCAGCCAAACTCCGAGGTACCTCTTCCAACCTTCTGTGCCAATTCCAACCAACGGACGCTATCAACTAGCCCAGCCCAGTTCTGCTTCCTTCAGACTCGAGCCTTCATCTCGGAATCAAACATCCCACCCTCTTCCCCGCCGGTTCAAAACTCAATAACAGCCCGGTACCGCACCTTGCCATCCTCGAGGTCCTTGAAGATCTTATCGATGGTCTCGACACCTTCAAACTTGTGCTTTTGAATGAGCGGCCTAACACCATTCCGCGCCGCAAACTTGAGCATGTCGGCGTGCTTGGCCCTGGAAGCCACGAGGGTCGAGTGGACGTGGAAACCAGACCAGAAGAGTTTATCGGCTCTATTAAAGGGGTCAGCAAATGGTCGTTTCGTCATGTTTGGGGTCCCAGGGACAGAGAGAAGCATACGGGAGGGTAAGCGGCCCTTGGGTCGGCGCGGCCAGGGGCACGATGGTGCCGTTTCTCGCCAGGATCTTGTCGTCGAGGAACCTGCATCGTAACGGTCAGCCTCCATTCCATCTCCAGCATAAAAGGGGATACCACGCACCTTGTCCAGTCCGGATATTTGCTCCCGGCCAGAATCAAGACGTTCACCGGAGCGCTAATCTTCTCGGGCTCGCTCAGCAACACAAACTCGGACGCGCCAAACGCCCTCGCCTCGGCCTCCTTGTCGGCGCTCGAGCTAAAAACTACCACCTCCACGCCCATCTTGGCCGCGAACTGGATCGCCAGATGCCCCAGCCCGCCGATGCCAATGATGCCGACCCTGTCCCGCTCCTTGACCGTGTCCGTCAGCGCCGAGTACACGGTCGCGCCGGCGCAGTGCAGCGGCGCCGAGTCCTCGCTGGAAAGCCCGTCGGGGATGCGGTGCACGTAGCCCTCCTTGCCGAGGTAGTACTGGCCAAAAGTGCCGTTGGAGAAGTCGCCGAAGCCGAAGATGGTGCGCTCGTAGCAAAAGATGTCCTGGCCCGTCAGGCAGTAGTGGCACTTGCCGCAGCTGTGGCGATGGAAGCCGCCGCCGGCGCGGTCGCCGACCTTGAGGGTGGTGACGGCGGAGCCGATCGCTTCGATGATGCCGGTGCCTTCGTGGCCGAGGGCGACAGGGGAGCCGAGGCGGTAGAATTCCTGGTCGGTGAAGCATACGCCCGAGTGGGTGATGCGGATGAGCACGTCGTTGGGCCCGAGTTCGGGGATGGTGGCCGTGTCGCGGATGACGGGGCCGCCTGGGCCGCCTTGGCCGCGGTAGATGGGGTATTCCTTTCCGGTGAATGAGGAGGCCATTTTGAGGTCGGGTAGGGGGTGTTGCGGCGAGGTTGTTCAGGGCCCTAGGGGTCTTGTCTCCTGGCCGGGCTGGTGATGAATGCTGAGCAGCTGATGACGAGATGCCGTTGTCGAGTTGAACGAACCACTCCACCTCGACGACAAACACCCATCTTTATATATTGGGCTCTTCCCATATCCGGCTCTCTCAGCCCAGATCCAATCTCAGATAAATACGCACTTGCAGGACAAAGAGACGCGAATCTCCCATGCCCGCCTCGGCACCTTTCTTCGATGCGGATGTTCACAAAATCATGGCCAAGAGTATACATTAATCAGCTTTTCCCCACGCAGCTGCGCTATGTTGGCAAGAATCTGCGAAAGGGGACAGATAGGCTAGAGGTTTTGGCGGAGAGAAGCCATAATCGAGGTCGGGATTAGTGATCCCCAGGTTGCCGAGTATGATCCGCAACTGAGACAAGGGTGCCTCGGGATTGTGATTGGGTAGACATTCAGAAAGTGCAATGTTGAATAACTGTTCCGTCGATAGTCCCTTGGTTTGCATATCAGTTGCTTACGGATACGGCTTTACAGACTGCCCGTTGATGAATCGAGATGGAAATGGTGAGAGAAGAGAGAGAAAAGTTGGAGTCGTTGGAATCCCCTCACCACGGGAGGCGGGTAAGAGTGGGCCTTCTACCTCGCCCCGCAGGGGACGTGGGGTCCCGGGTCCAGTCTCCAAACCAGCTTTTTTTTTACAGCGATAAACACCACGATAAGGAGGATCATCTTCGATATCGATAATTTTGCGACGACGAGCCCAGCACCGCGAAACCAATCAGACTTCAATCTCTCGACACCAAACCGTTCACCCTCCTACGATGCGTCCCCTTACCGAACCCGAGACGAAAGTCGTCTTTGACAAGCTCGCCAACTACTGCACCGACCTCAAGACGCTGATCGCACCTCTCGACGATGGCGACCGCTACGTCTTTCGCCTCAACCACTCGCGCGTTGGTCTCCCTCTTTTCCTCGAAGCCCATGATCAATCAACCCACGGGAAACCTCCGCCCGAATGAAACTAACCAACCCCCCCCCTCGTCCAGGTCTACTACGTCCGCCTCTCCCTCGCCAACCTCGCCACCAGCATCAGCCGCGACGCCCTCCTCAGCCTGGGCACTTGCCTCGGCAAGCTGACCAAGACTGGCAAGTTCAGGCTACACATTACCGCGCGTACGTACCCCTATCTCCCGTCCCCCACCCTTCAGCCCAAGCTAACCCCCCCGCCCTCGCAGTCCCCATCCTCGCCGAACACGCCCGCTACAAGATGTGGATCAAGGAGAACGGCGCGCAGCCCTTTCTCTACGGGTCCAACGGTACGATCCCCTCCCCCTGAGAATAGCAATGTCTAACGCAAGGTGCCCGAACCCAGTTGTCAAAGCCCACGTCGGCCGCTGGTCCGAGGACTGCCCCGAGCACTCGGGCGTCATCGTGCTTAGCATGAACGACATCCCGCTCGGGTTCGGCGTGACAGCGCGCAGCACGGCCGAGGCGCGGCGGCTGGATCCCACGGGCGTCGTGTGCTTCCGGCAGTCGGACTGCGGCGAGTATCTGAGGGACGAGGATAATTTGTTTGCTAGCTAGATAAATGGGGTGGGAGACAGAGGTTGTGATCATATACCCTGTTGGGGGGGGGAGGTAGATGGTGTGTATGTTTGTTCTGGGGCGTCGTGGCGTCTTGGGTGGTAGGAAAATACATGTTTTTTGCTGTTCGTTTTGGTCTTGTTTGGATTTGGTGACAGATGGGGACAGGTTGTCTTAGATATCTGTAGATGTGCCATATCCTGAATTGGGTTCGTACTCGTCTTGGGAACAGAGAGAATCATGATGAAACCTAAACTGATCCCGTCCCAGTATCCATCTATAACTAGAAACAAATCATCGCCCCTTCATCCCTAACCAGATCTATAAGAATCACCACCCCCCACCTGCCCCCCTTACTTCTCGCCAGTTTCTCCCTTGTCCTCAGCCCCCTCCGCCCGCTCCCCCCCCATCAACCCCCCGACCGCCTCCCACGACGGCGTCGCCGGCCGACTGTCCCTCCTAAATAAACTAATCGACTCCCTCTGCGCCACATACTCGCTGTCCGCATACCCCAGCAGGTCCTTGAGCTCGGCGCTCTGGTGCCCCATGGTCCGCGTAATCTCAAACGACGCGTAGTTGACCAGCGCGCGCCCCACCTCGACCGCCGGGCCCTCCCACGCCTTGTCGCCAGTGCCCTTGCTCTTGGACCGCGTCACGACGCACAGCCGCACCGCCTCCTGCTGCGCAAAGGTGCCCTCGACGTCGAGCACGCCCACGGGGAGCAGCCCCGCGCGGGCCTGCAGCGCGCGGTAGGCGCCCGCGTCGATGTAGAGGGTGCCGTGGGGGGTGAGGCCGTAGAGGATCCAGAAGTAGCGGTCGCGGACGGGGTGCGGGGAGGGGAGGAAGCGGGTGTGAAGGGGGATTTCGGCGGCGGGGGTTGGATTGGCGGTGGTGGTGGGCACGAGGGGGTTGGGGATGGAGTCGTGCTGGTCTTCGTCGGCGTCGGCGGTGTTGGCTTGGGTGGTGGTGACGAGGGACGCTGGCGAGCGGCTGCCTTGGATGTGCTGGACGATCTTGATGATGTTGCCTGGGTTGGAGGAGCGCGTGATGACAGTGGTGACGCCGGCCGAGGTGGCGAGGCGGGCGGCGACGATCTTGGTGGACATGCCGCCGGTGCCGAGGGCGGAGCCGGCTTGGGAGACTGGTGAGGGGGGTCAGCATGGGGAAGGTTGGGAGAGGGGATGCGGGCGTACCGTCGGCGACGAGGGCGGAAATGTCCTCGATTACTTCAATAGGCTGGGCGTCAGGGTTGGTGCGCGGGTTCTTGTCGTACAGGCAGTCGACGTCGGTCATGAGGAACAAGAGGTCGGCGTGCACCATGGCGGCGGTGATGGCGGAGAGAGTGTCGTTGTCGCCGAATTTGATCTCGGAGACGGCCAGCGTGTCGTTCTCGTTGACGATGGGGATGACACTCATGTCGAGGAGCTCGTTGATGGTGTTTTGGGCATTGAGATATCTTGATCTCTACGGGCATGTCAGAGACGCACAAAACAAGTCTGCAACGGGCAGCACTTACATTCGCGATATCACTCCGTGTGAGAAGAATCTGGGCAATAGGCTGGCGGAGATGGGTAAAGAGGCTGTCCCAGAGGCTCATCAACCGGCACTGTCCGATGGCAGCCAGGGCCTGCACAATGTAAGTGATGGGCTATGTGTAGTACGGGGGATGCGGTCCTACCTGCAACTGAGGGAGATGCTTGGGTCGCTTCTCGACGTCCATCCTCCGCAGGCCGACGCCAATGGCACCCGACGAGACGATGATGACCCTGTGTCCATCCTTCCTCAGCTTCACGGCCGTCTCTACTATCGACGTCAGGATGGAGAGGAGGGGCTCATGGCTCTTTTCGTCCACAATCGAGCTTGTTCCTGAGAAGGGAGTGTGTCTGTCAGCGTCTGGTTCTCTTGTGCAACCCCCAACCCCCACGCTTGCTGCTGCTGCTTGTTTCTTCTTCTTCTTCTTCTTCCCTGAACGTCGTCTGACCCCCAACAGCGGTGAAAGTGACCCACTCACCAAGCTTGATGACGACCCCCAGCGGGCGAGGACCCCCCATGGCTGATCGAGTTTAAAAGATGTCAGATCAGATCAGAGTTGTTTTAAGAACCAACACCTTAACAGAGCAATAGGAGTAAAAGAGCGCAAAAGTTTTTGTTTTCTTACAGAGAGCCTCATCGTCCTCCATCGCATATAATTAGACGGGGAAATCAGGAAGGACGGGTAAAGGGATCTCCACAAAAAACTCGGACAGAATCACACCAACAAGGGCGTGTTCCGTGTCCCGACCCGACGTGCCCAGAAACAAGAGGCCGGCGGAAGGGCGCCGGTCGATTGACCTGATGCGATGCGATGCAGGGGCTAGTCAGTGAGTGGCAGTGGTTGGTGGTATTCTCGGCGGGTCCGCGTCCCGGGAATATATTTTTCTGTCTTCTCTTTCTCTTTCTGTCTTGCCGTTTCAAGGCGGCTTGCGAGAGGACGATGTAATGTGCGCTTTTTCTGCTGCTGCTGCTGCTGCTCGGGAAGCCGGCTGGTTGCTCGCCGTTGGCAGAGTTGAGTGGGAAGGCTCCGATCCTTATGAGTCCGTGGAGCCGACATCGGGGTCCTGTCGACCAGGCTCGATGAGTCGATTGTTCGCGGTTCAACTGCCCGCTGTCGGGGACGTTCACCGCCTTGGCGTCGCTGTTGTTCCCCGCCTTGGCAGTCGACGTGTTGGAGAGGGTTGGGGCTGGGGAAGGCTCATGTCGTCGCACACGTCACGACTGTCAGAAGCTAGGTACCTATGTTCCAAGCATCGAGCAAGTCAATGTGGACATGAAAGCTTTGAAACGGATCTGGTGGCTTTTTGGATTGATAGTATGCAGGTGTGGTTCTTTGAAGCATTCCAGATGCCCACCTCTTCCTCCTACCTTTTCTCCTTCGAGATCTGAGTCTACTCCCCGGAGCCCAACACCCTCCTTCATCGTCTGTATATTCTCGAAATGGCATCGTCCTCAGACTCCATGATTCCACGTCCAGTCTCATAACTCCGTGCCCGTAAAGCTACCGTACTACCAAGCTCTATCCAGATCTAACCCTCCATCTTTCACTTTCCTACATCCTCGACACAACCCCCCACCCCTCCACCACCGCCGTAATCAACCGATTCGCAATCGCCGTCCGTGGTGGGAGCCTCAACCCGCCCTCCACGTACGTCTCCGGAGCCGGCTCTCCCAAATTACTCGTCCCCCTAGCCAACGCCTCCCGTACCTCCTCCAACTCAAACCACTTCGCACTCTCCAGTTCGGCATCATTCCCCAGATACACCGTCTCCCCATCTCCTGGCAGCGCCTGCCCGACGGCGCCAATCATCAGCGACGCCGGAAACGGCCACGGCTGCGAGCTGTGCAGCACCACCCTCCCGACCCGCACGCCGCTCTCCTCCCACACCTCGCGCCGCACCGCCTCCTCGATCGACTCGCCCGGCTCCTGGAACCCCGCGAGCGTGCTGTACCAGAAGCGCGGCCAGCGCCGCTGCCGCCCGAGCAGGATCCGCCGCCCGTCGGCGCTGACGATGGCCATGATGACCGTCGGGTCGGTGCGCGGGAAGCTGAGGTTGGACACGGTGCCGCGCGTGGCGCAGGGCTTGCGGGGGGTCGGGGTGTCGGTGTCGGACCCGGCGAGGTCGGTGGGCGGGCAGACCCGCTTGGTGCCGGCGTTGACGGAGAGGGTCGGCTGGCCGCATTGCGCGCAAAAGGGGTTGCGCGCGTTCCAGTCGAGGAGCGCGCGGGCGTAACCGTAGGTGGCGGCTGAGAGGGGGGTTAGTACTTCCTGCCTCGTGAGGAGGATGAGAGTCAGGGGGCGTACCTTGGCCCGCGTGCAACCCCATGTGCCGTGGGGATGCCGAGTGGAAGGAGAGTCCCTTGGCCTGAACGGCGGCGATGACGGCGATGGCGGCTTCGGCGTGGCTGCCGCGCGGGGTGATGTCGATGGCAAAGTACGGACTGCCCTTGTAGTCCTTGTAGATGAACTCTTCGGGGATCTCGCCGCTGTGCGAGGGCAAGTGGTTCTTCTCGTCAACGCCGAGGAAGAGAATCACGGGGTGGGTATCGGCCGAGTTGAAGTCGCGGACGAGCTCCTCCTCGGTCTTGGCGAACGGCTTCTCCCCGGTGAGGGCGACGACGTCGGCGCTCGACACGAAGCCCAGGTGCGCGCCGTCGTCTTTGGTGAGCGGGGCGAGCTCGTTCATGAGGAGGAACGAGGCCGCCGGGTGGGAGAAGGCCGTCTGGAGAAAGTCATGGTCGGTGCGGAGGAAGGAGAGACGGTTGAGTGGGCTGCCGGAGAAGTAGTTTGCGATTTCGGGGCCGAAGGTCTTGGAGAGTTGCGAGTCCTCGGCGGCGAGCACGGGAAGGTCGGGGATGGGCATTGCGGGAAATTCGGGAATGTGTTGATATGGAGGGAGAGTTGGTGGTTGAGGAGGAGAGTAGGGTGGTTCAAGGTATTTCGTCTCTATTATAAAACCAAGATATATACTGCATCATGATAACTCCGTGGATCGGTCGGTGACGGGATTCCCACCTTAGCAAGCCAAAAAAATATACCTAAGCGGGGGCGGGGCAACAGTCCCGGGACGGCTCCGTGGGCGTTGATGAGTAATTCAATCGCCGGCGATCTATAGGTAAGGTCAGAAGCCGGCGGTCGAGACTCGGATCAAGTGGACATGGAATATGGCATTTGGTGGGAAAGAGCCCAATTTGGGGTACTGTGAGCCCGTTGGTTGGTAAAGTGATGACCTCATCTTGAGAAAAGGTGCAAAAGAGTTTAGCAACGACCCTTGGGACGGAGATCATATACTTTTCCAACAAACAAACTCAATACATACGACCTTAGCAGGTACTCCACAACTTCGGACTCCCGCGGCGTTCCAGGGCCTGTTGAACTCGGACCATGATTTTTCTCCACATATGCTGGACTCGGCAATCTGCAAGGTAGGGCAGGCCATCTGTAAGTAGGGGATTTCGCTTCAACTGCCCATCGACGTGCACAACTATCCGTCACCCCCATTCTGCGACCGCGTGCGACAAAACCCGCGACTTTGCGTTCTCAGTCGACCTTGATCTTCACCCGCTTTGCATCATCGATACTGTCAAAGCTGAGATGCAACGCTACACGCCTCGTTCCTCAAGGACTTCGTCGACCCAGTCCACCCGCATCGTCGCCCGAGTGTCTTCCCCCCCTTTGTATCCGAGCAGCTAAAGAAATGCTGCCAGTCGGATAGCCAGCCATTTCTACCATTCTCAGACCCCGACCGACAGAGCCCATATCACCTCGGTACGAACGAGACCCGGTAGAAGCGGGCGCAGGAGGCACCGCACAGCCATCGGCACCTTGTGTGTAATCCATATCCGGCGCTGGCCTTGTAGGTTGCTTCGAAACGGGTCGTCAAGTGGTATTCTGGCTGACCCGGAACCCCTCGAACAAGGTTAAGGACTTAAATCCTGCCGAGCACGCCAGACAACCACTATGGAAGCGACAACACAGCAACGAAATCCCGCCCCCCATACAGGACTTCTCAGAGAGGAGAACACTATCCTCCGACGTTTATTTGGATACCGCGACAATGTTACAACAGACTTGATGCCAGACGTCCTCGGCGTTAAACTTGGAAAGACAACATTGAGCGACGCGAGGTTCCTGTACATCGATATCGACTCAATACAGGAAAAGGAAGGGGTTGTTCAGCAACTCCACATTGGTGTATCCCTTCTCGATACTAGGAATCTACAAAGGTCCATCTTTGGGTCGCCAACTGCGAAACCGGAGGCTCAGATGATCGAATCGCATCATTTCGTTGTCGGTTCTCCCAAATTTGCTCGAATAAAGTCTAATAAATTTTTGTTCGGGCCATTTGAAACCATATCTCTCGCTGATCTTAGAGCGAGACTAGGAGCGATGACTTTACACCGCAATATCATTCTCATCTACCATGGAGGGGACCGGGAGCTCAAAACCCTTACACAGATTAACCTTGATCTTCGCCCGGTTTGTATCATCGATACAGTTAAAGCTACACAATATACGTTACAGCTATCGTATAGATACAGCCTAGAAAGGTTACTTGACGAGTTTGAGTTTCCATTCTGTAACCTCTATACCGCCGGTAATGACGGTACGCGTCATACATATTTTACCACACCCCCTTTTCTTTGTCCACGGGACATATATAGAGCTTCCGAAGCTCCCGACTCCCGGGAGGAACAAAGTGTCCCGTAGTATGATCCTATGCTAACAGACCTTCTAGTACGTACTATATGTCTTGCTTCCCTAAGGCGTCTAGTTCCCTTATGGCATTCTCCCCAGAGCTCCCGTTGTCTCCCTTATTCTCCCTAAATGTGCCAAATACTAATATGAATAACCCATAGGCTCATTTCATCCTCCGGGCTCTCTTGATGATTGTAGTCACGGACGCGGAACTCCAGTCGGATCCCTCTGTACACCCACCTTGGCCTTGGTTGCCGATACTTAGAGCAATCGCTCACGCTCCGTGCCCGTCGCCGAGCCAGGTTCCCACTCCCAGTCAGCTGGACGGTCTTATCTTGATAAAAAAGAGATCGCAAAGGAAGGCCCGAAAACCCGAGACAGGTCACTGAGTTGGGGTACAGCCTTGACCTGGGCCAACCGTGGATAGGTTGGGCCGGATTGGGCTGGGCCGGGTTGGATCGAGTCAAAAAAGCCGTGGGTTGGACTAGGTTAAGAGGACCTCAATTCAATGCTACAATCCATGGATATCTAAGTGATCTATACCAAGCCCCGGGTCGGTGACGGCTAGCAAATCCCTGGTGTTGTATGTTTTTGTCGGTCTTTTTCGGCTATGTTGCCTTTTTACGGGCTGTCTCTTCCTTACTACCGTCACTGTTTTAGATGATCGCACCCGGCTATCTGTTACCGTAGAGTCCTATGGAGTATACTGGAGTATACACACGGACGGCCTTCCCCTTTGTTGCAGTAGTGAAGTCAAACATCTTTCCGTCTCTGTGGATGGCGGGCGTGCCACTAGGGTTAGGGTCTTGCGTGACTGAGCTCCCCGCTTGAAGCTTTCTGAGCTCGACAACACATTACGAAACCAAACATTGAAGCAACGACGAAACGACGAAACCACCACCAACCTCCCGAAAACAGGCGTCCCCCCGAATCACCACCGATGGATCTCCCAATATAACACCACCCGACCAACAGAACCCTCGCCTCCGTCCCAATTGACCACCTCGTCACCAAAACCGCCCACCATGTCCGCCACCCCCCTCCCCGACCTCACCACCCAAACCACCGCCTCCGAAATATTCTCGGCCAACCATCCCCTCCCCCAGATCCGCGCCATCCACAAGGCCCTCCACGCCCGCCTTGACGACACGGCTGCCCGCCTGCGCACCCAGGTCGGTGGCTCCTACCGCGAGCTGCTCGGCACCGCCGACGCCATCGTCGCCATGCGCTCCGACATGGACGCCGTGCAGGCGTCGCTGGGGCGCATGGGCGGCCGGTGCGGGCGCGCCGTGGTCGCGCGCAAGGTCGGCGGGCTCGGCCGCTTCGTCGAAGGGGACGGCGACGCCGGGGGACAACAGGCGCGGGAGAGGCTGCTGGAGGGGGTGGTGCTCTCGCTCGCGGGCGTGCTGCGGGAGAAGAAGGCCGAAGGGCTGGTGCTCGCGGCGCGGCTGTGGGTGCTGGGGCGGTTGCTCGTCAAGAGCTTTGGCGGGAAGAGCGGGGAGCGGGTGAGGGTCGCCGAGAAGGCGCTGGAGGCGTCGCATAGGAGGTTGCTGAGGGCGATCGAGGGGGTGCTCGGGCGAAGTGGGAGGAGGGCTATGGAGAGGGGTGATGTGCTGCGTGCGCTGGGAGCGTATAGTCTTGCGACGAGTTCGGGCGCGAGGGACGTGCTGAGGCACTTTTTGAGGACGAGGGGGCAGGCGATGGCGCTATCGTTTGACGGATCCGAGGAGGAGGGCCGGCAGACAGGACGGGAGATGAAGGACATGCTGAGGTGCTTGGGGCTCTACACCAAGACGCTGCAGGACGTGCAGGCTCTGGTGCCGCACAAGCTGACCGAGGCGCTGATGTCCCTCAAGAAGAACGCGCTGCTGGCCGACGACTCCCTGAGGAAGATGGAGGGCCTACGGCTGGATGTCTACAAGCGGTGGTGCGGGGACGAGATCCAATACTACACGCCCTTTATCCGCCACGACGATCTCGACCTGAAGCAAGCCCGGGACATGCTCACCAGCTGGGCCAAGGAAGGCAGCGCCGTCCTCCTGCGCGGACTCGAAAACACGCTCGAAGGCATGACCGAGTTCAAGACCATCGTCGACCTCCGCACCAGCGTCCTCACCCTCTGGATCCAAGAAGGCTCCAAAGCCCGGGGCTTCGACCCCTCCCTCCTCCTCGACGCCCTCCGCGCCTCCATCAACACCCGTATGCTCTCCCTCCTCTCCACCAAGATCTCCAAGCTCCGCCTCGTCGGCTCCGAAATCTCCGCCACCCTCACCACCTTCCACCCCTCCCCGCCCCCCTCTCTCTGGTCCTCCCCCCCTCCACCACCGACGCCGCCCCCTTCACCCAAACCACCCTCGCCCACCTCTACGGCCACACCGACCCCGTCTCCCGCGCCCTCACCTGCTACGCCACCTACACCCACCTCCTCTCCTCCCTCACCACCGTCCTCTCCTCCCTCCGCCGCCAGCGTTGGGACGACCTCTCCTCCGACGACCTCGTCGACGACGACTACGACGCCACCCTCGCCCACCGTCACCGCCTCCTCTCCACCGCCGATCCCGACGCCCTCCAGTCCCACCTCCACCGCTCCCTCGCCGCCGCCTTCGCCCGCCTCGACGAGCAAATCACCCTCCTCTGGAAATCCCACCGCGACGAGGACGGGCAAGTGGCCATGTACCTCCTCCGCATCCTGCGCGACATCCGCGCGCGCCTCCCCGAAGATTCCTCCGACTCCATACGCTCGTTCGGCCTCGCCTGCATCCCGGCGCTGCACGACGCCGTCGCCGAAGCGGTCGCGGGGCCGCCGCTGCGGGCGTTTGCGGCGGGCCCGCTGGCGAGGCGGACGGTGGTGGGGCTGAGTCTCTGGGAGGGGCGGGACCCGGAGCTGCCGAGCTCGCCGTCGCCGGGGGTGTTTCGGTTCCTGCGGGATCTGTGCATGTCGATGAGCGACGGGTCGGGCGGGGACCTGTGGAGTCCGAGGGCGGTGGAGGTGCTGAAGAGGAGGGTGGGAGGGGAGCTGGGGAGGGTTTGGGGGGAGGCTTGTGCTGCTGCTGCTGCGGTGGGGGGGGAGGAGGAGGATGGGGAGGTGGGGGAGGACGCGGGGAGCAAGGAAGACGCGGGGAGCAAGGAGGACGCGGGGAGCAAGGAGGACGCGGGAGATGAGGCGTTGGCCGAGGAGGAGAGGGTCCAGCAGCGGGGGGATCTGCTTGTGCAGTGGCTCTTTGACGTTTCGTATCTGCGATGCTGTCTGGATACCCCCTCGTCAGACAAGCTGGCCGAGCTGGAGAATGTCGTCTATGAAAAGTCGGGGCTGGGGAGCACGGCGGCGAGGGAGCGGGTGGCCAAGGGGGCGCAGGAGTATTGGAAGCGGACGAGTCTCTTGTTTGGACTGCTGGCGTAGTGGTCGTTATATCTGCATTGCTATGCGCTGCAAGTTGGGACCAGTATATATGTATATACATCACCGGTGCGAAGTCAACAAGCCAGAGTCCCCCGGGCACACGATCCCCAAGCTAGTTTTTAAGCGAGTGTGTGTGTTAAAATTCGTCAACAAAACAATACCAATACGGAGTTACAGTACAGACAATATCTATGCGAGGAACAGCCAGGGGAAAGAGAGAGAGAGAGAAACCACATGACGAGTCAAGTAGAGTAGGGATGGACGGACGAAAAACCACAGGCTCCCTCTTTCAAACCGCCCGTGTCCCCAGCATCACTACCACCCCGAACAAAAACCTCTCCAGACCAAAGATTGTCTACAAGAAATGAACAAGAACTGCTGTATGTAGGTTTAGGTGAGTACGGGTTTTATGCGCGAGCATGGTCTTTTGGAATGCCTCGTCCCCCCACCCCGCTGCCGTCTCGTCGTCATCGGTCCAGAGACAAGAGGAAAAACGTCGAAAGAGACAGCCGCCTACCAGAGGTTGCCGGTGTGTGTCGTGCCCCCTTCCTCCTTTTCCACCTCCTGACCAACCTGGCTGGTGACCACCTTTTGCCCCATTTCCACCCCAGTCGTCAGCCCCTGCCCATCCATCGTCATAGGAAAATAAAAAGGGACATCCGTCCTTGAGAGCGCCCCCCTCCAAAAGAAAAACACTGTGGGGGGAAGAGGGGGTTCATGCCAAGGGAAAATGGTGGTCAGGCACACCGACTGCTACCATAGTCCCTCGTTTCCCACACCACGTTTGCTAGCACCGTCAAATGACGACATTTTTTACCTCGGCCCTAAAGGCGCAGCGAAAGTCGAAAAAAAGACAAGTCCGACGCAATGATCTAGATGTTGATGCAAGACGCCTATGTACCGTCCGTGAACGAATCGTTGTCCGCGTGGATCTCTCTAACTCGCCAATCACCCAGGATCAAGCCGCCCGAAAGCAGAGCAGGCCGCGCTTGTGTTATCTCTGCAAAAGCCAAGGTAAGCTTCCGCCCAGCTGCTTACTGATGGCGGCGTCCATCGGGCTGCGGGCTGCGGCCTACGCGTCCACGCCGAGTGTTGTTCGGCGGCTGCTCTTGCATGTAGCCCATGTTCTGCATACCGCCGTACCCGTAGCCGGGCATCATGCCGAAGCCGGGGGGGGCAAACTGGGCCTGGCTTGGGGGCATGGCCGGGTGTGCTCCTGGTCCTTGGACAGGGCTCCCGTTGCTGGAATTCTGGTTGCGGTACTGCTCGTAGGGAGGCGTCGAGCCCTGGTACCCTCCGAACCCAGCCGGCATTGGTGGGTAAAAGTTGCCCATGGGGGGTGGTGCGCCTCGGGCCATCATGTTCTGCTGAAACTGAAATTGCTGAAGGGCAGCTGGATTTATGGGGTTGCCAGGGCCGCCAAACATGGCTCCCGATGGAAACGCTGGGAAGGGCTGGGGCGGGCCCGAGTCGATGCCTTCGCCCCGAGGAACGCCAAAGTTCATCTCGTAGTTGGCTTGGTTGCCGCCCGCGTTGAGAGGGTTGTAATACGCCGCCCCGGCATTGCTGTACTGCCCGGCTTGCTGCTGCTGGGAAGTGTGCTGGCTCTGGTGCTGCTGCTGCTGATGGGGGGCGTTAAGGCTGGCCTGGCGCGACATTGGTCGCTGCCGCTCCCCTCCGTTGGTGGAGTGGTCCCGCCCGCCTCCGTTGCCGCCATTGCCAGACGGACCGGAGCTGCCACCTCGGGTGGACAAGCCCACTTCGTCCATCAACCGCTTGTAGCCCTGGCCGGGCAACGCCTTGATGTGGATCAAGACATTCTTGACGTTCTCCACGACCTGGGTGCGGATAGACTCGTCGAAGAAGGGCGTTGTGAGGACCTTGAAGATCAGCGTCACGCCGCAGGCGTGGTCTCTCAGAATGGCTTCCAGGACCTGGTTGTGATTGCCGAAGAAGAGCGCCTCCAAAATGCTGTCCCTAGCCTCCGGCTCGGCCTTTTGGTTGATTACCTTCAAGACCGTGAGGTAGGCGACCTTGTGAGTGCACAGGTGGACGAGGTGCGGGATGAGCTGCGGAGCCAGGACGGTGCGCCGCCGAGGGAAGTTGCAGGTGTCGAGGAGCCAGGTCAGCAGGAGAGCTCCGTTGGCGTTGCTGGCGAGCTGTACGCTGTGGAGAGCAATGGCAGCGGCAAGCATCCTCTGCTGCTCCTTGTTGGTGTGATGGCTCTCCAAGCACGCTCGCATGGCACGGGAGCCGTAGCGTCCCTGGGCAATCTCCCACATCTTGCCCAGCATCGTCTCAAAGATGAAGTCATTGTAGGGCGCCTCAAACTTCAGGCACCCTTGCAAGACGTAGTTGCCAAACTGGTCCAGGAACAGCTGGACAGTGTAGGGCCGCAGGTTCTGCTCAATCACGCTCATCTGCTGCGGCGTCCTGCAGACGTCAATGATCTTTTGCGCCGCCCAAGTGCCGTTCTTGTGGGTACCAATCTCAGCCAGGTGAGGCGCGATCCTGGAGAGCATGGCGTCTCGGACGGGCACGGAGCAATGCTCAAAGAGCTTCTGGACAACCGTGTTGCCCAGGTAGTCGGACGCAAGCTCGGCGATCTCGGGCAGCATGTCCGTGGCGATGCCCTCAATCTCCGGCTTCGTGTACATCTGATTGTCTATCCTCTTGCGGATATCCCGGAGCTTGGGGGCGTCGTGAACGCGGTTATGAGCGGGCTCCTTGATCTGCGGGATTTCTTCACGAAACTCGGTGAACTGGATGGCAGTTTGGAGATTCTGCAAGGTGCGATCTACCTCTGACCCGACTGCCCCAAATTCGGTAACAATCTGCATGATGTCTGCCGTCATCTCGTGGAGTGGCCGGACAGTCGGTGTGTCAGTGCTGACCGCGGTCGCTGTCGATGCAGCGGGTGCACCGTTGGCAGAGGATCCATTATGCACATTCTCCTGGCCGTGCGCGAACGGATCAGGGCTCGGCGACGGATAGGCGCCATCGTGGCCAGGAGTATTAACGCCCGAGGGTGGCTTTGCGAAGTTGATCCTGACGGGACCGCCGCCTGGGAAGAGCTCGTGCCCGTTGACGGCGTTCCTCGCAGCAATGGCACTATCTGTCCTCTCAAAGTTGACGAAGCCACAGTTCTTGTGCGTCAGAACTCGGACAGACTTTATCGGGCCGAAGCTCTTGAAGTACTCGGTGAGGGTCGACGTCGTGGTCGACGTCGGAATGCCGCCGAGCCATAGCGCGCTCGTTGGTCCCTCGGAGCCTTGCTCGTCCACGCCTAGGTTGTTGCGGCCGTTGGGCCCTCCCAGCGACATGCCCGCAACCGCCTGCGGAAGATCGTCGAAATCCTGGTCTTCGGGCATGCGGATCTCAGCCGCCGTGATCGAGTTACCCATCCTGCTGGGGGTGGGCAAGAACTTGTTAGAGAGGGACGGCATGTCCAGGACTCCGGCTGTCCTGGCCCGAGGACGCGCTGCAGAAGCGGTATAGGCGTGGACGGCCTGGACGGCCGCGTTGTGATTACGGATCGCGGCTTCGGTCAATGCGATCTCCTCCTTGAGCTTCTGCATGGAGGCGTACTGAAGGCGGGGATCGGCGCCATAATCGTCGTCGTCCTCATCATGATAGGTATCCTTGTGGTTGACCGAATAAGAGCGGAAACGGCTCGCCATGTCAGATTGCGAGGGCATGATAGGGGTGGCGAGCTGGGCTCTCGTAGGTTGCGGTGTTGGTTCGGCCAAGCCAAGGTAGTCCAGCGTCCTAAAGTGAGAATCGCCCTCGGCGAGTCCCTCGCGGGAAAAGTGCGACTGGGCTGGCGAGCTTGGGCCGTTGGAGCCAACGCTGGCGATGCTGGCGAGTGTGTTTCCCCGCTCGCGCCCTGGGGCAAGATTCCAGCCGCCGATACCGCCAAAGATGTTGGGGCCAAATGGTGAATTGGTACCCGGGCCTGGAGCAAAGGAGCGATGGGGCATGGAGCCGGCTCGCAACCTCGACATCATGGCAGCATTGGAGGACGGGTCCGGAGGATCGAGAGCGGGCGAAGGCGAGTGGAAGGGGGTCTGCGACGGGCTTGGGCGCGACGTCTTGGACACCAGGGGCGGGAGCCCGAGAAGGCCGTTCCCTGGGCCACCAGGAGACAGCCTAGACGGCAGGGTGCCGGCGCGGGCCCGCCGGGTCTGCGTCTGGCCAGCAACAGGCAGCTGAGCGAAGTCGGGGAAGCCGTCGGTTGGCGACTCGGGAATATTCTCGCGGAGAGGCGAGTTGCCGCTGGTCGGGGGCCCTCCCCAAGGGTTAAGCGGCATTCCCGAAACACCCTCCTGTTGTTGAATCTCTCTCGCCCTGTGACGGCCACCAGAGTTAGCCAGTTCAAACACGGTTCGCAGGGATAATTCGCAGCTTACCGTTTGGAGAAGACGCGGCTGGACCCTCCCATGTCGTGGGATGGGGAGCCCGCACCGGATCTCGAAGCGCCGCTCATCCTGCTGGTCGGCGGGAGCCCCGGGGAGAGACCAAAGGGGGATAGACCGGCGGGAGAGGTGCTAGTTGGTGACCCTGATCGGTTCTGAGCAGTGGCTGACTGCGAGGGGTAGCCAATGCTGAGGTGGTCGTTCGGTCGTGAAGTGGACATTATCGATTATTTATCCGATTCTAATCACCCAATTATCGTTGCCGGCAAGGTGGGCGCGTCTGCTAGGGGTGTGCAGATGGGCTGGACGAGGTATGTATCGAAGGGACTCGGAGTGGGAATCTCGCTGTGGAGGAACGCAGTCGATGGCGACGTCGAATGCGTCGGTTCAATGGACGTGCTTCTCAGGCGGCGTCGTCTGGCGAGGCACAACCGCTGGCAAAGGACAGGCCAAAGGAAGGGGATGTCGAGCTTGCAGGTGCGGTGGGATCACGGCGAGAGGCGATGTGGCGGGACGTGGCCTGGAGCTCGGCTCTATCAAGACGAAAACCCTGGGCGGCGTCGTCGGTGGAGAAGAAAATCCGAGCGCGGGGACCACTGGAGATGGATAGGAAACGTGGGCGTCGTGTCGTGTCGTGTCGTGGCAGGGCAGCGAGGGGGGTGGACTCGAGTCCCGTCGAGGCAATGGGCGGATGCGGATGGGTACGAGGTCGAGCAAGCTGGCATGCAGAAATGGATGCTGAGAGCTTGTCGTTTCGATCTCTCTGCTGAGCTGCCGGCCTAGTACATTTCGAACTGGACGGAGTGCGTAACCCAAGGAGACCAGACGAGAATGGAGAATGAAAGGACGGAATCAATAATATACAGGCTCGCTAGGTAGGTTATAATGGAGCCTGGAGAAGGGGATGGCCGCTCGAGAAAACAGGTTGAGAATGCCGGGCGGCGAGGCGGGGGGTCTAAGAAAAGGAGAGGATCGGGGGTTGGTTGTGGTGACCCAATTGATGACAGCGACAACGGGAATGGAAAAGGGAAAGGAAGCCAGGGACACTCCCCAAAAAAAACTGAAACGCCCGTTTAGGGGTGACGATTTTTTCGGGGGGGGGGCACCCAGCTGGCACTACGAGTGGTTCCTGTTCCGGCCAACCGGGCTGTCTGAAAATATGGGGCAGCACTTGGGTCATGGAGGTGCTGTTGACTGGACGAGTTCTACAAGTCCCTTTCCCTTTGCAAAAAGACGTACAGATCACATATTTCACGTATGTATTCCGTACCTTCAGCCCAACAACACCAGGCCATCCCCTTGCCTCGCCGACACGACCAACTGTCCGGATCTGCCCGTTTAACGCAGGCTGCCGAGCTACCGAGCAGTTCGCCTCCCGCCTAGACAAGTACGACGTCGACCCGAGGTGCTGCTGCTCGAGTCAAACTTGTCTTGGATGCAAACATGTCCTTGCTCCTCGCTCCTCGCTCCTCGCCCTGTTGCTAGGCAGTTGGTTGCGCCCCAATGCTCGTGTCCCGGCTTCCGATAGAGCACATGGCACGCTTCATGTTCCCCTTGGAAGACTCTAGTGGTTCCCGGCTAAAGCTGCTGCTGCGCGTGCCCCCGAGCCCCCGTGTGGCATGGAGGAAGCAACCTCACACTCGTTTCCACCTCGTCCGCACCTATGGGAGCGGGGTTTCCATTGCTGGACACACCACCGGGCCTCGATCCCTCACTCCCGTCGGCCCTTTCCATGGCGTAGAGAAGATCAAGGCTGATTGAGCACTGGGTAGTGTGTATAATAAATATATGGGCTCTGGCGGGAGGAAGTCTGGGATATCGTGGCACTGTATATTGCCGCGTGCTATTTTGGACCCGTCCCAAGCTGTTTACCTGTTTTCCTCGATACATACTGTGGTAGCAATGCCGATAGTCATGCTCCGGCATGCGCTAGGCTGTATAGTAGATGGTCCGGGACGATCACGGCGTAGCTTCTGGAAGGTCACTTCTGATCATTGACGGCTCCCAGGAGTCCCCGCACATATCCATCTGACACGCTGTCGTGGATATATTGTGGCTTGCAGGAGTGCCTGTATGCTCCACGACAGCCCTCTTCCTCCAGGAGCCATTCCACCTCCCGGCCGACCTCCATCGACATCTGGTGAGGGATGAGGTGCTATGGATGCGACGGTGAGGCCAGGGCTGACGCGCCCCTCCCTCCCTGTCTCCGTTTTCTCCGTTTGAAGCCAAGTGTCTGCTCACTTGCAGCCGGGCAGGCTGGGTATCAGGCCAGGGATGATGCCCCGATGAAGCGGGACGGTCGGGTCCGTGGTAATAAGTTCCTTTCGTGCGTGCGTGGTTCGTTGGGTTCTGTTTTCTGCAATCCCGTCCCCTTTCACCAAGAAGTTGTTTGCAAAAAGGACAAAACGCCAAAGTGGTGGCAGCTGGAGCGGTGATGGGGGCGCCAATCAGCGGGGTGGGCTGGTCATCTACAGTTGACCTCCTCGAAATCTGAAACAGCTGCAACCCTGCCGCGTCGACTTGCCCCCAGCTCGCTTGGCCCCCGAGACCCCCCCTGCCCCATGGCCAATCGCCGCCCGTCTCTGGCGGTGATGGCCCTGTTGCCGTGCCCTGAATCAGACCCGTGGACCTTGGATGCTGGGGATTGACAGATCTCCCGTCAACAAGCGGCCCATCACTCGCATCAATCGCATCACTCGCATCTTTTTTTTGGGGGGGGAGAACCCTCCAGTCGTCGGCCCGTCCATCCCAGGGACAGATCTCGTCCTCGTCGAGATCTGATCCACGGGTCCACCTACCGATACTCGCCCCGGCCCTGTCCGGCCGTGCGGGCGACCGGTCACTGACCTCAGTGAGCCTGAGCTCAGGTGCGAGAGAGCCAAAGGGACTCGAGAGAGTCTCGGAGCCCCAACAAGAGTCTTAGCTTGTTCGTCACACCTCAAGGCTGGCATGTCCTTCCCCGCATTCCCCGTCACGCTCCCGCGCCAGTCCCAGGTGAAGCCAACAAGAGCCCCGGAGCCCAGACGGGTGGTGCATCAATATCCAGGATCCATCCATCCATCCGTCCGTCCGTCCGTCCAGATATCACGGGGCATGCCGATACACGCAATAGCTCTCTGCTCCCGGTAGCAAGTTCAACTAGTGCGCCTGCACCCGCCCTATTTCGAACCCACCAAACCACACTACCGTTTACCCGCCGCCACCACCGCCTGGACACTGACGACGAGGGGCCGAGGGGGCCTCCCGCCCGGTTGATGCCAGTCTCGGCGACGGTACCATCTGCGTTGCAACAGGGGGGCGGGCCACGGCCGCATGAACTACGCCGGACGTGCCCTCCCCCCCTCAGGAATCAGGATCGTCTCCGCCCCCAACGCGCCGACCTGTTGTTCATGCTCTCTGAAAGCTCTCGCCATGGCGACCTATTGCGAAACTGACCGCTTGTTGGGGACAGACCAACGGGGCAGAATCACAGGCTCGGGGAGGCGTTGATACGTGCTCGTGATCCTCTTCCATGCCCCGCCATGGCTTGATGACACTGCCCAGAGGAGAGAGACGGCGAGATCCAGGGGCGGAAGCCGTCTGTCGTTGTTCCCTCGGCAGCGATTGGTTGCGCTTCTTCTTCCCCGCCGAGCCCCTGACTGAGAACCGGGAGGAGAGGGGGCCAAGGGCGGCTCGAAGCGAGGCTCATTCTTTCAGCTCGTCGTGGACGACTTCTCTCCTCAGCCCTGGGAGGACAGGTATTCCGAACTCTTTTCACCATTCCAGAACCAGCTGCTCTTTGCGAGGACGTCAATCGTTACGGGCGGGGCGGAGCGGGGACTAACTGTCCCTACCTACCTCTATGTACTGTGCCTGCGTTGGTCGGGTTCCTGCGCCCTACGATCCCTACATACCTAGGTTCCTAATATACGAAGCGCTGCAAGAAATATGTATGTTTAAGGACGATCACGTGTACCTACCTACCTACCTACCTACCCAAGTACACCATATTCCATATGGGACTCCGAGGGCATGTCAGACTCAGGAATTTCAGCCCTTCCACCTCCAATCCATCCACCCCCTGCGAGAACAATCTTCCCCCAGCCCAGGCTCCCGGGTTAACATCAACATCAACCCACCGCGGCAACGCTGCGACCTCCCCTACCTCTCCATAAGTACGCGGCTGACGTGCAACGCGGGAAGCCGTCCCTTCCCGCAAACACCAAAAATACCCTGCCTCCCGTCAATATTCTCTCAACACCATGCACTTGGTAACCGACGGCGACGGCGACGGTAGCTCACCCGCAGGCTGACAAACCTCGGAACAACCCCCTCTTCTCTCCCGCCGCGGGATCACGGGGCCGTGTTTACGACGAAGAACCCTTTCTCCCACTTTCCTAGCTTCGTGTCCCCCTCGTCAACATCTAGCTACTGCCCAGCCCTCCCCCACCCCCCGACCGGCTGGCTGATCGCCATGATCGGCGGATAAGGGCCGCAGCGGAATCCGCATACCTATGCTCTACACTCAGCAAACGTAGTAGTGGTTGTCTCATCCCAACTTGAGACGACACGTAGGCGGACATCGTTAGCTTCGCATCTGTGCATCCAAGATAGCCTAGCTCTGGTACCGACATGGAAATGTGCACCAGTGCATTAGTCTGCCTTGCTTGAGTTCAAGGTCGAGTTGAAGCTAAAGGGAGTTTTAGCTAGCACAGCGCTCCAGGATCCCGCGGCGCATACCTACAGCCACCACCGGGCCTGGGAGACTGCACGGCGCGGTCTTCATCGGGTTGGCGGAATACGCTGTCTGTTGCGTAGGTAGGCAGGAAGATATATCGGAGGGTACATGGGAGATGTACACAAGCGGTCAGTGGAAGGGACGATGGTGACAACAACACTTTGAAAAACTCTCTTTCCGTCATCAAATGGTATATCACTAGGCTACCTAGACTCTGCCCTCCGCCCGCATCATCCACCCGGCCCAAGTAGGTAGGTCGGCAAACAGAAGAGGAAAAAGACGGTCAAGCTCAAAGAACAATAAGAAGGAAAAAAGGTGGCCCCCAAAGAAGAGAAAACATGCTAAACGAGAGAGAGGGGGCACGGCTCGCAATGCTTGCGCGCTCATCCATATCCCCGCCTTCCTCTCTCCTGCTGCTCTCCTGCTGCTGCTCGAGCATCCCATCCCCGAATGTCAGATTCTTCATCCCCTTTTTTTCGTCCCCTCCTCCACCACCACCCACCCCAAAAAGGGTTGTCTCTGACGACATCCAACTTCGCTCCCCTCAAATACCAAGATCCCCTCACTTCGCCCCCCTCTTAAACGACAACAGCTCCGCCAGGCTACCCAGCGGGCACCCATGCTTCAAGAAGTCGTGCTGCAGCAGCTCGCGAGCCGATGCGCGGCTCTTAACGTCGACGCACAGGCACACGGACAGAAACGCCTTGAGCTCCTTGCTCAGCTTCTCGGGCTTCTTGAGCCGCGGCGTGCCGTTGGTCGCAATCAAGTACAGCGCCTTGAGCGGCTCCTCGTTGAGGTACGGCGGCTCCGACTCGATCATCTCGATGGCCATGATGCCGAGCGACCAAATGTCCACCTTGGGTCCGTACTCCTTCTGCTTGACCACCTCGGGTGCCATCCAGTACGGCGTGCCGACCATGGTGGCGCGCTTCGACTTGGTCTCGGTGAGCTTGGCGCAGAAGCCGAAATCGGCTGGGGGGGGAGTATTAGCAATAGCAATAGCAAGGGTGAGGTTCATGGGCGGGGGACATACTGATCTTGACGTTGCCACGAGCATCCAAGAGGACGTTGTCGCTCTTGATGTCGCGGTGGATAATGTTTTGCGAGTGAAGGTGCTCCAGGCCCTGGCATGTCTGTTTACTTCATTAGCTTGGCCCTCGCAGACACCACACTTGCACGCTTACCTCGAGGCAAATGGTCGAGATCTGCTCCTCCGTAATGACTTGGTTGTTATCAATGACATCGGTGAGCGCGCCACCCTCCATGTACTCCATGACCACCCAGAGCTCCGAGTTGTTGTTGCGGAGGAAGGCATCCAGAAAGTTGACAATGTTGGGGTGCTTGTTGTCCTTCATGACCATGATCTCGTTGACAATCAGCTCCTTGCGGGGCTGGTGTGCGAGGTCCATCTGCTTAATGGCCACCAAGTCGGTGCCGCCCTTGAGGCCGGGCACCGAGGCATTCATCCTCGGGTTGACCTTGGCTACGTAGACGGAGCCCGACGCGCCCTGGCCAATCTTTTTCTGCTTCGAGTACAGCGCCGTGGGGTCCTTCTTGGAGACCACCTCCTTGAGCTTCGTCATGACCTCGCTCTCCGACATGGTCGACATGCGGGCATCCTGCTTGCGCTCTGCTGGGGTCGGCTTGGCGGTGAGCGCGGCTTCGGCAACCTTGACGGGGTCTTGGGCCAAAGGCTTTGCGACGTTGAGGGGCTTGACGGGTGCTGGCAACCGCGATGCTGGTTGCGCCTGGGGCTGCCCGTTGGAGCGCTGCTGCTGTGAAGACCCGTTGGGGTACCGTGCTTGGTTCTGTGACGAGCCGTTGGGTTGATCTGGCCGCGGGATCCGTTGCGCCTGCGACGGATCACGAGAGGAGCTTTGTTGCTGGCCCATGGGCGGGCGCGAGGCGCCGGATCCAGACGGTGGTGCGGGCGCTTGCCTCTGAGCCCGGAGACTCTGGGCTTGCTGTTGCTGCTGCTGCTGCTGCTGCTGCGGCGCCTTGGGTGCGGCGCGCGACGGGTTGAACCGGTCTGGGGTCTGCTGCGATCCGCCATATCCACCGCCGCCAATCTCTTGCTGGGCAAGAGGCACCTTTTGCTTGGGAAGGGAGGCGTTGTAGGCCTCCTGCTCTCGCCGGTTCTGCTCCTCCATCTCCATGCGCTCCTGGTCCCTCATCCGCTGCTCTTCGCGCGTGCGGTCGGCCGCATAGCTCTGCGACGAGCTCGAGCCGTAGCCGGCATTGGAGCCCTGAGACCGCTGGCTACCGGGGGGCGACGGCTGCCGGGAGGCACTGCTCTGCTGGGAGCTTGTGTAGTAGCTGTCGTTCCGCTGAATGGGCTGCACTGGCCGTGGGGGTGCCACCGAGTTGCCGCTATTGTATCCGAGCTGCTTGTTCCCTGCACTGCTAGCGGAGGGTGTGGGCGTGAGGCTAGGGTACGCGACCGGGTCGGCGGCGCGCTTGGTGAGGTCGGCGTAGAAGTCGAGGACTTCGAAGACAGCCTGGGGGTTCCTCTCGTAGTCTTCCTTGGTGATCGCCGACGACGAAAGCAACTTGGCCCACTCTGGTGGCAGTCCGGTGAAACCGCCCGACTGCGGGTCGAATCCAACGTGGACGGAGTGCGCAAAGTTGGTCGGATTGCTGACGCCGCCCATGCCAGGGCAGCGCGCATAGATGAAGTCGATCCACTCGTAGAGATCGTCGTCTGACTTGACTCGGACCTGGAGGACCTTCATGCCATTGTCGTCTTCGCCGGGACTCGTCGAGGCGCCGCTGGCCTGTCGCTTGATCTCGAAGATGGTGCCCGCGGCTTCAACTCGACCGACACTAAGAACATCTTTGAGGTAGAGCGTGTATGAAACCTTTGCGCTCTCCGTCTTGTGGAAATCCAGAGACTCCTTGCGCAAGATGAGATACCTGTTCTTCCAGGGGTTGATGAAGTTCTTGCTCTCCTTGACGTTGGCCCAGCCCTGCTTGATGACGGCCAGCCCGCCCATGCCGTCATTGCTGGATGCCGAACGCTGGATCGGGAGGGCGATGGTCGAACCGCTGTACGTGCTGCTAGCAGGAGTAGCGGGCGAGCGCAGGCTCATGTTCGACATGCTGCCCGGGAGATTCGTGCTCGGCGTTAAACCAAGGCGAGGCTTCTCGGTGGGAGGGCGGGGCGCCGGGCCTGGGTTCATGAACTGCGCATTCGAGTAGATGCTGCTGTAGGTGGATGGTCAGCCAATCTGGCCATGTGTGAGGAGGTCATCTTGCTCGGAAACGCGCAAGGCGCATGGGACGGTGTTGCAGGCCCACAGAGGGGGCGATGTTTAGACCAAGACCGACTGGCGCCAGGGTCCACACACTTATACGTCCAGTCTCATCGGCGTGGGGCTCTGGCTTTGGCAAGACAAGGGACGGTCCTGGTCCAAGGAGCGCCCCGAGCGAGCGACGGGAATATTCGTACCTGTTGGGCGCCGCCATGATGGCTGCGCTAATGAATATGTATTACGGCGCTGGGGAAATTATTTGCAAAGCTCAAAGCTGCCCGGTGTGCGACCGCGCAGGCGGCGTGCGCTGGTTTCTGCAGTTGGCCTGGCCCACGACGAATCAGCATGGCCGAGTCGAGAGAGGGAGCGCACACAGTCAAGGGGTGCAGGAAGCTCGCTCACCAGAGAAGTCGATGATGAGACCAAAGATCGCGAAGACGTGGCCGTCAAACGGGACCTGGGGCAGGGATGGGGGCGACGCCCGAAGATCGAGGGGCCGGGTCGGGTAGGGACGCGGCGGTGGATCAATTGATGGCGCGCGAGTCGCCCGTTCGAAACCCAGTTCGCCAAAGAAAGGCGACGGGCGGTCGGATCAAGCGATGTCGAGCGGATGCCGGCAACGGAGAAGCAACATAGGGGGTCGGTGGCACCGTATGATCTCAGGTTCGTCGAGGTTTCGTCTGCTCGTTGCACAAGGCGAGGCTGGGCGGTTGTGTCGTTGAGGTTGCGGTTGTGTGGTGGTTGTGTCGTCGGGGGCCCGACGGCGGCGGTCAGTCGGGTCGGCTAGGTAGCACCCCCGCTCCCCTCTCTCCTCTCGTTGAGGGGCCGTTGTCTCGGGCGGGATCGTGGAGCACGTCGTCGTCGGTGTACCGCAGCGATGGCTGGTCAAGCACAAGGAGAAGCCGAAAACGCTACGGATCCGGATCGTCGAGGTCGGAACCTAGGCGCAGCGCAGCGCAGGCGGGTTGGTGGTTGTAAAGGTCGGGGTCGGGGGGGGGGGATTCAGCATTGGCAGTTGGCAATGAGCAAAAAGGCGCGCCGTCTTGAGGCCTGTCCCTGTGGATCTGCTCTCTGAGGGGGATGCCGATGGAACACGGCCTACGGGCCTACTACGGGGGACGGGGTATGCATTTGCAAGGTACAAAGAGAGGGCTTGGACGGGCAGGGTGCTGGATTGGACCCCCGGCTCAGGATCAAAGGGCTGTTCAGGGCTGCCGCTGTGAGATTGGCCACTTTGAGGTCATCGTCGCCGAGGAGCAGGCCATCAAAGGACCACCACCTCCCGTTGGCTTCAGCAACTCGCTGGCAAACAATTAGTTGTATTTTTTCCTCTTTTTTTTTCAATGAGTATTTCATTCAACCCAAGCCATCTTGCCAGCGAGAGAGATAAATTTCAAGCCACAGTTCCCAAATCATGACCGTTGACTCTATGTTGGAGACGATCCCCCCTCCGGTACCTTCACCATCACCCGGTGCTCACCATGATCTGAACCTCGAACTGCCACCCGGGAGGCTGTGCAAGACGTCGTCCAAGCACCTCCGGATCGGCGCCCGTTTTACTTGTTTGCGGACCCGGCTTGGCCAGGGCATCACGGTGCCGCCAGCCCGAGCGGAGACTATGCTTGATGCCCTCAGAAAAAAAACGCCGCCAACTTTCCGTCGGGGCAACCACCGAGGAGTCCGATCCCGACGACGCCGCCCCCTAAATCCAACGGCCAGGTTTGATTTGATCAGACTCCTTCATCCTCCTGACCCGACATTACGGATCCTCGTCCGAGCAACATACCTACCATCTTACTCCTTGGCCGTCAGCAGCATCTTCAACCACCTCACATGGAGGGTGGACCCCAAACATTCACCACACCAATCTTCAACATACACCAGCAAATTAGCCGCGCAACACAAGATCGACAAGCCGCGACGCCAGTCCCCCTTCCCCTCCTGGGCGCCTGTTGCAACAAACCCCACCCGCCAGTCTAGACCCCCAAAAATCGAATCATAAAAGATGTGAGCCAGGGGTGGCTGTCAACGTCCGAAACGACCTAGTGAAGCTGTCAGGACGCTGGCTATGTAAATATTTTCCCATTCTTCACAACGACCACGAGGACACTCATTACTCACTGAAGAAACCCCCGAGGGAGGGCATTCAATCCTACCCCTCTCTCTCACCATGAACCCCCCCCCGGTGCCCGGCACACCCCCTTTACCCCACCTCCCGACCTCCTTTTTGCTCTCAACTTCAGCTGGCGACCTGTCCTTCAGGGCTTCTCCCCCATTGTTTCATCGACGCAACCACCGCTGCCACCGCCACCACCAACCAACCGTCAGCTTGCTGCAGGATGTGTCTTGAATGGGAAAGGTCTGTCTCCACGTTTGCCACCACATTGATGCGGAAGAAGCCGATACTTGCTGTTTCTCTCACCTGGATAGTATTGGTGACATGCTTATATCGCAAACACTCAACGCCTCCATGAGCCTCAATCCGTGCTCTGTGCCTAAACATCTCGGTATGATCAGGAGAAGCTGACTGCATATCCATCATACCGCCTCCTTCAGATTCCGAGATTCGCAGTACCGTAATACTCGCAACGTCTATTGTATTTTCCCTCCACAGCACCCCGCTCCGCTCCCTCTATTCTACCAAAAGATCAAGGCTCGCGAGCACCTGCACCCTTCTACTCCAATTTTCAGCGCTCCACCAGCTCCTGGCCCGCAAAGATGGGCAGTTCGGCCGTGATATCCTTCCACGTCTTGGAGCCGTCGACGAGCGCGCCAATGGCCGCAATGATCTTGTCCTCCTCGGCGCGGACCTGCTCCGTGCTGTCGCGTTCCCGGAGCGTGATGGAGCCGTCCTTGACCGTCTGGAAGTCGATCGTGATGCCAAAGGGCGTGCCGAGCTCGTCGTTTCGGCTGTACCGCTTGCCAATGCTCGCCGACGAGTCGTCCACTCGGCTGGAGACGCCAGCCGACCGGAGCTTCTTCGAAAGCTCGCGCACAAAGGGGGTAAAGTCCTTGTTGGTCGAGAGAGGGACGATGAGGACCTTGGTGGGCGCAACAGCAGGGGGGAAGGACAGGACCTGACGCGGGGATTAGCAATTTGAGCCTGAGGGACCATAATGGTAGGAGCCTTACACCGCGGGCCTCGTCGCCGCCGTCGCTGGCACGGGTCCAGTAGCTGTGCTCGATCAGCGAGTACAATATCCGCCCGATACCGAACGAGGGCTCGATAACGTTGGGCGTGTACTCGCGGACGTTTTCGGTTCGTTTCCTGAACACGATCCTGAACAGGTCTTGGCTGATCTCAACCTTGCCATTACCCACACCGGGCACGTCGATGACGACCTTGCCATTCTGCTCGAGGTCCTTGGCGAGCTGTTCACGCTGCTCCTGGGTGGTGGCCATGAGGGCGTTCTCGACCGTCTTGCCGTCCTTCTTGTAAAAGGGACCAAACTTCTTCTTCTCAACTTCAATCTCCCACTCCTCGATGACCTTGGGGATCTCGAGGCGCTCGCGCACAACGAGGGGCGCGCCCGTCTTCTTGGCATGGACAGACAAGTCGTATGCGCTTCGGTCAGCGCAGCCAACACACTCCACCCAGCCGCTCGAGGTCAGGAGCTCGGCATCCCAGCAGTCGCCTGTGATAGTCAGTAAGAGTTTACCGTATTTCGCGGAACTTGCACTTACAGGCATAATGGGCCATCTCATTGGCCATGTGCTGGCGGAACCGGATCTTGGCCTGATCGACGCCGAGCCTCTTGAGGAACAGGTGAATGCGGGCAAGGAAGTAGCCCAGGGTCTCGTTGTCAACGAGGCCAGACCTGACAGCCTCGCCAATCTTGACCTTGCGGACAATCGTCTTTCCAGAGAGCTGAGTCTCACGGTCGAGGAGGGAAAGCTCAATGTCTTCGACCTCTTGGAAGCGGCCGTGCTTCTTGTGGCCCTCGGGGTCCACAAAGTGCTCAATCTCGGCCATGAGGAACTCGCGCACACGGAGGAGGCCGGCGCGGGGGGAGATCTCGTTTCGGTACGACTTGCCAATCGAGGCCGAGGCGAAGGGCATGTTGTTGGTGTTGAACTCGAGGAGCTTGGCAAAGTTGAGGAACTGGCCCTGGGCGGTCTCGGGTCGCAGGTAGCCGGGGAGGTTGCTACTGGGGCCAATGGACGTCGAAAACATGAGGTTGAAGGCGACAGGAGGCGTAGGCTGGACACCGGTGGCGGGGTTCTTCATATCGTACTTGGTGATCAGCTCACCGAGCTGTTGGCCGTTGTAGTTGTCGATCTGGGCGAGGATCTCCTCGTACTCCTGGACCACAGCATCGTCGAGCTTGATGGCCTCCTGGCCCTTGGTCTTCTTCTTCTTCTTCTTGGCATCAGCCTCCTCCTTCTCCTCAATCTTTTGGCCGCGGGCCTCTTTGTTGCCACGCAGACGGGTCTCGAGGACGTCCTCGACGAAGTGGTCGGCGCGCAGGATCTCGCCGTTCTTGGGGTCCTTGCCTGGAAGGGTCTATCAGCCGCCCAGGTTCGCAGAGAAGGGTTTCCAAGGCTACTCACACATCCAATCGGCAAACTTGTCGACGTGACCGCTGGTCTTGAGAACTTCGTGGGGGGTCAGGACACTGCAGTCAACCTCGAGCATGTCCTCCTCGAGGACGAAGTGCTTGCGCCAGATGTCAATGATGTTGGCCTGGAGGGCGCAGCCAGGCGGGCCATAGTCGTAGAGGCCGGAAACACCGCCGTAGATCTCGAAGGAGGGGGTGTAGAACATGCGCCGCCTGAGCATGGACTCGAGCGCGGCCTTATCGAGGGGCTGGCCCTTGAGGGTGGTGGCTTCGGTCGTCATCTTGGTGGGCGCTTGGTTGTTCGGCTGCTTGGGGACACCAAATCTGGGTAGCGGGGTAGTGGTCGAAAAGGGGCGCGTTGCGATTGGGATTGGGATCGAAGAGACCCTCGAGGTCAAGACGATTTGGCGAAGGGCAAAAGTCAAAGTTCTACCAGCCAGTGGTGAGAGGAGAGGGGTGTTTAGAAGGGGTCTCATCAACGGGATCCTGGATTCTGCCCAACAAAATGAGTCACGGGTTGGTACAGGCGGGTTTTAGAAGCAAGCTCTTTTTTTGCTGGCCCACGGCAGCGGCAGGTAGTGGCATGAGTGTACCTCACAGCAACTTTTGCGCCGGTGTCGCTGGGTGAGGGGAATGCTCTCTCCGCAGGCCAAGCTTGCCTGCCGTGCCCGAGGATAAGGACGCTAATGCCGGAACTTCAATTAGCCGCCCAGCATGCCCCGCGGCCCAACTCGGTTAGCGAGAGTCTGGAGCAGCAGGGATGCCGAAAATCCAACGCGCTGCAGAAGTGGGCCCTTTGACGGCGCATCCCAAACTTTTTTTAGAGGGGCGCTCAGTGAAGGCAAAGCTCAACCCATCAAACAGCTTCGACAACGGCAAGCTTGCGGTGTCTCGACACAAAATTTCTGTTAAAATGGTCTCCCGGAAAACCCCCGGCACGGGCTCGTCCCTCTCCCTAAAGACGGCAAACAAGCAGAGGCGCAAGCAAATGTACATTGAGGACAAGAAGATCGCCGGCAAGCAACGACACGAAGAGAGACACCGCCGCCGAAAGGAGGAGGCCAAGAACCCCGAGCTCCGAGACGAACGCCTGGCGAAGAATCAGCCTGCCAGCATTGACAAAAAGCGAATCTGGGACGATGTCGACGACGACAGCCTGGGTGCCGTGGTGGATGTGGCACAGCTGAAGCGCCGGCGTCTTGAGGCTGCCGAAGCTGCGGCAGCACAAGACGCAGATGGGGTTGGCGCGGCGGCGGAAGAGGAGGAGGACGATGTCGACAGCATGGTTGACTTTGACGGAGAGGACAACGACGACGAAGAGAAGGAAGAGAAGGCCCGGAGCCGGCGTGCGCAGAGGACACCCAGTCTTGCCCCCTCGAACGCACCATCTATCGCCCCCTCGACAACGTCGACCTGCCTCGACCTGACCCCAGACTCGCTCTCGCAGGACTTCAAGCATCTCTTTGTCAACGAGCCACCGCCGTTCCCCAAGGTCCTTATCACAACTTCGCTCAATGCCACGATCCACAAGGAGGCCGAGGATATCGCTGCCATGTTCCCCAACAGCACGTACATCAGGCGAAGCGCACATCGTTTTGGGCACAAGTACAGCGTTCGAGAGATTGCCAAGTTTGCCAAAAGTCAGTCTCGCCTGTCTCACCCCCAATACTGCAGGAGAGGAGTTGTTAACCGAACCCCAGACCGTGGCTACACCGCCCTCGTTGTCATCATGGAAGACCTAAAGAAGCCATACTCCCTCAGCGTCGTCCATCTCAACTCGGAGGATGCCCCCGCTGGCCCAACTCTCACATACTCGGTCCGTGGATATATGCCAGGGAAAGCGCTGTTGGGTCACGGCAACGCCACCAACCACTACGTAGGACACACTCATCCCCATCACTTTTTCAACCACTAACAACCTGTAGCCCGAGCTCCTCCTGACCAACTTCAAGACCTCCCTCGGTCTCCTCGTCGCCAAGTCCATGAACACACTCTACCCTGCGAAGCCAGAACTTGCTGGCAGACAGGTCGTCACATGGCACAACCAGCGTGGTATGTATCTCTCTTGTTGAGCCAAAATCCAAGCTAATCGCGCGCAGATTACATCTTTGTCCGTCGCCACCGATACGTCTTCCGGGAAGCGCGCACCACGGAGAAGAACGTTGCCGATGCCGACGGCAAGGAGATGAAGGGCGTGGAGGGCATTCGAGCCGGTCTGCAGGAGATTGGTCCAAGTATGTCACTCCCCATAGTGCTTGCCAAACATGAGCTAACAATCAACAGGAATGACGCTGAAGCTCCGCAGAGTCGACAAGGGTGTTGGACGAGCGGGTAGTGAGGGCGACGACGCGCTCAAGTGGCAGTGGAAGGCCAAGATGGAGAAGAAGAGGACCAGGTTCAACCTCTAATTCCGGGATGGCTACGGGAGGTGCAAGACTCAAGATACCCCTTGGTTTGGTGTTGGTGTCGTACCGGTAAACACGTAATTGTCGGGAAATTTGGAGACTAAAAATATGCCTCCTTGTTGTGTGTAAAATGCAATCCACATGCGCGTCATGGTGGTATATACAACTGGGAAAACGTGAATATACACAAAAGGCAACTAGAAGTCAACCTTGGACCCCACTCCTGAACCCCCCCCTCCTATGACCGGAAACTCAAAACTCAACCAGGGAATACCCAAACCTTCCAAAACCCGAAACGCCAGCAACCGCATGCAAGAGAACTTTGATCTGAGACATACCGAAACCTACTTCTTTTCCGCCCCCCTCTCCCTCAGCATGACCATCGAATACCAAATAATCCCCCCCACCGCCACCGCCACCCCCAGCGCCCCGCGATCCCCCACCGCCTTCCCCGAGGCCACCCACCCCAGCCCGACAATCGTGCACGTCTTGACGTGCCCCACCACGGTGCTCGACACGGGCCCCGTCTGCGCAATGATGAAGAACTGGCTGATGTTGATGAGCGAGGCGAACGCGCCGCTCAGCGCCACCATGGCCCAGCGCGGCGCCGCCACCTCGGCCCACACGGGGAACGTGTCGACGAAGGGGATGGCGTAGAGCAGCAGCAGCGTGGCCACGGGCGCCTGGTTGAGGAGGAGCTGCATCGACGACATGCCGAGCTTGCGATGGAACGAGGCGATCCAGACGGTGTAGAGGGACGAGGCGAAGATGCCGGAGAAGGCGAAGAGGACGCCGAGGGGGTGCGTGGTCGAGGTGGTGGTGGATGCGGTGGTGGAGGGGAGGGTGTCGTAGTAGGTGACCATGGCGACGCCGAGGCAGGCGGGGACGAGGGCCGCGATGGCGGTGCGAGGGAGGGTGGAGCGGTAGAGGACATAGTTCATGAGGGCGACGGTCGGGGTCAGGAGGATGCGCGCGACTTGGTAGAAGGTTATGGTGGAATAGGCGAGGGAAAGGTTTGGCAAGATGACGTTGAGGGCCATGGCGAGGGAGAGGGGGAGGATCTCGCGGACGGAGGCGCGGCGCGGGACGAAGAGGGCGAAGGGGCCCCGTGAGAGGGTGAAGAGGGTGAGGAAGGTGATGGTGAAGTGGAAGGCGGCGAAGGAGAGCTGGGCGAGCTTGAGGCTGGGGTCGGAGAAGATGGCCTTGTTGGTGAAGACCTGGGAGGGTTAGTGGTGGGTGAGAGGTGGGGGAGGGGGGCACGTACGATGCCTATCGTGGCGAGGGTATTGGCGACCATCCACAGTATCGCCGTCGTGAAGCTGGTCTGGGTTGGCGGGGAGGGGGATTGGTCCCCTTGAGGGGTCTGTCCGAGGAGGGTGCGATCTTCATCGTCGTCATTGAAGCCCGCCTCGAGCTCGTCGGGGGATATGAGCTTCTCTTCGTCGTCATGGAACTGGGCCAATTTCTCGTTGGCTTCATACATGGTTGGAGACCTGGTCGAGGACGAGTCGAAGGAGCCGGCTCGATCTTTTATCGTTAGAGCCGCCATTCTGTCTTTGTGTTTCTCACAGTTCTGCAAATGAAGTTGTTGTCCAACGTCAAGCTTTAGTCGACGGAAAGGTGACGGATACGAGCGAGAGATTGGGGAGGGTCACGGTCGCGCCACGCTCATCATCAGCTTACGAGTTGGACGTAGCCGAGTGAGATCAGACGAGCTCTCAAAAGCTGGAGTTGGGGCGGTGATAAGGGTTCGAGTGTTGTTTTCGCCGCCTCTACTGTGTGGTAACTGAAGAGCGTCGCACCGGAGTATCAATATAACACGGCAGACCTCAATGGTGCATCATGCATACTGTGTGGCCGGAGGACTGCGCTCGTACCTGGAGGCACGTCTTGCCGTGGCCCAGTCTTCCGACCCTCGGAAACCCCCCTCCCTATTAGCCGTGGTTTGGCAGCTCTTTCAGCCCCTTTGGAGAAGACTGTGGCGTCCAGGGTCGAGGATCCTTGACCAGAAATCCTCGGGTCTGCTTTGACCTTCAATTTCTTCCGCTGACGTTTAACCCCCAATCCATCCATGGTCGCCGTCGCCAGCACCAAATCGCCAGTTGTTGAGCCTCAAAGGTGTCCTTAACTCCTGTTGGGGAGACGCACCCTCCGTTATAAACCGCAGTGTCGCATCAGGTTCTCGGCACAGAAAGCGGCACGACCTTGGAATATTGCTCAGAAAAGGGGGACGGTGACCGTCGAGCTGAAAATTATTTGGTACGGACGGGCCATGCCAGGGCTTCGCGGCTCCTGCAGGGGCAGAGACGCTTCGAGTTAGCGACCTGCGTGGCTTGCTGATGGCGACATGTCGTCTCGAGATACCGAACGAGGCGACCACATGGCGCGTCGGCGGAAGAAGCGAACAGTGCGGGGCGAAGGTCTCAAAATGTCATTGATTCTGATGGTCGTTGGTCGTTGGAGATGAGATGTTTCTTTCATAACGAGGTGACGGGTAGGATTATATCTCTTGGGAGGGGTTGAATGAGGGAGGAATCAGGGCTGGGACGCTGCTGCTTGTCACTGCGGGGGATCTTCCCCCCACTGATGACAGTGGCGAGAGGCCAAAGAGCCCGAGGCGAGGAGGGGAGGAGGGGAGGGGTCCACCCGACGTTGACATTGGCGACTTTTTTTTCTTTCCGGTCTTGACTCTCGAGCAAACCACACCAAAAATCAGGAACCCCCTGACGGACAGGCTGCACGACCAGGGGTAGACGACGACGGGGAATCCTGTCGTTCCAGAAATCGTTCCAATATTTCGAGATGAGCAACACCAACGACGATCGGGACAGGACAGGCTGGCAGTTCCATCTAGCCATATTTCGTCTCCCATATCAATCACCGATGTCGCCTTGCCAGCTCGTCAAATGAGACCTGCCGTCGTCGTCTCTCATTCTTTATCTGCATCATCTTTTCAGTTAGAGACTATACTCCCCAGGACTTCGTGACCGCGGAATCGAAGCTGTAAACGGAATCGAAAAAGAATTCCTCCATCAGATATTGCAGCTTGACAGACGGAACTTGTCATGTCTACTATTGCAGAGAAATCCGGCCTCCTGTAAATCATTCGAATTTTCCCCCTTTGTTTACTCTACACTCGTTGCATCAACAACCTCCTCACAACGCCGAGCCCTCGCCGAGCCCCCAGAACCCACCCCACAACTTCAAGCCAATATGACCATCACAGCCGCCAATGGTAAGAACAAAAATCCCAGTCCCCATAGACTTGCGCCGGTATTAACATATCGCAGGCTACGACCGGCGCAAGTCCTTCTTCGAGGACTATGGCATCTGGAAGGAGGCTCCTGTGCTCATTGGCACCACAAAGTTCACGCCTCTCCCCGACGTGAAGAACATAATGATCACGGGCGGTGCCGGCTTTATGCAAGACCTCATCGCCGACCCTTACGTCTTCCCCGGCTAACCCCATGGCAGCGCGTGCTGGCTGGTGCGCCACTTGACCCTGACCTACCCGGATGCCTATAACATTGTGTCGTTTGACAAGCTAGACTACTGCTCCTCTCTCAACAACACACGGGTGCTCAACGACAAGCGTAACTTTACCTTTTACCAGGGCGACATCACCAACCCGTCCGAGGTGGTCGACTGCCTGGAACGCTACAACATCGACACCATCTTCCACTTTGCCGCCCAGTCGCACGTCGACCTGAGCTTTGGCAACTCGTACAACTTCACCCACACCAATGTCTACGGCACCCACGTGCTGCTAGAGAGTGCCAAAAAGGTAAACATCCGCCGCTTCATCCACATCTCGACCGACGAGGTCTACGGCGAGGTGCGCGACGACGACGACGACCTGCTCGAGACGAGCATCCTGGCCCCGACCAACCCCTACGCCGCCAGCAAGGCCGCCGCCGAGATGCTGGTGCACTCGTACCAAAAGAGCTTCAAGCTCCCCGCCATCATTGTCCGCAGCAACAATGTCTACGGGCCGCACCAGTACCCGGAGAGTGAGCCCCCCCCCCCTTCCATCTCTTCCCTCAGTCCACAAAATCTAACCCCCCCCCCAGAAATCATCCCCAAATTCACCTGCCTCCTCAACCGCTCCCAACCCATGGTCCTCCACGGTGACGGCTCCCCGACCCGGCGCTACCTCTACGCGGGCGACGCCGCCGACGCCTTCGACACTATCCTGCACCGTGGCGCCCTCGGGCAGATTTACAACGTGCCGTCCTCCGACGAGATCAGCAACCTGTCGCTCTGCTCCCAGCTCCTCGCCGAGATGGCCCCCGGCGCCGGCGTCGGCAGCTGGATCAAGTACACGCACGACCGGCCATTCAACGACCACCGCTACGCCGTCGACGGCTCCAAGCTGCGCCGGCTGGGCTGGGAGCAAAAGACGCCGTTCGCCGACGGGCTGAGGGCCACGGTGCAGTGGTACCGCGTGTTTGGGGAGCGGTGGTGGGGGGACATTAGCAAGGTGCTGTGCCCGTTTCCGGTGGTGGATGGGCTCGAGGTGCATTCCGATCGCGAGGATGTGAGTGATGTGCCGCAGCCGGCGGGTTTTCCGTCGGCTGGGGTTGTGAATGGTGTCAATGGTGCCAATGATGTCAATGGTGTCAATGGCGTCAATGGTGTCAATGGCGTTAATGGTCTTGACAAGGGGAAGAAGGTCGTGGAAGGAGGTCGTGAGGTGAATGGAAAGACAGAGGTCCATGGCGAGAACTGCGAGAATGGGGGGGATTAGGTGGGGGCTCTCCCCAATGGTTCTGTCCTTGGCTTTGGTTGGGAGGTTGACGATGTTATGGATCTCTTGTGGGGGATCCATACCTGGAGTCAATGGTAGAAGGGATTCGGGATGGTTGATGATACCCAAGCCGGCGGGCTGGCTTTGCGGCGTCTGGCGTTTCTTGAGCGCTTAGGCAGGGTATTAGAACGAGATGTGACTCCAAGATGGATGTTTTCAAATACTCTTGGTTGCGTGTGTGTATTTGTACAAGATGAGAAGTTAGGACGCGGAAGGCAGCGTGTGTACACTAAATTACTTTAGAGGTTAAGAAGTAGGGCCTTGAGAGACGGATATAATATTCTTCTATTCTTGCTGCATTCATTTCGATATCTTCCTGAAGTGACCATGATGGGAGGGTATCTTGGTGGTAAGGCTCTGGTCAGCCATCAAACCGCTCCTCTTGACCTGGAGAAAGCCTTGGGTATCCTCTCCGGAATCCCATGACCTCAGAGATAGCTCCGCCAGAAGGATCAACAACTGTTCCATCAAGACATGGACAACGACTGAAGACGACCGCCAACTCACTCCTCCCCAGAACACACCCCAGTCATCTTCCAGCCAATTCCCATCCGCCCCCACCATGACCTGCCTGGTTGTGGATCCAGAGTATGCCCTTTTTGTCCTTTACCATCTAGACGGGACGAGGCGGGACGGGACGGGACGGATTGCCGACGGATGGAGGATGTAATGATGCGCTGTTCTCAAGACGCAATGACCGGACTTCCAGACGAAGGGATCCCATTCGATTCATGCCACGGTATCAACAAGACAGGGAGCCTGCATTGGGACCCGCGTCGTCTACGCATTGCGTTGACCGAGATGCAGCGGTACAAACTCCGGACTCCGGATGGCCGGGTCCACCACTCTGGTCTCGTCCCGTCCGGGTGGTGCTGCTGTTCCTCTCAGCTTGCTTGCTAGAGTTCTGACGACGACGACGACAACAACGCTCATCCAATCGCTGCTTCTTCCTGTAATCGGACCTTCGGAGCAGCATGCAGCCTCTCATATCATCATATGCCGATATTCGTACTTGACATGGTCCGATTAGCTCCCCTCTCCATCCCACATGCCAGCGTTGGTCTGATGCGGCGCAGTGCATCGTCACGCCGCATAGCATGAGAGGAAGGAAAAAAGAAACTGCTGGCCCAGAGTGTCGGGTCTCGCAGATGCCATCGCATCCAGTCACCTGCGGTTCCGGGCCATGTCTGTCGTTGAAGCAAGGCGGAGAGGGCTGCGGTCGTGGTCGTTTCCCGTTGGGTAGCATGCACCCGACAGCAGAATGGGACTGGACAGGCATGGGGGGGTTTGTTTGCTCATCCGGGAGCGTGGTACCGGATTTCTTCGTGTCTCTCCTCCCCCAAAGACCCGGGATAGGCTTGCGTCGCGCGATCAAGATTGATCGATCCGATCATGTCGACGACGGCATCGTGAGCTCAACGGCCGCCGACAACAACACAGCACAGCAACCCCCACAGGCTGGACAAACGGTGAGGCCCGTGGGTAATTTGATAGACACGCGGGGATACGGACCCTGTCGTCGCCGGCGCGGGCTGCGGGCATCAGACGGAATCCGGGCTAGCCCGGTCATGCAGCGCGCTTGCCAATGGGGGGAACCCGAGCAGGGCCTGGTCCATCACGATCCCATCCACTGGCGTTAACTGGACTGACACCGTTCCATCCCCCCCAAAATCATCCAATACACAGACAAACACCACCTACATGGTAGTGTCGCAACAGAGGCGCAAGCTGAAGAATCCCACACACCGGGGAAGACACGGCGTGCATCCAACTTGTCGTCGTCTGCACCGTGATTGAGTCTAGACGGGATTTTGTCCGTGTCGTGTCGTGGTGGATGGTGGATGGTGGACATTGACAACCCCGGCTTCTTCCCGCTCCCCCCCCCCCCCCGCCCAGCCATGCCCACTCGATTTCGAGCCTCCCCGGACGCCCAACGCGGCTGGGTGCATTGGTCCAGTCCATCCTCCTTCCCCCCCTCCCCCCATTCGTTGCCCAAGGTGCTGGAAGACATTGACGGCCACGAATTCGGGGCACGCACTGCGGCGTACATCGTCCACGGAGTCGGGTGCGGTGTTCGTTGGGATGATAAAGCGGAAAGATGCTCGCACGAACAAGCTGGATGGAAAAACTTCAGGCCATGTCAGGGTGCCGATGCGGGAGGGACGGCGACACGGCCTGCGAACCCGGACCGACCGTGCCCTCCATGCCCCCCTGGAGCAGTACCTATGTCGGGATCGGGTTCCCGCCCGCCATCCATGCCCCCCATCCCATCCATCCCAACCCATCCCACGTTAGCGCCCCCGCCCTTGTGCTGTGTGCTCCGTGCTGGAGTGGTCGCTGTGTGGGGAGCCCAAGAGCTTCGGTGACGAGAGCCCCTCGGCATCCCGGTACCGTGGGCTCCCCCCCCCGGAAAATAAATGAGCTTGGTCTCTCCTGATAAAAGACGGGACTGCCCCCGAGCGTCCTTCACATCCCCCCCCCGCCGCCGCCCCCTCGTCCTCGTCCTCAACCTCTTCCAGCGGCTACCTAGAGGGAAGCGGACGAGCCAAGCAACCGGACCGTCAGCGGCAGCAGAGGACGCGCATTGCCCCTTGCCCATCAACCACGGCGCTGTGGTTGGTGATATTGACCCCAGCTTCTCCCCCCTACCTCAATAGATCCGTCCCGAAGTCGCGCAATCACACACCACTCACTGCCTCGGCCCGCTCTTGGCAATCCCAAGCATATTATGCAGGTCGACGACGGCCCAGCTCCTCATCAACGTCCCATCCGTCGTCTTTCCCCCATCGGCCGAACACCACCTCGCCGTCCCATCGCTCGCCCCCCTCCAGCCCCCGAGCCTCGCCGCATGCGCTGATACGCCTGACCGGCCGGTCTCACACGCAGGTCATCCGACAAACCTAATGGGGAACAGGCGGCGCCGGGAAAGAGTACCGAGAGCCGCACGAAGTCGTCTGTTGACACAAGAGAGAGAGAGATGGAAGCGACAGAGCGGGTCGTATCCCCGGGTCCCAAGCCCGAGCCCAGCCCAGAGCCCACGCGCAGCGACGCCGATACCAAATCCCAGGGGACCCTTGCCGTCCCCGAGTCGGAGGGCGACAATGGCGTCGAAAACGGGGACCATGGCCCCAAGAAGAGCAGCTCGCTCTCGGTTTACGCCATGAGTATGTACCCCAAGGTCGACCCGGCGCATCGGGTCGAATACCCCTTCGACCCCGTGGTCCACGACGACGGAACCATAGATTCGGCGCGCACCATTTACGCCGAGGACGTCGACTACGTCATGGAGAACGGGCGGCAGTACTGCGGCAACTACTGCTGCCCCGTCGACGAGCGGGAGCAGACGCGCCAGTACCTCCTCCACCAGGTGTTTCTCAAGTTCTTCGACCTCAACCTCACGTCCGTCACGCTGGACAACCCGCAGTGCATCCTCGACGTCGGAACAGGCCTGGGCGAATGGGCCATCGGCATGGCCGAGAAGTACCCCGACTGCGAGGTCTTTGGCACCGACATCGCCCCCATCCAGCCCACCGACCAGGTGCCCGTCAACGTCGAGTTCCACGTGGAGGACGCCGAGGACGAGTGGATCTGGCCGCCCAACGCCGTCGACCTCGTCCACCTGCGCGACATGGCCGGCGCCTTCTCCGACTGGAGCTACATCTATCAGCAGGCCTTCGAGTGCCTCCGCCCGCGCGGCTGGATCGAAGTCGTCGACTTTGACGATTACTTCGCGGACCAGAACTTTCTCGCCTTTTACCCGCCCGACTCGGCGTCGCGCACCCTCGCCGCCGCGCTGGTCGAGGCCTCGCGCCTCTCGGGCCGCCCGCGCGGCGTCGGCCACATGGCGCCCGAGCTGCTCGCCGAGGTCGGCTTCGTCGACGTCGAGCACACGGTGCACGACCTACTGCTGGGGCAGACGGCCGACTCGGACAAGACCTATGCCGACTACTGGCTTGTCGCCATGATCACGGGAATCGAGTCTGTGTGCCTGCGGCCGCTGACTACGACGCTGGGCTGGGAGCCGGGCCGCGTTCGGGAGCTGTGCCGCCAGGCGAGCGAAGACACCAAGCGGCTGGCGGAGGATACGAGCCTGGGGGATACGTTTGTTGTGAAGCTGCGCGTGTTGACGGCGAGGAAACCGCTTCAGGCTTCGCCGGCGAGAAATATGCACGATTGGATGAGGGAGAAGGGGTTGCTGGACGAGGGCGAGGATGGGGATGATTACAGCGGTGGCGATGACTACAGCACGATTGATAGCCGGAGGACGCTGCGGTCCGAAGACACCAAGTAGGTAGGGAGGACAGGACGTATACATATACCAAGGGGGGACAAGGACATCACAGGGCTTGGGGAGGCTTTGCATAGCGCAGGTTGTCTTTGAGGAGCGGGGGAGTGTGTCTGGTCCGTTTTCGACTTTCTTGTACTTGTAGATACCCCGATCGCCGCATTGAGCAATGCTGTTTGACGCAAGGTTGGAAGCAAAGATACCCGTGAACATGGATACCCGACTTGAAGAGACGTTGCGGTGAAAGGGTTGATGAAATTGTGTGCTTGATTTGGGGAAGAAGCTCCCGTCGGGTTTGGGGAGCTTAAGTTGGAGCTCCCATGCGGGGAATGTGGACGTCCAAGGCCTACCCCAGGATAGATACCTGGCGCACTGACGCAACCCCCAACTGCAGTGGTCCGAAGATCGCCCGCCTCAACACTCCCTCCGGCAACACCATCCCATCACCAACGAAACAGGCCGTCTAGACGCGAATCGAACACGAGATACACGATGCTGACAGACTGAGGATGGCGCTCGATCCATCCAACGGCTTCGCGGCCAACGCCACCGACCTGGCCGACGGAGGCGCCCTTCCCATCTTCGACGTCCAGCGCGTCGAGCTCCAGTTCTCGGTCGCCGCCGACTTTGTCGCTGCCCAGGTGGCCAACAATGTCCTGGTTCTGGCCCTCTCCAACGGGCGTATCCTGAGGATCGACCTCAACCACCCCGAGGACATTGACGGTGAGCCCCCCGCCATTACTCCAAGAGCTGCTCCTCCTTCCTGGCTGCCAAGGTTGTCGCTCCGAGACTGACGTATGATGCGACACTGTAGACATCGACCTTCCCAAGAAGCCCTCCGAAGTTGGCGTGATCCGCCGCATGTTCCTCGACCCGACAGCCTCCCACCTCATCGTCTGCACGGCGCTCGGCGAGAACTACTACCTCCACTACCAGTCCCGCCAGCCACGCCCCCTTCCCCGCCTCCGCGGCGTCTCGGTCGAAAGCATAGCCTGGAACCCGGCCTTGCCCACAACTTCGACGCGCGAGATCCTCATCGGCGCATCCGACGGAAACGTGTACGAGGGCTACATCGAGACGGCGACCGAGTTCTACCGCAAGGAGGAGAAGTACCTCAAGAGCCTGCAAAGGCTGCCCGATGGGCCCATCACCGGACTGTGGGTCGACAGTCTCCCGGGGCGATCAGACACGCGCCGCGTCGTCATCGCTACGCAGAGCCGCCTCTTCCATCTTGTGGGAAAGGTGGGCAAGGGACACGAGTCCATCTACTCGAAGCTGTTCGATGCCGAGCAGCCCGTGATCCACGAGCTATCGAGGTCGACGACACCCGCTGCGTCGGCATTGGCTGTCTCTCCCGATTCGCCCGATGTATCCCGGTTCCGTGATGAGGCCCAGCCCGAGCGCTCCTTTGCGTGGCTGTCTTCGCACGGCGTCTACCACGGGAAGCTGCTCGTCAGCCCGGCCAGCTCGGAGCTTGGGAGCAAGATCTTCAACGAGTCCAGGCTGATTCCAAAAGCGCAACTTGCGACGCCCGAGGCAGCAGGAGGTCGGAGACAGGCATCGACAGACGGCATCGAGGCCATCGCACTCACGCAATGGCACATTGTCAGCCTGGTAGGCAACCGAGTGGTCGCCGCCAACCAGCTGACTGGGCAGACGGTGTACGACCAGGTCGTCCTTAACCAGGGGCAAAAGGCCCTGGGTCTCTATGTCGATGTTCAGAAAAATACGTTTTGGCTCTTTACGGCCCAGGAGATCTTTGAGATCGTGCTGACGGACGAGGACCGCGACGTCTGGAATATTATGCTGAAGCAGCAACAGTTTGATGCGGCGTTGCAGCATGCCCACACGCCTGCACAGAGAGATGCTGTGGCGGTCGCGTCTGGAGACTACTTGGTCGAAAGGGGGTCATTTTCGGAAGCCGCCGGCGTCTACGGCGAGAGCAGCAAGCCGTTCGAGGAGGTGGCGCTGTGCTTCATTGACAACAACCAGCCCGATGCTCTCCGCAAGTACCTCGTAACCAAGCTAAACACGTTCAAAAAGTCGTCCATCATGCAGCGGATCATGATCGCCACATGGCTGGTCGAGGTGTTCATGGCGAAGCTCAACTCCCTCGACGACACCATCATCACAGGCGCTGAGCTCTCCGAGACGCTGAACCCGGCGCAGACCAAGGAGCAGCTCGAGGCTATCCGGGGCGAGTTCCACGAGTTCGTCACGCGGCACAAGACGGACCTCGACCGCAAGACGGTCTACGACGTGATCAGCAGTCACGGCCGCGAGGAGGAGCTGCTGTTCTACGCCAACGCCGTCAACGACTACAACTACGTCCTGTCGTACTGGGTCCAGCGCGAGCGGTGGCCCGAGGCGCTGACGGTGCTCAAGCGGCAGACGGATGCCGACGTCTTCTACCGTTACAGCAGCGTGCTTATGACGCACGCCCCCACGGAGCTGGTCGAGATCCTCATGCGGCAGGCCAACCTCAAGCCGCGCAGCCTGATCCCAGCGCTGCTCGAGTACGACCGCAACTACAAGGGCTCGCTGGCGCTCAACCAAGCCGTCCGCTACCTGCAATACGTCGTCAACCAGCTCCACTCGGCCGACTCGGCCGTGCACAACACGCTCCTCTCCATGTACGCCTCGCACCCGTCGCGCGGCGACGAGACGGCGCTGCTCGCCTACCTCGAGTCGCAGGGCGACGAGCCCCGCTACGACCCCGACTTTGCCCTGCGGCTGTGCATCCGGCACCACCGCGTGCTCTCGTGCGCGCACATCTACACGGGCATGGGCCAGTACGTGCAGGCCGTCGACCTGGCGCTCTCGCACGACGAGGTCCGGCTGGCGTCCATCATCGCCAACCGGCCCATGACCAACCCGCCGCTGCGCAAGAAGCTGTGGCTCGCCGTCGCCCGGCGCGTCATCTCGCAGGCCCACGGCGACGGCGGCATCAAGGCGGCCATTGAGTTCCTCAAGCAGTGCGACCTACTCAAGATCGAGGACCTGATCCCCTTTTTCCCCGACTTTGTCGTGATTGACGACTTCAAGGACGAGATCTGCGCGGCGCTCGAGGACTACAGCCGCAACATCGACGGCCTCCGCCGCGAGATGGACGAGTCGAGCCAGACGGCGGCAAACATCAAGGTCGACATCGCCGCGCTCGAGCACCGGTACGCGATCGTTGAGCCCGGGGAAAAGTGCTATGCGTGCGGGCTGCCGCTGCTGAGCAGGCAGTTCTTTGTGTTTCCGTGCCAGCACGCCTTCCACTCGGACTGCCTGGGGCGGCGCGTGCTCGAGCAGGCGGGGCCGGCCAAGGCCAAGCGGATCAGGGAGTGCCAGGTGCAGGTGAGCAAGGGGCTGGTGAGCGGGGTGAGGAGGGAGGCGATGGTGGCGGAGCTGGATTCGCTGGTGGCTTCGGCGTGGTGAGTTTTTTTATGGTCACCCCTTTTTTTATGTTGGGGATGGTGTACTAATGGTTTGCGGCAGTATCTTGTGCAGCGATTATGCCATTAAGCGGATAGACGAGCCGTTTGTCAAGGAGGGCGAGGACCTGAGCGATTGGGCGCTGTGAAGGGGGGAGAGAGGTGAGGGTTGATGTTTTATATACCAGTGGGTGGACGGCGGCAGTGGACAAGAGACGAGCGGATCAAAGACATAGGGTCAAATTTCCAATGCTATGCCCACCCAACATGAATGACATGAACTCCTCCCCCTCCCTCCACCCCCATCTCTCCCCAAAACCCCCCCCAACCTCACCACGTACACTCGGTCGCCCCAATCCCGCTCCGCGTCAGCATCAGAATCGCCACAATCACCCCGTACAGCCCCAGCACCTCGGCAAAGATGAGGATCAGCACCATGCCCACGTACAGCCGCGGCTGCTGCGTGCTCGCGCGCACGCCGGCGTCGCCCACGATGCCGATGGCGAAGCCCGCCGCCAGCCCGCACAGGCCGACGGCCAAGCCCGCGCCCAGCTGCAGGAAGCCTGTGTAGAGCGCCATCTTCTCGCGGAGGGCGCCCGAGATGATGACCGAGGCGACGAGCCCGTAGATGGAGAGGATTTGGGCCATGATGGCGCAGAGGCTGGGAGGGGGTTAGTGGATGTGTTTTGGTGTGGGGGGTAGGATTGGGGGGGTTGGGTGGGATGTAAGGAGGGGCAGGAGGGGGGCGTACGTATTCTGCATCAGCCGGTCGGGGCGGATGACTCCGGAAGAGAAGATGGCGCCGGCGGATTTGGCGGTTCCGTCTGTAGTTTGTGTGTTAGATGGGGTTGGGGACATGTTGAATTGGGGTTCTTGGTTGGGTGGGGGTACGAGTTTAGGGGGGGTCGGGGGGGAGGACTGACAGGATGCGCCAAAGACGGTAAAGACGATGGAGCAGGCGCAGCCCATGGCTCCGAAGAAGGACTGAGAACCCGGATGTGAGCTTGGGAGTTGGGGTGGGTGATGGGGTGGGAGGGGTCAACGTACGGCATAGACTGGGCTTTTGGGGGGGTGTTAGCTAAAAGCTTGAAGCTTGGGGGGTAGGGAATGGGCTTGGGCTGAGAGGGAGGTGTACCATCTATCTAGGTTGACAAGGTCAGCCATGTTGGAGTCTTGGTTTGGGAGCTTGGTTTGGGCTTGTGATAATGTGCAGATGTGAAGAGTCTAGAGAGCAAGACTGGACAAGTTGACGATGGAGGTTGGGCTGCTTGAGCTTCGAGTGTCCGCGGCTGAAGTCGAGTGACAGCAGCTGTCCCTTTGATAGGTATTTGGGGGGGGGCCAACATGAGGGTGTTGGTGGCCGGGTAATCGATCAGGCCGTCGCGTCTTGGCTTCCTCATTGGGATCCTGGGGAAGACAGGGAGAGGCGGTTGCTGGAAAGGCTGACGAGTCCCCTCATCTGCCAAGTACTACGCTACGCAAGCATAAAGGAATCACGGCTTTGGAGGGAACAGTTGATTGGGTGATTTATGAGGCTTTTGGTTCTTTTCGGTGCATTGTGGAAGAGGGGTGGGGGGACAGGCAGATCTCGTTTGTTCAGCTGGAGTTGAGACCAACATCGCGGGTGTCAACAGGCACATAATAGAGACATGTGCAGTCCACCCTACTTGCCTTGCACGCTAGCTTACCACACTATATCTTTCTCCTTCCCCTCAAATCTTGCCCAAACCTTTCCATCTTCCACTTTCCAGTATATTTCCCCTCGCCTTTCCTAACCATATTCCGGACCTCATCGAGGACCGAGCCCTGCGATGCCGACTTCCTCAAGCATCCACACAAACCCCGAAATAAGGCAGCCCATCCAATTCATAATTTTCAACCGCAAGTATTTTGGCGAGCCTTGACGGCGGCAACGCCAGGATGGCAAACACCGCGAGACAAACGGGGACGCAGATGGACGAGGGAGCCGGCCGACCGATCGGGACTAGGTGCCAAGGCTGGACGTCGTCGCTGGGTCTCCGAGCTGGTCGACGATGCGGACGGTGACGCGTCGACGACGGCAGCTTCCGAGAGGCCTCACTGCCTTGGGACAAGATGTTTCCATCCCAGGTCCCAGTCGTGCGCAGCACGCACGCGGTATCCGCAAGTTCCTAGGCTTATGCGGCATTCTCAGGCCCAGACTCCAAGTCACGCCAGTCCACGCAAGCCGCCGTCCCGATCACCAGGCTCCCCCGCCGTCGCCAAAGCATCCAATGTCACTCCGTGCCCACGGTCGGGTCGGCCATCGGCATGCTGCAAGGCGCTGCATCTTGAATCCGGCTGCGATGGCCGAGATCAACTGCCTTTTTTCGCTGCCGTGCAAGGCCTCTGCTTGTTGCAAGCGGCCAATCCTCACGGAAACGTCAGAGGTTGCCGTCTCGCTGTCTCAGATCCTCGGTTCGCGGCTCAAACCCCTGTCACGGACCGTGGCTTGGCAACCACACCGTTTCGAGATGGCCCTGAAGTTCTGGCATCTGGCCGAGTCTGGGCCGCGCGTCGGTGTCACATCAAGACTCCCAGCGTTCGGTCTGCCGGGTGGAGGCGTGAGGCGCCCCGGTGCCGTCTTCGTCTTCGACCTCACCTCTCCACGTGCAACTGCATTCTCGCGAGCTTCTTCGTGTCCCACCGCCCATCGTCTGGCGGCGCAAGTGATTCTCGACGCAAACAGAAGTCACCGTTTTCGGGAACGTCATGGAACGCCAAGCTGGCTGACATCAATGCCATGGCCTGTCCTCGACGGCGAGCATCGCCGGTTCCAGGACGGCCACCTGCAAGATGGACTTGGCGGGGAGGGCCCGGTTAACATCCGACACACCCCGATGACGCCGTTGGTCTCGGCAGAGGCGGGCATGATGGTGGACTCCTGTAAAGACACCGCAGAGAACTCCTGGCCCCTGGATGGAGCGTCCCTGCTGCTGCTGCTGCTGGACGCATCCCCAGTTTCTGTTTTACCACCGGGGCTTTTTCGTCGATCCGCAACCTCAGTCCCGCTGCTGGAGCATTGTTTTCGTTTTGTCTACCCCCCCTTGTCCCGTCTTTTCCCTTGACAGCCCCATCTTTTCTCGACCAGACCACTGGGATTTCTTTGTCCTCGATCTTGTTTCCTTCTTGTCACCGGCTCAAGTCGAACCTCATCACAATCTTGCCCAAACGATGGCCAGTAACTCGGCATCAGCAGCAGCTACATGAACCAGGCATACTACGCTCGACGCATGACGCAGCAAACCCTCGCAGCTCCCCAGTGGCTGGCATCCACCGTATGCGTGTCATCACATGATTCTACTCCAATCTCTCTCTCCCCCCTTCAATACCTTCTACCCATGTTTTGTTACACCTCTCTCGTTGGTGTCAGGCCTTCCATTGGGCATTCCATCCCTCGTTCACCCCAGCCCTCCCGAGAATTGCTTCCCCGGGAACCATGAAGACATCATGGAGACGGGGTTCCTTGGTGACTTCCTTGGTGGCTTCGCTACTTGGAACCACAGTCGCACGCCAAATACCGCAGAATCAAAAGGGGCCGAGAGTCGTTGGGCTGGATACGCAGAGAATACCGGCCGTCAACCCAGTACGAAGAGACGAACTGAGGAGAAGGGGGGTTGCCCAAGCGGGCTTAGACAATGAGGTATGGCAATGATGACGGGATGACGGGATGACGAGACCGAGCAAGTCGGGAAACTAACCAGGAGGCACAGGCAACGCTCTACTTCGTCAATGTCAGCATTGGCACGCCCGCAAAGTCTCTGAGGCTGCACATCGACACGGGCAGCAGCGACTTGTGGGTCAACACACCGTCCTCGCAATACTGTAGCGAAATCTCGAAACCATGTCAGTATGCCGGCGCTTATAGGGCCAACACGTCGTCAACGTACGAGTACATCGGCAGCTACTTCAATATTTCCTACGTCGACGGCTCAGGGGCTAGTGGCGACTATGTGTCCGACACGGTGAAGTTTGGATCTACCGAGCTGGACAGGCTACAGTTTGGTATTGGGTACAACAGCACCAATGCACAGGGAATTCTCGGCATCGGATATGAGATCAACGAGGTCCAGGTTGGCCGTGCCGGTCTTCCGAAGTACAAAAACCTGCCGGCCCAGATGGTCGCCGATGGGCTCATCCAGTCCAACGCGTACAGCCTATGGCTGAATGACCTCGACGCCAGCAGGGGCAATATTCTATTCGGCGGTATCGACACGGCCAAGTTCACCGGCTCGCTTCAGACGCTCCCGATCCAGCAAGAGCAGGGGTACTTTGCCGAGTTCCTCGTCACGCTCACCAATGTCCAGGTCAGCGCGCAGTCCGTCAGCGGTGGCGACATGGCCCTCGGCGTCCTCCTCGATTCGGGCTCCTCGCTCACCTATCTTCCCAACAACATGACCAACGCCATTTACGACATAGTCGGCGCCGAGTACGACACACAAGCTGGCGTCGCCTACGTTCCCTGCTCGCTCCGCGACGTCGAGGCGGATTTCACCTTCACCTTCTCCGGCGTCCCTATCAAGGTCGCCATGGACGAGTTGGTCCTCAATCTGTACGACTCCAACGGCGCCCTCGCCACGTATGAGAACAGCACCGAGCCACTCTGTCTGTTTGGCATTGCCTCGGCGGGGAGCGGCATGAATGTGATGGGCGACACCTTCCTCCGCTCCGCCTACGTCGTATTTGATCTTGAAAACAATGAGATCTCGCTCGCCCAGACCAAGTTCAACACCACGACCTCGAGCATCGCCGAGATTGGCATTGGGGTGGACTCGATCCCGGGAGCAACGAAGGTGGCGGACCCAGTGGCGGCGACGGCAGGGATCCCTGGTGGATCGCAACGGGGTAGTGGCACAACTCTGAACGCCGCTACAGGCTTGAGTGGTGGGTTGGTGTCGACCGCCAAGGCTGTGGTGGTTGCCGGGTTGGTTGTCGTTTTCTTGGGGGTGTAAAACTGGTATTTAGGTTGGATACATATACATTGGACTCTGTGGAAAGAGGGACGGGACTGCATGGGAAGAGGCGTTGGGGAAAATTGTCACCCTTTGGAACAATGGGCGGAGGGCATGGTTAGATTCAAAAGGGTTTATGCATTGGGTCGGTGGCATAGAAGGCCTGGTCTGGTCTCTCATTTTTAGCGCGGCATGCTTGGTATTGCATGCCAAATTGAACTAAGCTCATTATCGAGTTTGGGCAAGAATAATAATTTCAGCCTAGGTACCCACGGCTTCTTGGTGTTGCGTCACAGAACAAAGGATCACAGCCCGAGCCAAGGCTCTTGGAAAAGTTCGTCTCAAACAAGATGTTCAAGTCCTCAGATTACCAGCACTACCTAGCAACGCCCAAACCACATCCACTATTCCATACACAACAGCTCCCATCTCCGCGACGCGCTCACAGCCGTTCCCTTGACCGCCATCCCCCCCTCCGGCCCCTCCACCCAAACCTGCCACTTCTTCTCCCTCTCCAACCCCTTGTCCGCGCCCATCTCGCGGACACAAACCCTCATCTCCTCGCCAACATAAAGCGGCGCCAAGTTCCTGTACTCAATACTCTTGACATACGCCCCCCCCTCCTCCGGCGCCAGCCGCGCCCTCAGCGCCGCCAGCATCAACACCAGCGTCAGCGGCCCATGTACCAGCCGCTCCTTGTACCCCTCGCGCTCCCTCGCGTACTCGGGATCCAGATGAATCGCATGCGCGTTGTACGTCAGCGCGCTAAAGTGAAACAGCAGCATCGCGTCCGGGATGAGCGTAAACGAGTAATCCGGCCGCGCCGGTGCTGCCATCCGTTAGCATCATCATCAACATCCCCACCCCCTCTTCACCCCAGGACAGAAAGAAACAAACCTCTGACCACCCTCCCCGCCCCCCCCTCCTCCTCCCTCTCCTTCCTCCCCTTCATAAACACCAACCTCCTCACCTCCTCCACCACCACCCCGTCCCCGCCCCCGACCCTCTCCCCGGCCTCCGCCTCTGTCTCCCCCTCCAACACCCTCCCGTACCGCCTCCCCACGTCCACAAACACCCTGTCCCCCCTCCCCCCTCCACCCTCCCGCTCACCCCCCTCACCCCCTCGCTACATACCCCCGCCCGCCCATCCAGCTTCCACCCCTCCGTCGCCGGCGAGAACCTCAACTCCCCGCCCGCCCACATCCTCCGCCCGTACACGCCCCCCGGCGGCGCGAGGTCCGGATCCGTCCCGTCCGCCATCAGCCCCGTCGCCGACGGCGTCTGGATGGGGAAGTAGACGAGGTGGTGGCCCTGCGGGAGCTCCATCGCCGTTGCCCCCCCCCCGGGGGCGGGGGGAAGTAGTGCGGCGGGGCGGGGAGCGGGGGCGGGAGCGCGGCGGGCGGGAGGTGCGAGGCCAGGGCGAGGGTGAGGAGGTGCGAAGGGGTGGGGGAGAGATGGTCGAGGATGAGCTTGGGGGGGCGGGAGGTGAGGAGGGTGGCGGCGCGAGTGAGGTAGGAGGTAGGGAGGATTTCTGGGGTGGGGGGGGTTGAGTAGAGGCGGTGGGTGGGGAAGCGGGGTGGGAGGTGGAGGGGGCGCATGTTGGCGGGGGTCTTGGGTCTGGAGGGGGATGGGATGTGGAGGATTTCTTTGATTTTCGATTCCCTTGGGTGGTGGTGGAATCGTTGAAGTCGGCCCTGATGTGATGGTGAGTTGACTGGTGATGAGTAAAGAGTGGAATGTGGAAATTCGCTAAACGTACAGTGCGTGATTGATAAAAGACACCAACCCCCCCTGAGTGCCCCCCATGTACACTGGAAGGAAGTGTTGGGAATATTTTCGTATTCTTGTGTGCTGGAAGTTAATGTAGGAAAGTATGTTAGAAAGACGAACGATCAAGAACTGGGGGTCGGGGTCCTGTCTGTTGAAAGATACCTAGAGCCCAACATCACCAAGGACCGCACCATGGTCACCCAAGAGAGTGACCTCCACAAGAATACTCTATTAACGCTTTCTGTACTCATACTCTACTCATCTATACCCCCTCCCAATCCTTCCCTGTTTACCTCCTCTTGTTCACCCAACTCCCCAACCACCTCCACGTCTCGGCCACCCCATCCACCTCCGCAAACACCCCCTCCACCCTCTTCTCCGGGTCATCCAACCTGCTCCCCTCAAACTCCACAAAGAACAGATACCTAAACGGCTCCACCAAGCTCGGCAAGCTATTGATGCTCGTCAAGTTAATCCCCCCCTTCCGGAAGCAATCCAGCACGTCCGCTAGCGCCCCCGGCGTGCGGTGCGGCACCGTGAACGACACGAGGCTCTTATACCTCGCGCCGTAGGGTTCGCCCTCGCCGCCCTCGCGGGACCCGGCCTCGCCGCGCTTGCGAATGACAAAGAACCGCGTCGTGTTGTCCTCACGGTCCTCGACCCACCGCGCCAGCACCTGCAGCCCCGTCGCCTCGCCCGTCATCTCCCCCGCCACGGCCGCGCTCTCGCCCGTGGCGTCCGCCGCCGCCAGCTCCGCCGCCCGGCTCGTCGAGCTGACGTCGATCGTCTCCACGCCCGCCGGGAGATACTTGGCGCGGAACGCCGCCGTCTGGCCAAAGGCCTGGGGGTGCGAGTATACGCGCTTGATGTGGCTCAGGTCGGTGAGGGGGACGCCCTTGGCCGCGTCAGCGGCGGCGGCGGGAGGGTGGGATTCTTGGGAGCGGCCGAGCAGGAAGTGGTGCACGTCTAGGTAGATCTCGTCGCAGACAATAATGTCGGCGAAGCAGCCGGTGCGGTCAGCAAGGCCGTCGAGGGTGAAGGTGACGGTGCCGTGGGTAGAGTTTTCAAAAGGGACGACACCGTAGGTGGTTTGGGAAGACTGGACGGCTGTGAAGACGTCTGGAGGAGGCGTCAGTGATGGTGTGTGTGGGACGACGGGTAGAGGCCGGACGGAGACATCAAGACACCGCGAACTCCTTCTTGGTGACATGAAAAGGCATACCTCGGATGGTACTCGTGGGTTTCAAATTCCAACCCTCTCCTGGGAATACCAACTTGGTGGCCTATAACAAACGTAAGACATTTGTTAGCAACAACTCTTGCTCCGACATCCCTTCAGGCCCCCAAGACCCCGGGTAGTCCCCGATGTCAGCATCCTCACGTACCTGGTGCGAATAAGAAGCCGGCGGCCCCAAAAAGGCAACAGTCCGCTCCATCTCCCCCGCTGGCTCGGCTGGTAGTGGTTGACTCATGACCGTGTGCACTCTGCGGTGCTGTCTAGCCGGGGTCTGTGGCAATGGTCCGCTGGTTGTAAAGAGAGTCGCGGATGAATATGTAGGTAGGCAATGTGCTCTAGGAATATGAGAAAATATGAGAAAATCTGCAGTGAAAAAGAGGCATGGAATCTTCAAGGAGTGGTGTTCTCTGGCATCTTGGGTGCGGATGGAACTTGGATGGAACTTGGGATGAAATGTTGGTCTACAGCGGCAGTTTCCAGCGGCAAAAGCTTCTGTACTGAAGGCACGACAGAGGGCGGGAGGTAGGTAGCTCGAGCTCCGATTCGGAGGGCCCGTTCGACTGCTGCACCCCGCAATCCACCCCCCTAACCACGGGGACCACCCGTCTCGAGTCCACATCTTCCCGTGGGCTCGAGTCTCTTGTCTCTCTGCTTTACCTCAAATCATAGAACAAACAGACAAAGAGTGACGTTGATTTCAGCTACCAATTCTGCCTGGACAACCTATCCTCCCATATACGAATCAAGCGCAAAAGAGTGACGGACTCGCAGCTCTCTTCGAGACGACCCTCTTACCACACCAAGGCCATCACCAATGATATCTCCTCCCAGCCATAGTCTCCTGCCAGCCAATAATCTTCTAGACCAAGCCCTGTGATGAACTCATTGACCTGCGGACCTCTCAGTCCTGATTGGCATGTTTCTGCCAGGCGTGTGAGCAAGTAGCCTCGGGACAGCTAGGAGCTTAAAACATGCCTGCAATCTGCCACCACGAACTCAAGAAGCCGTCATCACAGAGCGAAGCGGCGACGGGCGTGCCGCTTGATGCCCACCCTGCTGGCCCGCGCTCTCGGCGAACCCCTTGGTCAACCGTTTGTGAGCAAGCGAGGCTTTGCCCGGGCTCGATGACTTTTGCGGCTGGTCGCTGACAGGCGGCGCTGGCTCCGACGGCGTGACTTGAGTCCGTCCCTCGTTTTTCACGAGGGAATCATACTGTCAATCTGCTCACGGTCAGTTTCGTGCCTCGCCATCACTCCCATGTAGAAACATACCGTCGTAGTAATCATCATCGTCATCTACCTCAGCCAACTGCTCAAAGTTGACCTTGTAGCGGAGGATGCCGCCAATGCCGCCAAAGCCCTTGACGAACTGGTTGCCCTCGGTCGAGCGGTCAGAGACAAACTCGAGCGTGGCACCGAAATCCTTGTAGTGCTCGGCGATCCACTCCAGGAACGACTCCTGCGTGATAATTTCCATCTCTTGGCCCGTCTCCTTGTCCATAAACTTCTCGCGGCTGGCCTGCTCCTGCTGCTTGGTCATGTGCAGAACGATCTCGGCTCCGTTGCTGTCCTTGAGCGTGTAGCGCGTGACCTCGAGGTTCTCAAACACAATCAGAATCTCGACGGCGCCGAGCTCCAGGGCCTTGAGCGTGTCCTCCACGCCGTAGCAGATGCGGCCGGTATCCTGGCTGATCTCGTCAAAGTACTTGCCGATGAGCTTCTTCTCCTGGATGAACTTGACATTGCCCAGCGTCTCGGACGACAGCTCAATGGCCTGGTTGAAGCCGTTCTCGCCACCGTACGACACATCGACGACCTTAATGACCTTGGTGGCCAGACGGTTGTCGAAGAGGTCCGAGGCGTTGAGATCACTCTTGAAGTCGGCCGAACCAGCCAAAATGAGGCCAGCCACGTTGACCTTGTCATTGGTGATGAAGTTCTGCACCGCCAGCTCGGCCACCTTGCGGACGTAATTGTGGCGCTTCTCGTCTCTCAGACGGGCGAAACGCAGGGCGGACTGACCACCACGGCCATGCTTCTTGGGGAGATCGACCGAGAACTTGTGGACAATGTCCCTCGTGTTTCCGCTCAGGGTGCCAAAGAGAGCGCCGTTACCATCCATAATGATGAAACCAAATTTCTGGTCCGACTCCAGTAGCTCGGCAAGGGCCTCGGTATGGAACTTGTTGTCGCAGAGGTACAGAGAGGTGTTGATGGGCTTGAAGGGCTCGAAATCGATATTGACCTTTCGCTCCTTGCCCTCCGAGGTCAAGATTTCGCCGCAGTAGACGACCAGTCCATTGGGGGGCACCTTGTTATAGAGCTTCAGGCGTTGCTGGGTCGAGGTGATGGCCGACAGAACCGACTGTCTGTTGACACGAGACTTGATATTGGAGGCAGTTCCCTGGAGAATATGTCAGTGACGTGCCCTGGCCGACGCGCACAAGGGCGGGTGGTTGGTTCATACATATTCTTCAGCCAGCATCTTCGCGGCGCGAGAAACCTGATCCTTGGGGGCTGTTGCGGTCCCGTTAGCACAGCTCAAGACAATACATCCCTTTTCCTTTCCCCGCCGACAAAGGGCGACTCACGGATGATGAGCGAAATCATGCTCGTGCCATTGCCGCGGGCAGCCTCAAGCCGCTTGATGAGCTTCTTGACCTTCCATATCTCAATCTGATGGGCGCGGGCGTGTCAGCGTGTGAATTGGGGAGGGCCAGCATAGCGCATCCGCTTGGTGGTTGGGTTGAGCAGTGGCGGTGGCAGCGCAACTCACGTTCTTCTCGGCCTCGCTGGCATTGGGATCGCTGCTCATCTTGGGCGAAGGGGGCCGAAAGCAAAGCCGGACGCGAGGGTGGTGATTGTCGACGTGTGCCCCTTCTCTCCGCCGAGGTGCGAGAGGTGTGCCGGTGGTTTTGTTGGGGAGTGAGACTTTTCCAGCAGGCGCCGAGGAAATTCCAAGTGGTGGGGTTGGACTTGGGGGAGGGGCTTGCACTCGAATTCTTTTATGCTACGGCGTCGGTCCTTGGGCCTTGGTTAGGTGGCACGGTTTGGGTCCTGAGGGCGGCGAGTGGGTCATAGGGAGGTCGGCAGGCGAGTCATCATTGGAGGCTGAGCCGATCAGGTTCCTGCCAACTGGAAAAATGACCAGAAGCCAACCTTGGTAAGTTTTCGTCAAGAGGTGGCCGACGACCCACTAGAAGTCATACAAATTCTAAATAGCAGATGAAAAATCCCAGTATATGCTATGCTACTTAAACACTTTCCGGTTCCCCTTCCCTCAAGCCCAAGCCGACGTCAAGCAAACTCCCGTGCTGCAATCAAGAGTTACAGGGCGTTGTGCCCCTGCCAAACAGGGGTAGGAACCACACTAAACCCCTTCCGTCCAGCTATGATGCGGGACCTCACTGGGCACAACAGAGCGATTGACATCCACGACATCCTCCCACACCAACTGAGCCCCCTCCCAAGAGACCACCTCCCTCCGTCACCGCAATGGCGACCTCCCTCCCCCTCCAGATTGCCGAGACCGTCCAGACGGCGCACATAAACCGGCACCCCTCGCCGGCGCACGACCTCAACCCGTCGACGGCCGCCTCGCGCAAGGAGCCCGTGACGCTCGTCGACCACGACGAGAAGCACAACCATCACTTCTTTCCCGACGAAGGCATCGACGGGACCGACCATGAGGACGAGGACGAGGAGGACTATGAAAACGCGGTCGGATTCCGCGGCCTCAAGCCTAAGCCGCGCCGCGCCCACCTCCCGCCGCTGCCCGACCTGCGCTATGAGCAGAGCTACCTGCACAGCATACGGAACGCAGATACATGGTGGAAGGTGGTGCTAGTGACGGCGAGGGATCAGGTGTGTTTTCCTTTTGTAAATGCTGGGAGTGGGTGCTGACTGGGGGTAGATGATGATGCCGTTCATGCAAGGCGTGCTCTACAACTTGGCCATCTGCGGATGGCAGTTTTACAACAAGAATGCCCGGGTCAACGGCTCGTCGCTCGGGGCAAGGGTGAGGCGGTGGTGGTATGGGGTCAACAACTGGCCGATACCGGGGGGGAAGAAGACATATTCCAAGGCGCGGCGGTGATGGCGCGAGGGGCGTGAATGTAGAGACTTGAGCCATTGGGCGGGCTCGGGGATGCTCTACATGCAATACATAGCAATGATACCACATGGAACGTACGTCCCTTACAGCAATAATCTAGCTCTCGTGTTGTCCTTCATGTTGCTAGCGATACCTAGGTATACACACACCTATTCGACCCATGGGGCGATCTGATCATATATGTCCATCAACCACAAAGCAACCCCTCCTCCCTCCCAAAAGATGTGCCAAAGACACAGCCGCAGCCGTCGCCCTGTTCTCTCCGTGTATCTCAGCAGCACACGCTTCAAAACCGTGAAGCAGACTCGCTGCCATGGCGACCCAACAACAAATCCCCTTCGCAGCCCCCAACGCCATTTTGGTCGTAACATGTCGTACCCATCCTAAACTCCTTTTCCGTGGCTCAAATCATGCAACCCTCAAGAGGACGGAGGCGAAACGTAGTCCTACTTGCCACCAACGTCGACGGAAGCTGTTTGCTGAGGCTTCTCCGGGCTTCCCCTAAAAGCCAGAGAGGTCGAGGCTGGGCCGCTGGCGGGCGTAAGGGGCGGCGCCGGGGCGGCCAATGTCGGCTTTCCGGTGGGCGGCGTTTCGGCCGATCCGTTGTCCAGCTTCGGGACAGGTTGTTTAGGAGACCCAATAGGCCTCGTCGCAACAGCAATGACATCGGCCGCGGGTTTCTCGGGCTCCTGTACAAGATGGTCCATCTTATCGGACCCGTCGCTTGGAGACACGGTCTCGTCGTCATCGCTCATGACAATGTTTCGGTGCGCCGTCCTGGGCCGCTTATGCTTCCCGACGACAACGGGCGGACCTGGAATGCGTTTGACCTTGTCGTTCTCGTCAAATGTAACGCGGATCGGAAAGGTGACCATGAGACTGTCGTCACGCGGGGATCCCTCCTCGTCCAAGCCGTCCATGTCAACGTCCGAGTCAAACTCTTCTTCCTCTTCGTCGTCGTCGTCGGGAACGTGCTCATCCTCATCCTCACCCAGGTCAGGCTCACTGCCCTCATCCTCATCGTCCGAGTCGTAGTCTGGGGTGCGCCGTTTCTTGCTCTCCCATCCGTTTCGGCCGTGGTTGACGGCTGCGCTTCGGCGGGGCCGCCCGCCTGCAGCCGCATCCTCGTCGTTAGTATCGCCGTGCACGCTCGCAGGGGCGCTGGCGCCACCGTTGCTCGCGCTGTCCACGTTCAGCCGCGTCGGTGCTCGAATCTGTCGTCCACTCGCCGTCGTGACCGGCCCGCTGGGCTCGGCAGGGGTCGCATTGCGAGTGTTCCGGGCTGAGCGACGGTTGGTCGAATCGGAGTAGAATTCCTCCTCGTCCGAGTACGTGTACTTCATGCGCTTGCCCCTGGTACGGCCTTCGTAGAGCGAGAGGCCCGGCTCCGGGCGCTTGAATCGCTCCTTTTGCATCTGCCGGTACTCCCTGCGTCGACGCTTTTCCTCCGTGGCCTCGAAGCGGGGGATGCTTGCCCTCATCTTCTTGGCCAGGGCTTTGGCCTTGGGGCCTCCGTCCTTGACCTCTAGCTTATCGCAAAGCGCATTGAGCTCGTCGATGGAGCCCGCGACACTCCACCAAGTTCGCTGCACCCCCTTAGGATTGCTCTCTCGATAAACGCGGAAATTGGTATCGTCGTTGCCCTCTACCAAAAAGTATCGACGCCGGTCGCCATCGTTGCCCCAGGGTTGGACGCTCAGAGGGATGTTGATATCATCGTCGTGGCGGTTCTTGTATCCTTGGGCGATCATGGTCCTGATGGCGTCGGAAGATGACAGTGTCCACTGGACTAGTGTGCGAAGGAGGGTGAGCTGCAGCGACATATATTAGTGCCTGCATCCATGAAGTACGAGTGCACGGAGACGCATAATAGGCTTTCCGGGCGCAGATAGCCATGCTGGAAACTTACGCGCTGGACGGGTGTCATGGAACCAAACGTCGTGGCTCCGGCGAGCGGGTTGCGACTCTCCCAGTCCTTTGCCCATTGACCCTTGTGCGACTGGATGGCCTCCTCAAGAGCGCGATTGTAGTGTCCGGGTCTGTTTCGCGATGTCAGTAAAAGGTCGGGGCGGCGGACTTGACGTAGGATGTGCGTACTTGACATCCTGCTTGCGGTTCAGCAGCAGCCCCAGCAGCGCACAAAGGAATTGCTCAACGCGTGTACCCGGGATTGTGTCGACGATATCGCCCTCCAACTCCTGGGGCCCGAAATTAGGCAGACTCTTGGGAAATGCTTCGGTGAATCGGGAGCGAAACATGACGATGAACTGGGGCGCAAAATATTAGCTTCGGCTCTCCGACTTTTCGCAGCTCGGCGCAAGCGCGACGTTTCGCGTCACGCCCGTGCAGCCACGCGAATAAAGGCGCAAACACGTACCGCAATGTCTGGATTGTCGGCCAGGACATATTCGTGAGGCGGAGAGGGCTCTCTCTTCGGCCTGGGTGGCGACGCTTCTTTGGGCTGCAGGGCCGGGTTTTGGTCGACCTTGTGGAAGAACTTCAGGATGCCATGCTCCTTCTTCAATTGGACGCCAGACTCATCCTCAGACGGCGGCGCCGACAGCGACGAGATCGAAGAGAGATCTGACGAGTCATCTTCGGCCATTTTTCGCGTCGTCGTGGTTGGCGACTTTGCTTGTGGTCGCGGTTTTGTTGATGGGGTTGAGGGGCGGGCGGGAAGAAAGTGGGCGGAAGGAGGAGGAGCAGTGACGGAGATCGGCTGCGAGAAATTACGTACTGGGCAACAATGGTCTGCCCTCGCTGCTACGGCTCCAAGGACAATAGAACATGATAGGTGGATTTGTCTCTACCTAGCTGCCTTATCAACATACCAACAACTCCTCATCTCTGTGCTTGCAAGGCTGACATGCCAGCCTCTGGGGCTAACTGTCTCGTTCTTCTCTCTCTTGATTCGGCTCTTGATCCGCACGAGTCTCTTCGCTGGCCCCAATCCCTGCTCCCGTGACCACCACCCTGCCATTGCTGCCACCATCACCACCCTGATCTTCAATATCTGTCGAAAGCACTGGCCGAGTATGGCCTAGCCATAAAATTCCAGGGAAGAGGTCTGTTCGCCCTGAAAGCCCGTGAGTGCGCTGATTATCTGCAATGCAGTCCGACGTGAAGCCATCCCCAACAGCGGTCAACACAAAACCATAAATGATGGCAGGCAAGCCAAAATTCGTGAGGGGTAAATATTTTTGGTCGACGACAGCGACCTGGCTTTCGGCCGGACCTTCGTGGGCGAACTCGCCATGTCATGACTCCTGGCATCAACACCGTCTCTGATATCACCTTTTCAGAGATGATGCTGTGACGATAGGTTGAAGGAGCTCTTCAGGCGAGGAAGCCAGGTGGTCCGAAATTCCACCATACGAGCCAGCGCATGCAGGTCGCGCTGGAAGAGCCGAGCTCGCTGAGGACACACAAACCCCCTGCCGTGGCCGCCTGGATACAGCGCGTGGAGTTCTGGATGATTGAAATGTTGAAACACCAAATCCAGGGAACGACTATCAATTCAGTCCCTCCGGCACGGGCACTGGCACCATCCTGACCGCTTGGTCAGATCGAATGAGTCTCAACGCGCCAGTTCCCGGTTGGTCCCACATCGAGATAATCAACCACGAAGGGCCAACATCACCGATGGACCTCTCAAATAATTGATACACGTCGCTCGCACGGAGCAAATCAACATGAGCGACAGAGGAGGACCTAGACTATCCATTAGCAAGGAATCCAATGCCAGCAAAGCATAAGTGAGGTGGGCTAGGTACCGCTTGCAATACATATTTCCGAGATTTGATAAGGCCGTGGCGGCCAGGCCTAATGTGTTTGGCTTGCATTTGACGCGATCACGGCAAGACGTTGCGAGGTGAGAGGTCAGGAACAATGAGGTTGCGACAGCTGTGGCGCGTCATGCAGCTGCAAGACAAACGCTCGGGCCATTTTTCGCATGCGCCACAATGAGAGCGCCCCGCTTTAGGGCACTTTGGCAGTGCGCACCGCAATTGGTGTGGCTTACCTCTCCACACAGAATTTCGAAAATTATCCTGGAGCAACTTGGAGTATTTCTGAGTTGCACTTAACCTCCCCTCCCAACTCCAGTCAACCCACGTCCCTTTCCACATCACCAGGCAGGAAGGACAAGATGGGTCGCGTCGTAAGTTTTCATGGCTCATTCAATCCCCAATAGTCACGATCCGCCCCCTCGACAATTTCCGATTCGAAGCGACAACGACCAACGGGCGCATTTCCGCGAGCGACGCATCTCGAGATGGCAATGGCGGCAAGCTAATCGTGCTCCCTCTTCCTCTAGATCCGCAACCAGCGTAAGGGCCGCGGGTCCATCTTTACCGCCAATACTCGTCTCAGAAAGGCCCCTGCGAAGTTCCGCTCCCTCGATTACTCGGAGCGCCATGGCTACATTCGTGGCATCGTGAAGGAGATCATCCACGACCCCGGTCGTGGTGCGCCGCTCGCCCGTGTCGTCTTCAACTCGCCCTACAAGTTCAGGAAGGAGACCGAGACCTTCATCGCCAACGAGGGCATGTACACCGGCCAGTTCATCTACGCCGGCAAGAACGCCGCCCTGACCGTCGGCAACGTCCTGCCCCTCGGCTCGCTTCCCGAGGGTACCGTCGTCTCCAACGTCGAGGAGAAGGCCGGAGACCGCGGCACCCTTGGCCGTACCTCCGGCAACTACATCACCGTTGTCGGCCACAACCCCGATGAGGGCAAGACCCGCATCAAGCTCCCCTCGGGCGCCAAGAAGGTCGTGAGCAGCAGCGCTCGCGGCATGGTCGGCATTGTCGCCGGTGGTGGCAGGACCGACAAGCCCCTCTTGAGTACGTGTCTGGAAGGAATTGGTGGTTGGTGCTGGGACAAGACGACTGACAGGTGAAACAGAGGCTTCGCGCGCCAAGCACAAGTTCGCCGTCAAGCGCAACAGGTGGCCCAAGACTCGTGGTGTTGCCATGAACCCCGTCGACCATCCCCACGGTGGTGTACGTATATCCAGCTGTCTTTTGCGGGATTGGAGACTGACATGGCTTTATAGGGTAACCATCAACATATTGGTAAGGCGTCTACCATCTCGAGATACGCGGTCCAGGGACAGAAGGCTGGTCTCATTGCTGCGAGAAGGACGGGCCTGCTGCGTGGTACCCAGAAGGTGAAGGAGTAAAGGCTTTTACGGTTCTCATTGGGCAGGGGTTCACGGATTGCATTGGTCTTTACTGCTTTCTAGCTACGGGACTGCGGAGCAGGAGGGAAGACCTGCTTCTTCTGCAAGGACACGACCGTAAGGAATAAAAACGATTCCCGAAAGCAAAAAGGCTGTTCGCGTTGTCAGGAGGCCATCTCCACAAAGAAGCGGTGAAGTCGGACGATGCTCTATATGAGGGAGGCTCTAGAGAGGCAGAATGATGATGCAATGCAAGTGAGAATGACTAAAAGTGCAGCTCCCAATGGGAAAGGTTGTCGCCTCTCTATGTGTCTCTGGCGATGGTTGCCCTGGGGGCGAGGTTCGAGGGTTGATGAGCAAGCACCGGATACCCTTCTGTTCTCGGTCATTACGTCAACCCAAGCTCGAGCTCTTACTGATCCCTGCCTGTTCATGGATTTGATGTCTTCAAAATTGTCAGGACAACAGTTGATGGGCTACAATGTTTTGCTCCAGAGCACTCCCGAGTGTGAAGCCTCTGGCCAAGCCCTCCTTTGGGGGTCATGTTCGGGGGTTTTGCAGGCGTGCTGCCGATGACGGTCATCCCACCCCTACCCCCACCACCAGCAGGGGAGGGATGCCCCGCCCCGCGAAGTTCTTCACTGTGCAACACCAAAACCCCTCTATCCCACGACCCAGTATCAGGACAATCTCGAGCAAAATGGCCGCCACCAAGGATTACAGACTCCTCTGCCTGGAGAACCCCCTCCTCGGTATGTATATATCCAATATCTCTCGTTTGGGAGCCCGGGAGCTGCCAATTGATGCCACGAACTACCCCTCTTTCTCATGTTGTTGTGCCGGATAGGGGGCTTGGGGATGCTCCGGCGGTGAAGGCCTCACCATGTCAACACGTTACTTCACTGCCCTGCCCAAAACCAACCGCTAACCCCTCTTTCTCCCAGACATCCAAGCCGTCGGCGACGATGCGCTCCTTGCCAAGTACGGCCTCAAGGCCAACGACGCCATCCTCGCCGAGGAGAAGCACCAGGGCATCTTTGAGGACCTGCTCAACAACTACGACGCCAAGCTGATCGCGGGCGGCGCGGCGCAGAACACGGCCCGCGGCGCCCAGTACATACTGGCGCCCAACAGCGTCGTATACCTCGGTGGCGTCGGCGACGACAAGTACGCCGCCATCCTACACGACGCCGTCAAGCAGGTCGGCCTGCGCGTCGAGTACCGCGTCGACCCCAAGGAGCAGACGGGCCGCTGCGGCGTCGTCATCACGGGCCACAACCGTAGCATGTGCACTGAGCTCGGCGCCGCTAACCACTACGACGTCGAGCACCTCAAGAAGCCCGAGGTCTGGTCCCTCGTCGAGAACGCCGAGGCCTACTACGTCGGCGGCTACCACTTCACCGGTACATCCCCCCTCCTGACCCCCCTTCGCAAGTGAACACCCGACTAACCCCCTCCCCACAGTCTGCCCCCCCGCTATCATGGAGCTCTGCAAGCAGGCCGCCGCGCGCAACAAGCCCTTCATCCTCTCGCTCTCCGCCCCCTTCATCCCGCAGTTCTTCAAGGACCCGCTTGATGCCTCGGCGCCCTACTGGGACTACGTCATCGGCAACGAGACCGAGGCGGCCGCCTACTCCGAGTCGCACGGCCTCGGCCTGACGGACGTCAAGGAGATCGCCAAGGCGCTGGCCAACCTGCCCAAGGAGAACGCGCAGCGCAAGCGCGTGGCCATCATCACGCAGGGCACGCTGCCGACGGTGGTCGCGGTGCAGGGCGAGGAAGCGGTCCAGGAGTTCCCCGTGCACGCCATCGCGCAGGACGAGATCTACGACACTAACGGCGCGGGCGACGCGTTTGCTGGCGGCTTCAGCGCCGGCATCGTCGAGGGCCGCTCGCTGGCCGAGGCGGTCGACATGGGGCAGTGGCTGGCGCGGTTGAGCATCAAGGAGCTGGGTCCTTCGTACGTTTCTCACCATCACACCCAAGTTGTCCAGTCGTGATTTGCTAACGCTGCGAAACTACCTAGCTACCCTTTCCCCAAGCAGACCTACCAGCCCACTCAGTAGAGCGGAGCAGAAGTAGAGTTTGCTTGCTTTCCTTGCTCTTGTGGCGTTGATGGATGGATGGAAAAATAGCCGGGTCAAGTTTTCAACAACGGGGCATATAAAGGGGATGGTGTTGGTGGTCTTGAATGCATGTGCATGCTAAGAATTTCGCATTTCATCTCAAGTCGAAAATTCAACTTAATGATTCCCCCCCAACCAACCAACTAGTTAGCGGCCAAGAATATACCGAACTGCTATCGGATATCTACTGCGAAGCTACTCTGCAAGGGGGAGTGAGAAGAGAACGAGATGCCTATGCCGCCCCCTCCACCCTGCTACCCAGCGGAGAGGGCGAGAAGACCAAATGAACGAAGCTATTGCGGTGCGCGAGAAAAGGAATCAACCATGCTGCCGGGTAACATCATGGCGATGTTTATTCTCTGAAAACAGAAACAAAAAAACAGAAAGTCTGTTGTGAAGAATGAGATACAAAAAGAAAAGGTTTCGCTATTCCATTCTGTGCCCTGACCCGCCGTGTATTCCTTCGCTGCCCGGACTTTCCCTGGGCCTTCGCTGTGGTAGTGTTCTGTCTGTCGGTCAGCCTCTACTGTTGATGAACAGGAAAGGGGGAGGGAGAAGGGAGAAGGGAGAAGTCGGGATAAACATACCATCGACGGATCAATTTCTCGGCTGTGTGACTCGGCCTCAATACGGGTAAGAAACAACAGCACCAAGTACCAAATCCATGACACTGCTCTCTGCCAGCATGCAACAGATGGCGCGTCTCAGATGGCTGGCGGACGCAATGACCAAGGCGAAGCGAAGTGAGCAGACATTGCCAGGCATCGCTCAGTTCGGCTTAGACTTGAGATTCCAGTTCAGCCTTCCTACCGACGGGGCAGGATTAACTCGGTTGCTGCTCTGGCCGCCTCTTGGTGTGAGGGATGATTGGTTTGCAGCTCGCAGCGCCAGAGGTGCGTTGGCGTCGTCGGCCGTCGCGAAGGTTGATGATCTCGGGCCCATATCATTAGTCCAGGTGTCCATGAGCACCTGCCTTCCGACGTGCTCTGCCCGGGAGATGTGGGTGCCGGGAGTTGGAGATGGGTAAGTGGCATAGCCACGATCAACCTGCGAGGGGGCGTTGTATTGCCCATGTGTAGAGGCCCAGCCAAACGCCGGCTCGTCGCCATAGGCACCTCCTGTATGGGCGAGGGCTGATGGAGACTGAGAATATGATTGCTGGGCGGCTAACGTCGAGGTCATCGACGCGGAAGGACCGGGCTGAAGGGCGCCCATCGGGACACCCCATGGAGAGTTCACCACAGGCATGCTCGAGTCGCCTGTGAATGCCATCGATGACGAGAATGGCGAAGGCCGGGCGGCTGACTGCGGGCCGGAGTGTTGCCACAGGACGGGCGAGGTAGCCCAAGTCGAAGTTGAAGTATTGGAAAAATCTCTTGTGTGGGCAATTGGTGCTGTCAAGTGGTTTTCAGCATCGGGCCACGGATTCCGGGCATTCTGAAGATGCGGCGCCTTGGTGGTTGTTCCCCTCGTATCATTTCCTGCTTGGCCCAGGAAGCGCTCGGTTCCCAGAGGAGATGCAGCAAAAACTCCGCTGTGGTGGCGACTCCGGCTGCCGCGGGTCTCATTGGCAGGCGAAAAGGAATCATCTGCTCCATTGGCGCCTGGGAAGCCCATCGGACTGCCAGAGCTTCCAGGGCGGGAATTCCAGCCGCTCCCGGGGCTACGGACCGTGGGGGGGTTCTTCGAGTTGGGTTGGTCCATAAAGTAATTCCATGGAAGAGATGGAAACGCCCTCGAGGTTGCCGACCCAGGGGCTGGGCTTGTTGTAGAAGAAGCGCCGAAAACCTCGGCAGCCGTCCTTGAGCCCATTCCGTAGGAGGTTTCCTCTTGGCTAGGCTGGGCTCGCCTTACTGAAGGCTCCGGGGGAAGCAGGAAGTCGTTGAGAAGGTTAAAGAGCTGGGTTTCCATTGGAAACTCGGGAGCAGCCGCTACAAAGGGAGCCTTGGGCCCTTGCCCAGTGCTTGGAATGGGGGCAGGCTCGATATCTTTCGCGGTTGCAGACGGGAAGAATTCGTCATCGTCAGAGTAGGCTTCCTCTTCGTAATCAGCGGCGGCCGAGGGGGGCGGAGCCGCCGTAGCCGCAACAGCCGCCTCGGTAGAGGACCGTCTCTGGACATGAGCCGGGATAATAGTTGACGTGTAGGCAAGAGCTGCTAACTCGACAGGAGACCGTTTCCGTTGACCAGTCGCCGCCTGCGGAATCGCCGCGTAGACCGGAGCTACCACCTCGGCAGAAGACCGTCGCTGGACAGGGGCCTGGATAGGAGCCACCCGCTCTGCAAGAGATGCCGCCACGGCAGGGGCCGCCGGCTGGACATGCGGCGCACTCTCTACAGGTGTCTCTGTCGCGGCAAGAGCCGAGGTCTGGGTGGCGGCCGGTACCGCCGTCTCTCTAAACGGCTTCACGCCCTCGACATAGGAGAAGATCATGGTCCCCTCCGCCGTCATGATCGGAAATGGGGTGTGGTCGGCCAGACGCATACCGCAGAGAACGGCGTCAAAGATACGGTGCATTGAGGCATTATCCGCAGAGAGATCGGTATCCTTGAGTTCGTCAGCTCGGGGCTTGGGCTGGCGTGTGACTCCGTTGTATGACAGCCGGCAGCCGTCGGGGAGCTCTGGTCCGTTCAAGCACTGCATCCCGATTGTTTCCACATCTTCGGGAAAGAGCCACGCGACCGCCTTGGTGAGGTCATCTTGATGCTTCTTGAGAAGCTCAAGCAACAAGGTCAGCGTATGTGCCAGAGTCTGGCACATTTCCGCAAATTGGGGCTCCAGAAAGGACCGGAATTCCGTGAGGTCCTTGCTGCAATACACCAGCCAGGTCATGTACACGCGAAACACGGGTAGGATCCGGTAGATGGCCGCTGTGAACTGGCGCGGAGATCCATCCTCAGCCGCCTCGGTGGCAAATGTCTGGGACGTGTCTTTCTGGACGAGATCCAGGAGTTCGGCTTTGAGCGAGCGAGCGATGATACTGATGGTGCGGATGTTGAGCAGTAGGATGAACTGGCAGGAGCGTGATTTGGCCTTGTCCCAAGCCACTAATATCGTCAGTACATGCTGTGTAGAGTTGACGTTCGTGTACCATACCTTGAGTCCTCTGAAGCCCAAAGACATAGGCACTGATGTTGATCAGGGCCATTTTGAGGACGACGATATCGACCTGGGGGTCCGAGCCCTTTCTCAGAGCCATAGACAGACGATTGTCCACCTCATTTTCGAGTTCTTTCTGTCCAGGAAACTCCTCTCCCTTGTAGTAGAATGCTTGGAGCTTGACGAACCACGATACCATGGCCTCCACGCTACCCTTGGTGGCGGTGGGCGCCTGGTCTCGGAGGTTACGGAACTCGCGCTCCAGGTTGGGTTGTGCCAGCGGATGTGGCTGCTCCACTGCGATGGCAGCACGGTACATGTTGTACACGATCTCCAAGTGGTCTCCCTCCTCAGAGTAAATAACACCGGACTGGTGGAAACCATAGCCAGAGTTTGGCATCAGCTCGTTCGCCAGGGAGTAATAGGTCAGAGCTGTGCCGAAGGAGCGGTTGCGGGGGCGGAGGAGAGTCCGGTAGCGGGAGAGATCGCCCAAGAAGACGAGTGTCTTTGGGAAGGATTTGTCGACAAATGCCTGGACGTCAGGATTTCCTGGCGGGATGGTGGGTGGAATCGAGCCCTCCTGCTTGTCCGGGCCGCGGCATATCCTGTCGAGCTCCCTGTTCCTCGCCATCTCCTTGGTCTTGTAAGCGCTACAGATGCGCAGCAGATACGCCCGGTAGAACTCCTGGGCCGTTGTGAGAGAGTGGGCGTATGCCTTTTCCACCTTGCGCTTCGTAACCGCGAGAGACGAGCCCTGGAGTGTCTGTATCACCTTGCGATACGTCTTGGTGACGAGATTGGTTGTGTTCCAGAGCATGTCCTCTGAACACAGCTCCTCGGCCTCCTTGACATCACATATAATGATCTGGAGGCAAATGAGCCGGTATCTTTGGCCGGGTGTCAGAGTCGGTGGAGGGGGAAGAGGGGCACCATCTGCCTACCTTGCGAGCCACTGCTCAATCTTGTCAAAGGCAGTCAATATGACTTCTGTGTCGGGCACGAGAGCCGGGATTCTTTCCAGCTCTTTCTGAACTGTGGCACGTAGTTTCTGCGCCGTCCTAGGTGGGCGAGGGTCAGCTACTGCCTCGGGCTCCTCTGCGGGGCATGGACCTGGTGATAGGAAACCGGGCCAGGTCGCCCCGTGAAGTGGACCGATAACTTACTTCCAGTGCGTCTTGACCATTTCCTTTGGGTCCTTTGGGTCTTTCGGCTCCGATATGGTGCCCATGTCGCCGGCTGTCTTGGGGGCAGGTGCCGCCATTGCTGCTTGTTCGAAACTCCGGGGTTGCGCACAGGCGATGGTTGCGAGGTGGGGGTGGGCGGGCTTGCGCTGAAGTAGGAAATATTTTCTGGCGCGTGTTATGCGGCGATGCTTCGGTAATCGACGGTTGCAGTGGCAGAAGCGGACCGTTCTGAAGGTTGGGTTTCGAGGGGCGCCGGTCGCAAGACGCGAAGTGCAGAGCTTTACTCACGCAAGCTCGTGAAGGACACTAGATTCCGCCTGCGCTCCATAACTCGGCGAGATCAATTGGGCGTGTCGGCGCCTCGAGGCGCAGCGTTGGGCGGCGTGGGAGACGTCGGCCAGTGGAGCGCACATTGGGGGAAGGGGTCGAAGGGTCGACGGCGTGGGCACGGCGTGGTGTTTCTGTAGAAATACGGACACAGCTCGATATGCGCTGCATGGGGGTGGGGGAGGTGGGAAGTGGGAGAGGTCCAGAGGTCCAGACGAAAAAAAGAGCCCGACTCGGGCCTCGTGAAGTTGCACGGCGAACCTCTCCAACTACTCGCCCGCATTCCAAGGCCAATCAGGGGCGCCCAGGCCATGACTCTAGCAAAAGTGGAGGTAGCGGGCAGCAGCTCAGCAGACATGGGCGCGAGGGGGCATTGGGCGATGAGGGCCCGTGCGAATCCCTCTACGATGCAATGACCAAACGCCGCAACTTACTTATGGACCCAGGATTGACCGACTGACGACAGCGCTCTTGACATCTCTTGAGAACCGTCTCCTGCCTGACCTACCTAGTACCTGCCCTGGAGCAGCCACTCGAGTCCAGACGGTTGCAGAACAGATACGGGGGGGTCTTATTCACATTTCAATCCTCTCCAGCGCTATGGAATAAGAAGCACACCACTGCACGATACGGATATACATACGCCCCTCTACAAGGCACCCAGACCTGATCGTCGCCCTCTTGGGCACCAGGGACGACTCGCAGCATTGAAACAGAACAGAGACGTCACACAACCACTCATCATAAAAAAGTAACTTGCCCCCCGAACACCTCCTGCGTCCTCAAAGTGCACACAAGATGAAGCGCTCACGCGAGCCCGAGGAAGATCCATCCGATCCCCCGTCGCCCGTCTCCGCCACCACCTACAGCAGCGGTGTCGTTACCGGCGCAAACAGCCCCCCCGCCGAAAACGAGGCAGACCGAGAGACGTCCCAGCAGCCCGCCGCTAAAATCACCGAGTTGGATCCCGCCGCCGCCGCCGCCGCCGCCGCCGAGTCCACGTTCGACATGCGGTGCTCTCTGCCTCCCCACAGGGAACCCGTCAGGTTCGCCTCGTACGAAGAGTTCGAGGCCCACTACCACAAGACGCACACCAACCGCTGCCTGGAATGCCGCAAGAACCTCCCCTCGGCTCACCTGCTGAGTCTGCACATTGAGGAGATGCACGACGCCTTCGCCGTGGTCAAGCGAGAGCGGGGGGAGCGCACGGTAAGGCTTGTCCCATCTCTCCGCCGTTGTTGTATCTGCTGACGTGGAGCCTCAGTACTCTTGCTTTGTGGAAGACTGCGACAAGAAGTGCTCCACGCCGCAGAAGCGTAGGATGCATCTCATCGACAAGCACCTCTACCCCAAGAACTTCTTCTTCGCCATCACGAGAGATGGCATTGACGGGCGGCGGTCCCTGCTGCTCGAGGGCGGCCACCGCAGACGGAGGTCAAGTTTGGCGTCCGTCTCAGCCACCAAGACACACGCCAACGCTCCAGCGGCCGTCGGCGGCGAGGGGTCCAAGGAGCCTGCGGGCCAGCCCCAAGCGCCCGGTGGTCAGCTCGTCTCTGGCGGGAAAGCCCCTGAAGGGAAGCCTGATGTGGTCATGGATGACCTCTCCGGCGCAATGTCCGCGCTCCAGTTTGTGCCGCCGAGCATTCGATTCGGCAGAGGGGGGAGGAAGGCCGGGTTTGCTAAGAGATAGAATGACTAGGGCTGTGGTGGGGCGGGATTACTAGCCTGGGAGAAAGCACCCGGATGCTCTTTCCCAACTTCACCAGCTTCACATCGTGCCTCCCCAACCTACGGATGGCGTGCTGCTCGTTTGCTCTACCAAAATGGAAGAAAATTCAGCACGCCCTCATGGATTTCTTCTCAAACACACCAGCTTGAAGGCTGGGATTACCCGCCACAATGCTTCTCGGGGCGGAGGATGTCGAATCTTTATTCAGTTCACTTATCTGGAAAGTCATCAACAGTGGTTACACGCCCCTCTCCCGACCATATCGCAAAGAATTCCCATCTCAAGGAGCTGTTTCAAACATCATCGGCAATGCTCATCTGTCTTTTCACGATGATCTCTACGACATCTTGAATGCTGCCGACCCCCCTTCAGTCGACTGGTTCAATCCATCGCTATCCCCGGAGCCCCTCCTCACCATTTATGGGGGATTTACTTCCTCCTTCTCGAGAAGCATGACGCCAAGCCACTCCTTTATATTGGCTCTAGGACGGAACAACGTCAAGGAATACGCAAACGCATCAGCCAGCATCTTACCGACCCGCCACAAGCATGCCCTAAGCTAGTAGCAGAAGCACATCGGAACGGTCACCGCACCACCCATCATGGCATACTCGTCACCTGCCCGACCCCCGCACACTCTGAGGTTCACGCAAGACGTCTCTTTTTCATCCTTCTCGAGGCGGTTCTCACATGGGTTTTCTGGGCACTCCCGAAACCCGATCTTCGTTACGGTTTCCCAGATCCGTTTCCCTGGGCAGTGGAAAGTCTCGGCTGGGGGGGACTTTGCTCTCACAATCCAGTTAGGCACTTTACCCCAAGCGATGGCATCCCAAAGACCCCTGAGGAAATCCAGGAGGAGGTTGAGGAGAGCAAGAGGAAGAAGAGGATCAAGGAGCAGCTTCCGGAGAGCAAGAGGAAGCGTAATCAGCGTCTAAGGGAGGCTCGGAAGAACCTGACCACCGAGCAGCTTGAGGAGATTAGGAGGAAGAAGAAGGAGGACACAAGGAAGGCTCGGAAGAACAGGACCCAGGAGGAGAAGGAGGAGGCCCGTAGGCGTCAAAGGGAGGCTTACAACAACTCTGAGAAGCTTGAGGAGAACAGGAGGAAGAATAAGGAGCGTGCAAGGGAGGCTCGGAAGAACATGGCCCCTGAGAAGCTTGAGGAGACCAGGAGGAAGAATAAGGAGCGTGCAAGGAAGGCTCGGGAGAAGAAGAAGACCCTAGGAGCAGCTTCAGGAGACTAGGAGGAAGTATAGGGGGCGTCAAGGGGAGGCTTGGAAGAACAAGTTAAGAGTAGTTTAGGCAAGAATTAATCGGCTAGCTACTAATATCTATTATGGTCTAAGAAGACGAAAAGCATCCTCTGCAACCGCATGACACGCACTGTATGTCCTGGTCCTCCTTGAGCACCGTCTTGGGCACGCGGCAGATGCACGTTGAGTTGAAGTTTGTCTCTTTGGTCTGGATGCAGCGCAGGCAGCACAGCTTCTCGTAGCCCTGCTTCTTCCACTTTGCGATGAGCATGGGGTCGGCGTAGCCGTTCTTGAGCAGCCACTCGTACAGCGGCCGGCTGATGGCCTCCTTGTCGTAGAAGAGCTCGTAGATGTAGCGGCTGCGCTGGTGCGAGATTTGGAAGATGGGCCACTGCGCCTGGTGCCGCGGCAGGTTGTCGTTAGGCGCGTTTTGTGCGTCCTTCATCTTGTTGCTGAAGATGAGCAGGTCCTCCTCGAGGTCGCTGAAGCCCTCGGGAGGCGCCTTGCGCTTGGACGCGGGGCGGACGGCAGGCATGGTGCGATTTGGGTCTCGGTCTCGTGGGTTGGTGTCGTTTTTGGTGGTTTGGGGAACTGGAAAAGCGGACGGTGACGGCGGTGGTTTTGTAGTTGGGGAGATAGAGCACAAAGGAAAGTGATGGAGTTGGAGGTTGAAGTTTGGAATCAAGATGCTTGCCAAGATCGAAAAGATGACTAAGATGGACGGGTACGGGTGCATGCCCCAGCGAGCTGGGGCGAGCCTCTTCCAATGTGGCCCGTGCTGCCTCCCTGACGACTCGACGGGCAACTTGACGAAGCTGGGGTCGAGCCGCTGATCGAACAACGTCAAGACACCAGCGCCCACCTGCCGGATTGCCCGCCATGGCGATTACACCTACCCAATTCGCCATCACCACCCGGCAATGTGAGCGGCCAACCCATGGAGAGCTTCTGGCCGGGGCTAATTGATCGCAGCCCGGAACTGGAAGGACGCGCAGCACCAGGTGCTGTCCACGTATCGGAAATGGATTCGCGCGGTATGTTTTCGGAGGGTCTGGTAGATGGGGTGGACAAGCTGTATGGGCTAGAGGTTCCTGGACTGACTCTGGAGGTTATCCATCCGTCTAGGCCCCCGAGATCCAGACCATGTACTCGGTCCCCCTCCCCGTCTCCGCCATCCGAACTCGCATCCGGCAGGAGTTTGAGCGCAATCGATTTGTCAACAAGCTCTCGGCGGTGGACGTCCTCATCTTCCGGAGCCATGCCGACTACCAAGTAAGCTGGGCAACCCGGATACGAAGCCGTTAGAGATCGGGATGGAGAGATATAAGGGCAGGACTGATGCGGCTTGATGCAGGAAACCATGAACTTCTGGCGCCAGACCACCCACATCATGTCCTACTTCAAGGAGGAGAGCCTTCACCGGACGAAGGACAGGCCCACTAACTTCCTGGAGGGATTCCTCGAGGTACTTATCCACCACCTCCCGTGGCCACAAAGAGCCTCACTAACACCACATCCAGGGTCGCAACTAGAGCAGGCTCAAACAGGGAGAGTTGTTTTGCAGGACCACATATACATACGGAAATTGACACTCCCTGAAAAAGAAACAAATTCAATGAAGCTGACCAGCCGTGCCCATGACTGTGACTGAGACCGTGAACCTCCTTCTTCTATATATACCTGATACCGGTCCACGCCAGAACGCCAATGTTATGCAAGTACAAAAATGGTGGGGGATGTTTAGGATGCGTGCTGCGCCTTGAAGTCGTCCCGGGCCGCAACAAACTTGTCGGAGACGACGTCGCACAGCTCCTGAATGTCCCTCAGGCCTTTCTCCAGAGCCTCAATGGCGGTTGTGCCCTCTGTGTGGCATTAGCATGGGGGAGGGGGTGGTTATTGAGAGGGCCAGGACGTACCGTAGGTCTGGATTCTGACGTTCATCTTGGGCTCCGAAGGATGTGGGATCGCGTACGCGCAAAACTCAACGTCGGGGCTGCCATGAGTGTTAGTGACAGGACCTATCAAGACATGAAGATTTATAATGAGAGGAAACCCCCACCACACGCCTGGCGGAAAGGAACTCACTTCTTCATGATGACATATCTCAACGCATTGCCCAGGGTGTGGCCCTCGTTGAGGAATTCAAAGGACGCCGCAGTGGCGGTAGAACCAGGAAGCTGCCTCATTTGTCAATACTCCATGTCAGAATATGATGACATTGGATTCGCGAAATACTCACGATCTTAACTCTCTGTGCTTCCTCTTCCTCGGCATCCTCATCCTCATCTTCGGCGCCGCCCCCCTCCTCGGCGTCAGGATCCGCCATGGAAGCATCGTCATTCACCTCCGCCCCCGGCTGGTGAGAGGTTGGGGTTTCTTCCATGACGAGGTCCTCCTCCTCGGCCGGCTGGGGGGCCTCCTTCTTGGTCCTTGCTTTAGGCATCTCAGGTCTCACACGCCGCACTGGATAAGTGTGGTGAAGGCAGGTCGTTCTTCGATGCCGGGAGGTCGGATTGTTCTTCCGGCAAACCAAGCGTGTGGATTTTTTTTTGCAGTGTCCAGACTTTTTTTTTCATTGATGAGCCAATGCTACGCGGTGATTGGCAGCGCACTGATAACCCATGGTTTTAGGGGCCTTGAGTCGCCCCCACACATTGGCGGAACCCCCGGGGGCCCCTGGAACTTCAGACGACATTTTGACATGTGCCTTGACATGGAACCAACAGCTTTCAACAACCATCAACCCGATCGCCCCTCGAGTATCTAGGTACCTAGGCATTCTTCCCGTTTCCCCCCCCCCAAAAACAGACCAAAAAACCACGACGAATGGCCATGTCCCAACGGAGAAACAGATTGCGGGTAGTTGGTTCCAAGAGTCGCCCGTTGACGGTGACGGTCACACTAGCCGTTAGCCCGGGATCATTATTCAGCTGGCCGTGATACCGACGGGAAGGAATCACAGATCAATCACCCAAGATATTGGTCTCTCTTCAACCCATTCACCACTGGATCGACAGCACGTGGAAACGGGCGTGCATCTCGAGACCTAACCAACAAGCGACAAGCAACACCACCACCCAGCCTTGGATCGCGGCATACCTATCCAGTGGCGCCTGTCAAGACTCATCAATGGACCCGGCCGTCACACCACCACTCCTCCAGCAGGCCAACAAGGCTCGGCCCAGCACTACGGTTCTAGCGACGATAGCCTCCAGGCCCGTTTATTGGCGAGAAGTCATGATTGGGGGGGAGGCGCATCCGCGTCAGAAGAACGGCAGTTTTCCAAGGAGGGTGGGGGGGGCAAAGCGCGCGGCAAGGTGCATGTGAACAATGAATGACACCCACCACACCTCCTTTCCACGAAGTGTTTATCTGCCTGCAGGGACGACGGCTCGCTCTGGTTCGATCAGAGGGTAGGGGTAGGTGGATGGGGTGAATGGAGTATCATTATGAAAATGATTTCAAGGGAAAACCAAAGGCAACCAGTTGCAGTCCGGGGGATGATGTTGGGAAATCCGAGATACGATTGAATGGCAACACAGCAAAAATTAATTGGTGGCGCTGAGAAACAGGGCGATGGAAAAGACCGCGACCACCACCACACAAACAAGACGCCCTCCTCTGACGACCATGGACACATATCCGGAGTACAAGATGAACATTCCCCAGCAGCTTGCGGGCATCCCTGGACAGCCCTGCTACAATCAGCTTTCCATGTCTTGGACGTCCAAGACACGCGCGACGATCGCGTCGTTGTTGAGTCTGGCCCAAGTCAGTCGCGTCACCCATCAAGAATGGACGAGACGACGTGTCGGATTCCGATGAGATCTGCCCGACCGCGACGCACCAGCGCACCCCAGATATATTACCCGTCGTCACGAGGTATATTGCTTTTGCCCCGCGGCGCTGCTCCCAAGACGGCTGGCCAGCAAACCGGCGGCAGCAGCAGCAGCAGCAGCAGCACAGACAATTGATAACGAAGGGCTTTGACCTCGACGGCGGGATGCCGCCGTGCCGCCGTTTACTTGCACATCAGATGAAGACTGACACGGGGGGCGCGGGAATACCTCCCCCTTTAGGAGTTTGCAGTATGGTTGTAGTGGGGGGAGGGGTTCCTGCAACAAAATATTCTGAGGGAGGTGAGAGGAGGTGAGCGAGTTGTTAAAAATCTTCCGAAGTCCGTGCCCATGCAACGTTAGGTCCCCTCCCGGACACGGACCAAAGCGCGGGCATGGAAGTCGTCGAGGAGCGCGGGGACCCTTTGGGCTCGGACGCAGCCGATAGACAACCACGGATGCATGGGATTCGGATTGGCGAACAAAAGTTCCATTCTTCTCTGGAAAGAGGGGGGGTCGAGATGGTGCCTCCGAGACAGCAGCAAGCCATGCAGCATCCTCGACGCTCGAACGCCTGCAAGTTCTCAATGTTTGGCAGGTTGTCAGTCTGGCCTGGCCTCGACTCGACGTCTCGCCCGAGGGGCAAAGTCCAGACAGCTGTTGAAAAGTCTGTGACAGCTCCCCTGTTCAGATCAAGACTGCCCCGCCATCCTCTTATCCCACCATTGTGTATCGCAAGGCATGCAAAACACCAATAGAAGACAAGTCCCCGAGACAGCAGAAACTTCTCGGGTCCGGAGGGGAGTGGATGTGCGATCTGCAACCCGCAAAGGGCATGCGCTTTCCTCGATACGCAGAGTGGGAATTCTGGGTTTCGTTCCCCCTGAGACTCGCGAGTCGACGTCGCATGAGCCTCTTATAACGCCGAATGCCTGTTGATAGTTTACACCCACCATCAACTTGACACCCCGGCCGGCGCAGAAATTTACACTGGACACGCTAGCAGCCACGGCTTGCTGCCAACTGACTGCCGGCTTCTTTAACGGCCGTTTTGCACGGGAAAGGCTCAACTCGAGCCGGAGGACACGGGCCTCGCCAACCCGTAGCGTCGCCGGGAGAGTCTCAACGGGAGATGGAAATGTCGGCATCGCTGGGCCGTGTGTGCGTGTTAGTACTGTAGCCTCGGGCTGCGGCGAGGAGGGTAGTAATACCGGTAATCTGGCTGATTATCGACGACGACGACTTGCACTCACTGGTTGGTTGACCCAACTTCCTGGACTCCAGTTCCCGCGATTGTCATCTGTGGACTGGGTGGCGATGGTTCCCCCTGGGGTGGGTTATATTTCCCTATGGGGGACTGAGACGACGCGATGTCGAACACCCACGACGCACGCTGAGAGTGCGAGAGTGCGTGGGATATAAATGGAAACAGCGCAATATATTTCCAAGAGCTCGTCCTACCTATTCCCCGCGATGGGGGAGTGTCGCTGGGGACGGGAGTTTCTCGCCTACGGCGGATGGGTACGACCTCCGTATTGAACCGGTCGCTTCTCTTCCGAAGTGGTTAGGTATGCAGCACGCGCGATGAATATCCCCGAGAGGGAAACGAAGGAACCGAACCGTCGTCGCCACGCCGCCGCCCCCAGAGGGAGAGGCGGTATGCGGTGTGAGGAGCAGCTTTTTTTCGCCTCTAGGTCCACATATCCCTGGCTAGACATATGGGTTGGTTCCTCGACAGGACAGGTCACGAGGAAGCCATGTGTGTCGTTGACAGGTCGTCGACGGCGTACAGAGGAATGCAAATAAACGGTTTTGTTGGGTGCCGAAAAGGGGGAAACCTAGCAGCCGGCGGACACGGTGGAGGAGGACTTCCAGTCCCAGCTCGTGGTTACCGTGAGGCTGGTCTGGCCCAGGCCGTCAGGGTCGCTGTTCCCGGAGGCTGGAACGCACCCACCCGCAAAGTGACTCCAGCACCTGGATAACGACGGGCTTCCCGTATCCAGCACCACATGCGGGGACCAACGGAGGGGATCTGGAGCCTGGCGGAGAGCGACGGCGACGACGTCAAGGCATTCGACCGTGTCAATGTTTGCCTGGGCCTGGCGTTCCCGGCGTCGAAGCAGCGGCGTCGAATCGAATGGGCTCACCAAGTGGTGAGGGTTGGTGAGGGCCCGTGGAGGAGGGTGGTGCTGTCGGTTGATTCGTCCCCCTGTTGCAGCGCAGACGAGTTTCAGGCGACGCTGTCATGGCTCTCGTCGCCGCTGGGGCTGTCTGCAAAAGTGGGCTGCCAGGGGTGTCAAGAAACATCCGACAGCGCAATCCGGCCAATCAGGCGCCAGAATGCTCTCAATCTAAAACAACCACAATAGCTTAACCTTTTTTTCTGCGACCCCTCCTGGCCCTCGACTGCTCGGTGAAAAATGTCGAGCTTTTTGGCAGCGGACGGAGGGATGATTCACACATTCGGGCAATAGCTGGGAGCCGAGGGAAACGCTCCTAGGTCTCCTCGAGACGAGGAACGGGCGAGAAGAAACGGTCCAGCCCGGGTTGTGTTCAGAGGTTGAGGTTGATAATGAGGGACAACCCTGTCTCCCCAATGCTCCGCTCCAGGGGCATGATGGGGAAGCTCAAACACTGGCACCACTGGCCGTTTCTCCCTCCCTCCCTCCCCACCCCAGCTTCGGCTTCGCTGGCTGACACCTACCAGTCCTGTACGGACCAGGAACGGTTTATGTGTACGGATCCGTAGCCAAGTAGCCACAACCTCATACACGTCGTGCATCACCGTCCCTCCACCGTCCCCTTTCATAAGCAGATCCGTCGTTGCTCCCCTGGCTGCCCCAGTTTTGGATCCCGTCGTGAGGCACCCGGGGCACCAACCCCGTCCGCTCGAGACCAGACCGACCCCCTAAAAGATTCCACCGCCCACTTACACACCACGACCCCTCTTCCCTTCCCACCCCCTTCAGGTCCCAGGCTTCTTTTGACCTTGTCTACCCGCACTCTGCTTGACAGCTCCTCTCCGGCTCGAGTCTCTCGCTCTCTCATCCCTCTTTCTCCGATCATCGAGTGCCGCCGGTTGCAGGACTCGACTCGCCTACCTCGTCCTCGTCCTCGTCCTCGTCGTCCCGACACTCTAGTCACTGACGTATTCCGTATCCCGCCCGCCGCCTGTGGCACGCCACGCCAAACCGCATCAGCTCGCCAGCACTGCCCGGACCGTTGAGGTGACACCGAGGCCGCTCATTTCGACGCACTCCGTATCGCGACGGAACCCATCGAGGGACTTTGGCCAAAGACAACCACCGCAACCTTGAAAGAAAGTCGGTCGCCTATTTGGACGTGTTGGGCGAATCCAGCAAGCGCCGCCGCCAGACCGCGCATCGCAACGGGCAGCAGAGAGCAAATCGCAGGACGGCAAAATCGGCCAACAGCCAATATTTGCTGGGCCCCAGTTTCCCTTTTGCGACGCACACTCCCAAAAGAAGCAAGGTGCATCGTGTTTTTCGCACCGCTGCAACAAACGAAACCCACAGCCCCTCGAGACATTGATCAGCGCCAGCGCCAGCGCTCGGTTCGTGCTTTTCTGGCTCTTGGTTCTCGGTTTCTTGGTTCTTGGTCCTTGGTCCTTGGGGGTTTCGCATTCGCACTGTCGTGCCAGCCTGTCTGGAACCCGCGGAAGCGCCCCCGATCCAGACGGCCATAGAGGGAAAGACACCAGACAATCTGACCGGCAGATTCATCCGCCGACACACAAAGCAGTCGACACGCCGCTCGAGTCCTGCCCCGTCGGTCTCCTGGTTTTTTATTTTTCGAATCGTCGAAATCTCGAGTCGCGCCCCATCAAAGGTGTGTCTGACGACTGACCACATTTCGGATTTCCGTCGTGGAAAGTTCGCACTATCGCATCGCCATCACATCGCTTCCCGCCTCCCGCCTCTAGGCTTTCCGCTCAAGCGGATTTCCAATTTGCAGGCGCCTAGGTCGCGAGTCCCGAATTGGCCCTCCCCCATTTCCGCCAGCGGGCTTCAGCCTTCGTGGTTACCTTTTCCACCACCGCCCCCCCCCGTCGCAACATCACCATAATTGACCATGAGCATCGCCATTGCAATGGCCCCTTCACCGGCTCCCCACGACCGACCGTCGTTCGGCGAGGTCCTCTCGGCCCCTGCGCCTCCGTCCCACTCCCATTCCAACTCGCCATCGTCGCTTCGATCCGCCGCTGTACCGCCGCCGCCGCCTGCTCCACGATCTGGAAGTGGCAGCCCCCGAGGCGCGCCGACTGCGCACAAATCTTCGCCGCCAAGCGCGTAAGCACCCTCCCCCCTCCCCCTCCCCCTACTCCCCCTTCCCATTCCCCCATTAGTAAAACCTGCCGAGAGAGCTCCCCCCTGAGATCGCAATTGCACCACCGCACTGGGCCCTGACTAACGAATCTTTTCTTCTCCGACGCGCAGAACGAGAAGTGCAGGAGGACCACCAAAGATCATCGTGAAGAAGGAACCCGGCTCCCCAGACATCGCCACCGCTCGCCACCGCCCGAGGAAACTGGACCTCTCTCAGAACACGATCGGTGGCGGACCCGGCACTGCGCGGGGACCCCTGACTGCGCGGGACGGCGGACTCGGCATCCAGGAGGTCGGCCTCGCGTGTCTGTCGCCGGGCTTCGTGACGCGGGACCCCGTCATGAAGGAGCACGTCCAGCGCAGCATGGACATTCGGGAGCATCAGAAGCAGATCATTGAGCAGAGGCGACAGCAGCAGTCGGCCAAGGGTGACGGCAGCGACCAGCTCAAGGATGGACCCTTTGCAGCAAAGACGCCCGGCTTCGCGCGGAAGCGCGGCGCACCGCCCGGACTCAGCATCGTGGCTCCCTCGCACGAGCAGTTTGCCCATGAACGCGTCATCCAGTCCGCACCGCTCGGCCAGACCTTCACCGGCCGCCACGCCCCCCACCCCTTGACCCGGCACATCACCAACCAGCCCTCCAACCTCGCCTCGACGTCGCACATCCACCACGTCCCGGCCAACCAGACCAACAACCGCCTGCCCCCTATCGCTGACGTCTTCGGTTCAGGCCTCTCGGGCCACCCCGACTCGAGCCAACACGCCATGTACTCCAGCCACAGCCGCGCCCCCCTTGCGTCCCCCCACCACCCCCCGCCCCAGCAGCACCACCACCAGCAGCAACAGCAGCAGCAGCAACAACCACAGCACCCCCAGCAAGCACCCACGCCAGGCCGACCAAGGGAGTACAAGTCTGCCGAGGAAGCCCAGGCCGACCTCGCGGGCGGCCGACCCGACCGGCTGCCCAAGATCATCCACTACGGCGGCCCGCAGCCCCCGACCCCGCCGTCTCCCGGGTCCCACGACCACCACCGCCGACCACAACTCACCGCCGACGCCAACAGCCAGAGCAAGCGAAGACGGACCGAGTACGAGGAGGGCGCCAGTCCGCCTCTGGGCAACGGCCGCGCCGCTCAGCGGAGGGGGCCGTTTGGCGAGGGCCGCGACAGCCCCGATACGCAGGAGGCGAAGCGCGCCGAGTTTTTGAGGATATGCGAGCGGGCGTGGGATCTGTTCCACTCGTGATGGTCGATTCTTCTCTCTTTCGGTATCATGGCGTGCTGCAGGGTGGGTGGCTCTGAGTGAATGGTTGTGGGGTGGTGTTGGGGTGGATGGAGTTCTGTGTTGGGTTCTCGTGTGTTTGTTGATGTCGAGTTTTTTTTTCTCTCCTTTTATTATACCTTGTTGGTTGTGTCTTTCTTTCTTGCCGGATGGCTGAAGAAGAAGAAGATTTTATGTGGTTTGGGTTTATGGTTTACCGTACCGTTGCTGTGCATATGTGTGTGCTATTCCACTCTTCTTTTCGGGCGGCGGCGGCGTCACTGTTCCCCTCGCGGACGGGGGGAGGGGTGTAATATTTGTACAGCGAGATGCGGGCATTCTTTTTTGGCTTGGACATTTTGTTGCTATGCAGGCAGGGCTGGCGGGATGATGAATGGAAGGGGGATGAGGGATGATGAACGGGAAGGCGGGGGGTGTGTTTGGGTCGGATTGGGTTGGGTTGTGGGATTGGGTGGCTGGGCGGTGGGAACTTACTTGATAGCAGAGACGAGAGCGTACCTACCTACCTACTTCCATACCTACTTATATCTGACAAGGTATAATTTCAGGATTCATATCAGTTTATACCTACCGCTCGCTGCTTGGTGTGCTGCCGCGGTGGCTGGTGTCTGCCGTGGTCGGTCATCTACGGGTAGAGATGGACTGGGCAAAGAAGGGGGGAGGTCACATCTGGGATTTGTGATATGATTTCTGGATTTGGTCTGCGCATGGAATTCTTTCCTGGTGTGTAGGTACACTGGTTCGTATCAGGAGCAGGCATGCTTGCCACCAACCTGCATCTGATGTTGACTATTAACCCCCTTCTCCCTTTTCACGCCGGTTGCTCTCCCGGATGAGCTACCTAACCCATCTCTATTCCTCACCACATGGCCCTCGTGATAGCTCCTAGCTCAAGGGGGTACACACACGATGAACAACCCAGTCGTCTATGTTTGGTATACGATCAACTGAGCGTATACTCGACGGGTCGCCGCACAGTCGAGTTGGGCTACGGAGGTTCTTTCTTCACTCTGCGTGTTTCTTGACGAGGAGATATCTGCCTTCGTTCACCTACAGCATACATCCCCACATCGACAAAATAGCAGAGCATACAACCCCAGCAACAGGTGCTCCCGTCAAAGGGGCTGCCGTGAACGTCGCCAGTGAGCAAGGCTTCTCGGCTCCATCCTTTCTACGGATACATTCTATCCCAACCCCCTGATCACCCTTCCAGGTAAATAGAGACCAGTATATGGTCTTGGGGAAGGGGGACTGGGCAAGGCTGGGGTGTTCCATCCCCAGCTCACCTGTCCCCGGACATCCTTCCCAGAAACCCTGCCCTCACCGTGTCACGCCTTGGTCAGTCCCAGGCCGTGCGTATAGAACACTCGGTCAGCCAGTTCAGACTAAGTCGATGACCAAACAGACGATCCCACGGACTCGGAGCAGGCAACAGTCATGAAATATTCGTCTTATTCCCCTTTCCCCTGCACACCGCGCCATGATCATCTCGCCCACCCCCCCCCACTCCTCCCCTTTGCCTCGCCACTAGTAGCCCCGACTGGCCATGAAATCCCCTCCCCCCTCTTGAACTCCCCTATCCAGCCATACAACACCCCGCGCCGCCGCGTCGCGTCCCTCTTCCAGGACAACACTAAAAGCCAAAATGCCTCCCTGCCTTCTTACCCCCAAATGGTGTGCTTTGCCTCCCAATGCTTCGCGCCATCGCACATAAGTACCCAGTTGTGATCAATCCGCCTATCCACGTGCCGTCCACCGCTCCTCCAAGATAAAATGCAAATCTGGCCGCCATGCTTGCCCGCTTCCAAACGAGAGAGGTACCACACAATTTTTTCCGACCCCCAGAATGAATAATAGAAAGATCGCAACGGCTGTCACTGCTAGAATACTCCCCATGCACGCAACAAGGAAATGCAGCTCAACATACAGGGGGTGCGAGGGAGAGACGTCTCGAGTACAACGACACAAAGAGTGAAGGGGCAAATCTGCGATGAAACAGGTGACCTCTTCCCCAACCCCCCCCCCCCCCCCCTATTGTTCAAGCCGTACAAGAGAGACAAGAACGAGAACGAAGCGTGCTGACGGCAACCAGCTTTGTTTGCAATCTTGACGGGAAAAAAACTGACAAAACAAAAAAGGCCGCCTGAAGTTTGACAAGTCCCGCCGCCCCCGTGTCCATCCGCTGCTGCTCTCCCCCAGTTGCCAGAAAGAAGAGAAGAGAAAACCGGTTGTGTGATGCGCGATTCTTTTCCACCCGTGTTGTTGACAAAGGAAAAGCGAAGGAGGCCATGCCATGCCATGCCCTTGCCCCCTCCTCCCGGTATGGAGTTGAAACCTTGTTGGTAGTATAAAAGGGCGTAAAGCAACAACCGATGCAAAAGAGATGATGACTCCGAAACTCCTATGCTGGTCCCATTCCGAGGCATTTCACTCGTAAAGATTCGCCGTCGTTGCTGCCCGTGGCCGTGGCAAGAACGAGAGGCGTGCGTGCGCCAATCGCACGACACCGATTTTTGTCGGTGTCGAGCAGGCGAGAATCGGTCCGTCCGGCCTCTTGGCCGACTCTGGGAAGACCGAAGCGGTATCCAAAGGGGGGCCCCATCAGACGGAGGGCGTGGTGTTGGCTGCTCGTGGCTGCTGCAACATCACCCCAACGCCTGACGGAGCGCGTGTTAAAGGCCCTCTTCGCCGGCTTTGCACAGTTTTATTTCGCGTCCCCACTCCGACTTGAGGACTTGGGACGCTGTGATTCTCCGCGCCGGATTTGGGTCGAGGATGGAGTAAATAACATTCCTACACCGAGCCTGCGACGTCATGTTAGTATTGGGTAATGCTGGGTATCCATGGTGTTTCGGCAAGGATGATGAATCTTGGTGCTTACCCGATGCAGCGATTCAATGGGCGCATATCCCTCCTCGTCCCGACGACCCTCGAGATAGCGGGCGTAAAACTCATCCTCCTCTTTTCTCGCCACGCGCCAGAGGTGGCGGCCGGTGCGCATGGCCATGTAGATGACGCCGCATGCCCACACGTCGACGGCACGGGCATCAAACTCCTTGTCGATGTACTCTTCGGGGGCGATATAAGGAGCCGAGCCGCAGAGGCCGGACACCATGTGGGCGTCGTTCTCCCAGGCCATGCGGAAACACTCGCCGTTGCCAAAGTCGGTGATCTTGATGGCGCCCTTGGTCGTCAACAAGAGGTTCTCCGGTTTCAAGTCGCGATGTGCGACGCCCATCTCGTGCATATACTCGACACCGCGCATCATCTGCTTGAAGAAGCAGTCTGCCTCCTGCACCTCGAGCTTCCCCGCCGACAGCACCAGCGTGTACAGGTCGCCGCCGGCGCAAAACTCCATGACTTCGCAGTAGTCGCCCTTGGCGTCCTTGAGCAGGTCGAGCGTGTGAATGACATTGGGATGTCTTAGCGACGACGAGATGCAAAACTCGGCCGTCAGGCGCTTGCTGTACTTCTTCTCCGTCTCCTCGGGCCTGCGACGGAACTCCTTGACGGCAAAGAGCTTCTCTCCGTTGCCGTTGTCCACCTTCTTGTGCGATATCCTGACGATGCCAAAGGCACCCCGGCCCACCACCTCTTGACACTTTCCATACTTTTCTACCAGCGAGACCGAGGCGGCGGAACCGGCCTTCTTGTCGCCCGCCATCGAGTCCTTTTCCAGCTTAAGGGTGTCGACCCAGCTGGACACGAGCGAGAGGTCGTGATCAGGCACATGTTCTGGCTTCTTTCCGCCGAGGAGCCCCTTGATCATGTCCGTGAGCTTCTCCTGCCGACGGCTCGACTTCAAGTGATGCTCGTGGCCGCCGTGGAGCTCGGGGCCCACCTCGAAGCGCTGGTGAGGGACGTCCTTGCCGTTCACCTGCTTGGGCTTGTCGGTCGCGGACGTGGTTCGCTGCGGGGGGGGTTTCGCGGTGGGGTTCGATGTTGGGACCGAGGGTGCATTTGCGCCGTTGGCATGGGACGCAATCTCGGCGGCAACGGCGCTACGGGATGCATCCTTTGTAGAAAACATGCGCGTGAGGCGGTCCTTGACCGAAGCCTTCTCGGCGGGCTTGGACGAGTGCTCGGCGGCGGCACCGCCAGGGAGGAAGGCGCCGTTTTGGCCGACCAGCTTGGGCGACTTTGACGATGAGGAAGCCGACTTGCCGGATTTGAGCGACGATGGCTGCGAGGCGCTGGCACGGCGCTGGGGCGACGGGGCCGTCTTGGCGTCAACGCTGCTCGCCATGGTGAAGTCGGAGGGAGGGTCCCTGGATTGAATGTCTGGGGCCGACACGGCGATATGGGACTCGGCGATGTAGCTTGGGGGCTTGGGGGCTCGGGGCCTGGGGGGGGTCGAGGAGGGGTTCGCGTGGTGCGTGGTGCGGGCAGCGCTGGACGAGTGACGGACGGGCTTGGAAGCAGGGTCACCTGGCAGGCGACAAGCGAGTCTGGGCAGGCAGGTACTGTGTGCTGTGTAGGCAGGCACAACGCGCCTTCAGTGAGTGGGCAGCGCCCCCGTCGTCCCTGGGGGCCGAACAAAACAGCAAAAGGCGACGTGAATCTGGGCGCTGTTTTCGAGAGGTTGGAAGGAGGAGAAGGGGGAAAAAGATTTGTGCGAAGGGGTGGGAGAAGGCCCCAAGGGCGGAAATCGAAAAGCGAAGAGCAAAAATATTGCAGAGGGCTGTACCGAACTGAGCGGAGCGGAGCGTCCGACCTGACCTCTGTCGTCTGAGTTGTGCGTGCGTGTGAGGCGCTGAGCCTTGGGCTTGGTGGGCAGGTGGGCAGGGTGGAGAGTCAGGGTCTGTCTTGGATGGGAGAACAGGAGACTGAAAAGCGAGAGAGAGGTGGCGGACTTTTTTGGAACCTTGTTGCTGGCGGTGCTGGGAAAACCTGGTCGCTCTTATTCAGATTTTGGCGTCTAGGGTTAGGTGGATGCGAGGCTAGCAGGTGATGCGAGCGGATCAGGGCGCTGCAGGTGCTGTCGATTTGTAAATTGTCGAGTGGGTGACTCTGACGAGAGTGTCACAGCTCTCGAGGCGGCCAGGTGGAGTGCTGTGTTAGGTAATCTCTTGGAAAGATGTGATGCCGTGTGGTAATGTCGAGTTTTCCTTCCAGCTTGGCGACGGCCTCAGAACGGGACTGGAGCGGCGAAAAAACCTTGAACAGGCTTGATCTCGAGGGGAGGGATGACGAGATGAGATGACGGAGGGCGAGGGGTGGATGGATTCGTGGATTCGTGGATTCGTGGGTCAGGACCCAGCTTTGGAAGCACGACGCCAATGGCAAGCACCAAAAGTACCACTTCTCCCGCTCTTCCACTTCAAAGGAGCTGTCGGGCGCCGGTTGCGATCGGTGCTTGGTTGCTTGGTCAGGTCAGGGTCCGTCCGGGAGGCGATGGCAACCCGGAAACGCTCCCACGGGAACAAAAACAGACGTCGCCTGCTTCACCTCCAATTGGCCTTGTGGCGTGGTGGGATCATCATGGTCAGGGCAGTGCCGTTGCAACAGGGTTGAGAGGATGGAGGGAGGGGAGGGGAAGGGCAGGTACGCCGGTTCTTCTGTTCTTCTTCTACACGCACAGTCCTGTGTAGGGACTAGACGAGAAAGAAAACCGCCGAAACAAGGAAGATCCAGGCCAGGTCAGAGGAACAACGGGAGAACGGGATGCCAAACTGAGCCGTGGGTGGCGAGTTGCCCCGATGATATTTGTTAAATACTGCCCCGGTCCGGCGTCCGGCTGATGAGCGAGTCTGGTGTCATGGAAACAAACGACCGATCCAGAACCGGCCAGTTGGGAAGAATGACTTACAAACTCCATGTCATTTGGTTAGGGTCAAGCGAGGGCTGCACAGGGGCTGCCGCTACGTTTTCTTTCAACTAACAAGTACGGGATAGACAAGTACCACTCCGCCCAAGTCAGCGCTTGGAAATACCCTTTCCCAAGGTTCTGATATTTCCCGTGGTACGGAGTTCATGACTGCAACCAGGTTGATGCACTGCCTTCCAGATCTCGACCATCTCAGCACCCCGCGCGGGAATGGCCAGCGACTTATTCTCATGCCGCAAGAGCTAACGAGCTACCTAACCTGGTTATACTTGGCGCCATGTTCAAGTGAGAAGATGCAACCCCCACTCCCCAAGTCCGCTTCAGGTAAATAGAGTGTTGGCCAATGTACTATGTACAGGGTGTGTATTCCGTACCCCAATTTTTTGCCCACACAACGTCTCTTTTTTTCTCAGAGACAATCAGGTTCCTACATATCCCCGTAGCTTACCTCCCCGCTAAAGCATCTTCCGTTCTTGGGCATGCCGGGCTGCGGCGGATCTCTCCTCTGGAAGCAGACGCCGACATGGAGCTCAATTGGCGGTGAAATATTGACAAGTACCTCCATGCCTCCTCTTCTGTATCCGTATCCTCGTCTGGACTAGTGGAGACAAGACACTCCATGTCTCCATTGCCAACAACCCCCCCTGTTGCTCTTCGACAAGACAGTCGTGCTCTTCTTCTATCGGGACGGGCTGAGACATGGTCCGGAATAGCCCCCGACAGCAGCAACATGGAAGAGCAATCTACTCGGGGTCCTTTTCCGACAAGCCCACGCATCTCTCTCGGCGGTATTGTCTGCAGTCCGCACTTGAGCCTGGATTGGAGACTTTGTCATGATGCCGCGCGCGGGTCTGAATTCCCGTCATCTGCATCCCGGGGGTCCTTGGCCTCCGCCCAGTGCATGGGCGGCCTCCGGCTAACTCGAGAGGTTCGCTTCTCCACCCTCCACCCCCCATCCCCCCCCCCTCCTCCGGTCCTCCGCCTGCAGGGCCGATCATGGAACGGGAATCTTGGACTTCACCTTTGGGCGGCCGGCCATGGAGGGGACATGGTCCTGCCCGACCCGCCCTCCGTCCAGATGGACGCCCATCGCCGGACGTCGAGTCTTTGCAGCCGCCAGCAGTTGTGTGCTGGCTGCGCGCCTGCTGATTGGGTGCTGGCGCCGTGCCTGCGTCCCCCATTTGTCTCGGCTGTCTGTTTCTGTCTCTGTGCCTCAACGACGACAGCACGACCGACCGCGTGCGATGACTTGGGCCAGCGAGTGAGAGTCGAGAGAGAGCCGGGGCTTCTGGCTCCAGACGTCGTCAAAAACGCCGAGGTACGGCATACGCTGGAAGCTCCCTCGGCAGGCAGGCCGGACAGTTGTGTTGTTTCGCTGCAAGCACACCCGTCAATCCCGCCATCCAGTCGTCCCGAGTCGGTGTCGTGCGTCTCGACTGACTGCCAGACGGGACTACCTCCACGGGCGGGCAGGTCAGTCTGCGCCATCCACAATATGAGGCATTTTCGATCCAGCATCCATCTCCATCTGGCATCACCCAGCGGCATTGTCATCCATCGCCAGCCAGTCCACCTGCCGTCTCGACCAGTCCATGTCGCTGTCAACTCCCAGACCAGTCGCATTCCGCAGCCCACCAGACCGCCCATTGGCTCGCTCTCGGGCCTCTGCTATGGACAGGGCTCGCGATAGCTCCCCCATCTCCAACTTTTCTCCTTGTGCATCCACACCTGCTGTTGATGCCAGTGGTCTTTGCAGACCCAGCGCAGCAGCACACATCTGCTGGCCTTGCCGAGGGCCAAACCGACTCGACATATCCATCTGTTGGGGGGCATGGCTCGGAACATGACCCGGGGAGCTCAGTGTGTTCACGCAACATGTACCTTCTCAACCTGGGCGACGGACCTTGCACCTGGTAACCCCAGTCGATCCGGGCTAATTGTCCGCCGCTGGCCACGCTTTACCTACATGGCCGCGGTGTGCATCGGGGACATCCTGGCTTAGGGAGCGGTGTGCAGCTGTTTACACCGGGCCAGCTCATACTCAGTACGCAGGACAACTACTAGACGCCCTCTACAGTTCATCGCGTATGCCGTATGTGAGGCTCTCTCGCTCGGAACTCGGCTCTGCCCGCAGCAACTTCTTTGCCGTCTCTATCCGAAAGTGCTGAAACCAGGATTTCTCAACGCACCGAGGGACCCTCTTCGAAAGGCGAACACTGACCCCCCAGCCGCCTTGCGACGCTGCAAATCAAGGCATCGCCTCGTCCGGCAATCTTGGCCAGAGATCCAGGTGACCACGAACGCCTGTTTCACTGCGGCTATCGGCTGGCGGTCTCGATCTCGGAATATCAGAGCAAATCGCCCCAGGGACGCGACGCGCATTGCCGACACCGGCGCCTCCGATTCGGCCTGCCCTTCAAATTGGCGTTATCTGCCCAGCGAGCCCGGAGACTTCAAGCTGTTGGGCCCATCTCCGGTCACACGGGCGGCAGCCTCTTTCCCATGTACCACGTCATAAGGTATCTGGGCTGGGTCTTGAAACCAGCCCTACGCTATCCGACTACTTCATCCAGACCCGGCCTGGCCTTCATTCCCTCAACAAACTGTTGGGTCTCAACCGCACAACGCAGCCAGCCATCTAATGCGTCCATGTCTTGACTACAAGTTGGTCTCGGCTGTCTGTACCACGAGGAATGGGCGCCCAAGCACTCACAGCGTCTGGACTCCGGAGTGTTGGGGGCAAGGACCAACCCTGCCACAGATCTTCAACGTCAGATTTTGAAACGAAAGCGGCAAAGCCATGTTCGGCCCGCCCTTTCTGATCCTCCACAGCATGGCTTGGCTTGCCATTTTTCATCGAGCACACCGCAATAGCGCAATGTGCGGACAACCGTCCGGATCCTTTTCGTCAGCGCTTGCATACACGGTTCTTGGCTGTGAGATGCATCGACAGAGATTTCGTTCCTCTCTCCTTCGTCCAGGCTGTCACGAAGCAGAGAGTTCAATGCCCCGATCGGAGACAGCCGGATGGGATGTTGTGCTCTGCCGATGTGGCTTGCGCTCTTGTTTGCTTGGCATCTGCGTCGAGGATGTCATCCATCGGACCCGGACCAGGACACCGAACCTTATTCAGAGCCCGCCGCAACCGGCGCCGCCGCCTAGAGAAAAGTCCCGGCGTCGGTGACGATTCCGGCTACCGGACCTGCATCAAGTATGTCTCTCCTTACCCTCTCCAGGTTTTTTTCTATAAGTAGATGGAATCTTCTCGCGTGGCGATTACTCCTCTTTGCGTCTCCCGAGCCGAAACCTCACAGCACACACCGCCATGAGACCAAGCCCTCTCGTGGCAGCCGCTCTCTCTTGACAGCAGGCAGCAGACAGGACGCATACACCGACAAACGGCCGTGTCTCTGATGCCTCGTCGTCGGCGTCCTCAGTGGTTCGAACCGGATGCCCGGCCATTTAAGCTTTTGCCAAGAGGCTTGGTGGCGGCAGCAAACGTGCCGGTCCCAAGGCTCTTGGCGGGAAATCATGGCGTGCACCTAGCCCCGATCGGGTGTGGGCCGGCGCGAGCGGCACGCGGCATCTAAGTATTGCGGCCTATCTTGTGTGTATTTGGTAGCATCGCTCTGGCCATCACGGGCGGACGGGGCTGAGGCGACGCATGGAAGCTTGGTGCTCAACAACCGAGGGGGATCATGACATGACGACCTCGACGACGAAGCCCCTGGAGATTTGGACGGGTGCCGTAGCCGCGGACGGCGAGGGGTCGGCGTGGTGGACAGGGGTCCGGCTCCCAACTCCCAGCGCCGAGGTCTCCGAAAGGGGGCGGTGCAAAAGCTTCATTGCACGTCACGTCACGTCACTTTCTGTTCAGGACTTTGTCATCTTCGAACGATGACGATGGCGGAGAGACCCGAGTTTATGCCGACACTGTCAGGTCCCAGGGACGAGGCAACTAGCTCTCCAGGGCTTTTCCTTGGGGGGAACCAACGCCCAGGCCTTGCCATGTCGGCACCTCCCTCCCCTGGTCTCTTTCTCCGAATAGGTGTCTCACGTGCCGACAACAATCGAGTCCTAACCTCGATCGAAATCTCTGTAAACTTTACTCTTCGCGGCGACAAAATCTCGCCTAGCCCTATGAACCCGCCGATCCCCCGACCTCCCGGCCGCCTCCCGGTCTCGCGCCCCAACGGCAGGCGCCGTATACCCACACCCGGGTATCAAGTCCCCTTATGCGGGCGTGTCCGCCGTTTATTCCCCGAGAAACAACTGTATTAGGTACTCTTAGACATGCCAGCCAAGTCAAACCAGTCCCATGCAAGCCACAGCCCTGCCGAAATCAGGCCATCACAGCCCAGGCAACAGCCTACCCAGGTGTCTACACTATGCACTGCACGATGCCATCCGCCAAGTCCCCGGGCTCGGTCCGTAACGTACTACCTAGGTACATAGTTTGTTTTGTTCCTTCATGTTAATCGTACCGTAATGACGTACCCAGGCAAGAAGGTACCTGCATATCTCGGCAGAGAGGCATGTAGGTTGGAATCTTCACCTCTACCTACCGCAATGCGCCATGTCACATCCGCCTTGACACAGACATGGCATGGCGTGGCATGGCATAGAATTGGGGTGCTGACATATAGGGCAGAATACACACGTGGGCACCGGGAGTGCATATGTAGGTAGACATGCAAATTTGACCATGGCGGACACGTGCGGTAGGCACACCTTTCCTTCTTTCAGGTAGGTACCTATGTATGTACGCCAGTGGTAGTGCCCTTTGACATTTCTCCTTCACAGGACTCAGATGCCGTGACTGTATTGTCGCGAAATAGCAACCAGAGGTAACTGGGTATACAGCGCAAAGAGGTAACAAAGTAGTGGAGAATGTCCCTCGCTATTATCCAAAGAAACCCGCTGTTTGAGTAAAATAGAAACTCCTGGTTTAGCACCTCGGAATAGATGGGCAAGACACCATCGTGTAAATCCTCTACCCCCCCCTTTTCGGCCAGATTCCAGCCCATTGTCCCACCCGCGGACCGACCTCCCTCTGCTGGCACGCGCATCTACTGCGCACCACCCTCCTGGTTGACCACGACCTGCGCAGCCCGGGCCTTGCTCACCAGGTTCGCAAATCGGGAACCCTTCACCGCCGTCAGCGAGGCCGAGCTCCGTGGGGTCGACTCGTCAAGGGAGTCGTCTTCCGTAGCAGTGCTGGCGCTGAACTGGCTGCTACTCTTCTCATTGAAGCGGGTGCGGTAGACCTGTCCCGGCTGGCCGCCCCTCTTCCGGCTGCTGGAGCGCTTGATGCGGTCGACCTCGGCGCCGTAGGCGCGCTCAAAGATGTTGAAGTCAACGGCGGTGGGCGACTCGGCGACGATGTTAGACGGGGGCGTTTCTGTGCTAAAATCGTTTATGCCGCCGGTTCCGATCCCGAGGAGCAGCGAGTCGTTGCGGTCCGTGGCGGTGTCGCCCAGTGGTCTCCGGCTGCTGCTGACCACGCGCTTGTGGCCGCCAGTGAGCTTGAGGAACTGCTCGCGCTGCTTGAGGATAAGGGCGATTTGATCTTCAGTTGTCGTCTCTGGAGCATTGCTTTCTTGGGGGGTGTTGTCTTCGACGACGACGCTTGGCTGAGAGGCCGATCCTTCGTGGACTTTCTCTACCGAGATGCCTGGGAGGTCATCCTTGGGTTTCAAGAGCGATTTGAACTTTTTTATCGCTTTCATCTAAAATAGCAGTTAGGGCGATCAACGAGAGAGCGGGGACAGGAAGTAGGGCGCGGGGAAAAGCTGAAAGTAATTTACAACGCAGATCAGGTGGCTCATCCTACGAGTGAAGGCATGGTTCAGTTCGAGTGAGTTGGGGAGGTCGACTGGGTCGGCGCAGTTCTCTTCGGCGCTGAGGAGAGGGTCTGTGCCGTTCTTGGTGACCCATGGATGTTCCTGCGGAGTCAGCGGTGGTCCTGGCAGTACCCAATTCTGCATCAACACGTACTCTGAGCTCGGCCATCGTTATCCTTTTCTCTGGGTCCTTCTCCATGAGCTTGGACATCAGGTCGAGGAACAACGGATTCTCGTCGGGTGGAAACTTGGGGGTTTCCGTCTTGATGGCCTCGTACATGTCGAGTACGTTGTCTCGCTCGAAAGGAATCTTTCCGTATCGAAGGCAATAGAGTGATACCCCCATGGACCAAAGATCTGCTGCCCTGCCGGATACGTCGCCGTGCTTTGCCACACACAGCTCTGGGGGCAAAAAGGCCGGGGAGCCGGCGGGCTTCGCCGTTCTCATCTCGTCATCCTTTTCAAACATTTCCGAGACACCAAAGTCGACAATCTTGAGCACGTCGTCTCCGGTGAGGAGGAGGTTGTCGGGCTTGATATCACGATGTACGACGCCCTGGGAATGTACTGAGTGACGCATTGCTGTCAGCGTGTGGGACCCCCTGGGGTAAGAGTGCACATATCACTTACAATATTCGATACCCAAGATCAAATCACGAAACCAGCACCGACAGCTCTCTTCGGGGTATGGGTCCGCCTCCTCGCGAAGCCCAACTTTCATCACGACACCCTTCTTGCACATTTCCAGGACCATGTACAACGAGTCCTCCAGGGGGTCGTCGAGGACCTCAATCAGCTGGACCAAGTTCGGGTGAGCCAGCTTTTTCATGATGGCGATCTCCTCGCGGATGAGGTGTAGGGCGTCGCTGGCCTCTGCGGCCCTGTAGCTCGATAGACGGGCATGGGGAGTGTCGGGGGCACCGAAACCCGCGCGCTCTGGAAAGTTGTTGAAGCGCTTGGGGCCCTGGCGGAGAAGACTCGACTGTGCTCGCTTCCTAAGTCGCACCTTGGAGAACTCTTTTACCGCCTGTAAGCATGGAGGTTAGTTGGATATTAACCATGGAAACTTGATCTTGGGGGGAATGCCACACATATTCGTTCCCATACTGATCAGTCGCCAGATGAACGGCTCCAAAAGACCCACGACCAATCTCGTCTCGAATGGTATACTGGTTGATTTGATGGTGGGTCCGCCCGTCTGATTCATCGTTGGAGTACTCGAACCGGGCGTTGAGGGTTTCCTATCGAGGGTCAGCCGTTGGCGAGCACGTCGTCGACCCTCGGCGGGTCGGGGGCATACCTTGACTTGGCGGTGGGCAGACGGTGTCCGCTTGTGATGCCTCATGGGGCTATGGAAGTGCTGCATGTCGGGCGGTGCCGAGCTGGGGCAGGGAACTGTCAGTCTTTCGGTGCAAGCTTGCATGGTGAAGAGGTGGAGATGGGATGTACCGAGGGGGTGCATGGAGAGGGCTCGTCTGGCCGTCTCCATGGAACTGATATGGAAAGTCAGGCGAAAGCAAGCCGGAGCCGGCGTCCGGGTTTTCGGACGTCGTTGGCTGGCCTGGCTCGCTCTGGTGCAGCATCAGGGACGTTGGGGGAGGGCGTTCCGTCATTGTGACCAAGAGCTCAAGGCTGTGCGGGGCTTGGGCGAGGATATGATCTGATCCTGTCAGGTATACAATATCCTGGAGGGGTGGGCCCAGCAGCAGCGCAGGAACCTCAACACCAAGGGGGATGAAGCTTGGAGGAGAAAAGATGGGAGCTCTCAGCGGGGGATGCGAGCTACTGATAGTGTACCGCTCTGGAGACGGAGCACGTCTTTTGGCGTCTTGGCAGACGGGTGCCGGCACCGTTCTAGGTTGGGTCTGGCCTCGAAAGATAGCTTGGCGAAGCTTACCTAGAGGTTCGCAAAAGACTCATTAAAGCTAAAGATGCCCTACGGGGCGAGTGGGCTCTGTTCCAATGTGAGAGTGTGGTAGAGCTGAGGGGGTGGACACTGGGCATGATGGTTCCTCATCACATTGCAGAAGTAAAAGTGGAAGCGGAACCCCTCACTCTCAGAATTTGCCCCTCCCTCACGTCCATCCTGGGGCTTCTGGGCTCGTGGATATGGATGGTCACCCCACATCCCGCACCCCCTCCATCGCCAGGGCCCGACCCCGGGGAGCCTCACAGCACACATGCAGGTCGGTTCGTACAGAGGACCACTGGGACATTGCCACTACTACATAGTAGGTCTTGGGCGTCTGTTGCGATGATGGATATCAAGATATTTGGGGGGTACGCATGGGTACCTTGTTCAGTGATGGATTCAACCCCCTGGTTAGTATAAAACGACAAGAAGACTGCCAACAAAAGAAAATATATTACCCGGAATTGTTCGGCAAGATACGATGCCTTGGATCAAGAATTGGAGGACCCAAACGACCTGAAAAGTGGAACCCAGACAGCCTGGGGTGTGGAGGGGGGTGGGTGTGCCGTAATCCGAGCAATCAGCAACGTCGACAGATAAACCTCCAAGCTCCTCGACAGCTCCAATCGCATCTTCTCCACTGCGCGTCGACAACTCGACGGGACCACACCAACCGACCATCTCGAACCGCGACATCCAACCTCATACACGAAAGACAACTACACCCCCCACCCCGAGCATCATACGAACAAACCACCCACTCCGCCGCCCCCCCGGTCCCGGCCGGACACCCACCGCCGTCATGACAATCTACTCCTTCTACATTTTTGACCGACATAGTCCGCCCCCCTCCTCCCCTCCCCCCAATGCAAACCACAAACACTAAACCTCTTCCCCAGCCGAATGCATCTACTCCAAATCCTGGCTCCACCCCTCCCTCACCGAGCCACCACCGCGCCCCATCAGCACCACTACCACCACCACCACCACCCCCTCCGAACCCAACACCAACACCGGCCCCGGCCGCCCCGACCGCCGCTCCCGCGCCGCCCGCGCCGGCGACGACGCCAAGCTCATCTTCGGCACCGTCTTCTCGCTGCGCAACATGGTGCGCAAGCTCGGCGGCGAGGACGACGCCTTCATCAGCTACCGCACCGGCCAGTACAAGCTGCACTACTACGAGACGGCGTCGAGCGTGCGCTTCGTCATGCTGACGGACACGGCCGCGCCGAGCATGCGCAACGTGCTGCATCAGATCTACATCAATCTGTGGGTGGAATACGGTGCGTACCCAACCCCCTTCCCTCCCTCCTGGGGGTTGACGGTTGCTGATATCAGGGGGAACACCTAGTCGTCAAGAATCCGTTGGCGCCTGTCGAGCACAAGGGCGGGGCCGGGGTGAGGAACGAGTTGTTTGAGATGGGGCTGGATCAGTTTATTCGCGGGTTGATGTGAGCGCGTGTGCCTTTACTTTTGTTTTTACTGGGGGGTAGATGGGCGTGTGATATGCCTGTTCGTGGTGGGAAAAGGGGCAGAACAACGCTTGAGGTTCGGCCTGAAACCCCATGCTCGACTCACTCAGCTGTTGTTGGAATCTGGAGCGGCCAGGTTTGATGCCGGACGAGCTGCTGACCCCCCGGCGTTGCGATAACAGGTCTCCACCAGTCTGAACAACGCAACCCCCAGAGGATAGCGCAAAAACAGACACGATTCGAGTCGAGAACGAGGACGGCATACCCCCTAGGCTGAGATGCGGTTGACACGTCATGTCCGTATTATGACAGGGCTTAACACCGCGTCCCAGACGGAGGCTTCCGCCTACCCCGAACTGCCCGGAGGGCACCCCATCACATTCAGGTCAGTGTTATGGTAGAGGCACTAAGCGATCAGAGGCCAAGGGAAGACCAAGATACCCATTAAAACAAACAGAAACACATGACTCTATTTCCAGTCACATTTCTTGGCCGCTTTATCCGTCCAGTCCCGCTTCCCGTCCCAAGACCTAATCGTACAAACGCATTACCACCACCCCAGCAAGTGCCAATAAGTGAACAACACTGGCCAAATCCCAATCCCAATAATGCAATGTAGACGGCCAGTACAGCTACCAAGCCCTCCCGCCATTCCGGTTCGTTTCCCCGTGACTCCGCGCCATGAATCCCTTCCCATGTACAAGAATCTCTCTCCCCCTCACACCCGCCGCCCTCATACCCCGCCCGCCCGCTCCCACGCAAGGTCATACGACGCTTGCGGATCCAGCAGCACCATGCTCTCCTCACCCGACGCCGTCGTCCCGGACACCTGGCTCGCTCTCAAGCCCTCCCCGGACCCCACCGCCGAAGACGCCGCCGGCGCGCCGCTAGACACTGCCGGCGACGGCGCCGGCGCCGGACCCTCGGCCGGCGCAATCTCGGCCTGCCAGTTGCTCGAGTACACGACGGCCGCAAAGCCCTCGAGGTCGCGCACGCCCTCCATGGCCTGAAGGTACTCGTTGGGCATGCCGTTGCCAATGGCGTGGGCCTGGCGCGTCAGCACGCTTAGCACCTTTGGCAGCAGCACGGCGCGGCTAACGCTGACGCCCGAGACGAGCGGGTCGCGCAGCTCCGCCGAGATGGGCGTGTCAAAGGCGCCGGTGGCGAGCTTCTGGCGGAGGAGCACGTCGAAGGCGGCGTCGAGGAGCTGCGTGAGGACCTGGGCGAACGTGGGCGACTCGATCAGGTCGGCGGTCTCATCGAGGAGGTGGCGGAGGGAGGCGGACGAGGATGGGGACGGCGGGGAGGAGGACGCGTGCGGGGAGGCTTCGTTGAGGATGCCGGATTCGCGCAGGACGAAGTCTTCCATGTCGGACGGGGGAAGGAGGAAGGGCAGCCAGCTGGTGCCGGCGCCCGTGGCGGGCGAGGGGCCCTCGAGGAGGCGGCGCGTCTCGGCCGTGAGCTTGGTGAAGGTGTCGAGCGTGATGGTGTCGCGCGGGCTGAGGTGGCCGTAGACCTGGCGCACGGCCGCCTCGACGCGCTGCATCACGTCGACCCAGCTGCGGTTGAGGAGCCACCAGCTGAACGTCAGGTATTTGCGGTTGACGTCAAAGTCGCTGCCGAAAACCTGCTCGGCGGCGCCGTCGTCGTCGTTGTTCTCGAGGCTGATGGTGGCCTGGGTGCCGCCGGTCGCGAGGGACACGACGCTCGAGAGGTAGCTTCGTCGGCCCAGGAGGTTGAGCTGTACCCGGGTGAGCATGGTAAGGAGGCCGAGTGTGTAAGTGAGCGTGTAGGCTCTCGTGATGGCTGGAAAAAGTCGCTGTTAGTCCTTGCTGCGTACGTCCGCGTTTTGGTCTTCACACTCACAGCTGATTGTCAGGTCGTCCCAGAGCTGCCTCTTCGTCTTGCGCGGCTTCTGCGGTGTCGGCGGTGCTTCCGGGGCCGGCGCCTCGATGCCTTCGGGCAAAGCTGCCGATGGTACCGAGATCTGGCTCATGTGTACGCCGGCCTCGCTGGTCACGCTGACGCTGATGGTGCTTCGGCCGTCATCGTCGACTGTGTTCGCCTCGGATAACGCGGTCGGGGGACTGAGGGACCCGATGCTCTTTGTTTTCGCGGTCGCCGATCCCTTCATCTGTTGAATCTCGTACGTGATCTTCTCCGTGTTCATGGAATCGAGGATGTTCGTCGTCGCCGTGGGCAGCAGCGCCAGCACCGTGAAGGTGCAGTCTTCCTGGTTTTGCTCGAACCGCCGGCGCAAGCTATGCAACGGCAACGGCATGTCAGCTACCAACCCGGTGTCCGGTGAAGGGTAGGGTCCCTACTTCTCCTTGGCGATGCGGTCGCTGCTCATGCGCTCGCGCGCGTCGTTGAGCTTGCTGACGACATACTGCGTGACGACGTAGCCGGCCCCGATGAGACCGGCCCCGATCGCGATGGGCGTGCGGTTACGGTTGAACCACCGCCGCGTGGCGCCAAACATGATCGATTCGGGGTTCAGAGGGGGGGGTTGCGCAGCTTCGGATTCGAGGGTCTCGTCGTGTGTCGCGTGTTGGTCTTGGAGTCGGGTACGGACCTAGCACTTGCTTGGGTCGAGATGCCGCCCAGCCTTGCTCCTGCACAGTAGCCGATGCACCTGCTGGAAACCCAAATTACCTCGGCTCAGCACTCCCTGGGTCCCTGAAAGGCCGCCCGGGATAGGGCTGATGTCACACACCTACAACCCTAACCCTTGCACATATGTACCGCGTGATTCAATGGGGGTTCACGTCACAGCTCTTTCATCCGTTTCGCTTCAGCGCTTCCCGCCCCTGGTCACCGGGAACAAACTGCCCCTCAATCCTAGACCACGACCCCTCCGACCTCTTGCCATCTCACCCGAAGCATCGATAGGGAGACAACGAGACACCACTACGACTACTCCCACCGCAACACCACTCCCATCCGCGCCGAACGAGCTCCCTGGGGACATTATGATGGAGCAGCAAAGCCCCGAGTTCATCCTGGAGGCTTTTGCTGATCCGAACTCGGTGCGGGACATCGTGCGAGGTACGAGACCGCTCCCTCTCCAAGACCAGACAGACACCAGCCTCCCACAGACGCCGTGACAAGACTTGCCAATCATGTCACCAGCCGCTGCTGGACGATTGGCTCCTTCAAACGAGCAAAGTTCACTAACCCGCGCGCAACCAACCAGGCATCCTCCACACCATCTTCTTCCTCCGCTTCTTCCCCGCCATCCCTCCGCAGACGCGCGACGTGCTCGGCCTCGAGCTCCCCTACGTGCCCGAGGCCGAGATCGAGACGCTCATCGACCAGCGCGCCGACACGCTCGCCCGCCAGCTCGAGGCGGAGCGCAACCGGCCGCACCAGCACCCCGGGTCCGGCGGCAGCAGCGGCCGCGGCCAGGTGACGGTGCAGTTCCTCGAGAAGCAACGGCGCAAGAAGAACTGGTACGCCATGCGCGGCGAGGACGAGGTGTGCTGGGAGGTGTGGACGCTCAAGGTGACGGTGGCGGAGCCGAGGACCGAAGCCGGTGAGTCTAGTGTGCTCCCCTTCTCTCCAACGGGGCATGCGAAGTTCGGTACTGACACCACCTACAACAGAGCGCGCTAAAGTCCGCAGGGCAAGCGAAACGACGCTGCAGAACACGCTGTTCAAGATCATCACGCTCGCCAACACGCACAAGGACCACATCCCGCCCATCACCACCAGCGAGGCCAACCCCTTTCCCTACCTGATCAACGTCAACCCTCACCACAAGGTCCCCGAGGCCGGGGGCTGGGCGGCGAGGATGGGCATCTACTAGCGCGTGGTGCTCGATCAGGTTGGGTATCCAACTACTTTGCGTGATGGTCTTTGGTGATGTGATTCTTGGGGGGGGTTGGCTTCTTCCTGCCTGTCGGAGATGCTGGCCCTTGATCTAATTCCGATATCAAAAGTCCACGGGCAGCTGGTACGCGCAAAGAAGTCACCTGACCAACAGAACAGCGGAGTTACAGGTGTTGCAGCACAACGCCAACGGTTTTGTACGGGGCACGGGGGGTGGGGCATTGGCGTTTCCGGCGTTTTGCTGGTGACAGCGGTTGATATTCAGGGGGGCATTGGATTATAGAAGGGGAGTTTCGGTTGTGCTCTTTCTGGTGAGGAGGACAGGGTCGAGGTCCCCGGGAAAGGGGGTATCAACTACCGCCCATACTATGTTGTAAATACTGAGATGTTGTCATGGTTTCCTTTTTCCCTAAGTTGCGATACCCATAGACAAACAACACACAGGAGGAGCCAGTTTTACCGGTTTGATGGTTTATAATTTCTAGTTTGAGACTGCCAGTTTCTGACAGTGTGTTGGGAATGGTGAGGAGCCGGTTGGAGGGGAACGGAGAAGTTATCTATCATGCTCATATCGTCGACGAGTTGATAAGATCGGGACGGAGAACGACGGGCATTAGGTACCGGCCTCTACTAGCCAGACGGGGAAAGCCACCTACCCTCATATACAGCCAACATTATCATTAACAATTCAATCCGCAAGAGCAGCACGCACGCTAAGGCAAGACGAAACAAAAAAGTTAGAGCAAGCAAGAGATAAAAAGCAGCTTTTCATTTCAACGCGAGACCACCCAACCCCGTTTCAACGTCATATAAACAAGAACAGCCCACGCAAGGTTCAGAGACAGATAAGAGAGAAAAACACAGACACGCTTGATTGGATTCAACATAAAGAAGAAAAACACACTCAAAAAGAAGCCGAGTCGGCGTCCACCGAACTCGGCTACCCCTTTCCTTCCCTTGTCCAACAACGACCGCGCTAAACCGACATATCCAGTTGTATGATTCCCCCAGCCTCGAGACCCAAAAAGAGCAAGACATCATGACCAAGGAGACAGAAGAAGAAAAAAAAAACAAATACGTCCTTCCCCGGTGTTCATCCACAATACAATATAGAGGGGCAGGGGGGGGGGACGGTACAACGTGGAGGGTATATCCGGAAAAGAAAAACAAGAAAACAAAAGAGGGAGAAATAAGCCCTCGTCATGTTGCCGCTCCCTCCTGCCTAAACATTTTTCTCCAACCCGCTTTCCCAAAGACATAAGGAGATATTCCCTTCAAAAGAAACAAAGACGTCCCATGCCCGGCGTGTTGACCGACGACGTCTCCCAAATAATGCTGTTGTTGCGTGGTGTGGTGGTGAGTTGGTTGTGTGTGTGATATGTACTCGTCAAGACATCCCGTCGTTATCATCATGACAAGAAAAAGAACAAGAGATCCGGCTGTGAGATTGTGGACTAGTGGCTGGTCCGGAAAAGGTCGTGAGTGGGAAGAAAAATTGGTGCGATGGGTTGTCGATCCCATGTCGAACCTCGTCCCACCCAAAAAGGTAGGTAGGATGTCGTCATAAATCGTAATCCAGCCGGTGCTCCTGGTCGCGCTGGACCATCTCAAAAGTTGGTCGAATAAGAGCGAGCGAGGCCGGGGGCTTTTGGCAAAGGCCTCGGTGCTGGCCGGGCTGATTGAGCAGTCGTGGAACCAATCCTCTCGAATCCGGCCGAGATGTCAATGTCCTGTTCGTCGCCGAGGTAGTCCTCCGGTATGTTGATATCGTCAAGGAAATTCCAGGGGGCCATATTCTCATCATTCACCATGCTCGTTCTGCTCGGCGACTGCAAGAACATCTTGCTTGGGGAAGACCCGAGTCCTTCAAAAACTTTGCTGGGTGTCTCGTACAAGAATGCATTTGACTGTTCCGGTACCTTGAGAAACGACTTGGGAAGGGCGTGGTAGGAATTGCTGACGTCGCCAAGCGCGCTGGTGGATAACGCGCGATCTAGCCTTGGCTTCTTGGTTGATCGCTTTACGGGCGAGCCGGTGTTGGCAGCACCAGTATGCCAGGCGGGTGTGTGGTTCAACAAGAACGGATTGTCTTCGAAGTTGTCCTCGAAAATGTGCAGACCGGCACCGTCGTCCTTGTTGTCGAGACCAAAGAACACCTCGTCATGGTGGAAAGATGGCGTGAGCTGGAGGGCGGGGTCGTTTTCGGGAGCGAGGGCGGCGCCATATTTGCTTGGGGTGTAGTCAATCATGGACGAGATGTTTTCCCGGTGCAGACGCAAGTTCGTGTTCGGCGAGAGGGAGGGAGGTGGCTTTGGTGGCGCTTTCAACTTTGTGGCCGGGGTCAGGGGCGGCAGCATCTGCCCGGGTACGTGCGAAGGCTGGCGAAGGGGCGACGAGGAGACGGGTGGACACCCATAGGATCTGCCCTTGGAAGGACTGTCGTACGAGGAAGCTCGGAGACGGGCAATTTCCGCCTCGGCACGACCCCTCTTGATTCTTGGGCGGTCCTCGGAGGTGAGTAGCGAAGCGCGCTGGTTCGGACGCAGCGCCGAGGACTCGAGGGAGGAGATGTAACCGCTATCGTCTATTGCGGTAAATGCGCGCTTGCGCCCTCGAGGCTTCGAAGCCGAGGACCGCTGCAGGGGAGGCTGAGGGGGCGGCGAACTTCGGTCGTGGCGGGGCTCCAGCTGCCTGGGGATCGGCGGGGAAGATTGCATGGCTGCCGGCAGAGGCGAGTACGCGGCAGGGTCGTGCATCATGTCGGTCAAGAGGTCGTGTGAGAGGGGCTCGGGCATCTCGTCGATGGTACCCAAGTCTGAGGCGGGTATGGTCGCGTCCGACGATATTTCAGGAGCCGGCGCCAGGTTGGGAACTTGCATGGCTGGTGGAAGAGGTGGCAGTGAGGACATGTCAATGTGAGTATTCGCCGGCAGCATCGATTCCTGCATGAGAAGCATCGCGGGTTGCGATGGCTCCAGGCGTGTCGACATGACAGGCAGGTTCTCCCCGGTAGAGGTCGTTTTCCTCGAGGGCTTCTCCTTCATGAACATGTGCTCCGTCCCGGGTCGGATGGCCCAATAATGCCCCTTGCCCGGGTCATTCTTCGGTCGATCCTGCTTGATGAAGTTCTTGTTCAGACTGAGGTTGTGGCGAATGCTGTTTTGCCAGCCGGCATCTGTCGGGTTGTAAAAGCGAAAGGTATCCGAGATCCACTTGTAGATCTGGGCCAGCGTCAGTCGTCGCTGGGCCGATCTCATGATGGCCATCCCGATGAGCGTCGCGTAGCTGTGATTTGGCTTGGTCCCGTCGTCGACAATCGCGGGAAAGGAATCAGGCGCGGGAAGGGGCTCCTCCATCTTGATCTTCTCCACCGGCCTCAGTTCCTTGATCGAGGGGGCCTCCATCAAGATCCGCTTCCCGTTTGGCTTCTGGGGATAATTCGGCGACGAGGTGAACTGCTGCTGCGGCGCGGGGGCGGGATAGAGCATGGGGTGCGGGTTTTCCTTGTCCATGAGGATCGAGAAGTCGGCGTACGTCGGGTATGGCAGCTGGGCGAGGTTCGGTTGGTGCTGCTGCTGCTGCTGCTGGGGTGGTGGCTTCTGTGGCACGGTCTTGAACCTTGACATTAAGGGTTGCTTCTTCTCGAGAGAATCCGTCGCCGCCGACTCGTTCGGCCGACTTGGAGGCATCATGGGCACCATGTCGAGATTCTTGGGCTGAACAGGCTTCCACTCGGCAAGGTCGAAGTTGGGCATCGCTGTGTTGGGCTTGAACGGGGACTGGCTGAGGAAGGAAGAGTTGGGCGGGTTGAGGACCACGTTGGCGTCGGCGCTCTGCAGTGGGCGCCGGGGCGGTTTGGATGCCTGGGGCATGAGGGCGTGGCTGATCATCGGGGCGGCCGTCGTGAGGTCGTACCTGAACTCCTCGTCGAAAACCGTCGGTGGCTCACCGGCCCCGAAACGCGCTTGCTTGACCATCGAGGGCCGTGTTCGTCGTACAGCAAGGGGTCCAAGGGGGGGCGAGATTCGTGCGAATTCCAGTCACCACGGTTGCGTCGAGAGAGTCGTCGGGGATGGCGTTGTTCGGTCGAGGTCGGCGTCGGGGACGGGGATGTCGAAGTTGGGCGGAGAATGTGACGAGGCCGTCGCGTGTGTCTGGGTTTGGTGGTGGAGCGGTGTGCCTGACGGAGGAAGGTCGATGCCAGTTAAGGCTCCCGTCTCAAGTGAACTCGATGCTCGAGTGAGGGCGCGTGTTTAATTAAATGTGGGGAGCGCTGGCCAGGGATAGAGTGTCGTGTAAGCCGGTGATGGGCTGAACAAGTGACAAGAGTCGCGCAGGCCAGCGGCAGATGGGGAAGGGGGATGCGATGGGGAGGATGGATGGATGGATGGGCGGCAGGGCAGGGGGAGGGGCAGGGCAGAGCGAGCGAGCAGGCCGGGGGCAGGGAGCACGGTCCGCAGGCCTGGCTTCTGGAAACTGAAAACTGGAAACGCCGAGGGGTGAGGGGCCTTTTGCGAGTTTCTCGTCAGCCAAGGTACGGTATCCGGATGCCGGCGAGGACTGGATAAGGCTCGTTGGTTTTTTTGGGCGCAAGAAATGGTAAATAGAGCGCTCTCTTCCAGGTTGTTGCGAGGATACAGGATGCCCGACAAGATGCGGCGCGCGGGCGATAACCTGGGGAGCAGGAAGACGGGGAAGGGATGGTGAAATGGGGGGGAGGCGATGGAAAGAGGGCGCGAGCGTGAGGCAGGCACACGGGTTCACGGGAAAGGGTGCGTCTGCTTCCTGCCCGCTTCCACACCTACTGCTGCCAATGCCACTGCCACTGCCACTGGATGCGGGAGCACTGAACTGAAGCGGGCTGACTGGATGCGCGGGGGACGCATCATGACCATTGACCACTTCCCCGTCCGCACTCTCCTACTCTCCACTCCCAGGCCTGCCAGCTCACACGGGGCCCTGGCGCCCTGGCTCCTCCTCCACTGGCCTGTTGCAGCCAGGATCGGAGTAGTCCGTCCAAAGTGGAGCAGGGGAACGGCCACAGTCCACTGGCCAGTGTGCCCGGCCGGCGAGGACGAGGACGAGGCACCCCGCCGTTTTGGGTACTCGGTACCTGGGCCGCGATATGAGCCCCACCGCATTGTGCGCGAACCTGGCCGAAGAAATGATCTCCACAAGCCCATCTCAGGTTCCCTGTACTTATTCGCGGCTTGATCCTCGAGGACAAGGGTCGGAGGACGCCCGCTGCCTTGTCGTTCGCTGCTGGGGCTCCAATTGCATTGCAACTCTCAACTGAGTGCGGCTGGGCGTCGCGTCGACTGGCTTCGATGTCGTCAAAGATGTGTCAGTCTGGCTTGACGGAGGGCATCAAGAGGGCGATGCGAAGTTGTGAGAATGCCGCGGCGTTTGGCGCGAACGACACAGGCTCACAGCCCGGTTTGGCCGAACCTCGGGTATCCAGAGGTGGGCCACGGACCAATATCGACAGCTCTGTCATGGGCGCAAGAAAGACACCCCTATGATTCAGTGGATGATGCCCTGAAAAGCCAGGAATTCGGGTGTGCGGTCACTGTGGTGCGCTAGTGATGGTGCTGAGGCTCCAACCCCAGGCAGGTCCAGCGTTTACACTCTGCAGGACGAAGCGGCGAGAGTGGAGATGGAAATGGTGGGGGGTCTCAAAAGTGGTGCCCTCATCCCTGGTTGGCCCACGGCAGGAGGAGCGTCGCACAGCCGCCGCCCAGTCTCTACCACCGAGATCTCGATTCGCTCGCGTAAATCTGGACGAGACCCGTTGCCGATGGTCCCAGATTCACCGACGAGCGTGAAAGGAGCCCGAGTCGGAATGGCTCGCAACGGTCCATGGGGCCATGGCAAGAGAAACTCACTGTGCGTTGGTTTCTGGCCTCGGGGGTTGGCAATCTTCTCTTGGTGACGCCAGGAAGGTCGGGCGAGGGCCCCGAGGTTTGAACTTTGCCCACGGTCCAACGAAAAGGCGGCATCGCGACGGTTTGTTACACGGTTCGTCTGGCGCGACCTTATCATCGCGTCCCAGACGCGTCCTGGTTGACCCTCGGGCCAATCAGACGGGCCCATTGTCGATTGATTCGCACGACTTCTGACGGTCTGAACCAGTGACGGAGACCGTTTTCTTACCTCCCACGCCTCCACACCGCCTCCTCTCGGCCAGGTCGGCATCGACCCACGCCAACAGCTCAGCCAGCCATGGACGTTCGTTATCGCAAGGCATGAAAAATGGGCAATGGTCGCTCCGAACAAGGCCCGTCAGGAATGAATACGGTCTGTTGGAACTCGGGGTGCAGTGTAGAATTTGCCCCCCCCCCTCTCGACCGCATCCTCGGCCTCACTCCATCTTTGGTTTCCCCTCACCATTTCAGGCTTCCGGCTATTCACAGGTTCAGAGCTCTCGCGACCATTCACACACTTTCCACTTGGCTGCTGCGATCACAGTCGGTCGGTATCCCGAGCTGTGATGCGTTACGTTGTCGCCCGCACCATGGCGGAATCCCGTCAGTCGATGGAGAATCTGAGATGGTCCACCTGCACGGCAGCATTGCAGCTGAACTCGAACAAGAGGAGGGCACTCGCACAGCTGCTGCAAGCGGCTATTTCCCGGAGCCGGAGGGTTTCGATGGCACCCCAGCCATATGACCACCACCCTACCAAAAACAGGTTCGACGATATTCGGGCCTGGGACGTTGGGACCTGACTCGGGAGCGACTGAGCTCCTTACTTACTTTGACGTGATACGAGCAGGACATGACATGCAACGTGGAAGACGGCGAGGCCGGGTCTGGATGGATACTGTCGATCTCTTGCAGTGTCCCCACGATTCCGATATACCCCAGGATCATCGCTCGGCAAGAAAACATGGAAACGAGCGTCCCATCCGAGCCCTCCGTCGACAATGATATGTCCCGAAATATACGTCCCCACCCGGCTCACCTCATGGCTCACGGGTGCTGCAAGGATACCCAAGACGGCTCGCACCATTCAAATCGGAAACCTTGGCCCTCGGGCAAAAGAGAGGACAACTGCAAGCACACAGGTCTCTCCCTTCTTTCCAGTCACCACCTTACGTTTTCCGTTTCCGAGAGAGACGGGACAGAGAGAGCCAGTGACGGAGAGCCTGCATGGTCCCCACGACTCCCGTTTTGCGGTAGAAAGCCTGCTGGCTGGGTGCCCATGGCCTTTTTCCTTGTGGCCATCCGTGCCTGGCGGGCCTTCCGGAGGTTGGCTTGGGGTGCACTCCATCCTCTCCATGTTGTACGTATCAAATGCAAAACTCGGGCAGAGTCCAGATCCTGTGATACGAGGCGAGATGGCGGAGACGTGGAATGCTCAAGTGACAGGGGCCTGCATCTGCCGGGTATCCTCCGAGGGAACCCACCCGTTGTGTCCATCTTGGACGTCAACCAGCGTTTACACAGTACTTTACGTTGGGTCCTGTTTCCATTTTGGGATGGAAAGGCAGGTACCCAAGCACTATATGGACGGATGAATCAATGTTTCGAACGTGCAGCTCGCATGTCCAGCGTCCCGTCGTTTCATCATGAGGACAGAACGTACGAGCATGCAGCAGCACAGGGGCAGAGGCCTCTTGGGGTGGTGGTGCACAGAACGTTCTCGACTGGACTCTCTGGCCTCATTTACATAATTGTATACACAACCCAGCCCTCGACCCGTTTTACGACAAGGCATTGATGTAGAAGAAGTAGCCACTGCCCCTAAGCACATAACTCCCTTCTCTCGAGTATGCTGCGAGGTCCCAGCTAGGTAGTAGGTACCTAGCTTGAGACGGAAAAATGACGTAGATTGCCATATGCCAACCGTCAACCAGAGTTACCAAGTACCTGTCTGTGCCTGAAATCGGACGACTCTCAAGAGCGGGAGGGCGAGAGGGCGAGAGGGCGACGACCCGTGCAGTCGGTCGCATCCCCCGATGTTAACGCCGGAAACCTTGATCCAACTTCAGCTGTGACAACTGGAAGACGTGGCCTCCGTTCAAGCAGTTGATTCCACGCACGGCTAGAGGCAAGAGACTGGAGTCGGGTGGGCATCAGGGCTTGAAGGGATCCACAACGGGGCTTCACTTCCACATCATCGCCGCCTCGTCTGCTCAGCTGTTCGAGCCTCGTCAAAGAGGCTGTGTGTTTAAGATGAAGCGTTGTGCATGCGTCACGATCTACGATTAGGTAGAGCAGGGCAGATACTGAGCCTCCTCCTGTCCGTAACCACAAGACTAGCTTCGCCATTGCCTGGACTTTGCATCTTGTCCATCAATGTACCCGGGCGCCTCGCCGCGTGTCCAACATGAGGTGGTCAGCCTCATGTCCTCCTTAGCTCTGACGTCGATGTCCGAAAACATAGGAGAAACTAACATCTGAAAGTCTTTTGACAGATGTACCCAAGCATGCGCTTTGCCTTTACTTGGGGCGTAGTCAGGTGGACGGAGAGGTAGCTCGACGTCAGCTGGTGCAAATGACATAATGGCGGAGGCAGACATCAGGCGACGACAGACATCAGCTCCGATATCCCGACATCTTATAGCATCTCGTCCTCCGATCTCGCTCTCGAGCCTACAGCGGGTATGGTCCACATCTAATATAGGCAGGAGAGAGCGGGCGGAAGCTGGGTATTGGAGTTTCGAAGGGACTACTCGGGTATGTCAAGCTGTAAATCTACTTCTTAACTAAGCAACTTCTCCCGGCATATTAACCCTAGGTAGTAACTAGCTACGTACCGCCCTTTTCGACCGACACACACCCACCTCGATACCCAGATCACTAAGTTGAATCCAAACGGGATCAGAACATAGTAGATATCCCCAAGGTAGCCGGAAAGCAGTCAAAGAGACGAGAATGGTGCCCGGGGGGAAGGCAGAAAGTCAACGCATCCCATCCATAATCTCTTGCGCACAAACATCCGATGCTCTATTCCAGCGGATAGCAACAGACCAACCTTTCTGCTTGTTCATAGACATGGACATGGATCAACCCGATGTACCAACCCTCTTGCCAACTGACATCCTTACACCCCATCTCAGTTACCTACTCTTCGCGCATGACCCCCAGCCTCCCCAAAAGCAGCACATCTCCCCTATCCGATCGGAAGCATGTCGTACGCCGTGATACACGACCAGAGAAAAAAAAAAGGCAAACTGAGAGAAAAGAGAAACCCTCTCGCACCCTCACTCACGTCCCTGGATTAACCTATCCGGCTCATCAACACGTCCCGTCTCATCCCACGTAGGTATCCATCTCCAGCATCCCGTCCACTACCTTCCATCCACCACTTACACCCCCCCTTCAACTAAGTACATCAGGCCAAGCCAACCTACCCACCCACACACCTATCTACACCCCCATCTGCACACACCTCACCCGGTATCGACAAAACCCTCCCCGCCCCGCCCCGCCTCCCTCGTCCTTGTCCTCGTCCTCCCGTCTCACGACATGTCGCGCCGAGCACAGCATCGAACCAGACCACCACCCATCCACCCACCCACCCACTCGCCCCTCGTGCGTCGAACCAACCAGACGGTTTGTTTACACCCTTTCGTCCTTGGATTGGCTGGACCCCGCCTCCGAGAGACAGAAAAAAATAGGGAGGATGGGGAGAGGAGGGGGTCCCGTTCAATAAACGATCATTGAAAGGGCATGCAACATCAAGTAAGTGAGTGAACAGTACTAAGTGGGCTTTCCGAAAACGGGAGGGTTCAATTATCACCATCTCATCTACCAAACCAAACCAAACTAGGCAAGCTGCTGCTGCTCCTACACACTACTAGTACTGTAACGCAGCGCGAGTGAGAAAATGAAATGAAATGATGCCATGTCGGACACATGGGAGAGAGAGAGTGAGAACAAGAGTTCCAACACGTAGCAACCTCACTTCCTGAGTTCCTCGGCCCTCCCGTGCGTCCATCGCTGCTACGCTACCTCTGGACCAATCCCGCTAGCGAACAGGCCAGGTACCGCGCGACCGGCTGTTGACGCCAGCCGTCCGGTGCAGCCGCATGAATCTGTATATTAATCCAGCACCCGACCCGCTGTGGAGGCTTGGCTCTTGTCAACGGTCTTTGCCTTTTTGAGCGCCCTTCCTGCCTGGATCTCGCCCAGGAGCCCAGATAGCCGCGGCGCTGCCGGTGCGGGCATGTCGCCCATGGACGGAGGAGGGGGCGGCGGCGGGGGAGGGGCCATGCCGGGAAGAGGAGGAGGCGGCGGCGGCGGGCCTGCGGGTGCCCCCGAGGGTGGCATGGGAGGCGGCGGTGGCGGTGCGCTGGGGGAAGCAGCCGACGGCATCGGGGGAGGGGGGGGCGGCGGCGGCGGCGGCGAGCCACCAGACGCGAACGAAGACTCTGCTGGTGGTGGGGAAGTGGGAGATCCAACCGGCGGGGACGCGGCGGATCGGTCACCGCCAGCAGATACGGGGCGCGGGGGTGGTGCCATGGCACCAAACAGAATAGACGCGAGCGTAGCGGCGCTCTTACCGCCCGGCCTGTCGTCGTCCGAATCCTCGTCGTCGTCGTCCTTGTCAGTGCCCCATCCATCGTCTCCATCGTCGTCCCGCTTACGAGACGGCGGCGCAAAGACCGGGGGGGCCGGCAGGCGGTGGAAGGGATTGTTGGACTCGGTAGTAGGCGGAGCGGGCGGCGCAACGGGCGGCGCCGTGGGGGTTGTTGTCGGCGTCGACGCCGATTCGGATGACTGAGACATCATTCTGAAATACGGGTTGCGGCTCTCGATCTCGGCGGCGCTGGTCGTGACGATCTGGGGCGGGGAGGCCACAGGAACCGGGGGCGGAGGGGCAGCCGCCTTGGGCTCCAACTCTTGACTGCCCAGCTGGCTACTACCCACGGTAGGGGTAGACGCCTGGGGCGTGATCTGTTGTGGGCCCTCGTCGTCATCCGAGGAACTGTCGTCATCCATGGCTTCGAGCTGCTTTCGGAGCTCCTCTTCGCGTTTCCGGGCGGCCTCGATCTCGGCCCGACGCTGGGCCAGTTGCGACTCCTTCTCCTTCTGCTCGGCGACGGCAGCCTTCTTCTTACGCTTCTCTTCTTCCTTCTTGAGCTTTCCTTGACGGACTTGCTCTTCCAGCGCCTTGAGGCGAGCATCAGCTGCCGAGCGCTCCTTGGCGAGATCATCTTCTTGGGCTCTCGCGCGCTCCCTGGTGAATGAAAATTAGCGGTGGTATCATGGAAATGGTTGGACAATACGTACTCGAGCTCCCGAGTCTCGCGCTCCTGCTGTTGACGTTCCTTCTCGAGGCGCTCCTCCTCGGCCTTCTTGGCAGCATGCTCTTCTTCCGCTCGCCTGTCGTCAACCTTGGGTCCCTTTCTGCTCGGGGGTGGAGGGGGCCTCTTGGTGTCCGCCTTAGGTGCCTCCACTGCCGGAGCACCGCCCTGTTCTTCAACGAGCCTGGCCTGTCTCTCAGCCTCCCGGCGGGCGTCTTCCTCCTCTGCCTGGCGGAGCTTGGCGGCCCGCTCAGCCTTCTCGCGTTCGACTCTCTGAGCAGCTGTCTCGCCGGGTTTGGTGGGAGCCTTGATGCCGAGGGCAGCCAATCGCTCAGCCATGCGCTGCTCGGCCTGCTGCTTGATAAACGCAGCTCGCTCCTCGGGTGTCTTGTAGGCAGAGTACGAGCCACCTCCCGCCCCGCCGCTGGGAGTAGATGTTCGTGACGCCGATGGCGAAGGGTCGGCAGCGCGAGAAGATGGCGGCGCCTCCGCCCTGACGGGTTCTTGCGCAGGCTGGCGACCTCCCTGGCGATCCTGGGTCCTGACCCGAGCCGATCTGCTGGAGCGCTGCATATCATAGATGAAGTCGCGGACTTCGTCCTCCACACCGAGGGCATCCTCCCACCGACGCCTCTCGTGTTCTGCAGTCGAATCCTGCCCACCCTCCTTCAGGGTGTCCTCGATGCCCTTGGAGAAGTCACGAACGCTGTCTTCGACGTCGCGGACCATCCTCTCATTGTTCTCCTTTTCAGTCCTGACCTTGATGCTCTCTTCTTCCAACCGCTTGGGCGCATCCAAGTCCTCGCTGGGCACGTCCACCTTCCTTCCCGTGAGCGCAGCAGTTCGTTGCTGCATCATGGCCTTTGCTCGCGCCTTGAGCCGGTCGGATTCCGTAACCATGCCGCCCGGGCCCGTCCCGACGATGGCCGTAGCGCTGCTGGGGTGGGCTTTGGCATCCTTGATGCGGAACAGCTCGAGTCTCGCATCTGCGATGGCCTTTTCCGTCTTCCTGACCTGAGATGCAAGCTCGGGAACCTTGTCGGTCAGGTTTTGCAGCTGCCGCTTCAGAGCTCTCCTCTCGGCGTCCGAGTTTCCGCCAAGGAGGGCAGAATCGGGGTGGTTGTCGATATCCTCCTGAATTCGCCTAATGCGGCGATAGAGCTCATCGGCCTCGCGACGATCGCGTCTGTCCAGAATATCATCCTCTTCAAGGTTCTTTTCATCCGCAAAGTCCATGGCGTCCAACAGAACCTGCTTCTCCTTGATCTTCTTACGGAGCTGATCAACCGACAGTTCGTCGTTAGAGGTGACAGAAGCCGGTGACTCTGGACGAGGCGACCCGGCACCGATCCTGCGGCGGGCGCTGGAGCGATAGCCGACATCCTCGTCATTGTGCTTGTAAATGGTGGCATCTTTGCGGTTGCCAAAGGCCCCCCCAGCGCCCCTGAAGGAATGCCCCTTGAGATAGCTGACGCCGGTTTTCTGCGGGAGCAGGGCGGCGCCGGAATTCTTGCGGAATTCAGACTCCTGATGGAGCATGTTCTTGATGGTTCCAATCGACTCGTTGATATTTCGGGCCGACGGAGGCACAAGCTCGGGTGGAAGGTTGTTGGGAAGGGGGTAGCCGTTGAGCTTGCGGTAGATCAAATGCATGGCCACGGCGAACTCGTCCAGGTCGAGACGTCCCTTGTTGCCATGGTCGGCAAGAGTCCAGACACGCTCAAGGTCGGGCTTCTCGAGGCCGCTCTGGCCAAAGATCTCGATGGCTTGAGCACCGCCAATGTATCCCTTGCCCAGACCGTCCCACGCTCGGAAGAGATTATCGTATCTCTTCTTCTCATCCTTGGTGATGGCCCATGGGATCACGGCATTGCCCTGCAGACCGGCTGTGGTGTAACTCCCCTGCTCGCGACCCTGCTGAGGCATCATGCGCGCCTGCAGGGCGTCAATGTTGGGGAGGCCGGTCGCGGGAGTGTTGACCAGACCCCACTGACCAGGTCTCCCGGTGGGCTGAGAGTTCAGTGGGGCCATCATGCCACCGGGTCCACTGTTCGGCGACAGACCAGAGCCGAAGCCGGTGGGCATCGGCGGCATCGGCGGCCGAGGGCCGGTATAGCCACCCGCCTGCGGCATACCGGTCATTTGCGATTGGAGACCTTGGTTCTGGCCCAGGAATCCAGGCTGCTGGCCGGGAAACCCGGTCATCTGGGTCTGCAAGAGTTGTGAGTTGGAGGCCTGAGGCTGGGGGTGTTGAATCGTGGGTGGGGTAGCCGTGCTTTCCCGGAGGAAGTCGGGCACTGCGCTGCTGGGACCAGCGTCAGCCCCACCCGCCTCCTCGCCGACCTGGAAGTTGATTCTGTCCACCATGCTGGACACATGGTTCTTGATTGTATCGGGCAAAGTGGAGGGGAGCGTCTTCCCGGTCAGCTTCAAGTTACAGAGGTACATGGCGAGGGCGAACTCGGGGAAGTGAAGCTGGCCCGCCCTTGTCGTGTCGGCCAGTGTCCTATGTACAGTGTTAGTCACTGGCTCCGCTCCCATCCTCCCTGAACGGGCACCACTCACCAGATATGCGACAGCGAGTCCCCGTCCAGCCGTGACCGCAGCAAGAGATCTCTGGCCTTCTCTCCAGACATAGTTATCTGGCCCTCGCCAACAGCAGACTTGAACACAGACTCGAACTTGGCTTGGTCCTGAGCCGTAATGAATGGCAGCCGGTCGTTGGGGATCATGGCGCTCTTCTTTGCAGCCTTGGGCTTGGCCGCCCCGCCGCCGCCTGTATGGAAGGAGGCGGCCATCTGGCTGAAGCCGGTAGCCTGGGGCTTCATGGGAGGCGGAGGCGGAGCGAGGGTTTGGGCAGCGGGCTGCTGGGGCGGGGCGGCAGCAAAGGGCTTTGGTTGCTGTTGCTGCTGCTGGAACTGCTGCTGGAACTGCGGCGGCATTGAGGGCATCGGCGGTGCTCCGGGTTGGAACGACTGCTGGACCGGGGCCTGGCCGAAGCCGGTGTATTGCTGCTGGAGGGGCGCGGAGGGCTGCGGAGGCTGCAGACCCGGGTAGCCGGTGTACTGCTGCTGCTGGATGGGAGCTTGGCCGAATCCCGTGGGTTGCGGAGCGAACGGGCTCGGCTGCTGCTGTTGTTGCTGGCCGGCAGGGCCGGGGAACGAGCCCCCATACTGCTGCTGACCTGGGTGCTGGTTATTGGCCCCCAGGTAGGCGTTGGGGTTCGGATACATGGCGGCGGTGGGCGAGGGGAGAGGCTTAATTGCTCAGTGGTGCCGAGTCGGAAAGGGGGGGAGGGCTCGGAGGAGCTGAGAGAGGGCGACGGGTTGCTGCGTGATGGCAACGTGGGTGGTGGGTGGTGGGTGGAATTGGCGACGACGAGTGTATCAGAAATTATGAAAATGAAAAAGAAGCACAATATTAGGTCGTGCCGCGCACGAAGGGGGACGCGATGACGAAGCTCTTTTTTTGCGAGGCTGTCAACATCCGAACTTGGTTGCTCGTCAGGTGGAATCCACGGACCACGGAACTGCCTCAGGTCAGCAACGACTCCAGCCAATCTCGCTGAGAGCAGAGATGCGTCGGGTCCAGTCAGCCGACAGGCCGAGGGCGCGGATTTGCCTGGGTTTACCCGACGTCGATGTGGCCCGGGCGCGCCGATATCACCGACCACAACCGGAGGGCGGCTGTGGTGTTGTTCCGGCACCAAGCCGGATGGGGGGATGGATCAATCGGCCCCGTGGGGATCTGAGGAGGTTCTCAAAATCTCAATTGGAGGGGTTCCATCTTCCTCCCCCGCCACTACACCCACCCCTCCGGAGACCTGCTCCCCTCAGGTTCATCGCGAATCCGGGTTAGCACCTATTGAGCAGTGGTACTATGGGGCCTGGGCAGCGACGGAATGGGGCACCACGTCACGACATCCGGACATGAAATAGCGTCTGACCTGCTCCTGACTCGTCCGCTTACTCCATACCATCGAGCCCATCCAACCGAGCCCGTCCCAGAGCATCCCAAGTGGCTGCACGCACGGCAGAGGGCAGAGCGGTCCCCTCCATCTCTCGCGGGTTTGGCGGGATTGCCCCACCATTGAGGCAACCGTCTGTACTGGGATGCTAGCTATTGTGCGCTGAAGCTCCCGTCCCTTTGTATCTTGGGGGGGTTACCTACCTAGATGGACCCCCCACCACCGATTGCGGCGGTAGGGGCATATGCAGGCACCACCGACCACTCCCCATCGTCTAGGCGAGCACACATTGGACAGAGCCAAACACTGGCCGCGTCGAACTTTTCTCACCGCACCTCTTATCCCGCCACCCCGGAGCCCCTCCTTCTCCGTTTCCCTTTATTTGTTCCCCCTTCCTCCCCCTCCTACCTCTTCTCCCTCTTCCTCCTCCTCCTCCTCCCATACCCATCCTCCTCTTTGACCCATCCATTCCCGGGCAGAGGCTTCCTCCTTCTCATCAGTCCATCTCCTCCCCTACCAACAACCGTCCCCTCTCGCCACCATCAAGATGGTGTCCTCCTCCGTGTTGGGGTTTCCGTAAGTCTTTTCCGAGTCTTCCGGAATCCAAAACTTGACCGCTGACCGCTGACCCGTCGCCCAAAGCCGCATTGGTGTCCTCCGTGATCTCAAGAAGGCCAACGAGGCCTACTGGGCTGGCAAGCTCTCCCAGGATGAGCTCCTCGCCGAGGCCAAGAGGCTCCGTCTCGCCCACTGGAAGATCCAGAAGGATGCCGGCGTCGACATCATCCCCTCCAACGACTTTGCCCACTACGACCATGTCCTCGACCACATTCAGCTCTTCAACGTAAGTTGGGCCCCACCCCCCCTCCCTACCAAGATCAATGGCTAACCCCGGCTTCCCAGGCTGCCCCCGAGCGTTACACGTCGCAGAAGCTGGCTCCCATCGATGAGTACTTCGCCATGGGCCGTGGCCACCAAAAGGGCGGTGTGGACGTGCCCGCCCTCGAGATGGTCAAGTGGTTCGACTCCAACTACCACTACGTGAAGCCCACTCTCCAGGACAACCAGACCTTCTCGCTCGCCCAGGACCCCAAGCCCGTCCGCGAGTTCCTCGAGGCCAAGGAGGCCGGCATCCAGACCCGCCCCGTGCTCGTCGGCCCCGTCTCGTTCCTTGCTCTTGGCAAGGCCGACCGTGGCTCTTCGGTCAACCCCATCACCCTCCTTGACAAGCTCGTCCCCGTCTATGTCGAGCTCCTCAAGGCCCTCAAGGCCGCTGGTGCCGAGAGCGTCCAGATTGACGAGCCCATCCTCGTCTTCGACCTCAGCCCCGAGGTCAAGGCTGCCTTCAAGCCCGCCTACGAGGCCATCGCCGCCGCCGGTGATGCCGTTCCCTCTGTCATTGTCGCCACCTACTTTGGCGACATCGTCCACAACTTTGACGTCCTCCCCGCCTTCTCTGGCCTCAAGGGTCTCCATGTCGACCTTGTCCGCAACCCCGAGCAGCTTGAGCCCGTCCTGAAGCAGCTTGGCCCCAGCCAGATCCTCTCTGCCGGTGTTGTTGATGGCCGTAACATCTGGAAGAACAACTTCGCCAAGTCGATCGAGCTCATCCAGACCGCTGTCAAGGCCCTCGGCTCGGAGCGTGTCATTGTCGCCACCTCCAGCTCTCTCCTTCACACTCCCCACACCCTTACCAGCGAGAAGAAGCTCCCCGCCGAGGTCTATGACTGGTTCTCCTTCGCCGTGGAGAAGGTCAAGGAGGTTGCCATCCTCGCCAAGGCTGTCAACAGCCCCGACTCTGTCCGCGCCGAGCTCGATGCCAATGCCGCTACCATCAAGGCTCGCTCCGAGTCGGCCCGCACCAATGACCCCAAGGTCAAGGAGCGTCAGTCCCAGGTCACGCCCGAGATGCACAACCGCAAGTCGACTTTCGAGACTCGCTATGCTCAGCAAAAGGCGCACCTCAAGCTCCCTCTCTTCCCCACCACCACCATCGGCTCCTTCCCCCAGACCAACGAGATTCGCGTGCAGCGCAACAAGTTCACCAAGGGCGAGATCAACGCCGAGCAGTACGATGACTTCATCAAGAAGGAGATCGACCTCGCCATCTCTATCCAGGATGAGCTTGGCCTTGATGTCTATGTCCACGGTGAGCCCGAGCGTAACGACATGGTCCAGTACTTTGGCGAGCGCCTCACTGGCTACGTCTTCACCACCCACGCCTGGGTTCAGTCTTATGGCTCCCGCTGCGTCCGCCCTCCCATCATTGTCGGCGACATCTCCCGCCCTGCCCCCATGACCGTCAAGGAGTCCAAGTACGCTGCCTCGGTCTCCAAGAAGCCCATGAAGGGCATGCTTACGGGCCCCGTCACCTGCCTCCGGTGGTCGTTCCCTCGTGTCGATGTCCACCAGTCCGTCCAGTGCCAGCAGCTTGCTCTGGCTCTCCGCGACGAGGTCGTCGATCTCGAGGCGAACGGCATCTTTGTCATCCAGGTCGACGAGCCTGCTCTTCGCGAGGGTCTTCCCCTTCGCAAGGGCTCGGAGCGTGACGCCTACCTCGAGTGGGCTGTCGACAGCTTCAAGCTCGCCACCGCTGGTGTTGAGGACTCTACCCAGATCCACTCTCACTTCTGCTACTCCGAGTTCCAGGACTTCTTCCACGGTATGTGCTTCCCAGTCTGTACCTGACCATTCTGTGCTAATATTTGTGTAGCCATCGCTGCCCTCGACGCCGATGTCCTGTCCATCGAGAACTCTAAGTCTGATGCTAAGCTCCTCAAGGTCTTCATTGACGAGTCGTACCCCCGCCACATCGGACCTGGTGTCTATGACATCCACAGCCCCCGTGTTCCCGCCGAGGAGGAGTTCAAGCAGCGCCTCTCGGAGATGCTCGAGTTCCTCCGCCCCGACCAGCTGTGGATCAACCCGGGTATGTCTCTCCCGTGTATGGATAAACATAATCTTTGGCTAACACGCTTGCAGACTGCGGCCTGAAGACCCGCAAGTGGGACGAGGTCAAGGGTGCCCTCACCCACATGGTCAACGCGGCCAAGTACTTCCGCGAGAAGTACGCCGACAAGGCCTAAACGCCTTGCGTGTTTATTAACGGAGAAGCATAAAACGACGGTATCGTGCGCTTCGTCCGGGATTTGTTTTCAACAGCATTTAGCATGGGTCTTTCAACGGATTACAAAATGGGGGGGATGATCAATGATACCACGCGCGCCACTCTCAACACGGCGTTAGACAGGAACGGGAGGGGAAACAGGATCTTGTTTCAACAGCATAGCATGAGAGAGGTGCCGCCATACTCAACATGGGCGTTCGTGGGTAAGAAGGACGAAAAGGGAGTCCTCTGGTTTTGGGATCTTCGGTGTTTTTTTCGGGGGGTATACGGGTATCGAGGCTGCGGACCGCATCTTCAACAAGATGTCGAGGTTCCTGGCCTTATTTCTCAGAGTCATCAACAGACTTTGAGAGGATGGAATAGATCGTCAAATGTTTGCCATCCAACCATGTTCCCGTTCCGTGAGACCAGTGCTTCCCCCCCTTTGCCCCTCTATCCAGCATATCTTGGCAGATCCTCTTGAGGCCCGACTGAACCGGCGTCGGCTTCATGCCTGACACGGGGAGTCTGGCCGGGCCTAGGCCCAACGGACGAGATGGACAATGTGGCAGAGAAAGTCCTGTGCAGATTCCCAACACCCCCCGGGGTAGGTCTGCTACACACATGTATGTGGCCGGTATGCATGCCCCTCATCTGACTGACTTCTTCCAAGGAAGCTTGGACAGCAAGCATCGAGCGGTGAGGGAGCACCTACCCAGCACGCGCTTCAGGACCACCTCTCCCTTCTCCCGTGACGGCAGCCAGCATTCATGACCGAGTATCACGGTGCCCGAGAGGAGGGAGAACCCCCTGCACGAAAAAAAAGACTCGGGGGTGAGGAAGCCAGTACTTGAACATAGGAACATTATATATATGTGCTGTTGGTACCTCGTCTTCCCCTCTTATGTGGTAGGAAGGAGGTCCACGCGAGGTCATCTACAAGACCAAAACGATATTATATCCTATCCCATTCCCGACTGCATATCTAACCCCACACTGGACCGGACCGAGCCCCTTTTTGCGTTCCATCATCGCGGAATCTCGTGCAAAACTGCGACTCCCTCATCGGCTCCCCCCCATGACCCAGGTAGCACCCTCTGCTGAAAGAAGTAGGTACCCGAGTCACAGGGGCGAGAGCAAGCAAAGGAGTCGAAGCGATACGCCATTTTCTACGCCAAATGGAGCGCCAAAATCACTCGGCCCAGCCAAACACGTCGCCTATGGCGACCGTGTTGGCGCGGACGCCCGTCAGCGCGACGAGGATGCCGACGAGGTCGACGACCAGCAGCACGGCGGCGGCCGTCATGAAGCGCGGGTTGAAGATGCGGTAGAGCATCAGGTGGCGGCGGAGGTGGCCGGCCCACAGCATGGTGGCCAGGGCCTCGACGGCGAAGTAGGCGATGAAGACGCCGAGGGCGCGGCTGACGGCGTCGAGGGTGCCCTTGCGCTTGGGCGACGTCTTCCAGAGGACGAGGAGGGGGAGGGCGGCGGCGGCGACGATCTGCCCGGCGAAGGTGTTGAGGGCGACGACGACGGGCGACCAGGGGTAGCGCACGGTGAAGAGGGGGATGAAGGCGGCGTCCCACTGGATGGTGCTGAGGACGGCCTGGTGGCCTGTCTTGAAGAAGTGGAAGGTGCCGAGGGCGGCGAGGACGACGGGGCCGATGGGGGAGGCGGTGAGGGCGAGGAGGTCGAGGAGCTCGACGAGGGAGAGGATCTGCCAGAGGCAGAGGGCGAGGGCGGCGCCGCCCATGGGCTTGGAGAGGAGGAAGCACGCGCTGAAGAGGTTGAGGGGAAGGAAGAGGTAGCGCGCGCCGTGGGCGTTGCCGTAGCCGATGATGGCGACCTGGGCACGGCCGGGGAGCGTCTTGGAGGCCGTCGTGACGACCGACACGTTGGGCGGTGCCCAGACGAACGCGGTGGTGCCGGCGATGAGGGACAGGCCGAGGATCATCTGGGCTGCATAGACGCTGACGTTCTTGAGGAAGGTCTCGGGGAGGGACGGGATCCAGCCGTTGCTGTCGGCGGCGTCGAGAACCCAGTAGGCGGCCGAGAAGAAGAGGCCGGCGCGGAAGACGTAGCCGATCCAGACGGGGGCGATGCCTTCGTAGGACCGGCTGGGCACGAGGTAGCCCTTGACGATGGTCGGGAGAACGAGGAAGACGAGGAAGGGGAGGATGAGCTGCCAGGTGGCCGATGTCGAGCTCGTCGCGGAGGCGTAGTACGTAGAGGTGCAGTATGGCATTTGCTCCTCGCGGCAGAGCTTCGAGAAAGACGCCATACGTCCGAGAAGCACAAAGAGGATGGAGTGGTAGATGCCGAGGGCGCGGTCGCCGAGGGAGGGTAGCTTGAGGGAGGAGAGAGCTGTGGCAAATCCAAAGGTGGTGAGGAAAAACAAGAGGATCGAGTCCTCCCAGATTGTGTACGAGTTGGACGCGAAGCCGATGGACTGGCTCAGGGTGAAGACGACAGCCATCCAGCTCCAGACGGTTCGCGGGACGAGCTTCAGGAGAGTCTCGCTGCTATCCCACAGCGTGACCAAGACCATAGCAGTGCTTGCCAGGGCCGCGGAACTAGCTCCGCGATACCAGTCGCCAGCCCCCGAGACATACGACTGCACGAAGCCGGCGCCAAACAGAACCAGGGCTCCGAACAAGGCTCTTGAGACAAGCTTCTTCTCAAGGTGAGTCGCGTCATCGTCGGACGACATGATACCATGCATCTGTAGTCTCTTCTCGGCCAGATCCAGTTCCGGGTCGTCAATAGCATTAGCGTCTTCGTCATCCGCTTTTGTGATGTATACAAGCAGCGCAAGGACGCCGGCGGCCATGATGGCGATCCCTTGCCCCATCATCTTAAGATCAAATCTCGCCCACAGGCCCTTGCAGCGCTTTAGGGATTCTTCTTGATACGCCGAAAAGGCAGAGAAAACTTCCGCCCAGTCGGGCTTCCTGGAAGCCGTGGCTTTGGCAAACAGCGACTCGGCTTCGCCCCAGAGTTCCTCTGGCGACCCGGGAGTGGCCGTGTGGTTGATTCCTCTGGCGGAGAAGTACGACTCCTGGTAGCGCTTAATCCCGGCCGCTGTGGTTCTTTCGGCAGCTGCAAGCTTGTTCCAGGCTTTGCCAGAGGAGCCAGCAAAAGCTTCCTCGATCGGCCGCCCAAGGTTGTTGAATGGGATGGGAATACCGAGCAAGAGAGCTAGAGTGGGAACTAGATCGATCTGGTTGACCGGACGGCTCTTTGCGGTAGCCGGCGGCGTGACGTATTCGGGGTTCGTCCGGCCAAAGATGGGCTTCGGGGAGTACATCCACAGCGCAGCCTCCACCTCATCGTCACTTTCGCCGCCGTGGTCGCCCTTCCCGTCCATCCCGTGGTCTCCCATGACAACCAGCAACGTCTTGTCGTCGATGGTCGCTGCCAAATCCCGCACGAATGCGTCCATCTGCCGCAGCTTCTTGGCCATTTCCGCATGGTCCGGCCCGTAGCGATGGCCAGCGTGGTCCACGCCCAGGCAATGGCCGATGAGTACATCCCACTCGGACGTCTTGCTCATCAGCGGAAAAAGATGCTCCGCCACACCGTCGTCCACGGTATGGAGGTCCCAGACGTTGAAGCTGTCGTACGCCCGGCTCAGGTTGCCCTCAAAGTACCCGGGGAAGAGCGACTCCCACGTGTCGTCGCCAAGGTGTACGATACGCCGCCCGGCATCCCGCAGCTGCATGAGCAGATTGTCTTCCTCAATGGCCGTGCCAGAAAAGCTGCTGCCCAGATCGACAAAGGTGGGGAGTGTGCCCGTCGTCAGGCCCTTGAGGCGCTGCAGCGTTGCGGTTGGCGGATCGGCAATAAAGGGGCGGAGGAAGGCGTTCGCAGGGGACTGGGCGGCCGTCTCGTACATGAAGGGGAAGGCGTCGTGGTAAGGGGCGCCATCGCCGACGGGCACGGTGAAGTCGTAGCGCAGCGCATCGATGACGACCACCACGGCGCGCTCAAACGTCCTCGGGTGCCAGCAGCCGCCGTTGGTGGTGCCCTTGCCCTCCCACGCGGGGAGAATGTCCTTGCCGCCGAGGCTGAGCGTCGGGGGCGAGTCGCAAGTCGATTTATCGTCGAGCACAAGACGCGTCAGGAGGAAGCCGCTGGTGAAGTAGGCGAGGCCGAGGACGTGGATGCACAGCATCCACGTCCAGAAGCCGACGGTCCACGCCCAGCGGTCCCCATAGCTCTTTTTGCGCGTGGCCTCTAGCGCAGCCCGTTGTCGCTCCTGTAGACTGACGCGCTCGCCGGCTTCTCGGATTTCCTTTTCTGGGTCGGTCTTGGGGCCATCTTTAGCTTCTTTTGCTCGTTTCGCGGCGGCGAATTGGGCGGCGATCGCCTTGTATTCGGTCGAGGGGGCGGTCGAGGGAGGAACCTTGCCCTTGTTGGGCTTGGGTGGTGGCATGGTCGAGGGGAATAGCTCGTGCAAAAGGAGAGTCGAAGGAGGGACAAGAAGAGAAGAAGGGGGGGGGGGCAAGGAAAAAGAGAAAAAAAGAACGGGGAAATTAAAATAATCGTGGACTCTGTTCAGAGCATAGCGACTTCCATTGGACTCAAGGGAAAATAAAAGAAGTCTGGGGATGGGAGCAATGCGCCATGCTGTGGTGACCAGGAAATGTTGGTCGTTGTCCCGATCGGTTCTGATTTTGACGGGACAATTGGCAGCGTGGAGGCGTGGAGGCGGCGCGGAGGAGCGCTCCACCCGGCAGGCATCACATTCGGAGCACTGGAAACCCTAACCCTATTGACTTCGTTCCTATTCCCAAAAGGCCTCTGAAATGGACACAATGAGGGATGGATATAAGACATGAGAACCTGAGGGGGATTCGTTGAATCTCGTCTGCAGGGTCCAGAGTCTGGAAACAAGGGCGGCGTGCAAAGTACCTCGGATGCTGCTCGGTCGAGCTGAGTCGTCGACCTTGTCTCGCAACACTAACAGATCTCCTCGAAGAATGGAAAGGATGTTGTCTTTCCAGCAGAAGGCCGGCCAGCTACATGGTTGGATTTTGGTGGTTGAGTGTTCTGTCGGAGCTCGACAACGATGCGTCGAGAAGCAATCGGGTGGCCGACTTCGCTCCCGGCTCAAAGCACCAACTTGTTCACCCAGAACCGGCTGTCTCGGAGATTTCTTCCGCTGTCAGTCTAACGCATGAATGATTCGCGCAACCGCCGAGAACCCCAGAACCAGGTAAGCCCCTTCATCCCAAGCCCAAGCACCTCACCTCCCCACCTGACGTCCCATCTCCAGCATATCCGGCAGCGTGTGGTTGAGGTGACCGACGAGCAGTCGTGAGAATAGTAATTATACAATACTAGAATATCTGACATACACCGCGCGGCTACGTATTGATACAGGTCCCTGCTGCTGCTGCGGATCATCCGCCCAACCATGTCCTTATCGCTGTTTTCATATACATGGAACAACCCCCCCCCAATACACATTGCGTCCTCGTCACGGGTCTGATGGGGTGTCAGGGCGTGATGCCGCCAGAAATATACAGTGCCGTCCAGTATCTGGTGTCTGGTCCATTGTTGTTGTGGGGAGCCTCAATGCGCCAGGCGTCGACGCTGTTTCCCCTTGTCGTCATGAACCGTCCTTAGTTGGTCCAACGCCACGCGGGCGCCGGCGTTGTGGCGTCCCCAAACCCATCCTTAGCGTCCTCCTATCCGCATTCCTCGACACGGCACCCCATCCAGAGAAAAAAGTCGCAAAGTCCCGAGCGCTCGACAAGGACGAAAAAAAGTGCGAGCGTCGTCACGGGCTGTCCATTGCCCTAATCCATTCCCTTTCGGAAATTTCGTCGGACTTAGCGGTACTCCTTCTCCTTGAGCCCGCCAATCTTGTCAATGTCGAGGGCGTAGAACTGCGACTTGCTCTCCTTCTCGTAGGCGGGGAGCTGCTCGTCGTGGATGGGCTCGAGGCCGACCGTCGTGTCGCCGACGCGTACGACAAAGGCACGTCCGCTCTGGGCGCGGCCCTGGTCGTCGTGCTCGTCGGGGAAGGTGATGTGGATCTGAGGCACGTTGGCGGGCGAGTGTGGCGGCTGCTGCGGGTTCGCCAGCATAGGCTGGCCGTCCTTGTTGAACACAATGGTGCTCGACCGCCCGTTGCCCGTCTGGATGGTTAGGCGCCGGTGGTTGACGCCGCGCTTGAGCTCGTCCGTGTACCTGGGCAGCGGCGACGTGCCCATCTTCTTGATGCGGTGTCTCCGGAGCAGGGCGAGCAGCGCAAAGGCCAGGAGGCTGAGGAAGACGAGCACGAAGAGGGCGATGAGGAGGTTGACGACAAAGGTGTTGTCCGGGGCCGTGGCCGGAACCGTCCGGGCGACGATGGTCCTGAGCGAGTCCATCGCGGCGGGTGTGATAACGAATGTGGTGAAATGTAGACTTCGGAAAAGGAGCGTATCTGCTGCCGGGCGTGCTGGACGCTCGATCTGAGTTTCGAATCGATGAAGCTGCCGACTGCAGAGACGGAAACGGCTCGGTGGGAAGAATGCCGGATCGGGAGGAGGTAAATATCGTCGTCAAAGTCGCCGAAAAGACCGGACTGCGTCACTCTGCAAAAATGATGGGACGGGATCGACTGAAAGAATGAAGCCGATACCAAGCACCTGTGGTCTCCGGGGAGAGGGAGAGCAGCAAAGCGCAGGAAGAGAGAGCGAAAGAATGACTGAACAGTTGGACGCCGGCGATGCCTGGGAGAGAGGATGAAGACACCAAGAAAAAGGCGGTTGGCGATGGGACCACCCGGGCCAAGCGCCTGGCTCAGGGGAACTCGCCGCTGGCTGCTGCTAGACACCCATCGTCGTGATGAACCGACCCCACCGCACTGGGGAGCTCATTGCCCTGCCACCAATCAGAGGCTCGAAATAGAGCCGTCCAATTTCTGCTGGCGCTTTTTCGCCCATGACCCCTGGCCTGTGGTTGTGGGGTTGCATCTGGGGGCTTGGACCTTTGCAGCTTGAAAACGGCTGCAGGTTGCACTCGTCGAAAAAAAGTCGACCAAAGCAGACTCGAGTCTCTCCTTTCTCCAAGCTGCAATCCCAGCGGCGGCGGCGGGCGCAACAACGGCGGCCCGGCCTCGTGATTTGATTGCCGCCGCCCCGAGATGTACGCAATTATTCTTTGTCTTTGCCGCCACGAGGGCGCCTGCTGCATGTGGTCCCATCCTCTCGAGTTTCGACAGCTGCTGCGAGCACCACCCTCTTTTGGGGGTTCTCACTCTTTTCTCACCTTTTCTCACCCTTCCAACCACTGCGCCCGCATGCTCCCGCCGTATGCAGTTCTGCTTTTGGCATCTGCTTACGGATGGTGGATGGACCCCTCGCCTCAACGTCGTATTCGATGCGCGTTGTATTTTGGGGGTCGGAGGAGGTCGAGGGGGTCGTCTCCTGCATCCGAGCCCAATCGCGATTGCACCCCAACTGCATCCGAGTCTCGACCAACGTCGGCGGCCCCCTCTAGCTTAGGCACGCCCAAGGAGCCGCTTGGACAACCCCAGCATGGCGAGATACTACCCCTGAACGCACCTGTCATCGAACAGCTCACCCGCCTGACTCACTTCATAGACTGGAAGAACCCATTTTCTTTCTTGAGCCCTGGGGCCTGGTGGGACAAGTGCCCCTCTAGAGTCGTCAGTGTCGACGAATGGTGAGACTGCAGCACTTGGTCCACTTGGGTCAGATGGGATGGTGATGCCGATTCAGCAACCAAGGGAGGGCTTGAGTGCTCGATGGCGCCGGACCGGATGCCGTTGCGCACCGGGCCCCAAGCTTCGTCGTCAGTCATGAGGCGAAGGGCCTTGATAGGACACTCCGGAGTTGCTCTGAGTCGCCGTTCCGTCGACGTCACCAGTTTGGCGGTGCTGGTGGTTCTTCGCCCTTTGTTTCGCATGTTTGGATTCGTCTTGTTTTCAACTGTTGTCGATCACTCGAGCGAAGCCAATCGGCACCCTACACGATCTCAGGGTCTCACCACAGCTGGGCATGTCCGTTCGGGTTCAAGTATGCGGGTAGCCGAGGCAAAGCTCTGTTTCGTTTCTGTACCGGTTGCCTCGGCGGCGAGAGGTCGAGGGACTGTGCAGGGAACACGATGCTGTTGTGGACGGGACCCCCATCGAACTGAGCTCCGGGTCGACCATCCCAAACTATGGCAGCAATCCAATTTGAGAACGAGGGAACCAAATCACTACCATCTATTCGACCATCCCCATCTTCCACGCTTCGGCACCACCTGCCAGGCGTCAAGTCGACAGTCTTCGTTGCGTGGCACCATGGTGGGCGACGATCCCAGGCAGCTCCAACATATCAGCTTGAAACTGGCTGAAGGTTGGCAGAAACGCCATACAACTACTCCTTCTGTGGCCAGAGGACACAGCGGTCAAATGCCAAAGTGTAGAAGCTCTGGCGATGCCGTTTCCAAAACTGGCGGCAACTTCAGTGTCTAGGTCACGGAAGTCCTGGAGTTCCCGCTAGTGGGATTCTAGACACCGGCTCAGTTGACGGCTTCTAGAAACAGGCGGGTTCGAGGGCAGAGCTACAGACGACGGGGGCGAAACCACTTCAATCCTCACCTCAGTCACCTCGCACCAGGCAGGCAGTATGAACATACAGTCCAAGACTCCCTCCTTCCACACCGAGCACGCCTGGGCTTGTTGCACAGACTAGCTGGGGGATACATTGCCGTGGGGGACTCATGGAGGGTTCCCCAGATTCGCAGTCACGCCATCCCTTGCCTCGAGCCACCCCTTTGCAAATAAGCCTGTGGCAGGGACAAGTTCCACCGGGAGGCTTGGATTCGCCGGGCTCGACATTTGGACATCGAGATGCCGCATGTCGCGGCAGCGAGAGGGGAGGGTGCATCCGTTGGGCAGCTTTCCCGAGTCGAATGGCGTCAACGTCAGATTCTGCCCGATCCCTGAAGCCTTTCTCATCGGCTGCATGAAATATCATGACGGGCGGGATGGCTTCCCTGCCATTTCTAACGTCTCTACAAAGTGCTCTTTGCTCTGCTCGAAGCTCAACATCAACTGCCCCATGCGAGGCTCACCAATTCGGGCCTCCTCGTTTGCGCACTGCATCCCCCCTGGAAGCCCGTCCCGATTTGTACTTTGCTGTCAGACGATATGACACCAATACATCGGGTCGCACTTGACAGGCAGCTCCCTACGCCCGGGTCCCTGGATGGATCTCGCGCCTGTTCTGGCCAGGAAGTGTAGATTTAGGGATAATCAGGAGCAGACAACAACTTCGTCCTGAGCACAGACTCAAGAAAACGTTGAAAGAGGACGCTAAAACAAACCAGGGCGGCGGGCCCACGGCGGGCCAGGCGCAAGCAAGGGAGTCGGAATCGGCGCTGCACCAATGGAAACGGGCTCCTGGCTTTCGGCCGCAAGAGGTCCAAGTTTGACATCAAACGCCCACCACGGGGGCTAGCACCAACGCAACCACGCTCCCGCCCTCACTCGGCACGGGAGCAACAGCCTGCCAGGTGGACCACTAGGCATGCCGGGCAAGCTGGTCCAGTCCCCGGGATACACAGGGCGCCGCCGTGGGAGCAGGAGGCAACGAACCCCAAGGTTGAGGTTGCACAGAACACACTGGTGGCTGCATTTCCCGCTTCCTGCCTCGCTGCTCCTGTCCCGTAATGGCGCATCGCCGGGGGGGATGCAGAGGCCGGCCAGTCGGGGATTTTGGTGGGGAAACAGGCAAACGACCAACGTCGCCGACGCGCGTACCCATGGAGGAGAGCTTCATCTGGTGTTGGGGTTCATGCTCGAGCATGCGAAGAGTCGTAGACACTGGACACTGGACCCAACTTAGCGCGACAGCTGCCGAGACCCCACCAGACGGGACAGACAGGCGACATTGAAAGAGGCTTCAGATCCGAAGGTTGGCTTGCCACCAAAGAAGCCCGAAACTGTGCTTCTGAACTTTCCAAAGTGTCGCCGCGGGTCATCGCCGTCCAGCACAAAAGGACCGCCGCCTTGGGCGTACAGTTTGACGTCGCGAGAGTACCGGGGTGATGTGGCCCCCGACGATATGTCGTTGAACTGGCCGCCTAGGATCAAGAGGCAAACCATGGTATGCCATGGACCCATGCGCACCGAACCGAGCGCCCAGGCGGCTTGGCCCCCCCAAACGCCCGCCATCGATGGGGGGGCTCGAGGGGGCTTCCGAGGTAGGTGGTGAGGGTGACATGCTGACGAGCAGACAGAACACACTGGATGGCTCCGAGGGGTAGAGCAAAAAAGGCAAAAAAAAAAGCATGTAGCTGGGGTTCACTCCCTCTAAATAGTACATGTCGATGGGAGAGCCCACGGGCTTTTTAGATAGCATTTTCATCCCGCATGGCATGGCATCGCATCGGCCAGGATCGCATTGCGCCCCACCCCGGTCCTTGATCTGAACGGATCCCCTTGGTCAGTTCGGGGCCAGTTCTAGGCTCTACACCACTTCACCACCACCAAGTGTACTAAATTGCCGACCGGTACTCCGTAGCCCTCTTCCTCCCAGTCCCGGCACTCCAACCTCGACCCTCCATGCGCACTTGCTCTTTTCCATCCTCTTGGGGCAGACCAATCCGATGCCGTCGCGAACTCCATCGCGCCCCAGCATTCATCCTCCATCCGTCCCAGAAAAGCAAACCCCCTTCCGTCCCTTCGAGGCACGACCAAGACAGTCATCCCTGAGCCTCGCAGTCCCGAGCCCCGGGTCTCCCTTATTGGACATAGGATTAAACGTCGACATTCCTGTCACCAGCGTGATCCCCTCCGCTTCATTCTTCCCACCATTTTCTCAGCCGTGATCCCGTTCGCTCATCGCGCCGCAGGACGTTGTTGGTGCCGTTGTGCTGCTTCTTTTCTCCGCCACGTCTTCCCCCCTCTCCCCTCTCCCCTCGAGTCTCGACCGACCTCCCACCTCGCCCAAGTCCTTCTCTCCCCTTCATCTTCTTCCGGCCTCTTCTCCCCGCTTGTCAAGGCAAGGTCCCAGGACGACAGACGCCGCATTGACTGGACTGCGGTTGGCCATCGCATAATCGATCGCCACGCTCCGCGCATCCCAGAGAGAGACAGGAGCCCCCTTTTGTCTGGTGCCGAGAGGAAAATCCAATCAATTCCTCGGTCCAGCCGTGGTAAGTGGTTGCAAACCACCCTCTCCGTCCCCCCTTTTCCCTTTTCCCTTTTTTGTGCTCGGCCTCTCGCTAGAGACACCAGCAAGAGACAAGCACACGGTCCAACAGAGTCAGCTCCGCACCAGCAAATCTTCGTTGTGTGTTGGCGGAGATCGGGTGCCCCATCTCGAGACTCGCGTGTGCAGCGTGCTGCCTCTTGAATGGTTGGGGCGGGTGGCCATCATCAGCCTTACCAACTTTATTACCCCCCCCCCCCCCCCCGCAAAGCTCCCTCCCCTCCGCCTCCCCGTGATGATGCGAGCTGACAGTTGGAGAGTTTGCGCTTCCTCCTCCTAGACCTTATTTCTTCGCTGCATATCTTGCCATCTGTGCAAACCCCCCTTCCAAGCCCCAGGGCAGGTCGACCTATATATCCAAGCAGCGCCCCTGAAACCTCGACGGGAGCCCAACATATATTTTTCAGCTGCCTCCAGCAACCTAGGCCCGACTTCATCTACGACCGCGATAGTAACCAGTGCACCAACTGCGACGAGACCCAGCATCATGCCTCCTGTGGGTATTTTTTCTTTTCTCTGACAGTTTTTTGTTTTTTTCCATGGCCGTCCTTGGCCACCCCGCTCCCCGCCGTCCTCCACTGCTGCCCTGCCCTGTGGATGGATGCTGGATGCCGGGGCCGGGCTGTTCGTCGATGGCGGGCGCTTTGGTCGCGTGTGTCTCATGGTCGCCTAGCGCATGCGGGTGCCGGGCAGTGGAGGCACTGGAGGGCCCCCCCAGGACCCCTGTCCGGTTCATCCCAACCAAGACGTCTTCTGTTCTCTCCCCACGGCCCTCATCCCAACTTTTTGATCGTCTTGCGAGCCTTCATCGACATCTGCTAACCCTTCCGCCCCGCAAAGATTCGAGGCCAGCTCCTCACAGCCCATTACGCCATGGGGACCGGAGCCGACAAACCCTCGCACCCCCTCGAGAGGTTCGTTCAACCCACCGCATCGTCGACATGGCACACACCTGGTGCCAAAGGGATCTGGGGCAACGGTATCGGGAGCCTCAGCAAACCTAGGGAGTCGGTGGGGTCCAGAGGTGAGCGCGGACACACACCCCGCTCCGATTGATTGCGCGACGGGAGCTGACATCTCTGTCGCCTCCAGATTCCAACGACGCCTTCTCCAAGATGCCGACGGGCTCGAGTGCTCTGGCCGCCACGTCCGAGGCCGAGCCGAATTGGAGCCCATGGAACAACAGCGCAGACGCAAACCAGGGCCGCAGCGCCTCGGGCAACACCTCGCCGAACCGGCCCCGTATCGAGCCACCCAGTCACGAAATGAACGGAAGCGGCGCCTTTTACTCGAACCCAGCCCACCAAATACAGCCCGCCATCGGTCAGCGAAGCCTAGCGAGGCCCCAAGCCGGCCCAGTCCAGGGTTCCAACACCGCTGGTGTCTTCAGCATGGCCCAGTTTGCGTCGTACATGGACGAAAAGGACGATGCCGGAGGTTACGGGGAGCCACAGTTTAGCTCCAAGCAGAGGTCCTCGCAGGATGGGCAATACGCTCTGGCCGGAGCCCTCGCACGCGATCCAGCGATCCCCACGACGAGCCACTCGGAATCCGACCTCCATTCGGCAAACACATTTGCCGAGTCGGGATACGGGAATCACACGCACAACGGCGGCCCCAGTCATTCGCAGCACGCATCCGTATCCCACTCGCAACCCGGGCTGCCCTTTTCGCTCGTCTCGGGGCAACAGCTCGATCATGGCGAAATGCTGGACAAGTTCAACGACCTGAGCATGATGGACGGGGTCCCAACAAACCCCATGGCCGCCAACCTCCAGTCTTTTAGCAACGGGCAGGGCTCGACCCAGTTCAACCCCACGACCCTCCCCTGGGGACCAGCCAGCCAAGGGGTCGCCCCTGAATTCTCCAAAGACATGTACTACGGCTCTCCCGGCGTCGAGCGGCATGCCTATCCCGTGGATCGAGGGTCTCCCGCAGGAAGTGCGTACCGGGCAAGTTTGAACAGCTCCAAGAGCTACCACGGCACGCCACAACAGGCCTCAGACCCGTGGGCTCGACCGACCTCCCGAGACCCGCGGAACGGTCAGGATGCTCTTCGTCGTGCCCAAGGACACAGCTCGCAGTTTTATTCAGTACCCTACCCCCAACAAGTCTACCCCACTGGTCCGTTCGACCCGTACGCAGGTGGGTATAGAGTACCGATGCAGCAGATGCACATGGGTGCGAACTTCGCAATGGTTCCCTCGTATCTCGCAGGTCCTACCGGACCATCACATCCCGGTAGGGCTGGAAGAGACAATGACCCCTCTAGAGAGATGAGAAGCAAGCTTCTCAACGAATTCCGACAGACGGCCAAGTCGAACAAGCGCTTCGAGCTCCCCCAGATTTACGGCCACATTGTCGAGTTCAGCGGCGACCAGCACGGCTCGCGCTTTATCCAGGAGAAGCTGGAGACCGCGAACAGCGACGAGAAGGACCAGGTGTTTCAAGAGCTGCAAATGAACGCCGTTCAGCTTATGAAGGACGTGTTTGGCAACTATGTCATCCAAAAGTTTTTCGAGCATGGAAACCAGGTCCAGAAGAAGGTCCTGGCAGGCGCCATGAAGGGGAAAGTTGTCGATCTGTCGATGCAAATGTACGCATGCCGCGTCGTGCAAAAGGTTTGTATCATCATGAGCCATGTTTCCTAGCCACACAGCTAACATGTCTAGGCACTCGAGCACGTTCTCGTCGAGCAACAGGCCGAGCTGGTGAAGGAGCTGGAACCCGAAATTCTCAAGGTTGTCAAGGATCAAAACGGCAACCACGTCATCCAGAAGATCATTGAGCTCGTTCCTCGCCAACACATCGACTTCATCATGAACTGCTTCAAGAACCGCGTTTGTGAACTGTCGACCCACGGGTATGGCTGCAGGGTCATCCAGAGGGTTCTCGAGCACGGTGCCGAGGCCGACAAGGTCGTCATCATGGCGGAGCTGCATCAACATGCCCAGCAGTTGATCCCAGACAATTACGGAAACTACGTCGCCCAGCACGTTATCAGAAAGGGGTCGCCAGAGGACGCCTCCAAGATGATTGCCACTGTCACCAAGGACTTGATCCACTACTCGAAGCACAAGTTCGCCTCCAACGTGGTGGAAAAGTGCATCGAGAAGGCCAGCATCGAGGAGCTGCGCCGGATCAGGGAAGCGGCGTCGGTAACCGGCCCGAACCCCGAGGATCTCAACAGCCCGCTGGCTCTGCTCATCAAGGACCAATTCGGAAACTATGTGATTCGTGAGTTGCCCAGCCCCCTTTCTCCAGTGCGAATTCTAATGCCGTCCCCAGAAAAACTTTTGAATCAACTCAAGGGCAAAGAGCGCCAGTCCCTAGTCGATGCCATCAAGCCAATTGTATATCCCCTCAAAAGCGTCATCAGCAAACAGCCAGCCTCAGCTATTGACCGCCTGATCAACCTCATTTCGACGCCCGCACCCGTCGACAACGAGGCGCCCGCGTCCACAGCCCCGACATCTCCCACGGTGCAATCTGATGACGCTTCCATCCCAACGCCTCCGGTTCTCACGACGGGGCCAAACAGCCCGTCTAGCAGCCCGCCAAGCACGAACGACGGCCTTGCCGAGGACACCTCCGGTCGCACCATCGCTGATGCGAGCGTCAAGCTGTCCAGCTCCGAGACGGTCACCGATACCAGCCTCCGCACTGCCCTGTAGGCAGCATCAGCGAGGAGACCATGGTACCCGCCATGGCTTTTGGGGCCTTACGCTTCGCCAAACTCATCATGCTCTACGGAACCCTCGGTGGTTGAGCGCCCGGGCATTCCTGCGGGGTGGGCCCCCGGAGGTGTGAACATTGATTCTCTATTCTTCCCACGACGCCAAACGCCACTTTACTTCCTATTACCGGGGATGGATTCTCTTGATCTGCAACATTTCCATGGGATGGAAAAGCGGGCCTACGAGACGTACACAGCAACAGGACACATGCATACACAACACAAATGAGCTTTGAACAGGCCACACCACCACACAGAGAGAGAGATGTTGGACCTGCTCTTCTTCCCTTCTCCTTCCGGGCAGATGATACTCCCCGGCCCATTGCTTGGACATTAGCGGGCAGTCAGCGTTGTTCACCAGGTCTGCTTGAATCATCTCTTCTTAGCATCCGAGTTTTGTCGAATGCTGGAAAAACTACCGGGTTATCAGACCGCTTGCGAATTTTTCGGCACACGTTTACTTGGATGCCCCGTGTTTTTATTTTGGGGGCTCTCCGGTTGTTCTTAATATGGTCTTTTTTTCTTTCCTATTCGGTCATGGGTTATTATGAAGATACCTATCTCTCTCTGTCGGGCGCAATTATGTGACGGACGGGCTAGTACAGAAAGACGGGCGAGGAGCGAAGCGGAAATAGCGGACTCAGGGAAGGGTTGGTTCTTGTTGGGTTCTTGTGGTTTTAACGACACCATTTTTCTTGTGGCATAAACAGCGGACACACACACACACAGCCATTCCACGACACATTTTTCTCTTTTCGTTGTCTTGTTGCTTTTGAATGGGGACTTTTCTCTCTTCCTGGCTGGAGATTCGGGTGGACAAGGAAGGGAATCGGACTTGGTACTACTACTACTACTACTTCTGCTACATACTACAGCAACGACGGCAGCAGGTAAAATGACAGCGACGGTGGATGGGATTGTTTGGGATCGTGTGTGTAGTCGGTTTCCCGGTTTCACTTGGATGGGAGGGAGGGAGGGAAGGGGAAAGGGGCATATGTACTTTTATACAAAAATGGATATGGGCTTACTGTTGCTACCACCTGTGTCCGGGATTCTTCCCGGTTGTGATCAAACCGAGGGACACACGGAGCGGGGAGGGGTGGTGAGGGCATCTCGGGTTTTGCCCCCTCCCGACTCGACACGCCCACAACTCCAAAACAAAGTGTCGTTGGAATAGAATTTGCCAAGAAGATGTTGACAACTTGACAGGTCAATGCCCAGAACTTGACAGGCTTACATAACCCGCACCCTTTCCCGCACCGCTTCTCTCATGAGTCAAGACCTCGACCTCGACCTCGACCTTGGCCCACGAAACGCTCAGAAGTTCCAGGGGAGACTTACCCATAGGCCGGGTGGGTTCTCGTTATTGGGCACGGCTTGCTCGAACATTGGAACCTGGATATATTGATCATACAGAATACGACACAACCCGCGACGAAACACCAGGCGAACACCAGGAAAACCAGGGCAGGTAGGTGCGGATATCATTGAGAAGAAACACAACCTTCAGGCGAAGAAAAGAGAGGGAGAGAAAAAACCACGCCCCTTGCCGCTCAAGCCGGCACCGACGCCGTCGTCGTCGACCCCGAGTGCGACCCCAGATGCAGCTTATTCTTAATCTTTGTCTTCAAGCTCACCTTTTTCTTCTCCTTCTCCTCTCCCGCACCGGCGGCCATGTCGCTCGCACTCGACCGATCGACGTCCTCCTCACTATCCGCCGCCCCCTCTTTGTTGGCCACGAGACCCCCATGGGCCGCGGGATCGCGGTGCACGCCCTTTTGCTCGAGGAGACCTAGCCTCCTGTTAGCCCCCACTGCAAGTGGTGAAACAAGAAGAAGAAGAAGAAAAAAACTCACGATCCGCCTCCCTCCCCGCCCCGGGCTTCGCCGCGTCAAAATCCCCCCCGTCCGCCACCAGTCCGCTCGACTTAACGTACTTGAGGCCCCTGCCGCCCTTGCCGTCGTCGCTGCTGTGTCCCGAGTCGTGGCGCTCGAGGGGGGCGCCTCCGCCGCCGACTTCCTGCTTGGGAGCAGGAGGAGGAGAGACGCCGGCGTCGCCGCCGTGCTCCTTGGCGACCACCTCGAGCGGGCGCGGCCCGGGGCCCGAGAGAAGCTTGTCCGGGCTGTCGCCGACGTCGAGGCCGCCCGTCGTGTCGTCGACGTCTTGCTTGGGGGCCGAGGCGTGGTGGTCGGCGGCGGGGTCCGAGGGGTGGCGCGTGTCGGATTGCGAGGTGGTGTGGTCGCCGGGGCCGGTGGAGGAGGGGTTGGTCTTTTGCGGGGCGGGGTGCGTGTCTGGGGTGTCGGAGGACGGGACGGGAAGGTCCTTGGAGGAAGAGATGTCGGGTTTGGAGTTGAAGTCGAGTTCGGTGGTTGTTGGGAGGGGCGTCTGGGCGAGGGATTGTTCGTTGGGCTCTGAAGGGTGGTGAGTGGATGGTTCGGGGGGTGGTGTGGTTACGAGATGCTTACCCAAGTTGCCAGCGTCGTACGGCTGCCCCTTGGAGACGTCGCCCGTCTTGCCCGAGATGGGCTCTTGGGTGGTGGACTCGTCGGTACCCCAGATGGCCTTGGTGACGGCGCTGCTAATGTTGTTTAGGGACTCCATGGTGGCGGTCTGTCGTTACGGTAGGCTGGGTAAAGTCAATGCAGGTTGCCCAGGCAGGTCGTGAGATGGTTAGGGTATCAGAGGCTTTTGTATAATCGTTTCCAGAACTCCGGGATAGTTGGGTTTTCCAGAACAATAAAGAAAGGACGGGGGGGATGGCACCTACTAATATTGATCCAGCAACTAACTACTGTATGCCCACCACCACTACCACCTTCCCCAAGTCCTAGCCATCTCGGGGTCTGACGTAGGGTGACGAGGCGTGTGTGGGTGGTGTGGTGGTGCAGGAACCACCACTTACACAATGGCAACCTGCCACCAAGCACCCAAATCCTTTACGATTGCCTATGGGCTAGACTAGTGGTCCCAATTACCTGCCTAGGCCCGCGAGACGACCTGCGAGGCATCGATCGACCGGGTACCAAGTCAAGGAAGCTGGCGACACCTGTTGAAGGTGTTCCGTCATCGTGCCGCGCGCCGGAGTGTCATCCCGCGATGGGCAATGGGCGATAGGGGAGGGGGAGAACAAGCTTTCGGCAGGTTTATATCCGCCCCGTGGTCCTGGTGAAAAGACCCCTATTCCGATCCTGTTCCTTTCGACTCACAATTATCTCGCCCCTCTCCGCGCCCTCTAGCTAAAGCGATACGAGCATCATTGGTCGCGTGGGGGGTTTGTGGGAGGAGGTGTCGAGGGGTCGTTGCTATGACGTTGCTGGGCAATCTTCGTCGGGGTCCCTCATTACGTCACTGCCGATCCCCGGTCCGATCCCGTCTTCTTGGGAATCACGGAATCTTGTCCATCCCGCAACCCCGCCGTAAATAGGGTCTTGGTTTTCCTTTAAAGAGTAGCTTCGGCTGAGAAAGATATTGATCGGGAGAAGAAGCCGGCTCGTTCATGAAGAATCCTGAGAGAAGTCTTGGGATCTGGACTTTTGGAGATGACGACCCTTTTGCGCAGCGGTGCTATGACTTCACCCGATCCACCTTGAACCCTCAACCCCACTCCCAATCCACCAGTTCGAGAGAAGAGGGACAGCCCTGGCCAAAACCCTTCAAAACCCTCTCCCTAAACCATGCTCTATATCAATCACAGAAATCGGGTATGGTGTAGCGGTAACATCGGTGACTCTCACTCACCAGCCCGGGGTTCGACTCCCCGTATCCGAGTTTCAGGCCTCTCTTCTCTCCGTCCCAAACAGCTACGGTGAATGGAAAACATTCACACGATATCTTATCTTCCGTAGTATAGTGGTCAGTATGTGAGCTTGTCATTCTTCAATCAAGAATTACTCGCTCGAGACCCGGGTTCAATTCCCGGCGGGAGAGACTCGTATGGGGAGGGAAGAAAAGAGGTTCTGTCTTTGTTGGCATTTCTTTCCTTTTTGTTCTCTAACATTAAAGTCCGTGCACCCACCAACCGATCAGGCCACCAACCGATCAATTTTCTACCTCCTTTCAGCTATCTACAACAGGGTCGAAAATCAACCACTCCAAGCACATCTCCTCAAATACGTAACCATCTACTATATCTGTAGACTCCAACTGCTTTCCAAGCTCCTCTTTGGCCTGTGTAATGTGTTCAATTCCAGCAAATCGCTCATTGGGATCCAACCTGACCTTCTTTTTCTTCCTCGGCCGAAGTCTATCTACTTCAGCCTCCAAGGCACGAATCTTCTGCTCTTGGCCAGCCAGCTTGACTATCTGGTGGTCTAGACTCTTGCCTACCTTCTGGAAAAGAAGTCTGGCTATAGGGTCTGTTGTTGTAAGCCCTCGGATGGCTTTGTTGGAAGCCACCAAGCTGTAGATCTCTTGGCTCCGGCTAGGAGTTGTGACCTTCTTGATTGCTTGTCGGAAGGCTTGTCGGTTGGCTCGTTGGCTGGCTGGCTGACTGGCTGGTTGACTGGCTGGCTGGCTCCTTCCAGGAGTAGAGGACTCATTATAGGCTTGCTTAGATTGACTGGCCATAGCCCTGATGCCCTCCAACCACTGCGGATATTCCTTTCCGTAAGACCTTCTTTTCTGGCTACTACATAAGATGCCAGAAAGAGCTTCTTGCCAATAGGTGCGCAGTCAGTCATCACAGCCAAGTTAGCGATCTGGCGGCGATACGCAGCCTTCAGGGGTGAAAAGTGCCACATCCAAAGGCTGTAAGACATGGGATGCGTGTGCTGGCAAGAAAAGGAGGTGAATATTGTTGATATAACAGTGCCACATGAAGTCGTCGGTCTCGTGGCTACCGTGGCCGTCGACGACGAGGAGTCTGGTAGTTGTGGTCGTAGTAGATGGAATAAAGATCTTCGTCAACCACTCCAAAGCAATGGCGTTGCTAGTCCACCCATTCTCGCTGGTTGTAAATCGCCACGTACGTAGGGAATCGAGGGCGTCGTCGTCGTCAGGGAACCACTGTTGTTGTACATCTTTGCCTTTAAAGATAACTAATGGTGGAAGACTGGCTCCTGAAGCAGAGATACACTCTACGATGGTGGTCCAAACACGTGATTCCGGGTGCTTTGCCAACGCCACCTTCGTAGCTGATGAACCAACACACAAGCCGTTGATTCCAAGACCCTCCATAAGGCCGGTTTCGTCCATATTCCACCTATGTTGCGGTTGGATCTCTTTGATCGCTGGTATATCGAGAAGGTGAAACCATTCCTTAAGAACGTCAACACTCGTTCCCTCTAGACGCTTGATATCCATACGCTTCTTCTTCTTGGTCTTCAGGACTGGATACCTGCGAATCAACTTCTGCATCCAGTGCTTGCCAACGGTATACTGAGAGCCGGAGGCGTGGAGTATTCGGTTGGCAAAGGTTTGGATTTGAGCGTGGTTGACTGGAAGCCCTAGAGCTTCTTGCGTGAGGACCCAGTTGACCAGATGACTCTCTTGATGCGGACTGAGCTTCTGCATCACTTTGGCTTCGTATTGGCCCTTTGGTTGGCTGTGGGCCTTGATTCTACCCCATAGAGTAGCATAGGGAACGCCCCATTCCTCGCTGGCCTTGCGGAGAGATTGGCCGTTATTGACGGCTGTGATAGCGCCTTGGATAACATCTTCCTTGGCCATGTTGATAGGTGGGAAAAAAAGGATTCTAATGATAGTAAAGTAGTTGAATTTGGCCTTGAATTGACTGTACTGTATGTGGTGGGCTGATTGTGATGATGGTGTTGAGGAGGGGAAATTTTTGATCGGTAGGTGGCCTGATCGGTTGGTGGGTGCACGGACTTAAACCTCCTCTGCTTTGGGTCATCCCAAGCCATCTCCCGAGGGCTTCGTCATTGCAACACCACCACCAGGAAGCCCCCCACCAGCATCACCGTCCCCAGCACCACCCTCGACACCATCGACCTTGCCAGCAGCGACACTGCTACCACTGCAACCCAGCGCATGCCCTGCACCACCGGCGCAACTCTCGGCGCCGCCTCTTCCCCACCCTCGGCCGTCCGCTCCATCAGATCCTCCAGCCTCTGCTGCAGCACCTCCGCCCTCGTCGCCGCGACCAGCGCCGATGACACCCGTCTTGTCGTCCACGGAAGCACAAGCTGCCTCCCCCTCTTCCGGCCCCCCCGTACGCAGTTATGTAGGGCGTCTCGTGGATGACGAGAGAAGCCGTCCTGATGGCGGTTATCAGCAACTTTGTCACTGGTACTGGATTTTGGACGGCAAGGCCCCTCTCGACATGTGTTGACGCAAGAATCTGAACAACCAACGACGACCCGGCTGGTTACCTCACTTGGGGAACCATGATGGAACATGTTGATGTTGACGGACGGGCCAAGATGTCGATGCCCAACCCACGGTGTCTTGGGTCGTCCTCCTGCTATTGCTGGCTTTGAAAGACGGCGGGGTAAGTGCTGGTAGCGAGGCGGGATGGGGTCGGTGTGGTACTCGGACTGGTAAGGTTTTGGAGGATTGAAGAGGGATATTGGTTCGAGTGGACGGTGTTGAGCAACGTCTGTGGGATGTTTTCGAAAACGTCGCCTTGTCGAAAACTGCTGTTAGGTGAGTTTCCCAAGTGCTGCGGTGCGAACTCTCTCTGCCGGGAGTTGAACCTATTTCGCGAGCTGGACAAGGAGCAAAGCATTCAAAGAGCCTGGGTTTCTCGGGTAACAAGATGTAGAGCCATGCTATTGATGCTCCTGGAAGAAAAGGGGGTATCGATCCGACGTCGACATGGAGAGAAAAGATGCCGTCGAGGCATGTTTTCATGTTATACCCATACCACGCCCCGGTAAAGTCAATATTCGCCAGGAGCTGCAAGAGAAGAACAGCTGCCGGGCAGTCATGTGGTTTAAGGGAGAACGACGGTTAAGAGAGATGTGAGGGTGTTGAGAGCCCGGGCGAGTCAACAGTCTGGACTGCTGACCACTCATCAATAAAATACAGGTGCTGCATGCAATCGCTGTGGGTGTGGTGGGCATGTATGTATCGAGCGAGTTGAAAAGGAGGGTGTGCTCGAGCGGGCACATGTGGTTCTGCTTCGACACATGCAACGTCGGGAAGGTCAAGACCAGACGAGGGGGGATGATCACCAGTACTTTGTCCCCTCAGCTGCTTCCTCCAAATGTCCCCCTCCCCCCTCTTCGAACTCCCCTCCCCCTCTTCCTCCCCCATTCCCCGCATCGCATCCTGCCGACCCATCATCTCGATGATCCGCCCGTCTCCAACTCACCAACGCCTCAATACATGCAACGTCTTTTCGGCCCGCAAGTGCCACACTTTGCTTTGGCTTTGGCCACCCGCCTCTCCTCGGTAAACTGTCCGCATAGGAGGCGGCTGATGTTCAAGCCAAAGCCAGACTACCGGCATCTCTCCCAGCCGAACGGTCCGAAGCAGCGGGTAGCAGGCGGTTGAAACCAAGTACGATCAAAAGGCGACCAATTCCAGTGGGAGAGACGAGGACAATGGACAAACGATGCTTGATGTTTTGTTGTGCTGCCTTTACCCCTGACTCGCCGAACACACGACCGAATCTCACCGAGAACAACACCACCAGTCAAGACGACAAGCGCTACTTTACATATGCTCTGGAAGGACCTCGGGAACACTGCTCCTGCATGCAATAACACAACACGGGAATCATGAGAAGCGGCTCTTCCGGATAAACCTGCATGTGCCTCCATCACATCAACCGGGGGGGGGGCACGACGGAATCATGCATCGCCGTCTGACCCGCCGTCGACGGCTGTCATCCAACTTCTTCCGCAATACCCATCATCCTTGTTGACTTCCTACCCGGAATCTAGTTCTAATGTCGCCAAAAACATGCCCACTAGCGCCAGCCGTCGCGCAGGTTGCACGGCATCAAGTCATTAGCTTTCGATGAATCGTCTTGGCCCATATCCCGCCACCCGTATCCATACCTAATCCCAACCATCCATGCAAAGATATAGCAAATCAGCCCATCAGAGAGATCCTTTCAAGCGTCTCACAGCAAGACCAGAGCGCATCCGCTCACCAGCAGAAGCGCCCACATTACGCCGCTGACGGCCTCCACCCTCCTCCCCGAGACCCCGTTCAGCCCGTGAACGGTCTGGTTGTTGGTCATGTTGGCATTCTCGCTGAAGAACCAGTCCTGCGCCGCCAGGTTCTTGGCCGTGACGTTCGGTATGTCGCAGACGGCGCTCAGCTCCTTTGGGTTCCTGCACCGCCTCTCCCAGTCCCCCTGCCTCTTGGGCGACGATGAGTTGAAGTACGCCTTGACGTACTTGACTACCACGGCCGCGTCCCTCTCGGGCGGCCCGCCCGACCACAGCTTGTTCCCGTTGCTCCAGTGCCGCATGATCAGATGCCCGGCCGTCACGGGCACCGCCGGGCCGTCCATCTGCGCGAGCACCACGCCGTCGGCGTAGAACCGCACCCGCCCGGCGAAGTAGTCGATGCGGTACTCGTGGAACCCCGCCGTCGGGTCGAACGGGAGGTAGGCCCTGACGAAGCTCCCCGTGTGCGAGGCGTCGTAGTTGGCTGCCGCCGCCTCGAGCGACTGCAGCACCAGGTTGACGGGGTAGCTACCGTTTGCGTGGTTGAAGTCCTTGGACAAGAACTCCATGTCGATCTCTTGCGTATCGTTGAAGTACTACCCCACCCGTCCCGTTAGCTCCTCTCCCCCGGGGTGATGGCTGGAGAAAACCCACCCAGAAAAACGCCGCACATGTCCCCTCGACCCCCGTCAGCCTCATCGACGCCCTAAACGTCCCCCACATCATGTCCAGCCTCCGCGTCGCCACCTCGGCCGTCGGCACCATGCCCCGCACCAGCTCGCTCCCCACCGTCAGCCTCAGCCCGCCGTCGCCCGCGAGCATGTCGATGTTGCGCGCAGAAAACATCTCGCCGTAGGCCCCGCGCCCGCGCTCCGCGCTGACGTTGAAGGCCTGCGGCGCCCAGTCCGTGTTGCGCCGGATGTCGCCGTCGCCGCCGGCGTGGAGGCGCGCAAAGTTGGACTCGGTGAGCTCGGTGAAGACGTGCCGCTCGTCGGGCTGCGGGGGGTGGGCGTCGAGGGTGAGGGCGTAGCCGCATTCGCAGTCGGCGGCGATGAAAGGGGTGAGGAGGGCGGCGAGGAGGAGGGTTGGAAGGTGCATCCTTTTTAGCTAGAGGTCCATTACTCGGGGTGTTGGGTTTGTATTTCTTGGTATTCTAAGTAAGTAAGGAAGCGAGTGTCGAGGTTGAAGAATCGTCGTCGTCGTCGTTCAGCTCAGCTGGCTGCAGGTACCCGGTCGCGCAAACGGACTCTTGGAAAAACGAATGGACTGTGCTACCACAAGATAGGGGCACACGAAACTAGAGAAAGAGAGAGAAGAAAGGAAAGAAAAAAATGTCTTCACGGGAGACAGATATCAAGACCGATGAAAGAAACCGACCGGCGGGCAGATAAGCAGCATCCTCGGACTATGCACCCCCCCTGCCCCCTGAAGCTTCATAATATATTCTACCACGCCTGCCACCCAGGCACCCGTCTCCATCGCGCGGGAGACTAACCGGGAAATACCTCTGCCCACCGTCAAGGTGGTATCACCGAAGGGCAGATATGTAGTATACAGCTGCAGCATGGTCCCTACATCACACCTGCTGCACGCATCGGCCCTGTGTGTCTCAACTGGACCGACCCCCACCCACCCACTCGCCCACCTCCATATCGAGGTACATATATAGAGACTGAAATCACCTCGCGTCTGGGAAAAGAGATTCCACGAGGTGATGTTGACAGGGACAATCCCAGGAAGTGAAGAATACGGGTAGAATATGCCCATGGAGACACACACACCACGGACGGAGAAACTCGTCCGGACAAGGAAGCAAAGCTTGACCTGAACCGGTGGATAAGGCTCGGTAAAGCGGTAGTGAGGCGCCATATTTTGGCCCGAGAGGCTCGCTCGTCCCATGTCTTAAGCCCACCAGCCCATGCCGTCTGCTCGTGTGCCACTGACCCAAATACATACATCAGACAGGTCCCTATCTACTACCTACCTACGTAACGCAGGCTCAGATACAACACTAGATCGTCTAGGCTCTGCCAATAATAGATAGCAGCCAAGGCAAGTTCCATATGTCTCCAGGGAGAGGGGCAAGGTACATACATGTAGCATGTCCCGAAGAACCGGCAAAAGACGTACCTGCATGAGAGCCTACACTCCAAGCAAGGAAAAGATAGACAGGGGTATCTATCTATCTACCCACCACCGGACGTATGTACAACGAACCCTTTCGCTTCGTCCCGTGTCGGCGTCGGTGTCGGTGTCGGGGGTTTGCTGAGAACCCCCACCCCACTCATTTTTCCAGAGGTTGTTATCCCGTCCAAGGCCAACAGCAGATATAAATTGACACGAGGATTAGTTCGCAGGACAGAAACAGTCACGATTCAGCAGACATACCATGGATTGCAGAGTGTAGAGATGTTTTGATTTCAAAAGGGACGGGGATCGGGTTCTCGGATAGACGTATATTTTGTTGGTCAAGATAGGTAGGTACTGTCCTGCTGAAAACTCCATGGCCCTAAGAACCCCTTCCTTGACCCCCCCTCCCCCCCCCCCCGGAGGACCGTCCACTCGTTCCTTCCCCCTTCCTCCTCCGAGACCCTCCTTCCCAAAAGCGAACAAGAGCAAGTCTAGATACAAAACGATGACGACAAAAACCGCAAATAGAAGACATCGGAAACAAATGCAGAGAAAGAAAAAGCCAGAGCACGCAAAAACTGGAAAGATGTCGAGAGCGGAGAGAAGAGAGAAGACACGCATCGGAAAGCGCAGATTGTATATCGAACAAGGTATCCGAGTCGAGGTTAAGAAAAGGTCAATCGAGAAAAGATTGAAAGAAAAGAAGAAAACAAAAACAAAAACAACAAGAGTTAGGAGTTAGTTTCTCTCTCACTTCGTCAGCCTGGGCAGTCAGTCTCTCAAGAGGAACATGAAAAACAAAAAGGCTCTCTTTCGGATGTCCATTGAGCCTCGAGCCCGTTTCGTTCCCACGCCGCCCGCCTTGAGCCCGAGCCATCCTCCCTCTTGATCCCAACGACAAGATTAGCAAAAAAAGGAAATGGTCAGAAAAAGGAAAAAAGAAATCATTAAATAAAGCGGTAGGGGCGCCGTAGCTAATTGAGACAGTAGATGAAGGAGAAGAGTCGCCCCCTCGCAAGTTCCTCCCTCCACATGGGACCAGCCAACAGTGTAAGTTGCAGATGATTAGGTTGTTGTTGTTGTTGTTGTTGTTTCCTTCTTTTGCGCCTGGAGCGCATTTCCTTGGTCCCGTTCCTGCTGGACCAATGCGAAAACCCTTTGTTGACCAAACCTGCCCCCCCATTATTGCCAGAGACCATGACGATGCAATGCGCGAAATGTGTAAAACCGCAGCCCCCGACCGAAAACGGCGGAATTAGACCCTGCCCCCTACCCCCGACCGCGACCCCTCAAGCTCAAGGAAAACTCGACCGCCACGGGACGACGGTCCCGGGCAGGAGAGAGAAGCAAGGAAAAACGAATGGAGGAAAAAAGAGCAGAACGACGCTGGAGAGGTATATGCCTGAGAAAAGACTAACCCCCAACACCCCCACCGGCGACAAAGGAAATCGTCAACGTCATCACTAGTACACGCTGTCCTCGTCGGCGCCTTGAGAGGTCATGGATGGCGTCGAGACGCTCGACGACGCAGCGACGTCGTCCACGTAGCCCACGAGGGCTTGCGAGTGGAGTCGGAAGGATTCACCCATAAGACGTGTGATTCTGTCAAGCGAGTTAGCATCTAACAGCAAACGAGCTGGGAATCAAGAGCACTCACCCCCACACGACCACCTCATCGAGAATGGAGCTCCACAGCTGCGCGACAACAGAGCTGAGCTGCGAGGTGTACCCATCGCCCAGTTCCTTCTCAAACAGCTGGCGGACACGGTTGTACATGACCAGTTCCTCCTCGGTCGCGGGCTCCTCGTCATGTTCCAGACGATACAGCCACAGACTGAGGATGATCATGAGATCCATGCCGCACAGCGGGTGCTCGATGCTCCAGTTGGTCGGCGACGTCCGCGCAACCCAGCGCAGCCCCTCGTGAACAGCCAGCTCGACGCAGTTGTAGCACTCCTGGATGACCTTGATCATCTCGCTCGAGCGCTTGACGCGGTCCCGCGCGTTGGACATGGCGGCGGCAACCTCGTACGAGTCATGGTAGCGGAGAGCTTCCTGAACCGTCTTGAGATCCACCTCCAGCCGCGCGCGAGCGTTCCTGAACATTGCCTGGGCGTTGAAAAGGAGCGGGTGGCCCTTGTGCGGTGCCGAAAGTGGCAGGTTGGTCGGCTCGGACTCGACGAGCTCCAGGGACTTCTCCCAGGTCTCGAGAGCGAGCCGCAGCTTGTACTCGGTGACAACGTCTTGAAGGGCTTCCGGGCTCCGCTTGTGATACCAGACTTCGAGGAATAGCGCGTTGATCATAACACGCGTCGCGAAGGCGCTGTACTGGAGCGTCTCGCCCTGGAAGAGATTGTCGTGCGCATCCATGAACGTAACCGTGAGGGACATCTTGAGATGATCTTGCCACGCCGCCTCATTGTCGGTCCTCAAGTTCCACAAGGCCTCGGTGGACGGGAGCTGCAGGTCCTCAAACTCGTTGAAGCTGATGGCCGGAGTATGGTTGTACGTAAGGGTCAGCAGCCCAAAGAAGATATAGACGGCGTAGTAGGTACGTCTACAACCCTCGTCCTCTACCCACTCGGCCCGGGTTGCGCTGCGTCCTTCACGGGCCTCCTGACGAAGCTTCAACTCGTACCGGTTACCGGCGACCATGTTGGCGAGGAGGCTCTTGATCGAGCACGCCCATTCGAGACCCTTGGCATCGCCGCTCCAGGTGGCAAAAATCATGTTCAAGAGCGAGCTCTGCATGGTCCAGAGAGGGCACCTTCTCGAGCTGAAGTTCTCCTTGTTTTGCAGGAACTGGTTGATCATGACCTTGGATCCGATGTGCAGCATGTAGGCCGACTCTTGATCGAACGAGTACAGGGCGCCGATCGACAGAACGGCAAGGAGAAGTGGCGGCGCGACCTCGGCGGGCTCGAAGGACTCGGGGTGCAGGAACGGCAGGTGGTGGTGGAAGAGCCCAAAGTACGTGGCCAGGTAGCGGTTGATGTTGAGAAGGTTGGGGACGCGGAAGCCCTCGGGAATGGCATGCTCGCTATCGTTGCCGCGGATGTTGTCGAGGATGACGGTGCGCTCCTCCTCGTTGCTGACCGCCGGCGTCTTGAAGCCCAAGATGACGTGGTCGGGACCTCGCTTTGATACGGTCGCCGACTGGGGAGTGGGCGTCCCGGTTCCTGATGGCGGGAGCGAGCCGATCATGGCTTGCAGGCCCGGCGCGAGTCCGCCGTGATTTTGCGCGTCAAACGAGGCCGAAGCCGAGCTTATCGAGTGCGCCTTGCCCTCCCCGCCCATGAAGCCATCCCACTGCGAAAGACCCAGCGCGCTGCTGTTGGAATACGACCCCGACGGTTCGAGCATCGTGCTGTTCTGGGAGAAGGACATGTCCGAGTCGTAGTGGGCGCTGTTGTTAGCACGCGCTGCCACGCTGGCCTTGTGCTGCATATCGGCGACGAGCATAGCGGCAGTCTCGACGTCGAACACCATATCACCGCTTGCCTCGAGCTGCTCCAGGGAGTCATCGATGTCGATGGCCGCCGCCTTGGCCGGGGCTCCGACAGCCCTCACGGCTTTGGGCCCGCCCCTGCGCTTGCCATCGCTGTGAAGAGGAACGCCGCCATCCTTGGCGTGGACGGTACGGTCATGTCTGAGCAAGAGATCGCGTCGAACGAAGGTGCTTTTGCACTTCATGCACTTGAATGGGCGCTCCTTGGTGTCTGCATCGCACATAGGTTAGTCGGGTGATGAATCGCGGATAGAGGTGGGCGGGGTGGAGGTGGGGTGGAGATGGGCTGGGATGGGAGCTGGGGAACTGGGAGCACATACGCGATCGCTCGTGTCTGCTGCGGTGCTCGCTTCTGCTGAAGGCGCGGTTGCAGAACTGACACTTGTACTTTCTCTCTGGGGCGGAAGAGGCCTTGCGCGGGGCCGGTGTTGATGCGGCCGAAGGTGGCATGACGGCCACGCTGGCGGCGGGCATCTTGTCGACGGTGTCGCGGTGTAATGCGGAAACCGTGGTGTGACGCAGGGCGACAAGATGGCAATGGCGCTGGGAAGCGGTTGGCTGGCCCTCGCAGAACGATAGTTGAGATCGTCTGAATTCCCGTCCTCACTCCTCGCTCGCACGCGGCTCCCGTGGGATTTAAAGTGTGTCTGCTTGACCTTTAGGCGTGTATCTGCTCATTGGTGATATGATCATGGAAAACTGTGGCTGAGGGGTTGGTGGGCGGCCGATGGAATGATCGGCGCGGGTGACGGGGGCGTCTTGCTTGTGGCAGCAAAGACGGCTTAAGGAGCGGGGGTGCGATCGGTGATGTCGTCGCGCGCTAGGTGGTGGTCGCGGGGCGTGGTGGTGATGGTGTTGATGGAAAGAGGGGGAAGTTGAGGAACGTCGAAGCGGGGAGAGCGAAAACTGAAGGTGGGCGGGCGCGGCCCCCTCTTCTCTGCGAGCTGGGAGAAGCCCCCCCACCCAAATTGTCGCACCAAATTAGGCTTAGCCTACCAGCGAAAAACGAAAGCCAGCCCGCTAACAAAATTCGACGGCTGGGGGGGTAACGAACGGGCTTGCCAGCAGCAAACGGTACCCCCCTGCCCCCCCTCCCCCTCCAAAAAAAACACCCCTCCCCCTCGTCTCAACCTCTTTTTTCTTCCTCATCCAGCCCTGAGTGGGATGAATTTTCAGTGACCGCCTCGAGGTGGGGACCTGACCCCTCGCTGCCAGACATCGCGATGCACAATCTCGTCGCAGGAAAGCGGTGAGTTCTCGCAGCAACATCTCATCTCTTCTCCGCTCCCTGATGCGACCCGAGTAGTTACTTCCTGTGTAGTGTACGCGGTGGTGTCCAGCGTCCAGTGACCGGTGTTGATCCAGCGGCCACCCCTCGCCCCACGAGCGAAAGCGAAAGCTGTTCTTCTTGGACACTGGTGTGTGTGGGTGTGGTGGGGCAAGCTGGCTGCCACCCTCCCACCTCCGAGTCCAACGGAAAGGGGACCCATCGGTCCAATGGGACAGCCGTGCCGTGACGGTAGCTGTTCAAGTTTCGGTGCCGTGAGCTCCCGCTCAACCTCGGCCAGGGCAAGCCGAGGGGTACCTGACGTGCTAACGGGGGTAATCAAAACGCACTGTCGCAACGGCCCGAACACCGGTTCTGGAAGATGGCACCACATTGTGTGTCCCTCTCGACGGGACGCACATATGGCTGCATCGCCCGTCGTTTTTGGCGACAGCCAGCTGCCCGCAGAGGTTCTCCCCCCTCCCCTCCTAGAAGTTCCAGCGATGGATTGCTGTTGCTGATGCTGCCAAAGTCGGTTGCAGGAGTGGTCGGGTGAAAACGGATCTGGGACTGACCGCCAGATCTCGCCATTGCGAGTGCCAGGCGGCCTGCTGCTGGAGGTGTCAGGGGTCGCACACTGGTTCCATGTCGGTTCTTGCAGCGCTGTGTGCGTTGTCATGGTCGCCCGTGGGTTTGTGGATTCGGAACCAGAGTGGGATGGACAGTCGCATGGAGGAGGGAGGCCTTTGGAGGGGCAGACCAGCACAGCTGATAAACCTGCTCTTGTTGAGGACCTAACCCCCCAAAGTAGCGAGTGCGGTCGCTTCAAAGCCGCAGTGCCCGTGGCAGATGCTCACCTGCATGAGGGATGCAGCAATGAGCATCGCGGATGCATCTGCGAGCGCGGCGGCAGCAGCTTTGCCTCCAGGTCGTCGCCCAATGCTTTGTCGAGATGGCACCATAACCAGTGGCTGAGAGCAACGTCGTGCCTGTGGCGATGCCGGCAAGATCTCGTGACGACAAAGACGACAACCGACATTCCCGTCCCCATCAGTGCCGTCCTCGATGGCCCTCGTCCCGAACGGGTGCTGTGTTGTTCTTTGACCTGGCCGATAGGGAACTTTATCGAGGAGGGGTCGAGAAGGCGAAAGTCATGACGAGCGCGGGGTGAAGCAGAGCTCCGGGTCCCCAGGTCCCTCCCAAGTTCCAACTTGAGGGGGGGTAGAGAGCCCCTCCAGATGCAAGCTGCTGCTGCTGTGCTGCAGTTTCAGCGACAGAGCAGCACTTCCCCTCCTCAACAACCAACGTCCGGACCCGACTTCTTCAGCAATCAAAGATAGATGGCCTCCTATCTGCCCATCTAGATGGCACATGATCGCTTGCAGGTCCCCAGACAGAGACCCCGATGGCCCGCAACCTCGCTCGATTCGGCGACAGCTCCCACCGGTCGGACGGCAGCGGGGCATCCACAGCACTGGCCACCTCTACGAACGGGCTTCCTCCTCGCCGTCGGTGCGCGGCCAGTGCCAGGAGCCACGGCGGTCGAGTCTTGACACTGTGCCCCCGCCACTGCCACTCACAACGAGCTGTCGAGCTCCGACGATTTTATGGAAATGGCCCCATCACGCCCGCCCATTTGCTGTCGACACACGGACTGTCACGTCGACGCCGGTGGACGACAGCGCTTCACGACTTTCAGCTCACGCAGCGCCCTTAGTGAGCCCACGATCCTCCTCGACGCACGGGAAGCTTTGCGACGACCCATCACCGGAAGATTGTATCTTGTTCAAAATGTTCCAAAGACACGAACGCGGCTCGCGTCTAAACTCGTCTTTTTTTTTTGGAGGGGCACTCCCATGCCATCCGAAATTAAGCCAGAGACTCCGGCGCTGCTTTGGGTCGCGTTCCTCTGGCATCGAAATTGCGCTAGTCCGGGGCCGCCGGGACGTTGATGGGGGCGGGCAGTCCTTGCCGGCAATGCTCTCCCTGGTGGCTCTTGGCGGGTTGTTTGCTCTCGGGTCCTGCGACGTGGTCTGTCGCACTGCAACAAAAAAAAGTGTCGCGTTCATCGTGCGCCTGGATGGAGGTGCCCCTCTGCCCCTCTTTCGATGTCGTCGTCGCCGTTTGTCTCGATGGACCCAGACCACCGAGCTGGCTCCTGGGAGATGGAGACGAGTGTGTCATCAAAACACCCACTCGGGCACGTTTGGAAATGGCGAGCTGCGACGCTGCCCCGCCCCCCCTCCACGCAACACTGGAGACTCGATGGAACCAATGCCGCGATCGCAGCTGGCGCGCCGTCGACGCCCCGACGCCGTCGACGCCATGGCCGTGGGAGCTGGCTGACCGAGAAACCCCACCAAATTCCGCGGGTGACATCCGGACAAGCCCCACCCCACCAAGGTGGCTCGCCAGCGGAGGGGGGCTCGAGGGGGGGCTCGGGGGACCGGGGGATGGAGGGGGGCGTGGGAAAGTGGCTCGTCGCCGTCTCGACGCCCAGCTTCTCCGTCGCGTCGTCGAACCATTGGGGTGGGATAAAAAGGGGAATTAGCCCCACCTCGACTGCTGCATGATAACGCTCGGTTCTCGTTGGAAGGTTCCAATCGTGCCGGAGCTGGGAACGGAGAAGTCTTCGAGAACAAGTGCCAAATTGCGGACGACGATGGTCGTCTCATCATGGACGATGATGGCACCAGCGACCTCTACCGTGGTTACCTTGGCGATGGGCGCCCACGGAGGCGAGCGAACCGGGAAGTCGTCTTCATCTCGACTCCTCCCGCGTGAATCCTCAGGGCGATCGAAATGAGGGTGAGAGGCCGCTGCAAATTGGTTCCTGGCCGCCCTGTGACGGATACGGGCATCTGACTGACGCTCTCTGCTAGGCTAGAAAACCACCCTCCCAATAAAATACTTTTAAAAATAAAACTTGTCGGCGACCGACTGACCGACCGACCGCGCCCCTGAGCCCATGCATCTCGCCCAAGACATTTTGTACGCAGCGTGGTTATTTTTCTCTCACCTCCTTGCACAAAAAGCAAGCAACGGCGGCAGCAAACAACACCCACCCGCACAACCCCTTTTGCCCCTCCATCCCACTTCTTCGTCAACAAGAGGGGCAAGCACACCGACGAGGAAAAGGGGGGAAGAAAACTGGCGCGGGGCATCTCTGACCCCTCGACACAAAAAAAGATTCACACCGCATCTCTCCTCCCAGCCTTTTTTTCTCCAGGGGTGGCAGATGCGAACAGGGGGGCATTCCTGGGTCGCTTGCGCGAAGCCATGCTCCTTCGGGCAGGGTGGCCCGGCGGGCGGTGTCAGGGGGGTGAAGAGAGTCCCGGCTCGTCCTGCTCCTCTCGGCGGTGGCGCCGCTTCCGACTTGACGGGTCCGCCGACGACGGGGAGGATCCCCTTCCTCCCCGCCCGCCCCTACTGTGGTTACCGTGGCAGTTCCCTCCCCATCCCAGCCACCCCTCCTCCTCCTCCCGAGGCCCGGGTCTCGTCCGAGGCGGGGAACGCTGCTCGACTTACGCGCGAACACGTGGACCTCGATCTGTGGGCTGCTGCTTGCTGGCTCGGGGGGCGGTCAGCGGGGAGGAGTGCCACGGGACCGGAAGCCGGAGGCGGTCGGTCCAGTCCAGCCCTCCGTCCAGACGGGAGGGACGGGACGGGGAAGGGGCGGTAGCGGGAGAGCCCACGGGGGCGGTGTCGTGTCTGCCGCTACTTGTCGCATGGGAGGGAGGCGGACAGCAAGTCGTGCTGCTGTCTCCTCTGACACACGGGGAATGACCCGGCGACGGGAGCCGGGGTTATATGCACTGGACCGGGTGACGGCGACGGCGACGGCGGGATGCATCGTCGCCTCCTCCCACCTAGCCCACGCACAACGGCGGAGAGTTTTGTAAAAATGTCCCGCGCAGCAGCGCATCACGGCATGAAAACGGTGTACCAGACATACTCTCTCTTCTGTACGTGCATTTTTTAGTTGGGTTGTCACTACGGGATGTATGCCGTGCAGCGATGCGGGAACTCCCTTGCGTGTGCTGAGATGGTCGCGGACGTACGTCGGGCACGGTTGGCATATGTGCGTCTACAACAACATAGATCCGAGCATGGTTCATGATAGGCATCTAGGTAAGGCAGTGTAACAAGATAATGGATGGTGGTGATGAATGACTTGCATCGGGCGCTGAGACGGTGTCGTATCGCGATGTCGCAGGGCGGGCGTTGTGTGACGGGGTTCACTGGGGGGAGGGCCAGCAGAGACAGGGCGTGTTCGGGCTGGACGACCCGGTTTTGGGGGTACGGGGAAGATCGGGGGCGTCTTTGGGTTTTGATGATATGGCGGTGAATGTTGTTTCTGTGCTTCTCCTGGTGAGGACTCAGGGCGGATATCGACGTATATACAAAGGTACCAACGACGTCGTCCTGGAGAAGGGGAAGGATACCCGGACACGTGCTGCTGGACACCCAAGCACGATCGCCAGATTATAACATTGGTTCCGTCGCGAACCCGTGGTCGTCTTGGAGACAACTTCTTGGTATATGTCCCGCCACGTTCACACAGATTGTGTTTAGGGAGGGAGATTGCCATCCCAACTCCTAGGTCCAAAGCATCCAAAGACAGGAAGCCGCAAACATAGACATAGACACAGACACGCCAGATGACCAGAAACCGACCACCGCGGTCTCGGGAGCACCACCATATTGTCCTAGCAACAAGACGACCCGGGAGCAGCTAATATCCCATGCAGCGCGCCGCCGCCGCTCCGGCTGGGGAGGGAAGGGTCTTGCCTTGTGCGACGGGGTGTAAATACGGCGGTGTCGGTGCTGGATATTCTCTCGAGGACAGAGGGTTATTCGTCGGTTGGCGGGTGATGGAGCTGCCATGTCCATGTACGAGCCGTCTCGTTATTCTTGGGGCCGGGAAGGGGGCAAACAAGAGAAGAATAGGTACCCACAGGTCACGAGGCAATCGTCATGGGCTTGTCTGCTTGATGACCTGGAGTGGCCTCTTGGGTACTCGGGTCATGGTGGCAACTGCTGAGGGATGCTGTAAATGTGTCGATACGTGGCACCTATCGCATCGGAGTCTTTGGTGTTGTCGTCTGATCACGTTAGGGCCTGTCGCCGATGGCTCTGAAGAGAGCTGTCCTGCTGATAGAGAAGATGGACTGCTGGATATCAGACGGGGCGTAGTTCTACATCGGGTGCACGGGGGATAGGAGGGGGGGTTCGTCCAGATCCAACTCTCCCCAGGTCATGATGCCGCACACCTTGATATCACAGCCAATTGGATTCAACGCCTCGAGTTGCTTGCTTGTCCAGATCGCTCAGGCTTCTAACTATTTGGATATATCTGGATAGAAAAGAAAATAAGCTGGAAGTTGAAGGTGAGATACCGGCCTGGGCCCATCTTGGAGGTTTCTCACAGCGAAACTATGTGAGTGAGCATAGTCTTGGCCAGAACCTATCTGAGAAAGGAAGTAAGTTCTCCAGAAGTGTCGTTGGTGAGATACGGAGTGCTTGGTTGGTACATGTCAAGCGAAGCTGACGCGGTGTGGACAAGCGGGCATTGAACTGGCAACGACCAAGACCTCCAAAACTCGGGAAACACCGAAAATGGCGGTAAGAAGACATCATGTGAGAGCAAACCCCGACATCGGTCAACCTTCCAACGCCAGTGCGGAAACGATTGAAATCCGGGCAGGGACAAACCCATCAACTCGGATGTCGCCTGTCGTTGGCAAGGCGTGGGATGGCGGGGCCGGAGTCGGATCCTTCCATCGGCCTCCACAGGCCTTTCCTTCTATATAACAGACGAATTCTAACAACATGAAGGGGAAAGAAGCATCGAGTCGCCAAACACCACAGAGACAGGCAACCACAGAGACAGGCAGAAATGGGCATGGACTCGTCGACAGTTGAGCTCCGCCCTCGGGAGACCGGGCCCGAGGAGTCTACATGTAACGACACCCGCCATGAGTTTCCCGCTCTTCCCCCCGTCGACGGCGGAAAAGATGCCTGGCTCTTTTTGGCGGCCTGCTTCGTTGTAGAAGCCCTCATCTGGGGTAGGTGAAGTCCCGAGCTGAACGTCCTAAAGAACCAAGCTCTGACACGACCCAGGCTTCCCCTTTGCCTTTGGCGTCTTCCAAAATTTCTACAGCACTCATGAACCCTTTGCCGGGTCCAACAACATCCCCATCATCGGAACCTGCGCTATGGTAAGCCCCCCTCCCTACTCCCCTCCCACCCACCCCTCCCACTAACCCCCCTCCCCAGGGGATCATGTACATCGACACCCCCCTCGTAATGGGCATCCTCCAACGCTTCCCCAACTCCGCCCGCTGGTTCCCCCTCCTCGGCCTCACCGTTATGTGTCTCTCCCTCGCCCTCTCCTCCTTCTCCACCACCGTCACCCACCTCATCGCGACGCAAGGCGTCCTCTACGCCATCGGCGGCTCCATCGCCTACGCCCCATGCATCATCTACACAGACCAATGGTTCGTGCGCCGCAAAGGCCTCGCCTACGGCGTCATGTGGTCCGGCACCGGCCTCGCCGGCGTGGTCCTCCCCCTCCTCCTCGAAACCCTCCTCTCGCGCTACGGCTTCGCCACGACCCTGCGCATCTTCGGGTGCGTCATCTTCGCGGCCTCGGCGCCCCTCGTCTACTTCATCAAGCCCCGGCTCCCCGCCACCCACGCTACCGCCCCGGTGCGGCAGGTCTTTGCCTTCCTCCGCGACCCGCAGTTCCTCTGCTACCAGGCCTTCAACGTCGTCGAGGCGACCGGGTACTTCCTCCCCGCCATCTACCTCCCGTCGTACGCGGCCGCGGTGCTGGGGGCGAGCCCGACGCTGTCGGCGCTGTCGGTGCTGCTGCTCAACGTCGCGTCCGTGTTTGGGTGCATTGGCATGGGCGGGCTGATTGACCGGGTGCATGTGACGACGTGCTTCCTCATCTCGTCGATTGGCGCCGCCGCGGGGGTTTTCATGCTCTGGGGGTTTTCGAGCAGCTTGCCGGTGCTCTATGTGTTTGCCGTCGTGTATGGCGTGTCTGCCGGCGCGTTCTCGTCGGCGTGGCCGGGGATTATGAGGGAGGTGACGAGGCCAAGGCCGGAGCCGGCGGCGGGCGGCGGCGGGGCGACGACGGGGGAGGAAGATAGGCAGCGGCAGAGGGGGGATCCGAACATGGTGTTTGCATTTTTGGCGCTGGGGAGGGGGTTGGGGAATCTGGTGTCGGGGCCGCTGAGCGGGGCGCTGGTCAAGGACCTGGCTTGGAAGGGGGAGGCGTTTTCGGGGTACGAGTCCGGGTATGGGGCGCTGATTGCGTTTACGGGGGCGACGGCGGTCTGCGGGGGTGGGAGTTATCTGTGGAAGAGGTTGGGGTGGTTGTGAGAGGGGAAAGGGGGAGGTTGTTGGAAAGTAAATAAAGGTAATGAATGGGAGAAAGGTGAGTTGACCGCTCGAACGGTGATGCGAGTACCGAGTACATACAGAATGATGGCCAATGAATCCAATGCCGCCGCCTTCGTGCCTGCTTTTGTGTATCCCTTTTCCCAAATCTTGCAACACCGTCTCTTTTGGTCTTTTGTGTACCCGCTCTTCTCGCTGGCCCAGATCTTCCTCTACCCCTTTTGCTTCTCGCAAAATGACAGCCATATGCACCCAAAACTCCAACCATAAACACAAAAATAACCCACCCACCCATCCCAAGAACCCCCCTTCTATGCCAAAAACGACCCGTTCCTCTCCAACACCGGCCGCTCATCCCACTCCCCCCCTGCACGCTCTCCTCCTCGTCCTCGTCCTCACCCCCCTCGACATCGTTATACAAGAAAAACTGCGCAAAGATCGCCGCATCCAGCACCAGCGTCCCCGCGCTCCCCACAATCCACGACATATTCACCAAAATATACCGCCAATACGCCCCAGCCAGGTCGCACCCCTCGTCGCCGGCGCAGTCGGCCTCGTACGCCAGGATCGATAGCACGTACGTCGCGTTGCCGAGGCACGCAAACACAAAAAAGAGCATCGACACCCCGTCCGTCGACTTGCGCCGGTAGTTGAGCAGCAGCTGCGGCAGGCGCGAGCCGAGGTACAACGCGGCGCACAGGTAGCCGAAGATCTGCCCCCAGAAGGACATGGCCACCTCCCCCCCGTCGGACGCTGGTGGGGCGGGGGACGCGGACGAGTACGACCGGCTGAGCCACCAGCCGAGCACGCCGGCGAGGCAGACCATGAGGACGGCGAGGAGGTTGAAGACGGCGGACTGGAGGCGGGTGGACGGGGGCGGGGGCGGCGGGGCTTCGGCGCCGACGAGGGGGACGGCGGGCGAGAGGTGCGTCCAGTCTGAGGGGGGGAGGGGGTGGTCCGGGAGGAGGACGGTGCGCTCGGTGGGTGGGGAGTGGGGCTTGCGCTTTGGGGCCGGCGGCGGCGTGGGGATGTCGCGGAGGGTGAAGCCGCGGTAGGAGAAGACTTGGGCGAGGAGGACGACGTCGGCGATGGTGTAGTAGATGGCGAGGATTAACATGGTGGGGAGGACCCCTTGGAAGAGGGCGCCCTGGGGAGGGGGTTAGTTGGGTGGGGGGCTAGGAGGGGGGCTGAGGAGGGACGGACGAGTATGTTAAAGACATCGCCGAGGAGCCAGACGACAATAAATTGAATCGAGAGACCTTCGGCGCTGCCGCGTCGGAAGTTTTCGACGATTTGCGGGGAGAAGACGACGACCCAGCAGGCGATGGATATGGAGCTGGTGGGATGATGGGTGAGTGAGTGAGTGAGTGAGTGAGTGGTTTAGGGCGTGCCATGGACTCGGGCTGCTGGTGCAAGGGAGGAGGGGGAGGCATACCCGCAAATGCCAGAGATGGCCTCGACGTCGAGGTGCAATTGATCTGTCGGTGGTGCCATGGTGCCTTGCCTCGCCAATCCTCCGATACAGTTGTTGTGGTGATGGGACGGTCCCCGCTTCAAGATGTCGACTAAGAAATGTCAATGGATGAGATGAATGAGGGAATATTTCACCCCTGAATCAAAGAGAGTCTCCCGGTCTGGTAGGGGGCGTGGAAGACTGAATAGGAGACGTCGGTAACAAGAATGGCTCTACATAGGACGAGAGAGAGAGAGGAATAACGCCAAAACATGAGTCAAAAGTTGCCCGAGGTTGGAAAATTTGTCAAGAAACCGGACTCTGCTGCATCATCCCACCCGCGGCATGCCAAGCCCGGGGTGCAGGGCTTTGCCACTAAAAAATAAGCTCTGCGGAGAGATTGCATGATAACACACCCCCCAGTTTTGACTCCCTTTTTGGGGTTGAGCTTCCGAAGACTCCATGGTTGGGCATGACAACGCGAGTCCATAGGTACGTACATATGGCCTTATACTGTAGTGTATATCCTGGAATTACACGCCATTATTATGAAGCCAGGCATGCGAAAGGCAGTAAGCCATGATCTTGTTCTGATGTAATGTCCGCTGGCCCCAAGGGGTTGAATCGCCCAACCCGTCAACTGCATTGCAGGAAAGCAGTCTCGCAGCCCTCGTCGCAACCAAGACGACTCCAGACTGCACCCCATCCATCCCCATCCGCACCCCTCTACAACTTGATACTCTTGACGAGCCCCGTCTTGATACCCGACATCTCGCCCTGGTATCCGCCCCTGCCCTCGCCGCCCTTGTACGTCGCCTTGATCGTCTTCAACTTCTTTTGCTTGTCCTCGTACATCATGCGCTTCTTGACGCGCGGGTTGCGCACCTCCTTCTTGCGACGCGGCGCCAGACCCTTGTTCTTCTGGATCTGGTATGTGATTTGCCGCTTGCCGTCTGGACCCAGCTTCGTCTCCTCGACCACGCGCTCGCCCTTGCGGGCCGCGGCGATGGCGTCGAAGCGCGCCGCCTTGTCCGACTTCTTCTTGTCGGCTGCGTGCGCCACCATGTCGTAGTACTCGTCCTCGTCGCCGCGTACCTCCTGGGCCACCGCATCGTCGTCGCTGTCGCCGTCGCCGCCGAGTTCCGTGCCGGCGTCGCCGCCCTTCTTGCCGCGGCGCTCGGCCTCGAGATTGAGGCGGGCAGCTCTGTCCCTCTATGCAAGTCAGTTAGAAATTGTGCGATGTGCGGATAGAGTCAGAAGGGCTTACCAATCGCTCCCGGTAAGGAATATCCATGTCGCCACCAGCGTCGCGGCTCGCACCGGCACGCTTGCTGGCCTTTTGGACAATCTGCGAAGTGTAGAACTTGAGCGTCTTCTTGCGGCGGGCCTTGTCCTCGGCTGTGCGCGCGTCGATGACATCCTCCTCGCCAAAGTCGGATCGATTGTCGCCCATGTCTTCGTCGTCCGAGGACGCAGCAGCCTTCTCCAACTTGGACGAAGCGCGAGTGCCCTTGAGCAACGTCGAGAGGTCGGCTAGCGATTGCTCGACAGCCAGCGCCTTCTTGGCCTTTTCCTCCTCCTTCTTCTTCCTGGCCTTGAGCGCTGCCTTCGAGAGCTTCTTCTCCTTGGCCCTCGTCTCTGTCGGCATATCCTCGTCCATCAAGTCGACATCCTCGTCCTCTTCGGGGGGCGACAGCATGCCGGCCTCCATTTTGGCAGCCCTTGATGTTCTGAACGACTTGGCCTTGAACCAGGCCTCGCGGCACTTCATCAGGGTTTCCATGACCTCGTGGTCTCTCAGCTCCGAGGGGGCCAGGGCCTTTGCCGGCCCTGGCTCATCCCTCGCCGGGGATGTGAGGACGGCAAAGTAGCTGGCCAGAGAGGCGACGTAGCACCCGAGGATCCAAGCCTTCACTGTCTCTAGCGACTTGGCTGGTTTGCCCTCTGCCTGTTGTTGTAAGCTGACCAGCTCGGTCCGCAGCTCGCTGAACTCGTCGACGAGGTAGTCGAATTCGGGGTATCGGGTCTTGAGGAGGCTGTATCTCTGTTCCGGTGTCATATCCTTGGTGACAACGGCGTCGTCGAGGACTTCGGTTACGACGTCGTCTTCGTCTCCGGAATTCTCCTTGGGTGCCAGCCACGCGTCCTCATCAAACACAAAGTCCTCCTCCTGCATCTTGGCCAGCTTCTTGACCTGAAGCCGCTTCGCCTCTGCCTCTTCTTCCTGTAGAAATGGTGAGAACTTGTATCCCTGTTGCCGTGTGGGAGGGACTTACCAAGGCATCGGCCTCTGTTTCAATCCTGTCGGCATCGTAGTACTCCTTCTTTGAGGATCCCCACCAGCCCTCATCGCCCTCCTCTGGCTCGCCCTCCTGCTCTTCATCCTCCGAGTACACCTCCACCTTACCCTTTGATTTCCCAACCGCCTTGCCCTTCTTCGGCGCCTCCTCCTCCTCCTCCTCCTCCTCCTCGGAATCGTTCTCGCCGAGGATCTCTTCGTCCGACGCCTCTAGGAAGGCCTCCTCCCGGTCTTGCTTCCTGCGGCGCTTGGAACTGCGCCCGCCATCGTCCGAGTCAAAGTTGATTTCGTCCTTGTCGGCATAGAATTCGTCCTCGGAGTTGGCAACGTCCTTGTAGGTGCGGACTGTGAGACGGGCATCCTTGGTGTCGACCTCGCGGGGGCCGGCAGGCTCCGAATTTCTGGGGGCCTTTCTCTTCTTGGCCATTTTCACGGTATCGGGGGGTGACGGTTGTGAGGGTGTTTCAGCCTGATGGCTGCGACTCGTTGACAGCAGGTGGTTTTGGCGTGGTGATTTGCGACAGGCGGTTGTCGGCGGCAAGTTTTTTTTTTGGTTATCAGCGGTTCCTGGACGGCGGATAAGCCCCGCCATGCCGACGGCACACTGGACGGGTCCACATGCGCCCACTGAAAACCTGCCTAAACGGGGTGGTCATACAGTAGCACCATAATTTTTCAATTAGTGTCAAGCTTCGAGGTCCCATCATCTTGATCTCAATAAGGGAAAATAAACTAGAATAAAAAATCCTAAAAGAAAAACAATACCCTTAATGTACCAGTCGCTTTAGAGCGCACTCTCTGATAACCGGCCATCAATTACAATGGCGTAACATGTACCAACCCTCCAAAAATCAAAGTCTCCGACTCTCTGGACCGTGACAACCCTGGACTCGACCCACATTTCGCACTGTTATCCGAGCAACACCTCGAGAACACCTCATCTTACACCCAACCGCAACGCTGGTCTGACCAACTTACGGGACAGACCAATAAGGGGTACCTAGTCTCACTCACTCAGCTTCAACACACCCCTTTCTACACCCCCATATCTTGGATGAAAGCCGGCCACATCCCCATCTCAAATCTCGATGAACTCCCTCCCGGAACTCACCACCTCCCGCGCCCTCCTCACAACCGGTACTCTCGGCGCCGTCATCGCCATCGCAGCCATGTTCGGCCTCTTTAGCAAAAACCACTTCCCCGTCGAGGGCCGGGTACTTGCCCCCCCGTCCCTATTCCCTATTTCACTCCCGCTAACACCCCCCTAGACCGTCCTCATCACCGGCGCCTCCGAAGGCATGGGCCGCAGCGTCGCCGTCCAGCTCGCCGCCAAAGGCGCCCACGTCATCCTCGTCTCCCGCAACGTCGGCCGCCTCGAAGAGGCCCTCCTCGAAGTCAAAGCCGCCGCCGCCTCCCCGTCCACCCAACGCTTCACCTACCTCTCAGCCGACGTCTCGGAGCCCGACTTCGCCGCGCGCGTCGTCGCCGAGGCCATCGCCTGGAACGGCGGCCGCCCCCTCGACACCGTCTGGTGCATAGCCGGCATGTCGACCCCCCTCCTCTTCACCGACCCCGGCGCCATGGCCGCCTCCCACCGCAACATGTCGGTCAACTACTTTGGCGCCGCCGAGATGGCGCACGCCATCCTGCGCGAGTGGCTCGTCCCATCCCCGTCCACCGCCAAGTGGCCCGAGCCCAAGCACCTCATCTTCACCTCGTCGGTTGCCGCGCTCCTCCCCCTCGCCGGCTACGCGCCCTACACGCCGTCCAAGTCCGCGCTGCGCGGGCTCGCCGACACGCTCGCCATGGAGCTGCACCTGTATCCGGCCACGCCGGTCCAGGTACACGTCGTGTTCCCGGCCACCATCATCAGCCCCGGGCTCGCGCGCGAGAACGAGACTAAGCCGGGCGTGACGGTGGAGCTGGAGAAGGCCGACACGCCCGAGACGCCCGAGACGGTGGCGCGGCGGGCGGTGGCGGGGCTGGAGCGCGGCGAGTACTTTGTGACGACGTCGTTCCTGGGGTGGCTGATGCGGTGCGGGGCGCTGGGGAGCTCCGGGAGGAACAGCTGGGTGCTGGACACCCTGGTGGCGTGGGTCATGTCGGTGGCGTACTTTTTTGTCATGTGGGATCTGAATGGGCAGGTGGCCAAGTGGGGGAGGACGCATGGGACTCCGGGGGTGAAGAGGGCTGCTTGAGATGGGGGGTAGGGGGAGTGTACGACTGGATGTCATGATGTAGGTGGTGGGTATAATAGCCTCTGTCAGGTCTGGGGGGGCCAAGACTGGCCATAGCCCCTTGCGTGTCAATAATCTAATCCGCTAGCCAGCGGTCCTTGTTCCAAGTACAAGTCGTCCACCATCCCCATCCCAGACGGCAAACGTAAGAATTCATCAGAGTCACCTCCCCGGCCGTAGGTGGCGTATTTCCATCCTGGCTCCAGGCCAACCTCACCACCTCTCCTCCCGGCCCTCACACATAATACATAAACCACCCCGACTCCGGCTGCAACGTATCCAACCCATCCCTCCCTCTCCCCTCTCCACCCTCCTCCCACCTCCTCACCCTCATCGCCACCGACCCTGCCACCATCTCCGTCGGCACCTCCACCCCATTCTCCCACAGCGTCACCGGCACCTTTCCAAACCCCATCGGCATCTCCCCCATCGTCAGCCTCACGGGCCCCTCCCCCCCGGCCCCGCCCGCCCGCGGCCGGTGCAGGCAAACGCCCTTCTCATCCCAGTAGCAAAACGCCGTGATCCACCCCGAGTACGTCGGACTCCCGCTCCCGTTGGGCACCTCCTCGTCCACCACGCCCGCCCAGAACCTGCGCGCGGCGTCCCCCCCCGGCGCGCGGAACGACTCCACCAGGCCCGCGAGCACGGGGCGCAGCGCGTCGCGGTACCAGGCCGCGGGCTCGGGGCCAAAGTCGCCGGCGCCGAGGCGCGCCGCGCAGCGCGCGGCGATGTCGCGCCAGTCGCGCTCGGCGCCGAGGAGCCGCACGGCGGGGATGCCGCACCGGGTGCCCCACGAGTAGGTGTAGAACTTTTGCATGGTGCCGAGAAGGGCGACGGCGGCGACGGCGGTGTCGGTCGGCGTGGTGGTGGTGAAGGTCGGGAGGAACCAGTCGCGCAGGGAGGGGTCCGGGAGGGTGGAGGCGAGGAGGGACGTCATGGAGCGGGCGACGGCGCCGTGGTCGAGCGTCGGGGTGAGCTCGAGCTCGAGGTGTAGGGGCTTTTGGCCGTCGTGGGCGACCAGGCGCGGGCGGAGGGTGGCGGCGTGGGCGTTGATGTGCGAGGATAGCTGGGTGAGGATGGCGAGCCAGATGTCGTCCGGGCGGAGGACGAGATTATGGTGCTCGTTGTAGGCCTCGATACAAGCGTGGACGACGCCATTCTTGGCGGCGTGGGTGGTGGAGGAGGCGGACAGGTTGGTGAAGGAGCTCTGGACGAGGCATAGTTTGGGATGGGGAGGGCTCTGGTTGGCGTGGGTGGTGATGGCGGAGAGTAGATGGTCGGGGGAGGTGGAAAGGGGGTAGCGGGCCGACTTGGGGGCCCGTCGTCCCCAGCACTCGGGTTTTTGGGTCGAGGGGTGAATGACGGGCATGATGGCGTGCTAGGTCTGCTCACATGAGGTCCGTCTGCCTTGGTCTGAAGTTAAGAGGTGGTGATGGTCACGATCAGAGGTCAACATGGCCACGGACATGGACGGGACGCAAGAGAGAGGGGACGCGGGCAGAGGTATAGTATTTCAACAGAGGGCACATTTCGATTGCACGGTCTCGTCGCCCCGGTTGTCGGTTGAGCGGGATGGAGGGATGAGCGGTCGCTCCTAAGCGGTACTTTCCACCTCAATATCGAAGGGTATGCACTCCATGAGGCAGCTGAGGAGAGCCCGTGGGTGAGCCGACTTAGGGGCCATCCCGTTGGCGGGACCGCACTAAGCCCTATCGATCACCGAGCCGCCGGACAGTTCGCCGCGCTCAGAGGCACAACCCCGCCAATTGCCCTTCTTGGACGTCGCATGCTGGGTATGGCGACAGATCAGCGAGGGAAACGCCCTTGGTATGACCGGGAAGCACCGAATATCGGTCTGGTTGAAGGAATCCCGCCGAGGGCACTGGACAAACAGGAAGCCGGTCTCGAGCCGGTCTGGGTGGACTCCTGCCAGACCTGCTGGGCTCCTGGCTCCCCGTCGTCACGTCTGCTGTGCTGTGCATTGCCGATGGCGACCATGTAACTCCAGACCCGAGGGGCCGAATTCGAGGGTCTGGTCGGCACGTGGGTGAGAGCGAGCCTGCGAGGTGGTGCTGGCAGTTGGACAGGCTTTCAAGACTAGACTGTCGGACTGTCGAACTGCTCCCAATGTGTTTCACTTTACTGATTACCTGCAATGCTAAGGGTTGTCAAGAGCCTGATCGCAGAGACCTAGCGGGGGAAAAGACAAAACATAAAATGGAATCGCGTTCCTCGGTGCCCGCCTTGGAATTCCTGCTTCGTGTTTTGCCTAGACGGAACGAGGTGAGCAGTGAGCAGCCCACTGAGCACTGGGCTGGGATGGAATAGAGCAGCGAGAGCCGAGCCCCGCACTGGCCACCCGTCTCCGTCAACCCCCGCGATTGGCCAATGCGCAAAATTTCTTTCCTAACCAACAGCGGCCAACCCCCGGGCCTCTCCCACTTGCTCCTCTCTGCGCTCGACCGCGATAACGCACCACCATCCTCCACCAGCTGACGCCAGCTGCCTTCTCAACCTTGCCCCCATCCTCCGCCATCGCATCGCGAGATTCCTCCATCACGGTCCACGGCTGACGCGCCGTGCTCAGAACCAAGCACCCACTGGGCCCCCTCTCGCCGAGACCAGAGCATGAAGGCCCAGCGCAGCCAGCGCGGCGGCCGGGTTACCAAGCCCTCTGGCCCGGCACGCGGCGGTCGCGTCTCGGCTGCCCAGGTCCGCCACGTCCAGCAGGTCCAGCAGCAGGTCGGCGCCCAGATGGTTGCGCATGACGCCCATGGCCTGGCCGCCCACCAGCACAATCCCAACGTCTTCGACGACGACCGCATGAACGCCGACCAGTACGCCGCCGTCGCCGCCCAGGCCGTCATGGACGCCAACATGACGCCCGACGCCCAGGTCGACGCCGATGCCGACGCTGATCTGGACGACCAGGACCATTCCGCCGCCACCGGCATCCCCTCCCACGTCGACCTCGGCGCCGCCGCCGCCATCCTCGCCAACGGCGGCCAGCCCGATGACAACCAGGGGCATCCAGACCTCGGGCAGGGGCTGGCCCACGTCCACCACCAGCAGGTCCAGAGCCAGATGGGCATGTCCCACATGCAGCAGGAGCCGCCCATGGACCCCTCGATCAAGACTACGGAGCAGTTCGCCCAGGAGTCAGGATACCACAGCTTAAACCTGGACAGCGCCCTGGCGAAGCGACTGTCGCGGGAGCCCGGCCAGCGCCATGCGCAGCAGCGCCGCCCGGAGCAAGCCCTCAACCTCGGCCGCCGAAGCAACGTAGAGGCCTTGTTTGCGCACATCGCCGGGGTGGAGGCTCGTGTGCCGTGCAAGAACTGCCACAAGGGCCACGGCCCGTGGAACAGCTGCATCATCGTCGACGGCCAGATGTGTGGCAGTTGTGCTAACTGCTGGTTCAACGCCAGCGGCGCACGTTGCAGCTTCCATGGTACGTGCTCCTGCCTCCGGCTCCTTGTCGAGCTCTTAACCTGTTCTAACCCTTATCTGCAGAGACTCGCAACCCGCAGCCCCCCCAGACACACCAGCCGATGCTCCCGGCCAACAATGCCGGTCTGGTACCTGAACCCGGCTTCCGATTCTCGACACCTCACGGTATGCCCGTGATGCCACCTGCGCCCGGCCCGTCTGGTATGGGCGGTGTCGCCTACCCTGCCAGCTTTACCCAGAACCCGGCTCTTCAGAACACGATTACTTCAGCCATCAACCAGACGCGCTCTCTCGACAAGATGTCCAGACAGCTCCTGCACATCGACATCACCGCCAAGCAGCTTGCTCTACAGATCGTCGAGTACGAGGAGATGCTGGCCCACGGTGGCCATGATTCACCCAGCCTCATGTCCGCTCAGCAAGGTATGGGCGACGACCCCGGGCCTTAGTCTGGTTCGGAGTTGGCGAGCAAGGATAGACAAGAGCAGCCTCCAAGGGCAGGAGCGACGACGCCGCCCCCAGCACATCTCGGACAAACCCCATATGCCGATCAACGGAATGGTCCTAGACGCCCTGGGACAAACTCTTCTTCAGCCTCTAGTCACCGCACGACTCGGGCTTGATTCTGATGCCCACCCACTTCACCGAGGATACCCGGTTTCTCTTCTCTGGGCTATGGGTTTTTTTCCTTTCTGCAACTATTTCTCTCACTGGTTGGTTCCTGGATTTGCAAAGCGATACCCCTCATATCTTTATACTCTTTGCGGTTTCCCCTTTTTTTGCTTTTTTATTTTACTTTATTTTCCTCGTTGGGTTGGCGGTCAGCACCGGTCGAGACAACTGGCCTTATTTCTTCCTCTCTCTGCGGGCTTTGCCATGTCCGCTGATAGGGGTCGTCGCCATGATTCCACTCTATAGAGAGTCTTGAACATGGGAAGCGAGACGGGTTGGATCGAGATGGGACAGGAAGACGAGCCTAGCTGGTCGGGACGCGACGACTAGGGCTTACCGGGGAAAGGGAAGATTGCATGCCACGCTGCACGGAGGAAGAGACAGCAAAACAGGTTGGATGCTCGACGACGGGCAGGAGAATAGCGGTCATCAATCCGCCACATGCCTCTACCGGCCTTGCGCGAGTTCTTTGCTTTGTTGTTATTGCCGTTGTCGGGTTGTTGTGTGTGCAACTGCGGGCACATGAGCTCTTGTCTTGATGTTTGTCGTCGGATGGAATCTGTCACTCAACCAGCGCTGGATGGGCTGGGAGGAGACATGGCCATTATACTATCGCTGCGAGGGAACCATGGGGGTAATGCAAAGGATGCCAGAGGCAGACCAGGAACAGGGCTTGGTCGACGATGAAAATACATCAATTTTCTACCACGCATCACTGAATCCCTTTGATCCGACCTGGTAATTTCTCAGCCCACCACTTTCAGGATCCCTAACCACACTTGAAACACCTAAGAGGTTCTTGGGACCTATTCCCGTCCATAAACAAGTTGCCATGTTTGGAAGGAGTCGCGAACCCCGTGGCTACGCTAAAACACCAAGACCTGTCTCAAACCCAGGACATCTCCAAGCCAAGTGCCTTGGGGTTCGTAGTTTCAATGGAACTGCGCAACAACACCCACCCCAACCACAAACACACTCCCATCCAAGCACACGAAGAAGAACGAGGAAGAAATGGAAACGAAGCAGATATGGGTATCAAGAGGGTATATCGGTCCGTCGGTCGCTTGATGCACATCGTCTTCGTCCTTCTTAGTGATCACGACGTCGTGGCGTACTTACGTCATGTTCATCGTCGACGATGGCGGAAGGGGTGTGGAGCAGTACCCAGCCGACCTCGCCTTGCCTTCGGCCCTGCCGCGGCGATTCGTATAGTACGAAGTACCCAGATAAAACATGTTAGGAAGCTCTACCTCGGGCTTGACCTTTGCTGCCACGTGGTGAGCGATACCAGTCCAACCTTTTTGGGTAGGATTGGCTGGGTCAAATCCGCCCGATACGGTCGCGTTGCTGTTGCTACTGCTGTCGTAGTACTACCGCCCGAGACCCCGGGTCCGCTGCTTGAACTGGCTCTCCTCCCCGACTGATAGTGCCCGGGGGATCGGCCGCGCACAATCATCTTGGCCCATTTCCTATAGGCTACCCTGACGTACGGATCGGAACCCTGGGTGCTAGTATCGGCCCATAGTTCGACAATAAGGTGGTAGTACTCCTGTAATGCTCGTCTCTTCTCATTGTTAGCCGTGGCCTGCTTGAATTGAACCCGCTCAAACGTATGTTCGTTAATGAGGTTGCTTTGCGTTTGTCCAAACCCTTGGTCGTAGCCTCTCGAAGAGCCCAGATTCCTACTCGAATTGGTGTAGAGATTGTTGATAGGGTGATGGCTGGTCTGCGGCGGCTTGGGCGATAGCCTAACCTTCCCGGGCTTTACGATCGGCCCTTCGTCTAGCTTCGGGGTGTGCTGAACTAGCTCGATCGCGAGGTTGTCATTGTCAGCGACGACAGCCGAGATGCACATGGCGAACCCATATACAGGATAGGGTTGCTGCTCGCCGACCCTTAGAAACTGTATCGCGGTATTGGGGTGGGCCGGGGGCGAGATGGAGTATGAACACATGCAGGAAAAGTAGTTTCGCCGATAACATGTCCACTCGTTGTCGGCGAGGAAGAAGCCCTTGTCGATAATACCGTTGATCTCGACCTTGATAGGCGTTTGCGCCTGGTTATTGTAGGACAGGTGGCCAAGAGGTACTATTGGATTCAGGGGTGGGATGTTTTGCTGGGATTTGCTCCCGTAACCGGTGTCTATGCTGTAGGAGATGGGGCTCGGGATAGGCGACGAGAGCGGATGGCGGCGAATGGCTGGGTACGGGGGCGAGCGCGGCAGGTGGTGGTCCGGCATTGCCGACGAGTATAGATCTCGGGTGGTGAGCTGGGATCCTGGATGCGGTAACGTGGTGGTGCGTGGAGCATGTGCCATGCCCGGGCCAGACGTGTTACTGCTAAGGCTGTGAGCATTGGACGGCACCATGCTCTGATGGGAATTACTCACATCATTCTCCTGTTGATATCGCCTGTTTGCCCCTGAGATTGTCCATCCAAAGTGTCAGTCTGGTTATCAATCAGAGCGACCAGTGTTTCGTCGTCCGAGTCGACAACCTCGACAACCTCGGCATCCTGGTCAGAATCTGGACCATGATGTGCGTCGAGGAAACTGGCCAGGATGGCTCTGTGTCGCTCGGATACGGAACTGCCAGTGTTGGTTTCCTCGAGCCCAACAGCATGTAACTGTAAAATTGAGGACGGAGGTGAGGAATCTCGCGGGTCCTCGGATTTCTGGCTGGCTCTCCTTTGAGCTGGGCCAATTCGGGCTCGTTTAAGCGCATCTCTCGCATACAGGAAGCTCTTGTTGGCCGGCATGATGATGGTGAGGCCTGTTGTCGGGCTTCCGGCGACGACATGGCCAAAGATCTTCCCAGTGGCCACATCTCGAATCCAGCTCCCACAATCACCAACAGTGAGAGGCATGTCCATCTTGGCGACATACACCTCCAGGAAGTCAAGTGCGTTCGGCAGACGCAGGAATGATGGCGTGCCGGACAGCGTGCCGGTGGCGGTTCCGCCATCGGTGATCGTGGCTTGGATGGCAGTGTCCCTAGGAGAAGCTTCAATGTGTTCGTCTACTTCTTCCAACGGGATAGCTTCTTGCCGAAGCCTTGTTTCAGTGACGCCGAGCTCTGCGGCTAGGTCTATGCCGATGTGAATAAATACTGAGTCATAGACGTCTGAATTCAAAGCAAAGGCGGGATGGCCGACGCAGACAAGGTCTTCCGGCGGGAGAGCGGACGTGAACTTGGGTTTCTTTGAATCGGTTCGGTTGTTCTCGTCAGCTCGTGACGGTTCTTCCAAGTCCGCATGGCGTTGAAGCTTGTCGTCAATGCTGACAAGGGAAACTGCCGACCCGTCCCCGTCAACAAAGGAGGAACCAAAGGGTTCGGAATCGAGGTTCATGGAGGATCGCGTCGACTCAGGCGTCTGGCTACCTCGGCTTGTTGCTTCTGTGTCTTCGTCATCGTCGAAATCGCTCATCCCAGTTGCGTCCCACTCGTCGTCAGAGTTCACATCCGGTACTGAAGAGAAGCATGGAGACGCGCATTCAATTGTCGTCGTTGCGGGCTTGTGGCCTGTGTCTCTTCACCCTCAGTGGGGCCCCCCCGCTCAGTCCACATCAGTGGTCCACGCTCCCAGTCCCGCCCGCAGAAAATAAAGCATGGCGTTGCTCAGAAGCGGATTAACCATCATCACATTGCTTTTTCTACTGCACACCAAGACATTCTTTGGTCTTTGTTGAACTGGATGTTTCTTCATTGCTTTTCCCCCGCGTCAAACCCCTCCTCGAGGCATTTACGAACATACAAGTACAAGCCATCCAGACAAAACCCAAGCGCTAGCTTCCTTCGACACCGACACTGGAACCTCTTCCTCGCCCAACAAGAACATAAAGCGTGCTGCCGAGAGTAAGCTGATCCCCACCAGCAAAGCAAACATAGACACAAGAGGATTGCAAGAACGACAGGCTAGAAAATAGTAAAATAAGGAACCCATTGGCTGCTGTGTGGTGGTATATGCTTGTCGAGTCGTTTGCTCTCGTCCCTTCAAAAACACTCGCGCCGCGTCCACTGCTGCTGTTCCTTCATCAGATCCCTACTCCTCTCATCAACCCCTCCTCCTCCAATCCATCGAATATACACATCCCCAGCCTCGTCTTCCTCCCCCTCCGGCCTCCTCCGCCGAGCAGTTGCCCCTTGAGAAAAGGGTGCCCTTCCTACCGCTCAGAAAAGGAAAGAGAAAACAGATGAGAAAGAATTCATACAGAAAGAAAAGCCAGACACACAAAAAAAGACTCATAATTAAACAAGATATTTAGCCCTCCCTTTCCTGAGAAGCACCCTTTTCCCGAGGTGCATCTAAAATGTTTGTCAACATCTTCACCCGGCATGGTGAAGCCGTTGGTCGTCTCTCCCTTTTCCGGTTCTTGTTGCTACCGAGCCAAGAAGGGCGGGGGACTGGTCGTACAAGGGCGCGACGTCGTTGGACCGTAAACCGCGAGTCTCGAGAGGCATTCATCACCCATTACCATCAACCCCAGCTTCGGACCGATCGCCTCGCTTCCACATCGCTAATGGACGGAAGGGATCAGATCAATCCACAGAGACGGAGGTTCTCCTGAATGATGATGTCTAGAGAGCATTAGCACGGGAGTCAATAAATGGGGTCGTCAGCCAAACTCACCATTTACTGCCGCCATGACGAAGCGAATCTGTGTCGTATCCGTGGCGCAGGTGAAATGTGTGTAGATCTGCTTGGTCTCGTGCTGGTTCAGGCTGACAAAGCGGTTGAGAATGTAGTCGCAGGCGGCCGCATAGTCATCACCGCCCTCGTAGTCAGGGAAGTAGTTCTTCATGGGGCTGACGGGCAGCTTCTCCTTGAAGCGATCAATCTTGTTGAGGAACAGGATGATGGACGTCTTGATGAACCACCGCGAGTTGCAGATGGAGTCGAACAGGGTGAGGGCCTCCTGCATACGGTTCACCGTCTCGTCCTCGAACAGGAGCTGGTCGTACTCGGAGATGGCGACGAGGAAGAGGATGGTTGTCACGTTCTCGAAGCAGTGGATCCACTTCTTTCTCTCGGATCGCTGGCCGCCGACGTCAAACATGCGGTAGGTGAGGTCGCCGATGATGAAGGTGGTCTCCGTAATACCGGTCGTCTTAACTCGGGACCTCAGAACGTCCTGGTCGTTGGGCATGTAGTCGGGCGCAGCGATGCGCGCAATGTTGTCAAAGTAGCTAGGGCATGTTAGCAGGGGCGACACACCCCACAGGGGAGGACTGGACATACTATCGCGCCGAGTCGTTAAGCTGGTATTCCCTGGACCGCTTGAAGCAGGACTGGACACCGCTATCCCTCCAGAGAGCCTCGATGGCATTGCCAACCTCAGGCGGGAGGACGTCGCCCTCGATCTGTGCAGGCTGCATGAAGATGGTCTGGACGTGGTACTCCATCCTCGGGTCCGAAAGTGGGAGCTCGAGCGACTCCATGGCCTCGAGAATGACGCGCATCGACTGTACTGTGTTGCTGAAGATGATCTCCTTGAAGGATTCCCGCTCGTCGCGCGAGTAGCCACCCTCGTGGATGAGCTTCATCTGCTTCAAGATGGTCGACTTCCCGGATTCACCAGCACCTGATGCATTTGTCAGCTTCGTTCCATCGAGGGACGTGGCGCGACAAGGCACGTACCCAGGAGAAGCATCTTGATCTCATTGCGCTGCTGCATGCGGTCACGCTTGAGCTGGTTCTCAATCTCCTCGTTCCGGGCCTTGCCCTCCTTCTCCTCCGTGCTCATCCCGCAACCCATGGCGACGGTTGGCTGGTTGCGCTGTCGGGTAGGACAGATCGATGGGGGTAGTGCGTGTCTGTTGGTCGTGGACGGTTAGCATGGTTCGTATGGTGGAATCCTGATGGCCATGTTCGAAGAGTTGACAAGGGCCAGTCGTGACTGCTGGAGATTGGCCTAGAGCGCGACATCGTGCAATGGGTGTTGGCGGTTTTATCAGACGCGGTGCGAATGGCGAGACGGCTCTGGTTATCGAAGGGCGGCCTTCTCAAGCAGGGCTAAGGTTCCAAAGGGAAGCTTTCGGATCGGCGAAAGGGGGTCTCCTGGTGGAATGCAGCGGGTTGGGAGAGGCGCAACTTACTCGGCGTGGTGTCAACGGAATGCCTCGGACCGGCAATTGAAATCCAGAGGGAACTGGGAATGCCGAGAGCAAACAAAGGAAGCGGAAAGACAGCGGCGATGAGCTCGAGAGCGTCGCGATGCCGGCGGGAAACAACAAGATTCGCCGTGCTGCGTGCTGCTTCTCTCGGTTGGAGGAGTGAAGCGTGAAGCGTGAAGCGACTGCGAGCCAGATGGCGAGGGAAAGGAGAAGTGGGAGGGCCGGTTCTGTTAATGTGAGGGAATGCGGAGCCAATGCATCGCTGAATTTCGGGGCCCCAGCAGTGCAGGCGTGCGCGAACCAATGGAATGGGGCTTTGGGCTTGGATAAGTGGACCCGAGGATCCCTGAGCGGCCATGGCCCAAGCTTCGCATGTTCAAGCAGAGCTCCCGCCATCAGTCTGCCTAGTTCGCGCAGCATTGGTTGGCCTGCGCCAATGGTGCTCCCCTGTCCCTGTCCAGTGTCCAGCACCCCCAGGGACTCCGCACTTGAAAACGACGTCCCAAGTTTACATGCCAAGTTCCCACCGATGCCCCCAGCAAGGGCAATTACGAACATTATTTTGTGACATTTTAGGACCACATGGGGGAGAATATATATGACCAAGGAGCCAAGTTTCTTTGAGGGCAGAGATGCGCGCAGTTTCATGCCTTTGCGCCCACCGCCTCTCCGTCTCTTCATCCCAAGCCTCGACCGCCATCGTTCAAATGGTGCAGCACACTGCTGTAGCGATCGCCCAAACCTACCCCAATGCTCGACGGCGGGCAGTGGTCATTGGGCAATCGGGAGCCCATCACCAGAACAGACAAGAAGTCCCCTCGGGAAGGCGAGGTGATGCAATCCAGTCACAGCCAACAGGTTTTGTCAATCCTGTTGGACATGGATGAACTGCAGCCCTTTCCTGCACCTGCGGACGCCTCACACCCTCCAAGACCGGGACGACAGTCACGGCACGGCCCTCTCTGCTCTCTCTGCCCCCAAGGACAGTCAGAAACGGGAAACTCATCCAAGCTAGGCTGTTTGCTCAACCTCGCAACAGAGTGAGTTGTCGGCGCCGCGCCCGTACAGCCCGTCGCCCTCGTGTCACCCACGGCTCCCCGTCGCGCTGCAACCAGAGGCACGTTGGAGGACTGGACCTAGGACTGGATACCTGGGGCCCCGCGGTTGGCCTCCTGGGCGTCCAACAGACGACGGCGCAGGGACAAGCTGATGGCGAGAGGTGCAACCTCACGGCCGAATCACGGCGTAGAGCCCCGCGGCCAGACGGACCTTTGCCTGTCACGGCTCGTCGAAAGCAGCCTCATCCCATACCTGCGATGGCGTCCAATGCCTCTCTAGATGGCGCTCACTCGACTGTGCCACGTTACTCAGCGATGGCTGCTTGGCGCACCTCCCCTCGGCGCGATCCAGCGATCGAAAGGGAGCTCGACAGGAAGAGAGGCGGTCATGATTCGGCGCCAGCCCGCCGGCGCTGTCGCTTCGGGAATCGGCCGCGACGCAGCCGGCCAGTTCGGGTGGGCCGAGACGGCAGAGGGCCCCCCCTTCCTGGCGGCGAGCTCACCGAAGCCTGGCGCAAACCTGGAGAACTGGACTGCAAGAGCCGTGTCGTGGGGGGCGCTCGGGTGCTTCCCGTCGACGAAGAAGAAACCATGTCTGCATTTTGCCGGAAGCTCCCCGTCGCAGAGCACTGGCAACCAACTGCGGGCGCCCTTTGCCGCATCACAGGTGTTCATGACACTGGACGGGCTGATTTTGCCGTCCGGCTAGAGGCAAAGCGCGGAATGCACAAAGCCTGGTTCCTCCCGCTGGACCCCAAAATTCCCGGGTTTCTCGATGGAGCCATGATCCAGGTGGTGGAGACGAAACGCCGTGGCAAGCAGCCAGGAACATGCTGTCTCGACGGTGAAGACCGCCAGTCACAGCTCGGCCGGTTCCCGGCACCTCCATGCTATGTCTACATCAGACCATCCTCAGTGGGCAGTGGTGGACTTCATTTGTTGGTCATGACATGCGAGGGGCAGGATTCAATCAGAGGATGGATGTCGAACAGCAGCAGATGAAAGGGTCAGCATCTCACCGAGGCACGGTGTCGTCGACTCGTCGCAACCCAACCTACACGGAACCCCTTTTTGCTTTTGGGGCAATGCAACCCTCCCTCCAGGAACAGCAGCCCCTTGGAATATGACCAGATTCATGCCTTGAGCCGAAACCAAATCTGACAACCAGAGTTTTTTCTACCTTCTGGAACGGTGCCACCGTGCACATTGACATCTCAAGTCGAGTTGCCTCCTTGCATTCTTTGAAACAGCATTGGATTAGCCGCGAGTCTTCTTTCTATGCAGCCCTACTGCAGCCCTCGGAAGTTGGAACCGTCCGGTGCGGCCCTCGTCGGCATCTCCTTCTTCCTTGGGAGGAGGAGCAGTACGTCTTGGCCTGCGAATTGCAGATCATCATGTCGTCGCGCCGCTGTCTTTGCCCTCTTGTTCTTCAGTCATATTGTTTCATCAACAGGAAGCATCAGCCAACTGGCAAACGATGATGAGCGACTCGGGAGTCTGGGACGATCCCACGCTTCTCCGCAAACGAACTGGTTTCCTGGGACCGTCCAGTCTTTTTCAATCTTGGCACCACCCCGCCGATGCGATCGACGGTGGGTTGCCCCTTTTCGTCCAATTGTTTCCGCCTTCATATATCTCTGGCAGCCAGAGGGAAAATGTTCCAACTCAAAGAGACTCGTCCCCGGTTCTCGAGAGAGTCCAGTCTCGTTTTACCTAAGGACATGGTGTGTATCCTTTCAAGACAGGAAAAAAAGCCCGGCCCTTCTTCCGTTTCAATCTCGGCTCTCACCTGGCAGCGGGAGGGGGCAATTTCACGACCCCCCAGGGAAGCGCTAGACCCAAAACCTCTGGCCACCATCAACCCGCGTCGCGGAGGAGAGGTCAAGAAGCCCCAACAAGCGCGATACGACGGGCGAACGATCTCTTTGTCCTGCTCACGGCGAGGCTCCGTCGCGCAAAGGCCGCTGTCAAATCACGGCGCCGGGCCCGCCTGCCGCCTGTGGAGGCTTGAATTTCCGTCTCGCCTCACAGACACGCCTGAGGAGAGAGATCCACCCATGGATGGCCGCACTGCACGAAAAGCATCACGCAGCATCGTCTGTGGGTTGACGCCCCGGCAATTTGAACTACATTAGCTCCGTCTTGCCACGTGGGTTGACACGGACATTGGCGAACCGTGACCGTGCCGTGACCGCCGGCCGTGCCGACCGGACGGAGCGGAGGCGGACATGGCACCGGAGGGGCGGCGGCTGCGGCTGGCGATCCGGGGCAGGACACCCAGAGACGGCCATGATCTCTGGGCGACGCTGCAACGGTCTTTCGAATTGTCAGGCACTTGGACTTGCCATGATATTACAAGCCCACACACCCAACCCTCTGAGCCTCTGCCCCCCCCCGGCCACTCTCGTATTCTTTTCTCTCGACGAGTCGGCGTGGTAAGACATGTCCCCTTGCAGCTGACAATTCAAGACGGATGTCCTGACTCCTGAGCCTCGACGTCGCAACGAAAAAAAAGGGGGTGGGGCCGAGCAGGTTGTTGACCCATCAGAAGAAGAAACTGCCTCGGTTCGTATGTCCCCAGCAGCCAAGACCAAGAGAGGCCATGTGTTGTTCTGGAACCGAAATCGATCATCTTCCAGGATGCGCTGCGACCGGCAACGCCCCATTTCCCCGTAAACAAAAGAAACAATGAAACTTTCAAGGATGAGCTAGGATGGGACTCCGATCTCTTTGTGCGGCGGATGACGGTGGCGGGAAGGATCTGAGATGCGGCACTGCAACGACGGCAGCTGGACGAGCTGGGGTGGAACGTGCTGCTGAAGAAATGAGATGTCGCCAGTGACAAGTCCCGCTGGTGAGAGAAGGTTGATGGAAATATTCTATGAGAGGGTGTTCCTTTTGAAAAACGCGAAATTGAATCCTGGATTTCATGCAGTGCAGTTAAGCAACTAACGATTTAAAGATAGACTACAGGAAAATTACAATACGCTTCGTCAACGCAGCGTCGCAACCCGAGCACAGGCGAACAGGAAAACTCTCCCAGAAATGCAGCACACGCTCCCCCTTTCCCGCGCTGCCGGCACCTGCATGGTGCCGGGGCGAAATTCTGCCTACTCTCCTTTTTCCCCACTCTCACCAGAGGGAAAACAAGCGCGCCTGTGATGCCTGTCGCAGAACCAGAGAGCCGCGGAGCCTGAAGAGGTCGCGGGTAGCCCGCCAATTATATGGCTGCGTGCCTTGCATTTTCAGGGGGGGTTGGTTTTGAGATGGGTGTGGTTGGCGACGTCGTGACCGCCTCGGCCTTAGACTGTTTGCGAGACTTGCAAACCTCAGGTTGGACGAGGTGTCGTTCTTTTGGGATCAAGCGTTGCATTTCTACGTACAGCGTACCGTTTACGTATAGACTTTGCATCTTTCAGAAGTATACACTTGACCACAATGGCGATCGCGTTGTCCAAGATCGGCGGCCGTGGTAGGTGAATTTCCACCCTCCCCCCTCTACCCCCCCCTCCACCCCGGAGCCGGAGCCCGATGCAACCTCACCTCCGGCTCATGGTCCGGGTAACTCCTCACCCGCGTCCGGTCCGGGCCGGGCTGGGCTCCTCACCACCACCCCTCCTCCCCAACACACCATGACATCTCACTCACCCTCTGTGTGCCCCCCCTAGCCTTCAACCACGATGCCAGCAACGACGCCGAAGCCGAATATGACCGCCTCCGCGACCTAGCCCGGGCCGAAGGCGACAAGAAGAAGGCATGCTTTGACCGGGTACGTTCCCCCCTCCCGTGCCCCCTCTACCCACCCAAATCCTAACCCCCCTCCCAGTCCCGCGAAGCCTACTCCCGCGGTGACGGCGCCCAAGCCAAGTCCCTCTCCGACGAAGGCAAGCGCCACCAAGCCCAACAAGCCGCCTACAACCAACAAGCCTCGGAATTCATCTTTCGTGAAAACGTAAGCCCCCCCCCCACCTCTCTTCCCCTTCCACTACCCCCTCCCCATCAACCCTAACACCACCCCCCAAAAAAGAACCAAGTCGACCACGTCCCCTCCGACACCATCGACCTCCACGGCCAGTTCGTCGAAGAGGCCGAGGACATCCTCGAGCGCCGCCTACGCGACGCCCGCGCCCGCGGCCAGACCCATCTGCACGTCATCGTCGGCAAGGGGAACCACTCGGCGGGACGCGTGCAGAAGATCAAGCCGAGGGTGGAGCAGGTTTGCAGGGAGATGGGGCTGGAGTTTGCGACCGAGGAGAATGCGGGGAGGATCTATGTGGATTTGACGGGCGGGAAGATTGGGGAGGTGCCGAAGCCCGGGAAGCCGCCGGGGCATGGGGGGCAGCAGCATGGTGGGAGTGGTGGCCAGCATGGGGGGCAGCATGGTGGCCAGCAGCATGGGGGGCAGCATGGGGGACAGCAGCAGGATGGGGACTTTGTCTGGACTATTTTCAAGGCTATCAAGGGGTGTTGTATTGTTATGTGAGGGGGTGGTTGGGGGTGTTCTCGCGGGGTGGGGGTTAGGATATTGGGATGGCGGGAGTTGGGAGGACAGGTAACTCAGGGAAGCGTTCTAGCGCAATACCATTAGTTTTTTTTGGGCACCGACGGTCATAGATATCGAGATGCTGCCATTAAGGAGGCCAGGAGTCAAAGTATTCAAGTTGGGGTATCCGGAGCAAGACAGACGCCAAGAATAAACGACAGCTTCACCGAGCTCAAGCTGACAGCAACGAGGTCACATGGAGCAATGGGTTCCTCAAATCATGACCATGCGTCAAAGGGGGTGGCTTCCTCCTGCAGTAGTTCAAGGGCAATGCCGAGTTGCGAAGGCCCAGTGTTCCTTGCCTTGAACCCATAATCCAGAGGGCACGGCACCATGTTCTTTCCACGCTGTTTCCCTGACTGCCGCTGAATATGACGGATCATACGACTCCCGAATTTTCAGCCAGACCGGCCTGTTATTTGAGACCTTGTTACAATCCGTAGACAGCCTCGCCCGCGGCTGTCACAAACATTCCGTCCTAGAATCCTACATTAGCGCCTATATCTCCAATCGACCCTCAAGCCATCCCTCATCTCTTGACGCCCTTATCTCTCAGCAGCTTGCCCCTTCCTCCCTTAAAAAACCCCTAAAACCAAGCCGTCCATGCGAACCACACTCGCCCACGTCTCCCCATCCCGCACAACCTCCCGTCGTCTCTCCCACCTCTCCCGCCGCCGGACCTGGACCAACATCCTCCTCCCCGCCACCAACTCTCCAGAACTAGACCCCCCCAGCACCCAACCCAACAACAACAACAACAACAACAACCCCCAAACCACCCAACCCCTCCCGAAATGTCCACTACTCCCCAACCCCCCCACCTCCCCACCCTCCTCGCCCCCTTCATCATCCTCTGCCTTAGCCTCATAACCATCCCCGCGGCCTGCGTCCTCGTCGCCGCCCTGCACGCGCGCCCCCACCACCCCAGCCACTACGTCCCGGACGACGCGCCGCCCGAGGGGGGCGACCCGACGGCGCACAACGGACGGCCCTCGCACCCGTGTCTCTGGGCCGAGGCGTTTCCCGACCAGCGCGGGCACCACGGGCTAGTGCTGGGGAGCGGTAGCAGGAGGTCGTTGTCGTCGGCGGCGGTGGAGAGTGTGAGGCGGGTGTCGGCGGAGCTGAGGGGAGAGTTGATGGAGAGGAGGAAGAGAGCGGGGAGGGGGAGAGAGGGGGAGGGGGAGGGGAGGGATGTGGAGGTTGGGGTGGGGGTGGGGCGAGGGGAGGTTTGAGCAGGGGGGGGCGGTTTGGAGTTGGGGTTTCTGGTTAGAAGATGGTATCTGGGCAGTGAACACGCTAGAAGTTGGTCAGCATGGCTTTGAAAAGGAGGTAATGCAAGTAGTGTTTTTGGACTTGGAGAAACAAAGGGACGTCGTGTGTGTGTTTTAGGTGTTGAATTCCCTAGACCAGCAGCATCCGAACAGCGGCCCGTCTATAACCTTCCCTCGCTCCCTCTCTAAGATGCTCTTCAACTCGAACAGGGGTTTTGTACAGTTGTTGTTGCTCGTATCTTTACGCCCGCTCCTAACCCAACCCCCCTCCTCCCTTCCCTGCCCCACTCATGCCTGCCTCTTAATCTCCCTCGCCGCCTGCTTCAGGCTCGAGTTGCACTCCTCGTACGCCCGCCCCGCGCCGAACCCGGCGCCCACGAATGCCGGCCACGCCCGCCGCTTGAACAAGAGCACCGAGAAGACGACGCCGAAACCGAGGCCGAGGGAGGACTTGATGATGGCGTTGGAGAGGCAAAAGTCCCACTGTTTGTTTGGCTGGTCAGCTGCTGTCTATCGATCGATCGCCGCGGAGAGGGGTTGGTTTCACGAGAGGGCCGGCCGGCCGGGCCCAGGGTGCAAGACTAACCTTCTCGTTGAGAAGCGCCTCGCTGACGGGCCGGGCGAGCGCGCGAGACGGGGCCGGCGGGAGCGCGGTCTGCGTCGACGAGTCGGGCATTGCGAAGGTGTGTTGTGTGCGTCGCGTGTGTGGCGTGGTCTGCGGCGCAAGGGGGATTGGGGTTAGCTTTGGTGCGCGCGGGTGGTTTTTGAGGGGGACGCAGCGATGGAGCGGGTCGGCGAGGGAGCGCTCACCGGGGACGGAGTCAATTGAGGTGTTTTGGCGACGGGGGTGCGGGTGGGAATAGTTGCAAGTTGGTGGTTTGGCTAGGCCTTTTTTTCCCGCTTCCGACTTGCTGCGAGCAAGCTTTCGACCGGACGGGACGTCGTCAGGGGCCTTGGCAGCGCTGGAATGCAAGGGGGAAGCTCTGATAGTGCTCGGGCTCCCGGGGTGGAGGAATAGGAAGGCGGTGGGACTGTGACTTGGAGCAAATGGACAGGGGTGGGGATTTTGGGCCGGCAGAACTTTTGGGGTGCTGGAAATTTTGGGGGAAGCTGTTCGGGATTGCTTCTTCCAAGACAGAGAGGGTCGACGAATGGATGAAGACAAGCATTTGTCGCAAACTTTCTGTGATTTCTAGTTCTGGCATGATGCTGGAGAGAAATCTTTTATAATCTTTTTCATTTACAGGCTATCCTCTCCTCTACCGATACCCTGACGCGACCCTCGGGCTGGAGGTTGAAACGCCCTTGGTAGAGGTTGGCTTCCGTGGAATCAAGATGGTGGTCAGCAGTCAGGTATGTTTGAACCTCAGGGCTGCGATTGTGATTTCATGCTTACCACCCCTTAGAACGGGCACGATGCCCTCGTCCGGGCTGTGCGCGCTCTGGACCAAGGCGACATTGAGACGCTCCCCGGGAAGCTCCAGCAGCTCTCGGTGCTTTTGCCCAACAACTGGGCCCAGCGCCCCTTCCATGCAGCAGAGGAAATGCTGCTACGATGGCTCCTCAAGAACATGACGGGGAACACCGCCAATGCCGAACGAGTCCGTCGTTATCCTCACACCTGGGTGGTCCTAAAATACGTCTTTTGGGACATGCCTCACTTTTCCCTTGCCAAATCGCTTGCCGACCGGAAATTCATTACCGTCTTGCAACAAACTCTCAAGGAGGTGGCCGGAGCGCAACTGGATGCGCCCCAAACGAACGGTACCGGCGCAGGCGATTCGGACGTGGAAATGGCCGATGCCGCCCCCCAAGAGCCCACCTCCCATCCTCGAAAACGGAAACGGTCTGCTGCGCCATCGTTTGATCTCTCAGAGCAGAAGCAGGTCCACGGCCGTCTGCAAACTGCCTCGGCCGTTTTCGACGCCATTGGGTTCCTCATGACCAAGTGTGAACTCTCTTCACTAGGCGTTGACACCACACCATACCACCTCATGGGTCTCGAGCATGTCAAGTCTCTACTCTGGTCCTCTTCGGCCGAGGTCATGAAGGTTCTTGCGCCCCTTCTCAGCCTGTGCAACCTAGCAGCGAACCAGTCCGAGCTGAACGAGTTTGACGATCTGACGACCTGGGTATCGACCATCAATACCATATGGGACCTCCACCAACGGAGTGCTAGCGATGCTTCTGATGTCGCCATCCACCTTTCTGCCTCTAGTCTGATGCTGCTAAGCAAATTAACAGGGGTTCCGCGGCCCTGCTCAATTCCTCTGGAAACAAGCGCACAGGAGCGTTGGGCTCGGGATCTGCGCCGATTCCTGATTCGGAATCTGATCTCGCCGGCGAAGTCTGCCTTTTTGAACAGGAAGAGCAAAGAAGTCATCGAGCTCGTCACAGCCATCTCCGACGTCTCGGCCCCACGGGTGTATGCGATGCTATTTGACCTAGCAACCAGCTCGACCGAGGCAGCTGGCGACAAGGCCTCCAAAACAGACCTCGAGAAATGGGACCAGGCTGTGTTTGACGTCATTTTGGCAAGCTTGGAGGAAGTCAACTCTGAAGGGAGACGGGAAACCGTTGATGCCATCATGGAGATCGCGGCGGAACGAAATGTCGGCCTGTCTGATTCCAGTCTTCGCGATGTTTGCAAACAATACGCGCTGGGGCCAAACGGGGAGAATTGGAAGCTCCTTCTATCTCTGGTGAAGCTGAACCCGGCCGTCTTTCTGGCCACCGAGGCCGGGCAAGTGCTCCTGGACCAAGTGTTGCAGAAAACACAGAATCCGCAAGGGCTGAGCACAGAGGAGCTGACGGGGGCCTCACGATTCATTGTCCTGCTGGCAGAGGGATACGCCAATGCTCGCGACCTGCCCGGTTTCACCAGGACGTGGTTGAAGTACCTTTCGGCAACCGAGGAAAATGGCAGCCCGGATGTACTGTGGACACAAAAGGAACTCTCTGCGACCGTCTCAAGGCGCCTCGAGACGTCAGCCAAGACTGATCAACTCTTGGACATACTGGACTGGCTCGCGGCACAAGGCAGCCCCTCTGAGACTCTAGCGAGAGTTCGAATCCTGGATGCTATATCGGCCGGCCTCGAGCAAGAAGAATATATCGATGCTGCCAACACTAAGGCCTGTGATGTGGCGTTCTCCAGGGGCCTGGCTGACAAGGGCCTGCCGGATGCCGTATCTGACGGACGCTGGGCAATTGCTGAGAGATCGGTATTGAGAGCGTCGCTCGAGGACGTTGAACGGATATGGGCTCGAATCAAATCCGACGTCGACCGCGTGGTCCGAAAGTCTTTCAAGCACAACACCTATGCGGCGCTCAAGTGCTGCGTGGCAATGTGGGTAGCAAGTTATCCAGACGGGCCTCTTGCAGACGAAGTAGCAACTGCCGTTTGCTCTTTGGTGGACAAGCTTGAAAAGCACCAGTCGGTGGTGGGTCAAACCGCGTCGAGTGTGCTTCTTACGGGGGAGTGTGTGTCGTGGATGATCTTGGAGTCCCCTCATATTCTTAGGTATGTTCTGTTGACACTGACAACCAAGGATCCAACTAACATTCTGTAGCCTCCTTGTGAAGCGAAACGGGGAGCTTCCGTCATTCTTGCTTGACCAAATCGCGAGTCCAGCCTACGAGGAGGACTTTGAGCCTGCACTCGCCAGATACAAGTCGGTTGTGGAAAACGAAAACATTCTCAATAACCACAAACTCATCGGTAGGGAAACCTGTGTGTGTTATCCTCTTGGCAACTACTGACCGCCGCTCCAGATGCCGTGGTCAATAGAGCCATCTCTCTGATTGTGTCCTCCAAATCCAAGTCCGTCAGGTCGACGTATGAGACGAGGATTGGCATTGGGTACCTCCTTCAGACCCCGACGGAAACGATCGACAGGGCACAGCGGGAGGATATTATGAAGCGTCTAGTAGGGCAGCTTTCAACAAGGGCGAACAAGACAGAGCCGATTGGGATGGCGTATTGGCGACCGACGTTGAGTCTCATGGTCAAGGTCATGGAGAAGCCAACATTTTACGATGTAAGTTTCGCTCAAACATCATGCCAATCCGGCTACTGACAATCATAGGACATGGCACTTGTGGATCTGGAGCGAATCGGCGAATGTGTACTCAAGGTACACCGCAGGCTCAAAGTTTCTACGCCTGAGGCGGTACTGGAACAGGGGGACGATCTCCGGCTCTTTGATCGCTTGGCTACCTTGACATTCCGGTAGGATCATGGAACTTGAGAATAATGTTGACGCGGCTGACAGTTGCAGGCAAATGACGTCTGGTACCCTTGGTGAGCGCGAAGAGAAATACCTCCGTGATGCGGCGAAAGCTCTCGCCATACCCCCCGGGGAGTCCGATGTTCCAGTTCGGCTCATCATCCAGAAAGCCTTCATTTCCGCCATACAACAGTCCACTGGCCTGAAGCAGAAGAATTGGGATGTCGACGCAACGTTACTCCAGACCTTCATAGGGGCGACGGTGGAGCCCCTCCTCCTCAAGGTTGACAACTGGATGCCTCAAGACGTGGTGCCTCTTCTCTTGGCCCTCCAGACGATAAATCCTATGGACTACAACGTCCTCAAAGAAAGGTTGTCTAGGCAGGTCCCATCCCTATTGAAAATGAGCGGTCAGCTTCTTGTCAAGGGCTTCCATTCTGCCGCCTGGGAGATCCGGTTGTTCCTGGCAACCCACTTCTCTGCTGCACTCAAGGCTCCTCTTAATATGCTTTTGTCCCAAGACGAAGATGCAGACCGGCCAGAGATGGATAAGACGACGCTGGCGGAGTATGTCGACGCAGTTGTCCATGATATGGACGAAGTTGCCAAGCTCGGGTGCCTCAAAGACTTCCTGGCCGGGGAAGCAGTTGACTTAAGGGACAACGCACTCCGCCTGTTCATTGCCAATCGTCTGATCCGCAACATCAAAGGTACATTTTCCCTCGCTCTACCCCCCCTTACCGCATCTCTAACCCTCTTCAGCCTCCAAACCCACCCCCGACTCAACCGACTTTGACCTCTCCCAAGCTCACAACATCCTCTGTCAGCGTCTCACAAATACACCCCTCCCCGAGTTCATCCTCGCCGCCAAGGGCCTCCTCCTCCTCCTCGAGCAGAAGGTCGCCTCCCTCACCCAATGGAACATAGACTCCACCCTGAGCACCGTCACAACCGTCTGTGCCCGGCTCGGCGAGGCCCACCTCACCCAAGCCCGCGCCGGGAGTGAGCTGACGTCCAACGACTGCCCGCCCCTCCCTTGGCTCTGCCGCCTCGTCGAGATGGTCATCAAGCATCACCGCCTGCGCCTCGACGGGCACTTCCACATCCTACTCGCAGCGCTGCAGGCGCTCCTACGGCGGGTGGTCGCGCGGCCCTCGGGCGCGCAGCAGGCGTACGCCAAGCAGTTTACCGGGCTGATGCGACTCATCTGCGAGCCGACGGACGACGCCACGGCGCGGTCGCACGCGGCGGGCGGCGGCGGCGGGCTCGACTCGGACAAGGACGAGGCCAAGCGCTACGCCGGCGGGTACATGTACCTGGTGCTGATGCAGTACGTCAAGCTGCAGTTTGAGTGCGCGGTGCCGCACGAGGTGACGGAGACGCTCGAGCCGGGCATGTACGCCGTCCTGGACGTGACGACGGCGGATGGACTGCGCATCATGAACGACGCCATGGATCCGGCGGGGAGGGCCATGTTCAAGTTGCTGTACAGCCGCTACCAGCAGTTTGGGAAGTGGACGGGCGTGTAGATGGGGGGAGTTGGTTGGTGCACATGGTTTTGTATTTCCCCTACATGTATATATATCCCACAGGCCCTACTACCTACCCGGCGGGACAAACAAGTTTCACGTCTGGTCCCCCTTCCCCTCCACAATCCGCTGCCACCTCGCCGCAAACTCGCGGATCCCCCCGTGTCCACCCAGACTCGCATCCACCACGTCCTTGGGCAACTTGTGCGCCGAATACTGCGGCGAGCTGAAATTGTACGCCGCCGGGTCATCGTGCTCCACGATCCTCAACTCGGGCTCGTGCTCCTCCTCGTCATCATCCTCCTCTTCGGTCGTCGTCGCCTCATCCCCCGCCCCCACTGCCGCACGATTCCTAATCCGCAGCCTCACAAACTCCTCGGCGCACCCCCCCAGCAGCGGCCGCGCCACCTGCATCGTCAGCAGCTCGCCCCAGTCAAAGAGCAGGGTATCCGTCCGCGGCGCCCACGGGTTGATGTCGATGAGGCGGGCGCGGCCAAGGCGGTCGCCGTCGTCATCCTGGTCGCTGTCGTACTCGTCGCCGTCGACGCCCTCGGTCCCGGGGATGTAGACGTCAAAGACAAAGCTGCCGTCGGGGAAGGAGAAGCGCAGCGTCTGGAACAGGTCGCGCACGCGCGCGACGACGGCGGCGCGCAGCGACTGGAGGAAGGCGTAGTGGTTCAGGTCGCGCTGGGTGATGGCGACGAGGGCGCGGTCCTTGACGAAGCAGCGGAACTCGAAGGACGGGAGGGGGGAGAAGAAGGCGCGGAGGACGAGGACGGGCTGGAACGCCGGGGGGTTGGTGGTGGCCGGGACGGTGTCGTCAAAGGCGTGGTCGAGGTCGTGGCTGATGAAGGAGGAGGATTTGAGGAGGAGGTAGATGTCGTTGGCCGAGGTGCACTTCATGGTGTTGGGGTGCCGCGAGATCCAGGTCGCGTCCTTGGGGGAGGACCAGTTGAGCTTGGGGGCGACGGCGCCGCCGAGGGAGGCGATGGTGCTGGTGATTTGGGCGTGGAGGGCGGGGAAGCGCTGGTTTGGGGGGAGCTTGGGGGGCGCTGGAGGGGAGTCGGAGTCGGAGTCGGAGTCGAGGTCGGAGGGCGGGCGGTACGAGTGCGTGGAGGGGACGGTGGGTTCCCAGTCGTCGTCGTCGTCCGAGGTGGAGGAGGTGTTGGGGGGTTCAGAGGAGGAGAATTTGCTGCCGGGGGCGTCGTCGTCGGCGAGGATGATGCCGTCCTCGCGGATGTAGGCGAGGAACTCGGGGGTCAGGGGGATGATGCGCGAGCGGATGCATGATGTGCGGTATCTGGGAGGGAGTTAGGTTTGGTGGTTGATAGGGTAGAAGAGAGAGGAGCGTAGGTACTTTGGGAACCAGTCGTCGTAGGAGCAGTGCAAGATGTGCTCCCTTGTGACGGGTGGAAAGTGAAGCTCGCCGTTGGGGCCTCTGCCAATGCCGCCGGCCTGGGGCGGGCCGGGTTGAAGAGCAGGCATCTTGGAGAGATCCTCTGGTGAAATTTGAGTAGAAATCAAAATTTCGTTGAAACTGACGGAGAACTTGGGATAGAAGATGTACGGGGTTGGATTTCAGAGCCGTGATTCATACAAAAGGCTGGAATGTGAATCATCGAGTGAGTCCCGGCTTGCCGCTGTGAGGACGGCCGAGGGGCAGGGGCAAACTGAGTCAACGTCAACCCCACCAACTTTTTCTGCCGGTCAAATATCGATGTGTCAACGGGGTCAGCTCTTGGGGGGGGGCGGTTTTAATCTAGCAGCCAGATATTGTTCCCTCTTACTGCGAATGATGCGCTGAACATCAACAAGATCTATTTCAGCGCATACGTCCACCAATACACGAAATCAACCCTTTCAACCCTAACCCTCTCTTCTCACCGCCTTCCCAAACCAAAGCTCCAAACCCACCCTCCAAACGCCCGGCAACCATCGCCATCTCTCCCACCGCCTTCACCATCATCACCACCATCACCCGCGCAACCAGCGCCCCCCACCACCCACCAACCCACCATGTCCGACAACGTCGGCCTCTCCACCCCCCGCGGCAGCGGCACCTCCGGCTACGTCCAGCGCAACCTCGCCTTCCAGCGCCCGCGCGACGCCGCCTCGCCGTACACGCGCCGCGCTGACGACCTTCACCAAGCGCACCGCCCGCGCGCGCCCGACCAGGGCCTGCTCGAGCACGACCGCAAGCGCGAGGTGGAGGTCAAAGTGTTCGAGCTCCGCGACAAGCTGGAAGACGAAGGGTACCCCCTCCTCCCCCTCTCCCCATCCCCCCCGCTCCCGATGGTGGTGCTGACATCCGCAGTGTGGACGAGGAAGAAATCGACGCGCGGTGCGCGGTCCTCCGCAAGCAGCTCACGAGTGCAGGTGCAGGGGGTCCGCCGGGCCCGAAGCGCAATCTCAAGATGCACATGGTGCATGAGCTGGCGGATGCCAAGATGAAGGAGAGCGAGAGGTTGAGGGTGGCGTTGAAGATTAGTAAGGATTATGAGGAGGGGGGGCATTGGCGGAGGCAGGAGGAGGGGAGGGGGAGGGCGAAGCAGCAGCAGCAGGCGGGGCCGGGGCCGGAGGAGGAGCGGGGGGCGGATCGCGGGAAGGCGAGGAGGGATTGGGATGGGCCGCCGCCGCAGAGGCGGGAACGGCGGTCGAGGTCGAGGTCGCCTCCGCCGCCGGCTAGGGAGCGGGGTGGTGGGGAGCGGGAGGGGAGGGAGCGTGTTGAGGAGAGGAGGACGGCGCCGACGACAACGAGGGAGAGGTCGTATTCGAGGTCGGTGTCGAGGTCAAGGTCGAGGTCGAGGTCGGTGGACGAGAGGTCCCGGCCTGTGGCGGCGGCGGAAGAGAGGAGGAGGGGTGGGAGGAGGGAGAGGTCGTATTCGAGATCGGTGTCAAGGTCTATGTCAAGATCGAGGTCAAGATCGAGATCTGTGGAAAGGCGTGTCTCGAGGGAGAGGGAGAGGGAGAGAGGTGGTCGTCGCTACTAGGGGTTGCTGGAGCAAGTCGAGAGTTTGGATCGAGGTTGGCTGGGTTGGCACATGTTTTATCCGTCGCAGCATTCATCGATGAGCTGGGGCATCGTACAGGCAGTTTGCCAGAGAACACATGGAAGCCTTTAGCGTCTTGTCTCAAAAACATCCAACGATACTGAATGGTGACCGATTTAATTCTCCAAATCTATCACTACAGTCCCTCCATGCGCCGGGTATCATCAACGTTATCCAACCTCCACCGGCCAAAACAAACCCATTAGAAACTCCCCGTTACCACCAAGACCCCCAGCCTCCATATCCCATCCCCGTTTTACCACCAAATCAAGACGCCGCCACCCTCGTCGCCTGAAGCTCCCCAAGCTTATCAAGCTTATCATACACAAACCCGCCCCCTTCCCCGTTACCCAAAACCGGCGTCACGGCCTCCTGTGGCGTCGACGCCCCCGACCCATCATCCACTACCTCGGTCGAAATCACTATCCCGTCAGCCTGAACCTGACGGTACGGTGCGGGCGAGCACGGCTCCAGCGCCAACTGCGATGACCGGACCGTCGCCCGCGGCCAGTACCCCCTGCTCGATGCCATCACATCCTCGCCAGCCTGGTCCGCCCCGTCTGCCTCCGCCAGCATGAGCCACGTCCTCCGCATCTCCTCGAGGCTGCTCGACGACGAGTCAAACGAGTCAAAGTCGAGCAGCTGGCCGGATGCCCCGCGCAGCGCCGCGCGGTTGCGCTGCAAGCACGCATCGAGCTCGTGGAACGTGGCCGTGAGCGTCTCCTCGAGGATGGCCTCTGTCTCGGCCTCGGCCTTCTCAGTGGCCAGGTTCTTCTTGGCCGACTTGTGGGCCAGCCCGCCGTACGAGTTGCGGCGCATGCCGTCCGCGATGTGCTTAAAGACCCTCTGCCGCTCCTCGGGACTGAAGGGACAGTCAACGATGCGGTGGTTCGCTTGGACGCTGCTAACGAGGAAGCGGATGCCCGTCAAGTTGATGCCGTTGTCTTGGCAGTCAATGACGCGGAGGGCGTGGTTCTTGGCCACGACGCGGCCGAGGAGGGCAATGTCGTCGCCGCTGAGGGTTTGGTTTCGGATTTTGAGGTGCGTCATTGTCTTGTTGCTCAAGAGGCCAGACAAGGAGCGGGCGAATCCCTTTGCGAACTGGCCATCCTCGAGCTTCCCCGAGTATCCCGAAAGGTCCAGGTATTGAATAGAGTCGTTGCAAGCAAAAAAGTTATGGAGGGCTTGTATGAGTGGCTTGCTGCATGGCTCGTCGGGGATTTCTAGTGTCGATGTGCCGGCAAGGCTGAGAAGAGAGATGGATTTGTTCTCGGTGAGGGACTCGATCAGATCGATAAACCCATTTTCGTGCCCAAAGGTCACCATTTCCATGACCAAGCCGCTCGGGGCTCTGTCACAGCGGATGGCTTCGCACAGCTTGTCGAGTTCCTCGTCCAGGGGATTTCCACTGATCGAGAGGGTCATGTCTGCCGAATCTCCAATGTCCGTGCAAAACCTTGCCACGGCAGCTCCAGAGAGACTGCAGTGCTCCATGATGAGCTTCCGGAACTTGGAGTGTGACTCTCTTCCTTGCACTTTGGCTCGGTGACAAACATATTGAGACAGGTCGTCGAGTGTAGCCGGGTTGATCTGAGACACTGAGTTAAAAAGATCACAAGGACAAGGATAGCAAGACGGTAGTACCTTGAGGCCGGAAATGTCAAGCACCTCCAGCTCCTGGAGATGCTGGAGGAGTCTGAAGGGAAACAGACTTTCCACCACATCCATGTCGACACGCAAACTTCCCCGCAGATTCAACTCCTTGACCCCTATAAGACCAAGAAGGAAATTTGGCAGGTGCGTGATGGGAAGCCTGTCCAAGTTCTTGGAGATATCGAGCAACTGAACCTTGTCTGTCAAGTGAATCGGTTTGGTAAGAATCCCAAGGTCCTTTTCGTCCAGGCCACATGATGACACATCCAGGGCTTGAATCGCTGCCATGCCCAGGGTTTCGGCTGGCTTATGGTTAGATGGATGAGCTTCAAATTGGAGATGTGGCTTACCAATCTCGTCCACATCCCGCTTTCGAAGGACATTTCCAGACAGCAACAGATGATTGCATTTGGTGGAACCGGTTCTCAGGAGCGTCAGGATAGGCGTCAGAAATTCGAGCCTGGTCGGTTCATCTGCCCCCCTTTCTTCCTTGCTAAAACGGGCAGCCGATCTTGTAAAGTCGATCTGCCGGATGGTCTCTGAGCAAAAGGCTAGGGCGTGAAATTCTTGGTACAGAAGCGGTGCCTGCATCAATTCCTGGAGCTCATTCGCTGAAAGAGTCAGGCCTGTGTGCTTGATATTAGCTGGCAATTCAGACCTAGGACGTGGGTAGACGTACAAGACCGGTTCATATAAGCGACCTGGCCTTTAGCTGACGCCATGAGATCGTAGACGCCCCACAAGGGAGACAGGTCGACGTCTCTAAAAGACAGCGAGTTGAAGTAGTCGTTGTATCTCAGCGCTCGGAGTACTGCCACAAGTTGGTAGGCCGTGTACTGGGACCCGTCTTTGGCAGGGAGGAGGCGAAACTCGGGAGAAAATTTGGTCTTCCAGTTGATCTCCCAGTCTACCTGCGAGCATTGGTAGGCGGCCAGATAAGCGTCCATCGTCCTTCGAACGCTGCCAAAGTCATCTTTGTGGGTGACAAACCGAGCATCGCCGAGCCCCGGGACTTGGAACAACTCGTTCCACTGCCACACAGGTGGCCACGCGGGCTTGAGGAGCGAATCGGCTTTCCCGAAGCCGAAAATTATTCGGTTGTAGAATCGGCTGGATAGCTCAACAACGGTTCGTTTGGAACATGGGATACTATAAGGATGTTAGTCGTGCCCAGAGCGATAGAGCCAAGCCCTTACCGAAACGTCAGGTTGAAACGCTCCTCGCGATTGTCAAAATCCCCCCTGATCTTCTCGAGGCTCACAAGCCCATAGGTCTTGTGCTGTGATTTGAATTCCCCAGGCTTTGCCCGTTGAACGGCAACGACGTGGCACAGGTATTCGCCAAAAACCAGCCAAAGCGACGGCTTCTCTTTCTTCTGGCGATCTTCGGTCTCTCCTGAAAACAGCCTGCGGGTGGGACCTCGGGGCACCACCGGAAATACTTTGATTGCTCGTTGTGCAAAGGCCGGTTCCAGCCGTCGATGTATGGACTGCAGATGCTCCAAGACGTCTGGGGGAGGTTGCCATACCCCTGTATCTTTTTGTGTGGCCTTGACCTTTCGTGATATGAGTCTTCTGTACTCTTCGCGGTCGGCCGGATACTTGAACCAGAAACGCGTGTCCTGGAACGAGTCACCCGAAGGTGTCCTCCACCACACCTCCAGACCAAACGATGGCCGCGATGCCTCGGCAGCAAAGACGGACACAACGTCGGAGAGGGGAATCACCAATAGAGGTTTGGGATTCGGGGTAGCGGGCTCGGTCTCGGTCTCCTTGGCGAGGCCCGGAAACAGCCCGAGAGCATCGGCTCGACACTTGAGCTTGACCAGGTATTCCGACGTCACGGCGAGAAATGTTGGTTTGGGCCTCACCGACTCGGTATCCACGTCCTCGACCACGAGGCCCTCCACTATCTGGGCTTGCCAATCGATCTCGGACGAGGAGGACGTCGACGATGGGACAAGGCTCAAAGTTTCGCTTGAGTCGTCCGAGAGCCCCGAACCACGCTGGGTGAAGGGAGCGAGCGGGGTGAAGGACGACATCGAGGATCCCCGCTGGGACTTGGACAATCTCCTTGTATTTGTACTCAGGCTCTGGCTGCGAGCATGTGCCATCGCGCTCATGCTCTGGCGGCGGGGTTGAGTGTCCAGGGCGACCGAGCTTTTGATGCTCAGGGACCTCCGGGCTCGCGATTTGATCGACTGGAAGGAGAATCGACGAGAGTCCCCATTGCAGCTCGCTGGAGAGCTTGGCGTTGGACTTGCTGCCAGGTCTGTTACGCTCATCTCGGCCGTCTTTGCTATCCCCAGGGGCAGCACAGGGGGCTTCTTTTCGAGTTTTCGGTTCATCGTTATCGACATGGCACCGGCGGCCGTGGGAGCTTGTGTGACGTTGCTCTCGATTGGTTCGGGAGTTTTGGGGTGAGGGCGTGGCGTGATGTATCTAGATACCTAGGCGTCGCCCGGCCAAAAGCGGAGCTTGCGAGGACGTCACCGAGGCTTAGCTGCCACGGGAAAGGGAGTGAAGATGCTGTGGACTGTGTGAAAGCCGCGTGGTCGCGGGTACTCAGCAAGCTCGAGTCTTTTCGTGCCGACTTGGCGAGTTTGGCGGTCTCACCAGACCGTCGAGACGGGCTTGACTCGCCGGCGTGTGTCCATGGGTGGGGGGTGGGAGCCGGGTGCGCCGCGGCAAGGTTAGGTGCCGACGAAGGTCGACAATGAAGAGTGGACTGCCAATGGCTTTGGGAGTTGTCGTCGAGGTCGCGTGGATCGCAGCGAGACAATGGGGGGATGGACAAAACAACCAAAAATGATGCAGAAGAGCAGAAGCTGGTGTCCCAGGGCGTCCGAAGGGTCGGATCGGGTGGGGGACTCTACACCCCGTTCGGATGGCCTAACATCCGCCTCCCGATAGCAGGGACAGGGACAAGACCAGGAACAGGATATGGCAACACGGCACCTGCGAGTCTGGCGTGTCGCGCGAAAAAGGTCATGATAGCCAGCAGTGGGCACTGGGCAGGGCTGTGAACTGCGGGCAATGGGCGATGGGCTGGTATCGAGGATCGCCCGACCTCGAATCAGGCGGGGAGCTATGATGTTATCATGCATACCGGTTTCCGGGCGTTGGCCTGGCCAATCGCGCCGCGCGGGGGTTCTGCGGTTCTGCGCTGGACAACGCTGGACGACTGCTTTACTGCCGACCTGGCTCGAGCCCAGCCTTCTCGTTGGCCGGTCTAGGTCGTGTACAGCTCGGTCTGCTTCTGCTGAGCTGATGAGTGGATGCGGACGTGTGATTCAATGAATATGCCAGCATTCGAGGAAAAAGCGAGCGAAGAGTCTGAGACATGCTGCCGGCGGTGTGGGTGCCTCTCTCCAGTCATCAAAGACATGGTTCTGACGCTTGATAAGAAAAGATTTCTACTGTGTAGACCAGGGCTAGCTTGGACACACATTTCGAAATGCAAATTTTTACATTGGCTCCTCAAATTGGCGTGGGCAAAAATGGGCCATGACTCTCAGGAAGGCGCTGTCTCGCAAGAGACAAGAGCCAAGAGCAGCCCTCGGGGATGTTCGTCATTGACATGGAAGGACCAGCCTCTCCGAACCAAAATGTAACCTTCCTGGAAGTTCCCGGCCTGCCGGTTGGGCAGTGTGGGGTATATGGTAAAATGGTACATACTTAGGTATCGGGCTTGTTTTTTTGCTTTGGACGATGTGGCATGTGTCTATCGAGGGGCGGTGCGACCTAGGCTGTTATACTGTCTACAGCAATGGAAGCATGGGAGGAAGTGACCCGAGCCGAGTCAACGTCGTTGCCAAAAATGGCTGGGGGACTGGACGTTCTCAGATCCCCATTTCTTTTATTTTGGCAATGTTCGCTCTTGTCGGTTCGTAAGGTTTAGCTCGCTTTCCCTGTCTGAAAAGCTTTACACTCGGGGCTCATCGAGACAGCAATGTTACTAGATGTCGGTCGCCTTTGAGAGGCTTAAGGTTCGGATGACGTGGCGTGGGATTCCCGCGCAGAGAAACGGTATTGGTACCTGAGCACGACGGAGCCCTTGATGTCCGAGAACAGTCCCTAACGGGTAGGCTTCGCCGATGCGCGTAAAAGTCCATATGGTCAGGATCCGTTTACACGTTCTCCTTGACATTATCAGTCCCGGGATAGCTATTGATCCCGGCCAAGAGGGACAATAGCGGGGGGCAAGGGGAGGGAGGGATATCTGCTTTGGGGTGTTGGCAACATGGGCATCATCCGTCCAGTCAACATTGATCTGTCTCGGCTGACCATGCCGTTGTATTCACAGATCAACGCCGTCAGATGCGAGCCCAGCGGGATGCGTGGCATCGGAGAAGATCAGTTGGGGCCAAAGTTTATCCAGCGCAGTACCGTGTAAGGAATGCAGAGGGGAAGAAGAGGTTAACTCGGCGCCAGAAAACGTTCGAGGCCAACAAAGGATGACATCAGATAGCCGTAAGTTTCAATGCATAGGTATCCTCTTGTGAAGGAGCTGGAACCCATCCATCCCAATTCTCCTTGTTCTAGACCCCGCCCTGAAATGTCAGTTGACACATTCAGCTCTGCCAAGAGAGGCGAGAGCAATGCAGACTCAGCACCAGCGTCAAGCAGACGCCTGTCTTGAGCTCCTGCAAGATATCAGACCGCTCATCCCCGAATGACTTCAACTGCTCTGCCGGTGACGGGTCGAGTCCGAAGTACGGTGTCACGGACAATAGGCCAGCACCACGAACAAGGACCGGTCCGCTATCAAAAACGACCCTCTGCCCCCTATCGAGGCTTTTGGTGGTTGATGAAACAGCCCTCGTTTCAGCGTCGTCGAGCTCACCACCCCTTGTTCGACTGGGAGGCCAATCACCGGCCCGCCCTTCCAGCGTCAAGGCGGACAGCAGCTTCTACGGGGGTGGGGCGGTTTCCATTCTTCTCGCAGCACGTCGAGCCCCGCCATCACCGGACTCGGTGCTCCATCATCGGAGCATCGAAGCCTTGTATGCCATGTTGTTTTCGGTTCACCCTTCCGCCCGCAAACCCGGATGATGAAAACCGAATAAACAACATACCCTAGGGACCGTGCTGGGCTGACGGTCAGTCGAGCCGCACACCATGGGCGACTGATTTCACTGTGCCGTTTGCCCCTGGCTATCTACGCCCATTTCACGTTGAGAGGCTAGGGGCGGGCGACACAGGAGAGGTCGCTTCAGAGATATTTGGAGGAAGGTCGTGATGGGAATACAACCCCCTCCTCCGAGCGCCGAGCCCCTCGCCGCTGACGAGATCCACAAAGGGGAGGCGGAGACCGTTGCCTGGCCGGTCTGTGGAAGGGGGCACAGGAGGGCATCGTGGAAAATGTTTCCTGACGCCGGGCACGTCCAAAGATGGACGTTGGGATGGTCGAGGGCGATCTTCTGCAGCAGACGCTTCGCTGCACCTGCTGATTTGGCGACAAGGCCCGGTTCTGGTCTGATGGGGGGAGGGAGTCCGTGCCATCATGCCGCTGCCGCTCCCGGGAGGGCGGCCCCCACCAGCCATGCGCCGTGCTTCTAAGTTGTGGTTCGCGATGGTTTCGGGTTTACAGATCACATCTCGCTCATTCTCGGTCACCATCCTGTCGCCACACGCGGGGAGGATGCTTGGGGTGGAGATGACGGTCAGGTCAGCGGGCAGTGCTTCCCTTTTTTACCGGGAGCAGGTATCATGACAACGGAACAAAATACCCAAAATAAATATCGCGCTGAGGAGAGGTGGATTGCCACGGATGGATTGATCATTTCCATGGCGATACGACGTCCCGACCAAGCGCCCGCACTGGCCCGTGCATCCGTTTCAAGTCGAGCCAGCGACTGTGGCGATTGGCGAGCCCATGGGTCGACCCTCCGTGGCCTGGCCAATCCGCCTCGAGCCCGCCGCCTGTGGACACCGCCGAGGCTCTCCTCCGTGAGCGTCCATCAGCCTGAATCGTCGCTTGCTGGCTGGTGGCTGCAGAAGGGGTGGTGGGCCCGGACCCCCCGGTCGTGGTCCCCCCTCCTGAGTGCTGAGCGCTGAGTGCTCACAAGTGAGAATGCTGAACCGTATGAGATGAGCCCGACGCCGCCGCCTCCACTCCTCAGCAGCACCACCACCAGCAAGCCGGCGGAAGCGTGTCTCGCTGTCTCGTCAGGGATTGACACCACCACCACACCACGCCCATCTTCTCTCCTCGCTGATCGACGAACCCGTTTTTAATAAACCACACCTCCACCTCCTCCTCCGGGCATCTCCTCCCGCACCCACGATCCCGCCCTCCCTCGGCTCCCCGTCGACCCGACACAGCGTCCCCCCCGTGGACAAACCGACACACGAAGGAGCAAGAAGGACCAACGACACGCTACACGCTGGTTTTGCGCGTGGCCCGTCGTCGCACCTCGCGCCCTGCAGCGCGACACGGAGAGATTGGGTCGGACTAAGGTGTCTGGGATTGATTCGGCCTGGAGGGACAGTCGACGTCTGCTCTTCTCTTCCTTGCTGCCCACACCGCGGGTTCCGTCGCCTGGTGTAACCGCGCCCATCACCGCCCATAGCATCCATTTTCCCTTGGCCCCGTCGCCCCGTCGCCTTGCCCTGGTGCCACGGACGGCCAGCGACCGCCTCGCATTTATCACGACGCAGTCGCTGCAGCGCGCCGACCGCCAATCTCCCAGAGCCGTCGTATTCACCACCCGGCACGTGGAGCGACTCCCGCCCCCCCCGAGACATTGGCAGCCGGAGCTGCGGCCTGGCCCAGAAACCCAGATAAACATTGTGTGCCTCTCCGTCCCATGTGCAGACCCCGTCATCCCTCGCCATGGCCATGTTAGCATCAAAGTCGGCCTTTCCGACGTCGCTGGGCTCGCAGCCCGCCATCCAGGTCGTTGCCCCGCCCCAGCCCTCCTACAACCCCCCCACCCGACGGCCGCCCGCGATCCCCCAGCCGAGCCAGAGCTATGCGAGCCCGACCGAATCCGAATTCTCCGACATCGACGGGCCCGGTTCTATCAAGTCCTGGGACGAGGACAAGGTCTGCGAGTACCTGAGGAGCGTAAAATGCGGCGACTACGAGAGGATATTCCGCAAAAACCACATCAATGGCGAGAACCTGCTGGAGATGGACAAGGAGGTCCTCAAGGAGATGGGCATTGACAAGGTCGGGGACCGCGTCCGCCTGTTCCTGAGCATCAAGAAGCTCCGGACAAAGACGTTTGCCAACCAGAAGAAGAGAAATAGGGTACGTCCCGTCTGATCTGAGCTATTGACGCAGTGCATTACTAACGCTAGTGGCCAGGACTCGTTCGCCGGCCTCGACCTTCAGTACAACTCGTCGTCCAACTCCCCGCGACAACCGAACTCGGGGAGCCGAGGAGCCGCCCCTTCCTCGTCCAACAAGAGATACTCGCGGCAATATGATCTTTCGTCCGGTCTCGACGGCCAGGGCTCCCGGCCCGGATCCCCCGCTCTCAACACGGTCGACTACCGGGGCGGTCGCCGAGGATATCCCACCCAAGCCTACCCCGGCCAAGGGCCCTCGTCCCGCTATCCCCTGTCCCCGCCGGAGCACCATCACGGCGGTCGCATGGCCCCGCAGCACACCAGGAACCAGTCCAGCTTTGACGGCTCCCTGATGGCCGCCCTGCCTCAGGGCCAAGACGTGATTCGCGTCATCTCTACGGGAGGTGTCACAAAGGTCGTCAAGATCGCCGATTGCAACACCTGCGAGGAGGTGATGCGGGTCACGCTGCGGAAGTTTGCCCTGCGCGAGGACCACGAGCGGAACTACTGCTTCTGGGTTCTCGCCGGCGTGGAGCCCGACCCGAATCAATGTCGTCGTCTCGGAGACACGGAGCTGTGGAGGGTAATCAAAGACCACACCCGCCCGGAGAGGAATCGGTTGATCCTGAGGCGAGTCCCGGCCGGCGAGCCGGGCATGCCCGAGCTCGAGAGGGCAGCCGCCATTGGGCTGGAAGAGGCCCAGCAAAACCATAACCGCTCCATCGAGGCCGATAAGCGGAGCCAACTCAAGGCGCAGAAAATCCTGGGCGAGAGCTGGGAGAACATGCAGCCCCCCCTCTCCCCAGTGTCATACCAGGACAGGGAGAGGAATGTGTACAATGCGGCCAGAGACCTGGAGCGACCTGCTCCTGCCGAGGCGAGAGCCGTGCCGCGCCGCAAGATGCTACGCCAATTCGGGGGTCTCCGCCCACCGAGCGAGCTGATTGCGTCGGATCTCACCAGCTACTTCCCCGACCACTCCCGCGAGGCCATCGACCGGACCGCTCGCCTCTCGATGAGACGGTCGGCTCGCCTTAGCAAGGTGAACCACCGTCTCAGCGTCGCGAGCACCATGAGCTTCGCGTCGAGCATCCAGGATGCGCCACCTATCCCGACCATCGCCGACGGTTGGTTGACGGCCTCGAACCAGATTGCCAAGGTGCGGCCCCGCGAGCTGAGGACCAACCTCGGGTACCGCGACTCGGTGGCCTCGTCGGTCCTCGACACCTTGCAGGAAGAGTCGTCGCCGATCGAACCCAACCGCAAATCGTATGTCTCGTTTGCCGACAGCGGCTCCGACACAGCCGCCGTCAGCGTCACGGATCCCGAAGGCAACATGGTCCGACACAGCTACTACGACGACGAGAGCACCATGGGATCGGGCGGCTCCCGGTCACTGCAGGATGCGAACCAAGTCCTTGCCGATGACGGCGAGGATGCCGACGAGGAGCTGCAGAGCTTCCTCACGGGTGACTCCTGGGACGACAGCCAGTGGATGAAGGGAGCGCTCATCGGCCAGGGCTCTTTTGGCAGCGTCTATCTCGCCCTGCATGCCGTGACGGGCGAGCTGCTCGCCGTCAAGCAGGTCGAGGCCCCCGGCGCCGCGTCCAACAGCCAGAGCGACTCGCGCAAGAAGAGCATGATTGAGGCGCTCAAGCGCGAGATCACGCTGCTCCGCGACCTCCGCCATCCCAACATTGTGCAATACCTCGGGTGCGGCTCCTCGGCCGAGTACCTCAACATTTTCCTCGAGTACGTCCCCGGCGGCTCGGTGCAGACGATGCTCAACTCGTACGGCGCGCTCCCCGAGCCCCTCGTGCGCAGCTTCGTCCGCCAGATCCTCAACGGCCTCTCGTACCTCCACAACCGCGAAATCATCCACCGCGACATCAAGGGCGCCAACATCCTGGTGGACAACAAGGGCACCATCAAGATTTCTGATTTCGGCATCTCCAAGAAGCTCGAGGCCACCAACATCCTCAACGGCGCCAACAACAACAAGCACCGCCCCTCGCTGCAGGGCTCCGTCTTCTGGATGGCGCCCGAGGTGGTCAAGCAGACGTCGTACACGCGCAAGGCCGACATCTGGTCCCTCGGCTGCCTCGTAGTCGAGATGATGACGGGCACCCACCCCTTCCCCGACTGCACGCAGCTGCAGGCCATCTTCAAGATTGGCGGCGCCAAGGCCACGCCCACGATCCCCGACCACGCGAGCGAGGAGGCCAAGCAGTTCCTCAACCAGACTTTCGAGATTGATCACAACAAGCGCCCGAGCGCGGATGACTTGATGCTGTGTCCGTTTCTGACGCCGGTGGCGGGGCAGGCGGCGGCGGGGAATAACTAGACGCTCGTTTCTTTCTCTGGAAGATACAATTTGGTTACGTTTCTTTTGGGCCCGGTGGGGAGGTGGGAGGGGGGGGGGTTAATAGGGCACTGCATGGCATCATCTGGAATGGAAAGCGAAACGAGGCAACGAGATTTGGATTTTTTTGCTTCTTCCTAGACAACGACGACGAGACCAGATGATGTACCGTCCTTCTTCTTGTTGGAAAAGCAGCAGCGCTTTGGATCAAGGTTGACGACGCAGCGCGGGCTTTTTGGAGATTGTTTGAGAAGGAGTTGGAGGGAGACGGGAGACGGGAAAGGGATGGTGTGTATATGTGTGATAGCCATGAGGGACGTAGTAGTGTACATGATAATTGTGATGCGATACCCTAAACCTATCAAGATGTTATTCCCTCGCATATTCAATCAAAGTCCCCCCCAGTGATGTTTGTGGTGCTTAGTTTCCGAGGTCCTCGACAGGTCTCTATCTCTCTCTCCTCCCGCTTGCTCGCCATTGACCGGCAGTATTCGGTGCTAGGCTCTTTTTTAGCATCTACCGGGTGATGTCAAAAAGCCGGCCAGCCCCTATTATTTGTCGTCGCTCTGGCTTCCATGTTCTCACTATTTCCTTAACGACGACGTCGTAGTTACTAAGGCGCCGCTACCAGAGACGAGGCCGACTTGTACCTACCTAATTGACCTGAGCATTGACCATGGGCATCGTCGGGTAAAGGAGAGCATCTTGGTGGTGTTGTCACGAAGTAGCGAGCAAAAACGGTGCCGACCAGCGCGGACCCCCGGCTGTCGCTCATAGGCTGTAGATTCCGCCCACGCTCTCACGGTTGTATAGTGTAGTTGGTTATCACATCGGATTCTGATGTTTCCCTCATCTGAAATTTCCGGTGACCCCGGTTCGAGTCCGGGTACGACCTTCTCTTTTGCTGGTTTCTTTTGCACCTCCAGACCAAGCTTGCCCCTTCTTTTTGCCTCTTCTTATTCTCTGATCGTGCTGGGTAAGGTGAACCTGGCCTCGTCTCCATTCGTATCTGCTCGTAATCCGGGAGGGGAGGGTTTAGAGCGAGTTACCCCCCCCCCCGGTACATCTAAAGCTAGGTCTCTTTCTTTCCCCTTTGCCTGTATTACCTATCCTGTTGTTCTATAGGCAGCAGTATCTCGTTTCTGGACCCTCCACCTCGAGCAATTGCTGGGTATGCGCTGCATTTCCCCCCTGAATGGTCCTGGCATATACCACGGACACTCCGCCGCATCTTCAGGAGAGAGGTCACCACCTCGACCTACGCAGAATCAGGACCAAAGGACAATGTTTGTTTGGCATGCTAGTGCACCGTCCATGTAAGTAGCCAAGCAAAATAACACTTGCAACAACTCCTAGTCTACGAAACCAACGGGACCCAAAAGAAATAGCAGGACGAGACCGACCAACCCGCCCATCGTCTTCGTCGCGTGTGGTATCACAAACTGCAGCACCCCCTAGACCCGAGACCAAAGACAAAGGAAGGGAAGGGAACAGACGAATATGTACACATTATCAGACACACACACACACACACACAGCGCTTTGGTAAAATAGGGGGAATAACGAATATTGCTATAATGCCTGCCTGCCTGCCCATGCTCCAAGCCCCCAGCCCAAGCGAAAACCGCCCAACCTGTATTCTAGAACCGACCCGACCTACCGATCGACCACTGCATGATAAAAAAAAAACCCTTGGGTTAGTGGGCGGCGCGCGGCGGCGGTGATTGTGGCAGCAAAAATGAAACACGGATGGTGTTTCCGTGTGTGTCCTCCTCTCTCTCTGTCTCGCTGATGACCTCCTTTTCTCTCTTTGACCCGAGTCCCCATCCTTCCGCCTCCAACCGTCCGCCATCCGGCCATCCATCCTTCCCCTGTCTCTGCCGCAACAGTTGGGATGGTCTACCGGTGTGGTATATCGGGACTAGGGTTGTCGGGTCGATGGGCCGACCGAATAAATCGAGGTCATCATCGTGATACCTCTTGATGTAGCAAATGGGTCCTCGGCGGCATTGTTGGCCGTCGTGACTTGTGTGATGAGGCCGTCGCGGTCGGTCCTCTGAAGACGAGAAGATATAGACAAAGGGAAGGGGGCCCATCTGTCGCTGTTAGTCAACTGTCGACGTGGTGATCCCCTTGGGCCAGTTCTTTGGCCATGTCCGGGCATCGTGGCCCGTTTGAGTCCACTCGGTAGCCGAGCTGTGTAGTCGAGAGGCATGGATGAAGCGCAAGCGCGCTGGCTCTCTCTCAAAGACGCTTGTCCAGTGTTGTCGGATGTCGCCGCGTCTTGGTTATGTATCGTACACGGTATTCAGCCAAGTGCTGCGAAAGCGCAGCCGTTGAATTGTTGGGAATCAAAGCTCAGGACCACGTCCGGGCGCGATGCCGACTGTCGAGTTTGCCATTTGCGTGCAGCTCCCCTGCAGGCAAAGAAAGAGATATCTTGCGGCATCAACTAGAGCGCTTAACCTCGTCTCTTCCTTGGCAACTCGGCTCGGTCATCGTAGCTCTGCTCGCGTCATTTTGTTGGTCGATTAATAGAGATCCATGGCGTCCTCGTCAATCTCCACGGCCGTCTTGTCGCCCTTGAGAAGCATGTCGTTCGTCTGGCAGTCAACCTTGACATCGGTGGGTGTCGCGGGGAGCTGGGCCGTATTGCCCACCCCAGTGGTTGCGTTCTCCTCGGAAGGCGAACGGCTCTGACGCTGGCCATCGCTGCCCCCCTTGTGGGTCAATGTTGTGTCTTCGTCCATGCCGCTCGCGGCCAAGACATCCTCCGTAGCAGCGGGGGATGGCAAGTTCTTGCTCTTAGGAGAGCCAGCCGCCTCCAGTCTGGGGCTGCGGGGAGTGGGTTGCTCGATGGTGGGGTTCTCCGACTCGGCCCTGGTCGTCTGAGAGTGCGTCAGGCTGGGCACGCGGGCCGCCTGCTCCTGGGCGCTGCTGGAGCAGTCGACAGCAGGCTGCGGCGAGGAGCCGTCAGGCGTCTTCTCTCCGAGGAGGGTACGGACGTGGTCGCGCATCTGCTCCATCTGGGCGAGAATAGCACGCAGGCCTTGCTTGTCCATGCTGCTCAAGGCGTCGTTGCTCGAGACGTGATTGCTATCCACGCGGGCCATCATGCTGACGACTTCGGGCTGGGCCTCTGCGATCAGCGTGTCGACCAGGGTATCGATGCCCGAGGTGCCTCGGCCGCTCAGCTGCGCGAGATTGTAGGCAGCTTGCTGATGCTCGAGAGAAGGTTTGCTCAGCAGTCGGGGGGCTTCCGGCGTGACCGGCGCAGCCGTGGCATTGAGCGGCGGAATGGGCTTGCCCTTGCGATTTTCGCGTGCACTAGAAAATGATTAGCGTCGGATCCCAAGGGCAATTATCAGTAGTACATACCGAGAAAGGAAGTCGAGTTTGATGCCCTTCTCCGGCAGCCTAACCGTTCGACCATAGGTCTCGACATTCCGCCAGTAGCTCTCGTCCTCTCCCTCGAGCTCGACATCGATGTAGCCGTTGTTGATGTAGCCACGGCTGTAGAGGGGCTCGATGATGGACGAGGCCTTGATCTTGCGGTACTTGTGTGCAGGGCCAGACACCTTGGCGAGAATGTCCTCAATGTGGCAGGGGCACTTCCAGGTCTTGAGAGAAGGGGGGTTGGCCATGGGCGGATCCAGGCAGTCCAGATGCCAATGCAGTCCGCAGAGACCGCACGGGATGATGGCGCGGGTCGAGCCGCTCGACTGCTGGCAGGCGTGGCAGATGACGGGATTGCCGTCGCCGTCGCGAAGACGGAAGAGGTCGGGCACTTCGTCGTCGCTCTTCTTCTTGCGCGCCCCCTTGGTAGCGGGGACCACCTCCTCGTACTCGCCATCGATGCCGGTGCGGACGCCCTCGAACCTATCGCGGACGGTGATGGGCAGGCGGAAAGCGCTCGAGTTTCTGGCGTCGAGCCTCTCGACCAGCGGGCGGAAGCTGAAGCGAGGGGGGGCAGGGGCCTCCGCAGGCTCGGGGGCCAGAAGCTCGCGTTCGGTGCGGCACACGTTGCAAAACCACTCGACGGGCATCGAATCGCGGCTCAGCGGAGGGTCTACGCAGCTAAAGTGGAACGAGCGCGTGCATCCGTCGCAACAGATCAATTCCCCGCTGCCCGAGCACGACGAGCAGTAGTCATCATTGTCGTCCTGCGGCGCGCCAAGTCAGCAATCAGGAGCCCGTCAAGCATCAATCAGCGAAACCGACGTGGTTTTTGTGCGCCATATTTCGGCAAAAAGAGGGAATGAATGGCCCGTCTCGCCGCTGGCCACTAGCCAAGGCCCGGGCGTTGCCAGGCCCCCACCCCCCTTGACCAGGAGGACGTGGTGCTGGGCGGGTGTTGGTGCTGCCGCATGGATGCGCGCCGCGACACGACCCCAGCCCAGCGCCCACCGTGCTGACGCCCCGAGGCCAACCAATCCCCCGGCCACCCCCCGTCCATCCCAACCATGCTGAGAGGGGGACAGACGCACTTGCGTGTCTCCCTCTCCCTCTCTCGGTCCCGGTGGAATCATGGAGGGCTTGGTCGGAAACGACAACAAAGAAACAGAAAGGGAAAAAAACGAAAAACACGTCGCGCGCGAACAAGGAGTCGAGTCGCGAGACAGGGGAGAGAGAGCTTTCGTACCTCTTTATCTCTGGCAGGGGCACCGGGGCTGCCGCGCTCACCGCTGGCCCGGGGGATACCCGCCGACGTGCCCGACTTTCGCTTCATAGGCCTAGAAAAAAACACAATTAGTATGCATCATCGAGACCCACAGGCGGTGATGCACTTACGAATTCTTGACGCGGAGGCCGGTTCTGGGCTTCTTCGCTGGCCGGAGCACCGGCGTGCCCGCGCGTGAGGTGGCTGCAGTGCCGGGGCCAGCCTCGGGGGGGCCGAAATTGAACGTCGTGGGCGAAGGCTGCTCCTCGAGATCGTCGTGTGACCTCTTGCGTGACGAGCGCGTGCTTCGTGCGTTGGCTGCCGTTGTGCCAGGGCGGACAGTCGGCAGCGAGGTGCGCGCCCGTGACGAAGGCGGCGGCGGCGGGGTCGTCGCCTCTGCGGGCTCTCGTTCCTGCTCTTGCTCTTGCTCCGGCTGCGGCTCCGGCTCGGGCGCCGGGCGCACAAAACTAAGCTCATCGCTGCCCTCCGCTCTGTAGCTGTTGGTGATGGCCCTCGCGCTCTTTCGAAGCCGCCATTTTTCGTCGTTGTCGTCGAGGCGCCCAACTTTGTTGGGGGGGGCGATGCCGCCGTTTGCTCCTTTGCCACCCCTCTTCAGATTTGCGTGGTGGGGATAGAGCGGTTCGTTGAGGGGCTCGGGCATTTCGAAAGGCCGCCCCGGTGGGTTGGCGTCGTCGATCTCTAGAGGAGCCGGCGTAGGCTGCTTGGACGTGGCCGGGGTAGTCGATGTAGATTTCGAGGCCCGCCCCCCGCCGCGCTTGACGGCGGCAACATTGCCATTGATGCTCTTTCGCGTGGCGACTGACCGACGTCCCTTCCTGCCCGCGGCCTTGAGGATCGGGAGACTGGTGCTGACCTCCGCAGCAACCGGGCTTGCGGGTCGCTCCTCGGGTGTCGGACTTTGGCGCGAGGGCGTCGCGTCGGGAAGCTCCTCGTCGGCGTCGTCCGGCTGAATGCTGGCGGGGGGCGTCACCGACTGGGCGCTGGAGAGCGACGAGGTGCTGCTCTGCGAGGTGCCCCGGGTGCGCCGCTTCGACGGCGTGGCAGTCTTTGGCTTGCCATGGATGCCATTGGCCATCGTCCTGGTACCTCCCGAATGACGGTTGGACCTCCGCTTTTTCCGAACGTGCGCATCGACTTCGGGCACCCCTTGGGCTTCGTCGTCCTGGGGCAGCTCGCGCTTAGTCGATTGCTGGGGGGCCGGCGAGGGCCGAGGTGCGACCACGGGGGGTTCGGGCGCGACAGCGGGCGGCTCGGGTGTAGGTAATGGGGCAGGAGAAGGTGGTGCAGGTGAGGGAGACGGGGGGTGGACAGGTTCAGGCTGTGGTGCCGGCTCTGACTCGGGCACGGGTGCAGGCTCGGGAGAAAAACGAGGAGGGAGGCTGGGGGTCGGCGAAGCGGTAGCCTCAGACTCGGGTGCGGGAGCGGGAGTGGGAGTGGGTGCAGGCGCGGGCGCGCTTGGCTGCTCACCGTGGTCAGCTTTGATGATGTGCTGCTCGGGTTTCGTGTTTTGGTGCAAAATCGTCAGGTCCATTTTGACCAGGTGCCGGTATGGGGCAGGCTTGGGCTTGTGGGGGGCCAATCTGCGGTCGGAGGACGGCGGCTCGAAATAATCATGACCCTTGTCGTCCCTCTTGCCATCTCTCTTTCGCGAGGCGAAGAGGCGTCCAAAATCCTCCAGGTCCTCTGCGTCGGCCTGCTGGCGGAAAATTCGGACGACCAGGGACACAAAGTCGGGGTCGTGGCACTTTTCGTCGTAGAGGGTTCGGAGCGCATAGGCCGTCGGGTAGCGGTAGTGGGCAATGGCCTCGTCTACAGCCTCGGTGACGGCGTCGTCGGCCAGGGCTTTGAGCTTGGCGTGGCGGTCTGCGGCCGAGGGAATCTGCTGGAAGGACGCCGACGAAATCGAACCGTTTCGGCCGCCGCTCATTCGTGACATGCTCCTGCGCGATTGAGACTTGTGAGCTTTCTTGCTTGGGGTGTACTCTTGATCCATGTCATCATGCTTGGATTTCACTGACCGACGCCTGAAGGAGTCCCCGTCGCCGTAGTGGCTCTCGTCGCCCGCATAGTCGTCCTCCTCGTCCTCGGTCTCGTCCTCCTCGGGGGCGGGAGGCGCTGCTGCGGGAACGGCGGGGGCGGCGGGAGCTGCTGTGGGAGCGGGCGTCGGGGTCGGCGTCGTGGTATCGGCGGTGCTGCTTCTCTTGAGTATGATCTTGGGACGGACGGGGGGTTTGACGTCGGGCGGGGGGGGTGGTGGTGCTGCGACCGAGGACTTTTTGAAGGTGCCCAGCTTCGGCATGGTACCGAGGGGCGCCATGGTGTCAACGACGCCGTGGCGCATCAGCGCAGCGTCCTGGTAGCCAGCCTTCGCCTTCTTGTTGATCTTGGGATCGAGCCAGCGTTGCATAAACGACTGCTGCGAGTTCCCGTCGACGCTGGCGGCGGGTGTCGAGCCGCGACTGCTGCCGGGGGCCCGGGTCGGATCGGTGGTGGCGCTGGGGGTCAGCTGCGGGCTGGAGTAGCGGGATCGCGTAGCTCTCGTCGTGCTGGCTGGGTTCATGTTGGTGGGCATGTCCTGCCCTATCCAGTCCAGGCTGGGGGAGGGAGGAGGGGGGGGGGGGTTGTCCGTGTCTGTCCCCCTTCTTTGATTGACAGAGGAGGACGAAGACTGGCTCCCGTGGAATCGCGCCTGCAGAGCTGGTTAGGACCGGTCGCCCAACGTGGTAAAAGAGGGAATCAGCGTGCAAAATACCTGTCAGTTCTTCGGCTGCATCAAATGGGCGGGCCGGTATCGCGTTCGGGGCGACGTGTACGCGTCGGCGGCTGGTGTGGGTGTAGGGAGAAAAAGCGTGGGAGGGCGAAGGGGGATCGCTCGCTTTCTTCGAGGTGAGAGAGGTGACGGGCGCACTGGGCGAGCCAGGGGGGGGTGATCCAGCTCCCACGACGAAAGGCTGCCGCGCACCTTGTCGGACCCTGCACACCCGCGCAGACGGTCGAAAATAAATAAAAATGGGATTTTTCAGAAGGGAGACTGGGTGGTCGGAGAGAAGAAGAGGTCGGATGAATGCCGACTTCACTGTGAAAGGGCGCGCGCGCTGTTGACTGAAGTTGCTGGGGATGGCCGACGCGATTTGTTGCTCGCTCCTTTTTCTCCCAGTGTCCAGGGGGTTGTGTTGTGTGGAGAGGGAAGGGGGATGGATCGAGGTAAACTTTGGGGGGAAAGGGGATCAGGGGACGGACGCATTTGCGTTTGGTTTTTTGGCCCGAATTCGACACCACCACTGCCTATTGACCACGCCCGCAAAACAAGACCACGCAATAGGAGCTGTGTCGCCCAAATTCACATGCACTACACAGTAGCTTGCTGAGCAGGTGAATAGCCAACTCAATGGCCCCGCCCCTCAATAAGCACCACTTCCATCCATTCTTCTCCTCGACCCGTCGTCGTCCTCGTCGTCCCCCACGCCGCCTTCTCGGCAGTCTGCCTACCACGCCAGACATAAACCCACATGCCATCCCATTCTCTTCTTCTCTCTTCTCCCGCCCTGCGCGTCACATCACTTACAAGGCACGACACGGGGTCCCATTGCTCAATTTTTTTATTGTAGTGGCCCACGACACCGACCAGCCGGGCTGGCCCATGTAATACCGAGTAACAGCTGGGAATTTCCTCGTCGGCGCCCCATCATGCTGCACAAGGTCTTGCCGTGCTATCTGCCTGCCGTCGCCCCGAGCAAGGGGATTCGACCAAGTGTGTTCGGCCACAAGAAGCCGCCAAAAGTCACGCATGGGTGCCCCGAGGCGTCAGGCTATCCCCCCCACCTGCGGGCCAGCTGCCTTGCGTGCCCACTCACTCGTCATCGCTCTCCTCGCCGGCCTTCTTGGTCGACTTCTTCTTCTTCTTGTTCTTGCTCTTGCCAGTGTTTCTCGACAGCGGCTGCTCCAGGATTTTGAGAACCTCCTCGTCCTCAACCTTCTTGTCCGTCTTGAACTTGCTCAAGTCCAAGGCCGGAGGCGCACCAAGCTTGGTGACGCCGTTCTTGGTGATGGCTTTTTGTCCGAATTAGCAACATGGCCCAACACACAAGTCATGCATCTCTGCTGGGACCTACCAATCGTCGTCAGGAGCCGGGCAACGGGCGAGTTGTCCTTGTCGCCCACCACCTCATACTGACGAAACACGTTTCCGCGCACGCACTCGATGACGCCCGTCTTGGCGTCACGCTCATCCTCGAGCTGCCTCAAGCTGAAGGGGAAGGTGCCAAACTTCTTTTGCACCTCCGAGAGGATCTTGCGTGACGAGGGCCGCTTGAGCGCGTACGTCTGCGTGGTGCGGCGGTGGAGCGTGGTCCGCTGCTCATACTGCTTCACCTTGCCAGACCCCAGGCTGACGCCCATCTCGACGCCCCAGACCTCGCCGACCTCGGGGACACCCTCGCCCTTGGCGCTCTCGCCGGGGGACAGGACAATCTTCTTCTTGCCCTCAATCTCGTTGCGGTCAAAGAGCCACGACGTGGTGCTCTCGACGAGACTGCAGTCGTACGCCTTGGTGACCTTCTCCAGCAGGTGCGTGATCTGCGACTGCGAGGGGGCCTTGGCCGAGGCCGCCTTAGCCTTCTCCTCGTCGGTGCCCGAGGCCAGGAGGCCGGGGGGGAGCATGAGGCGCAGCAGGAGCTCGTTGGCGTAATGTGTGGCCAGGATCAGGTCGGCCTCGCGACCAGAGACGACATCATCCGAGCTGTCCTTGGCGCGCGCAATGATGGTGTCGCAGACAATGGAACCAAACCCGTCGATCTGGGCGCCGAGCTGGATCTTGATGGGCTCGCCGGCCTGGATCTCAGTGGCCGCCTCCTTCTCGTCCGTGGCGAGGGGGGTATAGGGGGTGACGAGCGCGCTGGGCGAGATCGTGGTGGGGTGGGAGAAACCTGGGAAGCGGAAGCGCGAGGGTTAGCCCGAAGGACGGCAACAGGATAGAGGGGGCCAACGAACCCTTGGTGATCTTCTTGCCTCGGTAGACCTTGGCAATCTCCTCCTCGATGAGCTTGTCGCCCTTCTGGCAGATGTCGAGGATCTTCTCGCCGGCCACGCATAGCTTGGAGACGTCGGCCAGGACCTTTTCCGAGATCTGGGCGGCCGTCTTGTACTTGGTGAGGGTGTCGGGGTTGTTGAGCGAGTAATCTGGGCGCGTTAGTGGCTGTTCGAGCTGCCGTCCTGGGTCCCAGTCCCAGCCAAGCTGGCAAGCATCTTGTCTCTCGCGCTCCTGGAAGCTTAGGAAGAGAACTCATGATGACGGGGGGAAGGGGGAGGAAGGTGGGGTGGGGCAGAGGAAGCAAGCTTGAAGCTCTAGGGAGGTTGAGCTTACCGATCTCCTGCTTCTCCTCGGTCGCCATCTTGCGCAGCTTGGAGGGGGGGGGGTGGTCGGGGAAACTTGTTTACTTGAACGGGGGGGTGCTGGAGGAGTCGCGCGACGAGGGGTCAAGACGAGCAAGAGCAGGGAGAACAAGAACAAGAGAAAAGCGGGCAGCGGGATCTTCTTGTCTGATTTTGTGCTGTCGTCGATTTTGCAAAGGCGGGGGAGGGGGCATTGTGTGTGCTCCCACTTCCCACTCCCAGCTCTGCCGGCTTGTTCGAGTCCCCACCCCGCCGTGTTCACGCGACTGGCAGGCCATCACTGGTCATTTCAGGGGAGAGCTCCCCTCTTCGCCCCCCTGGGGTCCTTGAGTTGGGGCCCTTTGTCGTTTGCCTCGATCCGGCCAACCAGGTCGGCGATGCGAGTGGAGAACACCTACAAGTCCGCGGTACCTCGACGAGGCATCATTCATCTGCTGATGCAGAAGTAGGCGGTACCGCCAAGCTATTGAGCCCAGCACCGTCCTTGATTGGCCCGTCGCGCCCATGGGCTTTGGCCCCTGGGCCATGGGCCATGCAGCGCAGGTCTCTGCGAAACCGCGAACTTTCGACATCTCCAAAACCACCACCACCATTACCACCACCATCACCACCACCATCGCCGCTCCAAACCGCCTCTCCATTCCACGCGACGACGAAGACGACGGCTCCATCTTGACACACCCCCAACCGCCGCTCCTCCTCCCGAACTTGGATCTGCGGCCTCCATCGCGCACACCACCCCCCCGCCCCCCTTCTCCCCCAGCATGGCCACCGCGCCACCATCGGCGACCGCGGCCAACGATGGCAATGCGGGCTCCAGCGCCGCCCTCGATGGAGGCACCCCCGCCCCGCGCTCCAATTCCGCATCGAAGCCCGGGTCTCCACGGTCAAAGTCAGCGGCCCCGCCGGCGGTGCCGCACCGCGATAAAGACAGCATCAACAAGGTCATGGTCGAGCGCTTCGTGACGCGCGACTGGGTCCACTCGGCCGCCCTCAAGGACGCCCAGGACCGCATGGTCAAGGACACGCGCGAAAGGCGACTGGCGGTGAGCGACTACAAGTCGCTGGGCGAGCCGGGCCAGAGGATCCCGAGCCATCTCTTCGGCGCCGGCTACAGCGGCTACGGAAACGGGGTCACCGAGGCCGGCGGGCCCGGCGTCAAGCTCCTCTACCCGACACAGAAGCACATTGGCCGCCGCACCACCCCCGCGCTCCGTCACTATTCGAAAAAGGACATGAAGAAGCAGGCTGAGCAGCACGAGGAGCTCGTGCCCATCCGCATCGACGTCGACTACGACAAGGTCAAGCTGCGCGACACCTTCACCTTCAACCTCCACGAACGCCTCATCCCCGTCGAGCACGTCGCCCAGCAGCTGGTCGAGGACATGGGACTGAAGCCGCCCCTTGCCCAGCCCGTCCTCGACCAGGTCATTGGCCAGATACAGGAGCAGCTCATGGACTTTTACCCCTTTGCCTACTCCGAGGAAGAGCCGCTGGACCCCGAGCTCCCCTACCACGCCTACAAGAACGACGAGATGCGCATCCTCGTCAAGCTGCACATCACGATCGGCGCCCACACCCTGATCGACCAGTTCGAGTGGGACATCAACAACCCCATGAACTCGCCCGAGGAATTCGCCGCCAGCATGGCCCAGGACCTGTCGCTGTCGGGCGAGTTCACCACGGCCATCGCCCACTGCATCCGCGAGCAGTCGCAGACGTTTACGCGCAGCCTCTACAGCATCGGCCATCCCTTTGATGGCCGGCCCGTCGAGGAGCCCGATCTCGTCTCGGCCTTCCTGCCCTCCCCCATCCCGTCCGTCTTTCGGCCACAGCAGCAGGCCAAGGACTACTCGCCGTACCTCTACGAGAACACCGAAGCAGAGCTGGAAAAGAGCGAAACAATGTTCTCGCGCGAGCAGCGGAGGCAGAAGCGCTCGGTCAACCGACGAGGTGGCCCCGTGCTCCCCGACCTCAAGGAGCGCCAGCGAACCGTCCGCACGTCCATCGTGTCGTCTGTCCTCCCCGGCGCCGTCCAGGACATCGAGGAGACGCGGCTCTTCAAGCGCGCCGTCGGCGCCGGCGGCCTCTCCGGGAGAGGAAAGAGGAACCTCTCCGACTCGGACGACAGCGACGACTCGATGCCGGACTCGCCCGCCACGTCGCAGCAGCAAGGCACGGCGCGAACTCGGGGGATGCGTGGCGCCGCCAACGCGGCGGTCCAGCGCATGGCCAACATTGGCCGGTCCGAGACGCCCGAGGCCACCATCCACCACCACGAGACGCGAACCACGCGCCGGTTCGGTCGGGAAGCCACCCGCGAGGACACCGAGGAACCCACTTCGACCGTCATCACGCTCCGGGTGACGCCCGCCCGCCTCCGCCAGCTCATGCGCGACCTCCGCGCCCGACGAATCACCCCGGCCCCCCCGACCCGCGCCGGCAGCGTCATGGGCCCGCCCATCACCCCCGCCGCCTCCAACACGCCCCTCCCCGCCTCCGCCACGCCTTCCGTCACCCCCGTGCCGGTGCCACACCAGCAGCCGCCCGCCGAGCCTTCCAAACTCCCCCTTCCCGCGGACGGCGTCCTCGTCCCACCAGGACAGGCAAACCCCCAACCGGTACCTCTCCCCCTTTCCTTGTCCGGTTACAGTCCCCTCCCCCCCCGTAGCGGCCCTCCTTAACCCAACCCTCTTGAAAAAAGCCCCCGCCCCCAGATTGGCTCTTCGCCGCCCTCGCCGAGGTCAACGCGCGCCACCCCGACGACGTCTTCGAGCCCGTCATGCGCCTCTTCATCGTCAACACGGCCACCAACGCCAGGACGCTCATCCCGCCCCCCAACCCCCCCCCGGCCGTCCTCCCGCCCGGCGCCGTGCTCATGTACTTTCCCCGCGTGCGCTGCGCCGACTGCACGTCCAAGTCGTACACGGTCGGGCCGGGCAAGACGCTCGCCGAGTTTGAGAAGCACGTGGGCAATCGCGTGCACAGGGCTGCGGTGGCGGCAAGGGTGGCCAAGGCGGCCGCTGAGAGGGGCTGATGTGTGTGTTGTGGGGGGGAGGGGATGTCGCGGGGAGGTATTCCGCTACCGCGGTTGTAAATTCTTTTGGGGGTTGCGGATGTTGTACATTAGAGCGAGATTCACAAAAGAGAGAGGCAGACAGGCAGGCAGCGATGGGAGGGAGTTAAGGGAGGAAGGGGAGGGGGGAATGGGTCAATGTTTGGTTAGGCAGGCGAGCGAAACCTCTTTTTTGGTTTTATTTTCTGTTTCTACTATCGATTTTGTTGGGGCCGGACTACTGCTACACTGCTGCTACTAGCTGACCGACTGGCGGGATATGACTACCTATCTACCCACCTATATTTGTGTGTATATCCTGTATCATCATTCCATTTCACACCGTCAGGGGCTGAATTCATTTCATTCTTGGAAAAAGCGCGATTGTTGTGGTGGTGGTTCGCTTTAGGCGGCGGCCCGGGCAGACAGACATGGCGATAGGTCGCGGCCACCTTTTTTTTGTGGGGATGTTGATTCCATTCAGGGGGGGCCGGATTAGTGGTCCGTGCGCAAGCCGTTCAACGCCTGGGACATCTGCCGGCGTTGACGAGAAGATAAATGGCAAGATACCAAGCTCATTGTTATGTAGGAATATACTCTGTGGTAGCTGTTGCAGACGCAGGCACACTGCTCCCACTAATACGCGTGGTTTCACCGGAACCTTGTAGTTTCATGACTGGGGAAATCTCATCTCATCTTCATCTCATCATCTTGGTTGGACCCTCATTTTAGCTAGGTACTCCCTCTCTCCCCTCCCTCTCTCCCTCCCTACTCGAGAACCCAGCGCTTGCACTTGACTTCCTCCTCCAAAACCGTTTCCCATTTTCACCCCCCGCCAGCCAGTCAGCCAGTCATCGAATAAATATATCTTCTCTCCCTCCTCTCCAACATCAAGAACCGCCCTCCCCCTCCTCTCCAACATGAACCCCCCTCAGTTGCCGATTAAGCATCGAGCTGAAACTGCCCGACTGACCACAACATCAACAACCCCAGCCCCAACAACAACAACCGTCGAGAACCACACACACATACACCCCCTGGAAAAAAAAACCCCCCAAAAAGACAGACAGAGACAGAGAAAGCATGACTCATACAACTCGCTACAGTACTCAAACCTCAAACCCTTCATCATCCATCCGGCCATCCATCATACATTGCCCATGTCCCTGTCCATACCCCCCCTGCCCCCAGTCATCGCCGCCCTTGTCACCAAAGAATCTCTCGTGCCGACAAACTGCCCAAGGCGGACTCGAACCCACAACCTCGTCACTCCCCCCCCTCCTCTTCCTCATCCACATCCATCTCATCGCCCTCGTCCGGCGTCGTCGCCGCCTCCTTTATCCTCGCGCTCCCCCTCGTCGGACGCGTCCTGGTCGCTGGCGGCGGCGGCTTAGCTTTCGGCGCCGCTTTCGGTTTTGGTTTCATCGCTGCTGCTGCTGCTGCTGCCTTCCGGCCATTCGCCGCGGGGGCGGCTCTCCCTCCGCGCCGGGTAGAGCTAGTGGCAGGAGGCGAGGAAATCTCCTCGTCATCCGACCCCTCTGCCTCTTCCGCCTCCTTCTCCTCCACCTCCGCCTCGTCATCCGACAGGTCCGACAGGTCACTATCCGAAGCCGGAACCTCTTCTGCCTTCTTCTTCTTCTTCTTGGCTGGTGCCGCCGCCTTGGTAGCAGTGGCGGGGACGGGAGGGGGGCTGGATTTCTCCGCCGCTTCCTCCTCCTCTTCTCCGTCGTCGCTTGCATTTTCGCTGGCGGCGGGCGCGGCGTCGCTATCGCCGTCGTCTTCCGACTCGTCCGACTCGTCCCCGTCGTACTTCCACTTGGCGACGCCGTCGAGCATCTCCTCGTCGTCCTCGCTCGAGTCGCGCTCAATGTACGACTTGTCGCCGCGGGCGCGGCCGCTGCGGCGGCGGTCGGCGCGTTCCTGGGCCGTCAGCTCCTTGGAGGGTTTCTTGGGCTTGGAGGCGGACGACGAGGGCGGCTTCTTGGTTCGGGGGGTGGCCGAGACCTTTTTGCTCGCGGGTTTGGCCTCTTTGGGGCGCGAGGGGAGCTTGGCTTTTTTGGAGGGGGGGTTGCCGTCGCGGTCGTCGGAGGTTTTGCGCTTCTGTTAAATGGTTAGTTTACGGACCCTGAGGAGGGTGGGGTAGGGGCGCACCTTTTTGCGGTCCATGGCTTTAAAGAGCTCGTCGAGCTTCTCGTCAAGACCTTCGGGGACGTACTGCTTCTCCGCGGCCGTCTGGGCTTCGTCGTGCGACTTGAGCGCCACGTACAGACCCACCGGTTGCCCGACCTTACCGGGATAGGCGCTGAAGATCCAGTTGTTCCTCTCCTGCCACTTGCGGATGACGGCCTGCGCCAGATCGCAGAGGACGCGGTGCCGGTCACTCGTGGGGTCCAAGGCGTCCTGCGTCTGCTTGACGCGCTCGGCGTACTTGGTGATCAAGCCCAGGTTGGCCTCGGTCGCCACCAGGCTGATGTAGAAGTGAAGGTAGCGCGCGTGGTCGACCAGCATGTCCAGCTCGGGGCGGTAGTCCGGGTGGTGCGCGAGCAGCGACAGCAGACGGGGCATGACGGCCTCGAGGACGGCCTGCTTGCTCTGCTCAAAGTGGCGCGCGCGCGATCGGATCCACGTCTCGATGCGCGTCTTGAAGTCGGAGCTGGGCTCAAAGGCCAGCAAGAAGACGATCGTGTAGTACCGGGACCGCAGCTTGCCCTCGGCGAGGTACTTTTGCAGCTTCCTGACAAAGGCGTGGCGGACCTCTTGAACCACGTCCTGGCTCATCAGGGCAAGCGTGTTGAAGCCCCCGGCGGTGAGGATGTCGTCAAAGTGCTTCTGGGTGCACAGCTTCAGGAAGAGCTGCGCCGCCAGCAGCCTCAGCCGCGACCGGTGGTGCTTGGGCGTGTCCTTGGTCTTGCAGATCTCGCCGTCATCCTTGATCAGCTTGGTGAGCAAATTCCACACGGACTTGGCCTTGATCTTGGCCTCTTCGACATCCTCGACGCTCCGCAGCCGGTTGACCAGGATCTTGAGCGAAAGACACTTGGCCTGGATCTCCTGATCCATGGCGGCGTCGTCCACCCAGTCGGGATCTTGGTCGCTGGCGTCGGCACGGACCTTGATGAGCGTCTGCTGGACGGCCATGTTGAGAATCGGCTCGTCGTACTCCTCCGTGACCTTGGGCGCGAGGAGCTCCAGCTGGCTCACGGTCGTGAGCTTGTTGAGCAAGTGAGGGGAGTCGTAGGTCCAGTCCTTGATCGTCCGCTTGAGGAGATCGGTCGCGCTGACCATGCTCTTGCTGTCCTTCTTGGACAGCAGGATGTTGACGGCATACTTGGCGGCTCGGGGCGGTCGGCCGTACAGGGCGTAGTTGATCATGGTCTGGATGAACTCGCGGTCCATCGGGACGTCCTTGGGGTACTTTCGCGCGTACGTCGAGCAGGCCTTGAGCGTCTCGGCCACAATCGGGTCGTTCTCTTTGGAGGCAGTGGGTGCCTGGTCCACCAAGTCTTTGCAGAGCTGCCCGATGTGTGTCTTGAAGAGGTCGGGGTTCCGCTGCGAGAGCTCGTTCAGGACCTCGTGCGCGATGGTACCGAGGCCGTGCTCGTCGGACCGCGAGAACTCCATGATGGTGGCCAGGTGGCTGCGGTTGAACATGAAGCAGCCCGAGCGGTACAGCAGCGGCCAAAAGGTGTCGACGATGCCTGGTTCCTTGCTCGCCGCCATTCGCCTGAAAAGCTCCTTGAGCGCATTGTGAACCGTCTTGAAGTCCTGCTCCTGGCTGAGGATGTACTTGATCAAGTTGTAGTTGCGCCGGTCGTTCATCTTGGCAAAGCGCATGATGTCGCTCTTTGTCTTTTCGCGGTCGGGCAGGAACTGCGCCAGGTAGTTGGCCGTGTTGTGGAGAAGCTGCGTCTTCTTGTCTGCGTCTTCGTCCATGACGCCCCCGTTGTACAAGTCGCATTGCTTGATCAGGGTCAAGACGCTGTTCGCATACTGGGGCTGTCTGGACTGCATGGTGAAGAAGGCCCTCTTGGCCTGGTCTCCGGACTGGCCGTCGGTGGCCATGGACCGCACCAGGAGGAGGATCCTCTCTGCTCGTATGGCGTCCCCATCCAGGGGCGCAGCCCCAGCAGCCTGCGAGTTGCCGTTGGAGGCAGCATTCTTGGTCGCCTTCTTCAGCGGCGGGTACGTGAGAGGAACCAGGTGCTCGTAAATGACACGATCCATCAGCACGTTGAGCTCTAGGTCGTTGACGTAAAAGGCATTAAAGATGCGCGAGGGGATCGCGCCGAGGGCGGCAGCCACGGTCTGGTTGCCGGCGAGCAGCTCCCCGGTGCCCACGGCCCAGAGCTTGCTCAAGAGACACATGGCCGCGACTCGGACAGCGGGTTTGAGGTCGCGAGAGCGATCGGCGAGGGTGGAGAGGACAGATCCCTCCTTGTTGACGCCGCCGTTGGGCCCCAGCTTCAGAATGACATCGCGGAACTTGAAGGACTCGATGGCCTTGACGGCCGCCAGCCTGACCTTTTCGTCGCTGTCCGAGAGCTTCTCGCCGAGGCCTCGGACCAAGGCGGCCTCGTCCTCGCGGCTCAGGCCAATGCCGCCGGCCGAGGTCGAGAGGATGTAGCCCACGGCCGTGGTCCATGTCGCGCGAATGGCGGCCACCTTGTCGTTTTTCCTGTTGAGAAAGTTGTGAAACGTGGGGCCATGGGTTTGCGAAAAGGAAACGGGCGAGATGGGAGTGGTGAGGATGTTGGTGATGGGGGCATCCATCCCCTCGTCGTCCTCGAGCTTGAGGGGCGGGTAGGCGGCAGGGTCCAGCGTGGGACGCGGGGGAGGCCCGGCTGCGCCGATGCCGGCAATCATGTCTCCGAGCGTCTCTGTGGCGAGCTGGCGCAGCTGGGCATTATCGGCTGACAGTTCGGCATCCACCTGGGGGACGACATTTTGGAGGATCATGGGCGCTGCTTTCCAGAGTTCGCGTATCAGGGCGTGGGATTTCCTCAGTTCCCTGAGATCCGACTCGGAAGGGCCGCTGGGTCCGTCCTGGTCGTCCGAGTCGTCGGCGTCTCTGTGGGCGCCTGATTTCCCGCCCAGGCTCGTCCCTTCGAGGATCACGTCGCTGAAGTACTGGCTCACGAAGCGGGACATCTTTTCGGGGTACATCTGGCAGAGATTCTTGGCCATCTGGTAGGCTTCGGGCTCTTCTTTTTGGAGAAGGGTGGCTTGGTTTTCATCGAGGGGGACGTGTTCTTGGCGGGCTCTGCCGGCTCCCGGGGCGGCTCGGAGGAACTGGGCCATGATGGCGTCGATGACCTTGGCTGGCAAGCTCGCGGCATCCTCGATGAGGACGCCCAGCAGCTCCTGCATGGTGAACTGCACCTCCTTGGGAAGGTGCTCGCCAGACGACGACTTGACGCCGTCGACGCCCTCAAAGATGTCGGAGAAGAGGCGGAGGAGGAGGGTGTCGCTGCCCTCGACGTCGAGGAGCAGGACGACGCTCTTGTACTCGGCAAAGGACCGCAGGACGTACTTGTGCTGGTTGTTGTAGGGGTTGGAGGGGTCGAAGAGGGCGGGGATGATGGACGTGACGCAGAGGTTGAAGATGTCCTGGGAGCAGTCAGCGCATGGCCAGGATGGGTTGGGGGGGGGGGATAGGGGGGGCGCATACCTTGAGCTGGTTTCCCGTAAAGGGGGCATTGGGGGCGCAGAGGGTGAGTATGTCGACGACGCAGCAGGCGGCAAAGGCGCGCACGCCCTTGTCCTTGTGGGTGAGGAGCTGGTGGGCGGCCACCTCCTTGGCGACCTTGGTGAGGGATGCTGGGTCGACCGTGTCCTGGTCCATCTCGGCGAGCTCCTTGGAGAGGCGGTCGAGGCGCTTGAGCAGCTGGTCGATGGGGATGGGCTTCCCGGGCCGCCATGTCAGGGTCTCGTTGAACTGCAAGGTGACCAGCTCCTCCTCGGGTTCCTGCTCCTCAGGCTCGGCGGGAGCACTCCGACGGGGCGCCATTGCGCGAAACGGGGCTCGGAAGTCGGCGACACAGCTTCGGGGAGGGATGGCGCCGTCGGTCTTGGGGTGTGCTGGCCAGCCGAGGGCCGTCGACCTTTTTTTTTCGAGCGGGGAGCTTGGCGAGGCGCGTGGCGTGTGTGACCTGGTCGGTGGTGGTGGTGATGTCGGGTCGGTCGGCGGGAATCGATCCGAGTGGGATTTGGAAGGGATCGATTGACTCGGAGGGACAGTAAGAGATGTGCGCGCCGATATCGGGGGGGAGGGGGAGGGAGAGGGAGAGAGAGTCGGCGGCGGTGGTGGTGGTGATAATTTCAGAGTGGGAAAAGGGAAAGAGCGCGGATGCATCGCCGAGTCGAGCGTTGCAAGAGTTCCATCGAAATACATGGCCCGTGTGTACAGGTACGCGCTCTGAACCTTGCGCGTCGGACTGGCTAATTGGACAGTGACTGGGTGAGTGTAGGCGTGTGGCTGGCCGTGCTCGGGACGGAGCAGGGGTCTTGCAGTGCAGGGCACGTCCCCGTTTCACCTGCACCGTTTCCCCACATTGTCCTGTCTGAATATCAACCTCGCATCTTTCCTTGTCATACCCTCGATGAGTTCATCAGTTTGGAATTGGTTATCTGACGTCAAGTCCCAAAAGAAGGTGTGCCCAAAAGTAGACCAAATAAATTTCACAAAGCACATCCCGGCACATGAACCAGCATTGACCGAGTCGAATACTGACCACATGTGAAAATATACATCCTGTATTGGGACCCTTTTCTGCCGAAATCAACAGACAGCCCTGTCTTGGTAAAGGCCCAACACCCGGATGCCGAACAAGAGAATACATACTTGCTGTGCTTTTACTCAAAGGCCAATGGCCATGAGCATCGTCTCCATCTTGGACGTCTGGCCCTGGATTGCCCCGTTCGGATCTTGTCCACTTTTCCCTTCAAGTTGACGGAAGAGGCAGTCGGGCAAAGGAGTTGTTCAAATTCTTGACATCCCGTGTCTGAGAATGGCATAACAAGATCTCCAGGACTTGAACAGGGTAATACATGACAGTGTCTTGCCAATTGACCTTTTTTTATCAATGGTTCGCTATTTTTGGCATACATATTTCCCTCGAGACTCGAGAATCAACGCGATGTCAACGCCAAGACAGCCCCTGAAGCTGGCATCGCCATGTCAACAACGTGCCTCACATTAAATTGAGAAATAATCCTTGAACTGGTCAGCCAGGAGCTCTCATCCCGTCACAGACTCGGGGTTGAAAACTCACTCCCAGCCCGATTGTCTTGAGGTCTGGGAACAGCCATCTCCTAGGATACCGAGAGCAAGAACATCAACGGAATGGGTTCATGGGAAACAAGGAGAATATAGCACCCGTCCAGCATTATCCAGCTCCATTCTCCAGGGCCAGGCTACAGACTAGAGGCTCAATGGCAAAAAAAGAAGAAAAAAACTCCAGGAGCTGGTCCAGGTTGTCAATGCCTGCTCTTTGCTGTCTTCATATCCCCCCAAAAGACCAATGCTCCCCATGCTTCTTCCTGTTTGTGCCATGTGGCCCCGGACTGGCTGTTCTTCTCTCAAGTGAATGTGTGCCTCGATGCTCGGGGGTCCCCGTTGGCCGGCGACAGCGACCTTGCACTCCGCCGAGAGCCCGTCTTCCTCGACCAGTTTCTCCGCCTACAAAAGCCACTCCCCTTCTTCCCATCACCCAACACCACTCTCTCCCTCCCACCACCCACATTCGTTTTCCAACCTCAACACTCTCTAGTTCAGTCTTTTCTGCCACGAGCCACCTCGGTCACCTTCTCTTGTCAGCAACAGTTGCGATATCTTGGTATGTCAGAACTTTCCAGTCTCTCTTCCCCCCCCCCCACCCCATCTCTCCTCCAGCCAAGCAAGGCTTCAATAGTCTGCTCACGTTCTCCCATCAAACTTACTCCTGGCTTCGAGATCTCCCTTTCCCTACCCTCAAATTGGTCTGGACCGTCCTCCGTCATCGAGACAAGTCCCTCTGGTCTCGTGGATTTTTCCACTCCAAAATTGGCGCTCCTTCCATTTTGAATCCCCAACCCGGCACGTCTCTGCCCTACTTCAACGCGTTCCCTTTTTTCGCACCCAAACTTCTCCCATCTTCTCCCCACCCTCCACCCTTTACCCTCTTCTCCCAAAACACCACCCTTCCCTCACATTCGTTACCACGGTCTCTACCCGTCACAGCCTGCATTGCCTTGCGCTCCCTAACAGCCCCGTCAGTATAGATTCCGATATTCTTGATCATCATATTCAGAATGGAACCTACCTCGACTTCCCCCGTCGTCCACGGCGCCGATGGCCACGGCTGTTCCGACATTCGCTCCTTCGTCACCAAGGAGGCCGACCATGTCCCGGCTCGCAGCATTCGCAGCTCCGGCGACTCGGTCCTGGTCACCCGCACCATTGAGCAGACTGTCGACGACAGTGGCCAGCCTCACCACGAACGTCCCGTCAAGAAGAAGCGCGACATCGTGAGCCACCAAACCAAGTTCTTCCTGGCGGTTGCCGCCGTCCTCGTCCTGGTTGGCTTCGGTGCTGCCTACCTCGCCGGCCTCTTTCAGCGCAAGTTTTCTTTCATCTCCTGTATACTAGCCATAAGCTAACCCTTCGCAGTGGCCAACAGCCTCGACAGCATCGGCTCCGGCCTAGGAAGACTGGAGGTTGCCGCTCCTGTCACGGTTGGCACCACAGTCACCGAGAAGGTGGTGGTCACTGTCTCTACCATGGCCGACATGGATGGTTCGATGACTGATTCGACAACCACAACTGCTAGCCCGACCGTCCAGATCAAGGATGTTGTCAAGACCGAGACAGTTTGGATGAACAATGGCCGCCGCGCCATGCCCATTGAGACGAACTGGAAGGCAGCCTCTTCTTCGGGCCTCGTTACTGCGTACGGGTAAGCTCTCCCTCCCTCCACCCCAATCAAAGGTTTTGTCCTAACCCAACCTCCTTCAGGAATACCAATGATTCCACCTCGACGACTGTCCCTGTCACTTCGACTTCGACTTCCATCGTCATCGTCACAGCCGTGCCGCTCACCACGAGCACCACGTCTCTCTACTGGGCCAACACCACCCATTCCACCACCACGACCGTCTCTGTCACATCGACTTCGACTTCCGTCGTCATCGTCACAGCCGTGCCGCTCACCACGAGCACCACGTCTCCCCTCTGGGCCAACACCACGAGCAGCACCACCTCTGCCTGCTCGCATAATACCACCTCTTCCCTCTCGTCCAGCACCACCCCCCCCTGGACCAATACCGTGAGCGTCACCTCCGCCCTCCCGCTCAACACCACGACGAGCACCCTTCCCCTCTCGTCCCAGACCTCTCCCCTCTGGACCAGCACCACCACGACGACAGCGGCCTGCGGCGGTCCCATCTACAGCACCGTCACCGTCTCGGTGACCGTCACCGCGACCCCCTTCCCCGCTCCCGTCTCCACCACGGCCGCCACCGACGCCCTCTCCGGCTCGTCGCCGTCCAGCGCCCTCTCCGCTTCGTCGTCGTCGTCCCGTGTGCTCAACACAACCCTCACACCCTCCTACGCTGCCCCCTATACCCCCAGCGCCAGCGTCTCCACCACCACCCTGACCCTCTCCAACACCACCACCCACACCCGGTCTCGCACAATCATCACTGGCATCACCCAGACCTCCACCCACACCCGCTCCCGCACGATCATCACCGGCATCACCCAGACCTCCACCTCCACCCTGACCATCTCCTCCGGCCTCACCTCGGTGACCACAACCACCACCGTCCCCCTCCCCCTCGCAGGGACCGACACCGTCACGACCACCACCACGACGGTCACCCCCTCCCCGTCCCAGTACTACTCGAGCACCAGCAGCAGCACCACAACTGTGACGCTCTGGGGAACCGGTACCGGTGGTGTGAATGGTACGGCTGTGGCTGCGAACGGGACGGATGCCATGCCCACGCCGAGCTACACTGCGACACGGAGCGGCGCGGACAAGATTGTTGTGTTTGGTGGTGCTGGTGCTGGTGAGAAGAAGACGAGGGGTGGGAACGGTGGCGGGGCGTTTTCGTATTGTGTTGTTATGGCTGTTGCGGTGGCGGTGGGGGGGGGATGATTTAATCTTCTTCTTGTCTCTGCTGCTGCTTGCTGATGCTGGCTGGCTGGCCGTTTGGGCTGAGTTGGCGCTTGGCGTTTGGGTTCCGGATGGATGATGGGGATGGATCATGATGGTTACTGGATGGAGATGATGGAACGGACGGAATGGAACGGACCAGAAATTGGAGAAGGGAAGAAACAAAGCACAAGAGCGAGGCAACCGGTGTGATCACGGGAGGAGGAGGAATATCATCTCGCATCATCGGCATCTCGGCATCATCTTAGGACTCAAGGTTTGAGAACATGGATGGTAGATAGGCCGGAGCACGATGCTGGTTAGCGATAGTTCCGTGCTTGTTGTTGTACGCTAGGTACCTAGTAATGGACCGACCTTGCCTCGTCTCACCTTGTGATTACCTCACTGCCCCGGGAATTTAGTGACTTGGGAACTTAGTACACCCGGGAGTTGATTGTAGCTCTCCCACCAGAGTCTCCCCACCTGGCACATACGGACAAGATATTGGGAATCTAAATGTCACTACCCATCTACCCCCTCATAAAAAACACCACGGCCGCAGACATGCAAACAGATGACGCTCTATCGATTTTGGCAACTCCTATACCACGCTCCAAGATGTGTCTCATCCTCCAACGCCCGCCCCGCACGCCACACGAGGCCGCAAAACGCAAATATGCCAGGTAATAGTAGTCGTAGTAGTTTTACAATCTCGACCCCCTTCACTCATCCTCCTCCTCGGCGGCATCCACCATGCTCGTGTCCACAGCCACCCCATCCTCCTCCTCCTCCTCGTCGCTCTCCACGACCCGGCCCCTCCTCGACCGCTTATTCGCCGCCCGCCTGGTATTCACAGCCTCCCCATCATCCTCGTCGTCACCCCCTCCGACGCCCGCCCCGGCCTCGTCGCCGTCCACATCCATCCGGTCATCTTCATCAGCCCGCCCACCTCTGTCGCTACTACGCTCGAGCTCGTCGTCCGTGCCGACCATGGCCCTCGCCGCCTTGGCTGTGATCGTCTCCCCCTCGTCGCTGCTGTCCACCACAATCTCGGCCGACTTGTACTTGGTGCTTGCGCCCGTCTCCTTCTTCCTGCTCGTCAGCCTCTTCCTCTTCTTCGCCGGCCTCGCCGGCTTCTCCGCCGCCTCGTCCTCCTCGCTGCTCGCCACGTCCGAGGCATCCGTGTCCTTGTTCGCCGCCTTCTTCTTGCGCGAGCGCTTCGGCCTCGGGTCGCCGCCCTCGCGCCTGCCACCACCACCACCGCCCGTCTTCTTCTTCCGGCGCACCTTCTCGCCTGTCTCCGTGTCCGTCGTCAGCTCGGCCTGGTAGCGCGCGAGCTCCTCGGCCTCGCGCAGCTCCGCGAGCTCGCGGTCGCGCGCCATGATGGCCTCGCGCTCCTTGCGGATCTGCTCCTGGCGGAGGCGCTCCGTCTCCTCGGCCTTTTTGCGCTGCTCCTCGCGGCGCCGCTGCTCCGCCTGCCGCAGCTCGAGCGCCGCCGCGAGCTTCTCCTTGTTCTTCTCCTCGTACTCTCTCTGGCTGGCGAGCGCGCGCTCGAGCTGCTTGCGCTGCGTGTTGCGCGCCATGTTGGCGCGCTGCTCGATGTCGTGCTTGGGGTAGGGGGGCTGAGGGGAGGCGGCGATCTCATCGAGGGCCTTGATGGCGGATTCGAGGCCTTCGGCCGCGTCCTGGAGCTGGGCAGCTGTGCGTTGCGTCTCGTTGAGCGAGTTGATAAACGTGGTGAGTTGAATTTGGGAAAAGGCAACGTTGAACTTGAAGTGCAGTTGTTCGGGAGCGACCGCGAGAGCCTGTGGAGTTGTTAGTATGTGCCAGCAGCAATGATCCGGGCATCTAGTGCCAACTCACCTGCTTGGCATAGTCCAGCGCGGTACGGTACGCTTCCAGCGTCCGCTCCGCCCGCGCCTTGTTCAGCCACGTCCGGCCAAGACACGAGAGTATACCCGCATCTCTCGCCTTGCCCTCCTTGGATAGAGCAACCTCGTAGCTCTCAATGGCCTTGGAGAACTGCTTAAGCTCTGCGTAGATGTGGCCGAGGTTGACAAAGACGTGAGCGTCCTTGATGGTATCGCGGACCTTGATCAACACCTGAAGCGCGTTTTTGTAGTCCTTTTTGTCCTCAATCAGCGCAATGGCAATGCCCTGGGCTGCGTACGCGTTCATGGGATCGAGCTGGAGCGCCTTGTCAAAGAACTCGACAGCCCGGTTGTATGTGGCGCTGCGCTTCTGCTTGTCCGTCTCGGACTCGCGACGCATTTCGCGGGCAGACATCAGATACAGGTTCCCCATGCCGACGAGCGCGTAGCGGTCATGCTTCTCGTAGTTTTGGAGCGTGTGCTTGTAGTGCCTCAGCTCCGGGTCCTCGGCGACGTTGGCAGGGCGCTTCTTGGCCGTCACCTTGCCGAGGAACCAGCCGTACAGCGCGCGCACCTCCAAGTCTGACGAGTTGTCCTGGTACAGCTTGGCCACGGCGTCGGGTCCCTCCTTGTTGGGCGCCCTGCGCAGCTTGATGTACGACAGCCGCGTCCGTGCATCCGTGTAGTCGTCATGCCGCTTCAGCAGACCCTCGTAGACCTCGACGGCCTGATCAGTCAGGCCCCGGGCCTCGTAGCTCCGCCCAAGGTTGAAGCTGATGGTCGTCACGAGGGCATCTGTGTCGAGGTCGCTGTCATCCTGGCCGATGCGGACGCAAGCACTGAGCGCCGCCTCAAACATCTCGCTAGCGAGCTCGTGCTTGTCGTCCTGGAAGTAGAAGCCGCCCATATTATTGAGTAGCTGTGGCGGTAGGGATTTTCGTAGGGCGGCGCGAACTTGGGCTTCGTCCGTCGCGTCGATAGGACGCTGCGCATCGGGGACCTGGTCGAGCTCCAGCTTCTCGACCTGCTGGAGGCACTGCAGCGCCTTGTCCGAGTTCTCGGATTCATACAGACGCGCCAGGTTTAGCAATACAGCCGCGTCTGGCGCCAGGTTCTTCTTAGGGTCCTTCCAGGCCGAGCGGACACTCTCCAGCAGACCGATGGCCTTCTTCGCCTCGTTGCTCTTGTCTTCCTTGACAGCGGCATACTGGTTCGCAAAGACCTCCTCGGCATAGAGGGTTCCGAGAAGGACCATGGCTTCGTAGCTCTTGGAGAGCTGGATCATCTTCTCGAGGCGGAGCTTGGCCTCTCCCAGATCGCTCTTGAGCACCGACAGCTGTGCGACACCAAACTTGGCCGGGAGATAACCGCGCTCGTTACCACCTCGGGCGTCGTCGGCGCGACGGTAATAGTCCGTGGCCCGCTCGGTATCACCATCGTAGTGCTCCTTCCGGGCGAGAAGATACCAGCCGTCACTGGCAACGGCATTCACGTCAGTAAAGTGAATCGCCTTTTGCGCCAGGGTATCCACCGTCTTGAACTGTTTCCGGGAGAGAAAGTAGTTGGCGAACGTGGTGCACGTGATGGGCAGGTTCTTGTCGAGCTTGAAGGCCTTTTGCGTGTACTCGGTCATAGCCTTCTTGTAGAGCTTGATAAACTCTGGGCTGTTGGTGGGCACGTGGCTGCTGGCGTCGAGATGGTACAGGCCGAGGAGAATGTTGGCGATCTTGGAGTCGGGGTTGATCTCGAGACACCTCTCCCAGGCCATCTTGGCGTCTTCCTTGTAGCCCAGCTGCCAGAAGCAGCAGCCGACTCCCAGTCGCGGGTCGGGGTCCACCATGTCGGGCATCCGGGTGAGCGCCTCCTGGTAGCACGCCAGCGATTCGGGGTATTTTCCTAGCGAGAAGAGGGCGCGAGCCTTGCCCATAACGGCCAGTACGTTCTTTCCCTGCGAGACGCGAATAGCATCGTCAAAGGATTTCAGTGCGTGCCGCAGCAGCTCCGCCTTGTCTGTGTCACCGGCGCCAGGCGTCTTGGAGGGGGCCTGCAGCGAGGCTCGGAGAAGGTAGAGCACGCCACGGGCCAGGAACAGAGGCGGGAAGGCCGGGTTGATGCGTGAGGCTTCGTTGAGGCTCTGTGTCGCCAGCTGCAGATAGTACTCCTTGGTCTTGGCCTCAGAGACGAGCGAGCCCTCGGGGGCCACGCGCGGGGCCTCGCGGCTCTTCCACAGGTACATCCAGCAGAGGCAGCTGACCAAGCTCAGCTTCTCCCGGGGGTTGTTGAGCTGCATGCTGTTGGCGCCCTTGATCAGGATCTCGATGGCATAGTCGATGTGGTTTTGCTTCGCGTAGGCCAGGGCGACCGTCATCCATATTATACGACCGGCCTTTTCCTGCTCGAACAGATGGCACAGCTCGGCGGGGTCGTCATTGGCAAGCGTTGTGAGATCGATCTCGACGGCCTCGTCTTCCTGGCCCTCGACGGGAATGTCGATTGTGGCGGGCACATTGACGAAGCGCTTGCTCTTGGGGCGGAACTCGAAGCTTCCGGGCGGGGGCTGGCGGCGGAGCCATTGGGTTGGGAGGAGGGGCCCATGGCGGGCAATCGGCGGTCGTGCGGTCTCGGAGCCGCAGGTGGTGTGGCACTGGATGAAGTTGGAGGTTCGAGGCTTTCCTCGGGTGGCGTCAAAGAAGGCGGAGGGTGGGGGGGGGGAGGGGGGTTATCAAAGAAAAGAGGGCGAAACGCGCAGTTCAATGCTCTGTCTCGGCGGACCTCGACTGGGGCCTGTCGACGGGAGGAGATTCGTGATGATAGATGTCCAGCGGCGGCTACCGGAGCATCTCGTCGTGGTTGGTGTTGGTGCTGGACGAGGTGGCGCGCCAGAGATGGGGAGGTGGATGAATGGGTTGATGCGAGGGAAGCTGAGGGTTCAAAGTTCAAAGTCGCGTCGCCCACGCCCAAACGCAGATGCTGGGGAATTTTTGGAGACGGGAGCCAGGGTTCGGGTTCAAGTGCGACATGCAAAGGAGAGATGCAGGCAACCTTTGAAGACTCTGTCATTGGCTGCGGGTTCAACAGCGGGTCTCGCCTTGGCCCGGCATCAACCCTAACCCGTTTGTTTTCTTTGCTCAGGGGCACGACGGTTTCTGGAAAAGAGGCCAGGGACATCAAAATGTTTGGAGGTTGGATGTGGTAAATACCTAGGTATATATTAATATAAATATGGCCGAATATTGGCCAACATTTGAATACTCTTAGCAACTCTGTGGACCCCGAAATGATCCGTTAGAGAGACCCCCTCCCTCCCTCAAGAAACACAGACCAGACAAACCAGATCATGACCAGCCCAAATTACTTCCACCCGTCACTATTCGAACAGCCCCTCCTCTTTGCATAACTCACTCCCCTCCCATCCACAGCACGAAACACAAACCGTGCCGCGCTCGCATTCTGACAGGTGCTTCCGCTCGCCGTCCTGACGCACTTGTTCACCCCACAGCAGCTTCCTACAAGGCATGCAAACCCACTCGGACAGCTAGCCCCGTCAAGGCACGAAGTCTCGTTGGCGCAGTCATCGTTTTGGAAGCAGAAGCTCTTCCCGCTCGAGTCCTTTCCGCAGGCGCAGTTCCCAAGAGGGCCGCTGCACGAGTACTTGGTGTATGTTCCACACGTCTTGGCTTCGCACGGCTCCGATGACGTGGCGGTGGGGGTGGGGGGTGTGGTTATGGTGGAGTTTGTTGTGAAGGTCGTGGAAAAGGTGGAGGTGGTGGAGGTGTGGGAGAGCGTGGTGGTGGAAGAGAGGGTGGTGGACGAGTTGGATGCTTGTCGTCTAAAGTTATGACGAGGAGGTCCAGCTACTTCGGTTGAGCTGGCGGGAGAAGATGTTAGGTCAGAGATTAATAACAGGAAAAAGGGGCCACTTGCCGTGGCCGGGGCGTGGCCGGAGACACGGCCGTGATATCGTGGGGCATGCCGTGCTCATAGTTCATGGACCGATGTTTTCCTACGTTGACACCACCCAGAACGACGGGCAATACGGCCAAGGTTGCCAGGCTTAGGAGACAGATCTTCATGATATCGATTTACACCCAGGGATGAATGTAAAGCTCAATCGGGTTGCTTCCTGGTTGGCCGATGGGAAGATAGAGGGGGAGAGGGTGCCACTTTATAGACAACGCTAGATTGAAGTGTTCGGGTAAGATTTAGCTGACTCGAGCTGAGAAACAATGGGCGTCCATCTATGTCTTGGAACCCCTCTTCCCGACAGTACCAGCAACGTGCAGTGATCAATGGTTGTGCTAGAAGTACGCCACGAGGCTCGACATTAAATCATCGCGTGTTATCTTAGCTTGAAACATGGTGGCATCTATCGACGAGTGGTGAAGATGAGGTTCGGGTCTCACTTAACTGACAAAGTCCGAGTCCCCTCAAGTATATGCACGGATGCTCAAAAAGGGCCACAGTGCCACCCGAACTTGTCTTGCTTGAGGCTCGTGGGTCATTGAAATTGGCGTGTCAAGAGCATGTACCTGGCGTGGCTCCTATTGCTTCGTGGCATATTGGCTTGGGGTCCCGGCTTGGAACGAGAATGGAGCATGCAGGGCATGTTTGGCTTCTGAGACATCAGAGTGCCATGCTTTGACATGTGAAGCTCCGTCGATTATCGTAGGCACTACGCTGTGTCCCAGAATGTGACGCATTGTTTCAGTGGTAGGAGGATATCGGGCTTGAAGAATTCTCATCCCCTTTCCAGGTGCTTGTGCGTAAAACACTGGGTGGTGGATCTTGTTAGAACTCAAAAGGTCGACGTGGGTTGAGAGTCTGTTGCCTCTGGGTGAGATCTGGTCTTGTTCCGAAGGGGGAAAAGCCCCGACCCCAATCCCGAACCATCTCAAATTCAGGAAATGGCGAGAAAAGATAACTGGAGAAAACTTCAGCCCTTCCAGGTTGCCTCGTCTACAGGGTCAGCCTCTCAAGTCGTTTGCCAGTGAACTTCAGGCAATCGCGGGCGAAAGTCAAGACCTCGGCATAACTAGTACCAGAGTACCGAGCACTTTGCGGTAGGCTTTCAGTCTGGCGAGCTACATCTACCTAAATCACTAAGTGACCTAGATGGCCGTCGAGTTTTGCTGGTGTTTGTTTGATAATTGCGAATAGAGAGATAAGGAGGCACGGCAATTTAGGTACCCCTGGCCTGTTCTGTTCGTCACCTTACGTAAGCCCCCAGAGGCGGGCGCGCGGGCTGTGCGCAGGCAGCGTCGTCATTTCTTGGTGGCGGCGGGGAGCTGTGCACTGTGTGCAGGGGAGCTCGTCGGAGGGGCTCCACATGGTCACCACCAACTTCCCCAAGACAACAGGACAAGACGAGACCATCCCAATGCCGCCCGCCGTTCCAAGCCATAGCCAGTGCAGCTGGAGTTGACGAGCCAGCTTTTCATCCCCTCCTGAATCTGTACCGCGACCAGCACCACGACGGCACCTCCCAAGCCGGACCCGACAGCCCCCCCCGTACCCCCCCGCCCCCGCGCAACGGCAACCATCGCCAACAGCTTCACCATCATCGTACACACCCGTCGCGACGACAAGCCAGCCTTTTTCGATATATCTCACCCAAAGTCTGGCCCTGTGCTTAATTAATTTCTTGTTCCAACACGCGGTCCACCCAAGTTCACCACCCCCGAACTTCGACGCAGGTCAACAAACAGCCACGGTTCATTTCATATCTTGTGTTCCCATCGATTTCAACTTCCTGGGATACTGACGACATATTCTGCCAAAACACCATCTATCAAGTCACCTACCTTCTTCTCTCCAATACCCAACACATTGCGCTCACGCCCTTGCGATACATCGTTTCCCCGGTCGCCCCCTTGAAACCCTGATCTTTGACCAAGACGACCTGTCTGCCTCTCCCCGAGCCGACCCTTTCCATCCGTTTCCCCTTAGCACGCACGGCAAGGCAGGACCATGTGGAACGACGAAGATAACAACCCGTATGGGGGGAGTTTTGAGCGAAGAGACTCGTTCTCCTCTGCGAACCCATCTTCTCCCATCGCCGGTGGTTGTGAGTTCTACCCCCCATTCTTTGCCCTTTCCCAACCTATCTCCTACCTTGCCTCGGGCACCTACGAACATGGCCGGCACAACCGACCTGGTGGAAGTCCCCCTGGATCCTCCCACTGATCTGGACGCTGACGATGACTGGGAGCATGTAGATAACTACGATGCGCCCCCCACCCCCTCGACCGTTAGCGACGACGCACCCCCCCATTCCAGAGCAGGAGACTTTAGCGATGACGAGAGCGGAGCGGAAGCTGATTCACACGCCCATGGCGAGCTCATCCCCCGTCGCAAACCTGGCGGCTACGATAGTCGTGTCGAGCAGATGCTCTATGAGAATCCCGAACAACCCATTCTGATTACGGATGCCGGCAAGAGTACAGAGAGTGGCGGCCGATATATAGTGTACACCATCAGGACTGGGGTAAGAGGCAGTCCTGAGTCACGCCCAGGAAGCTGTTGCTGACCATGTCCTTTGCGTAGGAGCTTGTCGTTCGAAGACGGTACTCCGAGTTCGCCTCCCTCCGCGAGACTCTTACCAGGCTTCACCCAACCCTGATTATCCCCCCCATCCCAGAGAAACACACCATGGCCGACTATGCTGCGAACCCTACCAACGCAAAGCAGGACCAGCAGATCATTGATCTGCGCAAGCGTATGCTGTCCGTCTTCTTGAACCGCTGCCGTCGCATGGAGCAGGTCCGCACAGACGGAGTTTGGTGGAGGTTCATGGACCCCAACTCCAGCTGGGTAGGTCGGGGGTTCTTTCGGGGCATTTGTTGGTGGCCACTGACGCTCTGCAGACCGAGGTACTCAACTCAAACCCCGTGGCGTCCATTCCCAAGTCCATCATGCGAGCACCCCCCTTGGATCCGGCCAACCCCACCCCGGGCCATGCCTTTCTCCCTATTCCCGCCGCCTCTGCTCGCCTTAGGACAGGACAAGGCTTGGCGCCCAATACCGAGACGGCCGACCGGTTCCCGCCCGACGCCAGCAACCTTAGCGAACATGAGCTCGACGCCTACTTCCTTGCCTACGAGGCTTCCATCAAGGAGCTCGAGGGCCTTCTTACGGGCCCGATGGAAAAGGTAAACCGGCGCACGCTGAGCCACCTCTCTGCGCTGGGTACGGATCTTTCGGAACTCGGCGCCCGATACAATGCCTTTTCGCTGTCGGAGCCGGCGGTATCGCTGGCGCCTGCCATTGAGCGTATCGGGCAAGCAGCGGATTCTTCGTACATTGCCACGGAGGAGCTTTCGACATCGCTGGGGGCTAGCTTTGCGGAGCCAATGCGCGAGAATGCCCAATTTGCCGGCGTGGTCCGCAATGTCCTCCGATACCGCGTGTTGAAGCGAGTGCAACAAGACATGACGACGGACGAGCTGCAGAAGAAGGAGGCGCTGCTTGTAGATCTGGAGCGCAGCGAAGCCGAGACGAGACGTCTGGACCAATACCTCAGCGGAAGCCAGCAGATTCAGCCTCCACGGAGATCGACGAGCACAAGAGAGTCGCCCAGTCATCACCGCCGAGATAACAGTGGCGAGGATACAGCGTCTATAGACTCGGACTTTCCCCCGACGCACGGCGATATTGCATCAGCGCCGTCCGCCAAGATCGGAGCGCCGGAGCGCGGCAGCCCGACTCACAAGAAAGCGGCCAGCAGCAACTCCATCACCAACAAGATATTTGGGCCGATCCGACATGCGGTGCAAGGCGTGGTGGATGCGGATCCCGAGCGCACCCGCCGGGACATGATCAGCAAGACCAGAGAGTCGATTGAGCAGCTGAAGCAAGCCCAGGTAGCTTCGGCACAGGATGTCAAGGATGCGAGTGCGAGCGTTCTCAAGGATCTCAAGCGGTTCCAGCGTGAGAAGGAGGACGACCTCAAGCGGTACATGGTAAGTTTATAGCCTATGGCGTTCCAAGAGAGGAGGACGTGCTAACTTTTATACTCAAGCTCGCCTATGCCAAGAGCCAGATTGAGTGGGCAAAGAAGAACAAGGAGACGTGGGAGGAGGCCAAGGCGGAGGTGGAAAAGATTGATGAGCACCAACCCTAGCGGGAATTCAGATTGTACTATACCAGCAACAGTTTACCGCGCGGAGAGAAACAGCGACATGGGGATATTCCCCCTTACTTATACAGACTTCTGACCCCGGATAGCGAATGGCTGGCCACACGGAGGCCGAGAGAGGAGCTTGGTGCTGCATTAGCCTTGCTGTCTATTTTCTATTTGGCTGGCTTAGATAGACTAGTGGCTTTGGTGAGTCCAATATTCAGCACACTCTACCTGCTGCTTCTCTCGACGTCATGTTGGACAGGGACCAGAATGGCTGGCGTTTTGGGGTTGCCGGCCCCTGTGGTACAGTGGTGAACAAGGACCCCCCCGGCTGGGTAGTGGACGGAAGTCAACTTTTGACTCTTATCGATAAGAACTCTCCAACAAACAGCCGCCGTCGCAACTCTCGACACGGGCATTCGAACTTTCTTTGACACGCGCTTCAATGCCCGCATGTCCGATTCGGGCAACGATACATCCACTGTTGCGGCAGGGTGCCCGTGACAGGGCCTACTTGTAGTCGCTCTTCTTTCTGCACACAATATTTTCTGGCCGCATTCAATCCACACATCGAAAGGGAAAAAAGATGGACCCTAACTCGCGCCCCATCGTCGACATTGCCAACCCCGGCGTGCGCGTCGACCACCAGACGGTCAAGAGCCTGAGGGCCGAGGTGGCGCAACTGCTGGGCAGGAGTCAGTACAACTTCCCCGGCGCCCAACCCGTGAGCTTCTCGCGGAGCCATCTCGAGGAGCTGCGCAGGGCAGAGTAGGTCGGCCGTCCCCGGACCCTTAGCTCCTCTCGCTGACAGCCCCCAGCTACTACGTCTGCGAAAAGTCCGATGGCATCCGCTACCTCCTCTACCTGACGCAGGACGAAGAAGGCGTCGAGTCGTGCTACCTGATCGACCGCAAGAACGACTATTGGTTCATCCACGGGCGCAACCTGCACTTCCCCATCCCCAACAAGCCCGAGGACTTCCACCGCGGCACGCTGATCGACGGCGAGCTCGTAATGGACCGCATGCCCGACGGCCACCGCGAGCCGCGCTTCCTCGTCTTCGATCTGCTCGCGCTCGACGGCAACGCCGACCTGCTCGTCAAGCCGCTCGACAAGCGCCTTGGCTACTTCAAGGAGCACGTCATGAAGCCCTACAAGGAGCTCTTCCAAAAGTACCCCGGCGAGCTGCAGTACATGGCCTTCCAGCTCGAGATGAAGGAGATGCAGTTCTCGTACGGCATCGAGATGATGTTCCGCCACGTGCTGCCGCAGCTCAAGCACGAGAACGATGGCCTCATCTTCACGTGCCGCGGCACCCCCTACCAGTTCGGCACCGACCCGCACATCCTCAAGTGGAAGGCGCCCCACGACAACACGATTGACTTTCGCATGCACCTCAACTTTCCCGTTGTGGAGCCCACGCCCGAGGAGCGCGCCGACGGCATCACGGAGCCGTTTGTCGACTACGACGGCGTGCCCGAGGCGCGGCTGCTCATATTCATGGGCGGCGACCGCGGCGCGCCGGCCTACGACGAGTTTGAGGACCCCCTGTACCTCACCGAGGACGAGTGGGAGAAGCTCAAGGCGCTGGGTGACCCGCTGCAGGACCGCGTCATCGAGTGCTGCCTGGACCCCGAGAGCCGCTGGAGGCTGTATCGCTTCCGCGACGACAAGAACGAGGCCAACCACGTCAGCACGGTGAGGAGCGTGTTGGATAGCATTAGGGACGGGGTGAGCGAGGAGGACCTGCTGGGGGCGGCCAAGGGGATCAAGGATGGGTGGAAGTTGAGGCAGCAGGGGCGTCAGAACTAGGGGGAGCTGGCGGTTACTGAGAGATGGGAGTTTTCTTCGGTGTTGGATTGCCCCTGGGTGTGATTTATGGCGTTTGGGCAGGGAGGACGGATATGCTGGAGACACTGGTTTGGCTGGGAAGGAGTTGGGGGGTTTTTTTTATAATACACGATATGGAACCGTCTGGTCTGCCTTGGGGCGCGAGGAATGTGACTATGAGCAGGTGCAGCTGTGGGAGAGGTATCTGGTCAACCCCTCGTGGATATTACTGGGTCACTCTCACTGTTTGCCAGAATGTCCTTCTCTCTCCATATCCATCAGAGTTGCAATTTCGCCCGCTGGCAAAAAGTTTGACATAGCGCATTGTCAAAAATTGTTCCGCTACCGGGAATCGAACCCGGAGCTTCGCGGTGATCAGGCAGAGCCTTGAAAGCGCGATATGTTGACCGTTACACTATAGCGGATTCGGTCGCTGCCAATTGGTAATTGGTGCTGCTCGATGGAGAGTGGCTTCGGTTAAGGCGCCTAAGGAGCACCTGCATTCTTTGGTGTCTGCGTTGGGATGGACATCATCCTGGTCGACTTACACTGAGGCACCTACGCCCAAACTACCGGATCAACCCCATCAGTTTCTTTCTTCCTTACGTTTCTTCCTCTTCCGTCCTTCTCGCCATCCCCTCTCTCATCTCTGCGTCCCGTTCTTTCTACCCAGAACACATCCCAGCCCCAAGAGGACGCCATCGCCATGTCCCTCAAACAACGCGCATCAACCACACCAACCACACCAACTTCCGGCTCAACCTCGTGCCGATAACTGAAGCCATCCCAAATGCAGATCGCATCTCCATAGACCTAGGGCCGATCGGGCTTCAATCAGCTCTTGTTTGGCGTCGGGTAGAAGTCCACGGAGGCACGGCAATGTCACCTCTTGTTCAAGTGCTTAGAATTCAGTTCAATAGACTAGACCGTGTTATAGGTGTAGCTTCTCGCTCAGCAGCGGTAATGCTTCTGACGGCTGATGGACATGAACTTCCAGCCTTCTCTCCCTCACAAAGCTGAACAGCACGATGAGCCAATCAATTTGCTCTTCACACCAGTGCCCCAACTTGCCTTGCAGTTCAGACAAGCAGTTTCGCCAACACGGAATGGTTGGGCAGAGACACCGCCTCATCTTGCCGCCGCTGCCGCCCAGCCCCGAAACCGCCGAGGCAGGACTTTCGGGGAGTCCCTAGGACATATCTCTCCTCACGCACAGATTTACTCACATCCGAGATTCACATCCAACACCAGAACACCGTGTGGTCAGTCTTTTCCAGTTCAATGTGTCCGGCTGCTACTGCTGATAACCGGCAATAGACAGCCCGAAATGGCCGAGGCCATTGGCGTCGGCGCGAGCGCCCTCGCCTTCGTTTTGCTGGGTCTCAAGAGCGTCCAAGTGGCCTACCAGGCTTTGTCCTCCATCAAGGATGGACAGAAGCACGTCAACCAGATCATAAGCAGTGTCCTCGGCCTACAATACACACTCGAGCGGCTTTCTCGCTGTCGCCTCGTCGTGGAACACCGGGATGAGGGTCTCCTGAAGGCGACCAAGGCCTGTGCCGACGATATGAAACTTTTTGCCGATCAACTCGAGAAATTTGACAAAGCGCACTATGGCGTAGCGAGGCAATGGAACAAGGTCAAGGCCTTTCTCAAAGAGGAAGACCTGGAGAGGATGAACGCCGCTGTCGTTGGGCATACCACGGCCTTGAGCCTCCATCTTGAAATTCTGAACAGGTAAGAACTTGAAGCTGGTGCGCTTTGGTTGGTTACGGACCTTTGTTTATAATTTTCCATAGCGAGACGATAGTGACGATCCGCGATGACGTTAAGGCCGTCCTCCCTGTCCAGCAAAATATCCTTGAAACGCAGACAGTTCTTCTCACGCAACAAACGGCGGTGTCCACCTTAGTCCGGAACTCGATGACACAGCACACTGTCGAGGCTCAAGATACGAGAGAGACCATCCAGATCTCGACGCAGGGCTTGCACACAAAGATCCAGCAGGTCAATGATCAGCTCAAACTGCTCGAGAGCCTGCTCCGGCAGTATCCATCACAGGAGAATGCCATCCCCAGAGTGGTCGAAATCGTTGGTAACGGTAGCACGCAACCAAAAAACGAGCCAAATCTTGAGGATGACATAGCAGCAAGCATTCGGTCAATTATCGAGACGATCCGGAACAGAGAAGGCGTGTTTGCAATGGACGAAGTAAGAGAGATTGGCGATGCGCTCCTCGGCTTCCTGAAGGCATTTTCGTCTCAGCATCTTGTCGACTTGGAGGCAACAAAACTTTCTCAATATGACGGAGGTCGCCATGACATTGAGGCCCTACGAAAAAACCTTAGGGCTGTCCAAGTCGCCATGCAAGATTCTCGACGAATCGAGTTGAACAAACAGGGTAAGCAGCAACTGAAGCTTGGAGTCTGTATTCCGTAACACAACGATCAATCTCTGAACTCACGCTAACATGTCATTTTACCTAGGCAAAAAACATAACATCAAGACGAATGCCCAAGAGGTTCGAGTATCACAGATCACGAGATTCAAAATATTTTACCTTAGTTCCGGTACGATCTCAATCTTTTCCAAGGAGTCTCGGTTCCAAAACACCAGAAAGTGCACGTCTTATCCGACACGATGCTTTAGCGAGATATCGGAAGAGGCAGAAGATCTGGTCGACAAAACAGACACGCATGTGACTTTTATTCCACGGCTTCAGCGCCGTGCGGTCAGAGAACAAGGATTTCAGGCGACATTTCGTCACTTGTATTCTGACCAAGGATCGTACCATGCCGTGCCATGGCTCTGTGCCAACAACATTATTCCAAACGACTCTCTCGTTTTTGATGTGGTGCAAAACGGCGAACTTACTAAATTTCAGGAGATGTTGATGCGGGGGGAGGCATCACTGCGAGACCAGGACGAACATGGAGCGTCTCTTATATTCGTAAGTTTCCAGCATCAATCTTGCTATATACTCCGACTATCCAGCTAACAGTGTCGCTTCAAAGTATGCGAGCAAGCGACCGGACATGTGCCGGTTCCTCCTCCAAAATGGAGCTGATGTCGAGCGCTTTGCACCGCTGCCTGGAGACGTCAAATCGCAGGCAGGGACCCCATTGGCCATGATTCCTTATTGGGAGGGTGAACATCGTCAAGATAAGGAAACATGTGTACGCCTCATGGTCAATGCTGGGTGCGACCCGGACATATCCACTGCCCCTTTGATAGGTGATCCACGTTGGCACAATGTGTCTCCAGTGGAGGATGTGTGCAGGTATGCCACAGAAGTAAGGCACCTCAAACTTGCGATGAGTATGAAGGAAATTCAATGCGGCGGAAGCTAATAACAAAACTAACTCAATAGGACATCATGAGAATATTTTTCGCAGACGGGGGTGCCTATATCAATACGCGCCAACGGTATGGCAGGACACCTTTCCTGACTTATACATCGAGCAGCAACATGACAGTCAGCGGCTTGTCATTTCTTCTTCGACAAGGTGCTAATGTTCATGATCGGAGCGAGGAAGGGCGAACATGTTTGCACTGGTTCCTTTCGGTGGGTTTTTTCGAGCACTGTGACGTATTTAGCATGAGTTTCTCCGCATGGGTAGACCGAACACGACCCGCCCTCGAATATCTAATCAATAGCGGCGCGGAGGTGAACGCTGTGGATGAAGACGGTAAAAGTGTTTCCATTTACGCATATGAGTACCTGGGGGCATTTCCTAAAAGCCAGGTTGGCAGCTTCCGTGGGGACTTATGGGATCGAGTTCTGGCCGGGACTGGGTTTGACGTGGCGTCCTACCGCAACAGCCATGGTATTCCACGACGGGCCAAGTATACCTGGGGTTATACCCGAGAGGACTTTGAACATTTATGGGAGGGCATGGTGGAGCTCTGCCCTTACTACCACGACTACGAATACGCCTGCTTTGGGTCTGGATACCTACTCGGCTTCCGCTTCCTCTGGCGACAATGTGGACTCGAGGTTGTCGAGGAGGACGACCGTTCAGAAAATTATTCCTCGTCGGAATTGGGTGCTCTGGACATCTTATACGATCTTAACCCAGAGGGCTCTTGGTATCCGGATTGGGATTCGGAAAGTGACGGGGGCTGTCCGCTGGAGTAGAGATGGCTGCTACATTACGTCAGGGACCGCCACACACAAACCGTGGGCCTGGTCGCGGGTTTGGCTGATGGAGGACGCCAGTTGCAGTGAAAGATTGGGCGACTGTTCTATTTGGTCGCGGGGGTGAACTCGGGTCGCGCTCCGCCTTACATGTACCATTTCACTGACGGTGAAGCCTTTTTCTTCGTCGTTTGTATTTGTGCGTCAACATGGTTTAGATCTTGTTTATTCCAGGTTACATATCTCAAATTCAAGGGGCAATCATAGATAAGTTGGTCTCTTACAAATATGACAGTAGTTTCTCACAAAATATCAAGTCTCGTACATTATCCCGTGTACCAAGTGCCTCCGACTTCATCAGCGTCTCCTGGGACAACATTGTTGAAAATATGGGTTCCTGGTCTCAGACCGGCAACAGAAAGACGCGACGCTGCGCTGTGCCAACCGCCACTTAGGCGTTAGCATAGTAGATAGAGGAGGCATCACGGTGGGTATTGCTGTTTGCTTTGTGGCCTGGAGTTAGGCGTAATCTTTCCTTAGACGGTAGACTTTACATAGATATAAACACATCGCTGCCCTTGGCCGTCTTACCCTCGTCAATTGTCCGAGGCGTTGATTCAACCCCCCTCCCCCACCTCGGGGGGTTCAGAACCTGATGAGCTCAAGCCAACCCCCGTTGCAGGAAATGGTCAGGGAGTTTGCCGCGCTGTATCCGGTTGGTTCAGGTTCTGTGAAGATTGTCTCGCCTGTGCCTGTGCCAGTGTCTAAACACCAAGGGTATTTTTGATGGCTCCTGCGCTCCTCCTGGGTGGGACACGTTGTTTGGGAGAGATATGGGAACTATGGGAACAAGATACGCATGGGGCGGAGAGAGGGGTCTGGGAGTTTAAGGGGTACCGGTGCTTGCCTACCAGTGGCGATATGGAGGATGAAGTGCTCCTCGTGGATATGTGAGGAGTGGTTGGAGGAGGGCTGATGAGAAGGGGTGAAGAAGGGGCATGAGAAGGAGGTGTAGAAGGGACATCAGTCTGATTTCGCCTAAGCATCAAAGAGATTTCTGCAGATAGGCGCAAGAAAAGCTAGGAAGATTGTACTGAGTCAATTTACGGGGATGTAACTTCAGATCACAATATCTTCCCTCCCACCAGACAGAAGCGGTGGCTGGACGAGTTGGACGGTACAATACATCTCTAGTATTACAAGTCAACGGCTCTATCATGCGCCCCGCACTCGCCGCGCCCCCAGATCTATACACGCCCAACCATGTACATACATGCATCTACACGTCTCCCTCCTCCCCTCCCAAGGCTCGCTTTATCCCTGCCGTTACCTCAGCTCCACCATGTTCCGCACGCTGCGCCAGTACTCGTATGGCAGCGTCTGCCTCAGCTCGTCCTTGTTGACCCACTTAAAGTCGGTGTAACCGTACTTGTTGCCCGTGAGGTCCACCTGCCCGGCCATGATGCGGCCCTTGAGGAAGAAGATCTTTTCGCCGTCGAAGCGGCTCTCGTCGCCGGCGTCGGCCGCCTTCGCAGCAGGAGCGGGACCGGTCTCGGGAGCGTCCTCAAACTCGGCGACGTGGTGCGCGATGGGCACGCGGCCGACAATCCACGCATTCATATTCACGCCCGCCGACTCTGCGAGCGTCCGTTTGGCCGTCTGTCTTGTGTCAGTCGCAACCCAAACCCCAACTCCCGGAAAAACAAACCTCATGCAACGCCTCACTCGTCGTCACATCCCCGGCGGGAAACCCCCACTCCCCCTCCTCCCCCTTCCTTACCACCAAATACACCGTCTCCTCCATCCTCCTATCCAACCGCCTCACATCCCCCTCCTCATCCGCCCGACTCCTCCTCCCCACCGGCCTCTCCACCGGCACCCTCTCCTCGGCCGAGATCTCCTCCCCGTCCTCGCTCACCCGCACCTCGGCGTCCGCCAGCAGCCGCTCCACCACGTATTCCGGGGTGGACGTCGCACTGCCGACCAGCACCTCGTCGTTCCACGCCACGCGCCCGCGCGGGTTGTACCGGCCAATGTCCTTTGCGGCGACGCCGTGGCGCTCGCGCTGCTTGAGGCGCCAGTCGAGGGCGCGGGCCGTGTCAGTGGGGAAGTAGAGGGGGGCGCGGAAGGGGGCGGCGAGGCGCTCGTTGAGGCGCTTTTGGTAGAGGTAGAAGGCGGATTCAAAGGGGGTGGGGGCGCGGGTGAGAAGGGGCGGGCGGGAGAGGATGAGGCCGGCTTTGATGCGGTAGCGGGTGGAGGGGATGTCTTCCGGGGGGGTGGGGGTGGTTTTGGGGGTGGTGGCGGCTTCTGAGTAGGGGCGGGCGAGGGATGATGTTGGGGGGCGGGCGCAGTGGGAGCAGACTCGACGGGAGTCTGGGGGTTGTCAGCGGGATCAATTCACGGTGGGAGAGGTAGGGGGAAAGGCAGAAGGAAACTCACTCCGCAGCAGAGCCGACACGGCGCCGTTCCCTCCCCTGCTTGCCGCCGACATGATTGGCTGATGTATGCTTTTTCTCCGTCCTCTCGTTGGAATGAGACTTCCCAAGCAGCAGCAGCGCAAAACCGTCGGTCGTGGGTGTCGTCGTCGTCGTCGTCGTCGAGGTGCCGTCCCGCAATCCGCGAGAGCTGCAAACCAAACTTTTTTCCCCAGCGAGCCCATTCAATGGGGAGGTGGTCCGAGCTCGCTCTCCAAAAAGAGCGGGCCTGGACAGCTCCCATCGCACACCGCCTGCCCTTTCCAACTCAACCACGACCCCACCTCGGTCTCGCCCATTTAAAAAGGCCAATTTCACTGCCGCTTCTTCCTCTCTTCCTTTCTTCTTCTTCCTCACCGGCACGAATCCTTATCATCAAGACCCGTTTCTCTTCCATAACGTCCTGATCATTTTTACCGTGCCCAGAGGAACCCACGAGCCGTCTTATTCGCTAGCGGAGCCTGTAGAATTTCTTCCACTGGGTCTCGTTAGATAGATTCGGCTCACATTTCATCGTTCTGGTTGAAAATGATGGTGGTGGGGGCTGGAGTGAACATCGCCAATCTACACTCAAAAAGCACATGTCACGCATTCTCCTGCAGCCTGAACCCGTCACATTCTGTATTCAGAATATCCAAAATCTCGCTGTGCTGCTGTCCTTGTACAACGGGGCAAGCCCAAATGTTCCATGTCCGCCATGCTATCGTCATCATGCCTCGTCGTGGAGCGACCCTTTCAACGCCGGAAACGCATCGCAAAGACCCCTTCGCTATATGTAATTGCTACCGACCGCCCCGTACCTTGGACACACACCACTCGCAAAATGCACCCAGCGTCGTCATTGATACAGGCCCCAGAGTTCCCAATTGAGCAGGGTAAAAATGGAAAAGAAATGTAACAGAAACCCCCCATACCAAAATTAAAAAAAAAAAGCAAACACCATCCATCGACCCGATCCGTACCGTGCCGTGTGTGCGTGCGTGTCTCGTCGAGACGCTTGGCCCCCGGTCCCCGGGTGTCTATCTGAACCAGATTCGCCGCAGTTCTGTGCTGTCCTGTCATGTCATGGTAACCCGACCTGTCCCCAACCGTCCCGAATGCCGTGAAACGCCCCGTCGTGATGGAAACAACAACCAGGTTCGTAGCCCCCTCCGACTTAGGCCTTGAGGTCCGCCATGGCCCGGGCGACCTCCTTGCTCGCCAGCGACTCCCAGCTCTGCCGGAGGTCGTTGCCGACGAAGGCGGGGTCCTGCACCTGCTCGTAAATCTTCCTAGAAATGTCGCGATTGATGGTCGAAAATTGCTCGGCCGTCAATTGATTCGACTTCCAGTGCGGCTTGAGCGCGCTCCGCACGATGCTGCTGATGCTCTCCTTGATCTCTAGCGGGAGCGGGCTCCTGGCAGGCGACACCTCGGACCGCGCCACGATGATCGGCTGGGCTCGTCGCGGGCGCGGCTGCCGCACCTCGGTTGTGAATGGACGACCGCGACCGCGATGCTCCGAGTCGCTGTTCTCGGGCGACGAGCCGGCTTCTCGGACCTTGGAGGGCGAGGCAGATCTCGAATGCTTGTTGGGAGACGACGATCGCGTCGGCGAGTAGTTGGCTGGCGGATATATGGGCGCAATCATCGAACTCAGCGTCATGACAGGAGAGCTCGGGCGGGCCGCTTGGTTTGGAGGTGGCGTGCTGGATGATGCCCGCGAGGGCGAGTGAATAGGTGACGATACCACGTCGTTGGCGCCGGGGATCCTTCCGTAGATCTCTTCGACGGTTGTTCCATTGGAAGGCGCACTCATCTCGACCTCCTTCAGAAGCGACGACAAGAAGGATGGCGCCACCCCGTCGGTGCCCGGGGCGGTGGGGTTCGGTGCGGCAGGATTCGGGGCGGGGTTCGGCTGGTCTGCCTGATGGGGAGATGGGCCAGCGTTGACGGGGGCCGATGCCGATTCCCCGCTGTGTGTAGGCAATCGTCGCGTTCGTGGTCGTTTGAGCTTCCGCTCTGGTTCGTGTTGCGGCTCGCTGGGCTCGGCGGACATCGATCGTTCCTTGCGCTTCCGCGTCTCCAGCTCCCTCGCCTTTTCGAGAGCGCCCCATGCCATCAGGACTTCGGGCGCCTCCTGTGGTTCTTGGGGGGGTGTCTGAGGGCGAGGCGCCATTCTGCTCATCACATTCGGAATGTTTCTCGCAAAAACATCGCGCGCCCCCATACGGCTGGCGATATTCAGCCGCTGTTGCCAACGTTCGTGCTCGATCCGCTCTTGCTCGCGAATCTGCTGGGACCGGCGGAACCCCTCAAAGACGACCGGGTCCTCATCGTCCTGGTAGTCGAGGTCCAGGTTGATGGCGTCCCAGATCCGGCCGGCGATGCGGCCCCACGCCCCTTGCCACTCGTCGGAGCGGGCCCGCCGCCTCGCCCTCCGCAACGTTGCCTGTGTGCGAGGAGCGTAATGGGAGCGACTCGGTGATTGAAGTGTGCGGCCTGCAGATGGTGACGGCGCGGGATCCTCGGTCCCCAGGACAGTAACGCATTCCATGCAGTACCAGGAGCCCCGCGGGACGCTATCAAGGCCAATGCAGTGGGTGTGGTACGGTGTGTCGCAGGCGTCGCAGAGCAGCAGCACATCCTCCTGGTCGGCCAGGTTGCAAATGGGACAGGGGATCTGTATCTCCTCCTCGTCGGGGTTCTCGTCGAGCCATATTTGGAGGTCGAACTCGGCGACCTGCTTCTTATCCTCGACCTCTCGACTCGACAATAGCTTTCCTGCAGAGCAAAGCCATGTTAGCATGAATGCCCCCGAGATTCTGAAAGGAGCCCCGCCAGCAAAAGAAACCAGCTTACCTCCGACCTTGTCATAGACGTGAACGAGATTGAATGTCTGGCGGCAGATAGGGCAGCTGTTGGCCTTTTCGCTCCATTCGCGCAGACAATTGTTGTGCAGCACATGGCCGCAGACATCAATCTTGGCGACGTGATCGTGGTTCTCGTGGTGGTGGTGGTGGCGTGGCGAGGTGAGGCCGGCGACGACGGCGTCGGTAATGATGAGGGTGGTGGGTTCGAGCGAGGGCGCTGCATCAGCTGCCTCGAGGTTCTGGGGTGGCACCGAGGAGCTATCGCTGTCGTTGTTCTCAGCGGCGTCGTGGTGTTGACCCAGATGGCCAAGTGGGGCGCCGGCCACCAGAGCTGCCGCCGCCGCCACTGCGACCGAGGACTCGACGTCTAGGTTCTCCAGACACACAATGCATTGGTCGGCCATGATGGCTGGACGACCGAGCTAAGCTTGTTTTTTTCGTAGAGGCCGCCCAGACGTGGGAACGTCATGAAAAGGCTCGAGGTCGCGAGTATCGCGTTGGTGTTGGTGCAGCGATGTAAACGATGGCTTGAATGACAATGGCAGCGTGCGGGTGGGTGGAAACGACGTCCCGTCGAGCTGCTGCGTGGGGAGTGGGATGTGGATGGGCAGTGCGCTGTAATGCTCGCATATAAGTGGTTGTGGCGGGCTGTGGGCGCTGTAGGGCCTAGGCTGGACGTAGGCTGTAGCGGGTGGCGAGCAGTGCGGCGCGAGAGTGGTGGAGTGGAGGGAAGCTGGAGAAGAATTGGTCGTGTGAATTCCGACGGGGGCGTTGGGACTTTGGCCCAGGGGTGGCAAGCGACAAGAGTCGGGGAGGGGCAGGCTTTCCGATGTGCTTTGTGGGCAAATGCTGCAGGACTGGGGAGATGGGAACTGCGAGCTGCGAGCAGAGCGAGACGACTTGCTTGGAAAAGGGAGAGGGAGAGAAAGAATCAGAGCCGGTGCCTGCCCACAGACGGTTTTTCTCCAGTGCCCGCGTTAGCGCAGCCGAAGAGCTGGCCAGGGCGTTGGCCAATCAGGGGGGGTCTTGATCTTGAACAGGACGGCGTGGACGGCAAGGTCACACACACTCAGCACAGTCACGCAACCAACACCGACCTCTCTGTCCGCCGGCCACATGACGCCGTTGTAGGTGGGGGAACTGGCAACTTGGAGCAAGGCAAAGATCGAGATGCGTCGAGTCATCGGGGCAGTGAATCAGTGAAGAAATATCTACCGACTGTGCAAACCCGCGGTACCTATTCCGTATCTGCCCACTGCCCAGGCACGCAGTCGGAAATCATTGGGAAATGGACTTGGACATTCAATAGCCAGCAGCCAGCTAGCCACGGCCCGCCTCAAGAATGCCTGGCTCCTCCTGCTGCTCACTCACTCGGTGCCTCCCAAGGCTGAACCGAGCTCTGCCCTCTGGTATTATTGCCACGGAGCTTGGAATTCTAGGAAAATGGGGTCCCGTTCATCATCCATCCTCAGCCACCGGAAGTTTCACCCGCTGCTTTGCTGAGCTCTCCCGTCATTAGGTCGAGTGAGCGAGCGGCAGGGGACTAGACTGGACCCGGCCGGTAACGCTGTGGTTGGCATCGCAGCAGCCCCCTTTCCAATCCATCCATCCCTCTCCGTCTCCTGCGCACCCTGTTTCCAAAGCCAGGCTGGGTCGATAGGTGCTGAGATTATGCCGACGCCCTGCAACCCCAGCAGGTGAGAAACAACAAGGCAATGCACCGACCGGGTGCTCGTCAGACTATCGAGGTTCGCAACAAAAGCGGGACGGCACGCATCCCCCCTCTCTGGTGCTGGTCGCCATTGGATTTGATCAAGTATACCTATCTCCAGGGTTGCGTTGCAACGACTAGTGATGCACCGTGGTGGCATCCCCCCCCCAAGGTTACCCCTCAAAATCAAATGGGCAGAGTGAATGAATGGCAGTCTAAATCTGGCCAGAGACATTCCGGAAGCCCTGGACGGAGTTCCCGTGTGCCGAGCCGACGTTGCGGATCTGATCAAACCCCTTCCGGCTTCGTCTCCCCAGCTCGCCTACGTACTCGGGTAGGCGAGGTGAGTCCATCTCTGGCGGCCGACCTACGGTAGGTAGTAGGCGGTGGTCATTCACCCCGCCGGCACATGCCAACCATCCGAGCTCACATGAGATGCTATCTAGGCCCCCGTAGTCCGTACAACTCCCGCTCCGTCGTAGACCAACCTACCCCTGCGCGTATTCGCCGACATAATGCAAGGCACAAGATGCCGTGGGGCCAGGAACTCTTCCGGTAATGACGTACAGATTGTTGTCAATTATTTACCGGGGCGGACGTGACGTGGCGCGGCTGCATTGTTTCAATGCTCAGTGCAATGAGGAGGCTTCAGGGCACACGACGATAGCGCTGCTCTGGCGGCGGCAAAGGTACACAACCAATAAGAGGCCGCAGACAACCCACACGCTTTGTTCAACCACCCCCCCGAGGTCTGAAACCAAGTCGGCTCCGTGACAGCCTCTCGGCTTCCTCCATGGCCCAGCAGGGCAACAAGTCACACTGGGCCTAGGAATGCAATGGCGACTTGCTTGTCCTCCACGGTCTAACACTTGGTTGTTCAAGGAATTTTCATTGATGGACCAGTCGTTCCCCACGACCGAAAGCATAGTGCATTGACCCCGTTGTCCTTTTCCCTGACACCGAAACCGAAAACCAAAGCATGCCCTCCATAGTCCCTCTAAACGTCCTGGATCTCGCGAAGTCTGCGAAGGGTCGAGCGCATGGCAGCCGCTGCGGGGGTCGCGACGGTGTAAGCGCCACCAGCAAGGCACTTCTTGCACGACTTGCACTCCTGGGGGGTTGTTAGTTGATGGTGGGGGATATGACAGGCCGGAGCGTTGCAGGAAGCCAGATGGGGAGTTGGGATAACGTACCCAGATGCCGACCGATGTGCGCCTCACGCTGTCCTTTCCGCAGAATGTGCAAGTACTGCGATGGAGGTTAGCGGTCGGTCAAGAGCAGCTTGGTTTCTGGTCATGACTTACTACTTGGCGTGCTGTGACACTTCCTGCTTCTTGACGAGCTTACGGAGCGAAGCACCGTATCTAAGAACGGGACGTCAGCATGCAATCCCGACCGCGATATAGAGTTCCAGAATTTGGCCGTGGGCAGTTGATGACGGGTGTGTTGCGGATGCTGAGCGTGCGTGGGAGGGTGTTGGGAGTGGTGAGGTCGCTTGACGATGTTGCGGGGTGCCAAATTGACAAGAGGGGCAGCGTCGCAGGTATCAAGATTTGTCGTCGTCGAAGCACCAACACAGAAACCCCCAGCACGGGACTGGTAGCTCCTGGACCAGTTGCCTCGATCTCGAGCTCCTTCCCGTTGACCCGCGACCCCTCCAGTCAATTCCCCTCGGTCCAGGATGGCGTCGGCCACAGATGGGCATTCGAAGGTGGGAGATTAAATGGCGGCGTCAAAAGACGGTCGTCGAGTCGCAGCAGGAAGCCGGGGAGAGAGGAAATATTCGTCGAGACCACATACCTTGTGCCGTACTGCTCGGGGGTCAGCGCAAGTCGCCAGCGACGTGGGGGAGGGATTGATTTCACATACCTTGCCGGAAATGCCGACCTTCTTCGTACGCTTAGACATTTTGACTGGTGTACGGGATCACGGGTGTTGATCTCGAGAATGGTCGTCGTCGTTGGGTGCGGGACGATTTTGATAAAAGTCCAGCTTAATTTTTGCCCTGGTTGTGGTGGTGTGGGAGCCGTGGGCGTGCGTTTGATTTTGACGGGGGCTAGGCGGAACCATTTCCCCGAATTTCTCCCACACCCCGCCTGCGGCCCTCAGAAGAAGCCCTGATTCAGCCCCACTAGGTACTAGATGTGGCGGGGTGTCTGCCAGCTGGCGTCTGGTTGCTGCCAGCTGAACTTCTCGATGCATTTTGGCCATTTCGATTTTCTTCACATGCCTTTCATGGCGATCATCACGCATATCCAATCGCCGTCATGGTGGCACGGCGTAGATTTCCAGTTTTCGACCATCCATGACCCGGATGAAGCTCTTCTTTGAGAATAGGTTTACGATGGCCAAGACACACAAAATGTAAATATCTAGACCTTGGCTGAGAGCAAGATGGCCGCCACCAAGTCAAGCGTCCATCCCGAGCCCAGAGCCCCAGCCAGTTCGGTTGGCCGAGGCGCGTTGGCCTCCTCTCCCGATGAGTTGTCTGTCCATGACGCGGGGATCAGATCTTGCTGTGGCATGACCCATCTAAAAACAAAATATCGCGTGTTGCTCTCCCCATATTCGCCTCTTGTGTTTTCCCCTTGAGCAATTGGTTAATTGACGGTCTGTGATCCTGTGATCCTGTGTCACCATTGAATTCTCACCATCTGCATCATCTCCTCGTCAACCAGCGACACTACCACCACGATGGCCTCTCCAAAACACAACCGGCAATATGACATGATCGTCTTTGGCGCCACCGGTACGCCCACCACCCTCCCCTCCCCCAACCGCACCACTAACCCCCTCCCCAGGCTACACCGGCAAGCTCACGGCCGAGCACATCACTACCCACTTCCCCACCACCCTCCGCTGGGCCATCGCCGGCCGCTCCGCTCCCAAGCTCCAAGCCGTCCTCGACCGCTGCCGCGCCCTCAACCCCGACCGCGAGCCGCCCTCCATCGAAATCTGCTCCCTCTCCAACCTGGAACTCTCCACACTCGCCTCCAAGACCTTTATCCTCATCACCACCGTCGGCCCTTACGCCCAACATGGCGAACCCGCCTTCCGCGCCTGCGCCGCCTCCGGCACGCATGGTACGTATTGTCCATGACCATTTAAATCCCCTTTTTGTTTATCCAGAGGACTTGGCTAGACCTCCTGGAGCTCCCGGCTCCCGCGGCGGAACAACGCCAGTTCCAACATCGTAATCCTTTGCTAACGTATCTATCTAGTACGTCCAAGACCCCATCCTACCCCAGGCCTCTTTCCCTTACCGAAGAGCTCCCGGAGCTCCCATAACCCCCGGTAATCCCCTAAACTCTAGTGGACAGACACTGATATAAATTACCCACAGTACCTCGACGTAACCGGCGAAGTCCCCTGGGTCGCCTCCATGATCCCCCTCTACCTCCCCCTCGCGCAATCCACCTCGGCCCTCCTCCTCCCGCAAACCGGCCTCGAGTCCGCCCCCTCGGACCTCCTCGTCTACGCCCTCTCCCGCGCCCTGCCCCCCGGCACCCGCCTCGGCCCCACCACGACCACCATCTCCATCAGCGGCCGTCCCTCCGGCGGCACCCTCGCCTCGGCGCTCGGCCTCCTGGAATCCTACCCCCTCTCGCACCTCCGCGCGTCCTACGCGCCGTTCGCGCTCTCCCCCGTCGCGCACCCGCGCCCGGGGCCGCCACGCCCGGGTGTGTGGACGGCCCTGACGGGCCTCGTGCGCCTCCCTGCGCGCCTCGGCGGGCTCGGGACCACGTCGATTGCGAACCGCACCGACGGCGCCGAGGTGGAGCGCACGTGGGGGCTGTTTGAGTCGGTCCCCGCGTTGCAAGACAGGCGGTACGGGGCGAGTTTCTCGTTTGTGCAGTACATGCGCGTCAGCACCAAATTGGCGGGGTTTGCGATGCACGTCGGGGTGCTGTTGTTGGGGTTGGTGATGGCGACGCCGGTGCTGAGGCGGTTGGTGCTGCGGTGGGTGACGCCGCCGGGGGAGGGGGCGGGGGAGGAGGCGGCGGGGAGGGATGTGGTGGAGTATAGGGGGTTGGGGGAGGGGGAAGGGGGGGAGGGGGGGAAGAAGGTGTTTGGGCGGGTGAGGTATGAAGGGGGGAATTATAAGTGTGAGTTTTTTTTTCCCCCCTTTTTGTTGGGTTTGGGAGGGGAGAGGAGCTAACTGGGTGCAGTGACGGCGATTTTGGTCGCGGAAGCGGCGGCGACGATTCTGGAAGAGGATCTTGACCTGCCCGGGGGTATCTACACGCCGGCGTGTCTGGGACAGCCGTATATTGACCGATTGGAGAAGGCGGGGGTGGTTTTTGAGACGGAGATGGTCGATGCCTGATGCATATCGTCTTTGACTCGACTTTACGGGGACAGACTAGCTTGGAGGCCCAGATGGTCAAACAGACTCAATGTCTGCTGGTAAATGACTGATGCTTGGTAAATAGCTTAGAAAAATCCGCGCTCAAATGCCACGCTCATGACCGACATCCACAGGAAGCTATCAAATCAACAACCGCTCCGTCCCCACCGCCCTGTTCCTCCCCCCTTTCCCTCCCAACGCCCATCCCCGTGACAACCACCCCCCACCCCTTGGTCTCTCCACCACCTCGGTCCCATCCCCCACTCTCTCCACCACATCCTCCAACCCCACCCCTCTCTCCCCCCCGCCATCCACGCCGCCCACCCAAGGGGTACACAAACCCCCAACGCCACCCACAACAATACCGTTATTGTCTCTTGATACGCCCTCGCAATCGCCTCCCTCTCCGCCCCGCCCCACGGAAAGCTACACGCCACCACCACGCTCGAATAAATCCTCCCGGCCTCGCCCTTTGCCGCCTCGGGGAGATAGGCCACCAACTTCCCCGGCACCAGCCGCCCCCACACGGCGCCCGACAGGGCGCTTCCCACCGCCGCGCCCACCTCGGCGACCGTCAGGAACGCCGCCGTCGCCACCCCCACGTGCGCCCTGTCGCACGACATCTGCACCGCCAGCTGCGTGGCGACGTGCATCAGGCCGGCGCCGGCGCCCAGCGTCGCCTGCGCGGCAAAGAGCACGGGGACCGAGGCGTGGCGGGTGCGTGTGAGCAAGAGGATGGCGACAGCAGCCGTATAGAGGGCGGCGCCGGTGAGGATGTAGAGACGAGGCTGGGGGCCGGTGCGGCGGAGGAGGAGGGAGGCGCCGAGGGCGGAGAGGGTGGAGGCGAAGGAAAAGGACTGGGTGATGGGGCCGGCGAGGGAGACGGGGAGGTTGCGGGCGACGAGGAGGTACGAGTAGAAGTAGGGCTGGACGGCGATGTAGAAGATGGTGAACCAGAGGAAGGCGAGGGCGCACGAGGCCGAGAAGGTGCGGGAGCGGAGGAGCGAGAGGGGAAGGAGGGGGTGCGGGGCGAGGGATTCCCAGAGGGGGAAGACGAGGAGGAGGACGAGGCCGAGGAAAATGGTGAGGAGGATGGCGGGGGAGGACCAGCCTAGGGGGGTGCGGGAGGCGAGGGTGAGCGGGAGGAGGAGCAAGGAGAGGCCGGCCGAGAGGAGGAGGGTGCCGGGGATGTCGAGGTCATTGGAGAGGCGCTTGAATGTGGTACTGGCGGATTCGTACGTGCTGTGGCGTTTTGGTTTGAGGAGGCCGAGGCGCGCGGCCTTGCGGCTGTTGAGGTGGAGGCTTAGGGCGAGGGGAAGAAAGGCGAGCGGGAGGATGAAGGCCCACATGCCGTAGCCCCAGCGCCAAGTCGAGTGAGCGAGGATGGCGGAGGCGATGGCGGGCCCGATCCAGACGGTTACGAGGAAGGGCGTGTCGGGCAGGCTCGAGAAGAGGGCGCGGTTGAAGAAGCTGCTCGTGTCGGCGATGAAGACCTGCTGGAGGATCTGGAGTCCGGTTCCGCCGGCCGAGTACAGGATCTGTGCCGAGGCGTAGGTTTGAACGTTTTGCGAGGTGGCCATCAGGACATACCCTAGCAGGAGGAGCACGATGGATATGGTAAAGGCTTCGAGACGACCAAAGACGTCGGCGATCTTGGCCATGGGCGGCTTGATGACGGCTGCTTCCTGTCAACACGCCGTCTGCTTCGATACGGAAATGCATGGTACGCACCGTTGACCAGATTCTGGACCACGTAGACGGTGGACAGCAGCGAGTGCTTCTTGAAGGAGCTCACGGCAAAGGCGGCCAGGGGGTAAGTGACCTGGGCCTCGAGGGACGTGGTGAAGGCCATGAGGAAGATGCTCATGTAGGCCACGACCAGTCCGGACCTCGTCCAGGTCCTAGTCACGGCTTCGATTTCCCTGACGCCGTCCTGGACGTCGACGTCGCCGCCGCCGGATTCCGAGTCGGAGGTGACGGGGTCATGGCCTCGACTGGTGGTACCGCCGTACCCCGTTGAGCAGTTGTCGGCGGTTGCGCGTTGCTTGAGCAGAGATGCGGAGTCGTCATCGCTGACACCGGCCATTGTATCGCCGCGACAGCCGGGAGGAATAAGGGTTGGATGGGGGAGGCGTGATCGACTGTGACGCCCTCATCTGTGATTCAGTAGGGGGGGGGGGAGGTGCTCTGGTCCCTCGAACGGAAGGCGTGTATATCGAAAAGAGGCTCTCGGGGTAGTAGGTAGGTATCGATACGTAATGAGCGGATCTCTGGTCGTGGCCCGAGATTCAGGTCTTGATTTCGATAAACGCGTGAGGCAATTCGGCCTTTGGCGGCGGCAACGGCGGCAACGGCGACGATAGGTCCCAGCGAATGTTCTTTCCGCAACACAACTCGGATCGACGTTTGAGATTTGAGATTTTAGTTTGTAGATGGAAACCCGAAAGAAGAAACAGCCCAAACCCAGGCAGCACCCCCCGTCCACAGCCTCCAACATGGGGGTGTCCCGCACTAAAGAGGGAGGGAGGGAGGGGTGGTGACCAGGCCCGGAGAATCAGCAGGTCCTGCCCCCTCGGCATCGTATGTCTCACTGGTGTGTGTTATCCTTTCTCACCCCCTCTTTTCCAGGCAGGCTACCGGGCTGTGCTCAGCTGGTACCCAACCGAGTCAACCTCGGAACAAGGACTCGGAATAAAATCAAAACCACTGGCCTGTGACTCTGCAATTTTTTATTCAACATCTACAAATGGATCACGAATTTTTATCTGATCATCTAGATAACGGCACGGCCAATCAAGGCCGGCCGGGCGGAGATGATCGACCTAGGTCGCCTGCGTGATGCAGGTGCAAGCCTCCGCTTTCGGGAACCAGGGACGGGGAACGAAGGTTCTCGGCCTGGGCGGGGAATATTCCACCTCATCACAACCCTCCGTCGGGGGCCTTCTCGACCATCTCAGCATCGCCTCCGCCAGTCGGACAGCGACCACATCGCCGCTTCCAGTGCTCCTTGATCTGGTCCCTCAGGGCATACGACCGTTCCCTCGCATAGTCCTGTTGGTTCCTCAACCCTCTCCACCCATCCTTATGCCCCTGGTGCGAATCCTTTACATTCACCGACTGGTGCGAATCCTTGACATTCACCGACTGGAACCGATACTGGTGATATTCCACCTTACCCTCCTCCCCCAACGCAGCATAGTGCGCATAAAAATCAAGACTTGTCCCATCCGTAGTAAAAGTCGTAACCTCGGCATGCCCAGGCGGATCGAGCTTCCCAACGAACGAAAGCGCTCGGTTCCGGGCATACACCAGCGCCGCCTTGTCATACCCACTCCTCAACTCGGCCTTTTTCATATCCCTACCCCCTCCCGCCTCCCATTCCCCAGCCAAATGCGGCAACGTCAGGGAATACGGACTATCCTCGTAGAGAACCGCCCCCTCAACATGCTCGTCGATCATCGTAAAGGGGTGGAACGCCATCATCTCCAGGCCCTCAGCGAAGTCAGGTCGCGGGGGAGACAGGCCGTTGTTAAATCCCACCTCTTGCGGAAATCCGTCAAAGTCCTTGTCGAATACCTGTACATACCCCCCGTCGTCGTCGTAGTCCTTCAACAGCCTCGTGCCGACCTCAAAGACCATGGTCGTCTTGTTGCAGGCGCCCTTGACTCGGTTGACGTAGCGTCTGAACCTTGATTCCGAGGGGGAAGCGCTTGCGCGGGACCTGGCGTGTCGCTCGCGGATGGCCTGAAGGTTGGTAGGCGGCTGGGAGTCGCGGGGCGGGAGCATGCCGTTGCGAAAGGCTTACATGGCCAAGGCAGACGTCGATGTCAAAAGTGGTCTTGGTTGTTGACGAACTGTCGTCGGTTAATTCCGGCCGGGCAGACGTCTTCTTCTTCTTCTCCATCTTGTCGAGCAGGGCCAGGTTCTTGCGTGTCAACCGCGGCCGCTTGAGCGGGGATCTGCTGTCGTCGCCGTCGCTGGCCACAGGGTCGAGCAACCTTTTCTGCGTGACCGAGGAGGGGTTGGGGAGGGGGCAGCCGGTCGCCGTCTTGGGGACTCGGCTGTTCATGATGGAGAGCGTGCCGATGCTTGCTTGGGTCGCGTTGAGGTTGGACTCGAAAAGCCGGATCGTTTATTTCCAGACTGACAATGAGGCCGGGGAGGCGGCAGCTAACCAAGGGGGCAGGTTGCGGCCAATGGACGGGCAGTTAACTGCCCCGAGAGGACAGAGAACCAGAAAAGCATACACCAGGACCCTGAACCCCCATCCCAGCCCGAACCACCGATCCCGCCATGCAGATCATCCATCCCTTCGCGTGACCCCGGGCCATCGTCGACCATCTACCACCCCGGGAGGCCCCGATCTACCCGCAAGCACGAAATAATCATCCCAGCCAGTTCAGTTCAGCTCACTTCCGCTCAGGAGGACATCAAATCGAACATCTCAAAGACCATATCATTGCCAACACCTCCCGTCCATCCCAAAAGATCCATGGACAAAAGTACATGCACCAAGTACACCAAAACAGCTCTACCTCCCTCTCCGCGACGAACGCGGGAAATGTACATTCATCAACAGAACCTCCTTCCCATCCATCCGGTACCGTCGTCTCCTCCCGCCCTCGTTTGTAGTAGCACGAGTTTGTATCTCATCCAAGGAATCCAATCCTCCCTCTTTGTCAGTCCCAAGCTCTTCCTCCGGTTCCTATCCATCTTCCCTCTTCGTGACTATTAGTCAAACTCTCGCTCGTCCCTCCACCCAGACAAACCCGACATATCGTAGTAAGTAGCTCTGTAGTAACCCCCCCACCACACTCCTTTTTGTTTCTTTTGCCGCATCCATCAATCCAAAAACCGACAGGCATACAAGCGGGCATAGGTAGGTAGCCAACAAAACATCCCCCGCCTCCACCCCCCAAAACAACGAAAAAGCAACCCGCCTCTTCCCACCCCTCCGCAAAATGGTATCTTTCTCTCCGCACATCGTGCCAAACCCACCAAACCCATATCCCAACCCCCCCCAATCAAATCAAATCAAGAAGAGAAGATCACGCCTCCTCCAAAATTCCTCCCTCCCCCACCCCCCCCTCCCCCCTCCACTCGCGACTCCTCTCCGTCAGCCTCTTGACCCCGCTCACCCGCCCCGCCCACAGCCCCTCGACCGGCGTGCGGAACGTAAACGCCCGCTGCGAGCTAATCACCCCGATCGCCTGCAGCACCGCCTTCCGGCTGTCCCGCCCAAACACGGCCGGGTGGTTGATCCACTCGAGGCTGCTCTCGAGCTCCGCGTCCAGCGCCGCCACCGTCACGGGGTCGATGCCCGTCGCGGCTGCGGCGCTGCCCGCTAAGCCCTCGGTGGAGCGCGACATCATGGAGAACCCGGGGGTGAGGCCGGGGGTGAGGCCCGCGCCTGATGTGGATACGGGGGAGGGGGTGTTCTTGCGGTCGGGGGTGCCTGATGATGTGGTGTGCGTGGGGGAGGGTTCGTTGCCGGGGTGCGGGGTGGAGGGTTGGGATTTGCCTGCCGCCGAGGGGGGGACGGGCGGGAGCCCGCCCTTGCCGAGGCCTTTGAGGATGGACCGCGTCTCGTGGAGCAGGGTGTGGGCGCGGTCATGCTGCCCCCGGCTGACGAGGGTGAGGGCGCGCGTGAGCATGTCCGAGGTGAGGAGCTCCATGCGGCGCTGGACGATGGAGGGGTGCGGGGGGATGGAGGCGGAGCCGTTCCACGACTTTTTGGAGGAGTGGTGGGATGTGGCGGGGAGCATGGTGATGGCGAGGAGCGACGGGCGCGTGTGCTGCGACGTGCCGTCGCGGAGGATGTCGCCCCAGAGCAGGTCGGCTTGGATGAGCGGGACCTCCTCGACGGACACGGCGCGCTGCTCGTCGTTGTCCATGGGCCCGCCGAGCGCCTCGAGCCCCGAGACGATGTTGTCCCAGGGGTCTTGGGGGAGCTGCTCTTGTGACGCCGTGTCGGGCATGATGACGAGCTGCACGAGGATGTCGCGCTTGTCGCCGAAGCGGAGGTCGCCGAGGGCGGCCTCGGCGTCGCGGCCCGTGGCGCGCTTGGTGATTTGCAGCGCGCCGCTGATCTTGTGGAACTTGGCGGGCGAGCCCTCGGGCAGCCGCAGCTTGAGCTTGACGTTTTGGTGCGAGAGCGTCTGCATCGAGCCCAGGCAGCCGGCGAGGCACTCGCGGAGCATCATCCAGTCCTTGACGTACGTGTACGACGCCTTGGTCCGCGTCGAGAGCTCGATCATGGTGTCGGGCTTGTGCGTCATGCCGAGCCCGAACGAGTGGATCGTGATCTTGGCCGCCTCGGCGCGTGACACGACAAAGTCGACGCTGTCGGCGTCCGACGTCGACGCGTCGCTGATGAGCATGATGGTGGCGATGGGGTTGTTGTACTTGCGGCCCATGAGAAGGTCCATGGCCACGTTGGCGCCCTCGACCACGTCCGCGCGGTGGCTCTTTTGGCCCACCGGCTTGATCGAGTTGAGGATGCCGCTCCAGCCCGGCCACGCCTTGGTCGTCATGCCCACGAGGGGCACGCCGCCGCCCGACGACCCAAACGTGACGAGGCCCATGCGGTCCCGCTCGCCGAGCGCCTGCACCATGAACCGCAGGGCGTCGCGGACGAGGTTGATCTTGACGCCCTGCATCGACGCCGAGATGGGCACGACGACGACCACGTCGACGGGCACGTGGATCGACTGCAGCGACGGGCTGCGGGCAAAGGTGGTGTACTCGGTGGGCGCCGTGGTGGCCGACTTGGCCCCTCCCCACGACGAAGCCAGCGACGAGACGCGCTGCGGCCGGCTGGAGTGCGGCGTCCGTTGCCAGTCGTCCTCGTCGCCTTCCGAGAACTCGCCGCGCTCGTAGTCCGGGCTGCGCACCGGCGACGTCTCGACGGCGTTGAGGTCCAGGAGAGCCTGCTGCCACAGCTTGAGCTGGTTGCGGTTCTCGAAGCGCAGGTGGAACTGGGGCAGCTCGGCGACCGAGAGGCTCAGCGTCAGGACGTTCTCGTCCATGTTGCCCGTCTCCGACACCTCGTTGAGGTGCTTCTTGATGAGGATGGACCCCTTGAGCGTGCACCGCGTGGATTTCCGCGGCACGGCATCGTCGTCCCACTGTGCCGACGACGGCTGCGACGTCTTCTTCTCCTTGACGCAGATGAGCATCTCGGCAAACAGGAAGCACTCCAGCTCCTGCCACGACAGCTTGTCCTTGCCGACGCGGAGAGTCCCGTACAGCCGGAGCTTTCCGAACCTGGTAAGCAAGAGATTAGTATTGGGCAACGCAATCAAAAGATTGGGGGCAGTTCGGGGGTGCGCGTCGGGCCTTACCGGCTAAAGTCCAACCCGTGCCAATTGTCAACCCGGTTGCGCAGATTGTCCGTCATCTCGGTCAAGACCTCGGAGGATTCATACGGGTAGAAGCGCGGCGCGGTCCGGGGCGAAGGCGGCCGCGGGAACTCGCCATCTACCCTCCCGGTTGGTGGTGGCGCCGCCTGCAAGTCCTCCGGGTCGGGCCGCCACTTGTTGTCGGGCACTTCGATGGTGACGAGGCAGGTGAGCGTCTGCTGCTGTCGTGACCGGCTGATGGTCGGGAACTCGGACCGCACCGTGACCGACGGCGGTGGAATGGGATTCCGCATGACGGCGCGGGGGCTGGCCAGGGATGTTTCCATGGCCTGCACGTCGTAGTCGTGCCGGCGGTGCGGCCCACTCTGCGTTGTCTCGGGATAGCCTCCGGACGACGTCACCCCCGTCGCCTCGCTGTCGCTCCGGTTGTGTCTCGAATGTGTCGTCGACGTGTAGCGGTGGTCCGACGGTGGCGCGTCGCGGCTCTCCCGACTATCTCGCGAGCTCCGTGGTATATTCCCGTGCGACATGTTGCCGTGAGACATGTTGGCATGCTGCATGTTTATGTTCTCATTGGCGCTCATCTGGCCCTGCCCTGGCCGGGCGTTGGAGCCGCGACTCGGTGTCCGCCCTACCTGGTCGTCCCATGGCTGTGTTGGCGTCGGCGTGGCTTGCGACCGGGTGTCGTTGAAGGAGGCGTTTCGTACGAGGTTGCTTATTTTTTCTAGGCAATGAGGTCAGCGCTGACGTCGCACCCGCGAGACACCCCGGTAGACCGGCTCCTTACCAATGTCCAGCACGTTGCCGCCGCGGCTGGTGTCGAGGTGAAGGGGCGCGTTGCACGTCGGGCAGTATTGGCCGTCGAACTCGCGCATGAACTCGTAGAAGCAAGCCTCGTGAGAGACGTGGGAGCACGAGAACTGCAGAATCTTCTCGCCCCGGAGCGTGTGCTCGAGGGGCTCCTCGCAGACGGCACATTCGCTGCCGACAAAGGTGCGCTCGCGGCGCGACCGACTCCTGTCGGAATTCATCCTGCTGAGGCCTGTCCTGTTGCTGTCCCGGGACAGGATCGAGTTGATGGAGGGGGACGAGCGGTGCGAGGGCGGGCGGAGGGTCCCGGAAGCGATCGAGTGGTCTGGAAGATGGAGAGCAAAGGGTCAGCAAGTCTTCGTCGTCGTCTGACACACGGGGGCCAAAACCCGAAAAAGAAAAACCGATTGTCAACCCAGCATCGATAGACAGCCGAAAAGGGGTCGGTCGTTGGAAAGACGTTGAGCGGTGCACGAGGCACGAGGCACGAGACACGAGGCGGGGGAGGGAACGGTCCCGACCGAACACCGAGGAGGGAACAGACGAAAAGGAACTCGGTCCACCTACACTTCTCTGGGTACGTTGCCCCGCCGATGAACGTCGCGGCGCTGCTGGAGAAGTTGGGGCGATGGGACTCCTTTCTCCTGGCGGCGCCACCGCTGGACCGTGATTTCGACTCGTCGTTTCCGATCAGGCCAAGCTCCGCCAACGCCGACAGCTGGATGGCTTCGCGCGACTTGTCCTTGTCCTTCTCTTTTCCGAATCCGTGCGACCTGCTGTGGGATCTACTGAACATGTGGGGGTGAGTCTGTGGCGGCGACGACTCGGGCCTCGATGGGATATACTGGATCCTGGTATGCGGGCAGCTGTCGGTGGTGATGTAGGTCCGCGCGGGGGCGCTGCGCCTATTTCTGTTGGAACTCGAATCGTCCGTGTGCTGGGGAATCCCTTTCCTGGGGGATCCTCGTCGATGGCAGGCTGTTTGTTCTCTCCTTCCCTTGGCGAGGTTCGAGGTTCGAAGCCCTAGGGACCGACGGCAGTGCGCAGTCTGGGATCGGCTCCGGGGTGGTGTGCCGTTTCAGACGGGGTATCAAGAATGCAGAGGCTGGCCCGAGGGGGGCGGGCTGGGCATGGCTGCGTCGAGGGCAGCAGGCAAAAATCGATGCAAATGCACACTGATGGGAGTTCTATGTCTCCAGGTTGGGTGGTGTCGTCCTCGGTGGTCGGGTCTGGTGATGATGGTGTGCGCTGGGTGAATTGGACGATGGCGATACTGTGCTGTCGGTCCCAATTGCTTCTGTGATTCCGTGATATCTGCAATGGCGGACGAGAGTTTGCGCGTATGGTGGCGTGTCGTCGAGTGGCTATCCAAATGAGCAATCAAGGCCAGCTCCAGTCGATGGCGAGGACGGAGAGGTGCAGGGCGTGGTGGGCGTCGCAGGCCGGCTCCCGATTGCACAGAAATTAGAGACTGGCGCTGCAGGGCGTGGTGTCGGCCAACGGCAGCGGGCGAGTATAAGTTCCAGAAAACACGGCAGGGAACACGCGACGGGCACGATGGATAAGTTGGAGAAAGGGGGAGCCAACAATTGCCCGGCCACGCGGAAGATTGGGGCGACGGCGAGGTTTTAATTAGCTGCTAGTCTAGCTCCCAGACTGGCCTCCCACGGCGGCCAAGTTGCAAGGGACGGGACCCAGGGACCGACCCGACGACGACGGCGGCGCTCCCAACTCCCAACTCCCAACAAAGCCTGTCTGTGCCCTGTGCCCAGTCCTGCCAGTCCCATCGCGTGAGTTGGGGAGCATTGGGACTGGACTGGGGGGGGGCGAGAAGGGACCCCAGAACACACACGGGAGCGAGGACATCTTCAATTGGTCCTGGCTCCCACTCCCCGGTTGCCGTTCCGGGCTGGTCGGCGGGTCGGCGGGCTGAGGGTGAAGATGATGGGTCAGTGTGTCGCGAGCCTTGTCCGTTTTCCCCTGCACCCTGGTCGATTGCTGCAGTGGGGTTCCTCGCGCGAACGACTCGGCCTTCTGGGCCTGCAGGGGAACGAACGCCATCTCCCATGTCCCATGTCCCATCTCCCATCTCCCAGCGAGCACCTGGTCGTCGGCAAGTGGGCATGCCGTGGGTTGGCGTTCATCTGTCCATGTCGACAGCATGATCCCACTCCCACTCCCACTCCCTCTTCCTTTCTTCTTTGCAGATAAAAGGCTTGCTTCGTGTCTGGTCCAGGCCTCGACAAATCTCGACCCCCTCCAACCCTCGCGGCAGAACAGGCAGGGATACAGTGCATTGTCGCCCTCGCGGAAGACAACCTCGATGCATCTCCCCTCTGATGCGCCCCAACAGTGGCAATGTCCTTCGAGGAATCATCGCCGTGCCACAAAGCTGCCATCGCGGGATTCATGCCGCCTCCTGCACCCACCCACCCTCACAAGCCACCGTCCCGAGTTCTGACCCCCCAGAGACGCGGCATCGCCTGTCGCGATTGGCCCGCCCGCCCGCCTTTCCATGGATGACGGCCAGACTGGAAAGGCACACAAGTCCGTGCCTCACGCCGTCATTGGTGAGCGCCGTCCTCATCGAAGCACCACATGCGCCGACCTCTGCAGGACCGCCCATCGAGATTGGTGTCTGGCCGTGTGCCAGTGTCATGTCCAGCGTTGGCCAAGAGGGAGAGAGCAAACGGGATGCGCTGAGGGAAGCGACCGTCGAGCTGTCGTCAGGCGAAGCGGCGGCGTTCCAATGCGGCATCATCATGGAAGAGGGAGTGCTTTCAGTGTGACGTAGAGGGTCGTTTATGAACCGCAAATGTCATGCCTCGCAGTAGTGTGGGGTGGTGTGATGGTATACACCACGCATATCGCATATCGACATCAACGTCAGCGACAGGCTGGACTCTGGACTCCGGGACGGTCAAGGGTCCACCTCCGAACTTGTTCGCCATATTCCCAGGCGTCGATCTTGGAGGTTCGCTGTCAGCACGTGGCCTGGCATCATGACGGGCAGGGCAAACGCTGGGAGGAGCCGATGGTGGGGATTCTATACTCGGTACATGGGTAGAGCAGGTGGCCTATCGGGGTTGTTAGTGCACATGGCTAGCACCACGGCAAGGCATAACTTGCTTGTCAGCTTGAGGCATACATCCCAGTCACCTGTCCCTGTCGATAAAACTCGAGCCATGAAACGTCTTTCTGACGTCCGGATCAGACGATGATGTCGGCAAACCTGGTCCTTGGATTTATCCCCTCTCGTGTACTGTTAGAGTTGACAAGTTGGTTAGCACGCAGTACCTAGTTTGCCGCTGATTTAGACTCAACTCGGAGACGGTGATATCACGACCGAGTCACCGGTCAGGGCTTAGAGCACCCAACCCACCCAGGTTTCCTGCTTTCCCTACCCTCGTCGCCAACGACCAACGGGCGACGTCAAGGACCCCTCTTTCTCATCGCAGAGTGCATCTCCCGGCTGCTGCAACTTGTCTGGTGACGCCACCAAGACCAAGGAAGGATGTTGCGCTCAGTCTCTGCACCGTCCGTGCGCGAAGCCAATGATGAGTCTCCCTCCTCGATCAGTGAGATGCCGTGTGTGGTGGCTGTGGGTCTAGCCACGGCGGGCATGACAGCGGCCCGATCCCATGATACAAAGAGCGGGATGATGGTATCGCTTTCGAGCTGTTGATACCCACCAGGTCGCCGAGGGTTGATACCCCCTGAGCCGATTTCTCTTCTTGTTAGCGAGCGTTTACACGTGGACGAGAGGGCAACCCTTCTGTGTATTGGGGTGGGGGGCGGAGGGCCAGAGGGCAGAGGCCATGCATAGAAGCATCCTTGGAACTAAGAGAACGATGCGAAGGGTGGGCGGAAGAATGGCCGACTGGCCGTCGCCCTGTTTGCAGTTCCACCACCACCATCTCGCTCGGGTGCATGCACTGCACAGCGTGCGAATAATAGTGCGATCGAAATGCAGCCCTTCTCGTAATGCCCGCATGGTGTCTCGGCCAGAAAGGCAATCTTGACCCCAAGCGTCGCGGCCAGCGCCGAAACATGTCGACCACTCCGGATTCGTCACAACGGTTCTGTGCGTTTGCGTTGACACTGGGCTTAGATGTGTCGAAAGTGAGAAAAGGCCCATTGGAGTGTGAGATGCGGCGGAGTGTCAAGATTGGATGACAGGAGCAAGAAAGTTTGAACACGCATGCCACCTATCCTCCCCTTTGATGAATATGCATCAGCTATCATCAGATGGGAGTTGTTATCTCGTGGGGGCGCCTGGCAGGACTCGGGAGATTGTTGACGGCAAAGACGGAATCCGAAGAAACAAAGACCAAGGACGCGAGGTTGCGTCTCGAGCTGTTGAAGGATCAATGGGCGGCCGTCTCCTGTCATGGGCCGTTGACGCCTTCAAAAGAATCACGCCAGGTCCACGGGTCCGGTCCAGTCATGAGTGCCTGAATCGGACATCCCTCCTGCCTCCTCGCGGTTCCGGCTGCCCTGGCCCCCAAAACTCATGTTGCGCAGGGCAGGTTCGTGCCTCTGGATGGAAATTTGGTTCCTGGGCTCCTAGGGTTTCTAGGGAGGCCTACCTGTTCCTCCATGCAGTGCCTGCTTCTCGATGAAACCCTAAGCGCATCGCCGTTCTGCCGCATAAAAACCCCCATCCACTGATTCATCAGTATAAAAAAAAGAGGTTTGCACAAGCTTCGGCCGAGGGGGTTGTCGCCAACGATGCGATCCTGTGCCGGCCTGGTTGCTCTTTGCTTTTCCCATCCCGCCTTCCTGCTTCCCACCCTGGCGGGGACCCGCGGTCGGCAACGGCGGCCCCCTTCCTTTTTTTAAGGGGGAAGCAGGGGCGGAGAAAACTCCCGGCGAAGGCAGTTGCTTCTTCAACAAGTTCCGTTTCACAGAAACTGAGCAGAAAGAATCCTCCAGCGCCTGTTTGTATCAATTCTCAAGGACGAAGAAGAAAAAAAGGTCGGCAGCCCTTCGCCTTGCACGCTACCTGTCAATCTCGGCTACCTGCTCTCCATTGACTCGTCTCATCTTTGGAAAATGGAATTCTGACATGTTCCCCTCCCCTTGTCCATCATCGACCTGTCGATCAGGGAAACGTCAGTTTGCCCTCCTTTTCCCGCTTTGCCACCGGTTCGTCCGCCTGATCCCCCCCAATGTTGGAAGAAACGAGGATCGACGAGGGCCGGCTTCAAGGTCGTTGCGGCTCATTGACATCGCATCGTGGAATCCTACCCAATCTATCGAGAGATCGCCCGTCTTTTCCTGTCCCGAGATCCGGACGTTGGAGGCTCAAGTCGAGGTCGACATCACCCAGACAACACCACGACCTCACTGCGGCGCTGCCCGGCATGCACCGCTAGGTATTATGTTTTACATTGGAGCAAACAATGGTGCAGAATGGCGAATTCACAGTGGCTGCAGAACCGGGGCGCCTCAGTCTCGAGCACACCCGGGGGTCCTTGACCTTGCCTCGTCGCGCCCCACGATCCCTTCCATCGACCCTTGTCCCGATGCGACTCCGGGGGGGAAAACCACAAAGCGATCGCGAAAAGCGCTTCCTTCCAGACCCTGGCGGCGACATGCGGCAACTCAAACATCCTCACCATGTTGCGTCTGCTACAAGCTGAGTAGTGTTGAATATAGCATGTCATAGATTTACCAAGAAAACCTGTCATGGAGCAGACGAATCCCTCTGTCCGTGCTCAGGAGAGGATATTCAGAACTGGCGATTCGGCTTAAGGTTCAGTGTTGCGTACCATCTCTGTCTCGAGGCTGGCCCTCCACCGATCCGACGAACGTCGCCGATGAACCCGCGAAAATGAGTTTCTACCAGCATCTTTCAGCCATAACCACGGCGCCATGTAACCATCTCGTAGGAACTCTCCGACGCGATGGTAGGGTGATGCGTCCGTGCCACACCGTGTCCCCATCTCCCAACGCAGACGCGGACTTCCTGATCCTCTCCTCCGTCCACCAAGATGGCCATGCGAAGGATGTCTTCCAATCTGTTCACGACAGATTGGGCGGATCTGCTAGAGTTGTTGGAGTTAGAGGCAGACCCTCCCCGAGGTCAGGCAGCGACGACGAGAACCGTGCGTCGTCTTGGTTCCCCAGGTTCCCCTCATCGCCACCATCGCCGAACCGACCGGTGTAGGGAGCAATACCGGCCGGCGCTCAAAGCGCGCATATCTTCCTGATTTCTCTCGCGACGCGGCATCTCTGCAGCAGCAGCCCTTCCCGGGGTCTTCCCGACGAGCAATGCCGTTGCTGCAGGGTCTGGTCTCTCTCGTCTGCTTGGGGCTTCGACGAAGACGAAGAGGGTGTCGGTTCCGCTTGGTTGATTTTGAGCATGCGTCTGTGTGCTTGCGTCTGGGTGGTTCGTGCGCTGCGTCAACCTCCCTCCTCTGGCCAACGGGCCATGAGCCAAGGCGATATCACACACTGCGGTATGCGACGCTGCGGGCGAGACGGTTGGAAGAGAGAGTGGCGTGTAGATTACCTTTCCCAAGGATCGGGCGGCAGGCGATCTCCAGGGTGCCTACACCGCCACACGTCGTCGGCGAGCGCCATGGTTGCCAAGGTCAAGCATGAAGGGGGCGGCCCTTGAGCCACGGACGACATATGGCGAAACGGTCCTGGAGTAACCACGGCTCGGGTCTGCTGCGGACGCGGCACAATAGTCTCCTTCCCCAGACAGCACTGCACAGACGGACGGGTATGCTTGGCCTGGTCTCAAACTCTATCTTTACACTGACCTTTGTCCAATTGTTGAGGACGGTTGTCGAGGGAGCCCATAAACACATTGACCTGTGCCAGCCTCACTTACACAACTAGGTACCCCTGAATCATCAACACTCGCACCAACCACAGCACAGCACCGCTCCCCAAGCAAGCATCAGTGCCCCCCCCCCCCCTTCCTCTCCAAGAACACGCCCAGAAGCTTCACACAGACGCCGCCCAGAGAAGAACGGGTCTGAGCCGCAAGCAAGCACGCAAGGTAAATGAAACAGGGCCGTTCCCGCCGCCGATCCACGCAAGGGCAATCTGTAAATACACACACGCAAATGTACCTTGCCCTGCTGCGAAACACCAAACCTGGGGAACGAACGCCCGAGGGACTGGAGTCTGATCGATCCCCGCCAGACGCCACCCTCCTCCCTCTTGGAAATGACATGGTGCTGCCCACGGGCCGGACGTCTCGTTTCGAGACATATGTTGACCGGTTGGTTCTTCCATCGATGCACGCCAGGCACGTTTGGACGTACACACATCCTTTCTGGAAGCTGCCATGTAGATCGATGCACGCCAGGATCCGTGGACTTGTCTCGCCGCCACGCATGCACGCACGGTGGGAGGCCAGGTCAGAGTCTTGAAGGAGTGGCGGAGGCCACGGAGCTGGCCATGGGGTTTGGACGTGGTGTGGTGTGGTGAGGTGGAGGTGTGTCTGTTTGGATGATGGGATGTTCATGTCTCTTTGGATAATGGGATGGTCATGTCTCTTTAGTTGATGGGATGGGCGCCCGCTCGAGTTGGGGAGGGTGGCATCTGAGGGTTGGTTTGGTGGTGGTGATGGGGAGAAGGAGGGAGGTTACGAGCTGGCGGGGGGAAGTGGTGTGTGGCAATAGGATTAGGTCCTTGATATTGTCTTCCCTTACAGAGGATTGATGTGGCTGGGCATTGGAGCCTTCAGGTACCACTATCTGAAGCCGAGTTGGTGGGAGAGGATATCGTCACAGTTGGAGGAGGAGAGGGGGATGGCGGACGATGAGGCACGCATATAGGAGAGACGCGATCCCTTTAGCTTATCACCGGCATGTCTCCACCGTAGCCACTCGTAGTTGACTTGTAACCACGTCTCCATCGGGATGCGTGCTCGGGGATAGGGGGGGGGTAAATACGAAAGGTTTCTTCCGTTTGTAATGGAAAAGGGCGAAGTTGTTCCCTGCGGAAAACGCCAGTGTACTTGACGTAGAAATTGCGTCTACCAACCAGGGCACGGCGTGAGAATAGCCATTCAACACTTCAAAGTTCCTAGCCCCAGAACTCTAGTCTCTCCACCTGTCTATCCGCCTACCTATTCACAGCCCATTTGCCGTCATAGGAAAAGCCAACGCTCCCCCTTGGGTAGAAAGGTATCTTCTTTTTTCTTTCCAGGAGAAGAGAGAGAGGAGGGGCTCTTTTTGCCAGATAAGGATTGTAGTAGGAGGTGTTGTGGTAGCCTGTTTTTTGCTGGAGGTTGTTGATGGGCCTATGTTCTATAGTTCCGAGTATGTTGTCTTGCCGCTCGTCAATCCGCCGTGACTTGAATTGAGCTGGTCGGAGTGACCGTCCTGTTACCATTGCTCGTCACGGACCCCAATAGAGGAGAGGCAGACATGACCAAGAGAACACATATACCTAATCAGAATTTTGTCATCGAGAATCATGGTATTGCGACAGTCCAACGCCAGATCATCAGTCTGTGTGGACAGCCTTTTTTATCTATCTAATCGCCAATGAACCTGCCTCGGCCAAGACCATTTAGACATTACCCACATCAGTCTTCATCCCAGTTCTGTTCCACGTTAGCCATGTCCTCCCACAGTCAAGATTTCTCGACTTACCGCGTTGGGTCCAGGGGGCTTCGGTCCGCCCGCTTGCCGTGCAACAATAATCTGGTCGACCGACAGAACTGTTCGGGCAGCCTCGGTGGCCAGCTTAATCGCCCACTGCTTGGATATCAAGAGATCCAGGATGCCCTCCTCTTCCGCATCCAGGGTCCCGGTGCCACCCTCATTCTAGGAGATAGTTAGAGACAGTTCAGGGGCAGCAATGTTAGAATAACATACGTCAATGTCAACGCCCGTGGTCCAGTCATCCGCCTTTTGGTGGGCGGCATACAGCCGGCTGAGAACCTCGGTGGCATCCAAACCAGCGCTCTCGGCAATGGTCCTCGGCACCACCTCGAACGCTTCACCAAACTTCTTGATAGAGTACTGCGCGAGACCCTGTGTCTTCTCGCCAACAGCCTGTATCCTCTCGACTAGCTCAATCTCTGTCGCGCCGGCGCCGGGGACCAGTCTGGGGTCCTTGGTAATGGCCTTGACCACGTTGACACCGTCGTCCACAGCCCGCTCAATGTCGTCAAGATGGTTCTGCGTCGCGCCCCGGAGCACAATCGTCGAAGTCCTCGTGAGCTCGTCCTCCTGTCGGAAGACTGTCACGCGGTCCCCACCAATCTCCATGGTCTCCACAACGTCAATGTTGCCCATCTCGTCGGGCATGGGCGCGCCGAATCGCGCCAGGGGGGTGGCGCCCACGACGCGGCACACTCTCCGCAGCTCGAACTTGCTGAGAATCTTGATGACGAGGAGGCCGTAGCGGTTGAGGTAGTGGAGAGCAAGCTCGCCAACCGTGGAGCCGGCGATGACAACGCGGACGCCGACATCGTGGAGCTCCTTGACGGCCGCCTCCAGCTGGGTCTCCTCGCCCTTGGTGAACTCAAGCATCTCCTTGGCGTTGTGCAGGAGCACGGTGCCCTTGGTCTCGGTCTGGCTGATGTCGATGGAGCAAGTGTAGACGGCGACCTTGGCCTTCTTGGCCTTCTTGACGGACCCGTTGGGCTCCTTGGCGAAGACCATGCCCTTGACGACACGGCTCTGGTCCAGGCTGCCACCCATGATCTTGACGACGCGCACGTTGTCGACGTTGAAGTTGACGGGGTTCTTGGGCAGCACGGCAAGGACCGCCTCGGCGACGAGCTCGGCGAGGAACTCCTCGTTGCCATGCTGCTTGCTGGCGATGACGGTCTGGATGGCTTTGCTCAGCTCCTCCTGGGAACGGATGTCCTCGACCTTGTCGACGGCGAGCTCCTCGAGGGCGTCCAGGGCAATCTTCTGGGCGCGCTCGTACCCCGTCACGATGTCGGATGTCTTGAGACCCATGCGCAATAGGTCCTCGGCCTTCTTCAGCAGTTCGCCGGCGAGGATGATGACGAGGTTGGTGGCGTCGCCGACCTCTGATTCTTGCTGCTGGCTGGCCATGACCAGCAGCTTGGCGGCGGGGTGGACGACATCGAGCTCGCGCAGAATGGTGGCGGCGTCCGAGGTGAGGATCATCTTTTGGAGATGGTTGATGACGATCTTGTTGCGGCCATAGGGGCCGAGCGAGGTCTGCACCGTCGACGAGATGGCGCGGCAGGCATCGATGTTGCGGAGGACGGCGCCATCTTCCGAGTCGTAGCTGGGGGGAGGGTATCAGGAGCTGTGCAGCACGGGGGAATAGTATGGGGGGAGGGGAGGGGGGCGCTGATGGAGAGGCCGTTGGCGATGGCGGGGCAGCATCACGGGGGAAAATGGCCGACGTACTTGTTGTAGCCGCCCTTGAACAGGTTGGCATTTGGCGCGCTGGGGATATTGAGCGACATGATGGGCGAGTTGGGGGGTTTGGGGGGGACACCAGATATCGGGGATCGTGGTGTTGAGGCAGAGATAGAGGGAGGCAGAGGCGGTGGCTTTCAAATCTCAGGCTCCCCTCCAAAGCTCAGATCGCCCTCTCCCAGCGCAGCCAAAGGCGGGGACCCAAAAAAAAGTTCAGGACGCAAATCCAAGCTGCCCCATGCACGTCCAGAAGCAGCCTTGGGCCAGCCGCCAATCAGAGCCTAGCCCCCAAACGCCCCATCTCCAGGTTTCCACAGCACTCACTCCCCCTGTTGTCAGCCTTGCCCAGGTGCCCGTCGCGTCCCATCTCCTCCAACGGCAGCCAGCTGGCGCGGATTTGTCCACCAAAGCTTCCAGACTATCCTCGAATACGTTCTCTGCTGCCAACACCAACCCACGACCGCTCATATATCGCTCATTAAATCTAACCCTAATCTATCGATATCTTGTCGTCGTCACAACCCATCCAATTCGCGCCATCATTAACTCGCGCCGCTTCGAAATCTCGCCATTGGAACCTCGAGCAGTGACGGGACGACCTGCTCTGGAGTCCGCCTTTGCGCAGACGATTGCGCACGACGACGCAGAAACCGGCATTAGCCCTTCACCTGCCGCAGAACTGAACCGAACCGGCCACTTTCCCATCTCAAAATGGCGCCAGGTACGTTGGAACCGTCTCCCGACTGCCCTTTTCAGAGCCCGGCCCATCCTCTTCTCCTCAACCACCCCCTCCCCCATCATCATTCTTCTCCCCAAACCCTCACCCACACCACAATGTTCGCCCTCGCAGATGCTGAACGAGGTCGGTACGCTGACTTTGAATACTACCCGCCTACAGCCTCCGCCGCGCCCCCCGCGCTCCCACCATCGGTCGAGGAAGCCTACCGACGAAAATGCATCCAGCTCAAGCAGCGCACCAGCGAGGTCGAGGACGCCAACGATGCCGCCCGCCTTCGTCTAGCACGCCTCAAGAGGCAGTGTGAGAAGATGCGCCTGGAGCGCGCCTTTCTCCTCGAGCAGCTCGCCAAGCGCACCAGCACCAACGTGGAGGACTCGGACGGCAGCCCAAGCCCCCCTCCGACGGTAAGCCCTTCCCCCACCACCATCATCGCCACAGCCGGCCTCCCCCTCCGGAACCAAAGCCCCCCCACCACCAACCTCAACTCCCCGGACCCATCCTCCACCCCCCGCAGCAAGCTAAACAGACTCTCCGCACCCTCACAGCCAAAGGAGAAGCCCCTGCGCATCAAGCGCGGCCACCGCAAGCCCTCGATGCTCACGAGCTTCGAGACGCCCCCCGCCGGCGGCGCCGCCTCGTCGGTAGCCGGCGGCAACGAGCCCACGGGCCGCAGCGGCAGCCACGCCTTCGCCGGGCACAGCAGCAACAACCTCCGCCAGACGCAGTCGCCCAGCTCCGACGCCTTCTCCACCCAGCCCGGCGACGGCGGCCGGTCCAAGGCCAACGGCCTGCGCCTCGGCCCCCCGCCGCGGAAGCCCGGCAGTGCCTTTGACCTATACTCGGCCGAGAGCGAGGCGGCCAACGGCGGCGGCGTGGGCGACGACAAGGACGAGCTCGCGCGCGGCTGGAAGAGCCTCGACAGCCAGCAGCGCGAGGCGTTCGAGTCGCGCGCCGAGAGCGAGATGGCGCAGTACCAAAAGGACAAGGACGCGTACGACGACGCGGCCGCGTCGGCCACCAAGTCGGGCGACGCCACCGAGGAGGTGGACATGGACGTCGACGACAAGCAGCCCTCGGGCGCGGCGGCGGCGGCCGGCGACGACACGGAGATGGGCATCTACGACACGGACCCCGAGGAGACGCTGGGCGAGAAGCCGGACGAGTAGAGCGCGCGGCCTGGCCGTGGTCTTGCCACGGATGGCCCGCGGCGGTGGATGCACGACCTTTGACCGCGGCTGGGGTGGCCCTGAGGCCGAGGCATGCCGTCGCCAAGCTGCTTGGGGGATAGCGTTGGCTCGTTTTTTGCCATGGTTGTATCACTACGGGTTCTCTATCCATTTCTTGTTGGTTCATTTTTGTTACTAGGCTGCCTGGAGAGAGGCCAGGCAGACAGGAGGGGAACTAGGGGTCTGAGGGGTGGCGCGCGCGGGCCCTGGGTTCATATTTCTAGGCACGACACAAAACGGGGCGCTCCTTTCTGCAAAGGGTACTACAAAATAGACCTCGTCTTGCTCTCCGTCACCCACAACACGTGAAAAGAAGATGATGCCTTTGGAGAACATGCTCCTCGCTACCCCACCAAAACCCGGCAATGCCTCCTGTCTCTTGCCCCCTTGTTATCCAACGCATTCAAACAAACGTACAGTACAAGCGCTTGCGAGAGCTCCGTCCTCTCTAGAGACGACTCCGATGCGATGAAAACGAAGAAAAGAAAAACAAAGGAGTTGTTGCTCCCTGTACGCCATGCCAGCCAGCCTAGCCCAACCCAGCCCAGCCCGTTGCCGCAGATGATTGATGGTTTGATTATTCCTGGTGACCGCCAAAAAGAAAGAAAAAACAGGCGGGCTCAATCCACGCCCACGTACAAGTCCACAACAATATTTACCAGCGCCACCAAAATCTCGGCGGCGATGAGAATAATCACTACCCCCCGTCAGTCAGCCCCTTCCACTCACACCAAGAAGAAAGAAGGGAGGGAAAAAAAAAGACATACCAATCCACTCCAACTTCTCCCCGTGCCCGTGACTCAGCTGGTCCTTGAGCACGGCCAACAGGTCGGCGATAACGTCGAGGCGCTCCGTCAGCAGGCCGACGCGCTGGTCCATCTCCAGGTAGCTGCGCACGGCCTGGTAGACGGGCTCGAGCTGGGGCTCGACCCAGAAGAGCTCGGGCGTGTCGAGCACCGAGCCGTTGAGGTGGATGTTGATGCGCAGGATGAAGAGCTCGCCGATCTGCATGTTGATCTGCGTGCGGCTGAGGTCGATCTTTCCCGTGAGCGCGATTTGTGTGGGGATGTCCTTGCACGTGTCGATGGTGGAGGCGATGAGCTCTTCAAAGAGGGAGGTCTGGGGGGGGGTTAGTGGGGGTAGGGAGGGAAAGAGAACGGGAGGGGGTACCTTGACGCTTTGCGCGAGGGCGTGCGAGATGGCTAGCTTGGTCATGTAGTTGTTCTTGTCGCGGAGCGTGATAAAGTCGTTGTAGATGCGCGCCTGGTACTCGTGCGTGTAGTAAAAGTTGAAGAACTCGGTCTCGACGTCGTCGGGCGCCAGCTTCTCCGTCTCAAACTTGGCGAGCTCCTTGAGGAAGCGCTGCTCGTGCGCGGCCGACATGCCCCAGATGACGACGACACCGTAGTCGAACAGGAAGATCTCGGGCATGTGCACCGTGATGTCGAGTTGGGGCATGCTGTCGTCGACGACGGCGAGGGAGTCGTCGAGGTCGTGATGCTGCTGCGACGACGAGCCGTTGCTGTGGATCGAGTCCGACAGGCTGACGAGGTCGTCGGGGTGGTAGCCGGTCGAGTCGCTGCTGTGGAGGAGCTCGCCGGTCGAGTGGCGGCGCTCGTGCTCGGCGACGAAGCTCGCGTGGGCTTCGGCCTGTCGCTCGCGGGACTGCTCGGCTTGCTTAGGGCTGTAGCTGTAGGGCGTGTAGATGCATTCGTCGATGAGCTTGGGGTTGGCGCCGCGGGTGCGGCCGCGCCCCTTGAGGAAGCGCATCAGGTCGTTGGTCTGGTAGCGGTTGGCGGTGCAGTAGGCCGTGACGCGCGGGAGGCGGCCGCGGTCGGCCTTTCCTAGGCGAGCGGCATCCCGGCGGGCTGTTGGGTCCTTGATGCGCGTGTACTGGGAGTAGACATCGCGGCCGCTCTCTTCGTCTTCGTCCTCCTCAGGCTCGGGGTTGGGGAGAAGCTTGAGCTTCTGGGCGTTCTTAGTGCTCCGCTGGGGGCCAATCTTTGGTTGATGGGCTAGCAGGAAGCTCCCGGGCGCGCCTGGGCTTTGTGCGGTGGAGGGCGAGCCGTGGCTGTTGCGGCGGCGGAGCTTGTTGTTGAAGGCCGAGAGCATCTGCGGACCACCTCCAAGGCCGCCGGTGCTGATGGCTGACGGCGAGGGGGGGCCGAATGGTGAGGGCGATGACGGCGGTGGGTTTGCCTTGATCGCCTGGTAGGAGGGTGTCGATTCGATCGTCTTGGTCAGGACGTGAGGATTGAAGGTGACATTGCGAGTTGGTCTCGCGGGCCGGGCCAAGTCGGGGGAGGACGGGGCAGACAGGGCTGTCGGGAGAAGAGGCGAGCGCTCTTCGGCGGCGGTGCTTCTGTTGCTGCTGCTGGCCGGTGGGGGTAGGGCGCCGTCCATTGTCTTATCTCGGAGTGGGTGGTCGGGGGGACAGTGGCTTCGGTGCTGTCTTGGCTCGGGAAGTTTGACGTTCCACCAGAGGGTATGGCTGCTATCGAGTTTCCATGTGTCGATGGCGTCGTGGGTCGGTTCGGGAGGACGTGGATACAGACAATTGATGGGGTGTTGGGGGTGGCCGGGCGTGTTGTTTGGAAGGTGATGTCGAGCTTTCGCTTCCCTTTTTTTGTCCTGCTGCGACTTGGAATGACGTCCTGGCTGGAAGAGGCCGGTCCAGTGTCCACCAGGCGGGGAACAGGACTGCTGCGGCCTGACCGATCCGGCCTAGCGCCCTCGACTGCCATTTCCATTCAAGGGCTTTCAATTCAACTTTAACCACCAACAACGACCTCCAAACAACGACCTCGATCAAGATATTTTGACACTTTTCAGCGAGGGGTTTTCAATCAAGGATGTGCGACTGCCAAGAATTGCCCTTGGCCAAGCCAATTCTTGAAACTCGAATTGACGACGACAACTCTCCTTCAGGCACCTTTGAACGGACGAGGGATTCCAAAATTCCTAGTCAGGATTCATTGTGCAATTATCTGCAAAAACCGGACAGTCTGGGGAGGGGCGAAGCTGTCGACGAGGAGACCAGATGCTGGTTCCAGGTTCTTGGCATAGATGCCCTCCAAGAAATACCCAACCGGCATCATTCATGAAACACGCAAGACAATCCGTCCATATTCCGTCTTGGAACGCGAGAAAAGAGCATTGTCGTTTCCGATTTCTCCATAGGGCCGCACCCTGTTGGACAGAACCTGCTTACTTGCCATTTGTTTATTTTGCCCCTTTTCCCGCCAGGGCCGATATCATGGACCACTTTTCAGCAGACGACCCCAGAACCAGTGCTCTTTTTATTTTCTACTCCCTCCTGCTGGCAGGCCCGCAACATGGAGCTCTCAGCCTCGTCTTTACCGCTTCGACCACATGGCGGATTGGTCCCCCCGGCCGAGAGTAATGTTCGTCTCAAAATTCTCAAAGTTCTCATGCGATGATTTTCAAGACTCAAGTTGTGCTACCAGAGGACGGAATTAAACTGCAATTCAAACAGAGGATCGGAGTGATCAGTCAAACGGACATCGAGTTGGACCATTGTCACCCTCAGTCATGTGTAGACAGCTTCGAACCAGCCCGGACCAAAAATGCAACAAAAGGGTCAACGCCTTATCCGAGGGGACCTCTTGATCTCAGAGTCGATCCTGGGCCCAAATGATGTTTCCCCCGTTGGATTTCTAACTGCTAGCTTTGCAGGTCGACGGAGAGAATCCCATGTCGATGCTTGTCTCCCTAGTCAACCGAACACCCAACATACTCTTATGCCCCTTAGGGGGGCCACCGGCTGCTATGTATTGCTGAAGGACAGATGCCGGTTCCCGAACCTCTGAAGCCATCGTCTCGATGTGGCGTGCCGCCCAGCTCCTTCACCCCCGGGATTGCTGTTTATAAACTATTACCCTGCAGTGATAGCGCAAGGGTCTGTTGTCCATCATTTCCACACCTTTCCATCTCACCTCAAGGTGGGACAACCTTTATTTACAACGACAGAGACCAGCGGTCTGCAAGGCAGCTCTTCAGCAGCCGGGTTGGCCAACCCTTGGACAGGATCTTCGATCCCTTCCTCAAACTCCGTTACATCGCCTGTACATATCTTCTCTGCTTCTAGGCAAAGGGGGTCCGCTCTTGTTGCTTACGGGACCCGGCGATGCGCGACGCTGAAAAATTCCATCGCCTGCATATTCTGGGACTTGGACACTCCTTCACCACTTCTCAACTTCATTGTTCTACCTTGCACTTCACTTACCGGGGTCGATGGTCGGCTAGGCTCGGGATTTCTTTTGCCTATTTATTCTAGGACTTGGACACTCCTTCACCCCTTCCAAACCTCACCGTTCCTCCTCCCAGACCACTCCTCACGGGCCCGGAACTTGGAGGCTTCTTTACCCTTCAAGACCTCACTGTTCCTCCTCCCAGTCTACTCCCTCATGGGCCCGGGACTTGGAGGCTTCTTCACCCCTTCAAAACCTTGCTGTTTCTCCTCCCAGTCTACTTCTCCAGCCTGCTACCCAGTTTCCTCGACTTCCAACCGAGTCCAGTCTTTTTGACTTGATAACTCGCTCTCGAGGACCTTGGTCAAGTGTTTGGCTGACCTGGGACGAGGTTGGCGGACGGCATCCTCCAAAGGGAGATACCTCGTCGCCTTCCCACTCTTTTCAAGCAATACGAAGGAAGTCTGCAACAATAGACTCACTCACTCACCATACCCTGTCTTCCGTCCGACAACTAAACTAGGATCTCTTCCGTCCGGCTGTTGACCCAAGATCTCTTCCATCCAACTGTTCACCCAGGATCTCTTTCGTCCGACTGTTCCTTCACGAACCACTTGGCCGACATCTCCTTTTACCCCTCCACTACAAACGATAGGTTGTCACCACATTCTTCTTCAACCTTTGAGAACATGGTCCCTCCTCTCAGGAGCATCACAAACTGTTATTATCTCAAACCTCCTTCAGCGACAAGCTTCAGCACTTTCAGAATTCCACCCACATTCCTTACAAAGACTACGCCAAACCATCCGCTTTCCACTTCTGAATTCCCCAAGACACCATCATAGACTTGTCCTTTACACCCACCACCACCGAATCACCCCAAACCCTCTCCCCCCGCCTTACCCACAACAATAAAGTCAATAAACTGGTCCTACGAGCTTCTTTCTTCTTTTCTCGCTTCTCATCTCCCTCAAATCGATCTCACAGACAGACAGGTAAGGAAGAAATACATCACCAAGACTCGGCCTCTTTTCACACCTACACTTACCAAACACTCGCCGCAGGCTCCTGTGAGTATCGCTAGCATTCCCTACACCTCCTCCATCCTTTAAAGCCTCCCTAGGTTTGCCACTAACTTCCCTCACCAGTCCCCAGCAAGATCATCAAGCCGATCATGGAGGCAAACACTCAAGACACCGTCGTCAGCCCGGCCAACATGATGATGGAGTTATATACTCAACCCACAAGTAGCGAGGCTCCCGGTGCCGTCACGGAGTCCCGCGAGCAGGAAGATATATTAATGTCTGAGGCGGGCGAGGCCAGTGCGGCATCTAACGCCAATGGCAACACACACGTCAGGTCGGGCTTCAACCTCGGCCCCAACCCCGGCACTTGTCCGGGCTCTAACTCCGGAACTGGCCCAGCCCTCGGCGCCGGTCCGGAACCCACATCCGGCCCTGGACTTGCTCTTACCGCCAACTCCACGTCAGGCTCCGATTCTAGGTTCCGGCTCAGCCTCACTCCCTTCACCTCCAGGTCTAGTCCTGGTCTTTTCTTCACTGCCAGCTCCGGCTCGGGCCTGGCCGCCGACTACAGCTTCGGCCCGGTCGTCCACCCCAGCCGGAGCCTAATCGTCAACCCTGGCTCCATCCCCATCCCAGACGCGAGTCTCGGTGCTAATCCTATGACAAGGCCTTTGGCACAGCCTCTCTTTGAGACGCCCCAGCGACCATTGCTTAGGAGCACTCAGGACCCTCCTGTAAGTCTAGAAGCTTCCGTCGCAACACCGTTCGCTAACATGACCCACAGCACGCTCTCGTGCCTCCCATGTCGGCCACTTCCCTCGGAACGCCGGTCATGCAGAATTCAGCTGCAGCTTCTTCCGTCGCTTCGTCGTCTACGCAGAATGTAGCGACTGCTGCCTCCGTCAAAACGCCGGCCATGTCGACTTCAGACAGGACAGTTTCCGTCGTAGCGTGGTCTATGCAGAATTCGGCCATGACTGGTTCCGCCGCAACGCCGGCGACTGCCAGCAGCATGACTGTTTCCGCCGACGAGGACAGTGATGATTACGATTTAAACGTTGTCATACGCAAAGAGTCGGCCAAGAAAGCTCGTCCGAAGGAGTTAGACCACGGCGTCTTTTGTCCGGACCCGGGTCTTATACCCCCTGCATTCAGAACAGCGACTCTAGTGGATGTCAACACTTTTCCAAATTTCCTAACTTTCCAGACGAGCAACGACAGTTCCAAGGACGGAGGGAAAAGTAAGGTCAATGATATCGACCAGGAAGTTCACAAGGACTCTAAAGTCAACAAAGCAGTTGACAAGGGGGAGAAAGGCAATAAGCGGAAGAAGCACCGGAGCAGCCACAGCAACCACCATCACCACCACCACCACCACAACAACAACACCAAAACCAACACCAACACCAACACCAACACCAACAACAATGGCGTGAATGGTCTTGGAGTCTCGCGCAAGAAACCCATCGTCATAGATGACAGCGGCGACGAGGGGGGTGAAGCGGCTACTAGCGCCGTAAAGAAAATCAAGACGGGAAAGTCTTTGAGTCTTACCAGAGAGAACCTGGGGGCGCTTGAAGCAAGCAGGCACAAATCGCCGGTCGCTAACACCAAAAGTTCTGGCAAAAAGACTCACAAGGGCTCAAAGCCCCACAAAAAAACTCGGCACCAGGATGTGAGGCATCATTCGAACCTCCCGGGTATGAACGGACCAGCTGGTGACACTTCCAAGAGAGTAGAAAAGGCAGCCAGGACGGAATCTAACGCCACCAGAGTCGACAAGGCGGCAAAGACTAATGAAGGACCCCGCCCACAGAGAGCAGCAAGTGCAGCAAGTGCTGCAAACGCAGCAGCCCCCCAAAGAATAGACACCCTGACATGGTTCCGGAACTTGATACGTCCTGCTGAGACAATACCGACTCCCATCTCAACAGTCATCGGCCCAACTCCTGCCCCGAGGCCAGCCCCTTCGAGGGCCCCTCCTCCGACGTTTGTTCCCACGAGGCCTATCACCCAGGCTACGATCGCCCCGGCCCTCCCCAATGCCCAAGACAAGGCCGAGGAGTTCAAGCGGAAGAGGCTCGAGGATAATAAGAGGAGGGAGCAGGAGATCGCGGCGCAGAAGGAAGCAAGGGAGCGGGAGAGGGGCGGGGGGGGTCTCCCAACGGACGATGGCGCGCTCTTTCACGCCCTCGCCTCAAAGGTCCCACAAGCCACCAAAACGAGGATCGTCACCGACCTCCCGTCTAACAACTACCAGCGCCACGAGAAGGGAAGACGCGCCCCAGCAAAGAAGATCAACCCCACACAGGGCAGCACCAACATCTTCCTCGCGCCTACTCGCCCCGCCGCCTCTGCCCGCCCCCCCGTCGGACGCCCTCGCCGCGCCCCTGCCCAGGCAGCCCCGGCACATCCTACCCAGTACCACGACGATAACAACCACGACGACGACGGCGACGACGACGACGACGAACAAAACTATGGATTCCAACCTGCGCCCGTCCGCCGCCCCGCCGCCCGCAGGAGGACTACCACCTCAAGGGCCCATCCCTACTATCACTACCAACCCCCGCCGCCGCCCGCGCCCTTGCCCCGCGCCCCGCCCCGCCACATCCAAGCCGTCCCCGCCCTCGCCGCCCTCGGTGGCCCCGGCCGCCTCGTCCTCAAGTGGATCGTCTACCGCACCAAGGCCTTCATCCCGCAGGGCGTCGAGACGCGCGCTGACTACAAGGTCGAGTGGACGCAGGGCACGAGCTACGCGTCGCATGTGGCCAACGACAAGGCGCATGGTCTGTGGGTGCGGCCGAAGAAGGGGGTGGCGGGCAAGGGGTCTCACTACGTGGTCTCGCCTAAGGGCGGGGCGAAGCTGTTTGATGGGTGGGTCAAGTACGATGATGGGAAGGTGCAGTATTTCTGGGTGGAGGAGGGGGTGGTGGACTTGGAGGAGGTGGGAAGGGAGTTGGTGGTGGATGCGGAGAGGGCGGAGGTGGTGAGGAGGTGGAGGTGGGATGTTGTTTCAGTGCATTTGATGAAGAGGGAGGGGGAGGAGGCGGCGGTGAAGGAGGTGGTGCAGGAGATGGAGAGGGTTTTGCTGATTGAGTGCGGCGGGGAGGAGGAGGAGGGGGAAATGGTACAGGCAGAGAACGAGCACGGTGAGGGTGGCGGGGACGGTGAAGATGAGGAACTTTGGGGGGAGGTCGGCACCGTTATCGAGACAACCTCCAACGGCACAACCTCCAACGCAACCGACAACACACCCACCGCCACCACTACCACCACCACCACCACCACCCCCCAAGAGTTCCTCGACTCGACCGAGTCCATTGTCGACTTCCACGGATGCTTCAGCAACGAGACGGACGCCAAAAAGCACGCCCTCGCCACCTTCCTCGACCTCGCCAAGCCGGCCCCGACTCAGCCCGACGAGGACAAGCACTACTTCGAGTACACCGTCGTGCCCTACTACCAGGACACCATCAGCGACGCAATCGAAAGGGGGGTCAAGTGGGACCCTAACATCGAGTGGGAGCCAGAGACGAAATACAAGTGGAACTTCTTCCGCCTCACTGTCAAGGTCGTCGAAACGGAGCTCCAAGGGCCAATCGACCCTTCCGACCTGGTTGTCGAGGGCCCTGAAGGGGTCCCGAGCGGAGGCACTCCTGTTGCCCCTGCCGCCCCCAGACCAGCGCCAGCCAAGGAGAATCCAGCGCCGCAAACGCAACCAGCAGACCCTGCCCCGTCACTTCTGAAGCCATCGACACCTCCCCCGCCGAGTCCCGAGAGAAGATTTGTGTCCGTTGCCCCGGCAACTGCCCCTGAAAACCCTGCCCCAGCTCCCAACCCAGCTGCCCCAGCGGCTGGTGGCACTTCTTCCACCGCCAACTTGCTTACCACCACCGCAGCAGCTGGCACCCCTTCCACCACCAACCCCCCGACAACCACACCTCCCAACCCAGCCCCAACTCACCCAGTCCCTCCCGCCCAAGCCGCACTCTACGCCGCAGCCCAAGCCGCACGCTACGCAGCAGCAGGACTCCCCCATCGCCCTGCCGCCGCCGCCACGCCCCCGTTCGCGCGGACGACAGCGCCTTTTGCCATGGTGGGGGATGACGAGTCGGAGGTTAGTGAGGAGGAGTAGGCGGTGCATTTTGTTTCGGTTATTGTATTTTACAAGCAGAGAGGGCCGGGGGAGCAAGGAGGGACTGCTTAGACGTACGGTTTTTTTCCCATTATAGCGTTAGTTTATATAAATCATTTTTTATATTAGACGGTCCCTGACATTACAGAGATCGCAATGCCCTTGAAATTGACACGGAAAAGTCCTGACAACTCCTAGACAATCCCTGTATATTTTTAAAAAATCGTCACCATTTTCCCAACGTTTAACCCCCCGGACACAGTGCCTCGGGGGTCTGCATCCATACCCCCGGATTAAACATTCGCGCCTCCTAGGACGAACATAGCGCCTCTCGGGACATCCGTTGCCTCTCCCGGGATGAGCGGGATACCTCCCGGAGCGGTAGTCGCGCCTCCCGGAACACTTATCGCGTCCCCGGGGATATTTAATACGTCTCCATCACAGTTTGATACATCCCCGTTACCTTCCAATACGTCTTCGTTATCTCTTTACAAGTCTCCAGTTCGATACAGAGGACGTGTCTTTGACATCATGCCTAACATTTAACTTTTATTTCCCTGGCCGTACCTAACAGACAAACACACGGGACATGTGCCACGCCACATACAGACACAGGGGCACAAGAGCATGTAAGCATTCTCAATCCCCTCTTTACATGCCCGGGGTATCTCGCTTCATCCCAACCATATCAAAACAAATCACTAGACGGCAGACATCCATCCGTCCGTCATATCCAGCCACGCCCTCATACAGGCATATATTTGCCGTGTAATCATTCTGGTCTCCGTGTCCACAGACAGATCCCCCCGTACCCAAGCAACCAAGCAAGTAATCCTGACCCATGCAACTCCCAAACTTCGTCCCATGCCAAAACCCCTCTCAACCCCAGTCGCTGACCAAAACTGGGATACTTATAATACAAAGAACCACAACGCATAGGTCGCATGGACCTGTTCATTCACACCCCGATTCCCCTTCCGAGCCCCATGATGGACTAGTGATAACGCACGGCAGATAAATGTTGATGCTCGGCGTGGGTGTGAATGCTCGACGCGCGAGGGAATGCGCAGTCGATTTGTGTGATGCTTGGCTGACCCCAGCTCGACTGACCCCGGCGATGCCCTATGATGGACGGGGCGTCGTCGGCGCGGCTCCTCTGCCTCGACCAAGAGATGGAGACTCGTTGCCGTAGTAGCGGCTCTGACTAGGCTGGTGGTGACCATGACCTGAAAGGGGGTGGCCATGGGAAAATCCACCCTGTTGATGCTGTTGAGGATGCTCCGGGGAGAAGCCGTATGGTGACGAGCGGTGCTGGTTCGGCCCGAATCCAGCAGGCGGTGCCGTGACGAGTGTGGGATGTGATCCACTTCTGAATGCAGCGGGCAGATCCGGCAGCCGACCAGGAGGACGACGAGGAAGAGAAGGCGGCAAAGGAAGAGACTTGGCCGGCTGTGGCGGCCCGTTGGACTTGGCCATGCGGCGATGTTTGGCCGATATATGGTTGGGATCTCTCCAAGGAGGCAGTGGACTTGTCCTCTCTTTGGGTCGTCCGGCATGACGTGCTTCTTGTCCCTTTGTATCGGAGATCGGGGCCTGAGTGGTCCATGGAGCAGCAGAACCGTCATTTGGCGAAGAGGGAGGTGCCCGTCCAGAATCTGACGAATGAACAGATGATACGGCGCTCGAGCCAGTGACGGTCGAAGAATGCCCCTGGCTGGATGGCAAGGCCGGAGACGAGGTTGTGAGGGACAACGAGTGTTCTTGCGCAGCTGTAAATGCAGGAGCCGAGTCCCTGACAAAAGGCGAACCTCCCTCAATGGACGGCAGGACATATATCGAGCCTATGATGGGCGAAGAGAGTCTCTGTTGCGACGGCGACATGGCTGTAGTCACAGAAGTCGCGGCCATAGACATGCCGGAGTCGGAACGGCGCATAAAGCCGGGGGCAAGCAGATCGAAAATCGAGCCCGGTGTGGTTCCATGGGCAGTAGAAGCCGACGTAGATGGACGTGGTGAGAATGGCGTCCTCTCGAGGCCGGCTAATTCTTGACGCGACCCCTCGGCCAGAGAATGCATAGCAGCATACTGCGACAAGGTAGCAACTGGCTGGGTTGCTGAAGGGTGCTTCGGCTTAGATGAGGGACTAGGAGAGCATTCTCCCTCACTGACAGTCGAGTTTCGACGAGAGACACTAGTCAAAGAAGATTGAGAAACGTCTGCAGTCGAGCTGGCGATCATTACTTGGTGGTAAGATGTGGCTGGTCCCCAGAACGAGCTCTGATCCTCGTGCTCCTGTGTTTTTGACCGCTCTCCCATGGCCGGCGGAGGTTGAGAGACAGACTCCAATCCGGGTGGTGGAGACGGCCGGGGAGGCAGCGGATGAAACTTTGGGGGAGGACGTTTTCGCCAAGGAGGCGTCACTCTGGGCTTCTCAGATGATTGACCCGCGTACTCGGGGGAATCGGGGTACTCGGGGGAGCGCTCTGGGTATCGGCGAGGTTCTTTAGTGGCGCGCTCAGAGCGGTTATGATACTCATCGGGTTGGGTAGCCTGTTTGGGTCCGAGTGAACGGCCTGGGGCGCGGTGGTGTTGCACCTCGGGGACTGCGCGAAAGAGACTTGCAGGTGCCTCAGCCCTCGGGATTCGGCGAGCCGCCTTGAGCTTCAACCCCTGTCCAAACACTCTGGTCGATGGAATAGAAGTCTTGTCCGATGTTAGATACGGGTCCTCGACTTCAGCGTCTGCCACTGTCGAGCTGTCGTCGTTGGCGGGCGTGGTAGCCTTTGCGGCGGCATCCTTCTTCGCGAGAGCACCTCTTTTTGTGGTGGCATCCTTCGTTGTCGACACACCCGTGGCCACAATCGTGTCCGTGTTCACAGTCGTGTCTTCCGTGGTGGCTGGTTTGGTGGCCGCGACTTTCTTGGGCGCTGCCTTTTTCTTGGGCGCTGCCTTTTTCTTCGGTGCAGTCGTCTCCTCGTCGGTTCTGATCTTTCGGGGACGACCTCGGCCCCTCTTCACCACCCCGGCGACAGGCGGAACTGGCACAGGTGTTTGAACCTGTGCTGGCTCTGGTTGTGCTGTCGGTTCTCGGGAAAGGAGTGACGCGGTAGGAGCTGGAGAACAAGCTTGAGCTTCTTTCGGATCTGGTTGTGCTGTCGGCTCTCGCGAGGCAGGATAGGCGGCCTTCCAGACTCCCGAAGCCGTCAATCGAAAACTGACTGTAACGGAGGGGTGACGAGTCTCCGCGAGCGTCTCTTTCTGGCCTCTCAGCGGCTGGGTGGCTTTATTGGCCTGCTCAATATCCATCTCGTCGGAGTTGGTAATTTCGTGATGGTGCCTCTGGGGCGACGCTGTTGTTTGGATGCAGGTGTCTGGGTTGACTGGGAAGGAGGCAAATCGAGCAGCCGCAGAGGTATTGTTTGTCTTCAACACATCATCGTTCTCGTCGTCGTGCTCCTTTACGGGCGAAAGCTGCGCCGGGCCAAGGGGCGATGATTGACTTTCAGATAGAGACTTCTAGGCTCTACCTGCCACCGATGGCTGGCGCTGCGGGGCCCCAGAGAGGCTGAAGTTTAACGAGTGTCCAGAGAAGTCGTCCATGGCCACGTCGGGATCACCCGGTGCATCCTCAGCCCCGTAGAAGTTGGGCGCGCTAAAGACCTCAAAGATGTTGTTGCGACCGTTGTTGGTGGCCGCCATCATTTGGTCGTGGATGCGTGCTTGGGTGTAGGATCGCTGAATCGAGGTGAAGACGGGCTGGGGCACGACCGGGATCGGGCGCCAGGCTTGCAGGCCAGCCATGACATTGGTCGCCTCCTCGTCGCTGTCCACGGCAGCGGCGTTGAGGTCGTCCTCTTCCTCCAGCGGGGCATTGGCATCGATGGCGGCCTTTTGCTGCTTTGCCTGGTTCTTCTTTTGGTAGGCAGCCAAGAGCATGTCGTAGGGCAGGGAACGACCCGGGACAGCGCGCTTGGCGCCCATGCTGTGGCTCTTGCATGTCAAAGATCGCGCGCAGGGCTGGCCGTTGGCGAGCACGACACCGCATTGACGCTCGACATCAACGGGCCCTTTGGGTTTGGCAGCCTTGGGCTTGGGCTCGTCCTTCTTCTTCTTGGCCTTGCCCTTGTCGAGCTCGTTCTCTGCCTTTCGCTTCTTGCCGCCGAGGGCGGCGCCCGGCTTCTTGCCCGTGGCCTTGGTCGTGGTCTTGCCAGCATTGGGACCCTTGGCCTCGGCGTCGTCATCGGCAATGCTCTCGTCGTCGCCTCTCAGCTCGCCATCAGGGTCGGCCTTGCGCAGCTCCTCTTCCCTCGCCAGCTCCTTGGCGCGCTCTCGGGCCTCACGAGCTTCCTTCTTCCGCTGTGCCTTTTCTTTCTTAATGCGAAGGCACTGAGCGATGTGCTCCTTAGCGGAAGAGACGAGGATGCCCTTCTTGCAGTGTTTGCAGTTTTGAAGTTCGCGCGACTCGTCGAGGGGCCTGGTGGCGGAGAGGGGCTCGGGGCCGGGCTCTTGGATGTGGATGATGAAGGGGCTGAGGGCGCCTGTGGCAACGATGGAGCCATCTTTTGTTGCTCCTCGTTTCTTTTCTTCATCTGAGGAGGGGGGTGTTAGGGAAATGTTGGGTGGATGGGGGGGGTGGGGGGGAGGGGTTGAAGCGTACTGTCAAGGACGCCAACTTCCTTCCAAGCGCCGGGCTTGCTCACCCTGCGCGTCGTAGTGCTGAGCTTGATGGTGCCGTTCGCCATTGTCTTGGGCGGGTTCTTGCCCGAGGCCACCTTGATTGTAGCCTCTTCGTCTGTGGCGGATAAGGCACATGTTAGCGGGGGTGCAGGTGGGGATTGTGGGGGATTGAGGAGGACATTTGGGAGGTGCTGAGGCTGGGAGGAAGCTGGTGGAAGGAGAGGGGTTGACGCGTTTCAAGGCAAGCCGAGCTGTAATGGGTATGTGTTGAATGGTGAAAAGCAAAAGGAAGGTCCTGAAGAAAGGCACGGCGCGTCGCGAAAGAAGGTCGATGGGTTGAAGGGGGTGCGAAATGGTGACGTACCTCTGCGCGATTCCATCGCCGACCAAGTGTTGCGGACTCTTTATTATCAAAGGAAACGGGTGGTTATCGAGGAAATGATTGTATTCACCCCGGGATGGGCGTTGACGAGGAGGGCAAGGGTGGTGGTGGTGCCTTTTCGAGGCAGGGATTGATTCTCGATGGTTTTGATGATGGTTGGTTTTGGCTTTGGCTTTGGCCCGTAGCACCCATCGAGTTGTCGGTTAACGACAGTCTGTAGTGGGTCCAAAATTAAAGTTATCGATAACAGAACAAGTGGGGCCTCGGTCACCCGTAATCTGGAGGTCACACGTCGATCTCTCCACCAAACCCCACAAATCTCCAAGGACAAACCACATGAGAATCGCCAAATTGACAGGACAGTGATGATGGGGACTCGGGGAATAAAAGCTGAGAGACGGGGGGAAATGTTGCAAATCAGCATCTACCAGGTACCTACCTGCAGGCCTCTTACTTTTCTGTTCGAGATGCAATTCTAAAGATGCCCTTCGAAAACAATTCCTAGCATCAAAATCGAGAGAACCTCTGGCATACTGTAGTAGATATCTTCCGGACAAGGTGACTCCTACCCCCTGATATCATATCATGGAGAAGGCCATTTGTTCATAGTCAACATCGCCGGCATTTATGCCCAAGTTTTTCAGATCAAAACCAGACCGGTACATACATCACTCCTCATCCAGACCAACAACAGCCCAGCATTAGCCTCCCAGGGTCATGTAGTACACTGTATCACCTAGCCATGGCACCGTCTCTGCTACATGCCCAAGTACCTGCTCAGCGCCTTGGCCTCCGGGGGTTTGCGCGAGCGGTCTCGCGTCCGGGGCGCTGCTTGGGAGCTTGTTGACCTGGAGTAGGTCCGCCCTGTTCATGTCCAGAAGGTAGCCGCCCATGTCTCGCCACTCCCACACATGCGGGGAACGACGGCAACTTAGACGAGACCATCCCATCGGGGATCTCGACTGCTAGCTCTGCTATGTCCGAGAATCGTACGACGCCCGCACCGTGCCGAGGCACCTCACCACGGGCGCCACCCTCGCCCAGTTAAACCAGGCCCTGGCTGCCCTCGCAGAAAAGTGAAGGGAATTATTGATAGCTGCGTGGCGAATGCCACAGCACCGTAGGAATTCCCTAGGGTACGGCGAGAGACGAGGCGGTCGCGGCCGTGGCCAACCAACCCACCAACTCACCCCGTGCCACTGCCCTCCATGCTGAGTCATTGATTGACAGCAACCTTCTCGAGGCGGCCATCGGCGTTCTACAATCGCTGTGGCAGGCCAACCAAGAAACTCGGATAGCAATTGATCGAGGAGAAAAGAGTCTATACCCTCGGCTGTGTATCTGGTCCTCCTGGCTCGCTCAACACCCCGGGGCAATGCCATCAAGGTCACCATCGCCCAGGCCACCGAGACCACGGCCCTCAAGGGTCAGCTTGTCAGCCACAAGAAGGGCATCAGAGCCACTGTAGCGAAGGATGCGTTTACCGACCACTGCTACCGTATCCCTCGTGCTCCTCTCCGCACCTTGTTATGGATGACGTCCTCGTAGCTCTCTCCACAAGCGTTGCATCGGCGATCCTCCCCTTTGCTGGCGAATCGCCTCGTCTCCGTTGTTGTTTTGCAAGCAGGGTTGGCGCAGGGTTCAGGTTCGGGCCTGGCACCCCCTCCCTCCTCGCTCGGTTTTACGCACCCCCCCCGGTTGTGGTCGGTGGATTCGACAACATGGTCCAGTTCGGACATCACCTCCTACCTACGACGGACGACTGGACCGAGTGTCGGTCGGGCGTCATGGAGAGGGAAGGGACCATAAGTTCTGGGAGGGAGAGAAAGAGCCAGGGTGCATGGTGAACTAAATATATTGTGTTGACGATATATCTGACATGTCGCATGTCGAGATAATTGCGAGGAAATATGATCATGGAGAGCTGATGGAGGATGTCAAGTGGGGGAAATGCCGACGGAAATAACTTGAGAGAAGAGCGGTCAGGTATGTTGCCAAGATGGAATCAGGGGATGGTGTTTTCTTGCCTGAAAAGGGGTCGATGTTTACGAGTTACGTTTCGTTTCCGGCCTCAACCTACAACAGCATATAGGGGAACTACTCCACACAACACCAACACTAGAGACTGGAAACAACAAGATCACTGAGCGCATCACTATTATGAAAAGGCTAGCTCCTATTCAACTGATTCATTTATTCGTGAGGAAACCCATGTACAACCCAATCACCTTCGCGCCGTATTCACAAACATCCAACAAGCCAATGCACGACCTTGCTAGTCTGGGCCAATGAAACTACCAAAACAACCAAATCCTCAGGCAACACTCAGTTGTTGTACCACTCCCCACCGATCCACCGGTTGAGCATGTCGAGCGAGTTCTCGGGCTGGTCCATGGGCACCATGTGGCCGGCCTGGTAGATGCGCATAAAGGTAAAGTTGCCCGACGACTTCATCTTGCCATACTCCTCCTTGGCATCGGCGAGCTTGAGGTCCTCCACCTTGGCCTTGTTGAACGCCTTCTGGCCGGGCCACTCGAGAGCCTCGGTCCAGGCCTGGTTGCCGAGCCAGTTGCAGATGAAGTCGGCATCACCGGCGTAGATGAGGACGGGGATCTGCTCAAGGAGACCGGGCACCAGACGGTGGAAGGGCTGCATCCAGTCGCCCTGGAACAAGAAGTTGCGGTTGATGTCAAAGTTGCAGCTGTCGTAGCCAGAGACCTCGACACCGAGCGCGTCCATAACCGACTTCTGGTTGAGGTACTCGCTGATCCAGCCAAGCGCGCTGTAGCAGAGGTTGCTGCTGTCCTCGCACTTGCCACGGATGTCGTAGACGTTCTGGCCGGTGCGCTGGTACGGTCCAATGAAGGCATTGTTGCAGTAGATGGACGCGGGCACGCAGCTCCACACGCTGCCGCTGTCGTAGCAGTTCTGGATGAGCGACTGGCAGCGGGGCAGGGCATTGTCCATGGCCTGGCACTCGCCCTCTTCGAGGACGCGGGGGTAGCCACCCTCGCCGCAAGCCATGGGGCGGTAGTGCTCGTACTGGGTGAAGCCGTCGGTCAAGCCGTTGCCGATCAGGACCGACTTGAGGTTGATGTTGCGCTTCTTGTGGGCCAGGATCTCCGAGGCAAAGACGGGAATGTAGTGACCGGCATACGACTCGCCAGCAATGTGGAAGTCCTGGGTCGCGTACTCGGGGAACTGGTGGAAGAAGAGGCTGAGCAGAGCATACACATCCTTGCCGGCGGCAACAGTGTTGCTGACGGACGAGCCCGAGTACGAGTAGCCGACGTTGACGGGCTGGTCGAGGAAGATGACGCTGGCGTTGTTGTTCCAGGCCCACTCGTTGTTGACGATCTGGAGCTTCTTGTTGATCGACGAGGGGCCGAGCTCGAGGAAGAGACCGGTCAACGACGAGCAGCCGGGGCCGCCGTTGAGCCAGAGCACAACGGGGTCGTTCTTGGGGTCGTTGCGGGACTCAAAGAACCCTGAAGCTAGTCAGCAATTTGGTTTCGAGCTCGTGGTAGGGTCAAAGCTTACAGTAAAACAGATGCTTGTCGTTGGCCTCATCGTCGAGGTACCCGCTGTACTGCTTGACCTTGTCGACGCCGAGCTTGGCGGGATCGACCGACTTGACGCGCAGGTTGAAGTCCTCGAGACGACCCTCGACCTGGCGGTGGCTCTCGCCGTCGGCGTCCTGCACCCACAGCTTCTGCAAGTCGGCGCCCTTGACGACGTGGTCCCAGTCGTGGCGCCGGCGGTGAGGCTTGGGCTTGCTGAACCAGGTCGACTGGTCAAAGGACCCTTCGGGAACGAGGAGCTTGATCTCGTCCCACAGCGCCTTGGCCTGCGTGGGCATGTCCTTGAGGGCGCTCTCGAACGACTCGCGCGTGTTGCCGATGGAGTCGGCGAGCGGCATGATGGACTCCTGGAAGTTGCCGCCAAGCACCTTTTGCTGGAAGCTGCCGGCCGAGACGGCCGAGGCAGCGCCCAGCAGGACGGTTGAGGTGGCGATCCTCATGGTGAAGGGAGAGTATCGATGAATGGGATACCAGCACCGATAGATAGGGGTGTTGGGGGGAGGAATGTGATAACGGTTGAGGAGCGGCGATGGGGAGAGGAGAGGATGGGAATGGGAGACGAGGACGGAGGGAAGCTTAGAGAGGTGGGCGGCGCTGCGTAATAGCTCAGCCGACTGAAACCAGGGCAGCTGGTTGCCGGACCCGGAGAGGAGTTGATGCGGAACACTGAACAGGCAGGCGGCCTGAATGCGTGGATGCGCCACACGGTTGTCTGGGTACCTTGCAGACTGGTCATGGGAACGACGGCGATCCTACAGAAAAAGCAAGCCTCGTGCGGAGGGATTGTGTGCTATTCTGTCCGGTCTAGTTCGGCCAAGCCTCCCCCGACGTGTTCCCCAATGAAACCCCAACCCCCTGCGATAAGCTCTGGGGCTTCGTCATTGCTGAAGGGCTGGGGCCGGCCAACTCGGGCCAACTGTTGAATCCGATGCGTCCGTGTCCGCCTCAGTTGAACATTGACACGAAAAGACGCCTCACTTGAGCACCCTACAAACACCATGTACGGAGACTTGTTGATTCTTTGTGAAACAGAATGACGGCCACGCGAATGATGGGCGAGGCGGCACACGGCGCACCCAACTCGCATCATGCTGTGTGATGTGTCGTGGACAGTGGACAGCCCCGGCCACCCAGGAGCTAGGCACAGTTGAGCGTTGGGGGCCGGCCGGCACCACCACCCAGAGCGGGCCACCCCACCTGAGTCATCACAGACTCTGGAAAGAGGGGCATTGGGGACGGCATGCCATGGAAGCCCGTGGGCCAGGGACATCCCACCATCCCAACCCACCATGGAAGAGGGGCTCGAGGGGGAACCAGCCCAAACTGTGCGGAACTGCAGAGGGGTTGCAGAGGTTTTGAATATCTAGCCCAACTACAAAGTCAAAGATCTCTCTCGCAAAGAGCCAAATCCATACCATTACTTTCGACAACCGCTCACAAACAACACCACAGACACCACCGCCATCATGGTCATCCAGCAGCCCTCGGGCCAGATCAAGCTCACCAACGTCTCGCTCGTGCGTCTCAAGAAGGGCAAGAAGCGCTTCGAGATCGCCTGCTACAAGAACAAGGTGCTCGAGTGGCGGCAGGGCATCGAGACGGACCTCGACAACGTGCTACAGATCCCGTCCGTCTTCCTCAACGTCTCCAAGGGCCAAACCGCACCCGCGGCCGAGCTCGCAAAGGCCTTTGGCGCCGGCGTCAAGACGGATGCCATCATCCTCGAGATCCTGCGCAAGGGCGAGCTCCAGGTCGGCGAGAAGGAGCGCTCGGCCCAGCTCGAGCGCGTGCACGCCGAGGTCGTGTCCATCGTGGCCGCCAAGCTCGTCGACCCGCGTACCAAGCGCGTCTACACGTCCGGCATGATTGAAAAGGCCCTCGAAATGCTCAGCTCGCAGGCCCACGAGGCCGTCAACGACAAGACCAACCGGCCCGAGGCCGCGGACGAGGAGGCCACCGCCGCCGCCGCCGCGCTTCCCCAGAAACCAAAGCACCACTGGACCGGCGTCGTCGCGACAAAGAGCGCAAAGAGCCAGGCCCTCGAGGCCATGAAGGCCCTCATCGCCGCCCAGCCCATCCCCGTCGCCCGCGCCCGCATGAAGCTCCGCATCACCTGCCCGACCGGCGTGCTGAAGCAGGGCGTCAAGGCCCCCAAGAAGGAGGCGGGCGCCGCCGCCGACGACGGCGAGCACAAGGCGCCGGGGACGGTCAAGGACAAGATTATGAGCTTCATCGAGCAGGTCGAGAAGCAGGACGTGGAAGGTTCCGAGTGGGAGGTGGTTGGCTTCGTCGAGCCCGGCGCCTTCAAGGGCCTCAGCGACTTTGTCGGCTCCGAGACCAAGGGCCAGGGCCGCGTCGAGGTGCTCGACATGGCCGTGACGCACGAGGACTGAATGATATAATGACCTGATACCCCATTACTTCATCTTGAGCGGTTTCATACATGGTACTGGCGTTTGGCTTCCCCAAAAAAGAATTTGGCTTCCCCAAAAGCGTTGGCTTCCCAAAAATGTGGCTTCAAAAGGCATCACGGATCTGGTTAGGTACTCAAATCACCATAGCATAACACATCATTCATGTCCATTCCCTCCCTCTCCATTTTCATGCTGTCAATGATGAGTGTTTTCCGGTTGCGGGTCCCCCCAGTCATCGCCGTCTAGCGTAAAGACCTCGCATGGTAAAAAAATCAAGCCCGAGCCGTCCATGACCACCCTTTGCCTTGGGATAACACCACCAAATACACGCCAATGCCAAAGAAACCCAATAACTTAACCACCCTTCTTCTTGGACACACCGACGGTACGGCCGCGGCGGCCCGTCGTCTTGGTGTGCTGGCCGCGAACGCGGAGGCCCCAGTAGTGACGGAGACCACGGTGCGCGCGGATCTTCTTCAGGCGCTCCAAGTCATCACGGAGCTTGGAGTCGACACCGTTGGCGAGAATCTGGGAGTCCTTGCCGTCGACAATGTCGCGTTGGCGGTTGAGGAACCACTGTATCACTGTCAGACCGACCGTCTCGGCTATCTTGTAGGGGGTCGAAACATACGCTGGGGATCTTGTAGGCGGTGGGGTTCTGGATGATGGTGACGAGACGCTCAAGCTCCTCAGAGGTGAGCTCACCGGCGCGCTTGTCCAAGTCGACGTCGGCCTTCTTGCATACAAGGTTGGCTGGAGAGCACGAGTTAGCGGGGTGTGGATTGGCGGGAAGATGAAGAACGTACAGTAGCGGCGACCGACACCCTTGATCTTGGTCAAGGAGTAAACGACCTTTTGCTTGCCGTCAACGTTGGTGTTGAGCAGACGCAAGATGTGGTTGAAGTTGCTCTGGAGATACAGTCAGCAGACGCCCTCCGTGGTGTGCATGTATCGGTGATGTGTGCGAGTCCTCGTCCTCTCTCGGAAAGCGTCGATGGTCGGAGATGTTGGGGCGGCTGTTTACGAGCTGATGGTGTGCTGGGTGATTCGTGGTCGAGAATGTAATGACCTTGCCCGGCTCATCACACCATGCCCCCATTCCAGCCGAACTTGTTCCCATTTCCCATTCGTGCTAGGACCGTCGGCGAGCGGCAGACCCCGTCCCTGCGAATTTCAAGGTCGTCGAATACAGCCGAAGCTCCTGAGAAGCGTCTGATATCGTCGGGGTGTCGCTGGAAAGGCCGAAAAGTTTGAGATGGGACATCGTGGCGGCTGTGGCCGAGCTGCTCACGATGCGCCGTGCTGGAGCGTCGAGGACGAGGAACATCGCCAGAGGATGCAGCGTGGGGGGAATGAAATCTTGGGGATCGCATACCTTCTCGCCCGATACGAGAGACATGATGGGCAACTGGTCCGAGGATGGCGGCCTCGAAATCGTTGTCCTGAGTTTGGCGTGGTGTGGAAGATCGCAGACGGGAGGTCCAGCAGGTAAATTTGAGGCGCGTGGGTTTTCGAAATTTGTGTGTGGTCACGTGGCGGGGCTCTTGGGTTGAGTTGTGGGACCCACTTCAAGCCACTCCAGCGTTTAGCCCGGTGAGTGGTCCGAGCCACCGGCCCGTTTGCTCTGCAACGCCGGCCCGGCCTCGATCACGGACTTTGGTCTCAATGGAAACACCACCAGCACTGGAGGTGTATTTTCGATACAGCGCATCCATTGCAGTGCAGATTTGATATTGAACGAATCATTTCTGGGTATCCAAACCCATCTCGGTCGCGACACCCTTGACGGGAAGCTGACTCCAACTCCAGCATCGATATGTCCCCTTGCTGGACGATTTCACAAAAAAGCAATCTGCGTTGGATGTACCAAATAGCTTCAATACAAAACCTAACTCCTCGAGCGCTGGCGGACACAGTCGTCATTGTCGAGACCTTGGAAAGGCCTCCATCCCGTACCTCGGCACCCCAAGTCACGATCTCGCCATATGCTTCCTCCATCGTACTTGAACCCCACACCAAGCCCCCAAACCGACCTCCTTCATCCATCCGTGTTCACTGTTTCCATCTCACACCTCACAGCCCCGAAAAGCACCACCATGCCCCCCCTCACCATCCTCCTCGCCTCCTCCCCCACGCTCACGCTCTCTCTCCTCTCCTCCCTCTCCTACACCATCCTCCTCCCCTCCCGCCCTTCCCCCTCCCGCACCGCCACCAAAACCCTCTCCACCATCCTCCTCGCCCTCACAATCTACCTCAACCCCTCCTCCCCGGCCCTCCTAACCGCGGGTCTCGCACTCTCCTCCCTCGGCGACTTCTTCCTCGCCCTCTCCGACACCTCACCCCCCGCCGAACCCAAACCCAAATCCGACGACGACGACGACCCCTTCTTCCTCCTTGGCCTCTCCTCCTTCCTCACCGCCCACCTCCTCTACACCCGCCTCTTCCTCCTCCAACCCGGGGCCACCCCCCTCCCCACCCTCCTCACCACCTCCCCCGCGGCATGGACCCTCACGGCGCTCATCACCACCATGCTTCTGGTCCTCATCCCCCGCGCGGGGGGCGAGTTGCGCGTACCGGTGGCGGTCTATGCGGCGGCGATTTACGTGATGGGACTAAGCGCGTTGGCGCTGCCCGAGGGAAAGGAGGGGGTGGTGGCGGGGGCGATGATGTTTACGGCTTCGGATGCGGTGTTGGCAGTGGAGAAGTTTGTGGTCGGGCCTGGGAGGAGGAGGTGGATGGGGTATGTGGTTTGGGGGTTGTATTATGGGGGGCAGGTGTTGATTGCTGTTGGGTTTTGAGGGGTACTGGGAGGGTTGGAGGGGGGATGGGAGAGGCAGGAGGGGAAGGGGGTTGTTGGTGTTTATACTGTCGTCTGTGGTTTAGGGGAGGGAAGGTCGGCTCCGGGGTATGGCTGGGAGTTGGGAACTTGGTTGTCGGGTGGGAGCGGGCGCTCTGGATTGCAATTTTATATAGAAGATGCTCTGCGTTGGGAGTACCGGCAACCAGTTGGAATATGGACACAACGATGTATCTCACGGACTCGTCTCAACAACAAACCATCCAAGGGATCGTGAACTTCAACTCCATCTGACACGGCATCTTACACGGTCTACTTTCTACACCCAGTCACATGCAACACACTCTCCACAACACCCATCAACACCACCCAACCTCCCCAACCCTCTCACCCCCAATGTCATCCCATCCCCCCCATCCCGTTTGCCCCCCCCCATCCTATATACCTCCCAATACCCCCCCCCCCCCCTCCCACCAGCACCCCTCCCTTCAAAGACTACCGCATCGATAGCCTTATGGCTTAGTGGTAATAGAAATGGGATGCGCGGACCCATCAAGCCCTCCCCCTCCGAAGCCGCGAGTTCGAACTGAACACACCCTCCCTTTTCAGTAAAAGCCCTTTCTCAGCTAGGACTTTTCATATCCCCCGGCTTCCGAGCTGGGGGAAGAGTTTTGGGGGCCTGATTTCTTTTTTCTAGGTTGCTTTGCCTGGGTCATCTTGCTAGGACATTAAGTCCAAATCGCCCACCGTCAAAATTACCACCCCAGCCCCCCTTCCCTCCGACCATCATACAGTCAGTACAACAACAAAAGCGCAGATAACCACCACTATAAGCAAATACAGAAACATAACGAGAACCATGCACATTTCTCCAAAAATCCACACCCCCAAAGGCTACAAATATGAAAAAAGATACCACAGCCCAGGCTTCACCCCCCAGATCCCGCTTACGTCGTCGTTATCCCGTCTGATGCCGATGCCCCACTAACCCCGTTGCAAGTCATTCCCCTCCCTCCCTGCTCCATGTCATGCCAGGTCTCCAACGTTCCGCACGTCGGAACAAAAAGTCGCAGCAAAGAATCCGAATCCGGAGAAGAAAAATGCCATCCATTTCAACGCCTAAAACACCCCACCCATCCAGCCCAGCCCAGTGCGATCAAAAGCCACTCATGTCATCCCTCCCGATCGTCATCCCCGACCTACCGCCCCGGCTTCCTCGGCGGCTGCATCTCTATTGTCTCACTCTTCACCTTCAAATGCCCTCCCCCATTCCCATTCCCATTCCCATTAACATGCCCGTTCCCATTCCCATGCTGCTGATGGCTCGCAATCATCGGCGAGCGCGGGTCATCGTCCTGCTCCTCGTCCGTGTCCTCGGCGAGGTCCGTCAGCCCGAACCCGAGCGCCTCCTCCTCGTCGTAGGCGCGAATCAGGCCCTCGCGGTCCGCGCCGACGCCGCTGAGCCGGTGGCCGCCCTGGGACCGGCGCGCCTCCATGCTCATGCGCGTCTGGATGCTCGAGATCATGTCGGTGCCTGTGGCGTCGCCGCCGTCGCGGCGCGCGAGCGACTTGGTGCCGTTGGGGTCGTAGCGGCTGAGGTTGAGGAGGTAGACGCCCGTGAACGTGACGAGGAAGCCGCAGACGAGGGAGAGGGTGCTGACCACGTCCGTCGTGTTGAAGCCGTGGAAGAGGATGAAGGACGCGCAGAGCGTGGCCGTGGTGAAGGTGACGTAGTAGAGGGGGTTGACGCTGGGGTGTGGGGGTTAGTTGTGGTGGGGGACTCGGGGAATGATGCATTCGACGTACATGTTGGTAGGGAATTGGCTGAGCGCCTTGTTGAAGTAGTTCATCTGTGTCAAGATGCAGACGGTCGTGACAATCATAAACACGTAGGTGGACGGGTGGGTGAACTGGTTGTGCCCGGCAAACGTCAACTTGAGGGCGATGCCAAAGGCCTTCACGGCCATGACCGAGACGGAGCCGACGCTCGAGCAGATGCTCAAGTAGATGAGCGGGTTCTTCTTGCCGTATCGGGGCGCCACCTTGTAGATCATGACGGCCGCAAATACGCAGACGATAAAGGCATACAGCAGGAACCCTAATCGTTCGTCAGCAAACCTCGTCCGTCAGCCGCATCGGGCGGGTCGTACCTGGCTGGATCGCATAGTTGAGAATCTGATCAATAGTCTGGATATCCTCATCAGGCGGGGCGTGGAGCACAATGATGACGGCTCCGATCAGGCAGATGGCGACGCCCAGTTTCCCCAGCACACCCAGCTCTTCGTTGAGGAAGTAGGACCCCAGAACAGCCCCTATCAGGACTGACAGCGCGCCGAGTGGTGTGACGAGGATTGCCGGCGCGAAGGCATAGGCTGCAAAGTTGAAGATTTCGCCGAGAACCACTGCGAGTAACCATTAGTTCGTGTCTCCTGCATTTTGGTGCGAGCGCTTCTTACGGCAGATGATTCCGGCCCACCACAATGGATTCCGCAGGTACACGAATCCATCTCCCTCGAAGCCATGTCGTTCCTCTGCTTGCATTAACCCCTGTAGGTATTCGTGTCAGCGATATCGTTCTCCTTTCATCGACTCTGAATATCGCGTTTCCTGCTCGGCAGCAAAGTTGTGGCGGCGTACCTTCTTTGTAATCACGAAACTCGTGCCTGCAACGTGTCAGTATGCCTTCCCCCACAACATCCCACACGGGCGCGCATACCGATAGCTAGACTCGACGATATCGCCAGCCCCAGGCCGATATATCTATCCATTTCAAAACCAGGTCAGCCAAGGTTCGGTGGTGGCGGGGGACGAAGCCCGTACTTCTCTTCCAGCATCATCTTGGGCGAAAAGCGAGGGTGACAGCAGCCAAAGCCGGGTGCGCTGCCGGGGAAGTTGAATGACACAAAACGATGGGCGATTCGGGGTTGGGGGGGGGACGCTTTGTCGTTGCGCGCTCGCGCCGGGCGAGGTCGTGGTCGTGGGGGAAACGAGGGAAAGCGAGGTCTCAGGCCTGCGAGCTGTGCATCTGCCGACGGCGAGAGGCTGGCGCTTGCGTGGTCGTCGGCCCGCCAAAAGTCGCCAAAAACGAGCGGGTTTGCGACGGTGCGGTGGCTCGCTCGGGCGTGGTCGTCACGGAAAAGAGGGCGTTGATAAGACGTTCGTCGTTGCGCGATCGTGTCGGCGGGACTCGAGGCCTTTGTTCGTGTCGGGGGATCGGGGTGGTGCAAAAAAAAGTGATGGCGAGCTTTTCCCGTTGTTTGTTGGAGGCGCAGCACCAAGTGGCCAGAGGTCGAGATGGATGTCGGAGACGGGCGTGTGGAGGAGGATCAGGTTTCAATTGGAGGGCCCCTTGCTGCTGAACTCCGGTTCGGTTGTGTTCTGCCTGGGCCCTGGGGGTACGACCTATTGCTGGGCGGGAGTCGGGAGCACGGGCGCCTGAGCCTTGAGGCAGCTGGAGAGGGAGGGAGTTTCAAACACCCAAGCAGCGCACCCCCTGTCGGACAAACGCCCCTGGCAGCGGAAACATGACCATTTTCACTTCTCCCGACCGGCGTCAGCTGTGCCTTCCGCGTCAGCGTCGACCTTTTTCGTTTGACGAGCTCGATTGAGCAGTCTCTCCATCTTCATCTCCACCCTGAACTAGACACTTCGAGTTGCCACACAACACTACCTACGGCTATCCGCCCGCTAGCAACCATCCATCGTTAGTTTTGTTTGCCTGTCCCATGACAATTAGCCCGGATATATTAAATATGTCGTCGAATGTCTGTTGAACCCGGATCTGTCAATGCCAGCTGACGACGCTGACGACCTTCTCTTTTCAGCCTTTCAGCCACATCCCCGTCTGCCCCCCTCCCCTCCTTCATCTGAACTCCCAAGTGCCTAGGCGGTCCCCTAAAATCCACGGGGTGGTGTGGGTGGAACATCGGATACCCGGTGGGAGACCTACGCCTCGGCGTCCGCGGACACGGGAGCCAACATGAACCTCGAGCGGCGTTAAGCTGTCAGAACCAGATAATACACCATTCGTGATTGTCAAGATGCGATATCAATCGAAGGCTACCTGTACCGAAAATGGCGACAATTCACATCTCTCTCGTGCCTCGGCATCACCCCCTTTCGACTCGAGGCGTAGCCATCTCGTAACCTTTTGCCGATGAGACGCCTCGGCGCCCCTAAAAATGCAAAGTCTGTCGTCCCAACTGGACGATCAGCCACGCCCTCGAATGCTCTCAGCAACACTGCATAGTCACGAAACTAGCGATACCGAGCACATTAATTCAGAGTAAACTGGATCAATTAATGTGCTCTCGACTCAACAGCAGTGCTCCCAGAATACCGAGATCTCCGCCACTACCTGACCACGTGCCAAATGCACTCATTCCTAAAACCCACTGCTCCCCACCACACCTCCACCAACTACTAGACCCCTCCCCGTCTATTTAAATGAACCAAGATGCACAGAAGCCACGTAAAACCATGAGATCATTGAACAAAATGCCCTCACCCCTGGCCAACAACCGCCCAGCCCAACTCTAAGCGCCTAGCGGGCAACCCAGCCGGGAAAAAAAGAGAAGAAAACGCCTCACCAGCGCCTCACACCTTGACATCTGCCCTCAGACGCATCGTGTGCCTGTGAAACCCCCAAACCCAAAAGACCTGCTGATGATGCTTTTCCATAACCATGAATCCATCTTTTCCGGTTCCCTTCCGTAAATTTACAAGTGAGCTTGGTCATTCTCCTTTCGGTCGCAGCGGCGTGGAATCATGGGTGAGATGAGGATCAAATCCGACTTGCCCATGGTTGCAATGCCACAAAGCGACCCAGGGAATGACTTATCCGCCGGCAGTCAAAGACTTTGGGCGAATCAAAGAGTTCGGGTGCCTATCGCGTGTTGGTTGTTGACTCGAGACTTACCTGTTGTCCGTGGCATAATGGCGTCATCTGGCGTCCAGGAAACCGCAAGAATTGTGAGGGACGAATAGGGGGGGCAGCGGTTGGACTACAACTGCTGCGGACCTGGAGTCCCCAGAGACGAAAAGGGGGCAAACAAAAAAAAGAAAGAAAGGGGGGCCTGTGAGAGCCTGACGATTAGGTCCGACGACGCTTGTAATCTAGGACGAATTAGAATCCCTTCGGTTGGACGGACGGGTCACAACATACCGGCTTCTTCGTCGAGGCTCTCCGGTTCGTTAGTCCTGGTTCGTTTTCCCGAGGGACTGTTTATGGTCTGCGTCTGGGCAACCGGGGGTTGCTCTTCGTTTTCCTCCCCATCATTCTCCCAGTCGATCTCGTCTCGGTCACCCTGTGACTCAGTGCCGTGTTGAGCGTCGTCAAACGTCGAGTACAAGAGAGAATAGCCTTGCGTCTCGACTTCATCGCCGATGACTGTTGATGTCCTGCTCGTATGTATGGACGCAAAACCAATCCCGTTAGGCTCATTGGTGACGAGATGCGAGTTGCTCATTGACGTTTGGCGTAGGTCGTCCTCAAGAGCGGTGCCGACGTCGGCGTGTTCGTCCAGTGTTGTGGAAAGACCAGACTCGGGGTCCAGAGTAAAGCCAAAGTCGACATCTGAGAAAGGCGGCAGGTTAGTGTCTGATGTAGAGGACAAGGCAACACTCAATTCTGATGGCTGGCGGGTATGAGAATGTCGACGGGGACCGTGAGGCGCCAGGAAATTATCCAAGGACTTCCAGGTCGGGGGACGTGACGTTCGTGCTTGCTCCGGAGATGAACTCGAACGGAAAGGCGACACCTAGTGGCCTGGGAGTTCTTGCGTCTCGTCGAGTGTGACCGCGCTGTTGGGCAGATGGTGTCCAGTAGAATCTGCGGTTGCTTGGGGCGGAGAGGAAGCAGGAGGTGGAGAGGCTGGAAAATCATCTTCATCGTCATAGTCGTATAGCTCTTCCTCTTCCTCCTCGGGTTGTCCAGTGGTCTCGACTCTCTGGCACGGCGAGTGGATGCTTATTTCCAGGGGATTCGACGTGGACAGCGAACAGGTAGCATAGCTGCTCTCATGCACCTCCGAGTCCTCAACACTCCAAGATTCAACCGCCCAGCGCGATGTTTCGAGTTTTCTCCTCTTGGGCGAGACATCCTGGGCAGAGGTTGGTGGCTTGCGCTTGCCCGAAGAGTGAGTCGCTGGTAGGATAGGCTCATCGTCGTCGGTGTAGTCGATGAGGTCCTCGTCGGCTTCCCGCCAGGACGACTGGGTGGCTTGATGTGTGGAGGGCTCAAGGGTGGTGGAGTGTAGGAAAGAAGGGGTGTTACCATTTTGGGTCGATCCTTGCTCAGTTGCGGCACCAGCAGGATTAGTAGCATTCACCTCCTCAACACCCACATCTTCTCCCGCTCCAGCCTCCTCGTACCAGTCATTGTTGACAGCTTCTTCTGCTTGGTCGGGCGCATCTCCCGCCAACTCGGACTCTTCGTTCGTCGGTTCGGCGGCGAGTTCTCCTCCGAGGTCGGCCGAAAAGTCCACATCATCGTCGCCGGGCTCGTCCGCCGTGGCCCTCTCTTCGTGGCCGGCGACGTCGGCGCCGCCATGGCCGTCTTGCTGATCTTCGTCGCGATGCTGCGCCTCGACGGTTTGCTCATCACCGGCTTCAGCGTCCGGCTGCTCAGTTGGTTCTGGCATGCCCATCTCGAGATCAAACGGATCTCCCATCGTGTCGTCCATGTCCTCGAACGCCTCTTCAAAGTACATTTCCACTCCGCCTCCATTCCGTTCCACGTCGTCTTCGCCCTCAGCGGTAGCACCAGCGGTGTCGGGCTCGAGGTCGTAACCCTCGGGGTCCTCACCCACAGGCGACTCATCATGCGCCTCATCGCCCGAGCTTGCCTCATCAACGTCCTCGCCACCCTCGTCATGAGCTAATCCTGCCCCGGTCAGAAGCTCGCAGAAATGGTCCTCAGAGTCTCGGCGCACCATCAATGCAAGGTTCAGGGTGGACGAGTCTTTGGAGGTAAGCCTCGAGTTCCCCGCCAGTCCGACGAAGCATTTGATAATGTCAAAAAAGGACCGGTCCAAAAACTTCTTGCTCGATTTCTCACCAAACTCAAAGTCAAGAGACTCGACGCGGATGCAGAGTTCGTCTCCGGCAGACACCTCGTCTGACAGCACGGTCCGGATCGACGCCAAGAAGTGCGAAAGGGGCCGGGTTAGGACCGTCTCATCGGAGAAGAAGTAGGTATCGGGATCAGCTGTGGGATCTCCCACCAGGGCGTATTGGCCTTGGTTGTAGTGCACGACAATGTCGAGATCCATGGTAGAGCTGTCCGAGGCATCCGAGTCGGCATTTTCAAAGTCATCGGTGTTGGAAGCGGGGGTCCTCCCATGGCCAAGCTCAGAATGGTGAGTACTCTCTCGGGTACTGTCCACAGCACCCGGACCGCCATCGTCGTTATCCTGGAAGTCGTCGTCTTCGTCCTGACCGGCGGCGTCTTCTTGTTGCAATGAACCATCGAGGGCATCGGGGGCTTTGTTCTCGTCGTTCTCGTCCGCAACGCTCTGCTCGTCGACATATGCCTCTTCATGGTGTTCAGAGACATCCTGCTGGCCATGGACATCTTGGATGTCTGCCGATTGCTCTGGGTGCGGCTCACGAGCTTCCTCTGTTGTCGTATTGGTGACGTCGGGCAGCGCCGATTCATCATCCTCGTAGCCAATTTCGTCCTGGTACTCTATGCTCGCGTCTGCACCTCGGTCCTGTGCTTCCTCATTGGCCTCGGCGTATTCCTCCTGCGCGATGGCAGCTTGTGTCTCTTGGTCATTGCCTCCGATTTCGAGGTCGTCATGGGCATGGGCATCCGGTTCCCCGCCTGTTTCGAGCAGCGCGTCGACCGTCCCGTTGTCGTAGACTCCGTCCAGCTTAAAGTCAAAGTCGTCTGCACCGGGATCAGCGTCAAGGTCGAGGAGGTAGTCATCTGTGTCGGCCTGGACCTCGGCGAAGAGGGCGGGAGCGTCCATCATGATGCGCGACGGTTCGGAGAAGGCGAAAACCAGAAACGCGGAGTGAGTAGATGTTGGGTGATGGGAATCAACACAACCTCTCGCAGTCAGAGGCTATGACACATTCTAAGCCCTCACAGGGCGATGTTAGGATGGTGTTGCAGTTGCGACCAAGGTGCTTCTCGAAGCAGCAGGGGATGCAACGCAAAGGTATTGTCGAGAAGATCGTAGCTGATGTACTGCGCGAGTTCTGCAGAGAAAGATGGGACTCTGTCGCGCGGTCGCTGTCTGGGTTTGTTGGTGGTTCGGTCGAAGGAGGGGTGGTGGTCGAATGGAGTGGACGCGTTGGACCGTCAAACATGGGCGGAATGCGAGGGCCGGTTTGATTGCTTTGCGCGAGCACTGTCGAGGTCGGTTGTGGGGAGTGCCTGGGAGGGAATGGACTCGCGAGTGGACGGTCACTTCTCGTCAAGCACCGTGGGGAGTGGGTGTCTAGATGGTCGAGAAGAGAAGATGGAAGTTGCAAGAGCGCGGTCTTTTTTGGTTCGAGCGAAAGCTTTGGGTGGCGTGAAGAACAATAAAAGGTGCCCCTGCTGCACCCACCTGCCTAAATCTCAGAGAGCCCATCTCCCATCACCTGGCGGGCATCTAAGGCAGGGAGATTGCCAGCTGGCAGCCCCACGTCACCACCCACCACACAACTGACCCGCCCATCTGCCACCAAAAGACCACTGTGTGCTTTGGTGCCGCGATTGGGCGATTGGGGAACACGGCGCCGAAAGAAAGGTGAAGCTCTCGCCATCTCCCCCATCACCCCTTCACCCCTCCACCACTCCCACCAAACACGCAAACTCGGCGACTGCAACCGTCAAGATGGTCTGCTCCCCCCCTCTCTCCTCTGCCCCTTTCTGTACCTCCGCCTCTACCGGCCACTGACACCCCCCCCTCCAGGTCGTCCTCGCTGCGTCCATCTGCACCCGCGGCGGCAAGGCCGTCATTGCCCGGGCTTTCCACGACATCAAGCGCACCCGCATCGAAGCCCTCCTCGCCTCGTTCCCCAAGGCCGCCGACTCGGGCACCCAGCACACCACGGTCGAACAGGACAATGTCCGCTTCGTCTACCAGCCCCTAGACGAGCTGTACATGGTGCTCATCACCAACCAGCAGTCCAATATCCTCCAGGACATTGACTCGCTGCACCTATTCTCCCAGGTGGTCAGCAGTATATGCAAGACCCTGGACGAGCGCGAGATCCTCCGACATGCCTTTGAAATCCTCAGCGCCTTTGACGAGGTGGTGACGCTTGGCTACAGGGAGAACCTCTCCATCGGCCAGATCAAGACCTTTTTGGAGATGGAGAGCCACGAGGAGCGCATCCAGGAGATCATTGCGCGGGTACGTGGGCCCCGCGCTCGCCGTGGGGCGAAGAGGTGCTTACCGTGCCACAGAACAAGGAGCTCGAGGCCACCGAGGAGCGCAAGAGGAAAGCCAAGCAGCTCGAGATGCAGCGCAAGGAGACAGGGAGGGCCGCGCGTGCTGGTGGTCCGGCCCGCACACCAGTATACCCAACATACACACCTCCCTCGCGGCCAGCTGTCACCGAGACGTACGACACCTACGAGGCGGAGAAGAACAAGTCCAAGTATGCGTATCTCCCCAATGGGCTCCTAGGGAGACCGACACTGACAGGGATTGGCAGGTTCAACGCACCAAAGGGCAAGGGAATGCAGCTGGGCAAAAAGTCAAAGACCACAGACATGTTTGAGCGCGTGAGGGGCGATCTCGGGCAAGAAGCAGAAGAGGCCCCTCTGGTACCGGTAGCGACACCCTCTGCGCCCGAGCCAGCAGTCGCCGCGGCGTTGTCGATGGTGCACGGCCAACACCCGATCCACATCACGATCAACGAGGCCATCAGCGCCAAGATCTCGCGAGAAGGTGCCGCGACCGGGTTCGTCGTCACGGGCGACCTGTCGCTGCGCGTGTCGGATCCCTCGCTGACCAAAATCAAACTCAACCTCCACGCCACGCCATCGCACGGCGCCGCTTTCCGCACCCACCCCAACGTCGACCGGAGCGTCTTCAACACGACCAAGGGCATCCAGCTCACCAACCAGGCCAAGGGCTTCCCGGTCAACAACGCCGTCGGCGTGCTCCGGTGGCGCGCCACGCCCAAGGCCGAGGACACGAGCGTGCTGCCCATCATGTTCACCGTCTGGGTCAACAAGGGCTCCGAGGGCACCTCTCTGACGATCGAGTACGAGCTGACGGGCGGCGATCCGCTGACGGACGTGACGGTAATTGTGCCGTATGCCACGGCGGAGCCCAGCGTTTCTAGCTACGACGCTGTGTACGAAGTGACTGGCGACAGCCTGGAGTGGCAGATTGGCGCGGTGAACGAGGACAATCCGAGCGGCGCCTTTGAGTTTGAGGCGCAGACGGACAGCGAGGACGAGTTCTTCCCGATGCAGGTGCGGTTCTCGAAGCAGTCGCCATTCGTGGACGTTGATGTAAGTTTTTTTGGTCCATTTTTGGGGGATGCAAGACTAACACCCGGATAGGTCCAGGCTGTGATTTTGACCGAGATGAACGAGGAGGTTGATTTCTCCAAGGAGATCAAGTCGGTGGCGGACAACTACTTGGTTGAGTAGGTCGATGGTAGATGCGCCGTGGATTACCTGCGAAACCGAATTCAAATGTTTTGGTGTCGTTAGATGCAGTGTTTGGCCAGCGAAAAAAATGATATATGACTGATGGGTCATGCTTGTGCCCATAACATACCTCACTAACTTGCCTGCCCAAAGTGCCATGAAGAACGTGGGATGTGTGTTCTCTCGCACCACCACCGAATGCATCGTGTAACGGAGGCAAGTACATTTACAGAAAAGATAGTAAAATGTATAAATTACACAGAAATACCGCTAAATAAAAAGAAGTAGAAGTAAATTGTAAAGTGAAAGATGCCAACCAGTCAGTGACAGCACCTCAAGCCCTGTGCGCCACGTCCGCCTTGCCCTCGTCAACCTTGACCTTCACCTCCTCTCCCTCGCCCTTCTTCCCCTTCACCTCCTCCCAACCCCCACCCCCCCCTTCACCTCCACCCTCCCCCCCACAACCCTAAACCGCACCCCATTCACCAACACCCCCTCCACCGGCACCCCCCACCATTCACACCACTCACCCCATGCCCCCCCAAAACTACCGGCGGAAACCCCCCTGTCTGCCCATGCCCCTCCAAAAGAACAGCCAGTTGCGCCGCCAGCGCCTGCTCCGCCGACCCATACAGGTGTTGCTGTCCGCTGCCCCCGCCCAGACCAAGACACGCCGCGCCGAGGAGGTCGACCTGGTTCGCAAAGATGAGGCTCGCCGGGTCCGAGGGGAGGATGAGCGCCGTGGTGGAAGAGGGCGGGAGGGAGGCGAAGGGGAGGAGGAAGGCGGTTGTGGGGTCGAGGAAAGGAGTGGTGGTGAAGGTGGAGATGGAGAGGGTGGTCAGGGGGAGGATGTTGGTGATGGTTTGGGTGATGGTGGTGATTATGGCGGGGGGGGTGAAGGGGGTGTTGCCGAAGGTGGTGGGGGGAGGAAGGTGGGCGGGTTGGGGAAGAGGGGATTGTTGACGTCGGGGTTGCTGGTGCCATTGGGGTCGTTGCTCGTGTTGGAACCAGGGTTTGTTGGGTTGGCCGGAGGGAAGATCGTGGTCTCCGTGGGCTCGAGAGTGGTGGCGGTGGTGGTAAAGGACTCGACAAAGTTCTTGGCGGTGGGAGTCGGGATGGCCGCGGTCGGGGAGACGGTAATCTCCTGAGCGTCGGTCGCGTAGACGACTTGGTACTTGTCAGGGAAGCCATTGTCGACGAAGAGGCTGTTGACGAGGTAGCGTTTATTAACAGCGCTGGGGTTGCGCGCATCGACGATGTTGGTCACCACCACGAGGACCGTGTTCTGGGGGCATTAGTATGGAGGGGCTCGATGTTGGTGGGAAAGAGACCTACCACTCGAGGAAACTGGGCTGTGAGGCTGTTGAGACGAATGTTGTTCTTGATGGCTTGAAGGTCTGCAGAGCGCGCCATGTACGCCTTGACCTGGTCGAGGAGGTCTTGCTCGGCAAGTTGGATGAGCTGGTTGGAAGCATCTTGGCCGATAAAGTCGGTGATGTTTTGTGGAATGTCTGGGATAGAGGCGCTGGTCGTGGTGGACGCTGTCTCTTCCCTAACCTCATGCCTCATCCCTTTGACGGCGTTGCCTGCTGGGGCTGCGTTATGTTAGCAGATGGCGACGGACACCATGAGTGCTTTAGGAGACTGACCGGCTGCTGTGAGAGAGCCCAGGCTGGCGAGGCCAACGATGAGCTGCTTGAGATGCATCTCGGTTTTGTGCGATCAAGAGTGGCTAGCCGTGGTGGGCAACAAGTGAAGCTATTCAGAATGAAAGTTCCTCGCAGAGGAGTAGATAATTGAAGCGAATATTCACCACCTGGGTGCTAGTGACAGGACAGTAAAAGAAGCGGGTGATGGTTTGAACACTGCCGACGATACAGCCAAGGCAGAGGAGGTCCTCAGGGTCTGGCGATCGTGACTTATACATGAAAACAACCGTCCCTCGGCGCCCATCGTGGCGATCATGGTCGAGCCCCCGTAGAACCGATGGTATGATCTTTGCCCTCCATGACTCCTTTTCGGGCTCATTGCCTCTGGTCAACGGGAGAAACCGAGAGGACGAGACGAGTCGGTCCCGCGGCCGAGATGTCAGGGGTCGCCTGGCAGGGCAGAGCTCGAGGTGCGTGCTGGGTCGATAGGCGAGGTCCCGAGATGGTGGGCTGGAAGAAACCGAGCTGTGACATGGTCGGGGATATCTCGACACAGCTGTGTCCGAGCGTTGATGTTGCTGGAGGGCACGACTCATGGCTTCCTCGGGTCTGACCATTTTCCCTTGTCCTGGCCTTGTCACAGTTGCCTTGTCACTCTTGTTTGGAAGAAGTAGACGGCGGAATTTGCCGTTGAGGGCAGTAATTCGATTCAGGGACGAGCATCAACTCTATCTCATGTCGTCGTGAACTCCTAATACTGGCGCGGACATGTCGTCGAGAAGGGCACGAAGGGGTTACACCACCATCTCGTGCATTCCGAGACAGTACTAAGCCTCAACAACATATATAGAACTGGATAAGCCGGCAAAGCACGCGTTCCAAGTGGTAAAATCCAGGGCGGTGGGATGACAGTGAGAGATGATCGGCATAACGGGTCTCGAATCTCGAGTCGAGGTTTTATGATCGTCGACTTCAAGAGACGGCATTGACGACGCGCTTGATTTGCGACCCCGTCCATCTCGTTTGGATTTTCTGACAGCTTTTCGCTCACGGCGGCCGCTTGCACTTGGCGTTTTGGGATCCAGGCTGGAGCGGACACATCATGGCGACTTGCAAGATTTCGGTCATGTCGTCGATGCTCAACTTAGGCTTGCTAGGTTTGGTGATTGAGGATCCATTTCCGCCCGCCAGCTGGTGACATGATTGCAACAGCTGCTGCAATCTGAGGCTCCACTCTTGCCCCACTCTCAACCACTTGCCTGCACCAAATTTTCTCCAACCTCAAGACATCTTCTGTTGCCAACATCGTCCGTTGCCCTCTTCAGCTGGACGCCTCACCCCATCCGTGGCAATGGCGAGGTCCATTTATTTCATCGACCTTCATGGACCAGATCATCTGAATTCCGTCATTTGTTTCGTTTCTAGTGGGCCCCGTCTGCCTCCACCGACTCAACGACCACAATCAGGTTCTGCAACATTGAACCGTCGGATACGGGCATGTGGCGGACGACGCTCATCTGACGACGGACAGCCCGACGGTGTCCTGGTAGACACATTAGCCTTGAGACGAGATACCAGTCCGTCAGGCCTAGGCATACCCGGCCGAGACACAGCTGCCGACACGGCACGGACAGCCTGGCCCTCGGGAAATCCTTCCTCGAGAACAAGAGCCAGGACGTCAGCCCATGATGCCGATTCACTCTGTCACATCCCACTCACCCCCTCCAGCGAGGACTTGCACCCCTTCTTTTCATGGTCTTATGCCTGATTCGGTCACTCTTCTTCCTCGTCGGATGATCTTGAGCCAGGATGCGCGCGTTCCCGCAAGGGGGCGGGGCGTACTAGACGAGAGCAAAGGCAATGCTTTTTGAGTACGGGGCCCTCCATCTTTTGCATGAGGAATCCCGTAATTTATCCGTTGCTACACTTTTGTTCGATAGCTTGGTCTGGTGAGGATCTGACGAGGGCCGTGGTGGGCAGCTCAGCATCCCATCCCGTTGGGCTTGGGACCGACCCCTGAAGTAAACATTCTCTGCTTGGCAAAGAACCAGCAGTGTCACTTATGAGCAATTGCGTCAGGCATATTTTCGTCCTTGAACGAGCAGCTTTCTATTCATCCTCTTTCGGGTAGCTTCAACATCCCACTGAACTCCCTGACCCGTTATCCCCCATCCGACGCCTACGACTATATTCCATCCCGGTCCTCGACCTCTTTAAATTTCTTGTCCCCATTATCATCTTAACACCCAACCCGAATCATGCATGTCAACTCCCATTTATCACCATACCCCAGAGCCACTCTGCCTCGCGCCACTAATACTATCGGCAGCCACTCTCCCACTATCTATTTCATAACCCCAACATCAAACTGTTACCAACCCCAAACACCTCAAATGCAAGCTCGGCCGTGTGCCGCCGGCCGCCGTACATCATCACAAAAATCATCGCAACAGAAGAGAATAACAGGAACACCCGGTCTCTTCCCAAGCATCCCCCTCCCCAGGCCGGCTGAAAGTGAGGCTCTATCTCCCCCGGGGTTCGGGGCTCGGCGCGGCACTGAGGGTGAACACGCTCTGAGACCGACCTAACGACCCTGCGAAGAGCGCCGAGATCTCCGGGTTGGTCGGTCGTGGATCTCCTCCTCGAATTTAACCTGGAGGAAGGCATCGTGGTCGGTGACGCGGGAAGTTCTTGTTCTCGCCGTCTCCGATGTAGAGCCTCCCAGCGCAACTCGTTAGCATCCGGCTTGTACCAAGTTGATGTTGCCATGAAAAGAACGACTCTGGACTAGGTTTCACACCGGCCCAGATCTTGGGTTCCTTTTCTTCCGAGTCCCATCGGTCCTGATCTTCATGGCGCGAGGTGAAAGCCATGAATTGGAAGGTGAGCGGTGTCGCCACCACCTAGGCTCCCATGCTGTGGGAGGAAGACAAAGCATAAAACTCGTTGTTGTCGCTCAGAGTCACTTTGTCGCGAGTCCTCGGGACATACGACGGGACTGAGTCCCGCAGGCCCCCCGGACCTGTGATGGTTCGGCCTAGGATATGCTGTCAGTAGTGGCTTTCTTACAAAGGCGGTACGTGATCCATGGGAGCTCCCGAGAGATGGAGAGGGCGGGATTGTGCGCTTACTGTGTCATTTGGTGGGTGGTTTCAGGCTTAGGCTTAGGCTGCGAGTGGCACGAAGATACCGAAGTGTATCGGGAATGGACCCCCGAGTGGTTGGAGGAGATGGTGACTTGGGAATCCGTCGCTATGTGGAAACTGCGAATGCTTAAGTTGCGAGAGCTAGAGCTCTGCGGGCGAGAGTCGTATGGGCTAAATTCGTACGAGCCGGAGTTTGTGTGATAATCTGAACGAAGGGGAGAAACGAACGAGTTGTCTCCAGTCGAGTCTAACGGGGGGAGATCTCCCATGCGAGGGATGTCGATGGCTCCGAGGAGATGTCGGGTGCCGAGAGTGGTGCGGTTCGCTACATGGTAGCATCACCGGCCATCTCCTCGTCCGAGTCGGACGCGATGACGACCATTTCGGGTTAGAAGCGGTCGTGCAGGGTCGTGATTCCGCGGGTGTTACACTGGGAGATGATCTCCTGGCGCGTGATCTTTTGGATGCCCCATGGATGTTGCACCGCTCACGGTGCAACACTTATTGGTAACAAGTTCATGGATTTCGCGGTTTCTGGCTCCACGGACTCTTCCTATTCCCTTTGCCCAGCATCCCGAAGCAGGGGGAGATCCGTACCTGTCGCGACGGAGTAGTCATTGTGTCGAGGGCAAGTGTTGGGGACCATGATGGTGGTTAGTTGGTACTTTGTGTGAAGAGGTTTGGCCCGGAAGGTTTGTGTGCTTTTGTGGAAGTGGGCAGGGAGAGATTTTTTTTTGGTGGAGACTGCTCTGGCGGAATATAAATCACGTCGAGGGAGTTTAGGCCTTCGATCGGCGTGGTCGTGGGGATACAAGGTAGGAGATAGAACACAATGGAGATGGGGTGGTGGTGGGGGAGAGAAGCAAGTCCATGAGGCTTGGGTATCTAGCTGTCTATATATATCCATTTTTCTCATCATGATCCTGTACCTAAGTGTACACAATGTTCCTGTTTGTTACCCATGCAAACGGGAACTGTCAAACTCCTGGACCCAAACAAAAATAACCCCCTTTCGTCGAGGTGACCCTGCCCATGCAAACCACCAACACAGATGGAATCATACCCTCAAACGGGCCTTTTGTCCAAACCCAAACTCCAAACAATGCCCCGACCAAACCAAACCCATACCCAAAAGAAACTCCCCTTACAGCAAAACAACAGCAGCCACCACAAACCCAACCAGCGCCAACCCCCTCCCCTCCCCTAGCCCCCTCCCCTCGGACGACGTCGTCGTCCCCGGCGCCCCCCTCCTCCCCACCGCCTGCACAATCCCATTCATCCGATCGGCCGTCGCCACGCTCGGCCCGCGATCATAAAAGTCCACCAGCACAAACACCGGCTTGACGCCCCACTGCGCCTGGCACGTCTGCGCGTGCAGGCCCAGCGCGCCCTGCGCGCTCGTCGCCGGGCTGTTGGTCGTCTCAATGTCCCCGACGTTGGGCACCGTGATGTCACCCGTGATGACGGTGTAGGCAAAATGGTTGACGAGGGGCAGCAGTCCGGCCTGGATGGCCGAGGCGGCGCCGGTGGTGCGCAGGGAGGATGGGCGGTCGAGGGTGCAGTTGAAGCCGGCGAGGGAGCGGACGTCGAAGGGGGTTTCGAAGACGTAGGTGAACTGGTTGAGGAGGTACGGGTGCGCCGGGGAGGGGGTGCCGGAGGCGAGGAAGGTGATGAGTCGGGTGTTGGCGGTGATGAGCTGCTGGAGGGTGGGCCAGGTGGGCGGGGGGGCGGCGGAGAGCGGGGTGTAGCCGTACTTGGAGATGCCCGAGGCTTCAAAGTGGGCGCCAAAGGTGGACATGGGGGTGTTGTCGGCGTTGACGAGGAGGACGGTGACGACGTCGTTAGGGTTGGCGTCCATCCAGAAGCGGATGCGGGAGAGCCAGGCGTCGAGGCGGCCGGCGTCGAGGAGGGTGCAGGACGAGTGGCAGAGGTGGAGGGTGCCGTTGTACTCGTGGACTTGGGCCTGGAGGAGGCGGATGCCAGCCGAGAGGGCGACGGTGGCGTTGAAGAATTGGTTCCCGGCTAGGCTGTTGCCAGTGCTAGCATCACGAAGGAAGGAGCTATCGTGAGCACCCATATGGGTAATATTATTGTAGGCGCGGGAGCAGAGGTCGGGCGAGTTGTTGCAGGCGATGCTGGCTGTGGCTGTGGTTGTCCCTGTCCCGGATGCTGGGGAGACGACTGTTGTGGGGGAGGCGGCTTGGGGGATGGAGTGGACGAAGGGGGCCAGCCCCAGGAGAGCCGTCACGGCCCAGAGAAGTGATGATACCATGACGAATGCGTATAAGAGAGACTAGACAGCGAGAGACTGGACAGCGAGAGACTGGACCAGCGAGTGGATGGGGGGTCGGTGGTGGTGATGTTGGTCGAGATGGGACCAAGTATTTCCTCGGAACGCCAGGAACAGGAACAGAAAGAGACAGATGGATATCTTTAAAGCCTTTACCACCTCTGTACCCGGCACGCGTGTACGAGACCAGATGAAAGTACGAGGAAAGGGAAAGAAGAAGACGAAGAGACCAAGAGATCAAGACCCAACACGGGGTATGCCCTCTACTTCACCCGGGTTACAAAGTCGTCCTGGAAGCGCTAGGATCGGCTCTCCAGCCCTGCCCAAGGATTCCAGCGAGACATGTCAACCACAGAGATCCAAAAAGGGGTGCCGCTGTGGGGGAAATGGACGACTGCGCCCCGCCTCGTTGCCGACGTCAGCTGTTTCGGATCTCGGCCGGCTATGGGTGCCATGCCGCTTGGCCTTTTCCGTCTCAAGTTTACAAATAGACATGGCCGATCCGATCTGCTGGTCAGGGGCAAATATCAGATAACTCCACGTGGTGTGGCAACTCGACCTTGCTCTGCCCTCTGATCAACCACCTCGCAGCAGATGATCTGTAGAAAGAGGAATGACTGTTCAATTACAGGCCGTGGTGTTGGTGTTGACCCCTGAAAGTTAGGTGCAACGCCCCGCCAAGAACCGAGACCCTCGGGGGGACAAACGTCTTCAAACCTCTCGTTTCGTTTCATCGAACCACCAACCGCCCGAAACACAGCCACCTCCACCATCCACAAAACAGACGCCTGGCTGGCTGATATTTGCTTGGGCCACAAAGGAGATTTCAGCCTCCAACGCCTGTGCTCCGACACCCGACAGCATACAGGCACGCAAGGCTCTGAACAAAAAGTCCTGGGCATTTGAGATTTTGCAGGACTGACTGCGCCCCTTGACTGTGCCCTTTTTTTTACATTTTGCACCACACAACACGAGGCGAGGCGAGGCAAACATAAGCCGCCCGGCGCCCGCCCACCTGCCATTGACGAATTACCTAGCAGCCTCGGAGCCTGGGAGCCTAGCATCAGCAGAGCAACGCGCGGCCTTGCTGCTTACCTCTCCACCCAGCTACATGTACACGCAGATACTTACTTACAGCTCGCAGCAGGAAGCGGGTGAGACTGGAGGAGGTGACCTTGGCGGGTGATGGGGTTTGTTTGTCGAAAGGTAAAGGTGTGTACATAGCTCACGATGGCGTCTGCGTCCATGACACCTATATTCTCCTCGTTCTCTTCTTTGGCGATTTTGCAGGGGGAGGGGGCGTCCGCTGTCCACCGTAAGACATGGAGGCAACAGTGACGTCGAGTTCTTTCAATTCGAAGGAGGGGAAGAGATTCGTTGCCGGTTGACACCCGGCATCCATCTCGGAGGATACGGACTACGGAGTACCATTCTGTCATCCGGCTCCCCGAGGAGGTGCGGGGGGCGAAGCCGAGAGTGAGAGCCAAGGGTTGGCAACGGAGCCCTTTTTTTTTTCAAGACTCCTGTTGATGCTGATGTTCTTCGGGGCCAAGATCAAGTCTTCGTATCCGCCGCGTCACCTCCCTCACCCCAATACCACAGCGGGCGGGACTGAGAATCCTCTCGGAGCTAGGAACACGGCAAGCATGCAAACCCGAATCCTGTTAACTCCTATCCATGAGAATTACACAGTGGTGGACATCCCTATCCCGAGCCCTGGGGTTTTCATCCTTGGTGGCTATCCCGATGCCAACGCTATATAAACAATACCTCTAGACTTTACCATGGAGAAAAACGGGAAAGAGCAAAGTATACAAATCTCCAACACGTACACCTGCCTCTTACTCCGGATCAGCGGTGCTTTGCTCTGCCTTTGCCTCTTCCCGCAGTTGCTCCAGCTTGTTTTGCCCCTCTTGAGTCGTGGCGTCGATGATGTCCTCCTCGACACTAAGAATGCCAGCCTACACAACAGTTAGCACCCAAACAACCGGTGGCTCTCTCTCACATACCTCGCTCAACTTCGCCACCACATCCTCCGCCTCCTCTACGCTCATCTTCCCCAGCACCTTGTTCACCGCGTCCAGCTTCCCCGTCTCCAGCGCCTTGCGCATATCCGGCTTGAACCCCTCAAAGATCTCCCTCCCCTGCTTCACATCCGGATCATCGCTCCCCGCCGGCGGAATCGTAATGTTGATGACCGTCCCCGGCTCGACAGCATGCAGCTGGATCTGTTCGACCCCCGCCGGCCCGCCCTCGGCCGCCTCCTTCGCCCGCTCCAGGTTGATCTCGCGCGCGCGCGTCTTGATGCGCAGGTACGTGTCCTGCACGTCCTTGAAGAAGACGCCCTGCGCCTGGTGGCCCGGCGTCGTGATGCGCTTGAAGAAGAGCGCCACCCCGTCGCGCCCCAGCGCCCGGCAGTACTGAATCAGCAGCGCCTGGTGCACGCAGTTGCGCGCGTAGTCGTCTTTGCCCTCGAGCTGCGCGTCGAACGCGAGCACGAGGATTCCGTCCGTGTCCTTCTCCGTGAGGATCTCGGGGTGCTTGGAGAGGTACTCGAGGCTCTCGCGGTACGAGTTTGGCTTGATCTTGGAGAACTGGGTGGCGGCGGGGGAGGCGGCGATATCTTCTTCGCCGTCGTCGTCATCGTCGTTGGAGGCGGTCGGGTCCTTGGGGGTGAAGTTGGGGTTGAGAAGCTCTACTGAGGAGCTGTCGCCGGCGCTGCCGCCGGATACTGATGCGCTTGGCTGGGACTTGTTGACGGACGAGACGTCAAAGCCCATGTGAATGCCCTCGCTCGTAATCTTGCGGCCCTCCTCCTTTTCCAGCTCGGCGAGCTTGGTGAGCATCTCGGCCTGCATGCTCGTGGCTTGATGGAGGTGGTCCTCGATCTCGACGATCATGGCGCCGTAGCGCTTGTCCTGCTCCACCTTTTTCGCCTCGAGCTTCTTGTTGACGTCGTCGAGAATCGCGGCCATCATCTTGGTGTAGCTGGGCTGCTGCTCGTCGGCGTTGTGGATGACGGCGGGGCGCGGCGGCGGCTGGTCGTCCTTGGGGTCGAGCGAGGCGGCCGACTCCATGACGGCGCGGAAGGCCACCTCGGCCGGGTTGCGGGACTCGGCCTCGGAGGCATGGGTCTTGAGGGCGGCGATCAGGTCCGTGATGCGCTTAATGAGGGCGTCGTTGATGATTCGCTGGTACTTGTACGTCTCGATCTGGGCCTTGCGCTGCTGGCGCTCCTGGTGGATCTGCTGCTGTTTCGCGCGGATAAACGACTTTTTGTCGACATTGGGGTGGACTTCAATGTCGGAGTCATCACTGAGCTCCAACGCGTCCTGTTGTAGAAGGGGTTAGTAGGGTGGGGGGGAGGTCCTGGAGATGAGGGCATACCCATTTGCTGTAGTCCACGGGCATCTTGACCTTGACTGGTGTGACTGTTGCTCAACTGTATGGTCCGTATATCGATGTCTCTAGTCGGGTTCAGACTCGAAAATACCAATGGCGACTATACAGGGAGAAACTGTGGTCGCAAGGCGGAACAGAGCCATGGAGATGAACCATGGCGGGGTAGCTTTGGCTGCTGGTGGGGCAGAAGGTGGTGGAAGCTTGAAGCTCCCCACTGTTTATCACTCCCCTCCTTGAACGACAACACCAACAACACCACCGACGCGATCAGCTGACAATTGGTGATGGATATGATATCTCGAGACTTGAAATGCCGTCTCGCCAAGAGGGCCAATATTGATTCCTCTTGCGTAGCCTCTGGCTTCTCCGCCCCCACGGATCACGCCTCCAAGTCATGGTCATAACTTGGTCAACATGGGAATTCGACAAATACCCGTCCCAGACTCGGATCTCGATCTCGGAATCGCACAGGGATGCGATGGGAACCCCGGGTTTAGACCTCACGCAGGATCGGCGGTGGTGCGCGAGATAGCAGAGGGCCAATCATGGCCGTAAACCTCCGACGGTCCGGGTGATGTGCTCCACGATGGGCTGCCAAACCTGCGATCACCACTATGGCTAGCTAATATCACCGATGCAGTGCATGGGAGCGGTGAAACCAAAGCGAGCGGGAGCCGGCAGGTGGCAATCTTTTCGCCCCGTTTCCCCAACACCCACGACGACGAGGCAGGCAAACGGAAGATCAAGACCCCCCTATGATATGTCCATCCCCAAGACCTCGGTCGATTCTCCCCAACCACCTCCCGCAACCTCCCCCCCCCCCGACCAAAATGTTTGGAAAGATTGCCCTCGAAGAGGCCTGGGGCATCCGCGAAAACTTCAAGGACTACGATGTCGCTACCCTCGTCCCCAAGGGCATCATTGGGCCGGACCTCGTCGCTAACCTGCTCGACATACACGGCACCCGCCTACAGCAAATGGACGAAAACGGCGTCGACATGATGGTCCTCTCCCTCTCGTCCCCCGGCCCTCAAGGCGCCACCGAGCCGAAAGAGGCCGAAGACCTCGCCCGCCTCGCCAACGACCGCCTCTCCGTCGAAGTCAGCCGCACCCCCTCCCGCTTCGCCGCCCTCGCTTCCCTCAGCATGCACGACCCCGTCCAGGCTGGCGAGGAGCTCCGCCGGTGCATGACGGAGCTCACCGGCTTTGTTGGTTGCATTCTCAACGACGGTACCACACCCTTTTTTTCTCCAATATAGCAACACTTTGCTAACGCATCTTCCAGTACGTACTTGATCCCTTGCTGCCCCAGTCCTCGGGCGCTCCCGCAGCACTCAAGAAGAAGCCGACCTCCCAAGTTCATGAACTAACATACCCCCCCCGCAGTACCAAAGCGCGGGCGCCGACCGCAACACGATGCTCTTTTACGACTCCCCCGCCTACGACCCCTTCTGGCGTGTCGCCTCCGAGCTCGACTGCCCTGTCTACCTGCACCCGCGCGAGCCTACCCCCCTCATCTACTCCCAAATGTGGGCCGGCCGGCCGCACCTCGCCTACGCGGCGCTCGGCCACGCCCACCGCGTGAGCATGCACCTCCTCGGCATCGTAACCTCCGGGGTTCTCGACCGCTTCCCCAAGCTCAAGCTCGTTGTTGGCCACATGGGCGAGCACATCCCGTTCGACCTGTACCGGATCGACCACAAGCTGAACCGGGCGCGGTTCCCGGACATGGGCATGTCCAAGGAGCGGCTGGTGCGGGATTACTTTGGGACGCAGCTGTTCGTGACGACGTCGGGCAACTTTTCGACGCCGGCGCTGCTGTGCGCGATGCAGGAGCTGGGGGCGGGAGCGGTGCTGTTTTCGATTGATTATCCGTTTGAGAGCATTCCGAATGGGTGTGTGTGGTTTGATGAGCATGTGCCGATTAGTGGTAAGGACTTGGTGGATATCGGGAGGAATAATGCGCTGGGGGTGTTTACGAGGTTGACGGGGTGGCCGCATGCGTTGGAGAGGTTGAAGCCGATTGAGTGTGGCGTGGGGGGGCTGGGGCAGAAGAGGGGGGTGGAGGGGGAGGTCGAGTATGGGTTGTATAATAAGAGTTGGGGGAAAAGGGAAAAAAGGGGGGTGGTGGCGGAGGAGGAGGGTCCGGCTGCTTGACGGGGAGGGGGGGGGACTGGGGGTTGAGATATGGGAATGGTACTGGCACACGCAAATATACCCATGAAACCCGCGCGGTACTGTGACTGCCTGAGAATCCGGATCGTGCAAGAGGAGAGCTTGGGGCATCACAGTCAGCCACGCCCAAGGTGCCGGACAGAGCCGTGCCGGCGGGACGGAGATTCGGTGTTGGTTTGTGGATGATGAGATGTTAGCATTCTGGGGGATGGTTGAATGAAATACCTACCTTATTGAAAGCATACGTCAAACCCTCTTACTGGACGGACTCTGTTAACCGGACACCATGCCTGGGTAGAACACCAGAGCTGGACCTGCTCAACTCCAGCAGTCATCGGCAAGGTTCTTCAGCGCTCGCAGACCTAAATAGGTAAGCACTCTTTCCGCCAAGACCAAGCACATACGGCCATAGATAGTGGAAGAGTCATGATCCTGTTCACACATAAATGGGGCCTTGGTGGGGTGCCCAGTTCTTTTTTCTGTTTCTCTTCTTTGCAACATTTCCAGTGTTCTTAATCAGCTTCTGACTTTGCAAGTCTTTCCTCCCCCGACGCCGACTCTGAAATGTCCGAAACGCCCTCCGCGATTGGGGATTGATGTGCGTTGAGCGACGGATTCAGCCATTCAGGCGGGATAACTGCGTGAATGAATGACATTGGCGCTAGTATATAGATTAATGATCCTTTTGGAAGCATCCAAGGGATTGTTTGTGCTAGCAGAGCTGCTGCTGGAAATTCTGAAGATACATCTATCCCAAGACAAGACTATCCAATCAAATCCCGCTTCTTCTTCTGGAACGTGGCGAAGGCAGTGCATCACGTGGTCAAACCCAAGAGGATGGAATCCAAAAGGCCCCCAGAGCCTGACACTGATCAAGCTAATCCCTCAAAGTTCAATGAACAACCCGCCGCATGGCCGACCCGCTCAGCATCGCGGCTTCAGTGGCCGGTTTGGCCGCGGTGGCGGGAAAAGTTGTCAAAATACTCTACAACTTTGTGTCGGATGTTGACGATGCCCCTCAGTTGGCCCGATCAACCCTCGGCACTGTCAGCGAAACCCGACTGGCACTCGAAGCCATTCAACATCTTTTTGAGACAATTGAGAGCGTTTCAGCGTGGCGAAAGACGCTGATCTGCCTTGATCATGTCGGCCTGACGCTTTCCAATTGCATCATGACCCTCTCGGAACTCGAAGCCCTGGTCGTTATCGACGGCGATGCTGATATCTTTCAGCGGATACATTGGGTTCGGGCTGAAGGCAAGATTGAACGTCTTCTACCTCGCCTGGAATCACAGAAAACTTCCTTATCACTCATGGTCACAGTGTTGCAATGGTACGTCACTGGCTGTCAGGCTGTCTAATGTTGTCTCACACATCACAGCCAGTCACACTTTGGAGCTCTTCGAGATTGTACGAAGCTACAATCAACTATCGACCGGATTTCTGATCAAAATCAGGAACTGGCGCGGCGACTGCGACGCATGGAACACTTGTACACTCAACCCAACCAATCGACAAGCTTTACCGAACGCGCATCAAGTTTTAGATCCGCGTCCCGGAGCAGTACACCTTCGATAATCACAATATCATCAGAATCACCAACTAGGCCAACCTCAAGTAGTGACCAGAGTTGGACGCTTGAGCCGCGTGAATTTGAGGCCGCCCTCGAATCTTCATGGGTCTACTCACGCGTCGCGCCAACAAACGAGTTGGACCGTATGTCACTAAGAAGCTCGATAGCTCGCTCGATTATGTGGAGTATACTGACAGGGAAGAGTCTGGGTGACGTCTCTGTCTTGTCAGTCTATCGACTCCCGATTACACTCAACGATATCACTCAGCTCGGTCCGAACTTGACCTTCGAGCGCATTCTTTTAGATCAGCAAAGTATCTATCCTCGCCCAGCTATTAAGGAGCTCGATAAGGAGCAAAAGGTTGAAAATACGCTGCCACAACGACCTATCGAGAAAAACGCAACGAGCGACAATAAAGATGGCGGCGCGCCTAGAAAAGCTGTCTTGAAAACACCAGGCACGAATGTCAACGGGGGCAAAATTTCGAAACAAGGAATGCTCTACTTGAAGTAAGTAGTAAATCTTGTTCTAGAATCCGAGGCTTTAGAAACTAACATTCTCAACTGATGCATCACGGCTGGAGACGCCGAGCTAGCCAAAGCATTCTACAGCCGCTTAACCCGGGGCCAACCCCATACAGACGACGCGTCAGGATATTTCATACAAGGCGTTCACATGCAGATAACGTACGTCCATATTTGCTATTGCAACACCACAACCAGATAACATTCAATAGGTGATATACTAACGTTGATGAAAAAGACTTCCAGGCACCAGCCGAATCTGCGGTCTAGAGATCTACAACACATTCGGAATGGAGGACTACGACGTACTCCACTCTTGGATATTCCGAGAACGCAACATCGCCCTCCTCTTTGCCGCCGTCGGAGTCAGCCAACACCTCGACGAAATGGAGAGGAAATGGCTCCCTACTGTGATCCGGACATGTCCTGGCATTTATGTGATACTACTTGGGATCATCATAGGCGAAAAGACAGCCGCGGAGCGTCATGGTCATCGAATACGGTCCGAGAAGTTACTACAAAAGTATAGGTTGGACGACATGGCGACATATGCAGAGCATGATGCTGAAGGTGCCGACAACTTGCAACAAGTCCTCGAACAGGTAAGCTACTTAGGTATCTCTACAGTAAGGAAGAGGGCTAATTACATAGCAGGCAGCGGGCGTGGTCTCGGCAACCATGGCCGCCAAGGCGCCAGATCCGGTGTTATCGAATCCGAGGCCGATGGTAGCCGCGGAAAATCCGATATATCGGAGAATACTACGAGGGAATCCGAGACGTGGAAATCCGAGACGTGGAATGCGTATAATTCAGGAAGCAGCCGAGGGGGAAGGGACTATTTGATAGCAATGGCTAAGTTTTGTCACATGGCTCGTCCGGAGGACGAGTGTCTCGGCCTTCGAGGGAGGGCGAGTCACGAGGTGGGAAGGGCTTGGAGTCGTGAGGGACTCGAGGCGCTCGCCTTGACGATGAGGGACCCAGAGTCAGGCAGAGTCATGGGGACTCGGAGGGGCTCTAAGGAGATGGAGAGATGGAGGATTCTGGAAGACTCTGAGGTGGCGGAATCAAGGAGGTGTCTTGGAGAGTCACGAGGCGTGAGAAGGGATCTGATCACGTTGCAACATGCTAGCAAGGGTGCAGGTTGTAAGGTACCTATGTTGATCGATAAGGAGAGAGAAAAGGCCTCTCTCTGCCTTGGGAGGTGTCTCTCTTATGGAGAGACTCCTGCCAAGGCGGACCTCGTAGGTTAGTGTACCTATGTATGTAACAAGTATGGTAAGATTGGAGAAAAGGTTCGAGCGTCTAGGGCTTTACGGTTGTAATTACTATGTCGGTATGTCATGTACACTCTTAATTCAAATATACTATAAGGTGCTTCTCCGATGTAATTATATTAAGAACTAAGAAATATTATAGGCGATTGTAGCAGCGACAACCAGCTACGGTCTCTGTTTTCAGCGCTGGTATAGTTGCTATCCTCGATACTAGCCAGGCGAATTTAGGGAATAACAGCTACTATATTTTACGTATATTTGCCCTTAGTAATTTCCATCCGCGATCCCGAGCTACCCTTAATCCAAGGTGAGCTCTCTGGGCGAGGGTTGCCACCCAGAGATTCTGGTTGTATTCCTCGATTTCTGAGTTTCTGCTGACGATATGGGACAAAGAGCAGCCATATTAGCTGTGACGTTACGTTGGTCGCTAAATAGGATTTTGCCGTCAAGCATGCTGCCTTGACGTTCGATTAAAGTTAGTGAAATTGAGTACGAAAAGGTATGGAGATAGAGGAGTGGCGTTAATTAGTTACATTCTCTGGACTTAACCGGCTTTTGTAAGATAAATTTGGGAGTAGCGTCCCCGAAACGATAGTTTAAGTACCGTTACGGTAGCCTAACCTTAACCCTAAACACTGTACTATAGTATGCCGTCTTGGGTCCGCGGGTGGCCGGCCTTTCGGACGTTAGATGCGTCCCATTTTCCGGCAGGGCTTCCGAATTCGGTATACTTTACACCTAAGATCAGGGCACATGGGAAGACTCGGGATCCCGTCCACTCTCCCATAGATAAGCCACTGATCGCCAGACTAGTAGTTAGGTCGCTGACGACCAGCGAATCCCTGGTGCTGTATGTTTTTTTTTGGTCTTAATGAAGGGCGTACCGCCCTTCATTCTCTTTCCCGTGCTATCTGTACCTTTACCTGCCTACCAAGCTTAAGTTGTGGTTGTGGAGGCTCGGATGGAATAGGGGTGAGTCAGGGGTCAGGGGTGGACATTGTTGATTCTATCTCGGAGAATTATATCATGGTGGCGTGGTAGCGCTTACCAAAGATGACAGCACTACCAACCAACCCACCTAGGTAGACATGGTCCAGTCGAACTGTGAAAGAATGTGCGTAAAACTGGGTGGAATGAGGGGGCGAGGCAGTGGCGAAGGACAAGTGGGAGAGGGTGCGATGATGATGGATGATGATGGCATTCGCAAATGTCATGGGTTGCCCTCCCCGGGGTTTGCCGATGGGCCATCACCGGGCAACCACTCACGCAACGCCGGGTGGTGTAATACCGTCAAAAGAGACACGAGAGCACCAAAGACACATGTGAAAAGGTTGAGTGTCCGCTTCCGCGCGCTGCCTCCCAGAGGGGATTCGCCCCTATCCACACACTCACAACAGAGAGCACCAGTTGGCTCTCCCCGGATACAGCATCTGCCCCAAAACCCCTTGGATAACATACCGTTGGTATAAAAAAGACGTGCATGCATCACACCCCCCCCCCGCCCCCCCTTCCTCATAAAACCCCACATCTCGTCCGATAGATACATGTACAAAGAGGTATCAACGCGCTGGCGCCACTAACCCCGACCCCGAGCCAAGGAAGCGTCGACCCAAAAAAAGGGAAGCCCTTTAAACGCCACTCGCTGGAAAAAAACATGCCGACAAACCCCCCCCCCCCACCCCTCCCAAAAAAAACAACCAGCCCAAAACCAGTACATCCCCGACCAAGACAGACACACCTACTTCCTCTGCCCCTCCACAAAGTTGAGCGCGTCCTCGGTCGGCACGCAGTCCACCGTGCTCGTCTTGTTGTGGAACGTGACGCCGTAGCACTTGTCGGCGACGAGCACGATCTCGGGGCGGAACGTGGTGCAGATGAACTGCGTCTTTTGCGTCTTGGAGATGGAGTCGAGCAGGGCGGCGACGGCGGTGCGGTACTGCGCGTCAAGGTTGGCGTCGACCTCGTCAAAGATGACGAACGGCGACGACTCGGCCGCCTGGAGGGCGAAGATGAGGCAGAGGGCGCAGAGACCTGCGGGGGAACGTGTGTTAGTGGTGGTGGTGGGGATGTCTGGGAAGAGAAGACATACTCTTTTGCCCGCCGCTGAGCTGCTGGATCTTTTGCTGCTCGTCCATAACCTTGGAATTGAACGACACGCTGATGCCGACGCCCGTGTAGTTCTCGACGCCGGCCGGCTCCTCGTCCGACTCGTCGGCGCCGCGGCCCTTGGGCTTGCCGCGGTCGGCCTTGCGCTGGATGACCAGCCGGCCGTGGCCGGCGGGCACGAGCTGCTCAAAGATGGTGGCAAACTCCTTCGACACCTGCTTGAACGTGCGCTCAATGGCTTCGTCCTTGGCCTGGTCGAGATGCTCAATCAGCTCCTCGATCGACTCGTGCGACGTGTCGAGCTCCTTTCGCCGCTTAAGCAGCTGGTCCCGCTGCGTCGTGAAGTTTGTGTACTGGTCAAACGCCTTCTTGTTGATGTGCTTGTACTTTTTGAGCGCCTCGTTGACCTTTCGGAGCCGCGACTGGATCTGCGCACGGGGTTAGGACGGGGACACGGGTAGGGATATGGTGGGGATGGCTCACCTGTTCCGACTTCATCTTCTCGTACTTGCCAAACGCCTCCTCGGGCAGGATGCCCAGATCCCGAATGTTTTTAGCGTATTCGGCAGCCTGGCTGATCAGCCGTGCCTTCATCTGGATGTTCTTCTCCAGCTTCTTCTGGTACTGGTCGATGCGCCTCTGGAGCTCGAGCTGCTCGGCCTCCTTCTTGGCCTTGTCCGCCTCGAGCTCGGCCAGCTCGGCGCCCACCTCCTCCGTCTTGGCCTCGTTCTCCTCAAACAGCCTCTCGACCTCGGCGGTGGCCTTTTGCGCCTTCTTAAGCTCCTTTTGCGCGTCCTTGAAGCTCCCGCTCCCGCCCGCCGAGATTTCCACGGCCTGGCCGCGGAGCTGGTCCTCCTGCGGCCTCAGATGCGTATTCAGCTGGCTCTCGAGCAGCCTCTTCCGGCCTTCCAGCTCGAGGCGCTTCTTGCTCACCTCCTTCAGCTGCACCTGCAGCTCGTGCATCTGGGAGCTGAACTCTTCCAGCTGGCGCTCCTCGGTCGCCGACAGGGCCTTCCTAAAGTCCGTCTGCAGCTCGGCCGCGTGGGCCGACAAGAGGTCGTCAAAGTCCTTCAAGTTCTTCTCCACATCGGCCTGGCGCTGGATGGCCTCCTCCAGGTGGGCGCGCTGCCGCTCGAGCTGCGAGTTCTTGCTGCGGAGCTCGGCCTTGAGGGGATCGAAGCCCCGCTCAAACTGGCTCATCTGGGTTTCCAGCTTGTACTCGTCGCTCTGGGCCCTCGTGATCTTTTGGTCCAAGATCTCGACCTGCTTCCGAATCTTTTCTGACTCGGCCACCCGCTGCTCGTAGAGGTCCCGAAGCTCGTTCACCTTCTTGACAGCCTCCAGGCGAGACCGTCGGGTGTCGATGAAGCCACCCGTCATGGCGCCTCTCTCGTTACTCGTGTCGCCGTCCGGGGTGATAGCCTCCAGACCGTACGTCCGAGAATATTGAGTGGCGACCGACAGGTTTGGGCAGACAATGGTGCGACCAAAGATCTGCTGAAACGCCTTTTCGAATTGCGGATCATACTCGATCTTGCTAATGAGCGGCTGCGCGTCCGACGCACGAGGCATCTTGACCTGCCGAGGCCGGATCTGCTCGAGCGGGATAAAGGTGATGCGTCCTCCATATGTCTTGCTGAGATGGTCCGAGAGGATACTCGCCGTCTTGTCGTTGTCTACCACGTAGTGAAAGAGGCTGTTGCCCGCCTTTTGCTCTACAGGAAGCCGGTAGGCTTCGAGTGGCACCTCCATCAACTCTGCCACGGTGCCATAGGCGCCCGGGATGTCCCTCTGCTGCTTCAGCCGCTTGATCGAGTCAAGGCCTCTTGATGTCGAGCTGTCCATCGAGTGCTTGAGAGTCCGCTCAGCCGCGTCCTTGTCCTTGCGACACGAGTCAATCTGCGAGCCGAGCATGTGGTCCTCGCGGAGGAGTCGTTTCCGCTCCTCCTGAAGGCTCTCCCTGGCCTCCTGAGCCTTGGTGAGCTTTTCGGACAGCGAAACACGGTCCTCGCCGAAATTGTTGATCTGGGCGCGCATTTTCTGTATCTCATCCTCGAGCTGGGCGATGGACTCCTTGACGGACTCGACCTGCTCCTTGGCATCCATTTCGTTGGCCCTCTGCGCGCCGACCTGAGCGGTGATGTCGTTAACCTCGTGCTTGAGATAGGCGTCTCGTTCCGCCTTGGTCTTGAACTGACTGCTCCGGGTCTGCTTGGTGAGCAAGCGGTTGCGGCCGTTGGCCGCCATGTCTCGCTGCGCCCGGATCCCGGCTTCCTCGGCCTTTTGCTTTTCGTATTCCGGGCTGATCTGAGCCAGCTCCTTCTCGGCCGCCTGAATCTTTTGCTGAACGTCGCGCAGCTCGGCTTCTTGGCGCTTCTTCAGCTGCTCCTGGCCGTGGCGCGTCTCGTCGAGATTCTTGACCTTGAGCTCGGCCTTGGCCTGGGCGCGCGCGGTATCCTTGCGGTCGCTGTCGAGCTGGCGACGCTCGATGGCAAGCATCTCGAGGGACTGTTGGATGTCGTGGAACCTCTGCTCCAGGGCGGCGATCTCCTTTTCGGTGCGCTGGAGCTGGACGCGGTCCTTGGTCGAGGCGCCCGCGCCGCCTTGGCGGGCGCTCTCGATCTGCTCGAGGGTCTCGGTGTTGGTCTCCTGGAGGCGATGCCAGTGGGCGTACTCCAGACACCTGCGCTCTCTGTCCTTGTCCTGGAAGTCGCGCAGCTCGTTCTTTTCTTCCTCGAGCTCGCTGAGGCGCTCCTTGATGTAGTCGAGGAGCTCGTCGATCTTTTCGCGCTTGCTGTTCGTCTCGGCCATGATCTTGAGCGATTGTATCCGGCGATCGTCGTAGGTGTTGGTTCCGGCGATCTCCTTGAGCAGGTTGAGGCGCTCCGACTCCTTCATGTTAGTGATGGCGGCGATGCGGCCCTGGGGCACGATGTAGAAGGGGTTCTCCTTGGCGAAGCCGGCCGTCTCGAGAATCTTGAGCACGTCGGCGCGGGTCTGGACTTTCTTGTCGACCGAGTATTCGTCCTTCTTGAGGCCGATGGTCCTCCGGATGACGACCTCGTCGCCGGGCTCGCTGAATCGCTTGTCGGTGTTGTCAAAGATGATCTCGACGTAGGCGGACATGACGGCGGAGCCGGAGCCCTCGTGCAGCAGGGCCTGGCGCTCCTCGCGGCTCATGTTGGTGTAGGCATCGCTGAGGACGAAGCGGATGGCGGCGAAGAAGTTACTCTTGCCGGAGCCGTTGCGGCCGACGATGACATTGGTGCCGGGGGAGAAGGGCTCGATGACGGTCTGCTCCTTGTAGCTGTTTTCTGCGAGTTAGGTTTGGGGAAGGGGAGGGGGACGAGGAAGGGGACGTACCTTTTGAAGCCCTGGATGATAATCTGCTTAATGTGCATGGTCGCGGTCGGCGTGCCGTCGGGGCGACAGCAGCAAAGGACCTATTTATTTTTTCCAATGGGCACGAGATGTGCGCATGGGCGCAGGGTGGTGGCGATGTTTGACTATGTATGGGGTGGTGGTGATGTTGGCATGGTCTTGGAAAGGAAATCGTTGCTTGTCAACTTTCCCGTTTATTGATGGAGGGGAACCGATGCCACACGCGTTTTCCGACGCTGTCGCGTTTGCAGCGTTGAAGCTCGGGCCTTTTGTCTACACGTGATTTTAGCCTGGCTCGAGTCTCGAAGAGTGCTGTATAAAAGTGCCAGGCCCTATTCATGCCTTTTGTCATCCCAGCAGAGCAACTCTACTCGATGAATCGATGCAAGATATCTACAGCCCCTCGATGTTTGTGACTTTGTTGAACTTGCCAGAACTGAGATACAGAATAACACATTCACGTACTCTTTTCCTCCTCATCAGATATTTACTCTGGCAGCAAGAGCGTCTCTTGATCTCGAATCCGGGCTCCTTCGTGGGCTACTCTCATCTTTTCATGCACCCCCGCTTGACCTTCAAGACCAAGAATTGACAAACAAAGGGTCCACTGATCCGTTCATTGCCTCCGTTGCCCGTTGGTGAGCTGACAGCAAACACCATTTCCCATTTCCGGGGCCCATCGGATCAACATGCAGCAGCCAGAGGCCCGTTTGCCTTTCCGAGATGCACCCTGCGCAGCGAAGGCGGATGCGATTACGTGGCCTTGACTTGTCAATGCTCATGTCCGGTGTCCGGTGTCCAGTGTCCTAATGGACCGATGGACCGAGGCCTTTTCTACCAAGACTGGTGACAGCACCTTCATCTCGACTCGTCCCAAGCCATGTCGCGATCCACAGGCGCGACCTCGACGCCAAAAAAATGCCTACCTCCCGCTCAAAGTGGGGCTGTCGGCTTTGGGATGGATTCGATGGAACCCCATCTCGCCCCAACTCATCGCCAAGACCCCGTCCTTTTGGGATGGCCCGGGGATGCCTCATTCCCGTCAGTTGTCGCAGATCTGGAGGGCCCTGCTGATGATAGGTGCTTGTGCCTGGAGATCCCAGATCCGGCTGGGATACCTGTAGCCGGGGAGAACAAGGCAGCAAGCCAGACTCGCTGGGCTGATAAATGTCCGACCCGAGTCGACTGCGTATAGTGCTGCCGGGGCCTAGATGTCTGAGAAGAGGGAGTTGCCGTGCCGGGTTCTCACGCTAGCCTGGTCGTCTCCATCCCGGAAAGAATATGAACTGTCATCGGCGGGCCATGATAGATTTGCAGCCCATGATCGACGGCGGTGGGAGGTGCCATGTCTGGTAGCGGTGCCTCGCTGCGACTCGTACCTCTCGCAGCATGCAGGTGCATTTGCATTCATGCTGTGTGCCCGACTTGTCCCCAGCTCCAGAACCGTTCCATCTTCGACCCGAGGTCGTGGTCTTCAACGAGAGAGGGGAGGGGAGGGGAGGGTTGAGGGGATTTCGAGATCCAGACAGCCACGCGTCGGTCGGGTTGACTGAATGGACACGTTGTCCGGTTCGCGGGGTCCATGTTGGCATGCGTTCATTCACCAGTGTGGCGGGTGTGGTGGTGGTGGTGGTGGTGGTGCCTGGTCTGCCGCAGCCCATCATGGAGTGGATGACGACTTGATGGTCAGTGTACCTAGGCATCTAGTCATGAGATGCTGTGGTTTGCAAGGGGCATGCTCTGAGAGACGAGGAAGCCAGCATCTTCTCTCATGTAGTCCCTTTTTGTTCTGTGTTTTGTTAAAAGCATCCATGCCTGGGAATGAAGAAGAAAAAGCGGATGCAAAATTGGGAGCTGGGGCTGGAGGCGGAGATGGCCAAGGCGCACGGGACCGGGGCCGTCGCGTGCATGGCGATGGGGACGGGGCACTGGGCACTGGGAGGGCAGGGCAGGGGTGAGAGTGGGAGTGAGAGTGGGAGTGGGCGGCGGATGGCGCTAAAAATTGCGAGCAGGGACGTTGGGACATGCCGGCACGCAGCGCGCTGTCTATAAATTTAAGCCAATATTCTTTATAGACCGCCCGCTGCCCTCCACCTGCCCACTGCCCGCTGCCCACCCGAGTGTCCCGACTCCCCCCCCAGCAACTTGTTTTGCCTGCGCACTGCGCCTCGTCCGCCCCGTGCACCGCACCACACACCACCACTCACCACTCACCACTCACCACTCACACACTCACGACGACACCTCAGGTCTTTCCATCTCACCTTGCACACCACAGCCTGGAGTTTCACACCGTGAGTCCGCCCCCACTCTTTCTCTTCTCTATCTCCTAGGTGGTCCTTTCCAAGGTGGTTCTTCCCAATTCCCAAGATTGCTGCGTCATGAATTCATTGCAAGTGCAAGTGTAACTGCAACTGCCCCATCAGATTCATCTGTGTTTTATTTTTCATCCGCTCTTGCTCTTGCTCATACGCGTCATTCTGCGATGGCGAGATTGTACCTGCCCCCACCCTTCCATATCAGAGGCAACATCCATTTGCCGACTTTTCTCTCTCTCCTTGTTCCCACAACCCACAAAAAAAGCATAGGATCCTTTGATGGTCACTCATCGGGCCTTGCAAGGACAGACAGACAGAACAAAGGCACAAACTCATCCATCCCCTCAGTCCCATCCAAAACAAATGTATGGTTGCAATTCAAGCCGTTGGTGGGCCTGACCCCCAATTCATTCACTCCAGCCTTCCTCTCCCTGCTCTGGGAATCATGTACCTGTTGTCACTATCACCATCACCAACCCTACCCAGTTCCCTCCTGCCTTTCATCCCCTGTCTTCTTTCAGGCCACTGCCCCCCCATCGCAATAGATAACACCCCCAAAAACACTGCTAACGAGATGAGACGCAGGGCCATGACACCCACATCAAGAACCACTTACCCTGTTTCCTTGATATGAAGACACAATGGCGTCTCGGTATGTCACCCCCTCTTGGCATTCCACACGTTGCATCGACACTGACACTTCCTCAGGCTCGATCGGCTCGTAACGTGAGTTGGTCCTCTCCCCCCGCCATGACTGGCTCCAGTCCACTGTTCCACCAAGGCGATGCCGTTGTCCGCATCCGGTGTGCACCTGCGCCCCACAGCCCGCAGCCCCAGAGGCGTGCTGCGTGGGACAGCACCCCCCCGCCCTCCCCCTAACCAGTCCTTTGTGCGAGGCGGCTAATGATCCTGTTGCAGAATTCTCGAGACCGGCAGTACACGCCTGATCAGGGACACGGCCGTCAACCAACTTGCCGACTGGCAAAAGACACATCCCGAGGAGCTCTTCAACCTCCTCTCTCGTGTTGTCGCCTACCTCCGCCACCATGACTGGGAGACCAGGACCACGTCCGCCAAGGCCATTGGCAAAATCATCGAACATGCCCCCCTCTACGACCCCAATTCCGGAGACAAGATCGAGGAGCTCGAGGACGACGACTTGAAGAAAGACGAGGGCATCGTCAAGAAGGAAAAGGAGGTCGAGTCTTCTCCCTTTACCTCAGACGACTATTTCAACCTCGACACCCTTGACGTGGGATCCATTGTCAAATATGGGAGGTGTCTGGTCCGCGGCGGCAACGTAGACTATGCGCTCGCCGCCCTGGACCCCCAGAGTCGTCTGGCCCACCAAAAAAAGACGCTCATCGGCCGCCTCGGCCTTCTCGGACGCGTCTTTGAGGACGCCGAGATGCCCATCGTGACCGACCATGCCATTAGCCCCACCACCCCCCCGGACGGCTCCTCCGCCAACGGCTTTGGCCGCCACGACAGCATAACCAACAACAACCAGGCGCACAACGCCGAGGAATCGCACCTGAGCGCCCGGCAGATCAACGCACTGAAGCGCAAGCGCAAGAAGGAGGCTCAGAAGGCCGCCCAAGGCAAAAGCGGCTTCGGCGACCTGTCGATTCGTCGAACCACGACGGCCGGATCCGACGGCTTTGGTGACGAAACCCCCGTCGATGACAAGAAAAATGGAAAAGTCGGCGACTACTTCACCCTCGACCGACCCGCCGACGTGGACGAGGAGAGCAAGGTCGTCTCCGAGTTCAAGGGCCCCATCATGCCCATCAAGTCGGAGCTCGAGGCCGACGACAGCTTGGAGGGCACCGAGTGGCCCTTTGAGCGCCTGTGCGAGTTCCTCAAGATCGACCTGTTCGACCCCCAGTGGGAGACGCGGCACGGCGCGGCCATGGGCCTGAGAGAGGTTGTCCGCGTGCACGGGGGTGGTGCAGGGCGGCAGAGGGGCAAGTCTCGCCAGGAAAACGACAAACTCAACCGCAGATGGCTTGACGACCTGGCCTGCCGCCTCTGCGCTGCGCTGATGCTGGACAGGTTCACCGATTACAGCTCCGATTCCTCCGTGGCCCCGATCCGCGAGACCGTCGGCCAGACGCTCGGCTCCGTGCTGCGCCACGTTCCGCCAGCCTCGGTCCATCACATCTACCGCCTGCTCTACCGCATGGTGACGCAGGAAGACTTCCGCATGGACAACTCCCAGTGGGCCGTCTGCCACGGTGGCATGGTCGGCCTCCGCTATGTGGTTGCGGTGAGAAAAGACCTTCTCCTTACAGACAGCGACATGATCGATGGTGTCATACGCTGCGTCATGAAGGGGCTCAACGACAACGACGATGATGTCCGCGCCGTGAGCGCAGCTACGTTGATCCCCATGGCCAAGGAGTTTGTCCTCATGCGCCCGGGTGCCCTCGACGGCTTGATCCACATAGTCTGGGAGAGCCTGTCCAACCTGGGCGATGATCTGAGCGCGTCGACGGGCAAGATCATGGATCTGCTGGCCACTCTCTGCAGCTTCCCTGAAGTCCTGGAAGCCATGAAGGCGTCGGCCGCTCAAGATGAGGAACGGTCTTTTACTCTCCTCGTCCCCAGACTCTACCCTTTCCTTCGCCACACCATCACCTCGGTCCGCCTGGCCGTTCTCAAGGCTCTCGCCACCTTTGCCAACCTCGGGGCCGAGACGTCCCAGGGCTGGCTCACGGGCAGGATACTGCGCCTCATCTTCCAGAACATCTTGGTCGAGAGGGACCAGGAGGCGCTCAATGCGTCTGTAGATCTGTGGGCGGCGCTGGTGCGGGGCCTCGCCCAGCAACCAGCCGTCCTCGCCGAGGAATTCGAGGCTCATGTCGAGGCCCTCATGTCCTTGACACTGCACCCCATTGGCGTGTCGCGGAGTCCCATCCCCATGAACGGCAGCCTCTTCCAGAAGCCGTCGGGCGGGACGTACTCTCTGCCAGGTGTGGTACCCGTCCACTCTAGGCGCTCCGATCCTCCCGAGGGAGCAGAGCGAGCCACCAAGAGGCGGAGAAAGTCCACGAAGGTGGAGGAGGCGCCTGTCTCGTCGAGCGGCTTGAGCCACGATGTGGACGGTCACATGATGCAGGGCGACGTCGACCTGGTGGGCATGGACGTCCTCGTCCGCTCGCGAGCCACGGCGGCGCGAGCCATGGGGCTGCTCATGGCCGCCATCCCCCCTCCCCAGCTGGACTCCTACGACAGCCACCTTCTTGGCGGTCTCTCTTCCCCGTACGCCTCGTCGCAACTCACGGCTGCCATTGTCATTGATGAGTACGCGAGGAACTGCGCCGATGGCAAGCAAGCCGCTCGCTTTGTCGCGCCGCTGCAGGCCATGATTGAGCAAGAGCGCCCGTCTCACTACCGAGACCTGGTGAGCTACGTGGCGCGTGTCCGGGCGCAGTCGCAGCAGCTCATCAACCTCTTCCGCGACCACGGCAAGGTGTCCCACAGCAAGCTCCCCACGCTTGCTGTGGTTGTCCAAGGCGAGCCGGACGCAGGCCCAACGGCCTTTTCCATCGCCAACGCCGAAAAGGTGGTCGGCGATGATTATGACCGACTCAAGAAGGCCATGGCCCCGGGCCAGCGACTCATCACACTGCCCCAGCTATCCGAGGCTCGGCAGGTCGCAGTGGACGCGATCGACGAGGCAAAGGCTGCCAAGGAGGCGCGCGATGCCCGCATCAGGGCTGCGGCTGCCTGCGCGCTGGTCTCGATGAACAGCCTCCCAAAGAAGCCGAGCCCGCTCATCAAGGCCATCATGGACAGCATCAAGACGGAAGAGAACCAGCTGCTGCAGAACCGCTCTGCCGGCACGATTGCGCGCCTGGTGCAGCTCTTTACCGACTCTGGTCGTCGCGGGCCAGCCGAGAAGGTCGTGGCCAACCTGGTCAAGTTCTCGTGCGTCGAGGTTGCCGAGACACCCGAGTTTCCCGTACACGCGCACAAGACGAATGTCATTTTGTCGATGCAAAAGGAGGAGGATCGCGTTGATCACGTTGACGCCGCCAAGTTCGCCAGGGAGGCCAAGGCGGCCCGCATCACCCGCCGCGGTGCCAAGGAGGCGTTGGAGATATTGTCGCAGTCGTTCGGCGCTGAGCTCTTGACGCGGGTGCCGAGCCTGCAAGCCTTCATGGAAGGGCCGCTGGTCAAAGCCTTTTCTGGTCCGCTGCCGGAAGAGGCGAGGGACCCCGAGAGCACCTTTGGCCAGGAGATTGTCGATGCCCTGTCCATCATCCGGACCATGACACCGACTCTGCACGCGGACCTTCACCCCTTTGTGATGCGCCAGATCCCGCTGGTCATCAGCGCGCTGCACTCCGAGCTCTCGGTCTTCCGGTACATGGCAGCCAAGTGTCTAGCGACCGTGTGCAGCGTCATGACGGTCGAGGCCATGACAGCTCTGGTGGAAAAGGTCTTGCCTTCGATCAACAACCCCGTCGACCTCAACTTCCGCCAGGGCGCCATCGAGGTCATCTACCACTTGATTGCCGTCATGGGCGACAGCATTCTTCCCTACGTCATCTTCCTCATTGTTCCGGTTCTCGGACGCATGAGCGATTCCGACAACGAGATCCGCCTCATCGCCACAACGTCTTTTGCCACGCTCGTCAAGCTTGTTCCCCTCGAAGCCGGCATTCCCGACCCGCCAGGCCTCTCGGAAGAGCTCCTGCGGGGCCGAGACCGGGAGAGAACCTTTATCGCACAGCTGCTGGATCCGAAGAAGGTCGAGTCCTTCCACATCCCGGTGGCCATCAAAGCCGAGCTCCGATCGTACCAGCAAGAGGGTGTCAACTGGCTCAACTTCCTCAACAAGTATCACTTGCACGGCATTCTCTGCGACGACATGGGCCTGGGAAAGACGCTGCAGACGCTCTGCATTGTGGCCAGCGACCACCACAATCGCGCCGAGGAGTTTGCCAAGACTGGGGCGCCAGACGTCCGGAAGCTGCCCTCTTTGATCGTCTGTCCGCCGACGCTCTCGGGTCACTGGCAGCAGGAGATCAAGACGTACGCCCCCTTTCTCAGCGTCACCGCCTACGTCGGCCCCCCTGCCGAGCGCAAGGTCTTAAAAGACCAGCTAGGCCAGACGGACGTTGTCATAACATCGTACGACGTCTGTCGCAACGACGTTGATCTCATTGAAAAGTTCAACTGGAACTATGTGGTTCTTGACGAGGGCCACTTGATCAAGAACCCCAAGGCCAAGATCAGCATGGCTGTCAAGAGGCTGCCGAGCAACCACCGGCTGATCCTGACGGGCACGCCCATCCAGAACAACGTGCTGGAGCTGTGGTCGCTGTTTGACTTTTTGATGCCCGGCTTTCTGGGTGCCGAAAAGGTGTTCCTCGACCGGTTTGCCAAGCCGATTGCCAACAGTCGCTACAGCAAGGCGTCCTCCAAGGAGCAGGAGGCCGGCGCGCTCGCCATCGAGGCGCTCCACAAGCAAGTGCTGCCCTTCCTCCTGCGCCGCCTCAAGGAAGAAGTACTCGACGACTTGCCGCCCAAGATTCTGCAAAACTACTACTGCGACCTCAGTGATCTGCAGAAGAAGCTGTTTGAAGACTTTACCAAGAAGGAGTCCCAAAAGATCCACGACGAAGCTGGGCGGGACGACAAGGAGGCCAAGCAGCACATTTTCCAGGCTCTGCAGTACATGCGAAAGCTTTGCAACTCGCCGGCTCTGGTCATGAAGCCAGGCCACAAGGCCTACGACGACACGCAAAAGTTCCTCAGCAAGCAGGGCACGAGCCTCGAGGACCCGGCGCACGCGCCCAAGCTCACGGCGCTGCGCGATCTCCTAGTTGACTGTGGCATCGGTGTCGAGGGCCAAGAGTCCTCGGATCCGCTCTACACGCCGATCAAGCCTCACCGCGCTCTCGTCTTTTGCCAGATGAAGGAAATGCTGGACATGGTCCAGAACACGGTGCTCAAGGCCATGCTGCCGTCGGTGTCGTTCCTCCGGCTCGACGGCTCCGTCGAGGCCAACAAGCGCCAAGACATTGTCAACAAGTTCAACAGCGACCCGTCGTACGACGTGCTCCTGCTCACGACCAGCGTCGGCGGTCTCGGCCTCAACCTCACGGGCGCCGACACGGTCATCTTTGTCGAGCACGACTGGAACCCGCAAAAGGACCTGCAAGCCATGGACCGCGCGCATCGCATCGGGCAGAAGAAAGTGGTCAACGTGTACCGGCTTATCACGCGCGGCACGCTCGAGGAGAAGATTCTGAGTCTGCAGCGCTTCAAGATCGACGTGGCCAGCACGGTCGTCAACCAGCAGAACGCGGGCCTCGCGACCATGGATACGGACCAGATCCTCGACCTGTTCAGCCTCGGCGAGTCGGGACCCAGCCTCATCTCGGACAAGCCCACCGGCAAGGATGGGCTTGACGGCCGGGAAGAGGACATGGTGGATGTGGAGACGGGGGATGTCCGGCAGCCGGGGAAGAAGGCGGCGTGGCTGGACGGGCTGGGCGAGCTGTGGGATAACAGCCAGTATGAGGAGAGCTTTGACCTCGATGGGTTCCTCAAGACGATGGCCTGAGGGGCCATGATGGGTGTAGGATATGGGATGGGACGGGACTGCTACTACATGGATATTTTATCGGGCGTTTGCGTTTGGGGGCGTGCGGGTTGCGGTCGCGCCGAGGAGAAAGAGGGCGGGCAATTTGGATTCGGGCGGGCAGGCGGGCAGGGAGCGGAGCGCGGCGTTTGCGTCTTGGGAAACAAAAATTGGAGGCCGTCGGTCGGGGTTGGGAACGGCCTGCTGGCAACAACCACCTACTCTTGGAGGCCATGGTTTTGTGTTGTGTGCGTAGGCAGCGAGTGTGGAGTAGGATGGTAGTTGGTAGTAATAGCATTGCGGTGTACATAGTATTAAAGCGAGCGGGCCTGGAGACACGGGCGTGTCTGGCCTGCGGAAACACGAGACGATGGTTTTTATTGAATTGCGGCAAGTGGCGGTGATGATTTGTGTGTGATGGTGTTGAGATGGTGATGTTAAGGGGTGTGGTTGTCTAAGCTTGACCCGACCCGACCCTGTGTCTAGTTCTCTGCCTTGTGTTGAGAGACAGCTACTGGTTTGTGGATTTGTGGCATGATGTCTACTGAGTAGATGGTAGCCTGCCAAGGGAGTTGGTGGTTGAGGAGTTGTTAGCGCCAGGGGTCAGACCCGGGTACCGATGACGTCGACAAAGCAACCCCCTCGGCATATGTCCCGAACCGATCATCATGAACAATTAAGGGCCATTTTACTTATGCTTTTCTCTTGCAATAACTCATCAATCTTAAAAAGACTCCGGGATACTGTCTGACTCTGCCCTAAAACACTGATCAACCCCCTATTACTCCCCAGCCCGACCCGACCCCCGCCCCTTTCCCTATCACCAACCCCCACCTCCCTGAAATGCCACCCTCCCACCCCCCTCCCGCCCTAACCCACGCCACGGCCGCCGCCGCCGGAACCCTCGTCTCCACCCTCCTCACCTACCCCCTCGACCTCGTCACCACCCGCCTCAAAGTCCAGCGCCAACTCCCCCTTGTCCCCTCGGACCCCAACCCGTCGCTCCTCTCCGCCTTCCGCGCCATCCTCCACGACAGCGACGGCGACCCCCGCGCCCTCTACGCCGGCCTCCAACTCGATCTCGTCAAGTCTGTTGTAGACTCTTTTCTGTTCTTTTTGTTTTATACGGTACGTCCCCCCCCCCCCCCCATGACCCCGTCCCCTCGTTCTCCCACCCCTCCCACCCCCGCCCTCCCCTGCGTGCGTAGGGGATGTTAACAAGCCGGCCCCTAGTACCTCGCTACCCACGCTACCCACGGCAAAAACCACCCCCTCATCACCGGCGCCGTAGCTGGCGCAGCCACCAAACTCGTCACCACGCCTGTCGCGAACGTGGTGACGCGGCGGCAGCTCTCCCCCACCTCCCCCACCCAGACGTCGTCATTTTGGGACGACCTCGTCGTGTTGAGAAGAGAGGGCGGGTTGTGGGCGGGGTATGGCGCGAGTGCGGTGCTGGCGGTGAATCCGGGGGTGACGGTTTGGTTGGAGGGGGTGTTGCTGAGGCTTGTGGGTAAGGGGAGGGGGTGGAAGAGGTTCTTGGTGGCGGCGGGGAGCAAGGCGGTGGCGACGGGGGGGATGTATCCGTTGGTGGTGGGGAGGGCGAGGGTGCAGGCTGGGGTTGGGGCGGGGGACGGGACGGGGGAGGGGGACGGGGAGGGGGAGAAGGCGGGCGGGGAGGGGACGGTGCAGAAGTTGGCGCGGGATTCCATCTTTGGGACGGTGTGGCGGATCGCGAGGACGGAGGGGTGGGCAGCGCTGTATGATGGAATGAGCGGGGAGCTGCTGAAGGGGTTTGTTGGCTACGGGCTGAGCATGGTGTTTAAGGATGTGGTGCATGGGGTGCTGGTGAGGGTGTATGTGGCGTTGGTGGTATTTTTGCAGAGATATCCGGGCATCAGGGCAAGGTTGGTCAAAAAGATGCGTGCCGTGAGGGAGGGCGTGTCGTCGGTCGGGGGGGCAGGGATCAGGGGGCTAAGGGCGACGATGGGGTCGACGCCGGTGCTGAAGAGTGTCATTGGGGGAGGAGAGGGGTTGTAGACGCGTGGAATGGGGAACAGCTTTGTTGACTAGTATTGAATAACCATGCTCTGTCTACCCGACGCTAGCTAGCACTGAAAGTTGACCAGGTCCTTCTTGACCTGGTTGGCCCCGCTTGCCGAGAACCCCGTGCCCTCGCGCCGCAGCTCGACGAGCCCCGGCTTGATCTTTTCCTTGTCCGCCTTGCCCTCCTTCTTCCCCGGCTTCTCCACCAGGTCGCCGTCGCACACGTAGCAGCGCATCCCGCCGGGTTCCGATTCCGGGGCGTGGGGGTCGTGGCGGTCGGCGTGGCGGACAAACTTGTCTATGCAGCTCTTGCAGAGAACGTGGCCGCACGGTTTGGCGAGCTCGGCGCGGGACGAGTTGGTGAGCCCCTTTTTGCAGGCCGGACATATCCTCGTCGTCGTCTTTGTGGCGGCGTCGGTCTCGTCGGTAAAGTGGACGGTCACCAAGGTGTGCAGCGAGTAAAAGTGTGGCTTGTCTTCTGGCGAGGTGGGACATGTCGGCTGCGTCTTGCCCTTTTTCTTGACCTCGTGCAGGTTGGTTCGGAGCGCCGGGGTGACAGAGGGCGACCAGAAGGAGGGGAGGGTTGGTTTTGCGGCCTGGCGAGTTAGTCTCGGGGAGAAGGAAATGGGCAAGGGGGGAGGCACCTTTTCGTCGTCAATGGCCCGCCTCGCCTTGCTCCGCTCCTGCGAGGCGATCCGCAGCACCTCATCCTCGTCGATCGAGAACTTGCGCTTCTCGCCCCTGGCCGACCCAGCCCCATCCTCGACCTGCGCGCTGCTCTTTCGCCGTTGGGAGTCCAGGCCGGCCTGTGTGAGTTCGAATTCCTGCACGGCGCGGCTCTGCTCCTCAAGCCCCCTCCTGGCCTGGTCTTCCTGGGTCTCGCGCTCCTCTTGCTCCCTCGCCCTGTCCAGCCGCTTGATCTCCTTCTTCTGCGCCAGGATGTTGCTCAGGGCGCACTCGCGGCAAAAGATGTCGCCGTGGATGCAGGCTACGGGGTCGATGGCGGGCTCGAGGCAGAGGCAGCACGAGCCAAAGGGGAGGAAGGACTCGCGCGAGAGACGCGCCGACCCGGTGCCCCAGGCCGCGCGGGCGAGGGTGCGCTCGTGGGACGTGAAGACGGCGCGGCTGGTGTTTCTTTTGCCTGTAACGTTAGAGGGGTCTTGGTTATGGGGGGAGGCGGGGCGGCTTACTGTGCGACATTCTAGCGGCGTTGTTGTGTGTTTTGGTGTGAACGACAGTTGGTTACGGTATCGATACGGTTACGCTCGACTGTCACAAGTTTCAAGGTGGAGCATCAGCTGGGAGCTTCCGTGGGGATGGGGGATGGGCGCTGTGGGCGGTGACGTGGTTGGCTGCGTTTTGTTCCTAGGAACGAGATCCTTGGCATCGTCTATTGCGAAAGACCCCTGTCACTTGTTCAACGCTTTCCGTTTCGCGGCTTTTCCACTTCATTTCACTCTCATCCACTCCTTCACATCTTTCGCTGGTAAAGGGATACGCTAAGCAGGGTTAGGAGCACAGTATCTCCCAGTCTCTCGTTTTCACCCACAGGGTCCAGCACATTCCCAACCGCTCATGAGTTGACACTTACATCTCGTTTCGTTGCCTCAAGGGAGATGGACAGGCAAGGCAACGGGGAGAAAGCCATGTCGCGCCCACTCGCCCCCCCTCCGAATCCGAGTCTGCCATGGCGCATCACCTCGTCGGCCATCATGGGCATCACCGGCCTCTTGTCCCGCGGCTTCCTCTTCGGTCTCAACTCGGTCGAGGTCACTGGGCTCGACAAGTTCCTCGCCCTCCTCGACAGCCGCCGAGACCCGGCAAAGCGAGAACGGGGACTCATCACTGGTATATCCCTCCCCTTCCCCTCCCTCACCACCACCCCATACTAACCCCCCTCCCAGTCTCCAACCACGTCAGCGTGTAAGCCGCCCCCCAATCCCCCCCTCCCCCCCCCCACGCAGCCCAAACTGAACCCCCTCCCAAGCCTCGACGACCCCCTAATCTGGGGCCTCCTCCCCCTCCGCTACGCCTTCACCCCCTCCAACCACCGCTTCTCCCTCGGCGCGCACGACATCTGCTTCACCACCCCCCTCCTCACCACCTTCTTCACGCACGGCCAAGTCCTGCCCGCCCACCGCGCCAAGCACTCCCCCCACGGCGGCCCCTTCCAGCCCTCCCTCTCCGAAGCCGTCCGCCTGCTCTCCTCCCCCATCCCCACCACCCCCACGCTCACCTACCCCCCTCGGCCCTCGCCCCCTCCTTCTTCTCCTGCAACCGCCACGCCTGGCTGCACATCTTCCCGGAAGGGCTCGTCCACCAACACCCGCGCGCCGACCTCCGCTACTTCAAGTGGGGCGTGGCGCGGCTGATACTCGAGGCGGAGCCGGCGCCCGACGTGTTGCCGGTGTTTATCGACGGGACGCAGCGGCTGATGCCGGAGCATCGGACGTTTCCGCGGTTTCTGCCGCGGGTGGGGCAGGAGGTGCGGGTGGCGTTTGGGGAGGTGGTGGATTTCGAGGCGACGTTTGGGGAGCTGAGGAGGCGGTGGCAGGGGTTGGTGGGGAGGTGTGGTGCGGGGGCGGAGGAGTTGCGGGAGGGGGAGGAGGCGAGGGAGATACGGAAAGAGGTGGCGAGGCGGGTGAGGGAGGAGGTGCTCAAGGTGAGGGGGAGGATGGGGGGTTTGGGGAGCCGGAGGAGGGGTTGGGGGATGCGAGGGCTTGGAGGGGGGATCGGGATGGGAAGGAGAAGAGGTATAGGAGTGGGGTGGATGGGAGTGATATTAATCAGGACTGAGGGGGAGTAGAGAAAACGTGGGTACACAGATGAACTGGCGACTTGGAGTCGAGGTGGGTAGACAAAATGTTGAGCGAGGTTTCAGTGGTTACTTCTTTTTTTCGTCTTATAGAAAGTAAACGGGGTTGAGCACGGTCGTCACTATCTACAAGCTTCCTGGACCACCATCATGCCCGCTGCATTATGCGATTAACTCGAGATGAGGCTACTGCACTCCTTTTCTGGCTCATGGCTCCCGTTGGCTGTATTAGACCAGATATCGTCAACTGCCCCTCATATCCCATTAAATACAAGCCATCATCCCTAATTCGACGTCGTCCCTTCAAATATCATGCGCACTACCCAGAAGAAACCCAAAAAAAGGCCGCCCATCCCAGCAAGCAAAAATGCCCCCCATCGCCATCGCTTTTGACCTTCGCCCTTGGGTATCTCCCATTCGCATGACATGACCAAATACACCCAGCCGCGCCCATACCGTTTCGTTGTTGCCCATCTTCCCCACCGCTACGCGTCCTCCCGCTTGACAAACACCCTCGCCCTCCCTGGCTCCCGCGCCTTGGCCAGCAGCTCAGCCAGCCGCCTCGCCTGGATCATGCCCGTGTCCGCAAAGATCGTCTCCATCATGGCCAGCGCCCACTCAAAGTACGACCGGGGCACCCCCGGGGCGCCGCCGGCCACCTTGAGCTGAAAGAGCAGCGTGGGAATCTGCCCGGCCCCGATGCCCGCGCCACCCCTGGTCTTGTCAAAGAACTCGCGGTGCACCGGCTTGAGCCGCGGGTGGCGGTAGTGCGTGGGCGTCGAGACGAGCGTGTCCCTCGCGACGCGCGCGATCGTGGCGAGCGACGCCCGCTGCTGGGCCGTCGAGAGGAGCGAGAGGCTGCTGGCGGGGAACCGGTCGACGCTCTCCATCAGCAGCTGGTTGACCATGATGCGCGCCCACCGGTAGTTTGTCCACACGCGCGCCGTCCACATGTCCGTGTAGACGTGGTAGCACCCCTCGAAGACGGCGTCCGGGGGGAAGAAGCCGTCGTCGGCGCGCTCCTCGGTCACGGCCCAGATGCCCTCCTGGCGGGCTTCCCATTCGGCGAGCTGGCGCTCCATGTCGAGGGCCTCGCGTATCATGCCGAATGTTTCGGGTCGTCCGTCGTGGAGGACGTGGGAGCGGACAAAGGCGGACATCTGGACGAAGCGGGAGAGCATGTTGATCAGCTCCGCAGCGGGCACGTCGGGGGTCGATATCATGGTGCCACTGAGGGCAATCCAGTCGAAGATGGCGGACGGGAGGACTTCCTCGCCCGTGTTGGCGACGGGATGGATCGGGACCATGACGTTCGGTTCGGGGGATAGTTGCTGAACCGAGGTTTGCACGGTAGCCACCATGGAGAAGCACAGCTGGAGCAGCCCCCGGAGGCCCACTTGTGAGTGTTGGAAGAAAGGCAAAAGACTCCTCATCAGCGCTGCACCCCCCATGATGTGGGTTTGCGCCGCCTTGGCGCCTTCGCCTCGCACGATCTGGAAGGATGTCAATGAGGCCACGAGCGGGCACGTAGAATGCCCAGCGACTCACCTCAAACATGCCCATCATGACGACAGCGCGGACAGACACTTCTATGTCGAGCCCCTCAAGATTCGCCAGGGACCCTGCTGTGCTCTTCAACGCCAGGCCGTAGTGCTGCCTTCCCATCACCATCATGTTCTTGTCCCCCGAGAGGTTCGATAGGCTTGCAAATCCCACGGCGGCCATGATATCGCGCGTCATGGGAGAAAAGACCCAGTTCTCTCCCCGGAGCTCCTGGCCGACCTTGGCCTCGTCGGGCAGACCAATGACAAAGTGCTCGAGGTAGAACTGGACGGCCCGGTCGACGCTGGTCGAGTGCACCTCATTGGGCACCGCCAGCCCCACCAGTCGCCCTCCGTCGGGCGACAAGGGAGAGACGGTCGTGACGCTCTCGGCGATGGAGGCTCGGCTGCCCCGGCTCGAGCCAGCGCTGGGCGACGTCGCCGTCGGCGAGGAGCCCGATACCTCGCTGGCGTCCAACGGGTCCTGCACGCCCCACTGGGCGTGCGCCTTCTGGATGACCTTTGTGCTCTCATCGCGGAACATCAACGAGAGCTGGTCTCGATAGCCCGGACATGGCTTGCCGACACGGACGCACTGTGTGCATTGTGGGCGGATTTTGTCGCACTGGGCCGGGTTAGTGGACGCTGCGAGCAGGCTCGGGAGGAGAGGGACGGGTGGTGCATGTATAGAAGTAGATGTTGGTGCCGGGAGCGACACCCGCCCCGCTGACACGAGGCTGGGCGAGGGCGGCTTGGAATGCGGACGGTGGCAGAGGAGACGTACCTTGATTCTTCTCGTCCGACAGCTCTGGCAGTTCTGGGACGCCTTGCCGCAATAGACCATCGTTCGGCGGGGGGTCGTGCCGGAACAACGACGGCGGACAGCCAGAGTGGGTTTCGTCGAGGGTTGGCTGCAGGGCAGCTGGCAGCACGCCGTCGTAGTAGCAAGCCCGGACTGGTATGCTATGCTATGCCGGCTGTGTCCCCTCCCCGCAGCAACAGCAGCAGCAGCAGCAGCAGCAGGTGGATGGGCGACGCTATCACGATGGGGTCAAACAGCCGGGCACGGCGAGGTGGTGGTCGAAAATGGAAACCAGATCGTACAAGGAGGGGGGATGACTGGGAATAATGGGGATGGGTATGCACCGTCTGCCCATCCCGGCCCCGGTGATGGAACAGGTGCTCGGAGCCGTCGTCTCTGCTTCTATGCAGGAGCAGGAGGATGCTGCCGCTGGTGTCGCACCCACCCTCGCATCCCTCGACACGCCGCAGCAGCCGGCGCGACAGGTGCCCGTTGGACCTGGGACGGGAAAAGGGGGGCGGGTGTGGATAACGGGAAGCGGGCAGCGGCAGCAATTGGCAGCGAAGAGATTGACGAGGGCTCCCTGGCTGGTGTCCGTCCCGAGCTCCGCTGCGCGAAGCTTGTCTCTTTGACTAGTGATCCTGGCGATGCGTTCGTGGTTCGATGGCGAGGCGAGGGGTCCAACAAGGGCAGGGTGAGGACGCGAGCGAGGGCGAGGGTGAGGGAGGGCTCGGAACCCCGGGGATGCGACAGGAAAGCCGCGGCCCGCGATCCTTGGCCTTGAGAGTTTGGACCTTGCCCTGTCAGAGGTAGAGATGCGCTGCAACGTCAGCACGTCAGTTCAGGTCGCGGAAGGCTTTCACGGCAGCCGGCCAATGTGGATGTGGATTGGATGTCGGGCGTGCTGCAAGGGGAATCAGATCTGGATGGGGGGGGGTAGCACAAAGAGGATGTCCTAGAGGCCTGGTGCAGAGAACCCGGCGAATTAAAAAGGGATCGGGAGCCCGAGAGCTGGCCGGGTTGGTGACAAAAGAGAGACGGTCCAGGCAGCCCGTGATGAAGACGGTGGAAGAGAATGCCATTCCCAGCGTCGGGGAATTCCAGGGGCAATGGCCGGTTGGATGATCTAATCGGCCCGCCATCTGTCGTGGACGAGGACAGGCTCGAGACGAGATATCGAGGCCACCGTCACCGAGAAACTCCGCACTCCGTTGATCCTCTCGAGTCTTGCTGGATCCAGTTTAAGATGCGCTAATCACGCTGCCCCGGCCCTCTCGCCCTCCTCCAGGACACAGGAGTCCGGGCTTCAACGGCTGAGGGACCGTGCACAAACGTCGTCTCGAACTGACTGACTGACAAGCGCCATCGCGGGGCCCATGCAGAGCTGCAAGGAGCAACAGGACCCTTTCGATGGCAGATGTGCTAGTGAGCGCTGGCCTTCCTCGACGTCGTACGGAAAAGGGCAACTTGGACTCTTGGCTCCATGCTGTGGTTCAAGATGTTCGGTAGTCAACGGTCATGACGCCCCGCAGCCAACCAGCAATGGAATTGCTCCGAGTGGACAATAAAAGACGGCAATAATGGAGAAAATTATATCGGAAAATTGGACGGCAGTCAACCTTTGTCAACCCGGAAACTGGCAGAATGCATCGACGCAATCGACGCAACCAGAGACGGCAACCCCTCCCTTTGCCGGCCCGGTTCTCTCCAACGCCTGCTCGCCCTCCCAAGCCACCAACAGCCAAGCGATCAAGCTGCGGCAGGCGTCATGGATTCAAGAGGGCGGCCAGCCAGGCCTGGCAGTGCGCCTCTCAAATGACCTTCCATTTCGCTGTGAGCGGTGGTCCCCACGCCCTTACGAAACAGAGCCGAGCTTAGGCAAGAGCACCGTCCCGACATCATCCCTTTCCTCAAGGCAAACGGGCAGAGGAATGTGCCGTGGTGGATAAACGGGACCCAAACAGACAGCTGCCTACCGCTATTGCCTGCTTGTTGAGGACGAGATCACTCTAGGCTTGGTCCAGACCGCTGGCCATGTGATGTTGATGAGCCACGCTGTCCGGATCAGATGGACATCCCATCTATCAGAGCAGTGAGCACCCTCTTTGGATAACGCCCGTTACTCCCCCGGTCAGCTCATACAGAGCAACCTAAGCGAAACAACCTTGGAGTTTTTCTGGGTTGTCGATATGATCGTCGATATAAGAGTCCATCTCCCGTTGATGCCAGGGTTCGGCTGCCCAGAAGCCCATGTCCACATTGGTGATCCCCCAAGCCCATGCCGGCTGCATATATCAAGGGTGGCTGCCGGTAGAGAAGACGGTGAGCAGGCCGGAAATGGGACCATCACCCGCAGTCTGCTGCCTCCAGATCCCGATAGCACGCCTCGGACATGAAACAGACGCACGCTAGACGCACGCCGTTGGAGCTAGGTGGGAGGAGCAGGGACTGGCGTCGCCCCCCAAGACCAAGAACGACATTGGTGAATCGGTGATGCATAAAGGCAGATGCCCTCGGAGCCAAGTCTTTAAACTGTAGCCAATGACACAAGCCAAAGTGACGTCGCTCGGTCTGAGGCTGTCGGTTGGGCTGGATCGGGTCTCAGCGTCCGGAGACCATGTCTTTGACGGCCCGGGGCCCGGGCCCGGGGGACGGTCTGGGGCCGTCGCAGCGCTGCCGGGCGCCACGAAACATGGAACGCGGCTGTGGGTCTGTCGCGGTGTGCGACCACGCGTCTTGTGAGTGGAAGGGGGCAATATTTTGATCTTGATGCCTTGGAAGTGGTTCGCAAGTTGTCTTGATTTTTATTTTATTTTGGATGCCGCCTCTGCTATTAGGTGGGCAACTGTCTTTTCTCAAAATCAAGAGGGTGCAGCTGTCGGCGGCAGGCTGGCAATGGCAAAAAAGTGGGCCGCCATGGAAACTTTCGAACCGGCAAGACCAGACCAGACCAGACCAGACCAAACCCAAATTCAAATTTCTGCGAGAAATCCAAGACGATCGATACAGACCACCACATCCACCCCCATCACCCATCCCCATTCGCACCTCCCACTCTGCTGCATCCCTCTCCCTCCCAGCGCCCTTCTCGTCGGCTTTCTTCGTCTTCTGCATCAACCCCCGATCCCGCCTCCGCTCGCCCCAGATTCCCTCTCGGGTGCACTCCAAACCTGGTCATCGTCGGCTTCTCCCAAAAGGTACGCCCCATCATCACCCAGCGCTGCCAGCGCCAACTGGCTTGGACTCGAGATTCTAATCCATCCCGCAGCTGTCGCTCTCCTCTCTGACGACCCCCCGGGCGCGTCGATAATTCCGTCCTCGGACTTTCCTTCCTCTACGCGCTCTCGCACCCCCCAAATCACAACCGCGTCCAGCCAGCAACCATGGCTACCAACGGCACCGCCCACGAGGAGCACCCGACCTCGTCCCAGTCCTCCGAGATCGGCGGAAACAAGGCCAGCTCGGGCGAACTATCCAAGGAGGAGGTTGGCTGGTACTTTGTCGAGCAATACTACAAGACCCTCAACAAGTCGCCCGAGAAGCTTCACGTGAGTCCCTCGCCCTGCCCTTGTGCCTGGGTCGACAAATGGCTAACCGCGCCACCAGCTCTTCTACAGCAAGAATTCACAATACCTCGTGGGCAAGGACGCCGAGTTGACTCAGGTTTCCATCGGCAGAGCAGTACGTATCCACAGCAACCCACGCCTCGTGCGGAGCCCCACATGCTAACTTGTCCCCAAGGCGATCCAAGAGCGCATCAGCAAGCTGGATTTGGATAACTGCAAAGTCCGCATCTCCAATGTTGACACCCAGGCCTGCGACGACAAGATCCTCATCCAGACCATTGGCCACACCGCCAACAAGGAGGGCGAGCCCAAGAAGTTTGTCCAGACCTTCGTTCTTGCCCAGCAGCCCTCTGGCTACTTCGTCCTCAACGACATCATGCGCTACATGCCCGACCAGGATTGGGAGTCCGAGGAGACGGCTCCTACCGCCGAGGAGGCTGCTGCCCCTGCTGATCAGGAGGCTGAGCCCGCCGCCGAGCCCGAGGCCGCTGTCGCGGTGCCCAAGAAGCCCGAGCCTGTAGAGCCCGAGGCCGTTGCTGAGGAGGCTGTTCAGGAGCCGGCTCCCGAGCCCGAGGCCGCGGCCCCTGCTGCCGAGGCACCTGCCGCCGAGGCTGCTCCTGAGGCGGAGGAGCCTGCTGCCGAGGAGAAGGCCGAGCCTACCCCCGAGCCCGAGGCGGCTGCTCAGGAGCCTGCTGCGGAGGAGGCCAAGAAGGTTGAGGAGCCCAAGGAGACCCCTGCCGCTCCCGTCGCGGCTCCCCAGGCTCCTGCCGCCGCCGAGCCGGAGAAGCCCCGCCAGCCTCCCAAGCCCATGACCTGGGCCAGTCGTCTGGCTGCCAGCGGCCCAGTGCGCCCCGCCGTGCCCGTTTCCATGCCCAAGACTGCCACGTCCTCTGCCGCTCCCCAGCCCCGCCAGCCAGCTCCCGCCGCAGCTCCCGCCGCAGCTCAACCCACGCCTGCGGCTCAGTCCACCGAGGCTGCGCCTGCACAGGCCGCGGCCAAGGACCAGGGAAGCGAGTGGCAGACGGCCGAGACCAGACGCCAGAATAAGGCCCAGGCGGCAGCAGCTGCCCCGCCCAAGAAGGAGGACAACATGGCGTACATCAAGTTCGTCACCGACAAGGTGCAGGAGGAAGACCTCAAGACCTTCCTGGCCGGCTTTGGCGAGCTGGAGTACTTTGACATCAACCGCCAAAAGGTTTGTTACCCCTCTCGACGCCATCCTAACATAAAATGCTAACCTGGAGTAGAACTGTGCCTTTGTCGAGTTCAAGACCAAGGCCGGCTACAACGCCGCCCTGAACGCCAGCCCCCACACCATCAACGGCGAGAACATTAGCATTGAGCCGAGACGTCCCAAGGCCAACGCCTATGGCGGCAGCAACTACAGCAACCCCCGTGGAGGTGCCGCTCCCCGCGGCCGCGGCGGATTCGAGTCGGGCCGCACGGGCAGCCTCGGAGCTGGCCGCGGTGGCTCTTTCGGACAGTCGCGAGGACGTGGCGGTGCCCCCCGTGGACGTGGCGCCGCCCAGGCCGGTGCTGCCTAGATGGGTAGCTCCTCCGAGCTGGAGCAAAACTATCCACGTGGTTTGCTCGGCGCCTGCTCAGACAGGAAGCCGAGTTGTGTGGCCGACAGGCTTGTCGGTCAGCGGTTGGAGTTGGTAATATTAGATTATTCGGGAATCGCTCGTCCTTTGGTGCCAGGCGGGAGTTGAGGTTTGGGACGACACATTGGGGGTGGGGGGGGGGGACAAAAGCAACCGGATGGGTCGGGAGCTGGGAGCGGACAATGATTTGATAGGTTCCAGAAAACAAAAAGCTACAGTATGTAGCTCATTTGTTTTGTGCGGATGGGAAACGACGGCATGGCGCATGTGCTGGTGGGGGTGAAGGAAGTGGAATGATGTGCTCTTTGTGCTGTCTCATCTGGTGAAGGGGATACAGTCTGTACATGGTGTTGATACGAATAAGCATGGCAGGGGGTGGGGGATAATGGGTGGTGGGGAGTGGTGTTTTGGGCAGCGATGGACCTGGAAGGGTTCTGCTTGTTTCGGGGACCGGGAGGGAAGGGTGACGGTACTGGCATCGGTCGGCGGGTGGGCGGACGGGCGGCGAAAACATAACGGGATTTGTCTTGGTCCCACTATCCTCTCGTTATAATTAGCAGCATGCATAACCTTTCGAGACATATATTCACTGACGGAAGATAAAAGCGCCGGGGATTTGGGGGGGCGGGGGGGGGAGGCATCGGGTGATAGGATATCAGGGGGGACGAATAAACAAGCAGCCGAGTGGAAGAGGGAGTGGAATAGTTCTACGTCGTCAAGAGCTTGGTTGTTGGCAATGGTTATATATTTGAACCCCTCAGCCGTCATCACCCACTGTTGGTGGAGAGTACGTCGCCTTCGACTCTCCTCTCAATAAGGCTATTTCCATTACGAAGCTGCCCTTATCTGGGGAGTTGTCGAGCTGTTGGCGGCTTGTTCTCGTGGCAGGGGAGGATGTCGAGCCGTGTGTGGGTAGCTTGTTCTCGTGGCGCTGATTCTGCCAGCTATTACTCTCCACGGAGGACAAAGCCGAAGCTATCATGGTCTGGTCCCCATCTCCGCTCGTGCCCAAGACAATCGAGGCCCTCGAAGCCATGCCCTCGCCGTGGTCTCCATCACCACTGTCATCTCTGCCAGTGGCATCTTCTCTCTTCCTGTCAGCAAGCCGATTGCCCATGGCATCTCAGTCTCCCAGCCAGAATCCTGCCGAAGTCGAACCTCTTCCTCTTCTTGGCCGGAGAGTTGCCCTCCACCGGACCGAACGTTAGATTGCTTAAACTGGAATCCGAGCAGTTTTTAACCATTTATCTACCGGGTATTTAATGACAGGTAGATCTGTAAGCTTCAAATTCTTTCCCCCGTCTCAATACGGTCATCACCGCCCTGTGTAGCCCCTGTGAACTGAAAATAGTTGTAATGGAACACGAGATCTTCTTCCAGTGGCCGAATTCCTGTCTCCTCGTCGAGCTGAAGAGCATACTCGCATGCCCACAAAATCGAATGCGTCGTACCGCTATCCCAAGCGCGAACCGAGATCTCTACTGTACCCTTAAAAAGAGGCACCATGAGGCTAGTTTGGCCCTTTTCGTCCATATAGTAGTGCCACCCTTCTTGAGCTGGAAGAATTTCGGCGTGTGAGGAGGACGCTCGAAACGCGTAATAACCCTCTGCTTTGCCCCTGCCCAGTTCTTCATACCGTTCTCTGACGTCTTGAAGATCCTTTGAGGGGAGGGCGATGAACCTGTAATTCAATGACTCCATCTGAGCTTGAACGACACCAAGAGGTGGTTTGAGAAAACTGACGGAAGAAAGAGGTCTGCTCTGCAGGCCGAGGTAAGGTACCGACTACGGGAGAGACGATGACGACAATGGCAAGACATACACTCCAGCCCTGGTTTGTTTGTTAGCGCAAGACATGGGAAATACGAGCCAAGGCCCTAACTGTTGATGGAGGCCCTGAAATCGGAACGTGAGGCCTATGGCTGTGCCAAATAGGCCTTACCCCTCGCCTGCTTGGCGAGAGGTCTCGCGATTTGGGGATCTGCTCGCTGGTGATTCGAACCCACGACCTACCCTCCGTCTCTGTACAGGATCGCAAACCGTGATGATCAAGCAACGATCATACCGCTTCACCAACCGTCCTGCTGGGCTCGCTAAGGCTCGCTCCCCGCCCCGGGGGCAGATTCTTTACCCGTTTTCGTTGCTTAAGAGGGAGGTGGAGGCGGGTATTGGCAGGTGTGTGCCTACCGGATGGGTAGCTGTTTGCCCGTTAGTTGGGGACGGGAGCCTGCAGATGGGGGCTGGGGGTGGGTGTTTGGGCTTTGCTGAGGATGGGGAGCGGGGATTGTTGTTTGCTTGTTCTGGATGGGGAGGGAGGAAAGGGAGAATTGGTTGGAGATTGATGGCTCTGAGGCGCTGTGTTGACTGCCGGGGAAATCAGGCGTTGAGGGTTGAAAGGGGGAAAGGGATGCCAAGAATGTCCAAGTAAACACCCGCCCAGCCCAGACGATTCCCACTGAGAACATCGCTGTTAGATGTCGAGACCGGGGTGATTCACCGGAGGTATGGGGGGCAGTAGAGTACATGGGAGTATGGGGTCCATTCTCGTCTACCGACCATCTTCTCATCTACGCAGTACACCCATATATAGACTCTACCCCCGCCGCCTCAACGGCGGACTCGGTGTCTCTCCTGTCATACAAGCCTGGAATCATCGCATTCATAACCCCCTGTGCTCTTCGCCAATTCCAGCTCCACGCGCTGAAAGCCCAACCAAAAGACAAATGCAAACGCTGTGCACCATTCCATACGCCGGATTCGCCGGTATCCCCCAATATTCAAAAAGACAAGACCGCCCAAACGCAGCTCACTCGGCCACCAAGGCACTGCTGAATCCCAGCAGCGCCATGCCCAAAAAGGCAAAGAATATGCTCAGGTTCTTGTTGTGGTTCAGGCTCAAGCTCTCGACAAACAGCTGCAGCGCCACGCTCGTCATGATGCCGGCCGTCACGGCAAACAGGCAGCCGTACGACGTGTTGTCAACATCCATCGCGGAGCGGTTGGCCAGTTTGAACCACAGCACGGCCATGCCGGCGCCCATCGGCTGCGTCAGGCCGCCGAGGAGGGATGACCAGGCGATGGCCTTGGCCCGGCTGCCAATGGCCAGGTATAGAGGCAGCGCCATCGAGAAGCCCTCGGCAATGTTGTGCACGAACAAGGCCATAAAGACGTTGAAGCCGAGCGCGGCGCTGGCGTGGTTGGTCGCGTACATGATAAAGCCTTCGGGGAACTTGTGCAACGCAATGGCGACGACGGTCTGCAGGCTGATGGAGAGAAAGGCGTTTTCAGGCACGTGGTGGTGGTGCTGGGCTTCTGTTTCGTCTTGATCCATCTGTTCGCACTCTCCTTCTCCTTCTTCTTCTTCTTCTTCAACGTCCAGGAGGGTGGGATCCGAGTGGATCTCGCCATCGGTAGCATACCCATTGTGCTCGTGAACATGGGGGGTTGATATTTCGGTGAGGGGCCTGGCCTCGCTGCCATGGCGGTGCCCGTTGGCCACAGGTGTAGTGTAGGTATGTGAAGCAAGTGGGGGCCGGAGCGGGAGGATGGGGCGGTCCTTGAGCTTGCGGCATTCCTGGCCGCAGCGCTCCGAGTATCCATAACACAGCTTCGACTCGTCGCAATGGGCCCGGCGGGGTTTGTCGACGACAACGGCCTTGAGGAAGTTTTGAATGTCCATGATGGAGGATCTACGTCCATCGGGGGGAGCAGGTTGGTGGTGTCCATTGGGAGCCTGGGGAAAAGTGTCGCCTCTCAGGGCAACCTGCGAGGGTGAGTCGGTCCGCGTCAGGTGGAGGTCGCCTGACAGCAATGGTGTTGATTCCGAGGCAATGCCGTTGGCCTCGGCGACGTCAGGGTATCGTATTGTCGAGCCCGAAGATGGCGTGCGCATGGATTGCTGGCGATCTCGGCCCGGCCTGGAATGGGAGTGCCTGCGATGGGAGTGGGTGTGGGTGTCTTTGGCATGGCTCTGGTGCGTGTGGTCGCAGTCGACAATGTGAGATGGAATAAACTGGTGCAGAACCCGCGAGATGATCTGGATGCCGATGAAACCGACGACAAAGCACACCATGACGAGGAGAGCGCCCTGTTGGTGATCCCAGCCGGCCTTGGAGAGATATTTGGCTGACGAGGGTAGCATGCGGTACAATGCAGAGAACAGCTGGGCGATGGTCAGCGACTAGATAAGGCGACTCGGGCCCCGACGGGGACACAAACCATGACGCCGAAGCTCAGGCTCAGCGAGGAGGCTAGGAAGGCATTGCTGTCCTGGATCCGGAAGGATTTCTGGCTTGGAATCAGGCGCACAAGGGTATCGACACAGATGATGGTTGCGCCGAAGCAGCAGGCTGGCGGGAGCTCGGGTCAGTGACGGGGGCACCGGAGGGGGGGCACTGGAGGGGGGGGTGTCGACGTACCAAGTCCGGCGACGATGGTCAGAGTCCACCCGCGGGTGTCACTGTCCAGACCGGGCCCGGCCATGGCAGGGCTGAGATGGAGGTTCAAGAAGTTCAGAAGGTTGTACGTCTTTCAGGAGTGGTACGGCGGGCTGTTGAGGTGTTGCGGGTTGCAATCGAGGAGGGGTCGACGACGCCGACGACGGCCGGTGGTTGCGTCAATGGTGACAACAGGATTTGATCGAGTCGAGGTGTCGATAATGATGGGTTTGGTATCCAGTGTTGAATGATGGGGGTGGTCGAGGATAAAGACGGTGGTGAAAGGAGAACGGCAAGACCGGGCGGCGGGAGGCAAAGTTGAGGCTCGACGTTCAACGTCTGCCGTGAGCTGAGCCCTGAACAAGCAGAGCGCCGAGTGCTGAGAACCTCGATGGCCCATCTCCAACTGAGCCTAGCCCGAGGCAGAGGTGGGGCAGAACCTCGATGGCTGGCATCAGGCAGACAGCAGGTTGGTGGCTGTTCCTGCCGGCGACATTCAATGGATTATTCCAAATCTTTTCTTATTTCATCAATATCTTGGAGCTTTGCGCAACACTGATGCCTCTCTCGAGCTTCCATAAACCAAAGGGTCGCCATCGTTCTCCTCAACCACAGAACCCCTCCCCGCCAATCCAACCTTCCCTCCGAGCTTGACAATTCCAAGCTCTCCCACTGGCTGATCTGAGCTGGGTTCAACGGCTAGGGCCTTGTCTTGGCGTCGTCTTTCCATGCCCGAGTTTCTCGAGTTTAGCTTGAAGTTGCATGTACTGAAATGTACCATTAATTCTACATATTCTGCCTGGGGGCAACGTAATCATTGACCTGTCACCATGTCTCCATCACCTCCCCACGAGGGGCACTCGAGGGCAGTCATTCCATCCCCTGACAATCGCCAACCGCGGGGGTGTGACGGGCAGGGGCCCCACTGAGCTGGACCCTGACAGGGTGGTCTTGAGCGGATCGTGGAATTTTCCCCAACACCGCCAAAAAAAAAAACACAGTTCCCCATCCGAGACAGCCACACCTCTGCTGGCAACCACTACACCACCACCCGCCACGAGGCTCATCCACCACACCCTCCCCTCGTGAGCATCGCAGAGTCACCGCCCTCCACCTGATACTTCCTCTCCAATGACCACCGCAACATAAATCCCCTCAACCCCCCTCGCTCGCACGCCGCGACCTCGACCCCCTCTCTCACCACCACCATGTCCAAAGCCACCATCGCTGTCATCGCCGCCATGAGCGCCGGAGCCGGTGCCGCCGCCGCCACCGCTGTCTACGCGATGCGCTCCCCCAAAGCCCCCGAAACCCTCCGCCAAACCACCACCACAACCACCACCACCACCACCACCGCCCCCAAACCCCCCTCGGCCTTCTCCCCGCCCGCCACCCCCCTCCCCTCTAACCCCCTCGGCATCGACCCCTCCGGCCTCTTCCAGTACGGCTTCCCCGGCCCCGTCTCCGACCTCGCCCTACGCACCTCTCTCGTCTCCTCCTTCGATCGACGCACGCGCAACCCCTCCTGGGTCGCCGAGCACATAACCCCCGCCTCCCTCGCCGTCCGCGGCGGCGACCGCAAAAATTCCTCGTTCCTCGAAGACCCCTCCATCCCGCCCCAATTCCGCGCCAAGCTCACCGACTACCTCCGCTCCGGCTACGACCGGGGCCACCAGGTGCCCGCGGCCGACTGCAAGTGGTCGCAGCCGGCCATGGACGACACGTTCTACCTGTCCAACATGTGCCCGCAGGTGGGCGAGGGCTTCAACCGGGACTACTGGGCGCACTTTGAAGATTTCTGCCGCCGGCTGACGGGCCGGTATCCGAGCGTGCGCGTGGTCACGGGGCCGCTGTACCTGCCCAAGAAGGACCCGGCGGACGGGAAGTGGTACGTCAAGTACGAGGTGATTGGGAGCGGGGGGGTGCCGAGCGTGGCGGTGCCGACGCACTTTTTCAAGGTGATTTTCGGCGAGGACGGGACGGCGGCGGGGCCGGTAGCGGTGGGCGCGTTTGTGCTGCCGAATGCGCGGATTCCGAACGATAGGCCGCTGAGGGAGTTTGAGGTGCCGCTGGAGGTGGTGGAGCGGGCCAGCGGGTTAGAGTTTGCGGGGAAGCTGCCGGTACAGAGGCGGAGGAGGCTGTGCGCGGAGGCGGATTGCGATATTCTGGTCAAGGAGTATAAGGAGAGGCAAAGGACGGCGGGGGCGGGGAAGTGATGTGATGGTGTGGGATTGGGGGACGGACTGTCTTTGCATTATCACCGGCTTCTCTGCGGAATCTGAATTCGGGGTATATACACTAGAGTCGATAGAGACCGCGCTTGCGTCTGCATATATAGCCTTCATCTTGTCCTTCTCAAATATGGCAATGGGGCATTTTCCTTCCACCCTCCCTCTCGTAGATATTCGACCAAATAACCATCAACATCAAAAACAGCAAACATCGCGGGAGAAATCGAAAAACATGGTGAAAACAACGCTTGTAGTAGCTAGTGATTGCCCATACCCTCTCAAGCCGGGTCGTCTATCGCAGAGCAGACTTGCGCAACCTCCGCCGCTCTAAATAGAAGGCGGCGAGAAAGAGCCATCCATCGCTTGCTAAACTCTTGCAGAGTCCCATCTAGGTACGTCCTCGGTACCAGCGTTGGCGCGCTCACGTCGCCAGTTGTCGTATTCTGTTGTCTTGCCGCAAAGGTGAGGGCTCTTTCTTGTTCGCAATGCCCAGCAAAAAAGGTCGCAAAACGCCGCCCAATGCAAAGGGGTATCTCGATATCCGAATGACCCCGTCTCTTTTGTCTTCCTGCCGCATCATCATCTCTTGTCCAGGCCGCGGCTCGCCGAGCCTCACCAAGCCTTTGCTCGACGGATTCCGCATTTAGCGGCGGATCGTAAAGTTGCCGCGGTTCTGCTCCATTCGCAGACTCTCCTCCTGGCTAGGAAGGGGACCGCGACGTCTGATGGACTCGCCCGACTCCTCCTTGCCCTGCCCTGCGCTGTTAGCGGCTCCGGGCGGCGGGATGGGGAAGCCGGGAATGGCGAACTGGGGGGGCGGGACAAGGCCTGGCGGGATCAAGCCAGGAGGGAGGAGTCCGGGCGGCAAGGGCGCGCCCGAGGGCGGGAGAGGGGGCGGCGCGATGCCGTGCTTCTTCATCATCTCGGCGATGGCGGCAAAGTCGGGGGGCTTGCTGGGGTCGAAGCCGGGCGGGAGGGGCACGCCGGAGAGGGGGAAGGGCGGGGGCGGAATGGCGCCACCGACGCCGGGGATCATGGGCGGCGGCGGGATGAGTCCGCTTCCGCCGGGGATCTGCTGCAGGGGAAGGCCGGGGATGCCGGGGAACGAAGGGGCTGACTTGAGGGGCATCTTCTGGTCCACCAAGCCGTCGGCCTCGTCCTCCATCTCCTGCTCTTCCTCGACCTGTCTGTTGAACCTCTCGCCGCGCCTGCTCCATGTGCCTTGAGCCTCGGCGGCCGCCTCGCCGATGTGGTAGCGGTCGTTGAAGGTGGGGAACTCGCCGGGGCGTCCTCTGGTCCAGAATCTCGTGATGCGGTCGTTAGAGCCCGAGGCCAGGATGTGACCGAGGGGGTGCCAATCCAGGGACCAGATGGCGAAATCGTGCGCGTACTGGATCTTGTGAGCGGGCCAGATGGGCTGGGCAGGGGCCGAGTGCGGATCCTGCGTGTCCCAGGGCGCCAACGTCCACGGCTGTCCCTCTGGGATGTTGGGCTCGTCGAGGATGTAGTGGTACAGGGAACCGTCGGCGCCGCCCGTGCTCACAAGGTTGGCGTGCTGAGGGTGCCAGGTCAAGGTGGAAATGTCCTTTTCGTGGCCTCTCAGCAGCACCACGTCGCGCATCATGCGCAGATCAAAGATTCTGGCCGTCTGGTCTCGGGCCGAGGTGGCCAGGCAGTCGCCGCGAGTCTTCTCAAAGACGGTCTTGGTGATGGTATTCTTGTGCCCGTGGAGCGTGGTCAGGCAACGGCCGTTTCTCGGGTCCCAGAGCTTGACCAAGTGGTCCTTGGAGCCAGACACGACCAGACCCCTCGTGGGGTGCCAGTCACAGCTCTTGGCGTCCCAGCCGTGGCCCGTCAGCGTCGTCTCGGCAAGGCCGCCGGCAAAGTCAAAGATCTTGAGGGTGGAGTCGTCCGAGGCCGTGATGAACTTGGTGTCGGTGGGAGAAAAGGCGAGATCGCGGATGGGGTCCTGGTGGCCGCGGATGCTCTCGACATTGTTGAAGTTGGGCTGCCAGTACTTGATGTTGCCGTCGTGGTCGGCCGAGACCAGCCAGTCGTCGCTGTGAGAGTACGCCAGGGCGCGGATGGCCGAGTCGTGGGCTTGCATGATGGTCTCAAAGTTGAAGCCCGTGCCATTCCACAGCGTGAACTCGCCGCTGCTACTGGCAGTCAGAAGACGGCGGCCCTCGGGCGTCCATCGCACGACGTTCACGGGGTGCTTGATCTTGTTGAGAGACGAATGGAGGTGGCGGACGGGGACCGTGTCGCACACCTGCGAAAGTCTAGCATGGGGAGGCAACATCTAGGAGAGCAGGTAAGCAGGAGAGCTCGATGGGGGTTTGGTGTACTTACGTCGATAATGTAGCTGGGCGAGGGCTGCTCGGCCTCGCCACGGTAGGAGCCCTGGTAGACAGGCTTTCGGTTTCTCATCCAGTTGATGACTGTAGAGCTGTAGTCGGTAACAGGCCCTTGAGCACCAGTTAGCTCCTGCGAGTCCTGCGAGTGATCCATAGTGGTGGACTCGTCATCCATGAACTCGTCCTCCATGATGGGCTTGTCATCCATGACGGGCTTCTCCTCCATGGTGGGCTTGGTGAGGTGTTTCTTGTGGTGTAGTCAAGAAATTAAGGGACTAGGTCTATCTCGGGGGTGGGCTCTGGGGTGGGAAGCTGATAAAATTCTTGGGCCAACTGTCTGTTGACTGTCTGGATTTATGCCATTTTTGGGGCCTGAATTTACAGATTTCCACCATTGTTTCTTTCTCGCACCCTCTTGGAGGACGGCGAATGCGGTGCCCACGATGTCGCCGGGGCCTGAGGCTACACTTGCGGAGACTCGAGAGGAAGGGAAGTCCTCGCGGGTGTTCACCCGCCATGGCGATTCTTGGTGAAGGACGTGGGGTGAGGGTTGAGGGCATCACGGCGAAGTGCGGACACTGTCCAGGGCAAAGGGAAAGAAAAAAAGAGAACATGGTCAACTTACGCCGGCCTCGCGCACGAGGTGGCCCATCAAAGCCACCACCACCACCGCCTCCCGCGAAGTTCCTATCGCCTCCACCATGGTCTCGATCTCCTCGGTCTCCGCGGTCTCCGCGGTCCCTGTCCCCGCGGTCTCTGTCTCTGTCGCCGCGGTCACCTCCCCGGTCCCCGCGCGGGTCCATTTCCCCTGCCTCGGGGTGCGACTGTGCTTGTGTTTACTTGGCCAATTGATTCCGAGCTTAATTGAGCGATTGATGCTTGAAAATGGGAGCAAGAGAGCGCGCAAAAGTTTGCTGTTCAGGTTCTTGTCTGGAGCTCCTTGGTTGTTCTTGGTTCCTTTCTTCAAAGTCACGGACCACGGTCGCGTCCAGATATATGTTGGTCCGTGCTTCGCGAATGTCCCAATGGACGAGGTCACGTGTGGCACCTTTGATGGTGGACCCCCAGTCCCCTGGTCTGTGCCCTGTGAGCACTGACCTAGCACTGATCTTCACAAGCCAAAAAGTCGACATCCCACCTTTTCAGGAACTCAGGGACCAGGCCTCTGGAGCTCCCTTCCTCCCACCTAATTCCCTCCCCATCCACCCCTCCACTCCCCGTCCCCTTATCCCGTCCCAGAGACCGGGAACATTAACTTTTGGGACATCCAGGGCTGGAGTGTGTTCGCATCATGATGTCGGCATCCACCATTATTTGGGTTGGAAAATGGACAGGCTAGGGCTGAGTCAACGCCTTTACTGCAACCAGGACCGTTGTGACAATGCTGCACACAATTGCATGTGCAAGCCCGTTTCTGATGGGCCTGCATGGCCAGACTCGACACCACCAGATCACAGCTCGCCATTGGACCTCGACATCGGGCCGCACCCTCGCCGTACTCGCCTCGCTGGAGATTTGCCAGGAGGTGCAGCGTTGGGTTGCATTAGCTGGACATGGACAGACGGAGCTTTATCGCGGCTCATCGCCACGGGCAGAAAACCAACTGCATGCCCCTCGCGACCGGATATCCGCTGGCCGGGTAGCTGCGGATGCAGTAGCATCATCAGATAGGAGGATTGAATGTAATCTGGAATGTCCAAGATATCAAAGACGCGGATATCACAATTCAATACCATGCAATCCCATTCCCCTCTCCCTGGCTGGACACTTTTCCCTCAGACCCTCATCACCATCACATCACAGTCCATCGCCATCACAGTAGGGACTAGAGAAACGTAAAAGGGCTTCACCTCGGCTCTCAGCCTTTTTGGTTTTTTTAGCGTCACATCGCCATCCCGCCGGGTCTCCATAGCATCCGCCATCCAGCTCGGCTTCAGCCGAAGAGGCACTTGTCGCCACTGACGGGCCGACGCTAGAAGAAACCCAGGTCAACTTTGCATCATCCCAGCTCCAGCACCGCACACAGCACAAGTCCTCTGCTTTCCACCTACTCTCTCTTTTAAATCGCTCGTTCGTTCGTTGTTGCTGCTGGTCCAATTGGCCAATGTTTTCTTTACCATGAGCACCGCAACTTCAACGGCCACAAGCCTGAGCCCCTCCATGGGCGACTCCAATGGCGTCACCAAACGAAGCGGCCCCACGGCTAACGACGACGCCCTCAACCACACCCAGCAGCAGGAAAAGGACGCCGCTAAAGCGACAGAGGCCCTGAGGAAGAGCTTTCGACAAAAATACCGCCATGTCGAGGCCATCCATTCGCAGTCCAAACCCTCGTGCCTCAGCCATGACACGACCGAGTCGCCCAGCTTCCTGGGCTTCCGCAATCTCATGGTCATAATGCTGGGTGAGTCCTCACTCCGTCCTCACCCTCACACATCAATCGTGGCCCCCAACTGACACGAGTCCCAGTGGTCGGAAATTTACGGCTAGTGATTGAAAACATCCAAAAGGTATCCTCGTTGTTGCTTGCAAGGTGTGAAATGAATAAAATAAACTAATGCCCCGCGCAGTACGGCGTCCTCATCTGCATCCGCTGCCATGATTTCCGCCGAAACGACGTCCAGCTCGGCCTCTTTCTCTACTTTCTCATCCCCTGCCACTTCATCATTGCCTACCTCATCGAACTGGTCGCCGCCCAGCAGGCTCGCGCCTCCCGCAAGCGCATCGAAAAGCGAGATGGCACTGCCAGCCCCACGGCCGACGAGTCCTTGAAATTCCAGGCGACCTGGCAGCTCATCTGGGTCGCTCACGCCATCAACATCACGACCGCCCTGGCCTTCACCACCTACGTCGTTTACTACCACATCCACCACCCCCTCATCGGCACCCTCACCGAGATGCACGCCATCATCGTCTGGCTCAAAACCGCCTCGTACGCCTTCACCAACCGCGACCTGCGCCACGCCTACCTCCACCCGGTCCAGGGAGAGCTCGACGCCCTCCCCTTGATCTACCAGCAGCGGCCCTACCCCACCAACATCACCATCGACAACCTCGTCTACTTCTGGTGGGCCCCGACCCTCGTCTACCAGCCCGTGTACCCGCGCAACGCCTCGATCCGCTGGATCTTTGTATTCAAGCGCCTCGGCGAGGTCGTCTGCCTCAGCGTCTTCATCTGGTTCGCGTCCGCCCAGTACGCCACGCCCGTGCTGCGCAACTCGCTCGACAAGATCGCCTCGCTCGACTACCCCTCCATCCTCGAGCGCCTGCTCAAGCTGTCGACCATCTCGCTCGTCATCTGGCTCGCCGGCTTTTTTGCCCTCTTCCAGTCCTTCCTCAACGCCCTGGCCGAAGTCACGCGCTTCGCTGACCGTTCCTTTTACGACGAGTGGTGTAAGTCCCTCGTTTCCTAAGCCCCCCCCCCCTCTTTTCCCAACCCCACTAATATTCCCCAGGGAACTCCGAATCCCTCGGCACCTACTGGCGCACCTGGAACAAGCCCGTCTACCAGTTCTTCCGCCGCCACGTCTACTCGCCCATGCGCTCGCGCGGGTGGTCGCACCGCGCCGCGAGCGCCACCGTCTTCCTGCTCTCGGCCGTCCTGCACGAGCTCTTTGTCGGCATCCCCACGCACAACCTCATCGGCGTCGCCTTTCTCGGCATGTTCTTGCAGCTGCCGCTGATCCAGCTGACGGCGCCGCTGGAGCGGATGCGGTCGCCGCACGGGCGGCTGCTGGGGAATATCATTTTCTGGGTGTCGTTTACGATATTGGGGCAGCCGTTTGCGGCGCTCATGTACTTTTATGCGTGGCAGGCAAAGTATGGGAGTGTGAGTCGGTTGGTGGGGGCAGGGGCAGGGACGTGTCCTGCTGTTTGAGTTTACCTGTTGGAGATAATTTGGGGGGGGGGTTAATTTTGGTGGTACTAGACAGATATTGGGTTCCCTTTATGTTGTGACTGGAGGATCTCCGGGGTTCAGGATTCGAGGAGCGGACGGGATAGTTAGAAGGAGAAAGGAAGATGTGAGCGGGACTGGACCGCTTTGTTGTAGATGAGATATAAAGCGTTGAATGTTGAGGAGAAGCTAGTATTGTTCTCATGCCGGAAGGGTCAACAACACCAAAATTCCAGCAAAATGACAAAACGTGGGAATACGCGCTACAGAGACGTGATGCAGTGTAATCCCGACCCATTTCCATAGAATTGCTACCCCGAGTGACAACTACCTATACAAGAGCACAACTCACGGCACAAACGGAATCTTGGTCCCAACCCGCTTCCGATACGCCACGTAATCCGCCCCAAAGAACCTCACCAGCGAAACCTCCTCGTCCCGCACCCGGCTGCTAAAGAACCGCCACAGCGCCCCGGCATACAAGAAGAAACAAACCAGGTTCCCCATGACTAGCTGCGTGCCCAGCGCCCACCAAAAGAAGCCAAAGTAGCTCGGGTGCCGCAGCCGCGCGTAGATGCCCGTCGTCACCAGGTCGTGCTCGGCGCTCCGCCGGTGCTGCACCATGTGGTTGAAGCTCGTCCCGGCCTGCCACATGGCCACGCTGCGGACCGTCTGGCCGACCGCCACCAGCACGACCCCCGCCAGGCAGAGGAGCGGGGCGGCGCCGAGGGGCGCCCATGCGCGGTGCGGCCAGAAGACGTTGGTTACCAGGCACTCGAGCGTGGCGAGGGCGTGGGCGATGGCGTAGCCGGGCCAGTTGGCCGTGAGGAGGAACGAGCTGACGTTGGCGACGCGCGTGTTGTAGGCGGCCGTGGTCCAGAACTCGAGGAAGTGGAAGAGGGCGAGGGCGGCGAGGAAGAAGAAGAGGCGCCAGAGCGGGGTGAGGGTGACGGTGAGGACGGTGCCGAGGGCGCCGGCGGCGAAGGCGAGGCCAAGCGAGAAGGCACGCAGCGCGATGCCGCTGAGGGACTTTGGTTGGTGGGGGAAGTAGGCGCGGTCCGGGGAGCGCGAGGCGAGCGATGCGGCCGATGAGGGGCTGAGTAGCGGGAGAGAGAGGTCAGCGGTGGGGGACTCGGCGAGAAGGGCCGTGTCCTCGTCGTCGAGGCCGGCCGAGGTACGGACGTGCAGGGGGGAGGCGGTGCGGGCTTGGACTTCGGGGGCAATGGGCTTCTCGCGCGAGCGCCGGCGGTGGCGGGCGGCGGCGGCATCGCGGCCCGAGCCCGAGGCCGAGGTCATGAATTCGTCTTCCTCCGAGAGGTCCGAGTACTTGTGACGGAGGGGCGGCGGGGAAATTCGTTGGGAGGGAAAGTCTCGCGGGGGGGGAAGGGTGGAGTCTGCCATCTTGAGGAAATAGATGTAGATGGCACGAGGGGTGGACTTGGAGGAGGTGGACAGGGGTTGGGGGTGTAGGTTGGAAGACAAGTCCAAGAGGAGGAGAGGGTGGGCGGGCGTTCTTTTAGAGGGGACGGTTTTAGTATATGAGCAGAGTTCGCTTACCCGTCGAAAGGCGTCCAGTCCCGGGAATCGAGAGTGGCTTCCATTCTGTGTGCGTCTCGACTCTGCAAGGACGGGCAGGAGGAGGCTTGGTGAGGCCAGTGCAGTTGACAAAGGCCTGCCGTGGGCTTCTATGTGGGCGTGTATTTCTTGGTGCGGCGGCAATCCATTCCCAGATCTTTGTTGGGATTAGAAGGGGCAAGCCCAAAGCGGCGCGAACGAGGAAGAATGGGTTCGTGGGTGGTGCCGCATCTGGCGTTCGTCTTGGAGATGATGGTGTTGATGAGAGCTGAAGTTGCGAGCTCGGGCTAGGCCACACAATTGCAGCCAAGCCCCTTGCATAGCAGATGCAGGGGTGCATGGAAACCCCGTTATGACGCAAACCGCCAAGCTTCCATCCATCAAGCCGCCTGCTACAACAAACGGACAAGGCAGAGACATTCAGCGTAAAAATACCCAGAGAACTTGCATATTCCTCGCTGGGACCATATCTTCGCCTAGGCCATGGAAATGCCAGTCCTGTCGAGGAGCGTCGTGGAGTATCATGCCACTCTGTCCCCTCAGAGACTTCTCCCCTGAGACCTCGCCCCTCAGAGACCGCCTTGGATCGTAAACGACGAGACAATCAGCACCAACAGGTTGACCCAACCCCAGACAAAGGGTATCCACGTTGACATCGTGAACTTGCCAGCAACATAGCTTGCCCCAACTCTGTCCCTAGAATCAGCAACTGCAGAAGGAAACCCATTGGGCGGGCATCGGGAACTGACATGAGACCGACAATGCTGCCAGCCATCAGCGCTTCAGCGCCCGCCACAATGCCATAGGCAAGGGGCACGAGCCCGAGATATTTCCAGTTGACCCGCGTCTTGCCCGTCTGCATCAAGAGCGCCAGTCCCGCCGCGCCGAGGTGGAAGAGGCCAAACAGAATCAGGGTCCACAGCAGGGTAAATCGCCATATGTCGCGTACGGTATAGAGACTGTTTTCGGGATCCTGGAGAGGGATATGGAGCGAAGGAAAGGGCGGCGTCGTGTAGCCCGGGGGCGCCGCGTCGCGTCGAACCTGTCTATCCTCCCGTTAACCACGGGCGCCTCTAGTTTTTTTGTCCGGGGTTGAATACGTACGATCGTGCCTCCATGGCCACGGTATCAGGGACGTCGGCGCATCCGGCTGTGATTGAGTAGATCTGGTCGTCGTCGTCGTCGGGGAAAGGTTGATTGCAGCTAGGGTTGGACACTGTGAAGCAGGGGTGAGCCTGGAGCTTGATTGATGCATAGTGCATGTACCCGCTAAGCGCATGGCCCGTCAACAGCGACGCTGCCTCGGCTCATCGACGTCAGCTGAAGCTCTCCAACGCCCGTTTTCGATCCAACCTTCAACAATCCACACCGCGCTTCGTCTCCCATCCGAACCACCAGCATTGGCCCCATGGCTTAATACGCCCACCGATACTACCATTCGACATTCAGAGACACCCCCCGCCACCATGTCGATCGACCGCCTCCTCACGACAGTGCTACAGCTCTACCAGGACGTCCACGACGACGCGCGGACCGGGCAGATCTTGGCCACGACGACGACACTCCTGACAAACCTCTCGAACCCCCTCAATGTCACCCTCCTCACCTCCCAGCTCCTCGCCGCCCCCGCGATATGGGCCCGCGGCGATGGCATGCGCGTGTGCTACCGCATCATCAGCATCTTCAACACAGCCGCCCTCCACCTCCATCGACGAGAACGCGAGGCCGAGAACAGCAAGATCCGCCCCCCCGTCACCGGCTTGCGTCCGGACGCATGGGCATCGGCAGTCATAAAAGGGGCCGATGATCTGTCGAGCCGATGGAAGCACGTCCTGGTACTCAGCGGTGTCCTCATGGGCTTCGAGGCCGACCACAAGCGGACCCTCAGCCCGGCGATGCGAGCAACCCTGGAAAACGCCGTCGTCATGGCGGCCAATATGGCCCTTGAGGAAGGCGGCCCCGGTGCGCCGACGAGCCCTCCTGGACCTGTCATCATGGCCCTCAACTACGCATTCCCTACCCTGTCCGCGGCGCCCCGCCAGACCCTCAACTGCGACGCCGTCCTGGCCGCCGCGACCACGGCCATCTTTGACGCCGATGGGCTGCAAGATGGGCTGTTCCTCAACGCCATCAACGTCGATATGCGGCAGGCCGGGCAGAAGTTTATGTGGGCCGAGAAATCGCCATCCTTCCTACTTCTCCGTCAGCTTGAGCAGAAACCGCTGGTCATGGGGCTCGGTCCCTTGTCCAAGCTGGTCGGCTTCGCCATCGAGAATGCTCGCGACACTAACTCGGTCCTGCGAGCCCAGGACGACATCCTCCACTTCACCGACAAGCTGCTGCAGCAGTGGCAGGCAACCAAGTTTGCCGAGATTGAAATGTCCGAGGAAGACGTCTTTCTGACGGCCGAGACCCTCCAGAGCACCTGGGCGGGTCTCTGGCAGCTTTTCAAGAAGATCATGTACGGCGTCGTCGCCATGCTGCACCCTATCGTCGCACGCAGCCTCCTGGACCCACGCATGAGAAACGACGTGACGGCGTCCATGGTGGCCACCAAGACCCTCACCGCCCTCCGGAACCTGTACTTCATATCGTCTCGCAACGGCAGCGACGCTTTCCAGGTGTACAGCTTCACCTATCTAGCCTCGCTCGACACCCTGTCGCGGTACGCCGATGCGTCGGCGGCCTTCCTCCAGACCATCCGTCCCGTGAGCCCGGGCGCTATCCCGCCCCATCCACTGCACCGAACGCTCGACCTGTTCTACCTCAATGTCGCCGAGCACCTCCCCCTCCACCTCTCCCCCCAGACATGCGACGCGCTCATTGTGCAACCGGCCATCGCCTACCTCACGCACTCGGCGCCGCTCTCTCCCCGCATGCTGGAGCTGTTCGAGGCGGCGCACAGCGCCATCCTCTCGACGCTGTCGTGCCCGCACAACGCGCCCATTGCCGTCGACCTCGTGCCCTTTTACGCCGAGACGCTGTTCTCGTCCTTTCCTACGTACATCTCACCGCGTCAGTTCCGAGTCGCCTTCAAGACGCTCATGCAGATCCTGTCGCCGCCCTTTCCCATCGCCGCCAGCCACCCGCACCTGGCCGAGAACCTCCTCGAGATGGTGCGCTACCGCACCGGCTTCGCGAGCAAGGCGCCGCTGCCGCCGAGCGCCAGCGAGGTCCCGTCCGAGACGGGCCCCGAGCTCGCGTCAGAGCAGAGCACGCTCGTGCTGACGCTGATCGACGCGCTGCCGTACCTGCACCCGGGCATCTTTGAGGAGTGGCTGACGCTGGTGGCGCTGGCGGTCGGCAACGTGGGTGACGTCGCCATGCGCGAGACGACCAAGCGGCGGTTCTGGGACGTGCTGAGCAGCGGGGAGATGGACGTGGAGCGGGCGGCGATCGGGGTGGCGTGGTGGGGGACCAAGGGCGGGAGGGAGGCGGTCCTGTTTGGCAGCAGGGCGCTAGCTCAGAAAGACAAGGTCATGATGAGCGGGGCGCTTCCGGCGCCGGAAGAGGGCGGCCACGAGAGCAAGCTGTGAGGCGGCACAACGAATGGGCTGGGCGGGCCACACACACCACGCAACATGGCGTCTGTGTGTGCTCTGTTGGTGTCGGACCACGGCCGGACTCGGTGAATCGCACAGCTTTCTGCCGAGAGCAGGTCAAGCGACCAGGTGAGGAGGCGTCGCTGCGACGTCGACGGGCCAAAGGACTGGTTCCCTCGGTGAAGCCGCTGACGCCTTGAAACCCGTCACGACGGGTTGGTGGCGGGTGGGCTTACCGGGCGGCGCTGCGTTGGTCACGCCTGACCTCGGGTGGCGGGAGGACCAGGAAGCAAAGTGGAAGCAGCAGCAGGGCGCTGGGGGCGCTGAAATGACGCGTTACTTTGCCCCTTTTTAATTTAAGGAACAGGGTCAGGAGACGATGGCGCAAGGTGCTACGGCGGCCTTGGGTCCCTCGAGATGGGAGAAGCCGGATGGGCGAGTCGCAAGCGAGGAGGCCGAGGGCGACGTGGGACCGTGTCACGGTTCGCGTGTGCGTCGGACGGGGACGTGTCTTTTTGGTTGGAACCGGCGCGCTGATGGCGTCGTACATGGAGGCCGATGTGGGCTCCGAGCGGGCGCGCGTGGTGGTAGCCTCGGCGCCGCCCGCCCGCCCGTCCGCCCGGGTACCTTGTTGTCTCGAGACTTTTTCCGTCGTGTCTGAATCAGGGGAGCTGGGCAGGCGGGCCACGTTGGGCGGGCGGGCCTTGGAATCAGGGGCATGTATGACGGTGCACGGGAGAAGGAGGCGGGCGCCCGTTTTGTGTATATATAGAGCCATCTCCTCGCCCTCGACGGGGTGAGCAAAACGTCAACACCAGCATCCAGAGCATTACCAGTTTTATACCAACACTATCATCAACCCTTCAAACCACCCACACATCACCACCGCCAGCATGTCGTACACCAACGATGTAATCACCCCCTTCCACTCTTCCAACCAACACAACAACTAATCTCCCTCTCCTCCTAGACCGAGACACAGCACGTCGCCTTCCCCTCGGACCCCGCAGCTCCCGCCGTGGACCCCGCCGCCGCCGCCCCGGCCGGCCCGGCGGACCCCAACGCCCCCAAGAAGAAGGGAAAGGTCCTCAAGGGCCTGAAGAAGAAGCTGGCCAAGAAGGAGGGCGAGGAGGGCGGTGTGGAGGGGGCTGAGCACGAGGAGGGCGAGGACGAAGAAGACGAGGACGAGGACGAGGAGGATGCCGAGGGGAAGAAGGTGGTGGAGGGGGCGGCGGTGAAGGAGGGGAAGGTTGAGGGGAAGGAGTGAGTACCTGGGTAGGTAGATTTGATAGGTTTTGAGGTTTGGGCTGGGGGAGGGGGGCTGGGCCCGCGGGATTGGGGGGAATGATTTTGGTGATTTTGAGTGTAGTTTGTTAGTACCCCATTTGCCAAATTGAGATCTCAATTGTTACATGTTGGAGGGGGTTGTGGTGGTGGTGAGGGGACTGTGTTGGGGAAGGAGTGGAAACTTGGAGCTGGGAACCATGGACTTTTGGTAGGTAAAAAAAAAACACCAAAAGCTCTCCCCCGGGCTCGGAAGCCGGGGGGATACGAAAAACCCTAGTTGGGAAACGGCTTTTACTTGGGGGGTGTTCGGTTCGAACTCACGGCCTCGGAGGGGGAGGGCTTCGGGATGGGTCTGCATACCCCATTTCTATTACCACTAAGCCATACGGCTATTGAAGCGGTAGTCATCGAAGCGAGGGGTACTGGTGAGAGGATGGGTTGGTATTGGGGGGTATATGGGAGGAGGTGGGAAGGGGAGTAAATGGGACTGGATGGAAGCATTAGGGGTCGTGGTGAAAAGGGGGTGGGATTTGTTAGGGTTAGGGTTTGTCTTGTAATGCGTTCAAGCACGCTCAGGCAACAACGGGCTCAATGAAACAACAAACGGGATCAATGAGACGCTCTCTGCCTAATTCACCGCGCCCTTTCTATCTCCTTTCCTCTAAAAATCCATCGTTCGAATTTCATGGATTCTTGATCCTGAGGTCCACCAAAGCCGCCGAGACCTCTTCTTCTCAATCCCACCCCGATTTCTCACATTCAACACTCACCAATCAACTTGAACACCTTGACGGGATGTGGATGTCTTTCTGCCACAAGACAGTATATTCCACGCGCGGAAGGACATAACCAAGCAAAACACCGACAGTATACCTCCGTAGCAACCACCAAAATGAAAACCCCTCCGTCCCCCACCCCCTCGGCCATCGAAGAAGACCACGCACAGTACGACAACCACCCCCTGAGCCTCGCCGAACTCGAAGAGCAGTAAAACCTCCCTGCCATCCCCGTCCCGTCCCCTAACTAACCCCCCCCCCCCCCCCCCCCCCCAAGATTCCCCAACCGCCCCCAAAACCACCACAAAACCCTCCCCTTCGCCTCTCTCTTCCAATCCCTCTTCAACCCCCTCATCGACTGCAAGCCCACCTCCACCAACGCCGCCCCCGCCGCCCCCCGCCGCAAAGCCGGCCACGGATTCCCCAAAGTCTCGTACCACGAACAGCGCCGCCACATCATCGAGCGCTTCCTCTCGCGGTGGCGCGCCGACGTCGGCCCCGACTTCTACCCCGCGCTGCGCCTGATCCTCCCCGACAAGGACCGCGACCGCGGTGTCTATGGGCTCAAGGAGAGCGGCATCGGCAAGCTCCTGGTCAAGGTCATGAAGATTGACAAGAACTCGGAGGACGGCTACGGCCTGATGCACTGGAAGCTTCCCGGCGGCGGCGGGGGTGGGGCCGGCAAGTTTCGCGCCGCTGGCGCTGCTGCGACAGCAGGGGACTTTGCGGCAAGATGCTTTGAGGTGCTGGCGAAGCGGCAGATTCGCGCCGAGCCCGGGGGGTGGAGCGTGGGCGAGGTGAATGTCATGCTGGATCGGCTGGCGAGGGCGAGTGGGGAGGTGGAGCAGCTGCCGGTGTGGGAGGAGTTTTATCGGGGGATGAATGCCGAAGAGATGATGTGGGTGATTCGGATTGTGCTGAAGGATATGAGGGTCGGGGCGACGGAGAGGACGTTTCTGGGGCTGTGGCATCCGGATGCGGAGGCGCTGTTTAGCGTTTCGAGTAGTCTGCGGCGGGTGTGCTGGGAGCTGTGGGATCCCGAGTTGAGGTTGGGGGGGCAAGAGACGGGGGTGACGCTCATGTCGTGCTTCCAGCCGCAGCTGGCGCAGTTTCAGATGACGACGGGGTTTGGGAAGCTGGTGGGGAATCTGGGGATGACGGTGGAGGAGCCCGAGTTCTGGATCGAGGAGAAGCTGGATGGGGAGCGGATGCAGATGCACATGGTGGAGGATGATACAGTGGCTGGGGGGTTCAGGTTTGCGTTTTGGTCGAGAAAGGCAAAGGACTACACGTATCTGTACGGGGAGGGGCTGGAGGACGACAAGTCGGCGCTGACGCGGCACCTCAAGAACGCCTTCGACGACGGCGTCCGCAACCTCATCCTCGACGGCGAGATGATCACGTGGGACCCCGACGTCGACAAGATCATGCCGTTCGGCACGCTCAAGACGGCGGCGCTCGAGCAGCAAAAGAACCCCTTCCACAACGGCCCGCGCCCGCTCTACCGCGTCTTCGACATCCTCCTCCTCAACGACGCCTGCCTGACCGAGTACACGCTCGCCGACCGCCGCAAGGCCCTCGCGCGCGCCGTCCGCGGCGAGCCCCGCCGCCTCGAGATCCTGCCCTACCTGCCCGCGACGTCGGCCGACGCCATCGAGCCCGAGCTGCGCAACGTCGTCGCCGAGGCCTCTGAGGGCCTCGTGCTCAAGAACCCGCGCTCGCGCTACCGCCTGAACAGCCGTAACAACGACTGGATCAAGGTCAAGCCCGAGTACATGTCTGAGTTTGGCGAGTCCCTCGACTGCGTCGTCATCGGCGGCTACTACGGCTCCGGCCGGCGCGGCGGCACCCTGTCCTCGTTCCTCTGCGGGCTGCGCGTCGGCGAGAACCTCGTCCGCGCCGGCGGCTCCAGCCCGGAGAAGTGCCTGTCCGTGTGCAAGGTCGGTGGCGGCTTCAAGGCCGAGGACTACGCCGAGATCAAGCACCTGACCGAGGGCAAGTGGCGGGACTGGGACCCGTCCTCCCCACCCTCCGAGTACGTCGAGCTCGGCGGGGGCGAGCGCTTCCAGTACGAGCGCCCCGACGTCTGGATCCGCCCGCGCGACTCGGTTGTCCTCTCCATCAAGGCCTCGCAGTTCGCCCCCTCTGACCAGTTTGCCGTCGGGTGGACGCTGCGCTTCCCGCGCTTCCGCAAGCTGCGCACCGACAAGGCGTGGGACGCCGGCCTCGACGTCGACGAGTTCGACGCGCTGCGCTCCAAAGTCCGGCAGGACGAGCAGGCGCGCAAGGCCATGGAGATGGAGTCGCGCAAGCGCAAGCCGGCTGCCAACAAGCGCGCGCGCCACGACCTCGTCATCGCAGGAACCAGCACGTCGGTTCCCCTGCTCAACGCCACTCCCACCACGGCCCTGTTCCAAGGCATCGACGTCTGCGTCCTCTCCGACGCCGTCCACCCCAAAAAGACATCCAAGCCCGACCTCGAGGCCCTCCTCAAGCGCCACGGCGCCCGCATCCACCAGCGCGTCGACAAGGTGCCGGGGACCATCGCGCTGGCGGACAAGAACGTCGTGCGCGTCGCGGCGCTGCGCAAGGCGGGGGAGGTGGACGTGGTGCGCCCGAAGTGGGTGGTTGACTGCCTCGCACAGGGGTGTCTGGTGCCGATGGAGGAGGGGCACATGCTGGTGGCGACGGAGGCGAAGAGGGAGGCGGTCAGGTGGAACACGGATCGGTTTGGGGATAGCTATGCGCGGGACCTGGCGGGGGCGGAGGAGCTGAGGGGGGTGCTGGAGGGGATGAGCTTGGAGGGGGAGCCGGGGAGGGGGTTTGATGCGGATTTGTTTCTTGATCAGATGGAGGAGCGGGGGCATGGGGTGGAGGGGTGGGAGGGGTTTTTGTTTAGGCGGTGCGTGGTTTTCTTTGCGGGGGAGGAGGAGGGGATGGCGGTGAGGTTGGGGAATTATGTGAGGTTTGGGGATGGGAGGGTGGTGGAGGAGCTAGAGGAGGGGGTCACGCATGTAGTGGTGGTGGCGGGGGAGGGGAGGGAGGGGAGGGAGGTGGCGGGCGATGTAAGGTATCGGGTGAGCTCGTGGGGGAGGGTGCCGCGGATTGTGAGGAAGGGGTGGTTGGAGGATTGCTGGACGGAGGGTACCTTGGTGGATGAGGAGGCGTATGCGGTTGTGTAGGGTATGGGTATGACTGTGATGACTTATGAGCTGCAGAGATGTACGATGTAGTTATCAAAACTTTTGTTATTGACCTCTGCTGAAGCGATGCTTGCTGACAGGATAACCTGATCATCCCCTTTGAGCCCAAGACTGTGGTCAGTCCTACTTCCCAATCGTCAAAAACAGCCTATCCCCCACATCCCCCAGCCCCGGCTTCAGCATCCCCCTGTCCGTCAGCTCCTCGTCCACGCCCGCCAGCCAAATCTCAACCCCCTCGGGCCACTCGGCCGCGGCGCGCGCCACGCCCGGCGCGGCACCCAGCACGCCCAGCACCATGATGCGGCGCGCGCCCCACTCGCGCAGCGTCTGGATGGCGGCCGCGCAGGTGCCGCCCGTGGCGATGACGGGGTCGAGCACGATGGCCAGCGACGAGGGCGCCTCGGCGGATGCGGAGGCCACGTGGTTCGGCAGGTTGTTGTAGTACTCAACGGGGTGGAGCGTGGTGGGCTCGCGGTAGAGGCCGAGGTGGTGGACGGGGACGGGGGTGGGGAGGAGGGTTTGGAGGGCTGGTGGGGGGGTCAGTGGAGGGGAGGGGAGGGGGAAGGGGGGGGGAAAGGCTTACATTCCACCATGCCGAGGCCGGAGCGGAGGATGGGGACGAGGGAGATGGTCTCGGGGGTGATTTGGGTGGTTTCGTAGGGGAAGCCGAGGGGGGTGTTGTCCTGGGGGGGAGGTTAGGGGGGATGGTTTGGGATAAGGGGGGTAGGGGGGTACGGACAGTGGGACCCGGGACGGCGACGACGGCGTTGGCGAGGGCTTCGCAGCCGACGATGAGCGAGATCTCGTGGATTAGGCCCTTGACTTCCTTGGCTGACGTGGTTCCCGAGCGCAGCTGGCTAAGCTTGGCGAGGAGGCATGGGTGCTTGGAGACGTGCACGTTGGGGGGGAGGTCGACGGCCATGGTGGTATGCTTGGAGATGGAGCTATTAGGGAGATTGGAATGGGAGGTGTATTGTTTAGAGTAATAAATGGGAGTGAAAAAGAAGCAAGAGATGGAAAAGGAAAAGGAAAAGGAAAAGAGAAAAGAGAAAAGACGTCGTCCTACGTTACTGCGTCCACGAGATAAGCAATGGAGAGGAAGAAAAAACGGCCGTTTGCGGTGTCTGGCCTGCAGTTAGTCGTTGTCATGTCCTCAATGGGTTCCTTAATTGTTGGGTCCCAGTCCGTCCGGACCCGTGATCATGTGCTGGCTGCACCTGATTGAGCCCCCGGTAACCGGTTGCCCTTCCGGCGCAGGTCGGTATCCGGATCCCCACTGGCTTATGGCGTGTCCTCGCCGTCCCGGGCCCTGAACGTTTGTGACCTACGGTGTAGGTAGGTCCAGCTCACCACCTCCTCACCGCCGTCTCCCTGTCCAGATGCTCCTCCCCGCACCAGCATGCATCATTGCGGGGTAACTTCTCCAACAACGGACAGGACCTGATAAGATAAGGGGCTGCCCTGGAGACGGTCGTTTTCGGAAAGATTGTTATCGATAGCATCGGGTCTCGAAGAAACACATCAAGAAGATATCATTCCAATTAGGAGGGTTTGAGGGATAGAATTTACGATTTTCCAGTTTACTTGGTTCGAGAATCACCAGTGTTCAATTTCTTTTCTTTGACTGTCATCTCGGATGATTCATCCCAGCTCTGCCCTGTTCCCGAGCCCTGACTGAGGACCCTCAACCCCCCGACGACAACCATGGATCCATGACAGTACCTCCTATACGGGTACGATAGGGTCAACACCTATCACGGCACCGCCAGATCCTCTGATACAGGCATTGAAAGCCATTCGGAGCGTACAGGTACAGCCGGCCGTCACATGGCTGAACCAAAAGTCTCGCCATGACGCAAACCGGTAACGAAAGCGACGGCTACAACGTGCCCGCGTCCTACACCAACTTCGACGACGGTGCCGCACCCCCTCTTCGCACCACCGCCGCCGAAGAAGCACAGGAGCCGATCTCAGGACCCCGAGACAGCTCCTCCACCACCTACAATGTCCCCGACAGCTACGCCGGCCTCGACGAGGCAGCAGACCCCTTTCCCGTCCAGCACGCCGACGAGGAGTCCGTCTACCACGACACCCTCGAACGCATCCGGACCCGCGAATGGCCCTCCGAAGAAGACCAACCCACCTCCCCTACCCTCCAAGAAAAGCCGCCCCCCGTCTCCCGCCTCCTCACCCAAACCTACACCATCTCTTACCTCATCCTCTTCTCCATCCTCGGCACGCTCGCCCGCCTCGCCCTCCAGTCTCTGAACACCTACCCCGGAACGCCCATCATCTTCCCCTCCCTCTGGCCCAACTTTGCCGGCTGCCTCCTCATGGGCTTCTTCTCCGAACACCGCAAGGCCACCACCCCTCCTGCTCCACCACCATCCACGACCCCCAACAAAAAACCCTCCCCCCTCCACCTCGGGCTAACCACGGGCTTCTGCGGCTCCCTCACCTCCTTCTCCTCCTTCGTGCGGGACCTCTTCCTCGCCCTCTCCAACGACCTCCCCCCCTCCACCCCCCGAAATGGGGGCTACTCCCTCGCCTCGGTCCTCGCCGTCCTCATCACCACCCTCTCCGTCTCCCTCTCGGCCCTCTTCCTCGGCGCGCACTTCTGCCTCGCCCTTGCCCCCTTTCTCCCGTCCCGCTCAAAAACAAGATACCTCGACCCCCTCGCTATCCCCCTCGCCTTCCTCGCCTGGCTCGCCGCCCTCCTCTTGTGCATCCTCCCGCCGACCCCCTCCTGGCGCGGCGCCGTCGCCTTTGCACTCTTGTTTGCGCCCTTGGGGTGTCTCGCGCGGTTCTGGGTCTCCCTTGGCCTAAATGGACGGATACCTAGCTTTCCCCTGGGGACGTTTACCGTCAACATCGCGGGAACGGCGGTGCTGGGCATAGCATGGGACCTGGCGCACGTGCCGGTAGGAGGGACGGTAGGGTGCGCGATGCTGCAGGGGGTGGAGGATGGGTTCTGCGGGTGCTTGACGACGGTGTCGACGTGGGTGGTGGAGTTGGTTGGGCGGAGGCGGAGGCACGCGTATGTGTACGGGGGGACGAGCGTGGGGGTTGGGCTGGGGGTATTGGTGGCGGTGATGGGGGGGTTGAGGTGGAGTGACGGGTGGAGGGGGCTGGAGTGTGTGCATTCTTTTTAGGGGGGGTGATACCCGGCTCGGCGGCCATGTTTGTGTTGGGGGGGATGTGGGGGTCACCGAATTGTCATGATGGGGGGACATGTAGAAGCCGCAGAGAGATTGTCTTTCTAGCTCTAGCTCCAAAGGTGGCCGGCGTGATGTGCGTAGCAGTGGATTTCGATGACAAGTTCGGTCAGTTCAAGACGCTCCATCAATTGTGTGTTAAACTGCCATTGGAACGGCGAACTGAGTCACGCCTGGAGACGCACCCACTGCGCTTTGTTGAACTAGCAGTTGTTAGCGCAGGACATTGGAGTTGTGGCTTGCTTCTCCAACCAGCCCCTAAAATCCATCGCTCAGGCCCTGTCATGACCACTAACAAGTTTGGCCCTAACATATAAACCTGCAGGTTGGAAATGCAGCTGAACTCCAGGGCTCAAATACAACACCAAGACCCAACCCCTATCGACCATGTGTAGGTGCATAAAGTAAACAATCGCCCACCACCACGGCCATGTCCCTTGTCCCCCACAACACATCTCGCCCAAAGACCCAACCACCGGGAATCTCCCCCGTGAGCCCACCCAGTGCCCCTCCTGAGACCTCCCCCCCGCCCGAGCCGACCATGCCAGCACCACCCCCCGTCCAGTTCGCCACCCCTCTCCCGCAGAGCACCCGCTCCGACGTGCTAGAATGGCGCTTCCCCAAGCCCTACCATAACTACGTCCTCACCGGCCGCTCGCGCGCCGCCTGGCATACGTCCTTCATCATCCCGCAGCTCAACCTCCTCCTCGACGCCGGCCTCTGCGTCAACCGCCTGCGGCCCAAGCACATCTTTCTAACCCACGGCCACAGCGACCACACGCTTCTCGCGCCCGCCTTTGGCTTCCGCGACGACCCGCCCGACGTCTACTGCCCTTCCGAGATGGCCGGCGTGTTCGAGGCCTTTTGCCACGCCCGCACCATGCTCAACCTGGGCGGGCTGATCACGGCGGATGACATTGACGCTTCTACTGCTGCCACCGCTGCAGACTCAGATGCCATCCCAACACACACGCCCATCCGCCCCGACATCCTCGCCACGCACCTCATCCACCCCGTGCACCCCGGCAGCATCGTCCCCCTCCGCCGCACAAAGGGCCTCGTCACCGCCCTCGCCTTCGCATGCGACCACTCGGTCCCCTGCCTCGGCTACGTCTTCCGGCACACCACGCAGAAACTCAAGCTGGAATTTTCGGCCCTCCCCGGCACGGAGCTCAAGCGGCTATCCCAGTCCGGGGTGGCCCTCACGGAACCCGTCACCAAGCCGGTGTTTGCGTTCCTCGGCGACGGGACGGCCAAGACGCTGGCGGACGGGCCGGAGTGGTTGGAGGAGGTCAAGGTGGTGATTACCGAGTGCAGTTTTCTGTTCGAGGAGCATCGGGGGCAGGCGGACAAGACGAAGCATACGATTTGGGGGGATTTGGAGCCGGTGGTGCGGCGGTGGCCGGGGGTGGTGTTTGTGTTGACGCATTTTAGTATGAGGTATAGTGAGGAAGAGGTGAAGGGGTTTTTCAAGGGGTTGGGGGATCCGCCGGGGAATATCGTGGTTTGGGCGGATGGGGAGGGGGGGTGAGGGGGAGAGAGGGGGTGGGGGTGGTTTGGTCCTCCGGGGGGGGGGGTCGGTTGGTCTGGTCACTTTTATGTTAGGAAAGATGAAAAGACATGTTTCCAACCAGAAGGGTTGGTAATCAGGCAAGTATGTTCTCGCCAGCTTCATAAAATCATTATACCCCTCAACCCCAAACGCCTTCCTTTTGATACCTCCCCCAAAATAGACCCATAAAAAACGCCAGTCCCTTGGACATCCAAACCCCAAACCCCGACTTAAACCCCCATCTTATCCTTACCCTCCTTACCCTCCATCCCGCCCTCCTTCCCGCCCTCCCCCCCTCCCACCTCTCACAAAGCACCACCCTCCCCCCCCTCACATCCAACCTGACCCTCACCCTCCTCGCCCTCTCCTCCGCCGCCTCTAGCCCCCCCACCCCCCCAACCCTCTCCCTCACCGCATCCGTCGGCGCCGCCAGCATCACCGCCAGCTGCGAACTTTTCACCACGGGCGCCCCCAGCCGCCGCGTGCGCCACACCGTCACCGCAAGGAACGCAAAGCTCAGTGCCATCTGCCCGGCGAGAAAGACGCACCACGCCCACTGGATGTCGACAAACGTCTCGTCGCGCAGCGCGACGCCGCGCAGGCGCGTCGAGTCGTGCTGGTTGGTGCGGATGGCGTTGGTCACGGCGGCGGCGACGTTGGAGAGGTAGACGGCGAGGTTGCGGGCTTGGTGCGGGGGGTCGGCGAGGTTGCCGCCGTAGATGGCGGCGTTGACGGCTTGGTACTGTTTTTCTTTTGTTAGGGGTGGGTTTTTTGAGGGGGTGGGAAGGGGGGGTTACGTTGCGGTTGTTGTAGACGGCGGCGTTACGGCCTATGCCGTCGGCGAGGAACGTCAGGAGGACGTCAAAGTAGAGCTTGAGCGTCAGCGAGGCGCCGACCTCGCGGTCCATGGCGAAGGGCGGGGCGGCCGGGTCGGTCGGGTCGGCGAGGTAGGTCCGGTTGGCGGTCAGGTCGAGGTAGTCGCACGTGTCGAAGATGAGGTTGCGCTTAGGGACGCAGCCCAGGTTGTAGAGGGGTTCGTTGTCGGCGCGGGCGGCGGGCACGGCCGACGAGGAGACGAGGGTGGTGTTGGACTGGCCGCCGGAAAAGGTGGTCTCGTACGTGTTGACGCAGAGGTGGTAAAGCACCTCGTAGGCGATAAACGGCCACGGCGTGGGGTTGGAGGCGCGGTCGAAGCCCGGGTACGACACGTTGCCGGCGTTGGACCAGATGGCAAAGTAGTGCGCCAGGGCGTTATAGTTGGCGTCCTGATCGGCGGGGGTGGTGAAGGAGAGGGTCTCGTTGTGGCCCGTCAGGGCGAAGGAGTAAGACAGCGGGGTGATGAAGCTAATGCCGTTGGGGAGGCTGGCGTTCCAGGCCGTGGTGCCGTTGCCGGCGAGCACGGCGCGCTCCCAGTTGCGGCCGCCCGTCCACATGGGGGACGTGGTGTTTTGAAGCTCGGTCACGGTGAGGAGGGGGGTGATGTCCCGCATCTTCATGCACATGGCGAGGGTCGTGTAGCGGGAAAAGGTGCAGTTGGCGGCCCCGCAAGTGGCGGCGACGGGGAGGATCGGCGTGCTGGGGTGGCTGCTCATGCCCCGGAACACGGCCTGGGTCAGCTCTTCGGGGTGGACAATGCCGGCCGGGTCTTGGGTGTAGGTGCGGGTGATGGGGACGTCGGCGATGCCGTTGGGGATGGGGGCGGGTCGCGTCTTGTAGGCAATCATCTGCTGGGTGATGGGCGAGGTGAAGATGCTGATCATGGAGAAGAAGGCAGCCAAGCTGATAAAGTGTCTGGGACATGTCAACGGAGTTCATCCACAAGGAGAAGAGAACCGCGAGGAGAAAGGAACGCACCTCCACTTGAAATCGCGAAGGACCATCCACGATCCCCAGATGCCTCGACTAGCGCTGTCTAGCGTCCCAAAGGTGGACAGAGACCGGCTCTGGCCCTTGGTCTCGTCAACAACCAGCAGGTTCCACTTCCACTGGCTGAGAGCCTCGGAGATGGGCACCATGAAGGCGGCCTTGGTGAAGGTGGTGAAGAAGGCCAGGAAGGTGTTGAGCGTGATGCCTATGGGCATCTCGGGGAGCGCCTTTCCGTTGTGGACGGCGAGGACGGTGGTGATGACTGGAGCCACGCCGTTAGCCAACACCCCCTTCCCCCTTCTCCCAAGAGGGATCAACTCACTGATAAACGACCCCAGACTCGCAAGACACAGCAACCCTTCCACCAGCCACTGCTTCCAGATGGGCTTGCGGTTGTTCTGGTTGCTAAACAGAGACCCGGCATCGTCCGAGGCCTTTTCGTACATTGTCGCCGAGGGCGAGAGCAAGGTATCAAACTTGTTGTCCATTCCGGGGCTGGGTGTCGGCAGCGGGTGGTCAATGTAGACGACCTCTGGGGTCATGGACGAGATCTTGTCGTCGACGTCGACGGCCAACTGGGCGAACGGCGCATGATGAGCCATGGCTTATGAGAATCTTGTCTGCAAATCCACCGCCAACAGTCGTCGAACTGATAGGTTCAAGAATGGCACTCAAGCCAGATCCCACGACCAGTGGGGGGGGGGCCCGAGGGAAGGGAAGGATTCGGGCAAGTGTCTTATATCTGGGTGGCTCTCTTCCAACCGAGCCACGGCCTGGTTCCAGGTTCCCTCCATCATTTGGAGCCCGCCGCCATGTATAGAGCAGAACACACCCGTCCTAGGGCCCATGCGTAGTCCCCGGGACCCGTGGGGGACGGGGGACGATGTCGTGGGAGCGAGGGCTGGCGCTTATCGACCAGCGAGAGTGGGCCGGGTGTGTCCGAGTTCCAGATGGCCTTCTCACTAGCCAGGATCAAAAAGGTTGGTCCGGCATGCTCCAGGCAATGACTGGACAAGGCCATATAGCCGTCGAGGGTGGGATCGACGACGCAAGCTCAGCGCGTCTACCACAGCACCCGTTATTGGCCGTTGGGGGCCATCTCTATAGGATCGTAGGCCCCTTGTGTCGGGACCGTTTGACATGTCTGACTGCTTCTTCTTCCGTTGGGTTAAAGCAGAAAGGGAAAAGCCTCATCCAGTCCGAGCCGTCCAAGGCCAGGTCTTCATCTTGACAGAGCAAAAAGGACAGCCATCAAAATAGAAATAGAAATCCTTTCCTTGGATGGGCAAATAATTAAAAGTCCAAAGAGGTTACATCCCTCTTCTAGAATTTAGCCGCCTTCCCGCGCTTGTTGATCCTGCCCGTCCAGTGCCACCACACCCCCGGGGAAACAGGGACCAAATCGAACGAGGCACAGCACCCCATCTTTCCAATCGATGCCGAGGTGCGGCGAGGATGCGGCACTTGGCCAGCCCTATGGGCGGCGCAGGATCACAGTTTGGAGTTTCAGGATTTGGTTTGTTGGTGTTGGGCATTTCCAAGCTCCTCCCCTTCCAAAAGCGGAAACGAGGTTATCGCAAAGCTTTCTTCCCATCGACGGTACAGTTCCATCACCACGACCTCGCCATCAGGACCGAACCGAACCAAGCGACCGACGAAAGAACGACGCAAAATTCCAACATTGCATCGCACCGTACGCCCGTCCCCCGTCGCAGTCGAAGCGGAGCTATTTTATCATCACCATCGTCCCACAGTCCATCACCACCACATCACGACGCTCCCTTTCGTAGTACCACTCTCTCTAGGCTTTCCGTCCGTTCCCCCTTTGCACCACCACAACCAACCATCCACCTCCCCCAAGGTTCTCACCAGGCACCGGGACCGGGACAGGCACCGGCGTAGCACAGCGCCCGCACACCTCCAATACTACCGTCCACCGGCCCATTCACCCTCCAGACACCATCGCAATCGCTTCCCCACCCTCGCACTTTCAACCATGGCACAATGCACCCCCTCTTATCCGCACCCACACCCGTACCCCGACCAAAGACACCTTAGGGCTGGGGGCCAAGTCTTTAATCTATACTATCGCTTAGCTTGCTTGCCTGCTTGCCTGCTCGCCTGCTTACCTTCTCGCCCAGAACTTAATTGCCTGTACTATCGTGCCGCGGCCGGGGGCTCGTCGGTCGGGGAGCGAGCGACGGTGGGAGGAGCAACAGAGTTGGAAGGAAGGGTGTAATCCGTGCGGGAGGATTGAGGTCGCCTTCCATGTGCGTTTCTGATGACTGCAGATATCCCCGAGTCTGGGGGGGGGACTGTGCCGTAGTAGAGACTGGAGAATAGTGGATCAACTTCAAGAGATAGTTGGGTTGGAGTGGACGGACGTGGTGAAGTGGGACAGATGACGACGCCGACGCCGATGAGGTGACCTGAAGTGTTGTGGGACTTGCTTCACCGTCCCATCACCATTGGGCACACTGCTCGGAATAGAATGCGCTGTACGATGTTCTACGTAAAGCCACCGTCTGAAACGCAGTGTCTCTATCCCCGGCAACCCATCTCCTACCCCATACTAGCCACTAGCCCCCTCCTCTCGTTCACGAGGACCCCCCAATCCCTCTCACAGCTCCCGCAATACTCTTCATACCACCCCCTCAGCGCCTCCCTCCTCTTGCCATCCCCTCCCAGCACCTTTTGCTGCTGCTGCCCCCCACCGCCTTCCTGCCCCCTGTCCTCCAGCATCCCCTTAACCTGCTCGCACCGCCCATTCTCATCCGCTAGCCAATTCTCCCACTCGCTCTGCATCATCTCCCTCTCGATCCCGTTCACCACACGCATCGCCACGAGCAAATCATGCCTGTAATTCCCCAACCGCTGCCTCGTCCGCCGCAGCCTCCGCGCCGTCGCCTTGCTCGTAGCCGACGCCATGCCCGCGCCGGCCTCGTTCCACGGCGCGTCGAGGTTGGTTGTGTTGACCATGGCCTGAAAGGTCTCGTAGCTGTTGCACCGGTGTTAGCCCCCAACCCAATCACCAGAACGTCAGAAGCAACGTACCATCGACTCCCCCCTCCCCCCTTCCCCACCCCCCCTCGGCCACCCCGCTCCCCCGCGCCGCCTCCTCCAGATCCACCAGGTAAATCGCCTTGCTCATGACCAAGTTCGGCCCGACACCGATCCGCCCCATGTACCTCGCCGCCTTCCTCTCGGCCCACCACGCCTGCGACGTCTGCGTCACCACCACGAGGTTGTACGCCGCGCTCAGCCCCAGCACCACCAGGATGACCCTGTGCGCCGACACGATCCGGAACAGCCGCTGCACGCCGGCAAACGCCCACATCATGACGCTCGTGATGGCGCTCTCGAGGAACGACCGCGTCGTCTCCCACATCATGGCGCCTAGCGTGCGCGGGCGCACCTGCCGGCCCGCCTTGTCGCTGGCGTCGGGCGTAAACACCACCACCTGCGCCTGCTGCCCCACGCCGCCGTACACCTGGATCGCGCGCTTGGTGCGGCTGTGCGGGCCGAGCTTGCGCACCTGGTCCGTCGCCACCTCGGCGAGCTCCTCGGCGTCGTTGGCCGCGTCGTCGAGCGCCTGCCGCTGCACCATGTTCTTGGCGAACGGCGGCGCCTTGGACCAGTCGGCCTTGGTGTAGATGGCCAGCCGGCACTTGGACTTGGCCACGTGCGTGATCACCACCTTTGTCACGAGCTTGAACGCCTGCGAGTGCGGCAGGTGCCACGGCGTCTTGATGTGCGTTACCACGTACGTGATGTGGTCGCTGAACACGTCGATCGACTGCGTGTCCGTCACCGCCGAGCCCGGCTTGGCGCGCCCGAGCATGTCGACCTGGTCCACCGTGAACTTGAACTGCCGCCGCATGCGCCCGTGGTCCTGGAGCTCCCAGGGGCCCTGCGCAATCTCCTTGGCGTGCCGCTCAAAGTAGAGCTTGGGGAAGATGAAGCTCTTGTCGCCAAACAACACGTGGAAGCACGACTTGGCGCTGACCTCAAAGTGCCGCTCCGCCACCGCCTTGCCCATGTCCTCGGGCTCGTACAGCACCGCGCTGGCCGGCAGCTGGAACTTTTGCACCGGCTTCCGCAACAGGCCCCGCCCGGGGCGGAACCGGCCGCTCGACGCCCCCCCCTGGTTACGCCGCGCGACGGGCCTACCGAACGCCGTGCCGTCATCGATGGGTGTGTTGGACGCCACCTCCTCCCAGCTCTCGACACTCGGGCTACGCTTGTCGTAGCCCTCTTTCTCGAGGTTGATGAGCGCCGGCACGACCTCGGAGATGTCCATCGGCTCCTCGGCCTGGAGGTCGTCCACCAGCAGGTTCAGCCGCGCGTGCAGCAGCGCAAAGTCCTCGAGGAACACCTTGATGGTGATGCGCGAGAAGCCCGAGTCGTTCATGTCCTGGAGCAGGTGCAAAAAGATAAAGTCGCACTCCCGGCCCGGCGCCGCCGTCACCTCGGCCACGGCGTCCAGGCAGATGGTGTACGCCACCACGAGGCCCATCTGGTGGCCGTAAAAGTACATGTTATCGGGCGTGACGTAGATGCGCCCGTTGCCGGCCATGCCCTGGCCCTCCTTGCCCTCCCCGGCCGACGAGCTAGTCCAGGCCGCGTTGAACACGAGCACCGGCTTCTCCGAGGGCCCGGCGTCGGGGAAGATGAGGCGGAACTGCGAGTAGTGAGCCCTCAGCTCTGGCGGGTAGTTGGGAGGGAAGGATATCTCGCCCGGCGCAGGGCGCAGCCGGGCTGTGTTGGGCGGCGAGACCATGGCGTCGACGCTCACCGTCTTCCTGTGGTTGATGACGGGGGACGAGATTCTCTCCACCACCGGCGTCTTGGACATGAATGGGTCGTCCACGTCGGGCTTGGGAGTCGGCGGCGGCCCTGAGGGGGCAGGGCCGAACATGGATCCCCATGAGGTGCTGCCCCAGTAGTTGGCCATGACCGCCGTCGACAGAGGCCGGCCGCCGTCAGCATACGCACCCGCCGCGATGGCCAGCTTGCTCAAGGGCGTCGAGACCGGAGCCTTGGCAAAGGTCGAGGGGGCGAGACTCCCAGCCCGTTGGGCGCCGGGAATCACGGTAGGAATACGCAGGGCAGGTGGCTGCGCATTTAGCGGGGATGGAGTGTTGCTGTACGGAATGGCCATCTGACTTGCCGTGATCAAACTCGCAATGCCCCCCTGCCCTGATCCGCCACCCTCCGATGTGTTGTTGAACGTCGCTTTGCGATGGAGATCAAGTTTCTGAATGATCCGAGCCGCATGCTCGCGGCCGCTCTCACCATCTTCCCGCCCTAGCGCCGTGATAGAGCGTCGTGGCGGATTCGCCGTGACGTCGAAGCTCTGCCGTGCTGCAAGACTCGAATCCGCTGGCAACGGCAGAGTCGCCGTTCTCTCCAAGGCCGTGCTGCCCTCGTCGATGCTCTCGAGGGACTTGGCCGAGAATTCAGGGATGGGAGGAGGCGTGATGGAGAAGGCCGGGTCAGAACCCGCCCCCAGCATGCTCTGATCGCGTCCCATGCTCGACTCAAAGGCCTTCTTCTTGGCCACCTCGAACACCTCGAGCCACTCGATGAGCTGCGTCTGCGTCTCGGCCTGCAGAAGAATGGTCTGCGTCTTGGTCTTGACCTCGAAGCAGAACCGCCTCTCCTCTTGCACCGCCGGCTTCGCGTTGCACAACAGCACACCGATCTCATCGCCCTGCAGCACCCCCTGCGGGCCCTGCACCAGCCAGCCAAAGATGCCATCCCGGCAATAGTACCACCTCCGCACCCAGCTCGTCCGCACCGGTTTCCCCGCCATGACCCTCAGAAACAGCCACCCCTGCTTCTCTGAGATGACGGCCGTCTGGTCCTTGCGCTGCACGCTCATCGGCCCCCTTGACCCGAGATACGGCACCGTCGAGACGCTATAGTCCTCGAGCTCCCTCGACGGCTTGTACAGCAGCAGCGTGCCCTCGCCAATCTCCCTCCTCGCCACCTGCAACTCCCTCCGAAACATGCCCTCGCTCGCCTCCATCTCCTTGGACCACCCGCGTATCCGCTCCAGCTCGTCGCCCCACCCCGCCACCGGCCCCTCCCGCGACCGCCGCATCTCGCGGTACAGGTCCGCGCACACGCGCACCAGCAGCTTGTCCAGCCCCGCGCGCACCTGCGGCGCCATCTGGCAAAAGTCCAGGCTCGCCTTGAGATAGGCTTTCCGCGTCTCGTACACGGCGAACGCGTCCTCGCGCAGCGCGCTCGGCTCCTTGGTCTTGCTCTGCGACACGTAGCGCGCCAGCGTCGTGTCGAATGTCTTTTGCGCCGCGTCGAGGGTGCGCCGCGTCTCGCGAAAGTTGCGCAGGTCGCCGGCGAGGAAGGAGCGGATGGGCTCGACGCTCACGGGCTCGAGGCGGCGCACGGCGGCGAGGATGCCGCCCCACCAGTCGCGGGCGCCGTCGCCGGCGCGGCGGAGGGCGATGAGGGTGTAGTCGGGGCTGAGGACGGTCTCGGCTGCCGAGGCAGGGACGGCGCTGCTGGCGGGGAGGATGGGGGAGGCGGACAATGTGGCGGACATGGGGATGGCGGGGGTGATGGGCGGCGTCATCTTGTTGAGGTACGAGTTGATGGTGTCCTCGAGGGCGAGCACGTCGTGGACGACCTTGGAGGTGCTGCGGATGTAGCTCTCGAGCCAGCGTTCAATGACGTCGAGCTGGTCGGCGAAGTGGAGGGTGACTGCGCGGAAGGTCGGGGAGTCGAGCGAGGCTTCATTGAGGCCTACGGGTATCGCCGGGCCGGTGCGTGGCTTGGGTCGAGAGGGAGCGGCGGTCGAGCTAGCGGTGCCCAAGGTGGTGGCCGATGTCGAGGGACCCTTCGACGAGGCGGGTGGCCCAAGGCCGGTCGAGACGGCCCTTGTGTGGGCAGCGGCAGGCTGCTGTAGTGCTGGGTCAGCCATGCTGCCGGTCTATGGGAGTGGCCCTAACAGTCGGGGAGCTTCGAGATTTTGGCAAAGCGATGCCAGCGGACGTGGCAGATCTGCGTAGATGGTAGAGGTGAGCTCGGTGCTGCTGGGGATCGACTGTGGTGATGGTGGTGATTGACCAAGGCGTCGGGAACGTGTTATTATAGACCATATACAGCCGTCGTATTCATTCGGGTTCGATCATGATGGAATACAATGTCGGAATTGGGGATGATGGGGTCGCCGGATGCTGTCCCCTTTACGCGGTTGAGACAGGGAAGCTGGTTCCCAGGATGACGTGTTGGGGATTCGAGCGTGTTGGGGTTCCCTGCCGCTAAAGGTCGGCCAGTGCGAGACCACCGCCGAATCGCACCGTACCTCAACAGCTTCACAATCGGGGACGGGACTCGACATCAACTAGATTAACGAAGCAATATGTTAAATATTTCCTACTTCGCAGCTAACATCTCAAGGCCATCCACTTGGTATTCTTCTCTCGGTATGCCGTATCATAATCTCTGATTCCGTCAGCACCCGGGTACCCCGGCTTCACCTCACGCAGCCATACTACTCCCAGTCCCACCGAGCCCCAGCCCTGCCATATCCATCTCCCAGTCCTCGGGCAGGGCATAGGTCCTGTACTGCGCATTCCCACGCCCCAACAGACACACTCGGTTTGGGATATCTCCCCTCGCCTTGTTGGCCCTTTCGACCTCCATCTGGACGGGCGTGAATCCAGCCGTCTTGGGAAACCTAAATGACATGCACAGCTTGTTCGTGCTCTTCTCCAGGTCTGGGGTTCCGATTTCCACCACCGATGGAGCCGTTCCCTGTCGATATGCTGAGAAGGAAAGGCCGCTCGACTGGTAGGCAATTCTCAGTAATCCAGTGGGCTGTCCAATGTGGGCTGTGATGCCTCTGTCAGTAATACCGCCTATCTTGACGTAGAATCGGACATACATTTCATGCCGCACAGGATGAGCAGGGAGCTATCGTCTAGGAACTTAAAGTCCAAGATCGTCACATCTCTGGGGAGCTCAAGACCGGCTGTGGTCGTCGAGGTGTCTCCACTCTTGCCATTCCGGATGGGAATGGCTGTGCGGAAGAGATACACTGTGACCTGTGTGTCAGCCACCGACCAACGCGATTACGGGGTGTTTAGGTGAACAAACCTCGGCTCCCATCACCCTTGGGTACTACAGCAGTAAATGCCAGCGCCGATGTCTCGCCCTATTTTAACGTCAGAAGAAAGAAACCCAGTGGTGGGGGGATCTTACATTTTTGCCCTTAGAGCAGAGGTGAACGTCTTGTCTCCCAATCTCCAGACCAACCGAGAGTTCTGTCGCCTGACCAAATCGAACTGTCTGCTTCTGCGCCTCTGCAATGTCCCCAAAGACGCTGTTGGCCCGGCTGGTCAAGTAGTTTACCAAAAAGTCCACCCGCGGGAGCGCCTTCATGTAGGGCTGACCAGCTTCCTGCCGCTTCAGATGCTTGTCGAGGATCTCGAGAAGAGAACCTCCACCGTCCCCGAGGAGCGCTTCGTCTCGGGTATAATCCTCGGATGTCACCTCGTCAAAGTACAAGGCGAGCGGGCTGCTGACGAGGTACCGTTGTATGTAGGTCAACACCTTGGCATTGTCCATGGTCGCCTCCTTTTCCGTCAGCTCGTCGACCAGATTGGGCGAGGACAGCTTGTCAATCTCCAGCCGGAGCCAAATCGAAAACACGGAAAAGTGCTCGAGCTCGTCCATCACCAAGAGAAGGATCTTGTTGGCAACGACGGTGAGGCACGAAACCATGTCCATGAGTCGGCTGATCCGAGAAGACGTGAACCCGATGTTTTTGTGAGATTCGTGGAAGCGAGCAATCCCAAGCAGCCGGCTGAGGATGATGCCGCAGCGCTCGAGGGCTGGAATGAAGTTTTCGTGGACAAGGGAGCGGAGGTTCTCGAGACCGGTGACCACGGCCTTTTCCCACCGCTTATGGTTCTAAAACAAGGTCAATGCAAGCTTCAAGCTTGAGAGAAACAAGGTGGAGAGCCAACATACCCGGTCATTCAAGCTTTCCGTCAGCCATTCCTCGAGTGGTGGGTGCACGTGGCCGGTGACAACAGTGTGGGACAGGGCCTGGACTATGGTCATTGGTCCCTTTTCCATCTTTTCGAGGTCCTCTTTGACCGCGTTCAAGAATCGCCCCGGGAGTTCCCTTGTCGACTGCCACTCGGTGGCCATGTGAGACTGGGCCTGCTTCAGGTAGCGGAGCAGATTCTGCATCGTCGTCATCTTGGAGGCCAAGAGGGAAATGTCGACTGCCGAGTCGTGTACAAAGGTCAAGTCCATGGGCCATAGGTACAGCGACACAGGCTTTGGGCCCTGCGGCTTGAGTAGGAGAGCATGGGTAGATACATTGGGGTGTGATGCATGTCCACACAGTTGCAGGACAGGGGCTGGCGGTGAGGGGTCACCCGATGGGAGATTCGAAAACCGAAAGGTGCCAATCACAAAGGAGTCGTAGATGCTGAGATGGATGCCGCCGTCCGAGGTGCCGACGACCATGACGTGCACGGCATCTGCATCCTCGGGTCTCATAGGCCGAAACACAAACTCGAGCGACGAGGTTGTCGAAAAGACAAAAATGTCATCGCTGCCACCATGGTTAGCATCTGGGTAAGGAGGGGGAGGGGGAGGGGGGTGGGAGCGACCTACCCAGATCCGCCCGACACGGGCAAGGGGCTGATCTTGGGGAGGGCCGTTTCCACCTCGAGAAAGGTGAGCTCGTGAGGCAGGTCCAAAAGATCCCGCTTCTCGTCCGGGAAGATGTCGTGGGAGCGCAATCTCGACGAGGGACGATCGGTTGATGATGTTCTGGTCATAGCATTCCGCGACCAGGCGATGAAGTCGATCTTGGCTGAGCTGCCGGCCTCGCACACGCGAATGTGGTACACGGCCTTACTGCTCTCCAAGCCGATGAGCCTCACCACTGCATCGCTCCAACCGATGGCCAAAAATTGGCCTTTTTTTATGAAATCAGCAAGTCAGTCAACGGTAATCTTCTGGTTGGTTGGGCACATGCCGTCTTCCTTCCACCGCAGAACATCGGCTTTCTGGTTCCGCTCTGTGTGTCCCGCCACGAGCTGGTCGTTCGCCCGCCAGATGCAGACTGTATGGCCGCCATCGGCAACAGAGGCAGTCAGGTCGATGACGGGATTGCAGGCGAGGCGACCGCCCGGGACGACGGCCGCGTTCAGCTTGCTCGCGCTGAACAGCGGCAGCTCTGCGGCGGCGTCGGTCATTGGGATTTTTTACCGTCGCTGATCCCAGGACCTGTTGGGAGCCTGAGCACTCGAGTCCATATCTCGTGTGCAGGAGGGCGCACAAGTGGAAGGGGGCCTCACGAACAGGCAGAGTCGGCGTCGTGGATTGACGTTTGTTTGGATTTCAGAGTCCCTTCCGTTGTCGCCAAGACAAGAACAGTGCGATTATGCAAGTTCTGGTTCAAGACAGAAAAATATACACATCAAGTCCAGCCAACCATGGGTCTCCAATTAAACCCGAACCCTTACCCTGATCTGGGTCTCGAGTGAGGCACAAGCTCTTGATATCGTGTATTAAATACAGAAAAGACATGGGGAAATGGTCCCGATAGAATCAGATTCCCGTCGAACATCTAGATTTCAGTTGAGACAGATTTGGCCCGTTATTCGACTTGGCAGTGCTATTGAGCATGTCCGTGAGAAAGTTGGATGGTCCTACAGTGCTCTATACAGTGCGAGGAGCGGTCCAAACATTCCCCTGAGATGGGCAGACGAGACATGACCCTCGGTCGTTTTCTATGGAGCATGTCAAAGCCAACGCAAATATAGCGAGATAATCCATGTTTCGCGGATTGGGCAATCCAGAGGTCTTACGGAGTTTTGATTTCAGTTCGGTACAGTGCAGACTTGTCCCGGTTGTCTCGAGCACGTGGATGGGCCTCGATGGGCCGTTGTTCTTTGGCACCTGCTTACACGCGGCAACGGGGATAAGAGTACCCCAGGAGTGTGAAAGCAAGCTGATTTGAAAGGTGCTTCAAGCTTGCCACTTCCTGTCCGAGCTTCGTCAACTGGGTACCGGAGGTGCTGAGAAAAATGGGGAATGATGAGCCGATGAAGCTGCCCACGGGGGTGTAGTTTAACGTTTAAACTGTCGTGACATAAGCTACCAGGTACCCGACCAACCACCGGGCTTTAACCCCCCTCTCTCTCCCCCGAAGTGCTGTCGGGACCTCGTTAGTAAATGTTCAAGTTGCAAGGCGGCCTTGTCTTCAAGGCACGCTGCCCGAAACGTGCCGGCGAAGATGCGTATATGGCCCCCGAACTTGCTTTTGACTGCGAATTCGGCTTGCATAGGTCGGTACCCATCGTATGTTTTTGGGAGGAGCGCGTTTTCGTGCAAGTCATCGGCCCGGGAAAGATTCACTAAGGTTCCGTGACGTGTGCCTCTGAACCCTGGCCCCCTCAGCAAGGGTTCAAAAGGGCCCTCCGTCCCTGTAAATCGTCTTCTGCCTCTCCCTACTGCTAGCTCTGTTTTGTCAAAGCTCTATTGCATCGCTAACAACCACCCCTCTGCCATTCATCGTCATTGCCCATCCGCTTCTCCCAACCCTTTTTGCACCACATCCTCGTGCTCCAACATCACTCCTCCTTTAACATTTCTCCATCGACATCGTGTCTCGACGACCTCGGGTTGCACTCCGCCACTTTCTCACTTCATTTCTGCTCAACAACAAGTCGCTAAAATGAACAACTCCCAGCATACCGTCTCCCAGACCGCACACTCGACCGCTGGCGGTGCAGCGGCGAGGGCGTACGCGGCGATTGCAACCCTGGCTCTCGACCGAGCTGACTGGGAGACCAAATTTGCCGCACAGCTGGCCGCCCACGGGGACCTCAACGCTGCGGCCGACCATCTTGGGCTTGCCCAAGCACACTTAGACCTGGCCGCAATCTACAACGATTTAGAAGCCGGGGAAATTGGTGTGCAGCAGGCAGCACTCGATGGCGTACCGGCTGCCGCAGATACGGCGGGGGGAGACGGATACGGCGATATCCCCGAGGAGGAGGCCGCCGCGCCCCAAGACCCCCCTCCTCGGTCGTTCCCCGACCACCCGGATCATCTGCTCTACGAGAGCATCAGGGAGCTGTACGAGGCAGTCGAGGGTGAGAGGGACGAACTTGGGCACCTTCACGGTGCTAGCATCAACACGTCGTATGCGAGCCCCTCGACGAGCTCCGGCTCGGGCAGCGCCGGGACGAGTTCCGGTTGGGGCAGCCCCTGGACGAGCTCTGGCTCGAGCAGCCCATCGGTCAGCGGCGGCGAGAGCGTCACAAGCAGCCAAGATTCGCCCTGGGACATGCCTCCGACTTCGCCTTCGCCTCCTCCATCGCCCTTCATCAAGCAAGAGTCCCCGTCGCCCTCGCCCCCTCCGTCGCCCTACATCAAGCCAGAGTCCCCATCGCCGTTTCCCTGGCCCTCGCCCCCGCCCTCGCTCCGCACGCCTTCTCCTTCGCCCACGATCAAGCAAGAGCCCATTTCGCCGTCTCCCTTCCGAGCCATCAAGAGGGATTCCTTGTCGCCCGAGCCCAAGATCGAGCCTCCGCCCGACCGCCCGCCCTCTTCATCATACTGGCAGACCGTGTTAGGGAGGGAGGCCCCGCCACGACCCATCAAGAGAGACCTCCCCACGCCAGACCCAGAAGATGACGGACCCGCACTCAAGCGCCGCTGCCTCAAGGCTAGGAAACGCGGGCGGCTTCTTTACCGCTCCAAGGGGGCCAAGATCAAGAAGGCGCGCTCGGCGGCTTTGTTCAAGTACTATATTTCCTACGAGGAGGACGAGGACGAGGATGACGACTAAGCGCTGTACCTCACCTCTTTACTTTGACGCCAGTGCCAGGGGAGACGACAATATATCTTGCACGGGCGCCTTGTTCGGCACGGTATATTTTGCATTTTTGGCGTTGCACGGGAAAAGATGGCTTCAGTTCCTCGCGGGACGATATGGTTCAGTGACTGGATGAAAAGGATGGATGGACGAATGAATACCCTTGGATTTGTCGGACTCGATGGAATACAAAACACTTGTCCTGGACTTGTCTTCGTTGTCATGATGGTTGTTTTGTCAATGTCGTTGGGATATGCTTTTTTGGAGAACGATTTGGGGTACGCTGGAAAGGGGTTTGTTTGGACAGGGAATACCGGCCTCGGCAAAGGAGCCGGGTGGGTTGGTTGAGGTACAATGGAGAATGGAGTCTGCGACGGGAGGGCTTCCCGGCGAGGAATATCGATGCGGACGAGATAGTTATGATGATATGGGGATCCAATTCCCTTGGGATATATATATTCAAAAAGCGAGTTCACACAAGCCTCTGTCGCCATCCCCGTCGTCGTGGTTCAGACCCTTGTCAGTCATGGTGGTCGCGCCCCCACGGCAGAGCGCCAGACCAACCCGCACAGAGAAGAGGGACATCGACTTGCACACTCAACATTACCTTGGGAGAAGAGCAAGCAACGGAGTGATGATTCGGATGACGATGAGTATGCTTCACAATACAGCCTGAGCCATAAGCCAGCATCGATTGATAGATTTCGATGCCCTCAGTCAAGCACGTCGCTTGACATTCCATTTTCCTGGTGCTTCCAAGGCGCTCTTGGCAAGCCAACCCCCGAAACTACAACATCGCTCGCAGCTTTGGATATTTTAACAACTTGATAGCCAGCGCTTTATGTGGAAATGGATGTGTCTATGTCGTCTCCCCGAGAGATGGCATCGCTGGCGTTATCCGCGTCACTGTGTGCAGAATGGAGACCCTGCCTCTGCCTCTGTGACTTCTAGGAGCCCTTCAGCTTCGTTGAGATTCTGGCGCTGGAGTTGGCATCATCTCCAACCTTGGATTTCCAAATATTCAGAGCCGGTCTTGAAGCACTCAGAACATCATGGAAGCCCAATTCTTTGATGCCGCTGACGAGGCTGATGAACCAGGGTACGGCTAGGTGATGATGCTGTAACTCAAAGCCTCCCGCTAATATAGAACCAGTCTCGAGGCACCCACAACATCATAAAACACCATCACATCATCACGCGCATGAAAAAATGTTTGTTCAGAGTTCATTCACCCTGGTCGAGAATCGGGGTCTTCCTTGGCGTAGCCGCCCTGTCCTTGGGTTCTCTGCGCAGTACATGGCCACCTCCCAAAGTAACGATCCTTCCCGTTTCCCTTTTCTCGCAATTTCAATGCAGAAAGATGCCATGAACAAAATGACGCCGTTGTGACCCATCCCATCGCAAACCCATGCCCGTTGGAGTCGCAAGTGCGCCCAAGAAGGACCCCAACTACCAACCACCATCACCGCCCTCAACACCACTCTCGGGAGGAGTAACCACCAGGTCGAAGTTGGTGGGAGCCGGATCGTACGCCGTGCTCACAGAGGGATAACCGTCGTCAGCAGAAGGAGGAGCAGCGCCTGAGCCATCCTATTGCTCGGCGCCGGGGGCCGCCTCCTCCTCACCGCCCTGCTGCTGCTCCTCCGCCTGGGCAGCCGCGGCAGCCGCCTGGGCCTTGGCACCGTAGTCCTGGCTCATGGGCTGGACGACGGGCTGCTCCTCCTTGGGGTCGATGATGGTGACGGCGTCGGGGAGAGACTTCTGGGGGCCGGCCTTGCCCTCGGGGTCGGAGCCGCGCATGATCTTGACCTTGATGCCGAGCACACCCTGGCGGAGGAGAACGTGGCGGGTGGCGCTGTCGATAAAGTCCTTGGCCGGCTGGCCGGAGTGGATCATGAAGCCATCAGTGAATTTCATGCTCTTGGCACGGGCGGCACGGAGCTTGCCCGAGACGACGACCTCGCAGCCCTTGGCGCCGCTCTCCATGATAAAGCGGAGGACACCATAGCACGCGCGGCGGACGGCCAGACCGTTGAGGAGCTTGTAGCGGAGCGACTCGCACTGGGCAACGGCCGAGAGACCGCGGTTCTGGACCTTGGCGGCGTAGAGGGAGACCGAGTTCTCGGGGAACTTGAAGCGCTTCTGGATGAGGCTGGTGAGCTCGCGGATTCGGCGGCCCTGCTCGCCGAGAACCTCCTGGGTGTGCGTCGCGCGGATGATGATGTCGGTGACGGTGGGCGTGACGCGGACCTCGACGCCCGAGTAGCCCTCCTCGGCTAGCTCACGCTGGAAGAACTCGTTCAACTCGGCATAGAAGACACCGTCGGCGACGAACTTTCTGCGCTTGGAGCTGGAGGCAAATGCCCGTCAGCATCTGTCCGTGACTATCCCGATTTGTTGCTGTCGGCCCCGGCGGCGGTGTTGGCGGGCGGCGGGGATCGACCCGCCCGCGCGCCGATTCCACCGGCCACCACCAGAGCATCGTGACAATTGTTGGGGCTCAAACTTACATTTGAGTGCCGGGAACAGCCATGGTTGCGGTTTGCTCGGAGCGAACTGAGGCTTCGGTGTGCTGAGGTTGGGTTGAGTGCCTTCTCGCGGTGTTCGCCGGACTTTTTTTGGATGGGGGGGAATTCTACGTCCACAGGTGCTTTTTTGACAATTCTTGGTGGGCTTCGGCGAGTGGCAGCCGAGTAGGGTTTGGGGCGGCCAACCAGTGGCCTGGAAGCCCGATAGCGGATAAGGAATGAGCTTGGGCCAGCTGGGTGAGGGGTGGGGCTTTCGCGATCCCTGCTCGGCGCAGTGCACGCCTCCATCATTCGAGGTGGGGGATACGTCAGGCCTGGGTTGGTTGTTCCCGCGCTGGCCGTGGCGTGTGATACTCTCGGTCCAGCGTCCAGGCCTACATTCAGAGTCCAACCTCATCGCCAACGGGCAGCACTCAGCACTCAGCAAGTCCATCCCGCCCGTGCCCGGCCACCGTAGGCTCTGGATTTAGGGCATTTTTCTTCCCTTCCAGAGTACAAGACCATGGATGCTCAACAACGGCCAAGAAATGCTTAGCGTCCTTTCCAAGCTCTCCAGCTGATGTGCACGACGTGCTTCTGACTTCTTTCGTGTCCTCTCTCCCTTCGCCTCCCGAATGACCCGCGTCGTTCTCCTCCGCGCCACGCTTCGCTCCTTTCCAGCTCATCGCATCACTATCTGCCACGCGCCTCCCGCCCGAACCGCCTCTCGGCTTCTCTGTTGATCGTCAGTCTCGGTGTCGTCGCGGTCTCGGAGAAGCGGAGGAACGCCCTGGCAGTCACCATGGCCGCCCCTCAGACCAAACAAGTGTGTCCTCTCCTCCCGCTCGACCCGGGATGCCTAGTCGCCTGACCAGATGTGCTAGTTGTACACGAATGTGCATGCCCTGCGAGGGGGGAAGCCGGAGCTGGGCGATCTCGATCTTAACGATTTCCATCTCGTCTTCCGCTTCCCGCCCGAATCCAAGCTGTCGGCAGACCCAAGTTTGAGGAAGCAGGTCAAGCAGGGCTGGTTCGCCTTCCACATCGTCTCCCAGTGCACCCTCCGCACGACCCCCGCGGCGAGCGGCATCCACTCGTCGATACGGATCCGGTTCAGGGACTTTACCTACATCAGCTTCAACTTTGAGGACGACAAGGCGGCGCGGGACGCTTTCGAGTTCATTCGCTCTAGAACGTGCAAGCTTGGGAATATTGAGAAGCTGCTTGCCTTCCACTACCGCCCCCCTCCAAACTCCCCCGAATGCAAGATCAACGGCTGGGATCTGTATGATGCGAGGGCCGAGTTCCGGCGCCAGGGGATAAGCGAGAAGCTGCCAGATCTGGGATGGAGGATCACCAACATCAATAAGGGATACGTCTTCTCCCCAACTTATCCAGAAGTGTTGGCTGTGCCCTCCAAGATTTCCGACAACACGCTCAAGTATGCCGCCGCTTTCCGGTCGAGGGCCCGGATACCCACGCTTTCGTACCTCCATCCCATCAACAATTGCACCATCACCCGCAGCTCGCAGCCGTTTGTCGGTCTGAGATTGAAGCGCAATATTCAAGACGAGCGCCTCGTGAGCGCATGCTTTGCTGCTTCCCCGGATCTCCTCGATGCCTCGGGGGCCGAGCCTGGTGACTCCACGAGCCCATCTTCCAGTCAGGGAGACGTCGTCAGTGTCGAAGCTCCAGACGTGGATTTATCTCTGTCGGAGACGGCAAGAATGGAAGATGAACTTGCTGCCGACACCAACACGCTGTACGACCAAAAGACGGGCAAGAGGCTGATATACGGCGCGCAGCAGAATAACTTGATCGTGGATGCCCGACCTCTGATCAACTCGTATGCTATGCAGGCTGTAGGAAAGGGGTCTGAAAACATGGACTATTACAAATCAGCCAAAAAAGTCTTTCTCAACATCGACAACATCCACGTCATGAGAGATTCGCTGGACAAGGTCATCGACGCCATCAAGGATGCCGATGTGTCTCCTTTTCCCCCCAACAGAGACCTGCTGGCAAGGAGCAAATGGTTGGAGCATATTTCCGCCATCTTGAAAGGCTCGGCCCTCATCGCCCGACAGGTGGGCATTCTGCACTCGCATGCCCTCATCCACTGCTCGGACGGGTGGGATCGCACGAGCCAGCTGTGTGCGCTGTCGGAGCTGATGCTCGACCCCTACTACCGCACGATTGACGGCTTCATTGTTCTCGTCGAAAAGGACTGGCTCTCGTTTGGACACATGTTCCAGATGCGATCGGGTCACCTTAGCCACGATAGCTGGTTCAAGGTCGAAAGTGACGCCCTTGCCGGCTCCACGGTGAGACCCGGCGAGAACGACGGGCGTGGCGATGCCATCGAGAATGCCCTGGCGAGTGCCAAGCGGTTCTGGAGCAAAAACGTAGCCCCTGATTCCAAAGCGAGCACGTCGGATCCAGAGGATTTGGCAGCACCAGAAGAGCCCAAACCGGAAATTCCGACGCTAGCAGTGGCCGACGAGTATGCCACCAGACTAAGGGATATCTCGCCCGTGTTCCACCAATTTCTCGATGCCACATACCAGCTTCTCCGCCAACATCCAACGCGCTTCGAGTTCAACGAGCGGTTCCTGCGGCGCTTGCTCTACCACGTGCACTCTTGCCAGTATGGCACCTTTCTCTGCAACAACGAGCGGCAGCGGCGCGAAGCCAAGCTCGCCGAGCGTACACGCAGCGTGTGGGGATACTTTTTGAGCCGGCGGCCCGAATTCACTAACCCCGAATATGACGCCGCCATCGATGACCACACCAGAGGGAGAGAGCGGATAATATTTCCTCGCTTTGGGGAGGTGCGCTGGTGGCATCAGGTTTTCAACCGAACGGACGACGAGATGAATGGGGATCTCAACGCCTCAGCTGCCACGGCCGAGCGAGTCGCGGCTTACCAGGCTACGTCGGGCCTGTCTGATCCCCACATGATGGGGGTGGAGGAAGGCTCGGAGTCGACATCACGGAGTTCTGATAGCCCGAGGCGGAGCCCTCAACCGCCGAGCTTCACTACGAGCCAGTCGGTGATCGCTGGTGTGGAATCGGCACACAGTGCTTTGACACCGGAACCGCGGAGTCCACCCCAGCTCCAAAGAAGCGCCAGTACCGGCGAAGTGCCGAGTACATTGGCAGGGCTTCAGGAGAAGATCTCGGCGCTGACTCTCGGAAAGGTGGTGTTTGGGGCGGCAGACGGCACGGATGCCTCTGGTGGTTCTGCTGGGCGTCTTTCTAAGGGGGAGCCGGCCGCTCAGGAGATGAGGAGTATGGACTAAAACTGGATCAGCATGCCTGGTGAGCTATCAAGAGGGTGGGGGTGAGTAGTCAGTTTTTATCACGACTGGAGAGTGCTGCTTTACTACAGAGAGCATTGGTAGTTAATTACAGGAGGAGGAAGAAAAGGGCGGCTGCCTGGGAGACAGGCTTAGCATCAGCTGGGGAATCGCTCTCAGGATGAATACGAAATCAGCACATGTCATAGATGTCGATGTCTCCATCCCGAGATTGATGGGAAAATTGTAATATTTTACTGTGAGGAGCGTCTTGAGGGGCCTGGGGAGTATCATTGATAATGAGCGGTCATTGTTATGCCGGGGCGAGAACTCTACCTTGGTGCTTAGAGCAATATCATTTTCTGCAATCGAGGAGAGCTTGAGGCAACACGGCCGCGCTGTTGACAATCTCTTGTATCCGTAGTATGTACCAAATAATGTGACATGTTTGGGCTCAAAGGACATTTTTGTTACAGAGTAAACAGACAAAATGCAGAATACGTCCCACAGTTGGCCGTGGCAGAAAAGAAAGACATGCATTTATTCAATGTTTGTTCCCGATGTGGCCCCTGCTCCATTCTCCCCGCCATCCCCGAGCTCGAGGTGGTCGGTGCGCATTGCAATTTGTTAGGCTGGGCTCCTCCCCGCCTCGCTGGGCGCAGTGGGCAGTGGGCAGTGGGCAGTGGGTTGATTCAGAACTGGAAGCTTTGCGCCTCTGCCTTGCCCGGCTTTGGCTGATGCAACTTGCGAGCTTCGAACCGCCCCGAACCCACCAACATCAACTTCGACCCTCGGTCCTCCCTGTCGCAACCACTCACTATCACTCCATCACCAAAAACCAAAACATCGACCGCGTTCTGATTGTCGTCGCCGCGCCTTCTCCCGAGCCTGCCCTTTGCCATCTCGATACCCGACGACACCCCCCAAGCATCACGCAACCCGCACTTCCACACGCGATCAGGCGCCCAGCCAAACCACCACCGTCCCGCCAAAACATTCGGCTCCTCTGCCTCTGCCGCCCGTTTCCCTTCTGATACCTGCTACGGACCGACATATACCCCCGCCCGTCATGGTTGAGGCGACGAATTCGAGCGATGAGCTCTACCCTATCGCAGTGCTCATCGACGAATTGAAGGTATGGCCCTGGCCCTGGCGGTGACGACGACATCTCCCCGTTGCCCTGGATTGACGCGCGTCCTCTTGCAGCACGACGATGTCATCCTCCGCCTCAACGCCATCCACCGTCTCTCGACCATTGCCCTCGCTTTGGGCCCCGAGCGCACCCGCGTGGAGCTGATTCCCTTTCTCGATGGTCAGTCTCGACCCCGCCCCGCCCCCTCCCTCCCCGGCGGGTGACGTCCAACCTGCCCCCCCTGTGCCCACCGCTGACATGGCTTGCCACCCGCAGAAAGTGTCGAGGATGAAGATGAGGTGCTCGTCGCACTTAGCGAGGAGCTCGGCACTTTCATCGAGTATGTTGGCGGACCTGCGTGGGGCCATGTGCTCCTGTCCCCCCTCGAGAACCTGGCGGCCATCGAGGAGCCCGTCGTGCGCGACAAGGTGCGCGCCATTCGGCCGAGTCTCTCTCTTGCCTGGCTGACGATGGTGTCTAGGCTGTCGAGTCGCTCAACAAGATCTGCGCCGAGCTCTCGTCACAACAGGTCGAGGAATACTTTATCCCCCTCACACTCCGGCTCGCTAAGGCCGACTGGTTTACGTCCAAGGTGTCTGGGTGCGGCCTCTTCACCGCGCCCTACTCGAAGGTCTCGCCAGTCACCCAAGAGCAACTCCGCCAGCAGTTCGGCCAGCTCGTGCACGATGATACGCCTATGGTGCGCAGACAGGCTGCTACTCACATGGCCAAGTTTGTGAGGGAGATGCCCGCCTCGATTGTGGTGGACGAGATGATACCCATGTTCCAGCATCTGGTGCAGGATGACCAGGATAGTGTCCGGCTTCTCGCCGTCGAGATCTTGATCTCCATCGCCGAGGTTGTGCCTAAGGAGCAGCAGGCGAGCCACGGCGTCATCCTCGCTTCGCTGCGGAGCCTTATAGAGGACAAGAGCTGGAGGGTCCGCTACATGATCTCGGACAAGTTTGAAAAGGTACGGGCTCTGGAGCGCTGTGGATGGGTCTGCGGCTGACATGTGCATCCAGATCGCCAAGGCTGTCGACGAGGAGGTTGTGTCGCGAGATCTGGTCCCGGCCTTTGTGAAGCTTCTCAAGGACAACGAGGCCGAGGTGCGGACGGCCATCGCCAGCCAGATTCCTGGGTTCTGTGCCCTGATCGATCGCAACATCCTTCTTAACGAGATCATGGGCAGCGTCGAGGATCTGGTGTCGGACACATCGCAGCATGTCAGGGCTGCCCTCGGGACGCAGATTAGCGGCCTGGCCCCGATTCTGGGCAAGCAGGAGTAGGTGAACCCTCGAACTGTCTCTCTGGGGTGTGCTGACTTTGAGTAGGACTATCGACCACCTCCTGCCCATGTTCCTGCAGATGCTCAAGGACGAGTTCCCCGAGGTCCGCCTCCACATCATCTCCAAGTTGGAGCTGGTGAACCAGGTCATTGGCATCGACCTGCTCTCGCAATCCCTCTTGCCGGCCATCACGGAACTGGCCGAGGACAAGCAATGGCGCGTGCGGCTGGCTATTATAGACTATATCCCGCTCCTTGCCAGTCAGCTGGGTGTTGATTTCTTTAACCAGAAGCTGAGCCAGCTGTGCATGGGATGGCTGGGCGATACCGTCTTCTCGATCCGAGAGGCTGCCACCCACAACCTCAAGAAGCTGACCGAGGTCTTTGGCGTCGACTGGGCCAACGAGGCCATTATTCCCAAGGTCATGGCCATGGGCGCGCACCCCAACTACCTCTACAGGATGACGACATGCTTTGCCATCTCGGTACGTGGCCCGAGGGATGAGGAGCGAGCGACCTTGTGCTGACTGAACTATCCAGACCCTTGCGAGCGTTGTCACCCTGGACGTCATCGCCAAGTCGATCCTCCCAATGCTAGAGACGCTGACAGGCGACGACATCCCCAATATCCGGTTCAATGTGGCCAAGACCTACGCCGAGATTATCCGCGTGCTCAAGCGTCTGCCGGAGGAGGGCACCATCTACTCGCTCGAGAAGGCCAAGACTCCCTTGACATCGTCGCCCCGGGGCTTGCAGCTCATCGAGGAGCGCGTCATGCCGTCGCTGGAGAAGCTGCAAAAGGACGACGACGTGGACGTGCGTTTCTTTGCGACGACGGCGGCGGCCGTCGCGTCGGACCCGTCCCCGGGAGGGGAGCCGATGAACACGTCGCCATAGAAGAGACGACATTGATCCCGGACGATGTCGCTACGTGATGACAGAGGGGAGGAGGTCAGCGAGCAGAAATTCCCTGCTGGAGCCACTCTGCTATTTTGGTCAGCCGTCCCGCCCACGCGTCGGCCATGCCGTTTTCCACGGGCGTGAATGAATCATCATTGCTTCTATTTGGGGAGCTTGTCGGAGTTGGGGTGGACGAAGGAGGCAGCGCAGTGTAGCTTGTTGAGCAGTCTAGATTCGACAGCGGTATCCAAGTAGACGACATGAAGTGACGGACCGGCAGGAGTCTGCGTTGATTCTATACCATTTTCTCTCCACCATCCATCCCCCTCTCTACCCATCCACCCTCTCAAAACACAAGGTGCTAATCGTCTGCCCCTTGACCCCCCCAAAGCTAAAACTCGGATACTCTATCCTCGCCACCTGCCTCAGCCCCCCCTCAGCATTAAACCACCCCCCAGCTCCTCCTCCGTCCAGTTGCAGCTCGTCACCACAAACTTGCCCCCCGCCCGCAGCAGCCGCACCACCCGCTCCCCGTACCCCTCGCAGATCCGCCGCCCGGACGCGTCCCGCTCCCCGCTCAGGCTCACGGCGTCAAATGTCCCCTTGTCCAGCACCAGATCCCACTCCCCTACCCCGATCGACGCGTCAAGCGGCCCGTTGACAACGTCCCACACCCGAAACTCCACCTCCCCGGCCCCTCCGTCCTCGCCCCGCCGCACATCCTGCACCTCCCGCGCGAGACGCACGCTCTCGGACGAGTAATCCACGCCCAGCAACCTTCCCGTCCAACCTGCAGCGGCAAGCGACAGGAGGAGGGAGCCGTTGCCCGTTCCAAGGTCGAGGATCCGCGCCGTGGTCGGGTCCAGACCGAGGTCGACGGGGGGGGAGGGGGGAGAGGGAAAGTCGGGATGCCGCGGGCAGGTGGCGGCGAGGAAGTCGATAATCTTGGATTCGGCGTCGGAGTCGTCGAACCAGACGGTGCCTTCGTCGGCGGGGTTGGTGGCGTGGTTGGTGAGTTCGGTTGTGTAGAGGGCGTCCCAGCTGTTTGACGGGTGGTGGTGGTGTTAGTTTTTTTGTTTGTTTGTTGGGGATGGGGATGGGGATGGGGATTGGGGGGGCGGACTATTGTTTTGTTCCGAGCTCGGATGGGTCGAGGTGGGTGATGCTTGGGGGGTCTGATGGGGGGGCATTGTGTTGGTTGGTTGGGTAGGGGGGCACCTCGTGGGGGGGGTGTGTTAGGGGTGGTAAAGACAGTGTTGAGGGTATCGTCAGTCTCGTCTAATCCTCAATGGACCTTTAACTCTTGGACGCGCGACGGGAAATCGAGTTGTCGCATGGCGGGGTCGGCTTTTTCGCTGGTTCCATGCGTGGAGGGGCACGTCGCGACTCAATGGGGAAGGCGGTCAAGAAACATCTCCCTCTCCTTGACGACCACCACTTCTTCTATCCCTTGGTATCCACGCAAATACTGTCCACCAACCACCCCAGGATATCATTACCGAATGATAAGAGAAAAAAAGGATCGTAAGCTAGTTCGTCACCCCTCCGTTGCATTGCACGTCCAGATCGTCCACCGGTGTATCCAGTCCAGTCCTCTTCTCCTTCAGATATGCCTCTCTCTGCTTCGCTATGCCTCCTATATTTTGAACCAACCTCGGCTTCCCATCGAGGCAATTCGCCGTCTGCATGACCTCATAACCCCCGCACTCCACCACGAGCAAGACGGCCATCACATTGTCCACACAGGTGCCTTGGCCAGCACCTGGCGTCCTCTGACCTCGATGGCCACGAATCCCGCGAACCGCACCTTGTTGGAGTCCTTGGGCACCGCTTGTGGCGCTGCTGAGCCCGTATTAGCTAACTGTGCTGGAGTACCGCCCCTCTCGGAATGCATACCAGCTCTCGCCTTGTCTGCTCGCCCCTTGGCATCTTTGCCATCCTTGCCATTCTCTTCCGCAGCACCCTCTTCGCTGGCGTCCGAAGCCCGCGCCTCCAGCACAGGAAGACCGGTCTTTTCGACATCCATGAATTTGGGATCGACTTGGGACTCGGGGAGGGGATATACAATCGCCACATCGCGGCTCTCCATGGGCATGTTGGCGGCGATGCCGACCGCCAGCTCCACAATCATGCCCGCGCTCCCGTCGACGCCGTCGGCGCCCTTGACGTGCTGCAGCAGGCAGTTGACCAGGCTGGTCGTGGCGGCCTGCGTGAACTCGGCCTTGTGGACGGCGCTCTCGTTGCTGCGGAGCACGTCCTGGAGCCCCTCAAGCGTCGCCATGCGCCAGGCCACCACCTTGCTCGTGAGAGCTTCGAGCTCCTCCTGGCTGCTGCGCGCGTAGCTAAAGTGCCGGATGTTCTGCTCTATCGTCTTGAGTTGGCGGCTGAGCTCAATGTCCAGGCCGGGGTGGAAGCACCGGTGGAAGATCTCGTCCACCAGCCAGCGCGTGATGACGGCGCGCCCCACGGCGGTCATTTCCTGCTTGCCCGTCTTGATGGCGTCGGCGCTCACATACGGGTCCAGCCACGTGGGCAGCGACACCCAGTGCTTGCGGATGTTGAACGCCAAGTTGTTGATGGCGCCGTTAAGACGGTTGAAGCGCGTCGTATACTCGCTGTCGTCCAGCGAGGTTCGGCTTTGCGACATGCGCTGGTTGGCAATGGCATTCTGCAGCTGCTCCACTTGTCCATTCAGCAGTTCAATTTCCTTTTTACCATCAAAGTACAATCTCTTAACGTTCTTGTATTTGGTCACTAGGGGAGGGGGGGGGCAAGGGTTAGCGGGGCCGACAAGCGAGAGCAGGCTAGGAAAAAGGTACTTGTCGTACGAAGATCTTTGAAGGCCTTCTCTGGATCTTCTCCGCGGTCGCTCGACGGGGGCTGGGGGCTGTTGCGGCCCTGAATGTCCCCTTGTGTGTCAAACGCCGCTCTGTCCTGCGCCGAGCCCGTGCGGTAGTTAGGGTTCTGGGCGCCCCCAGCGCTGATGGGGGCGGCGGGAAGGGGGTTGTTCATGTTGGGCGGCGCTTGGCTCTGGCGGTAGGCCGGCGGCGGGCCGGGTGGTGGCTGGACCTGATCGCCGCGGAGCCCCTTTTCGGCGTCTTGGGATCGGCGGGGAGGCGGGGGACCACCGGCGGGTGGAGCCATCGGCTGTGGCAGCGGGGCCTGGGCTTGCGCTCCGGGGGCGGGGATCGGACGTGCAGGGAGATCCCGGGTCTCGTCGGCGTACTTCACCGCGGCGGAGGGCGGCGGGGGCGGCTGGACGTTGGTCGCGGAGCGCTGATCCGAGTCGGTAACAGGCGACTCATGCGAGAACTGCGATACCGTTTCGGGGTTCTCGTGTTGCGACGGGCTGCCAAGGTGCCGCGAGTAGTGTTGCTGGTTGCCGCCCTGGTATTGCTGCTGCTGACCGGCGAATTGGTACTGCTGTTGATGGGAAACAGGGTGCTGCTGCTGCTGCAGAGGAGAGGAATCGAAGGCGCCCTGGTTGTATTGCTGGTGGTCAGACGGAATCTGGCCTTGCAGCTGCAGTTGGGCGTGGCGATGGTGGAACCCAACGTCGTCCGGGGAGTAGGGCGAGGTCTCGGTGTCGGACGGCGGTATCGATCGAATCGTGGGGTTCGGGTTCGAGTGCTGCTGGTCGGCAAACGACTCGTGGCTAAATTCGGCCGAATTCTGAAGGGGAGAGTGTTGCGTCGAGGGTTGCTGGTTCTGGCTCTGCCAGTCGAGGGTTTGCTCGAGGGAGAGCTGCGAGACGCCCGTTCGGATTGCGGGGGGAGGGGCAGGAGACTCGCTCACCCGCTTTGACGACCGACGCCCAAGACCCGTGTGGGAGCTGAAGGAAGGGTGCGAATGGTGGTGCTGGCCGTCTTGTCCGCGGCTCGACGACGATGATCCGCCGAGGATATTTTTAATGAGCTTCCTGGCCGATTGCTTGCCTTTTGGTGGCTGGGCCTGTTGTTGTTGTTGCTGCTGCTGCTGCTGCTGCTGCTGCTGCTGCTGCTGCTGCTGTTGCTGTTGGTGGAAGTAGGCCTGCTGCTGTGGCTGTGGTGCCTGTCCCTGTGCCAGTGCACCAGGATCACCGAGGTCCTCCAAAGAACTGAGCCCGAGCCGGTCCCGCTGCTGCTGCTGCTGCTGCTGCTGCTGCTGCTGCTGCTGGAATTGCTGCTGCTGCTGTTGGAGCTGCTGCTGATGTTGGTCCGAGGACTCCTGAGAGTACGAATACTGGGTCGCGACGGGCGAGATCTGCGACCCCTGAGGATAGCGCTGGGACTGGGAGCGGGACACCGAGTCGGCAAAGTCGAGATCCCGGGGGGGTTGGCGAGACTCGAGGGAGCCGGACACGGAGTTGGAATGCTGCAGCGACAAAAGGTTTGGGGGATGGGAGCCGCTGGTGCTGGGGTTGTTGTAGAGGTGTGGCGGCGGTGGAGGGGGCTGCTGCTGCTGCTGCTGCTGATGCTGCTGCTGAAAGGATTCGCTAGAGCTGAAGGCCGGGTTGGACAAGGCGACTGGGGGGTTCGCTGCACCAAGACCAGCACCACCCGCGCCCGCACTCGTACCCGTCGCACTCACACTCCCACTCGCACCCGTCGCGGACGAGGCCGAGTCGTCGTCGGCCGTCGTCCCAACAAGGTTATGCTGAGAGCGGTTGTTCTTGCCCGACCAGTGGAACGGCATTTCTGTGCTCGCCCTCGTTGCGGTGCCGTGTGTTCGGTCGGCGATGGCATGCGACGGGGAAGCGGCGCCGAGGTTGCGAACGGGGTCCCGGGCAGGAGGGGGAGGGGGAGGGGTAGGGGCCGGCGACGGACGGGCCTTGATCTGGAGCTGCCGAGGTGCTTGCTACTTGGTGATGAGGGTCCGAAGCGCTGGCGGAGAAGGCTCTCAGGGGGTGGCAGCGACAATGGAAAAGGGGAGATGGAAGCTCAATGGGATCCGCGAATTGGCGCGATGTCGCAAAATCCGCAAAAGGACGCAACGCGCCCCTCGAAAACCCTCCGTTGGTCTGTTGCAGCTGCTCTTCTGCTGCCTTGTCTTGGCGCGAGACGGACGAGCGAACGGGGAGGAGGATGACGGAGGCAAGGGGCAAGGGGTCCGCCGAGTCAGGGTCAAGGCCAGGGACGGACAGGGACAGGACAGCCGCCGGCAGGGCGCAAGTTGCAACGCCTCGAGCCTTTCGAGCCGGGTCTCGGGATGGGCTCTCTCTAGGGCAGCAGAAGTGCGGGGGAGGGAGGGGAACTTCAGCCCTCAACAATGATCACCTTCAAGACACACACCTCGGGCGCGTCGTCGTCCCCCACGAGGTTGCGCGTTTTGGAACCAAAAGCTCGTCGGCCGGAACCAGACTCGAGGAATGGAGGGGGATCCGCGATAGGATGACAGATCTGCATGCTGTAGGGAATAAACGATGGCTGATGGACGGCTGGGCTGGAGACCACACAGATATCGCAGAGATGCCCCTCACGGCTGCAGCATGGACTCTTCGAAGAGCGTCGAGGGCAAAAGTGGATTGGTCGCAGACACCGAGTTCACTTGGATGAGGGGGCTGTGCTCGCTCTCACCACGACGCTAGAGGCGTGCTGACTCTTTGATGGCCGACATCCAGGTGCTGCTGATGGTGCCGAGCTCCAGTCTGACGGCTCCTCTTTTTGTTGGGGCGCATCCGTCTGCTGCTGAAGATGGACAGTGGATCGACCCTTTTTACCACTGTCTAGGCGGCATCTTGGGTATTGCTGCTGCTACAGTCAAGTGGCTTGGAACATAAGGGTGCCAAAAGGGCGGTCGTTTAATCAAGGAGTATGCCCTGAAGATAGGCGGCAATATAGGCGACTCCAACCAACAAGTGTTAGGGGCAGCCCCCCCTGAGATGCTGCATCTTGGTCCATATCTGAACCAGGTGGTCTGGTCTGGCAAGAGCTTCCACTGCCTATTTTAAACCACCACGTTGCAAACTTTGAAGTCAACAAACCCGACTTCTAAATCCATCTGTTACGCAATTTGGCTGTTTATGTGTCGGGAACAACAAACAGCTCTGGCTGCCGTGGCCTTGGGGGCCGTTGAGCCCACCCGTATGGTTATGGATGCAGCCCAATATTGCTGTGCCTCTCGACATTTATTGCTGTTCTTCTGGTCTTGGCCGATGCGCCATGGAACTCGCAAGAGAGCAGCCGTCCCGTGATAACTTGTGGACAGTCTTGCGTCCTATCCAAGGAACTCAGGGGCATGTGTCGGATCGATAGGGGGTCAACTCAGTCCACATCAACAAGCTGTGGCAAAAGCCCTTCCCAAGTGACATCCCCCCGTGATGGAAACATGTGAGGCTGTCTCGCCCCGACTCCCCGTCTTGGTAGGTGCTCCAGCCCAGCTGCATCGTCCCAGTGCGGCTCCAAACGAGGTTCAAGACCGCCTCGAGACCGCCAAAGGTGACCTGTATCCTCCGTGCCCGCCACCGGCAGGCCAGAGTGGGTGGGGTCCACTGCCGTCCGAGGATCTCTAACCTTGTTTCTAATAATAGCTCCCCGATGCTCTCTCTCGAGTCTCGACACGGATTCGCATCCCGGCCGACCGGAACGAACAAGGCCGGCTTTGAGCTGCCGAGATTCGGGAACGGCGTATGTGAATCAACAACATCTCCATCTTCCATGCTTGAATGGGTGCTGCGCCATCGAAAATGGACCATCGCCATCAGTGAGGGCTGGGCCTGGACAAGCCATCGCCGGACAGATGCATCATCAGCTCCGGTGTGGTTTCCGGGCTGAGATATCAGCTTTCGGTCGAGTACAGCCGAAAGGGAACTCCAACGATAGAAGAAAGACGTCAAAAATCGGCTCGTAACCTCGCCAGAGCTGATTCAACTCTTGTCCGGGTTGTTGAAGGTGGGGTTGGCTTGACCCCGTTTCCCATCTCGTGTCAGTAAGCGATCGACTCCATATCTCAACTCCTAATGTCCCGCAGACGAGCCACCAAAGGGATTGTTCCCTTGTCATGAACGGACTCCTTCGTCTCTGCCATGACCCATCGCTGATGGGGGATGACGAGACGCGGAACAGTGGACCCCGAGAGCCCGACTCCCTCGCTGCGGCCCGGGGCGGAGCGGCTCCATGACAGCCGAGGTGAGGAGCAGTCGGCATACCCCCCCGAAGCAGGACACCTGCTCGAAGCAAGGAGCAGGAAAAGACATTGGCTATTAGAACATTGACAGGCAGGATGCTCTCAAACGGACGTCGTGTCACTGCTAGACTGTCTTTCCACGCAGGCACATGCTCCTGGCGACCAGTCGTTGTTAGCAGCGTAACTGGGACCCCCAGGCGGCCTCGATCCTGGGCTGGGAAAGGTGTATCTTACACCCACCTGCGCGTCTGCGACGTCTACAGATCCCGGGCTCGTACCTGCTGAGGTTATTTCAACGTCGGACAAGAGCCCGGGTCCCATGGCTCGATGCTGCAAAGTTCACCGCCATTTCAGCTAGGTCTGTTGGAATTTGGCAAGTTGCTGCCCGGGCCGTGCCTCTTTTCTTACAAAAAAAGGTCTGTACCCGACATTGTCGACTTCTTTTGCCTAGATTTGCCGGGTCGCGGCGCGGGCGCTTCCATGTTGCGCAACGGCCAGAGAACGTGCCAGCGTCGGACAGAGGCATGTCTCGACGGGCGATCAGCACCCTCGGCCCTCGCCATTGGCCCGTCGTCGAGATTAACGGTCAATTAGGCCTCCCTTTGCAACTTCCAGCAGCCCGCGTCGACCAACAGAGCCATCTTTTTTGCTTTCTGGCCACGAGGCCTTGAGGCCAATGGCCGACTTTTTCGAGCCTGGGACCTTGCATCCCTCGTGGTTCGGTACCACGTCGAGGGGGGAGGCAGCAGCGTCGACCGGTAGAATGGCACGAGGCCAGTCGGAGAGAGAGCTTTCCTCTCAGGAACCAGGAAGAGAAGAAGCGGTTGACATCTCGGTCTCTGGCTCTGGAATTGGCGGGAGACGGAATGACGTCTCTTCTTTAATCGCGAGATTCCCTCTTTTCTCCCGTCACCTCTTCCGCCAGACGCGTGCCAGCTGGAACACCAAAAGACGTGAACCCTCATTTTCATCCCATCATTGTCGTGATTTACCTATTCTGGAATGTGCGTTGAAGTTTGCTACTAAATAGCCACTCTTTCTCCCGTCACTCGTTCTTCCACTTCCTCGCCGGTGCAACTCGTCGTCTGCAGCGAACCATCGTATTCTGTCACCTCCCTCAAACCTCGTTAAAATCGCGGGTATCCCGAGTTTAGAACTGATCCGCCAATCTCAATCTCGAGCCCGACTCGCTACCCTCTTGCTTCTCGCAGCCGGAAGATCCCCCACGATCCATACCTCTCCATAACACCATCCCGCCACCTAGCCATCATCATGTGGACTTCGACCCTCCTCTTCGCGGCCGCGGGCCTCTCCCTCGTTGCCGGCGCTCCTCAGCACGACAAGCGCATGGTCCTCTTCAAGGGGCTAGCCATGGCCAAGTTCAACTTTCTCGACTTTGAGCTCACCCAGGCCGGCCTGACCTGCGACCGCGCCAACTCGACCGTCCCGTACTCGTGCGGCCTCAAGTGTGAGCAAAAAGAACCCTCGACCGCAAAGATGATACTGACGACCCCCCCTCCCAGTCAACTGGCACGACCCCAACTCAGTCCGCCAAAACAACGTCTCCTCCACCTCGTGCACCCAGACCTTTTCCTGGGACGGCGTCCACCCCATCGGCTCCGAAGACGGCTTTGGTGGTGGCCCGTCGGTGACGTGCTACCGTGACGAGTCGAGCTACTTCGCCTCGACCCTGTTGCACTTCGAGGACCCGAGCAACATTACCATTCAGCTGGCGCACATGTACCTCGACGCCGAGTACGTCTCTTTGCGCCTCTCCCCATTCTGGATGTTCACTGACCCCGCTCACGTAGAAACTTCACTCTTCCCTACGTCTACCCCACCACGTTTGCTCAGCCCAACCTCGGACTCCCGCTGCTTTACCGGAGCGAGACGGAGATCAAGATGTTTGAGGAGGGGCTGATCAACGCGACTGTCGTTGGGGTCACCATCTAGGGTCCATTGGGACATGATCTGAGGGATCGGTCAGCGTCAAGTTGTCTCGAGGGAGGAATGGGGGTAATGGGGATATGGGAAAACAAAAAAATGGGGGGTGAGAAGGGGAAATCTCACCAGATGTTGTACGGCCACATTAGGGCCAGTAATTAATTTCCCCACCAGGCCGCTGGGCATGTATATGCGCGATATCCTGTGTGAGGGGCGGATGATTTGAGCATGGAAATGGAGCATTAGCAATATACACCATGAAACGAAACCATGAATGAGGTCAAGATCTAGAAGGGCGTCCTCAGTGTCCGCTCATCTACCTGTAGGTATAGGTCGCCGTCAGCAAGTGATATGATCAGACTCTCCATTCTCAGTCGACAGGGGTCCCAGCATGACGCAAACAGCCCCCATCACCCCCAAACGACCCACGATCCGGAATATCATGATACCCCCCTCCCCCACCCAAAACACAACATGCACTCGGCGAAGCAAACCCTCTATTCATTTTCCGTTCTCACCAATATATACAACACCACCCCATCCCGTCCCCTTCTCCCTTTTCAAAGAGGATACGAGGTAGCCGGGAGCGACTCGAGGTGCTTGCGGTGGTGCTCATGTGCCTGGCAACGTGTTAGCCCTCATCCACAACACCAACATCAAAAGAGAGAAAATACTTACAAACGGAACCCCACAATACCCACAGACCGCAATCTCAGGCTTATCCGTATTGATATACACCCGCGGATGTCCCGCCGCGCCGACATCACCCCCCCCATCGCACGCCACGACGCGCTCGTGCGTCCACCGCACCGGCTCCTTGTGGATCAGCTCGATAGCCGCATACGGTTGTGGCTATACCCCCAAATCCATCGTTAGCATTCCCAATCTTAACCCCCCCTCTTTCCTATCCCGGGGGATGGTATATACCTGCAACTCAAAATCCGTCTGCTCAAACCTCGGTCCCACCATGGCCTCGGCGCGGGGCTTCTGGCTGCGCGACCAGATCTCGGCGCGGTTCGGCGCCTGCGCCGTCGGCGCGACGGTAGCCGGCGTGACGGGCTTGTTGTCGGCGGCGAGCTGCGTGGTGCGGGCGGTCGTGGTGGGGGAGGAGGACGCGGTGGTAGTGGTGGAGGATTGGCGGAGGGTGCGGACGGCGGCCCGGAGGGGGAGGCCGGCGGCCGCCGCTCGGAGGCGGGTGGTGGTGGTGGTGAGCATGATGGGCTGGTGGATGAGGATCAATTGAGGTCTGGTTGTTGGGAGGTGGTGAGCGTGGTGGTGGTGATGCTGCTGCTGCTGCTGCCGGGTCGGGTGCCGGGTGATCTCCGGGACGAGGATGAAGCTGCTGCTGCTGCGTCAAGCTTGGGTGTGCCAAGATTTGTGCTGGGTGGGGTGAATGGTCTGTGCGGCATTTCGAGATTGACATGGGGGTTGGTTAGCCCAACTTTTTTTCTTTGCTTTTCAAGTCTTCCAAGCAACATCGCCATCGGCACCTGTCTCGCTCACTGACGCGCAGATTCCCCCCTCCATCGCCCACCATGCCCCCCCAACAAGCCACCACCTCGCTGCCGACCATGGCCAAGCAGTCGACCCCCAAAACCATGTCCTCCCGGCTGATGACCATGAAGTTCATGCAGCGAGGCGCCGCCGCCGCCGCCGCCTCCGCCGCCGCCTCCCCGTCCATCCCAAAGACCGAGGACGAGGGCGCCGCCTCGAAACGGCGCAAGACACAGCACACCACCCCCGGGACGCCCACGACCCCGCTCTTTGACGAGTATCAGGCGATCCGCGTCGCGCTCGACGACGAGGAGCGCAAACGCCTCGTGGCTGTCGAGAAGCGCGCCGCCGAGCTGGGCGACGCGCACTGGGTTCTGGACGGGGCCCGCGCCCGCGCGAACAACAAGGCCTCGGCTTCTCGCGTGCCCCTGAAGATTGTGCAGGTCGGCTACGCCCAGATCGACTACTCGGGCACGCGCGACGACGACGACAACAACGGTACGGTCGACATCTCGACCAAGGCACGGTTCCAGTACAACATGAAATCCAAGGTGAGACGACCGAGCGCCTCTAGCCGCCCCGGAGAGACTAACCCCCCCGCCCCGCAGACACCAACCAAGGAACAACCCAAAGACGACGACGACAACTCCGACGACAGCGACTCGGATTCCGACTCCGCCTCTGGTTCCGACTCGGAAGAAGGCGAGGTCTCCCCTGACTCAAAAGCAGCAACCCCCCGCGGCCGCCACCACCACACCGACGACATACCCCCCTCCAGGAAGCGCACGCGCTCCATCCTCCGAAACGACGAGCGCCAGAAGAAGTCGCGCGAGCTCGCGGCTGCGCGCCGCAAGAAGGAGGTCAACCTGAACCAGCTGACGTCCATCTCGGGAGCGTCGGTGCAGCAGCACAAGGCCGGGGCCTCGTCGTTTGCCTGCCATCGGTGCGGTAAGCCGGGTCACAAGATCGCCGAGTGCCCGCAAGGTGGTGGCAACGGCAAGAGGCAGAAGCGCTGATGGGTTGGTGGTGGTGGTGATGGTGGGGGAAGTGGTCCGCCACTACCTTCGCCGTGCACCTTCTGTACGCTCCCATCTGTCTTGTTGGTGTCTGCCTGCCCCCTCTACTTCCCACATCTACCTTTCTCCGCAGTATATCCCAGAACTGAGCCTGCTTGGTTTGTTTTTGCCATGCATTTTACAGAGTTCAGGACGATGGATGGATGGATGGATGCTATCACACTTATTCATTCCTCATTAATACTCCCGGGCATAGCAGCAGCAGCATCCAGGCCGGCTCGGTTCGACCGCCCGGTGTAAGCCCGGCGATGCCATCTTTGGGAGGGGGAATGCCACCCTTGGGCCGGCCCCCAAAACCCTATGTTCAGCCGGTGTCATCCCGTCGTCGCCTTCTTCCCAAGTCTGACATACAACTCCTACGGCCTAGTGGTGGTGTGTGTGTGTCGGCCCTATTTCAGCCCGCCCGTCCCTGTCATCCCTTTTCAGGACAGACAGACTCTGGGGAACGGCACCTGGACTTGGGCGTGTGCGTGCACCTGCGTGAGGGAGACGGCGGGAGGGGCATGGAGACGGGAGAGGCCATGTGGAAGAGAGTGTAGACGATTCTGGTTCTTTTGGTGGTAGGGGGGGAGGAGGTTGTTCCCGCACCCCGGATGTCCCGACTCACATCATCTCTCAGGGATCAAGGTAGACCTGACCCGTCGGCGGCGACGGCTGCTGTCATGGTCTTTTGGTGTGCCTGCCTGCTCCCGGGGTGACCCCTGTCGACAAGTTGGGGGCACCTGGAGGGGGTAGGAAGAAACAACGATAGCCAGCAGTAAACTTCGTCTCGCGCACCGGATGGTGGGAGCGCGCGAGAGGGATGGTCATCTCTCCAGCTGTACGCGCCGGCACAAATAAAAGAAGGCGTCGTTTTCTGACGATGATCAACTTTGGGGGCGTGTCGGCTCAGCTCGGGAAGAACTCGACGAGAGCCGAACGAATGGAAGGAGACAATATACAAAGCAGATGCCAAGAAAACATCACACCCGTCTTTTACCTCGCGAGCTCGGACTGGTGATATGTTTGACTATGCGTTGTTTGTTCGTCGGTCAGTATGTCGATTGCCCCTATTCTCCCCTTCGCTGGCGGGCCCCCTTCGGGCTTGTCCGGCCGGGCAGATGGCATAGAAGTTTATAGGAGTGGTGGGCGGTGGCAGGCAGTGGGTAGAGAGATAGTTGTCCTCTGCTGGCTGGCTTGCCTGTCTGTCCGGCGTGTCCATAGAGTTCTCGGAGACGACCTAGTCCTAAGCGATGGTGGCCATCATATACCGGCTGCGCAACAAACCAAAAGAAGAAGACACGCCCCCCTTTTCTTCGAGGAAAATACTGTGTGTATGTGTCTGCGTGTGTTACATAGTACTCGGTTTGTTTTGAAAAGGAAGGGGGCGTGGGGGCAAGGCCGTAGGATTCAGCAGAGTTCTTACAGCGACCAGGCAGAAACGCCTGCATATAGGCCCGGTTGCCCTGTTTACCCGCCTTGTCAGGGGAGGCGGATGGGGATGTTGGATGGGGAAAGGGGGGGAGGGAATACCCCGGCTTCGGGATATGTACGGATGTTGTGGATGGGGGACCATCGGGTGTGAGGCTGGACGTTGGGGAGTGACGTCGGGAGGAACCTTGACCGAGCAAGAATACAAGGAGGATTAAGGTTGGCAGATATGTTCCAAGGGTAGACGTCAGTATAGCTGGCCGGTAAACCGTACCGTCTGTTCCGCCATTTGATGTATCGTTGACTGAACGGTTGGTGGCTCTGCGGATGTGGTCGTACAAGAAGAGGGATGAGACGTTGTTACAGGGTGGTCTGGGGACGTGGGTGTTGAGCGGGCGGTTGAACACCGGTGTGGGGGTATCAATATAAAGCCAAGCCGATGTCATGGCCCATGGGAGGGAGTAAGATGCGATCCTTCTCTTTGACACCTTTGTAGAATATTCCATCGACTGGACAAACCCTTGCAAAAAAGGGGGGATGCAGCTTCGCCGAGTAGGTCCATGCCGTTCATGGAGGATGCAGGGGGCCTATTTGCGTGTGCCCCGGCATATATATCAAGACCTAAGATCTCGGGCCCAGGAATCGTGGTTTGTTGGTTGTCATTCTCGGGTGAGGCCGATGAGACGGGATCTCAACCTTCCTGTCGATCTCCCAGTTCCTTCACCGACGTGGCCCGCGGTCGTCCGACAAGACAAAAAAATGAAAATAGCCTGCAATGCGGCCCCCGTGCTTCGTGCCAAATAGAGCGGGCGGCGTACTACGGGTTGAGCTTTCCCAGCAGCCGGACAACAGACTCCAAAGCAGGCGGGTGGGCGTGCCGGTAAATAATGTCGACGAGTCCATGGGATGCCGTCTTGGACCAGATGTCTTGGCACCCCTGAGATCGACCACTGCAGCACCAGGCAGAGCAATGTAGGACAGGTCATGCATGAACCGGGCAGCCCGGTGCCGGCATGCACTCTGAATCTGTAACCTGGCCGTGAGTTTCCAAGTAAGCTCCTAGCTAGTGGTAGAGTTGAAAATACGGCAGAGCCTCGTCGCCGAAAATTCGCTGTCATCGAATTTCGAAAGCGCCCCTCGAAGGGTTCAGCAAGACGACAGCTAGCTCCAGGCAGGACTAGGATGGACCAACCTAAAGGGACGCACGACCGAATGAGACGGTTGTGGTGGGAGGTATCGGCGATGATGTCGTGTGTGAGTGTGTGTGCCATGCAACCAAGGCCGGACATGATGTGGTTCGGCTCTGGCAGGTTGACGATGGCGATAGTGGCTCAGGCGGGCCGGGCAACCCAGCCAGCCCGTCCTGCCGGCGACTTATGCCGCTGCGAGTTGTATTTGAGCACCCTGTGGAATTGCGGTCGGGTTTGGGGTCTGCGTCGTATTGCAGCAGACCTTCCAAGGGCGAGGAAGGCGGGTGTATGTGCGCACACCGTGGACACCGAAACAGGTCGCAGGGCCCAAATATCATGTGCGGAGTGCTTTTTTGGGACGCTCGCAAATTCGGAAACGGGCAACGACATGCCTGGTGAAGCTGCGGTGAGCATGTCCCGAATCCGCCTCATGCCGTCTCTTTTGTCATCCCGAGCAAGTTGTTGGGCCTGGCCTTGCCTTCTCGCTTCGCGCGAAGATTCTGTCTGTCGAGGCGGGGGAGGGGAGTCGTCCATCTAGACGCTCAGCCCGATCTGTATCGGTTTCACCGGTCCATCGGCTCTTTCGCGGGCGGACGACACCACGTACGGAGGGATGGATGTACAGACGAATGGAGAGCAAGTCTCACTGGCCAGACCACCGTGTCCCCTCGGTGTTCAATCTGAAGATGTCGATGGATGGTCGGGCAAAGTCACTACGCAACAGTCGAACATGCGGGTGGAAAGCGATTCCACAGAGCCGGAAAATCAGGCACGGGAGAAGGCTCCGGAACTGGACGGGTAAGCCTGTTCGCGGGGACGCCAGGGACGCAAGGGACGACATCCGGGGAAACTTCTCAAACACTGGCCTGTCGTGCAGTAACGGAACACACATCCAATATATGCTGGGGACCATGGTCGGCCCGCAAGTGATGCTCTGGCTGTAGGAGGTGATCCGTGGTCGGCAGCTGGCGTCCCTCAAAACTGACATTCTGGCGAACCTAGCTAGATTAAGTGTCTGAGACAGAGAGGACAGGCTGCACGATACCGAACCTAGAATTAGTCGAGGTGAAAATCTTGCCATACCCATGGATACGATGCAGTGCCTCCATCCACCGGCGGGTGTGTGGTGTAATGCGTTCTCGACTTCATGGCACCCTTCGCACATGTACCCCTCAAAACGCGACATAGACATGTGCGGGCCGACTCTTGAGCGGGGTAGCAGTGTCCCCGCTGTTCATGAAAAGATAAAGTTGGGTCGGTACGAAGCAGGGTGCTGGTGTAGAGGCAGTGTGCAAGATTGTGCGTGGAAGCTTTTAGTTTCCATGTCTACTAAACACTTTCTCGTTGCCCTTTCGTATTCTTCCAGTTTTGCAAACGACGTCCCTCTGCTGGGTGGGCGACATGCAAAGGGGTAGGATCGATGGGAGGCTGCCTCTGCCGATGTCCAGGAGCATGTCGCCAAGGCTGTGAAGTTAGGGACGAGGATGGGACATGGATCGATGGTGTTGCTCGGGACCATTCCTGCAGATTGTGACTGCCAAAGTCGGTAGCCAACCATACAACCAGACATGGTCAGGTACGGAGACCAGGGCTGAATGGGGGGGATTGTATAGCGCCGGCCGATAATGCCTGTTTTGTCTCTACCGAGGAGGGCGTTGTGTTTTGGCTGATGTTTGAATCCGCAAAATATAAATTTTGGCCGGAGCTGGACCTGGTGCCGGGCCGGTATGTTTGACGAGGATCGGACCCGTATATTGCCGTCGAATGCTCCTCAAGGCGGGTGACGACATCAACGAGAAGTCTTCATATGCCGTCCGGTCGGTTCCTCGGGCCTGATCTGGAATGGGCACCGCGAAGATAAGCTCTCACCAAGTGCGATCAATGCTTGCTAACGGGTCGGCCCTCGATTCCCCGACACACTTGTGCAGCGATGAAGACTCGATGTTGCCAAAGCCACAAGGGGGGTAGGCGGCTCATAAAGTGAGTGGGGTACTTGCAACTTCAAGCACGGCTTCCTGCATACAACTGCTGTCCTTGCGTCATGGCTGTATGGAACCCGGAAGGACTGAGTCGTGGCGGGGAGGAGTCCTCAGGAAACTAAAAGTCGCGGCGTGTGGCCCAGATCCGGTTGTCCTGGTCGTCGGAAACCGAGAGAAGGCTATCCCCCGCCGCGATCTTGTGCGTCCTAGCGCTTGTAGCACCAGCATGTTCTCTTCCGCAAATAGATGGAGTCCCCTTGGGGAGATCAGGGTTGGCGAAGTGGTGTGAGGGAGAGTGGCCCCGAGTGAGGTTGTCATGCCCGACGAGCCACCTATGAAAGAGAGAGTGTGTCTTCGTTCTCGCTGTTTTCGCTTACCAGAGACTGCAGAGGCCGGTTTCCCTGATATTCGTCTGGGAGCATCGGTTAGCATCAGGTTGGCGAGGTCGGAGGGGACGCAAGAAGCGGTGGTGGGTGAGCGCGCACAAAATGCAAAAAGGCTACCTCGCGATGGCCTGCCTGCCTGCCGCCCGGCGGGCCGTCCAGTCTCCTCTCCAATGCGTATCGCGCAGGACAGATGGTGGTTCTGCTTCTGCATCGTGATCAGCCAGTGGAAGTGTGGCAGCCAGACTCCCACGCCGCGCAACATTGTGAGCTGCGGGCAACCCTGCCATGTCCCCCGGCTACAGAGGTGCATGGGCTATGAGGTGACCGGCATCGGTATGGCAATATGCCATGGATGATGGCGCATCTGGGTATTGCACTTGGGTTGTGTGCTGGGGATCCTCCCCGTTGACCGCCACGGAGCCGCCAATCGGGCGTCGAGACCCCCGCCCCCCCCAAGCTCCCGCTGTTGACCATCGATGTCTTCTAAACGGCTAGCTTGCCGCTGCCCCCAATAGATGATATTGGGGGGCCACTTGCAGTCGATTCGCAGGTGTCGTCTTGGCCCTTGGACGAGACGAAGGGCGGTACTTTTCTGAAGCTTCAGAGGGCGGGCATTACGAAGCCCCCTCTCTCGCTTCCTGTCGTCACTGCGGTTATGGTTCGTGGCGCTGTGGCATTTGTTGTTGGTGGACCTTGGACGGGAGGGTCGCTGTGACGCGTTGAGGGAGGGGCGTGCCTGGAGAGAGCGTCGAGCCCGCAAGACGAGAGAGCATGGAGTTTGGCCGGGGATGGGACGGGAGATGTGGTGCGTTGTGAGACGTCCTGCTCACACCCGTGAGCAGTGGCCCAGCAGCAATGCCCAGGCAGTGGTGTGCTGTCTCGATCGTCCGGGGCGCCGAACCCCGGAGTTGCAGCTCCCGATTGTCTCGGGAGACGTTCAAACCCTGGTACGGCTGGGGCCTTAGTGACGTTCTAGAAAGAAAAAAAGAGATGTGGACGCTGGACCCATGGTTGCGTCGATGGTCGATGCGACGGCAGAAGCTGAGGAGACGATGAAGAGACTTGGTGTTTTGCTCACAAAAGAGAGATAAGATTTTCTAAATTCTCCCAAATTTCTGCCCTCGTCCTTGAATTCCTTTTCCTGGGTCGGTTGGGAAGGTGAGACCCGAGCCGCACCGTCTCGCTACCCGAAATACTGACGCTCTTGCCCAAAGCGCCAAATTGCCCAAACGGGACCTCCGGCTCGCCGTGGTCGCTCATGCCACACAAACCAACGACGTCCCGATCCAGCAGGCACAGTCTGTCCCGAGTTCCAAGTCCAACGGGCAGCTTCGACCTATAATAAAAAAATCAATTCATTCCTGTGTGTGTGTGTGTGTGTGTTTGTGGCCCTACCCTGGCCCTTCATCTCGTCTCCAGGGTCCGGTCACTCCCGCCGTGCCCTTGCCGCTGATTCTCGTCTCGACCACCCAACTGCCCGATGTTCTAACCAACATCTAACTCCCATCTCTTTCCCAGAGCCTCAAGACACTTGCCCCAAGCCCCGGCCATACCCCGGCCCATTCCCCAAACATCAGCCATCCCTGGGTAAACGAAGACCAACAAACACTGGTCCGTCTTCCACGGTACGCTGCCCCCTTCCATCTCCTTCTCGAATGTCTGATCTTTGATTTGAAATTCGAGCCTCGCGCCTCATCCCCAGTCCGGGCAAGGCAGGATGAGCCCCGCATGACCTGCTAACTGACCCTCTTGTCTCTGCTCCGAATAGACACGGCAGACACCGACTCGAGGGCGACACAGAGGGATGCGACCGAGAGGCACGACAATCCATCCGATCCTTCGCCAAAACATCCAACATCTGCCGTCCCCGTCCACGCCACCATCTCACGCCGGACCCCACGGGCGGCCCCGTCGCGGCATCGTACAGTCTCGCATAAGCAGTCGTTGTGTGAGCGCAACATCACTTTGGTAGGTCACAATACGTAGCTCCATGGCTGCCTTTTTTCCTTGCTCATGAATGCCTTGATCTGGCGAGTCCGGTCTCCGATTCGCATTCAGTCGGTCTCTGCCGTCACTCCTCCTGCCCCTCCCGTACATGAGGCCGAGGCCGGATGTTCGCTCGACCGGCTTCTTTCGCGAGTCTTGACACAGATAGTTGGGCCTCGAAGACACCTCAGAGGAGCCCATGCTGTGTACGTCGGGCCTGTGCCATGGCCAGGAGCGAGGGCATCGATATCAGACTCCTCCGCGGCTGGACAAATGAGCCAGGGTGCCGAGCATGGCCACGCCCCAACGGCCCACGGCCCATGGACGAGGAACACGACAAGACACCAGCACTCGCCTGGTTGGCCGTCTTCGGGCCGTCATCTGGGGCCGGCGCTTGGCCGCCACGGGGAGCGGCGCCTCTCACCCGCTTCCGCAGAATCAGCAGCAGCCGCTGTTCGCCTGGCAAGAAGCCACGAGTGCGGGTACGGCAGACAGCGGAACTCGGAGTGCGCAGTATTGTCAATGTCATTATTGCATATTTCCTGTTTGGGAATCTAAGACTGGCACACGCTGACCCTCCCAAGTCCCAACTCATGGTACCACCCCCGGCCCCGAAAGCCACCCGCGGCTTGTCCCATGCGCTCATAGCTACCCCCACACCTCCTCTCGCTCACCCCTCCCCCTCTCTCGTTCTGTCGATATTTGAATCTCCTATTGTTCCCAGGGTCTTCTTGCGGGCCCACGTCTCAACACATGTGCTGAATCCGTTAATACTAACTTCGCCTATATAGCAAGGGTGTCTATCGAGCGGTCCGTCCATCATCACCTCAGCTGTTCAATTTCCAAGGCGCCTCTGTTTAAGAGGTTCGGAAAAGGCACTCGGCTTGCCACAGCCAGTCGGTTCAAATTCCAAGGGCCACAGCTCAGGGGCCTAGGCCATCCGGGTTCTCGCTGCCTCGCACGTAGGAAGTACTGCTGGGTATAAAGGATCATTGTACCGGGGCCATCCTGGTCCTCTTGATTCAGGGACATCAGACGACCGACCAGGTGCGCTGTGTATATGAACGTCGTGAACGCCTCTCCCAGCGCCTCACACATTCAACGACGACGTCTTCTACTTCACGGCATCTCTTTGCAGCGCAATATACGAGCCATACCCAATACCCCCCAACGACAGCCGACCACGTCTCGATTTTCGCCCTCCGCTGCTCCATCGACGCCCGGACTGGTTTTCCTGATCAGTTATATCCAGCCCAGCCCACCGGTACCCGCAGCGACACAAGCTCCGCTCTTGGGGCTTCAGGCTTCTAGTGTCTCCACCCGTGGCACAGACCTTACCGAGCGGGCTCAGCGTGCCACTGAGAGTGGCCCTGTTGCGTGCCACCCGCATCTGCTTCCCCGCGACGGCCTCTATTCTGAGCAAGGCAACACCGACGACTGCCAGTCACGGGCCTTACGTTTGGACGCAATATCTCCCTGTTCGCCGCTGCCCATTATCTCGACAACTGTCGACCCATTTTCTCAGCCGAAGCCCCTACACGAAGATGACGCTCTCACGGCGCACCTCGTCCCCCGGCCCGGGAATTCCCAGGCGCGAGGACCGCCTTCGTTCCGTGGAGCTGGTGACCGACACGCTGGAGACGCCCTCGCTAGACGACCGCACATATCGGGTTATCCGCCTGCCAAACGACCTGGAGGCCCTTCTGGTGCATGATCCGCAAACTGACAAGGCCAGTGCAGCCGTGGACGTTGGCGTGGGGAGCTACAGCGATGAGGATGACATGCCGGGTATGGCCCACGCCGTGGAACATGTAAGCTCCGATGCGCTTGCCCCTACATTGAAGCTCTCCGTGACTCGATTTCTTTGTTTCTGACACCAACGTGTATAGCTTCTTTTCATGGGGACCAAGAAATATCCGGTAGAGAACGACTACAATCAGTACCTATCTGCCCATTCTGGGTCCTCCAATGCCTACACCGCTTCCACCTCGACAAACTACCACTTCGAGGTGTCTGCGAAGCCGAGCAATGACGAAGAGCCTTCGGCCACTAACCCATCCCCTCTCTATGGCGCCCTCGATCGCTTCGCCCAGTTCTTCGTCGAACCCCTGTTCCTCGAAAACACGCTGGATCGTGAGCTGCGAGCGGTGGACTCGGAAAACAAAAAGAACCTTCAGAGCGACCAGTGGCGGATGCACCAGCTCGAAAAGTCGCTTTCCAACCCCAAGCACCCGTTCTGCCATTTCTCTACGGGAAACCTCGAGACGCTCAAGACCTTGCCCGAAGCCCGCGGCATCAACGTCCGCGACAAGTTCATCGAGTTCTACCAGAAGCACTATTCGGCCAACAGGATGAAGCTCTGTGTTCTCGGGAGGGAGCCTCTGGATCTTCTCGAGGCTTGGGTGTCGGAGTTCTTTTCCGACGTCAAGAACAAGGATCTCGCGCCAAACCGTTGGCCAGAAGAGGTGCCCCTGACCAAGGACCATCTTGGGATTCAGTACTCTGCCAAGCCTGTGATGGACTCGAGGGAGCTCGTCCTGAGCTTCCCCTTTCTCGACGAGCATCTGCTCTTCGAGTCACAGCCGAGCCGATATCTGAGCCACTTGATCGGACACGAAGGGCCGGGAAGCATCATGGCATATATCAAGGGAAAGGGTTGGGTAAACAGCCTTAGCGCGGGCTCGTCACCCGTGTGCCCGGGGTCGCCTGCGATATTCGAGTGCTCTATGCGTCTAACAGAAGAGGTACCACATGAATCCCATGCATCCGCTAATATGGCATCGCTGACTCCCTCCACAGGGTCTCAAAAATTACAAGGAAATCATCAAGGTCTTCTTTCAGTATATTGCCCTCTTGCGGGAGACGGAGCCCCAGCAATGGGTTTTCGAGGAACAAAAGGGCATGGCAGACGTCGATTTCAGATTCAAGCAAAAGACCCAGTCCTACCGCTTCACCTCGAAGATGAGCGCCGTGATGCAACGGCCTCTGCCCCGCGAGTGGCTGCTGAGCGGGGACAGGAAGCTCCGCAAGTTTGACGCCAATCTCATCAAGGAGGCGCTTGGTTATCTGCGCCCAGACAATTTCCGCATCGCCATCATCTCCCGAGACTTCCCAGGCAAGTGGAATAAGAAGGAAAAGTGGTATGGGACAGAGTACACCTCGGAGCCCATCCCGGTCGACCTGATGGAAGAAGTTAAGAAGGCCACCGACAGCCCGGCAGGCGAACGAATTCCGGATCTTCACCTCCCCCACAAGAACCAGTTCATTCCTACCCAGCTCGAGGTGGAAAAGAAGGAGGTCAAGGAACCCGCCATCGCGCCGCGCATCATTCGCAACGATCAGTATGTCCGTACCTGGTACAAGAAGGATGACACCTTCTGGGTGCCCAAAGCGAACCTGGTCGTCAGCTGCAAGACACCCATCGTGTACGCGTCGGCTGCGAACTCTGTCAAGGCCCGTCTATTCACGGATCTTGTCCGGGACGCGCTTGAAGAATACTCGTACGACGCCGAGCTCGCCGGTCTTCAATACAGCGTTTCGCTCGACTCCCGGGGACTCTTCATTGAGGTTTCGGGGTACAACGACAAGCTCCCTGTCCTGCTGGAGCAGGTTCTCATGACGATGCGCGATCTTAGCATTGCACAGGGCCGCTTCAACATCATCAAGGAGCGCCTTAGTCGTGCGTATCGAAACTGGGGGCTTCAACCGCCATGGCAGCAGATTGGTGAATACACCAGCCTGCTGACAACTGAGCACAGTCATTCTGTCGAGGAACTCGAGGCGGAACTGCCCAGTATCACGGCGGAGGCTGTCGGGGTTTTCCGTCAAGAGCTGCTGGCGCAGATGCACATGGAAGTCTACGTTCATGGAAACCTCTACAAGGAGGATGCGCTCAAGCTGACCGACATGATCGAAAAGACGCTGAAGCCCCGTGTCCTGCCCCGGGAGCAATGGCCCATCCGACGCTCGCTCGTGTTCCCCCCAGGCTCCAACTACGTCTGGAGAAGGACGCTAAAGGACACGGCCAACGTCAACCACTGCATCGAGTACGTGCTCTATGTGGGGGAGAAGTCGGATCGCATGATTCGCGCCAAGACGCTGCTCCTGGACCAGATCACGCACGAGCCCTGCTTCAACCAGCTCCGAACCAAGGAGCAGCTGGGGTACATTGTTTTCTCTGGCGTCCGGGCCAGCGCCACGACATATGGGTTTCGCTTCATCATCCAGAGCGAGAAGACAGCTCCCTATCTGGAGACCAGGATTGAGCTGTTCCTGGAAGGACTGGTCAAGACGATTGAAGACATGAACGACACGGACTTTGAGAACAACAAGCGGAGTCTGACTGTCAAGAGACTGGAGAAGCCCAAGCATTTGGATCAAGAGACCGACAAGCATTGGAACCAAATCCATAGCGAATACTACGACTTTGAGTCAGGTACGCCTCCTCTTTTGCCGCTGCATGTGTATTTACCGATACTGACCCCCGACAGCGCAACGAGACGTTGCCATCATCAAGCAGCTCACCAAGGCCGACATGGTGGCGTTCTTCAACCGCTACATCCACCCGTCGTCGCCTCAGCGAGCCAAGTTGGCGCTTCATTTTGTGGCCCAGGCCAAGAGCGACGTGTCCACGCGGCAGATCTCGGAACTGGTGGCCGCCCTGGACCTCGATGATGACACGGCGGCGGTGGCGGCGACGGACCTCCAGGCTCGACTCAGCGCGGCGCACCATGATGAGGCCAAGGAGATGGAGAAGCTTGAGCAGTACCTTCTCCACGACTTGAAGGTCACGGAGAGCAAGATTGACGCAGCGGTCGAGGCGTGGAAGAAGCTCCACGACCAGAACGCGGGCCCCAACGGGGTCGTCAAGGATGCGCCGCTCCCGTCGTCCAACGGCTCCACGCCGATCATCATCGACGATGTTCGGGATTACAAGGCGGGCCTGACTGTCAGCGCCGGAGCGAGACCTGTCAAGGATCTGAGCGAATATGAGGACATGGGGTCCAAGCTTTAGACTGGGCAATCTCTAGGCATGCAACGACGAGGGATAGGGGAAGGGGTTCAGTCGGCCATAGAAAGAAGCGAATACCTGGAGAATCCATTAGGAGGGTTAAGTTTTGTTTGCATACACGTAGCTCCTTGTAATGTGGACGAGGCAGCGAGCTGGCGGGACGGACATGTCTTGCTGGCAGCGGTGCTGATTGTCAATTGATTTCTCTCCCTTCTCCCCGCCCTAAGGTTCCTATCTCGTCTTTTGGTTTGATGCAGTGCCTTGTCCTCCCCAGCTGTGAGTACTGAGGACCGAATTACCAAGTGATGGCCAGTCATGACGAGGAAATGGAAGATTTGCCAAACTTTGTCATGTTGACCAGACCAGGCATATACTTTTTCTCTGCTCCTTTGTGTGCCCAGGGGAAGCAATGGATACATGTAATGGTCTTGTCAAAGGTCCGCAAGATAGGCCGAGGTAAGGTACCGACTACGGGAGAGACGGCGACGACAGGGGCAAGACGTACACTCCAGCCCTGGGGTTGTTTATTAGCGCGAGACATGGGAAATACGAGCCAAGGCCCTAACGGTTGATGGAGGCCCTGAAATCGGAACATGAGGCCTATGGCTGTGCCAACTGGGCCTTACCAGGAGCGAATCGGTCCTCGCCTGCTTGACGAGAGGTCTCGCGCTAACAAACAAACCAGTATTGGATGGTAGTAGTTTTCCTGTCTCTTGTTTCCATCCCAGCCCATGCAGAAACAATATGACAGGTGGCTGTGGAAATGTCAGAAATGGTCACCATTTCCATCGAGCCCAAGTTATTTGTGAGTCGTGGCGGTCCGGCTCTCAGAGGGCACGGGCCCCCACAGGTGGCGGCCAGCGGGCCACCTGTCTCCTGGTGGGTCACTTTTCCATGCCCTCCATGCAACCCCCTCCCCCTCTATGCCCCCCGGTCCACTCCATGCATGTCCAGTGATCAGATTCTGGCTTTTGGCGGTGCCGCCGTCCCAAAATCAGCATCCAAATCCGCGGAGGGGGGATCTTACCGCTCCACTGCCCTCAACAAATGGAAATACAGAAAATATAAACTCTTTTTTTCTCTCCAGTTCCTTCAAACCCAAGACGAGCTGGCTCCGGCGACACGGGTGCCTGGAAATCACTTCCGCCAGCAGCCGGTGCTTATTCAGACAGCTCACTGTGATACCTACCCGACGCGACTTTCCGCCTCCTCCCTTCGTTCGCCCGCTCGACCAAATCAACCTACCTAGACCTGACTGAACTTGTCAGTGCCTGGTAAGGTTGCCGGTATCCATATCCTCGCTCAGCACCTACCGATCTACCTAGTGCCCGTGGAACATCAGTTGTCTGGCCACATCAAGGCAAAAAAAAGCACCCCCAGTCCGGTAAGCAAGCAATTATTCCTAAGGAGCAGACGACCAGCGAATGGGCTGAGGCTTGTTGTTGGAGTCGCTCTTTTCCCCCCTTCCCTATCCTATCCCCTTGTTTGCCCTGTGCCCTGTGCCCTGTGCCCTGGCAAGCGAGGGTTGGCGCACCCATTCAGCCCCAAAGCGGCCTGGCATCTGGCCCCTACCCACGTCTGGCGTAGTAAGGTTCCCGTTTCCCGTCCGTCCCATGCCCCCAAGTCACAACACCTCCAACACTTCCTTCAACAGTGTCTTGTGAGGTACCTGTCTTGGTTGCAAGGAAGTTCACACCCAACCCAACCTCCAACCTCACCACCTGCGGGCCTTCACTGTCCCCCCCCCCCCAGACCTGCCCAGACCGACCCCACCGACTCCCTCGCCTCAATCAAGCCTGCCACTTCCCACCTCCCACTTGCGACGGGCGCCACCGCTCCAGGGCTCCAGTGCTCCGTCGCCTTCCATTTCCTTCGCTAATCGCCGATGCAGCGCCTCCGAGAACCTTGACCTGGCAGCGTGGACCGTGGACCGTGGACCGTGGACCTGAAGCGACGTCCCCCGTACCGAGTACCCTCGCCCCTTCGCGGCGAATCTCGCCCGTTCTCCCATCGCCATCGCCCTCGCGCCTTTGACCCACGAGCTGCACAAGCAGCTCACCCTTCACCACGTCTTCTTCAAAGAAACGAAGGGTTACCCGAAAGGCTGCTAGGCGGCACGACCTCGACGTTGCCACCGATCCTGCCCCCGACCACGCCCTGCCTTCGACCGAAGTCGATACCGATCCTGCCTTCTCGTTCACGGGCACCGCCGCCTCAGGCCCCAATACCCCAACCGCCGACTCGCTGTTCGCCTCTGGCGTCCCTCCCCGTCTGCAGAACCACTCGAGCTCTTTTGCATCGACAGACTCCGCCTCGTCGTCCGCCAGCTCGCCCGGCACAGCATACACCGATCTGCCCCTCGGCAGCGACCGTCCTGCCGAGCTCTCCGAGTCTTGGGCCACGCTGCTGCCGCCAGCCTCTGGTCCTGCAAGAAGCCCATCCCCCTTCGTCAACAACGTACACAGAGCTCTGATGGGAGGGGATGCCAACAGGTCTTCCTCCCCCCTGAAGCGCCCTGCATCCAGCATGGAGCCGGAGCAGGAGACGCAAGGGGAGGACGTAGACATGATTGCCGCACCCCCCGCGAGCGCGCAGGAATCGAGCCAGAGCACAGTTCAAGGGGATGTTGTCGAAATTCCCGTAGCAGATATGAGGGCGGAGCTACCATTGCGAAACGGTAAGATGGCCAGTGCCTCGCTTCCCCCACACAACGACTGACACGGCCAGCAGACGTCCCGCCACTTGACCAGCAGGTCAAGACGATCGAGACCCTCATAAAGGCATTCGCCGAACATCCTCTCAAGGAGGGTGATGTGGCCTACCTGGTGTCCCGCAAGTGGCTCGCCCGGGCACAGTCGTTCGGTCTCGATGCCAAACATGCTAGCAAGCAGGTACCAGAAGGGTACTTGGGTGCTGTTGACAACTCGGACCTCATCCAGGCAATCTTTACCGACTCGACCGGCCAGCACTGCGTCAAGCTGAAGCCCGGATTGGGCACCGAGCACTTTGAGCTGTTCCCCAAGGATGCCTGGGACTTGTTGATGGCCTGGTATGGCCTGGCTCCCAGACAAGCACCAATCTGCCGCAAGGCACATAACACGGCCATCGATATGGCGAGCCCGCCCAACGTGCAGTTCGAGTTTCACCCGCCTGTCTTCTCTATACACCGTCTGTGGTCGGCAACAAGCCCCATCCCCATTCAGCAGTCCCTCAAGCTCGACAAGCCCGCCCCTCCTGTCATCATGCAGAGCACATCGTACTCGTATCACAACTTTCTGAAGCAGGCCAAGAAGCTCGTCGAGGTGCCCCTGGATCGCAAGGTGCGTGTCTGGAGACGGCTGGAGGCGCTCCCCACGACGGAGAGCGCTGCGCAACCCTCGAGTGGCATCAAGACACCGCCCGACTCGCCTACCCAAAATCCCGAGATATCGGCGGTCCCGCTCACCCCGGGCGCTTGGCCCGAGATGCTTGTTGACGTGGACACCTTCCTCAAGCTCGAGAGGGACGTTGACCGAGGTCTGGTGGACGCGGACGACACAACAACCAACGTACACTACAACGGCAGGAAGAGCTTGTCGCTGGTGGGTCTCACGGTTGACGAGACTCTCGTTCTGGACGAGGCCGTCGAGAGAGACAACTATGTGTCGACGTACAAGGGTGGAACCCTAACAAGCAAGGCCCTCGAGACTAGGGGTAACTCGACCAGCCTGGCTCCGCCTGCCAACACCAGCGGACGGAGCACGCCCACACCACTCACACGTGGCCGAGCCCGAGGGAAATCAGGCCGAACCATTGGTTGCTGTGGCCTGCAGAACCTGGGAAATACCTGCTACATGAACTCTGCGCTGCAGTGTGTCCGGAGCGTCGAGGAGCTCACAAAATACTTCTTGACACGCGAGGCACACAAGGAGATCAATCCGGACAACCCGCTCTCGCACAATGGGGAGGTCGCCATGGCGTACGGACGACTACTCGAGGAAATCTACAAGGACCCGCCCCCGAATTCGGTGCACCCCCGCCAGTTCAAGGGCATCATTGGGAAGTACGCGCCCGCCTTCCAAGGCTATGGCCAACAAGATTCGCAAGAGTTTCTCGGTTTCCTGCTCGACGGGCTTCAAGAAGATCTGAACCGGATCAAGAAGAAGCCCTACATCGAGAAGCCGGATTCGACCGACGAGATGATTGGCAACCCCGCCGCGATTCGCGAAATGGCAGAAAAGGTCTGGGACATCACCAAGAAGCGCGACGATTCGGTCATTGCCGATCTCTTCACGGGCATGTACAAGTCGACCCTGGTGTGCCCTGTTTGCGACAAAGTCAGCATCACGTTCGACCCCTTCAACAACCTGACCCTTCCGCTCCCGATTGCGAGTGTCTGGAATAAGAACGTCAGATACTTCCCGCTCAACAGCCCGCCGGTTGAGATTGTCGTCGACATCGATAAGCACAGCTCGATTAGGCAACTCAAGCAGTACATCTCTGCCCGTGTCGGCGTCCCTGTCGAGCGGCTGATTGGAGCCGAAGAGTTCCGTGACAAGTTCTTCAAGATGTACGAGGACGGGATGACAGTCTCGGAAGAGATTCAAGCTAGCGACAATCCCGTCGTCTACGAGCTGGAGGCATGCCCGACCAATCCTGTCGGGCTCAGGAACCAGAAGAAGGGGGCAAGATACAAGTCCATGCTTCTCTCGGATGCAGAGACGGAGGAGCCGGCCCCGTGGGAGGACCCGCTCGCGGAGCGCTTGGTTGTTCCCGTCATTCACAGAGAAGAAGCCGCCCGCAAGGCTCGGGGAGGCCGAAGCAACAAGTCGGGTGCGGATCTCCCGCCGCCTCACTTTATCGTGTTGACACCGGCGGAGGCCCGCAGTGAGGATATCATTCGTCGCAAGATTCTTGAGAAGATTGCCACCTACTCGACTTGGTCTGCGTTTTCCCAGGCTGACGAGGCTGACGAATCCGAAACCACGGATCCCGAGTTGCTGAATAATGCTTCGGATGCCGAGTCGTCGAGCGAGTCCAAGGTGATTGCCAAGTCGATTGGCAGTGAAGAAGACATGGTTGACGTCACCATGAGCAACGGCGCGGCCCCTCAGGAAGCTGCTGCTCCCACTCTTGCGGACAAGTAAGTCTACAGAACTCTCGTGCAAGATGATTTATCGCACAGCCACTGACTCGCTCTCAGGTATCCCCAGCTGCTCCAGGAATTCAAGACTCAGAGGCCCAGATGGATCAATCCCAGCGAATTCCTTGACCCCGACTTCCAAAATCTGTTTGAGCTCGGCTACTTCCAAGAAACAGGGGTGAGCGTGCCTACTGGCTGGCAAGGCGTTTCGGAAGACAGTGCTCATCCGCGCCTGAGCACGAGGGCGCCCAAGCCTGTAGCCGAGGATGTGGAGATGCGAAGCCCAGGAGCTTGGGAGGGGTCAGAGGACAGCGGAAGCGAAGGCTCGACACCGCAGGAGCAAGCCCACATCCAGACGCGCATGGCCTCTGAATCTAGCGGGGACGATTCGGATATCCCGAACATGAGAGGAAAGGTGAGTTCTCTGGCTTCAAGACAACTTGGCGGTCGACTTCCATGGACTAACTTTGCATGCTGCAGAACCTGCGGGCGAACGGCAACGTGAAACACCAGGTAGGCCTTCGGGGGAAGAACAAGAGGTCTAGCAAGACTTATGGTAAAAAGGGCAAGAAGCGGTGGGAAAAGCAAAAGCGGGCCAACCTCGCGCAGCAGGCGAACAGCCCGACCTTCTTTGACAACACCGACACGCCCGACGACGGTCCCCTCGTGCGACTTGGCGAAGGCATCGTTGTCGACTGGTATGAGAATGCCTACGACATTGTCTTTGGCGGGGATTCCCACGACGAGATGCGAGGCGCCAAGACGTACACCGGCGACCTACCTGTTCTCGAGGACCCCAGTGTCGCCGTCAGGAAGAGGCATCGCCAGATGCGCCAGAACAACGGCATCACCCTGGATGACTGCCTGGACGAGTTCGAGAAGGAGGAGATCCTCTCGGAGCAGGACACGTGGTACTGCCCTCGATGCAAGGAGCATCGCCGTGCCAGCAAGAAGTTTGACCTCTGGAAGAGCCCCGACATTCTCGTGGTGCATCTCAAGCGCTTCAGCTCGTCGGGCTTCCGCAGAGACAAGCTCGACGTTCTGGTCGACTTTCCCGTCGATGGTCTCGACCTGACCCAGCGCGTCATTGACAAGGAGGACGGCAAGCAAGAGATATACGACCTGATTGGCGTTGACAACCATTACGGTGGGCTAGGCGGTGGTCACTACACTGCGTTCGCCAAGAGCTTCATGGACGGCGACTGGTACGAGTACAATGGTATGTTTTCCTTCTAGTGGTGTGATATCTGCAGCCCGGGCTAACGGTGACATGCAGATGCGCACACGTACAAGCTCTCGGACCCTCAAAGGGTTGTCAGTCCCAGTGCCTATCTGCTCTTCTATCGCCGCCGCTCCGAGCTACCGCTTGGCGGTCCGAGGTTCCTGGACATTGTGGACCGCTTCAACACCAAGTTCAACAACTCCGAGGAAGATACCGACTCGGGGGAAGGTCAGCGTCTCGGCCAAGGCTCCTCCCTGCGTGGATCGCCGAGCGCTTCGACCGGAGCCGATCGAATTCTCCGTCCCGAAAGTCGTGGTTTGGCTAGCGCCCTCTCTGGTTTAGCCACGGCCAACGATGACACGGAACTCCCGGCGTACGGGGCGGCTGTCTACCAAGGCGGCGGGGACGCCGATACCGAGATGGGCTGGGGCCAGCAGAGCACCTTGCGCAACAGCATCGAGGCCGACGTTGAAGACGAGGGAATCCATCTCCCCAGTTACGAGCTCGCCGGCCCCATGACGAGCATGACGTCGGTGATTCCCGGGACCACAAACTGGAGCTTCGCTGCCCTTAAGAAGGCGCAGTCGGAAGCCGACGACGAAATTGCTAGCAATTGTGCTCAGGGCAACGGGTCGTCGGTCGACGGCAATAACAGCGACCCGTTCGCCGATGACGGTGATGACATGGCACCGATGCTTCTCAACGAGCCAGGTGCCCAATATGTCAACCCCGAGATTGAGTTCTCGGCTTTTGATGGCCTCCCGACAGCGTCCCCCGAGGCGCAGAGGGGGTACATGGGCGAGCTCGCCGTCAAGGACTGGGAGAAGCAGGTGCACAAGGTGCCGGCCAACCTCGACGACGACGACGATGCGGCCAGCGAGCAGGTGGCGGAGATCCATGTTGACGAGCCCGACAAGCCGCAACAGCCCCAGACGGACTAGGCGTCGTCGGGGCGCGCCACAAGGACGAGACTTGCCTACCCCGTCGGGTCGATGGGCTCAGCCCGCTCGCTCAATAGTAGCCCCAAGAAGAAGGCGCGAAGACGTCTCTTCTCCTCGCCGCAGCTTGACGATGTACCTCTCTTTAGCGACCCGGTCCAGCCGAAGCTGAGCGACTGGCTAGGCCGCATTTCTTCCGAGACCAGATACGACAACGACATGAGCCCCCCGAATCAGTCTTAGATGTCGTGGTCTTTGCTCGCGGGTGCGTTGCTCTCCTTTGCTGCCGTGGCAGGCGTGACATTTGGCTGGTGTGATGAGATCGGCTCTCGCAGGGTGCTGTCCATGGCTCTAACAACGAACGGGCTACTACGGATCATGGGAGGGGAAATGAAGAAGGGTGGATAGAAGGGTGGGTTGCTGTTGTTGTTGCTGCATGGAAGAGGCAGGCAGACAGATAGGCATTTGAGCATTGATCGGCGTCTTGGGGGAGGACGGGCGATGGGATCCTTTGGGTGGGTGGATTGCACATGGCTAGACAAGGAAGGGAATGGGGAGAGGAAGGGCATTTGGAGCGTTGATTCAGTGTTGCTGGGACTGAGGGAGAGGATCACGGAGGTGGTGGTGAGGGAGGTTATGAGGTGGATAAGGAGAACAGGGGAAAAGAGGGTCAGGTTAGATGCAGCAGCAGCATTTTGCATGTCTCGACTCGGGGAGGGGGATGAGGGTATTCATCCATTCTATTCCTGCGGGACTCTAAAGCGTAAACTATCACGATAACATTGTGCCCGTTTTGGTGTCTTTGGAAGTGCGGTGTGTGTGATGTGTCTGGCCCGGTGGAAAGCCAGGACAAGGTGAACGGCATGAACGAGTAAAAGTCCGGGGCGATTGTGAGGAAGGTACCGTCACTCTTCATGGCATGAATGATTCGGGTTGGTATCCGGGGGAGAGGGGGAGGGCGGAAACAAAGATGGGGGAGGGAGCAAGGTGGACGAAACATGGAGGTCATGCATGCTATGTGGTCCCGATGGTGGTGGAGGGGGGGGGGGCTCCTCTTCCCGCCTTTGCCTCTGCCTTGTGCTACGTACGCATCGGCCCGTACAAGAATGGCCGGGAGGAAACACCAGGAAGTTATTGACGGCTGGGTGAACTGGGCGGCTTCTTCGTCGACCGCGCGTCGGTACCACTGGATCTGTAAGTCCATGTACAATGTGGAAACCGGGAGGAGGCAGGTCTAGACTGCAACTCAAGAGGTCTGGCATATTTTTTTTTAAAATAATAATAATAATAATTTGCAAGTCTCGCTTGGCACATACAGTATGGGATGTAATTATAGAATTGACACGCCGGGTCTATGGCAAGGCATGGTGTTTGGTGTTTTGGCGTTTGAAGATCTCCACGACGAACGAACGTTTCACTGGCAATATTTGGGAAACCGAGACGGTAGCAACCAGCATTTATTCTCGGTCACGGCATGACGGGGACGTTGATCTCAAGCGTGCCCGGTGTCGTGTGCCCGGTGCCCGGTGTCGCGTGTCGTGGGCTTGTAGGGGAGTTTGGGGGTAGGATACGGGAGTGAGAAACATGGCGTTTGGTTTGCATGGAGTGAGAGGGAAAACTACCGCTTCGGAGGACTGTGAAAAGGACCCGTCCGTCCCGATCATCTCAACTTCAAAGTTGCACCTTGGGAGGTCGTTGATGGCAAGTCGACGTCGTCAAGTCAAGCTTCAACGATCGAGAAGAGCCGGCCGGACGTGTGTGCACTGTGTGTGAGCAAGCGAGACGAAAATAACAAAAGAGGCAAGACGACGATCGGCAAGGCTGAAACACGACGCTTCCCCATGTTCCCCGTTATCCCCATGCCCGACCGGGGGGCGGAGGGGGGACGGAGATTGGATCGGACCGGGGTCAGGGCATCGGTTTGTCTAAACACATGGCAAGCGAGGTGAAGTTTGCGCGTGGCATGACGAGGCGAAGCACATGGATGGGAAAAAGGAAAAAGGAAGGGTTGAAATTAAAATTAGGAATCTTTTCGTCGATGAGTGAGATTCGGGTGGTTCTGATGGCGGAGATTGTTGGGGTTGGGGGTGCATGTATGGGCTAGGAGGCGAACGTTGACATGGAGGTATCGTCCATCTCCTCCAGCTCTCAACCTCTATACCGTAGTCCCGTTTCCGACTTGGGTACTCCCTCCTACGTACCGGCATAGATAAAGCACCCAAGGGTAGGTAACCCTGTCTACTTATGACCGAGGACACCACTACCCTCAACGGTCACATCGATAGCACGCGACACACCAACGGCAGCAGATATCGTAGCCTCGCTTCGCCGCGCATGTCGTCCCGCTCCAGAGCTAATCTACCAGAACCAGAGGAGCGGACGAACTGGCTGCGAACGGGTGCTCATCGGGGGCGGGGGCGGGAAGGAAGGGGGGGGGCTGGAAGGGTTGAAGAGGTTTGTTTTGAAGTCGACAAAGATGTGATGAGACTGACGACGTACATGCATTACCTACACAGTACCAGATTCCATCTCCGCTTCTTGTCCAAATGTGTTTGTGTGTTGTTGTTGTTGTTGGGGTTGTTGTTGGGGCTGATGAGATGGTGCTGGGGTTTGTTGAAGTCATCATGATGTGCGATGAGGAGGCAGGTGACGGTGACTTTGCGTCAACAAAAGTTGACATCACAAGCTCCTTGTTTCTCGAGAATCATTACTTGTCTTCGTTCTCGACTTGAGAATCATTTACACAGTACGAAATTCGAGCCCTAGTGCCAAGATGATTGTCTCGGACGAGTCTGCCCCAGGTTAGGTAAAAGGAATCCGTGCGTCGCCTGGAATCGTCTGAGCACCGATGCGAGCCGGCATTGCTTAATGTGAGGTAAAGGCGGGTCTTGCCTCGCTCTGCGTCTTGGGAGGAGCGGGTTCGCATTTTGCAGAGCACATTTAAATATATAAAAGAGAGGCTCGTGCGAGCGGGCGGGTGCAAGAACCACAGTTGAGGGAGGGGGCCGAGGGCGAGGTGACGCCACCTTCACCCACAGATGTCGTCGGCGGCATGTATTCCTGCATGATCAACGAGTTATTCTGTCGCTTGGTCGAGGGAGAGACGGAGCACTATGCAACGCGCGCGCAAGCAGTCGTATTCGCGAGCGGTCGACGGTAGTTGGAGGACGCGCCGGCGACATGTCTCGGAAGCAAGCTCCATTGGGACAACGAGTCGAAGCTGTCAAGCCAGCGACGAGTTTGTCGAGCTCAGTCAGCCGTGTGTGCTGGAGCCGGTGGTGTGGGAGCCGAGCTGTACACAGCGCTGTGTAGCTGGGCTTCTCTCGCCCTTCCAGCGTTTTCGACGCAGTGCGGCGGCGGCGTGATAGGTCGAGGGTCGGCATGCAATATGCCGGGTCACGGCTCGAGCCAGAGGTTAAAGTTTGGCCGTTCGAGCACGAGGCCGCCATTGGGCGAGGCGAGCGGGGAGACGGCGTGGCTAAAGGATGGGTGCTGGTCCAGGACCCGGACGGGAGCCAGAGAAGCTTTTGGAGGCCATGGCGAAGGGCAGCCGATAGATGAGTCGGCACAAGTAGGCGATACCCTCCTCCGCACGCCAAGTGGTAGCCCCGAGGGGCCGGATGTTGAATCTTGACAACGTCTCCAAGAGTGACTCGACACACTCGCTCGGCCCGTCCACTGGTTGAGGTGCTCTGCATAGGCCGACCTGTGGGAATAGAGCCTCCGCGGAAGAGCCAAGCATCCAAGGACCGGGCCAGGGGGGCCAGGCGACACACGGCGGGTCCGGGAGCCAACCTCAACCTCCAACCTCAGCGGCAGCGGTGGCGTGCTGCGCAGCCAGCAACAGTTGCAGCCTCCCCAGCCCTTTGCAGCACGCTCGGGATCCCCTCAAGGCATGGCGCCCGCCTTGCGCAGGCAAAGGTGCAGGCGTGGATTGGTGCCTGTGGCCAACGACTACATCGACCAACAATTGAAAGAGTGTGGTCGGCAATCAATCTGCACGTACGCGTGCTTACTGCTTCTAGAAGGTCAGGGACTGTGGGGTAGCATGTCTTCTTCCTCCAAGGTTGGTGGTCTGCCGAGAGCCCAAATCAACCCAAGACATGGATTCGCTCCCCGGTGCAGTGCCGGAGACAATCGCTTTCTGGAAGGTCGGCCACTGTCGGCCACTGTCCAGTGCCCAGTGCCCAGTGCCCAGTGCCCAGCGCCCAGTGCCCAGTGTCCAGTGCTCCAGTGTCCCCGTTTGACCGCACAAACATTGCTCGTGACGCTCCCGCCGTCAGAGAAGGCGACGGGTCCTAACAGATGGACGGGACCGCAGGCTGCCCGTCAAACGCTCCGGGCCACTTCACAGTCCGGCCGACGCCGGCTGGGAGGGCCCAGGACAAACAGGTCGTCCGCCAGCCAATAATTGGCTCGCTGGGGAGTGTGCTCGGTGAAATGAGCGACTCGCGCTAGTGCGGGCGAGCCTCCGCCGCTCTCCACCACGCCCCATCATCCATCATCCCTTTTTCGACAAGTCGTCGACTCGTCGGGCGGGCAAGACCTCGGCAGCGGGATGCATGCCTGTAGGACTGCCGTCAGGCGAGTCTTTTCTTTGTTCGCGGGGGCCCGAGGGCGTGGGTGTGACGCATTTTTCGGGCCTCGTTTCAATTCCCAACGATGCTGAACAAAGACGGGGGGGCACGGGGACGAATAAAGTGCCCGCTAGGGCTGGGCTCAGTGTAGTAAGGCTGCTGGCGGGACAGAGGAAAAGAGGTGGGATTCCGGGTGCTGCTGCATGTCGTCCGTCGTCCACCATCGCATGTTGCAGGTAAAAAGAAAAAAAAAAAGCGGCCTTCTTCTTTCTCCTTGTTCTTTTGTTCGGTCGATGGGTTTTGTGGGACGGCGGCGGGGAATCGGGCGACCAGCGCAGCAAATGGTTGGTCCCGCAGGCCACGGGCAGCCCGCGGCGCGTTGTCTTCGATTCGTTTTCGAGAAGGATTATTATCGCGAGCTGGTGGGCGGGGCCGGATGTGGGTGCGGGTGGGCGTGGACCCCCCCCCCTGCCGTGGACCCCCTGCCGAGATTGCATCGGCTGTTGCATTCGTGCAGCGCCACCCAAAGGCCTGAGGGAATCTGTTTTGCAGCTGACAGGGCTTCAGAGCGAGTGTGACACGCCGAATCTCGACGGAATCCACAGTGGACGCTCCCGCACCAGAAGAACGGAAGAACAGAAGAACAGAAGCCTCCGAGGAAGCTCGGGACCTGGAGCGTGGAAGCCCACAGGGCATGGAAGCCCAGGACCTGCAAGTTCCAAGCCTCCAAAGGAAGCATTCTCGCATTCCGTCGCAGCAGCCCAGGTCGGCTTCCCCTCGCCTGCCATCGCCCGCCCGTTCCTTGTCCATCATCGCCAGGCCAATCGCGAAAAGAAAAAGACAAAAGAGAAAAAGGGGACGTCTTTTTATTTCCGTGGGTCCCAATTGATCCGCCACCTCTTTTCCGTCTACTGTGTATAGACGACAGAATTAGACGCCAGACACACGAGTAACAACGGAACGAGAGACGGCAGACGACAGACGACAGACGAGAGACGACAGAATCCTCCATCCGAGTGCTGAGTGCTGAGTGCTCAGGCCCACTGTCGGGTCGGTGCCTGGCATCCACCTATCCTGGTCGTTCGCTGCGTTTTGAATTGGGACAGACCCGGGCATTGAAGGAAACCCGTCTGGTCTGCGAGAAAAGGGAGAGCGAAAGGAACCCCCCCCCTCCAGCTTGACCCTTGCGACTCGGGCCTCTTGCAGTCGCACGGATTCATGGCACAACCCTCCTCCCTTCTCCTTCCCATCCCCCTTCCCAACACAGACGCAGACGCAGAACACCCCCCCGGACGCTGGCTCTGGTTCTGGCTCTGGCTCTGGCGCTGTTTTTTTTGGCGTGCGCACATTGATCCAAAACCACCGCCGGGTCGTCATCCGTCATCCACCCCCCATCGCCATCGGCATCATCTTTGATCTTGCCATCTTGCCACATCCCACATCCCATCGTCCCCGCGCGCGGCATGTCTGATCAAGCCCGCCCAGACGGTACATCGTCCCTCTTCGCGTGCCAGTCGCTGAAACACGACGCCTTCTAGCCCACGCCCGAGCCCTTTTTCCTCTTCCACAACACCACACACCCTCGAAGATAGCCAGACGTCGTCCATTTCGTTCCAACAAACACATCGATTGTCGACGCCAACCCGAGTCCGATCCAAATCCCGACCCCGATCCCATCGCCGTGGCCGCGGGCACATCATCATCGCCGTCACCGACTACCCCCTTTTGCCGTCATCCCGTCCGACACGCTCACCCCTTACCTAGTGCGCCCCGACTCCGTCGCAGTCGTCGCACACCACGCCCACGCCTTCCGCAGCGCGCCAATTGCACCTTGTCCGATTTCCCATCGCCTCTCCTCCGCCCTTGGTGCTGCATAGAATAATACATCGTACCGTCGAGTGCTTTCCAGTGTCGACATCGCGCGATTGGTGCCGATCTGCCCAGTCGCCGGCTGGCCCGCATCGAACCCGAACGTCCTCTACCTTTCTGCGCGGGAGCTAGATCCAGGGGCTTCGCCTGGCCCTCCCCGACGACCAGCTCGTGATAGGCGGACCCAGTCGCAAGACTGGTCGCTTCTCAGGGCCGCCATGGACATGGAGCATGCGACGTGCAACGTCATCTACGTAGACCGGGCAGTGTCGCGCGACCGCTACATCCACAGCAGCGAGCCCGGTCCTGACGACGCGCAAGATAGGATATGGGAGACATCGCACATTGCCGAAAATGTCGAGCTCCTGCTCAATGTCTTTGGTGAAGGTTGGTGCCCTTTCTCTGCCCCCTTCGCGACGCCATATTTGGCGCGGCCCCAGCTGACTCGATGCCCTCTCCAGTTCACCTGTGCAGCACTGGAGGTGCCTGCCTCACCCAGTGGCTCAACTTGCAGGACACGTCCATGGTAGATTTGAAGCCCACCATCATCCTCATCGATACCCCTTTCCAAGACCAAATACCGGAGTCGTCGCGATCCCGAGAGCCCTCTCCGCACTCGCCCCCAGAGGAGGATACCGCGAACCACGAGGAGGAGCTGTACGGGCTCGCCTTGCTGCGAGCCATCATCAACGAGTCGTATGTGCGCAACCTGTCCAAGCTCGTCGTCCCTGTGGCAGTCGTCGCCTTTCCCTCCAACTCGGCGGACGCCGTCGACGGGTCGAGCGATGGGAGGGAGGAGATCGCCAATGCGCGCCTGCATGCCAGCTCTTCCAAGAAGCGCCGAGCGGTCAACCGTCGCATGCTGAAGAGGTGTCTCGACCTGGGCGCTATTGATGTCATGGCGAGCCCCATGAACGCAGAGTGTATCACTAACCTCGAGGTGCACGCCTATCGCGCGCACCGAGAAGCCGCCGTCGACCAAAAGGCGATGCTCGAGGTGCGCCGCGGTCGGAAGCGATCGTGGGTGGGCATCAGCGAGGAGAAGCCCTTTTCCTACCTCCGCGAGGCCATGGTGTCCAAGCTCATGAGCATGATCTGCCAGCTCGGCAGCGACGTCGACGACGGGGCTTCGAACGTCAGGATATCCGCTTCCGCCGACAAGCAGGCCGAGATTGCCCATGCTGTTGGCCAGTGGCACTTTTGCGCCCACAGCTTTACCGACGACGAACTGGTCCTGGCAGCGGCCGTCATGTTTAAGCACGCGCTCGCCATGCCCGAGCTGGAGCCGTGGCGGATACCGACAGGTACGTGGGCTTTGCGTGTTGCTTGGTGTGCGCTGGTGTGTGGTTGGCTTCCCACCACGAGTCCTTGCTCTTTGGTCCGCCTGCTTGCTTCCGCGCGCCGTCTTGCTGACCGCCTCTTCAGACCAGTTGCATAGCTTCCTCGTCGCCTGCCGCGCCGCCTACAACGGTTTCGTGCCGTACCACAATTTCCGCCACGTCGTCGATGTCTTGCAGGCCACTTTCCACTTTTTGGTGCGCATCGGGTCGCTGCCCCCCTATCCGCCCGGCAGCGCCCCGGCGCCGACGTCGACGACCAAATCCCCCATCGCGGCCCTTTTGAGGCCCTTTGAAGCCCTCACGCTCCTCGTCACGGCCATCGGCCATGACGTCGGTCATCCTGGTGTCAACAACGGCTTCCTGGTGACACTGAATACGCCACTGGCTCAGCTGTACAACGACCGCTCCGTTCTGGAATCCTTCCACTGCGCGGCGTACTCACAAATTCTCCGAAGGCACTGGCCCGCCGCCTTTCGCGACTTTAAGATGCGCGATCTCATGATCAGCTCCATCCTGGCGACCGACATGGGCATGCACTTTGAGTACATGAAGCGGCTGGGCGACCTGCAGGACAAGCTGGGCGCCGTTGGCAGCACCGAGGGCTGGAACGGACGCATGATCGATGAGCAAAAGGCACTCGCCTGTGCGCTTCTCATCAAGTGCGCGGATATCAGTAATGTGGTATGTGCTCCGGAGCAGTGGTGCGGACAAGAGGTCCCTGAGCTAACTGTCCCGCGCAGGCCCGCAAACACGACACAGCGCTGCAGTGGATGCATACCCTTTCGGACGAGTTTTCCCGCCAGGCGGCCATGGAGACGGAGCTGGAGATTACCTCGTCGCTCATGGCACCCCCTAAGAAGGACATGATGACGCTGAGCAAGGCACAGCTGGGCTTCATGAACCTCTTCGCCATTCCCCTCTTTCAGGGCGTGGCCGACATCCTGCCAGCCATGCAATACACGGTCGACGAGCTCGACGTGAACAAGGGGCTGTTTGAGAAGTGCGTGGCCGACGAGGCGGCACGGGCGAAGGCGCAGGGGAGGATACTGTCTCTGTCCCAGGATGGAGCCTTTTCGCCCCGAACCATGAGCGTGGCTGTCCCCGCGGAACCGACGATGGACCCCAACGCCCCCCGGCCGGCCGGCGATACTAGCTCCTCCAGCAAGGTAGAGGACTCGGTCAGCCAGGAAACGGAACGGGCGGCGCGGCTGTCGGACGGACCCGAGACGTCGACGGCGTACAGGGAAAACAAGGATATCAACGGAATCAAGGCGCGGTTCGAGCCCGACCCGAGCGTCTCGCCCAGCGAATCATACGACATGGACGAGCAAAAGTCGCGGGGCCCGACCAAGCAGCGATGTAGCGAGACCACTGAGGGGAGCTCGGCGCCTTACTCGGGGGACTGGGCGTCGCAGGCCACGAGCGCCACGACGGGCAAGATGCCGCTGTCGCCCAGCACGCAGGGCACGAGCATCGTCAGCCGCGACTCGATGGACCGGCCCGGCAGCGTGCCGGTGACGACCATCACGGCGCCCGAGTCGACGACGACGGCGCCCGAGTCGGCCAAGAGCCAGCCGGAATTCAAGATGATGACCAAGCACCTGTCGCACGACGACAGCAAGGCGCGGCCGACGCGCCAGGTGGACAGCCGCTCCGTCAACGGGACGACGACCACGACCACGACGACGACAGGGAAGGTCGGCCTGCATCCCGAGAGTGGGCAGCAGCAGAATGGACGGACGCTGAAGAAGAAGGGGAGCAGATTTAGGATCAACCCGCTCCCGTTCATCAGGCGGCACCTGAGCTCCAGCCCGCCGGTCCACGCGGCCGACACGGCGGGGTAAGAGGGGGGTGGGGAGCATGGAGAGGAGAGACATATGTAGAGCCCTCGCGATGCGGGGGGTTCCACAAACGACAGCCAATATCCCAGTGTCGACATGGCAAATATATACCTTGAGTCGAGCCGAGCCGCTATCAAGATTATGTGGCGGCGGTGGCAACAGCAACAGCAGCAACAAACATGTCTACTTCTTCCTCGCCACAACCGATAAACCGAACCGACGGTGGTGGGAGAGGAACAGCAACCGCCCAGCCACCGCCGAAACGACTCTAGCATACGAGCATACCATCTCTACGACGGCGGCGGGAAAGTAGATGGAGCCACCACCGCGTCGTCGACTAGTGTAGTATATCTGTACTCAAAGGGGACGGGCGGCATCCACAGCTGGACGAAAACTCACCCAACTCGACTCAACAGCAGCAAAGGACGAATGCATGCATGCATGGAAGCTGTTGACAAGGAAGGCCAGTCGTGAAGGGAAGCCGCAGGAACATGGAGAAGAGGAATGGGGGAAGGAGATGATGAGGAAATGAAGGAAGCAAAAACTATCATTAGAAGGAGGGATAGGAGGAGGGGACTGGATATCCAAAGGACGGGGGGGGGGGGGGGGCAACGAGCGCCGTCAGGCCTGAGAGAGACGGGGGGTTTTTTTATATGACTCGGTCTGTCATGAGCAGATTGGGGTTTTTTTCTATTTGTTGGTTTTGGTGTTGCTGGTGTCTTGTATAATTGTACGATTACCCACCGATCAGTCCCGGCACCCGGCGACTAGTCCCGACTCTTGACAAGCCACGACCAAATATATACGGCTACAGTTTTGCAGTTCCGTCTATCTCGGCCTTGTTACGGGGGAACTTGGAATAGTATTTCTTCCCCCTAAAAATGTCAACCAATGTATCTGTGATCCACTGTTCACCTTCCCTCATCTTCCAACCTTGGACGACCGCCACAGCCTGCTCAATCTCTAAGACTTCAGCATCGGATAGCGGTTGGGATTTCGGCGGAATGTCCATGTAATCTCCTTCATAGCTCATGTCGAAGGGGGTATATGTAACTATTCCCGAAATTTGCTCGAGAACAATCCTACGGAGACCGTGCGAGCATTCCTGGCGAGCGGCGATGCGGGCAAGCGCAGCGCAGGCAGCTGAGAGCGGCACCGTGAGGGTAGAAGGAGGGAGTGGGGGCGAAAGGCCGTCGTCTTCCAAAATCGGCACAACCTCGTCCAAGGTAATCCCCGTCCAAGACAAGGGCAAGAAAGCGAGCCTGCATTTTGGCACTAGGCCATAGCCCAGGGCGGCTGTGTGATTGACGACGTGGTAGCGAATTGTCGAGCCCGACATCTCGCTTCCGTACTGGGAGGGCAGAACATCCTCATCAGCTGGAGAGAAACCTAGTTCGGCGACGGCTTGCTGGACTTTGGACAGTTGGTCGTCGGGGACAAGGAGAAATCGGCTCGGTGTTAAATATGTTAGCTGGATGTGGCCTTGTATACCTCGCTAACGTACCCCATTCGGTATATGGGGGTAGCCTAAACGCATTATCAGGCTGGTCTCCCATTCGATGAGAATGATCCCGGAAGCTTCTAGGTGCTTTAGAATCCGAGGCACTTCGTCTTTAGGGACGCTCATGGTGATGGTGGTTGATGGTTGGTGGTTAATAGTTGGTGGTTGATGGCTGGTGGTTGATGGTTGGTGGTTGATGGTTGATGGCGAGATTCCCTCTCGAGCTTCCTGCGTCTGCTACAGCCCCGCAGGGGGCCTGTCGTCAGCGACTCGTCACCGCTTCTGCCCCTCCATGCAGGGAATACCCTACCTAGAGACCCCTACAAGAACAGGGCCATACCACCAACCTCCAACCACCAATCTCCAATCATAAACCATCAACCATCTATTTCACAAACATACGCTTCGATGCCGCTCGACTGCGCATGAGGAATTTGCTTTACGCAACAACAAACTGGTCTTTACAGCAAAAGATAGTGGTCGAGCAATTGCCATCGAGATGCTTAGAATGGGCGATCTCGGCCTACCACAAACTCTAAGTGTTATTTACCCTGAAGGCGGTAGGTTTCCACTTACAGTCCAATACTAGTTTGTTTGTTAGCGCGAGACCTTTCACCAAGGAGGCGAGGACAGATTCGCTCCTGGTAAAGCCTTGTGGGCACAGCTATAGGCTTTATGTTCCGATTTCAGGGCCTCGAGTTCCGGTTCCAGGGCATCGAGTTCCGATTTCAGATCCTCGAGGTCCGATGTCAGGGCCTCCATCGACAGTCAGATAGCCTTGGCTCGTATTTCCCATACCTCGCGCTAACAAACAATTTAGGGCTGGAGTGTCTGTGCTAATACATATTCTTACAAGTACCGCACCGGTCCTCAAGCCTGCCTGGCTGATTTTGACCAAAATCAAACGAGCTGTTATGTATATCGGCAGCACCCGCCCAGCGTCGCGGCGTAAACTCGCAGCCAATTCCTATGATATCAACTTCTTGTTATCATGGCTCCAGCACCGCGGTCAGACGATCGACTTTTCGGGGTATCCATGTGCCAACAGCTTAGCAAAGGACCGGTTGTACTTGGCAACGGCCAGCCTGTGGAAATTCTGGGAGGAAAAGCAGCTGGGTGACTTCCATCTGCTCAGATCGGTTCTTACCGACGACGACCAGGAGATAGTTATTTCTGTAGATGTACCAGGCTCGCCCGAAATCAAAGGATGAGATATAATAATGGAAGTTTTATTAGTTCTCGCCAATCCGGCGGCCAGGCATAAACAGGTGCGGTGAGTTGGGGCGCAGTGTGCGCAGGAGGAGGACAGTGGCAGTGGGGGGTCAAGTGGGCAGCATCGCGTTCATTTCCATCATCTTAAGCCACTTGGAGCTTCTCTCCTTTGGCATCTCTTGGGTAGGTAGGTAGTTAGGATACGTTAATTTGCACCATTCTTTTAACCACTACGTACCCATTGCCGTAATCTCTGACATCTTGGAGGTGTGCCCAGTACAACGAGAGGAGCGGCTTCGCCGCGATTCCGTGCCCCAAGAGCGAAAATCATACCCTTGACCGATGGGCTCCGGGACCAGTTGTGTGCAGGCTGCGCCTGGCTTGGTCCAATTTTGTAGTCTACATGTAGCCTCCTGTTCAACGGTGTCGTCACATTCCTAAAACCGGGTCAAGGGTTGCGTGGATTCCCTTGAACACTCCAGGGCTGGTTAGTTTGTTAGCGGCGTGAGACGTAGTAGATGCGAGCCAAGGTTATCTAACGGTTGATGGACGCCCTGAAATCGGAACATGAGGCCTATGGTTGTGCCAACTAGGCCTTACCAGGAGAGAATTGGTCCTTGCTTTCTTGGCGAGAGGTCTCGCGCTAACAAAAAAACCAGCATAGGATTGTAAACTGGGCGCGGTCAGCCATTTCGACAGCGAGCAAACACCACGTCCAGGCATTCTTGCACTTGCCACATGCACCAAACGCAGCCGACGAAGTCTGTTCTGGGAACCCCACCCACCAAAAACGAGGCACCCACGCATCCCCAGCCAACAGGACGCAGGCGGAAGACTGCACCGGGGATTCCAGGGATATTGGTCTTTCCCAGCCCTCGCAGAGGCCCGGTCATTCCCTCCCGTGCCTCGAAACAATATTTCATCATGCTAAGCAATGCCAATCATGCGTTGGCCTCGCCCCAGCGGCCCGAGTTGCTGCCTCCCCTCGCTCCCTACGACTATGGCCACCGTCACCGTCTGCTGCCCTCGGCCGCCTGTGCTGCACGACGATCTGCAGACGACACCACCGAGCCCGAAGCTGACGCACCGTCCGAACAAAATATCCAAAAACGCATAGCTCCTCGTCCTCCTCGCCCCCAACCAGAGCTGCTGCACCAGCACCAGCGCCCACACGGCTTCAACTCGCCCTCGCTCACGCCGCTGTCAGAGTACCACAGCGGCTTCTCTGATGCTGACTACACGCCTTCCCACTCCCACCGCCGGCAGCAGTCGTTCCCCAACTTGCTGCCGCTCGCCTTTCGCAGCCGGACGCCCTCGCCGACGAGAAAATCACCCCAATTGCCAGAACCGATGCCATACACGGGCGAGGGCCGCGGTGGCCCGCGGGCCGACAGCTCCAAGGCCGGAGGGCTGGCGGGCTGGTTCAACAACACGGCGGCCAGCGGCATGCTAGCCATGTCGTCGACCCAAGACGACCACCACCATACGCCCAATACCACACCCACCCAGCTCCGTCGCCGACCCACCACCACCTCCCACCCCACCACCCCCAAGAACACGGCCGCCTCCCGCTTCATGTCGGTCCTCTCCTCCAAGTTCACCGGCACCGCCCCCTCCACCCCCGCCAGCCCCCTCATCGACGACGAGATCTGCTCCCTCAACATCGAAGCCGCCCTCTTCCCGCCCACGCCGTCCCCCACCTCGCCCACCACCCGCGACCCCTTCTCCCCCGCGGCCTTCAAGAACCTGCAGATGAACGCCGTCGGCCTCCTGACCAAGATGCAGTCCGCTTACCGCGACCGCGTCGCCACGCTCAAGGAAATCCAGGCCGAGAAGCTCGCGCAGCGCGAGGAGCTCGAGGAGGCCGAGACGCGCGCCCGCCACCTCAAGATGCAGCTCGAGGGCATGGCGCGCAAGGCGCAGGACCAGGAGCGCGAGCTGGCGCGCCTGGTCGACGAGCTGGCCAAGGCGAAGGCCGAGGCCGACGACCACCGCCGGCGGCCGCCGTTCCCTCCCGCGTCCGCCGCGGCGTCCGAGGGCTCGGTGGTGTGCTCCGAGGACCTGGGGGTCGACGAGGAGAGTAGGAGGAGGAGGGCGTGGGCGAGGAGGAGCGGGGATACGGCCAAGTCGAGCGAGGCGGAAGGGGGTGGGGGTGGGGGGGCGGAGACAGATGACGATGAGAGCGCCGAGAGCGAGAGCGTGTTTTCGAGGTGCAGGAGTCCGACGCTGACGATTAGTGGGCATATGGAGGGGGAGGGGGTCCCTTCGCAGAGGGGGTTGCTGGCGCCGCCGCCGGCGAGGGCCAGGGTGCAGCAGCCGCAGCCGCAGCCGCAGTTGAGTGCGTTTCAAAAGATCATCAAGGGGATCGCGGGGGACGCCGAGGAGACGAACGGCTGCACAAACTGCAGGGGGAGGGACGCGAGCGTGGCGTGGGATACGCTGAGCGTGCTGAGGGACGAGAATAAGCACCTGAAGGTGCGGATGGGAGAGTTGGAGGTTGCGGTGGAGGGGGCGTTGGACTTGGTCAATGGGATTGGTTTGTGATGATTCACGGTACCTATATGGAGTGTTGGTGGCTTTGGTCATTTTGTTGTTTTGTTTTACTACCAGTAGGTGCCCGGAAAGGGAAATACCATTAGCGACCCTATCAGAGATCTGGTGATATATACACATATATATTCACCCTTTGAACCCACAGCACAATTTCCCCCACACGTGCATCATATCATCGTGACAAAACCTGGTATTCCCACCCCCCCAACTCCAAACTCCAGCCCAAAAAACAACCCCCCCCCCCCGGCCTCACATCACTCCCCCGTCCTCCTCCCCAGCGAAGAAGCAACCTCCTCTAGCCCCTCTACCTCCCCCTGCCCAAGCCCCCTCCTCCCGCCGCCGCCGCCCCCCTCCCCCTCCCCATCCCTCACCTCTCCTGCCTCGCCTAGATCCAACCCCCTCACCCTCTCCAAATGCTTCCTCGCCGCCGTCTCCACATACTCCAGCCTCTCCCTCCTCCAACTCCTCCTCCCCTCCCCCTCCCCCTCCCCAGCAGGCGCAGCCGCCAAATCTGCCCCTATCCTCCCCAGCGACCCCGACAGCGCCCTCAGCGCCTCCAGCTGCGACAGCGTAAACGCCGTCGTCGTCGCCACGGGGCTCTCGCTCCCGCTCTCCGCCGCCAGCGCCAGCGACGCCGTCTGCACAAACGCAAACGGGGCCGCGGCCACTCCGCCGTCCTCGCGCTTGACGACGCCCGCGTCGTGCACGACCAGCTCGCGCAGCGCGGCCAGCAGCGACGCGTTGCGTGCGCGCTCGGCGCGGAGCATGGTATTCAGCTTCTGCGAGGCCTGGAGGCGGCGGCGGAGGCGGGTGACGGAGTCGACGTCGGGAGTGGTGGGGTCGGGGGGCAGGACGAGGCCTTCGTAGTGCGACAGGCGGAGGTAGTCGCGGTCCGAGGGGCGGATGCACAGGATGTTGCGCATGGTGTAGATCTCGAAGAGGTCGAAGTTCTTGTCGATGGAGGCGAAGAGGAGGGTCTCGAGCTGGTGGGTGCCAGAGGTGATTTCGTGGCGGTGGGCGGTGGCGGGGTCGTAAGGGGGGGGGCGGGTTTGGTTTTGGTGGTGGTGGTGGGGGCGCGGAAGCCGAGGGAGGAGGGGGGCGCGTTGAGGAGGCCTTGCTCGATGGAGTTGATGGCGCGCTCGGCGATGGTGTTGATGCTGTTAATTATATCGTCGAGGAGGCTCTAGGGAGGAGATGGGGGGGTTAGGTTTGGGGAGGGAAGGGGGCGGGCTGTGTTTTGGGGTGGGGGCGTACGACTGGGGCATAGCCAAAGTGCTCAGTGAGGAGTTCAATGTCGGTGGTGGTTGGGGCGGCCATTTTAACGGGTGGTGGGGTGGTGTTGCATCTGGTGATGAGGTTTTGGTTATTTTCTGGAAACACGCGACGGGGAGACGCGGTTGGAGAGAGTTTGGTGGGCAATTGGAGTTGCGGGGATAAATTTGTAGTGGCCTGAAGCGCAAGGCGGCAACCACCCCTGTTAGCGATCGACGTCACAGGGATCAGGGGACCGAGCCGGCCGTTCGTTATCGGAGAGGGGCAGAAAGAGGTCGTGACATTTGGCGGTCACCAATTCCCTCTTGTCCCATTGTCCATCGTCAACCTTTGCACTACGTATACGATACAAAAACCACAATTTTTGCATGGTTCTGTTCATCCTTGATTCAACCGATCCCACATAGACACCATCAACATGGACAGCCTCAAGAAGCGGCTCCCCCTCGACAAGGGCAGCGCCATCAAAGGCCGAGTGGTACGGCTCCCATCCACCCCCCACAGTAACCAACTCAAGATATCTAACCACGAACCCACAGAACAACATGATCGGCCGCACCAACAGCGTACCTCTCCCCCCACCCTCCCCAACCCATCCATCCATCACTAACCCCCCCCTCCCAGAACGACTCAACAACCCCTCACACCGCCCGCCCCCTCTCCTCCCTCCAAGACCCCTCTTCCTTCGGTCCGCCCCCCGTCCGCCGCACTACCGCCGACCCCCCGCCCCCACCGCCCTCCCGATCCGGCACCAACCCCCCTCCGCCTTCCCTCCCCTCCCGAACCAGCCCCAGACCAAGCCCAACCAACACCATGGCCCCACCCCCCGCCTACACCTCCAAGCCTCCCGGCGGCCCCCCAGCCCTCCCCCCTCGTCTCCCGCCCCGTGCCGCCGCCGCCTCCGCAACGCCTCCACCCCCCTCCCAAGCGGCCATCATCCGCCTCGGCGCCGCCGGCATCTCGGTGCCCGGCCTCGGCATCGGCAAACCCACCACCAGCGCCCCAACCGCCCTCGACAACCTGCACTCTTCCTTTTCGCGGATGCACCCTCCCTCGACGGCGGCGACGGCGGCGGTGCCAGAGCAGGGCACGACGACGGAGCAGAAGCGCGCGGCGCTGTCGACGGCGGCGGCGTTTCGGCAGAACCCTGGGTCGGTGTCGGCAGGGGAGGCACGGTCGGCGCTAGCGACGTCGAACAACTTTCGGCAGCGGCACGGGGCAGAGGTTGCGGCGGGGGCGAGGGTGGCGGGGGGGCTGAACGAGAGGTACGGGGAGCGGGTTGGGCAGGTTGTGGGCGGGAGGGAGGGGGAAGACAGGACTGGGGTGTCGGGAGGGCTGTCGGCGGCAGCAAAGATGGTGGCGGGCAAGAAGAAGCCGCCGCCGCCGCCGCCGCCTTCGAGGAAGCCTGCTGTTTTTAGAGGGCAGGAGGAGCAGCCTCCGCCGGTTCCGTTCTCGACGAGGCCGGTTTGATGGGGGGGAGAATTATCATGTTTGGCGTTGGGGTTTCTTGGGTTAGGGCATTGTGGTCTAGGCATTTCATAGATGGGTTCGTGGTAGGGATAGGACATTGGGCAAATCATGAATAACCAAGCTCTCTAGATCGAGGTATCATCGAAGGAGCAACTGCCATACGTTGCTGTACTCCCTCCACGTGCCCAAGCACCCGCCTGGGACATCACGACTGTATTAGGTACGATAGCCGCAGATACGATAAGCAAATTCGTTTCCATTGGCATGGCGCGCGCTTACACCTTCATCTCCTTGAGACCGTGCTTCCAGACGATCACATAGGGCGTGGTGCCATCCTCGCGGTAGTTGAGGAGAACGACCCTGCCAATTGGTTAGAAATAGCACGGGTGAAGCCAAGGGCAGAAGCACTCACATTCCGTCGGGGTTCATCGACTCGCCCGTGTAGAACTCGTAGTCCTTGAAGTTGCCAATGATCTTCTTGGCGAAGCCCTGGGCCTTGGTCTCAAAGTCCTTGACCTCCTCGTCGGACTTGCCCGCCTCCTGGAGGTACTTCTTGACCGACTTCATGTACCCTGGCCGAGCCGTTAGCTGCTGTCGCTCGCCAAGAAAGCGAGGGGGGAGTGCGGACCCTTGAGGTACGTGAGGTACGACTTCTTGTCGAAGCTGGTGCTCTGCAGACGGAAAGAGTGGACGACGTTGTTGACCTTGACGGCCTCATCCTCAATACCCTCCTCAGCTTCCTCGGCGGAGGCGTTGGCGCCAGTGTCTTGAAGGTGTTAGCCCGTGTTTTTGATCTCTTGCTGGTGGTGGTGGTGGTGGTGGGTGTGGGTCGACGAACCGACTTGGACGGCACCCTCGACAATCATCTGGCAGTCCACCTCGTAGGCGACGCCATCGACCTCCTTCATATCAAACGAGTCCGAGATGATCTCGTCGTCGGTGAGGGCGTCCTGGGGGCGGGCAGAGACGGGTTAGCTGACGGTGGTCCGAAGCGAGAGCATGCCGAATTGTCGCCGGGCAGCTGCAATTGTCCAGGAGGGCGGCATCGCGAGGGGGGAGGCTCACCTTGAAGATGATCATTTTGAGAGAGTGAACTGGAGAATCTGATGAGTGGACGAGATGGGCAAGTCTACCGAGCGATAAGAATTGTCGAAGAAGAAGGTCTCGAGGCAGGCAGAGTCCAAGGAGAGGGGGTTGGAAATAAAAAATGGGCGAGGGGCACCACGGAGGAGAGGAGGGGTCGGAGGGGCAAAGGGCGGAGGGGGGCCTAGCCGTTTCGGGACTAGCGGGATCAGAGACAAACTCGGTTCTGGCGGCGGTCGACTTTCAACGTTTGGACGCCGAAACCTTTTTCGAGACGGTTACGGATCATGGATTTTGGGGACTAGGTTCGGGTAGGGCTAACACTCCCAGAGCAATTTTGCCATCGGTCTGATCTTGGTGGACAATCGAATTGACTCAATGCTGCCCGGGGATGCAGCAAAATGCGGCATTGATGCAAGACATGCTGCGAGATGGCGGTCATGGAGCATAGGACTCAGGTTGATACATGGAAGCGTGCATACCAAGGTAGGTTTGAGTACACGTACGTAGTATGGCATAGTTGAGAAGTTTGGCTTTCCCTTCTCCAGGTATGGAGAATATCTTGATGACCGAGTTGTTGCGAGATGCCATGTGAACCGTGAGACCAACTGCCAATGCCAATTCTAAGCCGCCCTGGCATCAATCCTCAAAGTAAGCGGACACTAGAAACCCCATAGGGGTTTCCGACGAGAGTTAGTCGGTTTGGGACCATTGAGCCATCACATCGATGGCCACCGAGTTTCAGAAGGCGTGGCATCCTGCCCTAAGCATCCACCGTTATGGACTTCCTTCAGTCTAGCCTCTCGTAGGACCGAGGAGAAGGGAGCTCTAGCCTCTGGCAATGCAATTGAAAAGATTGTCGGGATTTGGCAACCGGGGCAGTCCTTCACAGAGTTGTGGATTTCATCTTGGTCAAGTTGAGGTGCCTTTGTCTGACCCGGCAGGCAGCCATGAATTGCCCGCACTGGCTCACTGTGGCACGTGACTCCGTGCCGGACCGAGGCGGAGCGAGCCGGACTCGCCGCCCATCGCAGATCGCGGAGAGTGGAGGTGGCTTGATCGGTGGGCCGGGTCCGGTGCGGATACGTGACGGATACGCGGATGGATTTTCAGTGGGGGCTGACAGCCGGTCCCTGCCAAGACTGTATCTGTCAGCGGCGAGACTCGGTTTCGCTGGACGCGGTCCTTCCTTTGCCAACAAGGTGCAGCGCGTCTTAGTCACTCCCCCTCCCGTCCCTCCAGTAGCGAAACCAGAGTAATAGTCCCACAACCACCAGACAGTGAGGTGAAGACGAGACAAAACAACGTTGTCTTTGCCAAATGTCATTCGATCCAGTGGTTCGTTCCATGAGGCCATGACCAAGCATTGCTGGGCCTCTCTGCCCCTTCAGGCGAATCGGCTGCCGAGGCCAGACAAGCGAAATTGATAAGCCTCCCAGAGCCGTGCACTGCACTCTGATCGCCCTCGCGAGTCGAGTCGCCACCCGCCGCACCCGGACTTTTTCAAACACACCACTCCATCCGTCACTCCTTTTCCCTGGTCGATCCCATCGCCGCCGCCGCCGCCGCCGTCGTAAAACTGACCCCTTCCCTCTCGCCGTGCACCTGCTGCGCCGGCTCCCTTTGTGCGACTACCACAACGTACTCGAATCTGCCCGTCCGCTGTCTCTCGGCGCCGAGTCATCCGAGCGAGCCGACCGTCAGGCTCTCCCCGCAGCAGCAGCAGCACCAGCGTCGTCGACGACGCGACCCGATCCGACGGTCACACCACCACCCGCCGCCGCCGCGATGGCGAACGCTACCTTTTCCGACGGCCTGCCGCCGCTGCCGACGTACGAAACAAGGCCGATGCCCGACCTCCTGCCCTTCATCTCCGACTTTTGGCTGTCGCTCATTGCGCCGCATGTCGCCTACTGGGTCATGTCCATGTTCTTCCACGTCATCGACGTCTACGACCTGTTCCCCCACTACCGCCTGCACACCCCCGAAGAAATCACCCAGCGGAACCTCGCCACCCGCTTCCAGGTCGCGCGCGATGTCGTCCTCGAGCAGATCCTGCAAGTCTTCACCGCGACGGTGCTGAGCCTGACGGAGCCCCAGCAGCAGACGGGCATGGAGGACTACGAGGTGGCCGTGTGGGCGACACGGATTCGTCTGGCGCAGCGCTCCCTCCCTTCGCTCCTCAGCGTGCTGGGCCTCAATGCCACGGCCATCTCCAAGAACATGGCCTCCTCACACCCATTGATCGCGGGGGCCCTTGCCGGAGGCCACTACCCCTTCCTCACGACCCAGCTCGACGGCGTCAGCGGGGTGCAGGTGCCCGCGTTTGCCATCTGGGAGATGATGGTCGCCAAGGCCGTCTACTGGTTCATCATTCCCCTGATCCAGGTTCTCTTTGCCATTTTCTTCCTCGACACCTGGCAGTACTTTTGGCACCGCGCCATGCACGTCAACAAGTGGATGTACAGTAGGTACCCCGTCTCTCCGGGCTCCGGCTCAGAAAGCTAACCCGCCCAGCCCACTGGCACGCCCGCCACCACCGCCTCTACGTTCCCTACGCCTACGGCGCCCTCTACAACCACCCGATCGAGGGCTTCCTGCTCGACACGCTCGGCGCCAGCCTGGCCTACAAGGCGTCGTTCATGACGCCCCGCTACGGCATGTTCTTCTTTGTCGGCTCCACGATGAAGACGGTCGACGATCACTGCGGCTACTCGCTGCCCTGGGACCCGCTGCAGCGCATCTCGAGCAACAACGCGGCCTACCACGACATTCACCACCAGAGCTGGGGCATCAAGGCCAACTTTTCCCAGCCGTTCCTGACCTTTTGGGACCGCCTCCTGGGGACCATGTGGAAAGGTGACGCCAACAGCAAGTACGAGCGCACCCGGATCTCGGCGGCCAAGAAGAGCAAGGCGCCGGCGCCAACACCAAACGGCAAGGCGGCGCCATCACCGGTCGCAAACGGCAAGGCCACGGCACCATCACCACTTGCCAATGGCAAGGCGAGGGCGAGGCTGCAGCAGAACGGCAAGGCGGTGGCGCAAAGATGAGACCACACCACCACCACGGACGGATCTCATCTCATTGGAAATAATAATTGACACACGCATCTTTTTGGCCTTGGTTTACACCGTTCTGCTCTTCTTCCTGCTGCCCGCCTGTCAGCTTACACATACGACGCGTCTCCTGCGGTTATGTATGTACCCTTTTTTTGTAATCGACAAACATTCGCTGGGCGCGCGTACACTTAATTTTGTACCTTTTATCGTTGATGCTTTTCGACGGTACTGAAGGGCTTTTTTTCTTCTACATTACCCCCTTTTTTCTGGTTTGGAGCGAGAGAGAGAGAGAGAGAGAGAGAGAAGAGGGAGGCAGAGAGAGACAGAGAGACAGAGAGGAAGCACATTGGATGTATCGCTGGGCGGGGTGATGACCGTTGGCAATGCAGCAATAACCACGAGGACGATCAAGACCCGGCGGTGCCATTGGGATCCGGCCAATTGGTCGGAAAGGAGCAACGAAGGAAGGGATATCTTGAAGAAACGTCGTGCAGCAGCAGCAGCAGCAGCAGCCTTGGCTTGTTGAGGATGGGGGATGGGGGGGCGGAGGAATTGTACTACTACTATTTGCAGTCACAAAGGAGGTGGGGGAGGAAGGATACGCGCCGCTCACACAATTATGGAGGATGGAATGATGATGGAAGGGATGGGGTCAGGCAGACGGGCTGGTGAAGAGGGGTATCTCGCCGCTACCTGGTGTGAGTGAAAGGAATGAATACGTCGACGGCCAGCACGGCGAGCGAGTAAGCGAGTGCCCCCTTTTATAATGATAATCAGTGTGTGTTGCGAGCGTGGTTTGGCAAGGGGGGCGAAGGGATACATCTCCCTCGACGCTGCGAAGCAAGCCCAATCTAAACCTGTCTGTCTTTCCGCCTCCCTTGGCTGTTGCTCATCGCCATCTATTTCCGTCGCTGCCGCTGTCAAAGTGGTACAAGAAGGCGTCGTGTGTGCTGTGGGGGACCTGACAACCACCACCACCACCGCCCGCCGTCACCGCCGCCATCTCCGTGAGCGTATTTGTGTGTTTTTGTCTCTCGGTTTTGCTCCTCCGCGGTGCGTGGTGCGTGAGACAGCAGAGCCGGCGGGATCGTGGCGGCGGTGAGAGAGTCACGCACGCACGCACGCACTCAGTTGAAATGCGGTGGTGGAGAGACGGGCGTTGCAGCTCGGTGGTACCTCGCTGTGTTGAGGGCGTCGGTCGTCCGGGTGATGGTGACAGTGTCAACACGCGCGAGGGAGAAACATGATTCTTGGGCTGTGCAGGGCTTGCTCGAGGGATACGTGTGACATGAGGCGATCTCAGTGGATGTTTTTTTCTTCTGGTGGTCTAGGACGGAGGGTTTGTGAGACCGTCTTCTTCGTCAGGATGATAGATCAACAGCCCTCATTTCTCGGTCGCCGGAGATGGAAAAGAGAAAGAGACCCCTTCCCCCCCCCTCCCTTGCCTCAAAAAAAGGGTCTGTTGTCTAATTGCCAAACTCGACCATGAATTGTCCGTCGCGGCGGTCCGAGTGAGTGAGTCCTCGTCTCGGCCGTGACACTGTACACACACACACACGCTCGTCTATCATGCACACGGCATGCCATGGAATCCTTCCAGAAGATGCGAGCAATACATGCACAAATGCTGTCTCAGTCACGGTGGTAATAAGGGTGCGGTGCGGTGGGATCGATCGGTCGGTTGCTGGGGCCGAAACAGCCATGTCGTCGTCGTCGTCGTTGCTGTTTTCTTTTTTTCGGCCGCTTCTCCCGAGGCGGAGAGGACCTAGGCAAGTCGTGCAAGAGTTACGAGAGGAACACGGCAGCAGGCAGGTAGATTCTCTGATGACCACAGCAAGGCCGCAGCGAGGTCGTCATCACCTGCTCGACTTACCCCTGTTTTGGGGGTTGGGGGCGGGGTGGTACGGACAACAAACAGGTGGCCAGGCTCGGGTTCGGGGTTGGGTTTCTTGTGCAACGTGGAGGTGGCGGCAGTCAAGGGCCGTGGTGGCTTGCATATCTGCCGGCCGGCGCGTCGTCCATCAATGCGGGCTGCCGTAGCCCCGTCTGGGGAGCGGGCGGGCAGTGCGTGGTGGTGATGGCGTCGCACAGTAGGAGGTGGTGTTTTGGGGGGACCTATGGGTGCACCGCTGGCTGCGTATTTCGACCACCACCGAGCAAGATTATGTCTGGATGTTGTGAGAATGGTTGGTTGGTTGGTCATTGGGTTCTGGGGTGGAGGTGACGGGAGGCAGAGATTGTCAACAATGGACTTGACAATTCGCTTGTTCGCTTGTTCGCTGTTGTTTGTCTTTGAACCCGGCCGGGAGTCGGGCCCTGGCAGGCGTTCACGTCAGATTTGAGACGGGAGAGACGGGAGAGACGCGACCAGGCCCATCCCTGACCTGTGCAGCTTCGCCTCCGGATTGGGGGGGGGTTCGACGACGACGACGACGACGACTGGACTCGAGGGACGGGATATTTGATATCAAGGGACGGCCAATTCAGCTGGCCAAAAAGGGAGACAACTGGCGAAGCTGAGACAGGTGTGCCCGACAGGATGGGGATGGAGGGTTCGTGGCGGCGGCCGTTCCCGGGGGGGGGGCGGTCGAGACCGTCGAGACCGTCGAGGCATTTTGAGACGCTCATGTCCAATCCGGCCTCGTTGGGCCAGCGGGGCCGTCTTTAGACACTACAGTGGTGGCATCGCAAAGGGGAGGTGTGAGGGCACGGGGAGAGCTGAGAGGGCCAGCTGCTCGCAAAGGGCTTCCACTCAGGTCGTCGGGACGATCAATAAATCAATGACGCCTCTGCCAGCACATCGTCGTGGCCTCCGGCGCACACCACACCGGTTTTTTGCATTTCATCCCATAGGTGTTGCGTCGCTAGCGCGTGGGTGCACTACCTACACAGTATTCCTTGCGTGGATGGCAGCACATGTCGAGTTCTACCGCCTCTCTTGACTCTCTTGTTCACTTCTCTTCTTTGCAATGTACAGTGTAGCATCGCCGTCCCAGCGCTCGCTCGGCAATCTGGAGTCGCCAAATTCAGGGTCTCTCCCACGATGGGGGGGTGCACTCCACTCGGGCTCTGTCGCAACCGCAACCAGCTCAGGAGCTCCAGCTCCAAGCCCCCCCCCAATCAACGTCGCACATGGCTGACAGGGGGGTCCCCGGAACGTCCTGATGCCCTGGCGAGATTGGCGGTGCGTCAAGTCCGGCAGGTACTGGGCCAATCCCGAGGGCCGATCGCCTCCCCTCTCTGAGCAAATGCCCGGCCAAGGCCCAAGGCGGAGAGGGTCCCTGATCAGTGTTCACCAGTCTTCTCACCACTACCAGTCCGGATCGGGAGCCGGGCCAGGGCCCAAGCGTGCGTTCCAAGCCTTGCTCCCCTTGGACCACGAGAGAGGGGAGAGGGGAGAGGGGAGGGACCTGAAATAGACCATGTTTCGCTGCCTCATGCTCACGTCTCTCTCTCGAGTCTCGACCTAGTCAGCCCCAAGGACAGAAGTGACCTCGCTATCTTTTCTCCCAAAACTCACCTCCATCTCGACATCTTCTCCCCAAGAACCAGAACCAACACTCCCCGAACCAGCACGAACACCACTGAAATTCGAAACACTGACCCTTCCTCGCCTCTTGACGCCCACAAGCGCCGTCCAGTAACATCCCCCCAACGCCGTCGCTGCCCTCCATCACGGCGCTTCCACAGGCCGGCTGGCCCCCCCCATTGGCCAACCCGCCGACTCCTTCATTCCCGGCGACAGCAGAAACGACCCTCTTGACAAGTTGAGTCGTTGACATGCCCTCATAATTCGACACACGCACGTATAAGACAATGCCATTCCCGCTGCCCGGAGATTCGCCCGCCCAAGCGCGGTCGAGTCTCTATGCTAGGAATCGAGCCATGGACCCGACGACGACGCTCTTTACCTTCATGCTGTGAGTTCGCGTTGAACCCTCACTTTTTTTTCTTTTCTTTTCATCTTGTTTTCTTCCCTCTCCGTCTCGACGTCGACGCCCAGTCCGGTCCTGTGCTCGCGTCATCCCACCCTCGTTTGGCCTTTTTGCCTCTATTATTTCGAGTTCTTCCCTTCCGCCTCCGATCAGACGCATCAAATTTCATTTCTTCATCCTCCTCTCATGTATGTGTCTTACTACTTTACCCCTTGCAGTCCTTCCCGCACCACACACTCGGGAAGGCAGCAAGCAATGGCTGCTCATGATGGCCATATCACACCTCATATACCCGAGCTTATAAGCGTGGGAGCAATTTGGTCCTGGGTCCACGGTGCTGTGCCTGAGTGCAGCCCGCTTCCCTTCCCGTCTCACGCATTAATGCTCGGCTATGCCTCTCATCCCCCACTGCCTCTGCCCCAATGTCACTCTTGAGCATCACCGCTGACACCACCGCCAGCAACACGCCGCCCTCGGTCAGAGCAGTCCACCTCGTGGGATCGTGGGACAACTTTGGACGAGCCTACACCATGGAGCGTGACGTCCGCCGGGACCGTGGCCAGTGGCGCGGGTGCTACTCGTTCAGGGACATCATCTGCGATGGCGACCATGGCAGTGTACCCAAGCGAAACGGCGGTCTTAAAATGGGTCACACATATTACTACTATGTATGAAACCCCCCATACCCGCCGAGGACTCCCCGACGCCGTGTTTCTAACCCAGACGCCGCTGCAGTACGAGCTGGATGGCGCTTCCGAGACACACGACCCAGCCGTCCCTTCAACAAATACCTGCCCCTACCTCCCCGGCCAGACCGTCAACACCCTGTGGGTGCCCGTCGAGCAATCCAACCGCCAGCGCAGCGCCTCCCTGACCTCGCTCCGCGACGACGATTTCATGACCATGAATCCCGCCGACAAGTTCACCACGCCGCGCCCCGCCCCGACGCCCCCGGACTCCCTGGTCATGCGCCGGATCGGCACCGCCCCCCAGCGCCTGCAGCACAAGCGCTCCGCCCGCTCGCTCTCCCCGGCCCCGGCCTGGCTCTTCTCCCCCCGCAAGCTCTTCAGCCGCACGCGGAGCTCCTCCTCGCTCACCAACCTCACCGAGACCTGCGACGCCGCCTCGGTCGACGACGGCCGGAGCCTCCGCTCCTCGGACGGCTCCCGGTCGCGCGACATCTCCCCCGAGTCCCTGCGCCGCTTCCTGTCCGAGGAGCCCACCCCGGCCGACGAGGAGCCCGAGCAGCACGACTGGCCGTCCCTCACCATCCCCGAGGACATCGTCGAGGAGAACGAGGACGACGACAACTTTGCCAGCTCGGCCATCTCGGAGACCCTCGGCTTCACCGGCCTCTCCCCGCCGCCAACCCAGCGCTCCTTTACCCCCTCGCCCCCGTCCACCTCCATCCCGCCACACCCAACCCACCCCCCGCCGCAGATCCCCTCGCAGCTCCCCGCCCTGGCCTCACGCCTGTCCTTTTCCGACGCGAGCTTCTACGCCGACGGCGACTCGACCTCGTCGGACCTCCCGTCGTTTTACCACTCCGAGGACGAGGAGGACGACGTCGTCGAGGAGGAGGAGCCCCTGGCGACCAGCACCACCACCATGAGCCTCCGCTGCTCCTTCGTCCGCGACCTCGACGCCGCGCTGTCGACGTACAGCCTCCCTGTCACGGCGGAGGAGGACGACGGCAAGGTTTTTGGTCTGGTGGAGCAGCGGCGGGAGGAGGAGGTGGCGCCGCCGCCGCCGTCGCTGCTGACGAGCGAGATTCCGAGTTCGGGGTTGGAGGACCTGGTGAGCGAGCTGGGGTGGATGGCGGCCATGATTGACGGGAGGGCCTAAGTGCGTTCCGGAATATGGTGGTTACCTTTTTTTTAATATTTTCCCCGGGGGGCCTATATTCTCGGTCCTGTGGGCTCTTTTTTTCTTCGAGTTCTTTGGGTTTTTTCTTCGGGTTCTTTGGGGTTTTTTTTTGGGCGGCATCAGCGAATCTAGAATGGGCTGGATTTGCACTGGATTGGGATTACAACTACTACTACCACTAGATTGGAAGGGCAACGGGAACAAACAACAACAAAATGGGCAGGGTTGGTGGTGTATATATCTCCTGTCCCACACAAAGGGCGAGGATGAGGGAAGGAAACCGGGGGGTTATGGGAGGAGGGGGCTGGGTGGTTGGATAACCTTTCCCCCCTAGTATTTTTTACGTGAAGCCATCGGCGTTTCACCAACGATGAGATGGTGGATTTATATGGAGGTGATGCAGTGTGTATTGTATCTATACGCTGAGGATGATGACCTCGGAGAGAGGCTATCGAAACACCAAACAAATACCAAATACTACTGTGGCTTGTCCACGTACTACACACACATACCTCTCACACACGGGTCCAAGGGATGACTTTCACCTGACACGCTGAACTGGAAGAGTACAGCTCCGTAACCACCCTCCGCCAACGACGCGCAGAACTCGGCGCGCGCTCGACCTAAAGCTGACGGGCAAACGTTTTGAAGACATCCGCGCCAACTCTGACCAACTCCCGTCCCGACAAGACCCGAGCTCCCGGTTGAAAGAGAGCCTGCGCACGAAATATTCCCTTCCCATCCCCCAACGTAATACCGGCTGTCTATATGTAGTACGCGAGACCTAGGCTAAGTCCCAGCGACACGGGTCGGTGTCGGCCTGGCTACCGAGTGTGAAATTGGAGGAGGGATGACAGCCGGAGTCGGCAAGGTAGTAGTAGCCTAGCCTTGTGTTGTTATCGTAGCCCTTGTGTCCATTTGCCGTTTTGACCGTGAACGTGTTTGTGTTTGTGTGTCACGATAAATGTCAATGCCTTCCGCATTCACCCTCCCTCTGTTTGTCACTCATGCGTGCCAGTAGCTGGAGACGGAGTATTGGGACGAAACCAGCGGCCCCAAAGCAACGCCAAAAGGAAGGAGATGCCAAAAAAAAAACATAGTTCTCCTCCGAGCGTAGCGAGTAGCCCGCTGCAGGCGCCCCCGGGGGGCCGCCGGAGGCAAGCTGCCAACAACGACGGGATGAGATGATGACGCTGGCATGTTCGACCATGGTAGCGAGGACGTCAACTTGCAACAGGCACGAAGTGGAACTGATCTCTTCAACATTCCCCCATATCTACCCATGTGTAGACAGACATCACCAACCCCAGTCTCACCCTCACAACCTTACAACCCCCGCCTTTCCCCCCTCCAAATATTCCTCCAGCAGCCCCTCCTCCAGCAGCCCATACGCATCCGCGAGGTGCCAAAACCGATGCTTCCAGAACCTCTTCGTCGGCTTCGGCCCGAAATTCACCGGCTGCTGCTCGTCCGGCTCCTCGGCTGCCGTCATCTTCCTGGCCACGCGGACGACCCTTCTCGCCTCGTCCATCATGCCGCTCGTCGCCAGGGCATTCAAAAAATCATACAGCGTCGAAAACGTAATCGTCGAGCCCACCGCGCTGATATGCTCAAAGATCTTGACCGCGCGCTGCACCTCCCCGGCCTGGCAATACCCCTTGATGGTCCGCTCCCAAAAGACCCTGTCGATATTCGGATTAAACGCCAGCCGCCTCGACAAGATGAGGTGCGTGACGGCCGCCGCGTCCGGCGGGTCGCGCGAAAAGTAGTGCTCGGCGAGCATCGTGTAGATGTGCGATGTGAGCTCGAGGCCGCGGGCCCAGATGTGCGAGATGACGGCGCGGACGGCGTCACCCGCGTTGCGGTTGCCATCCTGCAGGAGGTTGTAGATGATCTTTGCGTAGGCCATCATGTTGGCCTCGACGCCGGCGCGCTCCATCTCGCCGATGACGCGCGTCACGGCCGCCGTCTGCTCGTCGGCCGTCATGCCCGAGATGTCGGCGAGCGCGCCGTCGAGGAGGATCGTGTACGTGGCCACGTCGGCGCGCACGCCGACCTGCTTCATGCCGTCGAAGAGGCGGTTCATCTCGACCGTGTTGCCCTCGCGCACGAGCGGGCGGAGGAGCGTGTTGAAGGTGAAGATGTCGGGCTGGAGGTCTTGGTGCGCCGCCCACTGGAGGAGGGTCTCGGCGGTCGAGGCGCGGTCGAGGCGGAGGAGCCAGACCAAGGCCGCGTTGACGGGCTCGATGGAGGGTTTTACGGCGATGGTGGCGTTCTCGGGCGCGTCGCGGTTCTTCCAAATGTCGGCCATCTCGTTGAGAGCCTCGATTCCTGCGGCGAGGTCGCCGCTGATGATGAGGCCCGAGATTCTGGCTGTCCAGATTGGGGTGTCCAGCTGGATCCCGGACGCGACCAGCCGGCTCCAGACGAGCTTGATGCCCTCGGAGTTGCCGGATTTGGTGCAGCCCTGGATCATGGCAGTCCAGGTCTTGATGGTGGGCTTCAGTCCGACTTGCAACATCGCGTTCCAGACGAAGATGGCCCTGTTGGGCTTCCGCAACGTGGTGTAGCCAATGATGAAGTAATCAAACAGTTCCATCATGCCACCGAGCGTCTTGATCTGGACATCGCTTGGTTCGGCTTCCTCGCCCCAGAACTCATCCCAGGCTCGGTCCAGCAGCATGGTGCTTCTCGTCTTGATGGCCTGACCTATCTGTTTGTGTATCCTGGAACTAAAGTGTTCATGGGTAGATTCCGACACATCCATGCGCCGAATCACTTGCCGATGCACGGGTTCTTTTGACGTCTTGGTCTGGCGGCTCGCTGGTCCTGCCTCGTGAGCCTGGTTGGCCTGTTGTATGTGCTTCGGCTTGGGTGTTTGGGATGCCTGCGCCGTTTTTATCACTGGGGCAGCGACCCGGGTTGGCTGGCTTGTCACCACTGATGGGCTTGGCTCACGCCTGGGAAGGGCTTGGCTTTCTTGGTCTCCTTGGGCTTCCTGAGCAGAACGGCTTGGTTCAGCAACCGCGGTCGAGCTTGGTTGGTCGGCCTCGTCCGTCTGGGCAGAGTGTATTTCCGGGTCCGGCTCCCGGTTCGGCTCCCGGCCCGGCTGATTCTCTGTCAGCAAGGGCGACTGAGTTGGCTGCCCCTCAGACAGTCGTCCAGCCTCATTTTGAGATGCTTGAGCCGTCTGGACTTCCTGACTTGGTTGACTTGTCTCGATCTCGTCTTGTCGGCTGGAGGGCGTTGTTTCTTCCGCCACGGCGACCTTTGGCTCACTCTCTGGTACACCTTGGGAAGTTTGTGGTGGTTGGCTCCCACCTCCTTGGCCTGGCTGGGTGTCCTCCGGTTGAGGTATCAGAACTGGCTGCTCTGCCTCCACAAACGAACCCGTTGGACGGTGTTGATCGGTACGGTCACCTGTCGAGGACTTGGTTTCCAAACCTGGCTGGCTTGCTTGGACCCGCGCGCTTGATATGTCCAGGGTTCGATAAGTGAATGGGCCTTTTTGAGTTGCCTGACGTGGTTGGGCCAATCCTGTTTCTTTCCCCAGCCTGGCCGACTCGGACTGACCTAATCGAGCAAAGTGGCGCAGCCGGGCATCGTAGCTTTCTTTGCTAGCCCAGGTCGTCTGACCCCACTGGCTTTGCGGGCTCAGCTTGGTCGCCATATTGAAGGATCCCTGCGACGGGGTGATCGGTGTAGATTCAATCTTCAGCCTGGCCCGACTGCCTCGGCGACTCTCGTCGCAGTTCATCCCAACCCAAAGGCGAACCAGGACGTAGGCGTAAAGGTGTGGCGGGCAGAGCTGGGCAAAGGTCCGGTGGTCTTCTTCAAAAGGCAAGGCATTCCCCTCGACCAGAGCCCGCATCATGACCACAAAGGCCGAGTCTTTTACGCCAAAGCCGAGCTTGGGGTCGGTCAACAGTCCGTAGCTGGCGAGAGCTACCCACATCGGTCGGTACATGACCCCTTTGTCGTAGCCTGGAAAGAGGCCGGCAAAGGCGTTTGCAAAGGCCTTTTGGGTGTTGTCCGGGCTCTTGTGGCGAGGCACACCTGTAAAGGCGCCTTGCATATTGAAAGCCCTCCAAGCGAGCTGGAGGTCGCGTACGAGGGTGTTGCGTTGAACCATGGCGGCTTCGTGGTCCTCGGGCGACGGATAGCCGGTCTGAGAGGGCGTTATTTTTCGTATCGAGTCGACCAGCCGAAGCATCATGGGGGTCCAGGCCCACAGCGCCCCGAGCTCAGCCATGCGATGGGTGATTAGCTCCATGGACGGAAGGCTGGAGCAGGTGAAGTCCTTTGCCTTTTCCTCGGCGATTTGGGCAAAGAAGCTGCTGTACAAGCGGCGCAGTATGATCCGGGGGACTGCTTTCCCGCCGCCGATATTGACAATCCGGGGGTATAGAGTCTCTTCAAAGAATTGCCATGTCGTCTCGGCCGAGCTGCCCTTGTGGAGGAGACTCTGCATCTGATGAACGGCTTGCCAGAGTTCCATTATCCCGGGCGAGTCTGCTGGGGGGGTCGACTGTGGGCCATAGCGAGATGTCGAAGAACTGGCTTGTCCGGGTCGGTTGTTGACGACGCTCTGGAAGAGGTTGATCAAGGAATCGCCTCGATCGCTCGGTTGGTGATGGTACCTCGATTTCGACGCTCCCGGGCCGGTCTCGGGCCGTCGCCTAAACTTGGCGACGGGCTGACCGGTGGCCGGCTGGTCTTGCGGATGTCCATGGTATGTCGGATCGTCATTTATGGTGGCGGCAGTGGTAGTGGTGGTGCTGAAGCTGGCAGCTCGTCCGGGTCGTCGAATCCGTCGCGCGTCGCAGGCAAGAAGCTGGCCGACTCGACATCTAAGGCACACGTAGCCCAGGTCTCTCATGGCGCAAGCCTACGGGGTGTACACCTAAGAGGCATGTATCGTCAGGCGGCAGGTCGAGGGTGGAGGGGGGGGGGGGTCCGGCGGTTTTTTTGGCGTCGTCAATTTTCTAGGGCACTTTTTTGGACGTCGTCCCCAACTCCAATTGCGTTCGACATGGCCATTGGCCTTCCCCAAGAGGCGTTGGGCCTGCATTGGAGGTCTTGGCTGCAGGCCGGACCCACATGAGCTTCGAAACATTTCGAAGGTTTCCGTTTGTTCGGGTGATACAGCGTACTGTTGTGTAATTTCGCCCTTGATATTCGAGCTTCACTCATCACATCGAGCCCAAAAAGGGGGAGGATGTTGATGGCCTCTAGCTTGTAACAAGCCGACGAGGTCTATGCGTGGGTATTTTCCCCCATAAATCTCAAATCATGGAAGGGTAATTACGAAGCTGGGAGAACGCGGTGTATCTTGCATTACGAAAATCGAAACTATCCTTGACCGGACTGGAATACATCAATACGTCACTTCCCAAGCTCCATCATGGATATTCACCTTCACCATCACCTTCACCACCGCCACCTCACCCAATTCCAATTCCAGGGCTCTTCCCCAAGTATTTCTAGCTCGTATCGTCCTAGGTTTTTCTCATGAGACTATAACCCCAACCCCTAGCACGTGCCGCCCAAGTGACCATGACGACGCTTGTTCCGAGGAAGCCGTACACCGACGATGAGCTCAAACAGCTCTATCCCGATGGCCTCAGTTTGCAATTTGTGCAGGTTCTTATGCGCCATGGCGAACGTACACCCGTCTCGTCCCGCTTCCAGAATGCCGGTCTCCAACCCTTCTGGCCCTACTGCGCCAGTGTCCGCCAGATGGTGAGTTCAGACCGCTGATCCCATCCGTCCCAACAGCCATCATTCGACTTACACCATGCCCAGAAAACAGCCATCATGGCCCACGGCGGCGAGCTCGGCGACGCCCCCTTCAGCACCCTCGAGTGGAAGCGCCGCCTCGAGACCTTTGGCGAGAACGACAAGCCCGTCACCGCCACCGGTCCCAACGGCCAGGTCGATGATGTCTGCGACATGGGCGCCCTCACCGACACCGGTCGCCAGTCGACCTTCCGGCTCGGCCAGCGCCTTCGCCACCTCTACGTCGACCGCCTCCACTTCCTCCCCGCCACCATCCGCTCGACCGACTTCCTCTACCTCCGATCCACGCCCGTCCCCCGCGCCCTCGAATCCATGCAGCAGGCCTTCTCGGCCCTCTACCCACCGACCGCCCGGGAGCCCGACGAGACGGGCCAGTACCCCGCGCCCGTCATCATGACGCGCGCGCCCGGCGACGAGACCCTCTTCCCCAACGACTCGCTCTGCCGCCGGTTCGCCGAGCTGTCTAGGGCCTTTGCCCAGCGCGCCGCCGACAAGTGGAACGACACGGACGACATGGCCTACCTCTCGGCGGAGCTGGGCAAGTGGATGCCCGACGGGGCGCGCGTGGCCGTCGACTCGCGCCCGCGGCTGTCCGGAGTCATGGACACGGTGAATGCCACGAACGCGCACGGCCCGCAGACCAAGCTGCCCAAGGAGTTTTACGACCCGAGGGTCAAGGAGATTCTAGAAAAGGTCGGGGTGGACGAGTGGTTCTCTGGGTACAAGGAGAATAGGGAGTACCGGACCCTCGGCATAGGCGGCCTGATGGGCGATGTCGTGGGGCGCATGATGGAGAGCGTGGAGCACCAGGATGACGGCAAGGAGGCCGTCAAGTTTGGGTTGAGCGGGTGCCATGATACGACGCTCGCGGGAGTGCTGGCGAGTCTGGGGGCGTTTGAGACGAACGCCTGGCCGCCCTTTACCAGCCATATCGCCATTGAGCTGTTTCGTGAGGAGCCGAGGGGCACGGCCGGGAGGGGCAGCTGGTGGGGGGGTCTGTTTAGTCGGGCCTCGACACCGAGCATTGGAAGGAAGCCTATGACCGTGCTGTCGGCGGCGGAGAAGGCGAAGCTGGATGGATATTATGTGCGAATGCGGTACAATGACGAGCCGGTTACCATCCCGGGGTGTCGGATGCGGGGGAATCACCTTGAGGGTGATGAGACGTTCTGCACGCTGGTGGGTATTTTATCGACCTCGCTATAGGGATATGGCTAACTTGTGACTAGACTGCGTTCAAGACAATCGTCGACAAGTATACACCCCAAAACTGGAAGGCAGAGTGCCGCATGAACCTCAACACGCCTACCAACCCAAAGGCAGAGCCAGAACCGGCAGGGTATTAAGTAGAAATGACCGGCGTTTTTATAGACCGCCACGGAGGCGAGGTGCTCCCTGGGCATTGGGGCCACAAACTCGAGCTAGAAACCTACCTATAGATGATGTAGTGCTGTCTCTATGTAAACACCAAGTCACACACCCACTCCCACCCCAACCCTCCACAAGAAATACCGTTGCCCCCCTCTCTCAACATCCCACCGCAACCCCCCCTTCCCCAGCGATGACCTCCGCCCTCTCCTGTTCAACCTCCGCCTTCCGCGCCGCAATCTCGCCCTTCCCCCTCCTCTTCCTCGCCCTCCGCACCGCCAGCTCGATCGCCACCATCTCCGCATCCAGACTCGCCAGCCGCGGAATCACGTCCTCCACCATCTCGACCGCGTCCTTCTGGGCCTCGCGGAGCGGCGCGGGCGTCAGGATCCCAAACCAGCGGAGGGGATCGTTGGAGGGGATGGGGAGTTTCCCGGCGGGTTTGATGTCGTCGCCGTCTGCCTGGGGCTGTTCATCAGAGGTGTGCTCTCCGGCGTCGTCGTCGGCCTCCGTCTGGCCGTCCCCGTCCTTCTCGGAGTTCCTAGACACCTCAGGGGAAACAACCTCAAAAACAACCCCTTCCTCCCCGCCATGCCCCGTCCACGGCCCCGGCTCTGCCGCGGATGATGCAGATGGTCGAACCCGCACCTTCCTCCCCGCTTGCATCCGCATGTCGTAGTTGTCTGGGCCAAAGGGGTGACCGCCGGCGCCGGCGCCGCGCTGCGCTGAGAAGCGGGAGCGCGCGAGGTTCAGGAAGAGCGAACTGCTATGGGCGGAGAGGGTGGTGCGGAGGGCGGTGTACTGGTCTAGGAGGAGGAGGTAGCGGGCGAGGAGGTCGTCGATTGTGAGAGGGGTCTCCGTGTCCTGGAGGGGTGGGGGTTGGGGGGACATTTTGGGGGGCCGGTTGGGGTTGGGTCGATGGGGTGGGCTGGTGGTGGTGAATGTGGTGGTTACTTTGGGGACAAGGGTAAGGGGTGATGTTGGTGTGGGCGATGAGGTGAGGTGGTGGTGAAGTTGGGGGCCATGCCAGGGTTAGGTGTGTTGATTTTGGGGAGCTCTCGGACCCCGGGAGCTTTTCTTTTTTTCAGTTGGTCCGTGAGGCGACGTGACGCAATCTTCAACACTTCGATTTGGTGAACAATCAATCTCTGCACGATGCAACTCTCCCTCTCTATTTCTGGAGTCGTGCTTACGACGACGACGACAGCAGCAGCTTATTGAAGACGGGCCCTCGGCTGTCGAATCCGCACCCGCTGCAGTCCCAATCTAACTCGCCGGCCACCGCATCCTCGCTGAACCTCGACCAACAGGATGCGGGCCAGCTTTGTGAAGCATCATGGATATGCCAGCTCGAGGTGCGTGCAGTAGGGGACAAACATGGCCTTCTCTCTCTGCCACGGAAGTGCGCAATGTCGTGGCCCCCTTTTCGCTGCGTCGTTGAATTCCGGTCCCCGGGCGCGCCCTACTGTGTCGTTGTCTGTCTGCTCAGGGACGACCCCACCTGCGCAGGACGCCTGTCAGTTTCAGACCTGCGTCTCGAATTTCTACGAAGCATGCTGGTCCCCGTCGGGGATAGTGAGTCTCCGCAGTAAGCTTTGTGTTTCTTCCAGCAGGAGCGCATTCGCAGAGAATACAGGGAGAGGGAGATCGCCGCGGGGATCCTCGGCCCCCTTGCGGCCATCTCGATTCTCGAGTCGGCGGGGGGAACAAGCTCGACTCGAGTCGACTCGACCACCAACATGGGAAAACCAGACCTCCATGCCACCACGATGGCGCTCCTGCCTGCCGCGGCGGCAATGGACACACTGCCACCACCACACCTGGAGAAGAGCAGCCAGTGTGTTGGCCGTCTTTCCGCTTGCTCCCGCAGCCGCTGCCTTGCAAGGTTGTTGGACCGTCGTTGCATGAGATCGGCCTCAGCAGCACACAGACAGAGCGAGGACAGAAGAAAGCCCAGCGACGACGTGCAGACGCCTTTACAGCCGGATATTGGACAAGGGTTGTGAATGGTCGAAGCCGGATCGAAGCATGAAGAGAAGCATGCAAGCACTCCTTTCCCCGACGCCTCGCCAGGGTGTTGGAACCGACGACGTCCGCTAGCCAGAGGGAGATGCGTTTGACCAGAGCTGTTCATGGTGCGGGGACGACCGCGAAGCTTGGGTGAGGGATATGTTCCATTGGATCCAGTTCGATGCTGGTGGTGCCGAGTTTATCGTCTTTTGGCAATGTGTAGCCGGCATGTGCTCTCTCTCGCCTGAGGGTTGCCGTCACTTGCACATCATCGGACCCCTACTTTGATCAAGAAAGCCAAGTTGTTTCGCAGGCGTTGCTATGGGGGTTAGCACACGACGTTGCCGACACCTCTCGCTGCAACGGCCCGTGGGTTTCCTCTTGGAGGAGTCGCATCCACATCCACCTGGACACCGCTGCTTGCTTGCTCGCAGGTAGACGGCGTTCCGCAGCGTGGTTTGGGGAGCACGGATCCAGAGGTTCCATGACGGCACTGGGTCCGTCCACCATGCGAGCGTCCAGTCGTGGGACAGGTCCGTCTTCATTCGCACCAATTCTGGGGGGCTAGTCATTGGGTTCGGCCTGATATCTGAGCGTTTCCATGACATGGGCTTGGACTCTTGTCAACCCAGTGCCCGTTTCGGGCGTGCTCGAGAGTTGATTGTCTGGAGGAGAGGAGCCAAACGATTACGCCCCGACATGCCGCCGGCATCTGGAACTGGTGGAAGCTGGCTGGGAATAGCCCTGGAACCGTTTACTCCTGTGTAACAGCAAACATTCGTGATCCGTCCTGCAGAACCCTTTTGTATTTGTACAGTACCGTATGGCATCGATACTCGAGATGCTCGTTGAGCAAAATCACCTACCCTGTTCCCAGAGCCCGCCAGCGAATGGACGTTGACGATTTGGAAGCCGGGACCATCATGCGCCTCGTCCGCTACTGTTCATTGTCTGCCCGGCAAACTCCAACGGCGGCAGCAGCAGCTGCCACAGGCTCCTCTCCTCTGCCAGGTTTCTCCAAGCTGCTCCCCGTAATCTTACGAGTTTATAGGCCGGGTGCCTCCATCACTCCCAAACAAAACCACCAGCACCCCCTGATTCCCGTCACCATTTCTCTTCCCAATCGCGACTTGACAGCAATCAGGTGCGCCAGCTCGTACACTACACTCAGCCATTTCCTTCCCACGCCTTGCTCTTTTTTCCGCGATACCCATTTCCTTCCCAGACCCACCAGCACCCGCCGTTCGCACCTAAACTTTCCGTCCCAACCTGTTCGTCATCGGCCGCCATTCCCTCCCGTCCAGCCAGTCCCTTGCCTCAGTTGCTTGACCCACGACACTCTGGACGACCCCCATTTCCACTCCCCCATCCCTTACCAAACTCCACTCGCCGCCCTCGCAGACCGCAGACCGCAGACTCCCGAATTGCCGTGCAGACCTACCCCTTCTGCATCGCTTTTGCGATAAGGGTCGACCGCATCTCCATCTCCAGCAACCTCCTCAGCCCTTGCTCGACCGCAGCTCTCTCCGACCGACGACGTATCCCACCGCCACTTCCAGCACTGAGGCTACGCTCCACTCCCGGCAAGGAACATTGGTCGATTGAAAATGGTGCTCGGAACCATCAAGTTCGTCCGCCCGCCCTACCTCTTCTTGTTCCCTCCGCGGCGTGCCTATGGGGGGTCTTGTTGCAGTCGTGCACTCCCCTTGCTCTCCCGCACCCGCCTCCGCTTCAAGCACCCCTCCCCAGGTGTCGTTGTCGCCGACCATTGTGCTTGGAGTCTTTCTTGCTGAACGCGACTTGACCGCGTTGATGCAGCCGGGATTGTATTCCAGTATGAGCCACCTGCTAACCGCCATGGTGCAGATGCGTGGTCGTCGGTGACGGTGCCGTCGGAAAGACGTGCCTTCTTATCAGCTACACCACAAACAAGTTCCCATCGGAATATGTGCCGACTGTCTTTGACAACTACGCCGTCACCGTCATGTACGTTTCCCTCTCCGACGCCCGGTGTCGCCCATCGAATCAATCAAGCGCCTCCCCCGGTCACGTCCGATGACCGCACACGAGCGATATGTGAACAAAGAAAGCAATGCTGAGGCTGACATGCGCAGGATTGGCGACGAGCCCTATACCCTCGGGCTCTTCGACACGGCCGGACAGGAGGATTACGACCGCCTGCGCCCCTTGTCCTACCCCCAGACCGACGTGTTCCTCGTTTGTTTCAGTGTCACATCCCCCGCCTCGTTCGAGAACGTCCGCGAGAAGTGGTTCCCCGAGGTCCACCACCACTGCCCCGGCGTCCCGTGCCTCATCGTCGGCACCCAGGTTGATCTCAGAGATGACCCCCAGGTTAGGGAGAAGCTGTCGAAGCAAAAGATGTCGCCTGTACGGAAGGAGGATGGAGAGCGGATGGCCAAGGAGCTCGGGGCCGTCAAGTACGTCGAGTGCAGTGCTCTCACGCAGTACAAGCTCAAGGATGTGTTTGACGAGGTATGTCTTTCCGTGTCCCATGTAGAGGGGCTGATACTGACCTGAACGTAGGCAATCGTTGCTGCACTAGAGCCCCCGGCGCAAAAGAAGAAGAAGAGCCATTGCATGATTCTTTAAGAAGCGTTTGCTTTTTTCTTTCTGGGGATTTCTCCTTGTCAACGGAGACGGTCCTCCGGTCCTTGGCCACGCCGACCACCACCCCACCGGGAGCGATACTGGACACAAGAAGGAGCTGGACACGGGGGCCGGTTTTGGGGGTGGAAGTCTAGCAGTGTCGCCGGCTGTGCGGGAGGGGAGGAGGGAGGACAGCGAGTGTCGAGCAGCTTCGAGATTTCGGGATGGTCCATCTACCCAAACCCGGATCTGGCTCCCGGGGTACTCGGCCGACGGACTGGGGGTCCCCATTTTCGGTTTCCTTCTTTCTTTGCTCTCGGGAGTTTGTTTTAGAGTGAGAAGAAAGCGAATATTTGTTGACCCAATCATGAGCTAGCCCGCCAAGTCGGATGAGTGGCCAGCTATCTTGCCAGATACTTACACGAACAGGCGGACAGAGATTCGAGTGAAGGGGCTAATTGGGACAAGTAGCGGCCAGGTCAAGACTGGAAGTCGGGACAGATGCGAGCTCAACTGATCGGGAAATGATGACTGGTACCTAAGATTGTCACGGAGGTTTCACGGGGGTGTTGCAACGACGAGCAGCAATCCCGAGATGTACTGGGTTGAGATGTGTGCCTTAACCTGTCAAAATCGGTAAAATGGGAGGCAAGATTGTTCATGTTTCTAGGCTTTTTCAGGATGTTTCTCTCGTTGCTCATAGATTATGAATTCATTTGTTTTGCTCGAGATTTGGGGTGTTCCTATTGAGGGTCGAGGAGAGCTTGACTTTCAGCGGCACGTCTTTGGCATTTCCCACAAGCCGCCGTTACGGGGAGCAATTGCAACTGCGAGATCCTTCTTTATGATGGATGAGATCTTGCCAGATGCATATCGGTCCCTGGGATAACACCTAAAAGGGAGGGGGGGCCGTTGATACCACACTCTCAGCAGACTTGAGACGGACTATCAACTTGCTACTCGCAGCCGAAGCTGTAACCCGAGTTAAGACGAAATAGCACGATATGCTCACCCTCGGGGAGCAGCATGCTTGCATATCTCAGCTGATCACTTCACTGGGACTACACTACCAACCGGGATTACGCAGTAGATACACATCGTCCGGGGGGGGATGCTTATCGTCGACAGTGACAACATCAGACCACAGCAATTGAGACCAGGGGCCAGTGGTTGCATTGAAACAACGTCCGGAACCCATCCAGAACTCTTCCCGGTACCTGAATTCAAACCAGATAACAGATCCCATAATCTCGGCAGGGGAGGCGCCCGTTTGAAGTTTGGACGCTGTCGCAGCTCTGAGTCACCGACGTCGGGCGCTCCCTACAACCCCGCCAACTTTTATTTCGCTGAAACCCCGCCCATATCAGTCGACTCTCGCCCAGCAACCCAACTCCCTCCCCTCCCTCTGTGCGACCCCCCCTACAAGGTGCAATTGATTGCCCACCGACACCACCCAGCATGGCCGACACCCAGAAGCTCGCCGAGCGCCCCAAGAGCGACGCAAAGGTCTACATCGACGCCGCCGTCGGCAAGGACGACGAGTCGGCCGACGGCTCCGAGGCCAAGCCCTTCCAGTCGCTCTACCACGCCCTCCTCCAGCACCTCGATAAGCCCGCCCCGACCTATCTCACCCGCGTCGCCCCCAAGGAGGGCTCCGCCGATGGCCCGACGTGGGAGGAGCCGGCCAAGACGGCCATGAAGAAGGCCGTCGGCCGCGTCGACATCTACAAGAAGAAGCAGGCCAAGGAGCAGCAGGCCGCCAACAAGGACGAGGAGGAGCGCCAGCGCCGCGTCCAGAACCTCGAGGACTCCAAGAAGATTGTGCTCACCGAGGACCCCTCCCTGCCGCCCGCCGTGCGCATCAAGCTCAACAACAAGTCGATCGAGCTCGGCGACCAGACCAAGAAGGGCACGCGCGTCAAGGTCTATGGCCGCATCCTCAACGTGCGCGCGCAAAAGAACGCCACGTTCATCGACCTCAAGGACGGCTACGGCACCCTGCAGTGCGTGCTCCCCGCCGGCAACCTCACCAAGACGTACGACGCGCTGCTCTTCGCCCAGGAGACGGCCCTGGTGCTGCACGGCGAGATGAAGCAGGTGCCGCCGGCGCAAAAGGCGCCCGACAACCGCGAGCTCCATGTCGACTACTACAAGGTGCTCGGGGCGGCGCCCAGCGACCTCGACGCCATCTCCAACAAGGTGTCGCGGCAGAGCGACCCGTGGAACGTTGAGATGCTGGACAACCGGCACCTGGTGCTGCGCGGGGAGAACGCGTCGGCCGTCATGAAGCTGCGCGAGGCGGTGGAGCTGGCGTTTGTCGACACGTACCGCGACATGGACTTTCACAAGGTGTCGCCGCCGGCCATGGTGCAGACGCAGGTCGAGGGAGGGTCGACGTTGTTCAAGTACGACTACTACGGCGAGGAGGCGTACCTGACGCAGAGCTCGCAGCTGTACCTCGAGACGGTGATCCAGTCGCTGGGTAACGTGTACGCCATCGAGAAATCGTTCCGCGCCGAAAAGTCGCTCACGCGCCGCCACCTGTCCGAGTTCACGCACGTCGAGGCCGAGATGGACTTTATCGAGTTTGAAGACCTGCTCGAGCACCTCGAGGAGATCATCTCGCGCATCGTCGACAGGGTGCTGGCGGACCCGCGCTCGGCCGAGTACGTCAAGCTGCTGAACCCGGGGTTCCAGAAGCCGACGCGGCCGTTTATGCGCATGAAGTACGCGGATGCCATCGACTGGCTGAACCAGCAGGAGCCGCCGATCCTCAACGAAGAGGGCAACCCGCACGCGTTTGGCGACGACATCGCCGAGGCGGCGGAGCGCAGGATGACGGACATCATCAACCGGCCCATCTTCCTGACGCACTTCCCCGTCGAGATCAAGGCGTTTTATATGAAGAAGGACCCCAACGACCTGCGCGTCACGGAGAGCGTCGACGTGCTGATGCCGGGGGTGGGCGAGATTGTCGGCGGGTCCATGAGGATGGAGGGCTACGAGGAGCTGATTGAGGCGTACAAGAAGAATGGTGGGTTTCGTGGTCCTCCATGACGAGGACACGGCTAACGTCGACATTTAGGAATCGGGCATGAGCCTTATTACTGGTACACGGACTTGAGAAAGTGAGTCTCCCCTACTCTCCCAAGTTTTATTCTTGCACGGTTCACTTACAGCGCACCAGGTTCGGCACGTCACCACACGGCGGCTACGGCCTCGGCCTCGAGCGGTTCCTCGCGTGGATCGCCAACCGCCACACGGTTCGCGAAGCATGCTTGTATCCCCGCTTCATGGGACGGTGCAAGCCGTAAGCGGGCTGGGCTGGGGGAGGAGGAGGACAGGGGAGTTTGGGTTTGGGATGGTGGATGCTGTGCCTCTGGGGGATACCTGTCATAGACGTGTGGACCTGGCTAGCCAGGCGAAGCAATGCGGAAACCGGATAGATTAAACGTGGTTGTTTTCTCTTGTCTGTCTCGTGTGTGATTTGTAATTTTTTTGATGATGAGTGGCGGTGTTGCCCCTTTTTTTTCTTCATAGGTGGAGTAAACAAACATCATCCGGCGAGGACCTCGAATGCAGACGATAATTATTCAACTAAAAAAGAGATATACACACACGACAACTCGGCAGCAATAGATCGTACGGTTTATTCTTCATCTTCTGCCGCCCCAAGGGCTGAAGAAGCAAGCCAGCAGTACATGGCACACACGCACACATGGTGGGCTGCGGCGTGAGCGGCGGCGGGTTCCTGCATCAACACGCCGGCACGCCGGACAGACGACACATTGCACGCACAAAAAACATGGGCAAGCAATGCAAGCAGAAGGCGGGAGAGCACCGGGATGTGGGCACGCGAGCTTTTCGGCTAGGTAGGTTGGCGGGTTTGTTGCGGCCAGAGTTTCTCGTCTCAGACCGGCCGTACCTATTGGACCGTCGTGCCAAGGGTGTTTATGCTGGAGCTGATGTTGGTGGGATTGGGTGTGGTGATGGGCGTGGAAGGTGGGTGGGTAGGTTGCGTTGGCGTGTGTTGGTGACTGGTTTTGCATCGGTGGGCTGGAGGTCGAGTCGAGTCGAGTTGAGGTTGGTTCTGGAACGTTTGGGCACGGTGGACAACGGGGCCCGGGGAGGGGGGAGGACATTGTCCCTCGACTCGGGCCGACCGTCTTGGTATTGTTTTTGGGAATGCATGACAGCGGCGCCACGGCGGAGAGACAGACGGCTTTTTTTTGTCTCTGGGATTTCTTCCCTTTGAGGTGATGGACGATGTCAAGTTGAGACAGCATTGGTGGCACTGAGTGATGTCAAAGGAGGGAGGGTGGTGGTGGTGGTGGTGGTGTGGTGGGCCGCCGACCGTTGAAAGCCGCCGTCAGACACAGGTCCGTCCGTCCGTCCGATTTCCCCTGCAGCAACCACATGCGGTGTTTCATGTTGTTAGGTGGGTGGCCCAGACGTGGATTTTTATTTTCTGGTTTCCATCTGGCGGCGGTTTTCATTTTGGTTTCCCATTCCCTCTTCGGCTCCCCCCGACCGGCTGGCCGGACCCTGATTGCAGTGTGCACATGAGACGGGCTGTGGGGATCGGCTCTGCAGGCGATCGCTTGTCGCTTCTCGCTTGGACATGTCTTTTTTTGGTCTGGTTTGTCGCCTGGTGTTGTCCGGGCCGTGGATGGGCACGGGGAGATCATGATGGGGTGGCGGTGTGGTGGTGAAGGGGACGTGATCCGGGTATTTTCCAGGTTGACATCTCTTCTCCTGAAATCTTCCCCGCTTCCCTCCTCTTCGGAGACAGGAGGGCCTTCCCTCCTCGCTCAGGTCCCCCTCTCGAGATCTGGTCATCAGAGGTCGGACTGGAGGTGGATGGATGATGGATGGATGGCCTAGGTTGTGCAACGGCCACGAAAGAGTGCCCAGAGGTCTGGATGCACGCAGGGGTCGGGCATGCAGGAATTGCAGAGGGCGGTGGGCTTATTTCAGCCATGGTAACTGGTGTGGCAGAGACCCCGAGACCCCGATTCCAGGGGCTGCCTATTCAATTCGAGGTCTGTCTTGAGCGGCCGACGCAATGGGATGAGCTCGACTCGTCCCTCTCCACGTCTTGTAGCGAGTATGGAGTATAGAGTATGGGGAAACATCGCAGCGATATTGGCCGACGGGCCTCTTTTGCACTGGATCATGGGATAAATGTATCGCATCCCTGGCCATAAATGCTCCGCAACAACAGTTGTGGTGGTGGTGGTGGAAAGGCTTGGGCTCGTTTATTCTTGGGACCAAGGAACGCAGCCCCTAACGCGGTGCAGGTTGCTGGTAGACTGCCCACCGCCCAGCAGTACCCGCCCCTGATACACGCCCCGTACCCCACACCTGTGCCTCTCCTTGAGGACCCCCTGGCCGGCAGCAATTAAACTAGCTCGAAAGCCAATCCCTTTTAGGGCCACCTCCCTGACCACTCCCGTCCGTTCTCTCGCTCGACTCGACTCCGGCTCCGACTCTCCTTGTCACCGACCCCTTCGCCTTCTTTTTCCTTCCTCTTTTTCTGCCCGCTCCTCGCTCATTCATTCGACCTTTGCTGTCGGACGGTTGGTGTTGGCCCCGTCGACATCCTATTCTTTCTTGTCTGTTTCTTGTGTCTTTGCTCAATTCGCCCAGCCCTTCCTGGGCCCAAACCTCGACACGCTCGCTCCCTTCCGACCGCTCCCAGCACCGTCCGTCGCCATTGTCGTCGCCGTCGACGTGTTGCCCTCGCAGAAGCAGCAGCCTTGTCTTCCTACGCTCGTTCAAGATATCGTCTTGTAATTATTTTCGACAACCCCCCCCTCCCTCCTCGAACTTCTTCGCGCCGAGTCCTCCCCGTCCCTCGCCTCGACCGACCGCTTCTCCCTCGTTGGCCTCCACGACGCTCGCCTGAGACGGTCCTCGTCCTGCCTCTGTCGATTTGATAGCTCGTTTTAATCCAACAAACACATCCGTCTTTGTCTGCTTCAGGACACGAGGGGCTTCGACGCAATTGTCTCTTGGCTGTCGACCGCTTCTTTCTTTTTGGATATTGGCCTGCCGTCCCGTCTCTGCGCCTTTGCCCATTGACCCAAGCCGGCATCCGGCCTCGTCCTAGCTCGACACAACATATACGGCACTTTTGCGCTTCCGGCCCTCGGCCGTTCCCTTCGACCATCCTTATACTAGCCTTGGAGACCATCCTTTTCTAGCATCGCCACTGGCCTCTGTCGACACGACGCCGTGTCTCGACGTGTCACCCCGGCACATTCCAACGCGTCCGTCTTTTCCGTGCCCTTTGCGAGGCACGTCCAAGCCGCCAAAACGGCTGTCCTATCCCACGTCTCGAGGGACTCTCTTGTCCCCCCGCATCTTCTCGGGATGCAGGACATGAACAACCACGGCCAGCAGCCCGGGCCCAGCGCCCCGGCCCGCTTCGGCCACGCCTCCAAGCCCTCCAACAGCGACACGGGCTTCTCGCACGGCGCCTTCACTTCCAACATCTCTGGCTTCGCCGACGCCAGGCACCCTCGGCGCGGGAACATTCCGACCATCAACACCCAGTCCATGCACCAGCACCAGAACCACGGCCATGGCAACGGCGCCGACCTCACCACCCCCGGCACTGCCTTTGACATGCAGTTCACCCCCCTGCTCCCCTCGCAGCTGCTCCTGGGCAGCCCCTTCCAGCCCGGCACCCCGGCCGCCTTTGCCAATGCTCAGTTTCAGTCCAACTACCACGCCCAGCAGCAGAACATGCACCAGCAGCAGAACGGCGCCTCGAGCCCGGTCCAGCAAAACATCTCGCCCCAGATGTACCAGTCCCTCGTGTCCCCTTCGGCGTATGGCGCCCCCCAGTTCTACTCGCCCCAGTCGCCCACCGGCTACAGCACCGTGGGGGGCCAGATGCAGATGCAGATGCAGCCCACCTCGCCCGTGTCGATGGGCGCCCCGGGCATGGTGACGGGCACCAGCCGCACCGTCTATCTCGGCAACATCCCCCCCGACACGTCGGCCGAGGAGATCCTGGGCCACGTCCGCAGCGGACAGATCGAGTCGGTCCGCCTCCTGCCCGACAAGAACTGCGCCTTCATCTCGTTCCTGGATGCCGGTGCCGCCACTCACTTCCACTCTGATGCCATCTTGAAAAAGCTCTGCGTCAAGGGTCAGGATATCAAGATTGGCTGGGGAAAGCCCTCGCAGGTGCCGACCTCGGTCGCTCTGGCTGTCCAGCAGTCGGGCGCCTCCCGCAACGTCTACCTCGGCAACCTCCCCGAGGAAATTACCGAGGATGAGCTGCGCGAGGATCTGGGCAAGTTTGGCGCCATCGACACGGTCAAGATTGTGCGCGAGAAGAGCATTGCCTTTGTGCACTTTTTGTCCATCTCCAACGCCATCAAGGCCGTGTCCCAGCTGCCGCAGGAGCCCAAGTGGCAAGCCCCCCGCCGCGTGTACTATGGCAAGGATCGGTGCGCCTATGTCTCCAAGACGCAGCAGCAAAACGCCGCGCAGTATCTCGGCATTGCCCCTGGCTATGCCCACATGCTGACGGGTGCCGACCGCGACCTCATCTCCAACACACTGGCTCAGCAGTCGGTGGCCGCTGCCGCCGTTGCGACCACTGCCGGTGGCATCAACAACCTGGGTAACCGCACCATCTATCTCGGCAACATCCACCCCGAGACGACGATTGAGGAGATTTGCAATGTCGTCCGCGGCGGTCTTTTGCACCACATCCGCTACATTCCCGACAAGCACATCTGCTTCGTGACATTCATCGACCCCACGGCTGCTGCCTCGTTTTACGCCCTGAGCAACCTCCAGGGTCTGATGATCCACAATCGCCGTCTCAAGATCGGCTGGGGCAAGCACTCGGGTGCTCTCCCGCCGGCCATCGCCCTGGCTGTCAGCGGCGGTGCTTCGAGAAATGTGTACATTGGCAACCTCGACGAGACGTGGTCCGAGGAGCGTCTCCGCCAGGACTTTTCCGAGTACGGCGAGATTGAGCTGGTCAACACGCTGCGCGAGAAGAGCTGCGCGTTTGTCAACTTTACCAACATCGCCAACGCCATCAAGGCCATCGAAGCTGTCCGGGGCAAGGATGAGTACAAGAAGTTCAAGGTCAACTTTGGCAAGGACCGTTGCGGCAACCCTCCCCGGCAGATGCAGCAGCAGCAGCAGTCGCAGTCGCCCCGCGGCGAGGTGCCGTCGCCGCCGCCGCAGATCAGCCCCACGGGCCACTCGCCCACCAACGGCAGCACTCCGACGGCCCCGGCCCTCTTCAACACGGCCAGCAACCCGCTGACGATGTACCTGAGCCACGTCTCGCACCAGGCCGTCCAGCAGCAGCACCAGCAGCACCAGGTCCTCGCCGCCCAGCAGGCCGCCCTCTTTGGCACCGCCTCCTCGTCGCCCCACGAGCAGCAGCCCGGCCTCTCCCTCGAGGTTCCCCAGGGCCACATGCCCGGCCACCAGCAGTCGGCCAGCATCTCCAATGGCTACATCACCAGCGCCTCGAGCTCGGGCGCCACGACCATTGGCGGCCTGCTCGCCCCAGGCCGCTCCTCGCACAGCAGGGCCGTCAGCCTGCCCGTGCTGGCGCCCGGCTTTGAGAACGGCGGCACCAGCCCCAACAGCCTGCATGGCGGCCACGACGGCGGCGAGCAGCAGCAGCGTCGTGGCCACCAGTACCAGGCTAGCTATGGCGGCGGGTACGGGCTGGCGATTCAGGGGAACCTGAACGGTTGGGTGGAAGAGGACGTTGCCAACTGATGGAGAGGAGGAAAGGAGAGGATAGAGATTGGATCGCACCTATCATGTTGTAATTTTTGCTGTCGAGTCGTGTAATTTTGGATTTTGTTTCTTGGCTTTGCCTTTCTTTTCCGTTTCGTCGCGACTCGTCAACCACACCACACAATCCCTTGTAATAAGCTTGCACGCTTCTTTCATCACACTTTCTTTTTTATCTTATACTGTTGCCCTTTATTTCTTTTCGGGCTGTCTTGCTCGGTTGGTTGTCCCGATGTGGAAAAGGGGGCAGAGATGGGTCGATGGCATGGGTTTGTAGCATGGAAAGGGATGGGATGGGATGGGAACTGGTTGGTAGTGGGCTCGCAGAGGAAGGTAATCGGTTATACATGCGGCGAGGTATAGGGGTAGATGGGTGGTCGAGGGAAGGCGGGGAGCGATGGCTGTGGAAGGGGAGAGGATCTTGTCGCCGGCTTTGCGAAGGTTTGGCGGCGAGGGATGGGAGGTATGAGAAGAAACTAACGGAAAGAAAGAGAGCGAGAGAATTGAATCAACAGATGAAAATCAATTATTGTTTGCCGTGATGTATTGCTTGGGTCGATGCCTGCTCCAGATGATGGAAGACTGGTACTTGCACCTCGACCCCCGGTGGCCCAACACGTGATTGTATCCCACTGCCAGAGCCGACGAGGAGGAGCCGGCTAGGAGTAAAACCAACGTTGAAAACAAATGATAGACTACTGTAGCACGTTGCCATTGTAACCCGCTACGTTGGTGTACTGCAGAGAAGTGTTGTCTTCATGGTAGGGAACCCGTATCGCCTCGTCCACAAGTTGAGACCCTGGTAGTACATCGATAAAAGAATATCTTCCACCTTCCCCAGCACACACAACCCTTCATACAAGCGACATGGACGGATGAATGGACAACTCCCCAATTAAAAGGCCACTTCCCCGCCGCAGAGCAAGACTAGCGGTAGCCAAGTGGAATTATCATTATATCAACACCATGCCTCAACATCCATCTCACGGACTCTATCCCCTTCTACTACACTCCCGTACTCCATCCAATGCATGGTATACTCAACGCCCACAACAACGTCAAAACAAAACTTCCCCTTGGTCAGTAGTACCCAAACCATCAACCAAAATCTCAAAACATCCCCCCTCCCCGCCCCCTCCTACTCCCCCTTCTCAACATAAACCGGCACCCCATACACCACCGCCGCCGCCCCCGTCAAATACCGAAACCGACACGCCTCCCTCCCCCTCCCCACCGCCTCCACCAACGACACCCGCCCCGCCCTCTCCCCCGTCTCCCTCTCCCTCGTCCTCTCCCCCCTCCCCATCGCCCCCCAATCTTTCCCCCCCTTGCTCCTCTCCTCGGCGGGAAAACTCCCGACCCCCACGAGCCCCCACTCCTCCACCACCCTCGCCCCAAACCGATCGATATCCCGATCCGTCACGTCCCACAGCGTCCCCACCGCCGCCGGACACCCCGCCATCATGTAGTTCCACGCCGGGCCGTAGACCTCAAACTCCCCCGCCTCCGTCAGGTGCGCCGACGAGCACCCCATCAGCAGCACCGTGGCACGGCAGCGCGGCTCCAGGCGCCGGACGGTGCGGGCGCGGATGTACTGCGCGCCGGAGCCATGGCCGAAGTAGAGGAGGATGTCCTTCTCTGTGAGGACCTGCTCGAACTCGGGTTCGGTCGGGGGGCGGGCGACGATGGAGGCCCAGGTGGGGGGGAGGTGGGCGGCGAGCGGGGCGGAGAAGGTGGATTGCGTGGTGGGGAGGTCGGACGAGGGGTTGAGGATGTAGGTGCCCGAGGTGGAGGAGGCGTAGTGACCGTTTGGGGAGGGTTGGTCGCGGACGACGCGGCGGAGGCAGTCGAGGTTGGGCATGCGCGAGACGGCGCAGGGTTGCAGGCAGGGGAGGGATTCCCAGGGGAAGGCGTGGAGGGGCTTGTCGAGGAGGAGGATGGTGTGGTGCTGCTGCTGCGAGGTGGGGGAGGGGGGGGGGGTGGCGTGGGCGGCCATGTGGTAGGCTTGCAGGGCGTCGAAGGACTCGACGACCATCGAGTCGAAATCGATCTCGTCGTAGGCGTTGGTCTCACCGTGGAACTGGAGGATGTCGACGACGAAGTAGAGGAGGTCAGTGAGCTCGTCGTCAAAGTCGACGCCGGGGGCGGTCGAGTCGCCGAGGCCGATGAAGAGGTCGAGGATCCGCGGGTCGAGCGTGACCTTGGCCTTGGGGGCAGTCTTGGACTTCTTGCCGCGGACTTGGCGCCGCGAGGGGAGGTGGCGGTCGAGGATGTTGAGGAAGCTCTTTTGGAACCGGGCGAGGAGGTCCGTCCGACGCGCGTGCTGCGAGAAGATGCCGCGGAACCCGCCGAGCCAGATCTGCTCAATGTTCTCCAAGAGGTCTTTGAGCCGTAGGTCCAGCGCCTCACGCTCCTCCCACCACCGCGTCTTGGCCCCCTTGGCCGACATGTCCTTGTCTTTGGCATCGTGCGATGTCTCGTTCGCCTGGGCGATAATCTCGAGCATTTCCGCGCGGCCTTGCTGGAAGTTGAAGACGTCTGTGTCCAAGTCGCGGGAGCTCGCACGCTCTAGGGGCAGGCGGAGGAGAAACGGCGTTTGGCCAGCCTGGAACTTCCTGATGCAGAGATCGTGGTTATTCTCGCTCAGCGACAGCGAGATGACGCTCCATGACTTGGGGAGGATGTCAATGTAATCCCGCTGGATCCTGCAGAGATCCAGCATCAGGCCGAGACTCGACCGTCGCGGCTTGTTGGCGTGGAGACTCGGCGGCCAGCTGTGCCCGTCAAACTCGGGCTTGGTCTTTTCCAAGTAGAGCGCTCGTCGCTCGCGTCGCCACGCCGTGTTGCGCGCAAACTCGACCGAGAACGACGTATGGCCAGCCGCAAACGCCCTCGCCTTGGAGGACGTGGCCGAGAGCAGGAGGCCAATGTTCTGCAGAAGGCAGGAGATCCTGTGAACGAGGTCCGAGTCGCCACTCAGAGTAGCCACAGAATGGGCCTCGACGAGATAGTCCTGTGCCTGCTTTAGATTCTCCACGTACCCTCTCGTCGCCTCCTTGGACCCTCCCCTTGGTGCTGCGACGCGTCCCTTTCCAGGAGGCGAAGCCGTCCCTACCGCCATCTCCTTGTCGCTGGCGGTTGAGACGGCCGGAAAGGAAATCGTCGAATCCTGAATTACCGAAAACACCGGGTCCTTTGCCATCTGGTCCATGCTCATGCCCATCAGGCACGCCGCCATGGCCACCTGGCTGGCGGGAACCAGGCTGGACGCCTTGGACGCCTCGGCCGCCTCCCCAAACACGGCGAGAGCCGCCGTCCATTCCTTTCGCTCCAACAGGGCGGCAGCGCTCTGCACCAGGATCGACGCCCTCAGCTTGGCGAGCAGAGGATCCTCCAGCACGACCACCGGCTTCGGCGGTGCCGCCACAGCTTTGGCTTTCGAAGGCGCCGCGGCTCTAGCTCGCGAAGGGGCCACGGCCTTGGCCTTCGCAGGTGCTGCCTTGGCTTTCGTCGCCGTCGTCTTCGCCACCGGCGGCTGTCTAACCGTCCTCCTCGTCGTCCTCGCCGGCGGCTTGTCGTCAATATTCAAATTCCCAACCCCGTCCTCCAGCACCGCCATGTCCGACTTGGCGGGTGCGCCCGCCTTGCTCTTGAGAGCGGCCACAAACGCCTCGGCCTTGGCCAGCATGAGATCGGCGCCCTCGGTGTTCTTGAGATGGAGGTACAGCGAGCTGATCTCGCACGAGAGAACAGCTAGGGAGTAGGAACCGCCGGTCTCGTCCGGCAGCAGACTCATAGCCAGCTCCAGCATCTCGAGGGACTTTTGCGGCTTCGCCGCCTTGGCATACAGCGACCCCATCCACGCGGCGCATTGCGCATTGTAGAGCTCGGACCCGCTGCCCTTGGCCAGCTTCTGCGCCTGTTCGGCGTAGTAGACTGTCTCGACAAACATGCCCATGTGGGCATAGATGGAGGAGACCTGGAGCATGTTGCGGAAAAGCATGTGGAAGAGTCGCCAGAACTGCGGTCCTCGGTTCCCGGCGGCCGAGGGCTCGGTTGTCGTCACGCTGCTCAGAGTGGTCGAGGAAGCGTCAGCCATGGACACGTCGGGCGATGCCTTGGCCTTGATCTGGACTTCGAGCTTGAGCCAGTCCTGGAAGAGAGCGCGTATGCTCTCCCTGGCGTAGACCAGGGCGTGGTGGGAATCGCCTCGCTCGAGCGCAATGAGCGAGTGCAGGTATGAAGCACTAGCCGCCACGTATTTTCTCTGAGTAAGCGTCATGCTCTTGACGGCTTGACCGGCGATGAATGCCGCCTGCGCATGGTGGAGCTGCTCTTCTGCCTTTTTAAAGTTGCCCAGGGTGACGAGATGTTCGGCAAAGGCGAGATGGAAGCTGGCGACGCTCTCCCCTGGATCCTGGCACACCTCCACATAGCCCTGAGCTCTCGCAAACATATCATCGGCCTTGGAGGACTGCCCGAGGTTGGTGTACTGAAGCGCCAGAGAGGCACTGTGGTGTATGAGACTGTCCGTTGTCGACCCATCTGCCACGCGGGAGATGTCGGCCGAGAGTTCCAGCGCCGTGGCGAGAACACTGTCGTGCCCCTTCATCCGCAAAAAGTCCACGACGGACTGGAGATGACACAGTAGCCCCTCCACGTCGTCCACCCTCTTCTCTAGCTGCGCCCTGTCTTGACAAGACGCAGTTATCGACTGCCAGGCTGAGAGGGAGCGCTGAATTATACCAATGTCGCAACAAGCATCACTCAACGCCGTCAGGGAGTGATACAAGGCTTTCATGTGAGGAATGAAAGCGGCGAGACCGGCATCCTCCCAAAGCGGACCGTTCTCCTCCAGCTCCGCGGCATCCCGAGCGACCGAGACGAGCTCGGAAAACCCGTCCTTTCCCAGCTCCAAGAACAAGAGGTCAATGAGCACCCGAAACCTCCTGATGGGAAACCGAGTCGGGATATACGTCCGCAAGAGTGTGTCAACAACAGGGTGCTGGAGCGTCACGTCGTTCTCCTGTCTTTGGCTCGTCCGCAGAATAAAGTGAAGATGATGTTCCAACGCAACCGCCTGCTCCGGCTCGGGTCGGTCCCCGGTCCAGTCGACCCATGCCTTTCCCATCTCCGAGATCGAGACGAGGGTGCGCGAGAGAACGTCCCTCTTTCCCTGCTGGCCCCAGACAACTCTGAGAGAATCAGCCTGCAGCGCCTGGGCAGCCTCAGCCAGGACGCCGTCCTCGAGCAGACTCGTCCTGAGCATCTCCAGGACCCCCAAGGCCTCCTTTTCGCGGCCAAGCGCCTCGTACACGTCTGCCAGCTTTTCCAACTTGATGTCGAGCTGCGCCCTTTCCTTTTCCGCGCTGGGTCGGTTCTTCATGCATTCGACAGATTTCCGTAGCGCCCGCATCGGAGCGGCGTCTTTGGGGTCAGTCGACGCTTTGCGGAGCGAGGCAAACTGGAGATAGTAAAAGTGCGAGATCTTGGGGTAGTTGGAGCTCCCGGACTCTGTCGTCGACAAAGTTCCCAGATAGTCCATCAGCGTGCTGCAGCTTTCCAGTATCGTCTCCATGGCAGTCCAGGACATCCGGTTCTTGTCGAGAGCTATTTTGAGCACCATGAACGTTGAGTCCAGGGTGGGTTGGATCGTCTCTTGCATCTGCTGCCTGCGCTGCTCGTATCGGAGGTATTCCTTGGTGCTGCTCGTCGGTCCCGGGGGCTTGCCCATCCATCGTAGACAAAATCGCGGGCACTGCAGGATCAGCGTCTCCAAGAGATCCCTTGTCTTCTCCGGGGGCTCAACCCCCAAGTCGTCACCTCTGTGGAGGGCGTAGAGGAGGGCCGTTGCCGCCTTCCTCGCCGCGCAAACGTCCTCGAGGAGCTCATCTAGCTGCGCATAGTCTCCCCGCAAAGGCGCCTGGATCCCGGCGACTACCTCGCTGAGGAGGTCGTCGTTCTCCGCAAGCTGCGCCGGATTCTTGAGGCGGATAGCCAGCAACTGCGCCGCGACCGAGATCATCTTGGCTGCCGTGTCCTCCTTAGGGTCGAGACCTTCTCTGATTTTGCTGACGAGCCTGTCCGCCGTATCCAGGTGCCCCGTCCTCCGCGCAAGGCCAGCCAGGGTCTGGAGGATCTGGTTGAGAGGAGACCGAGATCCACCGGAGGGCGTAAGATTTTGAGCCTCGTACTGTCGCTTGAGGCGGGAAAAGGTGTCGCGACATGTGGTATGGACCGTGTCGAGGTCAGCTTTGGCGCGCCGAGCAAACGCGGCCATGTACCGGGAAAAGGGCAGCACAATGTCCTTGTCCACGTCGCCTTGGTGCTTGGCTATCCTCCACCAGTGCAGACGCGCTTCCAACGCGGTGACTTGCAGTTCAAAGACTGTCGCTGGAGACGGGCTGAGACGAGGGTCCTGCGCCGAAGCATCTTCGTTGCTGGATGGAGAACCGGCCATGACCAGTAGGAAGTACGCTATCCGTTCTAGAGCGCGCTCAATTTTGGCGCTGTTGGTTGTGGTATCCTCGGCCAAGGTCAGGCAGATATTGGTGGGCGACGACTTTTTGTCGTGGCGGAGGTTGGGCAAGGCTGCGTCGATGGAGGATGGCTTGTTGCCCCCCGAGAGGATCTGTAGCACATTGGTTTGCGCAATGACGACAAGACTTAGCGCCTCACTGCTGAGTTTCGCTGTCCCAAAATCCAGCAGCTCTGACACGGTTTGTGGCGCACTCTTGGTGTCGGGGGCTGGTGTCCTTCTTCCTTTGGCTGGCTCCGGCTTCGTCGGGGCAGCACCGCCCAAGCGCTTCCTCAGAATCCGCATCTCCTTGATAGCCTGCTCATGCAAACCCAGCGTGGTCAGTTTTGTGATGAGGTGGGACATGGCCGTCTCCAACTGGAGAGGCACAAATGTCGATTTCCCCGAGTCCTGGATCTGTCGCAAGGACGCCAGAGCCACGCGGGCGCACTCGGCGGCGGACAAGAGGTTTGCTGTGTTCGTCGCTCGGGAAGGCTCGCGGCCGTGTTTTGTGCCCGGGGGCGACTTGTTTGCCCCTGAGAGCGTCTTGGTCAGGGCGGTTGCGGGTCGGGGCTGGAGAGGCGTCGAGGGCGCCGAGAGGGACCGTCGGAGCGTATTCTTTCCCGTCGCCTTGACAGGCTCGTTTTCGGCCGGGGCTGGTCGTCGGGAGGGGTCGGTCGCGGTCGTTGGGGGGCCCCTGGAGGCTTCGGTGAGGGCCTTGAGAAGGACATTGATGACAGCCGTCGCGAAGTTTGCCTTTTCCTTGAGCGTCAACTCCTTCTTCGCGGCGGACGCGGCGGTGGCCGCTCTTCGCGCGTTCACGGGGGCAGCGGTATTGGCTCGTGGCCGGGGGGCGGCCTTTGCGGTCGGGGCATCGTCGGTCGAGACTAGGAGGCTCTTGAGGAGGGCGACGGTCGCGGGGGTACAGGTCGAGACTGAGGTCACGGCGGTGCGCACGGCGTCGGCCTGCGCCTGTGGTGTATCCATGAAGGTGTGATGTAGAGGGGCGATTCTTGGTTATATCATGGCGATTCCTAGGACATGGGATATCCAAAAAAAAAAAAAAAAGACAACGAGATATCCGCGCGGAAAGCCAAAGTGGTTTTTGTTGTTGTGGTTGTTGTTGTCGTTGTCGAGGTCGGGAGTTGGGGTGGGTGATGTTGGTGTTGCGGGCGTGAATGTTCGACGTCAGGACACTCAATGTTCCGCAATCACCGTCACGGCGGCATCCACTGCTGTTGGTCACGGTCCCCTGTCCAATTGGCGTCGCGTGGGTGTCTAGCTTTTGCACCAATATTGACTTGGCGGACAAACCTCGGCTCGCTCGGCTATTGTTGGCCTGGCAACAACAGGAAAGTCTGACTACTGCGCTTATCGATTGAGCAAATGCCGGTCCCGGCAGGCAAGACATCGCTGTTGATTCATTTTGGCTTCAACTTTCAGCGCCAATTTGATCGTCAACCAACCACCCACCCACCACCGCTACGATGAACCGCTTGCCGATCCGCAGGGCGCTTCTAGCGCCCTCCGCCCTCCGCACGCCGGCAGCCGCACTACGGGGAGCCCACTTCGTCAGCTCAGTCGTGCCAGAGGTAGCCCAGCCCTCGTTCTGGAAGTCCATGGTCCCAAAGTTCCTTCGACGCTCCGAGAAGCCCAGGAGGAGCAAGAAAAAGTCCAAGGAGTGGAATCCGGCCACCTTCTTCATCGTCATCTTCCTGCTGATCGGCTCCATGTCCATCCAGATGATTGCGCTGAGGAAGGAGTTTGAGGCGTTTACGCGCCGCGCCGACGTCAAGATTGGCTTGCTGCGCGAGGTGGTCGAAAAGTTACAAAGGGGGGAGGAGGTGGATGTGGAAAAGGAGCTGGGCACCGGAGACGCGGAAAAGGAGGAGGCCTGGGAAAACAGTTTGTTGCCTCTCCCCCGGCCTGCCCGGAGCCAGCACTAACACATGGCAGTTCTCAAGGAGTTTGAGGTTGAGGATGTGGCCCGGCAACAAAAGAAGAAGCAGACGCCTGCACCCCGGCCGCTAGTGGAGGCCAGGGCAGCGGCATCACCAGAAGAGCTACCAGCGCAGCCAAAGACGGTGGTGGAGGGCGAGGCAGAATTCTTCTAGCTGGCCCGCCAATCTATCGATCATTCTATGACAGCAGGTCTTTAAACACAGCGGCCTCGCCGTCTCCAGATGGCATGCCCGGCCGCGAGTCATCCAAACTCCGGAGCCCAGACCGACGCAGTTCTTCTACCAGAGTCGGCAACAGTCTCTCGGTCGACTCCTCCACTCTCACCCCTTGACGCCCCGTCTGCTGAGGATCAAGGCCTGCGAAGAATGCCTCTTCGCCTCTCACCCCGCCCATGTTGACAATGGCAATCGGCATACCCCTATCCGTCGCCCGCTTGGCCAACCGCCACGCGGAATAAGTCGCCAGGGACGTCGCCAGAACAAGCAGCCTCCCCGCCCCATCCACGGCCTCCTCAGCCGCCTGCTTCACCTGGACACTGATACTCTCCCCAAACATGACCACCGCCGGCTTCAAAACCCCCGCCGTACTCGTCGGCCGCCACGCCCCATCGTCATCCACCTCCACCACCCCCCTCCTACCTCCCTCCATCATTGGCGGCTCCTCCTTGCACCTCGGACAAGCCGGATACCGAAACGTGCTATATGGCGCCCCCGGCACATCCACATCGCCATCCGGATTCATCCTGACCCCCCTCTGCTCCTTCTCCCTCGGGTCCTCCGTCGCCAGCGCCCCCGACCCCACCGCCTCGCTCAGAAAAACCGCCCACACGGGATTCAGCCGCGCCAGCTCCTCCTGGAACCGGTCGCGCGGAAATTCCCCCCGGCATGACGTGCACACGGTCGCGCGTAGGTAGCCGTGCAGCTCCACCGTCGGCGTGGCGGGGTGGGCGCGCGGGTGGAACGAGTCGACGTTTTGCGTGACGACGGCCGACACGAGGCCAAGGCGCGCGAGTTCGCGCACGGCGTAGTGCCCCGCGTTGGGGCGTGCTTGGTGGAGGGTGGGCCAGCCGAGGTAGGAGCGCGCCCAGTAGCGCTTGCGTGCCTCGTGGCTGGCGAGGAACTCATGGTGGTAGATGGGGCGGTACGACTTGTTGACGCGGTAGGTGCCGGCCGGGCCGCGGTAGTCGGCGAGGCCACTGGCGACGGAGAGGCCGGCGCCGGAGAGGATGGCGGTGGTGGGGGGGAGGCCGGAGGGGAGTGGGGCGGTGAGGAAGGTTTGGAGAGCAGCAACGGCGCCGGGCAGCGAACGGGCGGTGGGAGGGGTGATGGTGGGGTGGGCGAAGGGATCCGTGTAGGGGATGCGCATTATTGGGGGGCGCATTATGGGAGATGCTTGTGAGAGAGGGCCGACGGGGCCGGGAGATTGGTGTAGGAGGGCCGATCTTTGTCGTGTGGCGCCAAAAGGAATATACCGTAGGGTTTGCTGTAAACAAGCCTCGACGGGGCTGGGGTGGTGACACACGGGATGGAGCCAAGCAGATGGGGGATGGCGGTTGAAGGGAGAGCTGGAGTTCAGCTGAAGGGCTGAAGCTTGGAGAATGGGGCGGCGGTCTTGGCGGATTAGGTCATTGTCGTCACTGCAGCCCCGCATTCTGGGCCTCCCTGTGAACTGTGTACACTGTGAGGGACATGACTGAGGGCTGACTGAGCCATGATCAATTTTGGATGTTCAATTGAAGAATTGACAAGAATGTTGATTACAGACTATTTCTAATGGAAAGAATGGTGTATCCAAGAGGTTTGGGAAAAGAGTTGTCAACTTAGATCTGTTGAGGTGTGTTGCGAGCCCTGTAAGTTGGAGAATCGAGACAGTGAGACAATCCCGTTCTTTTGTTCATGTTGAGGGGATTGTATTCCCACACCCATCTTGGAGCTGGTAAAGTGTCAAAAAATACAAATGATGACAGTCCCAAAGCTTGCCATGCCAGCAACTTGTTTCGTGAGCCCTTTCGGGCCGGGGGCACCTGTTCTCCCAGACCTTTTGCCGGAGAATCGTACTATGCCGATGTCTCCCCTCTCGGCGCCTCGCGAAAAAAAAAAAAAAAAGGGCCATTGATCCCTCAAATCGCATCACGTCCCGCCGAGTCCGCTCCCGCTTCCGCTCTTTCGAGCTCACTCCGGCACCTTCAAAAAACGGCTCGGATCACGGCGCCGAGCTAGTGCATACCTACCTACCGACCGTGTTGTTTTGTCCGCGTCTTTCCAACTGCCGGCGTCGCCTCGATGCCTTATTACTTTGGGGGGAGTCGGCCGAGTACGGCGGTGCTGATGCGTCCGCTCCAAATGCGTGCTGCCTCGGTCACGGCCGCAGCCACGGCACTCGGATCGCGACTGGCACGGAGCCATGTTCCATCCCTCGAATTTAACCCGTCAAGGACACATCACCCACAAAGTCAAACAAACCACCGCCCCTCTCGCCGCGTCTTCCAAACACTCTCTCCCGGCCGGGCCTTTTACGATCGTCTGCGGCGCCATTCCCTTCAATCCCCATCCCACCCGCGCCTCGCACCGCGCCAATTGAGCAGCGCCCTCCTCCAGAGCTCCGACACCACCATCACCACCACCATGGCCTCTCCCACCCAGGAACGCGGCCACAGCCACGGCCACGGCCACCACCACCACCACCACGACAACACCTACCTCACGTCCAAGAACAAAAACGACCCCGGCGTGCGCATTACCCGCATCGGCCTGTACTCCAACCTGGGCATGGCCATCGTCAAGGGCGCGGGCGGCTACGCATTTGGCTCGCAAGCCCTGGTGGCCGACGCGTGGCACAGCCTGACGGACCTGGCGTCGGACGTGCTGACGCTGGCGACGGTGTCGTGGAGCCTGCGCCCGCCGACGGACAAGTTCCCCGTCGGCTTCGGCAAGGTCGAGAGCCTGGGCTCGCTCGGCGTCTCGGGCATGCTGCTGTTTGGGGGTCTGTACATGTGCATGAGCAGCTGCACGACGCTGTACGCCCAGCTGTTTCTGGACGGCGCCGAGGCGGCGGCGCTCCTCGAGCACGCCCACAGCCACGGCCACAGTCACGGCCATCATGGGCACGGCGGGCACGGGCACGGCGTCCCGAGTCTCCATGCGGCTTGGCTCTCGGCCGGGACGGTCATTGTCAAGGAGTGGCTCTACCAAGCTAGTAAGCGCCCTCTCCCCCTCCCTCCCTCCCTCTCCCTTCCCATCCAACCCAACCCTAATACCCCCCCCCCCCTCCAGCCATGAAAGTCGCCCTCGAACGAAAGTCCTCGGTCCTCATGTCCAACGCCATGCACCACCGCGTCGACAGCCTCACGGGCATCGTCGCGCTCGCCGCCATCGTCGGCGCCAACGTCCTGCACAACGCCACCTGGCTCGACCCCGTCGGCGGGCTGCTCATCGCGCTGCTCGTCATCCGCGCCGGGTGGGGCAACACGCTGTCGGCGCTGTACGAGCTCGCGGACCGCGGGATCGACGACGAGGTGCGGCGGTCGGTGGAGAAGAACGTGGCCAAGGCGCTGGTGGGTAGGGGGGAGGAGGTGGAGGTTAGGGAGGTGAGCGGGATCAAGTCGGGGCAGAATTACTTGCTGGAGATTGAGCTGGCGGTGCCGAATGGGTGGACGGTGGAGGAGGTGACGGGGGTGGAGAATGCAGTGAGGAAGCAGGTTGGGGAGAGGGTGAGGGGGGCGAGGAAGGTGAGGGTGAGGTTTGTGCCGAGGGATGGGGGGGAGGTCGGGGGCGAGTTTATCTCCGGGGAGGTCAGTCAGAGGTCGAGTCCGGAGCCGGAGCCGGAGGAGGAGGAGCATGACCATGAGCATGGGCATGGGCATGGGAATGGCAAGGGGAAGAAGGAGCTGTGAGGGCTGAAGAGGAGGGGGGTGCATTTTGGGGGGGGGGGGGGGGGGGGGTTGAATAAATACTGTCTGATGAGGCGTGTAGGGATGGGTGGTGGTGGCATTGGCGAAGGCGTTTTAGAGGCGTTGGGGTGTGGAAACGGATTTGGGCTTGGAATTGCTGTCTGTGGTTATGTTCAGGAGGTTTCGTGGTTTAGAGATACCATTTCCGCAGTTTCTAGAGGACATGTACGTGTTTGTCCCGGAAACAGATTCTGGAATAAAGGGGGGCTTCTGGGCGAGGTCTAGGTACATCTTCTCGACGGGATCAGTCCTTCTTGTCCGTGAGGATCTCGAGACGGGTGCGGCATCCTGATAGTCTTTGACTGACATGGCGCCCCATTCCATCCCATTCCAGCTCCTGCCTCCGCATCTCGCCCTCTTTTCTCCCACGAGGATCTTGATGGAGTTTTCTTGGGATCAATCTAATTTAAAGCGGTAATCGGGCTCGGATAGCAGAGCCCCAAAGTCATCGCCGTCGGGATTTCCCACTTTTGCCCGCCCGCCAGTCTGCCCTGCCCAGAGAAGCTAACGTTGCTAAACAAGGGAACGGGAAGCTCCGCCGCCCTGGCATTATCGATTCATTCATCGATCCTAACCAGGAGGTCCCGCGGTGCTGTCAAATTCTCTTTTCAATGTCCTGCCCGATGGCGTCGTCTCGGTGGGGTCCTCGCCAGCCCTGCTACACCGGATAAGGCAGCCATCTCCGATCTGTCTCTTCTATCACGAAGTTGGGGCCGTAGGAGCGAGGTATTTTGGGCGTGGGGAGGGGGAATGGAGATTGGGCCTCTTGAGATTTGGGATTCGAAATGGAAATTTGTATTTCGGGAGGGCACCAACGCCCTGACCTGGGTGTGGTGGTGGTGGTGGTGGTGGTGGTCAGATGAAACCCGCCCACTGAACCGACACGCCGAAACAACAATCTTGTAGCACCATCATCATCATCCCGTCCGTCAAACTTTCACATGCCTTCCTCCCTCCACACATCGCCAACATCCTCATCTTGGAAGGGGGAAAAGTGTGGTACCGACCGCAATCATGCCGTCACGCTGTAAATTTAAAGAATCTCTCACCAATCCGCAACCTGCAAGGTCCTCGTCCCTCCCAGCACGGCGCACGCCCTCCCTCCGCTGCACAGCCCATTGGCCCGCGAGCGCACCTCGTCGATGCAATGCACTCGACGTCCCTCTCTTGGAAGGGCGCAAATGCGACGGTCGCGTGTGGGAGCCAATGATCGCCCGCTTCCCGGCCCCCCTTCCCGTCGTTTTAACCCCCTGCGCTTCTGGTCCCAGCAAGACTTCAGCCCTATGGGGCTTCAAGGTTACCCCCTCCCACTCCCACTCCCCTTCTGCGCCGTGCCATCATCCTATGGGGAGGGGAGGGGAGGGGAGGGGAGGGGAGCAGGGAAGCCGTCAATCGCCGTCTCTCACTGGCTCCGTTCCCGACGACTGACTACCTAAAGGCCGACGCCCGACGGCATTTTTCGACACCTCGGTATTCCGTATAGTAGACGGCGGATGGCTTCCCGTCCCCTGGACCGACATGCGCCAAGGGGGTGTACCGGGCTGGCTCCCTCTTCCCCCTCCGCATCGTGAGTAACGTCTTCCCGATGATCCTCCCCCCCCCCACCGCTCACCCCCCGGCCGCCGGCGCCCCATCGTCATGGCGTCACTTCCCGCGGCCAACGTCCAGTCCTGGAAATAAAACATTTCCCCGATCGTGGACGAATCAGCGCTTTCTACGTTAACGTCGCGTGGGAGATGAGGCTGCAAGTCCGGGGGGTAGAGGTGGAGGGAGGTGGTAGACGACGTTTCCCCTTCCTACCTCCCCTCCCCACAGGCCGAGAGACGGACCATGGCCGTCTTTCTAGAATCCCACGCCGGCTGCCCACCCATGTCCCCCTTCCTCCCCCCCTCTTCCCCATGCCATGCCATCAAGACCGTTGCATACGGGAGATACATGTACATTTGCCCTGTCCATCGTCACCAGCCAGTGAGCCCGCCAAGCAAGGTTGCTCGTGTATTGCTCGTCCCTCAAATACCGGCCGAGACAACCCCCAGGCTGCTGCTGCGAGACTTCCTCACCAGCTGTCTTCGACCACATCTTTCACTCTCCACTCCCGCCCCCTATTCCGAAGCCGAAAAGGAGGAACCTTTTGCCGTGCCGACGACGAAACCGCTTTGGCCTGGGAGTCCCCCAGCACGATCGGCTTCCGATCACTGTCTGGGCGGACGCTAGGCCTGCCGCGCACGAGACTCGACTCGACGTGCCCTCCCCGGCCCGGGCACGGCAAGTGGGTGGGTGCCTTGGCGGTGTGTGTCTGCGTATGCTGCTCAGACTGTAGGGCTGCTGTCGTCGTGCCTTGGTTCAGCACATCCGTAGGGGTGATCCATCCCATACCACCACTCGCTCCGCTTACCAGGGCCGTCTTCCTTCTCTCCCGCCTTGATAGCGCCGAGGCGGTGGCCTCAACTGTTCTTTGGATATCGTCTCCATCAACAGTCTCTCAGTGGGAGGTATTTATCAGGAACCACCCACACCATCATCGACATCGTTCCCCCCTCCATCCGCACGATACTCAACAACTCCAACCATGGTGGGCGTCCCAGGTAAATACCGCGGCTGCGAGACCTGTCGAGGTCGCAGGGTCAAGTGCGGTGTGTCCCCCCCCCTCCTCCCCTATTCCTCTCCGCCAAAAGGCTCACCCCCCTTCCCCCTCCAGGCAACGAACGCCCCTTTTGCAAACGCTGCGTCGACAGCAGCCGGCCCTGCACCTACGAGCGCGAGACCGTCTTTATCGTTGCCTCGATCGAGGATGGTGGGCGGTGTAAGTCTCCCTCTCCATCTATCAACTAACTAGCCAGTCACTGATCCTGCTGCCACTGTTGACCAGGCTCCTCCCACCCTCCGCGAAAGACAGGCAAGAAGGCCAAGTCAAAGTCGCCCTCGGTCCGACCTCCGCAGGAGGAGCTGCAGCTGGTGGCCGAAGAACCGCTGGCGCCGGCGTGGGACGATGTCATCACTGTCTCGGACCCCGGACGGGGGAGGAGGTATAACCTGCAGATTGCGGCGTTGTGGACGCCGATGCATTCAATCGTCAGGGGGGACGAGGAGAAGGAGGAGGGCGGTGGTACGCCGCTGGGGTTTGCGCCGTACCAAATCCCTGAGATGAGGCCGTCGATGGGGGACGAGGACTTTCAGATGAAGGCGAAGGCGCTAGTGCATATCTCGAAGCCCGCTGCCGGTGGTGAGGGTGATGACCAGGGAATGCAGGTGGATGGTTTCTTTTTGCTTCTCTTTGAGGTGTGTGATCTCTCCTCCCCACCCTCCCAACCGTTCCACCCCGTCCATCAACTAACACTTTCCTTCACTGCAGCACAACACCTCCCTCCCCTTCTCCCTCCCCCCGCCCTGGAAAGACCCCAATCCCATCCGCCAACTTGGCCCATCCGCCTTCCGCACCTTTCCTTCCCACCACTTCTTCGTTCGCGTCTACCGACCCCAAGCAGCAAGTCCTCCCCCCCCCCCCCCCCCGCCCCCTCACACCCCCCATCCCATCCTAACCCACGGGTACCAGATCTTCACCGCCCTCCTAACCCGCAAGCCCACCTTTCTCTCCGAGCCCCCCTGGTACGTACTAGATCCCAGGCCTCTCTCCTTTTCCGAGGAGCGCCCACAACCCCTAAGACAAAGAACGCCAAGCCCCCCAAGCCGGTAAATACTAACACCAACCCCCCCACAGGACCACCTCCCCCTTCGAACTCCACCCCAAATCCCCGCTCGACCTCCTCCTCGACGCCCTCCTCCCCATCCCCGCCCTCCTCCAGCGGGCCGACCACATCATCAACACCCAACCCCCGACCCTCGCCCGCCGCCTCATGGCCCAGGACCTCCTCCAAAACTGCCTCACCGCCGAATCCCACCTCGACGCCTGGCTCGCCACCGTCGGCAGCACCTACTGGCTTCAACCCCCCTCACCCGGGGGCGGCGGCGGCGGGCACATGCCCTTCCCCGAGACCTACGCCTTCCCCTCGGGCCCCGTCGCGCTCGCCTTCCTCGCCCTGTGGACCGCGCAGCTCGTCTTCTTTCCCTGCGTCGAGCGGCTGCACTGGACCGTGTTCGAGCCCGTGGTGGACGGCTTGTTTCCCCCGCCCATGATAATGCTGGGGGATCCGTCGGCGAGGTATGGGAGGAAGGCGACGGCGGACGCGGCGGAGAGGGTGTGCAGGGGGCTGGACTATGCGTTGGAGAGGACGGTGATGCCGGATATGCTAGGGGTGCCGCTGGGGGTGGTGAGGCAGTTTTGGGGGATGGTGGAGGCCGAGGGGCACGGGGAGGGGAGGTTGGAGGGGATGTGGTGCGAGGGGTTTAGGGGGCGGTTGGAGGCGAAGGGGGGGAGATGAGGGAGGTGGTGCAGGGGAGGGGGTGGTGGGATTTTGGGGGGTGGTGAGGGGGGTTCTTGGGGGATGAGGTGGGGGGCTTCAGCTGGTCTGGAGGTGGGGGGGAGTTATGCTTGAGTTGATACATGGGGAGGGGAACAGAGGCTGGGTTGGAGCATTGGTGTCTCGGGAGATAGATTCGATGCATTTTCGATATTTGTTGCAGCATTTGCAAAGATTAGGTACTTTTGAACATCAACTCTCGTCATCTTCTGGGGGTCAACAGATCTTTTGGAATGGAGATCAGAGAGCATGTGTCTCCAACTTGGCTGCTCGAATGTGAGTGTTCAAGATCGTACAAAAACCTATACCACCTCCAGCTTCACATGTTGTTTATTACGTGTCGTATCATCATATAACTTAGCTGGAAGAGATGAAGTGACAGGAGAACCAAGTTTGATGGTTTGCTGGTCTGCAGTGTGCTCCCCCCCCCCCCCCTCTCCCAGAACACCAACCTTATCAACGGGGAAAGTGCATGGCACAAACGTGTCGAGCAAGATAATTAGAACCTTCCACGTTTTGCCCAACTCCCGTCGACCCCCCCATTCCATCTTCCATCTCTCCGCCTTTCCTGCTTCCATCCGACCTCGCTCTCGAGCTGCTGCCACTTTGCTCCAGATAGCCAGGTAGTGACAACTGACACCTCACTTCATACATCCCAGCATGCCCTTTGTCGCCATCAGCCACCTGCATCTCCCAAGGCGCCCTGGAATCATCTCGACCCGGAGACAACTGTGATCAGACCAAATCAGACTCGTCAGCATCGCCGTCGCGCTGGAGGGTGTAGCGCCCTAGTTCGACAACCATGACGCCGTCCACAGGCAGTGCCGGCAGCGGTACCACAACCACCGCCCTGCGCTCTTGGATGGGTGGCGCCAAGGGGGTTCTTCAAAAGGCCCACCGCCGGCTCAAGAAGGCTCTGCAGTTGCCGCAGAGAAACAGCATTGCCACCGACGACGGCGTCGTCGGGTGTTTGCCTGAGCCAGATATGACAGACCAATGGCCGCGGAAGACCAGTCTGGGTCAAAGTGTCAGCGAAAGCCAGGTATGTTATCTTTCTCGTCTCAAAGTGCTGCGCACGACCCCCGACACCTAACTTTGGCTCACAGATTCACCTCCTGACTGAGAGCGGGCGGTATGACGGGAGTCGATCCGTCCGAACCTCACAGCAAGTGATGCAGCAGCCTTCGCAGATGGCGCAGCTGGTCGAAGAGCTGAGACACGAGGAGATACTGAGTATGTATCCCTACTGTCTTGGTTGCTGTCTCCTTTATCGTGACACGAGTCGGTGGGAGAAAAAGAGCAGAGCTAATCATGACGTCAAATTTTCTCAGGCACCTCATCCATGTCCGACTCGCCCGCGTCGGCCGCGTCGGCGACGAGCAGCGCCGTGACTGCCAGCTTCGACCCGCGTGAGCTCAAGGACCTGTCCGACGACATCCGCAAGACCATCGCCGACCAAAGCGGCCTGCCCGATAACCCCACACTTCTGCATCGGTTTGAGTTGTTTGCGGAAACTGCCCTGTCGGAGGAGGCGCGCGGTGTGCCCACCATTCAACTAGATCTCGTCAAGGAGGCGCACCTGGACAACATGGTTTGCGACATCATCGACTGTGGGAAGAGGCACTTCCAGGAACAGTCCAAGCTGGCCCGCGTTGCGCTTGCCAGAGACTTGCAAAAGGCATGGCGGACTCGCTTCAAGATGAACTACTTTAACCTCGACCATACCCGAGCCTTGGAAATGCAGTTTACCGGAGGGCTGAGAAAGGTGTCTTTTACGTGGCCGTCTTCGGGGCGGCACGAGCCGTCAGCGGACCAGCAAAGGGCCATGAAGTACACGGGACGCTACATCCCGATGCCGTGGACAGCAACGGACAAAGGACCCCTCTCGGAGAGCGAATGGGAATTCCCGCCAGGCTAGTACGTCTCACCCACATAACCCCAATGCGATACCCAACTGACAAGACCATAGCTGGTGGTTAAACCTGGCTTGTGCACGGCGCGATGGCGCCGTTGGCTTTGAGGTGGAAAAGCCAACGGTCAGGGCCTATGACATTCCCGTGCTGCCGCTCCTTACTGGCACAGAGACCAGAGAGGAGGGCAAGTACTCCACCATCTACATCCGCGAGGGGCTATCCGACATGCACACCCGACTCATCAGCCATACCGGAAAGACGGTTCGGCTCCTGCGTGGCTACCGACTTCGAGGGGACTACGCACCCCAGGCAGGTATACGTTACGATGGCGTGTAAGTCCCCTTTGGTCGTTCTCAACCGATCGGATGCTGACCTGTTTGACACAGATGGACACTGACAAAATACCGACACAAGCTGGACACAACGTCCAACGTGTACACACTCGAGATGCACCTCGAACCCGCCCAAGACTGGCGAATGACGGATGAACTGATGCAAATCCCAAAGCCCTCGCAGCTCGACGACTGGCGTCTGTACCAAAAGCTCGAAGCTGAACGGATCAAGTACGAAAAGGGCGAAGCCGCAGCGATTGATTGGGGAATCTGGAACTCGACGGACAACCTCGAACGGGAAGAAGCCAAACGCGTCCGCACCTTCAAGGCCAGCGTCAAAGGCAGCATCGCCCAAAAGGACAAGCTACTCCACGGTTCCAAGGGGGAGGGGGCGCAGCGCAGCGAGAGACGCAAGAACGGAGATCTCGTGAAGCGGAACAGCGGCGATCTAGTCAAGAGGAACTCGAGACCTAAGACGATAGAGGGACGGAAGAAGTCGAGCGAGACGCGGAAGCCGGAGGGGGGTAGTGGTAAGAAGACGGAGACGGTGGCTAGGAAGGGGCAAGTGACAAAGGCGGGTGATGGTGGTGCGAACAAGAAGGATGCGCCGCCGCCGACACCGGTCAGGAATAAGGGGGCGGCGGAGGGTATCAGGAAGAGCGAGAGTCTCGGGAAAATCGAGGGTGTTAGGAAGAGGGGGAGTCTTGGGAAGGTCGTGGCGGTGAAGACGGTTGGAAGGGTGAAAGTGTGAGGGGGTCACGATCATTGCATTGGGTGGCTGTTTTTCATACTTCTTTCCATCCAGGACGGAAGGGCTGTTCAGGTTTCGGCATATCTTGAGTTTTGCGTATAGCTGGCATTGGGTGGGGAGCGTAATTTTTCACGTATCGAGGACTGACCTCCGTAGGTATGGATTTGATTTTGGCTGGGGGGGAAGGGCGCAAACAAAATTCTAGCAATGATAGCAATGGCAATGGCAATACTTGTGATTTTTACCCCTGAAGCGAAACAAACAAATGTGGGTGGTTGCGATGTAACATTAGCTGTGGGAGGATTTGGTGTACGGTGTGTAATTACGCGTACAGAATCGTAACGGTACGGGCCCGTCACCCCTCCACCCCACCCCACTCCATCCTCATCTTCATCACATATCTCTAACTCGGCTATACCTACCTCACCCGCTGAATCACTCACTCACTCACTCACTCACTCACTCACTCACTGTCGGCATACTATTGACAAGATCCGCCCCCCTCCCCCCTCACCCTTACCACACCACACACATCCCCCCCCCAGGACCTCAGAAAACACCACAATGGCAGGCAAGAAAAAGGACGACGGCAAGAAATCCGACACTGGCGGTGGCAAGGCCGCAAAGGGCGGCGGCGGCGCAAAGGGAGGAGGGAAATCCACCACCACCACCAAGGACGCCAGTGATAAGGCGAGCACCGCCAAAGGCGCGCAGTCCATCAACGTCCGGCACATCCTCGTACGCCTGTCCCTCTCCCCTCCCCCCTTCCCTCCCCAGCCCCCATTGACCCTAGGCCCGCGCAGTGCGAAAAGCATGGCAAAAAGGAGGAAGCCCTCGCCAAGCTCCGCGAGGGCGCCAAGTTTGACGAGGTGGCCAAGGAGTTCTCCGAGGACAAGGCGCGGCAGGGGGGCGCGCTGGGGTGGAAGACTAAAGGGAGCCTGGCGCCCGAGTTTGAGGCGGTGGCGTACGGGCTGGAGAATAGTACGACGGCGGCGCCAAAGTACGGGGAGGCCAAGACTGAGTTTGGGTATCATGTTATTATGGTGGAGGGGAGGAAGTAGCTCTGAGCATCATCGCGGTGAGGAGGGGGCAGCGTCACTGATGGCGGTGGTTTGCATGGGAGCGAGGTGTGTTTGTTTGGCACTTCGCGTTGCCAACTTGTCTTCGTTTTTTTGTCTGCCGCCGCCGCCGCCTCGCAATGCAAAGGTAACCGTCCCGGGGGCGCCCAATATCCTTGCCCCAATGCCAGTTGCTGAGAACACCAGAGGACCTGCCGTGCTGTGTGTGCACGGCTGTGGAGAGAAAATGCCCCAGCCAACCCTCTATGATTCCATCCCGGATCGATAACGCCGCACCACTACCACTACCGCCTGAATTCGCTTACTGCTCGGTCTGGAAGTAGTTGAGGAGGATCTGGGACAATGTTAGCTGAGATGTGGAGAGGTAGGGTCGGAAGGCCACGTACGCTGCGCTCCTGGCTGTCGGAACCCCAGTCCTTGACGACAACGCACGAGCAGTTGACGACCTTACGGGCGTTGCCCTCACGGTCGAGAACACCTGTTATACCAGTCAGCAATCTGTCCCCCCTCTTTGCTCGGAATCCACAACTCACAGAGACCAGCCCACTCGCCGAGCTGCTTGCCGTCGGGAACCTTGATCAGGGGGATCTTGTGCTCGTTGCAGAGAGCAATGACGAGCTTCTTGTACGCCTCCTCCTCGCAGGACTCGTTGAGGACGCACATGTGGGCCTGGCGGCGGTCGAGGGCCTTGGAAGCCTCGCGGAGACCGCGCGCAAGGCCGTCGTGCATGAGGGCGAGCTTGAGGACACCCTTGAGGGCGTCAAGGACCGTCATCTGGCCCTTGGAGGCAGCGGCATCGGCCGAAACCTCAACCTCCTCGGAAGCCTCGACCTGGGTGTTCTCTTCTACGTCCGACTAGAGAGACACGAGTTAGCGCCATGGTTGATGCCTTGGGAGGTCGAGTCGGCTCGGAATTGCGGATCGGGGAGTTGGCGGCGGCATCGTCGGAGTCGGGGGTGGTATTGACAATCCGCCGGAAGGGGAGGGGGGGGGGGAGGAGAGGCTTACCATCTTGATGATTTTATTTTCAAGTAAGCTGTCGAAGCGATCCTCGAAGAGAGTGGTTGTGTGGAATTGCTGTGTTCGTGTGTATTTGTTGGTTCGAGAAAGGGCTGCGAAGGAGCGGGCCACGAGAAAATGAACAAGATTCTGTGCGAAGCCAATTGCCCCCACCCAATCGGCTCGAGCTCCAAAAGTTTGGGGTTGTGTGTGTGCAGGGGAGTTGGCGTTAGGGCGGATCGGGCCTGGTGGAGCTCTCCAGGAGCTCAGCGTTAGGGCAAAGATTGGTGGCGCACAGACCACCACAACTGCAAGTGGCCTCTAAATTTCTCGACGAATCTCAAACTTTTCGAGCTTCTCTCCCCAACCTCTCGACCCGACCGCCGCCAACGACGACCATCCCGAGGTATGTGTACTCGCAAGCTCGCTCAATGACTTGAAACACCAGGAATGCCCTCCGCATAGGCTAGGAGGAGCAATCAGCAGCAGCGAAATATGTCGCTGATACGCTCCTCCGCGACCGCAGCTGAGCCGGCAGAACCCTCTTGATCCTGTCATGAGGGCACTCTCCCCGCTCCTGGAGCCTTCGGAAGGCTAACGCAGTTCCTACCATGGCAGACACCTCATTTCCCCTCACGGTTTGAGAATCTCCTCGCAACAACCGCCAAGATGGTCCGCACCTCTGTCCTCCACGATGCGCTCAACAGCCTCAACAACGCCGAGAAGGCGGGCAAGCGCCAGGTCATGATCCGCCCGTCCTCCAAGGTCATTGTCAAGTTCCTCCAGGTCATGCAGAAGCACGGTATGTTTCTTCCCCCGTCGCGCCCCGCCCCTTCCCCCAAGGTCCTCGCAGTTCCCACGCCCGCCTTCGGCATGATAACTAGGCCATGGTCTCGACTGCCACACGACCCCAGCCCTTTAAGTTGCCGATATATAAAACTGCGAGGACCTTACACATGTTCGGAGACTACAATGATGTCTTATGTTTAATCCACCGCTACAATCCACTGACACGTCTCAGGCTACATTGGCGAGTTCGAGGAGGTTGACAACCACCGCTCCGGCAAGATTGTCGTCCAGCTCAACGGCCGCCTCAACAAGTGCGGTGTCATCTCGCCCCGCTACAACGTCCGCCTCAACGAGCTCGAGAAGTGGGTTGTCAAGCTTCTCCCCGCCCGTCAGTTCGGCTACATCATCCTCACCACGTCGGCCGGCATCATGGACCAGGAGGAGGCCCGTCGCAAGCACGTCTCGGGCAAGATCATCGGCTTCTTCTACTAGGGTCTCAAAATGGGAAATGAACTGGGGAAAACAGGGGCATCTTTGACGGCGTTGGGGCATTCGGGTTGATACCATTGCGATCTTACGAGGATAACGACAGCATGCATTTCGAGAGAAGTTGCAGCATATATCGCCCCAATGAGTGAAACAATTGGCTAGCGCCCCAAGCACCCAGTGTCTAAACTGTATTCCAGAGTGATGTATATGACTGCCTGCCCGCGCTGGATGCCAAATTTAAGATGACCCTGTGGGTGCTGGAAGGGTTGCTCGTGTGTCTAGAGAAAGGGGCTTATCGATATGAGAAACGGTATACGGCAGCCTTCAGCATCCAATGACGGGGTCGGGTGCGGCATTGAATGCGGGTCCTCCGGAAGCCATGGGAGGCACATCCATGCAGTGCCATGCATCTATCTCCAAGACACGCTCGACTTTTTTTTTGGTCTCTCGATTTTACGTGTAATCTCCAACCCGAGACCCCCCCGCGACACGGCCACGAGGGAAGCTATGCTCCCAACGAGACCGACGGCCATATAGACGCGACACAAGGCCAAAAACGCCAATCGCGGGCCGAGTCGGTGGCCGACGCACCACCCCTCGCTGACACACCTGTCTTGTGCGACTCGACGACTCGACATCGAAGCGACGATACCGAGCAGTCCAGGAGAGAGTCTGACGCAAACACATACTGGAGATGCGGCGGCGACAATATATGGCGCTCGGCGCCTGCGTCGTTCTCTTTTGGATTACCTTCACTCTCATTTACTCCGGCACCTCCCTCAAGGATGGTATCCAGATCCCGAGGCCTGGCGGTGCGACGACCAAGACCAAGCCCGAGCCCGTCGGCACCAAGCCACCCCCCGAGGCCCTCCCCGTCCCGCCATCATCGGCGCCCGCAGAGCACAAGTTTAAGCCGGCCCCCAAGGGCTCCCACCCAATATGGCATCTCATGACGGAAGCCGAGCGCGACTTTGAAAAGGTCAAGACGCGCCAGTCGAAAACCCTCGAGGCGGCCGTCAACGAGTACCGTCGACGACACAACATCCCGCCGCCGCCCCGGTTCGACAAGTGGTTCGAGTTTGCGCAGTCCAAGAACGTGCAGCTGGTGGACGAGTTTGACAGCATCGCCGAGCTGCTGACGCCCTTCTGGGGCCTCAAGCCGGCGACGATCCGCGGGCGCGCCAAGGAGGCCCTCGGCTTCGACAACGCCCTCATGGGCATCTCGATCCGCAACGGCGAGGTCACGCACAGCGCCGGCGGGCCCGACTGGCAGCGCGAGGCCACCATCAAGATGCTCAAGGACTTTGTCAAGTTCCTCCCCGACATGGACCTCGCCTTCAACGTGCACGACGAGCCGCGCGTCGTGGTCCCCAACGACGACATGGCCCGCCTCGTGCAGACCGCCAAGGGCGTCAACATGGCCAAGGCCGCCTCGGTCGCCGCCCCGCTCAACGAGTTCACCAAGCCCCCCGGGCTCAGCACCGGCAAGGAGTTTGAGCAGACCAAGCTCACGCGCTTCAACTTCTTCGCCCACCAGCCCACCTGGACCCACTCGCGCGCCTCGTGCCCGGCCGACAGCCCCGCGCGCGTCCTCGAAGAAGGTCAGATGGCCGACGACGTCGAGAAGTTCGGCCTCGGCGAGCTCGGCTTTGTCTACAACGCCACGGCCATGTCTGACATCTGCCTGTCCCCCTCGCTCCGCGCGACGTACGGCTTCTTCGACCGGCCCAACGCCTACAACATCGTGCACGACCTCTTCCCCATCTTCTCGCAGTCCAAGATCTCGTCGTACGCCGACATCCTCTACCCCTCGCCGTGGTACCACGCCGACAAGGTCAAGTACTCGGCCAAGAACGACAAGAAGCCCTGGGAGCAGCGCAAGGACTCCCTCTACTGGCGCGGCTCCACCACGGGCGGCTTCTCGCGCAACGGCGGCTGGCGCCGCCAGCACCGCCAGCGCTTCGTCTCGCGCATCAACAGCGTCGACGAAGCCCGCATACTAACCAACGACGGCGGCTCCGGCCAGAAGTGGACCGTCGCGACGGTCCCGCGCGGCGAGCACAAGGACGTCATCGACGTGGCCTTCTCGCACGTCGGCCAGTGCGACGACGCCGACTGCGACGCCCAGCGCGCCTACTTTGACGTCAAGCCGCAGGCGCCCATGGAGACGGCGTACAAGCACAAGCACGTGCTGGACCTGGACGGCAACGCCTTTTCCGGGCGGTTCTACGCGCTGCTGCAGAGCCGGAGCCTGGTGTTCAAGCTTGCCGTGTTTCGCGAGTGGCACAACGAGTGGGTGCGCCCGTGGGCGCACTACGTGCCGCTGAGCCTGCAGGGCGAGGAGTGGCTGGAGTCGGTGCGGTTCTTCGCCAAGGAGGCGCTGGGGCGCAAGGAGGCGGAGCGCGTGGCGTTGCAGAGCAAGGAGTGGGCGGAGAAGGCGCTGAGGAAGGAGGATATGGAGGTGTGGTTTTTTAGGTTGCTGTTGGAGTGAGTTCCCCCTTTATTTGTGTTTGTGGATGTGGAACTGACGGCGTGACACAGGTATGGGCGCGTGGTTGATGAGGATAGGGAGAAGATTGGGTATACGGGGGGGATTCTATGAGCGGGAGAGGGATCCAGGGTGGGATGGTCCCGAGCCACCCGTTTATTTTGGTATCGGTGTCAGTTCCCGAGGGAAGACAAAGGGAAAAGGAGGAACGACAGGGAGGGGGAGGTACAAACAAACTACTAACTACTAGACGAGACGGGACTCTGTGTGTGTGGGGTACTGCATACGTACTTACTCTACACACACACAGAGAGAGCATGGGAAACGGCGTTGGTTCTTGTTTTCTTAATCCGCCTGTCGACATATATACATGATACATACACACAAACAACCTCCTTATTGGGAAGCGTTGCTTTGGTAGGAACGGTGAGTAGCGATTAGGCTGGGGTTGGGTATGGAATATGATTTCATCGTTTGTTCCCACTAAAATAACCAAGCATGGATGACACTTCAGGGGGGTGATTGTAGTCGATGAACGGGTTGATAATGAGGTTGGGGTCCCTCCCCGGAGGGGGGGGGGGAGGGAGGCGTGGAAACTTAGATATGGAGATCATGGAGCGTTAATTGCGTTTGGTAGTTGGTAGCTGAAGGGAAAAAGAAGAAGAAAAAGGCTCTCTCCCCGGCTCGGAAGCCGGGGGGATACGAAAAGCCCCAGTTGGGAAAGGGCTTTTACTTGGTGGTTGTTTCGGTTCGAACTCGTGGCCTCGGAGGGGGAGGGCTTTGGGGATGGGTCCGCATACCCCATTTCTATTACCACTAAGCCATACAGCTATCGAAGCGGTAGTCATCGAAGTAAGGGGTACTGGTGAGAGGAAGGGCTGGTAGAGGGGGGTATATGGGAGGTAACTACAGGTAAGGTTGTAAAAATGGGGTGGTGGTGAAAAGGGGGGAGATTTCCAGCAGTGTCAGGGGGAAGTGACTTTTCCAGAAACACGGTCAGCAAGATATGATCGATCTATCGAGAGCTGTTGGCCTCAGAGCCGGGGAGGATCAGACAACGCGTTAGAAGGAACACGTCAAAGCACAAAACTCAAATCGTGGAACAAGACGCTTTATTGTGGCCAGCCGAGGACTGTCATGTCAGAACCAGACACCTGATTCCAACCCCCTTCCACTCCCAGACCTTTTCTTCACCCCAAGACCCGTGGCCGCGGCCAAATAAAACCCCACCGTCCCACCACCTCAACCACAACCCCCTCAGTAAAACGACTCCACCATCGTATCCTTCATGCTCGTGTTGATCGCGCCCGGCGCCGCGCCCTCCTGTAACCTGAACACGCTCTCAATCACGCTCAGCTCCGGCGCCGTGGTATCCAGCCCCGTGACCGCCATCCAGTCATTCACCACCATGCCGCCGCCAATGACGTTGCTCCCGCGGTTCACGCTGCCCGCGACGAGCGGCACCTGCAGTAGGCTGCTCAGCTCGTCCTGGTCCTCGATACTCGTCTTGGGATGCACCAGCCCGCCGCGGTTGCTCAGCGCCATGTAGCTGCCGACGAGCACGTTGTCGGCGACCGTCTGGCGAAACACCTCGACGCCGAGCACGTCGGCGATGATCTCCTCCGTCTCACGCTCCAGGTCCGGGTGCACGAGCGCGATGTGGTCGTTGGTGACGATGACGTTGCCGAGGGCCGACAGGCGCTCCTCGATGCGCTGAATGCGGATCGTGTCGGGCAGCGAGTTGCGCAGGTGCTGGAGTTCTTGGTCCGTGGTAGACGTGGGGACGAGAAGGCCTTTTCGGTTTCTGGGTCTGTTAGTCGTCGTAGTCCCTTCCCCGGGAGGAGCAGGGGGAAGGGGGGGGGCATACCCGGCCGTCAACCGCCCAATGATTCTTGTTCCGGCAATCGTCGTCCGGCAGATGGGAATCACGTCCTGGAGCTCCGACTCAAAGACACTGTAGAAGTTCTCGCTCGCGCCGACGGCCACGAGGGCGAACGAGTTTGTGAGTGTCGCAAAGACTCCAACCCTGGTTTCTTCCGTGTTAGCATCTCCCCAGTCTGCGAATGTCGTCCCATGGGCAGCTGTTCATCATAGATCGCGGGGCAGCCGCCGCGCCTCCAAAAGGTGGGGTAATGGGCAGCAGCACGAGGGCAGAGCAACGTACTCGTTGGAGTTTTCGAATTGCGCTCTGACAGCCATGATTGTGTTTTGTGCGTTGTGTCGTGCAAAGCTTCAAGTATTTGCTGTTGGTAGGGGGGGGGGGGGGAGGGGACGGCGTCAATGTCTTGGTGTTGGTGGCGGCGTGGTGGTGTGAATGATGCTGCGGGACAGAGGGAGGGAGAAAATCGCAGGTTTTAGTACTATCCGATAGGGATAGATTCAGGCCCAGAGTAGGTGGTGAAAAGTGGACCCCCCAAAGTCAAGAGCTTCGACTCTTCCCTTCGTTTGCCTCTGGAGAGGGTTCCAGGTTCATCCCGGTGACTCAATGCGACACGAAGGGCCAATCTGGCTGTGTAAGCCCGCCCGCCCGCAGCAGCAGTGACGCCTCCCCGCCCACAGCGAAACAGTGACTCTTTGGCAGCTACGGATGGAGACTCACTATGATTCATCGCCGAGACCGACCCCGTGTTTACCTAAGCTGCATCCATCATGCTGCTCGAATGTGCGACAGGAACCATGACGGTGGCGGTTCAAGATGATTTTCTCAAAATCATCTTGGCAATCAATACGGATACTCAACTTGTATCGTCATGATCCCACAAGTTCGAGCAGGGGCAACAGGTCCCGAATATACAGTATGTTCAGCCCGCCAGTCTCCTCGACCTACACACCGCGGGAAAAAGCAAAACAAAACAAAGCCAGACGTCAATATAAACGCCTTGCCTTCCTGGCCAAACCACCGCACAGAGATAGACTTGTCCAAGTCCACTCCGTTCATCACACCCAATCCAGTCCATGCATTGCCCTTTTCCCCCATTCCCCCATTCCCCCTTTCCCCCTTTCCCCCTTTCCCCCTTTCCCCAAAACGCCGCCTCCTGCTATGATGCTCCAACACAAAACCTCGAGGCACCCCATCCTCCTTACATTCTCGCCACCGAGGAAAAATATCTCGGACCAGAGAAGCCCTTGGCGATGACGGCCTGGATATCAATATTGGTCGACGGCCCGAGCTGCGGGCTCCAAAACTTCAAGAGTATGAATCGCCCGCTCACGGGCGGATCAAATGTGATGCTGCACTTGTTCTTGTCCTTGTCAATATGAAAGCGGGTCAGAGGCGCCATGAGCTCGCCGCCCACGGCCCGCACCGCCTCCTGCGTCGCGAGCTGCGAGGCTTCGCGGGCCTGCTCGAGGGAATCGGGGGGTTCGCCCCAGGGCTGCCAGCCGTAGGGGGTATGTCGCCCATTTTCGGGTCTGGGCCCGGGCCCGGGCCACTCCGTCCAGACGTCGCCCTCATCGTCATTGTCGCTCTCAAACGGGAGGGCCCCGATCCTATTGGGGGTTCGGCGCTGCGAGCGAAGGAAGCCGGGCGGGCGACCGCCTTCGTCCCCGCTGTGGTCTTCACTGCACTCGGTCGTGATGTTGAAGGGCGGGGGCGAGACGTTGAACTCGGACGGAATCTGAGCGACTCGGTAGTCGTAATCGTCGTCGTCGGCGTCGGCGTCGTCGTCAACGTTGGGGGGGTAGAAGTCGCCGGGTGGGGGGGTCCGTGATAGGTGGCCCGTCGCATTCGTGACATTACTTCAGGTTCGTAACGCGAGGTATAGATTGGCGGTAACGTCGTCGACTGGTTCGAACGCGACGACTGATACTGGATCTGGTACTGCGCGGTGCGCGTCAAGAGATCATCGTGGTCCATCGAAACAAACACCATGCCTTCCCGGACACTGTGGGGGGGGGTCAGCAGATATTCCAAGCCGGGCATGCCACACTAGAGAAGACCTACGGGGATGAATACGTGATGGCTCCTGGCGCCGACATGGGAGCCGGCGCCTTGATGATGAGCTCCTGGAGACTGAACACCGTGGCGCCCTGGTGTCGCAGGACGATGTTGCACCGGTTCCCCTTGGTGCAGTAGACCGAGTTGTCGTTCCTGAGAATGTTCTCGGCCGTGTAGCTCGATCCGTCCGAGTAGGAATACTGGCCCCCGTCGCAACTCACAATCTCCATGGTCAGCTGGCCGGGCTCTTGCTGGCCGTATTTACCATAGCGAATGGCCTTGTGGCCCGAATTGATCTTATCCGAGTCGAGCTTCCGGCGTTTGCTGCGGCGCGTGTCCTCGAGATGGTCCGTCGACGGGAGCGGCGACGGAAGTCGCGACATGTTGGAAGACTGCGGGAGGGAAGGGCTTGTCAAGTCTAGCAAGGCCCTCAGACTGGAGTTGCCCTCGACCAGGCTGTCCGAGTGGAAGCTGGTCCGGTTCTCCATGCTCGATCGGTATCTCTCGAGGTTGCGCTCTCGGAGATAGCGGCCAGGGCGGCTTGCCGAGCTCCCCGTCGACGGCATGCTCATGCGATGCAGGGAGCGGAGAGGGGGCAGGCTCGGGAGGGCGGTGTTGGCAGGGCGGGCACTCTCGCCATCGTTGGGCGGGTCTGCGTCCCGGCTGAATCTTCGCCGGGACGGCCCTTCACGTTCCTGAGACATGTCGACGTCGGGGTGGGCGTCGGCGGAGGAGTGGTCGTCGGCAGTGGTGGCGGCGTTGGCAGCAAGGACGCGGTGGACGTTTCGGTGAAATCTCTCTACAGCTCGTAAGAGCTCTCCAGAAGGGCTGATGGTGGCCGTCGGGGGGCGGTCATCGAGGATGGAGCGGAGAAGATGGTCGGCATCTATATACGGCCGGATGTCGTCGGGTCGCTGCTGAGGGTGCGACATGGGTCAGAATGGGTGAACTTGACGGGTCGGGGGTATCCAGCACAACGGGGGGAAGCGAGAAGTCGGTGGATGGGCGGAGGGTTGCCAGCGCGGGCATCGGGGGGGGGGGTCATGAAAGGCAGCAGGCCAGCGGTCCGGGACAAGGTGCTCACCATTCATTCGCGGCACAAATGCGTGGTTGGGCGAGTGATGGACAGCCCGACGGTGGGAGGAGAGGAGAGCACGATTGAAGAGACGAGGCGCTGTGCTGGTGGAATGGAAGGGAGAGAGTGGGGAGTTGCAAAGAGCGAATTGTGGGCGAAGGCAGATTGGAAGGCAGGAGACAGGAGGGTATCAAGGTGCGGGCGGTGCAGTGGTTGTTGGTGGAGGCAAGTCGACCGACACAGCAGGGTGGAGAAGGAGACGGGAGACGTCAGGACTCGGGACTGAGGCGTGAGGAACAGGACCGGTCAGGCATTTAGCGGGGGGGGCAGATGGTAGTAATTGCTAGGGGTGACCTGGGCATCACCCGCTGGAGTTTATCCTCAGAGGTATCACTTTAACACGCGTCGGCGCCAAGGGTAGAGGGCTGCTTGTCGGTGGCGTCTCATTCGCCAGGGCCAAGGCCCAACGACAACCCTCCGCAAGCCCAGACAACCTCAAGACGGACTTTGACCTGTGCACAAAGACACCTGGAAACACAAAAAAAAGGGCAGACGAAGAGGCTTCCTACAGGGAATCCACCGGGTTCTGTTTTTGTTGCCGGTCTGTTGCGGATAGGCGAAGAGGGACAAGAGGGGGTCGTCCCACGCAGCACCAACTAATTTCGTCCAGGTTGTCCTGAATCTTGTCCTGAATCTTGTCCTGAATCTGGAAGTCTTCCAAGTTCCATCGGCAACCTGCCTGCGTCTTGTACTCTTCTTCTCTTCGCTTCACCTCCGCCCACACACCCACACCACGGGGATCAAACACAAAACAGTCTTGCCCATCGGCCTCTGTTTTGCGCTTTCAAGCTGTTGCCGCGTCTCTCTCCGTCCCAGCCCAACCCAACCCATTGCCCGTTTGAACTTTGACCAGCCACTCGGCAGAATCAACTTTCAATTCCTCCTTCCTCCTTCCTTCCCCCCTTCTCCAAACTCACCTCTCCCACCAATACTCAACAAACTCAAACTCAACCCTCATACCTCCTTTCCACAAGCACCCATAGAGGCACTTCCAATGGCCGAGCCCAACGGCGCAACGGCGCCTGCCGAGAACGGCATCAGCCCTGGTACGAGATTTCCCCAAGTCCACCACTCCTGTCACGATACTAACATTTTCAGACGAGATCGCCCTCTACGACAGGCAGATCCGCCTCTGGGGAATCAAGGCCCAAGAAAAGATCCGCAACGCCCGAATCCTCCTCATCACCATCCGGGCCCTCGGCGCCGAAGTCGCCAAAAACCTCGTCCTCGCCGGAATCCACTCCCTCACCATCGTCGACCCCGGCATCGTCACCGAGGCCGACTTCCCGAGCTTCCTCCTCTCACCCGAGCACATTGGCCTTAACCGCGCCTCCGCCTCCACCGCCGCCCTCCGGCAGCTCAACCCCCGCGTGCGCATCATCCCCGAGTCGTTCGACATCCGCACCAAATCCGACCCCACCTACCTCTCCTCCTTCGACATCATCATTGCCACCAACCTTGACACCACCTCCACCCTCCTCACCACCCTCAACACCGCCGCCCGCGCCGCCGCCCGCCCCTTCTACGCCGGCTCCTGCCACGGCCTCTACGCCTTCCTTTTCTCCGACCTCATCTCCCACACCTTCATCATCTCGCGCGCCCTCACTAACCGCGGCACCGCCCTCGGCCCCGAATCCCCCACCCGCACCATCCTCGCAGCCGTCCCGAAACCCGACGACCCGCGCACCGAGCTCGTCACCAAGCGCGAGCTCTACTCCCCCTGGCCCGCGCCCCTCTCGGCCCCGCTCCCCGCCGACATCCTCTCCCACCCGCGCCGCCGCCGGGCCGTGACCCCCGTGCTCTCGTGCTTCACGGCGCTGTGGGCGTTCGCGGCGCTGCACGACCGCGCGCCGAACCCGGGGAGCCGGGAGGACCTGGTGCAGTTCACGGAGCTGGCGAGCGAGGCGCACAAGGCGCGGGGCCTGCCGTCGGAGACGCTGCGGAGCGAAGTGCTGAGGTCGTTCCTGCAGGGGATCGGGACCGAGGTGGTGCCGGCGACGGCGGGGTTGGGGGCCATGCTGGCGCAGGATGTGATTGTGGTGCTGGGGCAGAATCAGCAGCCGGTGCAGAATTTGGTGGTGGTGGATGGGGAGGAGATTGTGGCGCCTGTTTATGCGTTGCATGGACCGTTGGGGGTTTGAGGGGGGGGGAGCTGGTGGTGTACAATATCAAGGTTGGGTGGGGGGGGAGGGGGGTTGACTCTCACGGTATTTGAGGGGGGGTTGTCTCTTATGGGATGAGGGGAGGTTGTCTTTCATGGAATTTGGGGGGGGGGAGTTGTTTCTCATGGTATTTGGCGAAAGCTGGTTGATATTGCGTGGAAGCTGTACTGGGTTGGAGATGATCACAGCTGCAGAGGAAATTCCCCTTGGGTTACCTCGTTGGGGTGATTGTCACATCTGGAATTGGAACCGGGATGCCGGTTACCTCTGGATCGGAAAAGATGGAAAATGCACATAGTCTCGAGCAGGGTAGAATAGTTGAATCTTGGTGTTCCTGACCAGGCCCGCCATATAAAGAAAAAACCCTCTGCTCCGTGCCGTTTTCTCCCCCGTTCTCTAACGTAAACCAAATGTGCTTGGTCAAGCCCAGAAGCAAGGAAGAAGCCCAAGCCTCCCCCAGCCGAGGTACCACAACTCGGCATTTAGCAGCATGGGAGCAGCATAATTCCACGTCGTTCATCTCTAAATCCCATTTGCCCCTCCAAGATACATGTGGCAGGGAGGCAAGCCCCAGCTCAGACCCTCTCACCAGCATGCACAAGCAGGTTCCGTCCGGTAGTAAGAGAACAGCAAGATTGGGAGCAGCACATAACAACAAGTCAAAGGCACGGCGATCCTCATCGGCTGTGTGCATGGACAGAGTGAAGCACTTAGGAGAACATAATGTACAGCTCTTCGCGTCGAGACATCTATTACCGCCTAGGTACCTAGACAAGCGTACAGCAAGCGGAAGGCATCCCGTTCCCAAAGACCAGGTCAACCGGGCAGCTACCAAAGCTCTTGACCAGCCCCATCCTATCCCATCGCCATCGTCCAACTTGATCAGTACCCTACCATGCGTTCCCATGCTATATATCCAAACCCGTAACAAAAACAATCGCCCATGCCATGCCATGCCATGCCACACCGGCAGCACGCCCATTAAGTATCCATCCCGTACCCAACAATAACATGCCACATCCCCTCCGAGGGACGGGAAAAAAAAGAGGCCAAACGAAAATCCAACAGGCTCCTCCCCCCCCCTCCCCCCCAACGTGATATCCCCAAATCTATGCTCCCTTCCTCCTCCTCATCATGCGCAGATTCATGTCAAGCGTACAGTCCTATCGACCCTTTCCTGGTCGCCGAAACATCGTTCATCCCATCGTTCATTGATCCATACTCTCCTATCACTCCTCCTCCCCCCTCCCTCCGCTGCCCCTCGTCTTCTTCAGATTATTGTGCGACCACCCCCTCACGTGCGTCGGCCCATGCCTCGGCGGCGCCTCCACGGGCGTGTAATCCTTGATCGCCTCCCGATAGTCAAACTGCACAGTCCTCAGCTCCTGGCCGCCATTCCCGCCGCCGCCGTAGCCCATGCGATGAGGCGGCGTCGGCGCCGGCTCCAGCTTACGGTACTTGGCCGCCGCCGCCGAGTTCCCCGAAGAGCTACCCGGCCGAGAGCTCGCCGAGACGGGTGAGATCTGCGCCTGACCGCTGGGGGCAATGGGGTGGTAAGGCGGTGGGGAGAGGGAGTAGGTGCCGGTGCGGTGGTCGAGTTGTTGCTGTTGCTGCTGTTGCTGGGCTGGCATCAAAGAAGGGGGCTGCAGAGGGCCGTTGATGTGGTTTTGGGCCATCAAAGGATGCTGCAGACCGTGCATACCCGCTGGCTCGAGGGAGTAGCCGTTGTGAAAGGGGCGATGGGGTGCCGGTGGGTAGTACGCGCCCGTGTTGGAGGGTATCATGATGTGGTGTTGCGGGACGGGGCTGCCGTGCGGGTCGGGGAGCGGGGCGCTCTCGCTGTTAATGAAGCTTCGGATGGGCCTTAGGGCCGGGAGGGCCTTGGTGGGGGCAGGGTTGGCAAAGGGGGTGCGGCCGGACCCTTGTGCTGTCGAAGGGCCCATGGACGCACCGGGATAATCGGGAGCGGCCACCTGCTGGTAGCCCATCATAGGTGGGTTCAGAGCAGTCCGCAGAAAGTCGCTAGGTCGAGCGGACTCATGGGTAGGGTGTTCCACGGATGGGTAGGCAAGTGGGTTCCCCATGTCGGCGACCGGGCCCTGTTCGTAGGGCAGCTGCTGGACCATGAGGTCTCGTCCATTCCCTGGATGTGGGCTTTGGGGGCGCGCCATGTTCATCATTGTCTCGCAGATATCGGCGAGGCAAGACAGCTTCTGTGCATCGGATGCGTCGACGGGATTTGCGAACACGTCAACAGGCTTGGAGGAGGGAAAAGAAGGCGGGGTGGGCGGGGTGGATGCGGTGTCAGTGAAAACATCACGAATGGCGTCGTAGGGACGCGAGGTTGGCTTGACCGAGGCGGCTCTAGCGGATCGCTCTTCTGCCTCGATTGACGAGGCAGTGGCGAGGACCTCTTGGACAAAGTCGTCGAAGACAGCGGTGTCCTCCGGGGCAGCGGGCTCGGCGTCATTAGGTGGTGACGGAGCGGGTGTGATGCTGGGGGCGGTGATAATGTCGGGATCGAGACCACGGTCCAAAAGAACGGCTCGGCGATGCTCCTCGCGCTCGTCATGGGTGGGGTTAACTTCGATCGCCGAAATGCCCTCCTTGCCGCAAAATTCACGGACAACGTCGTTCAGCTGAAGACGGCGATACATCTTACACACTTTGCGCTCCTGACGAGCAGGCGGGATAGTTCGCGAGGCGTAGATTCTTTGACCGCTGGGAGGGACGAGAACGGCGGGCTTCCACCCCGACACGTGAGGCTGCGGAGGCTCCTGCTCGTTGTTCGAGGTGGGCAGCACGAGGCCCATGGTAGGGTGTAAGCCGAACTTCTTGACAAGGGTGTCGTCAAATTGGCCTGACGATTGGGTCGAGTCCCAGGTGCCAACGCGACGGTCGAGAAACATAAAGTTGGAGTTTGGCTGGCCCAGGTACCTGCCCCGCTTGGCCTTTGTGGCGCCCTTTTGGACAGAGTTGGTGGAGTCACGAAAGCCAATGTCGACCTCGTCCCACTCAAACGTGTTGGGCACCATAACACGGTTGTTGGGGATGTCTAGGCGGGTGGCCTTGCGTGCGACGATGCGAACGCCATACTCGTCGGGACCTGTGGTGAAGCGCGGCAGTGGTATCTCTAGGGCATGCGGGGGGGCTGGTTGGACACTGGAGAGAATTCCACCGGCATCAGCGGGCTCCGGGGCTGGCGTCGACGTGTTGGAGGACTCGCCCGGGGTCGAGGCCCGCGAGTCCATGGCGTCGACGGCCGAGAGAAGGCCGCTGGCGTGGCGGGGCATGGCGGGTACGGCCTCGCCGCCTTCGGCTGTTGCCGCCAACTTGGCCTCGGGTTGGCCCTCCAGCTCGTCCTCAGCCTTGCGCTTGGGCGAGACGACATCGGGCAACCGGTACGCCTTGGTCACCAGCTTGCTCACCGACTGGCGAGGGAAAGGCACTTCGACACCGTCCTTCATCACGACAAAGGGGCCTTGCTCATCGGCCTGCTTCTGGCTGATGGCCTTGACCAGATACTCGTCATTGTCGGATGGGGCGGGAAGCTACTAGAGGTCAATACAATGGGACGAGGAGGGGGGGAGGGGGGACGGGGCGGCTTGCATCGAGAGGCAGGTTGCTGTTGTAGAGGTGCTCGAGGATGTCGAGCTGGAGCATCAACTGGTCATATCGGTCATCGCAGTGCGCGACGAGACATCGCTGGACGGTCACGTGTTAGCATAATGGGCTGTTTGCATCTAGGAGCGAGCACACTTGCGTTGTATTCGTTGTGCGTGATTTCCTGTTGACCGGCATACAGGTGACAGAGCATGTTGAGCTCTACGTCACGTTCCATGTCGATGGTGCTCTTGGCATCGGCGTGGCGGTCCTTGAGAAAGGACTGAAGTTCTTCATACTCGGGGACTTGCTTGAAGATGTCGGGATTGCTGGCGAGCTCGGTGAGGGACTGGTCGGCGATCTCTTGAGCCACGGGCTTGACGACCTTGGCCACGGCAGCATACGACGACTTGAGCTCCTGCATGCGTTCGTGGGCGGCCTGGCAGCGAGTAGACTCGTACATCTTTTGGCGGCGTCCACGGCCGGAAGTCGCCTTTGGCTGAGCTGGCTTGGCGACCCGGCCCCTTCCACGGGCAGATCCGCGGCCTCTGCCTCTGCCGCGGCCGCCTCGAGTGGACGGGGCGGCGGGAGCAGGAGCGGGAACAGCATCAGCCATGACGTCGTCGGTGCCGAGGAGGGCGGGAGCAGACACCACGGGGCCGGATGAGTCGGGGGTGGAGGTGGAGGTGGACGAGGTAGAAGGAGGAAATGGAAAAGGAAGGGTGGCCGAATTTGTGGGCTCCGAGCTTATAGGAGGAGACGCGCGGTGGTTGTGTGGTTGTGGCAGCAACACGGTCTGGCGCGGATGACTGGTGAATTCCATGGTTCCATGAATGGGTGCCGGAGGAAGATGTGAAGGTAGATTGAGGGCGCGGGAGATGGGGGAGTGGCAGCTGGCCCTTGGGGAAGGCGGTTGATGGTGGGTGTCTCTCTCACCCTTCGCAGATCCAAAAGGCACACTTTTCTGCCGCTGGTGGAAGACGAAATACCTGGGGGTGCCGTTCCAGAGCAGAATCACCAGACAGATGGAGAATAGGCCGAGCGGGCTCTGTACTCTGCTGATGGGCGGTGGTTGCGGAAAAGCCGGTGGTGGCGGTGGCAGAGAAGGTGTTGGTGAGGTGGTGAGGTGAGGAAAAATGAAGGCGAAGAAAGTGAGCGACGGGCTCGAGAGCAGGCCACCGGTCCACGCCGTTTCGACTCCAACACAAGCCGCTGATTAGGAATGGCGGAGCTCGCTGTGCTTGACGACGACGAGCTGCTGATTCCAGCACGACAGGCAGAAGGAAGGGCTGGTGGTCGACTTGTAGTCTGGCGATTATTGAATAGATAGATGGTTAGGTGCAGGACAGACAGACAGGATGCAGCGCTCCCAAGTCCAGCGTGTGCCCCGGGCGTCCAGTCCACCGCCGTTGAGACGAACTGCCCTGCGCTCAGGGTGCGCTGTGTTTTCAATGTGGGCCCCACCGACACCCGTAACCGAGCATTCCGGCCACTCAGAGCCCGCCATTGCCTTCCCAAACAGGAACTTGCCCGTGCCTGCGCCAACTCACCACCAACCACTGAAATGCCTACTGAAGCCCGACTTGGACCTGGAACCGGACCTGCCGTGGCTTTTTTTTTTTTCTCTTTCATTGCTGGCGACGGTGTGCTGGGTCTGGCGCTCCCCTTCGCATTTATTTATTTTTCAAACTAGAGCATCTTGTGTGATGCTATCTACATCAACCGGACCGGTCGTTGAATCTCGATTCATCGATTCTCCAAGCACGTTGACCTCATCAGCTGTCTAAACGTGGTGGCAAACGCGGACCTCCGACATGTGCATAACACGCTCATAGCCGCGTCGACGAGTGCACATAACAGTATAGCCAAATCTAATGTCCATCCTTCATGGCTCCGGCTAGGTCCTGGTGTTGATGTTGGGTCGAGCATCCAGTCTCTTTGGGGTCAATGGTTTCCATTCCGGCGAGACCCGACCAGCTCCAGCTCCTTGTTCAGCCCCCCCAGACGCTGCAAGCACAAAAGAAGCAGGGGAGAGGGCCATTGTCGCCGTGTTGGCCTTGGGCGGAATTGGGGTTTCTTTGTCATTTGAAGTCTTGTCGGAGTGGGAAAGGTTTTGGCTCTTGCATAACCCGACACCGACTGTCCCCCTGGTTCTTGAATCTGCCCATATCATGTCGTTTCGGAGCCCTGGAGTCTGGACCAGGTTGACCAGCACGAGCCTGGGCCAGACGAGATTCAACTGCAAGACGTGGTCGTACATCGATCGCAGCTTCGGGTTTGCTGAGTAGGGGAAATTCAACAGTGCATAGATAACACATCTCCCATCTCCTCCGGCCATGAACAGAACCGGCCACATGATGAAATGGTGTTCAATGTGTTGTGTGTGTGTGTGTGTCTCGCGCGTCTTGGCACGACAGCTGTCAGGTCAGGTCGCCCACGGCCAGCACGGCCAGCAGGCAACCAGCAACGTCAGGGCTCACTTTGTAAGCCAGTCTTCGGCACCTCAATATCTGCATGAAAATACACTCCCACCCTGGTTTGTTTGTTAGCGCGAGACATGGGAAATACGAGCCAAGGCCATCTAACTGGCAATGGAAGCCCTGAAATCGGAACTCGAGGCCCTGGAATCAGAACTCGAGGCCCTGAAATCGGAGCATGACGCCTATGGCTGGGCCAACTAGGCCTTTACCAGGAGCGGATTGGTCCTCGTCTGCTTGGCGAGAGGTCTCGCGCTAACAAACAAACCAGTATTGGATTGTAGTCGCCAAACCGTAAAATTGGGGGAAGCGGATGGTTTCGAGCCGGAACCCGGAGCCCCCTTCCTCCCGCCCGGAGCCGGCTTGGCACTCGCCGTCGGGGTCCATGCACGCCGTTGGCGGCTGGGGGCCGATAAGCGATTGCCTTTTCTCTTATCAAGCTTTCCATCGCGCGTCTGCCGTCACGTCCACCTCCGGACACCGGGCCCCGAACACCGAACACAACCCCCCACCTTTTCCCGACGAGCCGCAACACCCGTCCATAGCCTTTGGCGACATCACCCCTCCAAACTCGAAACCCGAACGAACCTCCGACCACAACCGCCCACAATGGCCAAAGGCGGAGGCCGCCTCGTCCAGGCCCAAAAAGCCGCCAAAAAACAACACCACCTCGCAAAGAAGCAAAAAACCTCGTCCACCATCCCCAAACCACCCCCCACCAACCCCCAGAAGAAAAAGGCCCCGCAACCCAAATCCCACACCGCCCCCACCATCCCCTTCTCCCCCTCGGACCGCATCCTCCTCCTCGGCGAAGGCGACCTCTCCTTCGCCGCCTCCCTCGCCACCCACCACCACTGCACCGCCCTAACCGCGACCGTCCTCGACGCCTCCCCCGCCGCCCTCCTCGCCAAGTACCCGCACGCGCAGCCCAACATCGACGCCCTATCTACCCCCCCACACCGCCTCCTCTACTCCCTCGACGCCCTCAAGCACCCGCCCTTCACCGTGCCCAACCCGGCGCGCCCCGTCTTCCCGTGGACGCCCGCGCGCGTCGGCGCCTTCGACCGCATCGTCTTCAACTTCCCGCACGTCGGCGGCCGCAGCACCGACGTCAACCGCCAGGTGCGCGCGAACCAGGAGCTGCTGGTGGGCTTCTTTGGGAGCGCGCTCAAGAGCCTGGCGCCCGGGGGGAAGGTGGTGGTGACGCTGTTTGAGGGCGAGCCGTACACGCTGTGGAATGTGAGGGACCTGGCGCGGCACGCGGGGCTGGCGGTGGAGAGGAGCTTTCGGTTCCAGGCCGAGGCGTATCCGGGGTATAGGCATGCGCGGACGCTGGGGGTGGTGAGGCGGGAGGGGGGGAAGGGGGAGGAGGCGAGGGGTGCGTGGAGGGGGGAGGAGAGGGCGGCGAGGAGTTATGTGTTTGTGAGGAGGGAGGAGGGGGAGGAGGGGGAGGCGAAGGGGGAGGGGAAGAAAGGGGATAGCAAGGGTGGGAAGAAAGGGGATACCAAGGGGGCGAAGAAGGGGAAGAGGAAGAGGGGTGGGGAGAGTAGTGGGGATGAGAGTAGTGAGCAGGAGGGAGCGGGAGGTGGTGGGGGTTGGGGCGAGGATGAGGATGAGGACGAGGGGTGGGGGGAGGAGGGGAGTGATGATGATGAGGCTGGAGGAGAGGGTGAGGGCGGTGGCAAGGACGGGAAGGGCGAACCTCGTGGGAAAGATGTCGATGGGGACAAGAAGGATGAGGATGGGAGGAAAGATACGAATAGGACAGGCGGAGCAGACGAGACCTGAGTTATGGCCGTCGTAGGCTTGTCACGATGTAGGAACTCGAATGCGATTCCATCCCCAAACCATCATTGTCGCTATCAGCTTTACCCTCCGCAAAAAGCCGGACTATTCTTTGCCCCAACGGTCTCAACGTATACCGCGGCCGCCGCCGTCAGACCCCAATAGAAAACTAATCCTCAAAAAAAGTCAAAAAGAGAGGGTACCAAACTAGATCTGAACCAACATCTTGGGTATTCTGGCTTTAGGAGGAACAGAGTTACTACCCCAGAAGTAGGTACCACGGTCGAACGGGCCAATCTTCCCTAGGGTCTAGGGTGAGTTGAGCAGCGTTGTTTGGTGACAGGAGCTCCTGCCTAGCTGCCTATATGGTGAATTCCTCGGGCAACCTGCTCCCGATTATGTTTAGCATTCTTACTTGAAGCTGGATATGACGATGTCTGCCTGAGGTCTTGCGCCGTGAGACAGGTATCTCGCCGGGTTGCCATTCGGGATTTTGCTCTTTCCAACAAAGTGAGCCACCTCCTGCTCCAACCGGCTCGTCACGCTAGATGGGTAGGTACTTCTTCTGTGCGAGGAGCCAGTGTGGTTTTTGTTTTTGACTTCGAGTCTGAATGAAGAAACTGACGAAGGTCAAGCCACGCCATACATGTACCCATACATATTGATCCTCCGAGAGAATATCTGCTGGGAGAGTCGGTGGACGCAACCACCTCCCGAGGGCGTTTCTTTCCCACACCGCAATCTAGGGCAGACCCTGCCCACAAAACTCGACAATCTGCTTTGGAAATTCGACAGCTAGAAATTCCTTGGCCTCTTGATCATCTCCTGTCCTGAGATCTACTCGAAAAAGCTTTCCGTTATATTCCATCTTCCCTGTCCACGCCGAGGACCAAGCTGGGAGTCGCGCCCGTTTGTTCGCCCCTTGTCCTGATGCTCGAGACCAAACGAACAAACCGATTTCAACCTCAAACTGCTTAAAGCCCGAAATGCCCAGAAAACTGCACAATCGCAACACCGAGCGTGCACCAGGAGGAGACCGGCGTGGAGTTTCAACCCTCTCCAGCAATAGCGAATCTTGCTCACTTTTCTCCCCACGACCTCCTGCGATCACGCACGTCAGACTCTCCCACAGGCAAACAGCGCAACATGTGCACTTTGCTTGCCCACAAATGGCATGCAGGAGTGCCAGACGGCATATCCCGTGTCTTATACCCGTTCGCAGGCTCGACGAGGCAAGACGGCGCGAGGCCCGGCAGATGGGCTGGAGAGCTGCGCGTGGCATATTTCGGACATTGTCCCATTCTAGAAGTGAACGAAGGAGCGGCGGAGAGACAAACATTCAACCAGCCAGCCAAAAGCTCTGGCGGAGCACGAGTTGTGGACGCCGCCCGCTCGCCTGCATCCTGCATGTGCCAATCTCATCCTTAGCTGCGTTGTGGCACATGTACACCCACCGCTCATATCGATACCGTCCCGTAGTCGTCACATTGCAAGCACTGATCGCTGATCTATCCGTTCTCCTGCCTAGGTACATTACGTATCAACATCGAGATGGCCGAGACGATAGAACGTCGTGGGTGGTGGCGTTGATGATGTGTGCCTCCCGACATGGGCCCCCTGGATGCGTGCCAAAATCAACACAGCCCCTGACCTAGCACACGACACTGTACGGAGCTTCGCCTTCGTCAGCAACAACCAAGTATAGGATACATGCTGCAGCTTCCCGTTGTCAGGAAGCACACGCCCCTCCATCTCGCTCACCTCGTCTCCAACATACCTACCAATATCTACTTGGAGAAACCTCGGCTCGGTTTCGATAGCCTTTTGCCCCGAGACAGGCCTCGAGCTCTCGGAAATAGATGGATGGCCAGCTACCTGCCCTTTGGGAACTTTGCTGCGTTTCATGCCCGAGCAAGGGCAAGGAACGCAGCTTGCACCGCTCGCCGGACGAGCGCCGAGGCATGTCATATCTCGACTTCCTCAGCCCTGAGAGGACATCCCGGCATCACCAACCACCGGACCTCGTGTTTGTTTGTGGTGGCCATAGTCCCTTTGGCAGGCAAGTCAAGAAACGTCAGGTGGAGTCCCTGGAGTTCCTTCACCATTTCGTTTATTTTTTCCGTCTCGCCCTCAACTTCCCTCCCCTTTCCCACCGTCACGTGTGCCTCCCACTCCCGCAGCCTTCGGTCCGATAGAAATCCGTATCCTCCAGATACCCGCACTGCGATGCTGCACCTCCATCACCAGACACGATACCTAACCCAATCGTGGCCGTCTACAGCCCCAGAAATGAGGGAGCCGAGACATGGCGTAAACAGACGATACCACAGACCCGGTTTCCCTCTCCCCTCCCTCTCCCCTCCCCCTCCCCGCATCCCCTCCACGGCGGCCCAGGGCAGACGGGATGACCAAGGAGGCGTTTCAAGCAGGCGTGTGGGCGCGGAAGGGGAGATACGGCCCCGGGTGGGATGGAGGGGTCACGCTTTCGAGATCTGTCACAATTCCATGGCGGAAAACGCCGAATACTCCCCGCTGCTAGGCATGGTGAGAACGATGGTGAGGGACTTTGAGGTGGATGATGAAGGGATGGAGAGGCTGACTCGCCGGCTAGACTTTGCGCCCGTTTCCCACGGCGGCTCTTTGCCAATGGGGATGCCGTCGGCAGGCCCCGGACGGCATCTCCCGGGAGGGGGGGGGGGGGGGGGGCTGACCGGTAGGTATTGGTCGGCCAGCACGGTCCGGGCAACTGTCTACTGTCCACTGACAACACTGTTCGCCGTTTACCACCCACCGTCAAATCCCCTTGACCAAGTCTAGGCCCTGTAGACGAAACCGTACCATCGGAGGACGCTCCGGTTCCTAAAGCCAGCTAGACAGAGCCCTTGATTTCCTCCCATTGTGTCAAGTCCAGACTCGCTACCACATCCCACTCTTGACAGCATCTCCAGCCAGCCTCCCCAAGCCCCACGCCCCACTCCCCTTTCCCTTTCCAAAGAGTCAAGCCCTCATGTACCAAGTTTCCACCGTCTCGGCCTTCTTTCTGCGGGATATGCACCTTCGAGGGGCCCGGGGGGGGGGGGATCTGTCAAAGCCACTACCACCAGTGTCAGTGACGTCTGGTCGGTCACTTGTCACCACAGCCGCCGCGGGACTCCGCAGGCTCGCACCACCACCACCACCGCCGAGAACCCAGGCCCGCCTGCCTGCCCGGTCACCGAAGCTGCCCCCCCCCCCCATCTAAGCTGTGGCCTGCCGCGCAGGGCCCGGTCGTTCTTGGGGGATGCGCGAGGCTCGACAAAGGAGACCAGCTCTTCTGTCATGTTGCTTGGTTAGTTGTGTATGTGTGTGGGCAGGGAATCAACCAATATTTCGGTGTGTGGTTGTCTGCGCGTAGTTGTCTGCGACCTTGCCATCCCTGCTCGCTTACCATCTGCCCGCCTGCCTGCCCGCCTGCCTGTTAATCTGTGCGGGTTGGCAACAAAGTAAAAATTAGATGGCAAGAGAGGGCGAAACCCAACGCCCAGTTGCTGTTCTGTTTGACACGCGAATGGGGAGATGGCGACAGGACTCGACGCCTTCTCCGCATCATAACCTCGGGTTACAATAAAAAAAACACACATCCATTGTCGCCGGGGATCCCTCCCGCTCGCTACCTTACTCATTAACTCAAGTTGCTAGGCAATACTAGATGATGACGGGAAGAGAGGAAAGCGCCCCAAAACAACCTCCCAAGCAATGAGAGACCCAAGCCAACCCTTAAAAATTATCCGATGACAACAAGGGAAAGAAAAACAACCTCAAGCTGACCATGGCTTCCCTCGCGCCCGCTGTGCCGTGCCATGCCGTTCCGTGCCGTGGTGTTCGTGTCGTGCTATTGTGCGCTTGCTGTGCCTCGTCCGTCTATAAAACCGAGCTTCGAGTTGCTCACTCCCAGATCCCGATCCGTCCCCCCTCCCCGCCTTCCAGACATTCCCACCACCTTGATTCAATCTGCAACCGCCAACCAGCCTCGCTGCTCAAATATTGCCTCTCCCAAACGAAACCACAAAGTAGAGTGCCTCGCCATGTCTTTCTTGCAGGGGAGTAAAACAGCAGTAAAAAGGAGTGAAAGACCAGAAAATGGGATTAATGTCGCTGTGTCGATCCCGAGTCCAAATGTTGTCCAAGAAAAAAACCACAGTCCGATCGACCATGGCCCCTCAGCCACCGCGAAAAGCTCGCAGGGTACATGTCGTTCGTTGTTCGCCCCTCCTCCATGCAGCCAGCCCCTCCCCCTCGCGACCATCCTGATTTTTCCAACCTGTTCCATCTATACCAGCGCGGAAGAAAAAAAATGGGGTCCAAAACATCCAGCATCCTCACATCGGTCCGTGGGCGACCCGACCAACCCCCCCCCCCCGGCCCTATGGGTGAAGATGCCCTCGATTCGGCGGGTCCAGCTTCAGCCCATGCGGCACCGGCCGTCCGTCGTGGCCCAGGTACTGCTGATATCCCTGTCCGTGCCCGACGGGACCCTGTCCCACGGGGCTGCTCCGGTAGACGTCGGGGAGGGGCTGCGGATGAGGCAGACCGTGGAACGACGAACCGAGATACGGTTGTCCCACAAAGTTTCCCGGTTGCGGCTGCGGGGTAAAGGCATACAGACCGCCGGAGCCGGGGGCCGTCGTCTGCTGCCATGACGGGCTTGTGTAGAGACTGGTGCCCGTGGGACTCGGAAATTCTGTGGCCGGCGAGTTGTAGAGAGACGGTCTTCGGCCGGGGTCGTGCGGGCCCGGCATCATGTCTTGCATGTGCATGGGGCCATGAGTCGGCAGGGGGGGCTGCGATGCGACGCCCATGGTCGTGCCCTCGACATACGAATGCGGCAAGTCGGACGGCATCATCGAAGTCGGGTATTGCGGCCCTCGAAGGGGAATTTCGCCCATGAAGGGGGTGCCGTGGAGGTTCGTGGCCGGGCTGTGGACGCTGCTCGAGGCAGACATGATGCTGTTGGGACCTCCTGTCTTGGGCGGCGACACACGTTCCGAGTGCCCGACGCTGTCGTTGGCTCCCTCCTCTTTGACCTGGTACATCTCGTCGTCTGACTGGTAGTTGTCCGGGATCTTGTCGTCGGCCATGACATAGATTTTCGTGTGCGCATCTGCAAAAAGTTAGTCTCGGGTCCCCGTCCCACTTGAAGATGTGTCTTGCCTATTTCGCCCCTCTTGTACTGCTCCTCCGCCTTCGCCACCTTGAAAATCTCCCGGAGATACGGCTTCTTCTTGCTGTTGTTGTTCTTGTCATTGTCATTGAAGAAACTCGACAGCGCGTCCGTTGTCACTTCTTCCAGCTTGGCCACGTTGATGTTGAGCTTCTGTATATCGGGATGCTGTGTCGCATTGGGCTCGACGATCATCCTCAACATGTGAATCAAGAGATGGACGCGTTCTGCTCCCGCGTCAGCTTGCCGCCGACTCCGCCTTGCAGCCAAGGGGAAAGGGGCCGAAACTTACCTTTTTTCAAGAGATGGTCTGGCTCAATGTGTCGGACCTTGTCCTCCTTGGTCGTTCCCCAAGGCTTGGGCCACCAGTCCGGCGCCTTGCCGTCGCCCGCCGTGTAGGGGTTGTTTGTCTGCTTTTTGGGTGCCACCGCCTTGACCCATGCCTTGGCGATAAGCTTGCAGGCGTTTTGCTGGATGCCCTTGAATCGTTGGCCGTAGAAGTTCCACAACGCGTTCGTGTCTCCGACGCTGAGGCTCCTTTTGGTGAGCGTGGGGATCGGAGGATCGTCATCCTCGGGGCCGCGCCGATACAGGTGGGCTCTTTGCCGCTTTCGACTGTTGAACGGCGGGGGAACATCGTCGTCTGATCGGTCCAATCTGTGGTCTCGGCGGCGGTCCATCCTTCGGCGGCTGGAAAAGTCGGGCCCCCCATCACCCCAGCAGGAGTCGGTGAACTGGAAACCAGCGTCTTCGTGTACATGGTTCGCTGTGCGTTGGGTTAGCTGGCCCCTTGAACAAGTCCAACTGGGAGTTGCTCACCAGATGTGCTGCGCCTCTGGAATATTTGCTCAAAGTTTTGCTTGTTGAAGAACTTTGGGATGGCTTCGTCCGGCAGGTTTTCAAGACCTGAGAAGATCTGGACGTCATCGTCATCCGTAATGACAGCACAGAAGTAGCTTTTTACGGGGAGATGGCAGCGTTCTCGCAGTGCGTTGTGGATGGTCTACATCGCGGTCAGCTTCGAGGCAAGACAAGAACGGAAACGGGCAACCAACATCGGGAGGGGGTCTGATGGGTGTTGAAGGGTGATAGAGTCTGCCATCGTCGGGCATAGGGTCGGCCACGCCTCGCTCAGACTGCCACTGCGGCGGCCGGGAATAGGCACCACGGCTCCAGTCTGTGACCATGTTGGTGCCCGGGAAACCGACGAATGCAGGCGGTAGAGCGGAGACCCAGCAGTTGCCGTCTTTTCTCGATACAGGCGATGGGGAGATTCTGCGTGAAGAGCGGTGACCGAGACAGCGTGTTGCTGAGACGGAAGATGTGTGCTCGCAACGGGATCTGGTCAGTTCTCGAGGAAGGCAGCTCCTGCTGCGGCAGCTGCAGATATAACCTTCGTGCAAGTTGCCGGGTCAAAGGACCAGGAGTCCAAGCTGAGACGACAGGTCGTTTGGAGCCACGGGGCGTCTGGCCGCGGAGAAATGCCGGTATGTGCAGATATAAAGAGAGGCAGGTTGGAGCTAGAAGGGACCCTAGTCGTGGCGCACGAGTTGATGCCTGGGCGGTCTCCTCGTTCAGCAGGCGACGCAACGAACGGAGGTGCTGCGGATCAGAACAAACTGCTGGGTAAGCCAAACGGACAGCGTTGTCCGTGGCGACGCGAGGGCACGACGTGGTTTGCCTGGCCGGCAAGGAAGGTGAGCGAGAGGGATTTGGTCCGGTCCCGCCTTGAAGGACGGCAACGTGCTGCTGGCCAGATGGGAACGGGAGGGAACTCAACCGAGCAAACTGGATGACCGAACAGAAGCAACGCCAATGAGCGTCTCCCCGAAGGGGGGGCGGGTGACTGGTGAAGGTGGAGCGGTAGTCTTCAAATTAGGGGCTTGCTCAGGGGAATGGCCAACAAAGAACAGAAGCTGCCTGGTGGTTACAGGTCAAGCAGAAGGCGTTTGCCGTCGGAGCTCCTGTGGAGAAAATGGAATCGTCGTCTCAAACGGATGTGCAACTGGGTGTCGTGGGCGATTGGAGGTTGGCGAGAGAGAGGTGGGGAGGGGGCTTCAGTGTCCGCTTTGTCTGCTGTGCGGCGATGAGACATGGGCAGTCAACGCAGCTCATCCATAGACCACGTCTCGCCGGTGAGGTGGGCTGGGTGTCGTTATGTGTGCCCGGGGCTGGTGGAGTTGGGAGGATGGGGCGGGCGCACTCTATGTTTGGAGTGATGTAGGCCCAAGTCCCCCAGGGAGTCAGGGACAAGCCGGTCCTTGTTGATAAGAGACTGGACGCTACAGCAGGATCGTCGTGGCCAGACTGGGTCGCAAAGGGGGAATGGACCGAGGACAGGGCGCGGCAGGAGCCAGAAAGCTCCCGCGCAGGAGACGGGAGCAGGAGTGCGAGGTTGTCTGTTCACTCCTGAGAGCGGGGTGGTGTCTGAAGAGCCAGATACAATCAATCGCCCCGGTCGAGTTCCCGAAGGCGACGGAAGGGTGCAGGAAGGGTGGAGACAGCTTCCAGACTGGTCGAGGTCCGGGGCGAGCGCCGCCGAGGAAATGTTGAGCAGGGCCAGGGCCACTCTCGTCTCTCAGCCTTTTGTATGTTGGGGGTGCCCTTGAGAGCCCGCGATGCTGAGACTCAAGAGGTTGGTCGGTCGCAGTGAGATGGCCAGCTGGTTGATATAAGGTTGGCAGTGAAGACCTGAAGGTTGTTGAGCTGAGACAGGTTGTTGAGCTGAGACCAGAATCGGGGGATGTGGCGCGCCGTGTAAGAGGAACAGCGTCGAGTTGCGATTGGGTGCGTGGCGCGTGAGGCTGACGACGCGGCGACGGCGAGGAAGCGAGGCGCAGAGATGTTTGACGGATACACCGGCCGACGAGGAAAGCGGGAATGCCCTCGATATTTGCAAGTCGCGAAAGAATTACAGCGTACCGCCTGTGGTGTCGAGTCGCAGCAGAAAGCTCGTATGAAAAACAGCGGGCGTCAAAATGCGAGTGTGGAAGTGATCAACCCCCCTGGTCCAAGCCGTCCGACGACCGAGAAGGAGACAGGGCTATGATAAGGCTTGGGAGGAAGACGACCAGGGGTAGGGGGGTAGGGGGGTGTGGGGGGGGGGGGGGGGGGGTACAAGTGCAAGCCCACGGTGCCTCACCCCCGGCTCCCAAAATAAAGTCGCGAAAAGGGACACTTTTGGGGTGGGATTCGTGGGAGTAGGCCACTTGCAAGCTGCAATGTGCATGGCCACCTAACAACGTCCGTATGTACTGTGTACTGTGTACGCAGAATGCATTGCGTCCACGACAGGAAACGACTGACCACAATGTCGCCGCGAGCATGCCTCTACCGAAGCACAACAGCTTCGTGACCCTTGTTGGTCCTGGCCGGAACTTGTCGAATCGAATCCGAGTTGGCTCCCGGCGCGCGGCCGGCAACGGTAAGGCGAGGGGGCGAACAAGGCGACCTGACCTCTCAAGTCTCCAGAATCCAGAAAGACTCGATTTGCCGGCCGTAGAAAGACGAGGGTCCTGGGCGAGAGAGGGGGACAGACTGGCGGCGGCGATGCAACGGGCTCGACGAGACTGGACGGCGTCGTGTCGGGTCGCACTGTGAGGCCAAAGTACAAGACCATGAGGCCATTCGCCTGGTCCATGGCTGGGGGTGCGTGTAAGTGAGCGAGCAGCGCTGCAGCTATCCTCGACGGGTACTCTGTACGGAGATACCTCAGCTCCGTACCAGTTCTGAGCAGCAGCAAGCGACAAACGCCGCCCATGCTCTAGCGACCCAATCCAATGGTCAAGCTGCTCACTCTCAGTGCTGCCGGCATGTCCCGTCTCGGAATGTGGATGCTGAATATCATGGGCTCCATGTCCTCGCCGTTGATGGTGACCCCCTACCGACCGACGACGCAACCACCAGCGGCGGCGAGGGGCCAAAAGGCTGGGTGGGCGATGTTGCTGTCTGGGACCCGGGATGGCAATGGGATCGAGAGAGCGAATGCGAGCCTAGGTGGACAGCGGCACCGACCAAAAAGCGACCATCTGGGCGTCTTGCAGTCTGGGAGTGTGCCACTGCAGGACAGTCGGTGCACACACGGGACTATCAGTGGTCTCGGGCCCAGCTCAGCATTTACCGACGCTGAGTGCGTCTGTGTCGTCGTCTCGTCTCTGCCAACAAGTCCGTCTTGGGTACCGGCTGCAGTTCGTCGCCGGCTAGGTGGGTTGGGTAGCATCTTCCCACCACCCCGGGCCACGACGCGTCGAGGCTGCTGCGATGCTGCGCTCGCGGGCGGCGGAAACGAGGTGACGACTTCCATGGTCCCGGTCCTGGTCTAGCCGCTCTGAGTCTGGAAGGCTGGCAGGCCGCGGCCGGGAGCGAATGTCAATCCACAGTCTCTAGAGAGAGTGGGCAGAGATGATGGCTCGCTGGTTATTGCTGCGTAGGATCGCGGGCCGCGGAAAGACAGGACGCCACGCCCTGACCCTGACCCCCACCAGAGAGTTTCTTGACGGCAAAACGAGGGGCCGTCGAATTCAGAGACACACGGTGAAACCTGCCGTCTGGGGAAGACGGCAGGGAAAAAGACGCCATCAGCGATCGACCGCGTGGGAAATCGATTCTCGAACCCGAATTGGCCAAGTACCGGGGGGCCAAGGGGCCGCAGGGGGACAAGCAAGGAAAAAAAAAAGCCACCATATACTGCGTAGGACCAGCGCGCCAGAGAAAGTTGGACGTGAAAAAAAAAGTCACCGTGAGAGCGTGAGTGCGTAGTCAAACGGGACTCTGCCACTGGAGCTTGGAGCTCGGATGGTCTGATGATTTGAAATCGATCATGATGGAGGAAGGAACCCCTGGTCATGGGCAGGGTCCACTGGATGACGGTGGAGTCCAGTGCTCTCTCCCGTTCCGCGTGGGCAAGCGGGCACCGAGCTTGCTGTTGCCCGCAATTCTGCGCCGGGGAATGAGGGCAGTGGAGTTGCTGGTCGGTGCCAGCCCGGTCCATCTCAAGAGCCGGAAGGCACACCTCTCTGCTCTGGCGGGTCCTGAATGCCGGTTGCGAGGGTGCCTGAAAACTAGCATTATCCTCTTTTGGCCCCTTCGCCGCTTGGCCACTGTTGAACTGAGCTCGCCTCATCCACCAATGTCGACATTTCGCGCGTATGTAGTAATTTAGACCTTCGAATCATCCGCAAATTCCACGCACCATCATGGCAAGCAACGAACGCAGCCATGCAGCTGTCATCTGCGAGACGGGTGTGCCTCGTCCGTTCTGGTCGCCCGAAGCTGAAATTCTCCAAGTGGCTGGCATCTGCGTCAACCCGCACACAGTGCAGCCATCATGATCGAGACGGGCAGCGATGGAAGCTGATTGCTCGAGACGTGCTGAAGTGACGGCATGCCACGGTTGCAGAGGGCCAGTAGCAGCACGTAGGGGCTCGGAGGGCTTGAAAAGAGAGCGGCGGCATCTGCACCATGGCGAATGTAGCCGCGCCATCGAGGGCGGGGAGGTCGTATGCAGGTGGTTTACCTCCCTCCGTATGGGTTGTTGGAGACCCTCTTGTCCTGGATATTCAACCAGATTGTGTGCTTGGAGTAAATGAAAGCAGCCCTCGCCTTTCTGCACTTGTCTGCTGATGGTGTCTGCTTGCTGCCCTGAGACGGACATCTGCCACCTGCCCGAGCGTCTGTCGCCGTACCTGATCGATAGCCGCCCAAGTCCCCGGTTTGAACAGTCGTCGTCCCGACTCCAACTGTTGCAGTGATGACGACAAGATGCCTGTGCCGGATCTGGGACGGATATTGCTTGGCATCAGCCAACTGCTCTCTGCTGGTGACTGGCTGGTCGCTGAAGCTTGGGAGCATGGGCCCGCTCAGCTTGACAGGCATGCTCGGCATGGTCGGGAATCATCCGTCGATCAGGGCCGAGGGGGGTTGAGAGTGGAGGCCTGGGGTCTGCCGGACGCCGAGCCTCTCAACCTCCTCCCTTTTCCGTAACAGGCTGCGTAACGGCCATTGTCGCGAGGGGCTCGTACGACTACCAAGTCCACAGGGAAAGGCTCTCACCGTTGGGATAGGCCAATGTTCTCTTCTCGGGATGTTGGACATGACCCGGATGCATTCCACCTCTCTTCCGGGCACAGGGCACCGTTCAAGCCCCCCCCCCTCCCCCCGCCCGGCGACGCCCCGAATTCCCGGGCGCCCGTGGTGGTTAGGTGCCGACTTGGAGGTGTGCTGTCAAACTGCGGAAGGGCCGCGCAGCGGCAGAGGGATTGCATTGCAAGGGCCACCAATCCCGCCGTGCGTGCTGCTCAAGCCTCTCCGCCTCTTGACCAGGGCCAGGGACCAGGACCAGGACCAGGACCAGGACCAGGACCAGGTCGCTTGCCAAACTGCCATGTAGGTCGAGGATTGACCAACCTGCAGCAGCACTGTTTTCTCGAGAGGACACTGTCTGGTCGTCCAGTCGGCCATGTCGATGCGGCGATGCGGGCAGTTCCAGGTGGGAGGTACTCCGTGCTTGGAGGGAGCAGAACAAGCTGCATGGAGTTGACAGCTCGTTTGCACTAATCCCGGGACGGTGCGTCCCATGTCTGCGAGGAGGGAGTGCAACACAGCTTATGCTTACCACGCCGCCGCAGGGAGAAGCAGACCCAAACGAGCCAAGTACTATGCCATGGAAATTCTCTGCGAAGAAACGGGGCCGAGAATGGGGGGACTGACATGGACCATGCTGGAAACAAATCTCCCCTGCTCCCCCGGCCATTGCGGACAGGAGGTGCCGATCCGGGTCATCAGCCGGGCGTCATGGAGGGGTCCGGGCCAGGCGTGGGGGTGTCGTCATGCCCGCCCTCGAGCTTTGAGTGAGCCGCGACTCGGAAAGGGGACGGGATACATGGGAGAATGAGAATTGTTGAGGATTGATGAATGTCTTCGAATCCAGCCTCGAGCCAGTCGTGCACCTCTTCCCAATGTTCTCTTCCATGGCGGACGCCTCCTCCGCAACACCTAGGTCTTGGGGAAGCTCCGATTGCTCGTCATGGTGCATCTGAACCCACACGGGCAAGACACGATCCACGCACGTCGATCGAAAGGGACGAAGATGCTGCAGCCACAATTTCTCCCGCGCCCCCGGCCGCCAACAAGATCTCGGGACAAGAGGTGAAGATGGTTTGTCTCCAGCGCTGTGCGTAGCATCTCTTCAGTTTCCATGTGGTTGATCGTGCGAATCGGGGAGAGTCCCTGAGTGCCCCGGCCACTCGCCAACTCCCAGGTCCAAGACAGCAGCTGCCAGCTGCATGTCTCGCTGGGCATGGCGGAGAATTGGGTGCCGTGCTGGTCGAGACCTGTCCCCACTTACAATCCATGGATACGGAGTAAAGGCAATGAGATTGGTTAATTGGTGGTCGGCAGGGTCAATGCATTGGGGTTGAAAGTTGAAGTATACTGTGCAGGGTGTCGAGGGTGTCAGCAGCCACGCCGGAATGTAGGGACACGACATGAATAGGTAGTAGAGAGTCGAGATAGCCATCAGTCCGCGTCCGCATCCGCTGGTTACGACCTGAGGGGAAAGCTTAGTTCCGTTGAAAAGCTGTGCAAGACGGTTTTTCTGCGTAGTAGAGAGAAACGGGCCAGCTTGGAGAATGAGAATGCCAGAACGAGGTTGAAATGCAGAGAAAAGCAGCTCAGTTGTCCCCGCCTCCTCCCACTTCCGAAGCTTTGAACGGAGGTTACGCGAAAACGGGCATCAACCCTTGTAGGAGGAGCTTCCATGGACCCTTCCGCGCCGCAACACCACGTTCGGCCGTTCCTGTACAATTCATCGGGCAGGCAACACCCATGGCCGTGGTTTCCCTTTCAAACTGTTTCACCAAGGGCAGATAGCAGATGGGCAGGATCAGAACCGGCCAAGGAAGGTACCTAGGTATGTAGGTACAGAGATTACAATTTTGAAATTGATTTGTGGCCCAATATTGTATCAAGCTCCCGACCAAAAGGGCCAGACCCTGTGCAGATTTCAGGTGACCTTCCTCACCTGCATGGCCAGGGCTCACCTTTCCACCACTCCCCCACAAAATGACAGATTAAAAAAAAAACAGCTACAGCCTTACAAGTGACAGTCCTACCCGCCCCGGCATTTCGGAGTCATCGTGGAGGGCCAAAAGCTTGTTCGTCTGAGAATTGACAAGATGGTTCCATTTGGCTTTCCAGTCCTCTCATCCCCGAACTCTCGGGCCCTGACCAAAGCTTGTCCTGACGTTTCCGCACACCCTCAGACCACACCACCGATTCCCAACGGCCGGGCAACACAAGATGGACATCGTGATAGCCACCGCCCACAGGTCGCTTCAACTATGCGTCCTTCAGTACATCGGATCCGAGGGTCTCCGCTGAACCAGGATCGCGCACTTGTTCCGGGACTGGAACCTATCTCCGGTGGGCTATGGGTGATGGAATGGCCGCAGTTCGGATTATGGCCTGATGCGATGCCCATCGCAACAGGACGACGCGCGGGGAAACAGCGACTGTGACAGAATCAGTACCCAACTCGCCAGCCTCTTCGCCATAAAGATTCCTGTTGGGCTTGGTCTGGATTCTGCCACTCGCCAGCTGAAAGTCAGCCATCAACCAGAGCGAGCCATCTGCGAGTGGCTTCCTCCGGCATCGCCATCACACATTGCGCATCTGCAGTGTGCCCTTTTGGTTGCCCTTTGGCGGGAAGACATACATGTGAGTTGACGCCACTGGGGAGTTGTGGCACCTACCACTTCGGGGTCTGGACAATGGACGTTCATCACGACAGCGCCAGCCGACGAGGGATGCAGCCCTCCCAACAAGTCCGTCAGCCTATCCGGATGTCCACGGCGCACGCCCAATGACGCTCCTCGAATGGGAGAAGTGCCCGGTGGCTTTTTCGTCTCGATCTCGGAGTCCACTTCTGAGGAGGAGTGAAAATCCAAGAGTTCCAAGCCTCGTCGCCAAGCTCGTCAACATCGAACCTCTGGCCATCCCCAGACTTGGCGCCCCGTTGCAGATCGCACTGTGCCCAGCCGAGATCGAGAAACATCGCATCGCACAGCACCCTCCTCCGCAAACTTGTTTGCCCACCCTTTCCTCTCTCGGTTTGCCTTGCATGCATCCTCTGCAGCAAGCCACCGGGTCGCTTGAGCCATGGCTGCATTTCTCGTCACATCAATTATGGATAGGCGCACACTTTCTGGGAGTGGTAAGGGTCCTCGAGAGAGAATAAAACATGGTATCGGCAGCATGGTAACCCCTCAGGCTAGAGACGGCGATTGTTTCCGACAAGGCAAGGGAATGATTTAAGTTCCTCCGAGATGACGGCGGGATCGAGGCAGCACTTCTTAACATCCACCATTGATTTGGCGACAGCAATGCGCATGCTCAGCGTCCCAGCGTTGCGGCACGGCGGACAAATCAGGACGAGCTAGCCACGGCTTCTTCCATCAACCCAAGCAGCAGCAGTCTTGAAATAGAACCCCGCCGCCCTCTCAACGGGGTTGGCTTCCCACAATGGGCAGTGAATGGTGCTTGGCCTCCCAGGACACACGGCATGGTTACACCAACTCCCCGCACCTTGGTTGACGCTGAAGCATCGAGGCACGCGGCCCCAGGTTCGGTTTGCTTTGCCACGACAGAACAGACAGCGGACACAGTGAGGCTTCGTCTCGCACGTTGATATCGGGGCGTCTCTCATGTCGATGAAGTCTTGGCAAAGGGTACCGTACACACCTCATTTCCAAGTCAGCGCGTCCGAAGAAGCGATACCTGAGGCGCCGTACACCGGTGAGGACGATCCACGCCCTGAAATGATGGGGAAGTTGCCTCGCCGCCTCCAGGGTAGCCTTGTTGAAACCATATTCGAACTACACATGGGTGCTGGCGTGGCACAAACTGTCAGGACTTGGTTTCCCGTCTGCAGGTGTGAGGCGTAAGCAAAATCCCGTCAAAAAGGTTGGCTGTCGACTGATAGGAGGGAAATCACCAAGCCACGGGCTGGATGCCAAACAGATCGAGGGCCTCGGAGCATTTGTCACTCCCCCCCCTTTGCTGCTCACCCTACACAGTGCCGTTGATTGACCAAACACATTTCGCCCCGGTCACACTTGTCTCCCCCTCCCCATCTCACCGAGTGTCCTTCTTCCGGCAAGTTGGGATCCCTATGCCATGACCTGTTCACCGTTCCCAATGCACCAGGCCTGAACCTACTCCATCACGCTCACCGGAGACAGGCATGCTTCCTCGCCTCGATACCAAAAATGCATTCGGGCCAACTCGGGTGAGACACACAGCTGGGCAAAAGTGGAAGACTCCGACGCGGAGTGGATGCTCGATATGGCCGTCTTACGGTCAATATCGCATACAGCCTCCACAGCTGACTTTCCTCGAGCTCAGGATTTCACCACGGCACCCATCTCCATCCCAAGCACGACGCTGACAACCAGCCGGCTGGGGCAGACCTGTTGAAGCGACACCAGGGAGCTGCTTCGATGCAGGACCTTTGCATGGAAAATCTCTCTGTAGCAGGAAGGTCCTGTTGTCACTGTCCGTGACTCTGGCAATATCTGAGGGTCTTGGTGTCCATCCAAGGTCGCGCCTCGACGTTTGATTTGACTACGATCCCAATATTTGAGGCATGCTATATTGGACCTCTATACTGTGTACCGCCGGTCGCATGGTAGCATGTCGGACTTTTCCACTCGACGACCCAAGTTTCGTGGTACCGAGGTGTTTCCACCTAGCGAGTCTCTTGTCACCCCCTTCTCGAAGCAACAAAATTGCGGGGTGGCACGTTGCGATGAGAAAGGGGGGGGGGGCAAGTCTGCGATGGGATTTGGGATGCATGGAAAGGATGGATACACAGCATGTCGGTTTGATCACGAGATTTGTCTCATCCCCCTCCGACGGCTCGGCAACAAGTCGTTTGCCTTGTTGTTCCTTCGCTTCGCTTGGGACCTCCTGCCACGTGGGTGTCTGCCATTCTTTCCTTGCTCATTTCATCGATGGTGAGTTTCAGGGACTGTTGGTGCTGTTATGCTGCGCCTATACGCGATCCCCCACCAGGCACCGAAACATTATTTTGGAGCAGCGTCATTCTCACTCACAACCCAATCTCAGCCCATTACAAATACTAAGTAGCGCCAGAAGACCGAATACACCGTACCCTCCTCGCATTCACCCCGCGCATCAAAGCACGGACCGACTTGCGCGTTCCAACGGCGTCGTACCAGGTCTCTGTCCTCTTTTGTGCTGCCTGTCGATCATACTACCCCGTTCCTAGTACACAGGTACTATATACGGTATATGTGGCAGTCCAAGCAAGGTACCTGTGCCTCTCCTTATCACCACTGCAACATATTACCTTTCCCTCCACCTTCTAGCCTGCCATTCATCAATCCCGGGCCTGGAACTCACCGACGCCCCGACGACAGCGCCGCGCACCAATTCCCTCGGAGAATTTTCCCGATAGGTACTGCATGGAACATGGCATCACTTCACCATGTGAATGCCGAGCCCGCAGATGTCATCATCCGGAAACTTCAACCTCCGACGCCCATGTCCATATGGGCCCATGTCCGGGATGAGCACGCCGTGCTATTTTTTTATAGGAAAAAGACCCGTGCATCCATCCTTCCCTCTCTACGTGCTCATGAATGCCGGTCATGGTGCCACGCCCTGTATTCCTCGATCCGATGAGATCGTGAAGCTCGTTGCGTGGTTGGCTCAAAGGCTCGGAATCGCTGAATCCTACGACTCAAATGTCTGCATGAGACGGAACGGTACGGTACGGCGCCGGCTGACGGCCATCCTGCCAGCCCATCCAGCCGGGAGAGAAACTTGGATTCGGCTGCCTTCTGGACTCTGGAGTGGGACTGGAGAAAAAACTCACTCAAGCAGAAAAATGCAACGAAAATAAGTGAGGTGCTGGATATGGATGGCAAAATACTGCGCAAAGCTGACATGACAAGACCTCGCACTCGCCTTCACTTCTCCATGCGTTTTCAATCCGTCAAAACCACTCCAACCCCCACTCCCACCCCCAGCGGCATCCCACCCCCACCCAACACATCCAACGTGCCCCAAACGACGACGACGGCCCCTTACGTTCTCCTTCTTCTTCTTCTTAGCGCTGCCACTATAGAAACTAGTCCATCCATCCAAAATCCTGCCCGGGCACGCGCGCGCGCCCGCCCCCCGCGCCGCGCCGCGCCGCGCCCATGCTTCTGCTGCTTCTGGTGAACCGGAGAATGGCGCAATCTGGTACTGTGCTCAAAAATGCTCCCGGGTCCCGTGCGCGGTCCGAGCTCGCCGAGGTCTCCGAGTTCCGGGGTTCCGAACCAAACATAGATGTGGACTTATTTCCGGGGTGGCGGTGACAGTGACGGTGACGGTGTCGAGGGCAAGGACTTGCATGGTGTTTCATGGTTTGCTATGTGTCTCCTGTCCGATGGAGGTTTTGGTTCATCGATGATTTGTTTATCTTATCTTGGTGTTTGATATTCGGCAGTTGAATTGTTTCCGTCGCGGTTGACGTCTGATATCGACTTGTTTGTCGAGTCGTGATACTCTGTGGATGCTCCTAGATATGTATGTACATTGCATTATGCTGAGCTTTTCTTTTCCACCATATCCAGACATGCTATCGATTAAAACCGACAACAACAACACACGCCTGAGCCCCCAATACCGCGCTGTACAATGACACCAAACTATCAACGCTAGACACATGTACCCATGCCATGCCAATAACTTTTCCCACCTACTCAAAGCACCGCACACCCCATCCGACAAACCTCACAGCCCCTACTTCCACCCCATGACGACACGCCCCGACGAGTCCCTACTCATTCGTATCCAACCCCGCCTCCTTGACCAGGCCGTAAAACACGCCCCTCTTCCGAATTAACTCTAGCGGCGAGTCAAACTCGACCACCTCGCCCTTCTCCAGCACCACGACGCGGTCGCTGTCGAGAATCGTATTGATGCGGTGCGCGACCGTGATGATGGTGCGGTTGGCAAACAGCGGGCTGCGCAGCGTCGTCTGCAGCAGCGCGTCCGTCTGCACGTCGACGGCCGCCGTGGCCTCGTCGAGCACGAGAATGTTGGACGGCGTGAGCATGGCGCGCGCCAGCGACACGAGCTGCCGCTGTCCCTGCGAGAGGTTGGAGCCTGTTCGTGTGCCGAGGCCGGATTAGTCTCTCCGTGATTTGCATTTACGATGCCGGGGGCAAGGAGGGGATGGCAATGTGGGAACTTTGCTGTTTGTGGGATGGGAGTTGGGATATGCGCGACTCGGATGGATTGGGTGGTGCACACACGGGCACTCCTGTGATGGGATGCTGCCGCGGGCACTTGCTCGGCAGAGGGAGGGGCAGAGGGAGGGGTGTGTGTGTGTGTGGTGAGTGTAACGGCACCACCACAAATGCCGGAGGGAGTCACACATCCGGCCCTGTGTGCTGAACCACGAGGAAGAGGGCTGCTGGTGCTGCAATGCGTCGGAGATCATGCAGGGACCAACGAGGTGGCAGGTGAAATAGACATCGAGTCACCTGTGAACAAGGAAAGAAGAGGCGAAGGAGCCCGACAATGCCGAGGTCAACGGCGTGGTGTCGCCGCTTGTGCACCGAGTGTCGGTCAACGGGCGTGGGCTGCCCCTCGAGCGCCCCCGATCAAGGTGCACAGGTCGAGGCCAACATCCGCAGCGCAGACAGAGGGCACACGGCAGGATGACCGACGACGCGCGAGGGAAAAGGGTGACGGACTTGACACCCACGGCGGGAGAGCCGATGGAAACCGGACAGGCAAGTAGGAGTGTCGGTGACGGTAACAAAAAGAAAGATGTACAGCTTACCTCCTTCGTGGATCTTGGCCTCCAGGCCACCCTCCATCCCAGCAACGTGGTCCTTTAGCCGAGCGTGTTCTGTGTAAGCAGCGTCAGCGTTGTGCTAGGGCAATGTGCTAGGGCATCAAGAAACGCCTGCGCAATCAGGCGTAACGGGCCAAGCCATGTGTCGTCCGTCGGGAGGGTGGGATGTTGGTGTAACACATACCTAAGACGCTCCACAGCTCCGTGTCGTCGTGTACGTGGCCGGGATCAAGGTTGTCACGAATCGTGCCCTCGAATAGAGCCGCATCCTGGGGAATGATGGCCAGGCGTCGCCGTAGATCTAGCAGCCCAATGCTCGACGTGTCTATGCCGTCAATGTTGATGTTACCCGAGTCCGCCTCAATGATGCGGAAGAGCGCGAGCGTCAGCGATGACTTGCCAGCGCCCGTGCGACCCACGACACCAATCTTCTCGTGAGACTTGATATCAAGCTTGACGTTCTTGAGCACCAAATCCAGGCCGTCGCGGTACCGGGCGCTGTAGTTGTTGAACTCGACCTCACCCCGCGAGGGCCAGCTCACTGGCGGCCGGTTGCGATGAATGATCTCGGGCGCCTCGCTGGGCAGCCGCGCGTACTCGAGCACACGCTCTACAGACACGATGTTGGTCTCGACCTCGACCGTCTGGCGGACGATCCAGTTGAGCGACCCGGTGATCTGCAGTGCCAACGACATGGCCAGACCCACCATGCCGGGCGTCAGTCCGCTGCCGTTGGCAACCGAGATGACGGCGAAGCCGGCAGCGGCGAAGATGACGACGGCGCCAATGAACTCGAGCCTCAGGGCCAACCACCTGTTTGCGCTTATCGAAGGGAAATAGGCCCGAAGGTTGGCATCGACTCGCCACTCGTTCTCGTGCTCGAACCGGTCCTGCTGGCGATAGGCCCGGATGGTCGAGATGCCACCCAGCGACTCCTGGAAGTGGGCGTAGATTGGGCTGCGGCTGACACTGTCGAGTCGCTTGAGTTCTCGCGAAGTACGGAGATAGTACCGCTGGATGAAAATGTACATGGCACTGAGCGGGACGATCAAGGCGATGAAGAGCGGTGTGGTGTAGGAGATGACAACCAGTGTGAAGCCCGACTTGGCCAGGTTAGTGAAGAGCATCTGGAAGGTACGCGCTAGTACTTCGTCGACGCGGTAGATGTCACTAAAGACAAGTCTCATTAGCAAGACACTCTTGGTGCACTTGGACGTTGACAATATCCCGACCGAGACGTGGCGCCGTGTTTCGCGACAGGGCAAGGGCACGACCGCGCCCGTGTCTCCCCCCACGGGAGGACCACTTGTCCAAAACACAGTGCGCGACACAAGACCTGTCCTACCTGCAAAGAGAACAGAAACAGGAAAGGGTTAGAATCGGCATACCTGGAGAACCTGTTGAGAATCCGGCCGGCCGGTGTCACATCGAAAAATGACATTGGCGATCGGAAGATGGCCGTGGCCATTCTCTCATGCAACTTCCGCGATGCCTGTGCAGGCGAAACGTTAGAGTCTATACTTCATATCTCGATGCGCCCTCACATACCTCGATGGAACAAAAGATCCACAGAATTAGCGTTTGTGTGGCCGTGAGTGCTGCGGCCCCTACTCCAAACAAGAAGTAGATGCCAATGTATTTGCCAACCTCGGGGTTTGCACCCTCCTCGGTATTTCTTTCAGCCCACTGCTTCAACCAAAAGTTTCCAGCTAGGTAACAACTGGTCAGTACCTGTATGGTCGATCTGAATCATGATGCGGGCGGCGACTCTGTTCTCTGACCGAGATGCGAAAGGGGCAAGTGACAGATGCAGGAATACGTATGCAAGTCTCACGCAGTCCGCATCGCCGTCGAGTGCAGGTTTCGTGGGGGGCACTCACCAATTTGGGCCGCCTGAGCAGCAATCAGCGTAACCATGTAAACACCCACCGCGGCGAGGTTGCTGGTCCTTGCGTACTCGCCGTAGACTATCACAAGTCAGCATTCAGCATGATGCCACACATCACGAGCAACCAAGGGGGAACACGCACCCGCCCACTTGACCTTGCCCTGTTCCAGATGTTCTTTTTCCTGCCTGGTCTTGGGACTCTCTTCGTCGTGGAGTTTGCCTCTGGGGCCCTTGAAGCTGGAAGCGCTGGCGCGGCGCAAGGTTTGCATGCTGTTGGACCTTCTCTTGGGGTCAGAAGAAGAGGTTCCGTTTCCGGTTCTGATAGATTGCAGGGCCCCAACTCGCTCATCGGCTTCCTCCATCTCATCCTTTTCGATGGCGCGTTGGGAGTCCATGATGGTAGAAGTCTCGCTGTCACTGCCGCTCGAAGAGGCAGTAGATGTTTCCTCCGAGTCGGCTTTGCCGCCGTGGTTGATCAGATCCGCCACCAGTCCGCGCATGGCGACGAGCTGTCGGAAGGTGCCCTTCTCGGCAATCTCGCCGTCCTTGATAAGGCAGATGTAATCGGATTCGTTCAACACGGGAACCGAGTTGGTGGCGAGGACTCTCGTCTTGGAGCTGAGGAGACCCTTGGGGCCGAGAACATTGTCAATCAAGTGGCGGCCGACGTGGGAATCAACTGCCGAGAGGCAGTCATCCAAAAGGTAGACATCGGCGCGGGCGTAGACAGCTCTGGCAAGGGCGACACGGGCCTTCTGACCGCCACTGAGAGAGATACCACGCTCGCCGACGACTGTCTCATCTCCGTCAGGAAGCTGAGTGAAGTCGTCGATCAATGCGCATGCCTTTACCGTTTTTTCGTAGAAATTCGAGTCGTATCGATATCCAAAGATGATGTTCTCCTTGACGGTGGCATTCATGATCCACGATGACTGACTGACGAAGGCCACCGTACCGTGGACCACAACCTCGCCCTTGGTCTTCCAGAGATCGCCGAGAAGACTCTGGAGGAACGAGCTCTTGCCCGCACCCACACGGCCGACGATGCAGGTAAGCTCTCCCTTGTTGGCGCTGAAGTTGATGTCGTGCAAAACGGCCTTATTCTCGTGGCGGTTCCAGGAGAATGTTGCGTCGCGGACAGAAATTGTCTCCTCGCCAAGCTCCTCGACAGCCTCCTTCAGAATAACAGCATCCTTCTGAACTTCTTCGGCCACCAGATACGAGGTGAGACGGCCGGCAGCAACGCTGGCCTCGATAATGGAGGTAATGACCATCGGAAGAACCGCAAGGGGGAAGGTGAGCAGGTTGAACAGTGCTGTCAAGAGTCAGCATCCACATCGGTATCGGCGAAGGACAGTGCTTTACGTACCGAGGGCAGGGAAGACAATATCAGTCGTCAAGGGCTCGTCGTGAGTCAAGACAAACACGGCAAAGGTAATGCAAGACACGAGAAATGGCGTCGTCGACCAGGTAAAGTTGGCGACCGCCTGGCCGGCGCCAATCCTACGCAAGTTCTTGAGCTCCTGGTCGTTCCGGATGTAGTTCAGCTTGTTCATAAACGCTGCTCCCCACGCGTACAACTTGATGCTCTTCATGTTGTTGATGATCTCGGCGATGAGCCGGCTTCTGGCATCCTTGTTCTTCATCTGCTGCTTCTGCAGGTTCTTCATGTAGCGAGCAATGAGTCCGTTGATGGGAATCATGAAGATCATAACACCAATTCCGGAAAGCATGGACCACCCAACCAGCTGATAGAGCGAGATCATGCAGATGGTGATCTGGAAGGGCGCGGACCACAGTTGCTGGGCGAACTGGGTCAGATCTTGGAGACGCTGCGCATCCACCGCCATGTAATTGACAATGTCACCGGTAGTCTTGCTGGACCTTCCCTCGTTTGACAGTCGCAGAGCCTTCCTGTAGATGGCTGACGTCAGGCCGCCCTTGATTCGCATGCCTGTCTCGAAGGCGAGCTGGAAGTATTGGTGGATCATGATGGTTTGAGTAAAGGCGACGCCAAACATGGCGAGGGCAACGGCCGCACCCTGGATGACGGGTTGCGGCTCCTCCCCCTTGTTGTAGTAGGAACCCACAAAGGTGATCAGGTATCTGAGGAGCTGGGGTTGAGCGAATGCCGAGAGGTCATTGCCGACCTTGAAGACGGCTGCGAGCATATAGGGGCCGCCGTAGGCACGGAAGATGGCGAGCCAGAGCGAGGGGCGGTCGCTTCGCTTGAGCTCGTGCTGCCAGGCGTCGTCAAACGAGGCGCCCGTGGTCTTGGTTGCGTCTTTCTTGGCCAGCGCCCACAGATCGTCCTCGGTAAGATATGTCGAGTATCCGTACTTCATCAGGGGGGTCATCCACGAGAAGGTGAGCAGCGAGAAGACGGTGGCGTATTCGACCGGACACTCGCCGTCCTCGATGAGAACCTCGTACGCGTCATTCTTCTTGGGCCACAGCCACTCGAAGAAGAACTCGATGACCGAGAGGCCGAAGCCAACGCAGTAAGTGATAAAGTATGGCTGGTTGGTCGCATACAGCTGCTGGGAGATGAGGGACCGGAGCTTGACGGACAGGGCAATTAGGAGCAGGAGCCAGTAGAACAGTACGACGCCGTTGGCGTTTCGGAGCCGCGCATGCTCGAGCCACTGTATCGTGAAGATGACGAAGAGGGACAGGATGGTGGCGGCCGTGGTCCAGACGCGGAAATCGAGGAGCCAAATGTCCTTGTAGTTGCTGATCTGTATCCCAAGCTGGACGGCAACATCGGCGATGATGAGGACCAGCAGCGTCTTTTTCGTCGCATCAGCACGGATCTGCCCATATCACCGGAACACCGACCTACCTGCTTCGTCCAAAAGTGCCAGTCCTTGGCTATGGCAGAGGGCTGCCTCTTGCGCACCAGCCACCACACGGCTATGGACCCGAACAAGATGCCAAAGGCGGCCACGGCAGCCACCCAGACGTCAATGAAGCATGGCGTAAAATCATATCGGATAGGGCTGAGCGGACCCCATCCCTCCTCGTTGCCGCACAGGGGCTGCTTCAGGTGGCGCGTTGCCGAGAGGTAACCGGTGCGGCCCAGGCCTGAGAGACGGTGGAATCCCGAGAACGAGCCGGTCTCGAGGTCAGGCTTCGGCGACGAGAACCCGAAGGTGATTTGGTTGAGTTCGGCCCCCATTGGCGCAACCAACGCTATTTCCTAGTCGACGAGAGCCGAGGCGTCATAGCAGTAGGTCGCGTCCAATGCGGATGCGTCGAGAAGTGGGCGTTTTCGCAACGGTCGTCGGTCGGGTCTGAGACTCGGCGTCGGGACAGAAGAGTAAGGGGGGGTCGCTGGGTCGGGATCCGTGGGCGGGAGCGCAAGGTATTGTCGTCTTCGTCTTCGGGACGGTTTCGTCAATGTCGCACACGTCGTGGGAAGCAGTCGACCTGCGGGTTCGGAAGAGAGTTGGAGAGCTCGGAGAAGACGAAGGAAGCTCGCGTCGTCCACTGGAACCACCGCTGAGAGAGCTGTCTTGGTAAGCCGAGAGCGCGGCGTACAGGGGTGGCCCCTTGACGTCCCAGCATGCAGCCTAGACGCCAAGTCCTGTGTGTTAAGCCCCACCTGGATTTCCCGCATGATTCCTTTGGGAGCTGAGCTCTTTGTTAACAGCTTGGACAGCATTGCTCACCTATCCACCCCACCCGAAGCCGGAGCTTCCAGTGTCTCATTCCATTTTGTCAGCGGCCGTCCTTTTTTTCCCTTTTTTTCACTCATGATGCTGGATGCGACTGATCGAGCCAGGTCACCACTGTGACGACGACGGCCCCTTTCTGTCCCACATCCTTTAATAACTAACCGATAGGTTCCCTTCTTGCAGCCCAGTCAGGGCGACTCTATCTCTCCGCATAAGTAGGTAGGTATTGAAGTAAATGTATGACATTGGAAGTCAAACATTGGCAACAAAGAGGAGCTTGTCTATTTCCCAGGCATGCCAAACGAGGGTCGGCCAGATATATTATTACAGAGCTCAGATGCAACGTCTTTCCAGTTCCAATTCTTGCTCAACGCTCCGTCATGATCGAATTCCTCAACTCTCAAGCTTCAAACCCTCCATCCATCTCTTCATCGAGAACTTTAGACACTGTCGGGCTGCTCATATCCAACCACATCAAAATCTCCATATTCATGCACATGTCCCGCCCACGCCACCACCTAAGCACCCCCCCAACTTAGCTCCCGTCCCAACACTGCCAGTGATCCGATCCCCACGTCATCACCCGCATCCCCCTACTGTATCTGTCTGCACCAGCACCAGCCGTGCAGCTACCCCACCACCAAACCACCAAATCCATCCCCTCAACTCCACGATATGCCACCACCAACACCCAAAACAACCTCCACCATCTCCTCCACCACCACCCTCCTCATCTTCCTCCTCCTCCTCCTCTCGCTCTTCCCCTCGGCATTCCACCTCCTCTGGACCCTCCCCCTGCGCCTCCTCCTCCCCACCTTCTTCGACCCCTCACCATCACCAACCCCCACCCCCCTCACCCCAACTGCCGCAACCATGTCCTGGACCCAAAAGCACTTCACCCTCCCCTCGCGCTCGCGCGGCTCGTACCTCATCACCGACCTGGTCCTCAAGGAGCTCGGCCCCGAGCTCAAGACGTACAAGGTCGGGCTGCTGCACCTGTTTGTGCAGCACACGAGCTGCGGGTTGAGTTTGAATGAGAATTGGGACTCTGTGAGCCCCCTCTCTCTCCCTCCCTTCTGGGTGGGATGGGTGGGTGATGGTGCTGATATGTGTGGTGTGTAGGATGTGCGCCTCGACATGAGCGACACGCTGGACCGGATCGTGCCGGAGGCGGGACCAAAGGGGGAGGCGCTGTATCGGCATGATGCTGAGGGTGAGTTTGTGTTTGGTTGTGGGTGGGGGGGAGGCGCTTTGCTGATGATGACTTGGGAAGGGCCTGATGACTTTCCGGCGCATGTCAAGAGCTCGTTGATGGGGGCGAGCGTGACGGTCCCTATCAAGGATGGGAAGTTGGTGAGTTTCTGCTTTGGCTCCATTTTGTTGATGTTGATGGGTGAGCTGACTGGCGTAAGGCGCTGGGAACGTGGCAAGGCGTGTGGTTTCTGGAGTTCAGGACGGCAAAGCATACGAGGAATGTGGTGGCTACGATTCAGGGGCAAAAGGCATGATGGGGTTTGTGAGAACAGGGAAGAAATGGATGAAGTGAAGTCATGGGTATCTTGCTTCCCCAAACTACCAATCTATTGCTATCATGGTGTCATTTTGTGAAAATCCCCGATTTCAACCTCCGCTCAACACTGTATATGAGCGAGATCCTCGCAATGGATAAGAAGAGAACGCAATCTTTCAGCCATGGACTCCAGCAAACGCCATACCCCTATCCCTTCCGTCCGATGTGAGAAAGCCAGCCCCCCCAGATAAGAATTCCGTCCCGAAACGCCTGCCACTGAGCAACTCAAGCATAAATATTTGGAGCATCTCACTCTTTCGTCCTATCACCGGTTCCGTCCCCAGGGAAGGGAGGCGTTGCGACGAAATCGCTAGTGGTCGTTGGTGCCATTCCCCGCGCTCATGTCGACGTCGTCCTCCCCCCCAGCTAGGACCTTGGTCTTGGGGACATAGTCCGAGGCAGCGTCTCCCGCTCCGGGCGTGGCTGCAACCACGTTACCATCCTCGTCCACAAACTCGAAGTTGTATCTGCTCAAAAGGTGCGGGATGGCAGAAAGCTGTGGGCCGTATCTTGCGGTATTATCGTAGAGCTCAAAGAGCGGGACGGCCAGCAGCTTCATGTTCTTCGGCACACTGAGAACCTCTGTGAGAAAAAGTCAGCCATTGTCTTTTCGTCCGGTGTGGCCTTTCCGTCCGTGTCCACTGCCTTCTCGTCCGGTCTCGCCGTACTTCCGTGCGAACGGACAAGAGAACAAAATTAGGCACTGACTTGACTTGGGCAGCTCAATAAAGTAGAGCTTCTTGCACTCCTTGGGACGAGTGACGTGCGGCGGGATGAAAGGGTACATGAAGGTCTCAAAGTTGGGGCGCCACCACTGCGCAAGGCAGTCCCCGACGTGCCAGTCCCCTGCCTTCTCGCCCTCGCCGAGGCTGCCGACGGGGGCCAGGCGCTCGTCAAGGCGCTCCTTGAACCCCTCGATCTCGTCGTCCTCGGGCCGGAGGTAGTCGCCCGGCAGCTTGAAGAAGGCGTTCGCTATCTGCAGCATCAGAATGTGCGGGTGATTGTGCTCGTGACAGACGAGGATGCCCTCGCAGGTGCGGCGCATTCCGTGGGCCGTGTAGTGCTCCTCGAGGCGTCGCAGGCGCGCGAGGACCGAGGGGTCCTCCTCGGGCTGCGTCTCTTTGACGCCAAACGTGTAGTTGGAGAGCGGGTAGAGGCGAATGGTCGTCGGCTGCGAAGCATTGAAGTCGATGGGTAGGATGGGCGGCATGCCGCTCTTCATCGCATCGGGCACGATGGTCGACATGGTGGCGGTTGTAGATTCGAGTCCAAGGCTCTTGGTGAACTCGGTGGAAGCGTGAGGAGGGAGAGGAGCTTAGAGGAATGGGAATTCGAGCCTTCGAGCTTTGACAAGGTTGTGTGCCGTGGAACTGTTCGTTCTCGGCAGTTTGTTATTGGAGAGAAAACCGTTACGGGGCACGACTTGATCGCCGGGAGGTCAAAGAATTGCAGTCGTTACGGGCATGACAATTCGGTTTGGAGTTCGAGATCGGGGCGCGCCCGCGATCCCGCCTTGGAGTTTTGTTTGTGCCACATTTAGATGTGGCGGTGTCTTGGCGGCTGGTCCGTCCGCAAGACCCTTTCAATTTCAGCCACACATGGAAGCCTTGGACAACAAGGTCAATTGACAGCACATCAAGTCTCTGTCCTGCGATCAAAGCCTCCAAGAATCCAAATCAAGAAGTGATATACTTTCATTTCCATAGCCAATGCCCTTCAGACGGCATACGGCCTATGCAATTCAGAAGCATGTCTGCAAGGATGCACGACATGCACGACGGGCGGTGAGACTGCCAAATTCAGGGGAAAGTCAACAACGCAGGCGCCCGTCTTGGCACTGCTTGATGTTCACCTGATCTCGGCCTCTGTGGAGAGAAAATATCGGCATTGGTGTTGAGATTAATCCTCCCGGGGCTTGTCGAAGATAAGTTTTCCTTTTTCCCAGGTAATCTGGGTTCTAGCCCTGAAAATGAGGACAAGGACTCACTCTCGCCAGCTGAGAGTGGGCCCTGTGCCAAATGTCGGGCACTTGGTGGTGGTTGCCAACTGAACCTCACTCACTGAAGGCAGATCTCTGCCAGGCATTTCGCGGGGGCACCATCCAAGGTATGTATGTAATTTGTGAGCTTCTTTTTGCATAACGTGTTGTCAGTGTCTCGGAAGCATGTCTCAACTTGTTTATGGGAAGCCAATCGAATTCCTGGGTTTCCTGGATTTTCAGGTTGCATCTCTCTGGGTTTAATGATTGATGATGGGAACCTGCCCAATACCTAGCTAGTAAGGGCACTTCCAGGCCATTTAGGCTGGTTGCCTTCCATCTTTGACTCCTCATTCAGCTGCCCGTCCTCTACCTCTGCAACGCCCCCCTCCAAATCCCCTATCTTATTTCCCAACTTTTCTCCTTCGCACAAAGCCCCAGAGAGGAACGAGCGAACTCAACTCAGAATTTCAACTCTAGACTCTAGTCCCTCCTTCTCTCCCAAGTTGACCGGCCTGATTGGGACCCACACTCACAGTTGGCCCCTCCCTCTTTCCTCTTCCTCCCCCCACCTTCCATTCCTCATTCACACCTCCCCCCTCCCAACCTTGAGCCAGCCACCCACACTCTCAACTCCGTCATTTTGACCGAGAATCTCAGCCGTACCACGATTGACCCTGATTCTCACCCACTTTCGGCTTGCTTCCAAGCTGTCTTTTCTCTCTTGTGGGAGTTCTCAACTTTTTCCCTTCCTCTCAGCGTCTCAGAACCCACCTTCATCACATTGTCAGTCTATTTCAACTCAAGGTAGGCCACCATTCCCCTCTGCCCATCTCGGCCACCAAGATTGGAACCCCTCCTCCGAAGTGCCTCGGATGAGTTCCAGTTGCCGCCGTGAAACCCGCCATCGTGACCGGTCACTGACAGCACTTTAGAACAGAAATCCGAGAACTGTGTTGCACAAGGAACTTTGATCATCGCCTCGGTTGTTTCGTTTGGGTCGGCAGTTCCCCTTGTCACCATGGACGAAGCAGAGGCTTCCGCCATCTCTGGCGAGGAGCTATTGTGACTGAACAACATCAAAGCCCTCGAAAAGGAGGCTTCCTTGCACAGACTGCAACCGGAAGTCATCATCGGTCTTAGCCTTCTTGACGAGATTGCAGCAGCTTTTGGAAAAGCCAAAGCAGTTCCAGAAATCGCAGATTCGACACGGTCTATCGACGACATCAAGAGTTGTCTACGTGCCGAACGGGTCATCATTGGAGTCGTCGGCAGCACTGGTGCCGGCAAAAGCTCTGTCATCAACGCACTTCTTGATGAAGAATGCCTGGTGCCTACAAATTGCATGCGCGCCTGTACTGCGGTCATCACGGAAATTCAGTACAATGGGTCCGTGGACGAAGTCAGCAAGTATCGAGCCGAGGTGGAATTCATCAGGTATGTGGGCTCATTCTCGCAATTACGTGTACCGACAGCCCTATGTGCTCCTGATGTCGCAACAGGCTTCAGTTTATGCTTTATGCTTCTGTTCCCACACTGTTGAAAGAAAAGTCCGGTTGAAGAGACTAACAATGTTGTGTTTCTAGTAAAGATGATCTTGTAGAAGAGCTTGAAGTTTGCCTCGAAGATTTTCGCAACGGAGACAGGCGCAACTTCCGAAACCCAGAGACGGAGGCCGGGGTCGCATTCCGCAAAATCCGGGCCATTTTCCCCCATCCGACCATGGACGACCTCTTGAACCCTCGCAACAGTGCAGAGTCCATGGCTTCCCATGAGTCACTGACTGCAGTCCTTGGTAATGCGAAGTATGTGGCAGCCCCAGAACCACAGGCTTTGCTGGACCAGATTCAGGAATACATCGATTCGAGTGACAAACTCGACGGCCAGCCCGCCAAGATGGAGTACTGGCCGTTGGTCAAGGTTGTGAAAATCTTCCTTCGAAACCCAATTCTTGAGACTGGGCTTGTCATTGTAGACTTGGTAAGTTGAAAAGGATTGCACACATTCGAACTGAGCATTGGTTCTGACACATGACATAGCCAGGTGTCCAGGATTCCAATGCTGCACGGTCTGCGGTGGCATCGAAATACATCCAGAATTGCTCAGGTCTCTGGGTTGTCGCGCCTATCACGAGAGCTGTCGACGACAAAACGGCGCACAACCTCATGGGCACAACCTTTCGGCGCCAAATGCAGTTCGACGGTGCATATGGCAACATGTCGTTCATCTGTTCGAAGACAGACGATGTCAGCATAACCGAGGCCATGAAAAGCATAAAAAGGGACAATCCACGCCACCCAGCCCATGATCGCTACCAGGCACTGCAGAATGTCCAGCAAGCAATCAAACACCTGAACGCTAGCCTTGGTACCGCAGATATGGATCGCAAGATTCTGTTGGATCAGATCAAGGACTGCGATATCAGCAACCATCGTATCACTGATGCAATCTTCTACGCTGATTAAGAGGACGAAGTCCTTCTCCGTACACCTTTGCCTGTGAAGAAGAGGAAGGGTGGAGAGTTGGCTAAAACCGCACGAAAGAGGGCTCAACCAGCTGTGATCGACAGCGACAGTGACACTTTCAACCAAGACTCGGACTTTGATGACGATGGAGACTCGGTTGAAGAGCCGGGTTTTGACCAGGAAATACTGACCAGGCAAGACGCCCGTCGCCGTGCTGAGGAGATGAGGGCAGAGAAAAAAGTCCTCGAGGGACCAAAAAAGGCATCCAACGCTCGCAGAAAGGACATCAGGAATTCGCTCAAGGATACAAAGGCCGAGAAAAGAATGCTGGAGTCGCAACTCAAAAGTGACTGTGTCCAATACCGAAATGAGTCCTCGGTGGGCCACATTCAGAACCAATTTGCAGAAGGTGTCAGAGAGTAAGAATCACGATACCCAATATTTGACTGCTTTGACTGACAGTATCTTGGGATGGATCTGGACATTGCCATGCGCGAGGACGAGGAGAATTTCGATCCTCGTGAAGATGCGAGAGATTACGAGGCATTGGCCGCGAATCTGCCCATGTTTTGCGTCTCGAGCAAGTCCTATCAGAAGATGTCTGGGCGGCTGGAGAAGGATGAGAAGGTTGAGGGCTTTCCTCACATCGCTCACACAGGGATCCCAGCCCTCCAGAGCCATGCGTCCAAGATAATTGAGTCTACGCGCGTGGTTGCCTGCCAAAGATTCTTGAACGAGCTGAGGAGATACTTGATGTCGCTCATGATGCAGGTTGTCATTTCACAGCAGCCGCTGAAGCTTGCTGATGAAATGAGACAACAAGAGCTCGATGTCTTGGAGGAGGCGCTGGAGGTACTGTCAAAGGTATGTGTTTGTTGAAGCACTTTGGGAACAGCGGCTAACCCACGATCAAGAAATGTGCGAACTCGATCAACAATACCCTTAACTACTGTCGAAGAAAGGCTCAGTCGAGAATCTACAGGAAATTCAAAGGGGCTATCGAAACTGCTTTTAAAAAGCAACAGAAATCGCCGAATCTTGGGGCGGAGCTCCTGAGGAGGGGGGCATGCGCTTCACGACGTACAGGGTAACCTGTGCTCGACAGTGAGCTTACCTCAACCCTCTTGCAATATGGATCTCTGGCTGACCAAAATGTCTGCAGGGGCGTCTTCAAGGGATCCAAGGGTTTCCGGGATCTCAATGAAGGTAAGCCAGTCTTCCAGGACAGCGGCGGGGCACGTAGTTCTGTCATGGAGGGGAGCATATCGAAACTGACCGCTTGAGGACCAGAACTTACCGATCCTCTCAAGAAGGAAATTGCAAAGGCCTGGGAGTCGGTGTGCAGGAGGCAAATACCCGACAAGCTGACAGACCTTGCCAAGGAGCTCGTCGAGCACCCGGGGGTCTTCATTGCCTCGATGGAGCAGAGAAAGGCCCTTCGGCGGTCCAAGTCCTATGGACTTGTCCTCGAAAAGCTGCTAACCTTTGAGAAATCGCTCGAAGAGGCCACCCCTCTGATCAATCTCGCCATGGAGGGTCAAAAGGAGGCCAATCGCGTTTTCACGCCCGCCATCACGCGGGACATGGTTCGGGCATACGCCAAGTGCCGAACTGAAATTGGTAAGTGGTTGAGTTTCCCACGTATCGTTGGGGCTTTCTGACGCTTGGAAGGGGTTGGAAGCTACAGCCGCATGAAAGGTCACATGAGCGAACACGTTGAGACGGAGCGCTCCAAAATGTATGTCAATGCGACTGAACGGGCCAAAGACGGCCTCGGCAAGATGCTTGAAGAGGTCCAAGAGAATGTCAAAAACAACTTGGCCCAGATTATTGCAGTGGCGAGGGAGGACTTCGGCACACTCGTCGCGGACCGTAACGTCTTCAAGGCTCTTGGAGATGTTGGGAAGAAGATTGAGGGACTTCTCATGGCAGCAGACACGAGGTTCAGCCCTGAATTTGACACCCCCGACCAAGTGCGAATCAAGGCCGAGAACATGGGTGAGAATATGCCTGAGCAGATGGAGGGCATGTCCATCGACGAGAGGGGCGCCGAAAGCATCCCGGTCCACGGCGATATTCTCCGGTATCAGGTTGGAGTCGAGAACTGAGCGGCCCCATTCTCAAGCTGCCACTCACTCCCCATGGAATACAGGGCATCTCGAGCCCGATCTCGAAAAAAAGAGCGCTGTACTCTTACTCTGTGGCGCTTTTGACGGGCAACGGCTCCCGCAGACTCCAACCCCCGGCCATAGGCGTGTAGAAGGGAACTTGAAGGGGGTCAAGGGAGGAAGATATGATGATGGATGAACTGTGGGAATATTGGAGCTGTGAACAGATGGCGAATGTTGGGGACATGTCTGATGGGTGGTGGGACATGGTCGCATCTGTTTGTTTTGTGAGCGGCGTGCGATGCCGCGAGGATGCTCGAGGAGCTGTTTGTCTGTTTTGTAGGAAGACCTGCTTACAAGATAGAGCCCTAGGGCTTTTGCCTGAGGGTTAATCTGTAACAGAATGTAGGAATTGACTTGTAAAAATAATGTCCCGATGGTGCACGTGGGGGCGAGGTCCTGTCTGAGACAGTAACGACTCACGATTCCGCAGAGGTTGAGACATGGGAGGAGAATGTCTCCGAAACACGAGCTTGTCTCCTGGTAGGGCCCAGCTGGCACAACCATGGGCCTCCTGTTCCAATTTCAGAGCCTCCATCAACCCTTAGATGGCCTTGGCTCGTATCTCCCATGTCTCGCGCAAACAAACAAACCAGGTTTGGATTGTACGGGTAGCCTGACACAAGAAGGAAGGGTATCATGCTCAGGGTTCTGCCAACGTCGAGTCGATGACATGGTTGGGGAGGTTCGCAGTTGCCGGACCACAGATGATGGGTGAAGAGTCAGCGAGGGATTGTTGCTCGGGTGAGCAATACCGAGTTCACCGAGGTGAAGAAGAGGATGATTCATGGAACCGCACCTTCTCACCACCACTCAAGGGGTTCCAATATCTGACGACGTTGACCTGCTGACCATTTTGAGATTAGATTTGAGGCCGTGATTGCGATTGGGGAAGGGGGGTTCCAACTTCTATTGTCGTCGGGGAGGAAAGAATAGGCACAGAGAGTGCTCTGGGCCATTCATGAACAATGTACCGCCATTTCAATTGATGGATGCCCATTGTGCCATTGAATACCGGATCGCCAACGCTGGAGGGCACAATAGAGCCAAGTGGGGAAAAGTCTAGACCCGCGGTACTTTACCTGTCCACGAGGTGCTGCGCTGAGAGCAGGAACGATAGGCCAATTGATGCTTGTATTTAGGCAGTCGTTCGGCCTTTTTGACACCAACAACCGCCGAAAACCAACCATCTTTTGTCCCCCCTCAGAGTCATCGCTGTTATTCTACCGCTTCCCATTCCCGTTTATAGCCACAGCCCGCCCTGCACAAAACCCCGGTCGCCCACCGCCCACGCAGGGATCAAAAAGCCTCGGCCTTCGCCTGCCGCCAGTAAGCGACTGCGACCTAGACTTGGACCCGACCTGGGCCCTAGACCTAGATCTAGGTGTTCCGTGGTCGGCGCGCCACCTCGGTCTGTCGGTCGAGTCCTCCACGTCAACGGTGAGACTCGAGCACAACAGCTACGGCAGCGGCAGCAGCAGCACAAACAGACCTCGGCTCCCCGCGCACCTGCAGCCATGGCCGACGAGGCAGGGCTCGTTGCAGAGCTGCTGAGCAGGCTGGCCGGGTTCAACGCAAGGGTCGCCACCTTTCAGCAAAACATGATCCGCCACTTCGAGGCCGAGATGGACGCTCGCCTCGAGAATTGCCCCGACGACGTTTCCAGCGAGGTCCGTCGAGTCATTACCGCCTCCATGTCCAACTACTCGGCCCTCTGCCCGCGGGATGGCGGCCACGGCATCCAGTCCCCCCCGCCCGACCTTGTCGACGTCGTGGAGTCCCCGCATGGATGGGTTGGCCGCCAGTCCCCGCCCCCATCCGGCGTCTTCAAGGACGAGCTCAAGGCCGAACCCAAGGACGGACCGCACACCCCCCACCAGCGCGAGAAGGATCTCGCAGGCGTATTCACTCCCGGTTACCTGCCATTGCTAGGAGACAGCCATCGCCCACAACGATCGTCACCTTCGTCATCTGCCCCTCCGTCGCCCGCCGCGTCCTCCACGACCTCAACACTGGTGCGCGAACCTTCGCCCGCCTTGTCGGTCAAGGAGGGGAAACAACCGGTGAGGACGACGCCGGATCGCTCCCCCCGGCCAACTCTGCCATCGCCCAGCGCCTCGACATCAGCCAACGCCTCATTGACCCCGCCCAGCCGACCGACTATGCCATCGACCGTCGCCTCATTGACCCCGCCCGGCGCCCGTCGTAGTGCCCTGCGGCGCTCGTCCAGCGTGTCGCTCAAGGGCACCAGTCCGCGTCAGGTCCGATTCAGCCATGAAGGCGAAGAGGTTCTCCCCACGGCCTCGCCGCCGAAGAGCACACCCATGTCGATACCGCATTCGCTCCGGCCCATGTCGGCGGAGGGCGAAGACCCGGAGGGAGAGGTCGCTGACGATAAGGCCTGCGACGAACTGTCCCTTTGGGAAGTGGAAGGCGAAGAATATGCAGTACTACCCGGGAAGAAGATCACATCCACCCAGAAGCTGCAAGCTCTCGGCCGAATGCCCGAAGAGGGGAGCCATGTGAAGGAGGTGCCGGGGGGCGAAGCCGGAGCGCCGATCGGCTACATTGTCAGCGTCAACGGCGAGGCACGTACCCTCCGCGCTCCGGAGCCAGGCTCGGATCTCATGGCAGCCGATAGCACCGATCTGACTCTGAAAAAGCCTGTTGGGGAGCTGTTTGAGCGCGCCCAGAGTGAGCCGCTCGACGATGAGATCATGCTTGCGAGTCTTCAGTCTCCCAGCAGCAAGGTCTTCAAGGCAGGCCACGATGGATCGCTGGATCTCCAAGGCGTCAGCGGTTCCAGCAACACCAAGTCCAGCCCTGACGACAATGAGGAGATGGAGACGTCGGAAGATGATTTCGTGGAGATGAAGATTATTCCAAAGTCGCCTAGGAGCCCAACATACCTTGTCGCGGGGAGCTCAGCTGGAAATGGCTCGGGTAACGGAATAGCCGACGGAAATGTCTCACCCACGGGAGCAGCAAACGGCAATGGCTCCCTCAAGAGAACAACAAGCAAAGGCAGCCTGCTGGACCTCCAGGGAGCAACAAGCAGTGATAGCCCGCTCAAGAGAACAAGCAGCTTGGGTAGCCTGGCGGATCTCCAGAGCCGAGGCAGACCCAGCAAGCCCAAGGCCACCCGGTCGGAAGATGCAGACCCGTTCTTCGGGTTGAGCGACGAAGAGGACGCGCAAGGCGAGGATAAGTACTTGCCGAGCGACGACGACGACGACGACGACGACGACGACGACGACGCCAATGACGGCGATGCCAATGACGACGACGACGACGACGACAATGACGACGACCATGTGCCCCTGTCGAAAAAGACTTCACACCGCATGGCAATCACCGGCACAGATAGCAAGCCCGCCCTCATCACCAACACGTCTCCCTCGGCCGCCCTCTTCAGTCCCGTGGCCGGCTCGTACCTTGGATGCTCGTTCAGCCTTGGCCCGATAACGAACGCCAAGTTGTACGACGAGATTGCGGGCATGAAGGACGTCCATAGTTTTATTGGAAGCATTGACGGCCGGACAGGTCTCGATTCGGCGGACGCTGGGAGCTACCGGGCGGCGATGACGAAGAACATGGGGGTCCATCCGAAGAGCTTCACCGAGATGCTGGCACTGGAGGAGGCCATGGAGAGGCGGGCGAGGGAAGAGGATAAGGAAGGTGAGGAGACGGAGGTCGAGGTCAAGGAAGTCGAGAACCCCGAGGCACCTGAGAAGACTGCGAAACGCGAGAAGGCTGAGACCAAGGAGGGAAAGAAGCCCGCGAAGCCCGTCGAGACGAACAAGGAGGACGAGAAGGAGTCGAGCTGAGGGGGTGGTGGAACTAGTTTCTTTTGGGTTCTCGGTCCTGGGGCGCTGGTCACGGATAGAGGCATGGTGCATGGTGGCGGTATACATTGGCGAGGGCAACCCTCTTGGGACCTGGGGGCAGTGGTGTGCGCGCGGGGAGACGATACGACTGTGTTGGATTCTGTACGATTAGCTGCATCACGACACCAGCTGGAGATGGGGTGAGGGGGAGAGGATGGATGTCACCCGGGTTGGGACGAGCGTTGCTTTTGGTGACCTCGGGGATGGAGGACATTCAGGGCTTAGGGGAAGCATCCCAGCGAAATAGAATCAGAACGCACTGTTTTGAGAATTTGCAACTGAGACTTTTGGTGACGGTGATGTTGAATGCTAGATGTGGTGTTGATGGGGGAAGGGCAAGGACATTGACGCCGAGAAATTTCATTCTTGTCGTCCTGTTTCCCCTTCAGCTTGTTACACGTGCACCGACTAGTCTACTGGGCTGTGGAAATTGACAAATTGAGCTGTCATTCTGCAGGTCATTTTCGACCCTCCCGGACTTGATAGGTTTATTTTGCGTACAGAGTAAGAGGAGTTGAGATGGATGAGCGCCGGAGCCGGAGGCCCACCTCCGGCCTCGATTGGGGGACTTGAGGGAGAAGTTGGGCGAGCGAATCACCGGGCGCGTCAAAGGGGGGCCGCTGTAACGGTAGCGCATGCTACCCCTGGCTGACCCCCCTGGATCGAACGTGCCGAAGCGACCGGGGTCCCGTCTTTTGAGACCACGAAACCACAACTGCTCTCCCAACTCTTTTGGCCCGTTGCGCAATCCCGCTTCACGACGACAACGACGAGTACGGCGACTGCGACCACGACCACGAACACGATTCAAGCGATAGCGATCATATACGGAACCTCAATGCCAGCACGGCCTCGACAAGGCTAGGCTAGGGGGCATCGGCGCCTACACCTCCACGATCCGATCTGCAAAGTAGGGAGACGACGAACGATATACCAGCCCGGGAGGAAGCCCTTCTCGACAGCGCCCGCCAAAGGGCCGACACCACCGTCCCATCCCACCATGGCGCGCCCACCGCACCCAACAATAACCCTCCTCCTCCTCCTCCTCCTCCCGCTCGTCTCCGCCTACCAAGACCTATCCGACTCCTTCCTCCGCCTCATGCCCCACCCCTCCCCCTCCGACTTCGCCATCCACCCCTCCCCCGACGGGTCCTCCCTCCTCGCCCCCATCCTCATCCCCCGCGTCCCCGGCACGCCCGGGCAAGCCAAAGTCCAGCAGCACTTTGTCTCCTTCTTCCGCACGCACCTACCCACGTGGACCATCACCTGGCAAAACTCGACCGCGCGGACCCCGGCCACGGGGACCCGCGAGATCCCGTTCCAGAACCTCATCCTCCGCCGCGAACCGCCGTGGACCAAGCCCGGCCAGGCGAGCTACCTGACGCTGGTGGCGCACTACGACAGCAAGATGACGCCCAAGGGGTTCATCGGCGCGACGGACAGCGCGGCGCCGTGCGCGGTGCTGATGTTTGTGGCGCGGGCGGTGGAGGGGTACCTGGCAAGGATGTACAAGGAGATGGTGGAGCTGGGGGAGGATAAGGGAAACAGGACGCTGGCGATGGACATGGGGGTGCAGGTGCTGCTGTTGGATGGGGAGGAGGCGTTCGTGGCCTGGACGGAGGAAGATTCGCTGTACGGGGCGCGCGCGCTGGCGAGGGAGTGGGAGGGCGGGGGAAAGTTTGGGGTCGGCGCGAGGTATAGGGATGAGTTGGGGCAGATTGGGTTGTTTGTGCTGCTGGATCTGCTGGGGGGGCCGAGGCCGGTGGTGCCGAGTTACTTTGCGACGACGCACTGGGCGTACGAGAAGATGGCGACGCTGGAGGGGCGATTGAGGGGGTTGGGGCTGATGGAGAGCGAGGCCGCGGGGAGGGGGGGGTTCTTGCCGGATGGGGGGAAGGGAAGGGAGATGTTTGGGCGGAACGCGATTGGGGACGACCATGTGCCATTTCTGGAGAGGGGGACGAATGTGCTACATATGATTCCGAGTCCGTTTCCGGATGTGTGGCATACGATGAGGGATGATGGGGAGCATTTGGATTTGGCGACGGTGAGGGATTGGGCGAGGATTGTGACGGCTTTTACGCTGGAGTGGCTGGATATGATGGAGGTTGAGCCGGAGGCACCATGAGAGGGGACTATGGGGGCACTTTTGTTGTTGTATCATTATCATGGTCGAAGATGGTGGTTGGGAGGGTTGTTTGTAAAAGCGAGGCGTATATATCCGAGGCCCTGGTCCAGTAAAGGAAGACGGGTCTTGTATAGAGATCTTGTATATGAACTCGTTTTATTTTATTTTATTCACAAGTCATCGTACTAATCTGTGGTGGCACTGCAATCCTCGGCTCGAACCGTTAGGGGTTGTTTGTAAAGCCAAACATTGGGGGTAGTTAGGGGATGGACTGATCTTTGGGCCTTGGTGGGATGGTGGGGTTGAGATCTGACTCCCTGCGTCCAAAGACGCCACCCAATCAACGGCGCAGCCCCTTGAACTGGAGATGGAATAACCGCCGCCCGACTCTCCCTCGCACCTCATCTCATCCGAACAATACATCACGCACCTCCAGGCCACTTACAACTCGATCGCAAACTGGCGCGCCGTCCATCTTTTGTTACCCAACCCGAGAGTCGCCTCCCCGCACCCACGAGTCACCCGTAGCGATCCCCTCCCTCGACCCCGCGACACCACCTCTTCCCCATTGCCCAGTACACATTGGATCCGAAGACTCGCCGCTTGGTAAAAAGGTTGGCCTGCTCTTCCTTCTCTTCCGCAGAGAGTGCATCAGGCATCTCTGCTACCGCGTCCCAAACACGGCTTCTCACGGGTCCCAGCCGCCTCCAACCGTTTCCCCGTCCCCCCGACGAGACACGCTCTCTCTCCTTCGCGAAACAACCACCATAGGCGACATTCTCTTTGACCATCGCTATTCCTCCGTCCCGAAACTCCCCCCATATCCCCGCTTCACCATCTACCCTTCGCACTCCGACCCAGACCCAGCCGTCACCTACGGTCGCCCCCTTCCCACCCCACACACGACGAGAAACATGGACGGCAAAAGACACCCCAGCTCGTTCCAGCAGCTCGAGAAGTTGGGCGAGGGCACCTACGCTACGGTACACCCCCCTCCCCCCCCCCCTTTAAACCCTCCCGCTTGCCAGTCACTGACCCCACCCCCACCCGCAGGTCTTCAAGGGCCGCAACCGCCAGACGGGCGAGCTCGTCGCCCTCAAGGAGATTCATCTCGATTCCGAAGAAGGCACCCCTAGTACGGCCATCCGCGAGATCTCGCTCATGAAGGAGCTCAAGCACGAGAATATTGTGGCGCTTCACGACGTTATTCACACCGAGAACAAACTTATGCTGGTGTTCGAGTTTATGGATGGCGATCTCAAGAAGTACATGGACACCCAGGGCGACAAGGGCGCCCTGAATCCACGCACCATCAAGTCCTTCATGTACCAGCTTCTCAGGGGCATCGACTTCTGCCACAAGAACCGCGTCCTGCACCGAGACCTTAAGCCACAGAACCTCTTGATCAACGGCAAAGGACAGCTCAAGCTGGGCGATTTCGGCCTCGCCCGCGCCTTTGGCATTCCCGTCAACACCTTCAGCAACGAGGTCGTGACGCTCTGGTACCGCGCCCCCGACGTCCTCCTCGGAAGCAGGACGTACAACACCAGCATCGACATCTGGTCGGCCGGGTGCATCATGGCCGAGATGTACACTGGCCGGCCCTTGTTCCCCGGTACGACCAACGAGGACCAGCTCATCCGCATCTTCCGCATCATGGGCACGCCGACCGAGAGGACGTGGCCCGGCCTGACGCAGTATCCCGAGTACAAGCCTAACTGGCAGATGTACGCGACGCAGCCCCTCACCAACATCCTGCCTCAGATCGACCCGGCCGGAATAGAACTCCTCCAGCACATGCTGCAGCTGCGCCCCGAGCTCCGCATCTCGGCCCACGATGCCCTGCAACACCACTGGTTCAACGACCTGCTGATGCCGCAGCCTGCCCATCACCAGCAGCAGCCCATGATGCACCGGGGATACCAGCAGACGGTTCCGAGTCAAAACTATGACGGGTATTAGAGACCGCCCAGTCACGGGAGTCGCCGAGGCAGTGACGCCTTTTATCAAGGGCCACAGACACAGCCGTCCGAATACCACGCCTTTCAGCAGCCACAGCTCCATGCTCAGTCTGGAGGCCACCACCAGCCTATTCCCAACCACCAGCGTCCTCATCCTTATCCCCATCCCCAAAGTTGCCCCCTCCCCCATTCGATTTGCATTCCTGGCTATCCTTGCCCCCACCAATACCCCCAGAGCGGCTCCACCTTCTCAGGCCAGCAGCAGTAGCACCAGCCGCAGCATCAAGACTTGACGATCCCGAATCCGACCCATCAGTCTGCCGACGCCCCGGACTTGGCCCCTAGCTGTTGGAACCCGGCTCACTACAAGGGCCAGGTCCATCGCTCTCCCCATAACCCCAGCTCGGCGTGTTACCCCCAACACTTCCCCAGCCGCTACATCATCCCCGAACCTATATCCCTCCCGCCTGCGGATCAAGAAGGCTGCTGGTGCCCCTTTCTGGTTCCGGGTACTCGTAGCGTTCGTGCCCAGAACATGGCAATGTGGCCCAGGAGCTGCTGCTGTCGCCGCTGCCGATGGATGAGGTGGGTGAGACACAGCAGGAGGGGTGAGTGGACAGTCCTGTCGTCGTGCACTCGTCGGCTTTTGGTGCGAGGATTTGAAGCTTTCCTTTTTTTCTTCTTCTTCCTTACAGAGGGTTCTCTCAACGCACGATCTCCGAATTTTGAAAGGCGGTGGGGTAGGCATGAGTTCCACGGGACGCAAATAATACGCAGACGGTGGGTTGAAGGGAAGGGAGGGGTTCCTGGGGTCACGACAACACGGGTCGGCTAGCTGGAGCGGGAAGGTATCGATCGCATTGATGATGACGATTAGAAGAGCGTTAAGACATCAATATGGGTTCCTTTCTCCTTTTTTTTGCTATCTTTGCTTTGCTCTGGGGTGGGATGGGATGGGATGGGACGGATGTTTGGTGAACGGGCGGACGTGGGAAGGAGGGAGGGAGTGTCGAGATGATGATTGGTGTGTCGCGGTAGTGGTGATGATTTGCATTTTGCAGAAACTATAGCATCGTTGTGGCTTTTCGAGAGCAGAGCAGCGGCGGCGGCGGTGCGGTAAGGCGGGATAATGATGATGAATTTGAATGACCTTGTTTCCTCTTCGCTATGGGTGAGTTGATGATGGGGTCGGATGTGATGAGGCGATGGGGAGTTATCGTAGAATTCTCCAGAGACGGTGATGAGTAGATTCCACACGACACTGGGACTGGGACTGGGCATGTTTGTGACACCTTGTATATATCAAAGTAGCCTAATAAGCCTGTCTACCACTTGTCTAGCACAGCAATCAAGCACCAAGTCGTTTTGGCCTCCCTGAACCACCACCACCACCACCACCACCACCACCACCACAAACCCCAAAACGCCCAGCATACCTGCCCGCTCCCCCCATCCAAAATGGTCTGCGACTACCACACGCAGAGGTGGACGAGATTTCCCTACTCATCATCCTCATCGCCCTCGGCATCCTCGTCCGACCCCGCATTCCCATTCCCATGAGCCGCCGGCGTTACAGACCGGCTCGGAGCCGCCTGACCCTCCTCCTCCTCCTCGTCATCGTACAGGAAGCCGACAGGCTGCTGCGTGTACTTTGCTAGCTCGGCCTTGAGCTCGTCGCTGGGCTCGCTGACCTGCACGTGCAGCTCGTCGACGTGCGACTCCTCCTCGTCCGTGATGCCGGCCGTGCGGGCAATGTTCTTTGTGCGCTGGCTGCGGATGGTGCTGCGCTGCATGATGGGGTAGTAGTACATGGCGCGGCGGCCGGGGTCCTGGGCGTGCTCGCGTCTGGCGAGGATCACCTCCTCGTCGTACTTTGTGTCGTGGTCCATCTCCTTCTCCTGCGACGTCTCGTAGGCGCGGACGCGCGGGAAGCGGAAGCTGCCGCCGTCGTCGGGGGCCGTGTAGAGCGCGGGGCTCTCGCGGCCGGGGTTGTCGACGTCGAACTTTTGGCGGAACTTGACGCCCGTCTCGGCGTCGGCGGCCAGGTAGAAGTCGTAGTTCATCATGTTGGAGGGCTTGGGGTTGTGCGCGGGGTCGCGCTCGTGCGCGGCCGAGGCGAGCTCGAAGGCGCGCTCCTCGGCGACGCTGCGCTCGATGGGCTTAAAGATGCCCGACAGGAGGCGCGTGTCGTAGGTGGCGTTGGTCGAGACGGGGTTGGTCTGGAACTTGACCGTGACGTACGAGCCCGAGTCGGGGAAGGCGTCAAGGTCGGGCAGCAGGGGGATGGCCTCGACGACCTTGAGGCCGCGCTTGGTGGGGTGCTTGACGCGGCTCGGATCGGCCAGGTTGGCGGCGGCGATCTCGAAGCTCTTCTCTATGCGGCGCTTGATCCAGGCCGGGGTCCCGCGGTCGGGTTCGGGGGATGCCCTGCGCTTCTGGGGACGCTTCGTGGTGGAGCCGCCGGGCTTGTTGAGGAAGATGTTGGTGCTGGGGCGGGACGAGGTCGTGGCCGATGAGATGTACTCGGTCCGGCGGAGGAAGGAGACGGCGGCGTCGCCGGCCTTTGGCTTGCCGAGGGAGGCAAGCGGTCGGAGGAGAGCTCGGTCGCGGGGGTGGACAGGCGGGGCTACCGCGGGAAACTGGATGGCTGGCCTCGGGTGTCAGTGGAAGCCTGGGGGGGCAGACCTGGTTGGGCACCTACAGCTCTCGTCACCGTCAAAGACGCCAGGCATGCCCACGAGGTCTATGGGCATCCCAAGCTCTGCGTCGGCCTCAATGTTGATTGGCTGCTCGCGGGCAAGACGTGAGGCAAACGCCGGGTTTGTGTACTGGGCGAGGCCGGCGTTGGGGATGTCGAGCATCTTGGGCGGGATGTCGGGCGGGGGGAGGGCATTGGAGTATCGTATCCTGACAATGTAGTCCTGGTGGATCATGCGTTCTCCCTCGCCTCTGGACTGGGATCCGTGTGAAGCCATGGTGGGCAGCTGTTGGAAGGGGTGCGATGACGGCGATGACGGCCTCGACAGGGGCACAATTGCGAGTGCGGCGCACCGCAATTCACAGGATATCGATGCCTGGAATGGAGTAATCGATAACTTGTGCTGGGAGTTTTTTTGTGGCCGTTGGAGAGGTGGGAGCTGGGGACAAGGCGATGGAAGAGGTGTTGAAAGTTGAGGGTCGAAAGTCGAAAGAAGCGGCAGGTCAAAGACCGCGCCAGCAATTGCGCGTGGTTCGCGAATTTTGGCGAACAAGCTGCAGCAGCTTTTTTGACAGGGGTCAATGCTTGACCACTACCACCACCACCACCACCACCCACTCAGGGGACAGTGTTGCCTGTGCTGTGGTGAAAGGCACAGCGATATGGAGGCCCGGATTATATGAGATGAACCCACTTCAAAACTTACAATTCTTGCTCGACCTCTTCCCCTTGATGTTCAGCGTCTTCATCACATGCCTCACAACGCCAAACCAAGATCTCTCAAGACACACCACATATCATTGCTGCCCTGCCTCTATGGGACAACATCCTGTATGCAAATCCAGACCCCCTGCCTGGCCGCCCTCCATGCTCCTCCCGTTGCCCTGGAGCTGGCGGCGACCGCCCCGTACCGAATGAAAGATGATTAGCCAGAGACGCCCGCTCCGGCACACCCAATTAGAAATGCACTATAGATCCCTTGTGCAGGATTGTCATGAGCCGCCCGTCTGTCCGTCATAATACATGGAGAAACCTTTCTATCGCAGTTTCGCTCCCAAAGCCATGGTGGCACCGAGCCTGTTGGCAGACCCAGCCGAAAGAGAGAAAAAAGCACGCTGCTTGCAGTGGAAGAGCCCACGTCGGTCTCGACTCAGTTGCTGTTCTTGGTGTACTTTGCCTTGCCAAAGGAAAAGGGCACGTAGCGGTACTTGATCATGTGCTGGATCTGCTTTCTCACTGCGCCAGGGTCAGCATCGGTCGGGCAGCGGTTTTATAGGGCATACGTACTGGTAAGGACAAAGAGCATCATCCAGTACATGACCAGGACGGGCCAGAAGACGGGCACGTTGAAGACCTCGAACCAGCTGCACAGGAAGGAAATGGCGACGGCGCGGGTGGCCGAGTGCCAGAACTTGAACTCGGGGAGGCGGCGGATGAAGGGCCGGAACTCCTCGTCCTGCTTGGTCGGGAGGGTGCCGGCCGCGCCGTCTTCCATGTCGTTGTCGAGCGCCTCATTGGAGGGGTCGAACTTGGGCTGGAGGAAGGCGAGGAAGAGGTTGAGGAGGTAGATGCCGAGGGCGTATGCGACTGTATGGCTATCAGCATTCGATCTTGGATGTGTAGTTCCTGGGCAGCTTACCGATGTACCAGCCTTGCGCGACAAAGACGCGCAGGAAAAAGAGGAGGAGACCGACGGCGGTGCCGACCCATCGGTAGAGGACGTGGGGTGTTGACTGGTCGAGGAGGGCTTGGTAGTACTGTTGGTCTGTTAGTCTTGTGTCTGTGATGTTGTGTCCATCTCGGCGACGCACCCTCTGGATTTTACTGCTCTGCGCAGTAAAGGTGCCGAAAGGCGTTGTCGGCTCGTCGATGGGCTCCATTGCGATGGTGGCCGGGCTGTGCGTGGTGGTAGTGGTGGTGGTGGTGTTCAGGGGTGAGGGATCGCAAGGGCAACAGGTCGATCTGTAGGGAGCGATGGGATCGTGAACTCGGGATGCGCGATGCGATGCGACGATGTGATGGGGTCTCGAGTGGCGATGAAGTTGCAGAGAAAATTACAGTGGTTGTCCTTTGGACTTGCGCGTTTCCTGACATCTGGCGTTTAATTAGCCACGCTCCACCGACGAAAACGCAGGGGAGGGACAAGGCGAATCCGGATGTGGCGCAGGAGAGGTGTGGCGCAGGCTGCATCCCCTTTCCGTCGGCAGGGATGGGGGCGGGAGTCTTCGCTTGACCCCTTGGGCCGAGGATAGCCTGTGATGACATGACAAAGGGCCCTCGGTGCCGATCTCGTGGGAAGGGGAAGCTAGCTCTATGAGCCGAGCTCCTCTCAACAACACCATCTTGTAAACAATAAAGGTGGTGATTGAGGTGTTTTTTTGCTAATTTTTGCTGAATTTGTATTGTTCTCTGATCCTCATACAGCCGCAATCATGAACGCAACCACGGCCTTCCGGGCGCAATTGCTCCCCCGTCTCCGCGCCGTCCCCTTCCAAGCCTCGACCCTCCCCCGTGTCGTCCGCAGCTATTCCGCTGCCTCTAGCGATACTGCCTACAAGTACATTGCCGTTTCGGAGCCCCGGCCCGGAGTCGGTCAAGGTATGCCCTTAACATTGCAGAAACCTTCGGCACAACCGTCCCCCCCCTCTCCCTCCCCCCTCACCCATCCCTACGCTACCCCGTTATATACCCCCAACTAACACCCCCAGTGACCCTTAATCGCCCCAAATCTCTCAACGCCCTCTCCACACCCCTCATCACCGAGCTCAACGCCGCCCTCCGCACCCTCGACGCCTCCCCCTCCATTGGCGCCATCGTCCTCACCGGCTCGCCCAAGGCCTTCGCCGCCGGCGCCGACATCAAGGAGATGGCGCCCCTCACTTTCTCCGAGGCCTACACCACGTCCTTTATCGAGTCGTGGTCCGACCTGACAACGGCCGTCAAGAAGCCCCTGCTCGCGGCCGTGTCGGGCTACGCCCTCGGCGGCGGCTGCGAGCTCGCCCTCATGTGCGACCTCATCTACACGACGACCGACGCCCAGTTCGGCCAGCCCGAGATCAAGCTCGGCACCATCCCGGGCGCGGGCGGCAGCCAGCGCCTGACGCGCGCCGTGGGCAAGGCCAGGGCGATGGAGCTGATCCTGACGGGCAACTTCTTCAGCGGGGAGGAAGCAGCGCGGTGGGGGGTGGCGGCGAGGTGCTATGCGACGCACGAGGAGCTGATGGAGGAGACGCTCAAGACGGCCGAGAAGATTGCCGGGTACAGCAAGGTGGCCGTGATGGCGGCGAAGGAGGTGGTCAATAAGAGCCAGGACTTGGCGCTGCGGGATGGGGTCGAGTTTGAGAGGCGGGTATTCCATTCGCTGTTTGGGAGCAACGATCAGAAGGTGGGGATGAAGGCGTTTGCAGAGAAGCAGAAGCCCGAGTGGACGCATAGCTAGGTGCGACGTGCAAGATACGTTGCGATCTGAAATAAGGGATACATAGCTGAAATGCTTCGACGTCATGAATCTGGCCATCATCATCAGTCATGAACCATCTACTTGGCGGCCCCCTTCCCCTCCACCATCGTCAAATACGCCGCCGGAAGCAGCCCTTCCTTGCCCATATACGACCCAGAGCACCACTCCCCATTCTCATCCCTCACCTCCTCAATCTCGGCCCACTTGGGAAACATTAACTCATCCACCACCCCTTCGGCCGGATACCACCCCCACCGCGCCACCCCCCTCGGCGCGTCTCCCCCATCCGGCGGGAACCCGCCCTCCCCCACGCTTCTCTTGACATCCACCGCCACCAACCTCTCCACGCGCTTCCCGTCCTTCTCCCACCACCACCGCTCCACCCCCTCCTTCCCCCCCTTCTTCTCCCTCCCTAGCCTCCTCCCTCCCACCAACCCCTTCACCCTCCTCCTCCACTCCAACCCCCTCTTATCCCTCTCAAACACCTCCACCACCATCCTATGCCCCTTCGGGCACCTCCTCCACCCCTCCGCCCCATTCTCCACCGCCACCCTCCCTGGCACCATCCCCGCATAACACCCCCCACAGACATCCCACCCCCCCTCCACCCCCTCTCCCACCTCCTCTTCCGAGCACTCATAACAATGAAACCTCTCCTCCCCCCCCTCCACCCCCCTCCCACACACCCTACACCCCACCCTCACCCCCACCGCCCGAAACCCCTCCCCCTCCCCCACATACTTCATCGCCAGCACCCCATGCCCGCACCCCCTCCCCCCCACCACACACCCCGTACAGAACCCCCACTCCCCTTCATTGCACACATCGCACCTCCAATACCCCGCATTCGTCCACTTCTCGCACCCGCAGCAAAACGTCCCGCTCTGCAGCCTCCCCAGCGGATCCTCTGTCGTCAGCGTCCGCCTCCCATCCGCCCCGCCCGGCGTCGCCTTCGTCGGCGGGAGGTACCGGTTCGCCGTGAGGAAGTGCGGCGGTGGCACCGACGTCGGCGGCGGGTGCTGCTTGTGGAACCGCTCCCACGCCGTCTGCCCGAAGCCGAACCAGTGCAGGCACCCGAGGCGCAGGCGCCAGCAGGGGAGGCAGATGTTCCAGTCGCCGGAGGCGCAGGTGGAGCAGTTGAAGTGGAGGGTGTATTCGAGGTGGGGGCGGGCGCAGCGGCGGCAGGTGATGAGGGGTTCTTGGTAGAGGGGGCGGTGGGGGCGGGACGGGGAGACGGTGGGGGTGTGGTTGGGGGAGACGGAGAGGGGGCCGGGGGTGGTGGCGCTGCTTGGGGTGCGGTGGTGGCGGTGGGTGCTGCGGTCCGAGTCGGAGCCGTTGTCGGGAGCGGGTTGGGTGGTGGTGATGATGCCGAGGCCGAGGCCGGCGCGGGCGTTGAACGGGAGGTTGGGGGATGCGGTGCTGCTGCCGTTGGCGGTGGCGGTCGTGGTGGGGGAACTGGAGCTCCGCGCCTCGGCGAGGATGCCTGCGCTGGGTCGGGTCGCGAGGTCCGTCTGCGAGCGGATCGCGAGGGCCCGCACCTCGGGCTGGGACGAACCGGTGGGCACCGTCGCGCTCCGGCCCCCGCTCGGCGTCCGTCGTCGTCGCCGCTGCTCGCCCGGCTCCAGATGCGCGGACGTCGACGCCGAGGGCGGATACCGCCCCCTCTCCTCGTTGTCGCTGACGCTATGCGGCCTCGACCTCCCCCCATCTTGCCTGCTCGTCGGCCTAGACTCCCCCGTCTGCGCCCGAGGCCGCGACTGCGAGCTCGCATTGCTCCTCCTCCCGCCATCGCTCCTCCGCCCACCTTCCCGCCTATCCCTCTCCCGGATATCCGCAAATCGCCTCCTATACGCCTCGGTAATCCTCCTCCTTAGCTCGTCATTACTCCTCAAATCAATATTATCCAAATCCGTCCCCTCCAATAACCCCTCCTCCTGAATCTGCCTCGTAAACTCCTCAATCTCCCGCTCCAAATCCCTCGTCGCCACCGCCTCCCCCCCTCAGCACTAATCAACGATCGCAACGAAACCTGATGCTCCAGCTCCCTCCTCCCCGCGGCATCCATCGCCTCCCTCAGACTCGCCCTCTGCACCTCACCCACCAACCTCCGCTCCTCCTCGTCCGCGCGCCGCTCCTCGGGGCTCCGGTCAAGATACTTGAGCCGCGGCATGACCTTTTCGCCGCGCTTGTAGCGGGCGTCCATCTCGGCGACGTCAGCCGCCGATTTCGCGCGGTCCGGGTTGAGCGAGAGAAACATGTCGAGCAAGGTGGCGACGCGGGCGTCGTGCTTGGTGTCGCGCACGCGGTCGCGGCACGACGGGCAGGTGAAGACGGAGTCGCCGGGCGCGGGGGGCAGGGGGCGGGCGTCGGCGCGCGCGGCCTGCCAGGCGAACCAGGACTTGAGGCAGGCGCCGCAGTAGGTGTGCAGGCAGTCGAGGAGGGTGAGGGGGTTGTGGAGGAGGTCGGTGCAGATCTAGGGAGGGGGGGGGGGGTCAGCTTCGGTTTAGAATGGACAGGTGGGGGGAATGTTCAACACCACGCAACCTCACCGCCGTCAATGAGGCCGGGCAGGGCGGGTCGGGTCGCGATGCCGAGTGTCGGACGGGCGGTCAAGTGTGGGGAATGAGGGGTCGATCACTACAGCGCACAAGAAAACTTACCGCGCATGTCAACTCGGTCTCGAGGTTGACCGCCGGCCGGGGAGCCGACGACGGCGTGGATGGCTCCATCTTGATCTTAAGCCGTTCCTATCTGGTACTGTCGAGCAGCAGCAGCGAGACATGTGTGTGTGATGTGTGGTGTGGTCGACGGCGAGCCAAGTGGATGGGAAAGAATTGTCGGGGTAGCAATAGCAATTAGCATTGCCACTTTAGTACCTAGTGTCCATCCCGGTTGCAAATGGCGAAGCGCCGTCCGACAAACCATTGGAAAGCCAAGCAGCCCGGTTCGAGCCCAGTCTCTCCGTTGTTTGGCTGCGTCTCGTCGAGGTGGCCCACCGTTGCAGCCGGCTGCGGGACGATCGATGCTGGGTTCCCGTCCGTGGATGGGACGAATGATGCAAGTATCCATGACACGGGCCGATGAGGACGTCCCCTTGGAGTACACCATACGCCCTTGGGTACCTACTACATTGAGGCTTGCGGCAAACCTCTTCTCACGTAATACACATCGAAGGAACTGGAAGACGCCAGCTCGTATTCGCCCCCCATTCCCGACCTAGACATCCTCCATAGAACAATTCTGCTTGTCTTAATTTGTGCTTGATATCAATATCACATGTACTGTATGTGAGCCACTGATAGCCTCAACTCCCTGTAATAATCCGAATGCATAATCTTGCCGCTGTATCCTGTGCCTGGCCGGTCCACGGGCCCTCCATGCTGCGCCGTCGTCATAATAAACCAAAAGCCAAACGCCATGAAATGTATGTTTACAATGCGCACGCCTCCTGCCGTCACATGTCTTCCTTTGCGTCTGCAGGGGCACCGTCATCCCATTCCCTGCACAGTCCGTACCACGCCCGTCGCAGGCACGTGGGTTTCTTTGGCTTGTGCGAGTCGGATGGTGGGGTTGATGTGGGCAGGACCGGGGGCTCAGTGATGGTCGCTCGCTCCCCCTGTGTTGGGTCGCTGATCATGGTCGACGTCTTGTCATGGCATCCCCAGATCACCCCCGGCGTCAGACACGTTGTGCTGTCGCTGGTGTGTGTGATGGAGCTGCTGGGTTCGTCTGCGCATCCATAGATCCGCCCGGGCGTCATGCATGTCGTGGTTTCGAGTGGCGTCGACGTCTGGATGGGCTCGTCGTCGCAGCCCCAGAACCGTCCCGGCGTCAAGCAAGTGGTGCTAGATGTGGTCTTGGTGGGAGTCGCCGGTTTCGTCGTTGTAATGGTCGACGTGGTCGTGGTCCTGTCCTTGCAGCCGAACCAACCCCTATGCCTGTTAGAATATTGCCAACGAGTATCGCATCAGAGCACTTACGGTGTCAGACACGTCGTGGTAGTGGTGGTGGTAGTGTCTGTAGTGGTGGCTGTTCCCGTGGTCGTCTCATCTAGACATCCCCACCAACCACTATTTTTGTTAGCCATTAACGTCAAAGTAACGGGGCAAACACTTACGGCGTCTTGCAAGTCTCGGTCCGGGTCCGCGTCTTGGACGTCGACGTCAACGATGTCGTAGACGTAATCGGCTCGGTCCCGTTGCTCTCATACATCTTCCAGCTGCCGCAGTCCCGACACTCGGGCGTAAACTTGCACTCGGGGACCGTGTCGTACTTCATGATAACGTCATGAACAACCGACCGGATCTTGTGCGTGCCCAGACCCACACGCCACCCCTTGTCGCCAACCGTGTCGTACACACACTCGCGCCCCGTATGGCACGACGACTCCAGAGCATAGCCGCCAAACGAGCATGATGCCGTTGCACCGTTGCACGTGCCGATAAAGATAGGATCGGCCGTGTGCCCAAAGTGGTAGGAGCCCGTAAACTCCCTCGTCTGCGGCGCGTCAGGGCTGGATCCAGGGGGCACCGGGAGGCCCAGGCGTCCGGCGGGCAGGGCCTCGGGGACGGCTTCAAAAGTGACGACGGGAACACCGTAAGTCAAGCCAAGCATCGAGCTGACGGCGCCACCGAGGGAATGGCCAGCTAGCCACACCTTGGAGTTGGGATACAGCTCCGTCACGTTGGCGTATAGTTCTCGCGCGGCCTGGTAGTATCGATTTTCCTCGCGCAACGCCTGAACGACGCACGTATTGTTGCACGAGTAGGTCCCGGTGGCGCAGTCGCAAACCTGGTGCCATGTCCACGGCCCCTGTTGCGCACAGCAGCAGCTGAAGAACAGGTTGTCGTTGACCTTGTCGTTCGTCGTCGTGCCGTCGCCATCGAAAACCGCCGGCGATGTCCCCTTGAGACCAATGACAATGGTAGAGTTGGTCTGGTCGGCCCAGACATGGCCGCGCAGCCCGTCGCTCTCCCACCCAAAGTCGGCACTTCTGTTGAAGGGTGCCCCGACCTCCTCCCAGTCCGCCGGACCGGGCTTCTCAATGTATGCATTGGAGGCCATCAGCGCCAGGCTCAGCACGGTGCCCTTGTCGGTGATGTTTGGCCCGGCCACGTTGTCCATGGTCCAAGCCTCTGGCGAGAGCACCGAAACATAGCCGCGCTGTCGGGCCATGGCCACCATCGGGTCCACTACACTGGGTCTTCGGTCGCGGAGTCGCTGTATTTGTATGGGCGCGCTGCTCGCCACCAGCGGCCCTATACGCTCCTCGGCATAGCCGTCCTCGGCGGCTAGCCACACTTCGGCATCAGCTTTGTGGGTGTCCATCTTGCGATGGAGTGTCGGGTGTCGGTTCGTCCCATGGTGGTATATGTGTCGGAGGGTCTATGGAAGGTCAGGTCCGGCCATGCACCACTGCACTTAGTCAACATTAAGGGCGCACTCACAAAGGTGTGTTGTGCAGGGGCGGGAGGCTCCGGGAGGAGCGGCGGGATCAAGGGCGAGGCCTCGATGGGGAAGACGACCTGGGCATCCTGTCGCGTGTTTGCCGTGGCGACGGCGGGCGCGGCAGAGAGGGCGAGGAAGGAGAGCAGCAGGCGGGTTGCGATGCTGGCTGTGGATGGGGATGTGCACCTTGCTGGGCTGGTGGCTGGCCGTCTCGAGAACATGGTTGGCGCGTCGTCGAGAGGCCCTCGGGGTGTTGGGCCAGGGGGGGCGACGATGATACAAAGGAAAGGGGGCTCGGTATCAGGTGGTGGTGGTTGGTGGAAGTGGTCAAATGGGCGTCGCGATGATGATGAAGATGGTGACGGGATGGGATATGTGGGAGGCGATGCCGCCCCGCGTCTTTGAGTGTGGAGAGTCGTGGCACTGAAGTGGCCATCCACTGTCCACTCGAATGACGAGGCCATCGGAACTCCACCCGATGACCGGAAACGCTCGGACCATCTCAACAGATTGTTGACTGATTGCCTGATCGTGTGGATCGGGGTACCGCGTCTCACCAATCACGCGGCGAGGTACCTCGTTCCTATCGCGACGATAACAGCACGCCGGAGCCCAGCACCTTGAGGGCAGCCATGTGACCAATCCAGCTCCATGACATGGATGACGCAACTGAACCTTCAGGCTCCAGGTACGCCGTCGCCCATCACCCAGGGGCCTGGACACTTTTGAAATTCAACAAACTTTGTTTTACCTCTCTGGTCGAGAAAATTCGTATTCCCAAGATGAACTTGAACTTGACAAGTCCAGGAACTTGAGACGACGGACAGACGCTGCCGACCTACTCTAGACCTCCGGAAGCCCAGCACCAGGTACCCATCGGCAGATAGCTGCCCATGCCGTGGTTCATGAACTCCCATCAAGGCCCCAAGACCCGGATGAAATATGTATTGAAGTAGATATTCAGCTTTATAGAAACAGATCAGGCTGCATGTCTGTCTTGGATGCCGATCACGGGCGTGTCCCACAGTCAGGTCCCATGGCTCCGATAAGGCTCTTATCAAGCGCCAAGGCATCATGGCGACCCGTCCGTCACGCCTCCAACCTTTGGCTCGGCGACTCCTGAATCCCATCAACTCCGGACCTCGAACCTGTGCATTTTTTCTGTTTGTTCAAAGCCCAAATCCTAAATCCAGGGACCCTCATGCTTCAGGGACCCGTCCCTTGTAGTTGAATTCCCTCTTTTGTTCCTGCAGCCCGAGAGTACACGCGTCATCTCAGTGCTGCCCCTCTGCACTCGAGGAAGTTGGAATTTACGGGCGTCAGAGCTGTCGGCTCTTCTGGGTTTCAAGACCCCGAGTGCTTCATGCGCCCGCCCCCGAGCCAAGGTAAGACCAATCTATGCAGTCCCTAGGCAGCTCCTCAAGCTGTATTTTGTGTGGTATTCCTTCAGCTGTTGAAAAGATGCCTCTTGTTCCTCACCATGTCTGGCCTGCGCCCCGCGAGAAAGCCGTCTGACCACAATGTTCAGGTTGAACAAATCCAGCTTCATGGCGTCCACCCCAAAGCCCCTGAGGACAGCGCGCTCCTTTCCGCGGCCCGAACCCCCATCCGCGAGTCCCGATCACGCTCGACCCAAACGCGCCAGCACTCTCCAGAATGGCAGCTCCCCGACCGCCGCCTCCAAGACGCAGCCCAAGCCCCACGACGCCGACGATGCCCCCGACACCTTCGTCAGCAGGATCAGCGAGGAAGGTATCGAGCCCCCGAGGGCTTCCGTCGACCTCGATGACATCCCAATCGAGGTCATCAGCGTGGCCGACCGCTTCATCGAGCAGCTGTCAGCAAAGGTCCATCCCGCGCCGCCCAACATCGACAACCTCGCTCGCATGTTTCAGGAGTTCTACGCAACGACCGCCCACCACATCCAAACACACATCGACAGTCTGGCAACAAGGCAGAAGCGCGAAGCTCCCGTGGCACCCGGCTCCACCCGGGCCATGCTCCGCGCCAAGGCCGCGTCCATTGGGAACAAGGACAAGGCCAAGGCCGCTCCGGTCAGGCGGGACTCGGAGATGCTCACTGTGGACGAGTACGCCGACCGGCGGAAGGCTAGGAAGCTGCTGGAACAAAGGAGGCTTCTGATGGAGGAGGCGGTCGAGAGGAGACTGTGCGAAGGAGTCTACGACAAGATCTACCGGCACCGCACTACGCAGGATGAGGCCCAGGACGACAAGCTCCGCTCCAAGACGGCGGCTCTGTCTGTGGTGGGAATTGGCCCGACCGACCTCGGCGTCGACCTAGGCGGGGACTCCGACCCGGAAGCCGCCACCAAGAAGCAGCAGGACGTCAAGGAATCGCTCGAGGAGGCGAGAAAGGAGCTGGTTTTGATGAACGAGTCGAGGTACCCGCTCGGGAAGCTGAACCATCTCAAGCTCGCGCACAAGGCCATCATAGACACGCTATCTCGCTTCCACCCCTCCTCCTCGGCCGACGAGCTGATGCCCATGCTCATCTACACCCTCATCACGCTTCCACCTCAGAACCTCAACGTCATCAGCGACGTCAACTTTATCCAACGGTTTCGGTGGGAGCCCAAACTCTCGGGCGAGCTGGCCTACTGCCTCACCACCCTCGAAGCGGCCATCAGCTTCCTAGACACCGTCGACCTCTCGACCCTCCGCGCCGATGAAGCCCCCGCCGGCCCTCTCAAAGCCGCGCCGGGCGCCCCCAAGGCCGAAACCTTCCCGCCAGCCTACTCCCCAGGCTCTGCCACCGTCACACCCGGCATGCCCGACACCACAGCCGTCACCGGCACCACCGCCAAAACCCCCACCCCTTCCACAACCGCCGGTCTCCGCGCGGCGGTCCAGCTGCGCAACCGACGGCTCAGCGACCTGGTCAACACGCCGGCGCAGGCTTTCAACGCCGCCAGCGACGCCGTCCTCCTCACGGCCGACCAGGGCCTCAAGACGATCGGCGCCAGCCTCGGCGACAGCTACAAGTTCTTCCTCGGCAAGCTGCGCGAGGACCCCAAGGGCCTCGCCACCGACCAGGGCGGCGAGGTGCTCGTGCCCAAGACGCTCGACGACGCCCGCCGGCTGATGGGCACGCCGCCGCCGCCCGGCAACGACGACGGCGACGGCGATTCGGTCAGCGGCGCGAGCTCGGTGCACAGCCCCGAGGAGACGACGGACCAGGGGCTCTTGAAGCCAGCCGCGGCGGCGAGGGAGGACAGGGTGCTCGGTCTCATTACGGGGGGGCGGAAGCCCCCGGCGAGGGATCACAGCGCCGATAGCGCGCGGAGCGGGGGGAGCGCGAGGCGCGCCGTGTCGGCGATGGGGGGCGGCGAGGAGCGGAGTACGACCCCGGCCTCGGCGCTGGACTCGGTGAGGAATCTGGGCAGCTCGTTTAACCCCATGGCGAGGTTGTCGGCGGGGCTCCGAGGGTTTGGGCGGACGGCGTCGACGCCTGCGCCTTCGGCGACGGCGACGGCGACGGCGACGGCGGTCAAGGGGGTGGCGGATGGGGGGGATCTGGCGACGGTATGTCCACCCACCTCTGCTTATTAGGAGCGAAAACTGATCAATCGTGTCATGATACGCAGGCGTTCCCGGACATCGCTGCCGTGCTGCCCCCGAAGGAGGCGCCCAAGTTTGATCCGCCAGTCAAGCGGTTCATGGAGCTGCAGAACCCGGCGGACTTGAGGTTAGGCGAGGTGCTGGAGCTGTTGAGGGATTATCGGCGGCTGGCGGGCGCGATGAAGGAACTTGGGGCGTTCAAGGAGTGAGTAGCGGTGGAGTGGGCTTATGTCAGCGGTGATCATCGGCATGTTGCATCCGGGGTCCCGTAGGTGGGACCGGGGTGGGGTCACAGGGGGTGCAGGGCTTAGGGGATGTAACGGTCCTGGGTACGGGGTTTGGGTATATGTGGGAGATGGAATACAGGGTGGGGGTTTGGCGTATGGGATTTAGTGAGGGATGGGTTTGTTACTTGGGGTAGGCCACCTAGACGGGATTGAATGGAGGATTGGCGTTGTGTCTTGCTGGGGTGGTTGGAGAGGTGAGAGAGACGCACGGCGACACCACCATTGGTTCGGATCCGCTGAGGCTGGCGCATGTATTTGCGAGGGAGGAGATGGACAAAGCCGGCTCGCCCTAAGCCTAAGGCCTTCTCACGTGTCACCTCTCACCCCACGACGCAACTACCAATAGTCATGTCTTGAACATATAGATATGATCTAGTCAAGCTACCCTACGGCAACCTACCGGATAGGTACCCGTCCTGTCACATATCCACATCCCAAACCCAGTCTCTTTGTCCCCTTGGCCACCCCAAAACCAGACCTTCGCAAACACCCTCTTCAAGCTCGATCACAAATATGACCAACGGACGGAAAAATCCGCAGACAACAAAACATCACACACAACACAGGCGGGAACGCAGGGGGGGGGGACGAAGTGGGACAGACGGGATGAATCTCAGGAACCATCGTCTCCTCCTCTATGTCCAGCTTGAGCCCCAAACCGTCCCGCATCCCTCAGAGAGACAAAGAAAGGGTGGGATCCCGCGCCGTTTCGGGTGCGGTTCTCTGTCCATCGACCCCGAGCCGATTTCAGTGGGAATGGGAGAGGGAGGGATGGGGGGGGGTTGGTGGGGCCGTTTTGGGGGGATGCGTTCGGGGGCGAGGCGGGGAGAGACAGAGACAAAGAAGGTGCCGTGGGCAATGGGGGTGGGTTGGGGTTGTTGACTAGACGGAGGATGAGGTTATGGGGTAGGATGGCACTGGTGTATTGTGGATTCGGCGATGAGGGCGAAGTAGATGGAGTTGGGATGCTGATACCTGACTGACCCTGGAATCACTTTTGTGAAGCACCGACAACACCACAGCCTCCAATCCCAGAATGCATCACCGGCCTCACCCCACGCCACCGCGTCTCGTAGAAGCAACCAGTCGGTGACGCCATGAATTAATAGCCTAGACTTGGATGCAGCAGAATTACCATCCCTCTCCCCCCACTGCCCCTGAGCTCTACGTACCCCCGGCATTGAGAAACCGCAACGTGCAGCATGCATCTCGGCACTTTCACGACATCTCGGCCTCTCTGCCACGTTACATACATACATCCCATCCCTTTCCACCAACACAGTCTCCCAGAGGCCGTGGCTTAGAATGCAGTCATCGGCGAAACTCCCACCAGCCTCAGGTACCACTTTCTCCCGCCGCCCGCGCGAACAATTCCCTTCCAGAAGCCACCTGCATCTGCATCGCCAAGCCCCCCTCCTGCTCCCCCCCCCCGATCTGGCCACCACCCCGCCGGGCATCATTTGCATCATCCCGTCATTATGAAATGGCGGGGAAAAGAAAATACGGATGCATTTGTCGGATCGTCTTTACGCCAGTAGTAGAATCCGCACAGCCACCACCGCCAAAAGTTCCCCTGAGCTTTCCAATACTGAAAGACGGGAGAGATTGATGGTGCCGTCCTGTGTAGGTAGTATCACCGCACTCGCGAGCCCGATCGGGACAAGCCACATCTGCCCCACCCCGTCTCCGATTCCGACTCCGGCGCCGGGTATGGGCACGGTGGGACAGGCTGGACCGCCCGCCCGCCCGACCGCTAGTTCTGTATCACGTACCTGCGGTTCGGTCAGGAACGCGGGCTAGCTTGTTGGCTCCGCCACGAGGTGTTGCCGGCAGCGGCAGTGGCGTAGTCTCTCGGCGAGAGTGATGGTGGTGATGACGGGAGTATTCCGCGGACCTTGTTGATGCTGCTGCTGACAGTCTGGTCCGTCCCGGCCACGGCCACGCCACGGATAACGGCCATCACCACATCGGGGGAATTCAAAAGATGAATCAACCCACCGGCACCTCGTGGCCTATTTTAGGCCAAGACATGCCGACACGGCAACGGCAATGGATGAATGCCATGCTGTCCAGCAAGCCACCCTCACCACGAGGCGTCTCAGTCTCGAAAAGCAAATCTATGTAGGTCCAGCAGCACGATCGCACATTGGCGACGTATGCAGAGCAAAAGCCACCTTGATCCAAGCCCGCGTGTCGTGTCATGTCCATGTGTTTGTTGTCTTTGCTTATTCTGCCAGAGCCCCTCCACTCCGCAGCAAGCCACCTCCTGCTGATGATGGTGTCCTGATCTGGACAAAAGTTCGCATTGCAGCAGCAGCAGCAGCAGCAGCAGCCCCCTCCTGAAATTTGGAGAATCTCAGCTCAGGGGAAAACCGGAAAAGTCTGTGTACTGAGCACCACGACGGATCATCAAAGAGTCACCGGCACGCCGCCCGCTGCGGTGCCGTCTCGGCCAGCCAGCCGTCGCGTCGCTGACCGAGCCCGTTTCGTTCTTTTCGACGCGCAAGACGGGGCAGACACGGGAACACCAACAGTAGAGGAAGGGTAGGCGATGACAGAACATGATGCCATGGCGAACGGATGGCGTCCCCGATGCCGAAGGGCGGACGGGGGAGGTCGGTCATGCAGGCCAACCTTCTAGCGGCCTTCGAGAAGGAATTCCCTCACCCTCCATCTTGGGTGCCCACCTGCCTGCTGCCTCACGCCGGTCCCACCCGTAAAGCCAAAATCGGCGTCTTTGGCGATGCCTTCGCCATGGGGGATTCAGGATGGCCGTTGGCGACGCCGATAGTGAAATCGAACCAAGATGGGATTTCTGATTTCTTGGAAAGAGCCTGGTCGATCCCCTTGCCGCTATCGTCATTGCGCCTTTGCTCGGGCAACGTAAGGAGACTTCTCGGAGACATGCAACTCAATCGCGACGTTATTACCACGCGAGGAGATCTGTTCTGCGGCATGAGTAATGGACAATCGTGCGTCTGTGGGCGCGCCAGTTCCGTCCCGAGCTCCGACCGCCGCGGAGACGGCTTTTCGCGTGGTTATGACCGACACGGTCCGTTTTACCGTTGGCCGCCCGACGGGAAACGGAGACGTAGAGAGAGAGGTTCAGGCAACCACTTTTGTTCAGGCCAAGAGACGGGATGGGACGCCGAGGCCGAGAGAGGGAGGTGATCCTTAGGAGCTGGATGACAAAACATGGTGATTACCTACGCAGGCAATGATATCCAGACCGCCCAATGCGACGAATGCGAAGCAGCCGTTATGCTTCCATCTGTGACTCCTTGTTGCAACCTGGACGCGGCATGCTCGCCAATCCATGGGACCAAAGGGCGCATGTATGTCGAATGCTCTGGTTAATTTCCAGGGCGTGTGGCGGAGCAGCATCACGACGACGACGACGACGACGACACCGGTCGGGTTGGAAGCTGCGAAAGCGATAGGGCCACGCACGACACCGCACTCGCTTATCGTCGCATTGGATTCTCACACAAGCCAAACTGTCCAGTCCAGCCAGGTCAGACTCGGGCATCTTGCACCCCAACCCAACAGATCAGACAGCCTTGTGGGGCGCGGTAAATCATCCCAAAGTGTTAGGGTCCATGAGATGCCGGAATGAAGAAAAAAAGCCACGCTCTCGCGGGGTGTGCGTCACCGTCTCTCGGGGCGATGCGGGCTCCGGGTGTCGAGATACTTTGCGCCGCGCCTCCCTTGCCATTAACGCGGAGGAATGGTGATGGGGGCACATTGGCCCCGTATCACGTATCGCGCAAAGAATGACTGCCTCGGTGCCTCATCATCCCGCGTGCGCGTCGCGTGCCCTCTTGCTCCCCCGGGCCCTGGCCATCGTAGAGTGCAGGACGGGATCTGCCTGACCGCTCGCTCCCAGGGGGCAGGGAATTCGGGATTGAGGTGGTGAATTAGAAATGTGAATCGCTGGCGCGCACGGAATTGATTGATTACCAAAGAGGGCATCCCATCCCTGAAAGTCCCCGGGGCCAGCAGGGCAGAGCGAGACCGAGGCGGGAAACGGAGTTGGCTCGCTGTCCCGGGCCAGCAGAGGTGACGGGTCGATGAAAAGGCGGGCATGAGAGTTTGGGCTGCTGCAGGACAGCAGACAGGGAGGGCAGCACTTCAGTCAGCAGAGCGAGACGAGGGCCCAAGAGCGGTCGCTGTGACAGTCGAAAAGGCGGGGCGGAGTTTAGAGCAGACGTCGGGTGAGGACCAGTCACAAAGCGACGCGAGGGACGGAGTTGTCCAGAAGCCGAAACGGTGGGAACCCAAGACGCCCAAGCCCGAGGGGTGCGACGATTGCCCCGTCGCCGGGCGCCCCTCGTCCCCTTGTCCCCGTTATGGGGGGGGAATTTGGCGCGGACAGCGGACGGAGACAAGGGACTTACGGATGCGTCCAGTCTGATGACAGATGCCCGACCCGCCCTGGTTCTTGGTGTCGGCGAAGCAAGACACACCTCCACGAGGACCGCGTGGACGAGATGATTTACAAAAGACGATGGTGTCCGCCCCCCGAACCCATCCAGATCCCCCATTCCCATTCCACCGCTTTCCTCGCAAGACCAAAGACACTTTGGACGACGAAGCATTTCAACTGTCAACAAGACCCAAGACAACTCCCACCACCACCAGCTCAACAATATCTTGGCATCTCCAACACGACCTCGCCTACCGCCTCCCACCACTACCGCCACACCCCTCCCCGGTCGCCTCACCCCCCGGCGAACCCTGCGAACCCTGCGAACTCGGCCGTGAAGAGTCATCGGAAAATACGCCTTCCACCACAAATATTAGCAACGGCCCCCGTCCTGAGGACGACGCAAAATAAAATGGCTTCACCACTCCTCATCAACACCCTGACCCATCAGTCCCCACGATCGGTCGCCTCGCCCACCAAGATGTCCATCACCCAAGCCTACTTCCTCGCCCACAAGGCCCGCTCCAAGCTCAGCTCGGAAGCCGGCCGCCCCGACCACAACCTCCGCCTCCTCGTCGGCCACGCCAACCTCCTCGACAGCCTCATGCTCGACCTGGCCGAGGCCGAGCGGGAACAAGAATCCTGGTTCAACCAGTCCGTCCGCGGCGCTGCCCCCTCCAAGCCCCAACAAGACAAGCACATCCAATGGGCCGACGCCGCCGTCATCGAGGAGCCCAGCAATGACTGGCACGCCGAGGACGCTGACGACTCTGACGACTCTGACAGCGACTACTCCGATGACGAAGACGTTGAGATGGCCGACGTCGTCTCCCTCCGGAGGATACCCTCGCACTCGGCCCCCAAGCCCGACCTCGGCTACCTCATGGACGAGGACGACTTCTCGTCCGACTCGGACGACGACGAGGACTTTGCCGAGCTCGCCCTCCAGCGCTCTCCCTCGCACTCCTCCACGCTCTCGCCGCCGGAGCTCGACCACGACTCGGACACGTCCGAGGACGAGTCGATGCCTCCATCGCCGCCGACCGTCGTGCTCCCGACCTTTTCGGACAAGAAGCCAACAGAAACAACAACAGCGCAAGACAAGGACGCATTCTACAGCGAAGGCTACTACCTGCCACCGAGGAACCCAGCGCGGCTGGTGGTCTCGGCGTACTAAGCAGGTCTTGGTCGCTTCGCAGTTTGCATCATCTTTTGTCTTTTCCTGTTGTTTTCCAGCGGCATTGAGCACGGCGTCTTTTTTCTTGTTCGGCAAAGCGATACCTCATGATACCACTTGTCGATTCTGGCGGAGCACACAAAACGGAGGCGGCGGGATTTGGGTACATGACACGCATACATTAGAGGGGACGGAGTGTCACCACTCTCATCAACATCATGTTAATACGGGCGGCACGGACAGGGAATTTCTTTAGTATTTTTCCACATTTTGGATCTCTTTTGCTCCCTTTCGAGGTCGAGCATAAGAGGGGAGGGAGGAACATTTGGCGGGCGCGGGGGACAACATTTTCCATAGGGGGACACAACAGCACATCTGCCAGGTGGACGCCTGATGCAGGCTGCCCTTTTTTCTTCTTCCCCTCCTCTCTGAGATACCTAGGCAGCTACAAAACTGCAACAACCACAAACAAATTCAACTCTGAAACAAAAGTCTTCAAAACAATCGCAATCCTGCAAGCTCTGTGTATCTGTGTGTGGTGTTTACCGAGCGGCAATGACACCATCGATTCGTGCTCCCGCGAGTTGACGATGACCGGATCGTCGACGCATCACCAACAGTGAAAGCTCCCTCCCTGTCTTGGAGCTTGGGCCGGGGCCGTCGGCCACCAATTCCCACCACCCTGCAAACAAACTCCTTAACCCGCTAATTACGAACTACGAACTATACTTACCATCCAAGGATTGAGTTCTGTTGCCATCTCTGACTGTTCATCATCCCGTCAATGTTGTGCGTGTGTGGCATTGCGGAGCGATTTCGGCGGGCCATTCAAAAAGTCCAGACTCCCTGAAGGGAAGGGGGTGGTAATAACACGCCCCCAGCAGCACAGGCAGGCCCGCTGAGTCCCAGGTTGGGTGCAAGCACTTTACTCGACGCTTGGTCGGGCGCGTCGACGTCCAGTCTGGTGTCCACGTAGGACTGACCGCCCGAGGGATGCGCAATACGCGAAGGGGCTTCGGTCTGAACTTTTTGTTTTCTTGACCGCCTGTAACTGAACTACGGGAGAGGAGGAGTAGGTTATCGTGACTCCCAACTCCAAGCTACGGCCCGATGGTCTAGACCGGGATTCCCATGCCCTGCCTATGTGCCAAGTGGAAGAAAAACCCACCGCCGTTGTGAGTTGATGATGAAGCAGCAACGCAAATTTACCTTTACCAATGCCAACCACCCACCAGCGAATTCCACACCGTTCTTTGCCCCGCGATTCTCTGGGCTCGGTGGAGCTGTGAAACCACGGTTTTTTCTTCCTTCATGTCTCCAGTGGAGAGAGAGGTTGGGTTGGCGCCTCCACCGAACCTATGGAGTAACATGTTCATGTGCCCAGGAAAAATAAGTTTAAAAAATTGGTGGGCGGAGGAATTGTGGATTGCTGATGATTGTCGGGGTGGGATCGTGAAGTCCGTCCGCCGCCGGGATGACTCTTCTTTTTTTCTCTTTGCATTTTGCATTTTCAATCCCACATTTCCGCCGACCGCCCCGTTGATGGAGGCGGCGCCAAGATTTGGGAACTTGGAAGCCGAAGCCAAGCGGCTGGGCCGAGGATGGAATTCAATTGTCAGCGGCGATCTGATCGATCGTGATGTTTACGCGGGAGGTTCGATTTGCTTCTTCTTCATCCTGTCGGGAGAGACGGACTTTACGGGTTACCATCATGATGACACCGGGGGGGTTGTCGTTATGGCCATGCTGTGGGGGGCCGTTATGGCGGACATGCAATCAGGCACGCGACACCACTAACCGCACCGCCAACCAGGGGCATCAAACGCACCTTTTTGTCCGTGATTCATCAGCATGACCGCCCCCCTCGAACGCATGCATTGCCACAGCCAAAGGTAAAAAAAAGGGAGGGATTATGTCTCCGGAACGGGACTGGAAACTCGACCATCTCCATCCCCTCCCACCCTTCCCCGCTCCTCGGGCAGCGAACGGGACGCGGGACGGCGCCGAAGCTTTCGGCGTGGCGGCGGCGGCGGCAGCGGCGGCGGGTTTTGCTTAGGACGCCAAGGTATCCCACCCCCTCTCCTCTCCTTCACCAAATGGCGGTGGTGGTGGAAACGGAGCCGTTTCCCCTAGGGGTCGCGTCTTTGTCTCTTCCCTGCCGCGGAAGATGAAGACAAACAACATTTGAGAACTATGGTGCCCGAGCCACCGAACCCGTTAGTGTCGTGGTCGGGATGGGATGCCGTCCCCGGTGGTCTGATCTTCGACTGGACTTCTTTGTCTCGACACAGAGCTTATGATAACTCAGCAGGTTATGTCAGGTCAGGGGTTTCCGTTTTCGTCTTTGTTTGCTGTCGGCGATTTTTCAATTTTAGCTTGAGCTTGAGCTTAAGCGGAGGGGAAACATAACGCCCGGTCTTGGCGGTGAGGTCTGGCCATGGCGATGGTATTTGGAGCTTCAAGGCTGGCTGCCGGCGGCGGTCAACTTCACCGCAAGACAATGAATGAAGACACGTTTGGGCAGTTTACAGCGGTATTGTTTGAGAATGCAATATCTGTACCTTGCATCCAGCTCGCCCGGCCATGCCTCCGTCAATCCGGAGCATACAGGCGGCGGGACCCTTCCGGGCAGCGGGCGGTCAACAAAGACGTCCCCCCCTGAGCAACCCCCCTTCCCCGCGTTTGTTGTTGACGCCGGTAGTGCACTCGCAGGGGGCATGCCGGCCGCCAGGCCGGACTGAGGAGGCGGTCTAGATAGCCCAACAAAACCACTTCGAGTCGGGCTGCACATGCCGTTTCTCAGCGGCAGCGGCTGCTGCAGGTTCGGTTGTTTACTGCGCTGGAGAGGCTCGTTTCTTATTTTCTGCCTGCTGTGTGTCTTGGATGGGATGGAAAGAAAGCTGCCTAGTGTCGTGGTTGTCGCCAACCCGTCCGGTGATGCTGCTACGGATGCATGTTCCAGTTGGACGGGCAGGAATACATAGGACAACGTGGCGAGGGGTCTGGGCTGGGCCGGGCAGACTTGTGGAGGCATTAGAAAGGGGGGGTAAGCATTGTGGTTGGCTGGCTGCCTGACGTTGGTGTTTCGCACACTCAGGGGGTCGACGCTGAGTTGAATGTCATGCTCGCTTGTGGTCGTTGCCGTAGAGTTCATTGACAACCGAGGCTGGCTGCTCATCTGGGCAAATGGACGCATACAGTATTGAGAAGGTCCAGGCTGCTGCGATTTCGCGATAGAGCAGCCACGTCAATCGATATCACCTGGACTTGAGGCCTAATTGCACAGCGGACAGTCTCTTTGGGGCCGTCTCTCTGCCTCCCGCCTAGATGCGGCTCGATCTTATCCAGCGGCGTCGACACATTCCTTCATCCCCAATGCCCCAGTGCCCGAGGCGGTGCTGGCAAGGCATCCCCGTGGGGGTTGGTCTCGAAGATGGTGTCGACGATAGAGTGAATTGAGGCCTCGTCTGACCAGCCAACGCAGTAATGCTGACCTGGCGCAGAAGAGACAACGTTACGTACGTGGTCAGGACAACATCATCGCCAGTAGCGTTGTATCTTTCGGTTGTTGGGTGGACGGGCGCGGGCGTATTCGTCAGTCCGTCAACGGTGGACGAGTGAGTTTTCGTTTCCGGTCGACTGGGCTTTGCTGGGAGATCTCCGCCAGGGGTGGTACGTGTATCCATATCCTTACCGGCTGACATAACTGTCAGCTCCGTTTCTGACCTCGGGATTCCAAAACGCAAAGTTCCCTGCATTGTCCCCGAACCAAAACGGAGTGCCCCGGAGAGAACGGAGACTTTTCGGCCCTCGCCCGTTTGGCGGGCGCCGACCATGGCTCGGCGTTCCCTCGGAATCGACTCCGTGGCACTTAGCAGCGGATGTGATCTGGTAAGGTCGCGTGTGTCATCCACACGCAGTTGCTATCAAACGGCATCCGATCGGGTCTTGCTAGAGTCATTGGACATCGGTCATGAAACACCAGCAGCTCGTTGTCGACGACGCGCCAAGCAGCCAGAACCTGGGGAAGGTCGAGCCGCCTCCATCCGCCGCCGCCGCCGAAACGTGGCATCTATCCGAAAAAGGCGGACGCGGGAGCACCGCGATGGGCTCATTTGTGCTTCCGAGATGGTTGGAGCGGTGCGTCGGTTCCTGATGCCTGGGTTTGAAGTTAACCATGGATGGCGGGAGGACTCATCTCCATCAAGTCAGTACACGAAGCACTTCATCGCATCGCCAATGTCTGCTCCTTGAACTCCGTCGGTAGACAACTACAGGGTCAAGACTTGACCGCTGCTGGCGTCTCACAACTCGGATGTCGTGAGATACCCCAATCGGGCGACCGAGCCGTGAGAAGAGGCTGACGGCGTGGTTGTGTATGTCTTCGAGGCAGCAAGGCAGCCGACATAAACGCAGGGCGCTCTCATTGTGGCTTCGCTCAGCGGGGGACGTCAACGCCGCAAGCATATTCCCGAGCCCCGTGCCTCATCATGGCATTCCTGCTCAACGGCCCCGATGTCGTGAATAATCTGGGGATGGCATCGTCCGGAAGAGGATCCGAGAATGCCCGTCTACCAGACAAGGCGAAGGCTCCGTCGCGCAATCAAGACGGAACGCAGAGGGCGGTGATGCTATCCGGTGCTTCATCCGAAGGGGGGTTGACCGTTTCAATGGTTACCTCCGATAAAGTCGGCATTAACGGTCGCGGGAAATAAGGTTATCGGATCATGATGATTAAGGAGGTGTCCCATTCCCATCCCCAAGGGCCAACAGGGTACCTGATTATTGATCACATGGCATTTGTCACCCTCTCGAGTGTCGAGGAACCCGTCTCCGATTTCCAAGGCACACATCAAACAAACGGAGCGTGCCCGAGTCACCAGCACCCGTGGTGGGTGTCGGGCGTGAGTCAAATGATTTTCGCACGGGAGCGACGGGAGCACCCTTATCTCCCGGGGGAGCGAAATAAGCTTGAGTGACTGACGATGGCGACTATGTTGTTATTCCCGACAAGACACGACTCGCCATCGCGTCTGTCTTCTCTCGGTCGCACGGCCGGAACCGGACCTGGGTTCGCCTGAAGTCGGGTGCTTGGTCCGAGGGGAGGGCGTTGCGGCCTTTTTGTCCACCATTCATTCCGTGGTTTCGCGACATGTCGAGCTACGCAGCGTCCCCGTCGCCGTCGATGGTGAAGTTGCGGGGTAAAGTTCCGGGGCGACTTGGCATCGTGATGTGTCGGTTCGAGCGTCGAGTCTGGGGATCTTGCTCGGAAATGTCTCCGTTGGGCGTCCGTCGATGGAAATACGTCTCCCGTTCCGCCGTATGGTGTTGAATCTCTCCGGGGGGCCGCGGAGTTAAGCGGGCGAACGGGGACATGCTTAGCGGGGTGCTCTCGGCAAAGGTGGAGAGTTTGTTAATCGCTGCGTCGGAGTTTGGATCATGCCGAGGATGTGGACCCTAACCCTGTCTCTCGGTAAGCCTGCCGAGTCGGCGCAAAGCTCAAGCCGATTCCAACCCCCCGTGCCCCCCCTCCCCCCAAACTTTTACCGAAGCTACGTCACCCTCCACCATCTATCACCTCCCGTCCGCGCGTCGTCACACCAAGACCACACGGGGCGCCGCCAAGTATACGCGCCACCATCGTCGTCCCCCCGGCAGCAGCACCGTCCAAAACGGACCACCCAACCCTCCACCATGCAACCCGTTAAGAGAACCGCCCTGACCCTAGCCCGGACCACCACCCGGCCAGCTCTCCTCTGCCACGCGTGCTCCCGGCCCCGGCCCCGGCCCCAGCCCCGGCACCAGCCCCTCTCCACCGCCGCCCCGGCCCCGGCCCTCTCCGGCCTCGCCACACTCACCTCCCGCCGCCTCCTCTCCCTCTCCGGCCCCGACGCCGCCAAATTCCTCCAAGGCGCCATCACCGCCAACCTCACCACCGCCTCCCCCTCCTCCCCCGGCTTCTACGCCGCCTTCCTCACCGCCCAAGGCCGCGTCCTCCACGACGTCTTCATCTACCCCTCTCCCTCCTCCCCCTCCACCTACCTCCTCGAAGTCGACGCCCCTCACGCCCCCGGCCTCCAGCGGCACATCAAGCGCTACCAGCTCCGCTCCAAGTTCTCCGTCACCCTCCTCTCCCCCTCCGACCTGACCGTCCAGCACCTCTGGGGCGGCCCGCCCCCCCCATCCTCCCTGCCGGAGGGGACCATCACCCTCCCCGACCCGCGCGCCCCTGGCCTGGGGTGGCGCGTCCTCTCCCCCTCCCCACTCACTCCTACCGCCTCCGAAAACACCTACCACCTCCACCGGTACCTCCACGGCGTCGCCGAGGGGCAGTCCGAGATGCTGCGCGACGTCGCGCTCCCGCTGGAGAGCAACCTCGACCTGATGGGGGGCGTGGACTTCCGCAAGGGGTGCTATGTCGGGCAGGAGCTAACGATCCGGACGCGGCACCGCGGGGTTGTGCGGAAGAGGGTGTTGCCGTGCGTGCTGTATCGCGTGGGGGAAGAGGTGCCGCGGGGGCTGGGGTATGACGCCGAGGGGGTCGATGGGCGTTGGATACCGGGGGAGGCGAGTATTGGGAGGGTTGGGGGGAGGCAGGGGAAGGGGGTGGGAAAGTGGTTGAGGGGGGTGGGGAACGTGGGGTTGGCGCTGTGTCGGTTGGAGGCGATGACGGATTTGAGGGTGGCGGGGGAGCCGGCGGCGGTTGGGGGGGGGAGGGGGAGTTTGTTGTGGTGCCGGAGGGGGAGGGCGGGAAGGGGGAGGTGAGGATTAAGGCGTTTGTGCCGGAGTGGATGAGGAGGGGGTTGGCGGAGGGAAGATAATGGGTATAGGTGATGAGTGATGAGTGGTTTGTATTATACGTGTACATTTTAATGGGCTGCATAGCGTCTGTCGTGGACATAAGGATAGACAACAATGGGTATCAATTTACTGAAAGCGGCTTATGGGCGTGAATGTCTATGTGGGCAAGTCTATCGTCGTAATCGTCATGCTTCGGCCGGGCCCGCAGACGCCTTGGCCGCCTCTCCTTCTCGCCGTCGCTTCTCAGCCTGGGCGGCCCTGAGACGCGCCATGGTGGATGCGAACCTACCCTTGCCGGCGTCCGCCGGTGCCGATGGGGGAGCAGAAGGCCGGTGTGGGATGGATGCAGAAGGAACGGGCTCTGCCGCGGTTTCGGATGGCTGCTTCAACCCGTCAGCCTCAGCCCTAGGAGAAGGAGGATCATGTGATGGTGATGGTGGTGATGGGTCCTTGGCCCCGCCCTTTGCCTTCTTCCCTTTCTTCTCCGCCTTTCGTTGCTGCTTCTCCCTGAGGCGTCGTTCCAGCTCGGCAATCCTTTCGTCGTAGTCGTCCCCGCCCTCGGCCTCGGCCACCGTCTCTTCTTTCGGCGCCTGGCTTGTCTTAGCCTCCGCCCGCTCCTTCTCCGCCTCCGTCTTGACCCTCTCCCTCTCCCTCTCCCTCTCCTCCGCCTCCCTCATCAGCCTCCTCCTCTCCTCCGCAATCTTCCTCCCCTTCGCAACCATCGCCTCCCGCTCCGGGTCCCTCTCGTCCCTCTCGGGCTGCTGCTTCGCCCGCTTGGCCGCGTTCTCGGCCGCCTCGAGCTCCTCCACCAGCCGGCGGCGGCGCGCGTCCATCTGGCCCAGCCGCTGGCGCTTCTCGTGCACGGCGCGCATCCCGTCATCGTAGAGCTTGCGCGCGTCGGCATCTAGCAGCACGTCGCGCGTGCGCTCTAGGCGCCGGTAGTAGACGGGGTCGTAGGCGTCGCCCGTCTTGTCGGGGTGCGCCGTGAGGGCCTTTTTGCGGAAGGCGCGGCGGATGTCGGACTCGGAAGCTAGGGCGTCGATGTCGAGGAGGGTGTAGAGGTCGTCGCCGCAGGCGGCGGCGTCGCGGGAAAAGGTGGGCAGGTCGGGTTCCATATTGGGGGCGTTGGGGGGGCAGTTGGTGTTGGGTGCGGGTGGGTGGTGATTTGATAGAGGGGGTTGAAAGTTGATGGTGGTGGTTGTTTTGCAAGGGTTCGAGAGATCCACAGAGGGGTTTAAACGGCAGAGCTTACAGCGCTATAAAGCATGCTAAGAGAGATGAACCTGGGATGGTTGATGCAGCTAACCGGGTTTGGCAGTTTGTGGACTTGTTAGCTCCTTTTCGACTTCAAGTTCCTTTTCGACCTCTATCATCGATTTGCTCAAGCAACATCCACATATGTCAGACCCGCAGAATTTGGAATCCGTCCCATCTCGGCCATGTCGACGAGGCAACAGATCCCGAGCTCAGTCAGGCGAGAGGCGCGTAAACTTTGGAAGAAATGCCGTGGAACCATGGCCGTTCCTTTCAATTACTGGTAACTGGACATCACCCAATGGTTGTTAGACTGCGCCGTCCTCTTATGGCTCTGGCCGTATTTCGTCTTTTTGGCGAGGCTTCCTCCCAGGCAGCTTTGATAATTGAATGCACACTTTGTCCAGTGTGCGTTTCTCCCACTCAGACAGGACGGCCCGGGGCTCATTACCACCGGCCCCTCCTCCGTCGCCTCTCCTCTGCTCGTCTCTCCAAGCCAGGCCTCAACCCTTTCTCCAGCCGAAAGCAAAGCCTGACCGAACTCTTTGTTTCGCCAACCGCCACAGCACTGCCCCGATAGCAGGTCGAGCCATCATTGCCATGGTCAACTTTCTCGGGCTCCTAGGCCTCCAAGGCCTCCCAGGCATCATAGGGGGGTGGCCCTGGCAGCACCACGACGAGAAGCTCTTCAACAGACTGTATCGGACCACGCTCCTCTCCGCCCGGCCCATTTGCCAAATCTCAGCGGTGGCAGGAATGTCGATTGGTGTCTTGCATCGCGGAGAAGTTATTTATCGTGATAACGCTGGTTTTCGCAGCGCTCACAGCCCCTTGCCCCCCGACTCCAAGACAGTCTACGGCATCGGCTCCCTGACCAAGGCATTCACTGCCGTGGTCCTCTCCAACCTCCTCGACGACCACGCCAACATAACTCTTGATACCCCGGTCGATCGAATCTTAACCGACTATGCTCCCGTGGACGAACAGCTGCGCCATCAGGTCTCCCTGGGCGACTTTCTATCCCACCGCTCCGGCCTGTTCGGCGACATGTCCTTTGCCATGCAGGGCCAGTTCGAGTGCCTCCTGCCCAAGAACCAGCTCCTCCCCACAATCTCCAGCCTCAAGACCGTTGCTCCCATTCGCCGCCAATGGCTTTACAACAACTGGGGCTACGCCATGGCTGGTGCTGTCATAGAAAAGCTGACGGGCAAGAGCTTCGGCACATACATGTCGGAGTCCGTCTTAGAGCCCCTCGGCCTCCAACACACCACGAGCCAGCCCGACTTCAGACCGTACGACAATGTCGCCCGCCCTCACATGTCCCTCTGCAACGCCACTCCCCTCCCAGTCAACCAGACGTACTTCTTCAAGGACACCTTCTTTGAACCCGCCGGCGGTCTGTACTCCAACGTCGACGATATGCTGAAATGGGCCAAGGCCGTCCTCCACGCCGAGGCCAACCCCAGCTCTTCATCAGAATCCGTCCTCCGCCACATCCCAAGCATCATCAGCAACCAGATCCCCCTCGACGAGCCCTCCCACGAGTTCCGCTTCTACGGCATGGGCTGGGCCCGCACTCAGCTCCCCGGCGTGGTCGGACTCCTCGGCGACAACATCGACTTCTTCCCCGTCAGCGAGCTCCCCATTCTCGGTGCCGGCGCCCCCCCAATGGTGACCTACTACCACCAAGGCTCCGCCCCCGGCTACTACTCGTCCCTCTTCCTCTTCCCCGAAAGCGAGACGGCCGTCGTGGTCCTGACCAACAGCGTCCCGCTCAACGACGCCGCCGACTGGCTCGCCCAAGCGTACATCGCCGCCCTCTTCGACTTCCCCTCCCCCGCCGACTACGTCTCCCTGGCCTCGGAGAGCCGCAGGAAGAAGGTGGCCGCCATAGAGCGCATCCGACCCGCCTTTGACGAGATACGAAGGACCCATCCAGACGACCAGCCCCGGCTGCCGCTCGTCTCGTACTCGGGTCGGTACGTCAACGATGCCGGCAACTTCTTCATCGACATCGGCCCGCACCCGGAAAAGCCAGGAAAGGCCCTCCTGTTGCGCTTCCTAGGGAGGGAGAACCAAGCGTACGAGCTTCGCCACGTTCGCGGCGAGGTGTTTGAGTGGAGCTTGGCGTGCGACGAGTCGGCTCGACAGTTGAGGTTTCCGGTCATCGAGGCTGAGTACTACGAGGTTCGTTTTGAGTCGGACGGTGGTCGTCCGAAATCGTTGACGTGGGCGGGGATTGGAATCAGAATGCTTCGCAACGAGGGCGGTGGTGGAGAAGATGGCTCGAAGGATCAAGTGAGGATGGGGGACGCCCGGTAATGGAGAGAAGCCTTGCGATGAGTTGTGTCCATTGCGGCACCATGTCTAATGCCCTGAGCAGTAAGCAGGGTGTGTACCATTCCCCCCGCCGAGCGACAGTTGTTGGCGATTTTGAGTTGTCATGTGTGGTCTGTTTCTTTGTGGTGGGTTTCCAAGTAATAATGATTTATGACTTGTTGGTGCTGGCGTGTTGGCGTGTCGTGGGAATGTAGGTTCACTTCTTCCTACCTTGGCTGCCCCGTACCATAAAGATACAAAATCCACTTCCTTGCGGAACGACAAACAAGCTCTGATCTTATAGATTACCCCACTTAGGTAGGTGCACTTATCTTTTTGTCCCTGACGGATGGACCTAGATAGGTAGGGGTAGACTTGCATCAAGCCAGATCGAAGTGACCATACTCGCCCCCCCCTATTAACTTGAACAGCAGCAACAACAACGAAAATCCCATCCCCTCATCAGGCTCACCGCCCCTGAATGCATGATTCGTGTAGGTTCATGTCAGGGGAAACAAGAACTTAAAGAGCGGCTCTCTTTCCTCATACAAATCTCGGGGCCTGCCTCCTCTACAGGAGTAGTCCGCTACGTGCGTGTGCATGTCATGCCATGCTACGCCATTGGCCTTGCAGATGCCGCCCTGCGGATTCATCTCGACCGAGAGGGTCGCAAGATACGCTCACGTCCACATCGTAAAAAGTGTAATTAATACCTCTGACTACGTACGCTATTAAAGTGTGCTTAATCCGGTTGTTCCTGGCTCTCCAAAACAAATGAGCAGCAGTAGTTTGGTACCTAGTGGAGGGAGCGTCCACAGCACCACCGTCGTGATATTATTCATAAATCGTCATGTCCGCGTCCAAGCAAGAAAAAAGAACCAAGGCAGCGTGGTGGACGCTGCTCCCGATGCGCCCTCGAGCAGAATTACCCGCATCCTGTCCGATAAAATATGCGGTATTAGACCCCTCCCCCCTACCTCTTCTTCCCCAAAAGCCCACAGGGTATATTACTTTTTTCTCCCAAACGCTCAACGGACTCAACCCGACACGTCATGGCAAACGACCCCCCGCCGCTACCGCCGCCGCTGCCGCCGTCGCCGTCGCCGCCGCCTTGGCCTCGAGCTCCCTCCTCTTGGCCAGCAGGCTCTTGAACGCGCCGAGGCACTGGACCAGCCCCTCCTCGTCCTTGGCGCAGAACTTGTAGCTCTTCTCGTCCGTGATGATCTGCAGGCAGTGCTTCCGGGTGCGGCTCATGGGGTCAATGTCGACGACGTTGACGATGGACGAGAGGTAGACGAGGAACAGTACCGACGACTCGGCGTCGTCCTTGTAGAGGATGAGGTTGCGTGGCCGTAGCACCGCCCACGTCTTCTTCCACTTCCGGACGCCGCCCTTGCTGCGTAGGAAGCCCAGCCAGCCCTGCCACATGACGCGGTCGGGGTCCAGAGGGTCGACGGGGATGCCGCTGACCTGGCTTCGGTTGATCGGTCCTGTGCTTGGTCGGGCTTGGGTGGAGGAGTCCCGCGGGAGAGACCCCACGGCGAGGCTTTCGATCGAGGCGCCGGGGAATCGGTGGGCGTCCGAGTCGGAGAAGTCCGAGTACGACGCCAGTTCCGCGCCGGACATGCCGGAGGATTCGATCTGTGATGGTCGTCGGCCGGCACCGGTCATCTTCGGTCGTATGTGTGGTCGTGGAGTAGGCTCGGGCGAGCTAGACGCGAGCCGGTCGAACTCGGGCACCACCCCACGGCGAGTTTCCGTCCCAGGTGCATGGTGGGCCAGGAACGAGTTTCGTTGGACGGCGGGGCTGGCCAGGAACATCTCCTCCTCCTCCTCTTCTATCCGGGCATCTTTCCGGATCAGATCCACCCATTCCTGCGCCTCTGCCTGTGACGGGGCCTGGAGGTGGAAGTTTTTTGAGGGCGAGAACAGGCCAAAGACGTTGGGACGTTTATTCTTGGGGTCCTTGAGCAGGGTTACAGCCGTGAGGTCGGACAGGTAGACTTTGTGGCGAAGCTTTTCCTCCTTGTCCGACTTGTAGATCGAGAGCGTGTTGGGTCGCAGCACGAGGTAGATTGTCCTCCAGGCCTGGCGGGTTCTTGTCAGATGACGCGGTCAACGGGGGGGGTGCTGGGGACCTACCTTGGTCTTGGAGGTGCGCTTGTGCACGTAGCCGCTCTTGATGACACGGTCAAACTCGAAGCTGCCGTTCTGGTTGACGGGGGAGAAGGTGTCGAGGCCAAGATGGCTCCGCAGGCGGCTGGTGACGGAGCATTGTGGGGGCAGGGCGATGGACGAAGGAGGGATCGCCAGGTTTACTCGGCGGTCTTGCGGCTTGGCGCCGGGTATCGGATGCGATTGTACGTCGGTCATTGCGGTACCGTGCAACAGGTGAGTGGAGGTTGGAGGGACGTCGTCGTGGGAAATGGAGGAGAGGGTAAGCGAAGGTCACCCTCGAATTTGGGCGGACAAATGCGACAACGACGTCGACAACGGCCAGCGTCAGGGATAGGATAGGCGGTGACCGGGGCAGGCTCCAGGAAAAGACAGACTCGAAGGGAGGGTCGGTTCAGGCCGGCGCGGGTGCGTGGCCCAGAGTCCAGGCCTGAAGAACGAGAGACGACCGAGAACGGGGACGATGATGAGGCTTTGATGCTGGTGGCGCTTGCAACGACGCAACCGCCAGGCGCCAGGGATGGGTTTGACGTGTGGATCCGCGTCCACGTCCACGCCGATGCGATGCAGCCAAGTGCCGGTGCCTGGTGCCTCTGTGGCTCTCTGCAACGAGGCGTTGGCGCTGGCGCTGGTGCAGGAGGACAGGACAGGACAGGCACAGGCACAGGTGGTCCGCTGTGTATAAAGTAGCGGGTCCGGGTCTGGCCTGGGTCTGGGTCCGGTGTCAGGGCTTCGAGGCTGCTTGTGATGTGGCACCTGGAGATGTCGACGATCGAGCCCGTCGCCGAGACGAGGGAGGGAGGGAGAGCGGGACGGGAGGTCAATGGAGCTTGGGGTCACTGATTATGAGAGTAGGCGTTTCGAACAGGCCCAGGGAAACCCCGCCATTCGATGGTTGGAAAAGAAGCCGGGACGAAGCTCATGCGACGCGACTCCTTTGGCGATGAATGGACAGGAGCAAGGTTCCGGATGGTGCAGTGTTTCAGACCAATTCCATGGGGGAAATGGGAGAATGGCAAGTCAAGTCTTCTTTGGCCCGGCCTTGGCGTCCACAGTCCACAGTCCACGATCTTGACCACGCTGCACAGGGCACACGGCAGTGGCTCAGCAACCACGGCCCACTACCAATGATGGCGGCCGAGAAGATGAGAAAGGCCGGGGTCAACTTCCTCCCGTCTTGGGAGACGTCACCTAAAAAGCAATTTTTGACGACAGCGACAGTGAGGACAAGAGCTTTCCCCCCCTCTCTTTTTCTCTCTTTTCTCTCAATTAAAGTAGCAACAGAAAGCTCGAATATTATCAGCATTCGAATTTCCTCCAGGACATGCCAGATTCCAGAAACTAGCAACAGTAGTCGCCATGCTGTACCATGACGGAACCCAACCTTCAAAATGAGGGGCAGACGGGGCCGGATTTCTCGGCCTTCTTTCTCCAGACGCAGCGCGCAGTGGCCGGAAATGCTCATTGATGCCGCTGCTTTCCGGCGAAGAGTCACCGGATCGGGTTGTTGTTATTGGGCCACTGCATGCCCTTCCCCACGCAACCAAGTTCAGGGTGCTTGGCTGTTGTGATGGAAGTCGGGCGTGGACAAGACTGGGAGCGAAGCTGCAGATGAACTCTCTGTGTTTATAAGACGAAGGGAATCTTGTGGCAGGTACAAATATGTCAGAAGGCTCTGTGGAATCACACAACTTCCTCCAGAACCCCAATCCCAACGGTTACCCAGCCCTCATCGACCTCTATCGACACCAATTATCACAATTCAAGGCATCAAGGTAGCCCTTACTAAAAAAAAACCATGGTTCACCTCAACAGCGACAAGTTCGCGGACGAGATCCTCGACGAGCTTCGCGGCACAAAATATGCCTGCTCCTCTCTGACGGCCCTCTCCGGGGGCAACGCCAACTTCATCTTCAAGGGCGTCCTCGAGAAATCACTTAAAGACGGAACCACCGAGGTCGCCATCAAGCATGGCCAGGGCTACGTCGCCTCGAATCCCGACTTCAAAATCACAACCGACCGTTGCGTACGTCCTCGTCTCCATCCATTGACCCTCCTTAGGTTGACTGTGACCCAGCACACGGAAGAGGAAAGCCTCCGGGAACTCAACAACATGCCCCCTTACGAGGGAACCTACGCTGTTCGCGCACCAAGGCTCTACCACTACAACAGAGACACCAATACGCAAGTGCAAGAGTTTCTGCCCAGCGTCGTCGACCTCAAGAACTACGCCCTGCGACACTTTGCCTCTAGTGACCCGGCCAGGAAGCCGCTCTGTCGGGAGCTCGGCAGCAGTCTCGGCGCCTGGCTCAGCAGGTTTCACTCGTGGACTATGCTCCCCGAGCAGGCCGGCATTCAAAAGACAGCTAGGTCCAACAGCAACATGCAGGGCATCAAGCTCCTGATGAACTACCCCAACCTGCTGTCGCGGGCCGACGTTTTCCCCTCGATCCTCGACGATGCCAGGGGCGTGTTCGCCGAGGTCATCGAGATGGCCACCAAGGAGCTCGACCGTTCGGATCTCCACGTCATCCACGGCGATTTCTGGACCGGAAAGCAAGTCCACCCGAGGTCGCCCCAAACCCATACTCCCAATGCTAACACCCGAACAGCATCCTCATCCGCAACGTGCCGCTGGAAGCGGGAGCGCAGATGCCCGCCTTCGTCTGCGACTGGGAGATGTGCGAGCTCGGCGTCCGGCCGCTCGACTTGGGCCAGATGGTCGCCGAGCTCTACGAGCTGTGGCTCTACAAGGGCATCGAGGAAGCCAAGTGGCTCATCGAGGGCTTCGCCGCCGGCTACGGCTTCGTCGACGACGAGTTTGCCTTTCGCACCGCCATCCACACCGGCGCGCACCTCGTCGGGTTTGGCACCAGCGTCGCCGGCTGGGGCACCGAGGAGCAGATCTTCTCGGTTGTCGGCAAGGGCAAGGAACTGATTCTGCGCGGCTGGCATAAGGATCGGGCGTGGTTTGAAGCAGGCGAGCTGGCCTGCCTATTCCCAAGGGCTTGATCTCCCTCCATTCTGCCGGCGGCTGATGGTTGCGTCGGAGCACACAGCACGAAATGCAAGGCTGAGGATGGGTTAGTCCCACGAGGTTGTCCCGCATTGGGGTTTCCGGGGGGGTCGAAACGGTCGGAGGGAAACATTGGACCTGTCAGAGTTAGTGTGGAGGGCATCCCGTCGTCCCGTCGTCCCGCCCTCCACTTCTGAAACCGTTGCAGCGGCCTCAAGACTGGACGGCGTACATCTGCCCCGACGACATTGATGTCGTGCATGCGCACTGGTCTCCGGGTGTTCATGGCCCACGATACCTTAAATCTAATTGACCCCCCTTGGTTGCGATGATGGTGTGTGTGGTGGTTTGCCCCTGGTGATGCCGGTCCGACCACACGACGACGACCCCCCCTCGGTGTCAATGTTGCTCAGAATCCAACCGCCATCACGACGGAAAATGCCCATCGTCCCAAAAACATCAACTGAACCACCGGTTCAACCACAGAACTCCCCTGCTGAGAGGGCCCCTATCGCCGTCTGCGCCGGTGGCTGACCATGGCACGGAAGAAGCCCACTTGTTCGTCCTCCCAACCATCACAACCACATCAACACCACCAGCTAACAGAACAACCAGGGATCCTCAAGGCTCCCCGCGTAGTCCTCGTTCTCATCTTCCCCATCACAACCTTTATCCTCTTCCGTAAGCCCCGTCCCCATCCCCTCCCCCACCACCCTCCAACTAACACTTCCAGTCACCCTCACAATCGGCTGCCTCTCCCCCGCCCTAACCGCCATCTCCCCCCTCCTCGTCACCTCCACCACCCCCCTCTCCGTCGGCGGCGCCCCCACCCTGCTCGACATCCGCATCGGCTTCCTCTCCATCTGCTTCGGCCCCCCGCCTTACACCTGCATCGGCACCCTCCCGGCCCCGTCCCCCTCCTCCCTCGCCACCACCACCACCAACCCCCAGCGTAACACCGTCGCCGCAACCAACCCCCAGCGCACTACCACCACAACCACCAAACCCACCCCCGCCCTCCTCGCCCTCGCCCTCGCCCTGCAATCCGTCCTCGCCCCTCTCTCCCTCCTCCCCCCTCTCATCCTCCTCTCCCTCGCCCTCCTCGCCAATCTCATCTCCATCTACTTCAACATCTACACCTCGCGCGCCTCGCACATGCGCGCGTCGCTCTTTGCGCGGGCCCTCGACTGCGCGGCGGCCGCCTCGGTGTCCGTGAGCTTCTTCGCCTTCCGCGCCACCACTACGGCCACGGAGCGGCTGGTGCGGGTGGCAACGGGGGCGAGCGGGCTGAATATCCGGGGGGGCTCGACGGCGGGGGGGGTGTTTGCTGCGACGGTGGGGGTGGCGGTTGCGGGGGCGGTGATTAACACTGTTTTGACGGCGGGGGATGCGGGGGGGTATGCGAAGCGGGCGGAGGAGGGGGAGGAGGGGGAGGATGACGGGGGGTTGTTGACGAGTTTGGAGATTAGGGAGGGGGGAGGCGGGGAGAAGTTTAAGGGGATTATGGAGAGGAGGAGGGCGGCGTATTCGGTTATGTATACTTGAGGGTCGGGGGGGGCGGTTGATTTATCATCATGGTCAAGGAGAGAAGGGGTGTTTAGATTCATATAATGTTTGTTTGTTTGTCTACCGGTGGCTGCCTGGAACGAGTGACAAGACGTGAGAGAAAAAAGAAGGGAGAAAAAAAAAGAGGTAAAAATGAACTCTACGCTAGGTCAAAAGTGTAGGTATCGCTGGTGACACAAGCGCCAGAACGCAAAAACGCCTTGAAACAAACCCCGTCCTACGGTGTCTCTCCACCCTCCTCAGAACCAACCCTAAATACCAAAGTAGGTCGTGTCAAACTCGCCTGAGGTCATGTTGTCGTCGTTGAAATACATGTCGTTGAAATTGCTGTTATCCCCGTTGTCCCCCCCCAGGTCGTAGTCGACCTCCATGTTATCCATCAAGCTCGGCCCCATGTCAAAGAGCTTAGCGTCTGCCATGGCTGTTTCGTGGTTGTCGAGTTCACCGAGATCCATGTCGGCGTCGGGCGCCCCGTTGCCGGCGCCGGCGCCGGCGGCGCCAGGGAAGCCGTTCATGCCCAGGTTGCCCAGGTCGCCGTTTCCGAGCGCCGTGAGATCGATCTCGCCAAGGTGCGTGTTGCTTCCAGTCTGCGCCTCGGCTGTGGGAGGGGCCAGAGAGAATGTCATGTCGGTAAAGATGTTCTCGGGTCCCGTTGGAGCCATCGACGCCACCGGGGCGGGTGTTTGTGCAGGGGCCGGCGGGGGGGCAAGGCCAGGAGTCGGTATCGGGACTGGAGTCTGCACCGGGGCCACCGGGGCCCTTGCCGGCGGGGGGACTTGGGTCGGGGGGACAGGAATGGGAATGGGTGTGACGCTCTGCATCGGCGCGGGCCTCGCCGGTGCTCTCGCCTGACTGGTGGAGGTAGGGGCCGGCATCGGCCGAGCCGTGGGTGGAAGCGGCACCTTGGTCTCCTTCCGGGGAGGCGCGTTAGGGGCCTTTCCGACAGCACCGGCGGCTGGGGCCGGCCGGGGCGACTTCTTTGGGAGAGCCCCTTTGGCGACTGTCTTTGGGCTTGGTGTGTGAGAGACCACAGGGGACACAGTCAAGTCGAAACCCCCCATTTCAGGGAAGGGTGCCACAGGTTTGCTCTCCTGCTTGACCGGTCGGGCCAGGTTCTGAACAGGGGGGAAGGGCCCCGCAGGGGGGTTTGACGGCGATGGGCCCATGGCCATATTCGCTGGCCCAAGATCGGCGACCATCATGGCTGCTGGGGCGGCTAGCTCTGGCTCTGGTGGTGGTGGTCGTCGACTCGCCCTTAACTTCTCCAAGTCCCTGCCCAAGACTTCTCTCGCTTTGATCTGGAAGGTTCAAAGTCAGCACTGAGACGCCAGGCATGCCGAGTACAAACCTACAATTTCAAGCTCTAGTTTATCCAATGCCGAGTTGAAGGCCACGGTGCATGAGGGAATTCTGGGGTTGGAGACGACGCTCTCTTGAATGCTGGCCAAGTCGCCATCTCTACCCGCGGCCCGGATAGCCTTGCCAGCTTCAACAAGCTGTGGGGGCGTGTGGTCAGCGTCTAGGAGCCACGTGACCGCGATGGGTATGATGGGTATCGGCGGGTCCACCTACAGTCTCGTGGTATATTTTTTGGATGAGGTCGAGCTGCTGGGCCGATGTCGAGGCCGCCATCGTGTCGGCTCGGGGGGTTGAACCCCCTGACGGTGTTTCCTACGAGTGGGCGAAGACGGGGCTGGTGAGGACGGGACAGTGAGCAACTGTCGAACTGGGGGTATGGGGCGTCGTGTTTCTGCCTGGCGTCCAACCCGGCAAAAGAATGGCTTGGGGGACGACCCTGAAGAAACGATCGTACTGGGCTAATTTGCAAAGTCCACGTCGAAGCAATCACTCGTTGAGATGGGCTGGTCTCCGCGTCCGAGGCACCTGGGGAGCTGGGTTCTGACGGCTGACGGCAACACTGGGCCGACAAACGGCAGAGCCCGCTTCTCCAAAGTTACGGAGTACTCCGTACCAGGACTCCGTACCAGGATGGGATTGGCGGTTGGGGGGAATCGTGGGCCTAGGATCGAATGTGGACGTCCCGCTGCTCGGGCGAGATTGATCATGGAACCGGGTGGGGGGTGCACACTGAAGGGGAGGTGGGGAGGAAGAGAGGCCCAGTGATTCTGCGGGGAGGTTGGGGTTCGCCCTTGGGGTAGTGCGCCCCTTGGATTTTCCAAAATGCACCAGGCCCGCATCTACTGTCCAACTGCGCGGGCTTCCACTTCCCAGGTTGTTGTTTTGGGGGAGGTAATGTAGAATGTTAAAGGTTCCAGGACCGACTTCACCAAACTTTGTTCAGTGTACCTGTCACCCCTGACAGCTGCCTGTCTGCCCGGGCATCCACTAACATTTTTAGCACACCCTGTGCCCCCCTTGAACCCCTTCAACCCCTCACTCCCCACAGTCTTGAATCTGGTACCTGCTAGTATCTATTTTGTACTTGGCTCTTAATTATCCACGCTGTCGTCCACATCCCTTCTCTAGGAAGCCACCGCCTGTTTGCTCCATTGACAGTTATTGGCATGTCACATCACTCCCTCCAGCTTCTTGGTACATGCAATCGCAAATCCATGGCTGGGCGGACTTTTATTGAGTGTCAAGGCCAACTTTGAGCTGTCAAGGGGCACCATCATGGAAAGGTGCCATTGCCGCACAAGAAAAGCCACGGACTGGCAACTGATTCTGTGCGGCTCCAGACTGTCTTGGTGCCTTGAATCATCACTCCTCTGGCTCGAGACTGGCCTCTCTAGCCTGGACTGTGGGGAGATCTGGCTGGATTGGGACGATGGCGAGGATGGATCATGGATAGACTGGATGAGGGGCCGGCATCCACAAGGTCGTCGTCTCTGTCCAGTGCCACACCGCCATCACCACGCAGGCCCCGCTTTTCCCCAAGGCGTGACAGGCTCTGCCATTCTCGCCAGCGAGCCCGTCCGGCCGCCGGGGGCCAATCCCAGGGCGCCCAGGGGCTCCCGGGGCAATGGCTCGATCAAAATCCTTCCCCTCCTCGTCACGCCCGCCCGCCGACCTCCTCGCTCGGTTTTCCTTTTGCTCCAAACATCATCACGGAGATCGACCAGCATCATTTGGTTCGGCTGTTGTAGTGAATTTTTTCCTGGGGGCTCCCTCCTTTGACGGCCGTTTCCTTTGGGTTTTCCCTCCTGATTTTCTTGTCGGCTTCCCTCCATCTCGGCTTCTCCTCGTCTCTCTTATCCTCTCCCGTCATCGTCGTCGTCGCCGTTCCTGGTCTGACCCGGCGCCGTCTCCGTCTTCTCTCGGCCTCCTCTCGGCAGTCACCGCGGCGTGCCTTTTTGCACATCGAGTTTCTCTCTTCACCTTGGAGTCATCTCATATCGTTACGCCCCCGCGCCGGTTACGGTTCCTGTTTGCGTTCCGATTCCCGTCGTCTCTCTGCTTCAGCGAGCCGATCATCTCTCCGTCTGTCGCGCGACAAGCACTTTTCAGCGTCCTTGTCGTTTGTCTTCGCACCGCCATTTCCATCCCGTCCAGTCGTCGCAGCGATCCCGAGCCAGTAGGCCAACGCGGTGCGCTCCCGAGTCTCCAAAGACCAAGCAGTCATCGTTATTCCAGTCTACTCTACATCTCTATCTATCGTCGACCCGCGACGCGCCCCAGTGATCGCGCGCAATTTGCAAGGACCCGCCTCCAGAGACCGTCCTTTCATCTCTTCTCTTCGTGGCCAACAGCGTTGCGCCCGCTCGAAACCAATTTCGCCATAGCCTCCGCAGCTGTCGCGTCTCCTACTTCCATCTGATCTGGTGGGGCTGAATCTGCCAAGAAAGTTTCCGGCATTCCTACTTTTCTAATACAAAGCATCGCGACAGAGCTCACCGCTCTCAACCTTTCGTCGCAGCACCTCCAAACTCTCGTCGCAACACCCCCTCACCACCATCAACATGGCTGACAACGGTCAATCCTCGGGTGGCCAGCTGCCCCTCCCCCCCCAGTCCAACACAGGCGCCCCCGGCTACGAGAACGGGCAGAACAACCAGGGCGGCGCCCACATGCCTCCCCCTCCCCTGCACATCCCGCAGAACACGAACCCGATCCCGACGGCCATTAGCTCGCCCATGGGAGGGGGTGACAAGAGCGGCGTCATGTCGCCCGGCAGCGGCGGTCCGTTTGCGCGCCGCGCCGCCCCCGAGCCCAACAAGAGGGCCTTGTACGTGGGTGGACTGGACCCCCGCGTCACCGAGGATGTCCTGCGCCAGATTTTCGAGACCACCGGTCATGTCCAGAACGTCAAGATCATCCCCGACAAGAATGTGAGTTTCAACACAACAGCCCTTCCTTTCCAGCCCCAAGTCCATTCGCGCTAACGTTAGGCCCCCAGGCAAAGGGCTACAACTATGGCTTCGTCGAGTACGATGACCCCGGCGCTGCCGAGCGTGCCATGCAGACACTCAATGGCCGTCGAGTCCATCAATCCGTTTGTGCTCCTCCCCTGACCATACAAAGCCCGGACCGTTGACAATGATGCAGGAAATCCGCGTGAACTGGGCTTATCAGTCAAACACCACCAGCAAGGAGGACACCTCGAACCATTTCCACATTTTTGTCGGTGACCTCTCCAACGAGGTAAACGATGAGGTCCTCACGCAGGCCTTCTCTGCCTTTGGCTCTGTCTCCGAGGCGCGCGTCATGTGGGACATGAAGACTGGCCGCTCGCGCGGCTATGGCTTCGTGGCCTTCCGCGACCGCCCCGAGGCCGAAAAGGCCCTGAGCTCCATGGACGGCGAGTGGCTTGGTTCTCGCGCGATCCGCTGCAACTGGGCGAACCAAAAGGGCCAGCCTTCGATCGCCCAGCAGCAGGCGATGCAGCAGATGGGCATGACGCCGACGACACCGTATGGTCACCATCACTTTCCCACGCACGGTGTCCATAGCTTCGACATGATCGTCAGCCAGACGCCCGCTTGGCAGACTACGTGCTACGTCGGAAACCTCACGCCCTACACGACGCAGAACGACCTGGTTCCCCTGTTCCAGAACTTTGGTTACGTTGTCGAGTCCCGTTTCCAGGCCGACCGTGGCTTTGCCTTTATCAAGATGGACAGCCACGAGAATGCCGCCATGGCCATCTGCCAGCTCAACGGGTACAATGTTCACGGCCGCCCCCTCAAGTGCAGCGTACGTCCCCCCCCCCCCCCCTCTTCTAGTTGGTTCGATGTCTTTTTATACTTGATCCGATCTTTTTATATTTGGTCTAATCTCAAGTGCTAACTCGCCAAAGTGGGGCAAGGACAAGACGCCCAGCCAGGGCCAACAATTCGATCCCAACCAGCAGTACAGCCCGCAGAGTGCCCAAACGCCCGGCTACCCCGGCACTCCCTCGACGTACTTCAACCAGTACAATGGTATGTTTACTCGCACCCCTTTTGGGCCCTTCAATGCTGATGCTGGCAGACGCAGCTTCTTATGGCGGCCCCGGCCAGCAGCCCAGCTACCCTGGCCCCCAGGCTCAGTCGCCTGCTGGCTACGGCGCTCAACCGATGGCTTACCAGCCCCAGGGTCCTCCCAGTGCTGGCGGATACGGCCGCGGTCAGCAGGCCCCCAACTCCCAGTGGAACCAGCCACCCCCCGCGCAGAACTTCAACAATGGCTTCTCCGGCTACCAGGGCTAGGAGTCGGGTAGCCCCGTCAACGACCAGGATCGGCGATGGCAAGCTTACACTTCATTCGAACGTTTCGACGCCTTCTGATCTGTGGCGGCAGGCGAACCGTTTCGGTTAGCTGGGAAACCACAAGGGAGTAGGGCATGCAAAAGCGAGGAGAAAGACTTCCGACACACACAGCACTCGAACACTTTTTTCTAGTTTCGTTGCGTTACATTCATATTCGGTTAGGGGTTAGTCGCTGCTTTTGGGTTGCACATTTCTCCTTTACGAGAAGGATATTCCAAAGCGTCTGATTTTTTCCCTTTTCTTTCATTTCTATCTGCTGGTGATGATGATTCCCACACGGGCATGATTTATTTACTTTTATTTCCTCGGATGGTTGGATGGGGGGTTCTGTAACTTTGGGGCATCTTCCTCTCAATCTCTGTCAATCTCTCAATCTCTCCATCTCTCGCAACTCTCAATGATCTCTTCTCCCAGCTTTCAATATGATGTTGATTTTTTTTTCATTTCTTGTCACAGCGCTGGATATGATACCAAGGCACTTTTTACGCGCGTGCGACATATCTCTTTTCTCCGCTGGCCATTATTACTCGGCTGGTTTTCCTTGATGACTTAACGACAACTTTTTACGATACTATATTCAGTTATCCCCTTGCCCCCTTAAAGCCTCAAAGTATTGGGAACCGGAGTCAAGTGATCTAGCTTAGTGGTGGTGAGACTGGAACGAGGACGTTGAAGTGGCTGTTGCCGGGCTGAGTTGAGGGGAAGGGGAACTATCGATTGGGAGCTGGAAGTTGGATTGCAAAGGCAGGTGAAAAGCAATGGATATATGTTGAAGCCTTGCCCCAATATTCTTTTGCAAAGTGACTTGCTGGAGACTACAACCTTCCATCGGCCATCTTCAACTTCTTCACGATGCGCGTTTTCGCAATGCTTCCCCCTCTACGACCCTATTATCAGCCAGAGCTTCCATGCAACACCAGTCGGAAAGGTGCAGCGCAGTGCCGCTGCTGGCGGGGAAAGCTAAATCAAACAGCAGAAACGATTGGCCTTTTTTACCTTTGCTGAACTGCCCGGCGCCCGCTGCTGCTGCGTCTGGATGCATGTAGGGGTGGGCGGTTAGGACCCGAAGCTCAATTCCATCCATCCATCTATCCATTCACCAGGGTTACCTAAGGCGGAGGCGGTTGATGCCCAACGCCACCAGACAGACAGACAGACAGACAGACCCAGCCCCAGGATCCCCATTCTCGAATGCGGTATCATGGGGCTCAGATTTCAGGGGTATCTGAAGGCTGCGAGCAGACCACATCCATCGTTGCCACGGTGAAATGCAATGATGGCGAGTTTTCGTTTGGTGGTTTGGTTGTGAGCTGACGGGGTGGGTTCCCATCACCAAGTCCCGTTTTGAAACAACGAAAGCGGGTCGTCGGCCGATAGTCCGGGGTTGCGGAAATCCCGCTCTTCTCCAGCTGACCCGGCCCGACTTGATAAGTCTAGGGGACGGGGAAGGGGATCAGATCAGATCAGATTCTCGCGGTAGTGGTGACTACCTAGTCAGAAAAGACTTGGCTGGTCGTGCCGGATGAGATGAAAAAGTGCGATGTTGGCGGCGTCGCAGTTGACCGTGGGTGCGCAGCGTGGTCGGTCCAGTGGTCCACCAGAACTCAAACCAGCTCCAGCTGAGCCGGGCAGCGATCCAGGAACCTAACGGAATCGCGCCCTTGCGACCAAGGCATTTCCGATTTATTTTGGTGCACTGGCTCACTGGGAAACCTAGGGGGAAGACTTGTTACCTCAAACCAGCCCATTCAATCAGGATCCCGACATCAAGAAACACCTGGATTCTACCCAATTCTGGACCCTCCTCGCCCGGCATAGGTCATTTCCGATACAGTCTGACCAGCGCTCACCTTGGGCTGGGAGTGCCCAACGCCCAGGCCAAGGCCAGCTGTGGGTGACCTGCAACCAGGAGTTGGAGTTGGAGGCAGGACAGGCGGGGAGGGGAGGAGGCAGCTTTGTGACGGTATACGCTATCCGTGCTGGGCTCGTCACTGGTCACTGGTCCGCTTCGCTAGGTCGCTCGCTTTGGGGCCTGGGTGGGTCCCTCTTCCCCTCCGTCGCCCAAACCCGCCCACTTCGTCTCGACTCGACGACACAACAACACCACGCCCCCGAGCAAGCGGAAGCGTCCCCCTTCCACCACACGCCCGTCGCGCAAAGAGCATTGCCTCTTGCCAGCAGTCATGGAGCCATGGCAGGGCTATTCCGACCCTGCTGGCGCCGGCGGCGGCGGCTCGAGGCGATACAATGGCAGTAGCCAGCAGCCCGCCCCGCGCGATTACAACAGCCCCCAGCATCAACAACAGCCTCCCCAGGCCCCCCAGGGTTCCCAGCAGCAGCAGCCCCCCGCCGGCTTCAAATACGACCAGTACCAGGGCGGCCTCACCAACCAGTCGCCCATGGTCACCTCCCCTATGACCAGTCCCCAGCTGCGCGACGGCAACGGCGACGTCGCGATGCACGACGCGCAGGATCCCCACTCCGGCATCAAGTACCCCATGAGACCTCACCACCAGCATCACCTGTCGGGCAGTCGCGCCGCCGGGATGTACGCCGGCCAGGAGCCCTCGGCCGCCGCCCAGCGATACTCCCCCATGGAAGTCCTATCGCCAACCTCGCCCTATGCGCAAAAGCCCGCCAACCAGTTCCCCCCGCAGCAGCAGCCGTCGCAGCGCCAATCGCCCACGCGGCCCGAGTACTCGCCCCAGACGGCCTACTACCATTCCCGACAAGCGCCGACCCAGCTGCCGCCCATGATGAACGCCTATGCATCCGGCCAGGACACCTACTCGCCGTCGTCGGGCATGGGCTCCATGGATGGTCCCTACGACCCAAAGTCGCCGCGACGAGGAGCGCCGCCCAGCGCGCCCCTGGTGTTCGATAAGGGACCCGTGCCCGAGCTCAAGAAGATTAGAGGCCCAGGCGATCTGCGACCAAAGGCGAACCCCCAGCCGGCGTTCCGACGCGCGAACCCCGAAGGCGGCTTCATCAGTGTAAGTCGACGCCTGCATCCTACGCCGTCGCGCGCGCTGCCTACGTGGTGTACTAACCGGTGACGATAGCCTCTCCAAGCGCTCACGACGCACTTGCCAGCGACGTATCGGATCTGCAATCCAAACTTCAAATACGAATCCTCGAGGAATCCCCGTCGTGTGTTGACCAAGCCAAGCAAGGGCGTCAAGAACGACGGATATGACAATGAGGATAGCGACTACATCCTCTACGTGAACGACATATTGGGCTCCGAGGAGGCCGGGCACAAGTACGCTGCCCCGACAGCACGGCATGGTCATGCGCTAACAGGTTGCGTGCAGAAATCGGTACTTGATCCTCGATGTTCTCGGCCAGGGAACGTTTGGGCAGGTGGTCAAGTGTCAGAACCTCAAGACCCAAGAGGTCGTGGCGGTCAAGGTCATCAAGAACCGAACAGCCTACTTCAACCAAAGCATGATGGAAGTCTCTGTCCTGGACTTGGTACGTCTCCTCGCCCTTCGTCCTTCCGTGCGTGGTGCTGACCGTCTCCTCTGCAGCTCAACACCAAGCTCGACAAAAACGACGACCATCATCTCTTGCGGCTCAAGGACACATTCATCCACAAGCAGCATCTGTGTCTCGTATTTGAGCTGCTGAGTGTCAACCTGTACGAGCTCATCAAGCAGAACCAATTCCGAGGGCTCAGCACGACTCTGGTCCGCGTGTTTGCTCAGCAGCTGCTGAATGGCCTGGCGTTGCTGAACAAGGCGAGGTTGATCCACTGCGATCTCAAGCCTGAAAATATTCTCCTCAAGAATCTCGAGAGCCCCATCATCAAGATTATCGATTTCGGTTCGGCATGCGACGAACGGCAGACGGTCTACACATACATTCAGTCTCGGTTCTACCGATCGCCAGAGGTGCTCCTCGGGCTGCCCTACTCGTCGGCGATCGACATGTGGTCACTGGGGTGTATCGTGGTAGAGCTTTTCCTCGGCCTCCCTCTGTTTCCCGGATCGTCCGAGTACAACCAGGTCTCGCGAATCGTCGAGATGCTGGGGAACCCCCCGAGCTGGATGATTGAGATGGGCAAGCAGGCCGGCGAGTTCTTTGAGAAGCGCCAGGACGAGTATGGCAGACGCACATACCACCTCAAGAGCATGGAGCAGTACTCGAGGGAGCATGGATCCAAGGAGCAGCCGAGCAAAAAGTACTTCCAGGCCAGTACGCTGCCCGAGATCATCAAGTCGTACCCGATGCCGCGCAAAAACATGAAGCAGGCGGAGATGGACAGAGGTAAGACGCCATTTTTTTCTCTGGACAGAGACCAAGCTGACGGCGCAACAGAAATGAACAACCGCATCGCCTTTATCGATTTCGTCCGGGGGCTGCTGAGCATCAACCCCCTGGAGCGGTGGTCGCCGCAACAGGCCAAGATGCACCCCTTCATCACGCAGCAGAAATACACCGGGCCCTTTGTCCCACCGATGAACCTCAAGACAACTTCCCTCACGCGATCGCCCGCCCCCGGGACCCAGCAGCAACAGCAGGCCGAGGCGGCCAGCAAGCAGCGGGCCCAGGCCGCGCAGGCCCAGGCGAGCACGGCAAACCAAAACGCCTACGCCATGGCCGCCGGGCAATACCAACAACAGCCACCGCACCCTCAGTCCCAGCACCTGTACGGTAGCAATAGCAACGTGTACACGCCCAGCGGCTCGGGCGTCGGGCATCCGGGGCAACCGCCGCCGTACGCCACGCAGCAGCAGCAGCAGGCCGCCTACAACCAGTTGCCCGCTATGCCGCAGCAGCAATCGGTGCAGATGCCGCCCGCCAACTACGCCGGCGCCTCGCAGCCGAACATGTACCAGCAGCAGGTCCGGTCGCGCCAGCGCGCCTCGACGATGGAGCAGCAGCAGAGCGGCATCCCCGCCGCCATCCAGCGCGTCGCCAGCCACCTCGACCCCAACCAGCCGATCCGCCTGCAGCCCAGTCCCGCGTACTACCCGCCGCCGCCCGACGGGCTCGTGGGCATGGACCAGCCGTCGAATAGGATGGCGAGGCGCGGCAGCCGCGCCCAGCAGACAAGCCGCGGCGGCGCGGCGGCGAGCAATCGCGACTTTATCAGGAATTTGGAGGAGCGCACGCTCGAGGAGGGGTTCATGCCGAGTGGAAGCGGGCAGAGTTGGCACTGAGTGGGGCGGGGACGATGTTAGTAGAGAGAGTGGGTGGGGGGAATCATGGTCTTTTTTGCGCGCGCGTGCCCCCTTTGTTATGATGATGATGCTGGCGGTGGTGCGTGCGGTTAGGTGTCAGGGGTTGTTGATGAAGCGATGGATGCGTCCGACTGTCAGTCGGGGCAGGGCAGGGCAGGGTCGAGATTGAATATACAGAAGGATGATGGACACAGAGACAGAGAGAGAGAGAGAGAGAGAGTCATGTGTCGATTGTTTTGTGTCGGACAAGGCGATAAGGATGCATACTTGACTGCCAGGCGACGTCGGAGAAGAGAGGACGCGAGAGGAGATGGATGGTGGGCACGTTGGGTCGGGAGGTCGGGAGGTCGGTCGGAGGTCGGAGGCGGCAGGTTGGTTGGTTGGCAGGTTGGTTGATGGGTTGGGTTGGTTTGGGTTGGAGGCAGACAGCAGGCAGCAGCAGCAGTAGCGAGCGGTCTTTTGTTCATATCATCATTTTTTCTCACACAGAGAGAGTCCAGAGTCAGCGGCGGCGGCGGCGTGGGACAAGAGAAGAGAGAGAGCGAGAGAGAGGAAGATAAGCACGTGGTTTTTTTTACCGGTCGGCATAGTCGGGACGGGACGGGATAGTCTCTCTTGTTGCTTGTTGTGAAGAAAAGAAAGTCATATCTTTCTCCATTTTTGCGAATGTTTGGTGTTCTTTCCGGAGGTGGTTGTCCCTCCGGGGGGGGGTGTTGAGAGCTCGGTGGGTAAAAGGGGGGTTTGGAGGTATGGATTTGGTGGTTCCTTCCTCTTGTCGAGAGCTGTTGTCATCATCACACTCACTCTGCACTTTGTACTCTAACTCGGTGGATATCGCTTCCGGGTTGGCTGATGTGTGCCCGCGCCCGTCAAAATGTCTATGGTCGGCCGGCCGTCTGCCATACCTCGTCGAGGATCCATCCAGGGGAAGCAAGATCAGAAGGAAAAAACCGTGAACGCCTCGCCGACGAATGAACCCCCTCCCTCCCTACCAAGTTTGGTGGGAATACTATCCAGGATCCTTGCCCCCTTCCCTCCCCCCTCCTCGGCCATGAAGAATTGCAAACAAGCAATATATATTACACGTATTACCGTATCTCACTCCCCCGCTCGTCTGGATCTGCGCCATCACCACCTCCCCGAACCGCCAAACCCCCTCCCGCGCCGGTTCGTGCGAATCACATCGTCGCTGTAGAGCGGCCCGCCTGCGTCCGCGGCAGGGCCGCGCGGCGGCGCCTGCCTCGGCGCGTCCATCTCCATCGGATCATCGAACCCCATCGACCCATCGATAAGCACAGGCTCGTCACGCACGTAGCGCGACGCAGCCACCGGCGGGGGGTATCGCTTCTGCGGGGGGACGAGGTGGTCGGGCGTGACCTGGTTGATGGCCTTGCGGTAGACGGAGAGAATCCTCCCGTCGGCCTGGGAAGAACAGTTAGTATATACGGGGAGGGGTGGTGAGAGGTGGGAGGGAACGCACTGTCAACCCATGAAACTTCTCCACAACCCGGTCCGCGCCCTCCTTGCTCGCGAACAGGATCTCGGCAATCACAAAGGGCTTCGTCTTGATCAGGATGACGCGCTCGACGGCGCCGCCGGTCGAGCTCAGCGCGCTGTCAATGTCGGCCGCCGTGGTGCCCTCGGCAAAGTTCTCGGCTACCACGACGATGGGGCCCGCGAGGCCGCGGATCATGAGGCCCTGGGTGGGCGGCGCGGCGGCGACGGGCCGGGATCGGTGCTGCGGAGGTGGCGGTGGCGGCGCGGCGGGTGTGTGCTGCTGTGGTGCGCGGGTGTGCTGTTGCGGGGGGTGGTCGAGCTTGGTCCTGATAAGAGCTTGCGTGACCTGGGCGGCACGGCGTTGTTGTCGGGGGTTTCCGGCGGGGCCGGCGTTGGGGTTAGAGATGCGTGCGGCGAGGGAGCCGGGCTTGGGGGAGGGCCCGCGGGCGCCGTTGAGGTCGATGGTCCAGTTGTCGCCGTGAGGGAGGGTTCCCGTGCTGTGGCGGGGCTTCTTGAAGGATGGGGCGTTTTGCTGCGGCTGCGCGCAAGGGTTAGCTGGCGGCTCGAGAGCGAGGGCTGTCGGCTGGCATGGTGGGAGCGAACCTTTTTGACGCCGGCGCGGCTCGCGAGAGAACCACCACCGCTTGTCTGGGCTGAGGGCGGTTGCTTCATCGGGGCGCTCGAGCGACGGTCCTTGTTGAAGATGCGGGCGGCGAGGGCTTCGTTCTTCTTGCGGTCGCGGTCTGAGAGGAGGGAGTCGAGTCAGTTTCGTCGTCAACATCATGTCCTTTCGAGCTACGCACTCTCGTGAATGATCTTTTCAAAGTCCACGGCCACCTTGTTGGCGCCGCCACCTCCTCCTTTGGCGGCCATGGTGGGCGATGGATTGGGGGAGACTTGGTCGATGATGAAGGTGGGAAGATGTGAGGGATCAGCGGGTATCAAGAGCAACTTGAAGTTCAAGGTAAAATTCGGCCGGTCGGGATGGCGGATGGGGTATTGTGGTGGTGAGATGGTGGGATGGGGTATTGTGGTGGTGAGATGGTGAGATGGTGCAGTGAATTGAATTGGCAGCGGAATTCTCCAATCGTCTCGGGCAATCGAGCTGAAAGCTCGAAGCGCGTTTTATGGGCGCGTTTGACCAAACCGTCTAAAAAACGGTCCTCGAGAGCGCACGGACCATTTAACATACATGGTCAATTCATGGGCATACCAATTCATGCGCCTCGAGATACATGCTTTTATGTTTATATTGACCACATCTCTGGAAGAGATTCAAGAGGAGTTCCACACATGTATCATTCATGCCCACATCATCTACTCAGCCAGATGCTCGTGCTTGTATAATACATTCTGCCCCTTCTATCCCCCCTGACCCTCTAAACATCCCGTATACGGGCCACATCTCTATCCCCCATTATTCGCGAATCCGCGCGAAATCATTGATATCATCCAGCCCCATCTTCTTTGCAGCTTTCTCCGCAATCCTCAAACTCGTCTTCTCTACTCTCCCCTTGTCCCCGTACCGCTCCAACAGCCTCGACAGGATATTTCGCCTCGTCACGACCACCTTGAGCTCCTCGTCCGACACAATCTTTTCCGTATAAAGCTTGTCAATCGCCGCAATCATGCGCGCCGCCACGGCCAGCGCCTCCTGGATCTGGCCCTCGGTGAGCTGCCACTTCTCGGCCGGCGACCGCGTCGGCCGCTTGTCCGCGTCGGGGTATGAGAAGCTCGACATGAGCGTGCGAAAGGGAGTCCACATGAGCTCGAGCGCCGTGTAGATCTGCTTGCCGAGCGAGCGCGCGCCGGCCTCCTCGTCGCCGCGGTGCTGTTCGTAGTGGTGGCGGACGCAGGCGCGCGCCGTCTGCAAGAACAGGCGCATGGCGAGCGGGTCCGGGTAGCGGGACTTGGTGATCATGGTGTTGTAGATGCGCGTGGCGTTGTCGTAGCCGTGGCGGTTGAGATTGTCGTGGGTGCACGTCGACAGGCCCATGCGGAAGATCAGGGGTGCGAGGAGCCCCGCGGGGATGGTGGTGATGACATTGGCGGCGGCCGTGCTGGCGCGCGCGCGAGAGAGGACTTTGAGGTAGCGGATATAGTTATCCTTGTCGGGCTGGACGCCGTACACGGTGGTGAAGTGATCCCAGTACTTGGAGACGACGGACGACCTCTTGGTCGTTTCCAGGCAAAGCAAGACGAGGGAGAGGGCATTGTTGCTTGGCTTCGGCACGACGAGGCTAGCGAAGGGTGGGCCGAGATTCGCCGATTTAGGGGAAATAGGCACGTCCGGGCTAGACTCAAGCTCCGTTTCCGATGGTGGCTCTATCGGCCGGGATGCAGATTCGCTGAGGTCGAATCGGGGCACCCCCATGGTGTCGTGGACCAGCTGCAGCACATGTTCCTTGTCTTTGCGGTCCTCGCTGAGCAGCAGATTTCTGCCCATAGCGCAAACGAGGCGCTCGTCGAGCGTGAGCTGGCCGTCCTTGTAGCGCGCCCAGACATCCTCCCAGACCAGCCGGGCCCTCGCCAGCGCCACGTCGTTGTCGCGCTTGATGTCTTCCTCGCTGAGATTGGGATCGGTAGTCCTGCCGTAGCGCAAAGAGTTGAGGACGATGGTAAAGGTCTGGTGGTCTGGCGTCCGAATGTTCTTGTTGACCGACTTGAGAACGGTAAACATGGACTCCAGGTCCCCGGCGCGGCCGCACACCTCGAGCACACAGTTCATGTGGATGGCGTTGGGCTGGAGGATGGCGTGGCTCAGCATCGAGTTGTAAATCCGCAGGGCTTCGTGGACGGCCAGCTTTGGGTGCTCTGAGGCGGCGCATCCGCGGAAGATGATGGTATATGTCCTCGCGTCGGGCCCCTGGGCGCGCTTCTTCATCTCATTGTAGAGCTTGATGGCGGCGTTGAGGCGCTGCTGCTTCATCAGGTAGTCAATCAGGTGGTTCCAGCTGACTGTGACCTTGGTGTCGCGACTGGCCGTGCGGACCAGCAAGAGGGCCTCGTCGTATCGATCCTTGGCGAGCGTGGCCTGGACATGCTCGGCAATCTTGAGGGGGTCTTTGAGGTACTGGAGGTGTTTGCCGACGGCAAACTCGAGCTGTTTTTGTCGTCTCTTTGCCACGAGATCCTCGGAGGTCTGCTCCTCTGACGGTATTTCGCTCGGTGGCATATCGTTTCGGCGTCGTTCGGGTCTTCGGTCGGGTCTTCGAACATGGACAGCCGCCGTCGACAGAAAAGCGCCTCTCGGTGTGTGTGCTGGGATGGCCCGCAGAGGGTGTATGGGCAGTCTAGCCTCAGCGGCCACAGCGCCGGCACTCTTTCTCAGACATGCGCGGCACACAAACATGGCGACGGCGACGGGTTGTTGTGCTGGGAAGGGGGGGGCTTGGTGGGTGAAGAATTGCCGATTTACTGATTTGGAGTTTTCGTTTCGATACGTGACGGAAAAAAATTGGGGATTGCCTGCCGGGAACAGCCGGGGGGGGGGGCTTGGTAGAAACGGTTCCATTTCAGGGGTCGAGCGGCATGTTATACAGGGGTACGCGGTGCTGGACGCGAAAAGACACGACAAGGCGCGTCTCGCCGAATTGGAGCCCACCCACTTTAACACCCACCCACTCTGCTGTGGCCACTGGCCATTGCCCTGTCAACAACACCGAATTGATCGCTGAACATTCTCCCCCAAACACCCACCACGCCCACGATACCACCACCAACCCTCATCGCCCATGCCGCCATTCTGAAGAGCGCACACAGACCCAGCAGTCACCATGTCCAAGGCGGCAACCAGGCGCGAGAAGCTCGCCGAGCTGCGCGCCCTCCGAGCATCGGGCCAGAAAGCAACGGCAAACTACAAGGTCGCCGACGTCGACGACCTGTATGAAGAGGTCGACGACGAGCAGTACAAGAAGCTCATCCGCGACCGTCTCGACCAGGATGACTTTGTCGTCGACGACAACGGCGAGGGCTACGCCGACGACGGCCGCGAGGAGTGGGATCGCGAGCCCGCCTATGAGAGCGACAGCCAGAGCGACGGCGGCCGTGGGGCGCGTGGCAAGGACAAGAAATGTGCGTTGACCACCATGACCGACCCGTCTCCTCGTCCTCACTAACCCTCTCGGCAGCCAAGAAGAAGCGCGAAGATGACACCGCAAAGCGGGATGCCAACGACCGAGACATTTCAGACTTCTTCAAAAAGGGCGTGTCCAAGGCCCCGGCCAAGCCAAAGGTCAGTCAGCCACCCTCCCACTGATCAATGCGACCCCAACTCACTCTCTCCTCCAGGTCATCAAGACGGAAGAAGACGACAAGTTCCTGGCCGACCTCCTGGGCGAGGTCGACGCCAACATCCCCGCCCCGACCCGCCGCGTGGTCCCACAGAAACGAGATCGATCCGCCGAGCGGAGGAAAGCCCGGGACCTCTCCCCCCTGAGGGAAACCCGTCGCCCTGTCACAAAGAGGCCCAAGGTCGTCGATGACAGGCTGCCCTCCCCCACCACAGACGACACCTACATGGGCGACATGGGCGACGATGACTTTCCACACCTGGACGATCTGCCGAGTGCGCTTGCCGATGTGCCCATGAGCGACCCTGCGCCCTCATCACCTGCTGCCAAGGTGGCCTCGCGAAGAATACAGCCAAAGCCAGAAGCAGACGACGAGGAAGAGGACGACTTGATGGAGGTGGCCCACACGGGCGCCATTGCCACCGCCAGCGTCAACATCACAGCATCCCGCCAGATCAAGAAGATTGTGAAGCCGGATCCATACCCAACACCCGTCACCTCCTCCCCAGCGAGAGCCGCAGACGCAGAGGTTGATGCAGCTTCGTGGAACAACATCAATCAAAGACTCAACGTCGTGTCGAGCACCCCGTCCGAGGCACGAACGGCTGGCAAGATTGACTACAAAGATGCCGTCGAGGAGGACGGCAGTCTCAACATGTTCTGGACCGACTACACCGAGGTCAACGGGAGCCTGTGTCTGTTTGGAAAAGTACTCAACAAAAAGACCAACAGCTATGTGAGCTGCTTCGTCAAGGTCGACAACATTCTGAGGAAGCTGTACTTTCTGCCACGGCAGCACAAATTCGAGTACGGCGAGGAGTCGACCGAGCAGGTGGAGTTCATCGATGTCTACAACGAGGTCGACGCCATCATGACCAAGATGAATGTCGGCATGCACAAGATCAAAAAGACCACGCGCAAGTATGCGTTTGAACTGCTAGACGTACCCAAGGAGGCCGACTATCTGAAGCTGCTCTACCCCTACGCGAAGCCCGCCCTCGACATGAATCTCCAGGGAGAGACATTTTCTCGCGTCTTTGGAACCAACACGGCCCTCTTTGAGCAGTTTGTGCTCTGGAAGAACATCATGGGTCCCTGCTGGCTCAAGATTGAGGATGCCGACTTTGGGTCCCTGAAGAATGCATCCCACTGCCGGCTGGAAGTCTTGGTCGAGCACCCCAACATGGTCACGGCCGTCAGCGAGAGCGAGAGCCCGAGCGACCCTCCGCTGACCCTCATGAGTCTTGCGATGCGCACCGTCTTCAACGCAAAGGACAACAAGCAAGAGATTCTCGCCATCAGCGCGAGGATATACGAGGATGTCAATCTGAGCGACCCCACACCCGCGGATAAGCTGCGATGTCGCACCTTTACTCTCCTTCGACCCAACGGGACTGCTTTCCCCGTTGGTTTCGAGAACCTGGTCAAGGAGAGAAAAGGTGGCTTGGTCAAGCTCATGAAGCAAGAGTCCGAGATGCTGTCCTTCTTCCTCGCTCAGATCGACGTCGTAGACCCTGACGTCATCTTGGGCCACCAGCTGGAGGGTGTTGACTACAGTGTGCTTTTGAACCGCCTTTATGAGAGGAAAGCACACCAGTGGTCTCGGCTGGGCAGGTTCAGGCGAACAACATGGCCAGCGGCCATCGGCAAGGTTGGAGGCAATGTCTTTGCAGAGCGACAGGTCATGTCTGGCCGTCTGCTCTGTGATCTTGCCAACGATGCCGGCAAGTCTGTCATGTTCAAGTGCCAATCGTGGACCCTGACGGAAATGTGCAACCTGTACCTTTCCAGCGAGGATCGCCGCAGAGACATCGAGAACGATGTTGCCCTCAAGACGTGGGCGACTACCAAAGCAGGGCTGATGGACTACGTGTCGCATGTGGAAACCGACACCTACTTCATCGCTGCTCTGGCTCTCCGAACGCAGATCCTGCCTCTCACCAAAGTCCTCACCAACCTGGCGGGCAACTCGTGGGCAAGGACGCTGACGGGCACCCGTGCCGAGCGCAACGAATACATTCTGCTCCACCGATTCCACAAGAACAAGTTCATCTGCCCGGACAAGCAAACCTTCCGGGGGCGGCAAACCATGGAGAACCAAGACGAGGAAGGGGGCGACAGCAAGAAGAAGGACAAGTTCAAGGGCGGTCTCGTCTTTGAGCCCGAAAAGGGGCTCTACGACAAGTTTGTCCTCGTCATGGACTTTAACTCTCTGTATCCCTCCATCATCCAAGAGTTCAACATCTGCTTCACCACGGTAGACAGGACCAAGCTCGTAAGTCAAGCCACCTCCCATCCGGCAATACTGTACTAACCTCCAGGCAGTCGGACGACGACGACGCAGTGCCCGAAGTGCCGGACAAGACCATCGGTCCCGGTATCCTTCCCGAGCTAATTGCCGGCTTGGTCAACCGCAGAAAAGCTGTCAAGAAGTTGATGAAGGACAAGAATGCGACTCCCGAAGAGCTCTCAAGCTGGGACATCAAGCAGCTCGCCCTGAAGCTGACGGCCAACTCCATGTACGGCTGCTTGGGATACACCAAATCCCGCTTCTACGCCAGGCCTCTCGCCGTCCTCACGACGTACAAGGGTCGTGAGATTCTGCGCAGCACCAAGGAACTGGCAGAGAGCAAGTTCCTCCAAGTCATCTACGGAGACACAGACTCGGTCATGATCAATGCCAACGTCGACAACATGGCCGACGCCCTCAAGGTGGGCGAGGAGTTCAAGAAGAGCGTCAACGACTGCTACAAGCTCCTCGAGATTGACATTGACAATGTCTTCCGCCGCATCCTCCTCCAGGCCAAGAAGAAGTACGCCGCCATCAACATGGTCGAGTCCAACGGCAAGTGGATCGAGAAGATGGAAGTCAAGGGTCTCGACATGAGGCGCCGCGAGTACTGCGCGCTGTCCAAGGAGATCTCCCAGCGCACCCTCGACGAGATCCTGTCAGGCGAAGACACCGAGGCGGCGATCCAGCGCATCCACGAGTACCTGCGCGAGATGGCGGCCAAGATGCGCGACAACGCCATACCCGCGCAAAAGTACATCATCTTCACGCAGCTCGGCAAGGCCCTCAAGGACTACCCCAACTCGGACAGCATGCCGCAGGTCCAGGTCGGCCTCCGCGAGCAGGCCCGCGGCAAGACGGTCCGCAAGGGCGACGTCATCTCGTACATCATCACGGGCGACAGCAAAGCCTCGTCCGAGCCCCCCGCCAAGCGGGCCTACCCGTCGCACGATGTCGTCAAGCCCAACTCGGACCTTACCCCCGACATCGAGTGGTACATTGGCAAGCAAATCTTCCCCACCGTCGAGCGCCTCTGCGCCAACATCGTTGGCACCTCTACCGCCCAGATTGCCGAGTGCCTCGGCCTCGACATCCGCCGCTTCGCCAGCACCAGCGGCGGCAGCGGCAACCCTTCCGGTCCTGCCGACCTCGAGCTCCACCCCCTCGAGTCCCAGATCCCCGACGCCGTCCGCTTCGCCGACTGCGCGCGCCTCCTCCTTCGCTGCCGCGCCTGCAAGGCCTCGGCCCCGTTCGAGGGCCTCCTCGGCTCCCTCGACCGCATCTCACCCGTCGGCGTCGTCTGCCCGATGTGCGCCGCCGTCCTGCCCACTCTCTCCATCGTCGCCCAGGTCGAGGCCGCCATCCGCGCCCTCACGGCGCGCTACTACGAGGGCTGGCTCGTCTGCGACGACACCAGCTGCGGGAACCGCACGCGGCAGATCAGCGTCGCCGGCGCACGGTGTCTCGGACCAAAGGGGCTGGCGCGCGACTGCAGCGGGCGTATGAGGTACGAGGTGGGCGAGAGGGAGATGTATAACCAGCTAGTGTACTTTGCGGGGCTGTGGGACGTGGACAAGGCCCGGGCCAAGGCGGACGAGCCGCCGGTGAATGGGGCGGAGGGGACGACGACGGGCCCGGAGAGGAGGGGTAGGATCTTGGCGCTGGCGGAGAAGAATCGCGGGAGGTTTGGGACGGTCAAGGGGGTGGTGGAGAGGTACTTGGATAAGTGCGGGAGGCAGTGGGTGGCAATGGATTCGCTGTTTGGGAGGTTGGGGTTTGTGGCGGAGGCTTGAGGGGTGGGTGAGATGGGTACATATGTCTTGGGGGATTAATGTTGGACTGGCTTCTTCTCTTGATTTTGAGCATGCTGCCGACAAGGTTGGAGGGACGGAAGTCATTGCGGTTGGCGTTTGGGAGGGGAATGGGGACACGGGTGTCTCTTGTTGTGTCTAGCAGCTATTTTACTCTGTATACTACCGAGAATCAAGTTTATCATGCCATCTCTGTTTCCTTGCACCCTCTCCTAACCTTCCCTGACAGGTCATTACCTTGATGCCAAACCCCCTCGGTCCCCACCTCGCAATGTCATTTCCCCTGTCCTTTGATTCACAAACACAACACACCCATCACCGTGTAAATGACGGTCACCCTCGAGCACCCACCGCAAGACCCTCTCGAACCAGCACCTCCCGTATATGTCGTCCCCCCCCTCTAACGGCTTATCATGTCCTCTGTCAGTAGGTAACCAAGAGGGGAGGAAGGTTCCGCAGAACATGTCAGTAACCAAGATGCGAGGATTTCACAGCATATATCCACACCATCACATCCCAACAACACATCACATCACATTGCTATATTTATTTTCATGAAAATTCTTTTCCCCCAAACTCCAAATCCCAAGCCCAGAAACCCTAAAAAAGCTAAAAGTACACACATACAGTATCGTATAGTATAGTCCGTCTCCCACGTCCAACCAGCCAGCCACCAGGAACAGACCAAGAGAAAGAGAGTCCAGCATAAGTTGCCAGTCCCTCTCAAAGAGGTTCAACCCCCTCCCCGGACCCCCGCACAATACCAGTCCAGCCCAGCTCTCAGTGCCTGATATATCAAGGCCCAAAGGCAAGTATATGCTGAGAAGTCTCCAGAACCTCTTGTCTCATCTCGTCTCGGTGGTGTAGTCCATGGCCATCGGCCAGACAGGTAGCCGGTTAGACGGTCCAAACCCCTCCAAGTCCAACCTGCTGGAGAGTCTCCAGTCCCCGCCCATGCTCCTCCCCCGGTCCGTCCCCGTCCTGCAAATGCCTCTGTCTCTGCCTCTGCAAATTCCACGTTACAAGAGCGTTTTCTCCGGCCTCAAGCCCCCCAACAAAGTCGATCATGACGCCCAGCCGAAACCGAGTCTCGGCGCGTTTCCCCACCCCATATCCCCAGCCCCTCCCTTTCAGCAACACAAGAGCGAGCCGCCCGCTCGAACGTCGTCCGTCCGTCTGCCGTTCATCTGTGTCGATTTCCTTCTCCTTTTGTTTTTCCTCCCCTCGTCTGTATGAACGAATGCCGTATGTGTCGTCGTGTACGCGTGAATACAACAGTGACGATAATGCACCTCAGTCCCCACCGTCTGCCCCCACCGACCCACCCACAGATCGATTGCGTGAGTGTGCCAGGAGGGTCCCAGGTAGGGCAAGGGCAAGATGTCGATGGATGGAGAGAGTGGGGGAGGGGGAACAAACAAACAAGGCTCAATGAACCAATTGCCAAAAAAAGAGTAACAGAAAAAAACACAACGCATCGCATTATTAATAAAGGTAGGCTGGTTGTTGTTGATTGTTGTTGTTCCCCCCTCCTTCCCCCCCACCAGACCCTCCATCCCATCCCATCCTTTCCATTTCCATTTCATTCCTCCCGCGCTGCGGCATGAACAGACCCATGAGCCCGAGCCATATCAAGAAAGGAAAATGAAAAATGACTTTTTGTGTAAACATGTAATCAACACACGGGGAGGAAGTGAATAAAAAAACACAAAAAAGCAGGGCCCGTCCCGACTCCAAAAGGGGGGGGGGGGGGGGAGAGAAAAACACGCGTGAATGGAATGTTGGTAGTTTGGTGAAACTGCCTCTCTATCAGGATATCATGAGGGCCACTTTTTAGAGAAAAAAAAAGAGTCTTGAGAAACCCCGCCCCGCAAATGCAAAGAACAAACCCGCCCCGGTCTATGCACAAGTCTTGGATGCAAACACCGTGTTGTTGTCTTGAAAAGAAATCGACCTCTACTCCTTCTTCTCCGCGGCATTGTCCAGCGCAGCCTTGGACAGCGCCGGAGACGCCGATGTCGAAGGAGGGGAGGCTGGGTTCTCTCCAGTGTCGGCGAGCAGGCTATCAACAGTTAGCAGTTGGACTACATGTCTGCATCTCAATAAAAAGGCACTCACCCAAATGCATTGGTATGCGCAACCGAATCACGCGTCGGCGGGGTTCCCGTGCGCGACGAGGCACCCGACTCTTCACCCGCACGCCCAAAGGCACCACCGGGGCCCAGGCGACGACCACTGCCGCTTCGCGAGGCAAACATGGACGTGGGGCCGAAACCCATATTCTGACTGGACGAGCGGCTGCCCGTGGCCTTGAGACGGCGCAGATCGTCCATTTGGACCTGGTTTGGCGGGGGCTGCGAGAAGGTCGAGTAGCCGCCACGGTTGTCGCCTCTGCCCGAGGGGGCACGTCCACCGGGACCGCCACGCTGGTTGCTGCGTGAATTCTCGAGTGCTTTTTGGGCGGCCTGAGCCTCAGCCTGATGACGAGTTAGTACAGGTCCATAACTAAAGGGAAGCAGGGAACGGAGGCGACATACCTCGGCGCGGACTTCCTCCAGGGTCTTGGGGCCCTTGTTTCCGTCCTTGGACGCCCAGCGGACACGCCGGAGGTCGATGATGTCCATGAGCATGAACCGGAGACGGCTGGGGAGGTCTGGCAAGTGCACAATGCTATCGATGCGCTGGAAGTAGGCGTCCATCATGGCCGGGCCCTTCTCAGAAGAGTCGAGCGTCGCGCCGACCGTGCGCAGGAGCTTGGTGAGCGACTCAATCTCGGCCTCGTCGGGCATGCCCTCAAACTCGAGGAGCTTGCGCACACATTCGTGCATGATGCGCTCCGTGAGCATACCGAGCTTGAACAGCTCACCGATGAACTGCACTAGACCCAGACCACGGCGCTTGGCGGCCGCGGCGACGTAGTACTCGTCGGAGAGCAGGACAGCCTCTTGAGCCTGGCCCTCCTTGGCCTGGGGAAGGTCTATCTTCCAGCCGCGCTCAAACTCCTCCTGGCAGCGGTTGAGAAGATACTTCCGGAACAAGGCGCCGCCACTAACGACATTGCCGTTCTTGTCATGGATACCCTCATCCCTGATCTCGTGGCTCATGGTCTCCAGCATGCGCTTGCAGAACTTGGCGTACATGGACGCCCAGTGAGCCTCGTCGGTGGCCTTCTCGAACGTGAGCTGAATGACCTGGCGCAGGGTGCGGCCGTCTTGCTCGTTCTTGGACTGAGAGGCAATGACGAGAATGCTGTCGGCGAGCTTGTCAAACTTCTCGGGCGTCATCTTGTTCAGGGCAGCCTTGACCTTGCGCTGAACCATCTCCGGGTCCAGATGACCGGGCTGGGCAGCCGAGCCGGCGGAAGCCTTAAGACTAGTAGGCTTCCAGCCGGTGGACGACGTCATGATGGGCTTGAGGTCCATGCCGGCGGTGAGAGGCATGGTCTTAGCAGCCTGCGCTTCCGACTTGCCACCACCAAACTCAGCACGCTTGCTGCCACCGCCGCCACGTCGGCTTCCCCCACGGGGAGAGTTGGGGATGCCGGCAGCGTTGGTCGACGACGGGGTACGGCTCATGGGGCCAGGGAAGGTGCTGGTGCGGGCAAAAGCCATGCCCGTCATCCCCGCGGGCCGTGGCATGCTGCCGCTAGCCATAGCAAACCGCTGCTCCGAAGTGGTTCCGGGAGGCAAAGCCTTGGACGCGAACTGGCCCATGGCTCCCTGCGAAGGGAAGCCGCCGGCACCGCCGGCAGGTCTCGAGTTCTGCCTGCCAGAGCCGCCGGCACCGGGGGTGCGGGCCGTGGCAGACCGGGAGCCATCGCTCTCTCCGATGAGAGCCTTGATCTTGTCGTTAAACTCGACCGAGGGCACCTCGGTGAAGACGCCCTGGAACTGCAGGAGGAACTGCGCGTCATACTTGAACATCTTGCCCTTGTCCGACACAGCCTTGTTGAGAGACGGGTTGGGTGAGGCGATACCAGCGGGGTAGATGTCGTACTTGACACCGCTGAGGAAACGGGAGGACCGGAGCGACTGGAGAGCGGCGCTGGGCTGAGGGGCCTCGACGGCGCTGGTGTTGAGCGGGGACAGGTTGAGAGGCAGGGGCTTGCTTCTCTTCTCGGCAGCGCCCGCCTTGGCCGGCGCCTCGGCGGGCTTGTCGTCCTTCTTGTCCGAGATGTCGAGCTTGTCCATCTTCTTGGAGAGGAGATCGGCAACCGACTCGCCCTTGCCAGCCGCGGCCTTGGCCTCGGCCTCCTCGCGCTTCTTCTCGCGCTCCTCCTCGAGACGCTCCATCTCGCGCTCCTGCTCGCGGAGCTTCCGGTCGTTCTCCGCGGCGTTGACGACTCTCTCGGCCTCCTCGCGCTTCTTGCGCTCGGCGGCCTCAACCGCCTTGCGCTGGTTGATCACTTCCTGCTCCTTCTCACGAAGAGCATCCTCCTCCTCCATCTCGCGGATCATGCGCTCCATATCGTCGGCGTCCATCTCGGCAACATCCTTCGCTGCCTTGTCCTTGGTAGCCTTTTCGGCCGCCTCGGCATCCGCCTTGGCCTTGGCATCAGCGTCGGCCTTTGCCTTGGCCTCTTCAGCCGCCTTGGCCTCGGCCGCCTGCTTCTCCGCCGCCAGGCGCTGCTCCTCCTTGGCCTTTTCCTCGGCGGCGGCCTTCTCCTCAGCGGCCTTGTCGGCAGCGGCCTTGGCAGCAGCGTCGTCCTGAGCCTCTGTGGTCTGGCGAACCTTTTGCTTGAACTCCTCGCGCAGCTGCTCTGCCGTCTTTGCAGGGGCGCCGCTCTCGGTGCGGGTGTGCGAAGGAGTCGACGACTTGGGCGGCGGGGTAGGCGTGGGCGCGACGACCGGGGGGGTCTTGGATTGCTGGCTGATCGGAGAAGGAGAGGCCGGAACCTTGTTGCCTGCGCCGCTGAAATCGACAACCTTGCCATCTTGCGTCTTGATGATGATGGTGCTCTTCTTGGGAAGAGAGAAGGTGGACGAGGAGACGATGGCAGGAGCGCCAGATGCCGCCGGCTGCGTCGCGCGCTGCTGAGGGGTGGCGGCAATAACAGGGGCTTGGCTCTGGCCGGTGCTAGAAGTGGGACGATCGGAAACCTGCGAGGCGTTACGAGACATGGACTGCGCGACAGGCTGTCCTTGGTTGTAGGCGGCGGGGGCAAAGGTCTGGTGGTAGGGGGCGGCGGTTGGCTGAGGCTGGCCCATGTAGGGCATACCCGGCTGAGGATAGGCGTAGCCGGGCATCATCATGCCCTGCCGGTAACCATCCATCTGGGGTGGAACGACTCCATAGGGACCATTCATCTGCTTGTGTTGCTCTGTTAGCAGTTGCTCGAAATTTCCGCTAGCTGGAGACAAGTCGATTCGCCCCGTCGCATCCGTTCTCAAGAAAGGCACGCTGCTAGGATGGTACGCGTAGGGCGAAGGGAAACCGTCTTGGTCGGGGCGGGCCATGACAGCAGGACCACCGGAGACATATCCGTACTGGCCGTGCGGGCCATCGGGGAACTCTCTCAGCGGGGGGGCGCCGTTGTTCCTGCCGTGGCTCTGGTCCGGACCAGCGTCCCAACGCTTGCTGTTGCGTCGCATCCTGTTGGTGAGTTCATTGGGGACAGTCTGCCTCTGCCACTCTCTCTGCTCCCACGTCTCGCGCTGTCGGGGCTGCTTATCCCCGTTCTTCATCCCCTTGCTCTTCTTGCCTTGCTTAAAAGGAGGATTGTTCTGATGAATGAAAGGGGGCTTTACTTGATGGGTGTACATGTTCATGCCGGGAGCATAGTACGGTTGTCCAGTGGCCAAGGCAGCGGGCTGCATGGTCGGTGTTCCGCCGAGATGTGGCATCGCTGGGGTTTGGGCGGGGCTGGCTCGGGGGGGTTGAGGAGAGTACTGCGGCATGCCGCCGCGGCCCTGGTAAGGTGGCATTCCGCCGCGGGCGGACGGGCCGGGGTTGTTGTATCGGTTCGTGGGAGGGTAGCCCATCTGGCCGGTGTACTGGTTGTTGAAGCCCCCGCGGCCTCGGTTGGACTGGTAGCCACCGCGACCGTGGTTCTGGGCACCGTGGCCAACCTGCTCGTTGTGAGCAGAGGCCTGGGAGTCGCGTCGAACATGGGGGCTGGGGCCCATGTTTGGCGTGTGCGAAACCGAGTGCTGCTTCATGTGACGCTGGAGGAAAGCACGTCAGCAACAAGCATCGAGGGAGCGAGGAAGGACGAGATACTTACATCTCCATCGCCTGGGAAGCTGCCAAATGTGACGGGAGCCTGTGTGTTGGAGGGAGCCCGCTGGCCGCCGCTCTGCTGGGGCATCTGGGGGATGGGCGAAGGGGAGTGCGCGGGCGACATGACTCTGGGGTTGCCGCCTCCGGGGATGGCAATCGGGGCAGCACCGCCTGTGTGGGGAGTGCTGTGCGAGACAGCGGGCGACTCGTTGAAGCCGAACTGAGGCATCGACTTGCTGGCGCCGCCGACGGGACCACCGTTGACGATGTGGCCCTGGGGGGCGTTACCGGTGATGGTCACCGAGCTCTTGCGGGCGTGCTCGCCGGCAGCCCCGTTCAGGGTGCTGCGGGCAATCGCCGGCGGGCCCGAGACGGTCGGGATGGCGGGTGTGATGTTGGGTCGGCCATTCACTGGAGGAGTCGCAGACTTGCCATTCTGGCTAGAGGAAGCGGAAGATCCAACCACCACGGGGGGGTGGGAACCCGCCGCAATCAACGGCGTCGCGGTCGGCTTCTTGGACGCACCGGCAGCAGAAGCATACGATGGGGCCGAAGACGCAGAGGGAGTGGTCGCCGAGATTTGGGGTTGTTGACTCGCAGCAGAAGTCATATGGGGAGCGGGTGACTCGAAAGCCGTCTTCTCTTGTGCTTTGGTTCGCGGGTCGATGGTCGTGGGGGGGGGTTGGGTTTTGGTGGGAGGTTGCTGCTCGAATGAAGCCGGATCTCTACAGAGGACCGGTCGGGCAGACAAGGAGTGAGAGGAGAGATGTCTTGGGTCGATCGAACGCACGTGCGAGAGAAGACTCGGGTGCGCTGATGGTGCCGGTGAGAAAGAAGGCTAGATGCGATCTTGTTGGTTGGAAAACCGGATTGCGAGCGACGGGGCGACGCAAAAACTCTATGGTGTGGTGTTGAAAGAGTGTGGTGGGTTTTTTTGTGGTCGCAAATGGGGCGATGGGTCCACGGGACGATGGGGCTGCCGAGAGTGACGAGTCCGCCCGGAAGGGTTTTTTTTTTCTTCTTCGCCCAGGTCGACCAACGAGGGCAGAGTGGAGAAGGGGTCGTGTATCGAGACCTCGAATTCCTGGAGAGAGAGACTCCGAGAAACAAGAGATGCAAACAATACTAAGGGGGGGGAGAAAGGGAACCCGGTGGTAGAGAATGATTCCTCCGAATGGGGTTCTTTCACGGTGTGGTGATTGAACGAGGTGGAAAAAAAAAGAGAGATTCGAAAATTTGGGAGGGAGCGCTCCTTGATAGAGAGAGGAAGGGGTGGGCCTGGCACACGGCCCGGGGGGGCTGTGCACGGGCCACGAGCTGCACAATGTCTCTCCGCACCGGGCCTGGGTGGCAAGTGACATTGATCTCTCGGGCATTGGGCCTGCATCACTTTAGCTTTGGATTCCTCCAGACCCACCTCCACACTGCCCGTCATCTGCCCGACGCGTCAGGGAAGCTGGATTCTGGACGCCGTCAACTCTTTTGATGATCCGAGGGAACTGTAGGTCTCTTTTTATCTCTCTAGTTTGCCGAACTGCATGTACGCTCATCACTGCATTTTATCACCTCTGGCAATATCTGGTCAGATGGTGACCTCGGCTGGTATGCCCGGGGCAGAAGCCTCGCCCTGCTGGAGGTGATGCAGCACAGCACAGTAGATACAGCACTGACTGCACCGCTGATGGCTGTGGAATGCCCGTCTGGTTTGCGTCTTTGGAAATAATCGGCCGCACCTATTTGTGGCTCTGAAGCATCACAGCTGGCGCTGGCTGGGGATTTTTGAACCACCGCCCAAGACCACGGGAAACTTGTGACAATGCGAGGCGACTGGAGGCAAAGTGCGAGAGTGGGAAGGGGTCCAACCTCAACCCTCGATACATGGACGGCGACAATGGTATTGTCTTGCAAGTACAGGCAACAGAGTCCAGACTCCCACTCATCTGCAACACGAGCCAGAGCCCATGGCAAACAAAGACGTTCGTCTTCCCACATGTCCCTTTCGCGTGTCGTCCACGAGCTTCAAACGCGCATCACCAAGATGCCGTCCGCCGCCTGCCGTCCGTGGATTGAAATGAGCGTCCGGCACGAGGTACGCCAAGGGCTATTCATGCAGTGCCCTCTCTCTCACGCGGCGCGGTCCATCTCCATGCGACATGATTCCGCGACAGCCATCTCAAACGCCATCAAGATTGCGCCAAAGCCTCGCTGTTAGCTTCTCGACGGGATAGGGCGTCGAAGACGGGTTCCTCTGCTGCTTCCACATCACTGCTGCCTCTCAAGACCTCTGAGAGCATGGCCACCCCCTTGGGGGGAGAGTTCACCAGGATGGGCGAGAGGCTTCCATCCATCTCGGGTGGTCTGCCTCGGAGCACGGCTCCGTTGGATGAGAGGGTTGGCCGCCCTGGTGTTCCCTGGTTAACCCAGCCAACCAATCCCGACATCGTCCCATCTTTTGGCTTGCGAAAGGTTGTGGTCACGGCGGCGAATCCAATGCTGGCCACCCTCTCCCACGCGCACGTCCTTAGAGTCCACGTTAATCCATAGAGCACCTAGGTAGGGGAGATGCTTCTCAACGTCTTGTCCAAGAGGCTAAAGCGGGAGACGACATGGAAGGCGGGAGTTTCATCAAGTCTCGGGCGTGGTCCCGGTGGGATAATTATCTCAGAGACAGACACACACACACACACACACACAAAGGAGTCTGCCATTCCGGGAGAGACAGAATGAGAGAGAAAAAAAGATTTCCGGTTCGCGACTCTTCCGCGTGCGTGTCGTGATTGGGTCCAACGAGATGGTTGCGTGGTAGGGGACTCGGGAGGGAAAGGAAGGGGAGGTAACCTGGAAATGGTCGCTTCTTGCGGGTAATTCGGGAATGGTACAACCAAAAAGTTCCAAGACTGTCCAAGCCCTTGCTTCTCTGTACGCCATGGAACAAATCCAGCAGCAAACGACAAGAGCGGGCCGACGATGGGCAAGACCGTCGAGGCCTGACGGTCGTGTCTTTGCGCCCAAGCGGACCAGGGGCCGCCCTGTCGTAACTTCCCCAACGTCAAGTTTAGGGCTCACTCACACCTTTATTTTCTCTTGTGTTACAGAAGCAGACGAGGGTTATTTCCATGGAATGCTTCTCTCGCATCCCACCCTTTTACCCGAGCATTTATTGGCCCATGGCCGCGACCACGATCACTGAAGTCGTATGCAATCCTCCCAGGACAAACGGCTATGTGCCGTCGATCTGGGGAACGCAGCGTCGACGATCAGATATTGCCGGGAGCTTCTGTTGCACCTTCAATCTACCCAGAGACATGGACCTATAACCCCGCCACTGTCTTCTTTCCATATTGAAACCCAGCGTCATCATCATCGTTGAAGACAGCAGAAACACCTTTATTGACATGATCAGTCATCAACCTCCCCCACTGCCCTTAACACCCCTTGTCTTCAAGCAGCAGCAACAACAAGAACAGTCACCGAGAAGCGCCTCTCCGGCTTAACCAGCAGCTGACTGGCGTGTGCGAGAGGGAGTCACCACAATCCGAACTTCAGCCCAGAGCACACCTTGAAGCCACCGCCTTACTAGTCTAGCACCGTGCTCTCGGCCCGTACCCCTCACTGGCCCAGGAGAAGGTTCCATGCATAAAATAGGATTCCATCGCCACACACACACACATAAACCTTGGATTGGATGGTTCGCCAGTACGCCAACCAAGGCAGGGTACAACTGAGAGCACGACTGATTGACTGACTGACTCACTCACCTTTTACAGTAACAGCCCGGACACCCCCTCTCTTACATGTATGTAGACTATCTAGCATGTGAACCTCCTCCTATCTCCCTCCTCGGTTCTCACCTCGCGAAAGCGTCCATGTTGATCAATTCGACAGTTCCAACCGTCCGCACCTCGGCATGCTGGACTATCGTGAGAGGAGACGATGACGTACCCCCCCCCCCGCCCCCCCAAGCAGTCCATCCATCGTCACCAATCCCCGCTGCAAGATATGCGTACCGGTGTGTACATACTAACTGAACTAGTGCCTAGGTAGGCAGCATGATGTGAGTACGTACATGGCCCGATACCACCGCCAGCCGAGTGCCCGAATGTCCGGGATACTTGAAGTTACTGTGCACATACACTCCAGCCCTGGTTTCTTTACCCACGCAGGACTCTGGATTTACCATCCGGCAGCATCAGCCCGATATGTTTACCGATGCCCTAAAATATAAACTCGAGGCACTCATCTACGTGGACTAGGCCCCGCCAAAGAAGAGCTAGTCCTTTCACATAATTTGGTGTTACCGCGAGACCTTTCGCCAACTTGCAAGCCCCGCCCTCACAAGAGGTGGACGGGACAAATACAGCCTCAAGTCTCAATCAGCAAACAAACTAGGGCTGGGTTGTAAGTATGGTCACCCACGGCCTATGGCTACCTAGGTAAACACGTCGGTCAAAGGCAGCCCATCGGCCCAGGGCCCAGACCTCTGTCCCTACCAGTTCTTCCCTCAAGCAACAGGTGGCTTAGTACAACTACCTCCCGCTCGTCGCTCCTGCAAGGCGACGAAAGCCCACGCAGGCTTCCTCCTTGCACACACACCTCCCCCCTCCCCCCCTCTAAAAAGGTCTGGACCCTGGTTTTCTTTTTTTCGGTGGGCACACACACAATATTCTAGTTTTCAGCAAAATACTCTTTGTATCTCGAGGAGCCCGCAGAGGGCTCAGCAAGCTCCAAGTTAGGCATGAGTGGCATGTGATATCAAAAGCAGACCCGGCGGCAACCTCACCTCCCGCAAGACCACCCGTCCGCCCTGCATCACATCCTGCAACAGCTCACAGGGCAAGGTGGAACGAAGCCTTGACGGAGATCGGACATTCGCATATCCCATTCAGTATTCCGAGGGAGACATCAGTATATTCTGTGCCATCGTGATTACAACCAACCCAAAGACAAAAAGTCATCATGATAATCTGCATATCCTCTTTCCCTCTCAGTTTTGCTCCTCTTTCATATCCCAGAGAAAGAGAAGTTGCATGTACCCTCCTCCAAACGCCACTCAAAATAAAACATATCATCTACTCCTCCTCCGCCTCAAACCCCTCAACCCTCACCTTCCCCTCCTCCACCTCCTCCTCCTCTTCTTCCTCCCCACCCTCCCCCTCCTCCCCCACAACATCCCCTCCAGTAGCAACCACCACCTCCCCCCGCTCATCTGCTTCACCCTCGTGCTCGTCATTTCAAACACATACTGCCCGATGTGCTCGACGCTCACCATGACTGCCTCCCCGGGCACCTCCTTCTCCACGCCCTCGGCCAGCGCGCGCTCCGCCGGCCACAGCTCGCCCGTGACGAGGCTCAGCTTGTCCGGGCGCCGCAGCAGCAGCTCAAACGCCTGGCGGAGCTCGTAGCAGTTCTCAAACACGTCGCGGCGGCCGACAATGTACAGCCCCAGGCGGGCGCGCGAGAGCGCGACCGTCAGGCGGCGGATGTCGCGGAGGTAGCCGACGCGCGAGGTGCGCGTGAGGGAGAGGATGATGTCTGCGTCGGGTTAGCATGTCTGATCACGGTGGTGGTAATGGAGAGGCGAGGGAGGGGCTTACAATCATTCTGCTCGCCCTGGTACTTGTCCACCGTAGTGACGATCCTCGGCAGCCCAAAGACGGGGCTCTTTGTGCAGCGGTGGGCGAGGACGTCCTTGATGAGGGCGCGCTGGCCGGCGTACGTGGCGAGGATGCTGATCCGCGACGCCGGGTACCCGAGCAGGCGCATGTACTGGTAGATGGCGACGGCGTACTCGGCCTCGCCCAGGTTCTGGATAAAGTGCGGCGTGGGCTCGCTCTCGCCTTTGCCCTTGTAGTCGGGCACGTTGACGAACTGGTAGTCGTACTTGAACCCGGCGTTGGCCGCGAGGTACTCCTTTTGCGTGTGCGTGTGCGGCAGGTCGCCGAGGTTCTGGTACCGCCACCGGTAGAGGTCGGCGATGGACGGGCGCGCGCGGCCTTGCTGGTCGAGGTTGATGGTCGGCACGCCGAGGCGGATCAGCCGGGAGAAGAGGGACTGTTCGAGGTTGGCGTAGTGGCGGAAGGCGAGGCTCTGGATCACGGGCGAGTTTTGGTAGTGGTCGCCGCACAGGACAACTCTCTGGAGGGGCATCTGCCCGTCCTTGGGTTTCTGAAGGGCTAGAGGGATGAAGTTCTCAATCTCGGTGATCTGGGCGGCCTCTTCCATCACCACGTTGTCGTAGTGGAAGCCCAGGGCGGCAATCTCCTTTCTCCTCATGGCGGCGTGTGTCGACGTCATGGCAATGATGCGCGCCTCGTTAGTGAGCAGGTAGTTGGCCTTGTCCCGATCCCGACGCAGGATCTCAAAGGGAAGGGCGTCCGCCAGCTCCGAGAAAATCTTGGAGATGTGGCGGTAGCATCCATTCGCCGTCTCGAGGACTGTGTCGCGATCCGCGCCTGGCGGGAAGAGTGGCTGCGGCGCATCGGCAAAGTAGAAGTGGAAGGGGAAAGCCTTGACGATGTCCTCGGCTGAAGCATTGGCGTCCTTTGTGACCTCTTGGAATCTGGCCCACATGGGCTCAATGTAGACCGAGCTGAAGTAGCCCGCTGTCTCGGCCGAGTTTCCATGAGCGCCAGGCGCACCAATGCTCGCCGCGAGACGGTTGACCTCTTGAAGGTAGCGATCCCGATTCTCCAGGAACGATTCCACTCTGCCGTGCTTGCTGAAGTTGCCTTCAGTTTCGAGGTCTTCCTCGCCATGACCGAGTCGCAAAAGGTGACGCTCATCGATATCGAGAGCCACAATCTTGGCAAACAACTGGTTCAGCGCCTGATTGCTGTGTGCGATGAGCAATGTCCGCTGCTCCGGAAAGTTGTGGTAGATGTTGTTGATCACCTGCGTGGCAACGTCCGTCTTGCCTGTACCCGGGGGACCAACAACGATGGTTAGACCCGGCTGGGTTCCCGAGACAATGGCTTCGATCTGGGTCGGTGTAAAGCGCACAGAGTTGAGCTTCGGCGCATCGATAGGATAGGGGCCGTTGTTGGGCGGCTTGTACGTGGAGATCTTGAGGGTCTCAATCTCGGCGATGAGGGCTGGCTCGGCATCGCGTCTCCTCTTCTTGGAGGCCTTTCCGCTATTGTCCTCGACAGGCTTGTCGGCGGTTTCGAGCACGTATGGCGCCCCGAAGCTCCCCGAAGCATCGTCACTTGGCTCGACAATCTTGCCCGGCAAGCTCTCGACAAGATGCTGCCAGTTGAGAAAGGTGTCGCGATAGTCGATTGTCTTGACTCGGTTGGGGAGTTGCTTGTAGGTTGCGCCCGCCGGGTCGCCATATCCTAGGAATACCTCGTGCAGCCAGGGTGCGAGCGGGACGTCGGAAAGGGTGAGGTCCTTGATCGATTCCAAAACAGGCCGGAAGTTGTTCTCGCGACCACTCCGGCGGACGACCAGATTGATGCCTTCATAGACGTTGCGCTTACGTTCGGTATCCTCCTTGTACGCGCGGGGGTCGAGCCGAAGCTGAATCTTCCTGCTGCTCCCTCGGCTGTTGCCCTCAAAGTAGGCCTGTGCATCGCGTATTGGGCGGCCCTTGTCGTCAAAGATCTGGATGATCTCGGCGGCGCGAACCGAGACCAGACCGAGCTTCTCGGCCTCGTTCAGGGGGCCACCTCCGTTGGCCACTTTCTTCGCCTTGGAGGCGTCCACGGCGAGGAGGAAGAGAACATCGTCGGGGCGTAACGACTCCCATTCCCGTCTGACGTGGTCCGAAAGCCGTCGAAGGTCGATGTTGATCTCGGCACGCACTGTGGAGGGAACATCACTACCTACAAGTGGTGGAATAACATCGAGGATGCTGCCAAATGTTAGCGGTGTGACACCAGAGTGGGAAATGGGTGCTCACGTTGGCTTGGCGATTTGAAGAGCCATCTTGGAGTTCCCAGTAAACCCTGTCTCCCCGGACCGCCTGGTCTCGGGCTTCAGCCGCGTGAGAACATCCTCGAGGTCCTGGCGGATGGCGTAAAAGGACTCGCAGCGATAAAGAATCAGAGATCGCCAGAGAAAGTCGCCCACCGACAGATACTGCAGGTTCAGCTTGGGGAGAGCCAGTGGACGCGACCCGTCGTAGTTGTCGGTCCTGCGGAGAGCGGTTTCAAACAGCGTCTCCTCGTCCGGAAGTATGCTCAGTTCCTGGGCGCTCTCCTGGAAGGTTTTCCGCCTCTCAAACGTGGACAGCAAGACCTCGACCAGGAATTTGCGGTTGACGGGCACCTCGACAGACTCTGGGTATTCAAACCGCAGCCCGAGCAGCTCGCATAGGAGCTTGATCTCGTCGTCTGTCAGGGGCTCCAACAGGCCCTCCAGCTCTGTCCTCTTGCCCACAGAACCATAGTTTGACAGGGCCAAGACCGTGAGCTTATCCTTGAAGTACTTCAACGACGTCCGCTGCAGTTTCGCCAAGTCGGCACAGTGCCGTTCGTATGCCTCCTCCCGACTGTGCTGTACACCGGTCTGATCGTCGACAGCGAAGAATGTGTAATGTGTGAGAAGAGCGCCGAGTTCCCTCAGCAGACTGCTGCTTTCGTCGTTGAAGACGGGGGATAAACTCAGGGCGGGGATGACGTGAAGGTCCTTGAGGAGAGTGTTGACATAGCGGCGAGTTGGGAGCTGGCTCTGGAGGTCGATCAGAAACTCGAGGAAGCGTTCGCAGTACAGGACTTGTTCTGGGACATATTAGATCCGGGACCACAAGGGCTCATGGGAGGTGGCCTACCTGTTTTGGCGTTGCCGGTATACAGCAGGGAAAGGAAATTGAGAACAGAGGTGTACAGCCATGACCTCTCGAAGCGGAGGCGCGCCTTCATAGCCTCGTCGGCCGCATCGTATCGTTTTGCCGATGCCCTCCAGGCCTTCCTCAGGTGGGCATGCGAGTCCAGCAGCTCGTCACGCTTCTTCTCGGTCGACAGGTTGTGCCAGATGGAAATCGAAACCAAGGGGGCGCATTCCTTGCGGACGATAGCGCAGTCGAGGCTCTGGAAGGCAAAGATGACAAACAGCAAGACATTTGTCCGAATAGTCCAGGAGAGCGAGTCGTCGAGGGTCATGGACAGGGCGCGGCGGAACAGGTCGGCGAAATCGGCCGGGCGGTCGCTGAAGAGGTCTACAGCGGTCAGTGGATGGGCAGAGCCAGAAGCACGACAGACTCACCCCATGTTTCCAGACGCTCTCGCCTCTTGGCATTGGCAATCAGCACTATCAAGAGGACGTGATAGTTGGACGAATCCTCGGTATAGCCAGGCCACAGATAGCTACACACAGCACGTCAGTGACGAGACCCAGACGTCATGGCCTTAGCATGGACCCCTTACCTCTCGAGGGTCTGCAAGCTCTCCAGGGCGAGCAGCGACTTGAGGGGGAAGTTCTCCTTCTCCAGCGTGTCCCAGATCTCGCTCTTGAGCACGTCGTTCTTGACCTTGACCTTGGCGGTGCGCTTCGTCGTCTTCGGCTTCAGCCAGTGCTGCCGGGCCAGTGTCGCGAACTCCCCCTGGGCCTCGCCATCGTCGGCCGTGGCCTTGGCCGAGCTGGCGGCGGCACGCGAGGCGGCGCTGCTCTTGACTCGTTTGGCGGGCGGCATCGTTGGGTGTTGGTGTCGCGTCTCGAGGCGGCGTGTTCGAGGCGCGATGCTTCGCATGAATTTGCTATTTTGCCAATGGCAAGACGGCAAGCCTGGGACCTCAGCCTTGCATGCGTGGACCCACACCTCTCCTCCAGCTTCAGGACCCCACTCCCCTGAGCCCCCCTCTCGTTGGCTGGTTACAGGGGTCGTGCAGAACCGGCAGGGAGCACGCCCCAACGGCGCGTTCGTTTGGAGAGCCATTGTCAGCCTCGTCCTTTTCTTCTCGACAATGGACGGCGGAAAACCACAAAACCACAGCATTCACCAAAACGCACCCCACGAAGCGAGAAGAGATATCTGGTAGCGATTTGATAAACCCGCCCTTCCATGACATAGCGACATCGGCGACAACTCCCCCCCGGCGGTCAGTTAGGATGAGGATGATGGCGTCGCCGACGACAGTGGACAGCCACGGCGTCGAGGCCGTCGCTGCTTTTGGAAGCTTCCTCGACGACCTCCTCTCGCGCGCCCAGTCCATCAAGCAGACAGAATCCATCGACCCGCCGCTCTCCAAGTCCCACTTTCCCGACCTCCAGGCCCAACTAAGCCAACTCCTTGGGGACATCGCCGTCCCTTCTGATGGCGCCCAAGACAATACCAAGAAGACGCATCGCTTTGCCGTCATCGAGACGGTCGCGCGGGACACATTCAAGAACCTCGTCGTGAGCCTCGCCCTGCGCTCCCTCCGTCAGCCCCCATGCTGACCCGCACAAATATAGGCGACCATACCCATCGAATCCCCCGAGTTTGTCAAGGTCTGGAACCTCTTTGACATGCTGCTCATCCTCTCCGACATGGAGCAGTGCGACCCCGCCCTGCTCCTCTGGCTCGTGGAAGAGCTCCTCGACAGCCAGACGATACCCGGCTGCCGTCGAGTCTTTGATTATCTCGAGTCTCGCCGGGAGAGCATCACGGCCAAGCATTTCAAGCAGAAGCATCTGGTCATTCTTCGCACTTGCAACGAGCTCCTCCGGCGTCTCTCCAGGGCCCTGGATCCCGCCTTTTGCGGCAGGGTCTTCATCTTCATGTTCCAGAGCCTAGCCCTAGGGGACAAGAGTTCGGTGAATCTTAGAGGAGAGTATCACACCGAAAATGTCACCATCTTTGACCGAGGACCCCCAGAGCCCGCTCCAGACAGCATGGACGTGGACTCGGACTCCAAGGCGGCCGGCGAAAAGGCCAGCGCACCCGGCGACGCCGCTCCTAAGAAGAAAGCCCTGAAACCCGACGAGCTCTATCCCATCTTCTGGTCTCTCCAGGAATTCTTCAGCCAGCCTAAGAGGCTCTTTGAGCCCGCCCAGTTCGCCTTGTTCAAGACGGCCCTCGAAGAAACCATGCTCACGTTCCAGGAGATCAAGCTCGAGCAGTCTTCTCGCGCCAAGGAAAAGCCGGACAAGCAGGTTGAAGATAATTTGGGGGGTCTCAAGAGGAAACACAGCGACGAGAACGACGAGCTGGCCGGTTCCTTCAACCCAAAGTATCTCACTAGTAGAGACCTCTTCAAGCTCGAAGTGAGTCCCCCCTTGTTGCTTTGGGGATGTCTTTGCTAACCATGCACAGATTAGCGATCTCGCGTTTAGGCGAAACATCATGGTCCAGGCGCTGATCACCGTCGAATTCCTGATTTCCCTCTCGACCGCGGCAAAGGAAAAACTGAGCAGCGTCAAAGCCCCGAACAAGTCGGTCATGTATGCGGATGTCCAGCTGACCGAGGACGACACCAAGTGGGTGGAAAAGACCAAGCAAAGAATCATCGATTACGTCAAGTCGAACCACGACGGGCACTTCTTCTTCCGCATGGTAGAAACAGTTTTGACACGAGATAAAAACTGGGTGCGGTGGAAGTACGAGGGGTGTCCGCCCATCGAACGGCCACCGCTCTCTGGCGAGACCTTTGTCGACGCCCGACTGAGCGTCGCCAAGATGGCCGCCACCAAGAGGGTGCGGCCCACTCCCATGGGCTCGCTGTCCCTCGACTTCCTCAGCGACGAGGACGAGAATAGCGCCCTGGAGAAGCTCAAGGACCCAGAGCGTCACAAGCTGCCAGACCTGGAAAGCTTCCGAAAGGGGATCCTTGAGGACGAGCTGGAGATTGACATGCCCACTAGCAACGCGTCCAAGGCGGCGGCGATAGAGGGCAAGGCCAGCAAGACGTGGAGGGCGCTCCGGATCGCGAGCAAGTCGAGGCTCGCCATGTTTGACAAGATTGAGAGCGACGACAAGATTGACGCCATTTTTGAGGACCCCGCCTCGGAAGAAGCCCAAGACCGCAGTATGACTGTGGGGGGCGACGATTTCCCGGACAACCGAAGGCCCGTCATCGTCGTCGACACCATCCACAGCAAGTCGCCGCTGATCAAGGAGCTGGTGGCGCGGCACCCGACCACGTTTGCGAGGGTGTTGTCCCATGTGACGAGGAAGCCTCAGGAGGGCGAGCTCAGTGGCAAGGACCACCACTTTGTGGATGCTCAGACGTTCAATATGATGAGGGACGGGGATCAGTTCCTGGCCTTCACCGACGACGGCGACAAGAGCCAAGGGACGAGCAAGCGGATGGTGGAGATTATTAGTGAGAGCGGGAGGGTTCCTATCGTGCAGATGGACCGTGATGTAAGCGTTTGCTCCTCGTGGTACGCCCCTTGATATCATCTAACAGAGAACAGGGCGTCCAACAGACCAAGGACATGGGCTTCTCGGCACGATTCATCTTCCTCCGACCGCCGTCCCCAGAGACATCGGAGGCGGCCCTCCGGGAGCAAGGCTTGGACAACGACCGGATCCAGGAGATCCTTCGCGCCTCCGCCGAGCTGGCCGAGCACGCCGCGGCCACGCCAGACTTTTACGACGCCGTCATCGACAGCACCCTTGAGGCCCTCGAGTCTCTTGTCTACGAGACAGAGGCCAAGACCAACGGGCTAGACAAGGCGGGCAATCCCGAGCAGGACGTCGCCATGGAGGATGTTGCCACCACGGCGTCTTAGCTCCACATCGTGTTGGGAAAATGACTCTGGGCGGCCACGCAGGACAAGGGCAAGGCGTTGGGATGATGATACCCTATAGACTTTTGTGTTTATGGAACACGATGAAGCGGCACTGAGCGAATACCCTCTAGCTCAAGCGGGAATCATCATGCTAGTGCAGAAATGACTGTCACCCATGAGCAACCCAACCATCATGAGCCGGAAACAAATGCCGCCGCCACATGGCCTCGTCCATATCCACCCAAAGCAGGATGATTCAAGCCGAGCCCGACTACGCAGCACAATCACTCAAATGCCTCCAGCGCCACCATCACCGCCGCCGCCTTGGCCTGCACGTCGGGCCCAAAGTCGACGGGCGTCAGACCCATCATGGCGAGCATCTGCCTGCCCTGGCCCGGGTCCACCATCATGTTGACGGTCATGGCGCGCGTGAAGACGTCGGTCATGTGCTCGCGGGCTTTGGAGGGGTCGCGGGCTGGGGGGGTGTTAGAGGACTGGGAGATGGAATGGAGATAGAGACGGGGGGGAGCAATGAACGAGGGAGCGAGGGCTGGGTGGGATACAGGGCACGGTGTAGACCGCTATGTGTGGAAGGTAGGGGGATAGGGAGGATCAAGAAAAGGGGCAGAAAACTCACCCCCCTCCCGGCTCGGCTTCCGGTAGTCCGGAATCTGCGCCGGGTACTGCACCGGCCGCCCGGCCTCGACGTTGTCGAGCTCCGAGAGGATGTAGCGCGTGCGGTTGGCAAAGTCCCTGTCCATTCGTCATCATCACGTCAATACATACATGGTTCAACTGCTCTGATAGCTTGTTTCCAAATCGACGCTGTCATGATGATTCCCCCTGCCAGTACACATGAAGGTAGGCAGATATACCAAGTATGCAAAACAGTCTTGTGCCGATCCTGCCGCTGCATCAGCGGGTGCGAAGCCAGCGCGCCGACCAGGTCGTCCAGCTTGGCGGCGATGTCGTTTCGGACGCTGAGCGGGGGGAGGACGCTGGCCGGGGGGGTGGTGGCGGTGGTGGTGGAAGGCATTTTGATCTGAGTATTGTAGGAAGGTATGGCTCTGGGGTGTGAAGCACGAGCTGGCGGACGCGATGTTTTGTCGGGTGTTTTACGTGTTGATGGACGACGACGACGACGACGACGACGACGACGGTGGGGATGTTGGTAGTCGGGATGTAGGGACTGGAGGGTGTCGATCCCCTCGTTTTCCTTTCTTTTCTTGTCAGGTTAACGACGACCCCGCACGACGAATGCAATGGAATCGTGGTGTTTTGACAGATGGGATATTTGGGCGGTGAGAAAATACTTTTTTGGTTCCGTCTCTGGTGTTTTCGCTGGCCAAACGCGGGGGTGTCTTGACCAAACCAACACCACGAAATCGGCGTCAAGCTTGACATTCCAAACCCTGAATCCCTAGTTCAAGGTTATGTTTTGGTTGCCCGAGTCAACTGTGGGGAGGAGTTGGTTATGAACGACCGAAATATATACTAGACTATTCAGAGCATCTGGAGCATCTGGAGCATTTAGACTATCCAGAGCCATGGCCTTCCCGGCGTATGCTGCTTGCCTAGGCGGTATTAATCCTGATGGAGGATGTGCATCGGCGTTGAGGCTTGTCCCTAGAGAGAAGAGGAGCTGGTGTTTTCCATACAGTCCACCATGAGAAAAGGGGCAAGAGGTCTTCTTGCTCAACACAAGCAGTACCAACGATCGATAACGATATAAGTATACCAACAGCTATCTCCTCTCTCTGTATTCCAGTTTGAAGTGCTGTGGCATAAGAGGTTGCGCTAGAGCTTCTAGGAATGCTGCTCGGGATGGGAAAGACACTACCTCTTCCCCGATCCTTACCTAGCTCCTCTTTGTTGTCATGTCATGTAAAGTCGTCCCCTTTCACAAGCCAACAAGCGCACACACAGAAAGACACCTCGGAAACCGAACCAATCTCCATATTACCACCCCCTCAAATGCTAATAGTAGTACCAAAGTCGCTGTAGTTTTCGCCTCCCTCCCATGTCCCGCCAGCCCGTCCAGGTATCAATGTAATTCCCCTATTCCTTATTCCGTACACAGGATATCGACGACAAATATAGTAGTATGCAATAACATAACCACCCTCATCCCCCCTCCCCCCCCCCCCCGAGACTTTCAACACCCAGATCTCCCCCTTCCCCTACCTCACACCCCCCCACCGCCCCCTCACCACCCCCTCCCCATTCAGCGCCAACCGCCTCCCAATATTCCCAAAGCACACACAACTACAAAACAGCACACTCACTACCCAAATCCCCGTCTCTATCGTCGCCTCCCTCCCTACCCCCCGCCCCTCCTCCACCACCGTCCCGTTCCCCAGTTGCCCCCACCCCCCACCCCCCCATCGGCACCTTCATAACCTCCGTCCCCACCACCACCGCCGAACCCGCCACCCCCACTGCCGCCGACAGCAAGAACCCCGGCTTCGACCGATCAATCAGATACCACAGAAACGGATTCGCCAGCGCCAGCGTCAGCGACGCCTGCATGGTACTCGTCCACGGCAGCCTGCGAATTGCAAACACGATCCCCACAAACGCGCCGATGCCGCGGACCACCAGCGCCCAGTCCGCTTCTCCCCCTCCTCCCCCACCGCCGGTATTATGGCGCGAGAGCCGTCGCGGCAGCGGGCGCGGGGCGTCGTAGGCGCCAAACGTCTCTTCCCACACGCGGTCGAACCAGGGCAGCAGGCGGCCGAGCGCGACGCCGGCGAGGCCCCAGAGGGCGAGGTACGGCCAGGCCGTGGCGGTGGGGTGCGGGAGGCGGCCGTTGGCGGGGAGGCGGGTGACGAGGGCGCCGTAGCCCATGCCGAGGGCGAAGAGGAGGGCGGCGCGAAGGGCGAGGGACGATCGGCGCGGGGGAGGAGAGGGAGGAGGGGGGGAGGGGCGGTCGCGCGGGGTGTAGGGCGCGGGAGTCTCGGCGCCGGTGCCCCAGGGGGTGGTGCCGTCACCGCCGGGGGTGGCGGGCTGGTAGATGCCGCTAAGGGTGGAGGACGTGAGGTTCATGAAGGAGGTGACGCGGCTGAGGGAGTCGTCGGGGCTGCGCTGCTGCTGGAAGCGCGGGTCCAAGAAGCGCAGGTCGCTAGCCGAGATGGGCGGGGTGGTGGGGGCCGAGTCTTCGTCGGGAGGGGGGGTGGCGTTTGTGAAGTTGAGGTTGAAGGGGCGGCGGGGGACGGGGCGGTGGATGCGCGGGCCGGGGTCGCCTTCGCTGGATGGGCTGTCCATGGTGGTGGTGGTGGTAATGGTGGTGGTGGTCGAGGAAACGGGGTTCGTAGCGTTGGGAAGGGGGGCGTCGATGATGCCCGACTAGAGGGCAACCGCCAGATCGCCGCCGTCGCGCAGAAGGTCGTTGTGGAGGAGGAGGAGAGGATCGCCCCAGGGACCAGGGAGGAATCACGGAGAAGGGATGAAGCAAGTAAATAGTAGTAATAAATATCCAGAGTGCTGAATCAGACCCGTGTCACGGCCAGATCAAAGATAGAAAACGCGGGCCTCGGGAAGAGGACACAGACGCAAACACCACGTCAATGTTTTGCGGGGAGGAAGGATGGTAGAGGGAGGAGGAGGAGCATGGAAGGACTGTCTGTTTTTTCCCTCGGCGCGGGAAGCGTGCCTGTCCGTCGCAGGGGTCCAAGATCCGAAATACGGTACAGGTATACTGTACGTACCAATGTCCAATGTCCAATCCCGCCTGTTGAATTGCAAACACGGGTCCCAATTCTTTTCAGTTCTGTTTCAACTTTCCCTCCGTCATCATCACCACCACCAACCAACCATCTTTGCGTCCTCGCCCCCTCATTCCACGTCGCCGACACTGTGATTTGCTCAAATTGGACCCGACCAGGGCAGCGACGCGGAGAGGGGGAACCGCCCAGAGATGGGAGAGCGGGGCCAGGAAAGGTGTGGCATGTGATCAAGCTCTCACCTCGCGCTCTGTCCCTCTCCGGGTCGCCTCCGGGTCGCCTGACCAAGTGGGCGGCTTGCGTTACCTTCCCCTCAGCTGCTGCACCCCACACACTGACTGGCTCGGCTTGACCTTTTGGAGACGGAGGTTGGTGATGGTGTCACATGACCCGTATTGTCTGTGATAGTAAACATTCCAGCGTAAAGAAAATAGGGGCAGTTGTCACTGTTGCTGGCTTTAAGTTGGTCAGGTAGTTAGGTTTGATGGGCGAAAAAAATACATGCCCAAAACTCCATGCAGCAACTACTATGCCGACATCTTAACCCCAAGATCAACCCTGGAACTACTACACTACTCCTCATCACTGTCCTCCTCGTCCTCATCGCTGCTCTCAAACTCAAACTCGCTCTCCTCGGCCCCCTCCGGCTTGGGTATCATGGCAAACCCCCCGACGCACGTGATCCTGTTCTGAGTCTCATACGTCCCCAGCAGCCTGCCCACCTGCCGGCCCTCGTTGCCCGCCGCGACCCGGAGGTCGTCCGCCCCGAGCCGCCACACCCGCACCCGCCCGTCGCTGCCCGCCGTGACCACATACCAGGCCCGCGCGCCCTCCTCGTCCTCCACCGGCACCACCACAAAGTCCTTGATCCGCCCCTGCACGCCCGCCTCCTTACCCCCGAGCTGCGCCACCAGGGTCGCGCACGGCAGCCCAGGCAGCGCCTTCTTCCCCTTCCTGCCGTCCTCCTTCTCCTCCACCTCCGCCGCCGGCTTGACATGCCCCTCCGCCGCCGAGCAGAACAAGACCCTCCCATCCTCCGTCGACACCGCCACCACCCTCTCCCCCGCCGCCTCCCCTACCTGGACATACGCCAGCCCGTGCACCTTGGTCCCCGTCCCCTCCAGCAGCTTGCACCGCACCACGCAGTCCCCGCCGTACACCAGCCCGTTCCTCTCAAACCCCACCGCGAACTCGTCCTCCCCGCCCCACACGATCCGCAGCGCCCCGCCCGTCGAGTGCTTCGTCTCCCCCGCCGCCACCAGCTCCGCCCTCTTGAACTCGCACTTGCCCGCCTTCTTCCCCGTCATCAGGTTCCACAGCCGCATGCAGTTCTCCCCCTTGCTCACGCTAAACATCAGCTTGTGCGACGGGTGCACCGCAAAGTCATTCACCCCGCTCGGCCCCGTCCCCAGCGCCGCCGTGTCGCCGCTCGGCCGCCCCCGCGGCAGCGGCACCGGGCACTTGAACGTGTGCAGCACGTTCCAGTCGCGCGTGCGCGCCACCGCCACCGCGCTGTCCTCGCCGGCCGTCATGAGCTTGGCGCGGTTGGGAAAGTGCAGCCGCGTCACGTTGCCCGAGTGGTGCAGCAGCGTACCGACCTCGCGGTTCTTGGCGTTCTCGAGCACCGGCCGCGGCGTGGCGGCCGAGAGCACGGCCTGGTCGGCCGCCGCGCGGGAGGAGGGGGGGTGCGCCGACAGGCTGTAGATGTTGATGCGCTCGTCGGCCGAGCCCGTGGCGAGGAGCACCTTTTGCGTCTGCCCCGGCACGGGGGACGAGATGGGGGAGAGGGCGAGGCAGCGAATTGACGACGTGTGCGCCGTGAAGAGGAAGGTGTCGGCGAACGAGACATCCGGGGGGGGGCGGCCGCGCCGTTGTCGGATTTAGACTTTTTCGAGGCTGGGGAGGAGGTCGTGGCCGGGCGGATCGTGGCCGTGAAGCCGTGCAGGACGCGGTCGTAGGAGCCCGTGACGATTTGGACGGTGAGGGTCTCGTCGCTGGCGAGCTTCAAGGGGGCGGCGGCGGCTTGGGCCAGCTCCTTTTTGGATTTGGCCCTGGCCTGTTTGGTCGCTGGCTTTTTCGAGGGGGGAACGGGTGTTGTCGCCGAGGGTTTCTGCGGCACCTTCTCCTGCCTCAGGGCCGGCTTGGCCGGGGCAGGTTTCTCGATGGGGAGGGCGGTGTCTCTTTTCCGTTTCGCCATGTTGAAGTCTGTTGTGCGGGTGACGGTGGTGGTGTTGATGGGAGAAGACTCTTCGTGCACTGTCCAACTTCCAAGCTGCGATTGAGTTCCTGTGCTGTAATTTTTTAAGTGGGGACCTCACTCCTATCTTATCAGACATGACCATTGACCCACCAAGATGCAGCCGCCAGCAAAAATATCCATGACTAACCGAATCCGGAATAACATCATGGCAACACCATCAACAGCATCACCTTCACAAAAGTCAAGATTAAAATCCGTGGAAGCATATAGATTCCAGTCTGCACTCCGCGCAGACCTAAAGAAGGTGGGGTGGCCTGCGCAAGCACAGGAGCTATCTTCGGCAGGAGAAATGAAGCTATCGTAAAAGGGGAGGGATAATAAAGAAAGGAAAAAACGGATTTCCCCCCTGATCGGTCTTAATTAACCTGCTTAGTCTTAGTCTTAATCAACGTGCTAATCCTGCTGATCGGTCCTAACAGCGTGTTATCTAAAAACTCTTATTAGGACTGTGATTCGAACCGAAAGCCTTCAGAGAGTAGGAGATGGAACTTGTCTATTAACCCATTTTTGGTTAGCCTCAGTGAACATTACAGGTTGCCAAGTAGGGTGTGGTGGCTAGGAAATCCCAAGGGGAAAAAAAGGTACCCGATACAAAAGCTATCTTCGGTGGTAGAAATAAAGTTATCGTAAAAGGTTAAGGGATAAAGAAGGGGAGAAAGGGGGGGGAAGTAATCCCCTGATCAGTTCTATAAGTATTTCATCTAAAAACCTTTGTTAGTACTGTAATGAACCGAGAGCCCTCAGAGAATAGGAGATAGAACTTACCCATTGAATCTTGCTTGTAAGCGATCATTGGGATCCTTGATCAGCTATTTTAGGCACGGAACCTACCTTGACGACATCTAGCACATTTGCAACGTAAAACGCAACACAACCACCAAACCCAGGGGATTGCAGCGCCCACGATTCCCTGTGTCCATGTTGTGGCCGTCGGTGTCGCCATTGCCTTTGACGAATTAACCCCGCAGCCCTCCGGATAAGGGTTGGTGGGCAGCGCTGGGTATGTTTTCACTACGGACAGTCGCCTAAAAAAAGGGGGAATGGGGATTCCCCAGTGTCGAGGGCCAAGCGACCACGTTTTGCTAGGTGTTGATTGCACGCTGCAGTGTTGAACACACGCAACGCTGGCCGAGCTCTTGTCTGGTGGACGACGCTAGAGAAGACGAGACGATGACATGGCCGCTAGAGTCCTGGATCCTGGCTCCTGATTCCTTGCTGTGCAAGGCGCTGTGCCCCAGAATAACACCATGGGCCAACACCATCCGCATCTTCACCTTCACAAAAGCCAAGACTATTAAGTTCGTTTAAGCACGCGTTAACGTTTCAATAGAACGCTTCGCTTGCTTCTTGATGATCTCTGCCCAGGATAAGGCTCTGGGGCCATTAAAATATGTACTTGACCAAGTCTTGTCGTGGTGCTCCATCATAAAATATCTACATGCATTGGGGAATCTCTTTCTCCTCCTCGTCCTTCTCCTCTCCTGTTCGTCCGACGGAATGTGCTCTTCGTCGACGTAGTTACTGAACCTTGATAAGTCGGTAGCAACCGTAAGCCACTGGGCTCCTAACCACCCTTCCTCCGTCGGGGCGACATGAGACCACTTGTCTGCTCTGTCAAATCTCCGCGACGGGAGCCCTTCCTCCTTCTCTCTAAAACGGGTTCCTCCCGGTCTATTGAGCAAGTGCAATGCTATCAATGCTATCCCACATCTCCTTCTCTCCCCCTCACTTCGGCGCGGGCGTGGCACTCCCGCTGGCCTGCCGTTGATGCTGGGCAGCTTGTTGTTGCTGCTGCTGTTGCGCCTGCTGCTGTTGCTGCTGCTGCTGATGTGTCACCGCCAAAGCCTGCTGATGCTGAGCAACCGCTTGGGCTTGCTGGGCCTGTTGAGCTCGCAGAAGCTGGGCATATTGGTGCGGACTCGCCGTCGCCGACGGCGTGGCGATGCCGTTCATCGTGGGTTGACCGACATTGTTTGCCGCCGCCGCCGAGGCCATGGCATCCCGCTGGTTCTGGACGATGAGCCGGCCAAGATGCTCGGTTGCCCGTTGGCGAATGGTATCGGGTGTGGCATTGGGATTTTGTTGCCGATAGAAGTTCTCCAGCTCTCTAAGCCGGGCCGCGAGGCTTGGCGCAAGTCCCACGCCGTGGGGCGACGCAGCAGCCATCGAAGGCATATTCAGACCCGCGTTGGGCGATGTGGCCATGCCAACGGGGTTGGCGGCACTGAACGACGCCATCATGGCTTGCGCGTTCGACGTGAAACCGACGCCCGGGTTCATGCCATTCATGAGATTGCGAATCGGCGGGGAAGAACCCTGCGCGCCAGCCATGTGAGCAGCTTGAACCGAAGGACTCATGCGTGAGTTCTGCACGCTGGCCATGTGCAAGCCCTGCTGCGGCTGCTGGCCAGCGAGCGGGTGCTGCTGAGCCATTTGCTGCTGACCCGCCAGCGGTTGGGAGGGGTGGGTCTGAAGCTGGTGCTGATGCTGTTGCTGCTGACGCTGCTGCTGCTGTAGGACAGCCTGTTGCTGGGCTTGGATAGAACGCGCCTGCAATACAAGGTTAATATCCGGTTGCGGAGGGACGACGGGGAGTCGGTGCTGGACCTGCGGGTGGCCTTGAAGACTCTGTAGCTGTGCCTGTGGGAGGGCGGCGATGGGCAGCGGAGGGACTAGACCACCGGCAAGCTGAGCGGCTTGGGCGGCAGACACGCCCGCCGCGCCACCCGGCATCGGCATTCGGACTTGAGGACGACCCTGCGTAGGAACAGCACCTTGTCCTCCCATGTTGACCCGGGCGGCCGCCGCGGCGAGCTGCGCCGCCGCCGCCTGTTGAGAGACGGAAGACGCGCCCCCCGTCATCTGACCGCTCTGGAGTTGCTGCTGGAGAGCGTTGACGTCAGCATCAGCGACCGTCAAGGACAGACCGCTACGTACCCGCTTCTGGACCTCACTTCGCCTAGCATACTGAGCCATCCTATCGGCAAGTTGCTGATCCCGTTCGAACCGCATCAAGCTGTATTCCCTGGGTGTCTTGGCCAGAGGAGGCTGCTGTGGGCGGGCCACCTCGTTCGCCTTGCGCATGGTGGCCAGGTTGGCGGCGTGTTGTGCCTTATGCAGCGCCGTCTCGCGTTTCTTGGCCAGCTTCCTCATGGCATCGATCATGGCAAGATGCTTTTGGTTGCGGCGGCGCTCGACGCGCACAGTCGTCGTCGGCCGCTTCCTAGGGATCGGTGTGACGGCTCCGTTGGCGCCCACCAGCTGCTGCTGTTGCTGCTGAGCAATGTTTTGGTTGTGTTGCATAATCACCTTTTGGGCCGCGTCGATTCGGTTCTGATAGGTCCTAAAATACGGCATCTTACCCGCATCGGCCGGCATCCCTTCCAGGGCAACCCACCGCTCAAAGCACTCCCATGGTGTCCGTCGCTCCGCGCCCGATTGGAACTTGGACCGAGTCGCCAGGATCGACGAGATTAACGACCAGTGATAGTGGTACTCGCGGACCAACGCCTTGAGCTTGTCGTCTTCCTGCAGCGTCCACTGGGATGCCGTCCGGCACTCGTAGAAGCTTTGATTCGGCATCGGCAATGGCGAGGGAGGGCGGAACTGATGCGCGACGTATAATCGTGCCCTTGTTGCTCTGTTCTCGGGGTTGAAGAGCGCCACGTTGGGGTTCTCGGGCTGCGTATGCGCATTGGCATCCGGCTGCGCGCCAAAGATGACTTCCTCGTCGTCGTTGCTCTCGACCGGGTATTGGTAGCGGCCACGTTTGCGGGGAGGTGGCTTGAGGTCCAAGACCATCTCGCCCTCGACGTACTTGCTGAGCGGCAGGGCCGGGCGCCTCCATCTCGCGTCGGGATCATACTCTGGTCCCACAAGATCAAACTTGGGAACTGTGAGCGGCGACCCGTACATCGGCAGGTTAGACAGCAGCAAGTCGGCCGTCTTGGAGAGTTGCAACGGGAAGACGACTTCGTCATCCTGAAGCCCAAAGATGGCCGCAGGGGCAATGCACATAGAGACGTCTTGAGGCTCCTCATTCTCCGGCGGCTCCTCCGTGAAAGAGTCAGAGTGAACCAAATCCGGAAGCGACTCGCCCGTGCCGTCTTCACTCACAACAGGATGAGGTGGCGGAACGACGGCGTTGACTTGCATCAGCAGGCGGTCGACGGGGGACCCCTCAACCCACTCGGCGCAAGCCCTTGCGAGGTTTTGAGCGACTGCACGCTTCCATTTTCGTTCTTCCCTGAAGTCGGTTCGCATCCACTTCATCTCCTGGAGCAGGAGGTCCTGGTGGGATGGAGGCCGGGTAGGCTCGGGGCATCGCACTGGCTGTCTCAGGGACCACTTGTCGTGTTGTTGGAGATGATACACCCGCCGCAAAATTTTGCACGCTTGGTGATCCAAGACCGAGAGATAGTGGTCCGAGGTGGAGACAGTCTTGTGCGCCTGGTTGAGAAGCTTCTCGATAGGCTTCATCCACGTATCCGCCGATCTGGCGAAGCCTTCGATGAAGAGGGGGGTAAAGTAGTCATCGGCTCCGACATCGGCAGGGTCCTGTCGGGCAACAATTGCAGTGTCATCAGCCGTACTTGGCTTTTTTCGTGACTTTGGCTTGCCAAAAATGACCGTTGGCACGCTTCGCCGCCTGTCCTTGCGATTTTTAAGGGCAAGAAGTCTCAGCTGCGTGGTCGAGAGTGTCTGTGATTGGACATCCTTTTCCTTCTCGGATGGCTGCTGAGGTGGTGGTGCCGTCGCAGTCGCCGGCGCAGATACAGGACCACTCGGTGCGTCGGATGCGGCGACATGTGAAGCGGAAAACGGCTTATGAGGTGATATTGTGGTGGGGCGTCCCTGGGGTACCGCAGAGGAGGAAACAGGACGCGCAGAGGGTACCGGGGCATTGGATATAGGGGTAGGGAGTGTTGGTTGAATAACTGGAGGATCGAGCCGGATTTCGTTCGGTGCAGCAGGGGGCTCTGCAGCCTCAGTCTCCATTGCGTCCCCCGAGCCTTCATGCTGAACGGAAGCGGGCTCGGGTGCCGGCATAGGCGGGGCCTTTCCAACAACGACCGGCAAGCTGCCTTTCTCAAGGTGGTCTTCGCTACCCACCATGTGCACATCCTGGCCCGTCGAAACCGGGGCCGTGACAGCAGTTCGGTCCTCCACCTTCTCCGCCCTCCCCTGCGAGGCAACGGCCAGGTCAGACGCTGCCTTTTGCTCACGGGCGGCGGTTTGAGATAGCTGGGCCGCTGCAGACTCTTGAAGGAGCTGCGCTTCGACCGTTGCGGGACCCGAAACCCCCAGCCCAGCCTCTGTTGGCGCCGTCGTCGAGCCCACTGTGCTGTCCTGCTCGACCCTTTCTTCGCCCTCTCCAGATTCCTCATCGCCCTTCCCTGTGTACTGTGGTCCTTCGTTGTCGGGGCTGGTGTTTGTAGAACCTTCGTGGGCCGTCGTTGTCAGCGTCGACTGAGCTGGGGAGCCTGGAGACGACACCGCGTCGGGGAACCGAGAGGATTCGCCTTGCGATGCCCCATTATAGCCACCCCCATCCACCGGCTTCAATCCATCGTGCGGACTTGATGGTCTCGGCGCCGCATCTGCGACGGAAGCGCCATTCTCGAGGTTCGATGTCGGCGATGATCGTTTCTCGGCGATCGCAGGGAGTATCGGTATCGGTATCGGGATTTGTCCGGTCGCTCGATCGAGTTTGGCGTCTCCATTCACGGCAGTCCCATCCTTCGCGGCGTCTGCTTGAGCAATGGGGATAGAACCGGCATTGGTCGACGGTTGCACGCACTGCCGCTTCGAAGGCCCCTGGTCAGCGACAACTTCGCCCCGAGCCCCAGTCCCTGCTGTTCCGTTTTGCGCCGGTGGTACTGCTTGGGCTGGTATTGGTGCCCTCGCGTTGCCATTTATCGCCGGGTGCTGATCTCGAAGGGAGCCTACTCCCACGCCGGGGCCGTCGACCACAGGCCCACGCAGCCCGTTTTCCACCGGCTGCTCGTGGACGACATGCGACTGCAAAGGGACTTTGGCATGCTTCAAGTCCTGGGCGCCGGGGGGAAACGTCTTGATGACATCGAAGGACCGTGGTCGACACGAAGGGACATGTTCGAGGCGCAATCTGCGACCACTGCAGCAGGGGTCAGTACCATGATCGGTTTGACGCGACGCGACCGCGCCGGAACATGCAAAAAAAGTGGCAGCTCGCTCGGGCACAACATACAGGACGAGGTCGAAGTCGAGCAAGAATTTTTGTTCGGCCGGGGTGGTCGCCGGCGCGTCCGGATTGGCGAAATCGTGGTTGGGAATGCCATCCTCGTCGGTCGCGACCGCGTACAACTCTCGAAGTTTTCGTTTCCGCGACTGCACAATTGAGCTGGCTCATGTCAGCATGCACCAAGTGAGATCAAAATGATCGGAAGAGCGCGTCCGATCGATTGAGATGGGTTTTACCTCGATCTATCCCGTCTTGATCGCAGCTGGGTCGCGAGTGTAGCGGAAGCAGCCTCCTTCATGTCATCAACGGCAGCGACATCCGTTTTCAGTCAAACGGATGTCGCAAATGGCATCAGGGAGGGGCAGAGGAGCGAAGGCGAGATGGAGGATGATGAAAAATAGGTGTGGTGCGACATTCGGGGTTGGATTAATTGACCAACTGTCGCGATATGAGGGAGGTAAATCTCTGCGTTGCTGCCCGCGTTGGGAGTGGCCTAGTCTAGGACACAAGATTGGTGGTGAAAGGTTGGAGATGGTGACGGGGATCCTTGTCGGAGCGCGGGCAGGGAAATGGTAGCAGCAGGCGCAAGGACAGAGGTGTCCGCGCTCCCTGGAAGTGGCCACTCACCCACTGTAGCCGCCCCTCGCCGCCTGAAAAACCGGCGCTCTCGGCGATAGCTTAGGCACCGTCTGTACCCGTCGTGGGCGTGAGGGGAAGCTGCCCCCACCGCTGGTCGTTCCAGGCCTGCGAGCCTCTGCGGCGAATAACACGGCTCCATTCCAGCGGCGCAGCCCGTGCGCGGTACGCGGGTTCGTTTCCGTCCACCGGCCTCAGCTCTTGTCCGAAATGCGGATTCGCCTGCCGGGAGTCACGCACCCTGTGTTACCTCAGCAAGGGACCCTGGCCCGTGACCTCGTCTGGCAGTCCACGAGAAAAAAGAAAGAGGGGATGATGGAAATAAAGCGGCTGGTGCTTCTGTATGTGCGTGGACAGGAAGAACTGCACTTGCGAGCCCGCGCCGGGATGCGTTCCACGCTTCACAGAGCAGCTTGCTCGGCGAGACGATGGCGACGGGACCTGTCTCGGCTGACGGTGACGGGGGGACCAGGCAGGTATCTAGGAGATACGGGAGGCAGCAGGGACTGTATCGGCGGGCGATGTCAGCTCTAGGGGTTGGCGGAGGAGGGTAGCTTATTCGTGAAAATATGCTCGGCGCGGGCAAAGGGCAACAGTAGGTAGCTGGAGGTCGCCGAGAGCTTTCAAGAGGGGAAGCTGAAAATGTCGAGGATGTTGTGGGAGGAAGTGAACGGCATGACGGAGAACACGCCGAGAAGTGGAAGCTTTGATGGAAAAGAAGGACGCCACACTCCCGCCCGCGTCTGCATATCCTGGCCTCAGGCAGCAGCTTTTGGGGGAGCACATGTTCGACAGCACCTTGACGGCTGCAAGCCTTTGACGACTGTCTACCAAAAAGATGCTCGACGTGCCTCGACATCACCTATACAAAATAAAAACCACACCACCACCAATTCCCCACAACCACCCCAAAATGCCACCCCCCTCCGACCCAACCCCCAGCTTCAAGCCCCGCGCCCGACCAGCGCACACCAAGCGCCACCGCGTCGCCCGCAGCCTCCACGACGACTCGTCCTCTTCCCGCTCCGGCTCCTCCGATGACGACGACGAGCGGGCGCGTCGACGGCAGCACAAGGTCCAAGCCATCACGACCTACGGCGATGACTCTGGCTCTGAAGGCGAAATGCACGACGCTCCATCCTCATCCAAGCACCCCCGCCGCGATGACGACAAGTCCAACCGCCGGGGCCATAATGACCAGCCACAATCACACGACCGATCCCCCAGCCGGGAGGGCGCAGAAGAGCCCGAAAAGCAGCCGCCCGTCAAATGGGGCTTGACAATCAACATGAAGGGCGCCGGCAAACCAAAAGACCCGCCCACCAAAACTAGCACCACCCCCCCAACCAAACCTCCCACCACCAAACGCCCCCTCACCCTCGACGACGAAGCCCTCGAATCCCTCATCGACGCCTCCTCCCACGCCCCCAAGCGCAGCAAACCCACCACCACCCCCGACGGTCCCGACTCGGAACCCCGGCTAGAAGACTACCGCGCGCTCCCGATCGACGATTTCGGCGCGCACCTCCTCCGCGGCTTCGGCTGGGACGGGCAGCTCAAGGGCAAGGTCAAGGAGGTGGACCGGCGGCGGGCGAACCTGACGGGTTTGGGGGCCAAGGGGGACGTCAAGGGGGCGGAGGACCTGGGGGCGTGGAACCAGAAGAGCGGGGCCGGTGGCGGCGGGAAGCCGGTGCGGTTGGAGGATTATCGGAGGGAGGAGGGCAAGAGGCGGGAGAGGCGGGATGCGAGGGAGAGGGATAGTTATAAGAGGGAGAAGGAGAGGGAGAGGGGGCGGGATGGGGGTAGGGAGAAGGAGAGGAGGTAAAGGGGGGATATTAGGGTGGGGGTCAGAGACGAGGCAGGTGGAATTCAAAATGATACCCAACATCGAGATGATTTCCATGGGCCTGTCAATTGTGGTTTGTGTCTCTGGGTGCAGATGCCCTCTAGGTGAAATACCGCCATGGTAGATGCCTCTCGGGGTCTCGCAAATCCCTTCTCGACACAGATCCGAGCACGCCACGGGAGCTCGAGACTCCATTTACGATGCCCAGCTTTGGGCGTACAGAAATCACTTGTGCTATGGATAGGTTCGTGGCCGTTGCAGCCCTGACACAGTGAGCGGGAACGCACTGTGAAACCCTATCGAGATAGGGGAGATGGTGCTTCTCCTAACCTATGGATGATAGTCGAGACAGATCCAATGACAAACAGGATCTTGGAATTGGAAGCAGGTAGGTGCCCTGGCGACAGATGGAAAAGCCTCCTCAAACGGGACCAGACAGGCAGATTCACGATGCTCGCTGACGTTCTAGATGATCTGTTCGGGCGAATATCAATTGTCCATATATTCGTTGCTATTCCACGCCCTACTTGAAAAAGTACCGGCCAGATATGCTTTTCAACAACTCCTCGTGACCATGACCTCACCCGACACCCAGCTACTGCATGCATGTGTTGCAGATCGGATTTCTGTACAAATATCAATTGTGACATGTAATGGTGGCTATCACTTGCCCTAGGAAAGGTTATGTACATACACGTCTGCAATTCCCAAAAACCCTTCATGGTCCAGTTCCCTTTATTCCCCGGCCAACGCAAACGAGTATACGTAAAATCAGGCCAGTTGCAGGTTTCCTTCCCAAACGCCATGACCCAACCCGGCCTCCCACGAAGCCAGAACGCCTCAACGCACAACGCCTGCTGTGCCAGACCCTCAAGCACGATTCTCCACCTTCTCCACGGTGCCCGTATTGGACTTGGACAGGCTGGTGCTGTCCCCCTCGGCCGCGTCCAGGGCAGCGGCCCGCTCCGGGGTGAAGTTGCGGGCGGAAACCTTGTTGTTAAACAGAATGTCCATGCCGCGGGCCGTGATGTTGCGCGTCTCGGGGACGCGGAACCAAGTGTAGACGGCGCCGAGAACACAAAGACAGGCGTAGAAGAAGCCCGTCCGCGCAGCCCATCCCCAGTTTCCGGGTCCGCTCTGCAGCATTCGGGGGCTGATGTAGCCATTGGCCAGGCCGATAACCAGGTAGGTGCCGCGGGCTGCAGCCAAAGTAGCCGCACGATCGCGAACCGACGGAATCTCGGACACGATAGAATAGCAGAGGGGACCGATGGTGAGGTCATAGATGAGCGTGTAGACGGTCAGGATGCCACCCGTGACCCAGCCGCCCGTGTTGCCCTTGATGAAGTACGAGAAGCCGACGCCAGCAAGCAAGAGCGAGAGCATGACCAGACCCCAGAAGTAGATGGGACGACGGCCCATCTTTTGCATCAGCCACCACGACGCGATGGTGCCGAGAAGACCAGCGCCGGGAACAGCCATGTTGATCGAGAGAAGATCGGCGGGGGAGAGGCCGGCCTGCTCAAAGAGGACGGGGGCCCAGGCGATAAGGTTGGAACCGCAGAGCTGCTGGATGAGCCACGCCATGCAAGCCACCTCGGTCCTGCGGCGGTTGACGCCCTTGAAGATGGCCGTATAGGCCTGGACGCCCGTGGGTTGCTCAAACGAGGCGTCGTTCTTCTTCTCCTGCTCGATGGTGTGGCGCATCAGTGCGTACTTTTCCTCCATGCGCGATTCGTTGCCCTTGCGGACGAGCTTCTTAATAGCCTTGCGGGCATCTTCGATGCGGCCCTTTTGAATGTACCAGTACGGCGACTCGGGCGCGAACACAATGCCGGTAACGAGAATGGCGATGAAGACCCACTCAAAGGCAAAGGGCATGCGGTAGCTCATACTGCTAGCCATGGGCTCGAAGCCTTTGCTGATACCGGCGGCCAGGAACTGGCCGATAACCCAGCAGAGATTGTTCCACGTCGTCAGGATGGGACGGAGCTGCACCGAGGCAACCTCGGAGGCGTAGGCAGGGCTGACAACCTGGAAGACGCCCCAAGGGATACCCTGGAGCAGGTAGCCCGCAAACAGGATGGCGACATTCTTGTTGGCGAAGAAGGGGATGCAGACGAGAGCGGCCGAGAAGATGAGCATCGAGAGAGCGGTGCGCCTGTACCCAAGCCACTTGGTCATTGGCGCGGCGAAGAGGACACCGAGGATGGCGCCAATCTGGGCAGCAAGCGGGAGGAGGCCTTGCCAGTTGGTGTCGAGCTGCACATTGGTTAGCTCGAGTTGGAAGGGAGGGAGGGGGGGAGGTGCTGGCTTACCTCGCGGCCTGCCTCGACCTTTTGGACAGCGGGGTCAAGCAGTCCGTTGGAGACATCCTCGAGCTGCTTCTTGAGGTTCGCATCGGAGTAGGTGCCATAGTCGGCCTTGAAGTGCGGGAAGACGAAGAGGGTCGAGATCATGGCGAAGCCGTAGCCTTCCATGATGATGGTGCCCGAGAAGAAGATGGAGTAGAAGATGAGGCGCATGTCGGCCTTCATGGCGTCCCTGAACGTCATGTTGGTCTCGTTGGTCTCGGCGATGACGGCGAGATGGGCGTCGTAGCTCAGAGGCCCGGGGGCGGGGGCGGCCACCTCGGGATCTAGGCCCGAGCTAGGCTCGGCCTGGTGGTGGCCATGGTCATGGCCCTGCGAGGACATGATGCTGGTCGGAGTATTCAACGTTGTCGTATTCAACGTTGTCGTGTGCAGTTGCAATTAACGAGGAATAACGAGCGAAAGTTGCGATGTGAGGTATGTTGTGTAAGACTGAGGAAGAGAGGGGGTATCGGGAGCGGAAGCTCGGTTGAAGGAAGAGGAAGAGGGAGAGGTGAGGAGGAGGAAGCGGAGGGGGGGAGAGAGAAGATGATGTGGTGGTGGTGGGAGAAGAGAGTGGGAGAAAGAGGGGGCTTGCCCTAGGTCAGGCCGGCGATGGATGGGGGGGTGATTTTGACTGGAGGGGGGGGGGCAGATGACGGCGGGTCTATCGTAGGAAGTGAATGATCAATCCGTTTGCTGCTGCTGCTGCTGCTGCTGCTGCTTGCTGCCAGTGAGTAGTTTCTGGAAGGAGCGAAAATAGCAAAGACGATATGCGGATGGAAAGGAATTTCTGGCGTCTCTTCGTCGAGCCCCCGCCTACTTATGCTTTCTAGTCAAGAGGGCAAGAGGCAGGGAAGGGCGACAGGCGACGGGCGGAACTGGTGCTGCTGTTACTTGGATGCGAGCACACGTAAGGCGACGTGCTCGTGCTTGACCGACGTAGACTAGCCCTGCAGAGCCCTCTCCCCATGATGCCGTCTAGGGCCCCATACCTGTTTATTCTCCGGTTGTGCATTCCATTGTGCCCGGCCGACCCCCCCATGCGCCCTCTGGAGGCTATACAAGGACCGCAGGCGGCATGAGATGTCCATAGGCAGCATCTGCACCTGCACCACTGAGCACCGAGCACTGGCTCCCTCGGCTGTGTCTATCCACGTTTATGACGTTGCGCCTGTATCAGTGTCCAGTAGCACTGAGGGTAGGTCTAGGAAGGTGAAGCCAAAGGGCTGAAGGTGTTTATTCCTTGACCGCCCCGGCCTCCAAGCCCGTCGTCTCAACCCCCTCTGCCTCCTGGCGAGAGACCCAGGCCCTTTGAATCGCAGCACACCGGGAGCACACATGCCGGCAACACTGATGCATGCCGTGCCTCGATCGTCAGCTCGTCTCGGCCGAACCATCGTGGGGGTCCGAAAAACTTGACGGTCCAGACCATGATTCGAGTTCAAATGTCCGTCACCTGCACTCTTCGGGGCCCTAGGGCTTCTCTGTCACAAGCCTGGGAGGGGGGGCCAGCTGCTGGTAAATACGCGTCCAGTGGCAAACATACGCATACGGGCATATAATAGTTGAGACGAACTCTCGCGTACCTTTCGGAGTAGTAAGCTTGGTGCATCTCTCAACCCTTACCCCTCGGCTGCATTGTACCACGGGCTTATCGATACACTAAAGGGTCGACCATTTTCTCATGGTTTCCCATCCAAAAGAGGAGAGGGGGGGAGAACGGTGGAACGGAAAATAAACCTCGGAGGATATTTGGCGGCTCCTTTCCGTCGTTAGGTCGTGCCGAAGGGCATGAGACGACGCTATCGGGTCCCGAGACGGACCTCACTGAACTCGAGAATTGACCACGCCCCCCCCCCACCCAGGTCCGGTGATGGCGTAAAGGGTTTGGTGACCATCACACAAGGGACCTAGTTGGGCGTCACAGACGGACGGGGGAAAGGAAAAAGGCCGAGCTCCTGTTTGGATGAAGGGGAGGAGGGGGGAGCAAGGCATGGCTCCAGTTCCACCAGTGTCGCCCTTGGTATTCTGGTCTCATTGCCGTGGTCAAGAAGCACAAACGGGCTATGCCGCCCAATTGGTCTTGCAAGACGGCATTGCCTTTGTTGAGGGCAGAATTGACCAGATTCTGATAACGATAATGACATGCCGTTGAATTAACTTTCCCTGTCCAGGTACAGTGCCCCCCGGACATGGATAGCATCTGGACCCTTTGTCGTCACCAACACCGTCGGCAAGCCATCCGAATGGGCGAATTTCTACCAACCGAAAAACTCGTGGATTCTAATTGGTATCACTGTCTGTTGTCTCCTCTCGGGTCGTCCACTGATCGTCGTGGATTTGCCACCCAATCATGCGAGGGATCGTCGTCGGGCAAGGCCGTCACCACCAGTGCACCAAGTTCCACTTCTAACATTTACTATGCTATATGTCCCATTCCCCCTCTTGCAGCGTGCTTCGTCTTCAACTCCCATCTTCCACATTGACCTGCCCCGGACTCTATATTTCAGCCCCCCGACTGCCACCATGCCCACCACCCCCACCACCCCCACCCCAATAACCCCCTGGTGGAAAGACGCCGTCGTTTACCAAATCTACCCGGCCTCCTTCAAGGACTCCAACGGCGACGGCCTCGGCGACATCCCCGGAATCATCAGCAAGATCGACTACCTCAAGGACCTCGGCATCGACATTGTCTGGATCTCCCCCATGTATGCCTCTCTGATCGTAGCGTGTGACAACGAGAAGTCCACGCGGCTCACCCGCCAGCACTAACTCGGTCACACAGGTTCGACAGCCCGCAGGTAATCAGACCTCTCAAGCCGCTAGCAAGACCCCGAGTGATCTGGACCGCAGGAGGCTAGTGTCAGGGCGCCGCCGTCGAACTTGAACCGCGCGGCGGCATCCTGACTGTGGTGTTCCCATCGGTCCATTCTCTTCTTACTTCTGTCTTGTACGACCGAGATGCTGACCGGTGATAGGTTGACATGGGCTATGACATTTCTGACTATGAGGCCGTCTATCCCCCGTATGGCACCGTGGAGGACATGGAGACCCTCATTCGAGCGTGTCACGAGAGGTGGGCAATTGTTTCCCAGATCCATGGCACCGGGGGTAGAGGCTTATGCTGTTGGTTGCCCACAGGGACATGAAGGTCATTCTTGACCTCGTAATCAACCACACGTCGGACCAACACAGGTGGTTCCAGGAGTCTCGGTCGTCGAGGGATAATCCCAAGCGTGACTGGTGAGTACTCGAGTCCCGGCGGTGCGTGCGTGCGTGCGTGCTTGGCTAACGCCGCCGGCTCAAGGTACATCTGGAAGCCGCCCCGGTACGCCGAGGATGGCACGCGGATGCCCCCGACCAACTGGAGGAGTTACTTCTCCGGAGGCACCTGGGAGTGGGACGAGCCGACCGGGGAGTACTACCTGCATCTATTTGCCAAGGAGCAGCCTGATCTGAACTGGGAGAATGAGGACACGCGGAATGCGATATATGACAGCGCGATGCGGTTTTGGCTTGACAAGGGGGTGGATGGGTTCCGCGTGGATACGGTCAACATGTTGGTGACCTGACTCCAATTGGGCCAAAGTTGGGAACTGACATGGAGAGAAACCAGGTACTCGAAAGGCGTTGAGTTCCTCGACGCCCCCATCATCGACCCGGAGTTTTACGAACAACCGGCGTGGCTGTACTATGCCAACGGGCCCAGGATGCACGAGTTCCTCAGGGAGATGAACGACAAGGTGCTTAAGCACTACGATGCCGTCACCGTCGGCGAGTTGCCGCACACGCCCGATCCGAAAAAGGTCCTCGACTACGTTGGGGCAAGCGACAAGCAGCTCAGCATGGTCTTTCAGTTCGATATTGTCGACATTGGCCAAGGGGTCGCGAGAAAGTACCAGTTCCAGCCCTGGAAGCTCCCCCTCTTCAAGGGCATCGTCGCCAAGTGGCAGCAGTTCATCGAGGGCACCGACGGATGGACTACCGCCTTTTGCGAGAACCACGGTATGCCTCAACCATCAATCAAGAATCCTGGGCCTCGAAGCTAAACCCCCCCCAGACCAAGGCCGCTCCATCTCCCGCTTCGCCTCCGACGCCCCCGAGTACCGCGTCCTCTCGGCCAAGATGCTCGCCATCATGATGACGGCCCTCACCGGCACCCTGTTCATCTATCAGGGCCAAGAGATCGGCATGATCAACGTCCCGCGCACCTGGCCCATCTCCGAGTTCCGTGACATCGAGTCCGTCAACTTCTACCACTCCATCGCCGCGCAGACCAACAACGACGCGGCCACGCTCGACTACGTCATGCGCAGCCTGCAGATCCTCGGCCGCGACAACGCCCGCCTGCCCATGCAGTGGGACGCGTCGGCCCACGCGGGGTTCACCGACCGCGAGGCGGGCGCGTGGATGCGGGTGCATGATCGGTATGGGGAGATTAATGTGGCGAGGCAGGTGGGGGATCCGGAGTCGACGTGGAGTTTTTGGAGGGAAATGATTCGGTTGAGGAGGGAGCATGGGGAGGTGTTGGTTCATGGGGCGTTTGAAGGATTTGAGATGGAGAATGAGGAGACATTTGTGTTTGCCAAGAGGGGCGGGGGGAAGACGGTGGTGGTTATGTTGAATTTCACCGGGGAGGAGCAGCGTGTTGAGATGCCGTATGAGGGGCTGGAGCTGAGGGTTGGGAACTATGGGGATGTTGAGGGGGCAGAGAAGTCGGCTGTGGGGAGGGCGAGGGTGTTGAGGCCGTGGGAGGGGAGGTTGTACATGATGATGGGGGGCCATTGAGGGGGGTGTTGGGCGTGGCAGTGTCAAGTGTCTCAGGGTAAAGGGGGATGTTGTCGGCAAACAAAGGGGTCCAAACAAACAGGACGGACGGGTCTGCCATGTGAAAAAGAGGACCCCGGCAACCAACAGGGTCTTGCAAACGCAAACGAGATTCGACCAAGACGTTTTCGGTTCAATGTTGTCGATCTGGGATGATGCTTTGGCAGACTCAATGGTGCCGGGAGTCAAAAAGAAAAATGCCAAAAAAATACAGAAACCCAAAGAGACGACAGGAGAATTTGTCCCAATTTTTGATGAATTTCCAGATGAAAAACACGATGGCAAACGGTCGTGAACAGGTGGAGGAGGGTGCATCTTGTTCCTGAACGGCAAGTCCCGAGATTGGAGAGGAAGCGAAACGACAGTGCTACCCAAGAGCCCAGAAGCCCGGCCACCCCAACGACGCACGGATCACATCGCTCACCGACCCCTTATCGAAAAAGTCCAGAGGCGCCTGGGAGCGGTGGTTGGACAGAGCTCCCAGGCCCAGCTGATAGTGGACAGGACGTGGGCCTTTTTCCAACCTCTCCCCTCCCGACCGTCTGTCCTCTTTTCTCCTCCACGTCACGCCTTGCATCGCAGACCACAGGTTGGCCTGCAGCATCAAGCCGACAATCGTCACAATGGCGGCATCCAAGGGCGCCAACGGCGCAGCCAGCAATGGAAATACCAATGGCAACACCAAGGACTCCAAGGACTCCAAGATGCTCTACCAGTTTGTCGAGACCCCCAAGCAGACGGCCGCCACGTTCGAGACCAAGGAGGAGTGCGGTGTGCGCACCACGTCGGTATGTTTGCTCTCTTTTCACTCTCCTGCTTGCTCAATGGGAGGCGCAATCACCTCAATGGCACCCCTCTGACCCTCCCTCGTAGTACCCGACCATCAAGAACGCCCCTCTGCCCGCCGATGCGGCCGGGTCGGTCAATTTCTCCAACATTGCCCTCTTTTCCATCCTCGGCGGTGTCCCCTTTTACCTCGCCTGGAAGGTCGGCGGCGGGCTCAAGACGACCATCTTCTTTGCCCTCTTCACGTCGGCGCCCCTCCTCTCGGCTTTCTGGGTCATCGCCTCGGTTATCTCGCCGCGATTGAACGAGAAGGCCAAGTACCCTGGCCGCCCCGTCGAGCACTACCTTACCTTTAAGAAGCCCGAGGATCAGGCCAAGTACCATGGCAAAAGCAAGATTCCGATGGAGACCTTCCAGGAGATGTACTTTGACGGCGACGTCGAGTTCAACGGCGACGCCCTCGACATTCTCGAGTACCGCCACGACTGGGCTAGCTTCCGCTTCACCTACGGCCTGATCAAGTTCTTCCTGACGGGCATGGTTCCCGAGGTTATCATGCACACCCGGTCTCAAGGTACGTCATCAGCCCGATCTGCCGCGTGCCCGGCATATGCTAACGCTTATCTCAGATGAGGAGCAGGTCCGTGACCACTACGACCGCGGTGACGACTTTTATAGCTGGTTCCTCGGCCCGCGCATGATCTACACCTCGGGCATAATCTCGGACATCAACAAGGAGGAGACGCTCGAGGAGCTTCAGGACAACAAACTCGCCGTCGTGTGCGAAAAGATTGCTCTCCACGAGGGCGAGCGCCTTCTTGACATTGGCTGCGGCTGGGGCACTCTTGCCCGCTTCGCCAGCGTTAACTTTGGGGCCAAGACCACGGGCATCACCCTTGGCCGCAACCAGACCAAGTGGGGCAACAACGCCCTGCGCGCCGCCGGCATCCCCGAGGACCAGAGCAAGATCCTGTGCATGGACTACCGTGACATCCCCGTGCCCGAGGGCCGCTACAACAAGATCACGTGCCTCGAGATGGCCGAGCACGTCGGTGTCCGCCACTTTAGCGCTTTCCTCCGCCAAGTCAACGACATGCTCGAGGACGACGGTGTCTTCTTCCTGCAGATCGCCGGTCTGCGCAAGAGCTGGCAGTACGAGGACCTGATTTGGGGTCTGTTCATGAACAAGTACATCTTCCCCGGTGCCGACGCCTCCACTCCCCTCGGCTTCTTTGTCGACAAGATTGAGGGCGCTGGATTCGAAGTCAAGGCCGTCGACACCATTGGCGTGCACTACTCGGCGACCCTGTGGCGTTGGTACCGCAACTGGATGGCCAACCGCACCAAGGTCGAGGCCAAGTACGGCAAGAGATGGTTCCGCGTAAGTCTGAGCCTTCCCGATAGGTAGGAGAGAAACTAACGTGTCACAGATCTGGGAGTTCTTCCTTGCCCACTCCACTATCATCTCGCGCCAGGGCAGTGCCACGTGCTACCAGATCACGATTGTCAAGAACCTCAACTCGACCCACAGAATCGAAGGCATCCCCACGCAGCATGGCCTCAGCGGCGCCCTCAAGCACACGGGCGCCGACCTCAAGGCCTGGGCCCAGGCCGAGGCCCAGCGCTTCCCCGCCGTCGCCCTCTAAGGTGGCGAGGAATGACATGTTTTCAATCTCATGGGTTCTCTCACGGCGTCGGGTTTCAAAGAATCTCGGCATGGATCTCGGGAACAGATCGGGCGCCGAGTTAGGACACACGATAGACATGTGGCTCAGAGGGTTTGCAATGGTGTCCTGTGGGCACGAAAAATAGATCTAGGGCGGATGGGGCGGTGGAGAAAATTAGACGGTCGTGGGGGGGGGGGGCTGTATGATGGGTCTCGGTACTAATGAGACCTGTTGGTGCGGCTCACGAATCAACGATGTTACGGTGTATCTTGTGCTTTGTGCTCTGCGTCTGTGTCTGCTGTTTGTGGCATTAGAATCATGGGGGATATGTACCCGTACCTGTACCGTCGGAGGCGGTATAAACGCACGGACTCGCCCCATCCGAAATGTTTTGCACCCCCAAAAAAACAAATGACGTCGCAGCAACACCAAAATTTCCCCATCGCGATACTTTGACCTCACGACATACCGACCTACCTGACAACGCCCTCCACAACCACCACCCACCAATCGATCCCCCAGGACAACAAGCAACAATGCTCCTCCGCCGCCTCCCCCTCTCCTCCCCCATCCTCCTCTTCCGACACATCCCCTCCCACCCCCCACCACCACCAACCCTCCGCGCCATCCACACTTCCCCCCCTTCCCCCTCCTCCAACAAGCTCCCAGCAGCAAAAGGATACACCCCCCCTCGCCGCCCCGCCCACAACGCCGAAACCCCCCCGACACCCCGCCCCCCGCCGACCTCGAGGCCATGGACGTCCTCGGCAACACCCCCGTCCCGGCGTCGTCGATCGTCGCGTGCCTCGACGACGGGTTCACGTTCCAGAACGGGCTGCGTGTCGACGGCGGGGACGGCGTGCTGATTGTGGGAGGGGAGGTGGTGCGGTGGAGGCCTTGGCTCGCTATGGGCGGGAAAGGGGGGGGGAATAGGTTTGTTAATGCCAAGGGGCAGTGGGAGGTTCCGGGGGGGGTGTTGGGGGTTTTGGGGGCTGTTTGGCCTAGGGCTGGTGAGTTCCTCCCTTTTTCTCCCTCGGACGTTTTCCTCTTTGCCGGCCGCCCTGTCGTGGTGTGGTGTTGTGGGAGGTTGGGTTTGGTTGGGCTGATATGGGAACAGATTTGTTGATACTGGCACTGGGCCCGGAGATGAGGCCATTGAGTCCCGAGACGAGGAGGATGGTCAGCGAGATGGGGGTGAAGGTGGAGGTGCTGGATACGAGGAATGCGGCGGCGCAGTATAATATGCTGGCGACGGAGAGGGGGGTGGGGGAGGTGGCGGCGGCGATGGTGCCGGTGGGGTGGGTGGAGGGGGTGGGGGTTCGGAGGAGTTGAGGGTGATGTTGGAGTTATGCTGTAGCACTTGGGTTTATGAGGGAGCGGGTGAGAGGTGCTGTGATGACATTTGCTATGGGGGGTGGTATGAGGGGTTATATATCTATGGCTGGTCTTGCCTTTTTCGAGGTACGGAAGCTCACGCTTTCGAGATGGACAGCCCTGGCATTCCCGAACTGAGTCTCTTGGAGGTAGTTGGGACGGGAGAGCAGAGACACGAAAGGGGGTATTGTTAAGATATGATATACCCTCCCATTGTAGCTGGTGTGGGTTGTAACCATACTGCTATAAACTAATGTGTTAGGATGAGTTAACCTCAAACAACGACTGAGCTTTCTATAGGTAGCTATTTAATATCTGGTGTGTTAGTATAACAAGAAGACCAAGATTGCCATTCCGCTCAATGTCACCCTCAACATCGATGGTGGCATCTGCAACAAGAATTTAAGTGACTCTAGATCTTGCAGGGCTATAAAACATGGACGGAATCTCTGGGTGCCGGAGGACATACACAGAAGAATTGAATGGGTTGGTGGCCTATCGAGGTACGCCTGCTTTGACTTTATGGTATCCGGCGAGACAGTCAGACAAGCACAGAGGCAGGCAGGTCAACTTCCATAGCAACCGGGGAAACCATACCGTAGGGATCTGGATATATACGGGAATGTGGACTCCAGGGTACTCCCTATGTCAAGCTTGCTGGAGCTAGTACCGACACACACAGGAACATGGCACTGAGGAGAACCGACTGCCGGTACTGTACATCCTGATTCGCAAGTCGATGTTGGTTCGAGGCCCCCAAGCAGTGCTCCGTCAACCTAGGAGGGGCCAGAGATCACGGACAACTCCTGGCTGGCCCCTGGGATCCAAAATTTGCCCACTCGCACGTGTACCGCCACATCACAAGCAAGGTCTTGTATTGTCTCCGTCTAGAGTCGACGTCGACCGCTGGCATCGAGTGTCACGAACCCACGGCTTGGTCCTCCGGTCGAGCTCACGGCTATTTCCACGCCCCAGCACCTGCGATGCGGACGAGACGAGGCACGGTCTGAAGTCCATTTTCATTGCGAACCCCATTCCGGTATAGAGAAAGCATCCCTAAGAACAGAGAGCAGCCAACCCCAGGCTGATCGTGCGTGGCGTGCAGCCCATTTTCCCTATTGAACACCGAAGCAATGTGACCGTCAACCTTGCCCAGCCGTCCTGTCCGTCCCGAACCAAAAACCCAACGTCGCTTATTTCTTCTTGTCGGTCGTCTGGGTCTGCTCCTTCAGCACCTTCTTGACAATCTTCTGCTCCTCGATGAGGAAGGCCCGCACGACGCGGTCGCGGACGCAGTTACCGCATCTTGAGCCACCGTACGCGCGCTGGACCGTCTTCTTGGGCTTGGAGAGCTGGGCGTACTCGCGGGGGCGGAGGGCGGGGATCTGGGGGGGGGGGCATGTTAGCAGCTGCATTGGCCATGATACTTGTCCTCTGTCATTGTTTCGAGTGTGTCGTCTCGGGGGTCTGTTGGGGGTGTTGGCGGGGCCAGTATAGATTGGCAACCGCGGAGGAGTCTTGGTCGTTGACGGTGTCGCTAATCATGCCGTTGATCTCGTCGATGTGTGTGTCGAAGTCGTCCACCATGATTGTCCCCCCCTCCTAGAAATCCAAATAGACTTACGCCGGGCAGCTTGATACCGCAGTCGCCGCACTTGGGGGCGGTTCCGCGCTTCTTGATGTGAAGGACACGGAGCTCACCACCGGGGGTCTTAACGACCCTCGTCCGGTTCGAGGTGGTGTTGTATCTACGCGTCCAGAGTTAGCCGGTGCGCCCTCTGGAATGGACGAATCCGTCAAAATCGGAGAGGCTGCTGGAGGGAAACTCACGGGTTGCGACGGCGGTAAGTGACTCGTGCCATTGCTGCGGTGTTGTCGTTGTCGTGACGGGTTGCTTCGAGACGGTCACTGGGTGCAAAGGCGGTTGAATTTTGAGGGTGGTTTGGAAATTTCTGTGTGGGTGTCGAATGCCTGCCCCACCCAGTCTGCAGGGCGGGTTGCAGGGTTGGCGAAAGCCACAGCAACTTATCGGATAAGATGGGGCTGGTGCTCTGGCCCTCGATCTGTGGCTGGTGAGGCAAGGAGTCACATGATTATGGCGGACTTATGTCCGGGTGAAACTGGGGGCACGCCGGGATACGCATTGACATCCAAAACGGCCGATCCTGGCTTTCCTCGGTCCAACACATAGAATAAATGTTGCTCTCGGCATAGCATCCTAAGCTCAGCTTTGCAGCTAAAGCCATGGCATGTTTCTTTTTCACCCAGTGCATGAGAAAGGCACTGTTTTGGTCGATGGCACAACCAGGTGATGGCCGATGAAGTTGTGAGCCCAACTGCCCGCCGTAGGGCTGAAGGCGACAGGTCGTCCGAGGGTCCGGGGATTGCTCGCTCAACCACCTGGCCGCCTCCCCGCCTCCAGCTTCCCAGCCCAGCCTGCCTGGGAACGCCCCGATCTCCCAGTCCCTGGGCCGGGGCGTGAATCGACGAGATCTATGTGGTACGGGTGACCAGGGCCGCCCAAAGGCCAATGATGGTGGGGTTGGGGTGAATTCGAACTTTCATGACATCCTCAAACTGCATTCCCATTGCTTTTCAATGTGATGATGTAGGCACCTGTCCCGTGGGTTTCCAGGTGGCCAATGACAGCATGTCCATCTAGATACTGTGCACACACGTAGGTCGCTAAGAATAATCCAGCCTGATGTCCGTTCCTAATCCCGGTTCCCAATTCTCGCGCCCGCTCAGAAAACTAACTACCTAGGCTCCTCGGGAAAAGATTCCGCATTTGCAAACGCACCCGTCATCTAGCCGACGGTTTCTGGTGCCTTGGCTTCAATGTCGCCCAATCCGGGTCAGCGCAGGGGTTCCAGATCCCGATGCCCGAGGGGTTTGCCTGGCGGCTGCTGGCAGCCTCCTGGAGGACAGCCTTGGTCTCCTCCCCGGTGTAGGCATTGCGGAAGCTGGTGATTTCCTTTTGGGCCTCCTCGACCGACTTTGAGAAGGCTCTGTGGAGTTCCCGAGCTGGTGAGAGGGTGAGAGATGTGATCAGTGGGGCCAGGTAGGGGAAGGGGGAGGGAGACATACGAGAGGACTGATGGGCAGCCATGGGTGCCAGCATACGCGGAATCACCGTCCGAAGACGTCGAAGCTGTCCGTCAAATTAGAAGGTGACGGGGCGGGTTTGCAATTTCCTACATAGCACTTGCCTGGAGATGCAGCTCCTTGAGGTGCTCGATCTGGTCGTCGATGCGCTCCTCGTCCTGCGGGGCGTTGAGGGGGGGCATGATGTTTGCCATTCCGCTTCGTCTTCCTTGCTGTCATGCAGCCAATGGAGGGCGCCGTTCTGGGTGGGGAGGGAAGGGAAATGTAACCCGTGTTTGCTTGACGCCGTGGCCGTCACGGCTCTGAACTTGATGACTGGCTCAGCGGGACTGACGGAACTGGCTCATCAACGGGGAACTGGCCAAGTGCGTGTGGGGATACACTCTTGACTGGGACACGGGGACACGGGGGGGCGCGGCTCGGCGGGGGGGGCGAGCATAAATCCAGCCTCCGGGTGGTAGTGCACCGTTCAGTGGACGTCTGGGCCGGGTACGGTCCGCAAAATGGAGGGCTGCCACTCGGGGCCACAGTGATTCGGGACGCCCGCGTCGAGGGGTGGAGGGCTGGGCGGGCTGCCGAAGGAACAAACAAGTCGAGAGGGCAGAGTGCAGCAGCCAGGCAGCCAGCCGCCAGCAGCGGACTGTGGCGCTTGCGCTATGCGCATGTGGCTGATTCGGAGTTTGCGTGCCGAGCTCGGGCCACCATGCGTCGCCTCCGTCACAAAGATAGGGAAAGGGATGCCCGCGCAAACTTTTGAACAATCCAACACCTAACCGGAGCTTGGACGGCCTGCCTACAGGCGAAATCAAAAGAATAAAACAGCCCAAGTCTGGTGTGCATCATCGCCCGTCGCCTTTCTTTTTCATCCGCGGTAGATTCTTCGTCTCTTCCTCCCGTCGGTCCCTCCATCCCTCGGCCTCGGCTTCGACCCGCGACGCGCCCATTTGCCTGCCATTTGCCATTTGCCTGCTGCTGTCGCGGAGCACCACGGATCACGCACAGTACCTGGTATTCCCACTGTCCGCACTCTCACAGTGGCAGCTCGTTGCACCGCACGCCGAGACGCCGTTGCAGCTTCGCGCAGACAGTGCGAAAGTCGCATCAATCGCCCTCCTATTATCCCCCCATCCCCCAGCGTCGAGTCCCCCCAATCAATCAACACGCTGTACCGTTGGGCCCTCGTCACCCCGACACTGCACTGCGTAGACACCGGACTGGACAGACATGGACAATTCCCAGCCACCGCGCGCCGGGCCACCACCACGCAAGCGCGCCCGCGGTGCCGCTGCCGGTGGTCGCGCGTCGGACGCTGGCAATCCTGCGCTCCCCTCGGCCGTCGCGCCCCAGGCCTGGCCTCCCGCCTCCCAACACAATCCGCACGGCGTGCGTCCCGACACGGTGCCGCCGCCCACAGCCGGGTATCCATCGCAGCACCAGCAGCAGCAGCAGCAGCAGCAGCAGCTCGATCGCGCCCACCAGGTCGCTGTCACAGATGGGATGATGAGCGTCAACGGATACAGCACCTCGCCGCACAGCCAGTATCCCGAGCCGCCATCTCTCGCCCCTCCCCCGCCGTCGGACCTGCTCACAAGTCTCCCGGGCGATCCCGGTGCCCCGAATCCCCACCATAACCACCACGCCCAGCAGCACCACCTCCAGCAGCACCCACAGCAACATCAGCTCAACCACCAACACCAACCACAACAGCATCAACTATCGCACCAACAAGACCAACAACCCCCGCAGCAGCAGCAGCAGCAGCAGCAGCAGTCCCAGCAGCGGCCCTCTGCCGCCACCGCCAACAAGACGGACCGCGCCCTCTTCCAGGCGCAGTACGGCGCACACCATCCTGCCGACGATTCTCCGACCGCCACCGTGGCCAACGCGGCACCTTCTTCCTCCTACAACCTGGGTTGGTCGGCACCCGGCCAGGCCTCGGCGACCGTCTCGTCAGGCATGCCACCACAGTCCCCGTCGGCCCGGCTTGCGCCGCCGCCCGAGGGCATCTACCCAACCTTTGAGGGCCTGCTTCTGGCGGTCCAAAAGGTGGCCAAGGACCAGGGCTATGGCGTCGTCAAGCTGCGGTCAAGCAATTATCGCGACAGAAAACCGACCCGCTACGACCTCGTTTGCGACCGCGGCGGTGTCAAGTACAGCAGCACGGCCAAGAAGCGTAACCCGAGCACGCGCAAGGTCGACTGTCCCTGGCGCGCCAAGGCCGTCTGCGAAGTGAACCTGGGCAACCAGTGGCGGTTCGCCGTGCAAGAGTCCCGTCACAACCACGAGCCGCGCATCGCCGCGGCCGAGCCCGGACAAGAAAACACCCCAATGGCCCAGAGCATGCGCAGCATCGGCAACAAGCTTGACCGGGTCTCGCACGATCTCAACGCCAACGTCGCCACAATTTTGCAGCACCTAGAACAAATCAGCAAGCGGATAGAGGTTCTCGAGAGCGGCCGTCCCCAGATGATGAACGCGAACAACGTACCGAACATGCCGACTGCCAACATGGGTGGAGGGAGCATGGGCGGCGGCATGGGTGGTGGCATGGGCGGCGGTGGTCTCGGCGGCGGTCTCGGAGGAGGAGGCATGCCCAACGGGCCCATGACAAACGGCGGCATGGGCTCGGGTGGGCTCATGGATGCCCGCCTCAACAACCTGGACTCGAGGGTCAACACCATGGAGCAGCGGTCCAACCCCATGGATCTGCCTATGATGGACGACGACACCGGGCGCCTCTCTATGATGGTCAACTCCTAGAACGGGGCTTCGAGACATTGAACAATTCCATCAGGCAGTCCCACCCCGCTAGCCGGAGGAAGTGAATCGAAAGAAAAATCAACATGACAGGCACCCAACTTGGGGTTGCCGGAGGGGAAAAGAGAAAGGAGACGACGACGAAAAGACACGAAGCGCGCCAGACATGTGAACGTGTCAGGGGACACAAGAAGAACAAGAACAACAAGCAGCTGCTACAGAGGTCGGCTCGGGTCTCGTTTGTTCGCGGCGCTGCTGTACTACTCCCTCTTCGCTTCCAATTACGAGATTGGCAAGCAGACACATTGCATTTCCGGGTTCGGGCATCGGCGGCGGCGCTAGGGTATTACACTTGGTCTGGAGCAGACGGACAGGGCGGTCGGGGATACCCAGTGGTTCTTTTTTTTTTTGGTCGGCTGGGAACTTAGCGAAGGGCGCAAAAATAGGAGAACCATGAGGCTTTTTTTCTCTCTTTCTTTCTTTTCTGGTGTTGGACGGGAAAGAGTTCCCGTCAAGGGGGTGAGGGAGATGTCGAGTGTCTGTAACGTGTGTATATATATATATAAGTAGTCTCTCAGCGGGTGGTGATGTTTTTTTTTTGTTTGGTAATGTTGCGTTGTCGGTGTTTTTTCTCTTCAAGCCCTTGCCTGTTTAAGGGGGCTTGGGACGTGGCTGGATATTGGTATCCTCTCCGGGGGAAGAGGACGGGAATGGGAAATCAAGGGAATACTGGGATGGGAAAAGGGATATGGGAAGGCTACTTACTAGCTATGGTATGGGAACCAAATCAATGGAAATGTCATTTTTCTTAACACGAGACCTGGTGCGTGGAGGTTGAGAGGTGAAGGGGAATGGTGACGATGTATCGCGATTTATCCAACACTCCCAGGACGGAGTATCTCGATGAGTTGGTCAACACTGGAAACGTCCCCCAGCTCCCTGTGGAATCACTTTCATGACCGAACAATCCAAAACTTAACAGGAACGACCGCTCGTGACAATATTTTTACAGGTCCCAGGATGGGAGCAGTCTCGTCCATAGCAGTCCTGGGTCACGGGATTTCTCCCTTGCCTACAATCACTACCACCAGAACCGCAATACCGCTCAAGTCCAAGATAGGGCATCGTGTATACGTGGTATCTAAATACGATAGCCGCAGCCGCAGCTGTCAACTATCTCCCCCAAATGACAAGTGCAACGACAACAAGCCAGCCAGCCAAGTCCGTCTTTTAGTCTTTTAGTCTGCCTGTCTCCTTCCGCCGACCCCTCCCCGAGCCCTCCCCGCGTCCCGCCGTCCAGGTTTGTGTAGCTTCCTCTCCCCCTTGCTTCGCTGTCTTGCGCTGCGGCCACCGAGTGTATTAAAAGGACGTACTAACATATGAAAGAAAAAAAAAAGAAACTCCCGCCCAGCCCAGAATATCAAAAAAAAATACCATGCTATGCTGTGTGCCCTCGAGGACATGTGCTCGAGGGAGAGAGAGAGGGTGACAAGGGACGAATGAAGAGAAACATAAAGATAGGCCGCCGCGTGCTCAGTGCGCTCCATTCACCCTCCCCGCTGCTGGACTACCCCCCGCCCCCCCATTCCTCCCCTCGCCCTCCCCCTCCTCCCCGGCCATCAACGTCTTCATAAACGCAATGTAGTCATACTGCGGCATGCCCCGATCCCCCTGCATATCCGGTCCGGTATGCGGCGGTATGATCTCCACCAGCTTCTCAATCACCTCGTCCGGCACGAGCGAGTGCCGCAGGTCCATCTCGGTGACGTAGGGCTTCCCGTCGGCGACCTCGCGGAAGCTCTGGAAAACCTGCTCGGCCGTGTTCTGGTCCTCCGTCACCTCGACCATGAAGCGGATGAACTGCTCAAACGTGACGCGGTCGCGGCCGCTGGCCGTCGCCGAAAAGTAATCGTGCATCTCGTCCTCCGAGAACACGAGGCCCAGCGACGCCAGCGCCGCGCTGAACTCGAGCTCGGCGAGGCTGTTGGTGTCGTCGCGGTCAAAGTGGCGGAAGACGGACTCGAACTCCTCGAGCTGGATGGGCGTCAGGTTGGTCATGTTGCGCGCGACGATCTGGTTCTCGAGGAAGGCGAGCTTCTTGGAGACCGACGTCTTGACGAGCGACAGCTCGTAGACGAGCTCGTCGTACGTGTACGTGGTGAAGTCGTTTTCCTCAATGTTGGCCTCTTGGCACTTGACGTCGACGGCCTCGATGTTGACAAGGTAGGCGTCGAGCGGCGGGAGGTTGTCGGCGATGCGGCGGACGTGGTGGAGCTGGTCCTCGACCTCGCCCTCGAGGCCCGAGATGGCGAGCTGCATCGTGTTGAGGGCGAGGGCAAAGTCGTTGGCTTTGTCGGCGAAGGATTTGCGGAGGCCGTTTTTGATGCTGGGGGGGGGGGGGGGCTGTTAGTGGAGGTTGGCGTAGTTGGGGGTTGGGTGGACTCACTCTCTGATGGTTTCGTTGATGAGCTGCCCCCGAGCCATCTCGGCCTTGGCCATGTTGGACCACTCCCTGTCCAGCACCTCCAGCCGCAACCCTGCTGGTGGCTCGTAGGGCCGCAGCCGGTATGTGCTGAGCTTGGTCTTGATGTTCCCGAGCAGTGTCGCGAGCTCGCTCTTCTCGGCCACCCACTGCCGCTTGGCCCCCCTCTTGTACGACGTAAAGACGGCGGCCTGGGCCTTGGCGTCGACGTAGGTCCCCTCAAAGGTGGCCTGCTGCCAGCTCTCGATCTGGGCCTGGATGGCCTTGAGCAAGGCGGCCATCCTGCGCTCGTAGGCGTGCTGCATCTCCCATGCGCCCTGCATGTTGTTGACAAACTTTTCGACGCGGCGGCCGGCATTCTCGACCTTTTCCATCTGCGAAAAGGCGTGGAACCAGTAGGCAATGTACGTCATCAGACTGCGCTCGTCGGGCTTGGCCACGTCGCACACGTCCTCGACGTCGAGCAGCTTGGGAATGCCGATCTCGCGGTGGGCAATGTCAAAGGCCATCTGCATGTTGCCGCGGTGGTCGCTCTTGTCGAGGGCGTCGTAGTCGATCAGGTCGGGGCGGTGGATGTCGAGCAGGGCGCAAAAGGCGAGGCCGTCGTTCCAGCTGCCGCTAAAGTCGCGGACGTCGATCTCGTCGTAGCAGGCCGTCTTGCGCTGGCACCACAGCAGCAGGCCCTCCTTGGCCGTCATGCCCTCCTCGTTGATGTCGTTGATGGTGAAGCGCAGAATCAGGGTCCAGATGAGGCCGAGGATGATCTTGCGGTTGCCGTCGACGACATCCTCGGCGCCAATGTTTGTCATCTGGATGCCGCGCGACTTGATGAAGTTGAGGGCCAGGTTCGCATTCTCGAAGCGCTGGACGCGCAGCTTGGGCTTGGCGGCGTAGCGGCCGAGCGACTCGTTCGAGAGGCACTCGAGCAGGTGGATGAGCATGACGCCATCGCTGAGGTCGAGGACGAGGTCCTTGACCTCGAGGTCGCGGATTTCGATCTTTGTGTTGAGCCACTTGGTGAACGTCTTTTGCTGGACCGTGATCCAGCGCTGCTGCTCGGCAAAGGCCATCCTGGTGAGGCCCTGCTCGTGGGGGGGCTCGGTGGCGGCGAGGGCGTCGGCCGGGTTGGACGACGAGCGTTGGAAGCGGTTCTTCTTTGCGTCCCTGTCCTTCTTGGGGGTTAGGCCAGTCGAGCCTGAGCGCTGCAGTCGGGCAGCATGCAGCTGCTTGGCGTCGCGGCGACTGCGGGTGGGGGAGGGCGAGTGGCGGCGGCCCGGGACAGACGAGGCGGATTCTAGGAGGGAGGATGGCGAGGTGTTGGATGTGGATGCGCTGCTGACGACCGAGGAGCGGCGCGAGTCGAACGAGGAATAGGTGTTGTCGTAGTCGGAGGCGGAGGCCGAGGAGTAGGAGGAGGACGAGGCGGAGGCGATCGAGAGGACCGACAGCGAACTTGGGCGGGTCGTTGGCTTATCGGGCGTGGTGGCAACTAGGTGTTCAGGTTGTTCGTGGTGGTAGTGGTGGTCGTGGTCGTGGGCTCCGGGGACGGCGTCATCGACGGGTGCGTGTAAACAAAGATCGGGAAACCTCTCATGGCCCGTTGTTGCTGTTGCTGCTGCTGCCGCTGTTGCTGCCGCTGCCGGTGCCTGCCCGCCAGCCGTCCACGCCGCTCCAGGGCTACCCTGCCCCACCTCCACCTCCGGCAATGCGCCCATCCTATCCATGGCGTCTCTTAGTGGCTGGGCTGCAGATGTTATCGATAAGCGAGCGAAGGGTCCTGGGGGACGATTGGAATTCAAAGTCGAGTTCCAATTTCGACGTCGCCAACCACATGGACAAGAATGCCAAAAGTGAACAGACACCGTCCCACACCCGCCGCCGACAGCGCGCTCCTCTGGGTTTATACGCATTCATGCCCTCGACAGATCCTCACATCTATTCCGGGCGGCTGAGACCACGCCGCGGGACTGGCATATAGGCTCAGCCTGAAACGTCGTCGTCCCCAACAACGCCGCCGCTCCTCTGCTCGAATCCAGGGGTCCGGCACGACCAAGAGGAACGGAATGCTGTTGGATCTGCAAATCAGAGCCGGAGCCCGACCACCTCTACCACCCGCCCGTCAAGCAAAGCCCCTCCCAGTGTGCGCCGTTATTCATGCGACGCCCCATCTGACCTTCCTCTGAGGCGATCGATCGTGGGGTGGAATGCCACCATCCCACTCGTCCCATGAGGATCAAGGCCCCCAAGGCTTTCTCGGGGAGGTCTACCTGCAACGGTGAATCCTACCCTGCCAGTTCCTTCAAAGGCATCTGGTGGTTCAAAAGACCCGATGGCCCTACCGACGAGACGTGACCGAGTCCCTCCAATTCCGCTGCCAACTTCCTCTTGGCATGGGGCCGCGCTCCCGAGGCCATTCCCGACTCCCATTTGTTCCCGACGCAGCACAAGAGGTGTCATGTCGAGGCCGCGAACAAGACGACCCAAGCCAACATGATGCATGCATGAACCCGCGGGTCCACGCAGCGAACAGACTCAAACAGCGTCTGCCGCAGAGTTTAGCCCACGCTCTTTTCGCCTCCCAGGTCCACTGTACCCGGGCGTACCTGTAGGCGGGTAGGCAAGACCCTGGGATGCCATTCTGGGCGGCACGAGGACGTCCATTTCTAGTGATGGTAGTCGGGCCTTGGGCAACATACCTACACGCCCATGAGACTGGACGGAAGAGCTTGGCCCTTCTATCTCGCAGTGTGCAAAGTCGTCTGTTGATTGGAGGGTGTTGACTGATCCCAAACGTTTGCCCACCAGCGCTTGGGGGTTTGATCTGTATTTTGCCTATGTCCATATGTCCCACCAGGTAGCGTCGTCTGATGTCTGCCCCCCCTGAGATCAACGATCGCCCCGAGCCGCTTGGACCAAACTCTTGCTCAAGTCAGGTTGCAAGTATTCTTGTTGAGATTGTCACTGCTCCCACTGCTCGAGACCAAGGCGTCCAAGTGAATTCCAGGCTGGGCTGCCTCGCCAGATCAAAGGAGACCAGGATGGCTATTTTCAGCATCTCTAGACAGAATTCAAGCCATCCAGAGGCCATGTTCAACCCTCTGTCATTGCCTGCGCTGGTATTCACTTTCGACAACAGTATCGACGAGGGCCTTGACTGTGGTTGCCCACGTAAAGCTGAGCAGCAGTTGCCGATGGACGAATCCTTCACCCTGGCCTTGCCGACATCCCAGCTCGCCCTTTGGACAAGTTCAAGTGCCACTCCCTCGGACAGGATCTTGGGAAGCCATGGACATACACGTCCTTTCCATCACCGCTCGGAAGGATGCTGACAACTAAATGTAAAGAGCAGTCCGTCTCGCCAACTGCTACGACATAAAGAGGACCGGGTTTTCCCAAGGTGGACCACAAGCTTCTTCTCTATTATCATCATCATCATCATCCCTCTTGGCCTAGAGTCAAGCGCCGCATCTCAGCATCATTGCCATCCATCTCGTGATACAGCCCTCCTTGTCGACCTCATCCACACGGCGTTGGTCAGCTCAGCCAAAATGTTGACATCGACTCTCCGTGCCCTCGCCCTCTTGGTCATGGTTCTGGCACCTGGCGTTTTCCCTGCGCCAACCAAGAAACACCCAACCAAGAAAAACAAGCCCACCAAAGAGCATCTACGTTGGTCTGGGAAGCCAAGCCATCGAAATGTCACGACAGGCCTCAGGAGCCCAGTCACGATGCCTCCTCCCCAGTTCCAGCATCCTCCCCAGTTCCAGCATCCCCCCAAATTCCAGCCGTCAAACCCTTGGGTCCCGCCGAGTCCGGTCGTGATGCCTCCGCCTCCGCCCCCGCTTCAGGTACAGTCTCCAAACCCGCGGTTCCGGCCAGGCCAAGAAAATGTCACCATCACTTTTGGTCGTCCCCAGGGGCCGCCGCTCAAAGAGGGTGCCATGAAGAAGAATGCACCAACGACTCTCGCCTGTCCTGGGACCAAGGAGAAGTGCAAGCACTACGAATCTAAAGGTCAAAAGTGTCACACGCATAAGTGGCACTCTCACGACGACGACGACGATGACGACGACGACGACGACGATGATGATGATGATAGTGATGACGAGAGCCACCATTGGTTGGTCTTCCCCCCCTTGGCTTGGTGCATTTTGCTGGCATGTCTGAGAAAAGAGATGGCTGATACTCCAAAGGCACCACTAGTCCAAGGGCTCAAAGAAATTCTGGGAGGAGCACCACTACAAGGGAGACGAGGAAAACTACGAGGGAGACGAGGAAAACTACGAGGGAGACGAGGAAATAGAGACGGCATGGTGCGAGTAAAGGTGTAGGTGGTGGAGATGGGCGCAGGTCTCTTGGTGGATGACGATGGGACACCTAAAGTAATCAATAGCACTAGAAGAACAAATGGTAATGGAATAACGCAATTCTCTTCACAATCCGATCATAGCCCGGTGATGTCAACAATGTCAACAATGTGAATGGAATAGGACATCCATGGACGTATGCCTCAGGGCGGACAGGAGATAAAGAACCCGATAAGGATGTATTCGAGCTATTGTGGGGCTGCGGTCTGGCTCCTCGGCCAGCCATTGGTCAACCCGAGGCGGTGCCCCGCGATTCTGCCAGCCTGAACGCGACTTTAAGCTCCCCGAAAATTTGGGGAACCCCTCAGGATCAAAGGTCGAGCTCGGAGCCCCGACTTCCCCCAACACAACCTTCTCCCATACACTTCCCCCCGTCAAGAAACGAAAGAACCGCAACCGACCGGCAGCAAATCCAACTGCGCTGCAGCAGTACGATCGACTCGAATTCTCTTGGTCCACTGGGCCTCGAGGTCCCCCCTCCTTTCCTCCGTCCTCTCACCTTTCGAGCAGCACTTCCTTCCAACACCACAAGCACCACGCTGCTGAGCAGACTCTCGCTGACAGCAAGCAACCTCCTCTGCGCACTCACGTATTCGGCGACAGATACCCGCACCGCAATACAGTACTTTCACTCTCACTCCCCTGTACCTGGCATCTTCCCCGTCAATCGAATCCACCATGTCTCGCCGCGAGGGCATCCACGTCCCCGCCGTGCGCGTGGCCAACGAGAAGAGTCTCGGCATCACCGAGCGTTGCACTCCGACCTCTTACTCTTGGACTGGTGACAACCGCAAGCGGTAAGTCGCACCGTCTTCTTCTCTTCTCCCACCCTCTCCTCTGGCATGCGCCTTTCGAACCCATGTGCTAATACCCTCCAGCTACACCGATTTTCTCGTCTACGAAATCCGCAAGGATGGTTCGACCGTTCACCTCCGCGATTACGAGGTCGACGAGGAGCAGGAGAAGCTGGTATGCAAACACCTTGCCCAACATGTGCGATAACCTCATCAGCTAACTCTTCCACCCCAGGCCCAAACCGCTCTTGCTTCCCAGGCCGGCCTCGATGGCCGCAACTTTACCTCGACTGGCTTCCCAACCAGTCGCAACTTCACACCTGCCACGGGCGGCAGGCAGTCATCGCCGGCTCCCGCTGTTCCCGCCCCCACTCCCGCCCCCGCCCCGGCACAGGAGGTCACTGTCAAGACCGTTGCCGAGGAGGACCAGAATATCTTGGAGAAGTTGATCGGCAAGACCTGCATCGAGGCGCTGGTCAAGCTGGACCTGAATGCCCAAGCCAAGAAGCCCATGCTTGGTTCGGAGCGCTCTGTCACCTTTGCCCCAATCACTGACCGCCCCCAGCGAGCTACCCTTCACCACGTAGGCCCCCTTGACTCCCCTTCAAAGACGCCAGCTGATAACAGCGTGACAGGAAATCCGTCGCATTTTCGAGGGTCGCATTGAAACCGTCGCTGACAGCAATGGTGTTATCACTGCCATGTCCTCCAAGCCCACTGTTAACAGCGGCCGCAATGCCAATGCCAACGGCAACCGAGGCTCGCGCGACGGCGGTCGTGTTCGTGACCCCAACCACAAGAGCTTCTCCGCGCTTGGCGGAGATTACCTTCACTTCACACTCTACAAGGAGAACAAAGACACGATGGACGCCATCAACACAATTGCCAGACTTCTCAAGATCAAGGCTTCCAACTTTGGCTTCGCAGGCACCAAGGATCGCCGCGCTTCCACGGTTCAGCGCGTCAGTGTCTTCCGCCAGCGCAAGAAGAACCTGCTCTGGCTCAACTCGCGCCTTGACAATGTCAAAGTTGGCGAGTTCTCGCACCTGCAGTCGCCCCTCCAACTCGGCCAGCACGGCGGAAACGAGTTCATCATCACGCTCAAGAACTGCGAGCCTGTTAACACCGGCTTTGGGCCTGTCAGCTTGAAGGAGCGTCTCCAGATCATCCACTTCTCGGTGGAAGTTGGCCTCGCCTCTCTGATGAAGAATGGCTACCTCAACTACTTTGGCCTTCAGCGATTCGGTACCTATAGCATTGGTACCCATCTCCTGGGCATGAAGATTCTCAACGGCGAGTATGAGAGCGTCGTCGATGACATTCTCCACGTGGAGCAGCAGTACCTTGATGAGGTCCTCGACAACCGTTCCCCTCAGGGCCAGGGACCCACAAAGGACAACAACCGAGATGATCTCAACCGTGCTCGCGCCATCACGACCTGGAAGGCGACCAAAAACGCATCCAAGGCCTTCGACTACCTCCCCAAGCGCTTCAGCTCCGAGTTTGCCCTCATCAACCACTTGGACAAGAATCCCAAAGACCACATGGGTGCTATCCTGTGCATCACGCGCGGAATGCGCATGATGTACATTCACGCCTACCAGTCGTATATCTGGAACCACGCCGCCAGCTATCGCTGGGCCAAATTCGGTGATGAGGTCATCGTTGGCGATCTCGTGCTCGTTGATCCCTCCAAGGGCGAAGAAAAGGCGACGGTCTCGGCCGATGACAGTGAGGTGTACTATGTGCAAGCCCGATTTCTAACAGAGCAAGATGTCGCCAGCAAGAAATACACGATTTTCGACATCGTCCTTCCCACCCCGGGATACGACGTTATTTACCCAAACAACGAGGTCGGCAAATTCTACGAAGAGTTTATGGGTCGGGAGGAGAATGGTTCCCTCAGCCCCTACGACATGCGTCGTCGTCACAAGGAGTTCAGCCTCAGCGGCAACTACCGCAATATTATCGGCCGGTTCATTACCGAGCCCGAGTACGCGATCCAGCTCTACGCCGACGACACGCAGCAAATGTATCCGACCGATCTGGACTTTGCCAAGCACAACAGAGCCCTCCAGAAAGCTGGTGCCCTCAAGACGAAGCGCGAGGCCACAACTGCGGCTTCCCCGTCACCCGAGGCTGCCGCTCGCTGGAATCAGTTCGCCGGTAATCCTGCTGTCTTTGATGGCATCATGGCCGAGGATCGCCGCCGAAAGGCCTCCGAGTCTCCCAAGTCTGATGCTCCTTCTGTCACGAAGGATACCTGGGTGCAGACTGGCACCGATGGTGGTGCCAAGCGTGTTAAGCTCACGCGCCACCAGGATATCCTTGTCACCGACAACCAAGCGGCTGGTGACGCGGTCGCTCAGGATTCGCCGATGAAGGATGTTGACTCCTCCGCCACCGTCGATGTTGGTGCTCAGTCTGCCGCTGGTGCCGTGGAGACTACTGTCAACGCTACCCCCGTGGTCATCAAGGCTGAGAATGCCACTTCCACCACTGACTATGCCACACCGGTGTTCGAAAAGCCCAAGCACGACGCTGAAGTGTCTACACCCATGAGCCTCTCAGAGTCTTTCTATTCGGGCGTCCCGATTCCCCCTACTCCGGCCAATCCCGAGGGCTCCGACGGCGCCTCGGCTTCGACGAGCGCTCCTGATCCCATGAACTGGTATGGTGGTGGCCTGGCCTTTATCCCTCCTCCCGTCACTGTCAAGGAGGAATCTGCGGAGAAGAAGCCCGAGACTCCCGCCCCCGAGATCAAGATTGGGAACATCACCCTACCCAACTTCCAGACCCCGATTGGTCACATGGCTTCTCTCTCGCGCGATTTCAGCGACGAGATCGCCAAGAACCCCAAGGCTCAGAAGATTGCCGTCGTCCTCAAGTTCCAGCTGAAGAGCAGCAACTACGCCACCGTCGTGCTCCGAGAGCTCATGGGTGTCGAGGTCGAGGAGGCCGCCTAGAAGACATGATGGTTCAGCGCCCTGTCTGCTTAACTCTGTCAACGATACAGCATTGGGACGAGGGGCTGGTGAACCCCCTCGCTGTGTACAAAAGGAAGATCTCTTATCGCGCCTCGCTATCGCCTGGCCGGGTTACTGGATTGTCCTTCTTGGGAGACGAGCCTTCCATCGTCTCGGTCTCGATATCCCGTCTAGTCGGGTATCCAGCATCCTAGAGAGAGGGGAGTCGGTTTTTTTTTCTGCTTCTTCTCATACATGCATCATCTTTGCTGGCATTTGGGGGACACGGTCAACAAGCGTAGCATGGCATGGGTCGTGGTCGTTGTCTTTTTTTTCTCTCTTTCGCATCACAACAACAAATCATCGTCGCCTGGAGGAGGAAAGATACGAGATGGAGATGGTGGTCATTTTGCGGATTTTGCTCTCCTAGCGTCATTCTGGGTCTTTGGGCGTCAGGTGTTTATAGAGAGGGTGGGTTCGGATGGATTGATTGATTTGATGGGAAGGGCAAGAGAACACGGCAAGGAGGAAGAAAGGACGGCGATACCCCTGGGCACCAACCACCCTTTGTGTTTCTTTCGTAGTAGCAGCAGCGGGCAGCGAGGTGGTGGCTTGCTAGCTGGGTAGCTAGCTAGTTTGGCGCGCTGGTAGGGAATTCGGATTCGGATTCTGTGATGCTTTTTCTCTTCTGCTGGTTGTGTTATGTGGTTGTGTGATGATGCTACCCCCGTGACCTCAGCCCCCCTTTCTCTTGAACACTTCTGTCCCGAAGATGACAACGCGGAAGTGATCGAGGGCGAAACCACCTCGGGTTCCCTCATCAACGCCACACCATCTCAGCACGTTTGCAAGACAGCACACAAAGGCACCGAGGCAGCAAAAGCAAACTCAAGAGATAGAGGAGCATGTCTCCCAGTTTAATATATATGTATATATCATAAAAATCGCAATCATCATAAGCGCCGCATCTCTCGTCGGCGATCGCCGTCTGCTGCTAAAAAATCCAGCAGGTATTCAGAATCGCGGCTCTTTCTCTTCCCCCGCAACCTCGACCCCGACCCCTTTTTCCATTTGGCCTACTCCACGGTTGAATTATGGCGTACGAAATCTGCCACCCGCCGCCAGTCATCTCCTCCCCTCCCCACAGGAACCAGCCCGGGTTGGGGGTGGTTCTCTCCTTTCATCTCGACGCCGTCCATTGTTTTCAGGACGGCGGCCGTCTTTCATCGGGCCCGAGTCGACCCTGATGATTCCCGACATGACAAAGATGCCGTATCTCGGTGCCTGAATTCTTCATCGGTGGCGACATGGTTGCCGACACAACACGCGTCGAGTCTAGGTTGACGCATCCAGGTCGTAGAACTCATTCATGCCCAGGCCGCTCCGGCCGGCCTCTCCTCGTCCCAGCCCCAGACCTGCGACAGGTAGCGGGCCATGTTGACGCGTTTCTCCCGCATCTCGAGCATCCAGGGGTGGTCGAGCATGCGCCATGGGCTGGCGCGGCGGGCGGGGTCTTTTTCGAGGCTGGGCACGCGTCCCTGTTAGCTGATTGATGCACGGAATGAGAGCAGCAGAGATACATACCAGACTTCGATAAAGAACTTGAAGTTGTCGCTCCAGGTGATGTTTGCCTCTGGCTCGTCCTTGAGGCGGGGTATCGGTTGGCGGACAATATAGGTCAGCAGGTCGATGAGGCCGGCGCGCGGCTGCATCTCGGTGCCGTCGGCGGGGAAGGGGAAGCGGTGCTGGGCCACCTCGAGGAGGGTGACGCCCGTCGACCAGACGTCCGAGGTGATGGTGTACGACTGGCCCGTGATGCGTTCGGGGGCCATGTAGTAGCTGGTGCCGATGAACGTGTTGGCCTCGCCCTTGGTGCCGAAGTCGCCCGAGACACCAAAGTCGCACAGCTTGACGGCGCCGTCGCGGCACAGGAGAATATTGCTAGGCTTGATGTCGCGGTGAATGATCTTCTTGCTGTGCAAGTACGTCAGTCCGAGGAGGACGCCCTCGGCAATCTTGCCAAGAACCTTTTCGCCGGTTCGCCCCCCAAGCCGCTTAACTTCCTTGTAGATGCTGTCGAGCGAGCCGCCCTCGCAGAACTCCATGGCGATGAAGATGGTGGCGTTGGCTGGATCGACATAGGCGCCATAGTAGCGGCAGATGTGCTCCGATGCGCACTCCTTGTTGAAGTTCAACTCGCGGATAATTTGCCTCTTGACATCGTCGTCTGGATTTGTTGTGATGATCTAAGCAAAGTCAGCCAGCCTCCTCCATTTTTTCGGTCCTGTTAAATGACGAACCTTGAGAGCAAAGAGGGTCTTGCCGCCTCTGAGCTTGCACTTGGTCACGGCGCCGCCGGCCCCCTCACCAAGCGAGCCCAGCTCGATGACCCTCTTTTCCAAGCTCGCAATGCGCCACCCCTCTTCGTTGAGCTCCTCGACATCTTGACTCAAGGCTCTCTCCAGGGTGAGCTTGTCGAAGCCGTTTTCTAGCCCTTGCAGGCTCCCGTCGCGCGCCATATCAGCACCTCCTTCACTTGCGTTGGAGTATATCGACCCGACTGCGGATACTGGGTCGGGGGTACCGTGATTTCGTGCGCCCATCCCGCCTGCGAGCCCATATTGGCTGGCAAAGGACAGGGCGCTGAACTGAGACCCGGCACTGGTGGGGATGCTAGCACGGCCATCGAGAGGACCGAAACTGCCACTCCTGCTGTGGGCGGCGCTGCTCTCGCTTCCACCGCTCGCGCTCATGCCCTGGGCCGAGGGACGGCCGATGTGTTGCTCCTGGGGAATCGTGCTAGTGTGGCCCATCGGGGTAGCCAGATGAAGAGCGGGAAGGGCGGGGCGCAGTGGCCCGGGATTCCCAATGACGGGCTTCACATGGGGGGACGGAGGAATGGCGAGCCCGAGACGCGGCGTACGAGCGCCGCCGGGGCGGGAGCCGGGGATGGCTGGGCGGAGAAGAGGGACGGGGGCCGACATGGTGGGGAGTTGTGGTGCTGACCGCGGGAGCTCGAGGATAGGCTGCACGGCCAAAACAAGGTTAGCCATAGCCCATATGCGAGGGGGTCAGGGTGAGATGCATCACAGCAGATATGCCCGATGACAAGACGGCATGAAGGAAACGGGACGACGACGGCCGACAGAAAAAGGGGGGCAGTTCATACGCGAGATGCAGTGGTATCACTGCCTTGGTTCTCGACTCCGACCATGACCTGGGGGACGTGGCGTCGCTGGACGAGAGAGGGGATCCCGCCGGGCGCCGGCTGGGAAGAACAGGGCCAAATCGACAAGCTGGTGGATGGGTCTTGCGAGGTATCAAAGATGCAGGTTGCGGAGAGGATTGGCGAGAAGCGGTGCGACGGCAGCGAGCGAGCAACAGCACAGGATGGAGGTGCGTCGAGTAACGCCAGGCGCGGTCTCTTGGCCGCAGTCGATGCAGACGGGCGTCGTCTGGTTGGAATCAGATGTGCGTGTGTCGGCGATGATCAGGCGGGCGAGCAGCAAGCAGCAAGCAGGAGAGATGAATCTGGCGGAGGAGGGAGAGGGGGGGGCCGGGGGACCTGACGTCGAGAGAGAGGCGATGCGGTTGCACAGTCGAGAAAGGCAATGCTAGATGGGCGAATGGTGGCAAGCGTGGTGCGAGATGGTGCTCAGAGTGGTTCGGATGGGAATGGGTGTGGTGCGGTGTGTCGAGGAGCGGACGTCGTCAATCGAGGTTAAGATGGGAGATGGGAGACTGCGGGCGGGCAACAGGCAGAAGATGAGGTACAGCAGTCGAGGTGGGGGAATTCCATGGGCGGGCCAAAGGTTACATAAGAAGGTGAGAAAGGGCACCTGGCTGGGCAGCCAGGGGCACAGGGGTGCTGGGGTGCTGGGGTGCTGGCTGCTGGGGTGGTGCCGGCCAGGCCAGGGGGGCGCTGCACCGTCACTGATTGATGCCAGCGGGCCCGGGCGACTTTGTCGACCCCTCGCCGCCCGTCCATCCACGACTGCCCGAACATGGACCAACACGCGCACACAATGTCCACGCCCGGGTGACTGATCTGATATCTGGCCAATCCCGTGGACGCCACGATGGGTGCAGTCCTTTCTTTCGAGTCCTGGCGGAGGGTGGAAATGCGGGGCGGCAGACGATCAAAGGGTCCCGGCGGGAGTCCCGCCCGTCTCAGCACCAAGTTACGATCCCCTCCGTCCTCTTCCGCGCCTCCAGGACTTGGCTTGGACAACAAGGTCCGACACCTTGCTGCGGGCCCGATCGAGGCGATCCACGGCCCACCGAGAGTCAGCAATCGCATCTGGGCCTCTGGGAGACTGGACCAAAACCTAGCTCCAGCTCCAACAGGGATGGGAGAGGGGGGCTCTCGACAAGGACTGCCACGGCATGAGCCTGCCCTGCGCATGTCTCTCTCTGACTGGTCGTCTCTATGCATTCACAGTCTCCTCGAGACAGCTCACTGCATCACCGGCGACTGCAGGGACGGGACTTCCGGCAGACGCAGACAAGGCTTGTCCCCGTCCTCCGTCGTCGGTACGCTGCGGGGCAATCGATCCGTCTGGTCAACCGGCTGCCTGTGTGCCCGTCCTCCGTCTTTGACGATTGATGCCGAAATCCGACAGAGGAGGACGAGACATGGTCAATTGCCCGAGACTGACGTGAGCGGCAGTATACCACCCGTCCTTCCATGGCCTTGTGCAACGCAGGAACCCAAAAGGACCTCGGGACCCCCATCTCTTGGATGTCTTGGATGTCCTCCTCCTCGATTCTGGGGAGACGGTATGCATCGCTACTCCGTATCTGCAAAGCAACATGGAGCAAGTGTCAGCACTGATGGAGGTGGAGGAACCCGACGGGCCATTGGAGCGGCGATTCCCAAGCGCCCCCAATCTCTTCGCACCAGTGTGGACGATGCCCTCTCGGCATCTGTCCCCATTGAGTGGGACGCCACTGGCCACTGGTGCAGCACCTGGCTCTGTGCGGTGCTTCGGTGCTTTTGTTGAGGGTGCTCCAGCTGCAATGTGATGTGCCTCGTCCACTTCGTCACATTTCACATCTCGCGGCTTGCCTGTTTGGCCTGGTTGCAAAGGGTGCCGTCAATCCTCTAGGTTCCATTCGGGCCCCGACGATTCCCATTCCCAGTTCCCACTTCCCAAGCGCCCGCGGCCCTGTCGAGATGGGAGCAGGGCTCCTCTTGGATCCTTGAATTGCGGGAGTTGGCGCCTCGCAAGGCACAGCGGTGGGCGTAAGCGCCTGGGGCCCTGCCTGAAGCCCTTTCGTTGGCTGGCGCTTCGTGTCGTTTCAGACCAACCCACAGGGATCTTAATTCGAATGTCAGGAACAAGATAATCCAACATGGACACCACGACACCACCTCATTCTCCACCACCGCCTGATGCGTAGTATCTGTAGAGACGGAAATTACTCTCCTATAACTATAAAATTTAATTCGGTGATTTTGTAGTAAGACAGACCTCTTTTTAACCATTCTGCATTATGGTCATGTTTGAAATGCTGGTGTTTTTTTGTCCAAGGCCCTTTACCCTTTTTAGTGGCTTTTTAGTGGGGGCCTCGGGGGCTTGGAGTGCTCACTGCCAAGCACCGGCCCCACCTTATTTTTGAGATGGAGACTTCAATTTTTTTCTAGGACGGATTGACCAGTGCCGGTGTTGAACATCCCGCTTGGAGTTTGATATTGCCCGACATTGCCTTGGTGATTTTTCCACTGGCCGTTTCCTTTTTATAGAAGAACAGGCCGAAAATTGGCATCATGCCATCCGCTGCGGCTGCAAAGGCCAATATGAAGGGCAGCAAGGCCCAGGCCAAGAAGACTGCCAAAGTCGTCGTCAACCAGCCGCCCCTGGAGGAAGAGAACGACATCTCGTCAGATTCAGGATCCGGCTCAGATATTGGCTCAGACTCGGACGGTGAATCGACAGGGGCGAGCAATTCAGACAACCAGGCCGTTAGCGCAGACTCAGATTCTGACTCTGACCCTGACTCGCTGCTCCAAGATGGCCCCAGAAAGCGCCGACGGGCCTCTCCCGAGACCACGGGCGGTGACAAGACAAAAAGACGTCTCATATCGTCCGGGGTCACTGTCCCGTCACGCATACGGCGCGTCGAGATGCCGACCCCCACCCAGACCAGCACCTCGGCACCCCCCCCGGAGTCCATAGCCGGACCCACGGCCCCTGCCGATGCCGACACCACCTTTGCGACGCTGGGGGTGGTCCCATGGCTGGGTCAGTCGCTGGCCAGCCTGGCCATCAAGCGGCCCACGGCCATCCAAAAGGCCACCATCCCCGAGATCCTCAAGGGCCGGGACTGCATCGGAGGCAGCCGAACCGGCTCCGGCAAGACCGTGGCCTTTGCCGTACCCATGATCCAGCGATGGGCCGAGAACCCGACGGCCATCTTTGGCTTGATTCTGACACCAACACGGTAGGCATGCCCATCACCCCGTATAGCCTCTCCAGCTAACCCGGCGCAGTGAACTGGCCCTCCAGATCTACGAGCAGATCAAGGCCATCGCCTCCCCGCACTACCTCAAGGCCGGCCTCATCATCGGCGGCGCCGACATGCGGACGCAGGCCATCGAGCTCGGCAAGTCCCCCCACATCATCATCGCCACGCCCGGCCGCCTCGCCGACCACATCCGCACCTCGGGCTCCGACACGTACGCCGGCCTCCGCCGCATCCGCTTCGTCATCCTCGACGAAGCCGACCGCCTCCTCGCCGACGGCCCCGGCTCCATGCGCCCCGACATCGAAGAGTGCCTCGCCGTCCTCCCCCCCCTCTCGGAGCGCCAGACCCTCCTCTTCACCGCCACCATGACGCCCGAGATCCGCGCCCTCAAGGACGAGCCCCGGCCCGCGGGACGCCCCCCCTTCTTCTTCTACGAGGTCAACGCCACGGGCCTCGCCATCCCCCCCACCCTCGCGCAGTCGTACCTCAAGATCCCCGTCACGCACCGCGAGCACTTTCTGCACACGTTCCTGCTCACGCCCGCCAACGCCGACAAGAGCGTCATCATCTTTTGCAACCGCACCGCCACGGCCGACCTGCTGCACCACCTCCTGCGCGCGCTCGACCACCGCGTCACGTCGCTGCACTCGCGCCTCCCGCAGCGCCAGCGCATCGACAACCTCGGCCGCTTCCGCGCCTCGGCCGCGCGCATCCTCATCGCCACCGACGTGGCCGCGCGCGGCCTCGACATCCCCGAGGTCAAGCTGGTCGTCAACTACGACATCCCGCGCGACCCGGACGACTACATCCACCGCGTGGGCCGCACGGCGCGCGCGGGCCGCCGGGGCGAGGCCGTGACGTTTGTGGGGCAGCGGGACGTGGACCTGTTCCTGGCCATTGAGGCGCGCGTGGGCGCCAAGATGGACGAGTGGAGCGAGGAGGGGGTGAACCTGGAGACGCGCGTGCTACGGGACGCGCTCAAGGTGGTGAGCGAGAAGAAGCGCGAGGCGCTGCTGGAGCTCGAGGAGGGGCGCGAGGTGGGCGGGAAGAGGAACAGGAATAAGGTGAAGCTGAGGGCTACGTGATTTGGAGGTGTGGATGGATAGACAAAAGGGACTGGTGGAAGGGGTTGGGAATAGTTGATTGTAGAAAGCACTTAAGAGTACAAGGAATTTGTTCAGCTCCAGCTGTCTCACCTTAAAGAGATCTACTAACAAGGACTACCGACCACCCCGGCCACCCTGCTATAATATATGCCCCAGCATGGACCTTTCCGAGTTTCTCCCCGTCCATCAGCAGCAAGTCCTCTCCCCCTCTCAAACTCAAAGACCGCCGACCGCATCCACCCCTCGGCACCGTAGCAACCCCCCAATATTTACCACCCCCTTTCCGTCAAGACCTCCTTACTCCCCCACCAACCTAAACACCTTGATCGCATTCCCCCCCATCACTGCCCTCGCCCCCTCCTCCCCCTCCTCCGTCTCCCCAAACGCCTCCTTCACCCCTCGTACATTTCCAGCCACGCTCTCCCACACCCCGTCTGTGTCCGCACCCTCTCCCACGGGCGGAAAGAAGGGATGGTCCGTTCCAAACATGATCCTGTCCGCCCCTACCAAGTCTACAGCCGCCTTTACTGCCGTCGACCCGTCTGTAGGAAGTTCATGTTAGCATTTGCTGTTTCAGGGGATTGGCCTCTTCATCTTGGGGGGTAGTGGAGTTCCGGTAGTGTTTCCGAGACGATGGAACGGGACAGAAGCTCAGCCTGGGGTAGCGCAACGGGTAGAGCAACACATACTAAAAGACATGTTAGCAAAGCCTTCCCACGTCATGACCCTCCATACCCCCCCGAGCAATCACCTACCAAACCACAGCATCCAAGTAAACCTGCCCCCGCAACACCTCCCCAAACGTCCTTCCCCCTCCCCTCCCCCCCTCCACCAAAAAGCCATCATGCCTCCTACAACTCTCCACCCGTCCCGCCAGAAACGGCGCCGCGCCCCCCCGTGCGCCAGCAGCACCCTCAACCCCGGCACCGCATCAAACACCCCCGCCATAAACATCCGCGTCACCGCCACCGTCGTCTCCACCGGAAACCCCAGCGCCAGCGGCATCACGTGCCCGTACTCGCCCGCCGCAGCGCGCGGGCCAAACACCGAGTCCGGCAGGCCGTAGTGCGGGTGCAGGAACGCGATGAGCCCGGCGGCCGCGAGCGCCTGAAAGACGGGGAGGATCGCCGGGTCGTCGAGCCCCGCGCCGCCGGCGAGCCCGGAGGTGCCGAGGATGACGCCGCGGCAGTGGGGGAGGGAGGCGGCGTGGGTGATGGAGGTGAGGATATCGGGGAGCGGGGCGGTGAGGGGGAGGGCGGCGAGGAAGTAAAGTTTCCCCGGGTGAGCGGCGCAGGAGGCGGAGAAGGAGGTGTTGATTGTGTGGGCGATGGAGGGGGCGGTGGATGCGGGGAGGAAGTCGAGCCATGGATTAGCGAGGGACAAGAGGGAGGTGGTGATGGAGTGGCGGGCCATGAAGGCGAGTTTGGCGGGGAGGGAGGTGAAGTGGGGGGAGAGGGGGCGGCCGGGGAGGGGGGTGTGGTGGGGGTTGGCGGTGGCGGCGGCGAGGAGGGGGAGCTCGGATTCGAGGAGGATGAGGCGCGGGAGGGGGGACGAGGGGAAGGTGCGGATCAGGGGGAGGGTGGTGCGCGAGGTGAGGAGGTCGATGTACTCTTGGGGGTACATGTGCGTGTGCACGTCGACGATGGGGGGGGGCATGGTGGCGGCGGGGGAAAGGGGGTGTTGGGGGTGGTACGGGGGAAAGTACCGATGTCAGGGGAAAGATTAGGAATGAGACGAAAGGGGGTGGTGGCTTGGGGTTTGGGTCTGGTATTCTTGCCTCTTGTTGATGGACTGAAAGGCCAGCCCATTAGGCTGCTGTCATGACCCAGGTCACGACATTGGGCCGTGGCAGCTTGGGGCAGACCATCGTTACGCAGAGGATCAGTGGATACCCTGTAGCCAATCAGGAGGGACCCAGCCAGGTCTCGGGACAGGAAGGCTCGGGACATTGTCCCGAGCAAGGCCCGGGACACGAAGGCTTGGGATAAGGGACCTGAACACAGCTCGGGTCCAGGCATATAGCTGCTACAGTACTTAGATAGTTTCCTATATAGATAGCAGACTGTAGCATCTTAGTAAGGAACCGTTCTTGTTCCTTACGCAAGCAATATCATGTTCCCGTTTACAATCTTGTAAGCACCTTCTTCACGCTCTTTATAGAATACCCTATTAAGACGGTAACGACCCTTCTAGACCTTTCGTTCCCCACCGCCAACAAACCCCCGCGGCGTACTGCCTTGCAGTGTAGGTTGTAACACCTAGGCTGCCACGGCCTAACGTCGTGGCTTGGGTTATGACGGTTTTACTGCGACCTTTTTGTCCAACCCTGTGCGTCAAGAAAAGTGAGGAATATATCCCGTCCACTCCACCTTCTCATAAGCACTTGCCGGCATGGCGGAGAAGCAATAAAAGGTAAGGAAAACGATGAAAAGCCGAGCGACGACATAGATAAAGACCGCCCCCATTGTGACTCCTACGCCTAAGAAATACATCATAGCCCCAATCCAGTCAGTGCTCGCCCGATCCCCTAAATATGAAATAAAAGCAACGATGAACGGAAAGAATGACGCCCCAAATGCGGCTACTGTCGAGGTTCTCCACAGGATCTGGATCAGACGAGACGGGAACTCCCAGTTCCACGCAGCGACGTGAACGGCCGAAAACGCCATCCCGCTGAGGTACAAAGCCAGTGCTGGGTAGCTCTCTGCGAGCTTTCCTTTGAAAAAAAGGTCCTCGTTTAGCACGAGATTAACGAATGAGTCCCAGTCTAAGTCGGGGGTACGTTGATCCTCTGGATACACCGCCCGACCCCGTGTCCTGACAGATTCGTTTCCAGGCTTTGTCGTCCTGACCACGATCCATCTCTGTTCGATTCCAAAAGGCTTGTTCCACCAGAAGAAGTACATGACGAAGGCGCAGACGATGAACGCCATGGTGGCCAGCTCCAGTTCGGTGATGGCATAGCCATTATGGACTCGCGCGATGCTGGACATGATGAGCCAGCCCGATTGCACCAGGGCGAACAGCTTCGTAAATGCATCGGATTTGCTGCGGTCCGTGATCTCGTCCACGGTGGGGATCGCCAATAGGCCGGGGAGGCCCAAATCACCTAATTGCAAGCGCAGCGTCAGCTTTTCTGTCGGGGCTATAACAAAAGTTGTCTTACCAATTTCGGCGAGATAGTCGGCTTGGCCGTTCGTCGGCGCCACCGTTTCCGAGGCCGTCCTCTCAAGATCTCCGCCTTCGGCCGCCGGTCGCTTTGGTGCCTCTACCGAGCTCTCCTCGGTAACTTCCCGCAAAATGACGCCGCCCATTTCAAACAAGAAGGCGTGTGACACTGTGCACGGCTCACCCATCTTCTTGGAAAGTCGGCGGGCTGCCAGCCATTGCTGGACCGACACGGCGACGCCCAGCTCAGGGGCAATGGATATGATGCCCATCCACCTCAACCTGCGGGCCCATTTCCGGCGGAGCGGGGCTTTGGGGAATATGGGGATTACCCACTTCCCTTTTCCATCTTTGGGTAATGTGTGCCACTCGCAGCGAGCCTCTTCGGCAGTAGGCGGGTTGAGGTGGACGCATTTCCACGAGCATACCAAGAAGATGGACAGGCAGCTCACGATTATGTCCCAAGTGTTTCGTCGTGCATTGGGCGAAATCCAGCCAACCATTCCCGAACCATCAGAAGAAGTAGCGTTCGTCGACATATCCAAGTTCGTTAACTTGCTTGTGGTTATGGCATCAGGGACGACAATGAAAAGGGGTTTGTCCAAGGCTGGCCAAAGGGTGTCCCCCCTAGAGGATGTAGAATGTAGAAGAGCGAGAAAAAAGGAAGAGCGTCGATCAGGCTCCGAAGTTGACGGCCGTCTAGGATCATTTAAGAAGGGGTCTCGGGTAAGGCTGCGACGGCTTTGGGTGGTAATCTGCTCGACGCGCATGCAGAAACGCCATCCCATCTCGTGTACCTCCTGTACCTATTCCGATAGGGCGAAGCTGCAGCCTCTGTTGCCTGAGATCGAGCAAGCCAGACCAAGACCTTCTACACAGCATAGTATGGCAGGGCGCTAATGCAAGCTGTGGGCGCAGTCGCAAGCCCGGACCTCAGAGGCCGCTTGACCCCACAACGGATGATCATTGGTTGATTGCCAGGGCATTGACGCTTGGAAGGCTGTGCTGTTCAATGGGCAGATATTAACCGAAGCTGAGCCGGGGCTGATCGAGACTAATCAAACGTGACGAAAAGTCACGTGATAATGAGCATGGGTAGCAGTCGATTTTAGGGTAGTGGAATAGCAAGCACACCACCCTAATATCGACACTACGAATTTCCCTTTCCTTTTTCGGAACTAAGCAGTTGCCGCCTTAGGCTGAGCCAGACTGAGCAAGGGGGTTACTACTCTAGCCTGCCTCGGCTATAGTTGCTACGGTCTACAATGGCCGTATAGTTGCGAGGACCTAGTTTTAGGTCCTCGTATCACCACCACCACCACCACCACCACCTCCTCCTCAAACACTAACTGCGCTTTCCTTTACTTAAAAGATAGAGAAAAATCCTGCTATTTAACACTCTCGCTGATCCCGTTGCGCCTTTTCATTTGCAGGCCTCTGAGCCCCAGTCTCCCTGCCCTTCCCACTTCAGCAGTCCACTCTCAACTTCAACAAACGCAAATTTCGACTTCCTGCAGACATATCCCCTGAGCCTCCAGCTCCAACATCTCAAAGCACAAGACGCCAATGGGGAACAGCATCAAATCCTATTTACTTCTCTGGGGATGAGCCGGGACGGCCGATGAGAGGCGATAAACTTGAAAGGCATATGTTGATAGTAAGTAAGTAACGTTGGTTATATCGATCCTAATATTTGACAAACCATTCGACCCTCCAGCAGTATAGACCTAAAGCCCCTGTTATTATTGCCCCCTCCGAACCGAAGCCATCTCAATCCCAGAACCCCTCCCAGATACCGCACCTACTGAACCAACCCTCTCCACGTTCGCCGTCCTCGAGTTGCCCCTCTCCCGATTCCGCCCCCTTGCCGATGCACTCCTCCTCGACCCCCTTAGCGGTTCACTTTCCTCCTCCTCCTCCTCCTCATCGCTTGGCTCTTCTTCTTCCTCATCCCAAGCCCCCCAAGCCCCCACGTATACTCCCGCCTTGAAAGATATCACCCCCGTCACCACGGACGACAGAACAATCCACCACACCAACGCCGTTGCCGCCGGACCGACCTCAGCCACAACCCCCCCTTTCGATAAGGCTTGCATAAGCGGAACAGAAGTTGCCGCAATGGTATGCTGCCAGACAGCTGCGATGATGCTGCTAGTTACGCCAACTATGGGATTAACCGTCAAGAATGTCGTGAACCACGTTTCGCGTATCGGAACAGTTTTTGTGACCGTGTCGCGGATGATAGGGAACGAGGAAACCACCGAGAGCGATACTACCGCTGATACGAATGCGATTATGCTAGATCATAAGAAGCGTAAGAACCCGCGCAACGTGCGGAACATCGAGGAATGGTGTACCTCATGGACGACGAAACAGCTTGATCCTGCAAGTCGTAGGCTGTTTTGAACAGGCTGTATGGGTCAGAATGCCCGATCAAGTGTTCTGTTATGCGATCGCCTGGTCCGCATATCCAGTCCGTAGCATTGTCTGTTTTGGCGCACAGGAAGAAGTATCCCACCCGGATCCCGAGCGGCGAGGACTCAGGGGTTCCATTGCTGACTTTTGAAGAAAATTCGAAAACGTAAATACTGGACAGGAAATCCGATCTAGAGCAGCTGGCGAGGAGGAGACATTGTGCTACGATTGTTGCACAGTTCAATAACTGAATCGGCCTGTGAAGGGAGACTTCACGGGGGTTGATCTTTGTTAGATGTCATCGTGGGAAGTGGGTGAGTCTTAACTAACCTATACGTCGCAACAGGTTATTCCCAAGGGATTTCCATGGCACGCTGGCCGGAGGCATCTCGCTGTCGGCGTGATCGCTCACAACCTTGGAATGAAAGAATAGGTTTGCAGGGCAGCTAAAATGTCTTTACACTCCAGAGTGTTAGCATCCTCCAGCCCCCCAGATATTCGGTGACGTTGAGCGATAGCCAATCAGATTCGCTGTGCTTTGGCCCCAGCCATCGACACAACCAACCCCCAGCATTGAAATTTGAGCCAATGAGAATGACCGAACTGCCAATGCGCCTACCCCTTATTCCTTCCAACACCACTTCTGCTTAGCAGATAACCAACAGACACTTGCTAGAATCATCTGAGCCCGCAAAGAGCAATATGTCAAGAACCAACACTCAAGGGAACGACCTCGCCGGCTGGCTGGAACACGTTGAAACTGGGTCGATTACCCGACCAAGTACTTCGCCGACCGACAAGAATGCAGCCGCTAGCGCCGAAGAGCCCGGAGGAGGACCTCCTAATCCTAGACCTAGACAGGAACTGGATTATATCGCCGCGTTCAAGTCTCGGAAACACTTGATGCCTCACTGGAGGAACGTCCTGGAGGAGCCGCGAAAGGAAGCGGCTGGCGAGATCACAATCTTGGCGCTCACCGGACCATCAGGTGCATCGACAGTCCAGTCCACACAGACGCTGGCCGGAATCGGGCTTGAGCCAACTTCACTGGAAGCCGCTTGGAAATCTGTTGCAGGTGCTCGCCGCGCTGTCATTGTCACCGACCTCTCAAAGACTATCATCAATAGCCTAGGCGCAACCTTCAATCTCAGCCCCGAGATTCTCGAGGAGCATCTGGTTCGGTCCGGATATACGGCAACATCCTACGAAGACCCGGATCCAAATACTTGGCCGACTCGCTTCCTCCCAAAGCAATGCGCTTCGCTGCGTTGGTACGGCTTGGTCCTCCGTCACGATGTGCAGCCCCGAGATGCCCACTCGCGACATCTGCTCATACAGGACAAGCTGAAATGGCATGAGCCTCTCAAGTTCAGAAAGCGAGATTTGCATATCCGGAATAATATCTTCCGCCGGGAGTGGCCACTTTCGTCCATGTACCGCCCACCGAAACGGCGACTCGCTTGGGATGAAACAGCAGAAGGTCTTGTCGACTTTGAAGAAGGCGACGATTTCGAAAATGAGTACCTCGGTCTCGGGAAGGACCCCAGCATTGTCGCATGGGAGGAGCGAGTTACATTCTGTTGGGGACAGGATGGCCGAGACAGAGTTCGTAAGTGGTTCGGAGAGCGGCGCTGGGCTTGTCTGGATATCTCATCGCGCCGGCTTCGCTAACCTGCAGCTAGCGATCCTCCTTTTGGATCCGGCCCCCGTGATGGATTTGGAGATCAGCGCCGGGCTAGGTGCTGATACATGGCCAGTCCGGCCATTCTCAAAGCGATTAGCTCCGAGAGGCCCTCCGCCAGCGCAACAACTCACGGGCGACCCCGCTACCTTGGAACCGATGACCTCGTACACAACCCAGCCCGAGGAAAGGGAAACATCTTCTGTGGTAATCGATTGGATTCGTCGCATCATGGAAGACGCAGTCCTCTGGCGTGACAGTTCGAGTCTTGATCCGCTGATTCTTGCTGTCTTCCAACATGTCCGGCAGGATACAGTCGTGCTCCTCGGACATATTTCCGATGTGCTCGATCAAATCAGCAGCGGGTCTTTGGACGAAAGAATGATGCAGGAGCAACTGGGGCACTGGCGGTCAGTCTTGGGACGTCTGCAAAGCGAACTTCCGGCACTCGCGAAATCACTGGGCGAATTCTTTGTGTTTCCGTACCCCGGGAACAACCCAAGGGACGCAACACTACCGCCTGATTTGGCAACCGCCTTGCGTGAACTCCAGGCAGATATATCTTCCACGACCGAGCGATGCCAGAAGTCGCACGAGTCCCTCCGGGCGGAAATGTCCCTTCTCGAAAGCAAGCGGGGCATCGAAGAAGCCGAGAGCGTGTCCCGCCTGACCGAACTCGCCTTCATCTTCATCCCGATGACTTTCGCCGCCAGTCTTTTCAGTATGCAGGTGAAGGAGCTGGCGGACAACCCTCCACCGCTGTATGCTTTCATCATTGCAGCCCTCACAGCCGTAACGGTCTCGTACGCGCTGCGTCTCGTGCAGCGCAGCACGATGGTGGCCGGGTTGTTGCGCAAGTGGGAGACTGATATCCGAAACGAAAGGCAGGTCACTGCCAGAGTCATCCCGATCCGAAGCGTCGTCGGGTGGTTGGTAGAAAAGCTGGGAGTAAGGGTGCTGATAGTGATCGTGGGAAGTGGAACAACGGCGTTGCTGCTGGTGCCGCTGTGGACCAGGGATGCCATGGACACGAGCTTTAGGGGTGCTATAACCGCGTTTTTTTTGTTGGTGATTATACTGACAGTTGCGAATGGGATGGACAACTTCGGTTCCACGGAACGCCTTGCTGGTCGGGGTAATCCAGGACTTGGTCGCATGTGGCGCAGTCCTGACGAGGAAGGCGAAGGCGCCGGCGGGACAAGCACCGACCAACAAGGATCCGGCTCGGATGATCATGTGTGACCGGCACTTCAAGCATACTATTGGCAGTCTGCAAAAGAAATCAGGTCAGCAATGAGGAAGAGAAGTTCGAGAAAGAATGGAGTTGGGCGAGGTGTTGCTGCGCGGACGCTCTAGCTTAGGCGAAATGCATCTTCTTACATGGTGTTTTGCCGTGGGGGTCGATGCCCGGGCGCAAGGCGCGCCTTTGGGACGTTGTCGTAGTTTTCTGCCCGGTGGAGTCCTGTCATTTATTATTCAACGCTTTCTCGATGATCAAAGCCCAAACGTCTTTGTCTCACGCCTAAAAGTGGAAGAGGCTGAAACGATGCTACGCTGTTGGGTCATTTGAGGTGCTTCATTACCATGCTTGTAAGGGTACACGCGTTTGAGACAGCAATTGCCGTACCTTCGTGCTGGACACGTGGTGTAGGGCTGTTTGCCGCCGCTACATGTTAACTGCCTTCTGGACTAAGTCCCTGGCGGGAGATCATTGAAGGGTTGCACGAGCCCCGCCAATTACAATAGAAAACGCGCCAGGGCGAACTCGACTGCAATCCTTCCGGTAATGTATTTAGGAGATACTCTCTCCGCAGTTTTGTCCACCTCAGCTGACTTCAGTGGTGTCGCCTGGACGGTTTTGACGTCTTCAAACATGGTTGACAAATCTCCCAGACTCCAAAGCATTCCATGACATCATATTCTGTTCGTTCAATTTGTCACGATCCGAGTCAATCCATCCCCAAAACCGTCCGGTTGAAATCAGCACTACCCTCCGCAAAATCAAACAGCTCAAGCGTCAACGCCTCCTCGTCCGCAACGGCCTGCCTCAGAAACGGCGACCTTCCAGACGTGGTAACCAAAACCTTGAATCCGCTCTCCCTAAGAGTCTGTACGAGGTCAGCGAGGAGACCCTCGGTACTTCTCTCATCCAACCAATGCGCCCCGTCAATGACACAAAAGACCTTGTCCGGCATCAGGGCAACAAGCTCCGTAAAGAGTTCGAGGGCATCCGGCCAGGAATGCGTGGAACCGTCTAGCCTCGAGAATCTTTGCCGGGAGAGGTCGACATCGTTTTCAAAGACGGGCAGGAGGAGTTCGACCATTTGTCGGACGAGGGCGTAGACGAGGGATATCGTGGCTTGTGATTGGGGAGACTCGGATTCTCGGATCTGCTCGCCGCGACGCAGTTCGCAAAAGTAAGACAGAACAGGAAGGCCGGATTGCGCCGCCATGTTGATGAATGTCGCGGCGAGCAGGGTGACGGAATTGTCAAGGTCGTCGGCGTCCAACGGGGGGCCGTCGATCCACAATATGGAGGGCGTTGTTCCCGCTGTCCGGTCCGAGAGGCGTTGGAGGACTCTGGTGGGAAAGGAGTGGGGGCTGAAGGGGTCGTGTGGTAGTCGGACCCGGTCGCGGTGAAAGTAGTCTTCAAGGTGGGCGGAGTTGAGAGAGACGTCGTCCACTATCCACTGATTTGTTAATGTTGGTTCGTCGTACATGAAAGGTCTGAAGGGGCTCGTTGAGCGGCCTCGGAGTCTGGGAACCGCTCGCAGGTGCTGGTCCCTAATCCATGTGGTGGCACGCTCCTGGAGCATGTGTGTGAGTCTGGATGTGAGCTCCTTAACCTGGCGGCCTTCTTCCTTGAGCTCTCGCGGTTCCTTCCTCGCCATGATGAGTTCCTGCTCGATCCTGGCAGCCACGTACTCCATTTCAGCGTGGTGCCGGGCCGAGCCTTCTTGTCCGACCCGGTAGTCCCTCGTAAACTCCTCGACCTGAAGCCGCGTGGCGCGAATCTCGGCGCGGGAGCTCTGCGCGACAAGGTTTCGGATGATAGTGGACCGTTCGTGGATTTTTTTGATGTCGAGTTCAAACTTTCGGGACAGGTTTTCGTTGAAGGAATCCAGGAGGCGTTTGGCTCGCCTCCGCATCATCCAGTCCATGTAGCTGGAGAAAAAGATGAAGATGTGGGCATATAAGTCTCCTACCTTCTCCAGCATGGCGGGAGTCCTGAAGATTTCGAGCTCGGCCTGGCACTCGGCGATGTTCTTGCTGATGGCACACAGTGCTTCCGAGAGCTGCTCGGCGATACATTCATGGTTGACACTAGCCTGGATAGCGGTTAGATGCTTAGACTTGGGGTTGAATCTTTTCCCGAGGGGCTCACTCACTTTGATAACGGCATTCAGCGTCCCCGTAAGCACTGACACGTACTCATTTCCATCAGGCAAGACTTTGAGCAACAAACTATGGCTCTCCAGCATGTTGCAGAACTTATGAAAGTGCGCCGTGATCTTGCCGGCAGCAGTGCTCTTCTTTTTCTTTTGAATCGCGTCGCTCGCGACATTGACGAGATCGAAGACGCTTTCGATGGTGGGCTCGAACGTGTCCAAGTCCAGCTGGTCCTCGTTTGAAGAGCTGCGTCGAAACTTGAGCCATTTCGCACGGAGATTCGCCGCCTCTACGGCGATGATGCAGGTGGCCGGATTATCACCAGGGGATGGCAACTCGGCGGGCTCAAAGAACTTGCGCCACGGATCGTTGATATGGGTGATATCGCCGACGTTTTGGTGCAGAACCTGTCCGAGGAAGTGCGCGGGATTGGGAGGCGGCAGTCGCGATGGGGGCCTCGATGCTATATACTCGCACAAGTCGCCGGGACTCGATTGTTTCCATTGCTCGTTGCATGTGGTTCGTCCAACAAAAGATATCAAAGGGTTAGTATTATCAAGGGAATCTGGAAAGTGTTTAGTTTAGGACCGCCAGTGAAAATCACAGTGTTCAGCTTGTTCTTCCTTGAAGGCATGAAGTAAGGAGCTTCCCCAAATTAGGCGGTAAACAGTGGAACCCGCTCTTGCCTTGTATCCAGGTATGGAACTCAGTACATCGTTGGCTTCTAGACTGGTACTCTCCGGGTGCCAGGTACCTGTACATCAATCTGATCCACTCTGGAAAGAAACTGAAAGTACTAGTACATCTTTGACCGGACAGCCGTCGCTGGACGATGAGAAGTTCTCCTTACAGTCATAAGGAAAGTGCGCTTAGTTCATAGTGTAAGTCAAATCCTTTATGGGGCATTACTAGTAGCTTCAGCCCAAGATTGCTGGCGCTGTGCCTTGAGGCGATCAAAGATACCCAGTTTTCAATTACGGGCAGGATTGAAATACTAAGGTGGCAGGTACATAGACGTCCCGGGACAGGCAACAGTGGAAGTGGGCCGAAGGAAGGACTACTTACTAGTAACGCGGGACTTGGAACTGATCTTCCTTTACATACCGAGGGGCTGTGTTCCCCCTCTCTTCTCGCCGCTGTGTTACTTCGATTGGGCAACAGTCCCCCTTGAGATGGTTGCAATCATGCAGGCGCATCTTTCCGAGTCAACGTCTAATCTTGCTGTATCGTCGCAAGGCTCCCGTCTCCTGGCATTCGTCAAAAAACAACAACCCCTCATACTCGACATGGTGTTGTCCCTCACCTTCAGATTTCAATCTGCCACTCGGAGAAAGACTCGAGACGAACTTGAACCAAGTGAGCAACATGTCTTCCGCAAGCCCGCTACCTCAGTCTCCCATCCAGAGAGACGACTCCAGCGTCGACATGGGAGCCGCCAAATCAACCAAGGACTCCCGTCCGCGCAGCGCCTGAGTTCGCTACCGTACCGAGTTTCGGCACCGCACTACCGACGGGCTCCTCGTGAGCCGGGAAACCGAGACCCTCCCCATGCCCGACACCACCGAAGATGACGCAGTCGTCGACGAGTCGATCTTCGAACTCGTCACCACCTACCTCGCACGTCAACTGGAGGCAGGCCGCCAGGTCGAGGCTTTTTCCAGCAAGCCCGAGGATGCCAACCGCCTGGCGACGACGCTCCTGGCCAAGCCGCGTTACCACCTCAACATCTTCTCGCCTGCCATCGCCAACGCCCTCCAGTCCGTCGTCCGGTATTACCCCTCCCAGTTCCTCACGGGTGACCCCATCGCCGTGCCTTGGCCTTACCCCGTACTCGTGCACCACTACGAGAAGCTGGCCGAGTTCCGCGACGCCGCCGCCGCCAAAGACCCGCACGACATGTGCATCATGGAGCGCGAGGCCGACGAGCACATCTCCCTGCTCCTGCAGTTCCTCGACCATCAAGTCATGGGGCGTACGGGTCGAGCAGGAGCGTAACAAGCGCGGCTGCTGCACATGGGAGTACGCCTGGATGTACAACAAGCCGGGGACGATCCGGATCCACACGCTGCTGGGCGGCAAGGAGGAGTCGGTGTCCGTTATCCACAGCGTCCAGGGGGGCGTGCTCGAGCCAGACTCGAGGCAATACATCATCTCGGGGTGGTCCTTGGAGTACGACGGGCAGTTTCTGGGCCGCCGGTCGCATGAGACTTACCTCGACAAGTTTGATGGCGTGATAGTGGATAACGGCGTGTGCTTTCTCGATGTGGCCGACATGTCGCGCGGTGTCGAGGATCTGCCCGAGATGGCGCAGAAGCACATTAAGTACGGGAAGCAGTACTGGAAGCTTCTCAAGAAACAGTGCAAGTATCACAGGGGCAAGAGCCGGGATTTCCCTTTCAACGAGGTGGGCTCGACACAGAATCCTAAATTCCCAATTTGCAAATCAGGAGCTGACACGGCCATAGATTGAAAGCCTGGTCATGGTCGACCTTAACAGCTATTTCGAGGAAAGCGAAGCATCAATAGGATACCGAAGTCTTTTAGACAAGGACGACGTCCGGAAAACCTGGATGACCAAGGAAGACTGCCGGTCTTCACCCGCTGACGGCGCTTGCGCGTTCTGCACTGAGGACCAAAAGCGTCAAGACCACGAAGGAAAGTTAGGACTGGTGGCGCTGTTTGACGATTACAACCTCATCGTCCCTGAAAATCACGACGAGCTCGGCAGCCACATGTACCTCCTTTGCCCTGCGGATATCAAGGCGTTTAATGTACTTGGATGGAATGCCTTTTGGATGGGACGGAACTGTGCACAAGTGATTTGATTATGCCCTCTCTGCTTAAACATGGAATGACTCAGAAGTAGTAATTCTTCTATTGCTACCTGTCTAACGACAGAAGTACACTTGCCGTTCCAGTACCCTTGCTTTGGCCAAGTGAAAGTGATGTGCCGCTCCGGCCAAAGTAAGGCAACTATCACGTTTCCTCGTCCAACTCTTTGACAAAGACACGAGCGGCGGTTACCAACGCACTAGATGCCTATTAGCATTTTCCGGCGAATGATATTTCCCAAATCCGTTGATCCATCCCATGCAATGTCTTGTTCACCCGAAGCGTATTCTCTGAGGCTGCTCTGAACACGGTAGCCGATACCACTTACTTTCAAAATACGGCCAATCCGAAGGTGGACGTCAAGGATGTCTGGGTCGGGTCGAGGGACAGCAGGATCATGCTGGGGGAAGGTTGTAGTAGTAGGAAACTGTGCTGCATAGAAGCTATCCTCGTCGAGAATCTCGATGTGGTATTTGTGTTGCTGTATATACTTAATCAGCATTGCTAAGTATGGCTGTGAGGTAAACTTGTAGAAACATACCTCTTCCATCGATCGGAATCCGAACGCAAACAAACCGAAATCTTGGTGAATTGCCGCGGACAACATTACAGCATTGCCCGGTTGGTTGACAGTATTGGCCGCAATCTTGCCCCGTAGAGCTGGGAAGTACTGGTAGAGCGCCCACCAAATCGTCGCCTTGTTCTTGACGTGCGTCGCACTCCTCTTATTCAGCTTGCTAAGCGCAAATGGGAGAAGGTGCGCACACTGGGTGCGGGCGTGTCTGGCGCCTTTCCGTTCGCCAGGGGCCATCCTTCCATATCGGTCAGTGTCGATGGCGCCTGTCAGAAGACACCGACCGCCATCTCTATCGAGGCACTGTTGTTTGAGCCAGTGATGGTCCGTTCGGGACGACCCCTCGATAGTCGGCATGGCGTATTCGATGTCTCTCGCTGCTGACTCGTTGGGTGGAGGCGTTACCGGCGGCTCTCTACCACCGGCGGCGGCCACTATCAAGTATTAGCATTCTGGAGGACATGACTGGACCTTGGAGATGTAGGGTGAACATACTCGGCTTCAAGATGGCATCGACAAGGAAGTTTCGAAGCTGCCGTAGCAAGCGTTGCTTGTCTTTGATCGCATATATATCATTGCATAGCGTGCCGAGGCCAGGGCCGGACAGATTGTCCAGAAATGCTTGGAGAACTTTGACCGTGTCATCACTGTTGTGTATTGGCTTGTAGTCCAGTAAAACGTTGTTGGCGACTGCTTTGGCCGTCTCGGCGATGACGCTCCCGTGTGCCGAGGATAAGGGCTCGGAGGATTCCGATGGACTGCGCACCGGATGTGGCGTAATCTCTCCAAGCTGGGCGAGGGGATCCTCGTCCCATTGGAAGTCGGCCATGGTGAACTTACGAGGACAGTGGGAGAATCGAGATTTTTTAGAAGCAAGGTGGAGGGGTTTTGACAAAGGTGAAGACTCGGGTGGGGTGAACCCCCAACGTGGAAGAATGGGGGCAGATTTTAAAGGTCTACCTGGGCCACCACGCAGCCCTGCGCCAGACTAGCGCACCATCCCATAGTTTAGATACGCTTTGCGTGGAGGTTAGCCCGACTTCCTAACCCTCGACATCGCCATAGGTCACAAGAGATAGATATTTCGAGCCCCCTGTGCCCCGCAACAGGTTATAAGACCCTAGTTGCTTCTGCACGCGATCAATCCAGCATTTTCAGTCAATCAATGGAAGGTGCCAAGAGAGACCGGCCGCCTCGATCAATTCGCCAGACTGCGACATCGAGAAGCCTGCGACACCTGCGAAAGGCCCAGTTACCCACTGTATTCCGGCGCATTACAGTGGCCAGTGACCTCCGCGCAGCCCAGGAACGCGCCGAGCCTGTCGGTCTCCGAACAGTATCAGCTCTAGACCTCCGTAGTCTCTCGGAGAGCGGCCTGGTGGTTACATCCCCTCCCGTCCCCCGCATGCCATCCGTTCTCGTCACCCACGGGCTTATCAGGCTTATCTGGTGATGTTAGTCGGGTGCGGCGTTCGCCGTCGTCAGTTCAAAGAGAAAGACACCACCACCTCCTCAGACATTTCAGTACCACCGGCGCCCTGTGTCCCGTCAGGTAAGCATGTCCACGTCACCACTTTGAGCTCCAAATCGAGTGGTCCAGGCAGGTGTTGTGCAACAACAGCCTTCGGAAGACAGCTGAGACATCTCTCCTTGTGTCCCTTGGCGCATCAGCCATAAAACGGGCAGCCAGCCCAGTGTCTCTGGGAGGCAAGCACCAGATCTCAAACCGTCATCTCCCACACACAAGCTCGAGCCAATCCGTCAAGATGGAACAAGCCGCCGTCCAAGGAGACGGACTCCTCATCCCGGTACCCCCCCCCTCTTTCCCCGTCCACCCCATATGTGCGTACGCATCTAACCCCCCTAGCTCATCGACTTTGACAAGTTCCTCTCGGGCTCGCCTTCTGAGAAGCTCTCCGCTGCCCGCGCCATCCTTGCCGGCTTCCAAACCGCCGGCTTCATCTACCTCAAAAACACGCCCATCCCCCCCTCCTCCCTCGCCGACGCCTTCGCCGCCTCGGCCGCCCTCTTCGCCCTCCCCCTCCCCCAAAAGCTCCAATACGCCTGGTCCACCCCGGCCGCCAACCGCGGGTACTCCGCCCCAGGGCGCGAAAAAGTCTCGCTCCTCCTCTCGGCCGCCGACGTCGCCCAGGTCCGCCTCGCCGCTCCGGACCTGAAGGAGTCCTTCGAGATCGGGCGCGAAGACGAGCCGGGGCTGCCCAACCACTGGCCGACGGAACCATCCCTCGCCTCGTTTCGCGCGACCATGACGGCCTTCATCGCGCAGTGCAACGCGCTGCAGCGGGAGGTGATGCGGGCCATCGCCGTGGGCATGGGGCTCGGGGCTTCGTTCTTTGACGAGTACATCTCGACGGGTGACAACACGATGCGGCTGCTGCACTACCCGGCGGTGAGCGCCGAGGTGTTTGCGGTGAACCCGGGGCAGGTGCGGGCGGGCGAGCACTCGGACTACGGGAGCGTGACGCTGCTGTTCCAGGACCAGAGGGGGGGGCTGCAGGTGAGGAGTCCGAACGGGAGGTTTATTGATGCGACGCCGATGGAGGGGACGGTGGTGGTGAATGCGGGGGATCTGTTAGCGAGGTGGAGCAATGATACGATCAAGAGTACGATTCATAGGGTGGTTGAGCCGCCGAGGGGGGGGGAGGAAGAGGTGTATCCGCCGAGGTATAGCATTGCGTGAGTATCCTACCTACCTACCGGTCTTGTTGTGTCTGGGAGAGGGAGATCGGTTTGCTGACGATGACGGATAGGTACTTTTGCAACCCCAACTTTGACCAGTTCATCGAGGCTCTTCCGGGGACGTATGAGAAGGAGGAGGACAAGAAGTATCCGGGCATCAAAAGCGGCGAGTATCTGGTGCAGAGGTTGGAGGCGACGTACTGAGTGAGCTTGTCGTTGGGAATCCATAGCTGTCTTTTACTCAACTCCTACGCTGTCCGTAAAAAATACTGAAGACACGACGAAGTCATCCCAAGACCACCCCCTATTCCCCCACCCACCACCACCACCACCACCACCACCCTCAAACCCCCGGCCCCTGCGTCACATTCCACATCCCCCCCAGCATCCCCTTGAACCTCTCATTCCTCCACCCCTTCCACTCATAATCCAAAAGCCCAAACCCCTCATCATCATCCACCCTCCCCTGCCTCACATAATAGCTCCCCCCGAGCGCCCACACCCCCCAGTCCGCATCATTCTCCTCCAACCACTCCCTCAAGCACCCCAAATATTTCCTATCCTTCTCCCCCAACCCCCCATCCTCCTCCCTCCCTCCCGTCATCCCCACCCCAAACTCACTCACCCACAACGGCCCCGTCCAGCTCCTCCCCTGCTCCAGCACAAACCCGCTCCACGCCCCATACTGCAGCTTCATCACCTCACAGGAACCCGCCCCCAGATCCAAATCCGGAAAATTCACCGTAAAGCTATACGCATGCATCTCCCACACCTTCTTCCCCTCCCAACCCCCGGCCCCCGCCGTATCCAACGCCCTCCCCATCCTCAAATGCGTCAAATCCGTCCCGCCATTCGCCCCCCCGACCACCACCAACGCCTCCGGATGCGCCGCATGCACCGCGTCCCCCGCCGCTTGCATCCACTTGTACCAATCCCCACGCGCGTTAAGCAGATCCAGCCCCGGAATCGCGCGGAGCTCGTTTCGCAGGCCAAACCCCACCACCCCCGGATGCGAAGCGCGCGACCAAGCTGCCATGGCGCGCAGCCCGGCGATCCAGTTCTGCGTGTGGAAGTACCGGCTGACGGCGGGGACGCGCGGGAAGGCGGCGTCGAACCAGCCGTTGCCGTCGGACAGGTCGCAGCACCAGGAGGCTTTGGAGACGTGGTTGTCGAGGAGGGTGAGGATGTTGGCGGCGTGCAGGGCGTCGATGAGGGTGCCGAGGATGGAGAGGACGGGGGTGGAGGGGGTGATCCAGGGGTTGTGGGCGAGGATGGCGGTGCGGATAGGGTCGAGAGCGGCGGGGGGCAGGGAGGCGGAGGTGACAGCGAGGGGGAAGGTGGCGTTGAAGGTGAGGGCGGGGGAGAGGGCGAGGTCGGTGGAGTAGGTGAGGCGGACGCAGTTGAAGCCAGAGGTGGAGAGGAAGGATATGATGTTCGAGAGGGGTTGGCGGTGGAGGCCTTCGGGGAGGTTGGTCTCGAGGTGGGCGGCCCAGTTGGCGCAGCGGAGCTTGACGCGGTGACCGTTGGCGTCGACGATCCAGCGGCTGGTGGAGGAGAGGGGGAGCGCGAATTGGGCGAGGGTGAGGGGGAGGAGGGTGAGGAGGGTGAGGAGGGTGGTGAGGGGGGTCATGGTGCCGGGTAGGTTGGCGCCGGGGGAGGTCGGAGACCGGAGGTAGGAGCCGGCTTCGGGGCAGGTGTGGACGAGTACGGAGTCGATGTCCAGCGAAACTCGCACCTTGTAATGAGCGTGGTGAGGCAAAAGGCGACGAAGGAGAGAAAGAGAGAGACGGAGGAGCTGAGAACGAGATCATCTCTTTCTATATGGTAGACGTTGATGGACCTCTCCTCCCATTCTGCCTCCCATCAAGGTGAGAAATCCGTCTCTGATTCGGTCAAGCGACCTCTGCCCTTGCGACCACTCTGTTGCGACATTGCCATCTCGGTGTGTGGATGGTCGGAAGCGTGACCTGATTCCCGTTCACGATGCGCTAGCATCACCAACATGCTTCCACTGCCGGGAGAGCATATTACCGCGAGTGGTGTTGGGGGGCGAGAAAACCAAAAGGAAGATGATGATCCGAGGCGACGGTGGTGTTGTGGTCGGTGATTGGGGGATCGCCAAAATAGCCCGAACTGGGGTCAAGAACAAATAAACGAATCGGAGCCGAGAAGCCCATCTTTTCCCCCAAACCAACTCGACGCCTCCCGAGATCTAGAAGGAAAAGAGGGAGGCCCCTGAGGTCTGGCTCACATGCCGTTCCTTAGGTCAGGCACAACCGGCAGATGCTCAACGGATTGGCTCGTTTCGGTGTCAATGTCTTGGAGTTCAGACTTGTCATGTGTCTGCGACACCGAGGCCAGTCACCTGGTGCAGTGCTCTGCAAAGGTGTTGCGACGTCTGGGTAATGGCGCTCTCGACTGCCTCACAGTGACCCTAGTTCCATCACATACTAATAATAACACCACCAAACACCGTGGAAAGGGGGTATTGTTTGTTGCGCAAACTAATGCCTCGTAGAACCTAATTCTTAAAAACGAAAAACACCATGACCGACCCGGCCCTTTTCCTCCTTTCCCCCCAACCGGACAGTGCTCCCCCCCTTCTCTCTCAGAGAAACAGAAAAGGAAGCCACCAGCAAGAGAAGAAGAAAAAACGCGAGCCCGCCGTCCGTGCAAAATGACATCGAAAAAGGCAGCATCGGTACAAGTCCATCCATCGGCCCCAGCCAACGCTATCCACCCACCACGCCGCATTTCAGTCGTTAATCAGCCTCCCAGGGGCGGGGCCATCAGTTCGTCAAAGTCGTTTCCATGTGGCAGACTAGAAAACGCCCATCGTGCGTGGAATCACGACCGTGCCTCCTCCAGCTCGAGTTCCAGCTGTCGGATGCGCTCGCTCTGCTCCTGCGAGCCCGGACCGACGCGCTTCTTCAGGCCCTCGACGTCGGCGGCAAGCTGCGAGATGATTTGGCTCTGGACCGAAATCTTGTCTCCCTGCGCCGCGATCATCTTGTTCTGGTGGTCGAAAAGGTCCTTGATCTGCGCCAAGAGACCAGCGTCCGACGACGAGCCGGACGGCGATGCGGAGGCAGCCGCGGGGGCGGCACGGGAGATCGGGGGTGAGGCCGTCACGGGAGTCTTGGCCGGGGCGGGGGCCTTGGTGGGGGCAGGGGCGCTGACCGGGGCAGCGGCTCTGGCGACGGGTCGGGAGATCTCCTCAAAGCTCGACGTCTCAGCGTCATCATCATCCGACGACTCCTCGTTGTCTTGGTACTTGTTGGCCATGCTGGAAATGGATGCCTTTTGGTCAGCCGCGGTCGGTGGGGCGCGGTAGGCAGCCGGGGCGGGCTCGGGCTCCTTCTTGGGGGCGGGCGCCACCACGGGAGCCCTGGCAGGAGCCGGGGCCGGGGCCGGGGCCGGCTTGAAGTCGGATACAACCTCGACAGGCGCAGTGCCGTCGTAGATGCTCTCCAGGTCGATCTTGGCCGGCACGGCTGTCTTTCCGTCCAACCACTCCTTGGCAGACATGGCGGGCTTGGACCCGAAGGCGGGAGGATAGATATCGGACTGGAAGGTCTCGGCGCGGCGGGGTACGGTGAAGGAGATGGGCTCAATGTATGAATCGTTGACCGTCTTGAAGGCCCTCATTATCTCGTTCTCGTGCACCTAGGACATGTGAGATTTGGCTCTCGCTGTCAGAGAGTCTCGACTTACGTTGATGCCGCGACGAGGAATAAAGGCAATACCACGCTGGGGATCCGCTGACTTGTACTCGGACAAGTATTCAAACTTGTCGTTCTCGTACTCAAAGTACCGGATATTTCCGTCGCTGTGAATGTCAGCAAAGCGCTGCCCCTGGGGAAGCAAGGGGCCTTACCCCTTTCCAGCAAGATACAAGCAGCTCGACCCATCGTCTGCGACACCAGTTAGAAACTGTGGTTTGGGGATGTCTCCAGATGCTTACCCCAGAAGGGCATGCAGATGCCCGAGATGGAGTCGAGCGAGTTGAAGCCCCCAATTGGGTCTTTTCGGCCAGGCTCCCAGAGGGCAATCTGTCTCTCGCTCATCCGGGAGAAGCCCGTGGTCGCAATGCGGTTGTGCTCGCCCATCCACACGGCGCGGCTGTTCTTGGCTCCCTCATGGCCGGCATACTCGTGCACTGGCGACTGCTGGCGGACATCCCAGACACGGAGCTTCTTGTCTCGCGAGGTCGTCACCATCAAGGCGCCATTGGCGCTCCACGAAAGGCTCTGTACGATATCGGGGTGCTTGAGTGACAGGACGGATTGGCCGGTGCCAATGTCCCACAGCTTGATAGAGAGATCGCCCGAAGCCGAGGCAAGGATGTTTTCCGCCGCGGGGTTGAAGAGAACCTGTCCGACTTTTCTGAACAAGGGGTAAGCAATGGGGGCAATGCAAGCTTGACGTGGTGTCCCTACCTCGAGTGGCCAGCAAGCTTGATGGAGGGAGAGACGTCTTGGACCTCGTCACCCGGCTCGGTATGGAGAGTAAAGTTCTGTGGTACTTCCCATACAAAGACCTTTCCGTCGTCGGATGCCGAGGCAATGATGCGGTCGTTGAAAGGGTGCCTGGTTTCGCGTTAGAGGAAGAGGCGGCGGGGCGGACTCGGGGCTTGGGAGATGTACCAGTCGGTGTCGAGAACGGCTGCGGTGTGGCCACGGAACAGCGGTATTTGGTCGGGTGCCTTGCCCTTCTCCTCGAGGGGGATGACGGCAAAGGCACCGCCGCCGCCGGACTCCCAGTTCACCGAGAGATAGTCGGGGTTTGCCTGGGGGGGAGACCCGTGTCAGAATTGAATGCGACAGCTTCGGGGAAGGGGTGTCGACGTCGGAGGCGTACCTTGACAAGGTTGGTGTCCCAAGCATTGCGACTGATGTGAAGGTTGTCGTAGCAGAACTCCTTTCTCGTCGACTTGCCAAAGACATGTCCTGTGGGGGGGAGGCAGCACGACCATGGTCAGCTAGCTGCCTGAATGTGCCAATGGACAGCCACCACCCGGCTCCGGGATGGGACCCGGGACAGCTCGACGGACGGGAGGCCGGAGGCCGGAGTCGGGTCCGGACGGCGACTTACGGTACTTCGACGCGCGCACAAAGCGGCCAGCCATCTTGTGCACAGAGCTGCGACTTGACGATGATCTCCTCTCGACCGGATGAAGCTACAAATAAGATCTGCGGTGAGCGGCCAAGAAGGAGAGGGAGTTGTCGCTGTAGCCTGGGGCCTGTGGCTGGGAGATGGCCAAAGATCAAGTTGATGTTAATGCTGACATTGGCGCGGCTGAGCCTGCGGGGCAGATGGAGGTTCCATCCCCCTCGCCTTGCAGCCTTTCCCCACACTCCACCTTGGCATCTTCAGGTTCCCCCAACATCAAGTCAACCAAAGCACTTCATCCTGAAGAGGTTTTATAATTTATATTTGGATTTCTACGACATCCAATTGTTCATTCAGCCTTGAACTGTCAATGTTCATGTGCTCGATGGACCTGGGAGAGGCACCAGACCCCGAGAATCAAAAGACGACGGAACTTCAACCAGCACCTCAACATTGTCCCCGAAATACTCCATCAGTGTGTAGATGTACAGTCTGCTGAGAATAGTTTTCGGAAAAGAGATATCTCTATTCTTCTTTTTTTTTGTCCTCTGGTTCTCCAACACAGTTTTCACGCAAAGGGTAGCCCTTGGAGATGGTGCTGGCTGGGTTGATGGAGACGCTGGAATACAGAGCTTAGACCAACCGGAAATTTCCAAATAAAACAAACCAACCCAAGCTCTTCCTCACCACAACTCTCTCCAAATCCGTCCACCCAGTCCGTGACGTCGGTCCCCAGCACGACACGACTCCAAATACGAGCCCGAGGCACCCCATCTACCATACAACCCTCCCATTCTACCCTCCGATCCGGGACGCCTTCTTTCCACGCGCAACCATGGCGAGCAAGTCCCGCTGGGCCAACGACGACGAGGATGCCCAGCTCGAAGCCCAGCGGAAAAGGGAAAAGGAGGAAAAGAAGCGAGCCAAAGCCGAAAAGGCCCGCCAGCTAGACGGGCAAAAACAGGCCGCAGCGGCAGCACAACAGCGAAAACCACAAGCTGACGACCAAGACGACGACAATACAAATCGACCACCCTCTAAGCGAAGGCGACTGTCCCCAGAGCGCGAAACACAGACCCCCGACCCGACCGACACCACCAGCAAACCCAAGCTCCTACGCTTCGAAGGCGGGACCTTTGGCAAGTGCAGGAGCGTCGAGAACTACGACAAGCTCAACGACATCGAGGAGGGCGCCTACGGCTGGGTAGCCCGCGCAAAGGAGCGCGACACGGGAAAAGTGGTGGCGCTCAAGAGACTCAAGATCGACCCCAAAGACCGCAGCGGCCTCCCCGTCACCGGCCTCCGTGAGATCCAGATCCTCAAAGACTGTGACCACCGCAACATTGTCAAGCTCCGCGAAGTCGTCGTCGGCGACGACACCACCAAGATCGAAAAGTACAGGCCCCCCCCCCCCCCTCCCCCGCGCAACCCCCTTCCCACCTCAACTAACCCCCCCTCCCAGCATCTTCCTCGTCCTCGAATTCCTCGAACACGACCTAAAATCCATCCTCGAATCTCAACCCCAACCCTTCCTCGCCTCCGAAGTCAAGACCCTCCTCCTCCAGCTCGCCTCCGGCCTCTCCTACCTCCACGCCCACTACATCCTCCACCGCGACCTCAAGACCTCGAACCTCCTCCTCTCCAACCGCGGCCGCCTCAAGATCGCCGACTTCGGCATGGCGCGCTACGTCGGCGACCCGCCGCCCGCCAACCTCACCGCCCTCGTCGTCACCCTCTGGTACCGCGCCCCTGAGCTCCTCCTCGGCGCCGCGCGCTACTCGTCGCCCGTCGACCTCTGGTCCGTCGGCTGCATCTTCGGCGAGCTCCTCGCCGGCGGCGAGCCCCTGCTCCAGGGCACGAACGAGGTCGACGAGCTCACGCGCATCTTTGCGCTGTGCGGCGTTCCCTCGGACGAGTCGTGGCCCGGGTTCCGACGGCTGCCCAACGCCCGCTCGCTGCGCTTGCCTCCCAAGTCGGCCGGCGGCGGCGGCAATACGATCCGTGGCCGCTTCCCGATGCTGACGGCCGCGGGGGTGGACCTGCTGAGCGGGCTGCTGGCGCTCGACCCGGACAAGAGGCCGTCGGCGGACGAGGTGCTGGCGCACGAGTACTTTCGCCAGGACCCGCGGCCGAAGCAGGAGGCCATGTTCCCGACGTACCCTAGTAAGGCGGGACAGGAGCGGCGGCGGAGGCGGGAGACGCCGCTGGCGCCGACTAGGGGGCGGGCCGTGGAGCTGGGGGCGGTGGACTTTAGCGGGATCTTTGAGGGGCGGGAGAAGGAGGAGAAGGGGGGTGGATTCTCGTTGAGGATGGTGTGATTTTTATTTTGGGGGGGGGGGAGGGGGAAGGAGGGTGCAGTTTGGACGACGACGACGACAGCAGTGACACCTGCAGCGAGGAGGACTCGCTCGCAGATGGGAGAGTTTAGTATACCTATGCTTTGATGCCATGCATCCAGCGAGAATACCCTGCATTTCACCTCAACCTCCCATGCAAGCACTCAACACAGGCTACGTCAACCTTTGATCTCCTCCCGCCCATCTTCTAAATATCCCATGCACAAGCACAAGCAGCGTCGAATGCAAGGAACCAGGGGCAAGATGTGTCATTATACGCCTACCCGTATATGCGAGTCATTAGATACATGCAATAACCACCACCACCATCACCGCCTTCTCTCTTTCCCCCATCTCTCCATTTTCTGTCCATTCTCCGTCTCTTGCGCCTCCACCCATAAAAGGATGATGTACCCAGATAAATCCAAAAAAGACACTTGCATGTCCAACGCCGCCTTCTTTGCAGTGGCCCAATTATAAAATGATGATGGTAACCTCCTTCCTCTCCTTCCCCTACCTTGACAACCAGCATTAAAACAAGATATGACTTTCTTCACCAAAAAACTCAAAGAAGCGCCCCAAGACCGCCCACAAACCACGTAAAGCTGAGCACCGTCACGATGCTCATCGCCACGGCGCCGCCGAGCGCGCGCCTCTCCATGTCCGACATGGCGGCGCTGCACGTCGCGCACTTCCACTCGCCGAGCGGCGTGTACGCGCGTGGCGTGTACAGGCCGAAGCGGAAGCCCGTGAACGGCGCGAGGTAGCCCGACTCGGGGCTGGAGGTGATGCTGCCGTCCGAGTCGTGGATGATGAGCGTGTACTGCTCGACGGGCAGGGGCTTTCCGACGTTGGCGCTCTGGTAGGCGGCCGTGTCCCAGGTGAAGGCGCCCTTTGTGGTGAACGTCATGTTCTGCGTCAGCGTCCACGTCTGCGCGGCCTTGGAGCAGCTGACGAGCACGTCGACGGCCGTCGGCGTGCCCTGCAGGTTCGTGTAGTTCCACCCGAGCGTGATGTGGTCGCCAATCTTGTAGAGCTGGGTGCCCTGCGTGATGGCGGGCGTCTGCATGACGACGCCGCCGGCCGGTTCGACGGGGTTGAACATGGTTTTGCGCGGCGCGCTGGTGCGAGTGCTGTTGCCCGTGGCGCCCGCCGTGTTGCTGCCGGTTTGGGTGATGCCGCCCGTGTTAAGGTTGGTTTGGATGACGGTGGGTTTGCTGGTGTTTGCTGGTGCCGTCGTGCCGCTTGCAGAGGGGGTGGGGGTGGGAGTTGCTGTGGACGGGAGGTTAGCACATGGGTTCTGGCATAATTTGGAGGCGGAGAGGATGCGTACCGTCATCTTGCCGGGCGACCAAAACAGAGTCCCTTGCTGGGAGCCATTTTGGCCAGTGTCCCAGCGCCGAGACGGCGGGCGTGAGGGAGAGGAGGGCGACGGCGAGCTGCCCAACGGACTGTGTTGGCCTCATGATGGCGGGTGTTGTGGGGATTCCAACGAGAGGGCCTCTTGGAAGGGCGAGCGTCCGGCTAAGTACCCGAGTCCAGGACGGCGGGAACTAGGCCAGGAGATGTTGTTCAACGTCGGACGTCGGACGTCGGACGTGTCGGAAAATAGAGTTGCGGCGACGGTCGACGTGGTGTAGCTGCCGAATCGAGGTGGTTATGGCAGGGCTACGGTGGTGCAACCCCTTTTAGCCCGACCGGAAAGCAAGGCCTGCGCGACGGAGGGCGGTCGATCCGGAGACAGGAAGCGAGAAGGGGTAGCGATGATGATAACGAATGTCGGGAATGCAAAATGCGAGCGAAAGTCGTGGTTGTCCGAGAAACAGAAAGGGAGAAAACGAGAGGCGGGAGAGGTGCGTAGAGGCAGAGCGGACCAGTTGTCAGGAGAGCGAACGATGGCGACGGGCTGGAATGGACGAATCCAAGAAAACACAGACTCGCCAGAGTCCCAATTCTCTTTTCGCATTGCCTGCAGGGGTCGACCGGACCACCGCGACCGCAGCCCAGATCCGCTCGTGGAGGACGTGCATCCAATCAAGGGCGCATCTGATGTCGGGCTTAGCCCAGGGGGCTTGCAAAATAAAGCGTGGCGCTGGCAACCCGAAGACGGCGTGGCCCATTGCCAATTCGCCAGCCCGTCGTCGAACCAACCCACCAAACCCACCTTGGTGGTGACGCATGGCAATGCCATTTCGTATTCCGTACGGGAACCCCGCGATGTTGCCCTCTGTTGTTCGTGTTCAGCTGCTCGGCAGACGATTCAACGGCCCGGCTAAAAATACTCGCTCAGGTGCCGGGTTGAGTATACATTATATAATGGAATGCGACGGCCCTTTCGAGGTCTTGCGATGTGCCGCCGCTCCATCTCTTCTGTTGACGATGCCCGGTGTGACCCCAATGCCCGGAGCCATGCCGTCGATCGATTACCGGGTTTGGGCTCTGGCATGGGCTGTTCCAGCCGAGAACGCAAAACGAAACACAACAATCCCGCGATGGATTCCCGGTTTCCATCCAGGCCCTGAAGTTGCTGGCCAAGACGACGACCTCGTCAACTTTGGACAAAGTCGACTTCGGGTGGAAGCCAATGAGTCCCGAGACGCACATGGTGCGCTGAAACCCGCAGCAGTTTGCATTGGACTGCGTCGGAGTTGTTGCACGGCTTATTTCCTGGCCTGTTGCTGCGTTTTCGGCCCCGTCTTCTTGCACACTGATCAGCTAACGCACATTGCCGAGCAGGGTCTTGTTAGTGTAGAAGTGAGGTCAATTGACTGCAGTAGGGCATGCTCGGCAGAGCTCCCGGCGATGCTGTCGACTGTAGTCGGTGTGATGCCCTAAATAGGACCCGCTGGTGTTGATGCATGAACGCTGCGCAACTCCCTGGCCGGTTGTCAGCGCGGCCGCCAACGACATGGCGCTGCCACTTCCTTCGGGCGGCGGTGGCTCTCGGTTTTGAACACGCCAGCGAGTTGTGTGGTTGGCTCGGCTGGGGTTGTTGTTGGGCGATGAAAGGTGACAAGTTTGATGGAATGAGGGTCTCGAACTTGGCTCTTGGCTCCTTGGCTCCAACAAGCGGCTTTGTTGATCTCTCCACTTGGCCGGCATTCTCCGCTCGATTCCTGAACGCTGGGTCTATCCGTGACTTTGTTCGCAATGTCGAGTTTCAACAAGCTCCATGTGTCTCTTTTGCCCGACCAAGGCCTCGCGGGTTTCATGCTTGGCATGCGGATGGCCAAGGTGGATTTGGGCCTTGTGACGAGGTCCGTCTTGAGTTTGGCTCTGGCATCAAAGATGCAACTGAATGGATGCACCAGGAACAGTGTTATATTGGTCGCTCAGGTGGTTTCAAGAGTTGGCAGATGGGGTCTAGGTTTCGAAAGGGCACGTGTTGAGCTGCCGCATTCTAAGATCCAGAGACCTTCGAATGTTCTGTTGTCTATTGTCGGGCTCTGCGCCAAACACGATGGAGTGTAGCACGACGAGAGTGGCGTGGCTATGTGAGGTCACGGGCTTGTGTTTGTCGTCGTACAAGCTCAAGGCGCGAGCATTCGTGAAGATGGATGGATAGCCGTCAAAGAGGCCTCGATTCACCTTGGTTGGCTGCCCCGCTGCTTCGCAATGCAGTGGTTGCCGTAAAGGTGCTGATGGCCGCCAGGCGGCCCGGGGATGGGAGCCTCCCACTGGACTGGATGCTGGGGAGCTGTCGCTGGCATTGGTCTCGGCAACAAAGTGTGAAGCAGGTCGAGGGTGTGATGAGATGGAGGTCGAGTCGCTGGACCACAAGCATTCAAGCTCAACCCTCCCGGGCCAGGCCCAAGCTTCTTAGCGCTCCAACTCCCGAGGGCAGTGGGCCAATGGCAGGCCCGCAGAGCCTCAGATGGCCCCATAAAATAGGGAAGCTGGGGCAGACCTCCAGGGCTGTGCTACGCCAGCCCAAAGCCCAGCAGCAGCGCAGATCCCAGCCGCTATCGGTGCCTATCAGTGCAGCAGCACTGGTCTGGCCGATATGCAGCACCCTTCTTTCTAGGCCCGACTGCTTTTCCCATCATCGAACCCCAATTTCGCTCACCCTTCTCTTCTCCATCTCTTTTTTTCCCCGCCGGCCCAGCTTGTGCCAAACACAAGATGGCGTCTAACGGTTCTTCCACGGTCACCATTGACCGGGATTATTTCGATCTTCTAGTGCGCAGGTACGAGATGAACGACCCCCTCCCCCCCCCCCACGCCGCCAACATTGCCCCTAGAGCTTCCACTGACTTGGGCGCTCGCGACACAGGGCCAAGTTTGTATGTCATCGGACGAGCGCACATCGGACGACTTTGGGGTCTGACTTTGGACCAGAATCACGAGACGTTCAACGGCATCCCCACGGTGACCATTTCGCAGGTCGAATATGACGAGCTCCAGGGGACCGCCAAACAGTATGGTACGCTGGATTCGAACTGGCTCGCAGCAGCCACCACGGCGGAGGCTGTTGCTGTCGAGCTCTGGTCCCAGATGGCTGATGCGGGACAGAGAACCTGCGCCGCAACCTTCTCCGCGGCGGTGTGGACAACAAAACGGTGGATGTATGGCAGACTGCCTCCCCGGGCTAGAAACGGGCAAAGGGCTGGCAGATGCTGACTGCCCATAGCTCCTCAGCCAGGACGATGACACGATCCAGGCACGGCCGACTGCCGCCTCGACTCCGGCCCCGACCGAGACGGACGGAGGCGCTGCCTTGAGCACAGCTTCTACTGTCCAGCGAGGCTCCGGGGCCAAAGGGCAGGGACATACGGGGACCCACGGGCGATCCAACAGCAACGGACACTATAGAGCCAGACATGGCTCTGGATCACAGCACCACAACCACAGTGCCTGGGCGGATGATGAGGGCGAGATGGACGGTGATGTCTCGGGCGACGAAAATGCCACGAATGGTGTTGTTGGTGCGACGTACGTCAAGTCGCAGAACCAGAACCAGCGGCAGCAGTTTGAGCGCCAGGCCACTAGAACCATCCAGCTTTTGAACCTCGCCGAGGGTACCACCCATGCCGATATCACCAGCGCCGTGCGTGGCGGCATGCTGCTGGATGTGTTCCTCCGCGCCCACGAACGTTCGGCCACGGTTTCGTTTCTCCACGCTGAGCAGGCCAAAAGGTTTTTTGATTTCGTCCGCAGGCATGACTTGTACATCAAGAACAAGCGGGTAAGTGCCTGTCAGACGCAAGAGTCCCGCCGCGGGAGGAGGGACTGACGCTGTGGGTAGATTGATATCAAGTGGAACGACCGGCAGTTCATCCTGCCCGGCCATGTTGCCGGCAAGATTGGGCAGGGTGCGAGCCGCAACCTGGTTGTGCACCAGTACGATGGGAGACACAGCGAGGAGAACATCCGGGAGGACCTGGACCACATTCACAATTGCGTCGTGGTCAAGGTGACGTTCAGCGGCGGCAACTGCTACATCAGCCTCAACTCGGTGCACAATGCGATTTATGCGCGCAACTGCATGATGAGCCGGTTGTAAGTTGGCGTGGGGATGGGTGTGACTGCGGAGCTGACTCGTGACAGCAAGTACAAGGGTACCAAGATTGAGTGGGACGTGGACGAGTGTGCACAGCCGTTTGTGGTGCCGCCCCCCAAGCCGCGGAGAGAGGCACCGCAGCCGAAGAAGGCGCCCATTGCCAATCGATTCCAGCTTCTCAACATTGATGACGAGGACGAAGACGAGGAGATTGCGCCAGCCTTTGGGTCCAAAAAAACCGTGGGTGTCGTTGCCTAGGCAGAGGCAGTGGAAACGGATAACCACGAGATCGACGACGGCGACGCATCGAGTCTCCCCTGATGTCCTGCGAGCCAGCATTTCTCCTTGTACCAAGCAAAACCCATATTTCTTTGCGGCGTTGAGGGATACCCATGACCAAGCTCTTTTACTGTCGGCCTGTGTGGGATGGGTACATTCCCAACTATTTTATGGGTGGGACAAAATGGGTTTTTGTTTTCGTTCCCTTGCTGTCTATTTATGACCAAGCTATGATGAGTATAGCGGGATGGGATTGTGTTGACTTGGAGTAACTTGGGGGCGGAAGGACAAGGGGCCTTTACCCCAAGTCCCCCCAACCCACTACCAAGATGGCATATCATGGTCTGCTCCACTTCCCCGCATGGCACTGCCAGAGCTGTGGGGGTGGGGAGTTGGGGAGTTGGGGGATGGGGTTCCATGAGAGCGACTCCCCAGATTGACAGCGGAAAAAAGTCGAGATGGAGGAGGCCAGGCATGGGGCGATTATGCAGAGTTAATTTGAGGGAGCGAAAAGGGGATTTCCGTGCGGGAACAGGGCCGTCTGTGATCCAGGGCACTCCTTTCCAGGGGCGGGGGGTCGACTGTCAGTGTTGAGATGATGACGAGGCATCGTTTATATCGGACATAATCAAAAGAAAATACACTGAGACAGGCTACGACGTTGTCACCCAATGCATCCATTTTAGACCTGGGAAACCTGCTTGCTCGATACTTGACCCTCAACGCCTGTAAGCCCACCCAAGAGACGCCCAAGTAGACGAGAACCAAGCCTAAACTAATGACGCCATTCCCCAACCCGAAAGAGACTGAAGACATTCAGCACCCCCCTACACCACTCCCCACGCCTTGTCTACCGGCAGACTGACCCCATTGATCGTCCTCGCCTGGTCACTAACAAGGAACACAATGGTCCTGGCCACCTCGAGCGCCGTGATGGACGGTGCCGCCTCGGACGGTCTCGCCTGGAGCGCATGGACGGGTCTGCAAGTTGACCGAAGTCTGTCAGAAACCACCATCCCCATCCTCACTAGGGGGGGGGACAACTCACGCAAACTCGGCAAACCCCCCCTCATCCCACGCCTCATTGTGCCCGCTCGCAATCGTCTTTCCAATGCTCGAGTCGATCGCCCCGGGTAGCACGGCATTGCACCGGATCCCGTCGTTGCGGAACCGCCAGGCCACGTTCTTCGTCGCGCCAATCTGCCACATGCCATTAGCCCCCCCCGCAACCAACACCACCGAGACAACACAGAGAGAAAGAAAGAAAGAAAAAGAGAAAAAACTCACCAACCCATGCTTACTAGCCGTATACGCCACCCCCGCCACCGCGCCGCTCGTCCCCGCCGTGCTCGCCACATTCACCACGCACCCGTCCTTCCTCGCCCTCATAAATGGCAGTACCGCCCTCATCATCTTGACCGGCACCGTCAAGTTCACCGCCAGCACGCGGTCCCAAATCTCATCCGTCACCGCATCCGCGCTGGAAAAGTTGTCCATGACGCCCGCGACGTTGACGAGGACGTCGATGCGGTTTCTGTTGGGGGTGTTAGCATGTCGTACTACCTCCTTCCCCATTCCTCTCCCCCCATTTCCAATGCCTCATCACTCCCCAATACCTCCCCACCCCCCCAACTCTCAAGCACCCACCCCCCTCCCTCGGAAGAAAGACAGAGAGAGTACATACCCAAAAACCCCCACGCAAACCCTCACACCCTCGTCCGCCCCCTCCTTGGCCGTCAGGTCCCCACGGTGAAAGTGGAAGCGGCCATGGTCCTCGGGGCGCACGAGGGCGTAGTCGAACTCCGCGGCATCGAGGCCGCACACCTGGAACTGGTGGGCGAGGAGGAGCTGGGTGGCGGCGAGGCCGATGCCCGAGGCGCAGCCGGTGACGATGGCGACGCGGCCGAAGCCGAGGGGGTCGATTGAGGTGTTTGGGGAGAAGGGGGTGTCGGGGGAGGAGGTGTAGAGCATTTTCTTTTGGGGGGGTTGTGTTTGTTTGGGTATGGTGGTGGTGAGGTTGGGGGTCTAGGGGGGAGAGGTTGGTGATGCGACTGGATGGAATCAATGGGATGGCATGGATGGGCATGGCCGTATTCATATACACTCACTTCCCCAGAGTTATCTCGCCCATCGGCGCATCCCCTCCTCGACGGGGTAGTCCGATGCGTACCTTGACAACCGGCCGTTCTGGCCGAGATCGACGAGGCGGGACGGGACGCATGGGGTTGCTCCATTCGCGGGCGACGTAGGGGTCCTACATCGGCCTCGACACATCACACCACCATGACTCCAGCAACAGCCTACCGCCGAAACCTGCCCCAAAAACAAGAAACCGACACCCCCAAAATCACCCGACTCAAAAATGACGACCGAAACAGGCCCTCTTTTCATGGAATGCACCTCGCTTGATTCTCTCGCTGTCTTTCTCGCTCCGCCAGAAATCCCGAAAAAAAGAAGAAAAAAGGAAAAAGAACTACCCATCGTCACAAATCCCCGCCCGCTTGATAATCCGAGCGACGTCACCACCTGCCACCCGCCGAGTCCTTGAACCAACTCCGTAGCCCAGAGAACCAACCCGCCAGTACCTCCCCGCCAGATTCAAGGACCCTCCCCCCTCCCCCCTCCCCCAGCAGAACACCAGACACTGATGCAAGAAAATTAGACGCCATTGCCCATGCAGCAAAAGACAAGCCGTCCACCACCGCTCCATCTACCGTCCTCCGCTAGAAACAGACTCGAGATACGACAAAAGAAAGTTGCGATCCGCCGGGGAGATGGGCGTGCCGCTGCCGCGCCTCGAGATGGGCGCGCTGCCATGCACATTCTCGCCGCCCGTCGAGGCGAGCGATGCGATGCGCGACCGGGGCCGCGCCTGCTCGAGGATGCTGGGATCCTTGAACTTGCCCTTTTCCTCCGTCGTGAATCCCGTGGGGGAGGCCGACGCCTTGGCAAAGAGAGACAGGAGCTTTTGTTTCTGCTCGGGATTGGCGTCCTGGCGGCGCTGCGTCGCTAGAGGGGACTGCGATGTCGAGCCCGCTTGGGATGCGGAACCTGCCTGGGTGCCGCCGTAGACCGTCTGCTGCGGGGAGTGGCCGTACGGGAGACCGGCTGCCTGGGCAGCGAGAGAGAAGCGAGGAGAGTGGTTGTGGTTGTCCGCTTGCCGCGGGAACGAGCGCTCCCTCGGGGACGGGTTGGAACGGTAGTCCGCAGTCTTCGCCTCGTGCTGAGCAGAGTATGTGGAGAGTGGCGAGCCAGCCTTGGAGTTTTGCGCATGCATGGCCTGGTTGAACTGTTCCTTTGCCGACTTGGGCGAGCCCGGCTGCTTTTGCCGGCTGAGAATCGTGAGGGCCCTGTATGGCAGGTTGACCTCGGGGTTCATGCGGACAGGCGACCCGTTCGCCTCGGCCGCACGAGCAATCGCTTCCGCATTGGACGGCTGCTTGGAGGCGGGGCTGTTGGGCCCTCCCTTGGCAGCAAATGCAGGCTCCGTCCTGGCCGAGTTGTGCCTGACTGTCGAGTCGCTGCTCGTGGGCGACAGGGGGCCGGCCTTCTTGAACATGTCCAGCAGGGAAGAACGATGGGCGTCTGCTGGTTGGGCCTGTCGAGGCACATGCGCAAGGGAACCCGGGGACTCTGCAGCCTTGGGCTGGACGCTCTCGGGAGGCGTTTGGGTGTATTGCCCCATGTAGTGAGGCAGATACTGTGCGCCTGGGTTGGGAGCCTGAGCCGAGACCTGATTCGCCCACGAGGAAGAGCCGTACTGAGCCGGGTGCTGCACAGCAGGCGCGGGGGGAGGGTTCTGAGGAGCAGGAGCAGGCGCCTTGTTCTCGCTGGACTGTTTGCTGTCGTTCATAAAGGCATTCAGCAGGGACATCTTGTGGCCGGAGAGCTGGGCGGGCATCTTGGCTGGCCCTTGTTGCTGGGGCTGCAAGACGCCTGGTTGGTTTGGTGGGTACGAGTTGGGGGCCGGAAACTGGGGCTGGGCGAAACCCTGGTTGATGGCATCCGGCGTGGGCAAGATTCCACGGGCAAGAACATGCTGCTGCACCTGAGGCGGCAGCGGCTGCGGGTGGAGTAAGACGGGCTCCTTCCGCATCGGCTGTCTCTGGTTGGCATAGGGGTTCTGGCTGTGCATGGGGCCTTGGGGAGCAATGTTGACGTGGGGCCGCGTGTAGTTGAAGTTGGAGGCCGGAGGCGGCGGCTGGCTGACATGGTGGTTGAGGGCAAAGTTGGGAGATGGTTGATAGTTCTGAACCGGGTGATGCTGGGATGAATGCTGGTGATGCGGATTATGCGGTTGAGGCGCTGCAGCATAGGTATGATCGAGTGGCGTATGAGGAACCTGCGGCTGAGGAACCTGTGTCTGGAAGACAGGAGGTTGCGGGAGCACGGGACCGCCGCTGGGAGGGTCGCTGCTCTTTTGCCGTAGCAACGCCATGAGCGCCTCGCCCTTGTCCTGACTGACGGCGCTTGGCGGCTTCATTTGCATGCCCTGCGTGGGTGGCTGCACCTTGAGGAGCCGCTGGAGCTCGAGTGTCGCGCCTGCCATCGTCTCGATGGCCGGCGGCGTGGTGGAGAGCCCGGCGCCTGTTTCCGTCTGCATGCCGTCATCCTCGGTCAGGGTTTCGTCGAGCACATCGTGCGAAGGCGCCAGATGGGAGCCGCTGCTGGCCCGAGCCCTGTCCTTCTGCTTTTGCTCCACCACCCACTTCTTCAACGGCACCAGGAACGGCGCCACCATATAGAACTTGTTCGCATTGGATGCCGCCGCGGCATCGTCGACCTGGTTGGACCTCTTGCGGAACGCCGGAAGCGCTGACAGCTTGTACCACTCGATCTTGCTGATTTCCTTTCTCGTCTTGGGCTGGAAGTTTGTGTTCATGGGGATGTTGCGAAAGACATAGAGCCGGATCTGCTGCTCACGCATTACGACCTCGATGGCCTTGACGTCCTGGGCCCTGGGCACGAGGCCGGCCTGCTTGATGTCGAAGCCCGTCTCCTCGTATACCTCGCGGATGGCGCAGTCCAGGTCGTCCTCGTCCTTGTTGATCTTGCCCCTGGGGAAGCTCCAGCTGGCGCCCTTTTTCCATCCCTTGACGAGCACGGTCGAGTCCATGGCCTCGTTGAGGAGGATGGCGCCCCGGACGGGAACCCTGGTCTTGTACTGGAGGAACTCCTCGAAGGCACGCATGTGGTTCTCGGCGGAGAAGGACGACAGCAGCGGGCAGTGCTGGAAGATGCGCAGGCAAAAGGTGCGCAGGGACATGGACGGGAGGTTCGGGTCCAGCGGACGGATGAAATCTTCGTAGAACCATTGTGCCTCCTCAACTTGGAAGCAGATACGGGCCACCGACGAGAGATCCTCCTTGGGGAGATTGATGATGAAGCGGACGCACAGGTCGTCCAGCCCTGCGACGGCGAGAGTTAGCCAGGGAGCCCCAAACGGAGCTGTGTCCAGCACGCGACGTACAATCTTCGAGTTGCATCTTGTGTTCGGTCATTATGTTGGTTCGAGGTAATGCGCATATCCGCAGCTTCTAGGACGTTGGGAGCGGGCTGGGCCGGGCGTGGTGGTGTTGGGGGGGCCGATGGGAGGCGACGAGGGGCATGCAGCCGGGGCAGATGGCAAACGACGACAGGATGAGAGAGGCGCAAGGGAACCCCCACTGAGGAGCAGCAGGGCAGTCGGTCGCAGGTCGGGTAGCGGCCGGGGGTCGGGCTCGATGGAGAAAAAAAATCGCTGTTTATTTGTCGGAACGGGAGGGGTGGTTCTGGCGGGTGCAATGGAGGAAGAATTATCGACGCGATCTGCCAGTCGGAGGAGGGAGGTGGACAGTGTGGTGTTGCAGACGTGGATGGCCTTCATTGCTCCGCTCTCGCGATTATTCTGGAGACAAAGCCACGGAAGCGGTGCGAGGGCCTTTTCCGTGGCTGCTTCGGGTGCTGGGGTGGCTGGCCTTCAGTAGCTAGGCGTGGTTGGGCCGCGGTCAAGCCCCTCTTTCGCCACACTCCATATTCAGGTTAGGAGGGTGTGGCTGTGCATGACCTTGGGGGCGGGCGCAGGGGAAGGAGGTCAGAGAGCGGGGATTTCATTTTTATTTATTTTCCATCTCGACGCTGCGTGTTTGATCGCTTGAGATCATGGTGGTCAGTGAGCTGGATGGAATCTGATGGCGGTTGAAGTTGGGAGGGAATAGTTCTGCCCGAGAAGAGGAGAAAGGACCCCTGTATTTACAGTCAATTGGGAAAATGGGCACCAAATCGTGGGCGGCACCGAGACAGCTGAGAGTCCGGCAGGCAAAAGGTCTAGGTCCCGTCCTGCCAAGGCCCGGGCTCCCTCTTGCGGGAGTCTTTCGACACCCCCAAAGCTCAGACGTCATCGCTCCCCATCGCGCACAGCAGGAAAAAGTGGCACACCGCAAGGTCAAGCACACGCCTTCGAGGGGGGTGATCGGATGCTATATCAAGATGGGCTGCTGGCCTGGCCAGACCAGACCAATTCCACTTCATCTCTCTCTTGGCCTGACGGAAGCCAGGTGACCAGTCGTTCTACAGCCCACTTTCGATCTGTTTGAGCTGGCCTTGTCCTTTTTTAAGCGCGTACCTGAAACTGGGCGAATAGCGAGTCTCGGCCAATACAAAGCCCACCTAGCGCAGCCAGAGCCGCCAGAGGCCTCAACAAAGCGCAACGCAATACGGCCTAAGAAATCTTTGGCGATATATTCTTGCCATTGCCACTCAGTCTCTCCTCAATCTCTCATCAAAATCTCCCTCCCTCGACACGCCAACAAGCCCGCAGGCCGAAACCGTTGAATCCCCAGTGCTCGTCACCATGAACGCCGTCGTTGGAATCCTGGGCAAGAAAGCCCTCGGGCGCCTCAAGGACAAGGATGTCCAGACAAACTCCGAGGTATGTGCCGTCGTGCAATTCCATATCCACGGCCAGAATGTGACTGACCCAATGGATGCAGAACCCATACATGGAAAAGGTCCCCGTCCTCAACCAGCGAGGCGAGATCACAAAGTACAAGGAGCGCGAGCGCCCGCTGCCCGACGGGCTCTCCAGCAACGACAAGAAGATCCTCCAGACGGTCAGGAGGAAGGCCTACAAGTGGGATATGAGCTTCCGCTTCTGCTGCTTCTCGTCCCGGTTCGGCTGGTCCTTCTTCATCGGCCTGGTCCCATTGTACGTGTCCCCCATCATCGCCCACAACCTGACCTCCCACTGACCGCTTCTCCCACAGCTTTGGAGATTTCGTCGACCTCCTCGTCGCCCTGTATATTGTTAAAACGTGTGGAAAGATCGACGGCGGTCTGCCCAAGACCATGTACGGGAGGATGATGTGGAACATCATGATGGACTTTGGCATCGGCCTGATCCCCATCGTGGGAGACCTCGCGGATGCACTGTTCCGCGCCAACACGCGCAACGCATGGCTCCTCGACGCATATCTCACCGAGAAGGCGACAGCGCTGAAGACGGGCAGAGTGCAGGATCCCGATACGGGGAGCACGGTTGCGGTGACCGAGGCAATTGTGGCAGCGCCGCCGCCGTCGAGGAGGGTCACGGACGTTGAGATGGCAACCGCCCAACAGCCCCTGAACAACGGTGCCAGGAGGTAAACAATGGCGAGGGGCGGTGAAAATTGAGAGGGCGGGGTTCCCGAGTAATGAAGATGGGGTACATTGGGTTGGTCTGGGACCATGAACATATCAGCGTAGTACTTTATTTTGGGCGTTGCTGTTGTGGTTGAAGCCATAGAGTTCATTTGAAAATCCATCCAAACTGTACAAGAAGAAGTCACAGGATTGGGGCAGAGGTGTTTCTGCTCAAGCACTCCAAATTTGACTGATGGTTGTTGCACCCTGGTCGTAGAATTCTCCCAGGTAAGGAAGGTGTCGATATATTTCCAGGGAGAAAACGGAGCTGCTGAATAAAGGAGTCATCGTCTATCGCCTCCACGCTTGTCCTCGGCAACTTGGAGTTCCCCTTTTGTCATTAAGTGTCATCTTTAGTCAGGTGGAACAAGCCAGGCAGACTCAAGCCTTGACACTCGAGAAGTTGGGCCTCAAGTTCGGCGATGCGGCGTAAGCCGAGCGGAGCTCCACCGGGACAGGCATTTTTATTCTTCGTTTGTTTGATGACCGGACAACGCGGGCTTGGTGGCGACGCAGGCAACAGGGGGGTAAAGAGGCTCTCAAGGGGCCCTTCAACCGGATATATTCGTACATGAACCCATTGTGTACAGACGATAAAGATGATGAGAGAAAGGAAAAGAGAGACAGAGTCCTTTTGCTCGGCGCAGAGGTTGTGCTCCGGTGCTCCGATCTTCGGATCCGTGCAACCCCTCGATATGATTTTGTGATTTCAGACTCATCCAGTGCCATGTTCCTGACGCGTCCAAGCCGTGGCCAAGGACGGGAACCTGGACTCAGCCATCCGTGCTCGGTGGGGCATGGGCGTTGCTGCTGGTGATGATGGTGCTGGATGGGGAAATAGGAGAAGGTGAGCCGCCAAAGTGGGGATGTCTGGGAGGAATTGGGTGGTTGGGGGGGGTCTTCCAGGGGGCGAGTCGCGTCAAACGCGAACCCACACGCGCCGGGGTGTAGGGGTGGGGCCCGCCCGACGCGAAAACTACATGCAGCATTTAAGAGAATCGCGACCTGCCCATTTTCTCCCCTCTCCAAAATCTGCCTTTGTCCAAACTCACCACACCACACAACACACAAATCCTCAATTGGTCTCCTCTCCCTCGGCCAGAAACACTCTTTGTCCCTCGATCCCTCCATTACGTCAATCCCGTCAATCCATCCCGTCACAATGGCCGCCCTCCAGCTTACCCCGTCCAAGCAGGTGAGCATCCCCGCCACTCCGATCGCGTCCATCGCGTCACCGTGCTAACCCTTTACCCACCAGGCTGCTTCTGCCATTGCCAACTTCCAGATCGAGTCTCCCGCCAAGAAGCTCGACTTCTCTGCCGGCAAGGAGAACATGCCCCTCGATGCTGACCTCTCCGCCCTCTCCGCCCAGATGGACGCGAAGCACAGCGAAGCCAAGCAGGAGCTCGCAAAGGTGGCGCCCACAATCAAGCCCGACGAGGTCGACGAGCCTCTGCTGCAGGAGAACCCCAACCGCTTCGTGCTGTTCCCCATCAAGTACGATGAGGTATGTAACGCGTCCCCCTTAACGCGTCTCACTTTACGCGTCTAACATTTTCGCGACAGATCTGGCAAATGTACAAGAAGGCCATGGCTTCCTTCTGGACGGCCGAGGAGATTGACCTCTCCAAGGACATGCACGACTGGGACAACAGACTCAATGACGACGAAAAGTACTTTGTCTCTCACATTCTCGCCTTCTTCGCCGCGTCGGATGGCATCGTCAACGAGAACCTGGTCGAGCGCTTCAGCGGCGAGGTGCAGATCCCCGAGGCGCGCTGTTTCTACGGCTTCCAGATCATGATGGAGAACGTCCACTCGGAGACGTACTCGCTCCTCATCGACACGTACATCAAGGAGCCCGCGCAGCGCACCTACCTCTTCAATGCCATTGACACCATTCCCGCTATCCGCAAGAAGGCCGACTGGGCTCTCAAGTGGATCACGGACGAGAAGTCGACCTTTGCCCAGCGCCTCGTCGCCTTTGCCGCCGTCGAGGGCATCTTCTTCAGCGGCGCCTTTGCCTCCATCTTCTGGCTCAAGAAGCGCGGCCTCATGCCTGGCCTGACCTTCTCCAACGAGCTCATCTCGCGCGACGAGGGTCTCCACACCGACTTCGCCTGCCTTCTGTTCTCGCACCTCAACAATCGCCCCAGCAAGGAGGTGGTGCGCGACATCATCGTCGACGCCGTCCGCATCGAGCAAGAGTTCCTCACCGAGGCCCTGCCCTGCGCCCTGCTCGGCATGAACGCCAACCTCATGAAGCAGTACATTGAGTTCGTCGCCGACCGCCTGCTCCTTGCCCTCGGCAACGACAAGGTATACAAGGTTACCAACCCCTTTGACTTTATGGAGAACATCTCGCTCGGCGGCAAGACCAACTTCTTTGAGAAGCGCGTCGGGGAGTACCAGAAGGCGGGCGTCATGGCCAGCACCACCAAGAAGGTCGATGACGGCAAGCCGCCCGTCGAGCACGAGAACGGCGGCGACTTTGCCTTTGATGAGGACTTTTAAGTCCGGTCGTCTGTCGCCCACGCCCGTTTTGTTGATGAGTTGTAACGATGTTTGACCAATACCCCAGCAGCAGCCTGTACATGAACTATTTCCTTCTTTTTTTTCTTTTTTCTTTTTGTCACTGTACAGCAGAGCATGGAGCGCTTTCCTGGAAAGCGTGCTGGATCTTGGTTGGAGGGAGGGATGGGTATCTGCAGCAGCCGCACTTTGCAAGTGCTGCGCGTGGCTGTTTTTTTTTTATGGGCGGCGTTCTGGCGTCCGGGGCTGAGTGTGGTCGTGGATGGGACTGGTAAGCGCCCTCACCGGGAGCGAAGCAAGAAAGGATGGATAGGAAGAATGCGCCTCGGTGTGTAGGAGTATAGCGCTGCCATGTAGAAATACACTCTTGTTAGGAATAAGAATCTTGTTGGAATCTTGTGGGATATGTTTGTGAGGCCATGATTGGCAGTGCTCGTCATGCCACGTGAGGTTAACTACCTAGTTCCCGCAGTGTCATCTCTGTGTCATGATGTCTTGATGCCTTGCCTTGACTGTATGGTACTTTTACAACCTCAAACTCACCATCAAAGTCATGCTCATGCTCCCAGTTGCTTATCCATGCCGCAAACTCGTATGATGCCAGTGCTCAAAACACCACGACATCTGCATCCTCAACCCATCAACATGCCCCCTCCTCCCTCAACCCACACCCCCCTACTTCTTCCCCTTCTTCTTCTTCTTCCCAGCACCCGCCTTATCCCCCCCTCCGGGACCCCCCTTATCCCCTCCACCAACCACCGCAGCCGGAGCCGCAGCCGCAGCACCACTCCCCCCCTCCACACCAACCATCTCCTCCCCGACTACCTCCCCCTCTTGCCCCCCACCTCCTCCTTCTCCTCCAACCCCCCATCCTCCTCCCTAACACCCCCAACATCTGCACTAGCCTCCCCACCTCGGCCGCCTTGCTCGTCTTGTACTTGAGCGACACCCCCGAGGTCGGGTCGAAAGTCTTGAGGACGAGGTGGCCTCTGGGAGGCTTCGCCTCTCCCTCTGTCGTGACTGCGCGGGGAGGGTACGTCCCGGTGGCGGGGTTGGCGGCGGCCTTGTGCGCGGCGCGTTCGGCTTTGGAGGGGCGGCGGGCGGGGGAGATGTGGTAGCGGGTTGTGATTCGGGTCTGCGGAAGAAGAGGGGTTAGTTTTATGGGGGCGCGAGGGGGGGGGGGGATGTACCGTCTCGGGATAGGCTTGGAGGAGGAGGGAGGAGTGGTGAAGCCAGTCTTCGCTTTTGGGGTAGTAGGGCATGGTGGGCGAGACGGGGGTTGCGACGCTCGCTCGGGGGGGTCGGTGTCGGTCGTTTGGTCGTAGCTCCGTGGGTTGTTTGGGATCGGGTAACTAGCTCTTTTGACGTTATAAATTTGGGTTTGAGTTGGAATCGTCCAGCGACGGGCGGTGGTGCGCGATCAAGTGGCGCGGTTGTCTGTCGTCGAGGTCAAATCGATGGTCGGTTGTGGAGATGGAGTTTTGGCCCTTGGGGGCTGTCGGTGAGATTTGGGGTGGGGTTGGATGCGGGGCGGATTTGAGCTTGGGCGGCGGGCAAGCGGCGCGTGCGGTGTGGTACGGGGAAAGGGGGGGTGTTTACAGGAGCTAGGTCGGCTTCGGTGTTCACAGAGCTTGAAATTGCAACAGCATTGTTTTCCCATTCATTCATGCGAATCCTATTTGGATTTAATAAGTAGGTTGCTTGGTCCTCCATACCTAAACGCCATGCACCCAAAGCCAACTGTTCCTGGTGTACAGGAACCCATCATTTCCAAACATTTCCACCTTGCGCCGCGGGATGCGGGCTAGGTATCATTGCTTTTCTCCCTGGCGCCATTCATGCCGCTCAATGCTCTCTACCTGAGATTTATTTCCCCTCCCCAGCTCAGGGAGCAGACCTATTGTGTCATCAACAACTTTGCCCCTACGCATGCGGATCCGGCAGCCAAAACAGCAGCTCCTGGTCCGCAGTCGCAACCATGTTATACCGCGGGTTCCACGCAACCACCGCCGACTCGCGCTTGTCCTCCAGCACGTGCAGCGGCTCCAGCACCTTGTTATGGCTCGGGGCCGCCAGCGTGTCCCAGACAAACAGATCCTTCCTCGCGCCGCTCAGCACGTAGCGTCCGTCCGGAGAGAAGCAGCATTCGCCGCTGCTATCGTAGATGCTGCCTTCTATCTCCCCGGCCGCCACCCGTCTCGTGCCTAAGCCTGGCTTCCGGAGGTACGCCTTCAGGCTCCCGTCAAAGGCATCGAGGAGGAAATGCCCGCCAGACCTAGAGCCGAGGAGGATGTGCTTGCCGTCGTTGGAGAACTGGAGAACCGTGAAGCCTCGGAAGGCGGCGTCCGGCTCGGCGGGACCCAGCGCTTTGAGCATGTCGAATGAGCAGAACGCCCCTTTTGTGTACGTGCGGAGGTCGTAAAGCAGGACGGCTCCGCTCACGGGTAAGGCAACGGCAAAGACAGCGCCTGAGGGGTCCCAGGCTGATAGGGTTGGGCCGCTGAGGGCTAGCTTGGCGGTCCATTGCTTCGTTCCGATGTTCCACAGGCGAACGGTGTTGTCCAGGCTGCACGAGATGAAGTTGTCGGAGCCAGGATGGAGGGCCAGGTTGGTGACCGTGGCCTCGTGGCCGTCAAAGTATCGGATGAAGGAGTTGTCGTGCGTGGCAAGGTATCGAATCGCATCTATTCACTGTCAGCTTATGGCGGCGGGGGCCAGGGGGGTTCGACGTACGGTTCGTCTTTGTGCTCGCATAGATGATGCTGGAGCTGGTGTGGGTAAATTTGGCCAGCTTGACGCCATACTTTTTGCTGAGCAGCGTCTTGTCATGTCGCCCTTCTTTTACACTGTAGATTTGAATTGTCTCGTCGCTCTCCGAGGTCATGCAGAGGTCGCCCGGGTCGTCAAAGTCGATGGATAGGATTGAGGGTTGCGGCTTCCCCTCCTTGATGTCCTCTCGTTGGAAGAGCTATGTAGGAGTATCAGGAAGTGAGCACAGGTGCTAAAAGGTCAATTGGCATACCTTTGTCGGTCGCAAGGCCGCAATCACATCAGAGACTTTGGAGGTGTTCGGAACGTTGATCCCTAGCGTCCGTGTAATGTTTAGAGATGGGGCCACGGACGGCTCGTCAAGGTCCATTGGGGTGGAGGCCATGGTGAAAGGAGGCGGGTTCGCCGACCAGATGCTATGGTGACGGAAGAGCTGTTTTCATATTTGATGCCGACCTAAGTGCTCCTTGGTCTTGGGCGAGCTTCTGCGCGCCTCTGCTCGCGACACTGGAATGCGAAGCGCGTCGTTCTGCCCGTGGGGTGTCTTGGTTGTCTTGACCAGACCTCACCGCCTGCTGTATTGGATGCGAGTCGAGTCGAGTCTGGCTCTTCAGCGAAGTTGGAATAGTGATCGGATGGCTCGGAGAAGGGGCGAGGTAATACAGTCAAAATGGAGGGTAACCGATACTAATCTCTGCCGTGCTCTGTCGGACAAGATTTTTTTTTCCCATTGCACGACTCGCCAAAGCAACAGGTCATGTTGAATTCAATTCAGGAATCCTTGGCAACAATGGAACTCTGTCAAGATCCTTAGCCCGAGCCGATAGCCATGAATCCGGGTGGCCCCCAGAGGAACCCCAGGCCCCGTTTGGCCCGCCCTGACCGCCGAAAGCCGGCGTGGCCTGTGCTGCAGCTTCGCCTGCCAGGGGTCTTTGCGTGTCAATTCTCGGCCTTGGTGAGCGACACGGAGCTGGTCCGGGGTCGCATTGCCGACTCCGCAGCCCGACTTCCTAGACTCCCGTCCGCGACGAGCGACTTCTCACTCAGCCAACTTTCTTTGGTCCCGCCGTCAGCAGCGTGGGAATGGTCGTGGTATAAGGCCGTCATCTTGACCACGTATCCCCCCTTCCCCTCGGCCCCAAGGTCTTCGTTCCATTGGTTTCTCGTGGCTGTTGTCTTTTCTTCGTCCGATCGCAACCCCCCCTCGGCCCCCCATCTCATCCGCCCCCCCCGACGCATTGCCCCCAGTGGCCTTCCTCTCGTCCCATCCTAGCTACACCCACCAGTCGCAATGTCTACCACAGCCGGGTGAGTGCGCCGACCTCTGGCCATGTCGCAATGGCATCGGCAGCAACCCGCTAACACCGCTTTTTTCCCGCAGCGCCTTCCTCGCCGGCGGCATCGCCGCGTGCGGCGCCGTGACGGCCACCCACCCCTTCGAAACCGTCAAGATCCGCATGCAGCTCCAGGGCGAGCTCCAAGACAAGGGCCACCAACCACACCACTACCGCGGGCCCATCCACGGCGTGTCCGTCATCGTGCGCCACGAGGGGCTGCGCGGCATCTACCGCGGGCTGGGGTGCGCCTACATCTACCAGGTGCTCCTCAACGGGTGCCGGCTGGGCTTCTACGAGCCCATGCGCAGCACGCTGACGGGCGCGCTCTTCGAGGACGACAAGACGCAGAGCCTGGGCGTCAACATGTTCTGCGGCGCGGGGTCGGGCATCCTCGGCGCCGCCGCCGGCAGCCCCTTTTTTCTGGCCAAGACGCGCCTCCAGAGCTACTCGCCCTTCCGGCCCGTCGGGACCCAGCACAACTACCGCAACGCGTGGGACGGCCTGTCGCAGATCTACCGGGGCGAGGGCGTGCGCGGGCTGTACCGGGGTGTGGGCGCTGCTATGATCCGCACCGGCTTCGGGAGCTCGGTGCAGCTGCCGACGTACTTTTTTGCGAAGCGACGGCTGGTCAAGCACCTCGGCATGGAGGAGGGCGCGCCGCTGCATCTTGCTAGTAGCGCGGCGAGCGGCTTTGTCGTGTGTGTGGTTATGCATCCGCCAGGTAGGCAACCTCTCTTCCCCTTTCCGCCCCTCGTCGGCTAACCCCTGTCTAGACACCATCATGTCGCGGCTGTACAACCAAAACGGCAACTTGTACAAGGGCGTCTTTGACTGCCTCTCCAAGACTGTCAAGACCGAGGGCTTCTTTGCCATCTACAAGGGCTTCCTCCCCCACCTGGCGCGCATCCTGCCCCACACGATCCTGACGCTGAGTCTGGCCGAGCAGACCATCAAGCTGGTCAGGAAGCTGGAAGCCCGGTTTCTCCCAGAAGCGGACATGAAGATTGTATGAGCGGGACACGGTGAGGTGGCGAGGGCGGCAGCGTTGAATTTCTGGCGTTATCAGGGGCATGGGTGGGGGAGCGCTGTGTTTGTGCTTGGAGTATGTCCCCTGTTTCAGGGGTTGCAAACATCTCCTCCGCAGTCGTGGATATCATAACTGTATATATCACATCCACACGACATGAGTAGCGGTAGGCTTTGCATCAGCGGTAGGAAATATAGAGTACGGGGGTCGGTCTATTCTAGACTCGGGGTTCAAATACCAGTTCTACATCAGCTTTTACTCCTGCCCCATGTTCTCCTCTGATGCCAGTTCTATACCTTCTTGACCCATCTACTAGCCAGGCTGTCCCATGTCCCCATCTTACCCCCTCGTAGACCTCTCACACCCATAACACAACCTCGCCCCTCCGCCTCCACCCTCCGCCTCCTCCCCCGTCCCTCCTCCCCCCTCCACCCCCAACTCCCCCCTCCACCTCTCATCCCCCTCCCCATCCAACGGCGTCCCACAAACCCCACACCTCCCCCCCTCCCCACCACCCCCCAGCATCCTCACCAACTTCCCCGTCGTCCGCGCCACATTCGCCACCACAGCCGGATACCTCTCCTCCACCTCCCCAAAATACCTCCTCATCACCTCATCAATACTCAAATCCCTATGCGACACCACCGCCCCGCCCTTGGCCTCCACCTCCTCCTCCAACACCAAAAGTTTCGGCTCCACCAACCCCCCATACCTCACCACCTCCCCCCTCAACACCTCCCTCAGCGGATGACTCACCACCACCCCGCCCTCCGGCTCCGCCCCGTCGCTCACCACCCACGGCACCCCGAACCCGCGCCCCTTGGCCGCCTCCGACAGCGTCAGCTCCGCCAGCGCCGTGGTACTGTGCCCGAATAGGAGCGCCTGGCTGCGCGCTTCGCGCGCCGCGTGCAGGAGGAGGTGCCGCGTCAAGAGGCGGAGGACGTCGGCGCGGGAGGCGGCGGACGGGAGGCCGGCGAGGAGGGTGCGCAGGCGGAGGGCAGGGGGGGAGGAGGTCGGGCCGGAGGGGGGGAGGGCGGAGAAATCGATGGTGGGGAGGGAGAGGGATGTGGAGAGGGGGAGGAGGAGGAAGGTGAAGGAGGGGTAGAGGGGGCGGAGGGGGGTGAGGGGGTCAGCGGGGGGGAGGGGGGTGGTGGAATCGTTGGTGATGTGTACGACTTGGAGGTGGAAGGGGGGGGCGCGGTTCTTGGTGAGGCTGTAGGTGAGGTTGGTGTGGAGGAGGTGGAGGAGGGCGGTGGAGGAGGGGCCGAGGGATAGGGCGAGGGTGTAATGCCGTGTGAGGGAGGGAGGTGGGGGGCGGGTGAGGCGGCCGAGGGCGCCGAGGTGTTTGATGCATTTGGATGAGATGAATTTGAGGAAGCAGTCTCTGGAGGGGGGGTTAGTTGGGGTGGGGGAGAGGGAGGGGAGGGGGTGGGGGGACGTGCTTGCAGACAGGCTGGGTGCGGCTTTCAAGGGTGGCTTCTTGGGAACGGCACTTGACGCATAGCCGGGTCAGGGACCCGGGGCTCGTTGCTGGTGCCTCCATCGCCGTGTGGTCGTGGGGGGTGGGGGTGGTGTTGAATTTGGTGGGTGGCGCAGTGTTGGATGTTTTTGGCTTTGTGAGGAAAATGTTTTTAAAGAGCCGGAAGACGCCGGTCGAGAATGCGAGAAGGTAAATACTCGCCGCCTTTTTCTTGAGATGAAAGTTGGATGTTTGGTCTTGACTGGCGAATTTTCTCCATCTCAAGCTTCAAAGGGCGAGAAGATTGGCCCGGGGTTAGGGTTACCTCCTCCATCACCACCTCACACCGTTTTCTGTGTGAGAAAATGGAATAGGATGACATCGCAGTCTTTGGTGGTATTTGTGAGGTTGTACATGACGTCTTTCTCATTGAGAAGAATATGCAAATTCCCGAAAACGAGCGTCCAGGACGATAACTTGGAAAGTACGACGTCGGCACTTGAAATTTAACCCAAGACACTCGAGGACGGAGTTTAGATTTAACCCACGATACTGCTCACCACTCACTAACTCTCATCCATCCTCATCCCGCGGGCTTCATCCCACTCTAGCTCAAAACCAACGTTACGTAAAGGTCAACGCGACAATCATCAGAGGTTATTTTTGCTTAGGGTCTTGTAAGTTTATTTATATTCTGCCCCCCCCACACTCTCGTCCTGTTCTCCTTAAAGTGCTCGCCCTCGACAAATTCGACAAAACATTTCTCACCACTTCCCATCCCCCAGCCATGCCCCCACCACCCCCCACCCCCCTCGAAACCTACACCCTCTCCCCCGCCGACCACCTCTCCATCTTCACCACCACCATCCTCCCCACCGAACTCGCCCCCCACCACTCCCACCCCCACCGCGCCTCCTCCGGCCACCGCCCCCTCGCCGTCCTCATCCTCGGCCAGACAGGCGCCGGGAAGACCCGCCTCGCCCCGCTCCTACTCGCCGCCCTCTCCCGCGGCGGCGGCGACGACAGCCCCCCCGTGCACCTCATCGCCGACACTTACAAAGCCTACCACCCGCACTACGCCGTCTGCCTCCCCGCCGCGAGCGCCGACGCGCGCAAGTGGCTGGCGATGGCGTGCGAGCACGTCGTCGAGAGGCGGATGGACGTACTGGTGGAGTCGGCGTGTCGGTACCCCGGGGACTTTTGCGAGCTGGTGGAGATCTTTGGGAGGGGCGGGTACGCGGTGCGGGTGGCGGTGCTGGCGGTGCCGGAGGGGTTGAGCAGGTTGGGGATCTTGAGGAGGTATTATGGCGGGTTGGAGGAGGGGAGGGGGAGGCTGACGCCGAGGGGGGTGCATGATGAGAGTTATGAGGGGTTGAGGGAGGCGGTGGGGTGGTTGGATGGGAGGGGAGGCGAGGGGGTGGTGGTGGTGAGGAGGGGAAATCTGTTGGCGCATAGGGGTGGAGGGGCAGCCGCGGCGTTGGAGGTGGAGAGGAAGAGGGCGTTGACGGGGGAGGAGAGGGAGGTGGCCGAGAGGGATATGGAAGAGCTACGGAGGTTGGGGGATCCGGGGGTGGATGCACAGTTGCAAGAGATACAGGGGTTGTTGGATGGGCTTGGGTCTGTGGACGGTGGGGAGTTGCAGGCATTGAGGGCAGACGAGTTTATCACGGACGGACTGGAAGCGTAGCATATATTTAGTTCAATGTTTGTTTATTCAGGAGATCACCTCTATCATCTGTCATATGTTGGGGCACAAGGGGGGGGAGGAGTCTAGCACATATTTTGTTTCATGTTTCAAGGTTTATTTATTAGGAGATTACCTCTTTGATCATCTGTCGTCAACCGGGGGGGGAGACTAACAGGGCTCGGCCTTGCAGAGCGCTCAGGAGGCGCTCAAGAAGAAGAAGGGCAAGACTCGGGCTTGTCCCTAGGGCAAGCCTCGGGAGGAGGCTGGCGACTGGACAACTTCTGCATGTACTCGGCTCTCAGCCTCTCCCCGGCCCGAGCCCAGAGGACTTCTTGGGTTGATACATGCTCTGGCGCTGGACGAAACGGGCCGTTCAGCAATGCTTTGCCACGAATGGCTCTGAACTTGTCCTTGACCAGGACCGCGTACGCAATAACCTTTGCCGGCGATCCTCTGTCCACCTCGGCCAAAGACGGCCAATTCGTCTCGTCCTGCAACATCTCGCGATATGCGCGCTTCTCCGCCGTCGTCTCTGCCCTCGCCTCTGCCGCCTCTGCCCTCGCCTTTGCCACGCTCCGAAAGTAATTATAACTCAGCAGCTGCTCATCCGCCACATCCACCTTGGCCGACTGCGCCGTGCTCCCAAACTCCCTCCCCTCCTTCACCGCCCATCCGGGCAGCGGCAACTTCCTCCTGTCCTCCCTCGTGAAAGTCCCAAACGCCCCAAAGTTCATATCCCCCTCCCCCCTCAACTCCTCCACCTCTGCCCTTAGCACGTCCTGCCCCACCCCCTTAACCCTCACAGACACCCAAAACCCCCTCTCCCCCCTCCTCCCATCCCCATCCACCCAAACCCTACTCCCCCTCCCCACCGCCGGCGGGCTGTCACTCTTCAGCACACAATACTCCCTCCCGGCCCTCACACACCCCCCACACTTCACCTTCTCCCACCCTCCCACCCCCACTCCCAGCTCACACCTCCTCCCATCCAACTCACACCTCAAACACCCCCCTCCCTTCCCCTTCCCCTCCAACCTCTCCCTATGCCGCTCCCACACCTCCACCCACCTCCTCTCCACCTCCTCCTCCTCCACCCTCTTCACTTCCCCCTTGCTCAAAAACCTCCAATCACACTCCCACTCCCCCATCCCCTTCACCCCATAAACAACCCCCAACTTAACCCCCCCTTCCCCTTTAAACCCCCCTCTCCCTCCTCCATCTCATACCTCCCCCCTCCCAACCCCCCTCAAACCTCCTCGCCCCCCGCCTCGTCACCCCCCTCTCAATTTCCTCCTCATGATACTCCCCCGCCCCCCTCCCGCGGTTCTCATAGGCATCATACACGGCCGCAAACATGGCGCGGTGCGGCAACGCCGGGGTATCGAGGGCGGAGTGGAGCGCGGGGGGGTCCAAGTACGAGGGGGCGGGGGCGCGGTAGAGCTTGATGCGGCGGCGGGGGATGCGGCGGCGGCGGCGGCGTTGGAGCGGGGGGGCGAGGGGGTAGAGGGGGGAGGGGGGATGTTGAAGGGGGAGGTGAGGGAGAATGGGTGGAACATTTTCTCGGTTCTTTTTTGGGGGGGCGTTGGCGGTGGTGGCTCTTGGGTATTGGTTGGGGTGGTGCGGGTTGGTTTGGTGTTTTTGTTGGCCTTGTGTGGTTAGTTTACTCTAGTGTTGCGGGTTGGTTGGTCTACTAGATGTATCGATGTCGAGAATGGGGGAGGGGAAGGGAAAGTTCAGGGCAGCGGAGCTCGGGGGATAGATATATCCTCTCCTCTCGCGGACAGAGACGCTGTGATGAGTATGATGTGTCATGTTAGTCTTGGACAAGGGCTCTGTCCAGCCAGGGTGGTGGCCGGCTCGATGGGTCGGGGAGCCTGGTTCTGATCCTGGAAGGGGGAGAGCGCGAGAGAAGGAGCAGGAACTGCGTTTTCCATCCCTCTGTTTGCGTTCCATCTACCTCCTGGGGTCTCTCGAGTGTTATCTGCTCCTTGGGTCTCTCGAGTGTCTTCTGCCCCCCCTGGGTTCTCTCCGTGGCCCTCAATTCCTTGAGACCGTCAGTAGAAAACACCCGACACGCACGATGATGCCCACGATGGCATAACCCCCCAGCCAGGTCCTGGCCACCATCCTGTCCCTTCTTGCCACTCTGGCACACGGAATGGCTAGGAAGACAGAAACCATCCGCTGGAACAGGCCACTTGTTTTGATTGTTCGACCCAACAAAGACAGACACCCATCCCAAACAAAGAAACAGACAAAAACACTTTCCACCCGTTGGACCATGGTTGTGTATTTTGTATTTTTTTCTGCCTCCTGGCTAGGTAGATAGGTAGGTAGATAGCAGGGTAGATGCCGCCCCTCCAATGTCAATCTAGTGTATACATTCGCTTCCCATGAGCCCGAAACCAAGTCCTCCCCAAAACCAGCACCGCCAGGAGCGGACCGCGAGAATACTTCAAAGCCAAGCAAGCCACGCCGTCCCGGACCATGGCCATGTAAACCCAGCCAGCAACTTGATCGCACACCCCATCAAGAAAAGGAGACAAAAGACAGCAAAAAAAAAAAAGAAGAAAAGAAGAAAAAAGAATCGCTAGATTTCACAGGGGTATCTGGCATGATCTGGCACAAGTAGAAAGCCCCCTCTGCGTCGATTCCATTCTCTCGCTGGTACGTATACCGGGGCCGGTAAACACCAAGCCATGCGACGAACTCCCTGTCTGTCATCTTCCCAGCCAAGAGAGAGAGACCAGAGATAAGAGGGGTGGTTGACGCCTGGTAAAACCACCCCTGCGTTCGGACCCTTTCCCATATGAATAACAACGCCTGGCTGTGTGCAAGGGGGCGAGGAGCCACCCCCGCCCCCCGGCCGCCTTGGCTGCTTTGCTCCTCCGAAAACGCCTTACGGTCGGAGCTTTCCAGCAGCCTGTCCGTTAAACAGGACGGCGATCCTGCCACTATGCGTCAACGAATAAAGCCATAGAATATTCTCAAAAAAAAAAAAAAAGCCGCAAACTCCGAGTATGGTGAAATCCCGGAAATATTCAAACATCCCGTTTCAAAGAGAAACCCACTCGGCCGGCAAAGGAATAGGAATCGTGATCGCCGCGGGGCAATGAGCTCACTGTAGCTCGTCTGATTTTTCATAACCGTTCGTCAATCGTCAAATGCGTCCTCGATCACGAGCTGGGTACGCTCCGAGACGTCATGTCGCCACTTCGCCGCCGCATCATGGTTTGCTGCTGGCTCTGCTGTTGCTGGGCCTTGGAGGCCCTCGCAATCATCTGCATCTTCTTGCGGATGGAGCTGAGTCTGATGTTAATCATGCCAATCACTGGAGAGCTGTTAGCAAATCTGCAAATTCATAATTGCGGGGGGACGTTCGCACCTTTTTGGATCGACTGCTGGTCGTCGCTGTTCATGTCGGTAGAGGCTTCGTCACGAACAGCGACGGCTTTCTCGTCCTTGGACACCCCCGACAGCCTCCGCTTGGGGATGTAGTCATCCTCTTGGTCGAGCACAGCCTCGAGCATCCGGATGGCCGTGACGTACGAGATTTCGCAGCCGGCGAGATCGTCGTTAGCTATCTCATCGATGGCCGCAGCGCGGCTCATTTCCAGAGCGCGGTCGTACATCAGCTTCTCGGCGCTGATGCCAACAGTCAAAAAGACTCCCTCGGTGCCCGAGGCGCTCGCCGAGGCCGCCTCAGGGTGGTTGCCGGGATAGCTGGGATGGTCTTCGGGGAGTTGCCTCTGGGCGTCGATCAGCTTGAGCCGGACGATTTCTGCCTTCTCCAAGACCTCGTTGAACCGCGAGCGAATCCACTGTACGGCCGAGTTGATCCTCTGAGCCAGTGCCTGGCTGTTGGACATGTCACGGGCTGCCGAGTGCGAGCCGCCGCTGGACTCGGGGCGAGTCTTTCTCGACCACCACAAACTCGCAATGTCCATCGACTTGGCGAGCAGGGACAGCGCCTTGACGTAAAGGACCAAAGCTTCCTCCGAAAGCGAGACGATAGCTTCCGTGGTGAGTCCGTCCTCCTCCTCGGACGCCACCTTGTCGGCAGGAACGCCGCCGAGACCATGCTCCATGGAAGGAGCAAGCGGGACAAGCTGCTTGTACTTGACTTCGGCAAAGCCATAGACGACGTCGCTGCGCGTCGCGTAGTCCTCTATGCACTGCGCGACGCGGGAGTCCTCGTCAACAGGTACGCTTTGCTTGCCATCCCCAATCAAGGCAACCGGGGCAGACGGCGTTGGGTACGTCGGGAACGGATTGTAAATCTGAGGCGGAGACTGGCCCTTCCCCATAACTTGGGGCGAGTACTTGAAGCCAAATAACCGGAGGCTAGCGTCTTGGATTGCCTTGGAGATGACCGAAGTGGCCGAGCCGGGGCTGCTGGACAGAGCCTTCTCGTAGGAGCCTGGTCGGTACCCGTCGTTCCGACCCTGCGTGATCTGCATGTTCCGCGATGAAGCGGGTACGGCGCCAGTCGTCGAGGTCGGGTGGCCTTGCTGCGTGGCGCGTCTCACGACCTGGCCTGATCGCGGGGATTGGGGTTGCTGCGGGTACATGGAGATCTGGTCTGCCAGCGCATTCACCTCGAGGTGCTTCTTGTCCACAACGACGTAGTCACGCTCGAAGGCGACATCTTGGGCGGTCTTGTCGTCGTCTTGGCTCAGCCTGCCGGCCCTGCCCGAAGAAGCTGGTGGGGGGTTTTCACGAATTGGTGTCCTCGCTGCCGTATTCGAATATCGGCGATGTCGGTCAACCAACGATACGGGCCGACTTGGGGCCGAAGAGGAGGGCTGGATGGTGGGACGTCGGATGCCGAGTCCTTCGGTCCCGTCTTGACGAGGAGAGTAGCTCATGCGGCTCGGAGCATTGGTCGCCGGACCCTGCTCCATCGGGTTCGACTTCGCCTCGGTGGGGGTCGCGAGAGGAGAAGACCTCCGCGGCCTGGGTGATGGGGGAACGCCAGGCTCGCGCGTGCCCTCCTGGTCTGCATATCGCCGGATGGAGTGTCGGCGCAAGAGCGTCAGCTCGTCTGTCTTGACAGACGGCCTGGTCTCTTTGGGGATGTCATCCTCGACCAGCCCGGGAATGGGGCCGGTTACGACGGGGTGGGCGAAGAAGCTCTCGAATGACATTCTCTCGGTGGGATTCCGCTTCAAGAGGGCTCGGATCAGCTGCTTCATTTCCGAGCTGACAAGGCTCTCGCGGGTGAACCTGATGTTATCTTCGGCCGCCTCGATCTTCCTGAGAAGCTCGACGTGGTTGCCAGCCCGGAATGGTGGCTTGCCCGTTGTCATCTCGTACAGCACGGTGCCGACGGACCACAAGTCGGCCTTGGCGTCGTACCGTTCGTAGCGGAGGATTTCCGGTGCCATGTAGAGCGGCGATCCGCATAATGTCTCGGCTAGGGAAGTGGATGGGAGCACCCGAGCGAAGCCGAAATCGGCCAGCTTGAGCATGGGGAGAGATGCTAACCCGGCCGCCGGCGTCAGCGAGTCGTAACTGGCACTCAAAATCTGCTTGGAGGGCTTGTTGGCATCGTTCCACTGCGGCGAGGGAAGCAGCAAGAGGTTCTGCGGCTTGACATCCCGATGGACAAAGTTGGCTTGCCGCAAGAACTGGAGGGCGCTCGCGAGCTGCTGCAAAAAGTGGCGACTGAGGACCTCATTAAGACCGCCGGACTGGGGCGCGTTTGGGTATTTGCGAATGACTTCGTGCGTGCCGGGATGAGCGATCAGCGTCCCACGCTTCTTGATGAAGTGGGACAGGTCGCCCAGCTCGCAATACTCCATGATGAGATTGATGTGGGTCTTGGTCTCGACGCAGTCATGGAGGGCCACGATGTGGGGGTGTCGAAGGGACGTGAGGATCTTGATCTCGCCGTATAGGTTCTCCTTGAGCTTCTTGTTCAGGCGGCCAAGGTCCACGGACTTGATGGCTACCAAACCACCGGTAACCTGGGGCACAATATGTTAGATGGGCGGCCCTGGGACAAGACACGGAGCAAACTGACCTTGTGGCGGCCCGCGTAGACCTGGGCAAAGCTCCCCTTGCCTATCTCCTCGTCTATGAGGAACTGGCCGATGACATCGCTGCCAGCCTTGGGCTGCCTCGAAGAGGAGGGCCGGTTCGCCATGGCTTCCTGTGGGGGTTGTCGAGGACAGGGAGTTGGGAGAGTCGGAGCCCGAGGGCTTGTAGGATGTGCTATGCGGGGTGACCCGGGTTGGTCGACATGTATACACAGACGGCAGTAGCAGAGGGGCGCGCGAGATAGGTTGGGCTTGAGGGGCTTGAAGGTTGGGAGGAGAGGTGCGAGGCAGCAGCGTCGAGGTTTCGGGGAGAAAAACGGATGCTGGTTCTGGTGTGCCTGTAGAGAGACGACGGCCGGTATCCGATAGGTCGAGGCTCGATGCAGGTGGATGGGGAAGGATGTGGTTCGAAACGAAGTTGGGGACTGGCTGGCAGACCTAGGTCGAACGGGCTCAGAGTTCGGTTGTGGGGACAGAGGAGTGGCAGCTCAAAGTATGCCGCGCGGCGGACCGAGGCGGCGACCTGGGAGGTGCGGTTGTCGGCGAAAGTCGACCGAGTTTGGACGAACACAGCAGAAGGGGAGAGGCAGAGCCTGGTGTGGCGGCGATGGAGGATACAAGGACACAAGGCCGTGCAGCCTGCTTGTAAAGCCCGGCCTGGTGGGGTAGATGGCGCGTGGCACGGATAAAGCGACGGGCGATGGACGATGGACGACCAGAGTATAGTCGGTCTATCAAGCTGTTTGTTTCTCCAATCTTGCGGAAACGCTGAAGTCCAAGATCAAGTCAATGACTCAGACGGGCGCGACTCGATCAGCAGCGGATTGGGCGGTGCGGGCTGGTTTGGCGGGCGATGGAGGGACGGTTTCGCAGTTTGGTGGCGGCGAGAGGGGGGTATAGGTGTATGAAGTGCACTCGAGGGTGGCGGGCAAAGGGGGGAAGAGGCAGAAAGTAAGAAAGAAAGCAACCAGGTACGGGGGAAAGAGAGAGGTGACGATGGTTGAGGTATACAGTGGAAGGGCAGCCGAGTGCCCAGGTGCGCAGTCGGATGGGATGCACCGGCAGAAAAGCAGGGGCCCTGGATGCTGGTGCTGGGGTGCTGGGGTGCTGGTGCTGGGGGGGGAGCTCCTCGCCAGAGCTGGTTGGGTGGTTCGTCGTGGTGGGGCGGGTGCAGGACAGCCGCTGGCGGATGGCACGGGACTTGGAGGCGCTGTTTTGGGTCCCTCCAGCTGCTGGCCAGCTGGCGGCGAACCAGCAAAAGGGCGCCATGGGGGTGTGACACGGTGCTCGTGATACGTAAAGTGGTCAGTGCTGCGGTCGCATTCAAGTTTCCCCAGGTACCGAATACCGCTGGGCAGGCAATCCAAGCACGCCAGCCCGAGAAGGCTACTCTCGAGGTACGCGACGAAGCGGCTCCACTCGACACTCTGAACAAGACACGCTAAAACGGCATTCGCGATAAGGCTCGCCGATAGCATCGCCGCTTTCCGGGCGGTGGGCGTGGGCGGTGGGCACCAGCCATTGTGAAACTTGGTCAGAGGCAACAGCACCCTCTCCCCCTCCCACAGTGTCCAGTCCAGTCTCCCAGTGTCCACGACATTTGCCGCCTGTCTTGCGCCTTTGGTCACGAAAAAATGACGAGATTGGGACATGGAATCCGCATCAGATGGATTACTGATTGCACCTCTTGGTCCATCGATCTCATCCCGAGATGTATCTCCAATTGTCCATGAACTGCCCCTCTCTCCGCCTGCCGAAAGCGTCGACCTCGGCACCCTGATGGCTAGGTGGGCGGGAGCATCAACATGGGCGCATGGAAAGATAGCAGATGATGGGTTGGCTGTTTGTTGCCAGTCATCCCGGGTCGTCTCGTCTCCCAAGCCACATACATCACCGCCTCCGGCCGATGATCTGCTCGGGTCAATGCGGAACGGGGAGCCGCTCTTCATCCCCATCCTCGTCCATCCTCGCTCCCTCGGTCCCGTCCATGTCGACGCAGACCGGGACCCAAGACTGCAGGCGGACTTGGTGATGAGGTCGAGGGCCCACACCGTTGGACGGACAGACACGGAGGGTGGCACAGCGACGGTTACTGTGCCCATTGGCGCTCATCCAGTCACTGATTTCCCCAGCAGCACTGGATCTGGTTCCGGATAGCGGCCTGCGGGTGGTGTCGTGTCGTGTCTTTGTACTCCAGGCTGGACCACCACCCCAGCTTGGCAAGCCTAGCCGCCGCCTGGACTGGATCGACACCGTCGAAGGGACATGGACCATGAACATCAGGTCAGCTGCCCGTCACAGTTCTCAAATCACTGCACGAGCGTACCAAGCACCCAACACTGCGGGCCTTTTTCTTTGCCAATTCTTAGCTGGCCACGGTCATGTCTTGTCACTCGAAACTCCCCAAGTCAAGCTGGTCGTGGTCTTGTTGAGCACCATGGCCAAAGTGGTGACATCTCGCGCCGCACCCACGCTCCCCGGTTCCAGCAAACGGGAGAGACGGGAGAGGGCGCGCAGCAGGTGGCGTTGTCGCTTGACCTGCCGGGCGGTCAGCAACGAAAAGGCGGCGTTGCTCTGATGAGAAGAGTGAGGCTGGCCTGCGGCGACCTTGCATTATTTCTCCAGTCTGGTTATCAGCTCGACCGCCCTTTGTCTCGATCCCTCGCAGCTCCCCTCCTCCGACTCGACCCAATTGGCCTCGGTCAATGCTTGCATGGGAGCTTGGCCAGACCGGAGCCTGCCTTCCATCACGCATCCTCCACGTCTTCCCAATGGTGACGTTCTGGTGTTCTGTATCTCGACACGTCTGTTTGAACCTTGGTCAATCAGTCGGTGCATCAACCATGCATGGCGAAATGCGGCCATCTCCTCGGGACGGGCAGCAGATGCAGCCCCGGATTCCTTCTAATGGTCCAGTCAGCCACATCCAGTCGGTGTCATCGACCCACTGCCATCAGGTCAACAACGCAAAACATGTCCTTGTTTCCGCCCATTCTCTAGATTGGCCCGCAGTACTGAAGAGGCAGCCTTGGAATCTTGGTCGAGAGAGATGGCGACTTCAGCACAGTGGTGGCAGTGATGGGGGGCGCAATCGACCTGGCGGCCAACCACGGCTGCCTCTCGTCCCAATGGGGCTTCCTACAGGCTACAGGTCGGAATCATGGTGGTGGTTGGTGGTGCTGGTGGTTGGTGGTGCTGGTGGTGGTGTTCCTGTCCCACCGAGACCGCTCCCGAGGCAGCGTCCACTTACACGGCCCCGGACAAGCCCACCTCAACCACACACAAGTATGTCTGATAACAGCCTACCCACATGTATGTCCACGTACCTCACACCTCACGACACGACACGACACAGGCACAGACACAGGCAGACGCGCCCTACCCCAGATACGAGCGCGCACTCACCACCCCCTTCTTCCCAAGGACTGGTCCATGGCTCCGACTGTCCCCCGTCGTCTCAACCTCTCTTTTTGCCGGCGGGACGGACCCCATTGGCTTGGCTCCCCCCCTCTCCCCCCATTCCCCAACGGGCGAGGCTCAACTCCCTCTCTCCCTCTTGCTCAATGCAAGGCACTCACGTGTCCGGTGTCGAGCGGGCACTATTGAGCGGACCGAGTCGGGGCTTCTTGCCGGGCAGATGTGTCGTCGTATCATTTGGGAGCGGCCTTGGTTCTTTACCTAACATGTGGGAACCGGGCGATCCGTGGGGGTCGTTGGTGTGGTTGCTAGTGTATGCATGTACACCTTTCATCCCAGCCTGCTCTCTGCCCTCCCCTCCCAGGGATAGCTAAGAGCTATCAAGCAACGACATCGGCGGCGGGATAGGTCCAAGGGTCCCACCCTCTCCGTCTCCGAACATTGCAACCTCACACCTCCCTCGGTAGACCCTGACACCGAGGAACACACACCCACTTTGCGTGTCTTGTAGGACTCGCCGAATGACAAGTGCTCTTCCCCCCACCACTCTGTCCTTACTTACACCACACCCTTGTTTTGACACATTTAACCTCCCGCCAATATAGTACTCGTGCGGGAGGCGGGGATTTTTTGCGGTACCTGTCTGCCTGCCGACTAGGCAGTGACCACGACCCGACAAAACGTCCTACGGGATATGCGGTTGTGATGCGTTGTTTGTACATGATGAGGATGATGATGGGAATTGTCCCAGTGTCTTGCTTTTACATGACGATAGCCTCGTGGACATCTTGCCCCCTCACACACATTGCCCACTTACCCCAAGGGGAACCCCCCCCCCCCAAAACCAGATTCACATCCCAAGGCACCCATCACAGACAGACCCGCAACCCCAAGCCATGAGCAACAACAACAAAACCCCTGGATTGGCCCGTCCAAAGATTCGCCAATCCACTCGACTTCCCCTCCCCCCCGCTTCCATCTTGCACTTTCAAGCCTCCGCGACCACTGCGCATAGTGTACATGTACCCGCAGACCACACACAGGGTAGATTGATGTGAATCCCGGCCTGGGCAATAACATAGTACACTCCTGCTCCGTGCCTCCTCCTCCTCCTCCTCCTCCTCCTCCTCATCAACCACTCGTGCTGCTGCCGGCGACTGACACATCATCCCGTCTCGGTCAATCGTCAACACCGAGCTAGGCCAGTGCCGATTGATGGGAAATAGCACTTCCAGCTCACGCGCGCTCCTCTTTACTTGGAAGCACCGCACCGCACCGCACAGAGCAGACGTAGGCAGACGTGAACAACGACGGGAGGTTCCAAGTGATGAAACCTCGGCCGGGGTGCAGCAGCCGACGTGTTCGTTGATCCAAAGGTAGTTAGGCAGGCATAAACACCAACACCAAAGAGGGCAGTGAATTGGACGAATGACGTTCTCTACTCTAATCCTAGAGTAGGTACCTATGTATGATACCAAGGAGACTATCAGGTGCTGCTTCAATGCCGTAGGACATCTAGATCGCTGCCTGCCTGCCAGCCAGTCTTCTACAGAGGCAGGCATCTGTATGTTCCACACACCCGAGCTCAAGTCCAAAGAGGTATCGTATCTTGATAACCAAACAAAGAAAAAAAACTCGACGACCAAGAAGAATGCCTGCACGGTTCCAAGTTCCAATCCCTCTGCCCCTGAACCAATCCCGCTGGCTACCTATGCCGCCCACCCGCCTGCCTGATTTCTGCGCAAGTGGCTTGCCGTCAATCTAGTGCTACCTACCAGGTACTTACCAACCAAGCAGGCAGGCAGGTAGGTAGCCATCGACAGCCTCATCTGGTATCTCACATAGTTCCGGGTTCCCCGCCGACACTCCTCACTCGTCCACGTTGACAGTCTTGTTCTGGATGTGACCCCGTCTTGCATGCGGGTATCGCACAGGGCAGGATCAGGACGCCCGTCTTATCTTGGTTGGTATGCATTTGATTCCGCTATGTGTAGGTATGTTCCATCTCGCTTCAGGGGTATACAAGCTGCCTATGCATCCTAAGAATGTCTCCTACTCGCCAGGCCTGCCATGGACGATGACTGTCGTGGCAAACCAATCCCCATGGGGATCCCCGTCGTGCATGCCTTGATCTCACCAACCCCCCCGCCTCCAACGATGGTTCCGGGGGCTGTTCCCGTTCCCCAGACACGCAGCTCGCTTCGTGGCAACACCGTCCGAGGGGCTCTGCCTGGGCAGGATGGGGACGACGTCCCCACCGCTATTGGGTCAAGACCGCCGCCCAATACGCCCCTATCCATGTCTCCCACGGACTATCGCGCTCGTCCGGCAAGAACGCGGGCATTAGTGCCCGTCCGCCTTTTCCACCGTAGGAAGTTCCTTGAGCGCTTCCCCAATCGTCTCAATAGCGCCTCGGAGCTGCTCCTCTGTGATGACCAGCGGGGGCGCGAACCGGATGATGTTACCGTGCGTCGGTTTCGCCTAGATCAAACATGTCAGTCGGCAATTTTCGTCCCGGGGTAGGTAGGTTGACTCACCAGAATCCCCTTCTCCTTCAGCAACAAGCACAGATCCCAGGCTGTCCTCCCGTCCGCCTTTGCCTCATCAATCACCACGGCATTCAACAGCCCCTTCCCCCTCACCGTCTGCACCACCGGCGACCCCAATCCCTCCACCCCCTCACGGAACACCCTCCCCAGCCTCTCCGCACGCTCCACCAGCCCCTCCTCCTCCACCAGCTCCAGCGCCCGCAGCGACACGGCGCACCCGAGCGGATTCCCGCCGTACGTCGACCCATGCGTCCCCGGCTCGATGACGAGCATCACCTCCTTGCTTGCCAGCACGGCGCTGACGGGGTACATGCCACCCGAGATGGCCTTGCCAAGCGTAACCATGTCGGGCTTGACGCCGGACCACTCGAAGCAGAGCATGCGGCCGGTGCGGGCGATGCCCGTCTGGATCTCGTCGCAGATGAAGAGCACGTTGTGCTTCTTGCAGAGGGCGGCGGCGCGCGCGAGGTAGTCGTCGTCGGGCACGACGACGCCGGCTTCGCCCTGGATGGGCTCGACGATGAAGGCGGCCGTGTCGGAGCCGTGAGCGTCGAGCGCGGCTTCGAGGTCGGGGATGTTGTTGTAGCGGATGGGACGGCCGGTCGAGGGGACAATGGCGCCGATGTTGGGGACGTAGGGGCCGTAGTTGTCGCGGGATTCGGGGTCGACCGAGAGGGAGATGGCGGTCATCTAGGAGGGGGTTAGCGGGGTTTGGGGAAAGCAAAAGGGGGAAAGGGGGCGTACTGTTCGGCCGTGAAAGTTGTCGGCGACGCTAAAGACGAGGGCGCGGCCTTGGGGCACACCCTTGACCTTGTAGGCCCACTTGCGGGCGATCTTGATGGCGGTCTCGACGGCCTCGGCGCCCGTGTTCATGGGCAGGACCATGTCGTAGCCAAAGACCTGGCGGACCTTGGCGGCCCAGACGGGGAAGACATCGTTGTAGAAGGCGCGCGAGCTGAGGGTCAGGCGGGAGGCCTGGTCGGTCAGGGCCTTGATCAGCTCCGGGTGGCAGTGGCCCTGGTTGACGGCGCTGTAGGCCGAGAGGAAGTCGAGGTAGTGCTTGCCCTCGGGGTCCCAGACGTCGACGCCCTTGGCGCGCGCAAAGACGACGGGGAGGGGGTGGTAGTTGTGGGCGGCGTACTCATTCTCGGCAGTGATGGCGCTCTTGGTGGAGGAGGCGTGATATCTGTCCTGGGGGGAGGACGGCTTGCCGTTGGAGACGCCGTTGTCGGCGTGGGGCGCCATGGTGTATGAAGCTGTGGGTGGTGTCGAGTCGAGAAGACAGGGAGAAATGTGGTATTTGCCCCGTAAAGTGCCGTGGTCGAGATATTCAGATGCTGTTTAAGCACTTGGTATGGAAGCGTAAAATAGTAGAGATGACAATGGTATAGTATGTGTTTGTGTTGCGGGGGGGGGGGGAGGGTTATGTTCTCAAGGTGGGAAGAGGGGCAGATGATGAAGAGAAACAGAGAAAAAACAGTGAATGAGGGGAGGGGGAAAGGAGTCAAGGGATATAAAGACGGTGGGTGAGGTGGGTTTCCGGCAAACGGGCGCTGGGCGATATGAGACGGTCGACGGCGTGGCGACGGCCCAGAGCTTGCCTCCGTCACAACCCACAACCCCCTTCGGTGTCCATGACATCCACCTCGGGGCGGGACACGGAAGCCATGGTCATGACTGATTCAAACACACACTAAATGGTCCGCGACGCAATCAATGGTGCGGCGGGATGCGGCATGACAGAGCCAGAAGACCATCACGTGCGGGTTCGTGTCAGGTCTTGGTATTGGAATCGGGGAAGATGACATGGACCAAGCCGAAGGAAACCGGGCTGGAGCGGAGGAGGCGATCGGGGGGCATGGCCGATGCGGATTGCGGCACCCCGCCGAGGGGCCTGGAAACGCCGCAGGGGCCTCGGGGAAACGCCGCAAGGGCCTCCGGGAAACGCTGCAGGGACTGAGGCCAATGGCGGGGCCACTGATTACCTTGCAGGGCGCCAATGAAAGCCCCAAAGTCTGGCAGCGGGTATCCATCCCGCCTGTGATGCCACCTGGCACCAGTTCCAAAGACAGCGAGTGGCAGATGGCAGTTCATCACCACTAATTTGACCTTCAACATCATCCCCCCTCCAAAATAACCTCCTGCCAAGCTTCCCACACAGCCATCTCCGAGGTCATCGGCGCTGGGGAAAACATGGTCGACAAAGGGGGCCCTAAACCCCAAAAGATAACAGAGACTCGGCCTCCATCGACACCCTCGATCAAACCACGACCACCCCCCCCCCGAAAATTGCACCCCGAAGTCATTGCCGCCCAGATCAAGGACATCTTGAGTGCCTTGCTTGTATTCCGCTTCATCAATGCCCTCTGCGTGCGCACCTTTTTCCAGCCCGATGAGTACTTCCAGGCCCTCGAGCCAGCATGGAGCATGGCCTTTGACAGCGAGAGCGGCGCCTGGCTGACCTGGGTAAACAAATACTCCCATCCCTTGGGTGGGTGCTGCTGCCAGGGGATTGCTGACTTAAGTAAAACAAGGAATGGCAACACCAACTCAGGTCATCGCTGCACCCAGCCATCTTCGGTGCCGCCTACAAGGCCGTGTACACCTTGATGGCCTGGCTGGAGTTTTATGAACCCTTCAGGGCCTTCATCTTGGTTCCGCTGCCCAAGATCATCCAGTCCGTCTTTGCTGCCCTGGGTGATTTTTACACCTGGAGGTTGGCCACGGAGATATACGGCATCGACAGCAATGTGCCATGGGCTGCCGTCAGTCCTTCCACCACACCTGCCTAGACCCAAAACTAACAATGTCAACAGCTCTGGATGACAGTGTTGAACCCCTGGCAGTGGTATTGCTCCACCAGGACCTTCTCCAACTCGCTCGAGACTACCCTCACCATCGCTGCGCTTTACTACTGGCCGTGGGAACTGCTCAAGGACGCCAAGGCCGACAAGACCGTGGCCCTCCAGTCAAGACGCGGTGTCAACAGGTATTCCCTCCTATTCCCCCTTGCGTCTCGCGGCAGGCCATCCTAACTCCTCCCAGTCTCCGCATCTCCCTTGTCCTTGCCGCCTTCGCCGTCATCCTGCGGCCAACCAACATTCTCGTGTGGCTAGGCATCTTGACCATCACCCTCACCCGCTTCACTCTCGACGGCGCATCCCCACTCCAGACGTCCACCCTCCTGACCCTGGCCCGCGAAGTCATCCTCTGCGGCGGCGGCGCCCTCGCCGTCTCCGCCCTCTCGGACCGCCTCTACTTTGGCTTCTGGGCCTTTCCGCCCTACAAGTGGCTGTATTTCAACATCTCGCAGTCGCTCGCCGTCTTCTACGGCCGCATGCCCTGGCACTACTACCTCGTGCAGGGCATCCCCCTCCTAACAACAACCTTCCTCCCCTTCGTCCTCATCGGTCTCTACAAGACGACCCTCTCCTTCTCCTCGTCCCCCTTCTCTCCGTCCGCCCTCAGCACCCTCCAATCCAACACCCTCCGCACCCTCGCCTTCACCCTCCTCACCATGGTCGCCGCCCTCTCCTGCATCACCCACAAGGAAGTCCGCTTCCTCTACCCCCTCCTCCCCGTCCTCCACCTCCTCGGCGCCCCCTATCTCGTGCAGTTCTTTACCCTCCCACCCACCACCCCACCCGCCACCACCACCAAAACCACCACCACCCTCCGCCACAAGCTCTTCCTCGCTAACCTCCTCTCCCTCAACTTCCTCCTCGCCCTCTACCTCTCCCTCCTCCACCAACCCGCTCCGCTCTCCGTCCTCGCCTTCCTCCGCACCGACTTTGAGCGCCTCCACCCCGACCGCCTCTCCTTTTCCGCCCCCAACGCCACATCCCCGCTCGACACCGACAACAACGAACTCTTCGCCCTCTTCCTCACCCCCTGCCACTCCACCCCCTGGCGCTCGCACCTCGTCTACCCGGCCCTGCGCGCCCGCGCCCTGACGTGCGAGCCGCCGCTAGCCACGGCGCCGGGGAGCGTCGAGCGGGAGACGTACATGGACGAGGCGGATAGGTTTTATGCGAGGGATGGGGAGGAGTATGGGCGGAGGTTTTTGGCGGAGGAGATGTGGCCTGTTGGTGGTGGAGGGGGGGAAGTTCCGAGGTATATTGTTGGGTTTGAGGGGATCGAGGGTGTGTTGGAGGGGTTCTTTGGGGAGGCGGGGGGAGGGAGCGGGATGGGGGGGAGGTTGACGAGGCGGTGGGAGGGGTTTAATGGGTTGTTTAATGAGGATTGGAGGAGGAGGGGGAGGTTGGTGGTTTGGGATACGGGGGTTTGGTCTGCGAAGGAGGAGTGAGGGTGCACCGTGGTATTGCGGTGATGTATGGGGCATTTGCTGGGAGAGAGATGGGTGGGATGTTAATACGTCTGTTGGAGGTCAGTAGATGTTTAGGTTCGGCTCCACCTCGACGCATTCCCTCCCCACGCTTGGGCAACGATTGCACACCAATGTTTCATCCAATCGGGTATGGTGTAGCGGTAACATCGGTGACTCTCACTCACCAGCCCGGGGTTCGACTCCCCGTATCCGAGTGACTTTTCCAGTTTCTCATGACATCCGTCCTGTTCTTTTTGTGTGTTTTGGCTCATCCCTTTTCTTTTGAATCTTCCCCCCCCTTATCTCTTTTCCTCAAACAACCCTCAAAGCGTCTGCTCTTATCGGTCTAGACTACAGGCCCATCTCTCCTCTCCTGCCGAGAACAGGCACCGAAACTCAGTCTTCAAATCCCGCTACCCTCTCCTCCTCTTCGCTGAACCTCCTCACTGCCAACTCTCACTTGGCACCGCAGGGGGTAGTAGCGCTCCTCTTCCCTCCTTACTCGACGACAACGACATGATACAGCTTGCAAGCAGTGTCTGTCGGTGCCAGGGAATGATATGGACACACAGATATTCCCACATATACAACTCCTTCACCAGAGACGAATCACGGAAACCTACCAAGTGATTGCACACAACAACGGCCTTGCCAACACAAAAGGACTCGTCGATGGACACTATCGATACTTTTCATTTCTCTCTCGCTCGCCCGCATGCCCCCTCACCCCTCCCTTCCGCACTAGCGATATACAGAATCGGGTTCGCGACCACCCTACCCAGCCTTCCCGCCGGACGAGAAGAGTCCACGTATACACCCCTCCCCTCCCTCCCTCCCCCGCACAGAGAATATATCCATTTATCTCCCTCTCCTCCTCGTTTGCTTCTGCCTCGTGTGTCCAGAAACGACCACCACCTTCTCCTCCCGGGGGTATGGATGGATGAGCGTCTAGAAACTCCACCCCCCCCCCGCCGCCGCGGCCGTCCAAACCCAAGGTCCGTACAAAACCAAACCACCAAAAAAAAAAAAAAAAAAGCAAAAAGATCCCTGGGTATCCGCAACCTTGACCGCCGCACGCACACCTTTTTTTCGCAATCAACATCCCCCGCCGAGAATGGAAGCCAACCACTGGTCGCAGCACCAGAGGGGGGTTGGTTCAAAACTGCATACCTACACACACACACAAGAAGCCAAAATAGACATTATAGGTCGTGGGCGGGCGGGGCCTCAGCGGGCTGTGCCGGGTTCGGCCGTCTCTTCTGGGAGGTCGGGGTGCGTTATTTGTTGCTGTTGGGTTGGTTGCTGCTGCTGAATGTTTTGCTGGGGTTGGTGCTGTATGGTTTGCTGGTGCTCATGGGGTTTCTGGTGCTCCTGGAGCAGTGGTGGGACTTGTTGAGCTTGTTGCGGCACTTGTTTCTGCTGCTGCTGCTGCTGCTGCTGCTGCTGCACCTGCAGCACTTGAGGCTGGAATTCTTGCTGGCGCGGAGTCTGCAAAGGTAGTTGCTGCTGTTGTTGCTGTTGCGGAGGGTATGTACCCTGCGGGGGTGCTTGCTGGGGTTGCTGCTGCTGCTGTAGAGGATAGACGACCTGCGGCTGGGGCTGAGGAGGTGGTTTATCATCCGTTGGAGGTCGCTTGAGATCGATACTCTTGCCCCGCGACGAAATGGCGGCGCCAAGCGAGGCAATTCGTTCCCCGGGCGGCGACTTGTTCCGCCGCTGCTCGGCCGTCTCCTTGCGCTCGCGATACTTGGTCTTGATCCACCCCGTGATGCTTTTCGAGTCTTCCCGGTTCTCTTTGTTGAGGCCGTCCGTCCCGTCGCTCCCGGTAGGCTCCAGCGGCTCGCCCGTCATGCTGTACCGTTTCCCCGCGCTTCCGACCGAGCTCGAGCTGGCTTCCGCGTACGAGTTGGAACCGTAGCTTGGCTTCGGAGGACTGAGAGGCGGCTCGGGCGCCTGGGATGCGGCCTCCTCCTTCCTCCTCGACAGCCTCCACCGCCGCCTCCTGTCGGTTTCCTTCTCCGCCGCCGCCTCGGCGGAAGCTGCATCTCTGCCGGTGGCCACAAGTTCATCCACGTGATCAATGTCCGATCCTTCGTTGAACGAGCTGTGCAGAGACGTCGTTGGAGACTTCTTCGCCTTCAATGTCCCTTCGGCGTGACTGGGATGGAGCCCAGTAGGAGGAGGCGGCTGCGAGGCCAAGGCCTGGGGTAGGTGCTCGGAGGGAGCCTCGCCGGCCTGTCCCCTGAGCGGACTGTCGGGCTTGGGCTGCTGCGGTATCGCCTCAAGGGGGTTGGTAATCTCGACGTTGGGTGATACCGCCGCCGAGTGCGGCAGCGAGGCCGAAGAGCTGTTGGCGCTACCTAGCATATTTCGCTTTCGCAGCTTGTTGGGCTGACGACCGTCGCCCTCCCCTGTCGGAGTTCTTTGAAAGTAGCTCGGCAGTCTCCGTTCCCGAGACGGGGTCGTGGCCTCGGGATGGGGGGCAGCATCTAGCAGCTTGTCCTGGCTGCGACCGGCGGCGGCGGCGGGATGCACGAGGAGGGTGCCTGAGTCGGCCGCCGACACTGGAAGGGATGCCAGCGACTCCTCGGCGACTTCTTCGACGGCCTCGGGCGGGGACACGACTGGCATGTTTGGGTTCACGGGGGTCAAAGGCGACACGGGAAACTCGCCGCGTTGCCCAAACCGCTTTGACGGCAGCCCCGGCGACTTTTTGGAAGGCACTGTGTTGCTTCGCCCGAGACCTGGGCTCGGCGCCGGGGCGGTCTGGGCTGGGCTCCCCGGGCTGGGAGCGCCGTTGGACTGCAGAGACCGTCTCGACGAGGTGGACTTGTTTCTCCTAATCTGGCCCTCCCTCGCGACACTGTCGGCACCGGCGCTGGCGGTGGACGAGGACCGCGTGACGCCGCCGTTCCGATTGGGGCCCGGCGTAGTGGGCGTATTGACGGCAGGCGGTCCCCCCTTTTGCACTTCTTGGACTGTCTTCTCATCGGCGGCCGTGCCTTGCATGCCGATCAGGAAATGGTCCTGGTTCTCGATCAAGAAGATTATGACGCACTGGTTCAGCCGGTACTCCTCGGGGGCCATGGCGTGGTTCGGGTGCGACAGCATGCCGGGCTGGAAGATGGCGGCGAGGTTCTGGGAATTCATGCGGTTTTGGTCCGCCTTGGCCGCGAACACAGCCAGCAGATCGAGAATGTAGAGGAGCAGCTGCCGGTTCAGCGGGGGCATTTGGGTGATGAGCTGCTGGTACTTGGTGATGGCCTTGTCCATGTCAAAGTTGTCGACGAACTGCGGCCCCTCGCCTTCGTTGGTAGCCTGCTTCGTCGCGCCCCTCAAGGGCTCCCTGAATTTCTCGTACAGCTCGAGAGGCACAACGGGCTCGGGGAGATCGTTTAGGTAGCGGCGGAGCACGTTGGCGGCATCGTGCACCGTGTACCCATCCCAGACCAAGCCCTTGCCATAGCGGTCCGGGGAATCGAATATGCTCTTGAGCTCCTTGATTCGCTTCTCGGATCCGCTCAGACGAAAGATGCCCTCGACTTCGGTCGCTGCGACGCGGCTGGTTAGCGGGGCCATGGGGGGGTCGGGGGGTCGACGAGACGAACCCTTCTCCTTCAGAAAGACACCGCACTTGGCGACCACGATGGGAACATAGCCGTATATGTAGCTCTTTCCGTCCTCGTCTATCAGAGAGATGGCGACATTGGCGTAGGTGATGCTCTGGCGCAAGGATACGCCAAAGATCCCCTGGGGGGGGCGAGAGTCTGGCGGGGTCAGCTTGGGTTTCTTAAAAAGAGGTATAGGAAATCGGCCTCTGCTGAGCTTCTTCACAGAGCTTGTTAGGCTGCGCCCGAGAGACATCGGGGTCCGATCCGCGGTGGCTGCCGAGCCCGAGCGGGCACTTGCGCGCCGAGCGACGGCGGCGAGGCCCTCATCGTCCGAAGAGCAGGAAAGGGAAGGCGGACCGGGAAACGGGGGCAGATCGGGAAACGGGGGCAGATGGCCGTCCAGATCCTCGCTCAATCGAGATCGCGGCCGGGGCGTGGACGTTGGAGAGGGGGAGGATGTAGTAGATGGGGAGGTACCGTGTGCTGCTTCCTGGTGTTTGGAGGGAAGGCGGAACCCTTTCCACCACGACTTGAGGTCGCGCTTGGTCGGGGGAGAGGCGGCCGACTGGAGCTGTGGCGGGATGGGCGAGGGGTGTGGAGGGGGGATTGCGCTGTCTCGTTGCTGGTGCGGTGGTTGAAGCTGGTGTTGTTGTTGCTGCTGCTGCTGCTGCTGGAGCGAGGCGGGAGGGGGAGCGGCGGACGTCATGGCTGCGACGTCGTGGTGGTGGCGGGCGGCGGGCGCCTTGTCTCGGGGACGGGGACGGGGACGGCGTCGGGTCGGGAGCGGAGCAGCACTGCTGGGGAGCAGAGCATTCGGGGGGGCCGCCGATGCCGATGCGATGCGATGCAAAAAGGCGTGGTGATGGCCTCCGGCGGTCAGCAAAAGGGGGGAGCAGAGGGAGAGGTCAGGTCGAGGCCGAGGGGGTCGAGGCGGAGGATGGACGGCGAGGGATGGGTGGATGCGCGCGCGTGGGGTCGCCCAAGTTTTGAATGAGGTCAAGACTTGGGGGAGGCAATCCGCCTGTCAGAGGCGCCCTGTTCAGCGGGTGATTGGCCGGCTGCGGGATCCCAGCCCAGGGCTCCCAGGGCTTCCAGTAGGGCCTCGCAGCTAAGGTTCTGCGGGTGCCTTTGTCGATCGTGAATCCGAAACGGCGAAATCGAGGGGCCTAGAAAGCGAGTGAAACGCTAGAAATCGAATCTTGGAGGAGGAGGAGGAGGAGAGGGGGGAGGGGGGAGAGGGGATGCAAAAAGGCAATGGGTGTGACCCTACTCTTCATTTGTCGAATTCGAATTCTTGACGGATGATTTGTCCTTCCTTTTTTTCCTTTTTTTCTTTTTCTGTTTCCTTCTGTTTCCAAATCCAAAGAACCCAACGAACGACTGACTGCAACGAGGCGGCAGAGCGAGAGAGAGAGGCCGGGCGGCAGCGGGCGAGAACATGAACCGAAGCGAGTGGACTGTGGGAGAGGGCAGCTCCAAGGGCCCAGGGGGGGGAGGTGGCTGGCAGCTCAAGACCAGACGCGGCACCGTTTGTTTCCTTTCGCCAGCGCACTGTCCTGGACTGAGGTCGGAGTTCCTGACCTGTGGCAGCATTCAATGTCGGACGCAGTGCCAATTTGCAATTGACAAGACAAGACCGGCCAGATGCTCGGGTATAATGGATCCCAAACCGGACAACAACCCAGAGGCCAAGATCTGCTACATTGATGGGAGCTTGGTCCGGCTGGCCATTTCCAAGGACACATACCTGGACACTCCAACCTGACAAGATCTTGTCAAGTTTCCATTTGGTGCTGCAAGGCAGCTGAGCGGAAGAGGCTGTCACCGACAAGGATTAACCTGGTTTATTGACATCGGCGTTAAACATCGAAATGCTTCTCGAAGAGCCTCAGCGTTTCATTCTTGGCCTTATACCACTGGTCATCCGTCATCCCATCGCATCAGGTTGGTCGAATGCTGAAAAGGTCCAGGGAGATGAGCGATGTGAGCTCGACAGAGGTAGTGCACTGTATCAGCTCTGTGAATACCTATCCTTACAAAACCCAGAGACTAGAGGGAGGAACCCTCGACAGTGACACGCGCACTGTCCCGCGCCTCTGTGCCGCGCTTGTTCCCCCCCGGTGTGGCACGCATCTTGACCATGTGCGCAATAAAAACTCGAAGTGGCTTTTCTCAGGTTGAGTTGCCAGCGAGGAGAGGAGGGGCCAAACTAATGACGTAGGTAGGGTTCCCTGCAGCGTCTCAGCGTCTCAGCGTACCATATACTAGCGCGCTGCCTCTCCTTGCAACCGACCTCCGCCACGGGCTGCATCACCGACTCGGGCAGCAAATCTGGTGAACTCTGTCCCGTTTGTCTATCTGCCCGTACCCTTCCATACCACAGTCCCGCGTGTAGGTCGTCGCGTTCAATGCCAATCTCTTTCCAATTATAGTCCCGCGGTTGGTGGCCATGCACTATACACGCACGACGCCGTCGTCATCCATTCGCCTCTCCAATCAGCCGCCTGTGGCTGTTCAACCTCCCGTCTAGAGGCAGCAACGGGACAAACGGGAACGGGTGACGAGGGGGAAGCCAATGAGTTGAATCGGAGTCGGACCTCGCGACCGCCTGCCCGGCCTGGCCACCCGTGAGAGGTGGGAACTAGCCACGAGGGCTTGAGGGCTCGAGGGCCACCAGGGACTTCTGTCCGTCTTCCTTGGCTGCTTGGCTCCTGGATCGCCCCTCCTCGAGTCCCTGACCATCCCCGGGAGCCAAGTGCATCGACAGCGGCACTCTCGATTGGCAGTCGCCGAGGAAGCGGACATCTTGGCCGGAAGGGGGAAACCGTCGGCCTATTTTCACGTGGATCGCTGTCAGACCAGACACACTTCGTAGGCGTCGGGTAAGACACCATGCCCATTCACGCTCGACAACTCCAACAGAGGGCCCATTCCGCACAGGAGGGTTGTGCGCCACAGGTTGCCCCCCCCTTCCCCGCCTCTCCAACATCAAGGCACAAGAGGGCCCCGATTCTGCGCGCCGTCCCCGTCCCCCGCAGATGCAGGCTTGTTCTCGCCGGCCGTGGCCGTGGCCGCGGGGAGAGTGACACTCCCGAGGGAGGTAGGTCCACCACAGCAGCGGGAGCACCGCACCGGAAGCGACCTGTCTTGGGCAGCACGTCAGGAATCGAAGCCTGTTTCATGTTCAGCCTCATGCGGGAGAAGCATCTCGCGTGCAGCGCCGATACGAGATCTCGCCGGACGTCATAGGTCGAACGCCGCAGAGGGGCGGTTCGTGTTGACGGCCGGCTGCTGACCGCCACGCCGCCTCATCGTCTCTCTATTCCTCCCCAGTGAACCCATTCCTCCACTGCGACTCGTTCCCACTGAATGTCAGCCTGGAGAGTCTTGTCACGAGACGGGCAGACACGTAACCAGAGCTCATGGGAGCCGCGTGGCTTCCCGAGGCTTGGGATGATCCGTAGATATTACTACCAAAGTTACGGCCCCGACCTAGAATGTCCATAACGGGCATCCGTCGCCCGGGCCGTAAACCCGACTGTGTATGATACAAGTCTCCATGTTGTGCCCGTGATACTTGCATGTCGACACCACCTGGTGTTGTACACAGTGCCTACCTCCGCTGTAAACCCCTAGAATTTAGCGGCCTCGAGGCGGGTCAGGAGAGAGCTCCAGTGCCTGCCTGCCTGCCGGACACTGGACCCGCCGCCCGGCCGCTCAGCTTCGGCCCCGTGCACGGCCCACCCAACCACACGGTGAGTGGCCGGTGAGCCGCGTGCTGCCGTTAGAAACCACCATTTTTTTGCCCGTCGTCATTCTGAGCATCACCACCATCACGCACCCACGCACCCACGCACCACCACCACCGCCACCACCACCACCAAAACAACCCAACCCAACCCAACCCAACCACCCAAAATGGACGCCGGGTACTTTTCCCCCATTCCCCCCCCACCCACCAAACTAACCCCCCCTCTCCCCCCACAGACTCACCAACGCCGAGCAAAGAGAACTCGAAAACCGCCTGCAAAAGCGCCAGGTCAAGGAATTCATGAACGTGCGTCTCCGCCCCAGGCCCACCAGAAATAATACACAACTGACCATGGGGACACAACAGCTCTTCTCCGGCCTCGTAGACAACTGCTTCGTCTCGTGCGTCGACGACTTCACGTCCAAGGCGCTGTCGGGGCGCGAGAATGGCTGCCTGTCGCGGTGCGTGCTCAAGAGCATGACGACGCAGACGCGGCTGGGGGAGCGGTTCGCCGAGCTGAACCAGGCGATGACGGCGGAGCAGCAGGGGAAGCAGTGAATCTCTCCCTGCTGCGGCCTAGGGGATGGAGGGGGAAGGGCCGAGATGTGATGAGAGCGTGGGGGGGGGGACATTGCGAGGGGGGGCCTACGACGAAATAATCTCCCCTCCTTTTTCGAAAACGAAACGAAACCAAACGTTGGACTCTCGACGCGCGCGCGCACATAGACTTGACGTTACCGGGAGGAGGGATGCGGGGGGCGGCTCGGCACTGATAGGTAGTGGATGAGATGAGATGGGATGAGCCCTCTTCTTTGAGGTCGTATAATTCGCCTTTTTTCCCTCTTGATCTTGGCTGGTCATGTGGATGGGACAGGATGGGTACGAGACGGGACGGGATACATACTAGTGGCTGGGCTAGGCTTTGGACAAGCGGAGAAAAAGACATCCGAGTTGTGTAACGATAGGGCAGGGGGAGGTGCTTGATAGAAGGGATGATGGGATGGGGTTGATTGAGTGTTTTGGGTCTTGATACCTAGGTACCTATGGGAAACATGACGTGATGCCATTAGTTCTTGACTGTCACGGGCTGGTCATTTTCAAGGGACAGAGCTCTTCGTTCTTTTGACGAGGTGATTATACCACGCGGCAAGAAGAAAATGGATGTTGGCTAGGCGGACAAAAGATCAGATGCTCCAGCCCACAAGGATATCACCACACCGTCAGGGGCGTCACCATCACCAAGCACCCACAACAGCAAATTAAAAAAAAAACACAACAATATTTCATCCATGACACCAAACCTATCCATACCTAGGGTAATTACCCAACATTTCCCGACCTAAAAGTGCACTCTCCCTCTCCCTCACTACCCACTGCCATGTTGCAAAATCTAGTTCTCACCACCATCTACTCGGCCGCATCCCCCAACACATCCCTCACAGCCTCCAGCTGCGCCACCGCCTTCTCCTCGAGCACGCTCTCGCACCACCCACCACCACCACTCCCCGCCGTCGCGCGCCACGCCGCCTCCCGCGGCCCCAGCGCCACCAGCCGCTCGCGCAGCATCTTGCGGCTCGCGAGCCAAAAGTCGACATACTCGTGCACCAACCCCGCGTCCCACGCCACCTCTGGGATCTCGCGCTGGTGCTTGACGCGCAGCACGGCGAGCACGTGCGCCAGCAGCGCGAGCGAGTGCAGCTCGGTGGCGGCCACTAGCGTCAGGAACTGGGGGGCGTCGCGGGCGCCCGTGGTGCGGCTGACGTTGGGGGGCTCGAAGCGCTCGACGCTGGCCTGCAGGAGGTTGGGGAACTGGTTGAGGACGTAGGCGACCTCGGGGGCGATGGTGCCGCCGAGCGCGCACAACACATTGAGCAGGAGCGGGAGGAGGCCCTTGGCCCAGATGCCGTAGCAGCGGAGCGCGCCGGCGTTGTCCGAGAGCGGGGAGACGGTGGCGCGCCGCAGGAAGCCCGAGAGCGGCGCGCGGATGAGGTGGCCGAGGAAGCCGTCGATGGCGAGCTGCTCGGCGATGGCGGGGATGGCCGACAGCTCGACGAGGAAGAGCATGACGAGCTCGCCGTAGATGGGGTCGCCGCGGTCCGACAGCTTGTCGGCCCACGAGTAGAGCGACGTGGCCATCTGGAGGACTTCGTGCGAGACCATGATGTTGAGGATCTGCACTTGGCACTGGTCGATCCCGGGCACGCTGCAGCAGGCTTGGAGAACGGCCGTGAGGAGGGCGAGGTCTTCTGGCGTCGTCACCGAGTCCGTGTCATGCACTTGCGTCACGAGCGCCCTGAACCCCCGGGCGACGACTCGGTCGAGGATGGTCAGCACCTGCTGCGTGACCGCCACGGGGCTGTCGTCTTTTTGCGTCGCTGCCGACTTTGATGAGTGTCGGGAGCCCTTTAGAACCGCAAAGAGGATCTTGAGGAGCGTCCGGAAGTAGGCTATTTGGTCTGCGGCAAAGGGGTTTTCCAGCTGGAAGATGGCGGCCGCCACCTTGGAGAGGGGCGAGCTGATGTCCTTGGGCAGCTGGGAGCAGTCGGCCAGACGCGTGAGGATCATCAGGGCCATGTTGGCGCGCGAATGGGCGAGCCTGACAAATATGTCTTCAGGGGGTTGTGACCTCTGGTTCGCCTCGAGACATTGCTCCGACACCTGCAGCATCTGCTTGGCGACGGCCTCGTTTCTTGGAAGGCAGCAGACGCTGAGTTCCACGACGAGGTACTTCCAGGCGTGGAACAGGGCCTGGGGATGGTTAGCGGGGGCCATGAGGCGACATAGCTGAAATCAACGTACCACTTCGGCTTCCACAAGCGACAGATTCAGGTTCGCCGTCTCCATCTCGAGCCTAAAGCCGTTCTTCTTGGGCCCCAACCATGCGCTATCATAGCTGAGCAGAGCCTCGGCGGAATCCAGCGCGTAAAAGAACTGGGGTCCAATATCTCGTGGCACCAGGGGTGTTCTCCTAAAGTCATCCACAGAGCAGCCCGGGAATCGCTTTGTGAAGTTCTTGGCAAAGTTGGCATGCAACGAGGCGTTGTACTCCGACACCTGCACGCCATCACGGAGGAAGTAATCGAGGTCCTGGACGACCTCGTCCGCAAACTTGTTTTGGCCACCCATCTGGCGAAGGTGGTAGAGCTGCATGGCAAATGTTTCGGCAATGTACGCGGCTATCCTTGCCTGGTACGCGGCCTCTTTGGCATCCGTCTTGGCCGTACTCGCCGGTGACTTGAGGTTGTGTACATAGGTCCGGAGGTTAGAGAGATACGGCGCCTCCTTCTGGAGAGCAAAGACCGTCCACGGCCAGTAGTTTTGCACCGACGTGAAGAACTCCAAGACGGCCATGATCTCTTCGCTCGGAGTCTGGTTGATGGTCCGAAGCTTGTCCAGGGCCAGTGCCAGGACGGAATTGGGTGACAGTTTTGATGTGCTCGTGTTCCCCCTCAGGGCTTCCCGCGGGGTTTTGCCTGTGAGGAGGCAGTTTGCCATCCACTGTTGCCGGTTTCGCATGATGATGGAAAAGAACTTCCACAGGCCGACCATTTCCGGCACCCGGTCATACGGTTTGTCCAGCTGAGAGATGATCTGGATAAACGATCGAGACACGTGGGGCCCGAGGTATCCGAGCAGTGATGGCGGTTCCGCGTCGCCCTTGCCTGCACTCTCCACGAGTGCGCTCAGGAGGGCGATGGCGGGGATCTTGTACTCGGGCCTCATTGCCGGCAGCCGGGCAACGAGGGAGGCGGACTTGAAGAGGGGGTGCTGGATGACAGCCGACTGCTGTTCCAGGTAGCTGGCAACCCGGAGCAGGGCTGTGGAGAAGGACAGGACGGCCACGAGCCTATCCGAGAAAATGCGCGACCGCCGTGGGTAAAGAGTCGAATCGGGTATCTGAAATGCAGCCATAAATGTGGCGACGAGAGGTTGAAATCGCAAAGAACTGGACGCCGTAGAAACAAAGCTCTCCATGATGTACTTGGCAGCCGGCACAAGACAGCTCGTCAGACTCGTGGGCGAATCTGTGCCGACGCTGTACGTGTAGGATATGAGCTTGTGCATCATGCCGACCACGTCCAGAATGAGGACGCTCCGGTCCAGCTCGGACGGGAACCTCCATGTGACCGAGTTCTCAAACACGTCGACGGCAGTCTGCGCAAGCGCAAGAGAGACTCGGGAGAGCAGCTTGTCAGACGTCCCAAGCCAGGGATGCTCTTCACCCTGACGGCCCTTCCCACCGCTTGACACGGTCCTCCGCTGAACGGCACTCTTCATGGCGCTGTCGATGAGATTGGAGAAGAGCTTGACCGCGGACGAGAGGAACTCGAACCGCTCCGCGAGCACATCAAGACTGCCCATGAGCCTTGACAGCCGGCCGGCGCGCGCGTCGCCATTGATCAGTCCGCAGCGCGTCATGTAGGCCCATACTCGGCCAGGAACTACCCGAAGCGACGCGTCGAGGAACTGCAGGCAAGACGTCATGGTCGAGATCTTGCCGCCATCGAGATCGGCAAGATCCTCTTGGATGAGACCGTCGAGAATGTCGCAGATGACGGTGAGGATGTCCTTTGTCCGCGGGAGAGCACGGCCTGCCTCCTTGAGGATCACCGTCCCGGCCTCAACCATGGCCTCGTCTCCGCGGCTCGAGGCTTTCAGCACCTCCATCCGCAGGACGGTGGCAAGCAGGGCTATCCCCTCAGCCATCTCACCCTGGTCCAGATTTCTCAGCCCAACGTCGTGGGCGTCTGTGTTATATTCGAGGCGCTTGCCCAGCAAAGCCAATGTCGAATGCTCGTGATCCATGATGGCAATTCTTGGCCCATTGGCCTCCTCCGACAAGAATCGGCCATAGGTGCCAGCGGGCAGAACGAGCCTCTCCTCCTGAGCAAGCAAGCGTCTTGACCGCGATGGCGCAAACAGGTCGATGTCGTTGGTGAGTTGGAACGAGTTTGTGTTTTCATCCTCAAAGACCAGCTCGTAGGCTTTCCAGTACGGACTCCAGTCCAACGTCAGCGATGGCGTCTTGGTCAACAGGCCCAAAATGAAATCCGAGCCCCCGTTGTCGACGCGCATCGCCGTGGACAATATCCGGCAAAAGGCCGAAAAGGGGTTGAATTCGCAGGGAAAGCGGCACCTAGCCTGGAAGAGGTAGGTGGCTAGTAGGTCCTCATCCTCCAGCATGAGAGTTGTGACGTCTTTGGTCACAGCGAGGGATTTTTCCGCGGTGAGATCCCAGTACTTGCTTCCTGCCGAGAGGATGGACGTGAGACATGAGACGGATTCCGACTTGTATCCGACGATGGGAAAGGTGACCTTGAGAAGATCCTGGAGAGTGGCGCGGAGGCGCACACCCACCGCCGGGCGGAAGGCAGCCTGCTGGCTCGCGCCCAAGAACCCCGACAGGTCGGCGATGAAGTCGTAGACCTGGCCGCGGGCCGTGACGATCATGGCCAATCGCTCGGCCGACTGAACGTCCCGCTCGAGGGACTGCGACGAAAGGAAGATGTCGTAGGGGGATTTCTCGATGGAAACGATGCTCCCAGCTGAATTTCGCCGCCCTGTAACGGTTCGTTGGTTCTCGTTTTCAAGCTCGAAGCCGTCCTGGGCTCGCTGATTCTGAAGCAAGTCCCGTCTTTCGGCTCGCTCTTGGTATGCGACGTGCATACGGTGAAGGATTAACGACCAGGCGAAGATGACGGGACTAGCGGTAATCAACCCCCTCTCGGCGGCGTCGGTGACTGCGTTGTGGATGAGGTTCAGGATGTCGGAAGAAGCCAGGTAGGGGTCCTCCATCTCTGCTAGATCCAGCTCCTGGTCCAGGTAGAGCATCGAGCGGGAGACATTGAGAAGCTTGAGAGAGATTGCGCCAACCAAGCTCCTCAGGGGGGGGACGAGCTCCGCGATCAGGTCGTTGGACTGCGACACGGTTAGCACACGAGCTTCCAGCTCCAAGAGGCAAAGCACTGACCCCGACGACGGGATCGAAGAAATCATAGTTGCCCATGAGCCCGAACCACTGCGCCACAATATCTGGCGAAGCAAAGGTATGGCCTCCCAGGTCAATGACCTGGAACGCGAGGGACATGGCGTGGATGATCTCGGTGAGCGACGTTCTCGCGCAATCCAGCTCGAGCTGCTCGGTAGCAATCTGTTTGTCGGCTATCCCCAAGCCCGCCTGCATGCGAGCTATGCACCCGTCCACAAGACTCAGATATGTCGGCACCAGCTTCTCAAAGGCGGCCGTGTTCATGTTGGCGGACTCGTCGAAGCCAAAGGCGTCTCTGGCAATGGAGCGGCGCAGGGAGTCGACCTCGGGGCCCACGGCGGTGGCGCGGCTGTGCAGCAAAAAGGTCATGAGGGCGTCGGAAGCACTCATGAAGAAGCGGCGCTCGGAAAAGCAGATGGCCAGGATTCGCTGGCGGCGGGCCGTCTCTGTCTCGAAAAAAGCCCATGTCGTGTCGGCATCGGAAACGGCCGATACGTTCATCAGCGACAGTATGCTGGACGCCTGGGCGTCGCTGACGCCGGCGGCCTCCTGGATGACGGTGATGTCCTGTGTGCAGAGGGGCCCGGCCAGGTGGTGTTGGGCGCGGGACTGGTATTCCAGGACCGCGATGCGGAGGGCGGCCACCTCGTTGAGCTTGGCCTGCTCGCTGAGCCATTTTGCATCGGCCTTGATCTCGGCAATCTTGAAGGGGTCGCTGGGGTCGGGGACGACGTTGATGGCCGACGTCTTGGTCTCGAAGTCGGTCTTGGACTGGGCGGTCGGGGGCTCAAACGGCTTGAGCGGCGCCTTGAGCAATTGGTGGACGTGGGCATCGCGGAGAAAGGCGGACACGGCGGGGCAGGCGATGCGGTCGCTGGAGGTGTCGTCGAGGGCCGATGCGACGGCTTTCCACGATCTAGCAGGAGGTCAGTGACGAAGAAGAGGAGAGGACGAGGAGGACGAGGACGAGGGAGGTGTACATGATGGCGGTCTTTCCCCTCAGACAATCCTCCAGCGGGGGAAAATATGTTCTATCGGTGGGGGATGCCATTGGGGAGAGCCTCCATGAGCCGGGAGGTGGCGCGATGGGGTGGTGTTGGCGAGAAGAGGCTGGCCGATGATGGGGAGCTGGAAAAGTTGAATATCTCTGGACGCGCTTCTTGACGCGGCGGGCAAGCTCTGTGAGCCAGCATTGTTCAGGCGGCCCCGGTTGCTGCCAAGACGGGTCCTGGCTGGTGCGCTTTTGTTTGCTTGGGGTGTTATCGATAAGAGCAGCTTTACTGATGGAGACCCCTGGACTCCAGTGTAACCAAAAGTTTGGCGGGGTCTTCGTCCTGGGCTCTATGTTGGGCCACTATCCAGGGAGTGTCGGTCTCATTCATTTCTCAAAGTCCGGTCGTCTCATCGTTCAGACATCTCTTTGCAGAGTGACTCACAGTGAACCTGCTCTCCTGTACACTCGCAGCGTGCTCTGTCAACGGGCTCTCACCAATTGAATCCCAAGTGCTTCTCCAGTCTAAAAAAAAAATTCCCTCCTTAATTCTTATTTTCTCACCTCCCTCTCGCCATGGCGGCCCCCCCCGAGATCATCGACCACTCCCCCCACAGCTACGATCCGTCGCCTCTGGTCCCCACGGCGTCCAACCTCGTCCTCATCGACAACTATGACTCGTTTACCTGGAATGTCTACCAGTACCTCGTGCTGGAGGGCGCCAAGGTCACGGTCTACCGAAATGACCAGATCACGCTCGACGAGCTGATTGCAAAGAAGCCGACGCAGCTGGTCATCAGCCCTGGTCCCGGCCATCCTGCTACCGATTCCGGAGTCAGCCGGGAGGCCATCAAGCACTTTGCCGGCAAGGTCCCCATCTTTGGCGTCTGCATGGGCCAGTGAGTATTTTCTGAGCCTTGCTTCTCTTGGCTGCAGTTGTTGACCACCGCCAGACAATGCATCTTCGACTTGTACGGTGGCGATGTCTGCTTTGCCGGTGAGATATTGCACGGCAAGACCTCGCCCCTGCGTCACGACTCAAAGGGCGTGTATGCCGGTCTCGCTCAGGATGTGCCCGTCACCAGGTACCACTCGCTCGCAGGCACCCATGTGACCTTGCCCGAGTGTCTCGAGGTCACGTCGTGGATCGCCAGGGAGGATGGCTCCAAAGGCGTCATTATGGGTGTCCGCCACAAGGAGTACACGATTGAAGGCGTCCAGTTCCACCCCGAGAGCATCCTCTCCGACGGCGGCCGTGTCATGCTCAAAAACTTCCTCCGCATGCAAGGCGGCACTTGGGCCGAGAACGAGCAGCTCCAAAAACAGGCAGCCGAGGCGGCTTCCAGTGCCGACGCCGAGAAGAAGACCGGGAGCAAGCCCAACATCCTCCAGAAGATCTATGCCCACCGCAAAGCGGCTGTCGAGGCCCAGAGGCTCATACCCTCCCAGCGGCTCTCGGACTTGCAGGCTGCCTACGACCTGAACCTCGCCCCGCCCCAGATTTCTCTCGTCGACCGTCTGCGCCAGTCTCCCTTCGATGTGGCCCTTGCCGCCGAGATCAAGAGGGCATCGCCATCCAAGGGCGTCTTTGCCCTCGACATCGATGCGCCCACCCAGGCCAAAAAGTACGCCCTTGCCGGCGCAAGCGTCATTTCCGTCCTTACCGAGCCAGAGTGGTTTAAAGGGAGCATCGACGACCTGCGTGCTGTCCGTCAAGTGCTCAACGGCATGACCAACCGGCCCGCTGTTCTGCGAAAAGAATTCATCTTTGACGAGTATCAGATTCTCGAAGCCAGGTTGGCTGGCGCCGACACCGTCCTTTTGATTGTCAAGATGCTGGAGGGCGACCTGCTTGATCGTCTCTACAAGTATTCTTTGGCACTCGGCATGGAGCCGCTGGTGGAGGTGCAAAATGCGGAAGAAATGGAGATTGCCGTCAAGCTCGGTTCCAAGGTCATTGGCGTCAACAACCGCAACCTGGAGAGCTTCGAGGTCGATCTCGGGACGACGGGCCGGCTCCGGAGTATGGTTCCCGAAGGGACCTTTTTGCTCGCGCTCAGCGGAATCAGCACCCACCAGGACGTCCTCGACTGCATAAAGGATGGCATCAGCGGGATACTGGTTGGGGAGTCCATCATGCGGGCACCGGACGCCACGCAGTTCATCCGTGAGCTGTGTGCTGGCCCTTCGGCGACGGTCTCCAAGCCCGAGCCAAAACCTCTCCTCGTCAAGATCTGCGGTACCCGGAGCGCGGAAGCTGCGACAGCCGCCATCGAGGCCGGGGCGGATTTCGTGGGGATCATCCTCGTTCCTGGCACCAAACGATTTATCTCTGACGAGACGGCGCTATCCATCGCAAAGGCCGTGCACGAAGGCAAGCCGGCTGCAAAGGCACAGTCTCCCGTGGCCTCCAAGGATGCGTCGGACTTCTTTAGCTTTACTGGTGATGTCCTGAGGAAACGAGGGCCCCATCTTGTCGGTGTCTTCATGAACCAACCGCTCGAGGAGGTCTTGGAGAAGCAGCGGCTGTACAACCTCGACATTGTCCAACTGCATGGTAACGAGCCTCTCGAGTGGGCCTCGCTCATCCCGGTCCCGGTCATGCGAAAGTTCAAGCCCGGGCAACCTGGAATCGGTCTCCGTGGCTACCATGCCCTGTCACTGCTTGATTCAGGGGCTGGTTCGGGAGAGAAGCTGGACACGGCGGCTGTCAAGGCCACACTGGAGAAGGATGAGCACCTGTCAGTGATGCTGGCGGGTGGTCTGGATGAGAGCAGTGTAGCTGATTCCGTGGCTACTCTGGGTTCTGCCGCGGACAAGGTGCTGGGTTTGGACGTAAGTAGCGGGGTGGAGGTAGATGGCAAGCAGAGCTTGGAGAAGATCCGGGCATTTGTACAGGCTGTCAAGGCGATCAGGTAGACTCTTTTCATGTTAATTCCATCAAGACTAGCGGTCACCGCCGGTTTAATCCAAAAGCTGTCTCTCGCCAGTGCAGCCCTTGGTTTCCTCTGTTTCCGAGCTGCCCTCTTTTCTCCCGGGCTCTGTCCAAGACTGGCGACGGTAATGCGAGTTCAGACTAAACATCTTCCACCTGGTTTGAGCCCACCGGTTGCAGCAACGAGATCCGTCGATTCCTTACTTCTCTCACGTTGATCCCCCATCTTGTTGAGGATACCTGTCACCCTTCTCCCTGTGTCTATTCCCCATCAACACAATCCAAATATATCTCTGGTACCGAGATACCTCCCTCACCATCACACTTCTCAAATCCATCCACAACAGTCTCCCGTTTGGTAGTCTTCTCGTCTATATCAAAGCTGGACAGCTTTACCACTTTCCTGCCTTCTTACGCCGTCACATGGCAACCCAGACAGGACTTGTTCCGCACCAAGTCCCGATGGGAGAACCACAATCATAGCCCGCTTGTCTTCAAATCTCAAGCAGTTCTTATCACAGCTTGAGAACCAACAAGCCATATCCAAGTCTCCCGCACAACGCCCCAGTCTGCCCGTTTGATCACAGCCCGAGCTCTCGCGGTTAGGATCGCCCCAAGATATTCGCACCTTTGGGTGCCCAGAGTTTTTTCTTGTGGCTTAACATAACAGCTCCAAGCTTCTCAACACCAACATCAAGGTCTTTCTCCACGGACCTTGAAGCCGTCACAGATCTTCTCCCTCTCCTCGCACACCAGACACTTTCCTCATCATCTTTTCTTCCCACCACCTCATTCCCTCACACACCCCCCCATCCCTCCCTCGAAAACAAAGCCACCTCATCTCACCACTCCAAACCCACCACGCACTAACATCCACCTCCTTACACCCCATTCCATCTCCACCATCCCACCCTCTCAACCCAAAATCCCTCCCAGAAGACACTAACAACGACCACAACCCCAACCATGCCCCCCCGAAAAGCCACCGAAAAGCCCATCTTCAAAGACCTCATCATCGCCCTCGCCGGGCCCCTCGACGGCCAATGGACCGATGTCAACATCGCCCGGTGGGTCAGCCAACGCGCCGGCCGCTTCGCCGCGCAGATGGACGCCTCCGTCACGCACCTCGTGTGCTCCGAGGAGGCGTTTAAAGCCCGCGGACCGAGAGGTATGCTCTCCTTCTCCCCCCATGGAATGGTAGTTACCTAGGTACTGACATTGTGGGGTGAAACAGTCAAAGAAGCCCTCACGCGCCCCCGCTCCTGCTGCATCGTGACCAAGGACTGGCTTGAGGACTCGATCACTGAGAAGAGGAGGTTGAACGAGGAGGGGTTTGCCGTGAACAAGGCGGAACAGGAGAAGAGGAGGAGGAGGAAGGAGAAGAAGAGACAAGACAAGAGACAGGAGAGGGCAGAGGCGTTGGCAGTGAGGGCGGTGAATCCTTGTGAGTTTTTGTTTTGCGGTTGGGAGGAAGGGGGAGGGGGGCTGACGTGCTGACAGATTACTGGCATACGTACCGGGATGGGACGTTTTTTAGGTATGAGGTGGTGATTTCGAGGGTGGAAGGGGAGGTGGAGAGGAGGTTTGAGCTTTCGGTGAGTTTCTCTTTTTGTTCTTGTCCCTCCTTGTTCCATCTCACGCACCATCACATATATTCACCACTTCCCATCCATCCATCCCCATCAATTCAACATCCCGCAAATCACAACTAATACCCCCTCCCCCCAGCTCTACGAATCCAACGCCAGCCCCCACCTCTACTGGTTCGTCGCCAAGTTCTTCAAGCGCAAGGGCGACAGCCGGCCCAACTACTACCGCCCCAGCGACTCGCCTGGTCTCTTCTGGCGCGAGTTCGGTCTCTTTGAGCACTTTTTTGAGAAGAAGACGGGCATTCCCTGGGAGAAACGGCTCGTCCTCTGCACCGCTGCTGCTCGTGTTGATGACGCCGCACTGGCGAATGGTGGGAAAACGGAAGAGGAGTTGGCTGATGGGGACTCGAGAAAGGAGATTTGGTACAAGCTGGAGGATGAGCGGAGGAGTTTTGTATATGAGCCGCCGGTAAGTCTTTTGGTAGAGATGTGTTGCTAGGGGGAGTTGATGCTGACTAGTTTGGTGGAAAGACTAAAGGGAGGCCGGTGGGGTGGGCGCCGCCGGAGTTTATTCCGGTTGTTGTGGAGGAAGCTGTGTCGGTTGCCGGAGAGGAGGTGAAAGCTCAGGCACAGACGAGGGATATAATGGTTGACGTGGCAACCCAAGTCGGTGACGCGGACGTTGTGATGACGGACGCAGGAGAGGACGTGGTTGTCAAAACGGACAATGACGAGCAGCACACGCCAGACACAGACATCAAGGACGCGCGTGTGAAAGAGGAGCAAGAAGAAGACACGGAAATGGCTACGGACACAGACAACAAAGACGCAAGCGTTGATGAAGCTCAAGAGGACGCTATCATGACAACGGAAACGAATACCCAAGACTCGGACACAAGCGCCGTTGAAGCTCGAGATGCCACAGCCACGCCCGCCGACGCAAAAACCCAGCACCCAGACGTCGAGAAGATCCAGGAGGCGACTGCCATGCTAATGGACACGAAAACTAGAGACATAAGCATCGACTGGGTTCAAGGGGACGCTGTAATGACAACGGGAGCAATTGCCCAAGCCACAAGCGTTGATGAAGAGCAAGAGACTGTTGCGGTAGTTTCAGACTTGAACATCGTCCCGAAGCTCGAGGAGATTGAAGAGGCCATTGTCATGACAATGGACTTGAACACTCAATGCCCAAACATGGAGGAGATGCAAGAGGCCCCTGCCATCACGAATACAGACGCAGTCACCAAAGACACAAACGTCAACGTCGCTCAGGAGGTCGTTGCAATTCTGGCAGACGTCAAAACCGAAGATACCAGCGTCGACGGGGTCCAAGAGGATACTGCCATGATGTCGGATTTAACCATCAAAGACACCAGAATCGAGGAGATCCAAGAGGACATTACCGCCACAATCGACACAAACACCGACAACATCCCTTCGGAAGCCAACGCATCCTCGGCCTCTGATAGCAATGTCTCACCATCTGGCACATGGATTCTCCTTTTATAAAGGGGGAGCCCAAGAGCACAGCTTCTCGATACGTTCTTTTGAACATCTACTCCACAAAACAGCTTCACAGTGGACACAACAAATCTCAGGTGGAAGAAAAGCACATTAGCCACACAGTTCCTTCATCTTGTTCACCAACAAGACAGCTTCTCAGCAACGCTGAGGCACATCTCCCACCTCTCTCCCGTTTCTTTCCAGCTAAAAGGGACAACAGGACATGGGAGACATTCGGTTTTCATAGCAACGCGACATAGCCATCCCCTATTTAACTTTCTGCGTTGATTTTCCTCGTGATTTCCTTTCCTCGATACCCGGCTCCCTTCGACGGTTGCCATTGCATTTTACACAATTAAAGTGGTCTTTATATTTCACGGCGTCGCTCTTCCTCGGGCGGAGGGCTTGCTCAAGACATGGTATTGCGTTGTTTTCATCCACACAGTCAGGGCCAAGGGACAGGCAGACAGCTTTAGTTCATCATCTTTACAACTTGCAGTGATGATTGTTTGCAGTTTTTGAGCTAGATAGGACAGTTCATTATCTTAATTTCAACTTTGAGTTCCACCTTGTGTGTAATGTGCAGTAGTACTCTGCAGACACTTGCAGGCCGAAGTGGTTTCTTCCATGTGATGTGCTTCCGTGACTCAGAATGGTTGAAGAGTTGGGATGAAGCGTAACTTGATGACATCTGATCAGCATTCCCAGTATTTTGCCTCTTTCATGCAAAGACTGCAGGACCGAAGCGGGCATATATCGGAGGAAGAGGCCAGCGAACTCGCCTCTCTTCAAGCGTACCTTCCTGCCCGTTTGTTAGACCTAGCGCCTCCCACCCAACACATTATTCCCTAAGCACCAACCTATATCTTCTCGTCTCTCCATTTCTCCCACCGAACCTTCCCTTCTACCTCATCTCTTCCCCCTCCTCCTTTCCCCCAGAAACAGCCAAAAGTTCCAAGCTTCTTGAAAGCAACATTCCCAAGGTACGTGAATACTTCACTACAGACATCTCTTTGAAGTTTCTTCAACCACTGACACATTTCCCCAGAACAAGAGCGACAATGGCGACTTCTGCCAAAAAAATTAAGCACAAGCGGTCGAGCTTGAGCAACATTTTCGGTGCAATCCCGTCCGCGAGTTCGGCAGGTCCAAATGACAGCAACATCGGCCCAAAGGACAGGACCTCGCCGATCAATATTACGAAGTCAATCCGGGAGAAAATGCAAAAGGCAATTTTCCCAAACGCAACCGTCCGAATCCGCTCGCGGAAGATTCCGGCCTGCTTCACCATATCCATGGCAGATGGATATGACTACAATCTGCTGGGGGACGAGTTCGACCCCGACGACCTCTACGATGAGATGCTCAAGTACAATCAAGTGCTTGCCGAATCTCTGCAGTCTGGCAACCTCTTGGACAATACATCAAACATTGTCGATGAGTTCATGCTCGATGTACTCTCTAAGATGATCTTCGGGTCAAACTACATTGAGCAGGCCGGCGCTGGCCTCGACATCACTCTCAAGCTCTGCCATGCGATTTTCTATGGCGAAACAGTCCCTGACGAGATTACCGAGCGTGATCCAGAGTACCAAGCTCTGAAAGAAGACCTTGTGCGGCAGGGCCTCCCGGCCGGGACACCCGCCGTTATCCGCAGCCGCCGCGAAATCGTGCAGCACGCACGTGCGGCTAGCTACATTCTCAATGAGACGTACTTGAAAGAAAACGATCTCACCGAGGACATCATCCTCGAAACCCACCGCATTCTCACCCACAAGGTCGACACGGAGGATGGCTACCCCTGGGCGCAGTACAGCGGCGTCTACCGCACCGTCCCCGTCAGAGCCGGGCTGCACACCTTCCCGGCCCCAGGGAGCGTCCCCGCCGGCATGCAGCAGCTCATCGCGTCGCTGAACAAAGACCTCCAGGACGCAGCCAGCCAGGGAGAGATCGACCCTGTGGGGCTGGCGGCCAAGTACAGCCATAAGTTTGTCGGCCTCCATCCGTTTGTCGACGGGAACGGTAGGACATGCCGCCTCATCCTCAACACCCTCTTGATCAAGTATGGCGCGCTCCCGGCATGCATCGGTCAGGATTCCGCGACGAGGGAGAAGTACCTCGAGATTGCGGCAACAGCTTCTTTGCAGGAGGCCTCGGCGGAGGGAGACTGGGATGATGACGAAGAGGGTGCGCCCAAGCACCACAAGGGCTTGGCGACGTTTACGCTCAAGTTTGTCACGGAAGAGCTTCGTGCGTTGGCAAGGAAGCTGAAAGGAAAGGGGGCCAAGGCTGATTGAGCAGGTATCTGGTCGGAGTTTGAGGAAGAGAAGGCAGCTAGCGATATGGATGCTGGGATTTGTGATGCAGGGGAGTCGTGGGTTGGTGGGGGGCTGGTGGTAGTTTAGGAGGGCATCGAGGAGGTTTGGGGACAAGCAGTGAAAGTGAGGAGTCAGGCATAGGGTATGGGTTATTATGCCGTTGAATGGTTGTGGGAGACGCCGTTTTCTTAGCTGCCAATGCCTTCCTGAGAGAAAAGCGAGTATATCCTACGCGTAAATCACGTTGGGAGAATTAGTGCAAGTCGTTTCTGCCCACGAGGAAAGACCAAACAAAGATAGCATCAGTGCCATGGAAAGCAACGGACCAGACATCACAAAGAACCAGAAACGCATTTGTCGTCAGAAAATGAATAAAATTACTGGTATACCCGGCTTCCAACGCCCAGATATTATACCCCCCTAAAACCTCAACTTGGGCAACACAAAAACCACCAGCACCAGCACCACCATCAGCCCGTACACCTGCGCATACAGCCGCATCCGCCCCCACCACCCCTCCCCCTCCGTCATGCGCTGCAGCGTGCCCACTTTCTTCGTCACAGCGTCCATGCCCTCGCCCGTCTTGCTCATGCCCTGCCCCGCGCGGTCCACCACTTCACGGTCCTCCTCGAGCGTCGCCGTGAACGCCAGCGAAGACGCCTTGAGGTCGCCCGCTAGCTTGAGGATCGACTCGGACAGCAGGTCCTGCTCCTCGCGCTGGTGGTCGAGGATGGCCTCGGCCGTGGCCGTGGGGGTGTGCGCGGTCGCGGCGCGGTCGCCGAAGAGGGCGGTGCGGGCTGTCGTGTGCGCCGTGTCCTTTTCTGAAGGGGGGTGGGAGCCGCGGGGGCGGAGGGTTTGGGTGGTGGATGTCGGGGGTGGGGGCGAGGGGTCGGTCTTTTCGTTGAATTCTTCGCTGGGGAGTGTTTTCCGTGGCTGTGGGAGAGAGAGGACGGGCTCGGGGATCGGGGCGGTGGTGGGTTCGTCTTCGGAGGAGGACGATTCGACGTCGGGCGACCGGGACGAGTCGAGGCTTTCGCTGGGGGTGGCGATGATGGCGGCGAGGACGTCTTCACCCTCGGAGGTGTCGTGGTCCGAGTCGGCGGAGGCGGAGGCAATCTCGGCGAGGTCGTTCATGCGGTCGACGAGCTGCTCGAGGGCCTCGCGCTTCTGGACCAGGCTGGTCTGGAGGTCCTGGCGGCGCGCGTGGATCTTGATGGAGAGGGCTTCTTGCTCGAGCTTGGTGAGGAGGGACTGGGCGTAGCGGATGTTTGTTTGCACCTTTTCCCGCTCAAACTCGTCGGCGCGGAGTCGGGCTTCGCGATCGGCGTCGGCGCGGAGGATGCTTTGCTGCAGTCGGTAGAGGAGCCGGTTGAGGTCCGTCAGGGGGTCGGCTTGTCGGGGCATGGGTGCGGGCGTCGCGACGCCGTGTATTAATCGAGCCATTTGTGGTGGTTTCTGTGGAGGGCCAGGTTTCGATAGTTGAGGGACAGCTGTTCGGGGTTGGGTTGTTCGACGTTGAAGGTGTCGTTGGCGCCAAGACATTGCTTACCTGGTTGGCTTTGTCTGACATCACTCAAGTGTAACCCTAACCCTTGTGCTCAAAGGTTGCGACATGACTGTAGGTGCTGAGAAATGGCCAGCCATTTCTCTTTTTGCCAATCTTGAAATCGAGATCTGGGTGTCTGTAGTACACTCACAGCCCTACAATGGAGACCATGTCGGCCTTGAGACGGTGTTTAGAGATGCTTGATAGAGGTCATCAGTCACGACAAAGGGTTAGGGTTCTGTGGGAAGGGAGCCGACTGCGAAACTCTGACTGAGCAGACCAGGCTCAACCTCATCTCCCATCTCACGCACCTGATAACATCTTGACGCCCAAACTATGCGCCGATAAGGGGGTCAACACTCTTTTTTATCCAAGATGAGGTCGGCTGCACCTCGAGCGCTGCGGAGCGCTGCCGGACGCAGAGTTGCGCAGTCAAATTCTTTATTTCCTTCTTTCTCTTCCCCATCTTCCCAGAGCTTCACCTCCAGCCTTGGTGTCCCCGCCCGGACCTTTTCTTCAACGACATGCCGGCGGGAGGCCGACAAGGGTGACGAGCCCGAGAGGCAATGGTCAACACCACTGGCGAAGCAGCTGGGCGCTGCCATATCGGTAAGTTCTGTCCCAGGTCACCAACCTCATCCCCAGACATTGACCCCTCGCAGGCAACCGGCCCCGTCCCCCTAGCTAGCTATATGCGAATGTGTCTGACGGCCGACGTCGGCGGCTACTACACGGGCGCCCTCGAAGAAGGCCGTGACCAGTTCGGTCTCAAGGGCGACTTCGTCACGTCCCCCGAGATCTCCCAGATATTTGGCGAGCTCATTGGCATCTGGTTCGTTGCCGAGTGGATGGCCCAGGGGAGGCCGAGCAGCGGCACCGAGCTCATCGAGGTTGGCCCCGGCCGCGGCACCCTCATGGCCGACATGCTCCGAGTACGCTCCCCCTTCCCGTATCCTCCCCGCATCGCTAACCCCCCTCCCCCCCAGACCATCCAATCCTTCCCCAAGATGGCCAGCAGCATCGACGCCATCTACATGGTCGAAGCCAGCGCCGAGCTGCGCGAGGCCCAAAAGACGCTCCTCTGCGGCCCCGACGCCACCCTCTCCGAGTCCAAAGTCGGCTGGCACAGCGTCTGCAAAAACATGTCCATCCCCGTCGTCTGGACCGACACCATCAAGTCCATCCCCAACTGTACGCCCCCCCCCAACCCGCCCCCCCTCCCCTATACTAACCCCCCGTTCACCAGCCCCCTCCAAAACCCCCTTCATCGTCGCCCACGAATTCTTCGACGCCCTCCCCATCCACGCCTTCCAATGCGTCTCCGTCCCCTCCCCCTCCCCCTCCCCCTCCACCAACAAACCAACCCTCCAATGGCGCGAACTCCTCGTCTCCCCCACCCCCCCCGGTTCCACCCACGCCACCCTCAACACCCCCCCTCCCAATCCCACCACACCCCCCTCCCGACTTCCAACTCACCCTCGCCCAAGCGCCCACCCGCCACGCGCTCTACCTCCCCGAATCCTCCCCCCGCTTCCGCGCCATCAAGACCGGCACCGGCGCCGGCGCCGTCATCGAGATCTGCCCCGACGCGTCCCTCTACGCGTCCGACTTCGCCGCCCGCATCGGCGGCTCCGCGCTGCACCCGAAGCCGCGCCCGTCGGGCGCCGCGCTCGTGCTCGACTACGGCCCCGGCGACGGCAGCGTGCCGACCAACTCTTTGCGGGGCATCCGGCGGCACGCGCGGGTGTCGCCGTTTGCGGAGCCGGGGCTGACGGACCTGAGCGCGGACGTGGATTTCGCGGGCATCGCCGAGGCGGCGATGCAGGCGAGCGAGGGGGTGGAGGTGCACGGGCCGGTGGAGCAGGCGGGGTGGTTGTTGGGGATGGGGGGGCAGGAGAGGGCCGAGGTGCTGATGCGGGCAGCGGGGGATAAGGAGGCGGTGGAGGGGGCGTGGAGGCGGTTGGTGGAGAGGGGGCCGAATGGCATGGGGAGGCTGTACAAGGTCATGGCCATCTTGCCCGAGGGCGGGGGGAGGAGGAAGCCCGTGGGGTTTGGGGGGGAGGTCGTGCAGTAGGTAGGGGGCGTACAATATGGAGTGGACAGAGATGAACCACACCAAAGCTCGATTAGTTGACGTGAAAAACACACAGCCTTGCGATGCAATCCCAGATACATGACCACCAAGCCACCCCATCATACGCCCGTTATTATAGTCCCTAGTCGTACACGGTAATGGAGCCCCGTCTGTCACCCGCTTTTCCTGCAAACGGCCCAATCGCGATACTGAATCTCCCGTGTTTGCCACTCATATCATTATCAGCCCCCCCCCGGTCTATTCTCCCATCTATTTCTTCTTTCCTTTGACCAAGTTGGACTCTTCCTCGCTGTCGCTGTCGTCGTCATCGTCGTCGTCGTCACTCGAGAACTTGTCCCCGTCCTCCCCCACGGCAAATATCGTCTCGCCGTCAAACGAGTCCTTTGGTGGACTTGGTGCTCTCCGCTGCTGCTGCTGGGGCTGCGACGACGACGACGCCCCGCCCGCGGGAGCGCTGGACCCTTGCTGCTGCTTCTGCTGGGCATCGCCGCTCTTGGCCTGCTTGGACCCGATGCGGGCCTCCTCGTCGTCGTCCGAGTCGAGGCCGGGGCCGCCAATGTCGAGGTTGGTCATGTCAAAGGTGCCGTCGTCCTCCTGGGCGATCTCGTCGCTCATGGCGAAGCGGCGGTTGTTGGCCGTGGGGCGCCACACGTAGGCGACCCAGGCCACGTCGGCAAAGTAGACGAGGTTGAGCCAGCCGTCGAGGATGAACCAGCGGCTCTTCCAGTGGAAGGGCACGTAGCCCGGATCGCGGGCCGAGGCGAACGAGAACGAGTTGAAGAAGAAGAAGCCAAAGATGACGAGGATCGAGATGAGGATGCACCACCACAGCTTGCGGTACATGGTCTCCTTGACGTGCTGCTTGCGCTCCTTGAGGTCCTTGAGGGTCCAGTTGAGCGAGTTAAGCGTCCAGACGTAGAATGCCGTCAGGGTGCCGGCCAGCGGCAGCACGATGAGCAGCACAAAGGGACCGGCCGTGTCGGGGGTGACGATGAGGCTGGTGACGGCGTAGACAATACCAAAGACAAAGTGCACGATGGCGAGCCAACGGATATAGATCATGGTTTTTCCTAGGGTCGGCTTGACCACGCCGTAGCCCATGCAGACGATGAGGAGCAGGAAGAAGGAGAACGAGTTGCGTCCAGCGTTGAGAACGGCGACCACAATGAGCAGCACGCGCGATCCCACGTTGGACCCGTTTCGATTGAGGTAGTCTGCGTACGTTAGTCAAGCTCCGCTCACGGTGAAAGGGGGGGAAGTAGTGTTACCATAGAAGCCCCATGTCATCAGCATCTCGACGACAAGGAAGATCAGAATTGCTGTTATGTAATTCTGCACGGCCACTGAGAGTACGTGTTAGCATTGTTGGCCAATGGCCACACATCGCACAGGCACTCACATATATCGGCCCGATGCTGAAAGTAGAGGAAGCCCCAAAACACCAAGACGAGCGCATAGAGAATGGTTATTCCTCCATAAAACGGCAGCTTGGGAATCTGCGTGGCCGGAAGCTCGCCGTAGGCGTTGCGGAACTCGACGAGGACCTCGTAGTCGTTGGGGCCGCCGCCGTTGGGGGGGAAGCTCTGGGTGAGGACGCAGTAGTAGCCCGTCTTGGTGATGGGGTACTTGATGGGCACCGAGTTCTTGAGGTGCATGGCCTTGGTGACGATAACGTTGTTGGACAGCTCGGTGGCATTCGGGGCGAGGATGAACTCGCCAATGTCGGTCTCGTTGCAGTACTTGGCCTCGACATCCTTCTTCTCGCAGATGCCGATCTTGTTGTTGGCGCCCTCGGGGAGCACGCCGATGTAGTCCGAGTCCATCCACTCAAACATCAGCAGACTGACGACCGGGTCCTCGCCCTGGTCCTTGCCCACCCCGGTGAACTTGACGAGGATAAAGGGGTCGACGGGCCCGCCCCAGGCACTCTTGCTGTACATGCCCGCGCATCGTTGCCGGTTGTCTTCGGTGTTATCCTGCGACGGGCGTTGATTGTCAGTGCGTGTTTTGGTGGAGCTGTTGACTTGTGCTATTGTAGCTCACTAATTTCACTTCCAGGGCCCGCACTGTCAGCACCGACAGGGCGAGCAGGAGGAAGCTGTGCACCCAGCTCCTCATGATGATGGGCAGTGGTGGTGTCGTGGGCCGGGAGTCGCGGCGTCGAGGGTCGCTGGGCGCGGCGAGGATGGCGACGTGTTCGAGAAGGGCTGCTCATGCAATTCAGGAGCACAGCATCGGTCCCGCAGGGGGCGGGTGTGGGTTTGCCGGTCGGGTCGATTCGGGGATAAAATGCGTCGTCGTCGTCGGGTGAGGGAGTCAGGAGATAAAGAGAAAAAAAAGAGAGAACACGAAGGCTTCACTCGGCCAAGGTCGAAGCTTAATTCAATCACGAACCAGCCTTCTTAGGGGCACTGGGCACTGCGCTGACGCCGAGGGACCCGCAGCTGCGTCCATCACTGGAGCTGTTCCCTGTCTGCGCCACATCGACACTGGCCAGTCTGCCCAGCTGTGCGTGGCTGAGAGGCCTGAAACATCATTAGGTTCATGGGGAGGGGGGGACGTCCTCAGGGGGTCGGCTCCCCAGTGCCCCAAAAGTTACTGATAAGATAACGACCCAGCCGTTGCATCACTCCTCCAAGCTCCAAATCCAGTCGCGACTCCAACGCGAATCGACAGGGCCAACACCCATCCCCAACGACACCCACCGCCACCCACCGCCACCATGGGAAAAGGAACCGACAAGCTCTACATTACCCACTCCGAGTGGTCGTCCTCGGATGCCTACAGCGCCAGCGTAGGCGCGAATGCCAGGTCTAGCTCCTCGACCAACTCGGCGGCCTCGTTCAAGCGCCTCCCGTTTAACTTTTGCGCCGCCAGCCTCCAGCCCTTCAAGAACCCCGTCTGCACCCCCGATGGCACCATCTTCGACGTCGAGATCATCTCGGCCTGGCTCGCCAAGCACCCCACGAACCCCGTCAACGGCCAGCCCCTCGCCGCCAAGGACCTCATCAAGCTCAACTTTGCGCGCAACGCCGACACGAGCGTCACGGCCGACCGCAACGGCGTCCCGACCGACGGCAAGGGCGACTTTATCGACCCCGTCAGCTTCAAGGTCTTTACCGACAACACGCACATCGTCGCCGTGCGCCACGGCACCTACGCCAACGTCTTCGCCTGGGATACGGTCGAGCGCATGAACATCAAGGCCAAGGTGTGGCGCGATCTCGTCGACGACGCCGAGTTTGGCCGCCGCGACATCATCACCCTCCAGGACCCGCAAAACGCCGCCAGCCGCGACCTCAGCCAGTTCAAGTACCTCCAGGACGGCTCCGATGCCCTGCTCACCCCCGAGCAGCAAGCCGAGCGCCAGTCCTCCAACGTCAACATCGCCGCTCTCGGCCGCATGGGCGAAAAGGTCCTCCGCGCCAAAGAAGCCGTCTCGCGCGCCCGCCAGCAACGCACCGACCCCAACCGCACCACTACCGCCCTCTCCAAACCCTCGTCCACTGCCCCCACCCCGACCCCCCGCTCCCTCATCCAGGAAAAGACCCTCGCCCACAACGCCGCCGGCTACACCACGGGCGCCGCCGCCGCCTCCTTCACCTCCACCGGCCTCACCCCCTCCACCAGCGCCGACCGCGCCCTCCTCACCCAGGAAGAATGGCTCCTCAAGCCCAAAGTCGTCAAAACCCTCGGCTACGCCCGCCTCTCCACCTCGCACGGCGACCTTCTCATCGAGCTCCACCCCGAATTCGCCCCCAAGGCCGTCTGGAACTTCACTCGCCTCGCGCAGCGCGGCTCCTACCGCTCGGTCCCCTTCCACCGCTCTGTACGCAATTTCATGATCCAAGGCGGCGACCCGACGGGCACGGGGCGCGGCGGCACCTCCATCTGGGGCAAGAACTTCGAGGACGAACTACAAGGCCCGCTGACGCACGACGCGCGCGGCGTGGTGAGCATGGCGAACAAGGGCAAGAACACCAACTCGTCGCAGTTCTTCATCACGTACAAGGCAGCGCCGCACTTGGATCGGAAGCACACCGTGTTTGGGAAGGTGGTGGAGGGGGCGGACACGACGCTGGCGCGGATGGAGGCGGTCAAGGTGGACGAGGGGAGTCGGCCGGTCGAGGAGATACTGATCAAGGAGGTGGTGGTATATGTGGATCCGTTTGAGGAGTTTTTGAAAGACAAGGGGAAGAGGGAGAAGGAAGAGGCAGAGAGGAAGGAGGTGCAGAGGACGGGGGGGACCGAGGATGATCGGACGACGTGGACGGGCAAGAGGATTCGCACGGCGGGGGATGAGGGGGTGGGAGGGGGGAAGGGAGGGGTGGGCAAGTATTTGAAGGGGGTGGGGGCCACGGAGGGGGGAGTGGTGGTGGGGGGAAGGTGGAGGAGTGGGAGGAGGCGGAGCAGCCGAGGAAGAAGGCCAAGATGGGAGGGTTCGGGAATTTTGATGCGTGGTAAGGGGAAGAATTGTTTTGCTGGCGTTGGGGGCGGAAAATTCAAGGGGGGCATGGCAACGGAGTTTTGGGATCGGGAAGCATCTTGTAAGAAGGGTAGTAGGTGGGTATTCACAGCATCTGGATATATATAGTAGGTATCTAATTCGTAATCGGCCAACACACCATGTTTGCGCCTCGTGGCATTGCTCTGACGGCTCCAAATCAAAATGCACAACATCGCCCCTTTTACCCCCAGACTCCGACTTTTAACCCAACATGACCAACAACACTCAAACCAGCAACAAATCAAACTCCCCCCTTCCCCCCATCCCCATCCCCTCCAAATGATGATGCCCATACCCATGCCCATGTCCATACCCCACCCCATGCACCATCCCCATCCCCATCTCCCCCTCCCACCCCTCCTCAAACTTCATCCCCCCCTCCCCCTCCCCCTCCCTCCCCACCGGCCCCGCCTCCAACCACTCCCCGGCCCCCTCGTGCTCCACCAACACATTCGCCACCGCATCCGCCTGCCGTATCCCCGTCTCCATGTACAGTGTCCTCAACCGATCCACCACATACCCCTTCACCTCGGCGCCGCACGCATCCGACATGCCCGCCACATACAGCGGCCACACGACCGTGCTCGGCGCCGACACCAACAACATAAACCGCGCTGCGTCGTCCGCGTCCCCTCCGCCGCGCGTGATGTCGTGCAGCGTCAGTCCGTTGGGGAGCATCCCGCCCAGCCCGTCGAGGTTGGAGTCCCCCCCTGCGGAGGAAGGGGATGTCGGCGGGGACGGGGTGCGGTGGACCTCGATGGTGTGGATGCCCGAGGCGTCGGAGAGGGAGCCGTCGGCGGGGTTGACGAGGCCGAGGTGCTGGGGGACGGAGGCGGCAATGTCGGCGACGAGGCGGCGGAGGGAGCGGCGGGCGCGGGGGAAGGCGGCGGCGTGGTGGGGGGGAGCGGGGACGGGGAGAGGTAGATCTCGGACAGGAGGGTCTCGAGGAGGAGGATGCGCGCGGTGCGCAGGCCGTTCCAGGCGGTGGCGTGCCAGAGGGAGGGGTAGAGGTGGAGGGTGGGGCCGAGGACGGCGGGGTGGCGGCGCGCGAGGCGGTAGGTCTTGTAGTGCCAGGAGGGGGGGATGGCGGCGGTGAGGGACTCGTACTGGGCGTCGAGGGCGAGGAGGCGGTCGATGAGGAGGTGGGGGGGCGTGAGGGGGTGGGATTTGAGGTCGGCGCGCAGGGCGAGGAGGGAGAAGGTCATGGTGGGGATCCAGACGGTGGGGTCGGTCGGGGGGAGGTCCTTGTGGAGCTCGTGGAAGAGGTCGATGAGCGGCGGGGGGACGGGCGCCGCGCGCTGCAGGCAGCTGATGACGACGCGCTGGCAGAGCATGGCGAACATGCGGCGGCCGGCGAGGGAGCGGAATTGCGTGGCCCCGCGCATGACGGCGAGGGCGACGGCGCCGTTGACGTGCTCCTGGAAGGCCTCAATGGTGGCGGTGCGCGGGGCGTCTTCGTTCATCATCTCGAAGACGCCGAGGATGAGGACGGTGAGCATGGTCGAGTCTTGGATGGACTCGACGGGGTCGGCGAGGGCGCGGTTCATGAGGCGCAGAGCGGTGCCGTATGATTTTTGCGCCGCCTCCATGTAGTCGCGGGCCATGGGGAGGTTGGTGCGGTGGAGGTTGGCTAGCCCCATGAGGCCGACGGCCGTCATGCTGGCGAGGACGCCGTCAACCTCCTGGTCTGGTGTCGAGGAGACGGGTTTCCAGACGTCGCGGAGGAAGTCGAACTTTTGGTGGCACGCCGTCTCCTCCATGTTGACGTATCGCGAGAGGAAGTAGCCGGTGCCGTTCTCCTGGAGGGTGGGGGCCAGGTTGTAGACCAGGGCCAGGGCGGGCGTGACGGGCCAGTTGCCCGACTCGGGCGACATGATACCGTCGCTGTCCTGGGACCAGACCGACGACTGCCCCGGACTGCTCGGCGTCCGGGGCCGGGAGCGTGAGAGGGCGAGGGACAGAGACTTGGCGGCGGCGGCGCGAGGTTCGGGGGTGGTGGAGAGGCGACCCCTCGAGTCGGGCGACGAGGGATGGCTGTCGACGGTCAGGAGACCCTTCCTCCGCGCCTTGGCCTTTGCCTTTTTGATGACGTGGGAGCTCTCGTCGCGGAACATGAGGTCGACGAGATTCCGGTAGCCGGGGCATTTTTGCTCTCTCTTGTCGCATTGGCCGCAACCGGGCTCTTTTTGGTCGCACTAGATAGGGGATCACAGGTCAGTGGACGTCCCAGGGGGGAAAGGTTGAACCATATTCGATCTGGCGGCACAGTCTTGGACGGGACATGATGGAGTGAGGCTATGGGACACCTGCCCGAAGAGGTGACGTACGCGAATCTGTTGGGCGCGCAACCAAGTTAGCCTTTGATCCTGGGGAGGATATTCCCACAGCCCCTTGTTGGCTTACCTTTCTTTCCCGGCAATTGGAGCACCCTTTACTTGGCTTGCCGCAGTAGACCATTGTGAATCCGGTGCCTTGGGACGGGGGCGGGTCCCGATATGATAGATCCGGGGCGGAGAGGACGCCGACGAGGGGCGTCGGAGATGGCTCCCAGAACAGATAGGCTTTCCGTCCGAGGGTCGATCTCTGGGGCAGATCTGGATGATAGGCCGGGTCGTGATCACGGGTAGTCTTCAATGCCTTGATGGGGTCAAGAGAGTGATGTCTGTGTGACGGGATGTCGGGGTGGCGGGGGTCGGGAGGGACGCGACAGCTGGAGAGGGGAAGACGTGTCTGGGTATGTCGAAGTCGTCGGTCTTCTTGTACCGGCAATACGGACGAGGCAGGGGATGGCTTGGAGGGGTCAGGACAGATGGGATCCTGGACGATGGAACGGTCGAGGCAGGAGGCCCCAATAGATATTCACGGCCCGCCTTTCACTGCAACGCGACCATGGCTCGTCTCTCCTGAGGACTGGGCACAGCTCAGTCTAATTCCTCGGCTCGTCGCCCGCAGTCCGTAGGGCTATGGCAATCTGCAGCCCCCGGGGGTGTGGGATGGGCGGTGGGTGGGGGGGGAGGACAGCTGGGGGGGTGTGGGAGTGGGAGGGAGTGGGAGTGGGAGGGAGTGGAAGTGGGAGGGAGTGGAAGTGGGACGAAGGCCAGGTGTGTCTTGGGTTGGGCGCGACTTGACATGACACGACACGATGTCAATGTCAGTGTCGAGGTCGAGGTCGAGGTCGACGACAATGTTCTTCCGCGTTGGCTTCACCCAGGAGGTTCCTCTCGTCTTGCTGACAAACGAAAGCGAACAACGATTCGTCCAGAGGCACAGCCCCCTAGCATCGGGCCACAGCCCCGCCGTTAGCTGGATACATGGCGGGTTGGCCTGGTGCGGGAGATGAGGGAGATTCGGCCACTCAGTTGTTGAAGCATCGTGACTGATGAGATCCAAAGCCCGCCTGTCGCCGCCTAACAACCTAACAGCCCAAGGCGGAGAGTGGGGCTCGTCCCGTTTGGGCTACCTGTGCGAAGTCGATGGGAAGTTCCCTCTGGTCCCCTCGGTCCCCTGTATCGGCTCCTTTGGCCTTTGGCACTGCACGTTAACCGAAGACAGGGGCCACAGCGCGGTTCGCCCGCCGATGAGGGGTCAAACCTTAATCTCCCCCCCCATGGATTGTCACCTTTTTTCCTTCTTTGCACGACGCTCGGCCCTCGACCAAGTGCTTGCTTCAGCGACCTTCTCGAAGGTTTCTAGCTTCCATCGCCTTGAACTGCAGGAGTGGTCATCTTTGCCAGTGTCATCCGCGAGAGACCAGCTTCACCACTTGTTCATCGTCCAGCCTCCGAATCATGAGCGCCACCAAATACTATCCGGTTGCACAACTGCTTGGGCACACCACGCCGACACGATGACTCCCTACAGTCTTCCATGACGGCGTATATTTTCATTCCATCTCCCTGTGACGAAGCCTCGAACCCGTGCAGGCCGCGGAATCCAGGCCGCAACAACTCGCTCGCTTACCGCCCATGTCGTCGTCACCGGCGGCATCGCTCTCGTCGATTCGGGAGTTTGCGGCAGCACTTTTGTTGTTGCCTGGAGTCTGGATGCTGGCGAAAAGAAGACCCGTCTCCCTGGGTCCATGTTCATGGACCACAAATTTTATGCAAGGCACTGGCAAGACGACAGCCATTCCGTGATGCGGGCGCCATGGCGTACCCGCGTCCAGTCGACGCCAGCTACGGATTATCACGAGAAACGTGGTCCCCCGCAGAAAAGGGACGGGACTCAAACATGCGGCGTGGGTAGGAAAGGCGTTAAATTCCATGTCTACATTTGGAAATGTTATCCAGATGGTGGAATACGGGCCGCGACGCGGAATATTGGCGCTCCCAGCTCCCAGAAAACGCCTCTTCGCTGAAACGCCAGCCGGGGGGGGGTCGGGCCAACCACATCTCCAACGTAGCGAGATGCGAGATGGGGCATAGCCTCGAGGCTTTGCCAATATCAACCGACTAGCAACCACGCCGACGAAGGGGTCGCAGAAGAGCGGAACAAGAGTTCAAAGAACAATTAGATAGGTTCACCGCTCCATCAACGATCCGCGGCCCCGGCGACTGACGCATTCGAATTTTGATCGGCCCGTGACACGCGAGCAGGAAAGTTCTGGACTGTTGTTGGAGATGTACTCCAATCCCCCATCGAGGCTGTGCGTCTGCGCTGCAATGCAGGCCGGTAATTCTACCATCTCCAGACCGCCTCTTGTCATTGACGAATATCGATTCGCGGAATCGAGGGGGCCAATCCTCCGGCATTCGAATTTTGCAGGACTTGGGATCATTCCCGTCTCCCGTCTCCCGTCATCCTGTCCCCCTACACCCCCCACTTGGGGGGGATTTTGAACGTCACCGTCTACAATGGGGGGGGTGGGTTTATCGTTGTTTTGGAGCTCTGTACGACAGTGACAGAAAACCTACAACCATAGATTTCGACATCCGGGCCGTTCATCATGATTCATGGCAAGTATCCCACTGACACAAACGGTCTAACCGCCGAGAACACATCCCTCTCAGCTCGTCAAAGCCTCCCACGACAATGGCCCATGTTGCATGCCCTCCTGTATCAGAACCCAAAAGCGGTCTCGGTCTGGCAAGCAACGACGGAATCATGCCGCACGACGCCATCTCGGGAACAGCCTCCCAGCCATGGACAACACCCTCCCAGCCATGGACAGCACCCTCCATCCCAACATGTCAAAGTTCCCCCATGCCATGCCGCCCTTCAGGGGGTGCATGCACACGTTGGCTATTTCCCGCAGGCACCCCAACGGCACAGCCCTAAGCCCCCCCCAAACTCAGGCCACGCCCCTTACCCATCGTTAAAGACAACGTCCCGCCTAGTCACAGCCTGGGGGAAATCTTGTCCCGATTTGGCTGCAGTTTGCTGAGATATCCAGATTCCCGACGCCCAATTGTCCAATCCCTTCGACGTTTCCCCGTGTTTCGAGAATCCGGCGGCTTGGACCCCGACCCCCGCCCTGTTTCCACTCCCGCCTTGTCGGTAGGGCCGATCCAGCCCGGCTCGGTCGCCCGACAGGGCAAGCCATATTCACAGTGCCGTGTAGTGCAACGTAGCAGATACCAATGAACCGGGCAAACACCATGATGCCCGCGGAGAACCATCCGCCGCCAGGTTTGGGTGTCGGCGCTATCTATTCTGGTCATGCCGTCGAGTCACACTGCCGTCAAGGGGGCTCTATCGCAGTTCCCTACTGCTTGGAGAGCTCCCCATGCCGGCGGCGGAAGATGTCGGGTCTGACCTGTGAGGATGAGGACTCCGTACTACACCGCGGGCGGCGAGGCGCAGGTGAATGCTTGGATGACCTTCTTACTTATTGACCTCCCTGACGGCCATGTCGGCGGGAAGGGGAACCTTTTTCGGGGAGGTCAAAAATAGGGGGTTGGTTCAGCCATTGGGCTGGCGATGATGAGTTGAGCTCGAGACTAACTCTTTGATTGTCTGGCAGCAGAGGGGTTGTTCAAGGGAGAGACAAGACTCGAATTCTCGGGCACAGGCCAATGGCCGATGGCCATCGTTCATGGACTCCTGATTGGCAGAACTCAACGAGCTCGATCAGGAAACCCTAACCCATGGCCCTGGAGACTGGCGACAAGCCCCTTGGCGAGATATTTTGAGCCTTTTTGCCACTGTCGACGGCAGTTGAGACGTTATGAGAGCTTAGGTAAAAAGGCCAGATCATTTTCAATCTTCGGTCATTCATTGCTGACCCGATGGGTGGGAGGAGGCGGGTCATCTTTTTGCCTGCCCCGGGAATGTCAACGGCCGGATCCCACTTCAAGGCATGCCGGCATCTGCTGTGGACAGTGGGGCCGAGAGGGCCGAGAAAGCCAAGGTGAGCCCAAGGTGAGCCCAAGGTGAGCCAAGGTGAGCCAAGGTGAGCGACCCCTCCTCCTTCTCCAATTCATAGTTCGTTGCCCAAACATTTTCTCAACCAACAATTGCAGTAGGCGGCTTGATCAGTACAGCAACAACCAACTTCCTCCACCAGACCCTCGCGGCCCCAATCCCACAACTATGCCGGTAACTCCCATCCCAACCCTTTTCCCACCTCCTCCAACCCCCCACCTCCACCCCAAACTAACCCCCCCCCCCCCCCCAGCTCATCATCATCACCGGCCTCCCCACCTCGGGCAAATCCACTCGCGCCGCCCAACTCCACGCCTACCTCGCCGAGCGCATCGCCGCCCTCCCCCCGTCCCCCTCCCCGCCCCCCTACCGCCTCCACCTCGTATCCGACGAGTCCCAAGACATCCCGCGCGCCGTCTACGACCTCTCCCCCTCGCAGCTGCCCGCCCACGTGCGCTCGGCCAACGCCTCGGAGAAGGACGCCCGCGCCGCCCTCTACGGCGCCGTCAAGCGCGTCCTCTCGCCGCGCGACGTCGTCGTCCTCGACGGCCTCAACTACATCAAGGGCTGGCGCTACCAGCTCTTCTGCGAGGCCAAGAACGCCCGCACCCCCAGCGCCGTGCTGCAGGTCGGCTGCTCGCAGGAGCGGGCGCGCGCGGTCAACGAGGCGCGGCTGCGGCGGCGGGACACACCAACAACCACGGAACCAGCGCCGGCTACCGACACCGAGCAGGACGACGACGACACGGCAGAACCCTACGCCCCCTCCAACTGGGCCAACCTCGTCTTCCGCTACGAGGAGCCCAACCCCATGACGCGCTGGGACAGCCCGCTCTTCACCCTCATCTGGGACGACGACGCGCACCAGACCCGCCAGGTCTTTGACCAGCTGTGGGACGTCATCGCGGGCGACGCGAAAAAGGTGGTCCGTCCGAACCAGTCGACGGTGCAGCGCGACAAGGACCCGGGCGGCGACTACCTGTACGTGCTGGAGCGCGAGACGCAGGACATCGTCAAGGGGATCCTCGAGAAGCAGCAGCAGGGGGAGGACGGGGGCGGGGAGGTGAGCCTCCCGCGCAGCAGGGACGAAGAGGGGGCGCCGTTGGTGGTGGAGCTGCCCGCCGGGAAGAAGATAGGGCTGGCGCAGCTGCAGAGGTACAGGCGGGCGTTTGTGGCGCTGAACCGGGGGGGGATCGGGCTGGAGGCGGTGGGGAAGCTGGCGGCGACGAGGCTGAGGGAGAGCTTTGTAGGGTATCTGAATGATGCTTTTGACAAGGACGGATAGAGGTCGGGTACTAGAGGGGACATGCCTCTGTCTGCGTGATGGAATCGTGAAAATCCCGACCGACGCCTGGCATCGTCAACCCCCTCATTGGCTCCATCAAAATCCCCGAAGCTGAAGCGGCGGCCGCTCCCAAGACGGCAGATCCAAGTCCCGGGCGTCCGCCCGGAACTTTCAGCCAGCCCCCATCACCGCAGCTTCGGCACGCCGTCCCAGCATATGCATCGCAGCAGCTGATAAGGCGGATGCCGCCGCTGCCAGGACGTGGTGGCTGCATATGAGCCACTGGGGGGCCGTTTACATCTCGAACGATCAGAGATCCCCCAATACCACCATGGATGATGGTGCGGGGTTGACCAATCGGTGTACGTAGAATCGGTTGAGCATGTGCCGCCTCCCTCTCCTGAGGCGTCTGTCCATCCAGACCGGCCCGAGAAAAGATATGGATGGGTAGAGACGAGACGAGGAACGTCAGCTGCATCAATGGCATGCTGGGACATCTGCAGAGGCACGCACATGTGCCATTCGGCTGGACGGGGCAACGAGGACAGACGCAAATGGACGATGCAATGCAACTGGATCCACGAACGAGGGAGCGAGGGAGGGAGGGCAAAGTGATGTGAGCCTGGGCGAGCCTGGGCGGGTCGTTCCCTTCCACCCTCTTCTTCTCCGAGTCTCGTTATGGCCTGTTGACCGGTTCCCGCTCACCACTTCCACTGGGAGAGGCGAGATATGCACTCTCTCTTCTTGAACCACTAACACTCATTCCATACCTCTTGACTGCCTAGCTTCCAACCGGTCACTAGGATAGGAAGGTATAGGTACAGCGTATAGACAGAAACAGAAACATGTAGAGAGAGACATTGAACCACCGACAGCAAACATATTGATAACGCTTTTCATTCTCCATCACTCTTGTCTAACCCCCCATTCTCCCTTCTCTCATCCCTCCCCTCTCTCTTATCCGCCCCCCTCCTACACCTCCCTCCACCCCTCCCCCCACCCCTACTCAAATATCGTCCCTACCCCCCCCTCAAAACACAAAATACCCATTCAACGCCCACCCATGGCTCTAACATTGTACATACACAAAACGACAACAGGGGAGGAGAGGGAAAAGAAGAGAGCACAGAAAACAACAAAAAACGCCAGCCATGGCAACAGAAACAACCCTGCGTGCCCCTCGCGGGGAAAGAAAAAAAAAAGAAAACCCAAGATATAATATGTCTTGTGTGTGTGTGTGTGTGTGTGTTGCGCTGTTTTGGTACAAACTCCCCAACAATACCTACTACTATACGGACCGTCCTCCTTCTAATCCTCCGCCTCCGTATCCGTATTGGTATCACTCGTATCATCCACCTCCTCGTCCGTCCCGCTCTCCTCGTCCGAGTCCTCGTCGTCGTCGTCCACCTCGTCTTTCCTCTTCTTGCCCCCCGCCCCCGCCGCCGCCTTCTTGCCCTCCTTCGGCGGCGCCCCGCCCTTGGCGGCGTTCATGATGCCCGCGATCGAGTCTGCAATTTCATCGTCAGTTTCCATAGATCCAGACGTTCGCACCGCACAAGAAAACTCACCCTCCTCCGGCTCGCTAATCTCCTCCTCGGTCGTCATCTCCTCGGCCTTGCTCGCCTCCTCGACAATCAGCGTCACCTCCATCTTGGTGTCGAAGCCCACGTAGCTGTCGCACACGACGTGCATGACAAACGTGTAGTGCCCGGCCTGCGGCGGCGCCTGGAACTGCGCCTTGAGCGTCTGCATGGCGAACGTGGGCGTGGTGCCGTCGGCGCCGAACACGGGCCGGTCAAACTGCGCAAACGTGAAGGGCGGCACCGCCACGCGCCCCTGCTTCGAGTCCGTCAGGAACACGTGCCACCGCGGGCTGTGGTCCTGCGGGAAGAAGGGGGTCGCCGCGAGCGGCGGGACGATGGGCTCGGCGTCGCCGTCGTCCGATAGGATCGGCGCGCCCTTGTCGTCCTTGCCGACCTGCTTCTTGGCCTTGCGCCCGAGCAGCGCGTCGAGGTCGTCCTCGGCGGGGTCCACGTCCTCGAGGTCGATCTCGTCGACCTCGGGCACGGCTTCGCTGCCGGGCGGGACGAACCGCCCCTTGACGACGAGGGTGACGAGGGACGAGGGGATGATGTAGCGCTCGCCCGTGACCTTGAAGAAGGCCTTGGCGACGCGGAGGTAGGGGAGCTGCTTCGCGACGTGCACGGCTTCCGCGTACTGCGATTCGGTGAGGAGGCCCGGGCCGACGGCGAGGCTGCGGCGCTTGGAGTCTGGCCGGTCCATAAAGTCCTGGACGCTCATGTGGACGCGCGAGTCGCCCTCGACGGCCTTGGCGATCTGGGGGGTGAAGTACGGGAGCTGGAGGAGGGGCGACGCCTTGGGGGCGATGGCCTGGATGAGGAGCTGGCTGGCGCGGTACGCGGCGAGGAGGGGCGCTGTGTTCATGTAGGCGAGGGCGATGGCGGTGAGCGACTTGTTGAGCGACTGGGCGATGGGCGCGGCCGCGAACTTGGCCTTGTCCAGCGAGGCATCGCCGAGCTCGACGCGCCCGAGGTAGGCCCAGAGGAGGGCCAGCGCCTTGCGCCGGGGACCGCTCTCCAGGTCTTGAAGCCTCTCCTTGTCCTTGGCGGAGAAGCCGGCGGCGAAGGGCGTGGTCTCGCCCTCGGCGAGGATGCGCGCCTCGAGCTTGGCCAGGCCCGAGTCCGACTTGTCGCCGTGGAGGAGTTCCTCGAATTCCTTTCCGGTGCTGAGGGCCGCGACGACGCCGCCCTCGTCAATGTCGTCCTTGTATTCGCGGAAGAGGCGGTTGGCGCTCTCCATGAGGACGCCCTCCTTGGACCGCTTGAGGGTTCCGTACCACCACGAGCCGACCAGGTAGGGGAGGAGGACGCCAAACAGGGCCGAGTACAGCAGGACAATGTATTTCCCGTTGCCGTCCGACACCATGATCTTGGGCAGGGCAATGTTGACGCTGTAGCCCTGCTTGCCGTCGGGGTTGCCGTACTGCAGGAAGTTGGCGCGGACGTCCTCGTCGGTCAAGGCCTGGTAGGCCTTTGAGATTTCGACGTAGTGGTTGTTGAGGTCCTCCAGCGTCTCGTTCTTGGCCACGTCGGGCTTCGCTTTGTCGGGGTGGAACTTGAGCGAGAGCTTGCGGAAGGTGCTCTTGATCTGTTTCTCGGTCGCCGACTCGGGGATGTTGAGGATGTCGTAAGGGTTCCAGAGCTTCTGGACGGGGACATCGGTCGTCTGGATCAGGAAGAGCATGTAGCCCATGGTGGCCCACCCGGCCACGGCGGCCAGCGCCAGCCAGACGACCTTGCGGTCCTTGCGCTTCTCCTTCTTGCGCAGCGATTCGACGACGTCGGAGTGGCCGTGCTTGAAGGTGGTCTGGACGCGCTGGAAGGCGGCGGCTGGGTCGCGCAACCGGCTGATGACGGAGTAGGTGAGGGGCAGCGTGATGACAAAGGCCAGGACGAAGACGAACGAGGGCCAGAGGTAGCCCTCCTCGTCGTAGGCATACTCGGCGCTCATGGCGGGTCGCCGGAGGTGGTGATGCTATCGGGAGATGCGACAGTGACTCGGGGCGACTCGAGGGAGGAAGAGGCCGGGGGGGATGATGTCAACGGGCAAGGCAGGCCCAAGACGGGCAAAACGAGGGACGATGAAGATTATTATTCTCCTCTTTCCTGGACATCCGAGACGAGGGACAAGAGAGGGAAAAAAAGTAAGGCGTGGACAGGGACGTGTCCAGGAGGTCATCAAAGAAGTCCCAAGTCGCCAGATGGAGAATGCAATGTGGCGGCTTTCACAGGCGAACGGGACCGCTGCTGCTCACTGGTGGTTGCAAGTTGAATCGTGGCCCGATCCAAAATTCGAGCCGACCCCTGCTCCTTTTTTTCCCTTTTTTTCGGACACACCAACCCCGGATCTCGACTACGCACAGACCACTCCTGCCGGTACTCGGCCAACTCGACGTTGCAACTCGACATGGAAGTTGAAAGAAGGCCCTGGTCAGAGTATCTACAACTCACAGCATACCGAGACCCCATCGATGGAGATATTTCCAGAATCCACCACTCTCTATTCCCCATTCCTCAAGTCTTGCGAACTGCATCGAGCCCCTCGTCTACTCCCCTCTTACCACCTCTCACAACGGCAAAAAAAAAAAAAAAAAAAAAAAAACAAGAGCCCAAGGGTCAGTCAGTCTCTGATACACAGTAGGTATTATGGTCCATGATCCAGCCAAACGCCTCCCTGGATGTAGTGTGATGACACCTTGATAAAAAAACATGGAGAAACCAGGAAACAAGCCCCCTAGGTCGCTAGCGTCCAGCCGAGGGGAGGAGAAATAAAAAAAAGAGGACCGGTATTCTATGCCCGAGAAGCCAAATGTGTGTCTCCTGAATGCATCGACAAGTCCGCATGCCTTGCCTCTCTCTCCCTCGCTCGACCTAGGTAGGTCTAGCTGGCTCCCTTAGCCCTGTGCTCTCCGCGCCGATCGACCCAGCACCACCACCCTGACAAGGTACATCATCCCGGCCCCCGCGGCAAGCAGCATGACCAGATGACGAGGGAGGAGGACCACGGCAGCCGCCACCCACAGCCAGGCGCGACGCAGACTCTCCAACCACTTGTCCCTCTCCTCGGCTGCCTCGGACCGCCACGCTGCCTTGCGGACTTCTGTGCGCAAAGGCCTGCGCCGAGTCTCTCCGTAGCCCTCCGCGCCGCTGTCTTCCTCGTCCTCACCCGGCGTACCATCTTCCTCATCGGATTGTCATCCGAAGTGGAAGCCGCCGCCAGGGTAGCCGCCGCCTCCGGGCCGTGGGCGACCACCACCACCACCGCCACCACCACCACCACCACCGCCGCCGCCGTTGAAGGAGAAACCGCCTCCCGGGAAGCCACCGCCACCGCCGAATCCGCCCTGCCCCATCATGGAGAACAGGACCTCGGGGTCGATGCCGCCGCCCATGCCACCTCCGCCAAACATGTCCGAGTCCACCAAGTCATCGCCGCTGTCGTAGCGGGCGCGCTTCCTGGGGAACGAGTCAGCGTCCAGCCACGGCCTGCCTCCCAGCGGGGTCACACTTACTGAGAATCGCTCAATGTCTCGTACGCCTCCTGGATGTCCTTGAAGCGGGCCTCGGCGTTCTCGTCTCCGGGGTTCTTGTCGGGGTGGTGCACAATGGCCAGTTTCCGGTACGCCTTCTTGATCTGGTTCTCGTCCGCCGACTTCTCGACGCCCAGAATCTTGTAGTAGTCCTTGCGCTGGGCCTTCTTGAGCTCGATCTCGGCCTTTCGGATCTCGCGGTCAATGTTGCGGTCCTCACGGTCGCGCTCCTTGACGTCGCTCCACGCGCGGATGGCGTCCTCCCACTTCTCCGCCGAGCTCAGCGCCGTGGCCTTGGTCTTGAGGGCCTTGAGGTAGCTTGAGTCGAGGCTAAACGCCTTTTCGCAGTCGGCGACGGCCGCGTCGTAGTCCTTGAGCCGGATCCGGCACAGCGCGCGGTTCTGGTAGATCTTGGCATTGGTCAGTCGGTTGCCCGGGTCGACCTGCAGGGCCGCCGAGTATTTGTCGGCAGCGCTCTGGTACCGCCCGGCCTTGTAGTCGGCATTGCCCTCCTCCTTCATCCGCTCGAGCTCGCGTGCCGTCCTCAGCCACTTGACCGCGTCCTTGTAGTCGGGATCGCAGCTGATGGCCTTGCGGAAGTGTTGCACCGCCTTATCATTCTCGCCTTGGGCGTAAAAGGCGCGGCCCCGCAGCACCAGGGCCTCCGGGTCCTGGTTGTCGCTGCGCATCAGGAGTCCGCCGATGGCCTGCGCCTCGCCGAGCGAGTTGGCGTCGCCCATGCGCAGCAGGGCCTCGCCCCGCATCAACTGCCATTTTCTCGGCTTGCTCACGCCGGGCCCCAGCAGCCTCTCGGCAAGGTCGAGCGGGTGCGAGATCATCATGCCTGCGGTTCCGTTCTTCATGGCGGACTGGGCCGCGCGGACGTGCTGGAGCATCTCCTTGGCCTGCGCCGTGTCCTTGGCCGAAGGGGGCGGCCTGATGCGGTTAAACGTGTCGAGGGCCTCCTCAGGGCGGCCGAGGGACGTGTAGATGCGGGCCAGACGAAGCAAGATCTTGGCCTGAGGATCAAGTTCCGACGCCCGTTTGCAGTCCTTCAAAGCGTCATTGAACTTGTTGGCTCCCATGTATGCGGCAGCCCGGTTGCCCAGGTATGTCGCAGATTGGGGCTGGAGATTGACGGCTACCCAAAGAGTCAGCATGCGGACTGCAGGAGGGGTCGCAGGAATTGTCACATACCTTTGGTGTAGAAATCCACGGCGCGGCCATAGTCCTTGAGCTTGAAGTACTTGTTGCCCTCATTCTTGTAGCCCTCGGCCTCCTCAGCCGGCGTCTGCACGGGGCTCGTGGGTTGCGAGCGATGGGGCGGCGGCTGGGGAACCTTTTCCTCGTCGTCGGCGCCATTCGACGATGCATCCGATCCGTTGGCGACAGGCACCGTGAAGGTGTTGCTGTGGGCCGGGGCCGCGGGCTTGGGCTGCTGCTGCTGCTGCTGCTTCTGGGGCGGCGGGGGCGGCGCCTGCGGGGGTGGCGACGAGGGCGTCGCGCCGTTGACGGGCTCCTTGTCGACGTCCATCGAAGTGCGGTCGCTCATGGCGGAGAGGGCCGACAGGCGCTTCCGCTGCTCCGGGGGGAGATTGAGCGGGTGGGTGTCGGGGTCAATCTTTTTCTTGCGGGAGGCCGAGTCGGTTGCCTGGCGGAAGCTGCGCGAAGGGCGGGATGACGGCGGCTTAGCCTCGCCGCGGGACGAGGGCGACTCGGGGCGGAGGATGGATCGCTTGGAAGGGGAGCGGGAGGCCGACGGGGTGGCGGGGGAGGGGGCAGGGAGGGGGGAGCCCGAGGGAGAAGGCGGATCGTGTAGGGAGGGAGGGAGATCAGCAGCGTCGTTGTTGTTGTTGCCGTTGTTGCCGTTGTGGTCGTCGATGTCGTCGACGGAGCTGGGTTTTTTGGAACTTTTTTTGGCGAAAAACTTCATTTGGGGTGGTGGATTGGGGGGTGGAGGGGGCCTCACAGGCGTCCCAGCGGTCTGACTGGACTTGGGGGTCCCGAGGGATTCTAGAATTGGACAGAGGACGGCGCCGTGACTTCCGAGCAAGGTCAGGCTTGGTAGAGTCGGCGCTGCATACAGCCCAAACCGTCCGAGAAACGCTGGTTGATGTCGCCAGAGGGTACCGAGGAGGCAAGTATCTTTTTTTCTTTTTCTTTCCCTGCTGTCCTTTTCGCAAAGGTGGGACTGCCTTGTGAACGCGCAGCCGGACCTCTTCCTCTTCCAGTGGTATACCGTGTAATTGCAAGAGAGGTGCTGGCGAGGTGCTGCTGCGGTGCGGTGCGGTGCGGTGCGGTGCAGTGCTGGCTTGCTCGCTGAGGCTCGGCGTTTGTCGAATCGATGCGTCCGGTCGGTCGAGTTCGGTCGGCAGACGTGCGGGCGGGCGGGCGGAAGCGCAGGGCAGAACAGGAGGGAAGAGGATGTCGGCGGAGATGGAGGCGATGTTTAGACAAGAGGAAATCTTCAAAGAAGGCAAGGCAGCACGACGTCCAGCTCTTACGTTTTGGCCGATCGAAAGGGTTTAGAGGATTTCCCAGCTCCCAGACCACTCACGGAGCCTCTCTGGTCTTTTGAATTGCGATTCGAAGAAAATATGGGCTGGCTGGGGTTTCTCTGGAAATTTGGGAGCAAAAGAAAGTCATTCGCCCAGCACGCCCCCAGTGGCACCTCCATCCTGAGGCTCTCGCCAGGGGGTATCCCGTCCGGGTACCGAGGACATTTGTCCGGCCCGTCTTGTCTGGGTGCCTTCGGGTTCCCTCTACATATGAACGACAATCTGTACTCCCAACTGCCACTGGGGACGGCGGTTGAGGCGTGTGTCGTCAACCAATGCGCGGTCAACCAGCCATCTCTTGTTGACAAAGTGCTGCACCTATCACCAACCAGTCGATCGCCGCGTTGCCATGTCTGCTCACTCGACCAGCTTCCTCGGTGCAACGCTGTGGCAACTGCAAGAGGGGGAGCGCATGCAGACTGTAAGTCCTGCGCAGGCCCTCTGCAGTTTGCAGAAAAGAGGCAGAAACAGAAACCAACCGCGGGTGTCCAGAGTCAAGATGAATGGCAGATATCGATTGCCGCATTGGGCTTAATGATATAAAAGTCGGGTGCAGACGCGGGACGGGTGCATCCGCTGGGAGACTTCCAACCCCCCCTCCCGAATGGTCCCCTGAAGAAAGGAAAGAAATCGGAGGGCTCGGAGAGTATCGAGTTATCCGACACGGAGGGGGCTGACTCCCATTGCTTACTACGATTCGAGAACCTTCCATGGAACCCCTCTGGGTCCGCACTCGGAGTCAGTCAATTTGTCTCCTCTGCCAAGTCGAAAGAAACTTGCCGTCATGGTGCCAGCATTTTCCAGCCCCATCGCAATCTTATCGTGGCCTTTTTTTTTCTTTCTCGAAGCCGATAGGAGCGGCATTGGAAAGCCTTGAGGCCGTGTGTCGATGCACTGCATGAGTGTTCTGTCAACTTGTCAAGCAGGTGGACACGGGGGATTTGTCTCTTGTTGACAGTGAAATATCCATTCCAGACGCCAAAAAACAAGTCTCGGATTTGAGACAACCGCAAACTCTTACATTGTCAACCTGAAGGTGAGAAGGCAACTGAGGTGCCTCTCTGATGGATGCAACAAACCCAAACTTGCTCCCTTCTGCCTGTTGCCTACCTACCCAACTCCCTTTCCCAATGCGCCCTGCACCATAGTTCTTCTGGACTGTCACCGTATCAAAGTATATCCCGTTGTTCAAACCGCCCTGACCTATCTCATGCATCATCCTCCTCCTCGCCCCCCCGGTCGGCAGCCCCATTCCCCCCTGCCACCGATGTCACAAAATCCTGGTATCGGAAAACCTCGCCGCGCTTGCCCAGGCCGCTAGCCTTGGTTTTGCTGAAAGCTCTCCTCCCCGAGAACCCGTCCATGACCTTGTCAATCTCCGAGGCCGTCATAGCCCTTTCCCCGGGTTCTGGCGCCGTGTGGAGCAGGGCATCTCGGAGCTCGGCCACGTCGATCTGCCCGCTGTCGTCGTCGTCGAAGGCCGAAAAGGCAGAGAGGAGCTCCGAGCTTGGCGAGAGCGCAGTCAGCGATGTGGCGAGCGAGTTGAGAAACACGGCCAGCGTCATGGTCTGCGGCGCGGCTGGCGGGAAGAATGGCGAGACGTCGGAATGGTTGGCTGGGAGGCCTGTGATGTGACTGTTAGCAAGTGGTCCGGACGGCAGTCCAACATGTGTCTTCCTTACCGAGCTGGGTCAGCATGTCGGCAACATCCTCTCTATTGACGATGCCGTCGCTGTCCCGGTCCAGAATTTGGAATCCGTCCCTCAGCGTGCGGACTTGGGCGGGCTGCAGCTGGGATAACGCGTTCCCCCCTCCGTTTGCCATTGTCTTTGGGCCGGGCGACCTGGGTAGGGGGCGCGGTTGAGGAGTGTGGGCGGCTTCGGAGGAAAAGCTTCCCCGTGGTGCCCAGTTTTCTGAATTTGGCGTGTTTGCCGGGCCGGTGGTGAATTTCGCACCGCCAGTCGCGAGCTCGGGTTTCGCTGGGGAGGCGCGGGGCGTGGTCTGGCGCAGTGTCGAAGGAGATGCCGGCGACTCGGGGCGACGGAAGGGCGAGCTTCGGGGAGAGCCATATCCCAGCGGGGACGGCTTATATCCGGTTGGCATAGACTGGCAGCTTTGTTAGGTGCCAGGCTCGGTTTCTAGAATGGCGCGGCTCTCCTACCATGTTGTGTGGTTTCGCGATGCTCTAGGCGCGGTTTGCTGGGGTCTGGAGGGGAGAGGGGATTGCTTTCGTCGGGAGTTGTGGTATTTTGCAATTTCCGTCCGATGTAGGCAACTGCTGCTCTGGGCCTGGCGGGGATGTCGGTGGTGATCAAGATGTGTTTGGAGCCTGGTGGGTGATGGTCGATCGCATTGCGTCGACGACGTCGGCTTTGGTTGGTGCTGGGCGGAAAAGTAAACAAACCCACCCAGCAACCCCCAGGCCGCCCGCCACCTCCAACCTTCCCATGTGCATGTGAGATGTAAGATGCCAAGCTCTGCTCCAGCCACTCTCCCCACTTTGGGGAGGGTGGCTGCGTGGCGCGTAGCAATCGCGGGGCCCCACAGCATTGATTGGGGGGAATGTTTCAGCGGGCAGAGAGACCTTACGGCCAGACCCTTGCCAACCCCTCACTCCCTCTGGAGACCCCTGGCATCCATCTCTCCAGCATCACCACCAGCGTCAACAGTCGATCATCTTCTCATGGAAGCCCCTAACGAGATCATGCTAATGGATCTCCCTAATTTAAAAGGAGAATCAACTGTATTTTCCTTTTGCTTACAAGAGTCTTCAATTCTTGCCATATCGTGTTGAACAGCAAGGAATAGAGACCCCTCCAGGCCATGCACACACCCCTCTGAAAAGGGAATCGCTCAGGGCATATATGTTCAAGTGTGGGTCGACTTTCCCCTCCTTTTCTGGGGGTCTAGTTTCCTGCCCCTTTCCATCCAAGCTTTGGTATCTCAAGCGGCTCGTAGCACGTTTCGTCGGGGGGCTCGACCAATTCAATTGCCCGAATTTCGGCATTGCATGATTCCAGGCTGTGCCCGGGGCCTTTCGAGAACCAAGGCGCCAAGGGAGTGTCTCAGCTAGCTGCGGCCGACTGCCCGCCATTGGGACTTGCCTTCGGAGTATATTCCAGCACCAAGTCCAGTGTATTCCACCGTCAACACCAAGCACCGCGATCCGTAGAGTCTCCTTCATTGTCCAACAGAGCAAAACACACGGCAATCTGGCGATATCTGGCTCAACTGCCACCCCGGAAACTGACTGGAACAGTGCGTCGCATCGGCTCTCGACGTGGGCGAGCGGGCGACGAGGACCGGGCCAATGATGGCTTCGGCCCCGACGGCCCTCCCGCGATCAACCGGCTCCGGCTCTGGCAACGCCTTTTACGCCAACCCAGCAGCTCCCGGCGCGCCCATCCCGCACCCAACCCATAACCCGCGCGCCTCGCTGTCGTCGTTCCCGCCCTCGTCGCGCTCGGCCTCGGAAATGTCGCAGGCCTCGCGCCCCTCGCGCTCCCCGCAACCCCCCCAAGCCTTCGCCTCCGAAGCCGACCGCTCCTCGAACCCCAGCTCCAAGAGCAAGACGGCCTCGGTCGGCACCCGCGTCTCGTCCCAGCACAGCTCCCTCTCGCCCGGCCGCCAGCGTCCCTATGGCTCCAGCGCCCGCCCCTCGCGCCGCCTGCGCTCGCAGTACCCGCGCGGCAACAGCGAGAACCACGTCGAGTACATCCTGGTCGCCTCGTTCGACATTGGCCGCGGGCCCGTCATGGAGCACCAGTACCCCGTCGCCATTACCGGCGACGAGCATATGCTGGCCGAGCTCATGCTTCCCGACCAGACCCATGTGCGCAACCAGGACTGGACCATCTTCTTCCTCCACAAGGACACCAGCCAGGAGGAGGACGACGCCGAGACCCGCGCCAAGGAGGAGAGGCGCAACATTCGCCAGCGCAGGCGGGACCGCGCAAAGGGCATCATCCACGAGTCGGACGACGAGGATGACGATGCGGACGTGGACGATGTCGACTGGGACGACGACGTCTCGACCGACAGCGAGCCCGAGGGCGGCGAGGGCCCTCCTCTCATCTACGTCCTGAACCTCGTCAACACGAAGCAAGACAAGACCGTCGACAGAGGGGCGGTGGTGAAAGCCATGGCTATATGTACTCGGCATCCCTTTTTACACATTTACAAGGTACCTAGGCAAACACCCCGCTCCGCAAACCGCAGCGACCGCCGTACTGACTACCCCGACAGCCCTTATTGCTCCTAGCCCTCGAAGAATACTTTAAATCTCCCGTGCCCGAGACGCTGTCCATGCTGTTCACCGCAGTCAACGAGATGGACCTGTCCTTGATGCCCAAGCTGAACCTGCTGGAGAGGCATCTTCTGCAGGCCAGCGACAACAAGGACCTATTTGTGGAAAAGTTTGAGCACATGATCCAGAAGCGCATCGCCGAAGACCGCGGCGAGGACGTCACAGACCAGCCCTTTGACGCCAGCCGCAGCCCGCCCAAACCCCCGGGCATCTTCCGGTCCGGGACCAAGGCGCACATCGAAGGCCAGTCGACCTACGCCGTCCCGCGAGACACGCACGAGTTCGAGAGCCGGGTCATGTACAAGGGCATCCCGATACCGATCAAGGTGCCGACCGCCATCATGCCCGAGACGGTCGGCGACTTCTCCCTCATCAAGCTGATCCAAAACTTCTCCGACTCGCACGCCAAGACGCCCACCACGTTCCCCCTGCACGCGCACCTCACCACCAACGGCCCCAACACGCACCCCATCATCGTCCTCGCCAACGCCCTCCTCACCCAGAAGCGCGTCATCTTCCTCGGACACAACATGCCCTCCGGGGACGTGGCCGAAGCCGTCCTCGCCGCCTGCGCGCTCGCCTCGGGCGGCGTCCTCCGCGGCTTCACGCGGCACGCCTTCCCTTACACGGACCTGACCAAGGTCGAAGACCTCATCAACGTGCCGGGCTTCATCGCCGGCGTCACCAACCCGGCCTTTGAGCACCACTCGGAGTGGTGGGACCTGCTGTGCGACCTACCGAGCGGCAAGATCAAGATCAGCAGCAAGATCGAGCCGGCGCCCGTGACGGAGGGGCTGGTGTACTTTCAGCAGCAGAACCCGGCGCACGCGGGCATGGTCAACAGTGCGGCGACGTCGACCAACGTCACGGCCCACGACCTGACGGGCGACGCGGCCTTCATGGCCGACATCCTGCGCAGCATCGCCTCGCGCGCGGGCGAGCGCGTGGTGCGCGCCAAGTGGCGCGACTGGGTCGTCAAGTTTACGCGCATCGCGGCAGCCTTTGAGGAGAGCGTGTACGGTGCTAGTGCCCTGTACATTGGCAGCGACGAGCAAGAGACGAGCACGGCCGGGGTGGGCGGCGGGCACGGGTACGTGTGGTGCGACGAGGCGTCCAAGGCCAAGGAGCTGGCGGGGAACGTGACGCGCATCGAGGGCTGGAGGAACACGAGGAGCTACTACAGCTTTATCCAGGTGAGCAGCATCTCTGGGGAGGAGGAGGAGGGGGTCAGCAGCTAACCCACCGCCCGCAGGACGTCGCCCAGCTGTACACGGTCCGCCCGCTCAAGGGCCTCGACCTCCACCACATGCACGACCGGCTCCGCACGCAGCGGCTGAGCCCGCTGCAGAGCCGCGAGGTCTACAACGCCTTTGCCAAGTACGTGCACTCGTACGACGAGATCTGCCTCCTCCTGAGCGTCGCGCCCGAGTCGCACGCGGGTTTGTTTTACATCGCCCTCGGCCTGTTTCACCGCGACCGCGACGTCCGCGTCAAGACGGCCGACCTGCTCGAGCGCATCGGCGAGCACGAGGCCGGCCAGCACTGGTGGAAGGCGCTCAGCCGGTTCGAGAAGCTGGCGTACGTGCGCATCAAGCGCGAGGCGGACCTGGACGTGGCGGGGAGTGGCGGGAAGGGCAAGGCGATAGCGGGGGGCCGATAGGGTTTATGAATAGTCCGGAGCTGGAGAAGAGGCTTAGCTGAGGGGAGACTGGGGGGGGGGGGGGGGAAGGGGGGTTGTAGTTTGAATGGTTGGCACGCATCAATGATGGAACGAAGGAACGAACTCATGGGACTGGCGTTTTTTGTTGTTCTTGTTGTTTCTGGCGGTGGGACTACGGTCATGATCTCGCGTACATATACGTCGAGCCTTGCTGCCGGCTCGTGGGGGTTGTAGGGATGGGAAACGAGAGACGAAGTTTACGAGGGCTGCAAAAAGTGTCTTTTTCGAATCAACAAAACACGTATATACCCATCTCTCATATGCCCCCTCCCCCCCCATCTCAAATCCCTTACAAGGCTGGCATGCCTACAACAACCCCAGCGCCTTCGCCGCAAACTCGACATGCTCCTCGCTAAACGTCGCCATGAAAAAGTACGAGTGATCATACCCCTCCTGATACCTTACCTCCACCCCCTTCACCCCCGCCACCGCCACCGCGAACTCCAACTCCTCCGTCCGCAACTGCCCCTCCTTGTAAAACTGATCCCCCTTCCCCTGATCCACCAGCACCCTCAGCTCCTTGCCCCTCTCCAACCTCCTCACCAGCTCCGCCGCATCATGCTCCTTCCACGCCTCCCTCTCCTTCCCCAAGTACCCTCTAAACGCCTTCACCCCCCACGCACACTCCGTAGGGTTCACAATCGGCGCAAACGCCGAACACGACTGGTACATCCCCGGATGCCGCAGGTACAGCGTCAGCGCCCCGTGCCCGCCCATCGAGTGCCCCGTGATGCTGACGCGATCACCATCCAGGTAAGGCCCGAACTCGGCGTCCGAGAAGAGCAGCGACGGCAGCTCAGAGGTCAGGTACGTCTCCATCTTGTAGGCAGCAGAGTACGGCGGCACGGTCGCGTCGAGGTAGAAGGACGCCGCCTCGCCGAAGTCGTACGCGTCCTTGGAGCCTGGGATGTCGAGCCCCCGCGGGGAGGTATCGGGGTAGAGGACGGCGAGACCGAGGCGCGAGGCCGGGGATTGGAAGAAGCCCTTTTCGGTGCAGTTGTCAGGGGTGCAGGTGAGGCCGGAGAGGTAGATGAGCACAGGGACGCGGGAGGGCGGGGTGGTAAGCGCGGCGGGGGGCAGGTAGAGGTTGAGGGCCATGGGAGTGGTGGTGGTCGGGGAGGGGTGGGTGAGTTTGAAGAGCTTGCCGCCGAAGGAGCGGATGGTGGCTTTGGTTTCGAAGGAGGACATGGTGGCGGTTGGGGGGGGGGGTTAGGATTGTTTTGTTGGGGAGGGGGAGGAGGGAGTCGTCACTGGTGAAGTTGAGGGAGGATGGGATGTAGTAAAGGGGAATTAGAGGTAGCTCCCCCTTGTTGCAGCTACCTACCCCGCCTGGAACAAGAGTATCTCCATCGCTGCCGACCCCGCCTGGTGGACTGCCGACGGGGTGTGTGGTCGTGGGCGGGGGCCGAGGGGTAAATCGAGGCGGCATGGATATGTGCCGTAACGTTTTCCGGGAGTCAAACAATTCTCCGAATCCCGACAATGCCTTTTCTCCTTATACTCCCCGATGACACTGAAACGACGCAACCGCACCCCCCCAGCTTACCGTCGACAGGTCAAACATGTACTCGTCCGAGTGCCTGACCGGCCCGAGGGCGGTGCATCCGTCGTCCGGGCACGACTCGCTGCACGCCGTGCTGCCTCATGTCAGACAATGGACTTTGAGTCTCGGTAGGTAGGCAAGGGCTTACCTGAAGAGGTAACAGTCATGGTCGCCGCCAATCAGCCAAAACGTCTCGACCCTGCGAAGGAGAGGCTCGTCCAGGTCATGGCAGGCTTCGGGGTCGACGACGGCAAAGTCGTAAAAGACGGATTCGCCGTTGCTCCATGGCATGGTGCTGAGGTAGACCTGTGACTTGTGTTAAGAGGATTTGTCGAGATGACCAAAAGGGGGAATCCCTCCTACACCGGGCCGGAACACCGCCGGCATCGCCAGGGCCGGGAGAGCGGTGGCAACGATGAGAGCGAGGATGAGGTTCTTCATATTCGCAATGAGTTCTCAGCTGATGAGGAACATGATGGCCTCTTTGGGGGACTATGTCCTCGTTTTGATCTAAGACTCTCTTCAACATTGGAACCCATCTTGAGCAAATAACCCCTCTCCCCCCTTTATCGACATGCGACATCCCAACCAGCAACCCCCGTGTCAACCTCAACAGCAAACAAACCACCCGTCACCTCCGAGATGAGACCACCCAAGTATGAAAACCCCTGATCCCTCTCCAAACCACGCCGGGAGAAAGCCGTCCACCCCTTAATCCCAAACAGCCCCCAACCATACCCAACCCACCCGAGCAGAAACACTCCCCAGCTTCGACCCTTCAATCCTCACCCGAGGCACCCTGTGTCCCCAGGTAGAGATTGCACAGCACGAGCAAGCAACCCGGTCCCGGTCCCGGTCCCGGGCCGTGAGGCTGGGGCTGGGGCTAGGGCTGGAGTGGTCGAGGGAAGGGTGGTAGCACAGAAGGAGGGGAAACAAACCTTCGATTCCCATTTCTAGGTTTCCTGGTAGGGTGCCACCATGCGGCGACGGGTGGCTGCATAACACGAAGGGGTCGGAGCACGTTGAGGTGGTTGGTTACGTGTACCTCTGGACACGGTGTGTGACGGTGGTGGGGCGGCGAGAATGGCCCGTTAGTTTCGTTGATTTCCCGTAGACGGCAGTTTCTTCAGGCTTGGGTGGGATGTATATGGTAAAATGGGTTGGTTCAGGGGGGGATGGGGGAGTGGGAGGGTGTGCTGGGAGGGGGATGAAGGGATGGAGTGATAAGCATCTACATCGTGTTATCAGCTCAGGAGCTTGATTAGGTCCGGTTACGGCGCGTGTAAAGTGAATGGAAGACGAGACGACTACCGCCCTGCTTCTAGGCCATGCCAAAGTTACGCGTGGAAGCCATGCGCCAACCTGTTAATGATGATGTCTGACATCAGACCGCCAGACACTCTGATCCCTCGGACACTCCAAACAAACATCAAAACATCACACATCACATGCAAGACCATGTAATAACCCGTCAACATCTCCATATAATAGGCTCCTGCCCAGCTAAAAGGGCAACCCCAAATCTAAAATATATACACTCCAGAACAGTAAAGCCATCCCACGCCATTGCTCCTCCAACACCATTAATCCCAAGCGCATTAACCTGGGAGCCCCTTCTTCCTTCCTCTCAAAACCCAATTAAGCCTCCTCCTCCTCCATGCTGTTTGCGCCGTTATCGTGAAATGATGCTGTGTGTGGCTCTCTGTGCCAATCATGAAAATGAGTGTCGTGTAATCGTTACGCTTGAAAATGAGTGTCCCTGGGTATCTTTCCCGTTCCGTTCCGTGATGCTTCTATCTCTCTCTCTCCCCCCCCCCCCCAAAAAAAAACAAAAATTAAACATTATCTAAAGCAGGGCAGCCACGAGACCAGCGACCAGGGCCGCACCGGCAGGGAACACCTGCTTGGCAGCGCCGGCCGTGACCACGGACGTGGGAGCGACCGACGACGTGACGGGGATGACGACGGTGGTGGCGGGCGCGGGCGGCGCCGTCGAGAAGATGGTGTTGGGGACCGAGACGACAACGGTGTGGTAGTCGGTAACGGTGGCGCCGCCGGCCTGGGTGACAGCGACGACGGTGTCGACGTTCTTGGTGACGGTGACGGGGATGTTCTTGGTGTACGTCTTGACGTCGGTGATGTACTTGGTGATGCTGTGGCCGGGGTTAGTGGGGGGTTGGTTGGTTGGGAAAGGGGACGGGGGGACATACGTGTTGGTCTTGGTCTGGTAGACGGTGTGGCCGGCCGAGACGGTGGTGATGACCGTCTCCGGGCAGGTGACGGTCTGGTAGACCTTGGTCTCCTCCCAGGCCGTCTTGACAAAGGTCGTGTAGGCCGTCTTGGTGTCGACCTTTTCAATCGTCGTGTAGTAGGTGACGGGCACCTGCTTGGTCACGACGCTGAGCTCGGTGCGCGTAACGTATTCTGGCTTGCCGCTCTTGGTGATGGTCTCGGTGATGGGGCACAAGGTGGTGTAGGTGGTGGCGATGTGCGTCGTCACCTCGCCCCAGCCGGCGCCGCCACGGGGAATGTGGGCGGCCAGTGCCGAGGAGGCGAGAGCGAGGAGGGTGAAGGTCTGCATGGTGATCTGGGGTTGGTGCGCGAAGCGATCGTGGGTACAAGACAGCGAATGGAGGAGTCTTAGGTAACCTTAGCGAACGAGTTACTGGCGAGACAAGACAAGACGGTGAGAGTGAACTGAGCAAGTGACTGATGAAGAGAAAATCAGAACCCGAGAGAGGACAGGAGAGCTGCGAGTTTATACTGCATGAGAGCAACAGAGGGCAGAGGGGGGGTTGGGCCGGAAGGGAAGCTTCACTGTGGCGGCCGGGCTGGAGCACAGCTGCGATGACATCTTCGTTGGTCCTCCGAGTGAGACATACACGCATCCCGCTTGGGGTTGCATCGCGCTCGTGGGCCACGGTCGTTCGCGGAGGGTCGGAAGAGTGGGACTCGGGGGGGGTGGGTGTGGATGGAGCAGTGATCCCCCCTCGAGGGCTTCGCGAACCCCTCTCCCGCAGGGCTGGCTTCCGGGGGGGGGGGGACGTCCAGGTTCAGCCAAGGCCTCGTGAGCTTGGGCAGAGGCCGTCAGAGGTGACACGAGGATGTCCAGGCGGCCAGCAGCCAGGGGCCGGGAAAGAGGCACAGAGGGAGCTAGACAGCTCAACTGTGGCCATACGGGTGTCTCTGATACAGCCCATCAGATAGTGGCAGCATGCGTCTTCCACAGTAGGTATGTTGTACACTCAGGCACAAGGCCGCTAGGATATCGAGCTGGTGTACTGTCTGACTGTGTAGGTCCCGACCAAAGCCTCCGCTGGCATCCCCAGCCGGCCCCCAGGACCGCCGCGTCGAGGCCCGCACAAAGTCTGTTTGTTGTGATGTCAGGCGTCTGTCGAATATCCGTAGAATGGCGGCGAAGGAACAGACACACCTGATGACTACATGCATGCTGCCCCTGTTCTGGTCAGGAACCTGGCCCAGGACCCTCTGGAGGTGTCGAATCAGGGGCGGCGAACGCCCCCTCGGCGTCCAACCATCAGGTGGTCGGGAGGGAAAAGCAAGAAATATCCATGGTTAGCTCCGGGAACGAGGTTGGCACGCTGGTTCTGTGTGGGTGGGGAGGGTGGAAGGGTCCTCGGGGTGGTTGGGACTTGGGACGGAGAGGGCGTGCGCCGAGGCGTGGGCGGCTCGGAGGCTGGCCCGCTGTCCACCACACGCTTTTCCGACAGGGACGGGAGCACGGCAGTGTGTCCCCCCTCCCCAGGCAGAGAGGCTCCCCGGTCGATGATGTCGACGCGGCTGAGAGGACCAGGAAAACCGGCCGCGGGGTTGCTGACGGCGCAGAGATCCTTGTTCCGATCTCGATCTTCCCAATGTCAACAAACCTCAACACCACACCTCTTCAGTACCCGTTTAGCTGCTCGGACTCGCCCCTGGAGCCTTTCCCAAGCATTTCTGCCAGCTCCGGATGGATGCCTGACACGACCAGCCTTGCTGCCGGAGTTCTGGGAAGAGGCCGCATTAGGCGGGATTGGGAGTGATGCAGGACAATGGGCACAGCAGCTGAAAGCCGCTTGGGAACGAGGGACGTGGCGAGGACTGCTCAGGCCTCACTGGCCGCCTGTCGCTGACCGCATCGCCTGTGGTTGTCCGGTCGCGTCAATTGGCCGGTTCAGGTCGACTTGGTCGGCGATCCTAGCTTTGCGGAACCTGGTCTCCTGTGCATCATGTACCAAAAACAAGCTCTGCAGACAAGAGGCTCGTGTCGGGGAGGGGAGGGGAGAAGAGGGGAGAGGGGAGAGGGGAAGACTAGCGCAGTGACAGCCTGGCGATCCAGAAGGTGTGTCGAGGATCACTGGGGCAAGACGGGAAAATCTCCGAGTCTGTGTAAGTATTCGGGGACCCAAAGAATTCGAACCGAAAAAAAGGTTGACGCCATCGCCAAAGTCGAGGTCGAGCAACCTGAGAGGGATCTCAATGCCATGTCGTCATTGGAAGAAAAAAAAAGGTGCTCGGATGCTGGATCTGGATCGATGCTGGAAGAATGCTACCCAAATTCCCGTCAACGGTGAGGGCAAGGCAAGGCCCCTGCAACCCTCACTGCGACGGCAAGCAGGGCAGGGCGTGCATTTTCAGGGTACCTCCCCTCGCCCCGCCAAGCTCGCGAGCTTCCTCCATGTTCCTGGCCTTGTCTGTTTTTGGCTGGTGAGCTGGCGAGCTGGCCGCGCTGACAAGCTCGCGATGCTTTGGTTGGATGCAGGGTGATGTGGTGCCGTCCGAGTCGAGCGAGTCCACCAGCCATGCAGAGACAACACTTTCTGGACAATGCCCGTGGGCGTTTTCTGTCACGGCGTCGAGGATACGGGTGTCTCAAAACCATGTATGGGAGGCACACCGAATCTTTCCCGACTCCGGCCAGCAGCCCATCAGCTTGACCACGACCAAGACAGACGCCTCCACATCCCCTCAGGACCGGCATCGTCACCCAAATATCAGTCACTCACAACATTCGCCGCCCAAGCCCAAAGTCAACCAGCGAGAAGCCTCCCCTAAATTAATCCCTCCCCGCCGTGACAAACAGCCCCTCCAAACCAGCAGATCGCCATGGAGAATCAAGGAACCGGAACCAAACTCCAAGTAGTCCCCCAAAAAGAGTCTGGACTCTACTTACAACAAACACGCCATGCCACCTCAAGACTTCGTATCAACCCCCGCCCCGGGCCTCTCAGCTTGTTTCTCTCGCCCAACAGCTGATTGACAGGCCGCCAAGTCCTGTGCGTGCAGGTCGAAGCCGGTTTAGCGTCCCACCCTCCGCGCAGCTGTCATCGCGATCTCGTTGCCCAATGCCGGCAGCATGCTGCGGTCCGTTGGTCTGGTTGTCTGTGGCCCTGTTTCTTGGCTGCATCCCGTCGCCTCGTTCGATTTTTTTTTGGTTTTCCCTTAGCGGCGGTGTTGGTTGCTTGGTTCCTCGGCATGATCACGTCGGCGACAGGCATGCAGGTGCCGGCCGGATCTCAGCGCGGCCGGGCCGACATCTCCGTGCCAAGCCCGGAGGCCTGCCGAGCTCCGGGTTGGAGGACGGAAGTTGGCATAGCAGAGCGGGATTCTATCAGGTTCTGCTTATCAGGTCGTGCTTCTCTGTCTAGCTTGCTTTCTCATCCATGTCCTCCTCTTCATCCAAATCCCCCGCGGCACTCGACAATGCCTCTGCATCCGCCGCCTTTCGAATGGCCGACTGACGGGCATTTTCGTTTTCATCTTCTAGTAAACTCGTCGAGGAAGAGGAATGGGAAATGGGGAAAGATCTAGGCAGGTACTAAGCCCGTCTTCTTTCTCCATGAACTTGCTCCAACGCCCTCTCCAACGCCATGATATCCACTCGCATAAACGGCCGCGTAGAGACAGCACGAGGATTTGTTGTGGCAACCAATGACTAAGCTAACTACGGAGTAACTGAGAAACACATCTGCCGAAGCCCAATAAGCCAACTGCCCCCTTCCTCACTCCCGGCCCTCCACGTACTGTACATGGCTATGTCAGACTTCGTCCTTGGAGGTTCGACACCATCAACCACCCACCTATGGTTCTATGCCCGAGGCGGCGGCTGCCCCTGAGGACCCTCACCAGTACCCGGTGGCGGTTGCGACTGGTAATACTGCTGGCTATTAGGCGGCGGTGCCTGATTAGTGGGTGGCTGTGGCGCTCCCCCATACGGTGGCTGTGGCGCCCCCCCATACGGTGGCTGTGGCGCTCCCCCGTACGGTGGTTGTTGTTGCTGATGTTGGTACCAGGGATTATACATTGGCGCGCCTTGCGGCGGCTGTGGTTGTCCATATCCACCGCCTCCAGGAGGGCCGTAGTTGTAGTACCCTGGTTGAGCATACGTCGGTGGCGGAGCCATGGGAGGCGCTGCACCCGTGGGAGCCTGAGCGGGTGGGATTGGCTGTGATGCCGGCGAGATCGCTGCTGCCGCTGGCGGAATGGAGGGGGCCCCAACGCCGCCTCCTCCTCCTCCTCCCCCTCCGTAGGACTGCGGGTGAGAATAAGTGGAAGAGTCAGCTTGTGCCGCGGCCCCTGTCGTGGCGGATGGCGTCTGTGGCGGCGGGTTCATAGAGGCAGTGTGGACCTCCTTCTCCTTGTCGGCCGCCGCCTTTTTCTCAGCCTTGTCCTGCTCGAACCTCTCGACCATCCGCTTGAGAACCTCGACGTCCTGCGCGCGGATCCCCTTCTTGTTGGCCACCTGTTCGGCGTCGAACCCATGGAGCGTGTTGAGGTAGTTGATGAACTCGAGGTAGGCGTCGGCCACGGTCTTGAAGTCTTTGACCTTGAGATGCACTGCCATCTCCGACGCGGCATGGTTCGCCTTGTGGGTGCGCCGCTCGTGTGCGCGGAACTCGGCAAGCGCCAGCGCCGTCTGGCAGGCGTTGCGGATCTGCCGCCCGTTCCACTTGGCGTCCTTGTGGGCCGGGTTGATGAAGTAGGCCTCCGCGAACGCTAGGATCTCGTCGCGGTCGATGCGGATGTCGCTCTTGGAATTGTTGCTGCTGTCTTTCTCAAGCAGCCGGCTCTCGATCCCGTCGAGGTTAAGCTCGAAGATCTCGAGCGTCTTGTTGAGGTCCAGCTGCGGATAGTAGAGGCTGATGTGGATGCGCGAGGCGAAAGCCTCGTCGAAGTCGCCGATCCGGTTGGTGGTGAGGAAGAGCACGCCCGTGTAGTACTCGAGGACGCGGAGGAAAACTGTTTGCAAGCCAGTCAGCCGGTCCGCCCGTCACGGTTCGCCATCACAATACGTGTACCCATAGGAAGGAAAACATACCTGACACCAATCCGTTCCGCTTAAAGTCGATGCGCGACCGCGCGGCCAAGAACACGTCTGCCTCGTCCAGCAGGAGGACGCTCCCCCACCGACTTGCCAAGCTAAAGGAAGTTTCAAGGGCCTTCTCTACTTCCGGGGCGGTTGTGCCCAGATCTCCTACATGCATAAAAACAGTGAGTGTTTGTCGCTCGGTCGCTCTAAAGGGGGAGCTCAGCAATTTTTAGCAAGGTAAATTGGCACATACCGCAAGTGATCTGGTACAGTGGCTTCTGGAATTTCTCTGCCACGCCCTCTGTAGGTAAAGGAATGGTGTCAGTCATGGAGTCCGACAAGGTAGCGTGAAAGAGAAACGAACGTACCAGCTGTAGTCGTCTTTCCAACTCCGGGAGCGCCGTGGAGGAGAAGGATCAAGCCCTTGCCTAGATTAGGAAAAGGATGTGTAAGATTTCCATTGAGGAGGCATTTTCTTTCGGGTTTGGGCAAGAGGCATGATCAACTTACCTTTCCCACTAACTAGGTCGACCTGCTTGCCTTCCTTTGACTCCTTGTCGCGGAAGTGCTGCGCGACCAGCGACTTGACCATCTTTTTATGGCCCGCAGGTAAGACGAGCTGTCCAAACGCGGTATCGTCCTCCGGGTCCGTGTCCTGGTCGCTGTCATAATCTTGACCTTCTTCAGCGTGGGCGGTCCGCTTCTTGTCGTTTATCGCTCGCTTCTTCGCCTGGCGCCGGCCGCCGCCCATCCCCAGTCTCGTCTTGGAAGAGTGCGTATCCGGCGGCTTCAAGTGGGTGAGGTCGAGCTGGGCCCACTTCCGGCTGCGTAAAACAAAGGCAAACACGCGGTACGACATGATGAGAAAGTCGTCGTCGATCAGCGGCTCCTCCTGGGCCCTGATCTCTTGCAGCGGGCGGACGTAGATGCTCGGCGGTGGCTCGCCGCGGCCCTCGGGCATCAGCCGCCGGATGTAGTCCCGGTTGCGCTTGGACTCGCCGTATGAGTCCTTGTGGTACTGCTCACGGACGATTCTGCAGCAGCCCGCCGTGCACACCTCGTCCTCGAACCCGGCGTCCAGGTCCTCATCAACAATATTCTTGAGTTCGGGCTGCCACTTATCCGACATTGGGCTGGAGGGCATCTTGGCTTCGTCCTGCCACTGGTCCGGTGGGCTGGAGGACCTTTTTTTGAAACCGGGCTGCTCCTGCTGGGTGCGCTTCTGGCTCTGGAAGTACGAGAAGGCCTCCTGGAAGTCGACCACCACGTTGCTGTCCACCTCGTCGCGCGTGTCCAGCGTCAGGCCGTTGTAATGCATGTGCTTGAACCCCGTCATGTCCATGAAGAGCTTGCCGCGGGCAATTAGCCTATCTCGCAGGGGGATGTTGGCCTGCCCGTCGCGGTTCTTGGAAGAAGCAGCCTGTGCTTGCACGCTCATCCGCTGCTCGGCAAAGCGAAGCGGAAACACGTCGAGCGACGTCACGGCCTTCTCGCCGTCGTATCGCGGGATCCGGATCCTGCGGACGCCCGGGCCGAGATTCTTGCCGTCAAAGTCGATGTAGACGCACACGAGGATCACAGGCGTTTCCTCCTTCGCCTTGGCTGCCTTGTCAAACCGGGTGCGCCAAGGGGGGAACAGTATGTGGCCCGGGCTTGAGACATTGACGACCCGGTAAGCTTGACGAAGCGTTTGGTCGACCACCTCGACGCCGGGCCTGAAGAGGTACCAGATGTCGGTGAAGGAGATTTGGTTGAACTGGCCCTTCTCCAGGTAGCTGATCTTTTCCTCGATCTGCTCGTCCATAAACTGGACGAGGCAACTGAGATGCTCATACGCTGTGAGGGACAACGTCCACTCGTTATTTTCCTCTTCGGGTTCAGTTTTAGATTCCCCCTTCTCGCCGGCTGCTTTGCTGACCGCATTCGCAAGCGCCGTGTCAGCTTCCTTGGGAAGAACAGTGTCGATTTCCTTGGGCGTCGTCTCTGTCATGGGAGTGCCGGGCGGTTGGTCGTCCTTGGGCCCGAACTTGGCCTTGAGCTCCAGCAGCTTCTGTCGGATCGCCTTGTCGTAGTAGTTCAGCCCCTTGAACGGCCGGATCATGACCAGCGGCAAGTCGTCCTGGCTGATGTCCTCGCCGTGGATCTTGGAAAGAATCCGCAGAATGTGCTTCGAATTGATGCGGATGCGCTCGGCGATGGGCGCCTGGCCCGGCACGATATCGGGGTTGGCTTTGGGGACGATGTTGAGGCGCTGCTTGGCCGCTGCCGCCGCCTTGACTGTCTTGGCGGTCTGCCAGTAGTCGTAGTAGACGGGTCGCTCAAACGAGACGTCGGGCTCCCCGTCGAGGACGTCTAGCGCACAAGAATACCCATTGGGCTTCAAGTGGCAGAGCCGCCAGTCCTCCCAGGTGACGTGGTTGAGTTTGGCCGTCTCAACAGGGATGTCCGGAACCGGCACGGCGCTGTTCCCGTCGGTGGGAAGCTCCGTTTGATCAGTCCCGGGGCAGCCCGAGATGGTCACGTCAGCCGCATCAGCAGCCGGCTGGCCGTCAGCGGCGGCCTGGGCGGCTTGCTGTTGCTTGATCTGCTTCGTCATCTCTTCACGTTCCCGCTCCCACAGCGTCTGCATGTCTCGTAGGCGGTTTCGATCCTCCTCGAGCTTGTTGATGTTGTCGCGATCACGCTTCATGCGCTCCAGCTGGGTCTCAAGAAGGCTGACGGTGACGGCCGCGTAACGGCTGACCGACGGGTCGTTTTTGAGAGATTTGAAGTTTTTGAGGCCCATTTCTTCCCGTATCTCTCCAGTGTAGTTTTCGGCGTCGTCGGCGATAGCTCTAGGAAAGGTCTGGCTAGCTATAGCTTCCGTCAAAGCCGCCGAGGCCATGGGGACAAGCCCATTCGCTAGCTGCTGCTCTATTTGCTGTCGCGCGTGCCTCTCGAGACTGCTTTGCTTCTCGAGATGGGCCAGCTTCTCTTGCAGCATACGCAGTTGCTCTTGCATCTTGTCGGGCTCGGAACGAGCAAGAGGGTGGCGAGGAGTGGCAGTGCCGTCGTGGTCGTGGTCGTTGCCCTGTTTTTCGAGAGGTGTGTCCACCGAAGTGGCAGGCGTCGAAGCGCGGCTCTCCGTTGAGGGCTCGACGCTGGGATTGCTGTCACGGCGCGACTGTGGGGAGCTCAGAGGAGGGTTGTCGCTGTCTTGCATCTCGCAAGCGGAAGCGGAAGCGGAAGCCATGTTGACGGAGGAATACACCCCGCAGGACGAGGCTCGAGTCCCCTAACAGGTAATGAAGTGGTAGAAGGTGGTAGACGTTACGAACTGGTAAGAGATATATTGTTTAAAAACCAGAGGGCTTGAGGTTGCCCCTCGATGATCAAGAGTAGGCCTTTCCGGGTCACGGCGGGCGGGATACGCTTCGCGGAGAACTGGGAGAAACCTGAGGATTTTTGGGCATCCGGATCAGCCCAATACCTTACGCTATACTTATTTCCCAGCTTGTAAAGCCAAAGCGTCCCGCCGTTTTGGGACGAGGCTCTGACCCCTACGCCGACAATTTCTATCCCTGGTGCTCCAAGTCCCCTCATCCTCATCCGTGAATTGGAAGACGCGTTGGGCATCAGCGGAATATCCCCTACACCACCCGAACTTGCCTTTCTCAAAGGTCATTGGCGATTGTCACCATTAGAATGGCCAATGTAGTCACTGGATAGGTGCCTAGATATGCATACAAATCAATACATAGCAAGGCTGAGGTACAGGATAGGAACATTCCCCGCACTTGACTGCAGCAGGCGTAAATCTTTCCGTTCTCGGTGGCAATGTCCGATGCTGTACATGTACACTCAAGCCCTGGTTTGTTTGTTAGCGCGAGACATGAGAAATACGAGCCAAGGCCAACTGTCGATGGAAGCCCTGAAATCGGAAGTCGAGGCCCTGAGATTGGAACATGAGGCTTATAGCTGTGCCAACTAAGCCTTACTAGGAGCGAATTGGTCCTCGTCTCCTTGCCGAGAGGTCTCGCGCTAACAAACAAACCAGTATTAAATTGTATATGCGGTACAAGACATACCACACTCGCTTCGTCTATTCGTCAGGTCCAACAACGACCCTTCCAAAACCGCTCACGAAGGTGTTCCGACACGCTCCGACGGCTACTCTGTGGCGTCTGAGCACATTATCAGGAAATTCCAAGCTCCAGAGAACTAGATGGTGGTTTCTGGAATGTCAGACAGGCCGTTCCTCTGGCACATCGTGATAGCCCGCTGCCGTTGGCCCGTTGTTTTGATGTGCGCAAACGGGAACTCCAGCCGCGCTTCCTCCGCCGTCCCTGGCACATCTCGTTAGGAAAGGAGCCTGAAGGCAATTGCCTCCAAAGGGGCCTTTTCAGCAGACAGACAGACTAACCTATCTCGAACCTGCCATTAAGGCTCCGTTCCAGCCACCCGCTATACGTGGCTGGCTAGGTTGTCAAACCTCCGAGCTCAGCCTCTAGAGCCATCTTCCTCTCTACAACCACCGCCAGCCTCATTCTTTGCATCCTGCATCATCACCAGTTCGCCCCGATGGAGCACCAATCGCAGTGCATCCCATCCGTGCGCGACCAGCCGCCGTCGGTCGACTTCATCCAAAACAGATTGCCCCAGACGCTCGACGTCATCAAGGGCGCTCCTGTGTACTACAGCCGGCAATCGGGCCGCTTTGCGCCACTGCAGACAGGCGCTGCTACTATGCCACCGCCGTCGGTAGGAGAAAAGGCTGATTCTGGTCAGCAGGAGGACGATGCTTCCACCGGGAGGGAGATGGCGAAGAAGAGAAACGTGGAGCTGCCCATCCGGGAGCTAGTCCCGGCTGTGGAAGCCATGGTCTTCTGGAGCGCCATTCTCGAGCCTGCCATGACACAGTTCGTCAACGCGAACCATCCCGAGCCGGATAAGCTGGTGAAAAAGCCGCAGTTCTCCATCCGGGCCCAAACGGAGTGGCGGGGCATCCATGAGAACCTTCAAAGCGCCCAGGATGAATTCAACGGGGCCAACAAGCCCCTCCAGAGCCGGTTCAAGCGCATCTACCGCAAGGCAGCCGACCAGACCGAGACATTGCAGGACGTTGTCGGGAAGCTTCCAGATGATGGGACTTACATGTCTCTGGTCAAGTTTGTCTTGGATTTGTTACTTGGTGTGAGTTTGATGGTTCTCTTCCTCCTCCTCTTCCACTTCCTCTTCCTCTTCCTCTCCCATTTTCCAGACAGGTATACTTAGGAAGGAATTGCTAACGAAGTCACAGGCCGTGAGAACCGCAGCCCAGGCTCGGATAACAGCAACCGGGTTCGCCGACGAGGAGGATGCGAAGGAGGGGTTCTCCAAGGTCGAGATCTTTCTCGCCGCCTTTCCTGGCGATGAAAACATCAAGAAGGCCTCGGTGGATCTGGTCGCATGCGTCCTTAAGGCGGTGGAAAACGCCATACTCTATTTCCTCAGCAGCGCAGGTAAGGCCAGGAAAATCGAAAGCCCCCGTTCAAGCGGAATGCTCACACTCACTTGCAGCGAGCAGGGCGGTGGGGAGCAAGAGGCAGGACCTCCTCGACAGCATTAACGAGGTCCCCGCGCAAACCAAGAAACTCATGGAGCGGGTTGAAGAGTCCCATATCTGGACGATGCAAAAGGCTTCGGGGTTGACTCTTGCCAGTAAGTCCTCGGTTGTTTTGCTCTTTGCATGACAGGTCCCCAGTTTTCTGACTCGGTCCGTCTCGAACTAGACATCGAAGAACTCAGACTCCTAAGTGTCGAAAACAGCATGGCCATATCGTGGAAAACCGACCAGATCCTCAACCAGGGCCAAGAGATTATGCTGCGGCTCGACAGCGTCGGCTGCATCGTGCAAGGCTATATGCAGCAGTTCATCCAGCAGCAGGAGATGCGTGACGCCAGAATGAAGACCGCGCTGGAGGCTCAAAAAGCACAGTTCAACAGGGAGCTAGCGATGCGCGATGCGAAGCTGAAGGCCGAGAATGCCCAACTCATAGCCGACATGATGAACACGTTCAAGGAGACCTTTGACGATCACGAAAAGAACCTCGTCACCAAGTTTCGACAAGGTAGGCGTCTCGTTGTTTCATCCTCCAATGCCAGGTACATGATTGCGTACAAAGAAAATGATGTGTGTGCTAACCAGAACCACCGGAGCAGAAATGGACGATTCGATACGAAGCAACCAGTCGGCCGTAACGTCGCGAAACCCGTCTCCCGCGCCCGAGCAGCAGCAATGGCCGTCACGGTGGCCACCGTCTAGCCCTTCTGCACCACCATCATGGCCACAAGCCGCCTACGCCGCATACCAGCAGCAGCCGTGGCCCCAAAGCGATCTCCACCCCCAGGGCAACAACCCCTACCTAGCGATTCCACCAGCCCAAGCCCATTCCCAATATTACCCGCAACTCCTCCCCCCTCCTCCACCTGTCCCAGAACCGACAGCCATCCCTGTAGCCGCCCTATTATCAGTCCTCGGAAACCTCTCTGGGCTTGATAAGCGCGACATCCAGTCCGCATTCTCCCAGTCCGAACGCATCCCCCTCACCTACCGACTGCATGCCCAAGAGATGATTCGTGCGCGGGAGTTTCAAGCCTGGGCGACAGCGCCATCGTCCCGCCAGTTGCTGATCCTGGGCGATACCAACCTCGAGGCCGTGCAGGCCGGGGCCGCGGTGAGCCTGGTGGCGGCTTCCCTGATGGAGAGCATCAGGGCGAGGGGGGCCAAGTTCTCGGTGCTGGGTTTCTTTTGCGGGCTTCACACGCAGCGCGACGACGCACATGCGGGGGCGGCCGCAATGATCAAGGCGCTCATCACCCAGCTCTTGGAGCAGCACTACGCGGGGTATACGTTCCGGGAATGTGATCTGGGGCTGGGCCTGGACCGGATAGCAGCCGGGAGTACGACGGCTGTCGACCTCGTTGCCCTGTGTGCCCTCTTCGAGTGGCTGGTCAAGTGGCTGCCACGAGACAAGACGCTGGTGGTGGTTGTCGACGGGATCGGCGAGTACGAGATGGCGCGCTTCCATGATGGCATGTTGGTGGTGCTGCGGTGCCTGCTGGGTCTGGTGGCAGCGGAGGGTAAGAAGCAGGGGCCCGTGGTGAAAGTGTTGGCCACGTGTCCGGCGGGGACGATCAGTCTACGGAGCGAGTTTAGGAGCAAAGGGCCGGAGAGCATCTTGCTCATGGAGGAACTCCAGGTCGTGAGTGAGCAGATCGATATGAGCCTGGGGGCCAAGCAACTGCTTTAGCAGCGTCGTTGCCAGGTAGAAGAGAGGCAGATAGCTCACCCGGCTGCAAATTCACTTGAAATATGCAATGTATAAAGTTGATTTGAGGATTTCCGGGCTTTATACACCTAGGCCAAACACATGAAAAAGACACCAAAACCGCCAAGTGGCAATATCCGGCTTTTGTTTTTCCTCATGGCTAATGCTCGGTACCAATCAATGCCATAGATACGCCCGTACCGCAAAGGTTGAAGATGGGTCTGCAGGGAAATATTTTGTGGTTGTTGACATGGTGACGATTTGTTTACTTTGAAGTCGTCGAAATACATCTAGCCCCTGAAAAGAAGGGACCTGTGGCGACGCGACTAGGTCAGGGAAAGCCGCATTGGCCAATCAAGGGGGGCGCTCCGATAACGGAGTGTGGGGGAGGGGCAGGGCGCGCCATACTTTTTTTTTCAGGGCGATGGCGGGGTTGGAAACATGCGTGGTGTCGTCGGCGTCGCGCCCCGAGATAGTTGTCGTCCCATTGTCGTTGCAGATCCAGCCATTTTTTAGTCTTGCAGGTTCAACCTACCAGGCCGACAACCGCAGTCATGGAATCTCTTCGGATCCTCCTGGTTGGAAACGGCGGGCGCGAGCATGCCCTAGCGTGGAAGCTCAGCCAGTCGCCCATCGTCGAGACCATCATCGCCGTCCCAGGCAACGGCGGCACCGCGGGCCTGCCCAAGGTCACCAACAACACCACCGTCGCCGCCGACGACTACCCGGCCCTCGTCGAGCTCGCTCGCAAAGAGCGCCTCAACCTCGTGGTCCCCGGCCCCGAGGCCCCCCTCGTCGACGGCATCGAAGCCTACTTTCGCGATGCCGGAATCCCCTGCTTCGGCCCCTCCAAGGACGCCGCGCGCCTCGAGGGCAGCAAGACCTTTTCCAAGGACTTTATGAAGAAGCACAACATCCCGACGGCCGCCTACGAGAACTTTGACGACTACGAAAAGGCCAGCGCATACCTCAAGACCATCAAGCACAATGTGGTCATCAAGGCCACCGGCCTGGCCGCCGGCAAGGGTGTCATCATCCCCGAGACCCCCGAGGAGGCCCAACAGGCGCTCAAGGACATCATGCTGGACAAGCAGTTTGGCTCGGCCGGCAACGAGGTGGTCATTGAGGAGTTCCTGACGGGAGACGAGCTCAGCATCCTCTCCTTCTGCGACGGCACCACCATCAAGTCGCTTCCCGCGGCCCAGGACCACAAGCGCATCGGCGAGGGCGACACCGGGCTCAACACGGGCGGCATGGGCTGCTACGCGCCGACAAACATCGCTACACCAGAGCTCATCGCCCAGATCGAGCGCGAGATCCTCCAACCCACCATCGACGGCATGCGCAAGGACGGCTTCCCCATGCGCGGCTGCCTCTTCACCGGCCTCATGATCACACCGGACGGCCCCAAGACGCTCGAGTACAACGTCCGCTTCGGCGACCCCGAGACCCAGACCGTCCTCCCCCTTCTCGAATCCGACCTAGCCAAGATCATGTACGCATGCGCCGGGCTTCCCCTCCTCGACATGGTCCCCGTCAAGATCCGACCTGGGTTCAGTGCCACCGTCGTGGTCGCAGCACCCGGCTACCCCAACTCGTACCCCAAGAACATCCCCATGCAGGTCGCGGCCGACACAGACACCATCACCGTCTTTCACGCCGGCACCACGCTCTCCAACGACTCCCTGGTGACCGCTGGTGGCCGAGTTATCGCGGCCAATGCCACCGGCGAGACGCTGAGGGAGGCCGTCGACAAGGCCTACGAGGGCGTCAAGCTCATCAACTTTGACGGCATGTACTACCGCAAGGACATCGCCCACCGAGCCTTCCGCAAGACCGAGTCCAACAAGCTGACGTATGCGCAATCCGGCGTGAGCATCGACGCCGGCAACCAGCTCGTCGACCGGATCAAGGCGGCCGTGGGCACCACGCGCCGGGCCGGCGCCGACGCCGAGATTGGCGGTTTCGGCGGCGAGGTTGACCTTTCGTCGGCCGGCTACCCCGGGGCCCCCGTCCTGGTGGGCGCCATCGACGGCGTCGGCACCAAGCTCATCATCGCGCAAAAGATGAACAAGCACGACACGGTCGGCATCGACCTCGTGGCTATGAACGTCAACGACCTCGTCGTGCAGGGCGCCGAGCCCGTCATGTTCCTCGACTACTACGGCTGCAGCAAGCTCAGCGTCGAGGTCGCCGCCTCGTTCGTCGAGGGCGTCGCCGCGGGCTGCATCGCCGCGGGCTGCGCGCTCGTCGGCGGCGAGACGGCCGAGATGCCCGACCTCTACACGGGCGACGACTACGACGCCGCCGGCGCCGCCATCGGCGTCATGAAGCCCGCCCAGCGCCTGCCGCGCAAAGACGCCATGGTCGAGGGCGACGTGCTCCTCGCCCTGGCGTCGTCGGGCGTCCACTCCAACGGCTTCTCCCTCGTGCGCAAGGTCGTCCAGACGCGCGGCCTGTCCTACACCGGCGCCGCGCCGTGGGACCCCGCCACCACCGTCGGCCAGAGCTTGCTCACGCCCACGCGCATCTACGTCAAACCGCTGCTCAAGGTGCTCGAGAGCGAGGGCGCCGCCGTACGCGGCATGGCGCACATCACGGGCGGCGGGCTGACGGAGAACGTCCCGCGCATGCTGCCGGGGCACCTCGCGGCCGAGATTGACGTGGCGGCGTGGGAGGCGCTGCCCGTGTTCAAGTGGCTGCGGCAGTCGGTGGCGCCGGCGGAGATGGCGCGGACGTTTAACAACGGCGTGGGCATGGTGATTGCCGTGAGCCGGGAGGGGGCGGCGGGCGTGGTGGCGGGGCTGGAGGCGGAGGGGGAGAAGGTGTATACGATTGGTAGGCTAGTGGCGAGGGGCGAGAGCGCGTGCGTGTTCAAGAATCTGGAGAGCTGGGCTGTTTAGATAAAAGTTGGGGGGGGTTGGGGGGTTGAGCTTTTGTAGATGGAAGAAACCCCCAAGATATATCTTTTTTTTTTTTTTGCATGAACCTGGTTCTCTGTCTCCGTGGTGACAATTCGACTGACCTATACCCGGGAGAAACACAAGTCGCAGGAGGCAATCGATAGGTACCTAGGTATGGAGAGGGAGCGGATGAACAACCCAAGTGTGAGCCTCGAGGTGCTGTTGACTCGACAATGTCATCCCCATCCCGTTTGTCCCCCCCCCCCCTCTCGCCCTTTCCTATATAACCCCCCCAATACCAACCTATCCTCTCACCAGCACCCCTCCCTTCCAAGACTACCGCATCGATAGCCCCCATGGCTTAGTGGTGATAGAAATGGGGTGCGCGGACTCATCCCAGAGCCCTCCCCCTCCGAGGCCGCGAGTTTGAACCGAACGTCCCCCAATCCAAGTAAAAGCCATTTCTCAACTAGGGCTATTTGTATCCCCCCCGAATTCCGAGCCGGGGGGAGGGGGGGGGAGCTTTTGGTGTTCTTTTTTGCCAAGGCATATATCTCTTGTTTTTAACCTGGGCATGGCTGGGCAACGAGGTCATTCATCACTTAGTTGCCTGACCCACGACGGACGGCACCGCACTTCTTCTTCTTCTCCCGTCTTTTGAAGAAGCTACAAATAACCCTTACGGGATACCACAACCCCTTCCACCCTCTTGCTTAAAAAGGAGGATATGCAAATCAATCATTTCGGGAATGTGCTTTGCATCGCTCAAAAGATGCTGCATTCCTCTATCCAATTCAAAACGCTTCGAGTTCATCTCCTTGACAGAGCACTCGGGAGGACCTTATTGAGGCGTCCTTTCCAAGCCATCATGATGCGCCATCGCTCCGGAACGGTATCAAATGCCAGTGCCACGGATCCCACCCCGTCCCGCTCCTCGCTGATCCCTGTGCGTCGACTATCCCTCCCACGGCCTGCCCCTGACCGTCCATGCCCGCTCGCGCTGACGTATATCGTTTCTCATATTTCCCACCACTTGGGGAAGGAAACCTCGAATGTTCAAGCGGCGACCTTCACGTCCACCCCCGACGCCTTGATGGCGCCGTTGGTGTGTGGGGTGGCCGGCAGCCGGGAGGTCTTCCCCCGGGCCTGCTCAGTCAGCGAGATCAGCTCTTTGAGCATCAACTCGCGGGTATTCCTCGTGAGCTCGTCCACGTCGGCCGTCGTGAGGCCCGTGGTCGGGATGGGGTCCATCACTGCGAAGAGGGTTAGCTGGTTTCCTTGCACCCGGAAACAGAGGGGAGCGTCTTACCCCTGATGGGAATCGTCCCCGACCGAAAGACCAGCCCCTTGATCCAGAGGACGTGGCTGTAGTTGGCCACGACGCACGGGATGATGGGCACCTGCCCCTCGACGGCCAGGTGGAAGGCGCCCTTCTTGAACGGCAGCAGCTCGGGCTCCTTGCTGTAGCTCCGCGTGCCCTCGGGGAACAGGTAGACGCTCTGCTGCCGGTCGCGCATCTCGGTGGAGGCGCGGCGCATAGCCTCGCGGGCGTCGTTGGCCTTGGTGCGGTTGATGAAGATGGCGCCGCTGAGCGTCATGAACCAGCCGAGGACGGGCGTCTTCTTGAGCGACGACTTGGCCGTCATGCTGCAGTGGCGCGGGAACATGGAGCCGAGCATGAGCACGTCGAGCTCCGTCTGGTGGTTGCCGATGTAGACGGCCGGGCGCACGGTGCCGAGCACCTTGTGCGGGTCCTGGATCTCGAAGCGGATGCCCGTCGCCAGGGCCATGAGGAAGGCGAAGCACCGCCCGACGGCCCACTGCGCGCTGTGGGCGCACCCCAGGAGGCGCATGGCGCTCGACGTGAAGACGCCGGAGCCGGCGGCGAGGAGCAGGCAGAGGTAGGCGGCCAGGGCGCGGGCCACAAAGGCCGCTTTGGGCACGACTAGGGACAGCATGTAGAAGGCGATGGTGACGGCGGTGTAGTAGACCAGGAACTTGGCCAAGTAGGCGAGGACGGCCATGGCCGAGGGGGTCGGGTGGCGCGGGCCGGAGGGAGGGAGTCGGGGATGGTTCGGTCGGTCGTCGCAGTGGTCGTCGTTGTCGGTGACGGCGACTTTAGATGTCGAGGTTGGCAAAATTCAATCTCGAGTTGCACCTCCGGTCTGACAGGAGGGGGGAGGGGGAGAGGGGGGGAGGAGGATGCCTCGGGATTTCGATCTCGTTGGGGTCGTCTGCGGAAGGGGGGGGGGAAGAGGGGGACCGCTGTGGGCAAAATAAAACGTTGGGGGATAAACGGGCCCTCGTAGTTATTAGGGCAAGCGGTGAGGGATAGACTAGGTGTCTATCTAGTAGAGGGTGGAGGACGGGGCAGTTTTTAGGGCCGGCGAGTTCGTCAAAGGACCCAGCCAGGCATGTGTTGAGGGCAATGACGGCAGGAAAAAAAAGTTGGGGTGCAAAGTCAGCCGAGCTGTGGGGGGGTGTGATTCCTGGTTCAGCAGATTCCAAGCATCATGTCCCGAGGTGGTGTGGGTGTGTGGGCACGAGGCACGCGGGGAACCCCAAGCACATGCTTCCCCGTGATGCACCCGCTTTGCTGCCAGTGCCAGCGCCAGTGCCAGGCCAAGTGCCCAGCAAGGGACGAGAGAGAGACGCAGGTACCGAGTTGTCGCGCAAGAGGGCCTTGCTCATTTACCTGTCGCCTTTTCCCTTTGGTGAACTTTGAAGATGGCATGAGAGAGGCACATATATTCCGGCACTGACACCAGAATCATTGCAAAAATACATTGCCCCAGGAAAGGCATCTGAATCTCTGATGATACACCCACTCTTCCAACCCTCCACAGCAGGAATCTGAATTCGACATGTCGGCGCCTGTGATTCCTCCCTGACACGGATTGGACATGGCAAAGCATCGATGCCCTGGAATAGGATAAACCGTACTTAGATTCATAATTCTGCAGCAGCTCGTTGCAGCTATACTGGTCTTGAAGGGGACAATATGTATGGGGCAGTTTTGGTCCAAGACCACGGTTGTTTTGGCCACCTCTCAGCTCTGCACTGCCCCTGCGCTTCAGGGTCGGGCGACAGGCGACGGGCGGCTGCATGGTGCTTGGTGCATTCTCCGACCTCTCCCTCCCGCTGAATGACCGAATCCAAGACACGGAATGCGCTGTCGCTGTCGCTGTCGCTGTCGCTGTCACTGTCACTGTCGCTGTCGCTGTCACTGTCACCGTCGCTGTCGCTGTCGCCCTCGCGTGACCACCACGCGCGATTGATTGAATCGACACCTCGTCAGCTGGCGGGACTCCCCTACCATGACCACCGGCCGCCGATAGCCCTCGATCCACCGCTTCCACCTCGAACCATGGCCGCGTCTCGTCGGGGCCAGCCGTCCCTCTCGGTCCGCCTGCCACCACCACCGACGGTGCTCCCCGACCTCCCGCCGATATCCGCCCTCTTCCTGATTGACTTTGACGTCAAGGCCGGCTACACCATCGCCTGGAAGCGCGCCGTCCCGGGCCTCGACCTCGAGGGCGTCGTCGAGTACAAGAGCCTCCCCTCGGGCCTCCACACCGTCACCGAGGACCTGGTCTACTTTGTCCACGACGTCGGCCATGCCGGTCTCAGCGCCTTCGTCAACGAGAGGACCGACGAGGAGGCCACGCGCCATGCACGCATGATTGCCGTGGGCGTCTTGGTGCCGCTGAGCTACGGCCGCCTGGGCCGCGCATGGCGACATGCCCCGGCCCTCAAGGAGATGGCTAGGTGAGCGCGAAGCACCCATCCGCATCTACCGTTACCCGTGCATGTCTGACTGTATCTCGTCGCACAGCGCCCTCGCCACCGACGGGAAGCGGACACAGCTTCTGGACGAATACTGGGACCACAACCGCGCCCACGACACGTCGGCCCCGCAGCCCTTGAAGCCCACGGCCGAGACCCCCGTCTCGTCGCCCGCCCTGAGCTTCCACGCGGGTCGTCCCGGACCCGGCCGAGGCCACACCAGGAATCGGTCCGCCTCCGACGGAGCCGCCCTGGTCCCCCCCGGCCACAGACTGTCACCCTTCCACCCCGCATGGAGTCTCACAACCCTCCTCGACACCTTTGGCCCGCTCCTATTTCCCATCCACCGCGCCGCGCTCTTGCGCAAGCGCATCTTGCTCTCGACCCATGCCCCGGTCCACGAGCCCTGCAACTTTGGTACGGTGCCTGCCCTCCGGGAAACAACTGCGCTGACCGGCTTCTAGTGTACGATATTTCCGTTCTCTCCAACATTCCCTCGTCGGTTTGCGATGTCGTCGACCCCGCCGCTTCAGTGCAGAGGTTGAGGCCCCTGTTCAATATCGGCGTGCACGACATAACCTACCTTCTCGAGCACCAGGCCGCCATGAAGCAGCGGAGCAACGGAGACGCCGACGAGGACAGCGCCATCATCGACGAGGCGTCGTCGGGGTGGGTGGCGTGCACTACCGACAGCATCCTCGCCATGAAGGAAAACCTGTGGGACATGCTCGTCACCATGCCGCCGCCGCACTCGTCGAATGCCAAGGATCGAGTCTGGCCAACAGTCGAGTGCCCCAAGGGCGTCCCCGTCAAGGCCACGCAGCGCGATCTCCGCCGGTTCCGCTCCCTCAAGCTGGGGCTGACCCGTCTCGCCGCTCTCTCGGCGCAGCCGCCGCAGGAGAGCACGCTCAGCCCCCAGTCCGAGACGACAGACAGCTCGGCGCCAGCCGCGTCGGGAATCCGCCTCTCCCAAGCCCCCGCGCGACCCGGCACGTCGTCGGCCAACGACTCCCCGTGTCGCACCCTGCTGGCAGACGACGAGACGGAAAAGATTGTCGAGCCGACGACGTGGGCGGCGCTGGCCTACAGCGGGTTCATGTGGTGGGCGTCGGCCGGCGAGCAGCGCGGCAGCGACGAGGTGGACGAGGCCGCGCACGACGGCAGCCTGCTCGCCGATCTGGTGCCCCACATGCCGGCGCCCCAGCGACGGGCCAGCTTCCACGCGGCGCCGCTGAGCGCCAGTCTGGTGGACTCGGTGTCGTCGCTGACGGCGGGTCGGACGGCGGGAGACGGGGAGGACGACGAGGACCGCGCGCGCATCGAGCTTGCCATCATTGCCTACTTTCACCGGCTGACGACGTCGCTGCTTGGGGTCATGGCGGATATCGTGGATAGCACGGACGAAGACGACTTTATTGGCGCCGATCTTGACGAGATGGCGGCGGCGGCGGGTGAGGGTGAGGACGGCGAAGACGCGAGGTTACTTTTGGTTGGAGACGGGGAGGGCAGCGGGGGGTGGGTGCGCGTCGATAGCGATGCCTTGGCGCAAATGGGGTTGGATGTGTGGAGCAAGGCCGACGCCGATTTTGTGGCCGAGTTGACGGCGAGGTACTTTGGGCGGAGAGCGTATGTTGAGACCAAGGGGGTGGAGGTGTGCGGGCTCAAGGTGTGTTGATGGGGTGTATGCTAGATGGTCTGTAGGTCTCGAGTCCGACCTGGCAGGGAATGATATGGACGAGTTACAACCAAGCGGTATTACAGAGACCATTGATATAATTGTCCCTGATGTGCGCAAGGCCAAAGTTGTCGGCCAAGTCCCCCTTGCTCCTGACCCTAACCCTGCCCTGCTCATTTTCGGTTCCGAAGTTAAAGGACCTCAGCTCTCCTCGCTCCGTGTTCAAGCTCAAGGACCCAGAACATCCAACAGCTTAACCCCCACGCCCAGGCGTGGCTTGAAAGGCGATATAATCTGCAGGGTTCTCGTAGTTGAGCCCTGTTCCTGAGCTTCTCCACTCGCTTGCAGCGACCTTTACAACACTCACTCACCACCGCCCTCACCACAACCTGGGCAACCAAACAAAACCATCACCACCATCGCCATCACCATCACAACCAACATGCCCAAACCACCAAAACCCCCATCCAACCCCTCCCGCGCCCCACGACCACGACCACGACCACGACCACCAGCACCCTCGAAACCCACTACCACCACCACCACCACCACCACCACCACCACCACCACAACCTCCCTCCCCAACCGCAACCCACCCCACAACCCCCCCACAGACACAACTAAACCCCCCCATCCCCCCCCCATTGAGAGAGAGCACGGCCTCCCCCTCCTCCGAAAAACACGCACAACCCTCCCCGCCACCCTCGCCCTCCTCTCCGCCTTCCACCACCGCAACAAGAACCAGCACCGCCTCTCCCCGTGGTGGTCGCACTTTGACCGGCTGCGACGACACCTGGCCAAGTTTCTGGGCGCCGTTGAGGTCCGGGTCCAAGAGGTTGAGAAGTTGGAGAAGTTGAGCGCCAAGGCAAGGGCGAGAGCGAAACTCGCACAAAGGGATGACGGGGATGGCGAGGACGAGGTGGTGGTTCGGGCGGGGTATCTCAGGGGGGCGGTGGTTCCGGGGGGGTATTTGTCCGTCTCTCTCTCTCTCTCTCTCTCTTCCTCCCTCCCTCCCTCCCTCCCTCTCGTGCTGGTTCGGTTCAGGTTCGTTCAGGTTGCTGACAGGATAGGAGCAGGGCCTTTTCCCAGCTGACGGCAGACCGGCAGTTTGCGCACCTCGGGGTGTTTCTGCTGGGGGTGCTGGGGGAGGTGGATGCCGCTGTGGGGGGGTTCGCGGTGGAGGAGGGTCCTCGGCAGGGGGGGGAGGAGGACGGGGGCGCGGTTCGGCAGGGCGTTGAGGAGGCGGAGACGGACGACGGTATGGCGGGGGGGGAGATGGGCGTGGTGGGAGAGGAGAGAGGCGTGGCGGTGGCGAGGGGGGATCTCATCGTCGAGGAGGAGGAGCGCGAGGGCAGGGTCGCGGTGGTCAAGCAGAAGAAGAAGAAAAAGGCAAGGGGAGACGAGTTGGACGACATCTTTGGCGCGCTCGAGAGCAAACCCCCTGCGAAGCGTGCCAAGAAGAAGAAAAAGGCAAAGGGGGACGAGTTTGATGACATCTTCGGGGGGCTGCTGTAGAGACTCGGAGGGGACGTTTCAAAACAATTTGCATGGCGACCTATTGGAAGAAAGAACACAACCAACACTACCTCACACCCGCGCACTACTAACCCTCGTCCCAACCATACCAACTTCTCGCTCCCATGGACAAGAGTCCCTATCCTCCACAATTTCCACCAGATCCCCCCCCCTCCCGCCGCCTTCCTTGACGCCGCAAAAGTACTGCCAGCACCCCCCTACACCCAGAACGTGTCCTGGCGAGTGGCACGGCGACTGAATACAGCCAGGTATATCACATTAACGGACTGACGAGCTAGGAAATGCCAAACCAAACGCTGTCGTGCTTTCTTGAATTCCGCCGAGGTCCGTACTCTTCCCCCCTACTCGCGCTCGTTCGCGGCCCTCCGGTGCCATCCTACATACCGGGAAGACGCGTGTACGACCAGATGCGGGCCCGAGTATCACCCGAGCCCGTCGCGAAATAGCTGCCCGTCGGGCTGGGCGCGACGGAAATGACAGAGTTCTTATGCCCCTGCAGCATGAGCTGCGTCTGCCCAGTGCGCGGGTCCCAAAACTGCACGCCGCGGTCCTTGGAGCCCGAGATGACCCATTTGGTGTCGGGAGTGAGAGCGACACTCAGCACAAAGTCCTGCATCGGCCACGTTAGCACCGTCCAAGACCCAAGACATGGAGAGAGAGAGAGAGAGAGAGAGAGAGAGAGAGAGAAAGAAAAAAAAAACATACCCTGTGCCCCTCAAACGTCTTGATGCATCGTCCGGCCTTGACCTGGCCCTGACCGCGAGGAGCCGACAGCTCCCACAGCTTGATAGTCTTGTCCAAGCTGCCGCTGACGAGATCACGGCCATTCGGCGAAAATGCTACGCTATAGACACTGTCCTTGTGTCCGTCTGGACCTTCCAGGCGCTCGCTCAGGTAGCCAGTCTTGATGTCCCAGACTCGGACGCTCTTGTCCAGCGAGCCAGCCGCAACAAACTTGGAATCAGGCGAGATGGCCACCGTGGTGACACCGTCTTCTATGCTGAGCACCAGAACGCTGCCTCCCGTCTCAATGTCCCAGAGCCGGACGGTGCGGTCTCCGCTGCCCGACGCAATGATCCGACCGTCTCTGGCAAAGTCGAGCGAGTAGATATCCTGCTCGTGACCCGCAAAGGTATTTCGAATAACCTTGTTGGCAATGTCCCACACCTGCGTAGCCAAGTCAGTTTCCCGCCGCCTCGTTTCACCAGAATTCCGATACGTACGCGAATGAGCTTGTCCTCGGCGCCCGTGGCCAGATACTTGCTGTCCGGGCTGAAGCAGACGCTCCGGATGTAGAGATCTCCGCTGAGATCAATGTTCTCCTCCTGGAGGATGCAAATCTTCTCGCCTGTGGCGACATCGTAGATTTGCGCGGACCGGTTGCATCCCGTGGCCACATACTTTCCATCGGCGCTGAACCTCACACAGCACACTACGCTCTCGTGCTGCAGCGTGTGGACGAGGTCGATGTCCAGAGAGCGGGACACGGCCTGGTTGAAGACCACCCACCAATCGTCCCTGACCTTCTTAAGCTGGCTGGGGAGTCGCTCCAGGTCGAGGTCGCTCAAAGAGTTGCTCTGGGGGGGGGGCGGGCCGCCGTGGTGCTGGCTCAGCCGACCGTGGTCGGGGGTGGGGTGGGGCGGGACCTGGGGCGACTGGCCGGGGTTGTAGGGGATCGGCGTGTTGATTTGGGGCGTGGCCGGGCCGCCGGCGGGGGGCCTACCGATGGCGCGCTTGTTCGGGCCAGGGGACGCAGTGCTCTGCTGGGGAGGCTGCTGCGACGGGAAGCCCGTAGGCGGGGGTCCCTGGGGAGGATAAGGCTGCTGGAAAGGGGCCGGGTGAGGCGGGGGGGGGGCGGGGGCGGAGGACCGGCGAGGCCCTGGGGCGGCACGGGAGGCATGTGAGGTGGCTGCTGTTGCTGTTGCTGCTGCTGTTGTTGTTGCTGCTGCTGCTGTTGCTGCTGTTGCTGCTGTTGCTGCTGTTGCTGCTGCTGCTCTTGGGGAGGCGGGGCCAGGCCACCTCCTTGATTGTTGCCCGACATTATCGCACTGAAGACATTGCTTCCCATGCCGATCGACGGAGGGGGCTGCTGGACCGGGCCGCTGTGCTGGGGAGGGTTCATACCGCCCGGGGGACCTGCGCGGCTCATCTCGCTGAGCTGGCGTCGCATCATGGCAATCTCCTCCTCGTACCTACAGACGACGCGTCAGTCGGCGCACAGGACAAGGCGGCCTCGGGAGTGGGGTGAGAAGGGCAGCGTACTTGGCCTTGAGGTGCTGGTGGGTCTGCTCCATTTGGAAGACTCTTTCGCGGATCATCTCGAGCTCGGCGACCTGCTGGCGGACTGGCGCGAAAAGGGTCAGTGTTCAGTGTGGCTCTGGCGGCGGAGGAGGAGGAGGGATGGACGTACCCTGAATCTCCATCTGGTCCGACTGGCGAACCGACCCCTCGAACTCGGCGCGAATCTGATCGAGGAGCTCATTCAGGCGGGCGACGCCGGCTTGGGCTGGGGGCGCACCGCCCCCCATGCCGCGGTGGCCGGGATACATGGACATGAGGTCCGACGCGATGCGGAATCCAGCGTTGGGTGCTATGGTGAGCGGAAGCGGCGCGCGTCGTGCAGGGGTTGGTGGCGATGATGGCTGCTGCAGATGCAAGAATGTACAGTGATGGTGGCGATGATGGCTGCTGCGGATGCAAGAATGTACAGTGGTGGTGGTGATGGTTGGTTGGGGGGGGGGGGGGGAGTCGCTATTTTTTTTCCGGGACGGTGTGTTTAATCCAGCCTCGTCCACCTCAGCGTCCAACCGTGGGCGCCAAGCGGAATGCGGCGGAAGCTCTGCGGAGAGGGCAAAGGCGCGCGGCGCGAGGAGGACGCGACGATTGTCGAGTCGCAAGTCGGGATGAGATTGATGGGGGGGTTCGTTCGAGATGGGAGCGATAAAGCGGACGAAAGAGGCGGTGCGCGACGGAGCCACGACCCGACTGATGAGGATGAGTCTGGCAGAAAAGGCGGATGGGGAGGAAAGAGGAGGAAAGTTGGCGGCGGGAATTGTGGTCGAGGGTGGAGGGTGATGGGGGCCCGGGCCAGAGCTCAAGGCAGCGTGCCCAGTGTTCCACTGTCCAGCGCCCACTGTCCACTGTCCACTGTCTGTCCACTAGCCCGCACGGCTTTCTCCAGGCCGGCTGAGGGAGCAGGCCCATGTGGTGTGGGCCATCTGCAGAGCACGAACTAGCGTGACAGGAAATACCCGCGCCGTGCCCCTTGCCGCTCTGGCCAGCGGCACGGCAAGCCCCAATCCGCACACCCTCCCCCCCTTGCCGCTCCTGCCCATGCTCCCCTGTTGCGGCCTGGGCTCGGGGTGTGTGCACTCGGCCCACCCCCAGCAGCAGCAGTACTGTAGGCGCACAGGCGCGGTGGGTTGCGTGTGTGTGTGTGGGAGAGACAGCAACAACAAAACGGGCAGATGTGGCCCAAGCATCCGCATATATTCTGCTTTTTTGGTTCTCTCTCCCCAGTAGATCTGATAGGCGCTGCAGGACCTGTCTGGCCGCTGGTCCGGCGTCCATGTTGGGAACCGGATCTTTCTTTTTCAATTCTGCGGCGGGGGTGGAAAAGGGCAGAGGCCAGGCCACATGGCCAGATACACCATACACCCCCCATCATCCCATCCAGTCTCACCAGGCTTCCTCCCGGAGCAGAACTGCCGAATCAGAAGCCCATCAGACCAAGGCCAGCAGGACGAAAGCGATAGCGAATTTACCGTCCCTCTTCCGGTGTCTAGATATTTTATCCCACTGAACTGACGGAATATCCAATGGCGCCTGTGCAGCCACAGTCCTGCCGGATGACCATGTCAGTTAGGTCGTCAAGTTGGGACTTGCCTCTCACGTCGGACAAGATGAATTCGCCAGAGTGTTCCCCAAAAAATAGGACGATATACTAGGTACTAAGACTACGCTCTTGCCATCCCATTTTCTGCTCTGTCCTATCGTGCCTCTATGTACTTTATTCTCCTTTTGCCTTTTGCTGGAGAGTGGGGGGGCGGGGGGGGCGATGCTTCAATCCGAACCCCACGAATAAACTCCGGGCCCATCCGAGCTGAGAAATGATTCGCCGGCCTATCATTTTATTTATCCCATCCAAGGGACCATCTCAAAATTTCGCCGCGTCTTTGCAAACTTCCGTAGGGGACTCGTATTGGGGATTAGCTGTCTGATGCTGCTGACCTAGCCCTGATATTGCTGACCCCCCATACCTAGCTACTCCAGTCCCGCCTTCGTCACTCGGCATTGACTGTAAGAACCCCCCGAGATTTATCTTGAGTCCTTGACTACCTACTGCAAATACCAGATCAGATGCCCACGTCTGCCTGGGACCGAATTCCGCAATAACAGACCGGTGAGAGCTCGATAAAGGCCAAGGCGACTATCCGACAACAGAAATTTACCTTGTGTTGGTATGATACATATCACTTCCGACTCGTCCATCCGAGTCTGGAAACGGTTCCTCTCTGTAACGTCTTTGACGAGTTTACAGTCCCCCCTTTTCCACATGGGGACATCAACCCCACTGATAGTTACGCTTGTCACGCGGTAGCATTAATCACCTCAATTGGGGGGGGGGGGGGGCACTCGGAGAAATTGACACAATACGGAGAGCCCTCCGTTCATCATGGCACTTCTCCGGCATTCCCGACAGCAGATGGAAAAGGGCCTGAAGCTGACCTCGAAATATCTTGATATTCAACTCAAGTCCAAAAGTCAACTCGGTAAAATATCAACAGCACCGCAGACGCCGACTCTCCAACATGAGCATTCCACGTGGATGTGTACACACAAAATCCCATCCGATGGCGCTCTGAAAACGTCGACTTGGAAACATCCACGTCCGTTTTGCTATATACCATGACAAAAAACAACCCATCCCAACCAAAAGGAAAACATCCAACAAAAGAAAAGGAAGGAGAAGCTCGCAATCCAAACCGAACAAGTTCAAACCCAGAACCCCGTCATCTCCGATCTAGTTCCCCTTCCCGCCACGAACCCTCTTCCCCTTATGATGCCTCTTCTCCACACCCGCCACCTCCACCTCCTCCTCCTCCTCCCCATCCTCATGATCCGCATCCTCCCCGTCCTCCTCGCCGTCATGCCGCTTGTTGTTCTTCCTGGTGCGCTTCCCCTTGTGATGGCGCTTCTCCACCTCGTGACCCTCGTCGTCGCCCTCGTCCTCGTCGTCGTGCTCAACATCCGCTGAGACGTCGCGCTTGTTGTTCTTCCTGGTGCGCTTCCCCTTGTGATGGCGCTTCTCCACCTCATGACCCTCGTCGTCCTCGTCGTGCTCAACATCCGCCGAGACGTCGCGCTTGTTGTTCTTCCTGGTGCGCTTGCCCTTGTGGTGACGCTTCTCGACGTCGTGGACCTGCTCGACGGGCTCCTCGCGCACCTCGACGACGGCGACGACATCGCGCTTGTTATTCTTGCGGGTGCGTTTGCCCTTGTGGTGGCGAGCCTCGATCTCGACGACGTCCTCGCGCTTGTTGTTCTTCCTGGTGCGCTTGCCCTTGTGATGGCGGGTCTCGAGCGCCGGGACACCTTGGTCAAAGACGGGGGCAGCCCGGACCGGGAGGGCGAGAGCAACAGCGGAGCCCTGGGGGGGGGGGGTTAGCTATCTCTGAATAGTCGGGGGAGTCGGAGAGAAGGGCTTACCAGCCGGACAAAGGTGGACACCTGAAAGGCAACCGCCGAGGAGGCGACGAGAGCGCCGACGATGAACTGGCCAAAGGTGGAGGAATGCATGATGGCTCTTGAAATGGGCTGGCCGGCAGCTGTGTGTGAAATCTATACCGTGAAAGGAGAGAAAGACGCAAGTAAAAAAAAAAAGCACCAGGCTACCGGAAGAGGAAGATGGCGATGATGAGGTGGATGGGGAGGATGGTCCCGAAATCAGACGACACGAGCGAGCTCCCTGACTTTATAGACTTGGCCTGGATAAGGGGCGGGCGAACCACTCGGCTCTACCAGCATCGCAAAGGTCGACTAGCAACGAGGACGGGGGCGGGGGCCATGCCGCGCTCGACACCGTGGTTCACGCACCGATCATCGCTGATTCCTCACTCCTCTAGCCGACCAGATCCAAGAAGGGAGCGATGAGACAGCAGGCACACTGAAGCGCTCGCGATGACGGCCGCCGGGACTCCCAACGGGTGGAGTCTGTCTCAAGATGCTGGACAGCGGACTGGCGGCCGCGAATAGACAGCCGGCGCAGAGCTCAAACAGGAAGCTGCCCACCAGCACGCAACCTGGTCCGGCAAGGGAGTGACATGTCTGGGGGTTGGATCGCGGCTCTGAGAGACGGGAGCCACGGTGCCAACCAAGGTAGAACGACCCAGAGGGGGCGCTTCGCCGGACGGTGTCCCTGTCGTCTGGGAGCATCTTGATCTGCGTATCGACTGCCAAGACATGCAAAGCAGGGGTTCCGCTTCCCCAGATCTTCGAGACAGGGACAAGACATGCGGCTCAGCGGTTCAACTTGCCAGTTGTCTGCGGTGCCAAGCCAGATCTCCCAGCAGAGATCCGGGTCTGGTTAACCTGGGCCTCCGCGCCTCCGCGGCTCTCTTGAAGCGCCTGTACATCTTGGAGAGAAAATTTGCCATCTGACAAGTCCAACACTCTTCATCCGAGTGGGAAGCTCTCTGGAGCTGTTCGACGGGAGGACGGCACGCAATGGAAGAAGGCATAACCAGGGAACGAGAGGAGGCCGTCTGAGTGGCGGAGTACATGTCCCATTGCGTTTGAGCAGAAGGTTGGGCTTGTTGAGCAGTGTGTTTGGGCGACAATGTTTTGTCGTCGTCGGATGTTGCTGTCGTCGCTTGACCCAATCACCGTCCCGGAATTCCTGACGCTCTCCACCGACCTGTTAGACCAGCCCCTTATCTTATCCGCGACGCTGCGACACCAAGGTTTCAGGGTCCCAAAATGGATTAGGGCTCGAGAAGGAGTCGTGAAGGAGTGCCGAGTTTGCCGACCTGTCTCCTTTCAAGCTGCACGCCCGATTGGCGTTGAAACAGTCGGCGAAGCGCTGTTGGTGCCGCTGCATGTTTGTCGTCGGCTACGATGCCCTTTTCCCCCATCCCCCTCGACTCGTCTTGCCGGCTGTCCCATTCTCAAACACAGAGCCTGTGAGCTCGACCTCCTTTGGGACCGCGACCCACCCCCCGATCCTGTACCGTCTCGTGGACCGCCTGGCGTCTGTGGGCGCGAGGGGGCCTTTTCCTACTCGCCTTAACCTTCCTGGTCCTGGCTGTCATGGGTTGAGGTTCATGCATGCGATGCTCGCCCATCCCCGTTGATCGAAGCTTGACTTTCAGGACAGGGCCTGGGAGTTGGGGTCTATGCCAAGCCCCGTCCAAGTCTAACATGAACGCTCTCTGCTCCCCTTTCTTCCCATTTCGTCCATGACAACCTCCATTCTCGTTGTCCTCCCTTCCTCCTCTCTGCTTTCGAGCCTCCTTTCTTGAAGCACCTGGTGTGCCTTGCTTGGCGACTTCACTGGTGAAGCGTCCTTTCTGCCGTGTTCTTTTCTCTCCCCCTTCTCATTTCCACCACAATGCCCAAGTCCAACAAATACCAGCCGGTGGCTACCACAGAGGAAGTTCAGCCCCGGGAGAAGAAGACAGAATGGCTGCACCCAGAGCTGGGCACCATCCCGAGGCCAACAAGCGGTGTTCCCAACCCGTGGATATGGCTCGTCCATGCCCTCCTTCTATCTACATCGGTCACCTTTTTCGCCATCTCACTCTGCATGAGGGGTGACGGCTCTCCTGGACACGGCCTCATGTCCAAGATCTCGACGTATTGTTGGTGTCCATGTCCCCTTCTTCTCCGACTCGAGGCTGATGACAGGCTCAGCTCCCTTGTTTCCGGCGGTCAAGTATGAACTGAAAAAGTACGACTTGGCTCCCATCACCAAATCGCCCTATGTCGGGTTCGGCCCCGAGGTGGACGAGGCTTGGGACTACATCGCCAACGACAGTGCGTATTTCTTGGTATTTGGGCTTCCGTGGCATATATGCTGATTCTCGGGTGCAGTTGGTGACATCATGATCACCGAGGAGGAACGAGTAAAGCTGGGGCTCTCCCCAGACTCGTTGAAGGTGCAGAACCCCAAGACGGGCGAATGGGGGTATCGAGCGGGCGTCGAGGTTTTCCACCAACTTCATTGCCTCAACTTGCTCCGCCAAGCGCTGCACAAGGATTACTACGAGAAACCGGAGCTCGGGGGTGACGTTGGCGACGCCGATAGTCCGGAGGATCTGTTTGGTCATCTTGGTACGTTGAGCCGCCGACCCTTCCCGTCGTCGATGCATGGCTAACATGGTGTCAAGACCACTGCATCGAGGCTCTAAGACAGAACCTCATGTGCCATGGCGACGTGAGCGTCTTCACCTTTCGGCAGTTTCCGGAGCTGGCCGACCAGGGGATCGAGGGGAACTGGCCCGACTTTGAGATCAACCACATGTGCCGAAACTTTGAGTCGTTGAGGCAGTGGAACAATGAGCATGCTGCCGCGTGGGATTATCATGCCTGAGAGACGACGAGGGGAGAAAATAGGGCCAGAAATAGAGATGGAAAATGAGAAATAGTCCGTGTCGAACAACAGCCCCAGGCACATTCCGTAGTACTAGTGTCTCGTACCTCATTCCGTCTGAGAGACGGGGGAGCTGGTGAGAAACGGAGTTAGAAAATAAGAAATATTCAGTACTGAACAACAGCCACCGGCACATTCCGCAATACTAGTGTCTCGTAACGTATTCCAGAGTAGACCCTCGTGATCGGATACTAGTATTCGGGATGGCCCGGACATGGTGATTGGCCAGACTAGGCTGCAGGTACCAGAAGCGAGCGTCGCGATTGGCTTCGGCTCGGCTTCCATCCCCTCAGGCCATTCTCTGCAGCAGGAATCAAAGCGATCCGGACCCAGCGGGCGAATCGGCGGCGACTCTGGCTCTCAGGCCCGTCGCCAGCAGCAATTGGAGCGGCGGATTGGACGGCGAGAGGCAACCGGCGATGGTGCCACTCCCGCCATTTCCAATTTCGTGGAGGTGCCATCCCTCACCATTCAGGGAAAATGGGCCGGCCATGGCCTGGAGATGGTGTGTTTGATACGAAAAGGTGGGCATCGCCTTCGGTTGGTGGTATGGCTGGGCTAGGGTCTTGAGTGGTGTTCGCCCCGGGAGCCGGGGGAGACGGAGGCGAGAAGACGGGAAAAAAAGATGGACGGGACGCGTTCAACAGTTTGCCCACATCACAGGGGTGGGGGGCGGGAGAGAGGGAGGGGTTCACAAGGTCAAAGGTCTCGATAAGTACAAGAGACACCCGTCCGTCTCGGGTATTGGCCGCTGCGATCGATTTCCCTTTCTTCATTCCCTTGATTCATTCCCACGCGCATTGTCCATTGTCTCTGCTTTCCCCGTCGTGCGGAAGAAGCCAAGCCAGGCCCGAGGTCCCCTGTCCGCCCTTCTCCGGAAAGCCGATCGCTGGAAATTGGCCTGTCCCCTGACCGATAAAATTATTCATCCACCCCAAAAGCACCGCGGCTGCCTCTACCCATTGCCGTCTGGCTTTCCCTCCCTCCCATTCTCACACCTCCCCGACCTGGCCGTGGTCTGCTCGTCAAGATGGATATCGTACTCGAGGTCTCGGACACGTTCCTGTTCGACTAGTAAGGACCCTGCAGCGCCGCCACTTCCCCCCGTCCCCGGGCGCAAACTGACAATCGGCGTAGCGCGTATGCGTATCTGCTTCCTGCGAGGAGCCCACCCTTTAGCTACGACAACACAACGACGGCGCAATCAACATGGCAGTACAAGCCCTCAACAGCGTACATGACGCTCGAGCCGTCATCGGCAGCATACCAGAGTGCCTGGGATAGAGACAACATCTACCGCCAGAGCGTCTCGTTCTTTGCGATCCTATGGTTCGTCGACCCGACCCGAGGGACCACCCCTCACCCCCTTTCCACGCCGCTGGGAGACTAACCCACCACGCTCGCAGGCTCTTTGGCCTCGCCGTCTACTACATCTTTGCGGCCCTGTCGTACTACCTCGTCTTTGACAAGAAGCAGATGCAGCACCCCAAGTTCCTCAAGAACCAAGTCTACCTCGAGATGCTCCAAGCCAACCAGGCCTTCCCCGTCATGGCCATCTTCACCGTGCCCTTCCTCCTCGCCGAAGTCCGCGGCTACTCCAAGCTCTACGACACGCCGTCCGAGGGCCCGGGCCCCTGGTACCAATGGCTCCAGTTCCCCCTCTTCCTCGCCTTCACCGACTGCTTCATCTACCTGATCCACCGCGGCCTGCACCACCCGCTCGTCTACAAGCGCCTGCACAAGCCGCACCACAAGTGGATCATCCCGACGCCCTTCGCCAGCCACGCCTTCCACCCGCTCGACGGCTTCGCCCAGAGCGTGCCCTACCACGTCTTCCCCTTCGTCTTCCCCCTGCAAAAGGTCGCCTACGTCGGCATGTTTGTCCTCATCAACTTCTGGACCATCATGATCCACGACGGCGAGTTCTACTCGGACAACGCCGTCATCAACGGCGCCGCCTGCCACAGCGTCCACCACTACGCCTTCAACTACAACTACGGCCAGTACACGACGCTGTGGGACCGCCTGGGCGGGAGCTACCGCAAGCCGGATGCCGACCTGTTCCAGAAGGAGGCGACCAAGAAGATGTGGGCGAAGCAGACCAAGGAGATGGAGGAGATTCTAAAGGACGTCGAGGGGGAGGACGACCGCGAGTACGGGTCCGAGACGAAGAAGTCGCAGTAGAGGGAGGAGGTGATTCATCGCGATAGGCGCGCGGCAGGCATAGGGAACGGCGCTGCGGTTAGAGTCTTTTTTAACGAAGTAATGGAGGATGGATGACGGGGGTTGGGAACAAACATATCGTGTAGGTGTCGTAGGGGCAGTGGTGTCCTATACTTGGATCGTCTTTAGAATGCCGGAGGACCTGCGTGTACATAGCCTTCTTCGCCTAGCCCTTTAATATCATGAACATAATGGCCAGCCTTCTTGGGGTGTCTTGTCAAATAAATGTCGGCTTGAAATGTTGACCGACGATCTCTTATGTATACAACAGTTGTAAGAAAAGTCGCTGTGTGCCAGCTTGCGAGATAATGACGGCGCCGCTCAGGTGCCATCTCCACCATCCTCTGATCTCAATACAACACCCCCGCCTCCCATATGCAACCATGACGCAGCCTCTCCGACCCCCAAACCCATCCCATTACGCAGTATCCTACGCTCACGACGTAATTCCCAGCAACGCCATGCCATCCCGATCACAAAAGAAACCGAGCCACTTTCAACCGAAAAAGAAAAGCCCCCAAAACGACCCAGAGTCGTGCCTCCTCCCCCTCACGAAAAACTAACAAACTTGGGATCCCTCGGCCGCCCGTCCGCCCCGATCCCATTGTCCGCGAACCGCTGCTCCATGTACGCGCGCCGCGCCTCGTCGAACGGCAGCCGTCGCCGCTGCATGATCCGGAGGATCTCGCGCTTGGCCGCCTGGTCCAGCCCGCCGCGGCTGTCGCCCGACGCCACGTTGCCCGAGAGGTCAAACGTGCTCGAGGTCAGGCCGGCCTCGGCGTCGCCGGCAAAGGTCGTCGGGAGCTGCGCGTAGAGATGGGGGATGGAGCGGAAGGTGTCGAGCCAGCGCGCGCGGGTGAGGTAGAGGAGCGTGCCGGTGATGAGGGTGAAGAGGGTGAGGGTGTAGAGGAGGTACATTTTTTAGTGCCTCGTGTGGTGGTGGTGGTGGTGGTGGTGGTGGTTGTTTTGGAAAGGGACGATGCGTCGTCGTTGTCTGCGTCGTCGTTTGGCTTCGGAGGCCTCGGGCTCGGCGTGAACGGGAATCGCGAAGGGGTGGAACGGTCGGCTTAGTGGGAGAGGTGGCGATCGGCGTTAGATGTGGATTGTCAGGACGATGAATCACATGACTCCATGGAAATGGTAGAGTTTGGGCTTGTCGGCGTAGTGTTTCGAGTGACTCCGGGGAGACAATGCTGCTGGCGTGATGCTGAGGCGTCGATAAACCCCCAAGTTGAATGACGGATGCGACGGAAGTGGGCACGGGCCAGCAGGTGTCAGCATGCGGACAGGAGACCAGTGTGGCGCTGCGCTGTGGCACGTATCCAAGTTCATGTGGCTGACGCCTGATGTGGGCCACCACCCCAACAGCCCGACCTAGCTTGGAACGGCAATTTAGGCGAGCACACACTCGCAGGCGTCCCAAAAAATCCATGCTGCCAGGTCCGAAATTCAGGTCAAGAAAGGCACCTTGAAGACGACTTCACTTTCTTCCCTCCGTCCTCACTCCGCCGACGCCCCCCATAACCCGCCAAGATGCCTTACTCCAACGTCTCTGCCGATCTCATCTGGGAGATTACCCGTGAGTAGCGCCCAGAGAGCACTGCTGCCAAAATTTGGAAATGTTGTGGGCGGTCTTGCTAACGGTGGTGGTGTCTTGCAGGTAACCAGAACTCCTACGTCGTCGCGAGGACCGGCGCCGGCCCCCTCTTCTCCCGCGACCCCCTCAACCTCACCAACGTCCACACTCGCACAGTATGCCGCAGACAAGTCCACGCCCCTCGCCCCCGAACATTGGCTAACTCGTGGAACAGCATGCCGGCTTTGTCAACGACAAGGTACATACCGCAATTCTGGGACGGATACTGCGAACAAGACTCGAGGACTGACGCAATATCACACAGGCTCTCGGCATTGCCCCCGGTGAGAAGGGTGGTGTTCAGGTGATCTCCAAGAAGGCCAACTCGGCCAACAAGCCTGCTGCCCGCAGCACCGTCACCTACGGTCGCAACAAGTCCGGCCGGAAGTTAGTTTGGCCCCTCGAGATAGGTTGATGCACAGGTTCTGACGTTTGCTGTCCAGGACCTACAAGGCCGTCGCCAACCAGGCCGCCAAGGCGGGCTACCGCGGTGACCTCAGGCAAGCCGCCGTTGCGCGTGCCAGCGCCATCCGCCGCTCCGAGAGGACCCCCAAGCCCGATGCCGAGAAGAAGCTCCGGGGCAACGCGGCCAAGCGCGCCGCTGCTGGGAACTAAGGGAGGAAATACGGGGCGTTAAGGAGGGGAGGGATGGATGGTGTCTCTGTGCTGAGCCCGGAAGCTCTTATGGATGGTATGATGATTTGAGGGCAATAGGACCGGAATGGGAATTGCCATGTCTTGCATCCAGCAATGGCCACGGCGTTTGATATCCAAAAAGAATCGATTACTTACACAGGGCCTCGCACCGCTCCCCTTGTTGCCGGGCGCGTTGGTAAACTGCCGTTCGGCCATGTCATGGGAAGAAGCACGCCTACTCGGAGCGCAGCGTCGGGAAGTGAAACGGGAGAGGACAGGACATTTTCCTGATATGAGGTTGCCCATCCCTTCCCCGGTGCCACAACTTGCACGGGTCTTGCCACATTGGGTGCCCCGCTGCCCCGAACGGACCCGAACTCGCCCGGGCCGGACCTCGGCGCTTGTGGGAGAGCGAGCCAGCCGCCATCCACAGCACCTTGTGACGGAACTTGTCGATTGACACATGAATATTATCTCGGGATGGAGGGAGAGGTACCAAGGAACTGAGGCCTTCCGAGCACGCCACCCCAAACAGGACCTGAACAAGTTCGATCTGGGGTGACAACAACCTCGAGATCTACCATCTGGTGTAGCTCTGTGGCTGCTCCGGTGCTAAAATTCATGCGAGACACGGGAGGCACATGCATGGAAGGGCCAATTGCGCCATCCTGGACCTCCCCCGTCCCCCGTCCCCGTGCCCCGTGGTTCCCTCGGCAATAGGAAGGGGGAGGCGGGCGAGGCGGGACACGCATGCCAAGCGAACGACGTAAAGTGCCCCTCCTCCCCTCCATCGACCCCGCCAAACACAAACGGGGCGCGCCAGCTGCGATCCCGGGGGTCTCTCGGCAACCCCCAGACCCTTTTCCTACTTCTTGAGCTTCTCCCCGCTGCCATTGTCGAATCGTCGTGTCTTTTTGATTCTGCGTCCTTTTCGAGCTCGCTGTCATATCCAGGTACGGTGGCCCCTTTTTATTCAAGATTCCACGGTTCAAGCTTGGAGGACTAGCTACCTCCTTGAACAAGCAAAGCTGATCCTGAGCTCTCCCCTAGATTCCCCCACTTTGCCACTTTGTGATTTATCAAAACAGTCAAGATGGTCAAGGCCGGTAGGTTTGCGAGAGTCACTCTGTTCTTGGGAGAGGTGTGCTGACACGAGGATAGTTGTTGCTGGCGCCTCTGGCGGTATTGGACAGGTATGAAGCTCCCCCCTGAATGTGTGGTCTGTCATGCGCCGGTGCTGATACATGCGCCATAGCCCCTGTCCTTGCTCCTGAAGCTCTCCCCGCTTGTCGATGAGCTCGCCCTCTACGATGTTGTCAACACCCCCGGTGTTGCCGCCGACCTGTCGCACATCTCCTCCAACGCCGTGAGTCCTACCTTTCTGGACATCCCAGGTTGGCGACTGACCGCTGTCTGCGCAGAAAACAACCGGCTACCTCCCTGCCCACGAGGGTGCAAAGGCGGCCTTCAAGGATGCCGACATCATTGTCATCCCCGCTGGCATTCCCCGTACGTGGCTCGTCGCGAGCCCCTGGTTTGAGCAAGCCACTGACTCGGCCATCTAGGCAAGCCCGGCATGACCCGCGATGACCTCTTCAACATCAACGCCGGCATCGTCAAGGGCCTGATCGAGATTGCGGCCGAGGTCGCCCCCAAGGCTTTCATCCTCGTCATCTCCAACCCCGTCAACTCGACGGTCCCCATCGCGGCCGAGGTCCTCAAGGCCAAGGGTGTCTTTAACGCCCAGCGCCTGTTCGGTGTCACCACCCTCGACATCGTCCGCGCCGAGACCTTCGTCGCCGAGATCGCCGGCAAGACCAACCCCCAGGAGCTCACGGTCCCCGTCATCGGCGGCCACTCCGGCGAGACCATCGTCCCCCTCTTCAGTAAGGTGACTCCCTCGGTCACCATCCCAGACGACAAGTACGACGCCCTTGTAAACCGCGTCCAGTTCGGTGGCGACGAGGTCGTCAAGGCCAAGGACGGTCTCGGGTCTGCCACTCTCTCGATGGCCTATGCTGGGTACCGGTTTGCCGAGAAGGTTCTCAAGGCCGCAAAGGGTGCCAAGGGCCTTGTAGAGCCCAGCTACGTCTACCTGCCCGGTGTCCCCGGCGGCAAGGAGATCCAGGACATTGTCGGCTCCGAGTTCTTCTCGGTCCCCATCGAGCTTGGTGTACGTGCCCGATGCCTACCCCCGGAGATGGAACCAGCTGACAGTTTGTAGCCCAATGGCGCCGAGAAGGCCGTCAACATCCTTGGGGATATCACGGCCAAGGAGAAGACTCTGCTTGACGCTGCTGTCAAGGGCCTCAAGGGCAACATTGAGAAGGGCATTGCTTTTGCCCACCAAACCCCCCAGAAGTAAATTTTCCCCAGCGTAACCCCCATTCTTGTTATCGACTTGGCCTGTGGTGTGGACAGGCTTTAGCGGTTCAGAAGCCAGAAGAAAAGCAATCCATAGAGCAAACAAAATACAAAGAACTTTGAGTTCCAGTGGCTGATCAGACATTTTCCTCGCTAGGTTGTAATGCAGGCGGAAGGATGCCCTGTGTCCGATAAAGGAGGACGGAAAAGTCACCAATGACTAAGGAGCCGAACTTCGAGCAAGAAGCGCCTGCGGGTTCGCTGCGGGAAGACGAGCTCGTGCAGGTGTGCACCGCATTATTGGCTGCGATGTTTAGCCATTTGTCCATTGGCTGTCGAAGCGCATCTTGGTACCACGCCACGGACGGCGGTTCACAAGCCCGTTGTGGAGGGAACAATCCGTATGTTGTAGGAGCTCCTGTGTACAATCACAAAAGTCACTTTGTAAATACATCTAGAGCCTGTCTGGGGAATGCTGGGGAATAAATACCTATCCGTCACCCACCAATGTCAGGGTCTGTCTATGCTCGCTCATGCCCAACGCCATACGCCGCCGCTGCTGCTAAACCTTAAAAATGCAATATGCCCAACCACTCGCTCACCCGACAAACATGTGCTCAGCCTAGGCAGCGGGGGGCCGTGAATCATCATCACGTCCACTGCCCCCCGTCGAGCATGTCCACCCAAAACCTCCCCACCGCCTGGTCGCTGGTCTACGGCGCCTTGGCGGGTATCGTCTTGATCTGGAAGACGGCACCGGGCAGCTCGCTCGTCTCGGCCTGCACCGTGGCGTTGATGCCCATGGCGGCTAGCGCGCCGCGGACGACTCCGCAGGGGAACCAGAGGAACTGGGGATGGTCAGTCAGTCAGTCAGGGGCGGAGTGGAAGGGAAGGGAAAGGGAAAGGGGAGGGGGGGGGGGAGGACGTACAGGTTGTGCTCTAGCTACCGCCTGGCCGCCGGTCTCGGTGCTCATGCGCGAAAAGGGGCGGAAGGCGTTGTCGGTTAGGACGTAGACGCCCTAGGGGGGGTTAGTATTTGGGATGGGACGGGGATGAGGTGCCTACCTACCCTGTGGTTCGTCTTGAGATTGTCCACCTGCTTCCTAAACACGAGCTGCCAGAGGTCCTTGCACAGAAACTTTATCACGTCGAGGGTGTCGTTGAAGCGTGGTCGGTCGCGGGAGAATCTGGCGGGTGTTAGTATATGGCCAGACACCCACCCCCCCTCCACCCTCTGAACCCAGCAGCCAGCACACCAAGGGACGAGAGAGAAAGAAAGAAAAAAAAAGAAGACCAACCTCTCCACCAACCCCTGCCCAACCCGATACCCCAGCTTCTCCAACCGGAAAAACACGGCGTCCCGCTCCTCTTCCTCGTCCATCGCCGTCGCCGTGGCCGTCCCGGACACAATCGTCGACGCCCGGTTCCCCGCAGGGCCACCTTCCCCCCCAGCGGCAGTTTCTGGCAGCCCTGAGGCAGCAGCGGCGTCGACCTCGTGCGTCACGCGGTAGGCCATGGGCACGAGCTCGATGAGGAGGAAGTCGAGGCACGAGGAGCTGAGGAAGCGCGCCGAGGGGTCCGAGGCGTTGTACGGGGGCATGACGGCCTCGAAGGACATGGTGGCGGCGGAGGGGGGTAACGGGGGTAGTGGTGTGTCGTGGTGGTTGTGGGTTGTTGGTTGGGGGGTCTCGAAGACGGGGACGGGGGGAGCTGGGGGTTTGGCGGGGTGGTGCCCGTGGGCATTGGCGGGTTCGATGGGGGTGGGGGGGTGGTTTGGCGATGGGGTGTTGGTGGTTTGGCTAAGGCGGATTGACGTTGTTTCTCTGCGGTGGCTATGCCTGTTTGGAATGGAGTGTTTTGGTGTTTGCGATGGGGGAGGTTTTGGTTGAATTGGGAATGGAGCTTCAAGGTTGCGGAGCTTCCTTGCCTGCCCCCAGCTTACCTTGCCAAATGTATGCAGGTACGGGGTACAGGGGAGGGACATATGCATGTAACCGATCTCGTCACAACATTCAGGGGGTCAACATCACGGTTCATGGTTACCAAGACACAAAGCATCCGTCGTGTTTTGTTTCTGGAATTGTAAAGAACTGGCGCACTTCTCCTCCAGCCAGCCTTTGAAAAAGCATTTGGACTACCCCCAACCTTTGTAATGACATCTGGACTGCTCCCAGTCATTGCAGAATACCGCCTTAACGAAACCGTAGTAATGTTCAGGCCCATTCGCCCGTTGTCCTGCCCCTCTAGAACTCCATCCCAAAACCCGAATCGCCCAACCAGTTCCTCCAACGCCAAATCGAGAAAATCCTCCCAAAAGAAAAGCCCCAAAGATGTTGGTAGTATGGACGAATGCAACAAGGTAGAGAAAGCATCGAGAGTCTGTGACATGACCAATGCTGCGAGCCAGGGGGGTATCGTGGGTGTTCCCTCTACCAGGAACCGGGGTTGTAGGCGCTTTGGCCAAGATTTGGCCGCTTCGCAGGGCGGGGGTCGTCGTCGTCATCCGACAGAGTCAGATCAATAACCTCGGCGGGGCGCTTGCTTCCGGATCTTACGGGGGCCGAGCTGTCACGGGACGCCGAGGTGTTCGGCGTGCCAATGAGGGAGATCGGCGCATAGATCCGGTTTGAAGTGGGTGTCTTGTTGACATCCGGCTTGACGTCAATCTCAAAGTCGTCAATGTCGAAAAGACTGGCTCCATTCGGAACCGGCTTTGTCTCCTTTTTAGCACCGGGAAGCGCCCACGTGCCGTTGGGCTCAATCGTCACCTGCTCCACCGAGTCGGAAGTCTGTGTGAGAATGTCGCGGACGTATCTGCCAGACGTAATTAGATGGTGCGCTTGGAGGCAAGGGAGGAAAAAAAAGAACGTACTCATCCACGGCGAGCTGCTCAAAGGGAACCGACTTGTTGCAGATGGGGCACAACCACTGCGGCCCTTGCTCCTGGAGCTGCAGGTACGAGGTTGCGTCAAAGCACTGAATGTGCGAACAGCTGAGCCCACGGCACGGGCGACTGAGCCTCGAGTAGGACAGGGGGCATTTGAGACTGAGATTCAGTGAGGTGGCCTCAATGTCGGGATCGTGTGCCTTTTTCGCAACTGGAGATGGTTAGCATGGACAGGCGGAATGGTGAGGAACAGATTCACGTACGCTCGGCGACGACTGATTCCTTTCTGATCTTCTTCTGGATTCTGGTCACCAGAACGTCGACTGGCGTCGCCTTGCAAAGGATCAAGCCGATGTAGTATTTCTGAATTCCATGTCAGCTGTCAAGGCCTCGATTCTGTCGTGCCATTTGCGCAGTCGTACCTTGTTCGTCAGGGCGTACGTGAACTCGATCGCATTCTCATACGTTCCGGGCTTCAGGCGCAGGTAGGTCGTGATGTCAGCCGGTCTAGTAGACCCGGGCTTGTTCTTCAGGCCTCGCAAATTCGCCTTGACTTCTCCGCCGTTCACCTTGAGCTCCGACTGGTGGGGAAATGAAATGTCCTGGGTGCCCGTATTTCCGCCAGCACAGAAAACCAGCAGGCGCACGGTGGGGTCCACAGCACACTGTTGTAGGTCCTGGGCCTTGATGCTCCAAGACACGGAATTTCGGTGCGCTGGGACACCTGGATTCACTTATTCGTCAGTAAGGGGTCTGCTGCGATGCCACGGGATCCGTTACCTTCGCACGTCTTGATCTCGCCCAGTCTCATCTTCATGTCGTAGAATGGCGTCGACTTGAACTGAAAGCCGGCAGTGATGGGCGCAGCTGGCCGTGGCAGAGGGGGGCGCGCCAGGCTATTGACGCCTGGCAGAGTTAAGCCAGGAGCCGCAGGCCGGGCCCCATTTCCTAGGGGAAAGCCGTTGTTCAGTATCGCAGGCCCGTATCGTGAACTCGCGACGACATGTGGCTGTGGGGCAGCGCTCGGCGCGTGGTAGGGTGGCGGCATGGTTGCTGTCTGCCGGTATATGCTGTCGCGGATCTCCTGGTATCGTTGGTTGTCCTGCTCGTCGGCGCATTCCCTAATCACTGGTGGGGAAGTGTCAGAAGATGAAGAGTGCGCATCGTAACGTAAGAAAGCGGAAGGAGCGCGGAGATGGGCGGGGATGGTTTTGGGGAGGAAGAGTATGGCGGTCCGGGAGGGTGAAGAAGTGGAAAAGAAATAAATAGGTTGGCAGCAAAACGAGAAGGAGCTTACGCTTTTCTATGCGATGCGACAGGTCAGCTTTGTTGCCCGTCTTGGGGAGGCCATTGACGACGCATATGCTTTGCAGTTGAGGTTTCGAGGGCGTCTTGAGCTTGGCGACGATGGCTTGGATGTCGGCCTCTGGGGGGGTATGGGGAAGGGGAATTTGGGGATTCATGTCGTCGACCGTCGACCTGCCCCGCGGGGCTCTGATTGGGATCGTGTCTTGTGCACTTTTTCAGCCGAGGGTTTACGCTCTGCGGCCGAACCGCTGTTCTTGTTGGCCCAACAAGTGTTGGTATCCGAGGGAGGGGAGAGGGGGGAGAGCTATGCGGTCGCCTTTGTTGGCCTTGGGGGAGCTTTCGATTCGCGGATTGCGGCGCTCGTCGCGGTACGGCCCAGCGCGATGCCCGGGCTTGTTACGCTTGATGTAGGTGGAATGTCTATGTCGATCTCGGATGAGGTTCCGGGTGAATCTTTCGACGCGCGATTCGAGGTAGCTGGCGTCTCTCGTCTCTCGTAGCCTTGCACCGGGGGGGTTTCGAGGTGTCGTCGACGCGTAGGGCGGCAAGGCGGAATCAGGGCAGAAATGCTGCGACGTCAAAGTAAGAGGACCCTGGCAGAACAGGCCTCCCGGCCAGGCCAAGCCAGGAACAGGCGAAAATCTCGGGGTCTGAGGCCTGGAAGATGGAGAGGTACAGGGTACGGATGGAACAAGCCGAGGGAGAGGCTGTGGCACCAAATGGGATTAAAATTGACCCCACCAGAAGGTTTCCGGTACTTTTCCAAGGCGGTCAGTGGAACGACCAGGTAAAGGATGGGCGGGCAATCGCATTCTCATCCGCGGCCATCGGCAAAAAAAAGTCACCATCCATTTTGCATTCAATCCGATATCGACGCCAAACCACACAGCACATTGTATTCTAGCAGGTGTCTAGCTCTCCTCATTCCAGCACACTCATCCACCAGCAGTGTTCTCTTCTTCGCCACCCCGACTCAACACAGCGACCATGGCCAAGAGCGCGAGATCGAGCCAGATCAAGGCCAACAACCGGAGGCTCAAGAAAAATGTCTTTGGGCCTATCGAGGCGGCGCGAAACGAGCGTCTGTCGGCCAAGCTCCAGGAACTCATCGCCCAGCCCAAGCCCGCGCGCGAGGTCGAGGTCGAGATGGAGGCGGTAGATGAGGGTATGTTGCTGGTCCATGACTTTCTGTGCTCTGTAGGATGCTGATATTTTCCCAGAGCCTACAACAGAGGCCAAGAGCGAAGATGTCGCTGAAAAGGCAGAATGTGAGTGTCCCTTTCGTTCTTCATGTTACACTGGACGGAACTGACGTCTTGCAGCCATGGAGGTGGATGGTGAGAAGACGGCCACGGCACCTGTGTCAAAGAAGAGGGTTGAGAAGCGGAGGAGAGGCAAGAAGTCGGGGATTGTGTTCCCCAAGTATGGCGAGAAGCGCATTTCCAAGAAGAAATGAGGACGCCATGGACGGTTCTGTCTTTATGAGTAACGAGTACATTCCGGATTCGCATGTGACGGAGGCTTCACCATGCTCTCGCTCGGAGGAGAGTGAGGGCATCACGGGCCATGGCAGGGGTTTGAGTTTGGGAAGCTCGGAGGGTTAGGGTCCTGGAATGGGCCACAGCACAAGCCAGGGCACAGCTTGCCGCGATAGGAAGCTCGGCAACCCTTTTGGGGAAACATTTTGCTTGGCTTCACAATCTCCGCCGCCAACAAGGTTCATAGGTCCCATCGGCTTCTGACGATGACAGCGAGACCCCTCGGTATTTTTCGTCTTCCTTCTCTCAACCTGCCACGGAGACACACTGGTCCGGAGTAACCAGGCTCTTACGTTTATCCCAAGATGGCTTGCGCTCTCGATTGAATTTAATTGACCTCCTTCGCACCCTGAATTTTCCGGGTTTCCCTTGCCGACGCTGGCCGAGTGCCCGTCATGTCGTCGTCGTCGTCGCGTCGCAATGGGACGTTGAGCGCGACGCTGCTCCTCGTGGCGGCCAACATCTTGGTGCCCGCTGCCATCTATCTTTTTGCGACCGGCTTCTTTCCGTACAAGCCCCTTCTGCAGGGTCTCTCGGAATACAGCCCTCTGGTCGGCGATGGCGCCCCTCCCCAGCCGCCCTTTGACCGACTGGTCTTTATGGTCGTCGATGCGCTGCGAAGGTAACCAGCTACCTAGGATGGAGACAAGGGCTCGCCTCTGGATATCTTGTTGATGGCGGCGGCTAATGGCTGGTGCTAGTGACTTTGTGTACTCCCCGAACAGCGGCTTCGAATATGTGCAATCGTAGGCCCGACACATCTCCTCGCGAAGCCACGACTTAGACTGATGCCCAGCTCCAGCTTGATCCGCGATGGTGTCGCCCTCCCCTTCACGGCACACGCAGCGTCGCCGACCGTCACGATGCCCCGTCTCAAGGCCATCACCACCGGCTCCATCCCATCTTTCCTCGACGTCGTTCTCAACCTCAATGAGGGGGACGAATCGTCCACTCTGGCGTTCCAAGACACCTGGCTGGCTCAGATGAAGGCCAAGGATACGGGCAAGTTGCTCATGTACGGAGACGACACTTGGTTGAAGCTGTTTCCCGGCACATTCGACCGGTTGGATGGGACCACGAGCTTTTTCGTTTCCGTGAGTGCCCCTGTCCTTGGCCGGAGATGGCGCCCAAGAGGCTGACATTGATAGGACTTTACCGAGGTCGACAACAACGTCACGAGGCATATCGCTGAGGAGCTCAAGAACGACGACTGGAACACAATGGTACTGCACTATCTTGGACTGGACCATATCGGACACAAGGGTGGTCCGAGGAGGTACGCATGGAGCTCTCAAAGTCCCGACCCTGGTGCTGACACTCCGCTCAAGTCCACACATGGTTCCGAAACAGCGCGAGATGGATGGCATTGTCAAGCAGATTTTCACTGCCATAGAAACCCAGCCTCACCTTCAGTCAACACTCTTCGTTGTTTGTGGTGACCACGGCATGAACGACGCCGGTAACCACGGAGCCTCCTCGCCAGGGGAGACATCACCCGCTCTCGTCTTCATGTCACCAAAGATCAAGGCCATCCAAAAGGGGCTCCCAACTCCTGTCCAAAGTGCCGAGGACTTCCAATACTACACGACGGTTGAGCAATCTGATCTTGCCCCGACATTGGCTGCCTTGCTGGGCTTCCCCGTCCCCAAGAACAACCTGGGCGCCTTGATACCCGAGTTTCTCCCTTTCTGGTCAAGTGGTAGGAGCTTTTCCTTGCCATGGTCTTTTTCTGGATACTTTTGCTGATGAGAAACAGGAAAGGACCAGTCTCGGCTGTTGATGCAGAATGCTCATCAAATCCTGGACGTCATCACCGCCGCCTTCGGCACTCAGATCCTGGGTCCTGACTCCCAAGTCGATTGCACCAGACCGGAGAGCGACTATCAAGAACTTGCCTGTCAATGGCGGGATGTTTCTAGCGCATACGCGAAAAAGACATCCGTCAATGACCTCGACCCCCAATGGGTATCAGCCATGGTCAAGGTAAGTTTTAGTGTCAGGATTTATGCCCAGCTACTAATACATGATAGTGGCTACGAAAGGCACAAGGCCTCATGAGCGGCATGGCCAGCAACTACAACATCCCCAGGCTCCTTCTTGGACTGGCCGTCATCGTCGGCGCCGTGGCTGTGGCAGCTGCTGCGGTGTCCAGCACCGTTGGAAGTTCAGTTGCTCAACCCCCATATCTGACAATTATCATCCTCGCTTATGGGGCTATGATGTTTGCCAGCAGCTACGTTGAAGAGGAACATCATTTCTGGTACTGGGCCACTACGGCTTGGTTCGGGTTGCTTGGTTTCCAGAGCGTCAAGAACAGGTGAGCCCCTTTCCCGGCATTCCCTTGGCATATTCTCACAAGGCGCATCACAGTCCTGGCTCGAGGGCCTCCCACGCCGCAGGAGCCATACTCATGCTCGTCATCGTCCGGCTGATGAGGGCCTGGAACCAAACGGGCCAGAAGTTTGCCGGCGAGCCCGACATCGTCAAGATATTCCTGCATCCGAACCCGCTGATCCTCTGGTCCATGGTGAGCATCGTCTACATCTGGATCCATCGGATGCTCATCCACGGCTTCAACGGGATCCCCGCCCCCATCAGCTACGCCGCCATGACCGGCTCCGTCCTCGCCGCCATTAGCTTCAAGGTGCACTTCACCCAAGAGGACGCGCCGGAGCTCATCGTCGGCTTCGCCAGGACCGTTGCCGAGCTCGAGTTCACCCAAGGCCAATCCCTCGTGTCCCAAGCGCGCGCCGTCTTCATCGCTCTCGGCATCGCCACCGCCGTCGCCCTCTTTTACATCCTCATGAAGTGGCGTCTGTCCGTCACCGCTCCCGGTACGCCCCCCCCCCCCCCCTTCCCCAACCTCCTCCACTAAACCCCTTCCTCCTACCCAGCCATAGACACCCTCCACCACCTCCTCACCCTCCTCGCCATAACCCAGTCCCGCACCACCAACATCCCCCTCTTCCTCCTCTTCCACCTCCAATACCGCCTCCTCGACATCACCTACCCCGACCTCCCCCTCGTCGACCTCAGCACCTCCTCCCTCCTCCTGCAGTACACGTCCTTCTTCGCCCTCGGCGGCTCCAACGCCATCTCGTCGGTCGACCTCTCGAGCGCCTACAACGGCGTCGCCGGCTACGACGCCGCCGTCGTCGGCCTGCTGACCTTTGTCGGCAACTGGGCCGGGCCCATCTACTGGACGTCGGCGACGACGCTGCTGCTGCTGCGCAGGGCGCGGCGGGATGGGAGCGGGTTCCGTGTGTTTCTGGGACATGTCGCGGTGCAGACGCTGTTTGCGGCGTGCAGCGTCGCGGCGGTGATGGCGGCTTGCACGGTGCTGAGGACGCATCTGTTTGTGTGGACGGTGTTTTCGCCAAAGTATTTGTATTGTGTGGCGTGGAGCGTGGGGCAGCATTTGGTGGTGAACGTGGGGTTGGGGGGGGTGTTATTTTGGTTGGGGAGTTTGTAGATATAAAGGGGGGGGGTTTGGGAAGGGAAGTGTGGACATGTGAACTGAGGGTAGAGATCATATAACTGAGATGATACATTTCCCGTGTTCGTGGCATCACCCATCGAACCCTCATTCCCCCTGTTGCTTTAAAAGAGTCATGTCCTATCCACAAAAAAGGCCAAATCCCAACCATCCATCCCGCCGTCCGTCCGTCCATGCTTATTCCATCCCGCGCGCATTGCACATCACATTCATACACCCACCCACTCCCTCACTCCTCCTCCTCCTCTACCTCCTCCTCCTCCTCATCCGTCAAAAGTTCATCAACAAGTGAATCCTCCACCCCCTCCATCACCGTCCCCTCCACCACCGTCCTCATAATCGTCGTCCCATCTTTACTCTCCTCCCCATCCTCCTCCTCCTCCTCCTCCTCCTCCTCTTTAATCCCCCCCCCACCACCCCCGCCCATCACCACCGTCCTCTCCCCCGCCGACGTCCCGGACGACACGACCGTCTTATCCTCCACCCCCAGCGACGTCGCGCGGCTGACGCTCCTCCGGAACCCTGACCCCACGGCCGCGGGCGGCACGGCGGCGTCGAGGGCATTCACAATCTTGCCGAGCGCCACGTGGATCTTGTACAGGGCGTTGCGGCTGGCGGCGTCGGCGAGCAGCTGGGCGTCGACGGCGTCGCAGACGTCGGCGTAGACGTCGCGGATCTTGTGTTCGGACGAGGCGGGGGAGACGTAGAGCTTGGTGAGGAGGGAGGAGAGAATTTTCTTTTCTTCTTCTGTTGGGGGGGAGGGGGGTTAGTGGGTTGGTGGTAGGGGGGGACAGAAGAGGGGGGGACGTACTGCTCCAGTTTCCGTTGAGGCGCTCGATGACGTCCTTGGCGAGGTCGAGATGGACGTCGCCGTTGACGTGTTTTTTTTCTGCGGAATCCGCAGTCAGGCCTGGAGAGTAGCATTTCCGCGGGTCGGTCCAGTCGACGAGGCAGGCGCCGATGGTGGAGAGGCTGACCATCTCGTCGTCGACGTCGGCGTCGTCGTCGAGGCCCTCGCGCACGTTGTAGAGCGTGTGCAGGGCGTCAAGGGCGACGGCGCGCATCAGGTCCTGGTTCTCGGCGCGCGAGTAGCAGAAGACGGGCAGGAAGTAGTTGAGGGCCTGGCGCACGCTCTGGTTGCCGGCGCTGGCGGGCTCAAAGTAGGCGACGACGAGCGTCTTGAGGAGCTCGGCCGACACGTCGTGGTCGCTAACGACGCGGCCGAGGAGCAGCTTGGACGCGGCGACGGTCGCGGCGGCCTGAACCTCGGGCGACTTGGAGCCCGAGCGCAGCGCCTTGATGTAGACCTTGAGGAGCGTGGGGTTCGACGAGAGGAGCTGCGCGCCGTGCACGTTGAGGATGTCGGTGAGGATCTGGAGCGCCGTGATCTGCAGCGCCGTGTGGCCCTTGGTGAAGAAGTGCATGAAGAGCGTCAGGTTCTCCTCGGCGAGCGAGCGGTCGAGGAGGGAGCAGAGGCCGAGGCAGACGAGGCCGCGCTCCCGGACGGGCGCCTCGTGGCTGCGGACGGCCGGCACGACGAGGTTGTTAAGCATCGAGACGAGGTGGTCGTTTTGCTGCAGGTTGCCGGCCACGTTGGACAGCATGCACTGCACAATGTGCAGGCACTTCATGTTGATCATGATCTCCTTGATGGCCTTCTTGGCGGCCTCCTCTTCCGACAGCTCCGGGGTCTTACCCCGTTTCTTGGTCGGCGTGGTGTCACTGCTCACGGCCGACTTGGCGGAGTGGAAGCTCTCGTCGTCGCCGCCGTCGCCGGGCATGTCGTCGACGATGGTGTCGTGCACGTCGGCCACGGCCTCGAGGACGATGCTGCAAAACTCCTTTTCGCCGGCCGAGTCGGGCGCGCAAATGTCGCGGAGGACCTCGACCGTGAGCTTGGTGACGTCGTCTGGCAGCTCCGGGATCGAGAGCGTCTGGCGGAGCAGGGCGTACATCTTACGGCGCCCCACTTCGTCCGAGTAGTCGAGGGTGAGGGCGATGTGAAGAAGCTGCTCTACTATGAATTCCTGCTCGACCGTGTCCTCCTCTTCCTCTTCGTCGTCGTTGTCCAGCTCGTCGGCCCTCTTGATGGCGTCGATGAGGACCTTGATGTATCGTTCGAGGTAAAAGGCCACCTTGGTGACCTCGGGAAGCTTCTCCTCGGCCAGCGATTCGTATTTGCCGTTGCCCTCACTCCTGCAGAAATCGTTGAAGCTCCGCGCAACAAAGACAGCCTCGGCACTGAGCGTCTCCCAAAAGTTGTCGTCAAAGGCGATGGCTTCCCGGTAGTCGGGGCGACCCTCCCAAAACCCCTTCATGGCCTCAAGCCCAACGCCATTTTCCACGCCAGAGTTGACGACATCGATACGCTCGAGGAGTTCCAGGAGCGCGTCGAGACTGGGAGGTGACACCTCTGCCTGCCCGTTTTCGGCTGGAGGAGGTGTGCCCGCGCAGTCTTCGATCCATCTCTCGCGGAAGAGCCGGCCGGCAGCCTTTCTCACGTTCTCGTCCCTGTCGCGCAGTCCCCAGCGCAGGAGCTTCTCTCTCATGGAGAGCGACAGGTGGCGAAAGTCACCAAGCGCAGGCAAAATTCGCGAGTATACGGCTCGGCGGGTGGCTGCGTCTTGGTCTCGCGCCCGCTCCAGGAGGAAGGGCAGGGTGTTGGGCAGGATGGGCAGGTTGACGAGAAGTGATCGTCTGACGTCGGCGCTTGGGTCGTTCTGCACCACCTCGAGCAGCTTATCCAAGAGGCTTACGGCAGCGCCGGCGTGGTCGCTGTCTTCGGAGTCATCCTTGGCCTCGGCCTCATTCCCCGCAAGTCGTCCCAGCCCGAGAACCGCCTGGACGCGGACCATGGCCTCCTTGTCGCGGACCCTCTTGAGCAGCCCCGACCGTAGCTTCTGGAAGAGTTCGTCGTCGATGGCGTCGAGCGAGTTGATGATGTGCGAGATCAGCTGCGTCGAGCGGAAGCGCACGAATTTGTCCTTGGCCGTGAGGAGCGGCATGGTGGCCTCGATCATATGGGAGGTGAGGCGCGTGGTGGGTGTCTCGGGCATGGTGCTAGCATCCTCGTCGACCTCGCCCAGCACCTCATTGTCCTTGTCGACAGCGTGGCGCAGAAACAGGCCGATGAACCTGATGGTCTTCTCGCCGACGCCCTCGCTCTTCTTGACGGGCATGACGCGCAGGATGCAGCGCACAAACTCGACGTTGAAGTCGTCCTCCTCAAAGTCGGAGGCGGCCGACCTCTTGGCGCCGCTCGTTGGTTCGTAGCAACATGCTTCCTGGATTTTGCGCAGCGTCACGGCTAGCTTGCGATGCGACGCTGTGGTGCGCTGGGCCTCGCGAAAGACAGCGGCCACCTGCTGGCGCAAGGCATTGTCGGGTGTCTCTTGGGGGATGTCGACGTTGGCGGAGGCCGAGGCGCGCGATGCAGCAGAGCCACGGGGGTTTAGGTTGGAGACGGACGACTTTTGCGACACGGCCGCAGAGGTGCGCGGCGCCCTTGTCGAGGCTCTCGCGGGCATGGTCTCGGGGGGGGAGGGGGAGTTGTCGCGATGGGGGTCGTGATGATGGGGATCGGGGTTTTCGCTTCTTCGGTATCTCGATGGTGTGGTGTTTTCAGTGTCGTAATTAAGTAGGTGTCGTGTAGTCCCCCAAAATCAGGGCATCGCGCGTTGGGCGGGGGAGGGGTGGTGATGGGGGTGGTCAAGACGTCGACCCCAAATTTGTTGTTTGTTTATGTCAAGTCGTCCCGATTGGGGATAGCGCCTGTTAGCATGGAGGGGTCGTCGCAAAGCACCTGGGTGCCTGAGTGCCTGGCACTGGCAGATGTCCCCACTCTTTATTTTCCCGATAACGTCTTATCGGATCTAGTCTCGTCTCTTTTTTTCTGCTTGTCGTCGCATTGGAGTCCTAATAATTCGGGATCACATCACCACTTCCATTTGAGCTGCTCCCTCCTCAGCTCTTCTTTCCAACCACCGTCCGCCACCATGGGAAAGCCCGGAGCGAAAAAGCGCCAACGCGACGCCGACGAGGCCCCGGAGACGGCCAACTCGTCTACTCCCCAAAAGGAGACGGCCGCTCCCAACCCCCGACCCAAGAGAGCTCGCACCGAGACAAACAAGTCGCTCTTCGTCCGCTCGCTCCCGGCCACGGCCACCAGCGAGTCCCTGACCGAGTTCTTCTCCCAACACTACCCCGTCAAGCATGCCACGGTGGTGCTCGACCCCAAGACCAAGACCTCGAGGGGATACGGCTTCGTCTCCTTTGCCGACCCCGAGGATGCTGTCGAGGCCAAGGAGAAGCTCAACAACAACGTCTTTGGCGGCCGCAAGCTGAGGCTCGACATTGCCCAGCCCCGCCTGCGCGACGGGAACAAGGGCGACTCGGCCCACGCTCAAAGGTTTGCCGAGGACAAGAAGAAGCGCCAGGAGGAGCTGGCCGAAGCCAAAAAGGCCCCCAAGCTCATCATCCGGAACCTGCCATGGAGCATCAAGTCGTCGGCCCAGCTCTCCGCCCTCTTTACCAGGTTCGGCAAGGTCAAGTTTGCCGACTTGCCCAACGACAAGGGCAAGCTCTCCGGGTTCGGTTTCGTTACGCTCCGTGGTCGCAAGAACGCCGAGAAGGCCCTGGCCGAGATTAACGGCACGGAAATCGACGGACGAACTGTAGCGGTCGACTGGGCCGTGGATAAGCAGACGTGGGACGAGACGCACAAGGATGACGAAAAGGCCGAGGCTTCTGCCAAGGAGAAGAAGGCCAAGGCTAAGAAGGAAAAGAAGCCGACCGAGGATGACGACGACGACCTCGACCAGGAGGGCATGACGCAGGAGGACAAGGACCTCGCCAACTTCTTCAAGAACCAGGGCGGGAACCTCGAATCCGAGTCGGAGCACGACAGCGACGACGACGACGACAAGGAGGATGAAGACGAGGAGGGCCCAGACAACGCCGATGCCGACGCGGACGAGGACGAGGGCGAGGACGAGGATGACGACGACTCGGATGACGGCGGCGCCGACCTGGAGCTGAGTGACGTCTCAGACATGGAGGAAGAAGAGGAAAAGCCGGCCCGGCGGATCACGACCAACGACACGACCCTTTTCATCCGCAATCTTCCCTACACGGCGACGGACGACTCGCTCAAGGCTCACTTTGGCCAGTTTGGCGCCGTGAGGTATGCCAGGATCGTCAAGGACCGCGCCACGGACCGGCCGGCCGGCACCGGGTTCGTCTGCTTTTTCAACGAGGAAGAGTTTCTCGTCTGCTTGAAAGGCGCTCCGCGTCGCGATGTCGCCGCCAATGCCAAGGGGCCTAAGCACTCGGTTCTGCAAAACGAGTTTGACGACCCCACGGGCAAATACACGATCGACGGCCGCATCTTGCATGTGTCACACGCCGTGAACAAGGACGAGGCGGAGCGCCTAGCCGCCGAGGCCAGCAGCGGACGACGAAACAAGGACACGAGGAGGCTGTTCCTCCTGGCCGAAGGCAGCATCCCGGCCAGCTCCCCACTGTTCCAGAAGCTGCCCCTGATCGAGGTCAGGATGAGAGAGGCGAGCGCCAAGCAGCGCAAGAAGATGATTGAGACCAACCCCAGCCTGCACATGAGCCTAACGCGTCTCGCCCTGCGCAACATTCCCCGAAACATCACGTCCAAGGAGCTCAAGGCGCTGGCGCGCGAGGCGGTCGTCGGGTTCGCCAAGGACGTCAAGGAGGGCCGCCGGCAGCCGCTCTCCAAGGAGGAGAACACGAGGGGTGGGTTGGAGGATAAGGAGGCCGAGAAGAACAGGAAGCAAAAGGGCAAGGGCGTCGTCTCGCAGGCCAAGGTGGTCTACGAGTCCAACTCGGGCACCAAGGTCGCGGACGAGACGGGCGGCAAGAGCAGGGGCTACGGGTTCATCGAGTACTCGTCGCATCGCTGGGCGCTCATGGGCCTGCGGTACCTCAACGGCCACCCGCTCAAGAACGAGGAGGGCAAGACGCAGCGGCTGATTGTCGAGTTCGCCATTGAGAACGCCGGCGTCGTCATGAGGAGGAAGCAGCAACTGGAGAGGGGGCCTGGTGAGCGGGCGGCGGGCCCGAGAGCGTTTGGCCAGACCGGGGGCGTCCCGAGGTCGGAGAGGACCAAGTCCAAGTGGAAGGAGCTGAAGAGGAACCGGGAGGCGAAGCTCGCGGCGGAGAGCAACGGCGGGAAGGGGGCTGAGCCGCCTGTGGATAAAAAGGTCATGAAGGACGCCGACTCCAAGCTGGCGCTGCGGACCAAGATTATTGCGAGGAAGCGGCTGATGCGCAAGAAGAAGGGCGCTTCCAGGGGGGGTAAATAATGGGAGGTTGTAGAACTAGTCGAGCGTGTTCCCCCTGGAATAAATGCTTGTTGGTCATTGGCTTCCATCTGCTCAAGAGCACTACAAACGTCATGTCTGTGCTAGTAAGTATGGGACACACTGATGATGCTATATATAGGGGAGGTGGAGAGGTGGTCCGGAGGTGGTGATGTTTGGGGTCTAGGGGCACTTTGCACTTTGCACAAAATAAACATCCAATTACCGTCTCACTTTTGATACTATATTGTATGTACTACGGCGAAAGGGTACAGTTCCCGGTGTTTCCCCCAAACCCTAAGGAGTCACGAGGTTTTCCAAGGGCATCCCCTCTATTTCAAATCGGCCGGAAAGCCCGTCGTCTCCTTCCTCAAAAACTCCTCATACGTCGTCAGCTTGTCCTCGACAAGCTTGTGCGTCTCATCCAGGCTCTCCCCAAAGTAATACCCAAACCGCCGAAAACCTTCAAAGTTCTCCATCAGATCCTCCACCACAAACTCGGGCAGCTTGCTCTGGTTAAGCAGCACATCCCTGTGCGCCTCGTCCGAGACCTGCTGATACCTGGCCGTCTTGCCAGCCTCGGGGAACACCCGCTTAAAGGCATCCACCAGCCCGTCCAGCGGCATGTACTCGGTCGCGCCGAGGATCCGCTTCCCCAGCACCGCGTCGCGGTTCAACACCGCCGCCTTGATGAACTTGCCCGTGTCGTCCGTGTCGTACACGGGCACGGGGGCCGACGGCGGGATGGGCAGGGAGAGCGTCCAGGCGCCGTCGTGGGCGGGGGAGGGGCGCATTATCTTGCCGGGGACGTTGGACATGTAGAAGCCGGCGTGGAAGAAGGTCGCGGGGATGCCGGCGGCGCGGGCGTATTCCTCGACCTCGGCCTTGGAGTCGAAGTGGTAGACGTGAGTGAGGGTATTGTTAGACAGCTTGGTGACGTTGGGCAGGGAGCTCCAGATGAAGTGGTTCACGCCGGTGGCCTGGGCGGCGTCAACGAGGTTCTTGCCTTGGGTGATCTCGCGTTGCTTGTCGAGGTGCTCCCAGTAGTTGGTGACGGCGAAGACGGCCGAGGCGCCCTCCATGGCTTTGATGAGGGAGGCTTTGTCGTCGAGGTCGGCCTGGGGAAGGTGTTAGTCTGGGTTGTGGTCTGGTGAGGGGAGGGCGACTAACAGAGACGACCTCGGCGCCCCGAGCCTCGAGCTTCTTGGCGGCGTCTTTGGTGGTGTTGCGGGTGACGGCGCGGACGGTCCAGTCGTCCTTGAGCTTGGGGTCGTGGAGGAAGGTGTTGGCGACCGAGCCCCCCTGAAGGCCGGTGGCGCCAAAGACGGTGATAATTTTCTTGGTCATGTTTGTTTTGTTGAAATATGTGTGTCGAGGAGAGTTCTTGGGGAAGGGTGACAAAGGGGTGCGAGCAGATGAGTGTACTTATGAAGAGGCCAGGATGGAGCCCTCAACCTATTCAAGAGACACCAGCAGGGCTTCCTTTATACTTGACCATGATGTTGACGCCGATCCATCCTATCCATCGCCCAGGAACGGATAGGCCGGTGACTCAAACGGCGGGACCCCTGCATCCATCTCGTCGCTCCGCGTCCCTTCGCGCAACCCTCACCCTCGGGCTCGGACAGAATGATTCCCGCACTCTCACGCGGGCCCAAGGCGAGGATGGACCGATCTTGATTTGTTCGTTGTTGTCCGACCACGAGGAACGGTGTTGTGTTTGTCATCAAGTCAAGAACGGCATCGGCCTTGGCGTCGTGGATATAAACGCGACGTTCAAGACGGCCCGATGATTGGAGGTTTGAACTTTGTGGGTTTCGGCTTTCCGGCCACCAAGGATCTCAACGCCGAGATAGCGAACCATGAGATGACGCAGTTCGCTTTGAAATCGTGCCTCTGTCAAATGTCTCCGAGAGCTGGGTCGGACAGGACTAGCTGCAACCTCGAGCATCAGGTGTTATCTCGAAGAGCTGTGGGGGAAAAACTTAGACACGGTGCCGTGGTTGGTAATTAATTGACTTGGGGAGAAAACTTTGAAAATATCTTGGTGAAATCGATGCATTCCATCTGACCTTTGTCCCAGAAATGTGGTCCAAGGGGAAAATAAAGTGGAACGGGCACCATCTCATGTCTCAGTTCTGAGGCTCTTCAATTCGGCACCAAGACACTGGCAGATAGATGTGATGCAAGATGCATGGCCTGATCAATTCGGACCAGATGAAATGAGAGCCCTGCTCGACCCTAACCCTTGATCTGATCCTAGCCAGGCCGCCGAATGACGGAAGTCGGCATCGCAAATGGCGCGCGACTCCTCCAAGCGAGCAGGCACTTGCCCGTCTTATCCAGGCTCCATATTTTCCACTTTCTCGACTCGACTCGGCCTCGACCTCGACCTCGACCTCGACCTGGACCTGTCCTACCTAGACCTTGCCTGCGCAATTCAGCCCGTCGCAGTTCATCTGTGGTGCTTGCTCATTTTGCCGACCTCAGCCGCCCTCATTTCTCGTCTCGCATTCATGTCTTGGGCCGGCACCTAACCGAAATCTCGCGAGTTTATTTGACGACAACGACGACGACGACGACGACCCGACTCGCCCCCGCGGCGCCCAACCCGACAGGCAGCGCGCCCCAGCGACGCCACCGATGATCTCCCTCGTCAAAACACCTGCCTGGACTCGCACGGGGACGACAACAGCGCCGTGAGCTGCGACCTGACCCTGCCGAACCGCTCGGCCGCCACCATGTTCCTCCCCATGCCCGGATCGCCGGCCTGGCGAGCCGACACGTTCCGCCTCGTGACGCAGCAGGCACCCGCCGGGTGGACGAGATACTGGCCCGTGGGCAGCAGCGACGGCCACGACCACCCCGGGGGCGACCTGCAGAACTGGTCGTCGCTGATCGGCATCACCACGGCCATCTGCGGCAACGTTATCATCGCGCTGGCGCTCAACGTCCAGCGCTACGCACACATACGCCTGCACCGCCAAAAGGCCCACGTCAGGGAGCGGGCGAGGCAGGCCCTGAAAAAGACAAGGGGCGGCAGCTATGGGACGACTGGCTCATCAGACCAGATCAGCGGGAGCGCGCCAAGGCTAGAGGCCGGACGACAGAGCGACGAGACGGGCGACTCCCGCGAAGCCGAACCGCTGACGGCCTCTTTTGGATCGGGCGATTCCGGGTGGACCGAGGGATCGGACGAGGAGGGGCAGAAGGAGGCGCCCTCGACATATTTGAAAGATCCATATTGGTGGCTCGGCCAAGTCTTGATTACGGTCGGCGAGATGGGCAACTTTCTGGCCTATGGCTTTGCGCCGGCGTCCATTGTCAGCCCCCTCGGCGTGGTGGCCCTGGTTTCCAACTGCGTCATTGCGCCCATATTCTTCAAGGAGGTGTTTCGCACCCGCGACTTTTGGGGCGTCATCATCGCCATCGGGGGCGCCGTCACAGTGGTACTGAGCGCAAAGGGGGAGGAGACGAAGCTGGGTCCGCACGAGGTGTGGGACGCCATCACGACGACGGCGTTCGAGATCTACATGGGCGTCAGCTGCTCGCTCATTGTGCTGCTCATGTGGCTTAGCCCGCGATATGGCAACAGGACGATTCTCATCGATTTGGGGCTCGTGGGTCTCTTTGGTATGTATTTGGTGCTTTCCTCTACAGGTTCAGTTATCTGACATGCGTGTCACAGGTGGCTACACTGCCCTCTCTACCAAGGGCGTCTCGTCGATGCTGTCGTCAACTCTGCTCGGAGCGTTTGCGACGCCCGTCACCTATGCCCTTATATTTGTGCTCCTCTCGACTGCCATCATGCAGGTGCGCTATCTGAACAAGGCCCTCGCCCGCTTCGACTCGACACAGGTCATACCCATTCAGTTTGTCTCGTTCACCCTGTCGGTCATCATCGGCAGCGCGATCCTCTACCGCGACTTTGAGCGGACCACCTCGGAGCAGGCGGCCAAGTTCATCGGCGGCTGCTTTCTGACCTTCTTTGGCGTCTTCCTCATTACTAGTGACAGGCCGAGACACGACGAAGACGAAGAAACCTTGTCCGACGCCGAGGGCATCGAAGAGACGATCGGGCTCGCCGAGCAGGGGAACGGCGGCCCCCAGACCCCCAAGCAGCGCACCCGGAGAGGAAGCGCATCGACATCGTCCCGACGGTCATCCCGGGTGATGCACATCAACTACAAGGACTCGATCAACAAGCCCCTCGCCGCCCTCACAGGCACGGGGTTCCCCACACTACGGGTCCCTACCGGATCATCCCCATCTGCCAAGTCCCCCCTCGCGGAAGCCTTTGAGGAAGAAGAGGAAGCCGACGCGCCGCTTGCCTGGAGCGCGCCCGCGGACCATCAGCATCCCGGCGCAGGGCCACGCCTGATATCCTCGGACTCCATCCCTTCGATAACCTCCATCGAGGGTGACGAGCAGTACGGGGATGGCGGCACGCTCCTGCACCAAGTCCAGACGCTGCCCCCGCCGCCGTTGTCTGACGTCGATCATAACCACCGCCCAGTGACCCCCACGGGGATGGACCACGCGCCATTATCGCGGCCGTACTCGCACCCCCACCACTTTGGCGCGCCCATGATCTCGCCGTCGCCGTTTTCCTCGACGCTCAGTGCTGTCGTCGCGGATAAGCTGCTCTCGCACATGGAGAGCCCGACGCAGCGGCGGGGCACGGCTAGGCGGAGTCGGGTGGGGCTGAGGAACAGCCTGTTCATGCCGCAGGACGAGCTGGAGGAAGAGGAGGCAGGGGCTCTGGCGGGGCCGTCGAGCGCCGTCGAGAGTCGGGTGCGGCTGTTTGACGACGAGGTGCCGCCGCCGCCGGAAGACGCGGACAGGGCGTGGGTGAGGGGGAGGGCGAGGAGTCTGAGCCATACGCTAGGGGAGCTGCTCGGGGTGAGGTCGAGCAGGAGAAATACGGCGGACGAGATGGGCGAGGGGGCAGGGTTGCTGGCGTCGGAGGGGGGTAGGAGTAGTGGCACGTTGTAGATAGGGGCTTGGAGATTCAGAGGTGTGGTGGTTTTTTTCTTGAGTTATAGGCGTACGGTGGTCATGGCATTGGGTATGGCGTCAAATCCGCTTCTAGTTGGGACGCATCGTCTGGCTGGATGCCCGCCTTGGGTCGCGGTTGCTAGGAGGTCTTTTGTCGAGATGTGTTGGCGGTGGGCAATGAGCGCACTAGTCTAGTCTTCGAGAAGGGGACAATGGGTACATGTAGTGGTAATGCGAGGATAATGGATACTCTGTGAACTGTCCTCCTCGGTCTCCGCAAAACACCACAGTGGAGATGACGGGGTTCCATGCGGGAGGGGATGGACGGCTTCCCTCGGTATTGTGGAGGCCGTCCCTTTTTGGGGTAGCAACTGTGGTGCGGAAGCCTGGGAGCAGAAAACCACAGGGCGTCGCAGGCCTGAGCACTGTATACAAGTGCTGGCCGGTCCCGCTGCCGGAGGGATACCCCGGATCACACGACCGCGTCCAGGCGGGGGGGGAGCGGGGGTGACGATGCTTCCCCACGTCCGGGAGCCGAGGGATGCCATTGACGAATTGGCGGGGGCCGGGGACGCGGAACCTTTGGAGGTTACCCCAGCCAGGTTGGCAAGCTGAAGCCATCGCATCATCCGAGCTGGGATCTGGACTTCTTTTTAGGCCGCGCCCGTGCCCTCTGATACGCGTGCTTCCGTCCAAGAATTGTCTGGTTTTTTTTGTCTCCGTCTTGTAGTCCATCGGCCAATTTCTTGTTTTGTTTGTGTATCCCTTTCCCTGAACTACCATCACCGAGTTTGTTGTCCATCTTTGGACAAGACGGCACCAAAGAACTGGACTGTACCGAGAACGAGTCCATCGACGGCCACCAATTCCATCCTCCGGGACGTCATCTCTGTGTCGGCCAAGGGAAGCTCGCCTTCCACTCGTTCTATAGACAAAACATAGACTCGCTCGTAGCATAAGACGGGAACCACTACACCATGACGAGCGCGCCATCCCGCCTGAGGAATGTCCTCGGCCACCTCCTCGGAGGCAGCAGCACCGAGCAGCACCCCGCCCACCATATCTCGCAGCTCTCACCCACCTACTTCCTCGAGCGCGCCGCCGCCATCGAGCCCGATGCCGAGGCCGTCTACCACGTCACGGCCAACGGCAAGGTCCTCCGCCGCTCCTACATGGAGCTGGCCGACCGCGCCCGCGGCCTGGCCTACTTCCTGCGCAAGAACGGCTACAAGCGCGTCGGCCTCATCGCCCCCAACACGCCGGCGTTCCTCGAGTCCATCTACGGCATCGTCGCCGGCGGCGGCGTCATCGTCCCCGTCAACATCCGCCTGAAGCCCGACGACATCGCCTACATCCTCGACTTCGCCGAGGTCGACTCCATCATCGTCGATGCCGAGTACGAGGGCCTGCTGGACGCCTACCGCCAGACCCACCCGACCATCCCCATCATCGTCGACCTGGTACACCCCCTCCCCCAAACTAGGTAGTATCCCCCCGCTAACCCACCCCTAGGACACCGACGCCAACGAAGGGGCCCTCTGCGGCCCCTACGACGACGCCGTCCTCGAGGGCCTCCACCACGACCGCCGCACCGGTAACCACGGCTGGTCCGCCCTGCAATCCCGCACCGTCGCCAACGAGGACGACATGATCGCCATTCCCTTCACCTCGGGCACCACCTCCAAGCCCAAGGGCGTCATCTACACGCACCGCGGCGCCTACCTCGCCACGCTCGCCAACGTCGTCGAGTCCGGCCTCAATCTCCCCTCCTCCCACTGCAAATACCTCTGGACGCTCCCCATGTTCCACGCCGTCGGCTGGACCTTTCCTTGGGCCGTCTGCGCGGTGCGCGGGACCCACGTCGTACATCCCCCCCTTGTCCCCCCACCCCCCCCCAAAAAAACTAACCAAGAACCATGTCAGTGCCTCCGCAAAATCGACTACCCGCTCATCTGGTCCCTCCTCCACACCCAATCTATAACCCACTTCAACGCCGCCCCCACCGTCCTCACCCTGCTCTGCGCCTCCTCCTCCCCCTCCGCCTCCCCGCTCCCCGCCCCCGTCCGCGTCACCGTCGCCGCCTCCCCTCCTTCCCCGCGCCTCTTCGAGCGCATGTCCGCCCTCAACCTGCACCCCGTGCACGTCTACGGCCTGACGGAGACCTACGGCCCCATCACGCGCGGGTACCCGCTCCCGGCGTGGGACGCGCTGCCGAAGCACGAGCGGTTTGAGCGCATGGCGCGGCAGGGGCATGGGTTTTTGACGAGTTTGGGGGTGAGGGTTGTGAGGGTTGGGGAGGATGGGGATGCGGTGGTGCCGTTGGTGGATGTGGCGAGGGATGGGCGGGAGGTGGGGGAGGTGGTGTTTGAGGGGAATATTTGTGTGAAGGGGTATTATAAGGATGAGGAGGCAACGAGGCGGTTGTGGGAGGGGGGGGTGTTGCATTCGGGGGATTTGGCGGTGATGTATGAAGATGGGGCGGTGCAAATTCGGGATCGGGCGAAGGATATTATTATTTCTGGTACGTTTTTTCCCTCCCCCCCCCTTTTTGGGGTTTGGTGGGGATGCTGACAGGCCGCAGGCGGCGAAAACATCTCATCCGTCGCCCTCGAGAGCATGCTCGTCGAGCATCCCGACGTGCTCGAGGCGGGGGTCGTGGCCGTCCCGGACTCGCACTGGGGGGAGCGGCCCAAGGCGTATCTGACGCTCAGGGAGGGCGTCAGCGCCGAGGGGCTCAAGGGCGAGGACGTGATTGAGTGGGCGAGGCACCAAAGCGCCATTAGCAAGTTTATGGTGCCGCGGGAGGTCGAGGTGGTGCGGGAGCTGCCCAAGACGAGCACGGGGAAGATTAAGAAGAATGTGCTGCGGGAGTGGGCGAAGAAGGGGACGCCGGTGGGGGAGGGAGTGTGATACCCCCCCGGGGGGGTTGGCTGGGGGGTTGAGGGTATTTACAAGCTTCCAGGTGTTCCGACGCAGTCAAAGGGGAAGAGAGATAAAAAGAAAGGTGAGTGTTAGCTGTGACTCGTTTCGATCGAGTGACCTCCGGGTTATGAGCCCGGCGCGCTTCCGCTGCGCCACACAGCTGTTGATGATGTTCAAGACAAGATCAGATGGTGGGAGGGTTAGCAATTTTGACCTGTATGTATGCGTGGGGTGTGCGTCCATGTGGATGGCGACCCGCTTTCTTGTGGTTGACCCGCATGCTCGAGTCGCGACTCTCTGGTGGATGCCGTGCCTGGTGTAGGGGACAGCTCGACTAGGCGGGAGTTACGGGGAGATATTAATATAAAAATGTACAGCTCTCGCAGACATCAAGACGGGTAGGCCGGTATTGAAAGTCAGGGGAGAACGGGCATGGCATGGGGTTGGATCGTATTTCACACTTCCACAGTATATTTCGCCCCGCGGCGATATTATATCCATCATTCTAGATGAACAAGGTATCTTGGGTAGCAATAGCAGCAAACAACACGTCTTTCCCGACTTCCAACTTCCCTCTGCCACCAAGGCATGGGATGCCCGAGTCAGGTATGAATATAGCCCCCCTTAGCATCTTTGGCCACAACACAGGCATCAACCACAGTGCCGCCAACGAAGAGACGACTTCCACTCCCCATCTGCTCATCATACAACCCCCCTCCCTGTACAGCCGTGGCATGAAACAGAAAACCACAATCCAAAAACCAGACCTTTCAACCACCGGGATATCAAAATGTTGCAAACGTACGCTCCTCTGCAAAGTAAAAACTCCATGGACATTTCTGGCGGGCCGTGCGGGTGGGTATGTAGTCGAAAGTAAAAAGGCATCGCTCTGCCCCCGGATGCTGCTTCGACGGAAACAAGTGGAACAACAAGAGTACAACTGCTCACAGCTCACGCAGCGGCACCAGGCGACGTCTCCCCCTCCAAGACAGCCTCATCCGCACCCGGCGTGCTCGGAGGCGCCGTCGCGATTTCTGGATCGGGGATTTGTATATCGAGCTGCTGCCGTTAGCTTCCTTCCCCCAAAAACCCGAGGGGGAGTCTTACCGTCATATACCCCGTCCTCTTGAGCGACACAATTTTCGGCGGGATCGCGCCCTCCTCGGCGCCGCCATACGCCTTGGCCATGTTCGCGTTCCACTCGTCAATCCACCTCTCCAAGCCCTTCAGCCGGCTTTTGATCGCCGTCAACCCCAAGTCTTCCCACACCCAGCCCGTCGCGAGCCCCAGCACGCCGTCGACGACATTCCGCCAGTTGTACGGGCTGAAGCCGGGCACCAGCTCGCCGTTGAGCTTGTCCACAACGCGGCGGAACTCGGACTCGGACACGCCAGCGGGGTCGAGGATTTCGGGGTAGAGGTTGGAGAAGGTGGGCGCGAGGTCGCCCTCGAGCAGCCAGTCGCGGCGGATGCGGATGATGCGCGTGTTGGTGTACTCGGGCGAGTCGACGGGCACGTGTGGGTTGAGGTGCGGGTAGCACGGGTGCTGGGGCCCCCACTCCTCGCCGGCGTCGGGCGGCGCGTCGGGGTCGCCCATGATGGACGAGTCGCTCGACGAGATGGCGGAGCCGATGCCCGAGAGCCCCGAGGCCGTCGAGTGCCGGTTGTTGAGAATCGAGGGGCCGGCGCCGCGCTCGAGGTCTTGGGAGAAGTCGCCCCGCCCGTCGCCCGTGGGCTCTTGAGGTGTTGCCATGGTCTCTTTTCCTTTGCCCTTGTCAGTTCTGGTGGCGGGGGGGTGGATACTGAGTCCGGCGGAGAAGTCGGAATGGGCTCTGGAGGAGCTGGGGTGGAGAGCGGGAGAGGTACCGAGACCCGGCTGTGTGTAGGACGGTCCCGCTTCGGTCGGGGGTGGAGAGCGCGCGCGATTCTCGTCGTGCGAACAGCGGACGGACGGCGGGAGACTGATGCGCTGCTCGCTGCCGGCGCTGCGCTCGATCTGGAGGCTGGCTCTGTTGGAGAGGGAGGGTCGCGGCTCAGAGATGGTGAGCAGCGGGTGGTTGAGAGAATTGATCGGTCGGAGGCTGGTGGGCGCGCTCGCGTCGGGGGCGGGATGGACGAGGGGAACGGAGGGGGGTGGTGGCGTGGATGGGCGGCGCGGTCGTCGCGGTGTCGTCGTCGCAGGGGCGGCTAGGGCTCTCGGCGTCGAGTTGGTCGGGTTCCACAGGCGAGCAGCTGAGGGGCGCCACGGGGCGAGGCCGGCCGAGCGGACGGAGGCGCCTCGGGTGCGGAAGGGTGACTGCAGGTACGACGAGCCGGGAGCGTTGGCGAAGCCCCTCCTGAGAAAGCTGGTTCGGCGCGAGACGGGGGCGGGCGGTGCGGTCGTCGGCAGCGTGGATGAAGTGGTATCGAGATGGGGGCGGCTAGCAGACAATGCATCTGCATCTAGGGCGGTCGCCTCGATTGACTGCGGGGAACTAACCGCTGGCGTCGCGTGGGAAGCCGTTGGGAAAATCTGCCAGTGGCGGCCGCCGAGACGGGCGGCTCGACACTGAATGCGGAGGCCGAGAGAGGGAGGTCGCCTGGGAAGTCGCCTGGACCTTTTTTCTTCGGTGATTCCCTTGCCCCTTCTTTCTTTGTTGCGTCTTCCCGCGGCTCGATCCCCGACGTCAATGGGTGGGATTCTGGTGGTGAAAGCAGATGCCCAAGGCTCCTCTGGTGGCGCAGAATTGGTATTTTCTGATGGCGGATGTCGGTGTTCTTTTTGTCAATCCCCAACTGTTCCAGTTGGTGCTGGGGAAGAAGCTGGCACCGCTGTCGAGAGGGTGAGCTCGGGCGCGGCATCAGGCCCGCCAGCTGTTGTCAGCTGTGCTTCCGTCCCTCCCTGCTTCCGCTTTGTGTTAGAGGTGTTTTCTTCTGTTTCCTCGAGGAAGGTTAGAATGGTCGATGTTGTCTTTTCTGGCTTTCTTTATTGTTGGAGTCGAGTCTCTGTCCCGATGTTCAAATGCAGGTACCGGCAGTGGGCATGCTCAACCGACAGATCTACAACGTCATGATGGAAAAGATGGGGACTCGTCAGCAATATATATCCAGGATGAGCATATTTGTACAACGGAGCAAATCTCCAGCCCTGACTATGCGTACAATTTTCTTTTTCGACGGGGGCTGCAGTTTCTTCCCTGGCCCGGAACTTACATTCTCGGTTCACGGAGCACAACCATGGTAGCCGGTCCCCGTCATCTCGGGCTTCCCGGCCGGGGGCCCCATCGACGAGAGGAAGGGCGCATCACCATCAATAAATTTCCTGTTCATTACTGGGGCGTACAGCTCCAGAGCAAGATACCGTCTCGTGTCTTGTTGCTTCCGTCGGCTCAGCAGCTGTCCAGCTCAAGCAAGGACACGCATAAGATTGCGACGTCACTAAGGGATGACAGGCCCATCAGCTGCAATGCCCGCCCGGAATATTGACCTGGCCGTCCTTGGCTTCCAACTGGGGAACATTGCTCTTCGTCCTTGGGTTTTCCATCCGGTCATTTTCCCCTTTCCAGTCCTCATCGGTCAAGACTGGAACCAGACGACAAGATCGAAAAGTTTGTGGCCACGGCAGTCTCCGGATGCCCTGGAGGCTGGCTCGGCAGGTGCTGAACAATTCAGGTCCCGATGCTACCCAAACCCCCCGTTCATGCCCGACTGGGAATGGGCGTTTGCGGGGCATGGGGGGTCCCTCCCTCCATGATGATTCATGACCCCCTCTGGCCGTGGAACTCGACAACCTCCACCTTCCATTCCATGAGCAACACGTTTTTGCCGGCTCGCTCAAATCGCAACGCTCTTCCCAGCATGTAGCCTGTCTTGGACCCCTCCCCCATTGTCGGAGGGCCTGATTAAAATGCACCTTCATCCAACATCCCATGTGCGCCCGAATCGCCGTGACGTTTGACGTTATACGCTGCCTTGCAGACTGATCTGATCCAAACACAGCTCTATCCCTTGCTGTCCTCGACGATTTTCTCCTCTGCAAGTCGCCAGCGCGCTTCGCTGCCCGGGTGCCCAGATGGCGACCATGGGCGAGTCTTCTTCGACACCGCGACGGCCCGTCAGCCGCCAGAGCTCGCAGGGGAAGCACCGTTCTATGGCATCGGGCACCGACGCATCACCGGTCTCTTCGAGCTTCCATGCCCCGCGCCGCTCCGTGACAGTGGACGAGCCTGCCCGATGGAGGCCGGAATCTATCGACTTCTCAGGCTACAGGCCCGGCGATGACCAGCGCCGGAGCTCCTTGTTCTCCAGTACTACCCATCGCCAGAGCTTCAGCTTCTCCGACGATAGGATACCGGAGGCCAAGTCGGACGTCCTCAGCCAAATACTCTACGACATTTTCACCCCGGGCAGGCTCACGCGATACTTTTTCATCACCTTGCCTATACTCTTCATAGTGGTGCCGGGCTGTGCCGATGTTCTTTTCACTGATGGATCCCGCAAGGCCACGGATTTGCTCCTGCTTCTCTTGTCTTCTGCGTTCCTGTACATGTCTTGTACAAAGCCTTGGTAAGCGTCTCCATTGGCCCAGAGCTCCAATGCCGCCTACTGACCTCCCCAGGGATTGGTACGAATTGACTCAGGAGATCAAGGTTCGAGAGGAGCCGACCATCGAGGCAGAACAAAAGGCAGACAACGATGGTGCTGGCGACGACCAGCCCTCTGCGACGGCCCCGGAGACGACGAAAGATACTGATAAGCTGCCCGAGAAGCAGGACTCGAATGTGGCCACCCCCGAAAATACTAGCCACCCTTCCCTGGAGGAGGAGGCGCGCCGCCGCGCGCTCGCAGAGCTCCATACACACGAGCTCCTGGCGCAGATCTTGATATTCGCGGCGCCCTTGATGGCTGCCTCGTTTGTCTACAGCGCGGGGAATCAACTCGGCCGGCCCGACGGGCTCGTACCCAACTTTGGTCTCAAGTTCTTCATGGTGGTCGCCCAGGCCGGCACGGTACGACACGTCTTCCGGCTCCTCAAGGCGCGGACCCTCCACCTCCAGCGCATCGTGCCCGTCAATCCATATCTAACGGAGACCGCGTCCTCTGCTCAGGTTCAAGAGCTTGCCAGCCAGCTAGTCGAGCTCGAGGAGCGCCTGCTCGAGGTGTCTAGGATGGCAACCAAGACGGCGCTCACCGGTGGGGCTCCCGGGAGCGTTAACCTAGAAGCGAGGCTGGTTCAGAGCGTGCGAAACACCATCCAGCCGGACCTCGACGCGCTGAACCGCGCCGTGCGACGCTACGAGAAGAAGGCGGCGGTGCTCGCCTCGCTGACGGAGGACAGGCTCAATGACATTGACGGGCGGCTCAACGACGCGATATCCCTCTCGGCCGTCGTGGCTAGGAACACGTCGCTGCGGGGCAGCATACTGGCCGACATCTGGACGGGCACGGTGGAGAGGGCCATGTGGACCGCCACGCTCCCGCTGCGGGGGATGCTGACGCTGTGCATGGTCCCGGTGCGGGGGCTGAGGAGGACGTTTGCCGTCGAGGTTATGGACCCCGGGACCCCCTCGGGCAGGAGAGTCAAGGGATACCCGGACGGGGGGTCGGGGATTAAGAGAAACAGCAGCGGGAGGACTGCTGCGGCGAGGCCGCCGGACCGGGGGCCGATGAAGGCGAGTGGGAGATGACGGTTTTTTTGTGTGAAAGCAGGCTTAAAGTCAAGACCGTCATGTCACGGTATCGCGTCCGTTTTCTTCAGCAGCAAACCTCGGTATATACGCACCGCCGGGCGGCAATAAAAGCGCGTTTGGCAGGAGATAGCGAGTTCCACCTCGTTCTTGTTCATCTCTCTCCCTCGGCGAGTGGGTAGGTACCAAGGTGGGCGAGCAAATACTTCCGCCCTCGTGTCTTGGCAAGTTGACGTGTACCGCGCGCCGTCTGTCTCGGTCAGTCTGCCATGACTCGGAGTTCGGGACTTTGTGCGTGTGTGTCCAGATTCTGTACGCGCCCCCCGAAGAGGGGCTGGGGCTGGAGATGCCGGGGAGGATAAGGGGTGCCGCGTTGTCTCGGTCGTGTCGTGCTTCTCTCTGTGCAAGGCAAAGGTGAGGAGGAAGAGATGGCTAGGAGTGGTCCGGCAACCTACCGACTCTTCGGATCCCGGGTGGCGGACATGAGCTTTGATGTGGCCATGTGGGTGTCGGAATCCGGCATTGGGATGGCGCCGCTGCTACCGATCTCCAGCTGGTCTTTGGGGTTCATGTCCACCGCGTGAGGGTATGGGTGGGACAGAGGCTGGCTGGTGTCTTGGAATACGCTGGCCGGCATTTTCTGGCGAGGGGATTGAGGGAGGGGAGTTTGTCGTATCATGTCGTGGATGGTGGGACGAGGGACAGTTGGTGGGGGAGGACTGGAGGGAGGGTGAGGCTGAAGGAACGGGGAATATCCTGGATACCGGGGATGCTGAGTTGAGGCCCGGTGTTGCCCGAGGGATTCCGGAGAGGAGGGGATGAGTATTCGCACTCTTCATTTTGTGTCATTGGAGGAGAGGAGCTTCATCGCAGCTGCGAGGGTGGAATTCAGGTCTGTTCTTTTCGTGTTCTTGGGATAATTATTGACCTGGGGGGGCATTGATGATCGCCAGTTATGGATGCCTTGCTGCCGGTCCATGTTTACCAGGAAAGATTTAGGAGTCGAAGATGGGAGGAGGAAAAGGAGGAGTTACAGGATGCTTTTCCAACATGCTCCACGTACAGCTGGGCGCTCCTGCAACCCAGCTTCAAAACGAGCCACTCCACTGCCTTGCAAAGGGAAAGCGCTCCTGGATTTTGATCCTAAAATACTTCCTCGCCAATTTATATTTCTCTCTCGGGCATAAATTTTTTTCTTTTTTTTCCCCTTTTTTTCCCTTTTTTTTTCTTTCCTTTTCCATCTTTCACGGACCTCAAGGGGAGATGGAAGGGGTCCCAACATCAATGCAACTAAAAAAAAGCAGCCAACAAAGTTCATCATGAACATCGCTCTAGACACGAAGTCAGCCACCTCTCCAGCTCACTGGACCATCCTCGAGACGCCCGTTCGTGCTCAAGCCATGCAAGCTCAGCAGGGTCACTGTCTCGCCGTGCCCGACCAGAGCAGCAATCCGACTTCCCCGGATCTCTATCCAAGGACTTTGGGTTCGCACATCAAGAATGGACGCACGCCCAAGCCCGATTGGCGAATGCATCAGATCGGATCGACGTACCGGGCGTCTGCCGGGTTTCACAGCCTCCCTGGCGTGGTTCGGCGGCCAAGGCCCGGTTCTGCTCGTAGCCCGCATCAGCTGTGTCGCAGATGCCCCGGTCCACGGTAGCCATGGTAGGATCAGGGTCGCGCTAGCTAGGGCTGCCATGTGCTCTCAGCTGGTCAAGGCAACGCCATCCCATCCTATCCCATCCTATCCTCGGACGCCATGGCAGTTCGGACCAGGACCGCCGAGTTCCTACCGGCGCCCTGGTATGGTTTGCATGACCCGCCAATTTACGCCTGCGAAGCCCTCTGGGTTGCCCACCCCTCGACGGCTTTTTGCATCCAACCACGTGCCCCACATCGAGCATCTCGACCGGCACTTCACACACGATGATCGCCATGGCGTTGGCCGCCCCTATGGCGCGAGGCTTGACCGCTGACTGCTACCGCCACGATGGGTGAGACGAGCATCGATATGGGCTCCGCACCAGACACCCGTTCGATGCATGGACCGGAGGCGGGGGCATGGCCAAGCCCCCTCCTATCTTCAACGGACCCAGAGGCCCTCTTTAATACCAAGTGCTGCTCAGCGGCACCCAGCTGGGAGCAGCTCCCTGTTGATCTCACCGTCTGGTCTGCCCTAGACCCCCACACATGCCAAGTCGACGTCCGTGTTGGTCTCGACGACTACAGTCTTTGCAAGCTCACTGTTCAGCGAAAGAATAGCCCTACCTCGTACCCCGGTTTCATAATGCCACCAGTCTACGGAAACCAAGTCTCTGTTTACTTCTCTGGCTGCCGGTAACTTGATACGGAGCCACGACGCATCAGTACACGCCCAAAACGATAGAGATATTCCTCCCTGGGGCTCGGGATTACAACTCACAATGCGAGCACACCGTCCCTTCGCCACGGGCGCCCTTATTTTTCTGGCCATTTTCCTCGACTGTTCTGCCGGGGCACAAACATCACTGGCCAGGAGACAAGAGCCAGGCCCATCGGTGGAGACTTCATCGACTCCTTCTCAAGTTGATGGCGGGAGGGAGACTGGAGCTTCGACACTCCTGACCAACTTGATAGCAGAGAGCACAACAGGCTTCATTCCCACCAAGACATCCGCGTCAGCCTCCGACTCGGCATCAATACCAACCTCAAGTAGCAGCTTGAACGACACCCTTTCACACCGTACGTCACCATCTACGTCTCATAAGGCTCTCTTCCCTCGTGCCCATCGTTGGTTAGTAACTGACTGACAACTGGCCCAGACCAAATTCCCGACGGGGAGCTCCCATTAACGCCAGTCATCACCCCTGGCTGGGCCGTGGCCGGAGTCATCCTTCTCGGCGCCGGTGTCGTCTACTCTCTGGTGGGCATCAAGACAAAATGGCTGCACACTTTCTTCTCCACGGCCTTCCTGACCAGTCTCGGAACGACGGTCCTAATCCTATACGTCATGACCCCGCCAGTCAGCAATGCCATCCAAGGGGCCTACGTGGCCGCCGTTGTCTGCACGGGCCTGATACTTGGCGTGCTCGCCGTCGTGTTCAAGGAGGTCACAGAGTGCCTGGGCTGTCTCCTCGGCGGATTCTCCCTGAGCATGTGGCTGCTTGCCCTCCAGCCGGGAGGGCTGGTTCCCAACACCGGGGGCAAGGTCGCCCTCATCGCTGTCTTCACCGTCGGGGGAACGTGCCTCTACTTCACCAAATGGACGCGCGCCTACGGTTTGATATGCAGCATCTCCTTCACGGGCGCCACCGCCGCCGTCCTCGGCATAGACTGCTTCAGCCGTGCTGGCCTCCGCGAATTTTGGGCCTACATCTGGGCGCTCAACGACCATCTGTTTCCGCTCGGCGCTGTCACCTACCCCCTGACGCGCGGCATCCGCGTGGAGCTGGCCGTCACCATTCTGATATTTCTGGCAGGCATTGTCTCGCAGCTAAAACTGTGGCGCATCGTCAAGGAACGCCGGGACAGGAAGGACGCGGAGCTCGCCGAGGGTGAGCGCAGTCTCCGCGCCGAGGAAGAGAACGTAGGGCGGCAGGTGGAGGAGGTCAACGGTCGCGAACGCCGGGAGTGGGAGCGCGTACATGGCAATGGAAACGGCAGGGACTCGGCCAGCCAGCTCGGTCTTTCGGATGATTCAGGAATCGGTGATATGGGGAGCGAGAAGCGGGGGGGTAACGGTGCCGAGGACACCACTACGACACAACATGATCCTGAGACGGAGATGGCAACGACTTTGGCGGGTTCGCCAGCTGAGAGGGCAGCGAAATCTTTGACCGATGGAGCGGTGGGCGAGAACAGTGCCCCCGAGGAGGGCAGGGTTGTCACCGTCAAGGTTGTCGACGACGATACGCTAGACGGACCACAATCCCTAGTCCCGGTGCCGGAAGGGGATGGGGGCGACGCTGGAAGGAAAAACCAGACGTCACCATCTGTGCCCAGCCAGACCCCACAAGCCATGCCCCCGACTCTCACCGTTGTCCCTCTTCCGTTCCGAGTCCCCGGTCCGGCCAGCAACGACGACGGCTCCTCTGTCGCAACATTTGCCGACGAAGACGACGAGTACGGCAAGACTCCGCTCATGTCACCAAGTATAAGAGAGGACAGTCCAGTATTGGGTGCTTCCGAGAACTCGGACAGAGGCTTTACGAGCCTACCACGGCCTGGAAGAGAGGAGGTGGGGGAGGTACGAAGAGCTGCGAGCACGGTCGAGACAGATCCGTCTCTACAAGCCGAGAATGACTCTGTCGTTGCGAACTTGGATGACCTTGATTCTGTGGATGGAGAGTCGGTAGGGGGTGGTGAGGTATCGCTCAAAGTGGCTGAGGGACAGGCTGTGCTTGAACCTTCAGCGATGGGGGACAGGGATGAGGACGATATTGTCCAGGCAGGGGGTGTGGATGGCTCTCCCCATAAGGACGAGCCGAGTACAGCAAAGCTAACCGTCTCGTGTGGTGATGGAGAAAGCTGCGGTCTGGTGAGCACCGCACCTCGGAACGAGGGTCTTACGGTGGAGAGCCCAGCTCCCGAGGACCCGGCGGATCGGGACGAGTCGACAACCACGACTGCCCTTGCTCCGGTAAACCTCACCAAGGGAAACCTGCCTCCACCACTTTCGAGAATCGCCAAATCCTATCGCACAAACGAGTGGGCCAAACACCTCAGCATTGCTGAAGCTCCAGTCCCGGAGCCCGAGCCGCTCCCGAGGCCGTGTCAATCCGACCCCCTGAAATCGCCTGCTCCCAGCGAGGAACCAGTGCCGGTGAACGTGTGGGAGCTGCAGCAAACCCCCAACAATGCTGTCCCGCCTCCCGCGGCGCCAAGGTTGATCACCTCAAAGTCCGTCCATGCCCTGCACCCAGCGGCATCAAGGGACAGTTTAGGGGTGCCAATGGCTGCCATCATAGCACCAAATCCCGACCCAGACCAAACATGGACCCGGCCAGGACATCTCAGCTCAACATCCAAGCCTGTCCGGGACCATACCCTCCCCATCGCCGAAGAGCGAACTAAAAGCCCACCACAACCCTTCCGCCGACTCGCCGCCCCGATCAACCCCGACCCCCCACCTAGAACAAGGTCTTCCACCCCCTTCCCCCCCACCCGCGAGTCGTCGACGCCCACCCCCCCTCCTAACCTCTACACCCCACCCCCCCAGCACACCCTCATCGGCATGCGCGAGACCCTCCTCCGCAACAAGGCCTCGTACGGGCAGTTCCTCCCCCAACCCGGCGACATCGTCCCCATGATGATGCTCGAAGGCTCTAGAGACAATAGGACTTCATGGCTAGTCGCCTCCGACGACGAGGATGACATGCCCCTCTCCCAGCGCAGAGCCATGATGATCCGTCGGAGCAGCAGCAACAACAACCTTGTCAATAGGGCATGGTCCCCGGCCCCGGCGACGGCCGAGACAGCCGCCTTCAACTCGCACCAGCCGCAGCGGCACAGCACGGCGCCGCCCGAGGCGGTGAGGCAGGCGCAGCTGGCCAACTTTAGGAACAGCGTGGCGATGGACCTTAGGACGGTGAATCGGTCGGCGACGCCACCGGTGCAGGGGCCCGGGCTGGTGGCGATGGCGGTGAATTCGGGGCGGCAGGGGGTGGGGGTGGTGTATGGTGGGGGGAGATGGGGGAGATTGGGCGGAGGACGAGGTCGAGTTTGGTGGTTGTGAGGGGGGGGGATGAGGCGGGGTGGGAGAGGGAGAGGGAGAGGGAGAGGGAGTTTGCTGTGGAGGAGAGGATGAGGAGCGGGGTGATGATGGAGGCGCATAGGGACGCGTTAAGGAAGATGCAAAGGGGGGTTGGAGGGTTGTGAGATTTGGAGGGTGGTGGGGGTAATGCGAAGGGGTGGTGGTGGTGAGTGGTTGTCGGTCTGTTGATGGAGAGTTTGAAGGGAGAGGGGATTTCCTTGGGGAACGTCAGTTTCCAACGAAACCTTTGCAACATTTGGCTGCGGCCAAACAACTCCACATTCAGGCTCTTGGCTGGTGTTTATTCCTCGCGATGACAAGTCAGTCCATCCAATACAGGCTGAAGGGCACGCCTGGGCAAGCACCCGATCATCCCGGCGCACCTTGGATTTCGATCTCATGGTCAGCACGTGTAGTCGGTCAGGGAGCCCTCGGACGCCTCTCGACTCCCATTAGCCCGGTCGCACCGTCGCATGATGGGCGCCATGAACACGGTAAGCAATCAGAGGGCGCCATCGGTGAACGGTGTAACCAACCCATTCGAACCCCCCTCCCCCATCGGTTCGCCGTCGTCCCCGGTCAGCAACTACATAGAGCCAGGACAGGCACCGGGATGAGGTGGAGCATGGCACGCCACGTCCAGTGGATGGGTCCATGTCGGAAATAGGCCTGCAGAGCAAGAGGCAAAAACCAGTCGGTATATGGGCTAATATGGCGATATGGAATCCGGCCCAGCCGGTAGGTAGCTGGGGGGGGGGGGGTCCAGACGAACTGCTTTGAGGCGAATGGTTAGGTAGGAGGGCTCGCAGCCGGCCTGAATGCGAGGCGCGGGATGGGGGGGTTTAGCCTGAGATCGGCACGCCATGGCAATTTATTTGGCGTTGTGAGCTGATTCAGGTACGGTACCGACTCCAAATCTTTTGGGGGGGGGACGAACCGCGGACCTTTTTCCCCCAAGGAAAAAAGGGAAAGAAGGAAAAGAAATCGCCGCTCCTCAACCCGATGATCCACAATTCATTTTGGCATCATCATCCAAGGTACCTTGGCGAGATCTCTCCCCCTCGCCCGTCTCGTCTCTCGTCTCTCGTCTCTCGTCCCTGGGAGCAACCGACAAGCGCTCCATACAAGCGACGTTGCATGACACGACGATAGCTAGCTGACCACGAAGACAACCATCCATCTCCCTTTCTACGTTTCCAAAGGCAGATTGGAACAGGTCAACGGCTGAAGGGAGCGGCAAAGCCCCGCAACCCCCCCCCCCCCTCCCCCCACGCCCTCAACCTCAGACTTCCAAGAACCCAACGAGACGAGATGGCTTCAAGAAACAAAGTCTTGGCCTCCAATCCTCAACCCCGGCACCATCCGGATCGTCGCGCCCTACGCGGCTCAAGCAACCACATGAGGCGAAAAGCTTGGCTTCTTGGCTCCCTCTACCCTTCCTCCGCCTCCTCGCATCCCGCCCGTCTGGACCACCTCGGAGGCGACGACACGGACGGCACGCCCGCGGGCCAGGATTAATTGCATCCGGCAACTTGCTGCCGCGTCTCCGCTCCGCCGCTTCACGATGTGGTCGCTGGGAGCCTGGGGAAGGGGGCGAGCCCACCAGACCCTCCCGTCACCATGCTGACCAGCCGCTGGAGGAAGATATATCAGGCGCCGCGGGGCCCTCCCGCTCCTCGTCTCCCTCTCCTCGAGCTCTCTCCCCGTTGGACAGCCCCCTTGCACCTCCCGAACCTGGTTCCTGACGGCCTCGCCATCCTCTCCTTTGCCGACCCCCGGTACCCGTCACCATGCGGTTCCAAGCAGCCCTCTCGCTGGCCTCGGCCGCCCTCGTCGCCGCCGATCCCCGGCTCAACAAGCGCGCCGCCATTGACGACTGCCTCAGCGCCGCCAAGGTCCCCGTCGACGCCCGCGACTCGACCGGCTGGAAGAACGACGTCAACCCCTTCAACCAGCGTCTCAAGTACACCCCCGCCGCCATCGCCGTGCCCACCACCACCGAGCAGATCGCTGCCGCCGTCTCGTGCGGCGCCAAGGTCGGCCTCAAGGTCACAGCCAAGTCGGGCGGCCACAGCTACGCCTCGTTCGGCCTCGGCGGCGAGAACGGCCATCTCGTCGTCCAGCTCGACCGTATGAACGCCGTCACGGTCGACTCGGCCACCAACATCGCCACCGTCCAGGCCGGCGCCCGTCTGGGCCACGTCGCTACGCTGCTGTACCGCAACGGCAAGCGCGCCTTTAGCCACGGCACCTGCCCCGGGTATGTCCCCCTCTTCCCCCTCCCTCCGACAGGTAGTGGCCGCTAACGGGGGGAACAGCGTCGGTGTCGCCGGCCACTCCCTGCACGGAGGCTTCGGCTTCAGCTCGCATACGCACGGCCTGGCCGTCGACTGGATCCACAGCGCCACTGTCGTCCTCGCCAACGCCACCGTCGTCGAGGCGTCCGAGACGGTCAACCCCGATCTCTTCTGGGCCATCCGCGGCTCGGGCTCCAACTTTGGCATTGTCAGCACGTTCAAGTTCCGCACCTTCGCCGCGCCCAGCCAGGTGACCGTCTTCTCGGTCAACCTGCCGTGGAGCAGCGGCTCGGCCATCGCCACGGGCTGGGCCGCTATGCAGGACTGGATCGTCGCCGGCAGCATGCCCAAGGAGATGAACTTCCGCGTGTTCGGCAGCCCCTCGCAGACGCAGCTGCAGGGCATGTACCACGGCGACTCCAACAGCCTGCGCACCGCCATCGCGCCGCTGCTCACCAAGCTCGGCGCCTCGCTCAACCAGGCCCAGCAACAAGACTGGATGGGCGCTTTCACCTACTACACGTACGGCTCCGCCAGCGCCGTCGACGTCAGCTACCCATACAACATGGTACGCCCCCCCTCCCCCTTTAAACCTCAACACACACTAACCCCCACAGGTCGAGACCTTTTACTCCAAATCCCTCGTCACCTCGGCCCTCCCCACGGCCGCCCTCCAGGCCGTCGGCAACTACTGGCAAAACACGGCGCGCAAGAACAACCGCGACTGGTTCATCATCATCGACGCCTACGGCGGCAAGAACTCGGCCATCACCAACCGCCCGGCCAACAGCACCTCGTCGTACGCCTTCCGTGACCAGGTCTTCCTGTACGAGCTCTACGACCGCGTGAAGTCGGGATCGTACCCGTCAGACGGCTTCAGCCTCCTCAATGGCTGGGTCAAGTCGTTTACCGACAACCTCAAGCCCGAGCAGTGGGGCATGTACGTCAACTATGCCGATCCGCAGCTGAACAGGACCGAGGCGACGAGCTTGTATTACAAGCAGAATCTGCCGAGGTTGCAGCAGATTAAGAGGGATTTGGATCCGAATGAGGTGTTTTATTATCCGCAGGCTGTGTCGCCGGCGAAATAAGTTGTGAGCGGATGGGAGTGGGGAGAGGGGGAGGGGGGTGGAAAGGGGATGAGGATGGGGAAAATGTAATAGTTGGATTTGGCAATGCATACATTGGACATATACGGTGCGATGCCTGAAGTGAATTGATCTTGCCTTTATATACGAGGAACTTCGCACAGAGAACGCTGTCAGACATTAAGTTGTTGCTTACTAGTACATTGAAGTGTTAAGAGAGCTTGCAAAAGAGGGTGTTGTTAAGGGGAAGTAAATCGAAGCGCCTTTTCGAAGGCGTCCCTTGAAAGCGTCCGTGTCATGACCCAGGTCAGACATTGGGCCGTGGATGCCGAGGGCAGCCATTGCCAGCCGGATGCCTTGACCAATGGTTGCAGCCGGGCCCCGCAGGGGTAGAAACAGCCAATCAGCAAGTACTCTGTCTGCTCTGTTGCAGAGCACCTTGGTCTTGGCACTTCAGCTACTATAGCACTGAGATAGTTTCATATATTGATAGGTAGAACGCACCCCTTGGGTGAGGAACGGTTCTTGTTCCTCACGCAAGCAATATCATGTTCCCGTCTGCAATCTTGTAAGTACCTTCTTCAAGCTCTTCGTAGAACACCCTGTTTGAGACAGTGAACGACTCTGTCTGAATCTTGCGCAACCTTTGTTCTCTATCGTCAAACAACCCCGCGGCGTACTGCCTTGCAGTCCGACCCACCTTGGGTGCAGGTTGTAACAATTCTGCCTTGACGTCCTGGGTTCGATTCCCAGCTCGTCTATACCATTCTTTTTGCTCAGGCTTCTGCATTTTTGCTCTCCTAGTCTAAGTGCCGCTGGGTTGGCGAAGCTGCTCGATATAAAGATAGCCTTCTCAGAGCGAAAAGAAAGTCGAAATGAAGGAAAACCTGCGAGAGCCTTTGGTCTTTCTGTCTAACTCGCCCATCCTCTTCTCTTTGTGGCACGAGTAGCATTTGCTTCGATAAAAAGAAATCTCTATTGAATGTAAAGCGCCGCTCTCCTCTCCATCTACCTCAAGTATACCTGTCAATGAATCGCTCGACAAAGCAATCTGCCGCGTCGAGCACTTCTTCGATGCAGCGGCCAAAGACATCTGCGTCAATGGCTTCGACAAACATGTTGTTGGGTGCCCCAGGCGGTCAGGCCTCCGCCGGCAGCCACCCCCATAGCTCCAGGCCTTGGCTCGAGCCGCCTCGCTCCATCTCCCTCTCTTTTCAGTAGCAGTAGTAGTAGGCAATTCAACCAGTCTTTGCCCCCTCTGTCTCACTCATCACATGTTGAACCGTCTTCTCCTTTCCAGGTCCGATTCCGACTTGAGATATCCAGGCTCTGTCCTGAATTTCTTCGACTCCGGCAAGCCCGTAAGTTTGAGATATGCAATGTACTCAGCGATCATGTCCCAGGGAGTTGAATAGTCCCGAAACATCCTCTGCCCAGGCTTGTCCAAAAGGCCCGATTCGAGGAAGACGATGCGGTTGATGAGCTCTTCCGATGGGTCAATAAATGTATCGTTGGTGTGGTCTATGATGGATGTGGATCTTTCTCCCGGCGGCTGAGTGCATGATTTGTTAAGTTAGTACCAAGACTGAGCGAGCTCCTTCCTTGGTGATATACTGGAGACTTACCGGCCCAAGCGGCGTCCTCGACCACTCTCTTTCCCTAGCCTTCCTCTTCTCTTGTTCGAGCTTGAAAGTTTCCGCCATGTGCCCTAAACTGACCCGTATTTTCTCGAACAGTGATTGTTCGAGTTGCTCATCATCGTAATCCTGCAGCGTCCGCATCTTTTGCTCCAACTTTTCGATCCGCCTCTCCTCCTCGAAAGTGTCCCAGAATCTCTTCTCAACGTCTTTTCCGTGGCACATGCAACAGTGCTGGATTCCCATCTCTTCGAATTCGAAACGGCGGAGCAGAGACAGGATGCTCGTCCTGATCCAGTCATGTCTGCCAATGTCGGAGAATATGACAAATACCTCGAAGAGCCAGAGAATATTCTTAAGGCATACAGCATTGGGCCTGCCGAATATCGGGAACAGGGAATCGGTTGGGAGACAGCCACCGTCCGAGCAGGGACAGTCGCAGCTGTCACCAGATAGCAGGGGCGGACATGAAGTCGTCGGAGCTGTGCCGAGGAGGACCTGAAATCTGGCAAACGCTTCAACGGTATCGTACATGCCAAAGGCGTGTAAGCCAAGGCTCTCCAGTACCAGGTGAACGGCTGTTCTGCCTTTGGGATTCCGAAAAATTGGGTCCGCCCCGGCAACCAACAATTCGGCCATGGCTTTGGAAGAGCGTAGCCGCGACCTTGACAGCGTGAAGAGGCAGTGTTCCCCATTATGGTCAGGAGTGTTGAAATCTCGGAAGCCACGCTTGATCAAGCCCTTGACTTCGGCGTCGGATGGAACGAGATGGGCAATATTCTTGCCAGTTTTGCCAAAAGAGAAATTCAGATCTTCGGGCCCAAGGTCCGAAAGGATTAGGTCCCAAAAGGTCTGTTCCCAGTCTCTTTGCTCTTTGTCGTTTTCAGGCGCCTGCAGTGTCTCCAGCAACGCCGAGAGCCGAGGCCAAAGTGGATAGTCCGAGCAAGTTGCGTTTGTAAGAAGGTCGTCATAAAGCTCCCAGATCATACCCGAATGGCCAGACGCAAGGCAGCAGCCGATAAAGTCGCCATAGTCTGGTAGATGAATGCCCAGAATATTCTCATCTGTTGGTAATGTGAGGCTGGCGTTGTTCTGGATCAAGCTCGCCGCAGCATCCTGATAACCCATGGCTGCCGCATACATCAGAGGTGGGAAGCCCCATCGATCGGTTTGATCCTTCAGCTCTGGGGCTTCGTCTAGCAGAACTTTGAGAGCATTTGCTCTTGAAGGGTGAAGAGCCATGTGGAATGCAGTCTGGCCTAGAAAATTAGTAGTCTGGAGATGTTTGCCCTCTGCTGTTAAGCGAGAAATCCATGTCTTCGTCTCTGCATAATCGTTGGAAAGCACTGCATCATGCAGTGGGTGCATCCTTCCAAACCCTTTCCGCTTGTTAGTTCTTCAAAAAACCATCGGGAGGGGTAGGATTCGGCGGCACCTGGAGACTTCGATGCGATGAGTGCAATAGCCTCAACGTAGAAAGGATCAACTTCAGGCATGATGTAGCCACCGTATCTTTCAGGTGGTGCAAGCAGAGAGACAGCTGGCTCGGGCCATAATTCGAATCTGGGGTCGTCACAGTTTTCAAAGTCGTGACCAATTTCCAGAAAGAAGTCTATCGCTTCCAGATGCTAGTTATCCCCAAAGTCTGCAATCTTGTATAAGAACCTAGCAATTGTTAAGTGGTTTCCACGTCGTTCTGCTGGAAATACTGTGAGGCTGACATACTGTGGTGTCTCCATCCCGTTTCTAACCCCTAGTTCCTCAACGAGAAACCTTATGATTTCAAACTGTTTTATGGTCTGTCGCCCATCATTACCCCATCCGCCATGGCGCACAAGTTCAGATAGATATGTCTGACCCCTTACGTTGACATGGGTATTGAGAGCGGGATCGCTGGCATGCAGACGCTTGAAAGCGGTCTTCGCCTCTTCCATCGTCGTATTGAAGTACCTCAATCGGTGGAGAATTTCGAACCCTTTTGATGTTGCTTTGACCAGCCGTTGTATCTGAAGAGCGGTGCGCAGTGAGTAGCCCGCCGCGCCGGTGACAAACTCTCCCTGGAGACGAAATGCGGCCGAAATCCCCACCAATGAAATTTGAATTTGAAGCCCAAGTGTAGCTTTGCGAGCGGTGCAGCTGTCTTGGTCACATGGGCGTACAATAGCGGCGGCCGGTGTGTACGTGACTGTTCAAGGCTTCCAACTTCTAGCATGCGTGCGGTGACACGTGCAGCAGCAAGCTCTCAAGTCGCATCCCGCCGCGCGTAGTTGCCGTCTAGTCACCGATTGTAAGGCTTGGGTAGGTTGGACCAAGGACGTCGGCCGGTCTTCGTTAGTGTCACATCCGTGACTCCTAGTGACCTGAAGAGTAGATATACTTTCTGACATTGTCAACGCTGTTTGTTGATGAGCCGAGATAGCTTCTGCTATGGTAGACACTTTGTTGTTCATCGTAGCCACCATGGCCCTAGATACCTACAGATTAGCCTGGAACCCGCATTAGCCATGCAAACATGGAATGACCCACAGCGTGAACCATTGCGAGGCTTCTAATGTCAGGTCCTTGATAGATTCCACTTCACGAACCATTGAGGCATCAGTGATTCCATGAAATATCTTGTCCCTTTTTCTGCAGGACTTCAATCTTGACTCAAGGGCGGTCACCGACCGGGCGATAGCGTCGCACTTTTTGACGCATACTTGCAAAAGGGCCTCGTCCGCATAATCACCCGGTTGTTGGGCGAGTTTCGTCTCAAGTTTCCTGCGGATATGCTCCAACGATATGAGGGACTCTTCGATTGTGGCTACCGTCTCTGGGAGCTGTTTGATGGCAACAGCTCTCTCCTTGAGAACCACAAGACCCTTGATAATCTCGATCAGCAGGGAAGCGAACCCAGCTATGCCGCTGGCAATTCCCAGTGCCTCTGCCATAGGCGTTTTTGGGGCTGAAAAAGGGCTTGAAATAATTGAAGTTCTGAGTGTGGGCTGTCATGAAGACGTTGGGTGTAGTGTCAACGCAGGACGATGTTCTGGGAAGAGAGTCAGGCTCCAAGGCAACCCTCATGTTTGCCTGGAGTTGCTGCAAATTTTCTGCAGAGCCAAGAAGAGACCAACGAAGCCCATTGTTTCGAAATGCAATCATTGGCCGGCACCTTTCAGGGGCCGGAACTCCGAGAAGGGGGCCATTTCTCTGGTTGGATGGCCGCAATGTAGCGCGCGGGGACAACAGCCAAACGGAGTGCAGTGGAGAGCCTGTGCGGAGAGCCTGCATGGCGGAGAATGCTGGTCTATTGTTTGGGTAACCAGTTTCGGGGTACCACGGGGCAGGCACCCGGTAAGAATGTGGCTCTTTGCGCGAATGATTCAATTCCCGTTAGGCATTTTACGAAGACAATCGCGCGAGCTAGGCGACTCCAAATGATCTTAAAGTATGAAGAGTATTTATAACTCGTAGACAGATCGGATGTGGGCTCTAGACTAGGACCTGCTCCACTCAACCCATTGGAGTAGCAAGGAGAACGAGAGCAGTATGTGTGCTGAGATGGCCGTGAGGGAATCGAGGGAGATCAGCGTGACATGTTATCATAAGGGGTGCGCCGCCAGAAAATGTGGCACTATCGTCACCGCTGGAGGTAAAATCTCGCCGATGAGCACAACGGTGAGTCGTGGTAATGGGGTCTGATCTGGTAGCTGTCGTGAGGCCTCTCTGGGTTCTTCACCAACAAACCAAACGGGAACAAAGGCAGCATTCTCCCCACTCGCCGTATATCCCTGGTCAAAGATGGGTCCCCCGCACCAAGACTTCTTCACAATGCCCGGCCTCAGTCTGGAGAAATTCTCCATCTCCATCCAAGCCATAGAAACAATGCTTCCCTTCACCCAACTCCCAACTCTCTTTTTCCGCCTCACTCGCTTCCCCTTACCCGCTCCCGCTCCCGCTCCCGCCCAAAGACAAGCACCACCCAACTCTCCCGACGAACAACCAGCCCCCAACACCCACCACACCCTTCCTGGCAGAAAAGGTGTGTTTTACCATCGGAAAGAATGGGTACAAGCTTCCTCTCGGTTTCGAGACCCCTCCAGGGTTCCTCCGTGCCGCCGCCGCTGCCGCTGCCCCCCAAAAGGCATCCGAGGCCGCCTCAACTTCTGCCATCGGCAACGCCGGTGCAGACAAGAGCATCTCGGCTTTGGCTGACTCCCCCACGAAGGGCCAGAAAGTTAGGGGCAAGGGCGAGCCGGCGTGCAGCTGTGCAAACTACGAGTGCCATTTTGATGGTGGGTGTGCGTGCTAGGCTCGACCTTGGTTGAGTCTGTTGGTATGTCTGCTGCCTGGGGTGATCGACTGATGGAGTGAATGCCTTCTTCTAGGGGTGCTTGGGTAGGAGTCTCAAGGCAGGACTTTAAGACTATAGTAACACACTTAAAAATAAAATAAAATAAAATAAAAGGGTTGATCCCGAAACAAATCTTGGGCCTCTTGAATTGGTATGTGATAACTTGATTCCTATGATTGTGCGCCTGTGTAACCCGACGTTCTGTCTCCGACTGATCACTTTTGACTACCAAAAGAGGACAACGAACCGGTGTCATCAACTTGTGAACTTTTGAATCTCTGCGACTTCCTGGATAAAGTCAAAGTCTTGGAACTGTCAGGGCGCACCTCAACAACCAGAACGGAAAAACTCTGCCCTCTCGGAGGACACACAAGTTGTGATTTCGACGCCCTTCCACGTCAATATAAACCCTCCAAAACCCTAGCGAGCTCGATACCTCACGTTCAGGCTAAAAAATCCCTGCCTAAAATGCTGCTCCTCAAAGTATCCCATATCGAGAGTGGCACAGTTCGGTTTCAACGCTGGGCATCTGCGTCCCTGTGTAACGCAGGCCGACGGTGCCCCTTTTGCTGCGCCGCAACTTATACCACAAGGGGAACCTCAGGACTGGATGGACGGGAGAACTGCAAAGGTTAATGCCACCAAGCTACGGCACAGTAATGGTCCTGTTCCGGGTCTTTGGACAAGAGCCGCCCTGCATCAGTCTGGGACGGTGTAACGTAGAGATTCAGGGCCCATCGGCTCGGTAAAGAACCTGCATTTTTCGATCGCGCCTATCAGAAACAGCAAACCCGGCTATCTCCCTACCTAGGTAGGTAGGTGCCTACCCATGTACAAGAAGAAAGTCTTTGTGAAAATACAGTAAATCCCGTCGCCAAGTCCCCGACCCATCACTTTGCTACGCAGCACACACATACACACACACGCACCCCCATCCATGCCTCCCGCGAGACCAGCCGCCTACTTCTACCAGTCGCAAGGCTTCTCCTCCCAAAACTCGGACGCGCACGTGGCCCACTGAAAGTCATCCGAGCACGTCTGCCACTCGCTCGACGTGACGCGCATGCAGCGCTTGGGCTGGCCGTCGGTGTAGTAAAAGTGCAGGCGCTCGTTCCGCTCGTCGACGCAGATCTCCCTGATGGGCGAGTTCGGCACGCTCCGGCACCCGTCGGCCGCGTCGACGCGGTACTCGCCCCAGTTGGTGACGAAGCGGCCGTTGCGGTTGCACAGGAGCGTCGCGCAGTATTCGTCAACGTACATGTGCTCGGCGGCGGCCATGGTGGCGAGGCCGAGGGCGGCGAGGAGGGTGGGGAGGTGGAAGTGCATTTTGGGAAGGACTTGGTTTTGGTTGTGAAAGGTTGGTCTGGTGTTTGTGGATCGGGGGTGGTGGAGGCGGTGTAGACTGTCTGTTGAATGAGACTGAAAGACTGGAGTGATGATGATGATGAGGAAAGAACAAGACTCTCTCTTCCCATCAACCAGCGCTCTTATATACACCTCATTGTCGTGCTGTGCCGCAGAGAAGCTCGTCGACATGGACCTCATTGCAATGCTTGCTGTGCCGCAGCGGGCGTTGTGGATGGCTTCACTGTTTCTCTGCTGCTGCTGCGGTCGGTGGAGCTTGGTGCCGTCTCCGGCCAGGCTTCCTGGAGTTTGATGCCATTCTGCGTCGGAATCGGGTGTGAACGGGCCGCCTGGAAGTTGGATAGTGGTCGCCGACCAGCCAAGGAAAGCCCAGATACACCCCGTGCGGCGCTGCGATGCGATATCGCGAGCCGTGTCTACGCGACAAGCTTAAATCAGGTCTGATCTCCCCATCGCTGCTATCATCCGGCAGAAGCCTAGTCGGAACCGGAGGCTCGCAAGGTCAAATCGGAGACATCGAATTGACACTCCGGTTTCTTCCTCCACTCGGCGCTACTACATAAAGGGCCAAGAATGAGGGGTAGGGGGGAGGGACTTAGGAACAAGGGATTTAGACGCCCAGGTCACCGACTCGGGTGAAACAACGCGCGGCTAAACCGTTTCATTGACGGGACGCTGATGGCGATGACAACGTCGAGAACCACCATTCTCAAATCCCATGTATTCTGTGTAACCCAACACAAAGAATCAAACGATACACCCCGGCATCCCCTGAAATTCACGTTCCTCCTTCATTCCCGCAATTCCACCCTCACCCTCAGCCTCTTTCCTTCCCCCTCCCTCTCCCCAAGGCCGACCCAAAGTCCAAGTCCATCCCCAACTTAGGTACCTGGGTGCCTACCAATCACACCTGACCCACTGAAAGTCATCCGAGCACGTCTGCCAATCGCTGTCCGTGACCTTCATGCAGCGCTTGCCGGCGCCGTTGTAGCAGTAGTGCATGCGGGCGTTGCACTCGTCGATGCAGAACTCGACCATGTCGGGAACCGACGTTCCACGGCAGCCGTCCTTGGCGTCGACGTCAAAGGTGCCCTTGCTAGAGGTAAATTTGCCTGGGATCGGTTAGTTTTGAGAGGGAGAAGACCGGGGGAGGCATACCGTTGCGGCCATGGCAATGGCGGCGAGGAGGGCGGGAATGTTGAAGTGCATTTTTGGAGTGGGAGGTGGGTTCTGAGTTAGGGTTAGTGATGGGGCCTTGTGGGAAGATAAGAGGGAATTAGGCGTAAGACGGACTGAGAAGGTCTTGGTAAAAATAGGACTGGATCGTTGACTGGAGATGTTATGGTGAGACGGTTGATGATGAAGAATAAAGATCACTCTGTCTGCCGACCTTCAGCGAGTTTACATGCCTACACGTCCAACATGCTGTGCCGCTCGACGCGACGGCCATCCGTCATCATGGCGTCTCGGCCACGGTCTGCCTCGATGATTCATTCCCCCTAATGTGTGGCCAGGCATTTTTGAAGGGCTGTTGAATTTTGAAGAGCTGTTGGAGTGGCCGTCAACTTGCCGACGACCCATAGATCAAAGATCGGAATGATATAACGTCGCCGGTCTAGAGGCCCTTTCAATACGGGCCACCGATGCTCAATCTGGTTCAAGTCAGCTCCGGCTGCCTTGCTCCGGTGGAAGCCTTGTCAGAATCGAAAGTTCGTCTGATGACCAAAGGGAGATGTCTCGTCCCTTTGACGCGCCAAGGGGTCATTGAGTAGAGGTGAAGCAAGGCATCTCGTATCTGAGCGTGGTGTCGTTGGTCGTCTATCTCAACATGCGAACAAGCGAGACGCGATCTGTGGGGCTTTTGGGGTACACGGTGTCGATCAGATGCTAAGAAGGGGTGCAGGGGTGCCCTGCGTGGACGTGTCAGTTGGATGGTGAAGCTTGCAGCTGGGAGTTGAGTTGAAGACTGGGCCTTTGCTAGTGTTGAAAAAGCTTCAGCGGGTCATCTCGTCTGAACAGCATCCGTGGATTTCCAACCTGAAACCTGCACCAAAAATACCACCAAGCACCTACTACTGTACTTGGAAGCTGCAACATTGGTTCCAGAAATCACAATTAGTACTAGAATTACTAGATCTATGTATCTGCTGCATGTTGACATGCATTCATCGAAACATACGAAACCACGCGCGACTTGACTCTCCCCGAACCCTCAACGCCCACCCATCCATAGCTTTCACCACCCTCCCCTACGCCCACTTCTCCCACTCAACCCCTCTGACATCCTCATACGCCCCCACCCCCCCATTCACCAGCCCTAGCTCCTTCTCCCCAACGATCCCCCCCTCCGGCGCCTTTGCTACCTGCGCCAGCAAGTCGATGTGCACACACTTCTGCAACCCACTCGCCCCCTTCCTCACCCAATACACCGGATACTCCGGCCGCGTCGTCGTCCTCCTCTCATCACAAACAACAAACCAACCGTCCTGCGCCAGCTCAGCCGGGACAAACAACCTCGGATACAAATCCCTCAGCCCAATCCCGATCCCCGTCCCCTCGTCGCCCCTCCCCAACCCCAACCCAACCTCCCATTGCAACGCCGCCGCCGCCGCCGCCCCGGGCCGGAACCGCATCCCCACCGCCGTCGGCCCGACGTTCAGCAGGATGGGCGGCGCCATGACCGTCGTCGCCTGGGCCGAGATGTCGCGCGAGGTGCCGTTGAGGAGGAGGACGGTGCCGTTGGAGGCGAGATCGGGGGTGAGGGCCGCAGACCAGATGCCGGCGCCGGTGCGCGGAAAGTGCAGGGCCCAGTGGTGGTATTGCGTGGGGGGAGCGGTGCCCGGCGGGGAGGAGACGTTGGCGATGAGGGTGAAGTAGGGGGTGCTGACGCGGGGAGGGACGGTGGAGGGGGGTTGTCGGGAGATGAGGGGGGTGGAGGTTGAGAGGGCTGCCAAGGCCACGGTGGTGAGGAGGGTGGGGAGATGCATCGTATGTTGTCTGGAGCGAGGTGGGTGGAAGAGACAAGGTTGAAGGGTTGGGGGTTTGATGGTGAAGAGAGATTGGATCGTTGTTGGCTGTGCCAGTGTCTTGAGAATGCTCAATGGGAACAGCGAGATCCTGTCGGCTTTATACCTGCCATCTCCGGCTACTCCTTTTTCTGACCGCTGTGCCTTTTAGATTCTGTTTACGAGGTTCTCGTGTCGAACATTGGCCTTTGCGTCAAGTCCGAGGTTGTAACCTCGACTTCCTTTCGTGAGTGCGGCCTCGGGATACGGATGCACACCCGTTCAAGTGTTACCTCGTAAATTCCCAACCTACAATTAGCCGGGTTGTATCCTGCGGCGCGGCTGCCAGACTCGGCAACGGAAATGTCATGCTGACCGCTTAAACATCGAAGCGGCGGCAGCCTGGGAGGTACCAGTGGCTGACGGCCACTTAGTGTGAGGCGTATGAGCTGTCGACCTGCCAGTTCAGTCCAAGGGATAGTTACCTAGTCGATCATATGATTAAGATTTGGTCAGTAGCTGTTAACCTGTATAATGGCTGCATCGAAACCAACAGGGACGAGATGAATCATGGTGATATTTTTATTTGTTGTTGCCTTTGATCCTGGATGGAAGCTCTTCCCCACAGTACCCTTCCGGTTTGCCGAGATACAGGCACCCACATTTCCAAAAAAAGACCATTTTACTGCAATGACGAGATGAATATCACACTCCCATACCAGCCTCAGTACAGAAAACCGGCTTCAAGGAAGCATAGTTCACCCCTTCATCTTGAACGTCAAACGCTGAAACTTCAAAAAGTTGCCATCGCCCAATAGCCCGTCCAGCGATATATCAACCATGTCTTCAAGGATAGATATGGGAAGGATGCTATTAATCTCCTCGGCTCGAAGTTGCTGAACGCTGCCTTGAGCCACCCACTCAATGCTTTCGCTTCCGGGGTGAGAATGGCATCATGGAAACCACACAGTTCCCTCTCCACACAGGCGTCCAACCAAGAATCAGTGTGACGTAGAGATGATGATGGTGCGCGCTTAATCGGACTACAGGCCCTCTAATTCGCCCTACCACCTACCGTACAACGATTCTCTCTCGCTCCCTAGTGTCCATGCTCTCTTGTTCTACACTGTCTGCCTCGCCTTCTTTTGTCTTGCTTTTACATATCTTTTACTACCCTACCATTAGGTTCACCTCGTTCTCTGCTGCACCTTCTACAATGCCGAGAAAGAAGAGCCCCAAAGAGTTCTTTCGCCGAGGAAAGGAAAAGGGTTCAGAAAACTGCACGGAGGTAATAGACGGCTATGTAATCCATAAGAAACCAACGGACAAGATGTTGAGAATACCGCCGTATTATTAATCTTTAGAACCCGTAAGACCTCTAAATTCCCACTAGCTGCCGGCTTCTAACATCCATGTCAGATATGTTAAAGACTACCCCGATGCTAGCGCTTATGACCTTAAGTCTCTGAAGGGCTTTGTGAAAGATATTGCATTTGCCGAAGAGAATGAATTGCAGCCACCCCAATACACCTAACGTCGACTTATATCTGGCATCATCCTAGTATCTAAGCGATGTTAACAATATTGCAATGGATGCCGCAACCACCTGGGCAAAGGCAAACGCAATATTCCAGTCAGCACCACCTCCTTTTGACAGCAAGACAGCAAGCCAAACAATTCCAACCCCTAATAGTCCCACTGAAATAGAAAATGGGAGTTCCACAGTGATTCGATCCATTTGCCAACCGAAAACAAAACCGAACGCTCGAACTGGAATTCCAATCCACGCATCGTTTCCCCCGGGGAGCTCCAACCTGCCATCATGACGCCCACTGTGGGTAGTGCGACTAGTAAATACGGTTAATACCAGGATGTACAAGTCAAATGGTTACAAGATAGACTTACATGGCAGAGTAAATGCAGCTCTCCTGAGCCATTCCGCGTAGCGTTTTCAGGCCATTGGCGCTGTCAGGGTCTCGAGCACATTGTTTGAGCAAGTATCGCAACTGCATCTGCGTCAAACGTTCTTCGGCCTTCTCCGCCGCGACTTTCAAACACTCACTCCCTGCGTGCTCCATTGCCATTTCACATTCCTCAGTGTGATGTCCCCCGTCATTGCAATCATTCCAGCCGTTCCAGTCCCCGATAACTGGGTAGTTTTTGATTGCCTGGTAGCATTCTTCCTTGGTCTTCTCCAAGTCGACTGGTTCAATCAGCCCAAAGAATCGATCATTGGGGCCGACTCTGCCGTCGAATTTGATCTGCAATAGTACTTAGACATTTCTGATCTCCAATGAAGAGGAACTAGGAGGGAATGAACTTACAGTAACTTCGTTGACGCTCACCACTCCGTAGAAAGGAAGCCACCTCCTCCAGCTACCAAGATCTCGGAAGCACGTTTCTACCATCCTAGCATAGACCGCTCTGTCATCTTCGACTGCCTTTTCCCATTCCTCCATTGGATTATAAATCGGCTCCAGCCTGGGCGGCGGCCTGCCCTCGCGAGTGTTGTCGTCACTGGCGGTTTCAAATTCAGCTTTAAATTCCTCTGAGTTGTTGTCAGAAGACCCTTCTCCTGAATTTTCAGTGGCGGTTTCACCAACTCCGGCGTCGGAGTCATCCTCAGCGTTACCAGGAGACCCATCCCCTGGACTGACGATGAACTCATCATCACGGTTCCCATAAGTCTCATCGTCGGAGTAAGCGATGAGAGCTAGATGCTGTATTTGTCGTTCCTTGCTTGGCTTGAGGCACGGGACAGCAATCGCATATTGCCCGTGTCTGGGACGATCGAGGCAAACGAAGCAAACTTGACCTGCCCTTGCAAGTGGGTCTCTCGCCGGCGACCTGGGAAATTTGGGAGGTCCAGGCGGCAGTTCTGTTAGCAACTCGGACAGGGTCTTCCCCCGTTCGAGATCGATTGCGTCGCGGCGCCCGCTTGCCGACGCCATTGTGGTGTTTCTGGTTCTTTTACAGAATGTGAAAGAGGAAAAGAGGTCATGAAGAAAGCGCGGAATTCAACGCCTGAAATATTGTTCTTGAGCGTCTAGGACAAGGCTCTGATCAGGCAGCATCTTGTCGGGCAGCGCCGCTAGCCCGGAAAGAGCAACGACCTACGGATGTTGTGTAACAGTGCGTGCTAGCAGGTGACGCAGCACAGCCTTCTAAGACGGCAGGCCCCGGGGCTGTCTGGGTATAGTAGACCATACACAAGCTAGGATTCCCTCGAAGAATAGGCATGACGCATCTATGGGTCATATATACTGGGAAAATACTTGGAGTCCCTGCGTGTAGGATCATGTTAGGCGCTTTTGCCTGGTGCAGATCAGAGCGGGGACTAATGGGTCTGTTAACTCAGAATTTCATTGAGATCCTGAAGTACGTGTTGACTCCACTCTTACCTCACAGCTTCACCCTAAAGAACCCCAGCATAGGTGGGTATCATGATGGCAGCTTAAATGGTTAAACAACATAATTCCAAGATCCTACGCAGATGCCTATAAACTCTCATTTATAGTTTAACGTTTCTGTTCCACAACTAACTCGGTTTTCGCAAAGCACCCGAATTACATACACGGCATTGTCTGCATGGTACCTAGTGTTGATCACTGGTGACACAACTTCAACGGGCCCTTAAGTTCAGATTAACAAGCATCTACTTCCCAACATCAACAAAAATTCCACGAAATATCGAGGGACAAACCATAACAAGACAACGACACAGCCTTTGGACACTCCTCATATGGGGCTCGGGTTATGCTCCTTGCCCAGCACACAAGCATCGTCCACCTCCCCAGCATTCACCAGTCTCTCCACATTCCTACCCGCTGCGAACCGCATCATATTCCTCCCTCCCCCATCATCATGAGCCGGCCAGCCCCTGTTTCTCAACCCATCCTCCGGGTCCTCCATAAACGCCAAAACGTGATCCTGCATGGCCTCCGCGACCCTCCTCTCAAACCCCGAAATCCCTTCCACCGCCGCGTTCACCCTCCCGGGCGTCTTAACCCCATACGTCCCAAACAACATGGGCACGTCACTCGCATGATACGCCCCCATCCACCCAAACGGCGTAACACTGCTAAAATTGCCCGCATACTCATACCGATACGTCGTCCTCCCGCTCTTCCCCCTAACCGCCGTGGTATTACTCGCCAAACAAACAAAAACGCCCACCGTACTTCCATCAATCGTCTTCTGCCACGGCCCCTCTGTCAAATTCCCCGCCGGATACTTAACCATACTGGCCCCCTCATTACTTGTCGTACCCACCAACGCCGGCACCCGCGCCAACCCGCCCTCCTCCGCCCCCCTCACCTTGTAATCCCCAAACACCACCCGCCCGTCCATCGCCGGCTTAAAGGTCAACGCCGGCTTCTCCGCCCGGTCCTTGTATCCTCCGACAAAGTTCTCAATCAGCCCCATCGGTACCCCGCGCATACACTCCAGCTCCGCGGCCCTCCCCTCTCCGTCCGGGGGGAAATCACAGCCCACCCCCTTCGCCACCACCGAGAAATTCCCGTACCGCCCCTCGTCCGGCTTGGCGACATCCACCATGGCCGTCCCGCTCTGCAGGAACACCCCCGACACCAACGGCTCCGACGGCCATGCGTGCACGAGCATGTCCGCCGCCACCGCGCCCGCGCTCTGGCCCCAGAGGGTGATCCGCGCCGGATCCCCGCCGAACAGCGCGATGTTGGCGTACGTCCACTCGAGCGCCATGCGCGCGTCCAGCAGGCCCAGGTTCTGCTTGTCCGTGTCCAGGCCGCCGGCCCAAGGGAAGCCAAAGATGTTTACCCGGTAGTTGATGGTGACGACGATGTGCTTTTGTGTCCGCTCGATCCATGGCGTGGGCAGCTGGTACGGGACATCGATGCCGCCGGCGGTGAAGTCCCCGCCAGGAAGGAACAGTGCTACGGGTAAGGCGCGGGTGTCGGCGGCTGTGGAACCGTTGTCGGGTCGGACGGGGGAGAAGATGGCGAGGTGGAGGCAGTCTTCGTCGGAGGATTGGGCGACGGCGCCGGCATTGAAAGACTGAGAGGGGTAGAGGCGGATGGCAAAGTCGGAGATGTTGGAGGTCCAGAGGGAGATGTTGGCGGGTTGGTACTGCGGGCAGGAGGGCGGGAAGCGACGGGTGTAGGTATGACGGGTGGACGGGGGGAAGGCGGTGGGGGGCAGCCAGCGCCGCGAGCCGAGGGGCGGGAGGGCGTAGGGGATGGAGCGGAATTGGCGGACGTGGGGGAAGAGGGGGTCAAGAAGGGCGGTGAAGGTGCCGGTGGGGGTCTTGACGGTTAGGTGGGGGGAGGGTGTGGAGGCTGTAGTGGGGAGGAGGAGGAGGAGTAAGAAGGGGAAGGGTTGATGGAGCTTCATGGTCGTGGCTTGGATGGGGTTTGCCAAGAGAGAGAAGATGACGTGGGAGGGAGGGATACCAGGTTTTGTACACAGTTGGCATCGTCTGGGGGGTTGGGAGCTCCACAGTCCGACGCCATGTCCCGGATACCGAGATCTCGTGAAGGAGTGTCGCACATAGGTCAGAAGGCAGGTCAAATATATTTCTTGCCATCACAAGGTGGCAGCGCACGGTGCGGGCAGTGTCCTTATTGGATCGATGGAATATATTCCTAAGAACCTGCGCAAAGAGCTCGAAGATTGGATTAGTGTTTTGATCCCGCTGTCGTAGCGCATCACGACCGAGCTTGCAGCTCGGCAGTCTGGGCCGGGTAAAGAGCGAGGGCGTTTGCCAGCTGCCGTTTCGGGAATTTCAAGTTGATATCACGTGCCGACTGTGCCACACAGCTCCGGAGGGGGTGGTTGGTCCTTGTAGTGGGGAGATAGATTTACTATTGGTGGAGATGTACTATGGGTATGACGTGAAGTTTGGACGAGAAAAAAGAGCTTCGATGCTCAGGACGACTTTGATGCTTTGAGATAGACTTGAAGTGTCACGACATCTTAGCATACCTATTTAAGTGCGTTGCCTTCAGCTTATACCGGCATTCTTCCGTTCCTTTCAACCTGCAAAAAAAAATCAAGTTTGATGGCTGCCACAAACAGAATCAAGATGGCCACGGGCAGCAAGTCCTTGGACGCGTTCAACATAACATTGCAAAAGATACCACTATAGCTGCCTCAATCCCCTTTCTAATCTAGGCTACTGGCATGTATGATGATTTAAAGGGGATACAACTGGCAAGGCACGAAAAGAGTGGCCAAGTCGTGGAAAAGTAGTCGCATGATGGAAACGGAACCCCATGGGCTTGTAGCCATGGAAATCGACTATATACAGGGTTCCGCGTGCCGTGGCACGTGGAACCACACAGGACCATGAGCTGTGGGCTCCCGCTTATTACGACAGTGTGGCTTTGCTTTGTAAATCCACTAACGTGCGTGATAAGCGAGTCGTACAGATAAGCGAGTCGTACACTTTCTTGGCACAACACGTCCTCCCATCTTCTTTCACCAATTCTGCCACCAATTCACCATGGATTCGCTTCCAGCAGAATCTCGAATGATTTTGGCCCTCAGAGCTATGGAAAAAGATCCAAAGCTTAGTCTTCGAAGCGCAGCGACAATCTACAAAGTACCGCCCATGACCCTCTCCGATCGACGCGCTGGCAAGCCTGCACGACGCGATACTCCAGTCAATTCACGCAAGCTTACGGATTTAGAAGAGCAAACGATTGTTCAGTATATCATTGAGCTATACGCGCGCGCATTTCATCCCCGGCTGTCGTACGTGGAAGATATGGCCAACCGATTGCTACGCGAACGCGACGCGCCCCCTGTCGGCAAACGCTGGGCTCACAACTTCATCAAGCGCCAGCCAGAACTCCGGACGCGTTTTACGCGTAAATACGACTACCAGAGGGCTAAGTACGAAGATCCAAAGATTATTGGCGAGTGGTTTGCCCTTGTGCATAACACTAAGGCCAAGTACGGCATCCTCGACGAAGATACGTACAATTTCGACGAGACCGGCTTCATAATGGGCATCATCGTCCCCGCTATAGTAGTTACTACCTCTGATGGCCGTGGCAGGGCTAAGCAGGCCCAGCCTGGTAATCGAGAATGGGCTACAGTTATCCAAGGAGTGAATGCTCTAGGCTGGGCTATCCCACCATTCATCATCTTAGCTGGGCAATATCACCTTGCCCACTGGTATCAAGAGTGTAACCTTCCGGGCACCTGGCGCATCGCAACAACCGACAATGGCTAGACTACCAATGAGAAAGGCATGGATTGGATTCGGCACTTCGATATCCATACAGTATCTCGTACGAAAGGTACACACCGACTGTTGATTCTCGACGGCCACGATAGCCACCACTCCGAAGAATTCGAGACCTATTGCCAGGAACACAACATCATCACACTCTGTATGCCTCCGTACTCTTCACATCTACTTCAGCCATTAGATGTTGGTTGTTTTGGGCCGTTGAAGAGAGCGTACGGCTATCAGATCGAGCAGTTGATACGGATGAACATCATACATATTAGCAAGTTGGAGTTTCTCTGTGGGTTTAGAGAGGCATTTTTTGCTTCGGTTACGGAAAGGAATATCCAAGGGGGTTTTGCCGGAGCCGGCCTTGTACCGTACGATCCAGAGAGGGTGATATCTAAGCTGGATGTGCGTATTCGGACTCCAACACCCCCAGCCTTAAGCCCAACCACGGCACTACCTTGGATCTCCCAAACACCACACAACCCTCGAGAGGCCACCTCACAGTCAGCATTTATCAAAACTCGCATCTCCAACCACCAGGGCAGCTCTCCAACACTAATGCTAACTGCTGTCGATCGATTAGCTAAAGGTACGATGGCTGTGATGCACGAGGTGGCTCTTCTACGTACGGAGGTCTCAGCACTACGAAAGGCCAATGAGGGGCTTAGCAAGCGACGGAGAGCCAAAAAAACACGTGTTCGGCTTGGAGGGTCACTTACTATACAAGAGGCACAGGATCTACTGGATCAGAAGGCTATAGGGGAGCAGTTGGTCCAGGAAACACGACAAAATGGTAGTAGTGTAGTAGGGTCTCGTACCAAGATTCGGTGCTGTGGCGTGTGCGGCAAGCCTGGCCATAATGCACGCACGTGCAAGGAGGCTGCAGAATCGTCTGATTCATCTGTTTCTAGTTCAGTTATTGTTATTTCCTAGTGTTGTGGTTGTGGAATTAAGGATAGTTATGGTAGGGTAGTGGAAAGTGTACGACTCGCTTATCTGTACGACTCGCTTATCACGCACGTTAAGCCAAATCCGTCATTAGGTCTTCTGCGCCAGCCTCTGTCGTCTTGCTGCGCGCCAACACGGCCTCACTTCTGCCCCTCCAATTGCATTGCGCGGCATACTTGAGCCACGGCAGGACACCACTTCCACTCGATCCGCTCCGAGTCAGCCAGAATTTCCACGGCGGCGGGGTAGGCCGGTACATCCTGCTCATCCCAGAGCCTCATCTCGTCCAGGAACCACACAATCATGTAGCCGCGGCAGCGACCCTCGCAGTCAAACGTCTCCGGGGCGCGATCGATAATGAACTCGGCCAAGCGGGCGACATCCCATTCCTCTGGGGTAAACCTCACTAATTCAAGAGGGTACATCACATATTTGAGGGTTGACCACCTCATCAGTCCATAGACAATCCTTTAACCGTCTCCTCCAAGGCTTCCCCGTCCCCTCGGGTGGTGATGATTTGAGTGTTGCGGTCACGGAGGATCTTCCCTTCGTCTCCCTGAAGAGGTTTGAGCTTGAGAACAGCCGCCGGCCATATATGGTAGCTATTGTAGTTGTCGGTGAAGGAAAGGGGGCGTTCAAGTTGGGGTCCAGACGAGCGGAGGACGCTACACAGCACCATATAAATCAGTATGGGGGAGTGCCCCCTGAACAGAACAATCTAATGCCGTAAACAAAGACGGAGTCTTCGAACTCAGCCCCTGGCTTTTTCGTTGGTTTGTACTTGTATCTTTCTAGCATGTCAGCTCCCTGTCCTCGGTTTATCTTCTCCCTCTCCTTTCTGCTTTCCATCCACTACATCATCCTCGGCAATGTTTCTCCCTTAATCCGAAACCTGCTCCTTCCTCTCAACTACTCCCACCTCCTTTTCCTGTACCGAACCACCCAAACGCTCATCCCCCGGCATCTCAAAGATGCCTGGCTCCTCCAAATTCTTTTCCACCACTGCCCCCCCAGTCCCCTCCGTCGCCTCCGTCCCATCTGCCCCCTCCACCGCCTGACTCCTCATCCCGTCCCCTCTCGGCGAAACCGCCCCATCCCTCCCCGCCCCCAGCTCCACCGCCGTCCCATCCCCCATCTCAAACCTCACCACATCCACTCCCTTCTCACACACCTTCTCGTCCCCCAACTCCACCACCTCCGTCCCCCCCAGCCCCAGCTCCACCGCTCCTCCCCCTCCCCTCTTCCCCCGCCTCAACCTAAACCCAAACCACACCAGCATGGCAAATGCCAACCCCCCCATCACCCCCCAATGATCCCCCCACCAGCCCCGCATCCACCCCCCGCCGCCCGTCGCCCGCAGCGGCACCCCGCTGACCGGGTCCAGCGGAGTGTTGAGCCTGAACATGTGGCGCCACCAGCTCCTGTAGAACGCGTCCAGGGGCAGCGACGAGTCTTCTGGGACGCCGACACTCTCGGGCCGCCAGGCGCGGACGACGCTCTGCTCGACGTCCGGGCCGGGGGCCTGCGCGAGGTAGGACACGTTTTGGTCGAGCGAGTAGCCGAAGAAGGCGGCTTGGAGGAAGGCGCGGCCGAGGAGCCAGTGCCCCCCCGGGGAGGAGGGGAGGGGGTGGCAGGGGAAGTACTGGGGGTGTTGGTAAGGTACCTAGTGAGTGGGAAGGAGAAGAGGGGGCGGGGATTTACCTTTGTCGTCACCGGAACCAGCGGGGGCTCGAGGTCGAGATCAAGGAGGATGAACGGGACTTTGATGGTGATGTTGCGCGCGTTGCGGTCCGAGATGACGAAGCCCAGGTAGCCGGCGGAGTTTACGACGACATTGTAGAATGGGGAGGCGGTGTCCCAGAGGTAGTACCCCGTGGAGGGGTCATGGATGACGGGGAGGTAGGGGGCTAAGCCCTCGCAGAGGTACCTTGGCAGGTAGATGCCCGGGGCGGCGGCACTGGGCGTCAGCACGACGGAGCCCTGGCTGGCGCGGAGCTTGGAGTTGAGCTCGGCCGACCGGACGTCCCCTAACGGCAGCCCGGTGAAGACGCTGATGTTGTCGGCGCGATCGGTGAGAAAGGGGCTGTAGCCCGACTCGACGCCGAGGAAGAGGTCCCGCAGGAAGACGACGGGCATGTCGTCCATCAGGTCAAACACGCCGACAGGGCCGACGATGCGCGTCTGCTCGTAGCCGCCGAGGGCAAAGGATCCTTGCTGGCCGATGATGGTGCTCACGCTGCCGATGTGCAGGCTGAAGGTGCGGGAGCCGATGACGCCGATGTTCTTGAAGTCCTCCTTTGTGCATGCCGTTGTGCATACGTTGCCCGTCAACGAGTTGAGGACGGCTTTCATCCCTAGGAGTCCCGTCTTGGGGGTATACTTTCCCCCGTTCCGCAGGCTGATCTCCCACACGGTCATCTCTACGACCTCGGCGGTGAAGTTGAAGCTCTCGTAGTCTGAAGCTCCCAGGAGTCGGTGGACGCTCAGCTGGCCCACGCTTGAGTTGGCGGTGACTAGGGCTGCGCTCTCGGCCGACGTCTGCCCATCGTATGTCATGATCGCATTGGTGAAGTAGGTCGAAGGGTCGGGTCGGAAACTGACGGACTGCTTTCTTTGCGAAGCCTGCGCGGTATAGTTGCCACCAGCTTGACCGCCCAACAGGAACGTAACGCCGCCAATGACGGGCCAGACGCCGGAGTATGGATTCCGCGTTGACTCTTTCAACGCAAAGTCGCCCACGCTGATGGCTACGGCCTGCCAGGGTCCGTCGGGACCGTACCGACCCATGCTGGCTTGGTTGTGCGCCTGGCCATATGTCATCTGACCAGGTCCACCATACTGCCCGCCCGGGTCGTTGAGCGAGACCAGGGCGTCGCTTGTAAAGGGAATCTGTAAGACGCCGGGGGTGGCGGCGGAGGCGCGACCGCCGAGAGCAACGACGCTCAGGGCGGTGATGAAACGGCCGAGGCTCATGGTTGTCGGACGCGGGAAATGGTGTTGAGAGAGAGAGAACACTGGAAGGTAAGCGCTTCATGACTTCAAGTTAAATGCCACGGTACAGGTATCAGGCAGACTACTGTGCCGCAAATTTAATATATCTCGCTTGTTCCAAGTGTCCCGTCTCGATGTTGCATCCAAGCCATGTCCTCGATCGTCACCAACCAACTTTCCAACATCAAACCCTTCTCAATACAATCTGAGAAACCCCAATTTTTGCTGCAATCCGCATCTTAAGAAAAATAATGCTAAAATCTAACACATGGTGACTGTTGACGGTATCAGTGGGTCATAAGCCCACACGCTCGATATCCAGCGCTTATTCACCCAAAAGGCCGTGACAGTGAGATCTATGAAGGCCGCAAGCAGCTCGGAACTTGAGAATCTACCATCCTCATACAATGGAATAGAATATTCCCGCGTATTGTCCATTACTTCCGAGTCTTCTGTCTGGTTTGCTGCCATCAGGGCTGTGCAGTCAAGGACCTCCCTTGTGCAACTGACGAAGTTCCCCAGAGCACTAAGGCACTCCATCTTGTGGAAGAAGTCGGCAAGATCTTCATAAAGCTTAGGACAAACAACTATTGCCCAGACCAGATCTGGATGTGCGTGGCCCTTCTCTCGGAGTGTGTAAGAGGCCTTCTGAAAGAGAGCAACGTCGTCCAGAGGAAGTATAAAGCAGTTGTCCTGAATGTTTTGAAGCTCGTTGAAAAGAGGACTGCGTGGTATAGAGTCCGATGGTCGTATGGAGCTAGCTTTGGCAAATTCGGATCCGTCGCCTCAAATTCGCGGAATCTTCGATCCTCGGGGGGTCGATCACGCAGCCGAGAGACGTGACCGAGAATATGATCAACATCCCAGGCCAGCTTTTTGTTAGGTGTAAAATAATAGCCTTCGGCCTTGAGAAGTGTCATGGCGTCTTTGAGCAAGCCCAGCAGGGTTCGGTCCATGTACAAGTCGCCCAGCCGGTATTCGAACTTCTCGTGAGCCTCTTTCGAATGGTCGACAAAGATGCGGCAGTATTCCAGACAGCCTTTGATGTGAAGGCCCCGGCTGGCGATTAGCTCCCCCTCAAGAACGGAATAGAGTTCACCCGGAGAAGAGTAGAGTACCAGCATTCTGCCCTCCTCTTTCCGCCACTTGCCCCAAGGACCCCAAGGGCCCGGGCCCCAGGGGTACGGCGGCTCCCCATTGTGCAAGTCGTCGGCTCCTGAGCCAGGCTGCGTCGTTTCCAACCAGCGAGCGGTCCTCTCGCCCGGGTTCTGACTTCTCATGAGATTGCTGAAAAGGATGTTGCTTGCCGTCGCCTTGTCGGGTTTCTGTGGTTTGAGTCTGTGCGGCCGGTTCGAGTCCGGGTCTGCTTCTTTCTCTGGCATCATTGTCGGCTCGGCCCTTGGCCGATTTCTGCCGTCTACACCGCTAATAAAGAGAGCCTTGTCTTCTCTTACTAGCATGGCGCCGACGGTCCACCACAGCCTAGCGCGCAGGAGATGTGGTTCGCTTGGGCGTGGAAGACGTGCGTAATATTCGTGGAGCCCGCGGGACAGCCGGATGGCCTAGGGAGTGGAAGCCCTTTTTCGGAACTCAACGACACAACCCTCCGGACTTTGACGAAACTGCAGCCACCCGGGGGGGCCATGCCATTGCATCGGAAGACGCATGGGATTTCTGAGGTTGGGCTCTTCATCGCAAGACTGGAAGCCAAGGATGGTGCTGTTGTGGCCGGGTCAGCTCTGTGGTTTAGGGCAACTGCAGGCTTGGAATGTCGGATATGCTCACCCAACACTGACAAGATCTTTTCCAGCCCATCGCATGAGAATGATCCCATTGACCAAGACGGATTGGTCATGCATGCGGTAAAGACTTTCATCGGCTGGTTGTATGCCTAATGCTTGCAGGAAGTTGACCCAGCTGGCCTTTGCAGGCGCCCTTTCAGAGTCGATCCGAGATCCGTCCTCCAAACCAGCAAAGCCAGCCGGCAAAGTCAGGTCGGGGTTCCAGTCTTGCTTGAGGAGGGTCTGTACCGATATAACCGGCGTGGCGATTTGCTGCTGCAAGCCTAGTAGGCGTCTGGTCTTGATCTTTGTGTGCCAGGGGCCCAGAGCGTCTAGAGAGAGGCCCATCTGGTACTCGCAGCGCTCGCTGAGCAGTTGCCGTGCGGCGACGTAGACGGTTACCACGGTAACAAGCGCGAAGACGACAGCAATGACGGAACTGATGGCTGAGACCATGTCCGTGGTGGACGAGGAATCGGGCGCTTCCTTCATTGTGTTGGAAATAAACGAATGCAGAGAAGACGAGGGAATTTGCAATGAGTCAGCCAACAGCTAACTCATGAGTGCCAAAGTTGAGGTGAAAGTTTTTAATCTCTACCAAGGCAGGAGGTAGGAAAGACGAGGAGCAAGGTACCTCGCTCCACTTGGGAATTTGGCATCCAAGCTGAACCCAGAGCTTTTGCCTTTGCACAGCCCTAATGTCCATGGCATTTCAAGTCGCTCTTGAACCTGGAAAATCTGCCTGCATGCAGCTAGGTACCTCGCAAGCCCTGCCAGATAGCTCAAGTCACATGCGCAGTTCAGCAGGTTCCAGGTCTAGGCTATGAGTATGATCCAATCGTACCCGCGCTTCCCCCATGGGAAGGGCAGAGAGGGGAGGGACGGGGGGTAAAGAGCCTGCCCGACCTATGCCAGCGAACAATGTATGCAGGCCACGTCTTTCAATAGGTAATCACAAAGGTACCTTTCCGCTGGTAGCTATCTATGTACGTACGTACGTACTTGTTAACCACTCATCGAGGGAGTCTGCCGGTGGCGAGGCTCCAGGGCGGTCTGCATCTCATTACCGAGTACTAACCCATGCATGCATACACTGCCTGCTTCGCTAGTATTTACGTGGGGGTCTCCAAGACAACATACCTCGATGTGCTATCATATTACACTGTCGCCATCTCCTACAGCCTTGCAACTCTTTGCGTTTGGATAACAACTTGGATTCTCGGCTCTGCCTCCCCCCCCTTAACCACCTGTTCGACTCCACCACCTGTTGGACGGGTGGAAGAACGGTGGGAGTTCCATTTTGAGTTTAATTAAACTCTCCAACCCGTCCATGGGCCTCAAAACTACCAGGCAAGAACCTTTAGGCAACCCACTAGCAGCCATCGGGAAACTTGGCCCAACATGTCCTCTCCCACCTCACCGCCCACTTACGTCACCAGTGCTCACCACACATCATGCACCTGCTCACATAGCTGCAACGTTCATCGCCTAGGCTAGGTCTTTCTAACTCTAAGTTCCGCTAGCAACGACTTCGCACTGCAGAATGGGCCACTAACACACTTTACGAGCCCACCACATCTTCCAAGACCACCTCCACCCCAGCTTCCACCACACCTTTCGGGTCCTCCTGGGGGCGTCCGCCCCCGGGCTGGGGCGTGATGGGCCCCCGTCGGCCCCCCCCCCTCCCGGCCGACCTGGGACCATCTATCACCCGATGTTCGCCACGAACAGAGCTGCCAACAAAAAAGAGACGCAATCTTCCAATGGCTCATCCGCATCCAGCTCCCCGAGGATTCGCAAAGCTTGTTTTGGCTGCGGCTCGGAAACATCCGATGATGACTCGGAACGGCAAGAGAGTGAGGACGAGGAGGACAAGGATATGCCAGTTTGTTGCAAATCCACGCTTGCTAGAAAACGCAAGAAACAACTTGACAAAGTGATGGCCGATGTCACTGAAATGGTCGACATTACCCCAGTCAAGGATCTTTTCGCAGCATTGAAGTCGCGGACCGAGGCTGACCGGGCCTGAAGGATACGAGGGAGCGGTTTCATGCTGTATTTCAAGGGAACCCCTGGGTCAGGTTAGTCGAACTGAATGTGTCATCATCGGCCTGGCGGCCGGTTGCGTCTCCGGGCCCCTACAAAGTCTGCCAGTGCTCAAAGACCGAGCGAGACCTAACACAGAGTAGGCAAGACCACCGTTGCAAAGCTATACGCCAAGCTTTTACATTCTCTTGGAGTTTTGGGCATGTCGGATCTGAGCTCCGGCCTCGTATCTTAGCAGGCGATTCCTCCTCTGCCCTCGAAGTGGGCAGTGGTAATTCGCGTATTGTAATTTTAGCACTCGCGGGATCAAATCCTTTGCAAACGACTTAGCTGTGCGAAAGGGTCCTGTAGGCAGTAGAGTAGCCTTGTTGTTACGATCTGCTGAGGGTAAGCCCTTCTTCGCCTAGATTTCCCACCTGGGCTCTCCGAACAGGAGGACCTAAGAGGGGAATCCGGGTGACTGTTGGTTCCGTGGGCGACCGGGGGGCGTGGGGGAGCCGGGGGGAGGCCTTCGGGCCGGGCGCCGACTTGGTGCCCGGCTTGAGGCGCCTCCCTCTAGCTCTCCCTCGGGGGGCCTCCCCTAGAGGCCCGGGAGGGAGGGTCGAGGGCCCCTTCCCGGCGGCGGGTGGGTGTAGGCGTGCCGCGGTCGTCTGAGATTTGAAGTCCACTGGCGACTACTTTTTTCAACTTCTTTCGTAGTTTGTGCCCGGGTACGCAGGGGGCCAGGAGGTGATGGAGAGACATCGTCATCTTGGAGGAGCCAGCTAGGGAGGGCCTCGAAGTGGTATCTGGCGAAGACTTTGAACCAGAAGATGATCGCATCCGCCCGCCCAAGGCTGCCTCTGGCCATGTACTGATCCTGGAAGACGCCCACAGGCTCGGCAGCGGAGCGCACTTGGAAGCCATCATTTCCGAGATAAAGGAGCAGGGCAGATCGCTTGTTGTAATCTTTACGGGCGGCAAAAGCGACATCGATAGGCTTCTCAACGCAGGGATAGCCCTCAACCTGAGGGATCGATTTACCCACATTGTGGACTTGGAGGACTTCAGCAAAGAGCATCTGCATACAAAGATGCTAGGACTTGTCGAGGAAGTGTACGGCAAGCGGTGCGAGATCGAAGGCGGGAAGGATGGGCCGTACATCGGCGCGGCAATACGACGGCTTGCCCATGCTCGAGGGACCCCAGGATTTGAGAATGGCAGGTCGGTCGAGAAGCTGTTTGCCCAATTTCGGAAACGGCAAGCCCTGCGCCTGACGCAGACCCGCCTCGAAGCCCTCGATCTCAAAAAGTGGCTGCAATTCACAAAGGAAGACGTGATGGGCCCATGCCCATCCCAGGTTAAACAGACAAGCACGGCCTGGGCTGAGCTGAAAGCCTTGACAGGGTTACGCCGAGTCAAGGAGTCCGTGGAGTTGCTGTTCGACATCGTCAAAGAAAACTACGAGAGAGAGCTCCTCGGCAAAGCACCCCTCGCCGTGACACTGAATCGCGTGTTTCTCGGATCGCCAGGAACCGGAAAGACAACGGTTGCAAAGCTGTATGCCACCGTGCTGGGGAGCTTGGCCTGCTTAGCGATGGTAGCGGTTCGTATTCAATGTTTTCTTTCTTTCGGTCGTACGCCGAGTAACTTGCGCCGCTGACAACTTGAACTCCTACTAGTTGTCATCAAGACAGCCCCACAATTTTTTGGGGAGCACCGTGGCGAAACGGAAAATATAACCAGAGAGATTCTAAGATCAACTGTGGGAAAGGTATTAGTCATTGACGAGGCGTACATGTTTGACCCTGGATACTTGTCAAAGGATCGAGCCAGCGATGGAACGGCTGTGCTGGACACGATTGTATCCGAGGTGCAAGGATATCCAGGCGAGGATCGATGTGTTATCCTCCTGGGCTACCAGAACGAGATGGAGGCGCTTTTCCAAAACGGCAATCCAGGACTATCAGGACGGTTCATGGCAGACCAGCCGTTTTATTTCGAAGATTACACCAAGGAAGAGCTCTGCGAAATCATGGACTCGCACCTCAAGAGCCAAGATCTGCAATGTGCCGAAGGCGCAAGCGACGTTGCGATGGCCGTCTTGGCCCGAGCGAGAAACGCAAAGCATTTCAGCAATAGACGAGAGGTCAAAACCCTCACCCCCAAAGCCATTCTGCGTTATTGTGCAAGGCGTAGGCCCACAACGTCCACAGGCACTGTCCCGAGCCTCGATGGTATCCTTTCGCCCGAGGACTTTGATCCCACCTTCAACTCAGGCGATGCCTCGACGACGAAGAGGCTCGGCTTCCGGGGCCTCTTGGAGGGCAAGATCGCGGACTCTGTCATTGAACAGCTGGAGCGATTACCTGCGGCCGTCGTTGCGGGAGGTCAAAACCCCTGGTCACCGGGCCCGCTCGAGTTTGGTACCGCGGACTTTCGTGCTGAAAGGTCCCTCAGGTCGGTTCCGATTCCCCTGTGTTATCACTTCTAGGTAACTGTTAGCTGACATCAACACATTCTAGGGACCGGAAAAACGACTGTTGCCACCCAGATGGGTGCCTTTTTCTGCAACTTGGGCCGCCTATCAACCAACGACGTCTTCGAATGTGAAGCCCAAAACCTTGTCGGTCACTATCTTGGACAGACAACAGCTACATGCCGCGATCACCTCGAAAGAGGCCTAGGAAAAGTGCTGGTCATCAACAACATCTACACGCTTTCCGCCAACAACTACTCTGGTAGCGGCTACGACAAGGAAGCCATCGGAGAGATCATTTCATTCACTCGCAAGCACGCCGCCAAGATGGTGACGCTATTGACTAGGCCGCCCCAAGACATGGACACTTTGATGGCCGAACGGCCGGACCTTGCCGCCCTTTTCCGGAGCGAAGTGACATTCGCACATTTTAGCCCACCGGAAAGCCTCGCGCTGCTGACTCAAGGACTTCGAGCTGAAGGGGTGGCATGTCCATCTCTCGAGACACCCGAAGTGAAACGCGAGTTCCACAAGGCAATGGAGGTCATGTCTGCGTTTCCTTGCTGGAGCAATGCCTCTGACATTGAGCATCTTGTCCTGGACATGGTACGGCGGATTGAGAATGACATGTGGATTTCTGGCGAGTTTCAAGAAGATCTCTTGTGCGTCCCGGAGAAGATCCCCATGGACTCGATAAAGGCCATGTTCAAGACCAAGTCGGACAGAGCAAAGCTGCCCAAGAAGAGGATCAAGTGGACCGATGGTCTCCGTGTGCGTGAAGTACGCGTGTTGGCGGATCGTGATGAATGATAGCAGAACGGACGGGGTGGATATGGTTATGCCATTCTCCGGGAGGGAGGGGGGGGGGGGGGGGGCGACGGCGTTTAAGTCTTTATGTTATCCAAGTCGCTGGGATAGTTCTGCGAGATTGTTCTTCATGCCCTAGTAACCGCAACCCCTGACTGTAACTCCTTTTGACCTTTTTTTCCTACTACGTGGTATGTAGTTCTTGGGCATTGAAGACGACAGACAGGTGCCAACTCCACCAGCTCTAAGCCAAGTCCAACTGAAGTTCATCCCAGCGGGTCATGATCTACGGACCTACACCAAATTCAAGGACAGACATACCATCCACAGCTGCATCCATACAATTTCCCACGACATGACGAGAAATTCCTCAGTCCTGCCGACAGGCCTCATTAGCATAGTGGCTAGGTAGGTACTAGGTAGTACCTAGGAAAGGCGTATCAACTAGCATCTTTACCCAGTCAACTCGGCGATATCGTCCTCCCACGCCACCGCATTTAGCTCGTGAGGTCCAACTTCCAGCACCTTGCTTTCAAGTTTCGCAACATCATACCAGTTATGGCAACCCCCCGCGTCCATTTCATGTGCTCCAGGGCTATCCCCCGCCGACAGCTCCTGCAGCGTACACCACGAACTACTCCGTCCATCATGGTCCTTCCCAAACACCTCTGCATTCCCCCTCGTCTCAACACTAACAGAAAACACCATCGGCGACTCGGAAGTCGCGGGAACCGCCGTCATCGGTCCCAACTCTTTCGAGGCCGAGCGTTTCTTCAACTTGTTCACGTTGCCCATAAAGGGAAATGGCCTGGGACCTTGCCTTTCTGACGGTGCGCCTAAACTGGAAACCAGTCCGGCGGTGCTGGTGGATGTGTATCCCGGCCCTGAAGCAGTGTACGAGGTGGGGTTTGCAGGTGGTGAGGAAACCGGCGCTGGTACTAGCGCAATGGGTGCAGCCGGAAGCGATGGCGCTGTCTGGGGCGGGTCGTACACGTCGTAGCGATGGATGAGGTCTTGCGGGATGGTGGAAAGGGGCTTGACGTTGGTGAAGTCGACGGATGTGTGCGGTTTTCGGGGGATGGCGAAGGACGGCGAGGGTTGTTGGTATAGTTGCACGGGTTGCTGATGGGGAGACGGCGTGTTCGGGACCGGGGTGGACATCTGGGACAGCGAGGCGGGAGATGGAAGCGGAGAGGGCTGTGGTGTGGGAATCTGGGACGTCGTCGAAGGTGCTTTTGCCATGCTCGGATGCCACGCCTTGTACACCTTTTCTTGAGGAGGTGGCGGCTCTACCGTGCCAAACATGGCAGCCATCCCAGCGGATTCAAACGTCGTCGAGCATCTCGCCGGCTTCCCATCCCGCGGCGGGACAGTATCATATACCCCCGACCTCCCCACCCCACCCCCCGCCTTCGTCCTCCCCACCGCCGACGCAGTCGAAACCGGCACCGGCACCGCCTCAAACAACGGACTCGCAAACCCCCCCTCCAACCCCGTCCCCTTACCTACCTCCCCACCCCCACCCATCATCTCCCCCAACACCCCCAACCCAACCCACTCCAGCGCCCCGCCTCCGCCCCCCCTCAACCCCCTCAGCTCCCCCAGCACCTCCCCACACCCCCCCTCAGCTCCCCCTCCAGCACCGCAAACCCCTCCATATCAACAACCAACCACTCCACCCTCCTCTGCCACGCCGACATCTCCCCTCTAGGCTGCACCTCATCCATCAGCCGCGCCACCGCGGCCAGCGCCGCCTCGGATCTCGCGATGCCGGCGTCGATACGGCGCAGGGCGTCCGGGGCGAGGTGACGCGCCGAGGCGGTGCGGAGGCGGATGAGTTCGTCGAGGGAGTGGGAGGTCAGGTGGGCGGCGCGGAGGCAATTGAGGACGGGGGAGGGGAGGGTTTCGGTTGGGGCTGGGGTTTGGTCCGGGGGGAAGTAGGAGGCCAGGAGAGTGCGGTAGGAGGGGGGCGTCCTTGTAGACGTGTTGAGGGGGGGGTAGGATGGGAAGGTTGTGCTGAGAGGGCGGTAGGAGGAGGTGCGGTGGTTTTGGCTTTGGTAAGTTGGGGACGTGCCGGCCATGGTGGAAGGTTGAGGTCGTGGGGACATGGCGGTGAGGTTGATGGCTGGCTTGCTTACTTGCATGGCATTGAAGGATCAAGTCTCGAGGTGGTAGAGGAAAAGGGAGCGGGGACAGACCAGGCACGCCGTCCGAGGGCTTGCAGAAGAGGAGAGCGCCGGATCGCCGATGACGGGGCCGGGGAGCCGGTCACACGCGGATCGCGTGGGGGCCCCTCTTCCTCTCTCGCGTGGATGAGGTGATTTACATGCCACGGTCTCACAAGCCACAACCTTGGCTGGTCGACGTGATAGTGCCGTGGCGCCACGCCTGCGTTCATAATCACCTGCAGGCCTCAGCCTGACCGGGTCCGTTCCCCTCGGTGGCGCCCTTGCACTCAGCTCGGGATGGAGAAACAAGTCTCTCCGCATCAAGGTTGCATGCCCGGTGGCCAATTGTGAGCAGGATCCCACGAGGCTGCGCCTTGGCGGGCCGCATTGGGCCGCTGAGGGGGGCGAGGGGCTTGTTTGGGCGTCTGCGCTACTGCATATGTTTGCATGAGAGCCAAACCAAGGCACCTGTTGTGTGTAACAGTGTGCATCTAGACCCGAGACACAGTGAACGAGGCAGAGCCTTAACGTTGGATGGAATAGTGTGTTGCAGTCTCAAATTATCCAAAATAAGTTATCCAAAATATCTGGGCTTATTATGTGCCCCCCCCCCCCTCGTACCACGTCCCACGCCCTCGTCCTGCGTCCCATGCCCTCCTCCCCCACGCCCCCGTCAAACCCGCACAATGGTGGGTGCGACGACTTCGTTTGGAGACGAAAGCGGCGTCCCGTCTCTGCGCGTCACCTTGGCGAGTCCTGCGCACAACACGGCCGTGTGCCCGGCCGCTCCCTGCCCCGGCGTGTGTACAAACCTCCAGTCACTCGGCTGGGACAGCACCGTGTATCCCAGCTTGGTGCACTCGACGATGACGTCCTTGAGATGGTTGGTTTGCTGGGCCCGTGCCTGGTCGTCGCCAGACACAAAGTACTGAAGAAACCTGTTGAGCGCGTCGGCAAGGCTGTCGGCCTGGGCCGCGATGGCAGGGCTGGATGCTGGAAGCGGTGTCCTTTGGCTGCGGGCGGGGTGCAGCAAGAAGGCCGAGAGGACGCGCCACTTGTTCAGGGCGATGGATGTCACTGAGCGTGTCAGGGAGGGTCTAGAGGCAGAGACGATGACAGAACTTACCGTCTGCGGTGTTTCCGCCCTCGGGAGGCGGGATCGACTGCAAAAATGCAGCGATGGGAGACGGAAGCATCGAAAGCTGGCTCCGCGAGCTGGTGTCGATGCTGGTGAAGACAACCTGCGAGATGACGTGCTGGAGCGCGACCTGGCGAGTGGCCGGGGCCAGCGCCAGCGAAGCAAGCTCCGAGGGCCCGAGACTTCCACCCCTTTGCACCCCGAGCTGCGCCAGGGCGGCACTAAGCGTGTTCCTGTTGACCAGCACCGCTCCCGAGTGGTAGTTGTTCTCAGTGTGTGACTGGATCAGAGTCCCGAGAGCGTGCAGCTCGGCGGCCATCTCCTTGTCAGAGGTCGAGTCGAGGAGGAACTTGTCGAGCGGGGAGCCGTCGGCGACGGGCGGCGGCACATGGAAGCCCTTGAGGTCACTGGTGACGACGGTTGTCGATGCCGGGCTGTCGCCGTCGTATTGTTTGCTTCGGCGTCGCTTGAGGCAGAAGAAGGCGATGGCAAAAGCGACGAGCGCTCCGGCGACGAGACAGCCGATGGCCACTCCTGCAACGGCGCCGGCGCCCAGTCCGGGGGAAGAGGACTGACCGACTAAGGGTGACGTTGGGATTGAACCTTTGGTGGTGGCAGCAGACCCGGCTGCCGGCGTGGTGTTGGGTGTAGTTGGAACAGCACCAGGAATGTCTGTTGGCGTTGGACCACCAACGACGGGCGCTGCCAACGAAAAGCCTTGGAGCGGCAGTCGCAGCGAGCTGCCCCAGGGAGCTGTTGCCCCAGGAGGCGGAGCCAACTCCCCCCCGAGAAGGGCAGCTACAGTCCCAAGGACGACGTTCGGGTATTCAAAGGCCGTCGAGGCAAGCAGGACAGAAAAGGCGGGGACCGTTACCGTTGCCCCTGCGATGGGACCGGCGCCGACAGGTGGCAAAGTGCTGGCGGAAACGAGGTAGGTTTGCGTAGGGTTCACGCCGGGGACGGGCGTCGTCACAACTATCGGAGCCGTCTCCATTCTGGCGAAGGTCGAGAGACGATGATCTCCTGGTGGCGGCCAGCTGTATTGCAGGAGGGAAGGAAGACGGCGGCGTAAACAAACAACGGACGAGAGGCAGGAGAAGCAGGTCCGCGCCCAAGGGGCTGGGAGACAGCTTCCTTTTGAGTGAGAGCCTCCTGGTCAAGCAAGAAAAATGATGATCCACGGGCGCTCCATGGGGGTGAGAGTCGCCGCACTGTGCAGGAGGTTGACATGCGGCCAATCTCCGCGGGATATTCAGCTCCGCCATGGCAGATAGCCAGTACGCGATCCTACAAGATGAGGTGCGGCAAGGCTCTAAGAAATCAACTTCAGCTCATGCACTTGCATATTTGGCCCTTGCCCCAGTGCAAGGGTACTTACATGGAGGGCCGCTCGGAAAGAGGTGCGCCAAGGAGCGGGTTGGGTATGCCGGCGTGTACTCCCAAGCCACTGGCCTGGGCAAGAGAGTGATCCTCCAGTTTCCTCCAGCAGCTCTCCCCGTTTGACATCCTCTCACATGTTCACTGAAACAACCGTCTCTCTGAAAATCCTCCCACCGTGACCGGAAGCAGATACCATGAACGGCACCACGCCCTCCCTCCCCGACATTGTCGTCGCCGTCGACTTTGGCACCACCTACACCGGTACTCCCCCCTCTTTCCTCCCTCGCCCCCTCCAACCCAACCCAGCTAACCCCTTCCCCCAGGCGTAGCATGGATGACCCCCAAAACCCCCATCCAGGTCATCAGCGACTGGCCCGGCAGCGGCGACCGCGGCGAGCGCAAGGTCCCGACCGCGCTCATCTATCACGCCAACAATACCCTGTCCTCCTGGGGCTTCCTCTGCGCCGACGACGTCGACGACACCGTCCCCCCTCCAAGACGCGGCGCGAGTTCTTCAAGATCTTCCTCGAGGCCGAGACGCTCGCGGGCGCCCGGGCCCAGGGCATCGCGGGCGCGCCGGCCTCGACGCTCGAGGCGCAGCGCTTCGCGACCGAGTACCTGGCGCAGGTGTACGCGCACATCAAGGAGAGCATCGAGCGCGAGATGGGGCGGCGGCACACGGGGGGGTGGACGGACATGGCCGTCGAGTTTGTGTTTAGCGTGCCGACGACGTGGACGAGCTTGGGCGTGGTACACACGTTCAAGACGGTGATTCGAAACGCCGGGTTTGGCGTCGAAGGGCCGCGGCACTCGGCCGAGGTGGACTTGACCGAGGCCGAGGCGGCGGCCGTGGCGACGCTCAAGACGAGCGCTGTGAGGTTTGACATGGGGAGCTTGTTTCTGACGGTGGATGCCGGCGGGGGGACGACGGACATCGCGCTGATGCAGGTCACGTCGGCGGATGAGCAGGTGCCGCAGATGTCGTCGTTGCATCCGGTGTCGGGGGTGGGCATCGGGGCGTCGGTGATTGACCGTGTGTTTATGAAGCTGGTGCAGGCGAGGGTCATGGCGTTTCCGGACGTGGTGGCGTTGCTGCCGCCGGACTATCCGGTGCGCTTGGCAAGGAGCCATCAGTTCCGGACGCTCAAGCACAAGTTTGGAGAGAGGGCGTACATGCAGCCCGTGTTTAGAATTCCGACCGAGGGAGTGGCGCACGACTTCAGCCATCTCGGGTTGGGTATAGAAAATGGGCGCATGTTGTTTACCATGTGAGTTGGCTCTCCGTGCCATAGGTGGAGTGGTGACTTACACGGCGCAGGCAAGAAATCCAGGCCCTCTTTGACCCCCAGGTGGAGGGCATCGTCAAGAAGATCATCGAGGAGCTCGACTGGCTGCGAGACACCAACCATCCCCAACAAGTGGTAAGACGCCTCACCTCCCCCCCCCATTTGGGAGACACGAAGCTCACCGCAGCAGCAACACATGGTCCTCTCGGGCGGCCTCGGCAGCTCGGCCTACGTCCGCGACCAACTCCAGCAGCGCTTCCTCGCCATCCCCCACCCCAACGCCAGCCGCGTGGCCGTCATCCCCTGCAACGACCCCCAGCTGGTCGTCATCCGTGGCCTGCTGCTCGACCGCCAGCAGCGGTGGCTAACCAACAACACCAAGTCCATTCTGGCGTCGCGCCGGGCGCGCACCAGCTACGGCGTGATTGTGAAGAAGACGTACTCGCCCGAGGTGCACATCGGGGAGGAGATCCGAGTCGACATGTACGACAAGAAGAAGAAGTGGGCGATTGACCAGATCCAGTGGCTGATCAAGAAGGGCGACGTGGTGGACCCCAACGCGCCGCTGGTCAAGTCGTTTGAGATCAGCCTGGCCGAGGGCGAGCTGACGCGGTCGTGGGATGCCACGATTGTCATGTCGCCCAATGATGCGCCGTTTCTGCCGTCGAGCATGAGGAAGCGTGAGTTTTTTTGAGGATTTTTTCTTATTTCGTTTCCGAAATAAATGGAGAAAGACTGACTTGGTGACAGCCGGGGCGTTCAAGATCTGCGATGTCAAGAGCAACCTGCAGGGCGTGAGGCAGGAGCAGCTGGTGCTCAAGCACAAGCGCGGCACCTGCTTCTCGAGGGGGTACAAATTTTTCGTGTGCCAGTTTGACATTCGCGTCATTGTCGCGCCTGCCGATTTGCGGTTTGAGCTGTGGTTTGCGGGGGAGAAGTTTTCGGGCAACCACGAGCCGATATCGGTGGCTTGGGATCAGGAGGGGACATATCAAAAAGCTGGGTGAGGGAAGGTGATAGAAATGAATATTGCTGAGTTCTGTAGATTCTTATCTTAATCTTCCATCCAAGGAGACTTATCTGGTAATTCAAGATGCGTTGGCTGGCAGGTGCCCAAGTACGTGTGTCCAGAGAGCTCATCGCGGCCCGCCCTCTAACCCTGAATATGGCTGGTAGCAACCGCATAAACCTGCTGCACACATCTCAGACCAGCCTCCATGGCCCCATGGATCCAGCCATGGCTATAACTGGCGTGCTCCCCAGCAAAGAAGACCCGGAAGTTTCCCGGGTCTGCGGGATCGACCCAGTCCGGGGCACACATGGTCTCGAGGTACTGGGTCTTCTGCCCCGGCGCAAAGTAGCAGAAGGCGCTCCCGCCAGCCAGATCGTCTGACGGGAATACCTGAGACGCGCCCGCCTCGAGGTACTTTAGGGATCCCGCGCTGGGAAAGATGAGGTCCAGGTTCTTGGCGGCAACGCGCATCTGGCGTTCGGGAGACATGGCGCCGAGGATGGTCGCGTCCTGCTGGAATGTGTACGCCGCCATGACGGCGCCCCGCTTGGTGTTCTTGAACTGCTCGTTGTCCGCAGTCTTGGGGAACATGGTATATCGGATGGGCAGGTCGCTGACGAGGCCGCCGTCGGTCCCCTGGGACTTGCGGGTGAAGATGTCCTCCCACCACCGTTTCTGGTACTGGAGGAGGACTTTGGTGACCTCGACGTAGCGTACGTCGCGGATTGCCTGCTCCTGGGCTGGTGTGAAGGAGCGGGACTTGGTGATGGCGCGCTGGGCACCGTAGGGGATGGCAAAAATGACATAGCTGGAGCTGACACTCTGCGTTCCACCCGTGCCAATCTCGTAATCGATTCGTACTTGAAAAGGCAGGTCGCCGGCGGCGGGAATCTCGGCGATGTTGGTCACGCGAGCGCCGTAGGTGATGTCCTCGGCAAGGGAATAGTCTTTCCGGTCCGGGCTGATGAAGGCTTTCGGGACCAGATCCATTCCTCCCTGGAGCTGCTGCATCCCAGCTGCCCCGCCGCTCGTGTTGCTCGAGAGGAAGGCATCTTTCCAGGACTCGATAAAGGCATTCTCAAATACAACGTGCGCGTTGCCGAGGTCGAACAATCTGATGGCGTCATAGCTCCACTTGGCCACTTCCTCCAGGTACCGACGGAGGGTATACTTGTCATAAGCCTCGGTGACCGCTTGGTAGGCGATGCGAATCTTAGTGGCCTCGTCGGTTCCCGTCGCGTACGCCTTGTTGAAGACGTCAACGGCGGGCTGGACAGCTTCGAAGAACAGATCGTCGCATGTCTTGCCTTTCTCGGCGTCCTTCAAGCCCGGGAAGAGCTTGAGCAGCTCGGGCTCCTTGTTCACCAGTTTGGCATCGAATTCGTCATACGTCAGGGTGGTGCCTCCGCGATACCCAGAGAGATAGATGAACTTGTTCTTCATCTCAAAAGGGAAAAGGGAGCCGATCTTGAACTTCTTGATGTAGGCGTGCAAGAGGAAATGGTTTCCGGGAATGCGCATGGCGCCGCCTTCGGCGTGCAGGCCTGGGGCGAAGGCGGGTTCTCGGAAAGTGACCACACGGCCGCCCACCCGAGATGACGCCTCGAGAATACGGACCTTGAACCCCGCTCTCTTGAGCTCGTAGCCCGCGACGAGGCCCGAAACGCCGGCGCCAACAATGGTGACCTGATGTGTGTCAATGTAAGGCATCCCCAGGGCGGGTATGGTATTCTTAGTGCAGCTCACAGTGGGTGCCGGGTCTACCGGTTGCAATCCAGAGCCATTGACGAGCTTCAAGAGGTCCGCTTCATTTTGCGCGCTTTCGTCAGGAATGCTGCTGTCCTTTTTGGAGTCGCTAGTGGAAGAGTCAAGGACGTAAGGTTCAGGAACGAAGTTGCGGCCAATGTTCCACCAGTCCTTGTGGTCCTTCTGCCGTAGCGCATCAGAGTAGTCTCCCTTTTGCTTGGCAAAGCTGACGAGGAAGCCTAAGAGGGGGCCAGTTGCGGGTGAGGCGACATCCCGAAGGGTGTGCTGGTGAACAGTGACGTCGTCTAGCCCGGTTGCGGGCGATGCACGAACGGGGACATCCCGGGTGGCCATCATCGCGTAGTTAGGTTTTGAATGGAATGGAGTATGGAGTGGATGTTGCCTTTTCTCTGAGGTCCAGGGACGGCTAGCATAAGAATCTGGCAAGGACTGGACGTAGACCACCTTTGCGTATTGCCTCGACCGTGCTTGAAATAAATGTGAGTCTAGTTTCCTGTACAAGAGGAAATGTGCGCCTTTACATTGCTGCCTACTCTACGCCCCCGGCTGCCCACATGCGGCTACCCACTCCCGGCTGGCCAGTTCGGGCAAACTTGGCGTCGCACGACCTCGTCCGGCTCAGTAGTCCCTGTCGGCATATCCTCAAGATTGCTGGACCAAATCAAACGTCGTCTATCTTCTTCCAGCCGTAAGATCATCGCAAGCCAAAGCTGTGAAAGCAAGCCCGGGGGAACAAGTGGCTGTGGCGCCGCGGAGCTGCCGCTGGGCAGCTACTCTTTGGGCACCAATACGACCCCCTTGGCCCTCCATCACAGCTTGTTCTTCCACCACTCAACCACTCATATACGACGTCCGGTGCACTGGTGTGGGACATGCTTTTGCTGAGCTTCCAGACAACCTCTGCATGCATGATTCTAGAAGCTATGAGATCCAGTAAGCCATCAGATGTCCCGCCCGCCGTGTCATGGCGGCATGTCAGGCAGGGGATAAAAGGTCGGGGGATGGAGCTGTTGCCAGGGCGCCGCGGTTGCCGCCGTAATTGCCACCGCGCCTGAGGCTACTTTGACGACAAATGCAAGGCGACCCAAGGCGGCCGAAGTCGCCTTAGGATAACCCAAAGCGCCATCTGGGGCGTCCATGTAGATTTTGCTATTCCCCTGCCTCCTGCTTCTCGTACTCTCCCTTGGCGTCACTCGACCTGGCACCTAGAAAAGTTGCCTTGCAAACTCGCCATCCAAGCCATTATCTCGCCCATGTGATGTATACATCAGGCAGCACTGGTGCACCCAAGGGAGTGATGCTACCCCACGTTGCAGTCATGACGATCCTCCTCGCACAGGCAAGCGGCTGGGACATGGCGGCTGTGTCTGCATTCCAACCGAGGAACAGAGACTAACATCACTCGTCGAGCTTATCAACGAGCAGCGCATTGAAATAGCAGCTCTAACCGCTGGTGTCGTCTCTAGCATATTGCGGCATCCTTTCAACGTCCCTAGATTGTCGACGCTCATGCTTGTTGGCGAGGCCATGACGCAGGCTGTCGTCGACAGTTGGAGTGACAAGGTTCGGGTCATCAATGACTATGGCCCTGCCGAGGCATGTATCGATGCGACCATTAACATACACATACACCCAGGCGTTCCCCCTGTTAACATTGGGCACCCCATCGCACCACACGTCTGATTGTAGACCACGCTGATCGTTCCAAGTTGGTACCAATCGGCTGCCCGGGCGAGTTGCTAAGGACGTGTTCTTTTCCAGTTTTTTTTTGCTGAAATTACTATGTAAACGCATCCGATCCAGAAGTCGTAGGTACGCCTGGTTATCTCCCAGGTGCCAGGGTCAAGACCGCCCCAAGGAACTCATCCCTATATTCGCCATTATACTTAAGCAGTGGGGACAGCTCCTGGGACATAAATCCCGTTTTTTACGGCTACCGATGGATATGATCTGGCGAGATGCCCCCAAACGCTCATCGGAGGCGTCAACCTCTGTTACAAGATACATAATGGCGGGACGCAATCACGGGCAAGTTGATAAAACTACTGTAACTATACTATGCCTCTAGATGATGTTTCATACAGCAAGGTCACCCTGTTTAGATCCGTCAAGGTGCCAAAAAAGGCATGAAGTGGAACCACTGCTTAATCCACACACCATCCATCAAGATCAAATCCCGGAATCATTGGGGAGCGGCGTCGCCGTCGCTGTATAAGAAGTCTTCACCCACTCCGTCCAGCTACTGCACAATGTAGCAGCCTCCTGGATGGCCGGGCTTCCCTTCGGCCACATCTCGGCAGCGTCTGCCTGGCGTTCGAGAATCTGCAGGGCAAGCCCGCCCGAGGCGTGTCTGGCGATGTGGCAGTGCATGAGCCACGAGCCTGGATTATCGGCCTTGAACGCGATGATGATGAAGCCGCTGGCGGGCATCAACACGACGTCGCGTCGTGGCGGGTTGAGCCGGTTCAGTCGGATGTTGGCTGGGACGAAGGGCGTGTTCTCGGCCTGCTGGAGGATGGCAAAGTCGTGTCCGTGGAGGTGGATCTGTTGAAAGCGGTTAGAAAGTATTGGAGATGCTGCGTGCACTGAAGAGGACATGACGAGACTGCTTACGGGATGCGCGTCGGTATCGCTTTTGTCAATATCCGCCGTGATAGCTAACCATACCTGGATAAATCAAATTAGGAGATGATTAAGAAGCCGGCACGGGTACTGTGCTCACCCAGTCTTCCTCCTGGCCAGTTCGACCCTCAGGGTAGACCTGCCATAGCGGATTCCAGGGCTGAGTGTTGTCTAAATTCATGAATATCGGATCGCTAAAGTTAATTTGAAGGGGGGTGAATGCAAGGCTACCACCTGTGTTGTTTCTGAAAGCCAGGAAGGCGGTGGGGAAGCCGCCTGAGGATGAGACTACCGACATGTGCTGCGGTTGGAGTCCTGTCGACACATTGTTGATCGGGTCCCCGACAATCCAGGGCAGCACGGGTCGCAAGCTCGTGTATGTTTCATCTGAGCATGCCTTGGAAACGTCGTCCCATGCCTTTGATTTTGGTTGGGCCGTGCTGTTGCTGTTGTACCGCAAGATACCTGTTCGCTCGTAGGTTTGGGATGTCCTGCCGACACCGGGACCGCAGTTGTCAGCGACCCACGTCCTGATCCAGTAGTTGCCGTCGTCCGGATCCTTTTTGCCCTTGGCTCTCGGGTCCGCTTCGACAATAACGTTATATCGCTGGCCAATCCCTATCAAGACCGACGTGTTCAGGTAGGGGTAGATGGGTACGAAATCGGCACTGACGATGGAGAGCAGATGGTTATCGATGGAGAAGACGAAAGTGGATCCAATCGAGGTGTTGATGAGCCGCAGCAAGTATCGCTTCGGGCGAGAGTCTACCTTTTGTTCAAAAACCAGAGTGTACGGCGTTGGTATCTCGGTTGTGTTTTTCGAGGGCGGGTTCCCGAATTGGGTCACGTCGCCGGTGCCATTCAACAAGATGCTGCGGATGTTACGTTCTTTTGAGCGACCAAATATGCTGCCATGTCCTGTATTGCGAGTTAGCTATTGCAAGCTCTAGTGTGGTTCCTACAGCGAAGGGGTAACCTACTCCAGTCCGTCATGAGGGTCGGGATGTCAGCCGCTTCGTCAAATTGGCCAGAGCTCGGGCCGTGAAGAGTCTGTTACCAGGATGAGCAGGTGTAGACCACCAACAGGGAGAACCGGGGCCCGTCAGATACATACGATTGGACCGACTGCACCGTCGGCATACTGATCACTGTAGTGGGAGTGATACCAAGAAGAGCCATATTGCATCGCCGTCCACTCGTAGGTGAAACTGCTTCCCGGGGGGATGGGGCACTGGGTTACCCCATTCACGCCATCCATGTGCATTGAGTTGAGCTGTCGGATTCCGTGCCACTGTAGTAGTATCGATCAGCTGACGAGACGGGGCAGACAGGAATGAAGGCGCTCACGTGGATGCTAGTGCCGCGGTCCGGATCGCTGTTGCGGACGTGGATTACGACTGTATCACCCCAGCATGCCTGGATCCAAGGCCCAGGATACGAGCCGTTGAAGACTGTGGCTCCCGCGAACGTGAAACCGTCGGCAGTGATGTTCGATTTGGTAACTTCGAGCCAGTACTCGCGTCTTACACCGGTCGGATACTTATTTTCGTAGTCGGTGTTGATGTCGAATCTTTCTCCCGTGTTCTTGTTGACAAGCCAGCAGGAACGGTCGGGAGTCGAACAGTTTGTCCACCCCGCCGCCTCCATGGCGCTGTAGTCGCATTTGAACTCTGAACCATCACCGTTATCTTGTCGGTGGCCTGGGGGTCTAAAGCGGAGTCCATCCTTGGAATTTGTCCCCACAGAAGGCACAAACACAGGCTCGAGATGCTCGGCAGGCACCGCAAGCCCCATGGGAGTTTGGGATTGATCCGGCCCGTCAAATACCGACAGAGTCGTGAGTGAGAGAAGACGAGTGACTAGCACCCAGAAGCGCCCCCAGAGCTCCATCTCGGACGGCGAGGTTGATCGGCTTGTAGTTGTTTTGCAGCGGGTGCAAAGTGGTGTGCGAGTCCGAGTGAATTATGGCAGGACAGGACACAGGAAGAAAGGAGACGGCATGGCGAAGCTACCGTGTGAACAAGTACTTCGGGGTGTTGTGAACCCAGCGGCTCTCCTCCTAAGTCGCCTCCGTCGCCCGCATCACGGAAGACGCGCTTTGCATGTCGATCCTAACCAAGACGAGGCAGGGCGTAAAGCCATGGGCCAAATCCAGCTGGTGATGCGCCGGGCAGCCAGCCACATGCGGTCAGCTCGCCATTCGCCGTCCATCAGCCAGCCATGCGCCGTTCAGCCAGCGCCACAAAGCCGTCTATGCGAAGCATCGGGGGTGCGGGGTGCTGTGATGTTGGTGCAGTGAGGTGTTGCCAGCGCTAGGCGGTTTCCGTTGGCGGCGGGGTCTAGAACGAACGCCAGCCTTGCCAGTAGCCGCGGCCCGCGTCAGGGAGAGGGAACGGCTGGGGGGAAGTTTTCGCCGGAAAGAGAGACACGACTCCGCCAGCGACCGTCATTAGTGATGGGCTGCGATCCCCCCCACCAGCACGGGTAGCCGACACACTGCAGAGGATCCGACAGGTTATTCATTGTGGCAAGTATGCATGTCGAACACTACTACCTCTACAAAGGTATGAAAATGCTGATCATAAAGATGTTCGATTTCGGAAGGGAGCTGCCTACCTGGCTGAAATAAATACTCGGTCAAAGCCGTGCTCCAATTTGAACTTCGTCATTTATACCGAGCTTTCCTTCCAACCCTACTAACTAATCAAGGGAAACCCGCATCCATCCACGCCTTGAAGTTATCACACATCTGTTTCGTCCAGAGCGGATGGGCTGGATCCGGGTTCTGCTGCGTCCACGGCGGCATCTGCTTCGGCATTTTCCCCGTTGATGTCTTATCGTAGATGCCATCAGCGTTGGCGGAAACGTCGTCCTTGTTGCTCAGGTCGAAGCCGCCGGCATCCAACATGCACGTCACGTCGGAGGGAAGGAAGTAGCCCTTGATGGGGTCGTCCCAGGTGATGGTCGGCGTCGCTGGGGGTTGGATGGGGACCTCCCTGAAAACTTTTGTTAGGTTTTGTCGGGTGAATTATTCTCAGGTTGGTTGCGCTGGACAGGACTTACTCAGACGAGGGAGGTTCAGAGGGGTTTGCTGGCGTCTCCGAGGGATTCGGTTCAGACATGATGCTTCTGCGGAACTCCAGGTCGATTGATGACGGCGATGTTGGTGATGATCCGGGTGCTCTCGGTTTTCCTGGGTTCGAAGTGGGCAAGTGGAAGGAAAATTGGCCTTGGGGAAGAGGTGGATGAATGCCAGACTTTGAACACAAACCGCAGGTCAGATAGCTCTTCCACTGCGCTGGGCCGATGGGAAGCTGTCGGCGTCGGCGAAAGGCGTGGGGTGTTCCAAGACCGAAGCTTTGGCTGGCTGAGATGATTCGTGCTGCATCATGGAATGCGGTGTCTTGGCTGTCAACGCGCGATGGAGAGCCAGAACGAGTGCAGGCGCTGAAGTCTCGATGCGCCTGGATCTATCTGGGCTGGCGGCTGAAGCCTTCGCGGTGCAGCCCCTCGGGGTTCAAACGAAACGGGCCAATGACCATGCACTAACGAACCGGTGAGTCGGCATCACCCGGTGGCTTCTGCGGGGCCCCTCTTTCAGGATGGTTGGTAAGAAAAGTCTCAAAGGGGAGGGCGTTGTCAGTGGCCATCACCTTTTGTGGCTGTCCTGAGTTGAGCTGAGCTGCGGGGAAGGCCAGTTGCCCGGCGCTTGAGGCGCTGCAGTCCCCGGTAGTACGCGACTGGGGGCTTTTATTTACCGATTATACTAAGTAGAGCGGCAGGGGTTTATTTGCTCGTAACCGCAGTAGAGACTCCAATCATTCTAAGCTTCTAGGCTTCGTTGGCTGTGCCTAGTGAGGCCCCAAGAACGATTGCGTAGCACCAGCTACAAGAGGATGCGATCCGTGATTTCAACAACAGTGGCTGGCACCACTACGCCGCATCTGATCTTCGCCCCTCTGCCCACGCCCAGGTCACAGGCGGATAGCGAACTTGACCTTCGTAAACGCGAGGGCATAAGTTATTATGGGAGCATCCGCGGTTATGAGGGCGGTGATGCTCGCAGATCAAACAGGCACTAGAGCCTCCTTGATCCACTGCTGTCCCAAGTCAATCCCCGCCGGCAACACATGTGTGGCCGTCACAATCTGCCTTGACGGTTCTGCTTTCTCCTTGTTAAACCAGTCACGTGGAACATCGACGAGTCTCATTCCGTATGAGACTGGCTGGTGGTAAGTTGATACCAAAAAGGTGTGATTTTCTCTAGTACTAATAGTCGCCCGGTACAGCGTTGCTCTATAGTCATTGCATCCAACACATTTATAGCGAAGTTCCTATCTCCAGGTACACGTAGTTGGGTTGCGGCACAGCGCCCGCACGAAAAGCGGCATTCGAGAAGGCCAACACAGGCATCTCATCGTCTACGGTGAACTTCACGCCTCCCCGTCCCAACAGTTCAAGCCGTGATCATCACTGCTACTGCCACGCCAACTTCAGAGCCTTCGACCCCCACTCCCGTAGGGGCTATTGTCGGGGGCGCGGTTGGGGGTCTCGGTGAGTCCAGGGGCGTCTTGCATTTACTCTGATCCATTCTGCAAAACTAACCCAATAACGCCCTACCAAGCTGTTATCGCCTTGCTCATCTTCGCACTGTTCTATGTCCATCGGAGGAATAAAAACCGTGGAGACCTTCCCGGCCCACTGTCGGATTACAGGGGCAGCATGCTCAAGGAGCCAGTTGGGACACCCTCAGCTGGCAGCCGGCTCGCAAGCCCACAATTTCAGCGGTATGAACTGCCTAGTGGGCAACGGGATAATGAGGTACGAGAGAGAGATAGAAGGAGGAACGCTGGGATTTGTTTTCCCCTTTAATACGGGTTTTGCCATAAGAGAAGGATGACAGCAGGTAGGGCAGACCCACATGGAAGAACAGAATAGGAAACATTCGCTCAGCCTTCATTTCTTGGTAATAAATGACGTCTTGCTGCCTACGGGGTTCCCAGTAGCATCAAGACGTCGTAGCAGCTGCACCAATTTCAAAAAGTTTGGGGGTTATGTGGCTAGCAATCTATTCCTCCAACTTCTGGAGAGGGAGCGTGGTTTCAAACCGGGAAAAAAGCAGAGATATGCTCCCATCCACACATGGCAACCTGCGCCGAGTCTTACATCAATGAGCGAGCAGATAATAAAGAGCTTCCATTCCACGACGTATACCATCCGACCTGGTAACTCCTATAGGAGCTTCATGGGGGCGCTCATTCCCGGGAGGGAGGTAAACCCTAAAAGAGCATCAGTATACTTGTTCTGCTTATTCACGGATATCTGGACGTATGGGAATACTATACGTACACTGATCATAGTTCTCCTTAACCTTGGCATCGACCGAACACTTGAAGGCCTGCTCGATGGTCTGGGCCTTGAAGTTCGTTCCGCAACTGGGGCCGAAGCAGCCCTTGGCATCCATGGCTCTCTGGAGCGAGTCACCCTTCCCTATTCAGTTATCAGCCCCTGTTGTATACGAGAGCCCTCTATATTTTGCCAAGCGTAAGGGGGGGGGGGTGCAAACTCACAGCCGAACACGTAGTCAGCATGCTGGCCCAGCCCTAGCCCGTCAAGTGTGCTGAGAAAGAATGGCTGCTTGACTCCGGCGGGCCATGTCGACTTGTCGTTGAACTTTGTGGTGTCCCAGACGACTTCCAACATCAATTGCGGAATCCTGACGGGGTGGGTGGCTGGGCAGGCACCTCCGAGGCTGAGAAAGGTGGCCGGACCATTGACAGGGTACGCAACATGATCCTGGTGGTTGGGGCTGTCAAGATTTTTCCCGTCCCAGCAGCTAGACGGATGTTATTAGTACGACGGGGTGTTGCTCTGGCGGGAGGGCTGGAGACATACGTCGGGAAGTGAATGTTGCTACGAATTCCACCCGGGCATGCTTTCTGCGGCAATGTTTCGGAGTCGATGCTGCGCTTCTCATTAGCCCATCGCACCACGCCACGCCACGCCATCAGGCAACAGGCACATACTTGGCTCCTCCCTGGCAGGGTGCGGCGTTGTCCCCCCCGAAATTGGGTCCAGTATAGCATCGGAAGCAGTTCTGGAGCTTCAATTTGGTGTCTGCCCGCGATTTCATCATGGGATCTCCGGAGAGCATGCGGAAACCCTGGCAGCTGATGTTAGTGGACGGCATAAATTTAGTTTCTGAACCATGCGGGGAACCAACGGGTTTGAAGGCAGTATTCTTGCCAGGCTCAGCGGAGACATAGTAAACAAGGACGCCGCCAGCTGTCTGGGTGCTGAATCGGTCATTGAACTGGTACCTGTATATGTGTTAGCGAGCCTAATCCTAATCGCCAGCTTCTCTAGGTACGTATGCTGCCCCTCCATCCTTGACAAGAGGAAAGGACTTACGCAGAACCACCTTGCGGGACACGCTTAAAACTGCCGTTTTTGTGCTGGAAGAATAGGTTCGCGGTCCAGTAGTTGCTAAAATCTTCGGCGGGAAGGCAGGTGGTGCAGGTGGCATGTTGAGACACGTCGTCGGTTGGCATTGTGATGTTGAATGCATTTCCACCCACAATCTGGTGGACGTGACCGGTAGGTGCCTGGCCGGGATTCACAAGCGGGTCAATACGGTCCACCACGAGCTGCGTACATCCGAAACGAAGCATTGTCACTCCTCCTTGTCGTGTCTCGAGCATCGGTGTTGCCGGCATCGCTCTGGCGACCGCCGGCAAGGCGAGAAGAGCTACCCAGTGCATCTTGGGGTCTTGGCGGTATGAGTTGTCGGAGGAGATTGGATGAGAAGGGGGCCCAAGTAGGGATGCGAAATCACATGGAAGGGTAGGCTACCTATCTATATCCCTTTTTAAAACCTGGATATGCGCTCGAAAAGGCCATGGGCGCTGGGCTCTGATAGTCAGTATGCTAGTTGCCGCTCCGCTGGAGGTTAGTAAAACTGCCGAGTCATGCGGGCGGACGTTTTGCATATTAGCTATATTAACAGAGACCTCCCGATAGCCAATCGGCATGTACCGACCTAGAAACTTGGGTTACGCGTAATATACTCTAAATCCGCCACACATCGCCGTCCATGGCAAGTCCAAAGTCGGCCAATACAATGAGAGTCATGCTATGCCGAAGGGGATGTCAAGCAATTTAACGGGGCGGCCATGATGGACGTCAATGGCTGCATCACAACCGGGAGATACAGTTTCCCAAATGTTCAGTCTCGGCACTCGTACCATCGTTTTTTTGAGCGTTTAATAGACATATTAGAAAGGAGGATAACATTAGCTGCCACTGTCATTTCCTACATGTCCAAGGAGGAGATTGTGGCTCCTTTCGCGGAGACCCAGGCTCCATCGAACTTAACGAGCTCCTGCACCATGCCGTCACAGAGTTGCTGGGTGTTAGCCCCGAGGCTGCTGAAGCACTGAAGAAGCTGGGGGGTATCGAGTCCGTCTTGGACCTAGCCACATCCATCGTCTTCGATGCGGCCAGAAAGATCGTCTCGGCGGCAATGGACCCGGCCAGCCCCGTCTTCCGCTGTGGCAAAGTTTCCAAGGACCTGGTTCGGGATGCCTTTGGCGGAGATGCCAAGCCAGCCTATCAAGCTCCTGGTCAGCGTGCCTGGGGGCTGACGCAATAGCCATTGCAACGATGTTGAGCGTATCCAACGTCCGAGATCTCGCTCTCAACCCGCCGTACCCCACGAGCCACGGGGTGATGAACTTCGTCTACTTCCCGGAGACCTCCATGTCGTACGACCCCGAGCGCCACGCCGACCTGATCCCCAAGTAGGGCGAGTATCCAATCGAAAAGGTCCAGTACACCACCTTGCTGATGGGCGAGATTTCGGGCCCGGAGGGGGAGATAGTAGGGGCTTGACCGACGTTAAGCCGCCAGACTTTAAGCCGCTGGACCGGGCAACGTTAGGACCCACTCGGGCGGGTTCAAGACGGTGACTGTCGGTGCCCTGCTCGCCTTTACCCAGTCTTGGTATGCACAGGCAGTGACTCTCAGACATCTACTTCACAGCGTGACTTTGGCGCCCGGCGAAAGCATGCGGGTGGCCGTGATCGACTGGAGCCGACGCTCCTCAGCTGGCGAGAAAGAGACTATCACCGAGGCAGACCGCTTGTCCAGCAACTTAGGCCCCCTGCGCGCCATCAGCGAGGTCACCAGCGCCGTGACTAACGAATCACAATGCGGGGTTTAACAGAGCAACACCAACTCCTGCACCACGGAATCGGCCGAGTCTGGCTCCATTGACATTTCGGCTCCCTTGGGTGGGCTGTTCGGCGGTCCCAGCGGTGCCATAGGCACGTCGAGCAGGCGTGAGCACTCACGTCATTGCCAGCTACATATCCAGTCCGATGGCCGGCATTTTCAAGTCCGTCGGACGACCCATTGAAAAGGCTCGCCTCACCTCGACAAAGCCCAAGCCTGGGGAGGAGGACGGCGAAAGTGCATATGATGCCGACAGTACAACCCCACCCACCGCCGGCACCCGTTCCCACTCCATCACCAACGGTGAGCGCCGAACGACTTGCCCGCGAGTCCCTATCGGCACCGAGTTTCTTCAAGTTCCGAGATACTCTGTCCGAAAAGGATGAAGTGTCTCTGCTCTCCAAATCCTAATAGTTGACGAATTCGACGCGTAGTAAGCCAGCAAGGTCATTAAGTGCAGCAAAACTAGTACCGTCCTGTAACGCGCTCTCATATCCCGTGAATCATCACTAGAGCGGTAGGCATGTCTCGAGGCAGGCACACAGGCCCGTCGCTTTATCCACAAACGAGCCATGGGGATAGCTGCCCAAGCCAGGGACTACCAGCACGTCGACGGTATGGTTGCCGGCTGAAGGAGAGGAGAGAACGGCGATCCCACGGAAGTGTAGATCGATAGCAAATATTATCGTTGAGAAACCGCGCTTTCGTTTGTCCTTACAGGTTTATTCTCCAGGGATAAATCGACGTCGATCGCTAGTTGGCCGCCGCGCGTAAACGTGCGCAGCAGGTGCGGCAGACGTTGGAAGCAGACCGTCGCAACTTAGCCACGCCGGGGATCGGGTATTAATGTGTGGACCTGGACGTCGTTGCTGACGCTGTTTCCATCGTGTCTATCGCCCGCCAGATCACCATGCGGCGGTTGTAAAGCGCGGTGTTGTTGCAAAACGTCTTCCAGCTCCGCCTTGTCGAAGTCAGCTGGCACGCCGCGGATCCTCCATATCTAATGGAGGGGTTGCGCCCACGTCGCGGCGATCTGGTGTGCGCGTTCGATGGCTAATTGTGACTTGCCAGCTCCGCCTAGGCCGGCGAGGGCCACTCGAGCGTCGGACTCGGAATATCGCCGGTCGATTTGGTCGAGAACGTCTCCACGGACGACTATATCGGGGTCGTGTGAGAAGGGGAAGGTCGCAGAGGGTGTCGGCGGTATTTCTGGTCGTTCGGACAAGGTTAGCGGGACATCCTGCAGACCGAGCGGCGCCAACCTGACCAGGCGGCAGATTGAAGTCCGCGTGGATGGACGCAACCCTGGTTTCCGGGTTTAAACGATACGGCCTGAATTGGCGGCGGCATCTCCACTCAGGTCCGCTAGGTACGGGGCAAAGCGCGACGGGGACCTATTGTAAGCTAATAGGTACTTAATTTTAGTCCGTTTAGTTATTCCAGTACCTAACGCCTCCAGGATATTAAGGGAAGGAGCCAGAGACCTTATTCTATAGATGTACGAATTGGCAAACATTGTGGCAATGGTAGTCCACACCTGCACTAACTCTATCTGCCATTTCGCAAAGTCAGAGAGCCTTACCCTGCATGCTCAACAAGCCTACAAGTGTTCTGACCCTATATGCCTGAGCAGCTGGTCCTCGCAACGTCCACACTCCCCCCCACCCTAATTATCCAACCCCGACGCCGCCGGATCCCAACACACGGGACTATGCTCCCCCGTCTCCAACCCCTCGACCTCCTCCGCCGTCAGCTCAAACCCAAACACCTCCGCATTCTCCCTAATCCTCCCTTCCCCTCCGCTCTTCGGCAGCGGGACCAACCCCCTCTGCAGACTCCACCTCACCAGCACCTGCGCCTCACTCACGCTGTACTTCTCCGCCAACCTCACCAACCCCCTCTCCCCCCACCTCTCCCCCCTTACCAGCGGACTATACGCCTCCACCACCACTCCCCGCTTTGCACACCACTCCCTCACATCCCCCCTCGCGCACCACGGATGCACTTCCCACTGCCCCACACTCAACACCCCTCCCCGCCCCACCCCCCGCTCCGCCTCCAACTCTTTGATATGCCCCTCCAGCTCATCAAGGTGGTGCACCCCGTAGTTACTCACCCCGATGCTCCGCACTTTCCCCTCCTCGACGGCTTCCACCAGCGCGAGCCACGCCCCCTTGCGCGCGGCGCTCCCGCCGTAGGGCGAGTGCAGCAGCATCAGGTCGATGTAGGAGAGGCCCGAGGCGGTGAGGGAGCGCGCGATCTGGGATTTGGCGGCGGCATACGAGTTGTTGGGGATCTTGGAGGTGAAGAAGAGGGAGGCGCGCGGGAGGGGGGAGGCGAGGAGGGCGTGGCCGCAGGGGGATTCGTTGCGATAGGCGGCGGCGGAGTCGATCTGGGGGGGGGGGGGTTAGTCTCTTGGTGGGGGTTGAGATAGGGGGAAGGGAGCGTACGTGGCGGTAGCCGGCGGCGAGGGCGTGGGTGACGGCTGTTTGGGCTTCGTTGCTGGGGCTAGGGAGGTGAGTGGATGAAGTGGGGGGGGGGGGTAGGGGGTTGTTTACATTTGCCAGACCTGCCCGGGGGGTTAGGGGTTAGTGTGAGATAACTTTAGACAATGGTCAAACTCACTCCGAAGCCGAGCTGGGGGATGTCGTAGCCGCTGCGCAGTTGGAGGGTGGAGTTGATGGTGAGGGGGGCCATTTTTCTCAGCATTTACTGTGGGATATGGTCCGGGAATTATTCGACTGTTGTTTGTTTAATTGAAGAAATGTCGTGATGATGAGGAGAAAATGCGGGGTTTTGTATTCTCGTGTTTCCGTATTTATCCCAGCGTCGGATGCTCCGGGCTGACGACGACGACCATCAAATGTGCGTTTGTCATCAACTATTTGGTAATTCCTTCTTGTCGGAGAGTAAATATAATCTTTTGGCACATCAATAATCCTTTGCCTCTTAGTCCATTTCCAATTCAACGTTTCGTCCTGTCCGTCCTTGCCTTGGTGGACTCGATAAGATCGGGAATTTACTTATCTGCAATAGGGCTACGATTGGAGCGCAAGGATCAGCTGTCTAGTTCGTCCAAGGCAAACGGTCTGGATCGGTCTTTTCCCGGATCCCTCTCCTGTGGGTCGATTCGTGGGAAATGCCTGGAAATCTTCCCCGACCGAGCAACCGAGAGCAACCCTCGGAGCCTTGATCTGCCCCGTTTTCTCGTTCCTGGGCAATACGAGGTGGGCCGGACAGGAATGAAGAAATGATCTGGCCAACAGATTAAATCAGCAAGCAAACAAGACAACCCCAAGGCGGTCTTTTATCATCATCATCATCATCATCATCATCATCATCGTCACCTTCATTATCACATCACCCTGCTTAGACCTACGCAGGACAGAGAAAAACAAATTTGCAGCAGCATCGGTGCCGGGGTCAAAACAAGCCTTTTGGGGCCGGCCTGGATCCGATCGGCATGGTCCCAGTGCCAGGCCCCCTCCTTGGTCCCCCCTGTCAGCGCCCACCACCTCGCACAGCCCTCGGGGAAACCAACAGACCAGTCTGGGCCTCGCATTGGAATTGATGAGGGCATTGTTGGCGCCGCCATTGGCGGTTGGAGTCTGGACCGACAGCCCCCCGCGGCCGCCCTGTCCCTTCTTCCCGTCGGTCGTCGGCATCACGGCGTCAATTGGATTGGATCCGGCAGAATGGCCGTGGTTAATTCCTCGCGGCATGCCCCGTGCAACCCTCTTCATCTCTTTTCCCAAGTGGCCGTTTTCCTGCCGTAATGAACAAAGGCGGCCATCTTTAAAGAAGACCTTTCCCTCATCTCTGATGTCTTGGTCCACCTCCGCTCCCTCTCCAACTCGTCCCACTACTCTTCTTTTCGCTTCAGCCCTCGCCCACCATGGTCGCCCTCCCGCTCCACGAGAAAACTGCGTTCGACTCCCTCGACGACGATGACGACACCCCCCGCCGGCCGTCCCCCGCCCGCCTCGCCATCCTCTTCCTCCTCGTCGTCGGCATCGTGCGCGTCGCATTCCTCGACCCCTTGGGCGTCGCCGGCTTGTCCACGTCGCTGATGGCCAGCGAGGGCACCGTCACGCACATTGTCATGTTCCAATTCCGCGACGGCGTCAATCGCGACGTCATGGCCGAGGTGCGCTCGCTCCCCCCTCCCCCGAACCTGTGCGACGCGGCCTCACTTGCTGACCCCGCGTGCGTCGTCAGACTGCGTCGCGAATGTATGCGCTCAAGGACGGCTGCGTGCACCCCTACACGGGCGTGCCCTACATCAGCAGCGTCACGGACAATGTCCCGGCCGAGGTCACAACGGTGCGACGACCCCCTCTTCCGAGACCCTCTGCCGAGGCACATGCTGACTGACCCCCCGCTCCAGAGCCAAAACACGCACGCCTTTGCCGTCCGCTTCCGAACCGCCAGCGAGCGCGAGTACTTTCTCAAGCACGACCGGGCCCACCTCGATCTGCAAAAGGACGTGTCGGCCTTTGTCGAGCGCGTCACCATGTTTGACTACCCCGACAACGACGAGCTGTCGGTAGACAGGGCCTACAGCAAGGCGTGAACGCGACCAAAATTGCGGATGCAATGGACGACAATGACAAGATTCTTCGACGACGCTCGACATTACCACGGCCTTCTCGATGACCCGTGTCGACACCCATCCCTCCCTCTCCCGGCTGCGAGTTTGCAAACTATACTCAATCCGCGAAAAATGCGCTCGCCCGACGGGCAGCGATGACTGCACGGTGCGCGAGGATGATGGGCGGTGCCACCGCGCCAAGGCCGAGGTTGCGCTCGCGCAGCCCGTCCCGGCCATTGACGTGCGCGCCGACGACGCACTGGAAGCTACGAGGCGGCCGAGGGGTAGCATATGCAGCGGTCAAAAGTACCGCGCCAACTCCTAACTTGCCTGTGGAAGTCGGAGGCGCAGAATGACGACGCCCCGCTCGACAACAATCACGGGACCCGGATATCAGGTCCGACGACGAGCTGGATGGGTCAGCTTGAGGATGAAAGAGCCGTTAGGTGGGAGGCTCATTGGGTGGAGACGACGTTGTTTTGTTGTCGCAGGCAGGGTGGGAGATGCTGCACTGGGGGAGTCGTTGTGAGGGAAAGACGGGGTTTGGATTTGCCAGTTGGTGAACCTCCTTGGTCTAGGAGAGGCCGGCTCGAGAACAAACTCTCGCTGGCTGTGAGGGCGTTGATGGCGGACATGGTTGCCGTTGGAGTTTAGTCCTCGATTAATTGCGGCAATACAACATGCTGACTTTGACAATGAGACCAGTCCTCACCCTGCCGCCATGAACCAACTTGGGCGCCGGAGTTGTCAGCAGAAACTTCAATGACGGATGGCGTTGGAAACCAAGCGTCGACGAAGATGTCTCGTAAACCGAGTCTCAAAGGACCAATGGCTTTAATTAACAGATGGATTGCCTCAGCTAATTCCTCCAATACCTCATACTAATATACAATAAAGAAATCAGGGCTGGAGGAGTCTCCGGAGCTCAGCCTGGAATACCACACCTTTAGCGCTAGACCTCTCGCCAAGCAAGCGAGGACCAATGCTCTCCTGGCAAGGCCTAGTTGGCACAGCCGTAGGCCTCCTGTTCCGACTTGAGGACCTCCATCAACCGTCCGATGGCCTTGGCTCGTATCTCTCATGTCTCGTGCTAACAAACACACCAGGGCTGGAGTGTACTAGTACACCAGGGCTGGAGTGTACTAGTACGCCAGGCCCGATCTGATATTCTGCGGACGGGTGGCCATGGCCATGATGTGGCTCAACTCCTCGCTGCCGACTCTATATACAGGCAGGCTGTTGATGGTTTCAATGAATTCGGTGATGTCTTCGTCGAAATCCACGTCGGTGGGTCTGCCTCTGATCTCTTCCATGGAAACAAGGGGTTGTCTAAGACGGTCCCAGGAGACGACACGCGCCGGGAAACTGCTTGAACGAAAGTCTGATAGAATTAAAAAAACGATAAGTTAGCAACTTTGCCTACTTTTTATTCCTGGGAACGAGAGAGATAGGAGGAAGACGTACCAAGTCCCAGGCGTTCTAGCACCCAGTTCCTGTCTAGGCGGTAGAAGGCGGCCCTTTGGTTGATATCGGAGGTTCGGGCAATTAGCTCGCCGGCCTGTCTGACGCCCAGCCGGTGCCCGTCCCGGTGGTAGGCCTCGACGAGGAAGCCGCAGAGGGCACCTTCAAAGTAGCGGCCGGACTCGCCACCCACTAGGCTACCACGGATGCCTGGCCGAGGGTAATCAGCAGCCGCCGGTGTGAGGGTGTCGGCATTACCCGTCACGACCCCGACAAAGGCGTGCACGAGCTCGTGCGCCGCCGCCATGCCCATCAGGAAGAGGAAGCGCTGGAATTCTTCCACGTCCGGTTCAGTGGCATCGGCCACTCGAATGGCGTTGTCGATGATCTGCATTAGATGAGTATCTCGTGTAAGCTAGATAATGTTGGCGAGGCCGCTTACCGTTTTGTTTAGTCGATAGATGGCTCCCCACTTCACCTCAAATTTGTTTTCTCCGTTCCACCAGTCCAGGCGCTGGGCGACACCCTCGCCCGTGACACGCGTGCTGACGATGACGTTAGGGGGGTCGGTGCGGATGTTGATCAGGAAGTCGTCGACGGTATCCTCCATGAGTGCGCGGTCGTGCGCCTGGTCGCCGTTGCCGCGAAAGGCCATGCGCCGCCTCTCGCGGGGCCTGTAGCCTTCCCAGACGATGATGCCCGTATTGATCAGGACACTGCGGCCCTTGGTCGACTCGAGCAGCGAGATGGCAAAGTGCATGACGAAAACGACGAAGCGAAAGGTCCTCGAGTTCGGGGATAGATGCTGGATATGGAAGGGATCAGGCCGGCTCTGATCCACCACGCGCATGTTGGGGAGCACATCTCTTCGGACTTCCCGGGGTTGTTGTGATGAGCCTGAGGACCGAGAGCGGCTACGCGAGCGAGTGCGGCTACTTGAGCGAGTGCGGCTACTCGAGCCCAAGTCTGCGCCTAAGCCCGCGCCCGAGCTGTAGTTGTTGGCCGGGACATAGCTTCTCGAGCCCGAACCCGAACCAGAGCCCGAGTCCGGGCCGTAGGTGTTGGCCGGGGCGTAGCTCCTCGAGCCCGAGCCCGAGCCTGAGCCCGAGCCATAGCTGGTACTGTCAGCCGGGAGGTAGTAGCGAGACATAGTCTGAAGTAGGGGAGAAGGAGGAACGAGGTGATGGATGAAAAGTGATTGGAGATATGCTAGGACGGTAGGTGATGCCAGACCACGAAATGATAAATGAAGTAGATGACGGACTGGAAGCAATGAATTAAGTGCAGGAACCAAAGATCAGAGAATGAGAATGACGATGCGAAGAATACAAGATAAGTGTAAACGAGCGACGTGTACTTGACTTATATATCAAGTGAGAACTTAGCGAGATCTCACCGAGCAGCAAACTCGGGCATATTACTTCTGGTTAGCACCTCTCTTGCCTCGGCGCGAACATATTTCGATATTGGGCTTGAAAGATGAAGCATGCGGCGGCTGGTCTTGGGCTGTTGGCCTGCTGTTCCAGACGAGGAGAAACGACGCCCACAGGACTCGCGAGATATGGACAATATTTGTTGCAAGCGCCAGCCCTTTTCGGGCCACCTTGTCGGGTTGTCAAGCGATGGTTTGAAGATTGTTTTCTGGGCTTAAAAGCGGCCGGCCTAAGAACCATGGTGAGGATTTGAATACAGATACCTCTACTGTACAGTCGACCCCCGCCCCCGGAACAGGATTAGTGGCGGCTAAATGACCCGACAGAACGGGCGGCGCGCCTCGCCTAACATTGGGCAAGATGAGAGGGGCGCGGATAGGCGCCCACCACACCTGTGATTCACCGCTCCTGCCCCACTTAGGTTGCCACAGACCTCTCGCCCTCAACTTCCAGCAACTTTCTTGCTCATGACTTCCTTTGCCTGTCTACTTCGATACCCAACTTCACGAGACAAGATTTATTCCCTTCCAAGACGCCCCCCACGATGGATTCCACTAGAATCTTTCCCCCCACGATGGATTTCATCAACATCTTCCCCCCCACGATGGATGTCACCAACATCTTCCCCGACGACATGCCCGCTATAGCGGAGAAGCTCCGCACAAGGGCCCAGGCCGACCACAGGGCGCGCATCCCCATCGACAGGCTCGACGACGCGCACCGCGATGTCTTAATCCGCGCCATCAATAACGTGCTCGCCACCGACGAAGCAATCCTCACATACGCGCAAATCATCGACGGCCTACCCATCGCAGACGTCGCCGGTGACCGGAGGGTCACGGGCATCTACGGCGACCACCCGATCGACGACCACGAGGAGCTCTGCCCGGGTGCCTTGGACAAGGCGCGCGAGGTCTCCCCCCAGTGGGATCCCGCCACGTTAGCATTTAGCCCCAGGGTGAGTTGGTCCATCCGTACATGTTTCTATTGATTCCTCGGCAGAGAGCTAACTCCAGCTAATTAGGTGGTCAACGCATTCCAACGAGCAGCTCCCGGAACCAAAAAGTTCAACACGCGCCTCATCGAGATGGTGGCCGTGGCGCTGCATCAGTTTGGCGTCCTTCTGCACCAACTCGGCTTCCGCATGCACCGGGGCGACATCGAGTGCGTGACTAACTGGACCGCGCCGAAGCCCTCGGTCGCCGAGGACGATTGGGAACCGATTCCGCCGCCGCCCACCCTCTTCTACAACGCCTTCTATGGTGACTGGGAGATATACCCCGAGGGCGTGGCCGACATGATCGGCTACTGGGCCGAATGTCGTATCCTCGGCGGCGTCGTCCTCTTTGACCGCCGCGCCGAGCTCGACGCCGACGGGGACCTGACGGCCGAGCCCCCCAATATCTATCTGCACCCGTCCCGCTGCAAGGTGACCTTCCGGGTTACGCAGCTGCTCGACTGGCAGCAACAGGCCCTCGTTGACTTTCTACTCAGCAAGCCCGACCTAACGGCGGCCTCGGGAGACGCATCGCCCGTCCCGTGTCCGGTCCCTGTCATCGTAGACGACCGCAATCGCACACGAGTCAGCCCCGAGGACGCGCTGGTCCTACGCGGCATCTACCGCGACGTGTGGGAGCGCAAGCCGCTAGACTCGTTTGGATATCGCGGCATCATTCGGCGGCCGCAGGCCCAAGTCGACTACCCCGAGATCGGAGTGGAGGCGCTTGTCTTCAACAGGGCCGCCGGCGTCCCCATTCCAAAGGGCAAGATGAAGGACTACCTGGACGGCGTCGAGACGCTGCCGGAGGGACCAAAAAAGCGCATGCTCGACGAATATAAGGAGTACCTTGACCGCGAAAAGAGAGCGAAACTGGATGTGCCTGAGCAGGATGAAAATGAGGCTGAAGACGAGCCTGAAGAGGGAGAAGAAGGAGAAGAGGGAGTGAAAGAGGGAGAGGGGGGAGTGAAAGAGGAGGGAAAGGAATGGAAGGAGGACAATGGAGAGAGAGAGGAGGGAAAGGGAAAGGGAAAGGAGCCTAAGGGGAAAGGAAAGAAGGCCAAGAACCGCGTCCTAATCGTACCCGACACCTTGGAGTCTCTGCAAGACTTCATGTTTAGTAAGAACAAGAGTGCGGAAGAGTGATAGATGTTTAGATTGCGACCTTGTTGCGAATATATTAGGAAGCAAAGAAAAATGCAAAAAGCTTACCCCTAAGCTCCTTCATTACGACCGCCCTGAGGGTCACCCGACTCAGGGAAGCTTCTCTATGGGATTCTTTAGGGGCTACGAAAACCCCCGTCGAGTAGGGGGTTTTACACCATGCAGGTTTTGAACCCGGGTCCCCACCACGCCGTAGTGACACTTATTTTAAGGGGCCGCCCAGGACAGTTGAAGTTGCGGCCACTGGGAATCTTGGCGACGGAAGGAGGGCGTGTAAACATGGCCTATAGGGCTGCTGCGTCGGGACGGGGCGGGGGCTGGGCCACTGACCGAATCTACATCCGGAGGAAGGACCCGGGCCGCAAGTCAAGGGATGTAAACAAAGAATATGGAGGCCGGCTCGAGAACAAACTCTCACATCTCGTCGCCGACCGGACGGCTACCTCCCTCTCAACGAGGACGACTCAGCCAGGTCCAGTACGAGGTTATCTCGTGCGACGGGCCTAGAGGTGGGTGCTTGCTTTTCTATCTTAGAGGCCGGGGTCTGATAGCGACTCGGCCGGGACGACGGTTCCAGTACCATTGGTTTGACCGCCGTAACTTTATAAACCATAGCGCTTCGTGGATTTGGAAAAAGTAGGAGTCCGGTTAAAGGATACCAAGCTATAGCGGGCTAGGTTAAGTGCCGATATCGAACGCGGAGACAAGACCTACTCCTCGAGTGCCGCGTCTACTTCATTTTCATCCGGGACATAGTAATATCTCGTAAACCGGGTCTTAAAGGATTAAAGGCTTTCAATTAACAGATGGATTACCTCGGCTAGTCCGTCCAACGTCTCGTACAAATATACAGTAAAGAAACCAAGGCTAGACTGGTCTCCGGAGCTCAGCTTGGAATACTACACCTAACCCGCGCATATGTACATGTGGGGCGCTCCCAATTACTAGTACGCCAGGGCCAGCTGAGACAAGCGGCGATCTGATATTCTGCGGACGGGTGGCCATAGCCATGATCTGCTGCACTCCAGGCCGAAGGCTTGGAAAAGTCACCCATCCTCGCTCACCTCAGCGTAAATTCCCTAGAAGTCCCAGGCCCCGAAGCACCAACAAGTTGCCCTTCCATGACATCATGCACATAAGTAAACGTAACCAACGTATAACACCCGTCCGCCTGCGGCCTCAACACCGCAGGCATTCGGCACCCAAACAAGACACACACGACATCGCCCACCTGGACCGCATGCCCGGCACATCCCACATATCCCGTATCCGTAGCAAAGAAATGCTTCCTGCCAAACAGCTGCGCCACAAGAAGCACCAGTCGGCGCGCAAGACTATCAAAATCCGCAACCGGCACCTCATCCAGCGACGGAAGCAGCGCTGACCACGAGCCACGTGCCATCTCCGTACGTCCGGGCTGCACCGTCTTCTCCAGGCAGCCGTACCCCAGCGCGTCGGGAACCGCATTCTTCATAGGGGCGGCCTCCTTCGCTTGCTCGTCTCGAGGTTGTACAATCCGCAGCAGCGTGTTGAAAGTGTTCCCGCCGTTCAGTATCTTCCAAATGGTCCCCTTAGCGAGCTCTCTATCTGCGGCCGCGGCGCCTAGGCGTGCAGTCAGTGCTCTGTGGGCGTATAGCTGGCACGCACCGGTGTCGTTCAAGATCTTGAGCATCCCGTCTATCACTGCTTCCCTCGCTTCTTCTTCGGTGCAGTTGTCCGCCTTCTTCTGCTCACGGAAGTCTCGGAATGCGCCGGTTGTGGAGGCATGGTGCTTCGTGATTTTCCCAACTTCCACCCCGCGCAGCGTGATAGTCTTGCGGTCAGCGTCGTGGCGGGTGTGTTTCATGGCGATACCTAGGGATGCGCCACCGGGGTGTCTCTTCCACTCTTCATCCGGGTCCGGGATTTCGAGCTCTGGCCGGACCGAAGAGTATTTTTCCTGGGCGTCCGTTATCGACACCCATCGGTTTGCCCCCCAGCTCTGGTCCTCTACCCGGCGGGGCCACGACTTGTCGGAGAAGTCGATACACCAAGACGGCAAGCCAGAGAATTTGGTATGGCCTGCGGCAAAGAGAAGCCACTCTAGACCTCGTTGGAACTGAAATACGGCGACCGTGGCGTGCTGAAACGCCCAGCTGGCGGGCTTGGTGTAGTCCGCTTGGAAGCGCAAGTGCTCCTTCTCCACAAGCCCTAGCAGCGCAAAGACATGATCCCTCGAGTCAGTTGCGTTGCGGTCAACAGTTGTCGCCAGCAGTTCCGGCATGTTGTGGCTTGGCTCGAAGCTGCCTCGTTTCTCGGGTGTCATGAGCGTGTTGAAGAAGACCAGGGCGGTCGCGTCTTTGAACGAATACATGCCCCGGGTACCTCGCGAAGACGAAACATCAAGTCTCTCAAAGAGCCCCGAGTCGTACATGGCTGCCAACATGACTCCCTTTCGCAGGACATCGAAGGCAATCGTTCTGTGGCCGATCATCACCAGCGGGTCGACTTTGGCAGCGATGACTTCCTGGACAACCCAGATACGCGACCACCAGGGTGACATCACCATCTTGCGGAGTCCCGCCCGGAGTGCTTCACCGGTCTCGCGACGTGAGGGGTTTTGGGCGGTGGTCATGCCATCATTCTCAACCAGGTCGTCGATCGCCTCGTCGATGTCTGAATCGGATTCGCCAAGCCAGATGAGAACGCGCGACGCAGAAAAGTATATTTCTCGCATGAGACGGACCTGATGCGTCTTTTCCCAGTCGTCGGCCTGGTTGATGCTGATGGCGTCGATCCAGAGCGTTCGCGGTTCGGTTTCCCGGCGGAGGTGTTGCAGCGCAGCCAAGAGGTTGTCAGATACCGCGAATATCTTGTCGTTGCCGATGAAAATTCCATTCTGGTGGGACTGATCGCCCCATACGTATGAGAGAGCTTCGAAGTCGCGAGAACTCAGTGGGCCGGCTTCGAGAAAGCAGCGGATTGGGGAGCCTCTGAAGCCATGATGGGGCAGGATCGTCACGAGGCGAACTTGACTTGACGGGGATGAGAGCCGGTGGTAGGTGTATGCGCCTGTCTTTGTCAATTTGGTAGAAATACTCGTTTGTTCCATCTTGTACGGCTTTTTCTCGGTGGTTGAACGATCTTGGAATTTTCTTGAAGTTGGGGGAGTTGAAGTCGAGTTGGGGGTTGAGGTTCAATTAAACGAATGTTCAGCTCGTCTTGGCACTTGGTGGTGAAACTTGGGCTGAGGCGCGCGGACGCTTTGTGGTGTGGTCCAATAAGAGTCTTTGATCGGAGGAAGTAGCCCAGATTCAGGAACACGCAGTACCCGAGCGGCATTCTGCGGTCAGTTGTACAGGTACTGACTAACACAGCCGGTACAGTCAGTTTGCCACGCAAGTTATGCACCACTTTGGTCATACCTTTTGACACAAGTCAGGGGATGTAAAGAAAGAATGTGGAAGGAGGCCATGACCAATGCCATGACCAATGCCATGTGTTGAACTGCACGTGTAATTGCGCGTATTATTGTGTGTCTCGCGGAAGCGAGTCGCCTGGAACAGACGGAAGTGGGCGCAGCCAGATACCCCCTACTCAGGGGGCTGGTGCGCCAAGATCTAGTTACAGTGGGCTGTCTGTGGCGCAGTGCCAGGAGCCAAGATTCAATCCAACACCATGACCAGACTCATTTGTTTTCTCCCCATAGTTTCCAGTATTCGTGAAAATCGTTCCTCCATGGCGATCCCCTCGTCCTCTCCCCCGGACCTCGCAACGGCTGTTGGACCCGGCATTGACCTATCGTCCAACATTTTGGCCTGGACCACAGCAGACCCCAACAATACCACCCAGCATCAAAGATCGACACACTGGTCCCATTAGCCACAAAATACGCGAAACCAAAAGGATCGCCCATCCCTCGATCCCCATCAAACCCCCAGACTCTTCCATAAATTCCCGCCCCCAACCCAACCAAATATCCATCGCATACAAAACGCGTCCCCCAACCGTCTCACCGGCTCGCAGGGCAAAAATATTCGAAAAGCGCTAGCAATACTACCGGCAGGGCCCTCGACACAAACGGTTTGATCCCCCCCCCGGAATGCCATGCGCGCGGGCGATCACCGTCAGGGGCCTCCCCGCGTCGCATAATCCGCCCTCTCTCTTCACGACTCCGAGACTGCACTCGCCGCTGCCATTGGCCGAAGGGACGTCGTAGGGCTTTCAGCCGCGACGACCGGTACCGTAGACGCGGGCGCGGCGATTCTGCTACACGTTCGTGCATTGTTCGAGGCCCTGGCGATGAAGGGAACCGGCAGGCTGGTCGACCATCCCTCCCTCGTAGGTGATGTCAAGGCTATGGGCGATGCTTGATATAATACGCGACCCACCCGCCGTCGCCAAGGGCGAACCGCGCCCTCGACGTACACCGGACCACTTCGCCGCTGCTATACCTCCGTTGCTCGGTTTCGACAATCGACAACCACCACACCACCGACATGTCCTTCTCACCACCGCCCTCGGGGCCCTCCTTCCCCGGCATCTCGGGCCCGGGCCAGTTCCCAGCACCAACCCGCCCCCTCACCGCGGCCGAGTTCGCCGCGCTCCCTCACGACGACGCTGGCCCGCGCCTCGTCACAGCCATCTGGATTATGATCGCCGTCTCGGCCTCCTTCCTCGGCCTGCGCCTGTACTCCAAGTTCCTGCGCCACCGCGGCCTCTGGTGGGACGACTGGGTGCTCCTCGGCGCGTGGCTGTGCATCACGGCCGAGTCAGGGCTGCTGACGTACGCGACAACGCTGGGGTACGGGCGGCACATCTATGACCTGCCGTTCGACCTGGGGGTGATCGACAAGACGATCCTGACCATCAACGTGGCGGGGACGCTGTCGCTGACGGCGGCGACGTGGTCCAAGACGAGCTTTGGGCTAACGCTGCTGCGGCTGACGGAGGGGTGGGTGCGGGGGCTGATTTGGTTTATCATTGTGACGATCAACGTGGCGATGGGGCTGAGCGCGCTGTTTGCGTGGGTGCGGTGCACGCCGGTGAGGAAGTCGTGGAGCCCGTTTGAGGCCGGGACGTGCTGGGAGGCGAGCGTGATTGTGAATTATAACATCTTTTCGGCGGCGTATTCGGCGGCGATGGATCTGGCGCTGGCGTTGTTGCCGTGGAAGTTGATTTGGGGGCTGCAGATGAAGAAGAAGGAGAAGATTGGCGTGGCGGTGGCGATGAGCTGTGGTGTTTTGTGAGTCTCATCCTCCCTGTTTTTGTGCAGTCGACTGACATTGATCAGCGCATCCATCACCGCCATTGTCAAGACGACCAAGATCCCCAAGATGCTCTCCATGGACACCTGTAAGCCCTTTCCAACTGTCTTGGCTTCCTCTCCCTCCCGCTGACACCCCCCACAGACGACGGCGTCGACCTCTTCATCTGGGGCAACGCCGAATCCTGCGTGACCATCATCGCCGCCAGCATCCCCATCCTCCGCGTCTTTGTCCGCGACGCCACCAACACGGCCCGACGTTACTACGGCGCGACGGGCGCCGCCGACACCCGCGGCACGGCCACCAGGCACGGGTACAACCTTGGCAGCAAGAACAACACGGTCGTCATCACGTCGCGGCCGCGCACGGCGCGCGACAAGGAGGACGACTGGAGCGACAAGAGCATCATCAATGAGCAGCGGCCACCGAGTGGGACGGGGAGAATGGTGGAGAGCGAGGTCGGCGTCGAGTACGGCGGGAAAAAGAACCTCGAGTATGGGATGCGCGTGTTTCCGGGGGCGTAGGGCCGGCTCCTACGTGTTAGCTTTGTTTTTGTACTAGATGTAATGATGGGATTGGGATGGATCCGGTAATGAATTGTACGAATTTTGTCTCCATAAAGCACTTGAATTTTTATTAGGCAATTACACCATTGGTTCATGAAGGAAGCTATTTCCAATCTACTACCCAAAACATTAGCTCCTATCTATACGCTTTGAGGACAAGCAGGTGTAGAAATGACAGTAGTACGATCTCTCCCATCACCCAAATATCTTTCCAAGTCCCCATCCCGTTTACTGCATGTGCCCTCTTCGGGACTGGAAGACCTGCAGACCCACAACCCATTATTAGCAACACGTTCAAAGAAAGTAAGCCCGCATCGAGTTCCTCCGCATCTCCATCTCTCTGCATTCCTCGGCATCTCTCCACCAATGCCCTCCAGGAACGCGAGCCCTCGTCCCACCATCCCGTCACGAACTCACCTGACCTCGTATCTACCAACACATAAGAGGGACAGCAGGACCAAAAGCCAGTCCTCGAGTCCCTTCATACTCCCAGCCCCCAAAATAACACAAGCCCAGCCTGAACCCTACGCCCACGCCCTTCCAACACCCAAAACAGCCATGCCGCTAACCCGCTACAACCTCGCCCCCACCCTCGACGGCTTCATCGCCTCCCCCCACACCACCACCAACCCCACCCCCTGGATCACCCCAGACCCCACCATCGACTTCCCCGCCCTGTATGCCCAATTCTCCCACTTCCTCATGGGCCGCCTCACCTACGAGACCATGCTCGCCTTCGCGGCCGACGACCCCTCCTCGTCCGGGGACGCGAACCTCTTGTTCGCCGGACGGCCACGCGAGGCCGTCGCCGTGCTGAGCAGGAGCATGAAGCAGGCGGAGCATCCGGGGGTTACTGTTATTTCGAGCGAAGCGGGGATGGTAGAGGTGGTGAGGGGGTGGAAGGCTGCCGGGGGAGGGAAGGATATTTGGGTTATGGGGGGTGGGAGGGTGGCGGGGTGTTTGGTGAGGGAGAGGTTGTTGGATGTTGTGGAGTTGGCGATTATGCCGGTAGTGATTGGGGAGGGGGTGAGTTTGATGGAGGGGCCGTTGGGGGCGGCGGGGGTGAAGTTGGGGTTGGAGGAGGTAAGTGGGCTGGAGTCGGGGATTGTGATGGTGAGGTATAGGGTTTTGTATGGGGGGGAGTGAGATGAGGGGGAGATGGGGTTCTTCATAGGGGTTGAATAACGTACAAAGTTGTAACTACCTCTATAATTACACCCGACACTTTTTCTGGCCGAGTCCGTATTAGTCGTAGATCCTAAGCAAGAGGTAAGCCGCACTAAGGACCGCACTGCGGCGGGCCATGCCACAGAAGAGTTCTGTCGCTTGGCCCGGGGCAGGTAGACATATTGCAGGCCGCGAGCAGTGCAGCGCGCGCACGACTCCCTGCCGTCGCACCGCAGTCGCTGCTTGGCACAGAACGAACAGGCCTTGGCGACTCTTGGTGAAGGCGTGAATTTTTGGGGCGCCAACGTCTGGTAGATGGCGTTGTGGCGAGCGAGCGAGTCGCTGGCCTGGTCAGTTTTGCCAAGATACCCAAGAAGAAGAGGAAAGAGAAAAAGGGAAGACAAGATCACCACTAGGACGAATGCCGTGTCAGATTCCTGCTACTCACCTCCGAGCAAACTTGCGGCCGCAGGACGAGCAGGTAAAGGGACGGTTGTTGGTATGACTGCCGACCTTGTGTCTATACATGTGTACCTCACGTGCAGCAGACGAAGCATCGGTGTCCGGACATCTCTCCAAAATTGGATCCCCTCATGCTGTTGGCAGCAGACCAGATCTTCACGGCCATTGCGTACGTACTGCTGGCCATGTCAGAGGTTCATTGGCCGAGTGAAGAGGTGGTTGATCGCTAGAGCGGGTAATCTCGGACACCACCTCCGAGTGGGCAGCGCCGGAATACGCATCTCGTAGAAAAAAAGCTAAGCGAGTGCCAACAGCACGACGTCCGGCAAATAGCATGGCCAAGTCTGAAACAAGACTTGGGCCAAGATGCGTTTTGTTCCGAGTTCCTCGGGGCGGTGGATGGAGGTGGAGGAGAGGCCGCAATCAGGATGGGGATCGACCCCGTGACACTACCAGCACTTGCACAACAATGATATCTACTACAGATGTATGAAAGTCCTATTAAATAGGCTCAAGCATCTAGGTTTGCATATTACCGTAGCGTGTAAATACTCCATCTTTACGTCATGCACTGAGCATGCTAACGTACGGTATTTCTTAATGTGTCCCTCCAGCTCCCATCATGTTTGCAAGGTAAAGTACTTAGGTAGGTGTCTAAATGCCCGCCTCTTCCAGACCTCATCTTAGATCGGTCTAGTACTGCCCTCGGGACTTCTGCTGCATTAGATAGGCGTCCTCCCTCGGCGATGGACGGGAGTATCGAAAGTCGGGACTCGGGAATGAGACTTCCACATCCTGCACCAGCGACACCTTGTCCAAAGACATGTGTTTGGTGGCACCGTTGGTTGGACTGCTGTTATCTTTGGCAACAATGTCCCACTGATTCGAAATGCGGCCCTCCAGTCCCTTCTTTGGTCCAACTGCAATTCGTGGGTTAGCTTCTTGCATGCGTTCAGGGGGGGGGGAAGGGGATGAATAGGCGACATACGTATCAAAATATACAGGAAATCGACCAAAACAGGCGCCCAGGTAAAGAGGGCCAGCACTTGACCCACGCTCCAGCGCGTGTCTTGCTGGGAATAACCCGCACGCTGGACAATCAGGCGGCGGTATTCGGTGAACAGAACAAGATATGTCCACATGCCGATGAGGTTGAGCCCGGCCACGACCAGCCACCACACCTCGCGGATCGTGTTCAGGACCCGGTGTGGCCCAAAAGCGGGTATCCCGATGAACAACCTGTGGGTTCGGACCACGACGAACCAAAAGATGGACCCAAAAGCAAGCGTGAGGGCACCGGCGAAGAATGCCGGACGCACTGAAAACTCCTTTTCCGTCGGCGCGCACCACCGCTCAAAGTTTTGCTGCGAGGTCAAGGTCGTGTAGAAGTCCCCGTTCTCGGTGTGGGTCAGATATTTGAAAGTTGTCATGGCAACGACGCACACCACCATGATGAGCACAATCATGAGGAGCCAGATGGCCGCCCGGAGCTTCGATCGGCGCAGTGTGCCTCGGGCGGTGGCCTGGAGGATGGCGACCGGAAAAACGGTGAACAAAGGGAGAAGCACCGACAGCAACGTGGCGTAAACGGTGGTCTCGTCGCCGTGCGTCAGCGTGCTGATCGAGTTCTCAAAGATGGACGCGGCCAGCATCGACAGCGCAAAGACGATGGCGCTGTTGAGAAACTCGTCCAGGCTGCCGCTCATGGCGGCCGACAGCCGATAGGGGATGTGCAGTCGCGGGAGGCCCAAACGCTCGAAAAAGTTGTTGACGTGCGACTTCCTGCCTTTGTGGTGGTCGAGCGACATGAGGAGGAACAGCAGCGTGGTGATGATGGCCTCGAGGAAGTAGGTGATGACCATGCCGATGCCGGCCAGGTCCGCAATGCCCTCCCACTCCAGCGCTTCGCAGGTTTCGAAACGGCAGTTCTCGACGGCGCTGGTGCGCATAGCCCGGTAGACCGTCTCATTGCCGTACACGACGTTGCTGGTGAACCATTCGATGATCTGGTAGTCGGTCGGCGGCGGACTGAAGCCCTCGGGGAGTGCGGCTCGGATGTAGTTGAGCGTCGGGACAAACTCCACCTCCTCTGCTGCCGCCCACTGCCCGGCGAGAGTGCAGTTGTGGCTAAAGTTGAAGTCTTCAAGGGCGGGTGCTGCCCATGACAACGCCGGCGATGTGGCCGTGGGGACCCACGACGATGTGGTGGACACGCTCATCTTGGGTCGAGTCGTCGCGTGGTGGCCAGAGCCGGTGACAAAAAAGGAAGGAAAAGTCAAAGACAACTTGGAGGTTGGGTTGGGTCTAGATAGCATTCAGCATTCGCACCCCAACAGCACCATTGAAAGGCTCAGTGCGGATTGGCCATGCAGGACATCCCCAACTCTCTCCGCCGCGCGCCCTGCAAGTTGAGGCAAGGCTCTAGTGGCGGGCCGAAGAACCTTGCAGGCGCCATGGCGCTGTGCAGGCACTATACGGATGCGGATTGGTGACAGCGTGCTTGCCCAAGATCCATGCCGCCCTATCCGAGCGATGTGTTGACCCTCCCACGCCCAAGTCGGCGCCCAATTTTTGCTGCCTGCCCATGAAACGGCCCCCCACCAGTAACGTTTGTAGCGGGCGAGGAATCATCTCGGAGAAGACCTGAGTGGTAGCTGTGTCGGCTTTGCGTTGTGTTTTGGTACCCAACCTCATTGCAACGTCGTCGGCCAGCGGCGGTAGTCGCGGGATTCTCAATTACACCGTTGCTCGCCCCTCTCCGACCTCTATCTAGCACGGCGTACCCTACACCTATTCCTTCATTTTAGATACCAGCTTGTAACCTCCAGAGAAATTGGAGGTATAATAAACTATTATGAGGCCGATTAAGAACTAGGGAAATGGACTTGTTATTAACGTTACACGAAGAAGGGAAGAGTGAGAACTCTGTCACTACGGCTAGATCTAGTAGTCTGTAAAGTGGAGCCTGGTTGTATTATGTAACCTCTGTCGGGTCGCTACCGGAACGGTAGCGAGTTAGTGCCGTAATAGAATACGCTAGCAGCTATCGAGCCCATTTCTTAGCCTACGTTTTAAAGTAGAGAATTTATTTAGTCCGTTTTAGGAGGTCCTATTTCTGGGACGACCTTCATTATCCGGCCCCTGTAGGGAAGGAAGCCCCTACACTTGTCCTACAGGAGAGTCGCAGAATATCGAGCGTAGGGTAAGTCAGGCTAAGCTAAAGGTAAGCCGACGGTAAAGTGAGCCTGATTCTAGGCTGACCGCTTTCGGACGAGACCCAGTTTTTTTTAGAGAACTACCTATATAGTCTCACCCGAGACTTTTTTCTGGCCGAGTCCGTATTAGTCGCAGATCCTGAGCAAGAGGTGAGCCGCACTAATGGCCGCCTAAGCCGAAGTGAGTCCCAGCTATACTTGCCGTGACCATAAATGGGCCGGCGTGGTTGCAAGGACGATCCTCGGCCCAATTTTGGGACCTTAACTCCCCTGCACGTAACGGTCACTTTCCCTAGTCACGTAACTGCCGTTTTCTCTTTCCAAGCGAGAACTCACCGTTTCGGGTTAGTTAGAACTTCAAATTGTATACGTTTACTATCTAGTACAGGCACTACGTGACAAAAGTAAAAGAGCCGGGTATATCACGGCGTACACGGGGAGGCTGAACGTAGGGGGTGTGGTGGATAAATGATGAAGCACAAGGAGTGCGAAGATCCAGGAGCGAGGGCCGCTCCAGAGGTAAGCTCCGGAGCGGTGCCGAGGGTGATCACGTGACCTGTGCGCTATCTACTCTATCTGCACGTGACCAAGGAACAGGCAAAGCCTGTGACAGGGTAAGTATTATTACTAGGAATGGAGTAGGAAGAGAGGTATTAATGTTATTTACTATTAGTATAGCTGCCAAATAAGGCCCTTAGGAAAAGCTAAAGAGACTGCGAATTTCATGTCCAATCGACCAAGGATGTCAGTTTAAGTACAATGGCTGTGGACCTATACCAGCCCTCTATATCCTGAGCAGTAGTTTTTGCCATACTACGGCGTACGTTACGGTACAGGACTTATGCTTTAATACATTTTAAAGCTCTTCACCCTTTAATGCCGCATGCTTTGGTTATACTTTTTCCTTTAATGTGCTTCTGTACGTCCTAACAATAGTTGGTAAAGCTCCATCTAATTTCACACGAAGGCAAAGAGCCCCAACCTCGGAAGTAATATCAAAACCCACCTTACTGTTTCTTTATCACGTCCTACAAAAGCTTCTCTGTGCAGGCTATCTGCCCCCAGAATAGCACCTTTGCCAAAGCCTGCAGTGCCTCCTGACTTGGATCTAGACGTAAATGCCGACGAGAGTGGCGCTCGGAGCTGACGTATGTTGTTGACGCGTTCCATCCGGTTCCCAGCGATCCGCACTTTTGGAAGAGTGGAACTTTCCTCTCTTCTCTTCTTTACCTTAAAATTCTTCAATCGGGGATTAATCATATTGCAGCTCTGCCTCTTGCAATCTCCATCGGCCGTACAGTTGGTGATGGTGGATGATATGGATTAGAAACCAGAAATACATTCCTACCTGGAGGTTGGTACCTTAACAAATACACTCCTTACCCTTATATGATTTCTCTGGAAGTAAATAACAACTAACTGTAATGTGCGATGGTAGACGTCCCTGAACCCCTCTTTTACATATACGAAAAATTGATACGATAGTACTTTGCCAGATCACTTAGAAAACGGCTCGAGAACACGAACCAGAGACTAAATTTACTGGTAAGCCTGCCCCAATACCATGAGCCTACCGACGAACGAGTCATCTCTCGATGCTCGTCGAGTGCTGCGTCATCGTTCCCCCTCACTTGGCGAAAGGCTAAGCAACCGTGCCACCCAGATCGCCCTAAAACCGGCCAGCAAGCTTCTTAACACCAGGCTCCGGTCGGTTTAACGTTGGGCATATTTGTAAAGATCGTGGTGTTACAACCTGCACCCAAGGTGTGTCAGACTGCAAGGCAGTACGCCGCGGGTTGTTGACGGTAGGGAACGAAGGTTGCGCAAGGTCCAGGCGGTGCCGTGTACCGTCTTAAACAGGGTGTTCTACAAAGAGCTTGAAGAAGGTGCTTGCAAGATTGTAAACGGGAACATGATATTGCTTGCGTAAGGAACAAGAACCGTTCCTTACCCAAGGGCGTAGACTACCTATCTATATAGTAACTATCTAAGTGCTGTAGAAGCAGTGTGTCTAGAGACTCGATACCAAGACTCCTCGAGTCTGGCACTCGATGCCAAGACTCTTCGAGTCTCTCCTGACTGGCCCCTATTGTTTCACAAACGAGGCCTTTCCTGATTGGCTTGCCTCCAGCTGCCGGCAGGCAGCTGAGGCCCAATGTCGTGACCTGGGTCATGTCACGTGGCACCAGTAAGAAGCCATAGCCATAATAGTTATATGTCACACCCCATTCTGACACCCCCACGGGCGTTAAGTCTTCTTGGAAGCCCCGGCTTCCCCGCACCTAGAATGCTCTTATTAATGTGTAGGTATAAATACCCTGTTAATAGCGTTTATAGTTACGCAAGTTGTAGAGGAGGCCTTAATGATGATTTTGATCCTAAGCTGCTTCCAGTCACCGCAAGCAACGGCAACTAGCAATCGCATCTGAATTGAAAAATCCAAAGCTGAGGAAAAAGAAGAAGAAGGAGAGTCCCAAGCCCGCAAAGCTCTCCTTGTGGTGGGCACACAGACCAGCTGAATGGTGTGGGGTGTGGGGTGGCTGCGGGAGACACTTGCGGCTCAAAAGCTGCTAGATACATCCCCTTCACTTCGCTACATAAGTCTGCCTTTTTACGCCAGTCTTTCCCATCTATGACACCTCCATCACCCACACCCCTATCCCCAGACAAGCCTTTACAAGTCTCCTCTGCTCTTCGCCAGCATCGTGCATCTTTCAAAGTCGTATATCACCCAACTTTCTCTTCCAAGTCACCAGACTTAGCCGCAGCCATGCCTATCTGCGGCTGCGATTCATTCCACGAAAAGCCTTTTAAAGAGCCTTCGCGGCCTAGCGCGTTGGATAGCGAGTGGAGTGGCTTGTATGGTTCAAGCGCTCAAGACTCATACAATAGGGAAGTCGACAGCGCTTACGACTCCTGGAAGCGGAATGACCAGGGCAAGTGCCGCAACTGTAGACATCGCCATTAAGATAAGACTTGATAAAAAAGAAACGATATGGAACAGTCTTGCTAACGGGAGTTATGAAATTTAGGGTACACATGCAACGCGGAGGTGAGAGAGAGTTCCGGCTGTGTTGTATCCTAAGCATGGAATGTTGCAACTATCAAGCGTTGGCGTTTTCCAAGGTGCCTCTACATCGAGCATGTCATGTAGGCCGTGAGCACACAGTTTTTGTAGACGATCAAGACAGCTATAAGTAATAACAGCTTTCTCTCGGACTTGATACATTCGAGCTTCTTGTAGCTGACATGAACCGATTTTGGAGACCCATTTCCGCCGTCCTCACAAGTAAATTAGCCCTTTTAGTCCGATACTAACCATTACCGAGACTCGGTACATATTACCCACACGAAAGTCTTGTTACATGTACCATTCTTCCATCTTCCGTTCGCAGTCCTCGTCGTCATATATTCTCTGCGCTGCGACGAGTTTTGTAATGACTAGGAGCCCAGTCTCCCCCGTACCGGCCTCGTTTTTTGACTGCACATCCTCCGGCAACATCGTCGTGTCCACGCCGATTTCTCTGGCGAGAGCAAACTAGCGTCGGGTTGAGATATTCTCCCCGCGCCGCAAAGAACCCGGTTGCCGCCGCAGGAGGATCCATCGGCTGGTTCCGGCACGCCCGGCTCCACGCCCTCTTGAGCTGCGCGACGGCAAACAGGTAGTACGAGAACCTCGTGCTCGGCCGGTTGTCTGGTAGTTTCGGCTTGCTTGCGAATATACATGGAAGGAGAAGGCGGAGGTCCTAGTGCTCTCATTCCCGCACATGGACTTAATTGACGGGTTCGGTGTCTTGACCCATTTTAAAGATCGAAGACTATACGCGGTGCACTCGCGATGGCACCACTGGATTCGGTCGCGTCAGGCATCCCCATTCTGGATAACCGCGATAACCGATACATCTTTATAATTCCTATGCCCGTCGTTCTCGACCATGAGGTCATGACAGAGCTCGAGGATAAGCCCGTCATTGTCGGCATCACGGCGATCGACCCCGTCTGCCTCTACATATTTGTGGTAAAGGGAGTTGGTACGGTTTGGGTTCGCTGGGAGATTCACACGCTCTGAGAGAACGATGGTTTGTTTGCCCGTAAGTGGGCCTTTACGTTGCTTTCAGCCAAGACATTACAATAAACTATTACCCTTCTGAGCAGCTAAACCCAACAACCGACGAGCTACTTAAGCGACCACGCACCGCTTTCCTCCTGTATATGCCCGTCACACATCTTCGCAAAGTCAAGCTCTGGTCGAAGCAAGCTCCGGGATTTAGGGGCTGAGACAGGTTGGGGGTGATGCACAGGCCATTGCGCAGGTTAGTTGTCGGCGCTGCTGGCGCTGGGAAGCACTTGCGCGCGCTGTGGTTGAGCGCGCCAAGCGGTTGACAAAAAAACAGAGACTCGTTACCTTGCTGGTACCGCCGCGGCCACCGAAATTGCTAGCAAAGAGGGGTATCTTTTTCGTATTGCCAGCCATATGCACGCCTAATCAGGGGGCGGATGCGACAAGCTACCCGCAGGATGGCAAGCGAACCTGATAAGATAAGCAAAACCCCGCGAAGATGCCTAAAGCCTTTCCATAAGGCGGCTCCGCAAGCGACTGCACGCCATTGTCGTCCAGCTATGGAATTCTGCATGCATATATAAATCTGGGTGACGCAACATTCTCGCTGTGACCGTGCTTCATACAGTCTCTTTAGTTTCTTAAAACTCGTCAGGCCAACATGCGCCATGGGAAGACTTTGAGCATGCTGCCGTGAACATTCGCGAGCACGGAATGGATGCTGTATCAAGTTGTTCGGGAACCTCCGGTACGACCCGAGAAAAGCTATTGATCGTTTCTACCAACCGGTCTGGGATATCGGGGTGCAGCGCCCACCACGAACCGTCTTTGGTAGATATTGCGACAGTATCCTCGTCTTCCAAAAGTTCCGCCACCGCGAGTCAAAAGATCCGCGGGACAAGATTTACGGAGTTCTCGGCCTCCAGAAGCTACTTTGCATCGCGCCGGACTACGACCAGCGCTTCAGCCAAGTATACATGGACCTGATCCTGTGACTCATCAAAATATCTCTCGATCTTCTAGTTCTGGTGGGCGACAACAACTACGCCCATTTCCGCCACCCAGACGTGCCTTTATGGGCGGTGGACTAGAGGCAGAGCTCGATGGCGGCCCATAGATATCGCTACCGATTCTATCAGTATTATTCGTTTCGCGCTTCCAATACCACGATCGCGTCGCCCCAGCTGCTCAATGGCTCCTTCCTAAAGCTGCGCGGACGTAGGATAGATGCCATCGCTAACATAGCGTACTGGGATAGTTTCGAAAAAGGAAACGATATCTACCACCCTCTTCAGCGATTCTCCTAATCTCCCAAGAGCTCACCACCACAAGGCACCTACGCGCTCGGGGGAACAAATAAGGAGGCATGTTGGAGGACCATAATCAACGACCGAGTTTTTGATCGACAAGGTACAGGCATTCGGCCGGCCACAAAAGGCGAAGAGGCGCATTTTCACGCCTTCTCTTTTGCCCTTCGAGCCTGAAGCTCCTAGGACGCATACCATGGCGTTGCAAATGCTTGCGAAGCGTCGCTGCATAACCTGAGTCTCTTCTCGACACAAAAGGGATATATTGGCACCGGGCCGAAAACGGCAAAGGTCGGTGACGAGGTGTGGGTGCTTTTGGGTGGCAATGTCCCATTTGTTGTTCGGAGAACCAATTCCTCGTCGGGACACCATGGATCTGCTGATGAAAAAGAGCTCAGGTGCGCGCTCATAGGAGATTGATATGTCCACGGTATCATGAATGGTCAGGCTCTGCATTGGCCTAATCATCCCGTTGGCTCCGTTATCCTACATAAGGCGTCGACGTAGCTGGGTATCTATCCAGCCGTTGCCTGGCAGTGTTAAGAACAAGTTCACTTCCCACCTCGGTGACCACTGGTCTCTTAGAAATCCAAGTGGCAGCGCTGCTGTCTAAAATGAAGATTCAACCCGGCGTCCTTTTTGTTTCAAGTGGCAATCGTTGGAATGTAAGCCTTACCATGCGCAGCAAACACACGAATGAGGTGCTCTTGTTCTGATCCACCACTGCATCCTATTTCCGGTGTTGGGCTGCAGAGTGAAGCAGGGGGGGGGGCATTAACTGTCCTTTCATGCTCCTCAGCTGCTCACTCGGACACTAGAGGTTATTGGTGCTGAAACCGGGTAGGGAGGTCATAGGTGTAATGAAAGGGGCGTTGCAGCTGCTACCTACGGAAAGGCTAACAGAGGAGAGGGCACTGGAGGCGATGGCATGGCTAAAGCATGTTATTGAGAGACTACCTTACTTACAGACTGACTGCTGCCTTGATTCGCACTAGGTTAGAGAAGCGTAAGATCCAGATAGGACGACCGCAGGCAGCCATAGCCCTCTCTCGAGCAGTCGACGATGACAGAACTACTGAAAGTACATTTGTCAAAAGGTGTGGCCAAAGCAGTGCATGTGAAGTCTGAATCTCTGTATTGACTGAATCGTTGGTGTTGAATCTAACTGATGGCCAGAGACTGCTCTGGCCAGTGGCTAAATATCCAGAATGCCTTCTTTGTCTCAGACCGAAAGTCAACAAAACAGGCCCAAACGCGGCCCTTGGCGTCTTGCCGAATCTTCCAGAGCGACTGCCTGCACTGGCCAAACTACAGAATTCGACTACCATTACCCGGAACCCCGAGGCGGGATGCTCGATATTATTAGCAGTTAGCAGGCGAGTGCGGGATGGAAGCGAATCGCTTGTGGAACCGGGGTTGCCTCCAGGGGTAATGCTCCCCAGCCGGTTCACGCTCCGCCTGCCCTCACGGGATGACACGGCACAGGCGACACGGTACGTAGTATTGGGAGCCTTGGCATTGTCGCCGGCGCTCCAGACCATCATCCCATACATGCAGCCAATCTGCTTGACATTGCCCGGCTTGCCCGTATGCGCAAGGCCGTCGGACCCCCCCTCCAATGAAGTGTCAAGCCATACCCCTTAAGCCCAACAGCCCAATTAAGGTTGCCACAACACCACTAATCTATAGCGCCGCTGCTCTTTAGGCGGGAACCCGGTATCTCGTCAAGTGGATAAGTCGTCAGCCGTAATTGGACCTGGATAGCTGCTGGGTAAAGTCCCCACCGGCAGACGTACACTTCGGCCAGAGCTCCAGCTCCAGCTCTTGGGCGGCCCAGCGATATGCTCGAGTGGCGTGGTGCGTGAGGCAAGAGGTGGCATAATAGTCTAACTGGGCCCTCCTGACACTCGAATCATGGCCCGTCTCCCGATTACCCGGCGGCGGCCGTAGCCTAAGGATCAAGCTTTGCCAAGAACTCTTGTTTATGCGCTAGGTATATATCTACCCAGATCCCGGGCTGCCCTGTCTTGTCGCCAAGTCGCTTTCCCCACCACACCCCTTGTCGATCACTTCCTTGGCAGTTCTTCCTACCCGTCTCAAACATGTTGGCACGACTTACCCTTGCCCTCGCCTTCTTGGCGGCCAACGTTGTCGCTCAACAGGCCATCTACGGACAATGTGAGTCTTTCTCTTCCCTCTTCGGAGACGATCTGCTAAGCTTCTCCTCTCAACCTAGGCGGCGGCCAGAACTGGAACGGCCTCACGACCTGCCAGTCGGGCACTGAGTGCGTGTACCAGAGCGACTACTACTCGCAGTGCCTGGGCGAGAACGACAACCCCACCTGGCTGGAGGAGCAAGAGGGTGACGACGAGGTCGAGGATGAGGGCGAGGATGAGGGCGAGGATGAGGGCGAGGATGAGGGCGAGTATGAGGGCGAGGATGAGGGCGAGTATGAGGGCGAGGATTAGGCATCGTCGCCGCGGTCCACGAGAACAACCGTGACGGCGGTAACCAATTTCTACGTTATCTACGCCTGATCCTTTCGTCTGCTTGGCTTGCTAAGGGTGAAAGAAGTCTGTTGAGGACAAGAGCTCGCCCCGACGGTGGGGATGAGTAAGTCTGGTGTGTATGTGAAAGAGAGTGTGGAATTGTCGGAGTCTTGGGGAGGAATAATCCATCCTGCAGACGAGTATCTATTCTAGTATATAGTAAAATATCTAATCAAACCAAGACGTTTTTTACAACGCCACACTAGAGTATTCCTGTGACGTGATCCACATTGCTTGGGTGGGACATTGCGACTTCCTCTGCTGCACATTGACTGCTCAATCCCCCGCATCGCAAGCCTTCACATGCCACCTAAGACTCCGGACGACCGTCATGTCATGCTCCAATGACTCTGACGGCGGCGCCATAGCTTCGTCATGGCTTGCACCATAAATTGCATCTATTCTAGTATGCTACCACTGTAGAGCGGCTTGTCTAGTTTATAGCAGCTGTAGGCCCCATAGACACCTAGTAAGCCATCAAGTATGATAAGCAGATATCTTGACCGCTGCGCGAGTACCTCGCCTGATGTTAAGGGGTCTTTAATACGCAAACTGGGGGAGGCCAGGCTGTATTATGTCGATTTCGATTTAGCCTCGGCCGGTAAGGGGAGCTCTGGGTGCGCTTACTAAGCTCCGATATCTCCCTCGGTAATATCTGGAACTGTTACAACCCGATCGTGACCAGGGGAGCAAGTGGGGAAATGGCACGTGACACAGATTTTGTGGTGCTCCGCCTAGCACCAATAGGAGGAGTCCCGAAGCGGTCTCGGGGTAACCGTCCCGGGAGCGGACCGGGACACAGGACCCGGGTCCCGACGCGGGACTCGGAACACAAGCTATACAGCACTTAGACAGCTGGCATATAAGGGACCTTCGGGCCCCTGTGAGGAACTGTTCTTTGTTCCTCACGCAAGTAATTCTACTTGTTACAACCTGTACCCAAGGTGGGTCAGACTGCAAGGCAGTACGCCGCGGGTGTAGTGACGGTAGGGAACGAAGGTTGCGCAAGGTCCAGACGGTGCTGTGTACCGTCTATAACAGGGTGTTCTACAAAGAGCTTGAAGAAGGTGCTTGCAAGATTGTAGACGGGAACATGATATTGCTTGCGTAAGGAACAAAAACCGTTCCTCACACAAGGGCGCGGTCTTCCTATCTTATATAGCTAAGTGTTGTACGAAGCTGTGTATGGACCCGGCGTTCCTGACCCCGGGTCCAGGGGCGGACCCGGAAGTGGGTCCACGGGTCTTTCCTGATTGGCCCGCGTACCTTTTCCACTGATTGGTTGCCCGTGGCAGCCCCAGGCTGCCACGGCCCAATGTCATGGCCTGGGTCATGACACCGAATTGCAGCGGAATCGCTCTTAGCTTCTCCGGACTGCTCTGGGGGGGTTCCTGTCTGTTCTGGGGGGGAGGGGGGGGGCTGGAGCCTCAGGTCTCGGCGCGTCGCATCCTTGAGAGGCGAGATCAGTGCTGGTAGGTCGCTGGCTCCAGTCCAGAATAGCTTGCTTTCCAGGAAGCTATTGTTTTGGATTGAATTGGTTTAGTATCCGTCGCGAGTATGCCTACTGTGCGGTGAAAAGAAGACATCGATAGAGTTAAGGAGAGAGAAAGAGGGGGATCGCTTGCTATAAAAGCCGAAAAGACCTTCTTGCTAGATTTTTAGTTACTATACGGTGGAGTCGTTTAGGAAGATACTACTTAAGTAAGTACCTATGACCGTACGTTAACTTACAAACACTTTAAAACTGGAGGCCAAGACCAGGGTAACCCTAACGCTAAGTAGACTGACAGCGTGTGGTAGGGGAACAGTCTGAACTCAGGGAGATGCTCGGCGGTCCTGTGGGGTCTCCCGGGGCCGATACGGCCCGTCAAATTCTTCTTCCCCCTCGCTTTGCCTCTGCTTGTTGAGGAGCGGTGTGGCGAGCTTTCTCATTGTAAGGAGGGACGATATTCATTTTGTTTCAGGAGATTAAGGATTTCTGGTAAGCCAGAGACATAGCAAACACATACTACTATGCTTAGGCAGGGTGTGCCGTTGCGCTAGGCGTATTTCGGCTACAGGGGACTCGTTTAAAAGGCCTTCCCCTTCACTTACTATGTCGGCGAGAGGGTGACGGGCTGAGCACCGCTGCCCTTCCTCGTGCTGGCACTCTTTCCTTGGTTGCGCACCTGGTTTTTCATAGGCGTCATGCCCGTTGCTTGGCAGTTTATGCGCAAGGAGTATCTGCAGGAGGTTAGCAGGGTTTATAACTACGTTAACGAGTTCTGCTTAAAAGCCAAGGTGTGATTGTGGAGCAGGCAGTGCATGTAGGCATACGCTAGAGCAGCAAAGTAAGTGGTTAAATGCAAGCCATTGCCTAATTTAAAGGATGCGTGTGGACTGTTGTGCAAACCGCGACAGTGGAAATGTGAGCTGAACAGTGGTGCTAGACCCAACTCCTACCCAATAAGCCAGATTCTCTGCTAAATCCCAAGTACAGAGAAAAGGCACGAGTTTACTTAAAAACTCCTCCGAAGTATTGTTCTGCCGCAGAGACCACTAAAGGGCCCTGTTTATCTTTACGTTCAAGTACCACACTAGCGCGACTCTTTACTACCAATAATAAGAGACCGTAAGAAAAAGCGCGCGTCGTTGCTAGCTGAATAAAGGCTGTTAAGAGGGTATTTGGAGTTCCCTTAGGATGTCGCCAAGAGTGCCCAGGTCGGGTCGAAGTTAATGGTAGCATTTGGTATGGTGCTGTAACAGACCTGCTTAATTGGCGGGAGATGGAATGGATTACCCCCGGGCCAGTGCAATGCACGAGAGCACCGTCCCTCCTTGATATTCTCTAAACAATTAGCTGCCAAGCCCCACTGGAGGGGTCGGTCCGATCTGGGTTATATCAGGGCTCCGACTGGCCTATCACTGGAACCGATCACCCACCTTCGGTGGCCGTCGTCGGAGGTCGTAGATACCGAACCACTTGCCTTGGGCTTCTTGTTGGGCAGCAATACCAGGAAGACGAAGGACATGCGCCCAAATCACGTCCGGACAGACAAACCCAGAACTCCAACATCTAGCATTATGTTAAAGACCGAGCGCTCACCAATTGCCTTTCGTTTGTGCCTTAGACAACCTTACTGCCTATATTACTACTAAGCTCAATGGGCAACGCCCTATCACTCTTCCGATGCGATCATCCCACCGAGGCCGAAGAAGCATTCCAGAAAAGCAAGACCCTTATGGCCACGGCTAACTACTGCCTTCCGATTCCCATCACGCAACCATCCACCTTCATAGCAATGCAGGCCCCCTGTCCCGGCGCTGTGCTTCAGTGCGTCTCCAGGCAGCTAGAACTCAAGCTTGTAGTTACGGGGTTGTCAGTGTTTCTTGTTAGAAACGCGGTACACTAGATTCAGTTGAAAGGTTGCGCCGCGAGTTGTATGGCTTGCGTGACCTGTTCCTCGCCCATTGGACAAATGCTCTTTGCCACCATAGATGCATATCAATTTAATAGGGCGTACCGATAACGGATGCATCTAGGAATGGCCCGTCAAGTCAAGCTGATTGGCTCTTTCTACAGCAGCGCTTCTCGCACAAGGGTCTCGACCTTCCTGCCCAGGCAGCAGAACCCCCACTTCGTCCAGCTCGTGCGTTAGGCGCCCTTCCTCTCCATGATATCTCTCCTACCTCATGATATCTCTTTCACATATGACGACCTCTACATCTCCCGACGCCCTACAGACGGGTCGTCTTCCATAACAGCCATGGCAGCTACATACACCGAAGCTACCGAAACCAGAGGAGCCTGTCCCCCGCTATGTTCGTCCTGTCAGGCGCTTGTCGACTGGGCCCGAAGCCTGCGAAGCATCGGGGAACGCGAACAGCTTGTTTGGCACCAGTCTCCCGCGGATTTGACGGCTTCAATGCGGCACTGTCCGTTCTGCGAGTTCGTGGGGAGCCGCGTCGCGTCAAACTACTTTGAAACCTCAGACAGGATTCATTTCATTGTTGAACTCCGTCGGAGCACGCCCTACATAACCATGGTGGACTGCCTCGTTGACGGCGAATTTGAAGAGGACAAGCAATTTTACCCCTATACCAATCTTTTCCAAACAAACTGCCGGGCCACCGATGTCGGTCAGGCCCATCAACGTTTAGCTGTCGCGAACCATCCTCAAACCTTTAGCTCGAGCTTCTGGATTGTTACAGACGACGGTAGGTGAGGCGATGTCATCCATGAAACCCCAAAACTGACAACGCCGCTGCGCAGGTGCGCTCGCACAGCGACCGATCTGGCGGGCAGCCTTACCGACTTTCGAAGATCGAGTCAGCGTGATCAAAGAATGGTTGGCAGAATGCCGCGGCTTCGAGCACGGCCACGACCGATGCAAACAACAAGATCCAGGGCGATCGTTGCCCAGGCGACTACTGGATCTCGGCACAATTCCCGGCACCGGCGATGACCTCAGGCTGGCCCACACAGCTGGCTTGGACCCAGCTACTACCCGATACACAACCTTGTCGCATTGCTGGGGCCCTTTGGTGGTCACGCCGCCTCTGCAGACGACCATGTCATCGATGGACGATTTCTGTTCATTGATATCTTTCGGTTCACTGCCGCAGAACTTCAAGGATGCGGTATCGCTGACTCGCATGCTGAGCATCCGCTATCTCTGGATCGACTCCCTCTGCATTGTCCAGGACGACGTTCATGACTGGCAAGCCGAATCCTCAAGAATGGCCTCCTACTATCAAAATAGCTACCTCAACATTGCCGCCGCCGCTTCTGCTCATTGCTACGGAGGTTTCATCAAGGACCTGGACCCCTCTTTATACGGGTCCTCAGCCTACGCCATCGGATCCTACCCCGGTGGCGTAGCGAGAATCCGAACGACAACAGCCACCGAAGGCATGCGTCTGAGGCACGACTTGACCGAGAACCCGCTTCTCCAGCGAGCATGGGTTCTCCAGGAGCAGATTCTCTCCCCAAGAACAGTCTTCTGCTTTGGGAACATCCAGATGTATTGGCAGTGCCGCAACGTTTTCACCACCGAGGACGGCTCACTGCGCGCCCAACGACTGGCTCTCCTGTGGTGCTACGTGGAGCGCCCATTTGATATGAGCAATGTCCGAACCGCCCACTTGCTGTGGTGGTACTTGATCGATGACTATTCACGACGTCGCCTGACCTACCGGACGGACCGTGGGCCCGCCATCGCTGGTTTGGTTGAGTTTTACCGCTGCGCTACGGGTCATACGCCACTACTGGGCTTGTGGAGAGAGACGCTCTGCTATGATCTCTCCTGGACGGCCTCAGGCCGGAAGTCCCTTGCCGACGCCGACTCGGAGGCCGTCACAAGTCAACAGGCAGCACAATTTCCTACCTGGTCTTGGCTGTCGGCTGTCACTGCCGAAGGCGAACCAAATATTAGAATGTGGGTAAATCCCGACGAAGTTGAGGCGGGAATGGTCGCAACGGAGCTGGAGGTCTTGTCCGCCAACGCAACGTGGCATGGTCCCCCGTTCACTTCTGGACTTCAAAGTGCCAAGCTGGAGGTAAGAGGCTTGGCCATGAAAGCAGCACTTGGCGAGCGCATGAAGGACGATTTCGTACCCCGAACCAATGCCTTTTCGCTGGAAATGCTCGAGAAACCCGAAACGGCTCATCCATCCTGGAGCCCACCCCGTTATGTCGAGTCGGACCGGCCCATAGACGCAGCCGCCTCCCCTGTCGTGACGCTTCTTCACCTGTACCAGAAGGTTGTGCTTCGAGACTTGATGTGGGACTTCAGTGCATCGTTTGGGAGGGGGAAAACTTGTCATGTGGAAGACAAATATCTCTGCTTGTGTCCATCTCCGGACGACCCGGCCAAGTTTAAACGCATCGGTGTCTCGAGCGAAACGTCGTTCTTCCCGTGGGATGATGGGGTGGCTGCTGTCGGGAGAAGGATCTTGGGGGGTTGGTTTGGGGAGGAAAGTCGAAGGACTTTTGAACTTGTTTGAAGGGAGGGCTAACTTCCTTCGGATCATCTCCAAGCTGAAGTCGAAGTTGAAGAAATTGAAGACACCAAGACTCTACTCCAACCATCCGTGAAGAGACGAGTAACGCCCGTGTCACACACACCTCTGACCCTGACAGATATGGCCATGAAGATGTTTGCGCCTACGTTCTCGATCAGGACGTGAACGACTTCCATGTCGGGTGGCTCGACTTCAAACGCCAAGTGAAGAGAGTCTGCCCAATATGTCGAGATTGGAGTTTGGTTATTCAAGTTGCTATCCCCGGCCGGTCGGAAGGTAGCTTGAAATTAGGGCCGTGGGTCGACGTATCTGCTAGTGTGGCTTCGGTGCAGGCGTTTGGACGCCAGAGCCGCTTACGAGCGGGACAGACGTCGCCGTTGCCCGGGTAGTGATTATTGACGCGCGTGCTGAGCTGCTTCATGCCGGAGGGTGACCAGGTGTAGCAGAAGATCTGTGGATGCGGTGCAAACATAAGCTTCTGAGCCAGACCTGGCCTTAACTGGCCGCATCGGTCCGCTATGTAACCATACAACTTACATAGCTTGCTGAGCTATCCGTTGTAGCCGATGCTATAAAGAATAGCCTTAAACAGCCGGAGCTTCTGGCCGAGTTTATAGCCGGAGGAAACCCAGAGAAAGAAACTATCCTAGCTCCCCCCTCCCACCCAACAAGCGGAATCCTGGCAAGGAACTTCACCTATCGTCGACTTCTCTGACTCGGCCTTTCCGCAGAAGAAGAACATATCGGAATCCGACTCCAGAGGGGACTTGAATGCCTTCTTCTCGGAGAAGACATCTTCGTGCCAGTTTGGTTGGCCCAGCTGTGGAAAGAAGGGTCCAAAATTCCCCAAAAATCGGTGACCAGATCCTCAAACCACAACAGTCATCGGAGTCAAACCCTCTAGCTGAAAAGCCTCCAAGTCACGCCTAGAATACTCCCACAACGGCAAGTTGACTTTAATTGGAAGGAATCGCAGAGGGATCGGCATCTAAGGTTGTGCAGAGAAACTGCCTACCCCCCAATCGAATCAAAATACGAAACAATAGCACCCTGCTGCTCCAAAAACACCCTTTGCGCCTCAAAATACGCTGCATCCGCCTCGGCCCCCTTCCCCGTCGGACTGACCACCACCATCTCCCTCTCCTCCAAGTCCACAACCCCCCCACCAGTAGCCCACCCCTTGTAAACCTCGGGACCCAACGGCGTATACCTCCTCCCACCCCCGCCTCCCCTCACATCAAACCTCATCCCCTCATCCTCCACCCTATACGCCCCGGGAAACTTGACCCCCTCCGGAACTGCCTCCCCCCTTCCTCCAACCACCTCCACACTAAAACAATGCGGATAAAACTGCGCCCCCACCGCTGTAGACTCCCACCCGGGCGGGATCTTATTCCCCTCGGAGAAGTGCAAGGCCGCAATCTCATGGCGCACAATGTACTTCCCGGGCTTGATATCGGCGGGGATGGTGGCAGTGAAGGTGTTTTTGTTACTGTCCATCATGCGGATGTTGGCCCAGATGCCGGCGGTGTCGACGGTGTCTTGGGCGATCTTGAAGAAGGAGAGGTCGGTGACGTTGAGGGAGGAGAGGGGGGAGGAGTGGGGGGCGAGCCAGACAGTGATGGGGCCTTTGTGGCTTCGGAGCCAGTGGGACCTGCAGTGCCTCAGGCGTTTTAGAGAGTGGACACGTGGAAGAAGGGAAAGGGGAAGGAAAGTAGTACCAGTGGAAAGTAATGTTGCTGCCTGCCCTGACAACGGCCGTGGCGGCAGGCGGCTGGCGCGCCATGTTGCAGGCCATGTTGGGGCTGGAGATGTTGATGATGGGCCCGACGATGCCGCCTCCAAAGGCGATGCGGGAGGGTGGCGGAGACAGCCACGGGTCGAGTGCCACATCCCAACCAGGGTATCTATGTCAGTTAGGAATTAGTTCCTGGCGTTAGGAAATTACTTGGGTGCCCGACATGGGGCTAAACTAGATCTACTTACACCGTGTTGTCGGCAGTGACACGGTAGACGTAGCCGTGACCAAGCGCCGGTGCCGCCCAGGCGAGGATGGTCACTACTATAGAGGTGGTATTTTTCATTTTGGGGAAGGGATATCTGGAGACAAATCAGATCGCCTCAAAGCTGAGATATCCCTCCCCCCTTTTTCTTGGAGATCTCTTCTTTTATAGCCAAAAGGTTTGGAGGTAGGGGGCTCCAACTACCGTCCCGGCTATTATGCATAGATGGAGGTACCCCTCAAAGACGCTCTTAACTATCCACACAGTATGTTCCCAACATCCAATGTCTGCCGCCCGGCATGGCGGGTCAATCCTTCTCTCGTAAGGCGTCGGCGGGCCCAGATCAGATGGTCGGTACTGGGGCCCGGGTGGCGCATGCATCGGCTTGAATGCATCGGCTTGAATGTTTTGCTATCTCACCGGACCACGCATCAAACTCGTCCTTGGTCAGCACAGGACTCGGATACGTGATCATTATACAAGTATTTACCTAGCTTTCTGACAAAAGAGATACTATCCACCTGGCAGCGAGAAAGCCAACAAAGATGAAGAAGTAGGTAGCGAGAAGAAAAACCACCGAGATCTCATCCACTCAAGTTGCCCACACGGGGGCGACTCCCGTGAAACCGTGACCCATGGCGTTCGTATCGTTCACCCAGCACCTCGACAAGACGCTTCCGCCGCCGCAGAATGTTGCCCCGATGCACACATTCCGGTCGCAGCAAGTATGAAACGAGCAGACCGACCTAGCCGCGCAGGGCTTCCTTGGCCGCGGTGCACAGGCCCTTGGACGCCAGCTCGTTGACCTTTGTCTGCACAGGGAAGAGCTCGCTGACCATGGCGTTGCAGGCAGGCTGGCGACGAAGGTCCCTGCAAGGACCCCCACGTCGCTCGTGCCGACGAACAAGCCTGCGAACACGGCCGCGACGCAGACCTCGGTGAGCGCGGCAAACTTGGGCCAGCCCCAGCACGTCCACCTCGCCGGTGATCTTGCCCGCCACGTAGTCGCACACAGCGCTAGACAGCTCCGAGACGAAGTCGCGCGGGCATTACGGTTCAGCAGAGGGATCCTCGGGCTCCAGCTTCCCGGCGGCCCCGCCCGGAGCGGTATGTCATGACCCAGGTCACGACATTGGGCCTCGGTTGCCTGCCGGCAGCCAAGGCAAGCCAATCAGAAGGGCCTCGCTCTCGGAGCAATAGGGGCCAGTCAGGAGAGAGTCGAGGAGGCTTGGCATCGATTGCCAGAGTCGAGGACTCTTGGCATCGACTCTCCAGACACACTGCTTCTACAGCACTTAGATAGTTTACTATATAGATAGGTAGACCACGCCCCTTGGTGAGGAACTGTTCTTGTTCCTTACGCAAGCAATATCATGTTCCCGTCTACAATCTTGCAAGCACCTTCTTCAAGCTCTTTGTAGAACACCCTGTTATAGACGGTACACGGCACCGTCTGGACCTTGCGCAACCTTCGTTCCCTACCGTCAGTACACCCGCGGCGTACTGCCTTGCAGTCTGACCCACCTCGGGTACAGGTTGTAACACGGTAGCGGGCTTACTCGTACTGATAGTAGAAGAGGAAGACAAAAAGGGACTTTTGGGTGATGTGCCCGCCTCTACCACCGCTGTGGGAGTTAAGATACCGTAGCTGGTAAGCTTAGGACAGACGTACGTTGGAACGGCGGCTATATTGCTACTGTCGGGCGCTGGTCCGTGTCCGTATGGCGTATAGGCGCCCGGGATCTGATCGGAGTAAGCGCAGAGCGTCTTCGTATTACCGTTGACAGCCGTAAGGCAGGTGGTGCTCGGGAAGATAGGAGTCTGGGCCGTCGGGGCAAATTCCTTTTGTCGAGGCCTTATAAGGAGCCCTTTTGAGATACTGGGCTTTAAAGCGGGTTAGGGGCTTGTAAATAGGTAAATAAAGATAAATAGCCTGGCGTGTAATAGGGCTTTGAGAATAATTCGGCTCTTAACGATAATAACGATGAGGTAGCGCTTAATAACGACAACGACGAAATTACGCTTAAACTGAAACTGCCATCGGATATAGGAGCGTTGCTTAAGGAGGAAGGGACGGAAGTTATAATATTCGGCGACGAGGATAGAATAAAACTAATTAGCGTCCCGGGGACCGGGCAATCTTTATTTACAAAGTTGATAGTTATATAGGCTGTCCCGGCAGACCGTTTATCGCTAATAATTTTAAAGCTACCGTAGTCGCTTATATTAAGGATACTCTTTAAAGTAATTATATTACTATTAATTTATTTAAGGGCGAAGTTAGCTATAGAAATACCGTTAAGTGTCATGACCCAGGTCACGACATTGGGCCTCGGTTGCCTGCCGGCAGCCGGGGCAAGCCAATCAGGAGAGGCCCCTTTGTGGAACAATAGGGGCCAGTCAGGAGAGAGTCGAGAAGGCTTGGCATAGATGCCAGAGTCGAGGACTCTTGGCATAGATGCCAGAGTCGAGGACTCTTGGCATCGACTCTCTAGGCACACTGCTTCTACAGCACTTAAATAGTTTACTATATAGTTAGGTAGACCACGCCCCTTGGTGAGGAACTGTTCTTGTTCCTCACGCAAGCAATATCATGTTCCCGTCTACAATCTTGCAAGCACCCTCTTCAAGCTCTTTGTAGAACACCCTGTTATAGACGGTACACAGCACCGTCTGGACCTTGCGCAACCTTCGTTCCCTACCGTCAATACACCCGCGGCGTACTGCCTTGCAGTCTGACCCACCTTGGGTACAGGTTGTAACATTAAGACAGGTTACCCCGTTGGTATAAATAATAGTACTGGTAGTATTATTAATAATGTATATTATAATAGAAATACCTTTAAGGAACGAATAGTTTAAGCCGGTATAGGTAAAGAAGATGCCGTAGCTAATAAAATTATAATAAATAATACTATTTATAGCTGAGGTTAATATTATAACAGGCGAGCTCTCGGAGAGTTACGTTTATAATAAGGTAAATAAAGATAAAATGTCTTAAGGGGTAGTATATCGTAAAAGAAATAGGATAAATAATAAAATATTAGTTAAATTTTATAATTATTACCGCCTACTTATATTCTTAAAACGTAATATTAACAAAAGGTAAGGCTTTTAAAGGTAAAAGAGGTGTTAGATCTAAAGCGTAAGGCTATATAGATAGCGTTTAAATATTATACCTCGGCGCGTAATCCAATTTAACTACGGCGGGCCGATACCTTAGCTCTTTCTATCTACACTCTACTATCTAGTTTAGCCTAGCATTAAAATCAGCTACTTAATAAAAAACGGGTTACCTTTGCTTGCCCTTATAATATACAACTTTAAAATACTAGATACTGAAATATATGCTTTCTCTTCCTTAGTATACTCCTACCTAAAGATAATAAGGTAAATTCTATAACTTCCATCTCGCTAAAAGGGGAAAGCTGGAATACGTAATACGTACTAATCTACGTACTAATCTTCGGCTTAAGCCTAAAGCTTTATCTAGTAAACAGATCTAGTGTAATACGCTTAAGAGTCGCTTAAAGCGGCTCTTGCTTTTAAACTACTTACTATATTACTTTTCAATAGTAAATACGTAACCTTCGTTCCCTATTATTAACAAAACTCCCGTAGCGTCCTACCTTATAATCTAACCCTGTAGATATAGGCTATAATATAACGCCGCCTTATTTCTAACTAAATATAGCCTATAAGGCCTATATAAAGGCCGCATCGAGCTTAACGACTAAGTATCTTAGCTAATAAGGATAAGGGTCCCGTTTATCCTACGCTTTGTTAAGCCGGCGCCTACGAGCGAGTTTCGGCTGGTAGGTACTGCGGACGTGGCCGAGCTGGAGGGGCCGGGACGGCCGAATACGTAGCAGACATATCTGGTTAAGGACGAGTACTTTGGAATTACGTTGGTATAAGCTAAAGTATAGTTAGGAGGAGTGTAGGTAAAGGGATATATAACTTTACATCTCGGCCTCGAACGGGAAGGTAACTTAAAAGAATTTCAAATTGTTAGATTGTACTAATCAACGATCCATCTTGTATTATTTGAGACTAATTAACTTTGGGGATTGATTTTCGAGGGGAGGGGTAGGCCTAAGGCTGGGAGTAGGGATGGCAGGAGTTGGTATTTAACGGCTGGAGGATGGGTGCGAGTAAGTGATAGAGCAGTATTGGTAATGTGTTGATTTTGTAGTTTAGGGTGCTATATGCGAAGGGAGAGGAATGGATCCTTGCCTCTAGTTGATCCTTGGCCGTGACGAATGCAGCGCGGGTCGAGCAGGTCCCATAGCGGGGACGGTAATGCTGGCGATAAGGGCGCAACTTCACGAGGTGCTCCCCGTAAATGAGGTGATCGCTGTCAGGCATCGACGGTTGGGTTGGAGTTCAGCCCATCCAGGAGAGACCCTGGGTAGTAGTTAATAAGTGGCTCGGCTGATTAGAGGTAAACAGGCATGACATGTTTTTGACGGCTTGCCTCTAGCCCCAGAGGTGGGTACTTTTTAAATGCCTCAGTACATCATCTCCGCGGGTCTAGTAATTGTACCTAAATTTATCATTCTCCTGGTCCGTCATCCTCGCCCACACCTCCGGATTCATAAACGCCTCTTCCGTCTCTCTCTCCCACTCTTTCCCTCCCCTAGACAAAGCACGGCTCCGGTTCCGCCAAACGTACCACAGAAACAGCAAAACCGTCGTACACGCTCCAGCCGCCTGGGTCGCCAGTGCCGTGATCTTGGCCGGTCTATACTCGGGAGCGTCGCGTGCCTGGAAGCTCTGTGCGCCGATGATGCTGCCGATGGCCGAGCAGGCACCAATCAAGGCCGTGACAAAGGCGCGCTTCGTAGCGCCCGCGACGTTGGCGGGTGCCCACTTGGTTTCATTAGCGTTGAACTCGTAGCTTGGAGGCTGAGGGGGAATAGGGAGGCTTACGTTCCAGTAGACGGTCAAGGCACCGGGGATGAAGTTCGTCAAGTAGATGCCAGCGAGGACACCGGCTCTCTTTGTGGGCGGTAGGAACGACATCAATCCCGAGCCGATGATTCTATCCACGGAGAGCGTGGTTAGCGGCCGTAACGAGCTTTGCGAGAGAGGAAGGGGCGGTATCTTACGCGGGTAGGAGAGTGGCCAGCACCCACGCCCACCTATGGCCACCGCGTCGGACGCCCCAACCTGGGATGAGTTGAGAAGCAATGCTGATGAGACCACCCGGCATGTTGAGGAGAGTGGCTTGCTTCGGCGTGTAGCCCATATTGCGGATCAGGGTCGCCGAGTACGCGACCGTGATGCCGCCGGTACACGCTATCTGCCATTACGTCAGCTTGCCCTTACCTTATTTTGGAATATACCGTACCAGTACAACACCCAGCCAAATCAACCAAACCTGCGCATCTCTAAGCGCCTCCCAGATCTCTATAACCCGCACCTTCCTATGCTCGACACCCGTCTGGTTGACGCTGATGTGCCTCAACAGCGCTACTTTCTCCTTGTCGCTCAGCCACTTTGCCTCCATCGGGTTATCGGGCAAGAAAAACCACGTTAGCACGCCGAAGACCACTGTCACCAGCCCTAGCGTAAGAAACATGATGCGCCAACCCGCAATCGTGACGCCGCCGGAAAGATTCTGGAAGCCATACGAGACAGCGCCGCCGAGAATCTGTCCGACGCCGAGACCCACCAGCCAGAAGGAGATCCGAGGAGCTTGTTCTGGTTTGGTGTACCATCGCCCGGCGATCAGCATCAACGAGGGGTTGATTGTAGCTTCGAAGATACCGAGGAAGATGCGTGTCACCAGCATGGTGCCGAACGAGGTGGCTGCCGCGCCGCAGGCGGTCGAGACACCCCATAGGATGGCATTGATGGCAAGATATTTGGCGACGGGGAATCGCTGGAGGAGGTAGACTGGAAGAGGTAACGAGTTAGGGCGGTACAGGGATAGCGAAGGACTCGGTGCAGAAGAAAAGCAGGACACTTACTGGTTGGCAGTTCCCACACGATCACGGCGACATAGACGGCTGTGACGAGATTGGAAAAGTCATTCCCTTTCAGATTAAGGTCCTCGCGCATTGTCATGACGCCTGCGTACTGTAGAACCAGACAAGTCAGCCGCATATCCTCCCCTCCGCGGTACCAGGCACCCGTCGAGCCAAGACCGAGGACTCACATTCAGCACCAGCTTGTCGGCAAATTGCATCATGTAGAGCAGGAACCCCAGCGGCACCACTCGATAGTCGATCTTGCGCCGAATTGTCAGGATATCAACAGATTCATCCCCGATGTTGGCATCGCGATGTGCATCAAGAAACGTCCATGCGTCGTCAACCTCGCTTGAGATGGAGGTTGGAGACGGACTGAGCGTCTTGTCGACGTGGTGCTTGGTTGAGTCTTTCTCGTTGACCGACATCTTGGGCAAGTGATTCTACAAGATGAAAGCAAGAAACTAAACAATCAGTCCAAACCGGTTGGATCGCAGGTTGTTTATACCATCGCCATTTTATGCCATGACAGTGAACTTCTCAACGATAACCATCCCCGCACGCACAAAATGTGTGACGAGGGTGCATCATGTCTCCTGCAATGCCATGCGGATGGCTTTATGCAACCGAATACCTGATCCAACTACATATTATTGGCGATGCAAGCGTTAAATTCCTTGCCATTGGTTGCCAACATGCGGATTGGCGAGCTACTAGACGTATTGGGAGTTGGCAACGTTAGTCTAGAGCTTTCACATTCTGGATCCCGTCCACGGCCTACGGCACGGCCATGTCCAGTATTCTCAAAGAAAGCCGGGTGCGGTCCGGGTGCAGGGATTGGTGTTCGCGGGTGCAAGGATTGGCGTTCGCGGATTCCTAATGAGCCTGTGCCGATGTAGGTATGCAGACTCATCAGTCCGGTGAACCTCTCGGCCCCTCCTCCTCTATCCCACTGCCTGCGGCACGGCCTTCCGGAGCATACTCTCGGAGCCGGATGCGGTTCCGGGTGCAAGAATTGGCGTTCAGGGATTCCCAATGAGCCTGTGCCGATGTATGCACAGTTGGATGATGCTCTCGCCCTATGCGAGGCCAGTCCGCCTGGAGACCCCTACCGACAGACCTCCGCTCATTGTCTTCTCCTGTTCCGATCCTTTTCTGGACTTCCCTCCTCTTTCCACACCAGAACACCTCACATCTCACATCTCACACCTCTCTAACATCCTCCTTCAAACCCAACCCACAGGCATCCTCCCCCACAGCCCAAGACCACACCCAACAATGCCCTTCCCTCCCTCCCTCTCCCAAGCAACCTTCGCCACCGCTGTCCTCGCCAGCGCCGCCGGGTGCATCATTGGCCTCACCCCGCCCAACCCCTCCCCGCCCAGCACCGCCGCCGGAACCCCTCCCGCTCCCACCACCCTCTCCCGGCTCCGGCACTTCATCACCAACGGCAACCTCAACAACGTCATCCTCGCCCCCATCGCCGTCCTCTCCCTGCACACCGTCGGCCTCGCCCTAACCCACCCTCTCACCCCCTCCTGGATCCCGACGACGGCGCGGCTCAACCCCCGCCGCATCTCCTGGTCCACCGACACCGCCGTGCCGCTCGCTTTGCTCCTCTGCGTCGGCATCCCGCTCCGCCTGATCGCGTTCCGCACGCTCGGGGATTCGTTCACCTTCAAGCTGGCGACGCCCAAGCGCGGGCTGGTGACGACGGGCGTATACCGCTATCTGCAGCACCCGTCGTACACGGGCGCGGCCGTCATCTTTGTGGCGCCCATGGTGCTGCTGTACCGCGACGACGGGGCGATGGGGTGCTGGATGCCCGAGGGGGTCGGGAGGGTGGTAGAGAGGGTGGTGGCGCCCTTGGTGGCGGCGGGGATGCTGACGCTGATGGGGATGAGGGTGGTGGAGGAGGAGAGGATGCTGAGGGGCCGGTTTGGGGAGGAGTGGGAGCGGTGGACGGAGGGGACAGCGAGGTTTGTGCCTTGGCTGTGGTAGGCGGTCAGGGATGGGGTTTCGGGGTGGTGCCCGTGGATTGCAGTAAGCAGGACCGCTGTGGTGGTTCTAGGGGGGCAATGCGACTTATAGGGTACAGGTCATTCGGTTCAATTCGGGGGCTACAGCGTCCACGCTTGGAACTCTACCCTAGGAAGATACCTAACCCTCTATTCGGCAGCCTACTCGTCGGCAACGATCCCGAAACACCAAAGACCAGCACCAGATTCACCACCCAGTTCAAGCTCCCACCACCACCACTACTTTGTTTAATCGCGTGGCGCGGGCACTCGATCGCCCTGTGGCTCGGCCTCTGGCATCCTGTACGCATAGAAATTTCAGCCAAGATTAATGCGCGGGCTTGGACTCTAGACGTCTCCTGTGTGCGAGGGTGGAGTGCGTGGAGTTGGTGGTGGTCAATGTCAACAAGGAAATCATCAAACGCTCCGTTCCGCCTATCAACTATGAAAATTCGCCGGAAACAACGAGACTTGACAGTGTAAGAATGCAAATCGATAGGAGAGGAGCTAGTTGGTCCCAATCTCCAACAACAATTGCTAGTATTCCTTGTTGAGCAGTCACTACCTAGATCTGGTCATAAAGGAGGGTGCAATTCCAAACGCGAAACGAAAATACGGTGAAGGCAAGATTGTCAGCTACCACTCCGGACGCCTGTCTCGGCTTGCCTCGCTTTTGGATGCACCCATCCGAATCGAAGAGGGACAAGGCACACCCGTCTTTAGCCTTTCCATTGAGATCTTCATCCGTGTCGTAACCAAAGTAGAACCCATAACCTTTTGGCAGCGCATTGCTCAGACCTCCCAGCGGGGTGGGGTTGTACGTCTGCTGATCTAGCGGTATTGATGAGGTTGATGCACTTAGTGTTGACTGTCTTTTCGAAGTCGCTGGCTCGGAGCAAGAGTCTTGAGGTCTGAGATTGTCGAGGAGCACTGGGTTCCCGTTGTAGACAAGCTTTCCGTCTTCTTTGATGACATGGAAGACCTACGGCTTCTTCGCTGTCTAGGGACCTGGAGGTGGTAGAGTAATCTGCTTCTTGGCAACGTCTCGAGGACTGTGGCACAACCCTTGCAAAACCCACCAAGCTGCATTGGATCGATCTTAGAGGGTCCGATTCGGTACCCGGTGACGTACCATCTGGCGAAACGAAGCATTTCAGAATTTTTTGTCGTCAGCAGTCGGCAGGCCTCTTCCCTCGCCTTTTCAAAGTCGCCTCCGAATCGCCCGTTGTAGAAATCGAGGAAACGGGTGCTGAGTTCGGTCGCCGCCGGGAGGGGAAAAGTACCGATCTGCAACCGCGTCCAGCGCCGCTTTCTTGTTCCGTCTCAGGGCTCTCGCAAAGTTGAAATCATCCGCGTCTTCTTCAAAGTCTCGCATCAGGAACTTGGATGTTCCCTCCTGGATCTTGGCCAGTCGTTTGAGGCAAAAGTTGTATCCAGAATCCACGTCGCTTGGGGAGTAGGCGCTTGAACTCAGCCAATCCGCTTAGAACTGGAAAAGATCGCCAGTCCAACCTCACATGTCTCATTTCCATGACGTCTCTCCCTTCTGGTAGACTACGTTCATGGCAGCCGCCATGTGGCTGGGGTGCTACCAGACTCCGTTGTGCAAGGGATCCGGAAACCTGCTAAGGATAGGCATATCTTTAGACCATGCATAAGCCAGCCACGCATAATCGACCGGCCCGAGAACGACTTTGAAGTTGATGTCGTCGTAGTCTTGGTGTTGCAGCCACTCCATGGTCAGCCGGCCGGCAGTCTTGGATGACAAAACCCCGACGAGCTCCCTGCAATCGCGCGTGCATGATTGGACAGTGTTGATGTACTGGATGACAGGGTTTTCGGGAAGGCAACACTTAACTCCTGAAGGGCATGCCTGGGAGATCTTGCCGGAAACGAGTATGGACGGGGACAAGCAGGTCTGGCTGGACGATACACAGCTGCCGTGGACATTTCCTGCTGCACAGGCCTGGGCGGCGCTGCACCGAGATGCAAGCGAGGCAAAGGTGATGAACAATATAAAAAGATTCATGATGTGGTGACTGCCTGTGGTAGTAGCATAAGTGGATTGAAAAGTGGAAGGTGAATGCTGGATGGCAGGTTGGTGTGGCGGGAGTGGTAGGTAATAACCGGGAAGATTGAGATGAAACCGGGGTTTTCTTCGTTCCTTTTATGAATCATCAAATTTATAACTCGCCTGCACAAGATGGTGCATCGTCGGGGCGGCAGAGGGGACGACGCGCACTGCTTTCCTTATCCAACCATCGGACCAGGCCAAATGCCATTGCAAATGCCCAATGCAGAGAAAGGGGAGCACCTTCTTCTTGAACCAGACCTCGGCTGGACGGGGGACTGAGTCTGTCGTCGCGGGCGGCGGCAAATACGACGATGGACGGATGGAGGTTGGAGGTTGGAGGTTGAGAATTTGTTGGGAGCCAAAATCTCTGCCTGGTGCCTCATCTTGGTAGAGTTTTGCATCAACAAGAACGGATGCGCGTAGGGGCTGACTTGTGCCTTCACAGCCGTGATGTGGCTTGCATTCTCCGAGCGCTCACAGCATTGGATTTGCCGCTCCCAGCAGTGTCAGTGATGGGCCGGACCAACCTAGCGTGGTTGCGAGTAGCCAAGCCGACAACACCACACGAGACCAAGATATTGGTTGCGAAAACGAGATCATATCAAAGTTTAGGGCTCTAACAAACATTTATACTCCGCCTGCACTAAAAAAGACAAATACAGCTACGGGCTACAACAAGAGAACCCCGTATACGTGGGAGATGGACGTGCTCGACTAACTCAAGACATGAATCCCTTTTTGCCATCCCCATCAGCATCCTTCATCGGGTTAAGCCTGTCAATCAAGCTTCCCTTGTTCTTCTTCGTCTTCTCCTTTTTCATGGCCCCACCGAGACCAGTCCTCTGCTCATCTCCCGAAGACTCGGACGAAAAGCTACCTGTCCTCAGGCCCTTGCCCTGATTCTCTCCGTGGGCACCAGGCGGGCAGCCATCTCCCTCGGTATGCACATGGTCCTTGCCGCCGAGGGCGCCGCCTTGGCGCTTGAACTGGTCCATGGACACGGCCGGAAGGGTGGTGGTGCCGTGGTGGCGGGCCGCTTCGTGGTGGACTTCATGGACCGGGACGGTGGTGTGCACGACCTGGGGCTGAATGGTTTCCTTTTGGATGACGGGTTGGATTGTTTCGTGGACGTGGCTGGGCAGAGGGTTAGGCGTCAGCATTTTTGTGTAGAGGAGTGGAAAGGATGCAAGGGGCAAGGGGAGATGGGAAAGAGGGGGCGTACTGATGCACCTGCTCACCCTGCACCACGGGCGCCTTGCTCTGCGTGTGGGTGGTGTCGGCCACAGTGCGCTGGTCTCGCAGGCGGCCGGACTCGGCCTGGAGGGCGTGGTCGGTGGCCTCGTGGTCGCGGTGGTCAAACTCGCGGCGGACAACGCCGGCGGCGTTGTGGACGTGCTGCTCGGGGAGGACCTGGCGGTCTTGAACCGGCTGCACGACACGATGGTGGTGGTCCTGGTGGATTTCCTTGTTGACGGCCGTGGTGACTTCCTCGTGGCGGGTCGGCTTGACCGTCTCGTGTGTCACGGCAGGGGCTGCTTGCTTCTCCACCTCGGTGTTGTGGTGCCCGGCGCGGGACATGAAGTTGTTGATCTCGGCTTTGGCGCGGTCCATGTTGAGTGTTTGGGACGATGAGGTGCAACTAAGTTTGGGATGGTGGTTTCAGAAGATGATAGGTAAAGTTTTGTGAAGAGTGCTGTTTGGGTTCCGAGAGAAGCTGGAATGTCTGTCCTCAGAGTCCAATTTATCTCCCGCCAGATGTTGAGTGACGTTACGGTCCACGTCCCGTCCCAGGTAGCGCTTTGCCCATCACAACCTATCATGCATTCCTTCCGCCACCATGTCATCCAGTTCCCACCCGCGAACAAACGAAGGAGATGTTCAAAGATGTCATCGAGCGGCTAGTGTCCGCCACGGCCCCGTGCGGAGTGGCTTCTCCGGCTGCTGGTTGGGCTGCCCAGGGATGGATGACGGAGTTCCCCTGAGTCTGGCCCAACGCTTCATTATCCAACAGCCGGATCAACATAGACATTTCCAAGACCTTGGTAGTGTGTTTCGGAGATTATGCGCATTGCGCCACTAGCACCCTGCCCGATACCTTGGAACAGGCATCGGGAGATGGTTTGGGCGGAAGTTGCCGTGCGGAGCGGGCTCGGCGATTGGAGAAGGCGAAGATCGATTGGCGAAGCTGAGATCTCAGCCGCCAGCCACATCGTCACCATCGAGATTCCCACGTTCCAGCCATATCGTCACATCCCCGGGTTCTAGCCCACATCGTCACAGCGCAGCGTTCGGTCTAGACTAGTACACTAGACCAGCAAGCCGATACCAATTAAGAACAAAGCTCCAGAAGACGAATACAGGGATTTAAACACAGATCATCATCATCATCCATGGTCCTCAGCTTCCATCTTCAGCTCCTGGAAGGAAAACATCGTTCAGACATTCCACAGGTTACCTCGCATGCGCACTCCTGACGAAATGAGCAACGTTTCCCATGCTTCGAATTCGGCATCTGTCAAAAGAAAGCCGGTCCCAGACTCGGAGACACAGAGCAACCGTCGAAACGAAGATGTCGACAAGACCACAACACATTCACCTGGTATGCCCATCCCCGTTCTGGTTGGGATGAGTGTCCCCCATCCTTGCTAATCCCGCTATTGTAGCAGTAATCCAGGAAAGAATAACTCCTCAAGTCCACGAGATTCAACACCAACAGATCCATCGCGAGATCCACACCCATGACGTCATTCACACGATCCAGCCTATCCGCCAAATCGAGGTGCTTCCAGCGAAGCACTACGTTCAAGACGCCAATGGAAAATTGGTCGAGATATCGAAGAGGGACCTGAGTGATAAGAAGAAGGCGTGAACTTGGTGGCCTGGGGTCGGCCGTGGGCAAGTACCCCCGCGGCTCCCAGGTGGCCCAGAGATCACGTGCCCAGGAGTCACCATAGTCAGGTACCTAGGTATCTCAAAAACAAGTTCATCTGCCAAAACTCACTGAAGTTCTGTCCCATAATGGAACCAAACGTGCGGCCTGTGCGCGTTCGATTAAGCAGACCGCATGCCATCACATTGGCGGGATCAAGTCTATTGCAGGTGGCGCCCAATCAACCGTTGTGGATAGATAAAAGCACCACGTCGATCAACAACCTTTCATGCAAGTGGGGGTGCACGAGCGAAACGCGTTGCATGGGTCTTCCCCTCACCTAGTTGTCGGCGGGGTATCACGCATCGCTGCGGAAGAAGGGAGATAAATCCCCACGGTGGTACCGGTCCTTCATTCCGTAATTCTGTCTCAGTCACCTCCATCGCTGCCCCCGGAGTCGTCTTTCGCCATCCGCTTCCCGCAGCCATGGACGTCCTCAACGGTGCAGTCGCCAATGTGCGACGACAAATCGAGTTTTACCCCTTCACCATTACCGTCTCCCTCGGCGTTCTTCTTCTCCTCACCCTCTCTCTTCGCCCTTTCCAAGGGAACCAACAGCCCCCCATGCTCTCCGAAACGATACCCTACGTCTCCAACACCCTCCAGTATTTGACCGACATGAACACATTTCTTGCCCGTGCAAAGAAAGCACTCGCAAAAAGGAACATTGTCGGTTTCCGTCTCGGCGGCAAGCCCTTCTACTTCCTCACCTCCCCATCCAACATTCAGACCTTCTTCCGCACCTCGCCCGCCATTGGTTTTGAGACATTCATCTTGACCGCCATCGCCAACATGATGGGCGCAACCCCAAACGACATCGCCAAGTTTGCCAACGACAAGTCCGGACGGCAACCAAGTCCCGCCCCGGGCACTGCCGCCAAAGATGCAAGACGGTACTGGTTTGACATGCACACCATAATGCACAAGTACCTCTCGACAACGCACTACTCCAACGCCCTCGCGAAGACATACCAGCGCTTCTTCGGTCGGGAGTTGGACACTTACCTTTCGGGCCAGGATCATGATGGTGATGGATGGACCGAAACAAGGATTATCCCGCTGTTGAAAGCCACCATGGCGAAAGCAGCGATCCTGTCGCTGCAGGGGGAGTATATATTCGAGGTAGTGCCTGACTTGTTGGATCGCTTCTGGGAGTACGACGAGGTGCTTGGGACGATTCTCTATGGGCCGCCAAAGTGGTTGTTTCCCGGGGTGTATGCCAAAGCGGAGCGGTTTTGTGGAGCGACAGCGAGGTATCATCAGGCTGCCGCGGCCAAGTTCGACTGGAATGGGCCGGACATGGAGACGGACTGGGAACCGGTGTTTGGTTCGAGGTTCTGGAGGGAGTTTTCGAGATGGATGATCGAGTGTGAATTCAGTCCGAGGACGTGTGGTGGTTTTGCGGGCGTGACTGGCATTGTGGGGATCAACGCGAATACAGTACCGATGTGTACCTGGGCGATTATGGAAATGATTCGAGATCGGGAGTTATTGACGAGGTTGAGGAAGGAGATTGACGGGGTCATTGTTGTGGAGGACGGGGAGACGAGGTTCGATTTGCAGCGGTTGGTGAATCTGCCCTTGTTGCAGTCGGTTTATGTCGAGATCCTGAGACTGAGGGTGTCGATCAATGTTACGAGGGAGGTGGTGCAACCGTTGGAAGTCGAGGGGCATCTCTTGAAGCCTGGGTCGGTCTTGCAAGCGCCTACGGAGATTTCGCATTACGACGAAGCCGTATGGGGGGTCGAGGGCCATCCAGCGGCAGAGTTTTGGGCAGAAAGGCACGTCAAGTATTTCGACGGGACCCCGGTTTTTGCGATGAGGGGACGACCGACCGACTTCTTCCCTTATGGTGGCGGCATAGCGATATGCCCTGGACGGCACTTTGCGAAGCAAGAGATCATGCTGACCATCGCCATGCTGGCGAGCAAGTTTGAATATGAGTTTGTTGGCTGGGTGGACATTGTGAATGGCAGTCCGTCCGACCGGCCACCTATCAATGATCCCAGTTATGCGGGTGCCGCTGGGGTCCCGCCTGACAGAGACATGAAGGTGCGCGTGAAGAGGCTTTGATGGTGTCGGCAAAGGCATGGAAAAGCAGCGTCTTCTGAGCTTGTGTACGTACGTCTGTAGAGATTAAAACAGGCGCCGGATGAAAGATGAAGCGGCTTGACCAGATGGTCGTATTCGAATTTGTGAGGAGAAACGACTAGCACCAGGTCAATCTATATCTCAGCAGCGAAGAAGCCAGAACAAAAAATAATGGAGACACAGAGGACCGGAGGAACGACATATAGCATCGTCCTAGTCTCATCCTTAGAACAGTACAAAGTATCCTGGCACCAGCACTAGGATTGTACTTATTTAAACATACTGGTATACTACATAGCATAGCATAGAATGTACTGGCGGCACCTTGAGTATGCCAGTGTATGCTGTACTAGCCTAGTGTAGACTAGTACAAAACATGCCAGCTTAGAACATAGATGATACTACCCTAAAACGACGGGGCAGTCGACAATGCAGTGTCATTTTACGAGATGCTAATGGTGGTGGTCTACTAGGTAGCGACTGCAAAGATAGGAGCTGCTTCTATCGCCCATACCTATAGTAGAGGCTCTTTGGTTTTACCAGAGAGACGAGAACAAAAAATCCATTCAGGCAGTTGCAGCCCCATTGATTCAATCGAATACAGCGTCCCGCGTTTCTGACAAGACTAAACCAACCTTGGGTGCATCCCACAATGCTGCACATCGAAGCTTCCGGTGGTGATAATACATGGCAGATACGATTGTTTGCCTAGGTATTTTTAACACAACATCTAGTTGCAACCTTACCCCCCCCCCTAGCCACCTTGTCGCGATTATTACGATTAGGCTACAAAAAAGCCGTCCACAATGCATCTCCACCCCATCACCTCAACCGTCGCCATCCTCCTTCTCGGGGCTTGGGCGCTGCCTACTCCTGATAAGACCTACAAAACAATACCCATCATTCCAATAGCTAACTGTCTTCCCGTACTAGGATCTGCACCCCATGCCGCCTCCATCATCTCTCGTGACGGGGTCAAGCTCGTCGACGAACTTCCACGCCGTCTATTACCATCGAAGTCGACGAGAGAGGAGAGGCCATCCCCCCCATTCTGTCTATGCCTCTCCCCAAGCCTAGATCCCTGAATCTTGAGATCCGTAAGCCGGGCGAGAATCCAAAAGGGCGGACGCGGCAATGGCTGCGGGAGGAGTTGCAGATGCGTGGCGGGTGAGGATATAATGCCTCCCACAATAGTCCTCACCCCCCCGCGGTTCCAAGAGTCCGATCCAGTTGGCATAGATATAGAAAGATAAGATCGTCCGTCTTGCATCCGCTCGTCGCATGCACGTGTGACGTTGGCAGCATGACGTTGTCGTAGCCGAGGGGCACCGGCACCCGCCAGCCGGCTTCCACAGCATCGTGCGGTTGCATTCTCGGTAGACCCATGGCCTCGGGCGTGTTGGAGAAGTCATATGGAATGGTGTGGTTGCTTCCGGGGCCGCCGCCAGGGTGCGGCTGGAACGTATCACCATCGTTTTGGTGGGCGGCCAGGGCCAAGAAGTCCTCGTTTGGCACGGAGTAGAACTGTGGAGTGAAATCCTGTCCCACCAGCTGCGGAAACAAGAGGGCTGCCTGGTCCATGGGGTATGTGGCCGTCGGTTGGTAGCCGAGCTCGACAGCTTGGATGCAAGGCAGGGGCGCGATGGGCTGATGAGCCAACTGCGAGTTGGAGTGCAAGCTGGAAGCAATGTACGGTTGTTCCGGGGGCTGCGAGGACTCGTCAAGTTCCGCCAGGGACTCCAATCCTCGGGCCATAGGCCCTAGGCCCCAGTTCTGCCAGCCGGGGAGCGGCCGAGAGAGCGCTGTGTCGGCGGGGTCGGTGTCCGAGTCCGAGTCTGGAACGGCCCACGGTGGCCAATCGGGCACGTCTTGGGCCATAATCTCTAACATCAACGTTGGGACAAATTGCTGGACCGCTGCCAATAACAATGCCTCGGCGTTCTCGGAACGGTAAAGGGAGGGAATGTCGTGCGCGAGTTGCGCCTGGAGCTGCGGAAACACCACTGGGCGATGCCTTTCGGCGTAACGAACAATGTACTGGATTAGTTCTTTCGCCCTACGCCCAACGTAGATGCTCGGGGGCTGGGGCTCATTCGGGAACAGAATCCCGAACATGGCCCGCCATTGCTGTTCGGTGCCGCTCCTTGCAGATAGCTCCCGGACGGCGGCGAGCCGCTGCTCGGTAATGTGACCGGGGGTGAGATCTAGTATAGGCCGGCCATCACACCTCGAATTGAAGAGATGAAGTTGGAGGGTGAGCGGGGTTCGATAAACGCTGTGGCACGTGGGGCACCGGGAAATGTAGTGTGTCTTCTCCACATGCCGCTGCACATCACTGAGATAGCGGTGGTTGTTGTAGCAGTGCTCAAAGTGCTGGGGGCGCCATTTTTGAAAAGGGCAGGCAAGGTATTTGGATCGTTTCCCAGCTGGGCGCTCTGAAAGAGGCGGCAAATCATCATCGTCTTGGTCGTCGCCTTCGCTGTTGTTTCCATTTCCTTCATCGTTGAAAAGTCGCCGTGAAGACCCCCCCCCAGTCGAGGGCTTGTCCCGGGTATCTCGAGTGTACGGGCCCGGCCTAGGGCAGTTGTTGAATTGACGGGCATTCCCCTGATTTTGTTGGTTTCCCCTCTGGGGAGGATGCGTTCTCCAGAAGTGATCCACGAAACGCTTGACAAGCTGTCCTCGTCGCCATCTCATGTCCCAGTAGGCTTCCTCTTCCAAGAACACGGCCGTAGGGAGAGAGATGGCGGATCTTTCTGTCGTCACGATCGGGGCCCTGGTAGGCTCGAGCATGCCAATGCTGCCACCCGTGGCTGTGCCGCCAGCTTGTGAAGACCGAGGAGAACTGTAAGGTCTATGTTTGGACTTGACAGGGCCCCCCGTGGACTGGAGGACTCCGTCTTCCCACCAAAACTCGTGCCGCCATGGGAAACAGAGTCTGTCCTCGGGGTCTTGCCGCGCTGTGGTGGTGGCAGATGGCCCGGGTGAATGGTCGGATAGGAGCTCCAGTTCTACCTCCCCAGTGGCTTGGGGGTATTCCGGGTGTGGGGATAGTTCGGGCCATACACTCGGCCCCGCGCTCCGCCGAACAAAGATGTCGATGCTGGACTGGGCAAAGGAAAGCCCGCCGGAGGAGGTCACGTCCTCGGAAGGAAGGATAGAGGGGGTTCGATAGGCCGCCAAGGGGATGTTGGAGTCCGGGGTCGCGGGAATCGTCAGGCGCATGCTGACCTCAGTCGTATCGGGAACATCTTCCGACACGGCGTGGAGGCTGTGGTCATGAGACTCCTGTGGGTGAAAAGATCGATCAGCATGAATGATGCGTCAAATGAGGAAGGTATTCCCTGGGTCGCCTACATCGTCCGAATTCTTCCGAGGGGTGGCGGACCCCGACTGTGCTTCCTCGGTCGAAGCGTGCTGTGCAGGCTGGGGGCGGAATGGCAGCATTGTGGGAGGCGGAGGGGTGCCACAGGGGACCTGGGACTCTGAATTGCGACAAGGGCTTTGGGAGAGTAGGGGGCGCTGGTCGAGCACTGGGGCACCAGCAATCCGACATTTGCGTGCAAGCCGGTGCCCTTTTATACCGCCCCCGAGCTGATCTGGATACGGCGCATCCTTGGACTCCCGTCTTTTTGCGCGTTGGACCTGTCGTGGGGTTGCTGGCTCAGCCGTTTGATGACATCCATGGATATGCAGCTCGGTCACACTGAGCCGGGTTGTTGGCTGGAATCTGACAACGGACTCCGATAACTCTATTGGAGTTAACTGGGCCGGAGCCCCACAGAACGTACAAGGCTCGTAGAAGCCAGCCGCAAGTGGTTGGAAGATGCAGGAGCCTGTCTTGGCAGCCCGAACTCTCGTGCAGCGCTAATACTTAAACTACCTAGTGTCGCATGTTTCGATGGCGCTAATGCTTAAACTGCCGCGTGAGGCTGAAGAAGCAAAAGATGCGCAATTCACCGCCAAAAAAGTTTGATGGACTGCACCCGTTGACAGGCCAAGACCCGAATCAGGGACAAAAGGCAATTTCATATTGGAGCGTTTAAGAAAGAAAGAGCAAAATAGGCGGTATTACGCCTGTCCTTATAGATATGTATTGCGCAGCGGTTTAAGGTTGTTGGCGGCGAACTGGTATTTGGTGGCTTTGGCTTTGTGGGAATATGGCTGCAGCGGGGTAGGAAGGCCGCCAGGAACTCGGGCTGAGTGCTGTACTGGGCCTTGCACACGACCAAAAGGTTTTCAAGGCACGGAGCGGGAGACTGGCCAGTGGAGGCGTGGCCGGGGTTGGAGGACCTTCCATGGCGGCCAAGGATGGATCTCAAGAGGACCTTTCAAGAGTCTTACCCCGGCGGCATGCTGGTCCCGCCCAATCTTCCCAACGCCAACGAGGCTGCCAAGTTTAGAAGGAAACGACCGACCTTCGGCAGCGACGAGATGAAAACTTCGATCTGGGGGTCATTTTCGTTCCGTCGCGCCCCGTTCAGCCGCCCTCGCTGAGTCCGGTGGAGGTGGCCGGTCCTGTTCTGCACTTGCAGCGGGAACCCTGGTCGGTCAGGCCGATCGAAAAAAAGCAAGAACATGATCGACAGCGCCAGAGTCAAGCCACTGAGCCTGAACGAGATTTTACAAAGGAGTCCGACATAGTCATGTCCAAGTCGGCTATGACAGCCACCGGAAACGCGCCGATTGGAGCAACGGGCCATGACCACGCGCCACCCGTAGTTTGGAGCTTCCCCGTGCTCTTGGAAGGATTCGTGTCCTAGAGTAGAAAGCCAAGGAAAAGGATACCCAGCTTGATGAGTTCAAAAAGCGAGAGACAAAGCGGGAGGTGGTGACTCAGAAGGCCGTCAACCGAGCCCAATTGCTCGAACAGGAGTTGGAGGAGAAGGAGGAGGAGGATAGATTTCTGAGACAAAGAATGGCTGGTCTTCCGGAGGAGGTGCAGGACTTGCTCAACTCGTAGGTGGTGGATTAGGAGGAGAGATGCTCTGGCTCTAGGGTGGCTTCTTATGACGTAGAGTTTGCGTCGTTAGAACGCATAGCGGCCGAGTAGCTGTCAAAAACAAGTATTTCCAACCAGCTCCTGTGCATATTCCGTAGACTTGACAGAGATGGGTCGCTCGATTATCTCAACTGCATTGGCTTGTGCAACAACAAAAAGGGTCACGTTTCCGCACTCAGATGCTAGTTCTCTTATTGAAGATGTGTGTTCCCGAGAAGATCGCCTTGGAAGATACCTATACTACTGAAATGTTGAGCGATTCAAGTCTTCGTCCCATATCCATTGGTCGCATGGCACGGGATCATCCTCTGTATTGAGATAATGCCCACCATCAAGCATGGAAAATTCCCCTGAAACACCGGGCAAAGCAACATCACCAGGGAATAGGGGTAGATCCAAATCATTCCCATCACCAACACCATCCGCAGGTCCGTGGACACCTTGGGCATTGGGTGGACTCGGCGATGGATCCAGCGCCAGATCGGTCGGCGGCTCTTTGTCCGGCAAATCCGCTGTGCCTCCTACTGCTGTCTGGCAGTTTCCTTGGGCGCGCTGCGCCACCCATTGACGCTCAATGTCGAGAATGATGCGGGACGGGACCTGGCCGAACCTATCCTCGTCGTCTTGGTTCCAGTTTGGTAATTGCCTCATGTGGCCAAGAATGATGGCCGGACCTTCCAGCCGGAGAAACTCGCTCAGGCCGTCGTCGTCGTTATAGGGAGACACTGGTTCAACGATGCCGGGAAACACGATGCGCCAAACGACATACCACCGCTGAAACTGGCTTTGAGTGGCTTGGCCCTTCTTGCTCAACCTGTCCTTCTGGTCTTGGTCAATGCCTTCGTCCATGATCTTTGGCTGGCGTGCACAATCAGCGTCCCTGATGTGGTCGTCGCAAGAGATCCTAGTCTCAAACTTCCCTTGACATCGCGGGCAGCGAATTGTCTTGACGTGACGTCTGTCCAAATGCTGCTTGACTCGTCTGACATCTTCAAACTTGAACTTGCAGCACCTAGAATAAGTCTGGGCGTCCTTCTTCCAATACGGACAAGCGAACGCTTCGCCGTTCGGACTGGACACCTTTGCTCTCTTCGAATCCGTAGCTAGAGCATCTTCGTCGTCGTCCTGTCCCGAGAATGATCTTTTCCCGCGGGAGACTGGCGTGCCATCCTTCCCCGCACCCACCCGAGCCAGAGATGAGCTCTCAGCGCTGGAAGTACCGGTGGACTCCCCGCTTCTGGATCTCTGATTGTCTGATCCAGCTGCGTGCCGCTGATACATGTCGTATGCAATGTGGAGCTGGACGAAGATTGGATTCAGCTCCCGAGCAACGGCTGGATGGAAACTGCCAGGGGTCATGGGCGTGTTCTCCTCCATCTCGTCCGACTCAGAGTAAGATTCTGGGTCGTCGGCGCTGTCGAATCTGTCGCTATCCGATGTGTCTCTGTCGAGAGCCTTGACCGTGGGAGTGTTCGAGTGAGTCCGATGCTCCCCTGGGAACATGTCGTGCACCGAACTCGTCGGCGTCGAGCATCGTGAGCGGTTGGAGTCCAGCGATCCGGTGACGGTGCCATAGGTAGAGTCGTCGATGCTGAAAGTGGAAGAGCGACTGCCAGTGATAGACATGCCTTCAAGGGTTCCTCTTAACGCTTCAGGCTCATGCAAGTTCCCGCCGGCGGCTGGAGGCACAAGCGCGGCTTCCGACCCGGCCTGAACTCGCTGAGCATGGCCGTCCAGCTTTCCAGGCTCACCCGCATCCCTGCGTCGGTCCGATCGTCGGACCCGCGGCTTCGGTGGTGTTGGGAGATCTGGCGCCCGTCGGCAAAGGCCACTGTCGGCTCTGGCAAGCGGCGAAGATGAGTCTCCAAGGCCGATGGACGGGTAGTCGTTTAGAATGCCGCTTCCTTCAACAGCCCTCCGGATGGCTTTCCGTGTCCGGATGTCGCTGGAGCAGAAGATGATTCTAGGGGAAGCGGTTAAACGGTCCCGGCCGACCATGTACATGAAGAGACTCAGGTCTGCCCCGGTGATGTCATTCGTCTTGGAGCTCCCCAGTGTGTCTAGGATCTGCGAGCTTAGATGGTGCTGCCACACATCGGCGGCGCGGCCAACCGCCATCCAGACACTTTTGCCCCTCGGACCCGGCAGCTTGGTAATGAGCTCTCCGCAGGAATCCTCGGATCGGTCCCACGGAGGGCGAGCCGGGCGCCCATGGCAACTCTTGTTGCTGCTTCGGCGTTCGGAATCCGACATTTGTGGCTGAGATGCTCATGAGGAGAAACAGTCGCGTTGGATGTTTCGTTGGTTGCAGCGCGGAAACCATTTGGCCTCTAGCTCAACATAAGTATTGTCGTGACTCGTGGGCCTTGTGTTCGCCGACTTGGAGGGTGTTGTTGTGCTGGGCCGGCCGCGCAAAGTGGAGACCTTCGGTCCGGGGGGCCGATGTGGACTTAAACGTGTTCAACGTGCTGGGATCTGGGAAACAGCGGATGCCTCAGTGACCCCCCTAGTTTGGGATCCTAAAAAATGCCGACACACAACCGGTTACCCCCCACAACCGATCGCGCCGATCCAGACACACGCGACACACCACCCCCACAACAACAGGGCACCACACATCCATTTTCTTAGCCAAACGCACCAAACTACAATGTCTGAATCCCGAGAGCGAATAATTTCTGCCGCACTTGCTGACATACGCCAGAATGGCCTATCGCGCAAGAAAGCCAGCTCCATCTACGGCATTCCGGCTTCCACCCTCCACGATCAGATCCACGGCTCAACCACGAAAAAAAAGTCGAAAATACGCGCTCAGCGACTCTCTCCAGCGCACGAGAGATTCCTCGCCGACTGGATTCTCCACGAAGAGGCCACAGGCCGCGCCCCGAGCCGTCGCCAAGTCGTCGCATTCGCTCAACGAATCCTCATCGAATCCGGCGATAAGAAGCCCATCGGGGGCCGTTGGATCGATCGCTTTCTCACACGCCACCCAAAACTAAAGTAAAAAAAAAGCACCTTGCTGGATTCAGCCCGAGCGCGCGGTTCCTCTCGTACCGCATACGAGGAGTTCTTTCGCCTGTTGCGCCAGGTGGTCGACGAGAAGAAGATCAAGCCATGCAACATCACCAACATGGACGAACACGGCATGCAAGAGCTAGAAACAACAAGCGGAACGGTTATCGGCAGCTCCTTGACCAATAGAGCTCTCGTGACCTCATCGTCGGCCACGACTTGGGTATCAATTATCGAAGCTGGTACGGCTGAAGGCAAGAGATTGACGCCAGTGGTTATCTTCACGGGGGCTTCGCTCCAAGGCCAGTGGTTTCCACCAGCCGAGGAATTCCAACGCCAATATCCGGGTTGGAAGTTCGACCACTCTCTTACAGGCTGGAGCAACTTACAGATTGCCGTTAAATGGTTCAAAGAGGTCTATCTCCCAGATACACAGCCTATTTTACACCAAGAATGGAGGCTGTTGGTTATCGACTAGCATTTCTCCCACATCTCCACGGAATTCCAGTATCTCACCTTCCGTCACAACGTCCAGTTGCTCTATTTGCCTCTACATTCCTCCCACAAGACTCAGCCACTCGATCGTAGTGTATTTTCCCCCCTAAAGAACTACTTCCGGCAAGCAACCAAGGCCTTGGCAGCCTTCACAGCTACGGCGCCTATCAACAAGCAACGCTTCCTCGCCTGCTATCAAGAGGCTTCGGCACGTGGTGTATGCCCTCGGAACCTTATCTCCGGCTTCCGAAATACTGGCATTTGGCCCCTGAATCCAGGCAAGATACTCGATGACCCTGAGGCTATTGTGGAGGATAATTCACCTCCTACCGTGCCGGCTTTAGCGCTTAGTCCACGGCAATCGACTCTATCCACTCCCCGTAAGAGCCAAGATATCTACAGAGCGTTGGAGGTGCTACACCAGCCAATTAAGCCAATAGACCGCACTGTCAGGAGCCTTTTTACCAAGATAGGGGGTGTCGTTGATGATCAAGCCGCAACAGTGGCCGCGCTGCGCGCACGTGTGGCTCACTTGGAGGCCGAAGCCGAAGCCCACAAGCCAAAATCTAGAAAGAAGGTGCAAGAGAGTGGTAACGATAGATTCGCGCGTATAGAGGATATCGTGGAGGCCGAAAAATCCAGTCAGAAGCCCCCAAAGAGAGGGAGGGTGGCCAAGCCCAAAGATCCAGGGCCTGTCGTGGAGCAGGCGAAGGAATTGATTACACGAGGGTTGCAGCAAGTTCGTGAGATGGAGGAGATGTAGTGTGCATTTTTTTGTATAGTAATTGCTACTAGAATAGATGTTGTGGTGCATTTACTGTGGTGGTTGTGGCGTGGTGATCCTGGTCGGTTGTGGGGGGCGATCGGTTGTGTGTCGCGATTGTCTAGCCCCCGAAGTTGCTTGACGAATCAGTGACGGAGCGCCAAGCTGGGTGGCTTGATACCTCCATGTTTAGGGGCGAGCTGAAGCGCCTGCTGTGAGAGCGCATTTGCGCTTTCGCGACCCCGCGCCTTTCCAAAATGCGCGTCAAGGAACGTGGGATGAAGGGGCACTCGCCGCTGCTACACAGCAGCGTGCTGGGCTTGGGGCTCAATCGACACTTGCAAGGACTGGGCTTCGCTTTCCAGAGGTCCAGCAAAAGTGCGCCAAACTCGTCTCGGGACTTCCATCCTCCTGGTAAGGGCGTATTTGCGCCATCGTGGAGCTTGACATCTAAAGAGGCAAATGATGCTTGCAAGAGCTATCTAGAAGGACAATAAGAGGCCATTTTTCTTCACATCTAGTTACCATCTGTTCCCCTTTGCCGGTGCTCATCACTGCTGCACATCGTGTCCGAACAACGTACCAACACATCTTCGTCACGATTATCAGTGTCCTCCACAAGTCTTGCCATTATTGCCCTCCCAAATTGTCGCCGAAGAGGTTAGGGTTGGTCCAGCCGCGCCATATGTCGAGCAGCTCGGCAACAGCGTGGTCGGTAGCGTCCAAGGAGCAATGGTAAGCAGAGCCCCATCTTGCTCGCTTTGTTTGAAGCGGGGGCAGGCATCTGATTACCGGTTCCGGTAGCAAGAGTTTCAAGCAGCAGTCCGTAATGCTTGAGCAGTACTTGGCAGCAAACCCGACCGAGATCGAGATTCTGGCGAATGGGCTTCCATCACATCACCGTCGCGAAGCGCAGACGTTGGTGCGCAGTTGGCAAGTGGAATGGGTCAAGGCTTCGATGGGGACTGCCGAAGCAAAACCGGTGGGTCGCGTACCAACAGGGTTTCCTACGAGGGTGTGGCAAAGCGGCTAGCGCGAGCCCCAGTGGAAGCTTGCGTCGCGAGTACCATTCTCGGATGTACCTAGCAAAGCCCTAGGTCAGGATGCTGGCATCCAAAGGAGCCATGGTGCGTCAGCGCCGGTGCTGACGGGACCATTCGGCTGTAGATGTAAGAGTGGCCACGCCAGGGGAGTGGGTGGGCAAAGATTCGACGCTCAAGACGCGAGCCCAGGACACAACGCATCATCATACTCTCCTACTGTGGATCGAGGATAGTTCCGCGTTAGAGACTACAGCGCGAGCAGATTATTATGTACATTATATCTTGTCTTGCCCATCCCCCAAAGCATGTTTCCTAAACTTTCCGTTCACAATGGCGGGTCGTCATGATCGGATCAGAATTCTTAATTCCGACGCCGAGAGGGCCCAACCTGCAGGTAACCGTGTCTGCGCAGTTCTCTATGCTACTAGTTTCGCCCATGACGAAAGGGCCGGGCCGGGAGTACCAAGGTCCCAGGCGCGGGTGTTTGTTATACTACGTAGTACGGAATACATATGCACTTCGTAGAACTGTAATAGGTACACCGCGGCAATTTTTCCGCGCCGCCTCACCTGAGTACTCGAACCGTATGGTCTGAAGACAGCCCTGGCGACAAGACCCAGCCGACCCCCTGGCTTGGCTTGGCTTGGCTTGGCTCAGGGGAAGGTTTAACACGACCCATGTGGCTAGGGCAAGTGTGCACCGTGCCCTCACGCAGACCGTCTGCCTAGGGTTTTCGGGCCTGTCTCGGGGCTGCAGAGATGCCCCGACGACACTGGAAGACGCTGGCAGTGGCGGACTTTGCCCTATCGGCCCGGCTTCCAACCCGCAAGGATCTCCCATATATTGCCCGTATCACCAGGCGAAAAATGCTCGCGGTCCTCGTCAGCCAGCGGCTACTTCAGATCAATTCCTCGCAACGGCGTACATACTCGCCCGAAAGCCGCGTTCTTTGTAATTCAACCTCCGAGTCGGCACGCTTCAGCCCCCCCCAAGGATTTGTCGAAGCTGCCCGCCAGCCAGAAGAGAACGCCGCGCGCCATTAGCCGCCCCGACGTAAAGCAACTTAGCGCTTGCCCGCTTGCCCGCTTGCGCGCTCGGCCTCGGCCCCCGGCGGCTGCCCGCGGCACACGAGCAACCTGAGGCTGCAACAGGCGAAGTCACGGCCAGCCCCTCTTCGATCATGGGAGATGCGCTGTGCCAAGTCGCAGCCTCCTTGACAACATGACGACTTGTCCAAAGCCGCGGCGCAGTGCCTCGCCGCAAAGCCCTCCAGATGGGCAGTCCCAGCCCTTGCACGTCGACCCGCGAGGGGGAAAGACCTTTTGGGAACCCGCGGCCCTGGTCGCCGAAGCTTGGTCGGTTCTTGGCCCGCGCATCAGCAGCCGCGCGCAAACGCTGGCGGGAACCCTCGGAACCAATGCCGCGCTCAGCATCCACATGGTCATGATTGGCGACTCCAGCGCAGCCGCGATTCCCAACATCCTGTTTTGCGTCGACCATGATGTGCTCCAGCAGACGATCCGCCACGATAGCGTCCTGAACGACATCCTCAGCACCTACCCCCTCCCCATCGGGATCGACTTCTGCCCCAATCTCCCCCAACTCTTGGCCCGGGATGCCTCACCCATCGGGCTCCCGCCGGCCGACGAGCCGGCCGAATCCAACATGCCCTACGGCGTCTGGGCGATGGGGACGAAGCCCCAGATTGGCACCCGTCTCCATGTCAAGTGCCGTAACGGCGGCCCCCCACGCATGTCCACGGCTGGTCCGGTCTTCCTTTACAGCGGCAAGACCTACCAGACCACTGTCCGACATGTCTTCTTTAGGCCCGAGAACTCCTTGGCCGAGCACGACGAACCGTCGTTTCAAGGGGATCTGGATATGGACGACTCGGACTCAGATTCGGTCTCGGACGACGTCGAAGCTTCGCATCACCACAATCGAAGCTCCATGGACAGCGAAAACTTTCACGACGCAGCTCCGGATGGCCTTTCCCGTGATGGCTCAGGCGCCACATTCACCATACAGGCGCCCCCCTCTTTGGCAGGCGACGATGAGACGGGGTCGACCAAGGCGTCCGGAAAGGGCAAAGACCTGGAAATTCCCCGGGGCGCCTGCTATCTCGGAAACGCCTTGTTAGAGACAGTGGAAGGGGATCAACGAGCTGTCGATTGCGCCCTGATCGAGGTTCGCGTCAGCGACGACGACGATCCCAACTTGGTTTCATACGACCCGTCGGATAGCGCAAACAAAGTCCGTGTTACACGGCCAGCAGACATGGGCGGGACGCCGCTCTCGGGCACCCCCGTCATTGTTGCGACATCATTAAGACCGGTCAGCGGTAGGTTGTACCGAACCCTCGCCTACATCAAGCCTCAGCATCAACGAGAGATGGTTGCCGTTTACCCCTTGAGACTGGACGAGCACATGTCTCTGGAGGTTGGGGACTGCGGCTCTGTGGTCATCCGGCTGAGAGGAAGCGAGGTGGACATGTATGGCCATGTTGTGTTTGGTCACCCTAACACTAGCCTGGCCTACATTCTCCCCATGGAAGACATAATGAACGACATAGCCAAAGTTTTGAGGCTGCCGCCTGGTGAGGGCGTTTCGCTGCACCCCGGACCGGAACCCCGCCAAGCCCTAAGATACGGCGGCGGCACCCGCATAGAATTCGCCTCGCCAAAGTTTTACAAGGACATGGGCGAGGAGGCGATGCCGGAAAAACATGTTGTTCGCGGCCTCTTTGACAAGTTTGTCGATAAAATCGGCAACAAGCGCGCCAAGTTCAAGATCGGCCGGAACATAAAAGACGAAGTCAAAGTTGGGACGCAAACATCTTTCAAGAAACTATTCTTCAGTCTGCCTTCGGAGCTTCGCGACCAGGTCATCGAATACCTCGACTTTCGAGAGGCCATGAACCTACGGCACGTCTCGCGGCACTTCCGGGTAGCGGTGTCGGTAAATGGCTCTGCAATATCGAAGCGGTTCCTGCTGAGCAACCCGCTTCCGCCTCTCGCCCAGAGACTCTATCCCTATGCATCTCCAGATCTGGCCCACATTCATCTAGTGGGGCACTACCACGCCGTCGCCTGGCGGCTGGCGGACCACATTGTTCAATGGCTGAGGCGAGACATTTTTCTGTTTGGATCGCGGTTCCAAAAGCAGCAATTCCAGCCGAAGAAGGTACGGATGAAGCAGCGCCTGCTTCCATCCCTTCTCTTGCTTGGTCGGTTTTTCGAGAGGTGCCGTGATTCTCTGGACGACCAGGTGCGGGAAGACATCGGGGGCATTGGGAACAGAGACCGAGAGGGCCCCCTTGCCTTCTCGTTCGAGAGAGAGTTCATGGAGGACTGCGACGACCAACTTCTTCTCCAAGCCCAAGACGTGGTGCTCATTCTCGTCACCTTTCTCCGTCGGACAATGCGGCCCAACTCAAAATACGGGTCGGTCGAGAGAGCCTTGCGTCATGGTCTCTTGAAACCACCGTCTGATGCGGAAATCGGAGCAGTTCTATACCACGGCGGGCTAGAAGCAATGGTGAAGATACTGGATCTCAACAATCTCGGCAAGAAGGCGGCAGCTGTCCGCGCATATTGTCTCTCGCTGCCGCAGCGGAATGAAAAGCCCTTAACACAATTGCTCTCAGAGAGCAGAGGCGCCTACGCGGATGGGTCGGATATACCCGACAGCGGGGAGAGCGGCTGTATCATCACCGAGAATGATCGGCCGGTCGAGCTTCAGTCGCTGCTTGCACGTCTGCCCGGCTTGGATGGCATCTGGCGACCTTCTGGGGAGGCCATATTGACGGAGCGGGGGCTGATACGGAGCCCAGTTGAGCTCAACAGCTTCACTACGGTCCTGAGGGGGTTGATCGTCGAGACAGAGACTCCGGCGGACGCGCTATACAAACAAGGCCATGATTTATGGCATGCACTGTCTGATAGCGAGAGCCGGCGCAAAGTCCATTTTCGCCCGATGTCCGGCGGCTAAGAATGGGTTACGAGAGGGGGAAGGGGGGTGGGGGCTGGGTTGGAGGAAGGAGGAAGGAGGAAGGACTTGGCAAGGGCGTTTCGGTACATTCAGGCCGCTTCTCTGCATCTCTAGCCTTGGAGTTCTTCTGAAGATATTGTAGACAGATATAGAGCCGTTGTACATAGCCTGTGAGGCACCGATAAAACTTCTTGGCCCGTTATCTTTCCTGCCACATACAAGCAGCCGGAGAAATATTTACCTCCAAAGTACCTTTATTTGATGCAGTGAAAGCCCACCATCCCTTCGCTACGGGGTGTCGAAACCATTGTAACCATTGTAATCCCATTTCGGGAATAGAATACGCGACTTAACACCTTGCCATTAGATTATTCTCGGCATCCTTGAATGTCTCTGTGGGCATTAGTAAGTTCCGTTAATGTCTCCCTTCAACGGAAACGGTGGCTTTCATCGATAAATAAGTCCCCTCTCCATTTCCCATAAATGTCTTTCTCATCTTCGTCGTTGAGATTCTTATTTGGATTGACCGATACCAAATACCTACAGCTAGCGGGATACGATAAACGAGTTCAGACCATGCCAGTAGTTTAAGACGCAAGATCGATTCAAAGAACACAGTCGTCGCGAAAACTTCCTCGCCCTTTCACTTACAAGTCGGCGGACGCGTGCTCCTGCGCCACCATTTCTGTTTCACATATTTGTGACTGACTGGTACTCGCGGCCCCTTCTCGCCCAAACACTTGCCGACGCAAATGCTTAACACCTCGCGGAATCGATCCACATCATGTACTCCGAGAGAATACTGCGCATCTCATGTTGTGCCACCTCTCAAAGAAGCATACAAGATCTAGCCACTGGGAGCTTGCAGATACGTGGTCTTTCAATCTGGCTTGGTTCAAGTTGTCCATCTTATTTTATTTGGGTACTGACTGTAACCAAAGCGTGCAGCCCCTTGGAACTTCCACAGAATTCCCCATCACTGGGCCGTGCTGAAAGGCCACATCCCTTCAACGCTTAACATCCCCACTAACGGTGGTCGTTTGAAGACTCTCCCTTCTCTGGTCTTACACGAAGATGTGTGGCTCGTCTTGTGACGGAGACGCCGCCTCTGAATTCATTGGACAACTTTTCGGAATGAAGCAGTCATCCTGTGGCCTTCACTGGACCGCGTCGCCAGGGGACCATCATATGCGTTTGAGTACATTAGCGCATCCCATCATCAAATCACAAACCGGACGCCAAGGTCAGTATAAACAATTCCAAAGAACCCATCGCTGGAACATTACCCGCATACAACTCAGGGCGCTTGGTTGGTCTAGGGTTCAGATATTGCAACCATCGGTCGGTGTGGGGTGTGCATGATTCCACATCGCACGAGCGAACGATGTGGAATCAGCATAAAATCGGAAAGGCGGCCGTAGTCACTTGTATTTCTCGAGGCATCGCACAGATGGGAGGATGAGGATAAAAGGCGATCACGGCAGCCGTCACCGGGTCTGTTTTTTCTCTCACATCAACCCACTTCAATCACATCAAACTACTTCAGTCACAAATGGCGACCGCTGAGCACTACGATTTCATCGCCCTTGGGGCCGGAGAGGCGGCCAAGCTTCTGGCGTGGGACCTCTCCTCCAAACACGGCAAGAAGTGCGCTGTCATCGAGCATGGCCCCATTGCCGGCGCCTGTCCAACCGTCGCCTGCATGCCCAGCAAGACACTCGTTCATCTGGCCAACGTCGTCCACCAGACTCGCCAGGATGCCCCAATCTTTGTGCGCGGGGCCACAGCGAGGGGCGACGTCAAGGCCTACATGCCGGCTGTCATTGCTCAGAAGAAGGCCGTCGTGGATGGCCTTGCCAACATGTTCCTCGGCATCTTCGCCGATAAAAAGGTCGAGCTCATTCGAGGCCATGGCGCTTTCGTTGGGCCCAAGACAGTCACTGTCAACGGACGCCTGCTCACGGGCGACACGGTCGTCATCAACACCGGGTCCAAGGCCTCTGTGGACACGAGCGTTCCCGGCATGCGCGATGCGAAGCCGATGACGCACGTCGAGCTTCTGGAACTCACCACCCTTCCAGATCACCTCATCATCCTCGGCGGCGGCTATGTCGGCCTCGAATTTGCCCAGGCGTTTGTCCGCCTCGGTGCCAAAGTGACGGTCGTGGAGAGGAACGCCCAGGTGCTGAAAGCGGAGGATGCCGACGTGATCGCCGAGCTTACGGCAATTCTGTCTCGGGAGGGGGTGCAGTTCCTGACATCAACAACTGTCACCAGCGTGTCCGGGGTTTCTGGGGACGAGGTCATCCTGCGTCTCTCGGGGTCCGGACTGACCGAGATACGGGGCTCGCACCTGATTGTCGCAACCGGTCGCACCCCAACCACCTCCGGAATCGGCCTCGACGAAGCGGGGATCAAGCTGACGCCCGCGGGACACGTCGCCGTTGACGAGCAGCTTTGCACTTCGGTAGCGGGAGTCTTCGCGGTGGGCGATTGTGCAGGAAGCCCCTACTTCACCCACATTGGATGGGATGACTACCGCGTGCTGCTTGCTTCTCTGACGGGCTCGCCACGGGAGGGTGGGACGACCAACCGGCAGATTCCCTCGGTCCTCTTCACCTCGCCCGAACTCGCGCACGTGGGCTTGCGGGAGCACGAAGCGAGAGCGAAGGGAGTTCCATACCGCCTGGCAAAATTGCCCATGGCCGGGTTTCTGCGGACACGCGCACTGGGCGAGACGACGGGGTTCGCCAAGGTGCTGGTTGAGGCAGACGGCGACAAGGTGCTGGGATTCACTGCCTTGGGGCCAGCTGTGGGCGAGCTGCTGCCGGTGGTACAGCTGGTGATGAAGCTGGGACTTTCGTTCCAGGAGATATCGGGCCTGACAATTGTGCATCCAACCATGTGCGAGGGCTTGGTCGACCTGTTTCGGTCCGTGCCGCCTAGGGACATGTAGACAAACCTGGATTTGTCACTTCCCTAGCTATTTACCTAGTTACCTCTGCATAATATCGCTACCAGAGGTTGTGAGCAATAAAAAAGTCTCCAGCTTTAGACACGCAACTTTGCGTCTGACACCAATGCGGACTCCATTTGACCATCTTCATATAGGAAAAATTCTAGGCCCACTCGGCTAGGGTTCGATCAACGCAGCCTTTCGAAAATGATAATTAGGGCAAGCAAGGTGAGCAAGCCTGAGCAAACCCGGAGTAACGACTGAGCCAGGGTGAGCAATGTCACGTCGCCGAGGTACTAAAATTGAAGTTGTGTGTGCCGACATTTGTCTCACTGAAAATGTAGTAGGCAACATTTGCTAGGAGAGGGTTCGAAGGGAGGAAGGCGAATCTTTTGTCAGGTCAGGCGCAGGATCCTGCCAAAACAACCATGGCCAGCCGGGAGCAGCTGGAGGAACTCATATCATCGTACACGCCATCTGGCATCCATCGTTATCAATCGGGGAGCTCGACGCCTCCAAGATCCACGGACCGAGTCGGCTGGTGGAGTTCCTTTCCGGCAATCTCCCGCGTCTGAGAGTTGGAGGCGTCCACGCCGTCACGGTGGCTGATTTCGAGACCCCAGCCGTGGTGTGTGGCGGACAGGGAAAGTTTTCAGCCCTCCGCCGCGTTTCCCTGCATTCACTGGAGTCTTGGAAGACCATACTTTTTGACGGCGTCTTAGTGGACCCTTGAGCCAACATCTCATGGGACGCGCGGTATCGCTGCATAACAAAGAACGTCGTGAGGAAATGCTGCTATTGTCCTTTGAGCGAGAGTTTGGAGAACAAACAGCCTCATCAGGAGGAGGGTGTATTTTAGGGCGACTTGTCTCCAACTTGTATCATACAATTGATTAGTGTAAATATATCAAGGGATTACATCCGAGCGATGGCAGAAGCAGCACTTGAAGCAGGAGATGGAGAGTCACCGTGGTATCGCCGAGAGGAGTCAGACGCTGACGAGGAAGAGCATCGTCGCAAGATTGAGGCCGAGCACGTCCCTTACTCGACTCTTTCCCGTGAAGAGAACGATGAAGAGGATGGGCTTACCGATAGTGAAGATGACAACGACTCGTCTGAGGCCTCGCGACAAGAGAATTGGGGTAAATTACCAAGAGAAAGATGGGCTTAGGGTGCTGAGTAGGTATCCACCTCTGGCTCCAAGTCCATCCTTCGTCCGCCTGCGCATAAGGCCCCCGCGCTTAGCAGGTAGCTTATCCTCGACCCATTGACCGCTGCACAAGTCTCTCCCCCCACATAACGTGATATGAGTCTCCTTAGTCTTGAGAGAGGGGACCAAGTTGAAACTCATGACTAGACGGGTGAACCAGATCCGCATGCTTATAACACTTGTAGCAGAGATCAAAGTCATCACAATCCGGACTCGCACATTCCCAGTATCTCCAGCATAGAGTCTAACCATATTGTTAGCCGATGCTGTAGTCACTTTGGTGACTGCATCACGGGGGGCAATGACAAAGCCATAACCAGGTACTCACCGCAAAACAAACATCGCAGTATCCTCCCACGCTCACCCCCGCCCCGTCAGGGAGGCCCTCAGCGGCCTCGCCCGTGTCAGGGAGATCCTTCATGTAATTCGCGTCGCCGTTGCCGTGCAGGATGGCGATGTGACGGGGAGTCCAGCCACCCCAAGTTTTCGCCAAAGTATTCGCGTTCCTGGCTATCAGCCGCTCAACAATGGTATCGTTTCCTTGGCGGCATGCCCAGTGGAGGGGAGTCCACCCGTCCACGTCGTTGTCGTCGATAAACGAGGCGAGTAAGCCCTGCTCCTCCAGCAGTTGCAGCAAGCGCTCCGTCATGTCGGCCGTGTTGGAAATGGCAGCGTAGTGCAGTGGGGTGAGGCCTTGGTTATCTCGGGACTGCAAGGCGATGCTGAGGTCAGGCAAGCCCACGCTTTCCATCTTGTCCGCTATGGCTTGCAATACTTTGGAATCGCCGCCCACGACGGCCATGTGGAAAGGGCTGCGTCCGGCTACGTCCAGGACGGCCAGTGAGTACGCCGATTGGTTCATCAGCCAGGCTACCACCTCGACCGGGACGGCCAACTTGGCTGCAAGATGGAGCGGCGTGTTGAATCGACCGCCAACCGTTGAGGGGGATGCGCCTTGGGCCCACAGGAGCTCTAGCACCTTGATTGTATCCTCGGCACCGCAACCGCTGAATCCCATAACGGCGGATTGGAAGGGCGTGCCGTACTTTCCTGCGACCAAGCCGACTTGGTCCGGCGAGAGTAGGCCAAGCACCTTGGTTACCATCTCGACGTTTCCTGTTACACATGCCGCGTTCAGGGTCGTGCCGTGCACCCCAGATACGACGCTGGGATCGGCGCCGGCGTCCAGCAGCACCTGCACGGTTGACTCCATCCCCGCCGAGATGGCGGCGTACAGCGGTGTACCGGTGCTGGGTTGGTCGGGAACTTCCGAGTTGACAGCGCTCTTCCCGGCCGGATGTCGTATCAGTCTATCCAGGACCGTAATGTTGCCCGACCACGCGGCATAATGTATGGCTTCGGCAGCGGCTGATGATCCCGCCGCTGGCTCGGCGGCGGGAACCCAGTTTTGGAGGATGAGGTCGACCAGCTCTACCCGATCTCTTCGGGCGGCGGCTAGTAGAGCCTTGCTAGGTGTCAGGCCGTCTTCCTGCTTTCCATGTGCGTAGTGCTCGAGAAGCAGACCGACGACCTCCTCACTCGACAGGACCATGGCGAACTCGAGCACGTTCGGATAGTGACTCCACGCCCCGGCGGGCCGCAGCCGGGCGCCGCGGTCCAGAAGAAGGCGCACAATCTCGAGACGCTCCCAGTAGATGGCGTTGCAGAGTGGGGTGCCGCCGTTGCTTTCACCGTCGAGCTCGGCGCCACCGTCGACGAGAATCTTGGCAATTTCGAACGAGCGCGACCTGGCGGCGATGGTGAGAGCCCGCTCTTTGGACGAGTCTTCACGGTTCAGATCGGCACCCCTCTGGACAAGCAGCTGTACCGTCCTCGGGTGGTCTCTTCTCACTGCAAGCACGAGGGGGACCGAGTCGGGGTCGGTACCGTTGACCGGGCACCCCGCATCCAGGAGGTAAGCCGCCGTCTCGCGATGGCCATACTCGACGGCCGAACAAAGAGCTTTGGCCCTGCCCTCACGCTCGTAACGCGGTAAGAGCAGCTTGATGACGGGCGTGTGGCCGGCAGACGACGCGGCCGAAAGGGGGGTGCGCGACCATAAGTCCTGGGCGTCAAGATTGAGATCGGTGCGCGGCAGCAATTGCTCCACCACTTCGGCATGTCCTCGATAGCAAGCGAAATGCAGAGCCGTGAGGTCCAGAACGGCCATGGGTTGATGAACGACGGAACCTTTGTCAAGCAGGTCCTTCACCATGTCGACCGATCCGACCCTGGCAGCTCCGTGGAGAGCTATCTTTCCTTCATCCTCCATGAGGTTTGGGTCAGCGCCCCGCTCCAGGAGAAGCCGGCAGACAGTGGGCATGTCTTGGTGCGCCGCTGCAATCAGGATCGTCCAACCCTGCGAGTTGGCGCGGTTGAGGGGAGCCGAAATGGACGCCTCATGAACGGCCAGGAGCGGCTCTTCGTTCAGGGGCAAGTCTTCGGCTTCCAACTCCAGCTCCCCTTCGGCGTGCGGCTGCCGACCCTCGTCACCCTGAGCGTACCCGTGCGACCAATCCCAGTCTGCGACCGACGGAAAGCTCTGCGCCATCAGCTCGGCCGCGCGAATGTGGCCCCATCGGATGCCGAGATGCAGCGGGAAGTCGCCGTTTTGATCCGAAATCGTGACGTCTGCCTTCTCCCGCAAAAGGGCGCTGAGTGTGTGATACCGACCATAGCGGCTAGTCGCGTGCAGCGCCGTCCAGTTAAGCTTGACCGTGTGAACAGCATCTACCGATGCGCCGTGTGAAATGACGAGGGGCACGAGACGGGCCAGTCCTCTTGACGCGGCAATGAAAAGGGGGCTTGAGCCATCTGGAGACGTGAACCCCATGTCCTGCGTCGGCTTGGCCTTCAAAAAGGAGTCTAGTGTCCCATAGTAGGCTGCTGTGTGGAGGATAATCCACACGGAATCAGCATCGCCGGGCTCGGCCGAATCTTGATCTTGGTGGCGCAGAAGCTCTTCGACTGTGTCTGCGTCGCCGTACTCGAGCGCCCGGCGCAAGGCACCCGAAAGCCAAATATCCCTCTCCTCTCCACGATCCAGGCGAAGCAACTCTTGTCGGAGAGCCGTGGAGGCGGCTGTATTGCCCAGCATCTGCGCAGCCCACTGCGTCTGTGTCATGATCGGTGTGTTGAACAGAGCGCATCCGATGGCTTTCCTTTTTAATGTGTCATGAACGGCCTGGCCGCCAGAAGCGAGCGCTCGTGCAATGGCGGCTTCTCCTGCCCCCCGGAGAGCCTCGGCGGTGAACAAACCGAGCATATCGGCTCTGCCGTTTTCGGCTGCATACACAAGAAGTCGGCCGAGAGCCGGTAGTGCAGATGGGCGGGTAGCCAGCTCGTAGAGGGTCTTCAACTGTTCGAACTTGGCGAGACCACTCAAACAGTCCATCAAGCGCGGGTCTGAAAGGTCCAGAAAGAACGACGTGGGACACTCTGAGGCGGGCGGCGGAAGAAAGAGATATTCCACAAACAAAAGCCAGTTCCGGACGGCCCTTCGGTCACCAACGAAGTCGGAGAAGATGCTGCGGTTGTCGATCGGCTCGCCGCTCGCCGCTGCCAAGCTGTAGTGGCCCACCCAGCCGCAAGCGGCGTACTCCGTGATGCCGCCCTGAACTGTTTGCATGTTTTCAACAGTCCATTTGTTCTCGCCCTCCGGTTCTTGCTCTGCGAATACCTCTCTGATGAGACGTAAACACCGATCTCCTAGGTAAAGATGTGGAGAAGAAGTGTCGTCCAAACCGTGCGACTTGGGCTGGTGGGAGCGTAGTATGTCCCTTGTACGATCGTAGGGGATGCGCAGCACCACTGTCTCCCGGTCAAGTTTGACGATTTGCGGAAGGTCAAGGATTAGACAGACGGCAGCCCCGCGAGGGAAGGCATTCGTGTCGATCTCAGCGAAGACTGCGCCATCTGGCATCTCAGCCAAAGTAACCGCGTGGTCGAGCTCATCTGTCGTAAGTGGCCGAGCAGCAAACGCAATCCAGACCAAGGCTATGAACGCGGGAGGGCCAAGCTCAGCAAGAAATAGATGCAGCATCGATAATGACACGTGCTCTGGTAGCCCCTGAACTGAGAGCAGCGCATTCCGCGATTTTGATAATAGCATGTCGGGTATATCTGTTGGAAGGGTCCGTCCTTTGGAGTCGTCATCTGTGATGTGCACTTGAGCGTCGAGACGAGCAAAGCGGGAGCTGCTCAAGTCCACCATGTGGTTGATGCGGGGTGCCAACAAGACCAACCTGAACTGGGAATCCGTTCCTTGCAGCGCCAAATCGACCTGCTTCACCAGCTCCCAGATCTGCGGTGTCTCCAGCGACAGGAAACCGTACATCGGGGCAGCGACCGGGGCGTGAATCAAGGCAGTGAGGCAAAGCCAAAGGGTCCTCTCCTTCCAAGCGTGTACGTGGTGTCGCATAGCGTCCGCCAAATTGTGCAGCAGGTGTCCCATATGCAAAAATGCATGAGGCTGCTGTGTCAGTAGCTGCCGGACGAGGGATGCGAGAAGCCAGACGCGATCAGGAGCGCTCCTGTCCTTATCTTGCGTCTCAAAGCGTGGAAGCGCAAACCACAGCGCGTCAGGGCAATCCCAGATGGCCTGGGCTGTCGCGCTGGCAAGTCGCGTGGGATCCACCAAAGATGGCACTCCCATCACGAGGTGTGTGGTAGCCGCATCTTTGGACAATACCCAACCCAACAGGGCTTCCCGAGTTTGCTCGGTGAGATGGCATCCGGCTGCGTGAGTCGACGGAAAGTTTCCCCGGAGCCCTTGGGTGGCGTTGATCTCGCGCCCGAACTGAAGCGGTTCAAGCACGGCCATAGCGTAACGGAACGGATCCCAGTGTGCTGTGACATATACACGCTGGTCAATGCACCGCCTGAGTAGATGGGAGTCCCACGGGTGGTAAACGAACGGATCCATGTGTAGCTAGGTAGGTACTAACCAATCTTAGCATTGATAAGGTGTGTCCAGGCAATGTGTTCTTCATGGCGCGTCATGAACTGGTTCATCCGATTGTGTGCCCGATCGACCCCAAGGATGACCTCAGAGTTCAGGCCGAGAATGGCGCATTCATTGGGGACCACCTAGAGAAGATGGAATCAAGTCAGCAGTTGTAAGGGGAGCGGGGGAAAACCAATGGCAGACTGACTACGCGGTAGTCAAGAGCTGATGACGGGCTCCGCTGGTAGTAGCTGACAACACTGAACCGATGGCAAAGATAAATGAACCTCTCGTGGATATCCTCCAATTTTCTCGACAATGCGTTGAGGGTTGTGGGAAGCCAGTCGCCAAGCAGGCTGCCGAAACGGGCTTCGATGAGGGAGAGGAGGGCGGAGTCCATGCTGTGCGCAGTGGAACCCCGATGGGGGGTCCCAAAGAAGATCTGGCACGATGTGGTAAGCAGGGAGCGGAAAGGGAACTGGACAGCGAGTGGCGACTCACAACCGTCTGTGTGGCGTGGAGAATATGCCGGTACTTGGCTTCTTCGGCAGCAATGATGAGTGCCTGGTAGCGGCGCTGTTAGGACATGGATAGTTGCAACGGCCCGAGAGCCGGAGGGGGGGCAGGCTCTGTTTCTTCTACTCACCAACTTGACAGTTGAGCCGCCTATGTCCTCGGCCCAGAACGCCCAGAACCCGCTGTGCTCTTGGTTGCTCTGGAAGCCTCACAGTCAGCAAGTCCCTTACTTCAGCTGCGCCATTGCTGGAGCTGGATGAGAAGTGTTCATACCAGCTCATCCAGCAGCCTTCGCGCCTCCAACTCTAGCCCGCCTGATGAGTCCTCTCCCCGGCCGAGAATGTCGGACGGGCTGGGCGAAAAGACGACATCATTCGCGTCGTCCGGGGGAAGCCAATGTTCCCTCCACAATGGCGGGCTGTCCGAAACAGGGCCCCCAATGCCGCTCACCATGACCACACTGGCTAAGTTAGGTAGATGTCTCCAAAGATGGGGGTTCTTCGAGCGCGGGCGGCGAGAGGCTTACCTTGTCTGGGGGGGAGGTGGGAGTGGTCCATCGCTGGCGATTCCACCCGGCAGGCCGCACGCGGGCGGGGGCTCAATCACTTCCATCCGATCCCCGCTGCCGATTGGATCACCTGGGAATCCAACAGCAGCGAAAAGAAAAAGCCCAAGTGAAGGAAAGCAGAAGTGAACCGTTGGTGGAAGTTGCTGCGATGAATTCCCAAGGCCTTGCCTAAGGTGAGTGTTGCACCCTCCAGCCTGCTCGGGCCGCAAACTTGAGCGTGAAGGGCACAGCCGAGTCTGGGAGCCCGGGGTGGTCAACCATTGGCCGTGGCTCCGTCACACAAAGTGCGGGGTGATAAGGCGGCAAGAGCGGGACCTAGCCTAGGACGTCGTCGGCCAGAGATTAGTCCGACCTTTTACCAGCCCCCAAGAGAGAAGTCCATGCCGAATCAGACAGCCCAAACACTTTATCCCTTTCCTCTTCCTATCCCGGTTTTTTCCTCACGCCATTCCAAGACCTTCTTCCCGTCTGTTGCACGCCTGCCTGTCGAGGTAGACTCCATTTTCTCCTCCAATCTCTTGGATTGACGATCATGTCTGACGATGGTGATTACGGCCCCGAACATTGGCAGGTCGCCCGAGCCCCGACTTGGTCAGATGATCCGCTTTTTATGAATTTTCACGCAGCGCCGGCGAATGGCTCTGCGAACGACCCCGAAACTTGGAGTAACGAAGCGGACCCGGACGACGCACCGCTACAACATGAACCGCCGGAGCCCCCGCTATCGGTGCACCGCCCGATCCCCGAGAATCCCGCTGAGGAAATACGCCGGAGAAGACGTGAGCTGTTCTACCTCGTTTGCGAGGATTCAACGACCCGGTGGTACTCAGAGGAGACATGGGGCGTGGGAGATGAGCACAAGTCCTATGAAGACCTCGCATACGCCATCCTTGAGCTAGAGAAGAGGTCCCTCGCAGAAACCCAGTCCGAGAGGTCTCCCAACAATTTCCTCCAATTTGTTCTCGAAAACGCCAACCACATCTACCCGCCCAAGTTCAAGTTGCAGAAAGCCAAGTTTCTCCTACAGCTGATTACCAAGATCGACCCGTCCCAGCTGGACCCAAAATGGGGCTGCAAGCCCCTCCTTGCCGCCGCCAGCTTCGACATCGACAGACCCAAGAATGCGTTCGATGCCCTCGACGGAGACGGGCTACTCACAGCCACGCCCAGTCTAGCCGTATACCTCTGCAACTTGATGCCCGACAAGCTGGCCGCTGTCGAACTGTGCAAACTGAACGACCGCTCCGAGAACCTCCTGCACCTCGCCATTCAGCACAACCTAGCAGACGTTGAGGATCTCATCAAAAAGGCTGACCAGCGTGCCTTTGAGCAGCAGCGCGACGATGGCAACACACCCCTTCACGTGGCTCTAGACTTTGAGAAGTTTCTCCTCAAAGCCCCCATCTGTCAAGGCAGGCCCCGACTCCCGCCCACCGGTGGACCCGGCAACATGTTGGCGGGCAATCCGGCGGCAAGCCCCAGGCCGGACTTTGCCTCGCAATTATCGGCTTCCAGCGTGGCCACGGCGACCAGCATCCCTTCTAGCGGTCCTTTGCGGACGCCGAATTTTCCGCCATCTTCCATCAGCAACCAAGGCAAGCCCCGGGCAAATACGACCCTTCCCCCCCCCGGAGGTGGACAGAGAACCCCGAGATTTGAGTCCACGCAGACCATGTGCGTCGCATGCTCGAACGCCCGCATAGCTATGTTGGCCGCCCGAGAGAGGCTGGTCAGCATTTTCCAGCTCCTGGTTCAACGAAATATGGCGGTCCTCGCGGTCCACAACTCCGCGGGCTTGTCACCATACCTCCACCTCTTGACCTCCCGTTACGACTATTACAAGAACAAGAATGTCAAGGGAGAACGGCAGGCCGGGACCCCAAGTGCCCACCCAAACGCCACCCCCATTTCCCGTCCGGCTCGAGAATCGCCGCTCCCAGCGTCACCAACAGCAGGAGCAGTGCTTACCGATCGCGTCGGACTAAGGCAACCACTCCAAACCCCACACAATACCAGAGCAAACCAGGTGTCAGCCAACGGGGCGGCAAAGGAGGCTAGCGCCGTCCAAGCACAGATGGAAGCGGATCGGCTCAGGAGGAAAATGCAAGAGGAAGAGGAATTGAAGGAAAAGCTGCGGATGCAAGGCGCTCCGCGCCCCGATGGCAGCTCTGGTATCCGTAGAGAAGGCGCTAACCAGCCGATGCCGGGCAACAAGAAGGACGGGGCGCGGCCCCCAGCTTCAAGCGCGGCTAGGGGCCCGATCAAGAACAACACGAATCGCGATCATGGACCCACAGAACTGACGGCGATGGACATCACGCCTTCGACATTCCTCACCCAGCTCAAGGAGCTGTCTTTTTGGCTAGGACAAGACAAAGCGAACCTTTGTCTCTTCCAAAACCGGAGTGCCGAACGCGCCCCCCCCTTCAAAAGTGCGTGCCGGTCTCAGTGCAGCTTCCATTCCCTCTCCCTGGCTGTCGTGAGCTGACCGCAGCTATTCATGTGCTCGCCTAGGTGATGTCAAACGCCGCCGCAGGTTTTCACTTGTGGGCAATCAGCGCGCGACACCTAGCACAACGGCCAACTTTGCCTTTCTCATGTTCGAGTCCACGATGGAGTCGGTGACTTTGAGCCTCGAGTACACACCCGAAGAGCTACAGGAGATGTCACTCAGCGATGAAGATACGATGGAGCGGTGGGCAGAAGACGAAGAGAGTCTTAAAGCGGTATTCCAGTGGCTCAAGGGTCAAAAAGAGGTCAAGTCCATCCTGAGCCTCACCGTCACTGAGAATCCGCACCACTACTGCTCTGACCAAACAGTCAAGGATTGTTTAAAAGGGCTTGAGGTCCGCTACCTCAACTGGAACCGACCAGACCTCTGCGCAAACAAGCACACCCTCCCTAATGACTTGATTGAGATTTCGCTTCACTGGAGCGGCTTAGACTCGGTGTTGTGGAGTTGGTCCGACACACAAGGCTTGCGAACGCTGAAGAAGGTGAGTCGTTCGCACACCTTACCTGGCTGCTGACCCCAACTTGCATCGGGATATCGGAAAACTGACTCCATACGCTCAATGTTGAACAGCTTCAAAAAATCCACCTCCATGTGCAAAGAGTACGTCGAATGCGTTCCCCTTTTCCCCTGTCGAACAACGCCGTTGGCGTGGTGTTGATATGCTAATGGAATGGCTCGCACACTCAGGGTACCGAACCCTCAAAGCAACAAGATGCCAAGGTGGCGGCATTCGAAGAGAGGGTGAGGGAATGGCCCGATCGGTCCCCAGAGCCCTGGTGCTCAACGCTACAACTGGAACCACCCTTCGCGAAGCGGCCGATCATCACCGTGCAGGATGCCAAGCGATTTAGGGGCGGGTCCAAGGGCGGCGGTACAAACAAAAGCGACCCTCCGTAAGTCTTGAAGCTTCACGTCCCCAGTTTACTGCCCTAGGGAAGCGTGACAGACAGGCGCACAGATGCTGACGCAGCACAGCAAGCACCCCTGGTTCGACGTCATCTTGAAATTCCAGGGCCACTTCTATAGCAGATACAACAAGAAGGTCTCTGAGGATCCCGAGCGGCGCGGTATTGTCAAGGTAGCCCTTCTGGATGATGGAGTGGACCCTACTTACCACAGCAACGGCATGTACCTCCACCACGCAGGCTGGCCGGAGGAGGATTCTGGGGAGTTGGACCCGGGCCAGAAGAGCCCCTACGTCTCTAGCAACCAGCACGGTAGCAAGATGGCGTGGCTCATTCGCAATGTCTGCCCGTTCGTCGCGATCCACGTGGCCAAACTGAGCGTGACGAGCTGGGAGGGTGTGCGACACCGTACGTTCAGTCTTGACCATGCGAGGAAGGTGACAATTTCCCATCTCTTCTTTGTTGACCCCCAGCCCCTCTCCCTTTCCCACGAAAGCTGGCCAGCAACTTACATCACCAGGCTGTTGAATGGGCTACCGCTCAAAAGGTGGACATTATCTCCATGAGCTGGAACCTCCGGCAGGTAACCAGTGACACTGGCAACGAAAAAGCCATGAAAGCGCTGGAGGACGCCCTCACTAACGCGGCCAATGAAAATATCCTCCTTTTCGGGGCGGCCTGCGATGCGAAACACGGTGCCCTGTCGGAAAAGTGGATGCCCTGCGGCCACCCCCAAGTCTTCAGCATCGGCGCCACCGATAAGGACTTTGACGTGAAAAAGTATGTCGACTTGGGTAAGAAGGTCGACTTCCTCTTTCCCGGGGAGTACATCCTCGACGGGTCTGAGGATCCCGAGGTTGGAAATTCCGGAGCCACCGCGTTGGCCGCTGGACTTGCCGCCCTGGTCATGTCGTGCATGGCTCTTGAAGGCAGGCCGATTCCGACCAAGGGCCGGGCGAATTGGATGCGCAAAATCATGACCAAGACGTTTGACAGCGGGTCTAACAATATGAAGGTTCGCGTTGAGCATGTCTTGCGGTGGGACCCCGCGAAGGAGTTGTGGCCTCTCGTGCAAAAGTTTGCTTCTGAAGTCGAGATATGAGTAATTTGAGGCGAGGGGCGGGTGGGATGGAAACGGGACATAGCGCGCACGTATGTATGCTATTTCGGGGTTTCCACACGGCTACGAAACTTGCGAGAAATGCGAGCTTCTACCGACAGTCCCATCATCCGAGTCCGGGGGTTCCTCGATCACAACTCCAAGCTCACGTCCATGTTCACACCATATCCCGGAGCGCCCTCCGGTTCGGCCGGCTTTGGCTCCGGAAGTTCCATCGCGGCAGACTGCCCAGATGATTGATCCGTCTCCCCCTCAAGAACAACAAGTTTTACCAGATCCGCCTTGATGAGGTTGTTCTTGTCAACAGGACCCTTCTTGTCCGCCACGTCCTGGCTTCCGTACAAAACAGCAGCGCCATGCTCAACTTCGTGAACGGCGCCAGGGTCAAAATACACCGGGTCGTCCTTTGGGATCAGGCCGACCAATTTCCGTAGCGATTCGGCTCCGTCGGCCAACACAGACACCTTGACGCTGGCGTGGATCGTGGCGCTGAACATGCCTTTGCGATCGCCTACATTGTGCTGGAGCAACACGGCCGTTCGCACACGGCCGGGCAGTCCGCTCTCCTCGGAGCCATTCTCCTGCAGTGTCCTGCCCAAGAAAAAAACGTCAGCACATTCACACCCAACAGAGATAAAGGATCATAAGGACTAGAGGAAGAACTTCAACCCACCAGTGAACCGCATTAGGCTCCCCATACGTCTTCTCCACATACGTCGGATACCCTCCCACAAACCGATAATCCCTCCTCCTCGTAACCTCCGTCTTCCTCCTCCCCACCTCCGGCCCCCCCGATACAATCCCGGGATACCCCGCCGTAATCTTCGCCGACACGCTCGTCTCCACCGTCACTTCGCTGCTCGATACGCACGACTCGATCGGCACGTCTGGCGCAACCGCCACCACAGCGGGCGCATACTCAGCGAGATCCCTACCGCGACGGCGGCCCGACGCGGCAAAGGTGATGTCGATGTCCACGGTGCGGAAGCGCCGGCCGAGCTTTGCTGGGATGAGGAGCCATTCGAAGACGAGGAGGGATGCAGGGCGCGGGTTGGTGTCGCTGGTGGTGCCGTGCACGACGTGGAACAGGCGGCCGCGGACGGCGGTGGCGTTGATGCGGTCGTATCCGGTCAGATGGAGGCGGTTGGTTTCGGGGGTGCCGGAGGAGCCGGGGGGTTTGTTTTTGATGCGGAAGCCGGCGGCGTCGGAGGAGTCGGCGGTGAGGGGGATGAAGAGGTCGAAGTCGGGGAAGGGGTCCGAGTCGGGATGGGGAGAGGGGGCGGTGGGGGTGTTGTTGGACATGTTTTGCGCTTGTGTCCTGCAGTAAAACCTCGGGATATTGTGCTACGAATGCTAGTGGGGTTCTCTCCCACGAGATGTAGAAAGGTTTCGAAGACCACGCAGCGGTGCGAGCCATCCCGAAAGCGCCGACGGTGCGTGTAGCATGTCGACAGATACAGGACGCACTGACGACCTACCCCGCTTTTGTACTCACAGTTGGGGCTCTGAGAGACCTTCCCAGATACTTTCCAAGGGCTTTCCTCTCAGCCACACGCTGTGCTACCTCCGCTTGGTAAGCGTCCCGCTCAGGATAGGCTTGGGGGCCATGTCGCACCTCCATTCCCCCGCTCTGGACGCATGCCCCAAATTGGCGTAGAGCCTAAGTCCAGATGTTTTGGGTCGTTTTGGTGTGGTAGCCCTATTCGGGAGTGATGTCGAAAGGATATTGCACGGCCGAAGACCGTGATGGTCTACCAAGCATCAAGCCTTATACTCTCCAGCGCCAGCGTCCACCCAGGTTTAGTCTGCCTCAACCTCCCCCCCATGCCTTGCCGCTTCTCAGTATGCGAGTAAAACGCTGTGGTCTTTCTATCGGGGGGTGGTCCGCTTACCTGGAAAGTAAGAGGGAGACGTAAACCCAGGCCCATCGGCGTTTAAACCGTCGGCCTACTGCCCGCTGTCTTACTCAATTCTTTCTTTGGTCACTTAAACTTATCAACGGCGGTCAACCCTCATGTAAGGACAAACTAGGTGGGCATGTCCTGCTGCCCTGCCTTGGATCATCGAGGAAAGATGGCTACAAGGGAGTAACTGGCTCGGGCAAAAGCACGTTTGTGCGTGTCGCAAGTGGCCGAGACGATGTAGTCGTCGGTCATGGCCTCGAAGCCTGTATGTTCTGATGATGCAAGCATCTAGGACGCAACGAGTTAATTGCTAATCAACCAACAGGCACCCAAAAGGTCATGGCATACCAGTTTAGCACTGGAGAGTACAACGTTGTCCTAGTGGACACGCCTGGATTCAGCGACACATATAGCAGCGACACAGAGATCCTCCTCGATTTGGCCCGATGGCTGGAGGTGACGTATCGCCAAGACGCAAAGCTGACCGGCATCATCTACCTCCACCGCATTACCGATGTGCGGATGGACGGGGGTGTGATGCGGAACTTGAAGATGTTTCGTAAGCTGTGCGGAGATCAGCCGATGAAGAACATTATCATCACGTCGACCTTTTGGGCGTAATGCCACAGGCGACGGAGAAAGCGCACTAGGCCGAGTTGGAGAGCAAACCAGACTTCTAGGGAGACATGGTCGCCCACGGAGCTCAGGTGCGACGATTCACTGGCGACCGCGAATCGGCTCTGTCCATCTTGAGCCAGTTTGCAACCAAGGCGACCGTCACACTTGACATTCAACGCGAGCTTGTCGGCGAAAGGAAGGAGTTGCGTGATACAGCAGCCGGCACGGCCGTCAACGAGGAACTCCACCTTCTGGAGGCCAAGTATCGCGAGGAGTTGGAGAAGCTGCAGCAAGAGACGGCGGCAGCGCTGGCCGAGAAGGACGTTGAGCTGGAAAAGGTGCTCCGCGCGGCGCAGGAGAAGATGGAGCGACGACTCCAGCGCGTCCACGATGACCAGGCGATGTTCCAGGCCGAACGACGCGAGGAAATCCGGCGAATCCAGGCCCAGAACCAACGACGGCTCCACTTGTTGCAGCGAGAGTACGACAGCAAGCTGCAGCGTGAGCGTCTCCAGTCAAGCCACGAACGCGACGAGGCCCAGGCAGCCCTTCGCGACCAAATGCGGCGGATGGAGCTGCAGAACACGGCAATGAGCGCCACGTTTGAGCAGCAGATGCGCGAGATGCAGGATTCAAACGCCACGCTGCTGGAGAGAGCGCAGATGGCCGAATCTGCAGCGACGTCGTCAGTTTCTGCTCAGTCGGGCGGCATCGGTATCGGAGGAAGGGTCGCCAACCTTGCCGCGTCAGGTGCGATCGCCTTGGCAGACACCATTGTCGGCATCCCCATGGCTTTGGGGTCCTTGTTTGACCTTCTCAACGATCTCTGAGGCGTTGCTGGGGCCATATTGAGGATAGATACTGATGTCGTGCAGATCAGAGAAATGGTTGAGGCTGGATTGCGAAACGCGTGAGGGGGGGCTTGGTGTCCACCTTGTGGAACAAATCCCACTCTACAGGCTAGTAACGTGGTCGCTAGGTACCTAGATACTGCGAATTCACATCTTGAAACGCTCATACGGACGGCTCACACCTTCGCCCTCTCAATCAGCCCTCGGTTTCAGAACAACCGCAATAGGCTTCTTTTCAATAAGCAAAAATGTCCTCAGACTTTCCCACACCACCCATTTCTTCTCGTCCTCCGGCGCCGCAATGTCAAAACTCCATAGCACCTTTGCCAGGGCAATCCGCATCTCGGCCCAGGCCAAGTTCTGGCCAATGCAAGAGTGGGGACCGAGCGTAAACGGCTGGACAGCATGTCGCTTGTCGTTGTGAAAGGGCGAGTCGGGGTTGTCGGTAGCCTCGGGAAGCCACCGCTCCGGGCAGAAAGACGAGGGGGCATGAAAAGAGGTCGGCTCGCGGTGCATAGAGGTGAATGTGATGGAAACTCGGGTCTGCCCACAAGTCAGCAAGATGCCCAGCTTGAAGCATGGAGAATGGTGGACTCACACCACCTGGCAACCACCTCCCACAAACCATCCTCCCCCTATCGGGAACCTTGCGCGGCGGCATCCATGGTACCGGTGGACACAGACGCAGCACCTCGTTTAGAACGGCGTTCATATACACCATATCCCGGACCGATTGGACGGTGATCTCCTCATAGCTCCCGAAATGTCCCCGGATTTCGCGTACTAGCACCTCCCTCTCATCCACGTGATGAATTAGTAGATTCAACGCCGCTGACAAGGCCATGGCCGTTGTCTCGCTCCCGGCGATCGTCAACTCGCTGAATGTGGCATGCACAACATCCAAGGGAAGTCCCTTATCATTCTTGTAGTCGGTATCCTGGATGTTGGTCTGAATGGTGGAGATAAAGTCCAGCCTCTGCGACGTGCTATCGAGTCTCCGCCGAACCTTGTCGACAATGAGCTGGGCGTGGGCTTTTTGGGCCTTGACCAGCGAAGCAGGAATCAGCATGGCAAGTATGGAGTCGACCATGGGATAGAACCTCGCCGAGATCATAGCGCCGTTGAACTTGAGATTGTCAAAGATCAGCGAGATCCAGCCGTGGTACTCGGAGCGCTGGAGACACTCGAACGACTCGGCAAAGGCCAGGTCACCGAGGATGTCAAACGTCATGTAGTTGAACCATCGCATGACGTCCACTTCGGCCTCGCCCTGGCCCGACGAGACGGCCTCCCGCCACCGTTCCACAAGCAAATCAACGTATTGATGCACCGTGCCCTCCTGCGTGGCCAACGCACGCGATGTAAATCCCGGCGAGAGCTGCCTCCGCACCAAAGCGTGCAGATCATGGTCCACACCCGTGACAAGTCCCGGAGCCGCGCCAGGCATGGGCGCCCACCAGGTTGGATCCTTGGGAAACGGTAGATACCCTGCCTTTGCCTGGAGGATATCGTTCCATGCGTCGGGGTGGGCATACGCGACTTCGTCGGGGGCGACGCGCACGATGGGCCCGAATCGGCGGTGCATATCCTCAATTTCGTGAACAAGCTTTCCGCGGATCAGGGCCCAGAGGAAGGGGACCCGCGAGGCAGCCCATGTTTTGCGACCGGGGAGAGGGGAGAGAGGGTGGCCGACGAGGTTGTAAATCGAGAGAATGAGGGGACGCTGGGGCGGTTAGCCAGAACTTGAATTATTGCGCGGAGACATCTTCAGCCTATCCTAAAAACGAAACGTACGACCAATATCACCAGGATGGCTACCAAGAGCGCCCCACCGGTCAGACTGAATTGTCCCACCAATGCGTCCATGATGTGATGAGTGCCGGAAAATGGGGTTCTTGCTCACGTTGGTGACAGAGAAAAGAGGAGCAGGAGGAGGGAGGAACTCGTACGCTGACGCGAGGGTGTCCGCCTATCTTATACCAATCGCCCCTTCTGAATTCCTGCTCTCGGATTCGGTCGCATTATGCATGTGGGGCCAAGGTAGGAATGTTGGCCAATAGCGTCTCACCTCGGCGGCTATCAAGGTTCTTGAGAGACACTGCTGGCAATCTCACCAACGTAGATAGGTACGGTAGGGTACAGTACGTAAGGCATGTATGGGAAATAAACTAAATAAGCTTGAAAGGGCGTGAGTATTTCCTTTCTCCGCACATGCCCAGCAGACTATGCCGCAGCCCAATATCACAACCTAGCTAACATGGTACGAAATTTTCATTAACTCTACCACCTGCCCTATAAGCTTCAATTGAAATTCATCAAAAAATAATGACGTCAGCATGCTAGAAGCGCTCCGCTGCATACAAAAGATATATTGTTAGTTCGTACCCTTTATGAAGACACTGGCAGTTTTGGCTTTGATGCTATCTCTGTAAGCTGCTAGGCCTCTAGGGTTGTGATGAGGCACAACCGGTCATAATAGCAGGTCTTCCCATCCATCCACAGTGACCTAGTATGCTAATCAATGAGCAAACCGGAAATCCAGCCTTCGGCTCCCGGAAAGCGTCGTGGTCTTGGTATATGCTGTGCGCTGCTCCTTGGTCATGGCTTTCCAGATACGGTCGCGCTGCTTGTTGCGCCAGACGTAGTAGAATTTGGCGAAGAGGAAGAGGAAAATGACGGCGATGTTGACGATGACGAGGTTCTGGTTGCCCTTCTTATACAGGGGCTTGTCATGGTTTTGATAAACGTACGAGGCTGTAATGCTTCCAGCTTGAACGGACATCTGAGGAACGGATAATTCGATTAGTATCCACGCGATTGGGGAACGAGGGCGTTGTTTAGACGTACATTGTACAAGGCTGCGGATACTGATCGCACACCGACGTTGTTGGAGTTGCGGGATGTCCAGCCTACGATGATGGCATCTATCGTGTTTCATGGTTAGAACAAAGGAAGACTGAGAGAATGGGACAAGACATACGAGCATAGGGATACGAGAGCAAGACCGTGATCAAGGCATACGTCCCCCATTTGTCAACGATGACTCCTGGCCACCAGCGGAGAGCAATGAGGCAAGGTAGCGTCCACAGCGGCTGCAGCAGTGCAACATAGGCACGCTGGTTGAGCTTCGCTGACAGTTGAGTTAGGAGGATGAGGTTGATAATGTGGAAAACATTCTGTTGGGGTCAGCATGGGTTTGGTAAGCTAGAGCTTGCGAGATGTAAACTCACGTATGGAATGGTCAACAAGTTCGTCGTAAAGGGATTGAATCCGAGACCCCTCAGGGTAAGGGTGATGTACTGGGTGGGAGGAGTCGACGGAATGAACTCGATTAACCCAATGGCGTAAAGGGGCCAGAGATCATAATCTTTAAGTGCCTCCCAGAGCCGAGGCAAGGTGACGGCTTCTCTGTTGTGCATATCTCCCTTGGAAGGATCATCTCGCAACACTCGGTTGACCACGATACTAACCTCACGATCGGTGAACCAGCCGTTGGGTCGGAACCACGCTTTGGTCTGCACGGCAGATGCGGGCATCATAAAGAAGCTTCCAATGCCGACGGCGAGGGTGATAATGCCTTCGACGAGGAACAGCCAGCGCCAACCGCCCCAGCCATTAACGCCACGGAGATGCAGGAGGGCAAAAGCCAGGAGAGACGTGATAATGCTGGTGACGGAGAGGGACGTCCAGAAGTAACTCAGTCGGATTGGGAGCTCGTTAGAGGTGTAGAAGTAGGACAGCCAGAGAACGATGTCGGGGATGAAACCGCCCTAATCGGAATATCCACGTTAACGTCAAGGCTGGCTCTAGGGCGACGAAGAAGAGCGGGCTACATACCTCTAGTAGACCAAGGAGAGAGCGTGTGGCGAGAAAACTGCCTCGCCCTGTCAGGGCGCATTGCGAGATGGCGACAATGGACCAGAGCACGATCTGTATCGGAATCCAACGGTCTGGACCAATCTTTTTGGAAATGAGCTGGGATGGGAGCTCAGCTAGGAGGAAGGAGAGACGGAAGATGCTGTTCCCGTCATTGTAGTCTGCAGTGGTCGGATTTCAGCTCCCTCTTCAGGGTATTGTCTCTTGGTCAAATTTCGGGTTGCATACCATCAGTCGTCATGCCCAAATCATCCAGCATGTTATCTGACACTGCCTGGGCGAGATTTCCACGGTCGACCTGAAGCGCGAAGAACATGACACACTGCTAAATGTCAGTCATGGCCAGGGGCTGAAAAACGGAAGTCACTCACAGCCCATAGACAAATCCGCCAGTCCAGCTTCCTAATAACCTTCTTCTCCTCGGCCTCGGTCCAGGAAAGGGTAGGGTCGTATACATGTCTGCACTCGTACTGTGATTTTTCATAGACCTCGCGCCAGTGCTCGGCAGTTGCTGGGTCGACGAAAGGGTTCGTGTTGCTGTTGTATCCGCTTTCCTCGGAGTCTGAGAGCTCGCTAGGAGCTAGGGGTTGCTGGTTTTTCTCCGAGACCTCGGGACCAAGGCTTGAGGCCTCCTTAGTCTCCTTGATTGCCGCGTCTTTGGCCATCTTGCGTACCGTGGAGAAGAGAATTGTGGCTGCAAAACATAGGTGGACAGGTTAGACTAGGCAAGCCAGCAGAATGGTTGTCTTAAATCGAAACCTTTTCACCAAGATATCCTCGACTTAAAGCCAACAGCGAACATCTTAACTCCGGCATATCACCGGTTCAGCGCTTCCCATGATGTGTCTATGTTGCGTGCTGCTTGCAACACTTAGAATTGCCCAATTAAAGTCTAGAGTTAAGGGTGGAGCGCTGTCGCAATCCCAGCTATTGTCCCGCCGGGAATATAGTTCCTAGCTTGGCTGGAGATCGCTGCACGTGTTGTCATTACCGGCGTCACGATGCATGGGATGTTTAGTAGCATCCTCTGGAATGGGACGATGAAACGCCAGGACAGCGACTTCCCAAGAGCTTACCAAGAAACCTTGGAAATGATAGTGCTTGTCTTCCCTATGAGGACGTCTTTGGCGCTGTTGCGTTGTTGCGTGGGGGGCTGACGAGCCGAACTACACAATATACCCGCCCCAGGATGACTGCAAGTGTATCTAGCATTCAAGCCCCTGTTCGAGTCGCGAGCTTGCCATATGACGCCACACAACAAGAACTTCTTTTTCCGCGGAAATGTCGTATTTCCCCAACTCGCATCCCTTCCTTAGTCCCCCCTTCGCCGCACCGGCACCGAGACTTCCACTGCGGAGAACAGTTGGCGGCATACGACAACCACCCCCCAAATGACACCTTCCCCACCAACCTTGTCACCCGCGCAGATGCCGTGGACCCCCAACCCTGAAAAGCCCAATCGCTGCGACCACGTCTTCCTCGCCACCCACCCTCACGAACTCTCTTCTCTCTGCTGTTAGACCCGCCTCTTCCGAAAAACGATGAGATCTGCTGCGGAAAGGGTGAGCCCGCCATCGGAAAATGGAGGCAGCAGGGTGATGATTAGGTCCCCTTGGGGGGCGCAGCAATTGCCCTGGGTGCGATTGCGGCGCGTTTGGGAGATGTCTTGCTCGATTTTGCGCGGGAAGGTGAGCTCAGGATTTGCGACTAATACGGACTCGGACAGAACAAGTCGTCGGGTGAGACTATAGAGGTAGTCTTGGACTAAAAAGAAGCGGGTCCCGTCCTGTTACAACCTGTACCCAAGGTGGGTCATACTGCAAGGCAGTACGCCGCGGGGTTGTTGACGGTAGGGAACAAAGGTTACGCAAGGTCCAGACGGTGCTGTGTACCGTCTCAAACAGGGTGTTCTACAAAGGGCTTGAAGAAGAGAGTTGCAAGATTGTAGACGGGAACATGATATTGCTTGCGTGAGGAACAAGAACCGTTCCTCACACAAGGGCGTGGTATACCCATCTATATAGTTCACTATCTAAGTGCTGTAGTAGCAGTATGCTAAGGCTTATGGAATGCCAAGGCCAAGTTGCGCCCTCTGCGCCGGGCGCGCCCCCAGGGCGCACACGGCGCACCCTCTGATTGGCCACCCCGAGCAGGAGGCTTGCCTTCCTCCTATTGGTCTGTCGTGGCGGCCCCAGGCCACCACGGCCGAATGTCAGACCTGGGCTTAAGTCTTTTAGCCTGAAATCCTTTGCAGATCCATTTTCCAGCTAATGACAAACCTCCTATCCGTAAGGTAGGTACTAACAGATGAGATGAAATAGAGTTTTAACTTACCCAATGGAACCATCACGTCAAGCCCTAACTCCTCGGCTTCGGTTTCTCCCGCAGCATTCTGTAACTTGGAGGGAACTGCCTATTTTCGGAGGCGCCAGTGGTGGGTTGACCTTGAGCCGGAAGTGGGTGTTGCCCAGTTGTTCCCCCGACAAATACATATAGTGAAAGTACATGATACGGCATAACCGACATTTCCATTCAGTGTCTTCGAGGCGTTGTACCTTCCTAACATACGCAAAGCCATCATCGGAGACCAAGGCCTCTACTGTGATGGAAGAGCAAAGGTCGCAAGCTTGCGCGACACTGGACGTGGCAGACCTATCGACAGCCCATAGGTCGTCGTCTTCATCCTCTACATTTCGCGACATGTTGAGAGTGGAAAGATCTTGGTCGTCAGCTTTCAAGTTGGTGTTGCGGGGTAAGGGAGAAAGTAGGTAGCCAGCGAAATCTCGCGCTTTAATCTCAACCGGCACAGTATTCCTGGCAGTTGCTAACCACTGGCAGGGCTTTTCGGTAACGCAGCGCGCTGCCCGCGGTTGGGTCATGTTCCGTACCCCTACGCCCTGCATCCGACAACGCACCTCGCAGTCAGCCGCACCTCCCCTGAAACGTGGGCTCCAACACGGTGGCGTCGCTGCATTGATCTCAACCGCGCTAAATCTCAGCGTCTCTCCTCCTAGAGGCGCAAAATACTAGAAGATTAGAGGAACTCTGCAACGCGGTGGCTGAAAGCTAAGCGCTTGCTCTGTCGCTGGCGTGACTGTTCTAGACCGCATGGCCTTATCTCTGGGGATGCCTTTGCTGTCCTAAGGGCACGATAAATATCGGTATCCCCGGCAGCGCACGCCTGGGGCTCCCTCTTCATGTTCAACCTTTGCTCACACTCTTTTTCTGTTCAGAAACTCGACATGGCCCGCATCACCGCTAACCCCCTCCTCCTCCTGGCCATGGCCATGGTCCAGGTGCAGCTCGCCCTGGCAACCGTCGTCTCGATCCGAGACGAGCCCGCTTTCAAAGCCATGCGCGAGTGTGCCCGGGACTGTCTCGTTTGGAACGGCAGCATCGACCTCATCGGGGAGCTGGGATGTGTGTACCCCTATCAAAACGAGTGTCTGTGCCGACCGGACCTCGCATCCGCAGCCTCCAAGCACTTGAGCACATGTGGTTCGGCCTATTGCACCGTGGGTCCTGCGAGTGTCGATATTTCCACGGCCATCGGGCTGTACAATTCGTATTGTGTCGCCAACGGGTTTGATGTGACGGCCGTTGCGGCGGTGGCGCCGAAGACGACCCTGGCGACGCAGATAAATCAAGGTGGGTGATCCGATGGAAGCTTCCCAGTTGGCCATGGACAATGAACTAATCTGTTTCGCTTTCAGAGAACAGTCCAACACACACAGCATCGACGGGGCAGCAGCTCGGGAACAACCAGCCAGCGACGACAGGCCAAAGCAGTGGTTCTCCTACACCAGGCAGCTCGGGGACCACCTCCGGGCTGAGCACGGGTGCTATGATTGGTATCATCGCGTCCGTGAGTTCGGTCGTCATCGGCCTACTCGGTTTGGCTGTCAAGATCTACTTTGGGCGGAAGAATGCAAAGCGCGACCAGCGTCAGCAGAACAAACTTGACGATTGATGTGTTGTATATTGTGGGTTGGATAGCAGTATTCGAGGTACATATGGGTTGTCTTTAATATCAAGGGATCTCTTTAGGACGGATCTTGCGCATCGCTGTCGATCTTCGATTCGAACAAAACGTCATAAGGTGAACACCAATGATCTCAACCACCTTCCCCTTTGACTACACCGGGCCCTATAGTACCAGCAGGTCCCGTCAATCTGTGACGGAAACAACCCGGCATCTCTCCAACCTACAACACTTGAATTTACATCTCAACCTAGGAACCTTTCAAATCAACCTTCGTCCTGCACCCCCGGCGACGTCTTCAACAAGGACATGGCGCGGATATACCCCCTCCCCATTCCTGTTCCGTGAGCAGCGCATGGCCGTGCCCAGCCTTGCACCGCGCCCAGTCACCTCAGCTTGATGTTCATCCCCGGATGGGTGATGAGGGACGTGTCGCCGAAACTCGTGCGCTGGTGCCGGGAGTGATATCTCGGGGTTGATTTGCCAGCACTTGTCGGGGCGGGGGGAGGGGGGGGGGCACACAGGACCATGCTCGACTAGCTGACTTGAGATGGGGAACTGCCGGAGGATGGCGTGCTCGAGCTGATCCGTCAACTCGTCCAGGGTGAAGTGCACGGCGTTGATCCTGGGTCGATGCTCTGCCCAGGTGATGCCTCTGACGGGCTGGGGTGTGACGCTGGGATGAAGTGCGTCGGCCGCCCTTCCTTTGAAGCGACCCCAGGTATATGAAATGGCGTTGTGCGCGGGACACTTGAAGCCGCCGTACACGTTTCCCGGCTTCCAAGGATGGCTAGCAAGGGGGTCGACGTGGAGCAGGCGGCGAGACTAGCCGCAGGCGTTGTCCCAAAGCTCAAGATCGCCGGAAACCATCGTACGACTTGTTCCCGGTTCCCTAACACGGCCGGCATTGGCCGCCTGGATTTTACCTCTTGCCTTTTCACCTTCCCCGGGGGGCCGTAATGGTCTTGACTACTTCCCAGCGATCCCTTAAAAGATCCATCACGCCGTAAAGCATTTCTAGGGGATAAGGACTGGTCCTCGCTTGAAAAAATGGTTACGATAAACGCCCACGGATGGGAATAATGGACGTAGTCCCTGCCCGGTCAAATTGCACGGCGGACACATAAATATTTGTAGATCCCCTTAAAACGTGCTGCGGTTGAAGGATGAATGCTGTGAGATCGACAAATAGCGACCCAAAACGTTGCTTATGTCGTACACCACTGTCAGGGTAGAGTGCTACGGGTAAAGGATAATCGCGCACCCCTTTTTGACGTTCCGCAACGAATATTCGGCCCCCGTAAAGGAGAATACCTTCCAGGTTCGCAGGTATCATGATCCAACAAAATATCCCTAGCTACAAATATGTGGCATGGACCCAGCCATATTCTACTCTGATGTAATGATTATCACTCCTTCTCCCACCACTTCATCTCCTGACAACACCATGCCCAGCCTACGCCTTCTCGTCGCTGCTTCGCTTGCAGCCACCATCAAAGCCCAGGTCATTGACCTTGGGACCGCTCTACCATTCGCGGTGCTTGCCGGCGAGGCAGTCACCAACACGGGACTGACCACTGTCGACGGCCATCTCGGCGTCTCTCCCGGCACATCCATCTCAGGATTCCTCCCCGGAACTGTCACTACCCCGAGCACGAAACACAGTGCCGATGCAGTAGCCCTACAGGCCAAGCTGGACCTGGTGACCGCCTACGACTCAGCGGCTGGGCGGCTATCGACACCCCTGACGGGCGTTTTAGGCGGTCGCACCCTCGCAGCCGGTGTGTATTCGTTCAACAGCAGTGCCCAGCTCACCGGGCCGTTGACGCTCGACGCCCAAAACAATATGCACAGCGTGTGGATCTTCCAGACAGGCTCGTCCCTGACCACGGCGTCGTCCTCGTCGGTCACCTTGGTCAACGGCGCCTCGGCTTGCAATGTCTTTTGGCAGATCGGCAGCTCGGCCACTCTCGGCACCAACTCGGTGTTCGTTGGCAGCATCTTGGCGCTCAAGTCTATCACGGCCTCGACGGGGGCGACGGTGAACGGGGGGCTGTATGCTCGGAACGGGGCTGTGACGTTGGACAGCAATGGAGTTCGCCGTCAGGCGTGTGCGGGGACTCCCGCTTCAAGCATCGCACGGCGGTGAGCTCGGATGTGATGTTTATGGGATAGCAACACATAACACACGGGAACCTAGGAGGGGACCCGGGAGGGAGGCGCTGAGAGGGGTTATGGCTATCTTTTCCCTTGTTTAGGTCCGTATCGACGGCGGTAGTCGGGTTAAGGGTTCTTTTCTGGTTGGTCTGGTAGGTAGTGCCCTGTTATTCTCTTCTCGTTGGGTAAGTTATAGGTGCATGTATCTGTATATATGTCACGACCCAGGTCGTGACATTGGGCCGTGGCTGCCTGGGGCACCCACGGCTGAACCAATCACACAGGCCTGGCCCCGCAAGTCCAGAAGGACCAATCAGATTGGACCCAGCCGTGGCTCGGGTCCAAATGGTTCGGGTCCATACACACTGCTTCCACAGCACTTAGATAGTTAAATATATAGATACGTAGACTACACCCCTTAAGTGAGGAACTTTTCTTGTTCCTCACGCAAGCAATATCATGTTCCCGTCTACAATCTTGCAAGCACCTTCTTCGAGCTCTTTGTAGAACACCCTGTTTTGAGACGGTACACGGCACCGTCTGGACCTTGCGCAACCTTCGTTCCCTACCGTCAACAACCCCGCGGCGTACTGCCTTGCAGTTTGACCCACCTTGGGTACAGGTTGTAAAATAAGGCCTAAAGGCAGATTGAAATAATAGGCGCGGAAATATCTCTCCTCCCTCTTTGTCAGGCCCAGCGAGCGCGGGGAGGCCCGGAGACTCTGGCTCGCGCAAAGGCTACGCAGACTATAGAAGGTTATGGGCGTGGGAAGCCGGAGTCGGAGCACACCCTACGCGCAGAAGAGGGGGCGGACCTGTTAGGAAGCGGATACTTATTATATACGCTACGCGTACGCTGAGTAGTTATATATGAGGATATCGCCCAGGCCAAAAGGATCAAAGCGAGGGCCCCGGGTTTGAGGAGGGTCAGAGTTTAATATTACGTCTACCCCCCTCCTATACTGCTTCTACGCTACGTAACCGCACTCTGCACCCATTCACTCTGACCAGCACGAAACGGCCCTAACACTCTTCTGGAAACGGGAAACCCGCTACATATACGCACTCGTACACATAGTGCATGGGTTTTTAAATACGGGTAGGGATTTTTAATTCTCTCTAACTGGCATACGGAGATGTAGTGAGTCCGTTGGAGAGATTGGAGGGATGTAAATCGTCATAGACCTGAAGACACAAACATCAGTGACGATAACTCTTATTTGGAGTCATTGCCAAATAACGGGGCAAACAGACCAGTCAGCCCAATTTGGAAGTTGCAATCGCTAGGACCCCTTCATCAGCGTTGGCCGTTTGGCTGTCACAAAAGTGAAACTCCCGGCACCTTCCCCGGGAATTTAGGTGCATCCAAGATAGTGCGGGATGCCATGCGACACAGAGCCTCCCGCGCGCCCCCAACGGTTTGCGATGGTGTTGTTCCACAGTCAGCCGCACAGTGCCCTATTTTCGGCGCCATATCGGTTGTGCAGATTGTTTGCGGTAAAATAGCTACCTGCCTGCGCCCTGCATGTAGCCGATGGTTCGAAAATGATCAGAGCCCTGACAGATGCGGTGCGAGTGGGTGGTCAGTGTTGTCGTCGAAGAAGTAGGTGACTTTCGGGGATGAAGAACTGAGAGAATGGGATCTGGTCCTTGTGGGATCCTCATCGTGGTTGTCCTTGCTGGGCCCGTGAGACGACGGGGGTTCTGGTCTGCGAAGGGCTGGCATGTCAAGCTGTGATTGTGGGGTACATCTCTTCGACAGGTGGCAGAAGGCCCCCAAGTGAGGGGGACACCCGCTGCTTGTCAAGTTACTCGAACTTCCCCCGCACCCTGAGTTCCAGTGGCAGAGCCGGGCTCAGGGGAGACACGGCAATACCCGTTCTGCAAGGTTGCAGCTCCGACACAGCTCTGATTGGCCAATGCGGTGCTGTTGGTATCAGCATGCTGCGGCCCCCTGCCACGGATGTCGGAGGTGGTGTTGCAAAATGTAGATAAAATATGCAGCTACATGCTTTTCGTTCCTCAAGGGGGTAAGTAAGCAATAAAGGTGGTCGGGCACCTCTCTCCCACACCTGGTCTCTGTTCTGGGGACCCTCAGCCTTTGTGGTGGACGTACAAGTGCCTCCATCCTCGCACCATCAGACGCTCTCATCTTTGCCCCCATGTTTGCCCCGTGGGATGCGAGAAGGATCAGTGAACCATGAAGCTCTCCACCATCCCCTGTATGTGGGTCGCGGCCTTCACGCTTACATCGGCCGGCCCCCAAGCCGCGGCACCAGTTCCACGGATTCGGGATGCCCGACGAATGCCGACGGATCAAACGCTCGCCCGTATCGCACGGAGCCTGAACACCATCAGAGCCGAAGGCCAAGACCAGACTTTCTCTAGCAACAAGACAGTCCTCGACACCACTTGGACCGGCGCCACGCTCCTCAAGCAAAGCGTGTCTGTAACCCATCAATGCTAGCCTACCCTAATACTGACCTCTATCCAGATCGGGCCAGAGAAAGAGAGCTTCCGCCGAAGGTACCGCCGATGTCGAGATCGTCTGCCAAAAATGCTATATCAAAGGCGCTGCGTCCGCCTCTCTGACACTGAAGGGCGGCCTCGGCGACGCCATCGCGAACTACACCGCCGAGGTCACAAACGAGGTGCGGAATGCGACCGAGGCTGTCTTTGATGCAGTCGTCGAAACTGTGCAGAGCGCAATGAACCAAGTCGACGATATCATTGTCGATTTTGTCGCTGATGGTGACCTTGACAAAGACTATCAAGTCGAGTTTCCTACGATCGACGTCGCCTTCGATCTTGACCTCCGGCCCCTGCCAGGGGTTTCCGTCAAGTTCCAGTTCGAGGACAACTTTGAGCTCTACATGCAGCTGAACACCAGACTCGGAGCCGGCGCAACGTACACAATCAACCTGTACGCCTCAAAGTCCCCCATCGGCGTCGCCATCGGCAGCGACATCACAGCCGGCGTTGCCGTCGTCTTGGATCTTATCCTCGACGTCAGCACTGCCATCGATATCAGCTCCGGATTCCACCTCAGGCTTGAGAAGGGCGTCGGTTTCGAGCTCAACATGTTCAGTCAGAACGTGTCCAACGTCGCCTTGTCAGTTGCTCTCACCCTTTGTATTCCCCCCTTGCTCACACACCCCAATAGCCCCGGCGGCCAATTCGAGTTTCTCCCCGTCTCCATCGTCTCCGAAGGCGTCGTCCTCAAAGGCATCCTCCGCGTCGGTCTCAAGCTCGGCCTCGAACTCGACACCGGCGGCATCGCCTCCACGCTGAACAAGACGCCCTTCAACGTCGAAGCCGGCATTGTCGCCGAGGTTTTCGCCAACGTCGCCGAGTTCATCACCAACGTCACCGGCCCCGCCCTCTCCAACAAGAACGCCAACAAGAACGCCGACCCCTGCGACCTCAACGTCATCGAAGCCTACCAGTTCGCCCTCGGCGTCGCAGCCGGCGCCACCGTCGCCGTCGGTTTCCAAACCTGGGGCCCCATCGCCTCCGAGTCCACCCCCCTCTTCTACACCACCCTCGCCTCCGCCTGCGCCATCCGCAAACCCATCACCCCTACCGGCCCCACCGCCCCTGCCCCCCCAACCGCCCCCGCCGTCCTCCTACCCGCCCGCCAAGCAGCCTCACCACTCACCACCAAAACCGCCACAACCACCCTCATCTTCACCGGCCAATCCTGCCAGTCCTCCGGCCTCATCAACTGCCCCGCCTCCCTGCAAGTCTCCTCTACCTACAAATCCGTCCTCACCCTCATCACCGCCGTCCCATTCGGCGTTACAGCAACATTTCCCATCACGAGGGTAGCGTCAGTTGAGGATGTCGTTCCGTTTGGCGAAGGTGTGAAGAAGATGGTTTCGTCGTCGGGCGTACCCACTTCGTACGTCCCCGGGCCGACGGGAGTAGCAGGGGATGTGAAGGATTGGTTGGAGGGGAGTACAGGAGGGTTGAGTAACAAAGCGGTGTTGGGAATCGCGGTGGGGTTGGGGGTGCCGTTGTTGGTGGCGGTGGTTGCGGGGGTTGTGTGAGTATTTCCCTCTTTCGAACTTGGGAACGAGAATGTAGGCTAACGGGTGATAGGCTTTGTTGTAAGCGGAGACGGAGGGTGGGTGGGAAGGGGGGGTATGCGAGTGCGAGGATGGTGGATGTGGATCAGGCGCTACCGTATACGCCGGGGCTGATGTATAAGGAGCCTTTGGTAAAGGTTTCGGAGAGATGAGCGGCGTCTGGAGGTTACTGTGGCGTTATGGTACAATTTATGTTTTCGAGTAGATCCTCTTGGTTAGGGACGCCGGTATCGGGCGTTGGCGTTGGGCTTAGGGGGGTGGGTAACGATTTAATGATATACATTTGAACAAGGCTTCTGTTCTTTATTACAAGAAATAATAGAATTAGTGGAGAGGCTGGCGTGGCAGACTGGACTTGGAGAAATATATAACCAAGGCTGTGTCCGCCGGATTTCCTTCGCTAGCTCGAAGAACGCCTCTTTGACGTTAAGGCCTGTATAGCAGTCCACCTCGAAGAACTTTGCCCGGAGATCTTTTGCCAGTTGCCTTCCCTTAATCTCGCTGACTTTCCTCTCCGAGTTACTAATACACCCTGGACTATCTATCGCCACGGAGCAGTCTTCTCTTGCCATAGTACTATATAGGCTGATGATGCTATTAATAGACTCCTAACGTGGTCCACCATCGAGCGGCGCACCCTATCGAGCGGCGCACTTTTCCAGACGTCGTAACTACAAACTTCCAAAAGTCCACCAACAACCTATCAAATCAATTGAAACTACTCAGATTAACCTAAGCTATCTATTCCTTCAGCCTCTGGGTATGTCCTTACATTGTAACCAATTTTGCGGCAGATGCCACAGTGTCGTAAACACGACCGACGCCTCTTTAATGACACCTCGTTTTCCCCCTCGACTTGTTCTCCCTTTTTAACCACACCCTTCTCTGCCATTATCTCCCTAGCCTGGCTTCCATGAATAGGCCCTTTATCCTGGAGACGTGTCCGTTTAGCCCTCCGACGCTTAGAAAGTACGTTGTTGGCCTGTTACAGTACCTATAGGTCGGCCCTTATTAGGTAGACCTTATGGGAAAACGCTTACATTCCTTTCGAAAGCTGATTGTTACAACCTGTACCCAAGGTGGGTCAGACTGCAAGGCAGTACGCCGCGGGGTGTGTTGACGGTAGGGAACGAAGGTTGCGCAAGGTCCAGACGGTGCCGTGTACCGTCTGCAACAGGGTGTTCAACAAAGAGCTTGAAGAAGGTGCTTGCAAGATTGTAGACGGGAACATGATATTGCTTGCGTAAGGAACAAGAACCGTTCCTCACCCAAGGGCGTAGTCTACCTATCTTTATAGTAACTATCTAAGTGCTGTCGAAGCAGTGTCCAGAGACTCGATGCCAAGACTCCTCGAGTCTCTCCTGACTGGCCTCCCTTGTTCCACAGGCGAGGCCTCCTTGATTGGTGCACTCTTGTTGCCGGCAGGCAACTGGAGGCCCAATGTCGTGACCTGGGTCATGACATACCTCTATGAGGACCGCAGCACTCGCAGTCTCTTCCACTTCCTCTTTTCTCCAGCTTTGGATCTTCCGAGATAGCCTTCAGTAGCCAGATACACCATCATCTGATCGTATTTATCGTTCTCCCTCACATATACGACCCCGTCTGGAACTTACGTAACCTTCGTTCCCCACCGTTAACAGAACCCCCGCGGCGTCCTGCCTTACAGTTTAACCCTTTAGGTATAGGTTATAATACGTATATAATTGGAAGTTCTAATTAAGCGAAACGGTAAGTTTTCGGATGGAAAAGAGAAAACGGCAGTTAATGTTAACTACCGCCACAGGTGCCGCCCTATACGATGCCTATATCTTATTAGCCCCTAAATTTACCCTTGAAATAAGGAATTCTCCCTCTGGGAATAACTTTATTTCTGGATTAAGTACCATAGCTTATACCTTACATACTGGAATAGCTACCTATTACTTACAAATAATGGCCCATGCCACCTAGATAGCAGCATCACTCTTAATTTAATACATTTACTTCACTGCCAATCGTGACGCCCTCGTCCAGCCGCCTCGTGGTGCTTGATCATCCTCTCTTTTGCTCGTGACAGTTAAACGGCGAAAGCGACCATTACGTGCGGGGAGGCTGTTGTCCCAAAATTAGGCCGAGGATCGTTCTTGCCACCACCGGCCCACTTATGGTTACGGCAAGTATAGCCGGGACTCACCTCGGCTCAGGCAGTCCTCAGTGCGGCTCACCTCTTGCTCAGGATTTGCGACTAACACGGACTTGGCCAGAAAAAAATGTCGGGTGTGACTATAGAGGTAGTCTCAGACTCGCCTTTACGTCATTCATAGTCTCGAAAAGTTAAACTTATTCCACCGGAAGCGCTATACCAACGTGGAACGCGGGCTCGTACACACTGTTGCTCTTGTAGCTGCACATCGAGACTGTTAGAATACCTCACGCACCTTGCACTGCCAATCATCATAACGGAACGCGTACCTCAAAACCCCAACCGCCCCCGGCGCGAGCATCATATTCAGGGGCATGTCCAGCGGATAACCCAATCATCGCATCGCAAACGCTCGAAGAATAACGCCATGTGCCACCTAGGGGGCATATTTAGCAAACACCATCTTTTCTTGATCCCAGCTCCGCATGGGAAATACTTACAACCAGGACATCAGCCGCCTTCTCGCCCCTCATGCAAGGTCCCTGAATCTCCCTAATCGCCGTGATTACTCTATCCAGTCGCTCCTTCACCTGCTCTTTGACTCTGTCCAACGGTTAGTCTCTCTATAAATCTCAAATCCGACCCCAACAGCAAAATAGAAGTACTCACTCCTCCCCTTCACAGCCATCCCTCCAAACGTTCTACACCTTCCTCTCCCCGTCAAGCCCCTTCTCCTTCCTTCTCCCCCTGACCTCTGATAGTTTCAACCCCTCGTATTCACCGTAATCCCACTCCGCGGCGCCCTCCGTTGCCGTAATTTCAACGCCTCTCGCTTCGATGGCGTCGAGATGGGAACCGAGGAGTCCTTGTAAAGTCTGCTGCGCTCTCTTTCGGGGACTGACAAATACGCGAGCGAGTTTCGTGGGATCAAGGAGTTTTCCTTCGCCGGCGAGGTGTGACGCTGTGGTGACGACTTGTTAGATGCCGAGAGGGGTGAGCTCGATACCGGTTTTGCCGGTTTGACGGCCTTGCTTAGCCCATTCGGTTTCACCGTGACGGACGATGAAGACGCGGGGCGTGAGAGCCTCGTTTTCGGCCATTGCGGGTGAGGAGTTTGTAGTGTTGGTGTTACAACCTGTACCCAAGGTGGGTCAGACTGCAAGGCAGTACGCCGCGGGTGTAGTGACGGTAGGGAACGAAGGTTGCGCAAGGTCCAGACGGGACTGTGTACCGTCTATAACAGGGTGTTCTACAAAGAGCTTGAAGAAGGTGCTTGCAAGATTGTAGACGGGAACATGATATTGCTTGCGTGAGGAACAAGAACAGTTCCTCACCAAGGGGCGCGGTCTACCTATCTATATAGTCGATCTATCTAAGTGCTGTAGAAGCAGTGTGTCTGGTCCCGGCCGGAACTGGTCCCGGCCTCGGGACCTGTTTCCTTCGGGACCAACCTGATTGGTGGTCCTAGACCCCGCAGTCCTTCTGCTTGTGATTGGCTGGCCACGGCTGCCCCAGGCCGCCGCGGCCCAATGTCGTGACCTGGTCATGACAGTTGGGGTTGATGGGCGTTGAACTGAGACTGGTGATAAAGTTTTTGGCCTGATGATGAAACCATTGCTGCCCAACGACCTGTTCATATATGAGCCCGCTGGCCAATGGAATGCTCGCTTCCGCCCTTTCCAATGACAGGATAGTACCTATTGTATTTAAAACGCTACCCAACTCCCTTGAACAGCAGCTCGCTACTCATTCGGTCGCCTATATCAGTCCATCTGTCCCCGAGCCTGGCTTTCCAGCCGCCCGTTCACGGATCGTATAGGTGGGTGGCGGTGGCGCGGCTCTTGTCGTTGTGCTCGAATTTCGGTAAATCTCGCCCTCTCAAGATTGGAATAAGCCAGGATGGGAACGAGTAACGAGGCGATGCTCGCCAGGTTCCCAACTCGCGGGCAGCCCTGCTTTCTACTCCATTTCTAATGGAGTATCTTAGTTACGGAAGCTGAAAGGGCCTTATAACCTAATGAGTGAGACAGGGGGTGCAAAGACTGGTGGAATTGCCTAATACTGCTGCTACAGAAAAGAGAGGGAGATGGAGCGAGGCGGCTCGAGCCAAGGCCTGGATCTATGGGGGTGGCTGCCGGCGGATAGGTGAGGGCCCGCACCTTCAGGGGCGGCCTGACCGCCTGGGGCACCCAACAATTTGTTTCAATTTGTGCGGTTTGGCAATTTGCTGCCTGATCAGAACCTTGAGCACGAGGAAACGGGCGAGGCGTTTGTGGAAGTAGTGGCTTTGTAAATGGAGCGCCAGGATGAGGTCGACTCGCGAATGGTGGACCCCTCGGAATGGGCCAAATTGCCGTTGTTCGAGATGGTCAGGGAGGACCACTGGGCCCACGACATATGGGAAGAGACGGACGATTTGAAGGATTGATGCAGAGGATTATCAACACAGAGGCGTTGAAAACATTCTTTGTATGTGTTGTCTGTTGGGCGGAAAAGCGGCCGGGAAGAACAGAGAATGGGTTTGTCTGCGCTCTGGAAGGCGAGACCTATGTTGGGGATGTCATTGCTGTGTTGGATGGCACAAGCCAGACTTTTGTGTTGAGGGAAGCGGGAAATGGCGAATATAGGATTGTTAGCCACGCCTATGCGCACGCCATATCATAGTTTATGGAGAGCATTCAACGAATTTAGATAGTGTAAATAAATCAAGTGTATTGCCTTGGGAAGCGAGAAAAGGGGGGACCGACGCTACGGCTGAAGAACAGGCCCAATTCAGGACACAAGGCTCCCCTGAAGGATGAGGGGACCCCGCGTGATTTTCTCCGCGTCTCTCAGTCATCTCTGCGGTTCAATAATTTGTCGGCAGCAAAACCGGACGGCCTCAACACAATGAGGCTCCTCGACGCGACAACGCTCCGACCGCTCACCAAACTGGAGCACGAGCTGCTCCCATATGCCATCTTGTCCTATACGTGGGGTGCAGACGAAGATGAGGTCCACCTCCAAGAGCTGCTGTCGTATCAAGAGAGCCGACTGCGAAAGTCCCTCGACACACATCCCGTCACGCGCAAGAGCGGTTTTGCCAAAATCCTGTAATGCGCACGCATGGCACACACCCACGGCTTGCAGTTCATATGGGTCGACACGTGCTGCATCTAAGAATGTTCACCTGGCCACTAAGCCCTACAAAAGAGGGTGTGTTTGCCGCCGCAAAACGTCGGTCACTTACGCATTCTGAGCCTTGTTAGACGGTGAATGGTAACGAGCAGGGGCCGGGATCGCCCACCAAGACGGGGCCCTGTTTTCGGCCCCCGACTAGAGTCTTGGCAGAAACACGGCACGCTTGATTCGGGTGAATTTGATGGGGTTGCAACTGTATGATTGTATTGCTTGTCTGGTCTTCTCGGCTCTCTGGTTTCGCCAGAGTGCCTCTCTTATAGCTGTAAATGGTGGCAAGCCGTGTGACAACAGTTGCACGTCTGTAGCAACTATTACAAATCCACGGTTCCAGCCACTTCTAGACCCTTCATGACGACTAGAGCATTGATTCAAATGGCCAGTGGCGTCCATCCCGTTCAGCGATTCCACACTCTTGGCCCCCTTTGTTCCCTCGATGTCTCTGTATCGGCCCAACAAGACATGAATCTGGGCTACTGGAAATTTGGTTACCACCCCGAGGGCGGCGATGGAATTCGCTCTTTGCACGGGCCCGGGCGTCAACGGCTGAGATGAAGCCAACCCTACTTGGGGCTGAGGTCCGATTTCAGACCCATGGAAATCAGGCTTGGCAGAATCTGAACCCACAACACAGCCAATCGCCGAGCTCTCTACCATAGGGGAAAACTGCGCTATTGAAGCTCCTTTCTGCGCCCCAGTTCCCTCCCACGACAAGGCATAATTGCTCAAGACTAGCCATGGCGGCGCGTATAAAGGCCGAGTTGTTGCTCCAGCACGTTGGGTTAAACAAGTTAATCGCCAGCTCGATTTACGAATCAAGTCGCTCGTTTGGTAGAAAACATGCGGCTCCTCCTCTGCATTCTCTTCCTCAGCACCCTGATCACATGGAGCGGGGCTCAGCTGACTATCAGCCCTCCGACGCTCGACCCGTGGATCTGGTGGTCCTTGAAGGCCGACACAGTCTTCGATGCCAAGGTGGCGTCGATGCCCGCGGGGACCATTGGCGCCCCCAGGGCCGCGAAGAAGCGCGAAGGATCGCTCGGGTTCAGCCGCCAGTACGAGGGGGCCACGCTTTACACAGCGGGCGGGTCTGACCTCGCCTATGCCGTCAATGGCGACATCCTGGGACGCTATCTCGCCGTGGGCGGGCCCGCCGGCGCCCTGGGCCTTCCCACGAGCGACTGGACAGGCGGCGGCGACAACCGCGGGTGGTACAACACGTTCCGCAACGGCGCCATCTACTGGACCCCGACCACGAGGGCCTGGGAAGTGCACACGCAAATCTACGCGCGCTGGCTCTCGTTCGGCGGCCACCGCTCCTGGCTCGGCTACCCCGTGACGGGCGTGCAAGCCGGCTCCTCGGGCACGGGCATCGAGCGCATCAGCGCCTTTGAGAACGGCCTCATCACGTGGAACACCAACAGCAACGGCGCTGTCGCCGCCTTTGGCTACCGCGATCTGCTCGTCGCAAAGTACAACGCCATCGGCGGACCCAAGTCCAAGCTCGGCCTTCCCACCGTCAGGAGCATGCCCTTCTTCCTTGACGGGCTCGGCTCGGCCCGCATGGCCTTCCGCGGCGGCAGCGTGTGGGTGCCGCTGGACACCACCCACGCCGTGGCTCAGTACCAGACGCAGATCCAGGTGCGCCTTCTCGGGGTGCAGGCCGTGGCACCGACGGGTTCCCAGTCCCGCGTGTCTGGTGCGCTCTCCGTGTTTGTGCCAAGTACGAGGGCGTTTGGTAGCATCCTGAAGCTGTCCGACTGGTCTTTCCAGAGCCCCAACAACCGCGTACGCAGGACCATCTACCCCGACTACGGTGTCGGCAACGCCGACAACTTGCTCTACGACGGGCCCCCCGCCGACCTCCTTTTCACCACCCAACACGTTGAGGTGCGCACAAGCAGCGCTGCGGGCGTGGCCAACTATCTTGCCGCCTCCATGGGCCTGGACATCATCGGGAGGGTCGTCGAGGCCGACGGCCCAGGGAACCCTCCCATCGATGTGGACAAGGCCTTCGCCGGCGAGGCGGGCACGTGGCCGTTCCGTATCGGACAGACCACCCAGCAGACCTATGGCCAGACCGACACCGTGTACCCGTCGGGAACGCTGCGGCTCAGCGCCGACCTGGTGAACCAGCACTCGCAGCACCGGGGCCAGTGCATCACTGACTTAAGCACCACTAACTGCGGGTGGCACTTGAGGGTTTCTGACACGATTACGGTTCAGGCACCCGCTGGCGCCACGGCCGTTTATAACTTTCATTTTATTATTGAGCAATGGCAGGTGTGGCTGAATTTGTAACGGCGTCATGTGTATATATACTTTGTGAACGGCTCTTTGGGCTTAGAGAAAGATGCAATTGAACACCTGGCAGTTTCGAAACCTGAACCTTTACTTGCCCCGATATCCAGGCAACTAGTCGGGTTCAGATCCAGCATCCCCAAAAATGAGATCGTATGCCCTCTTCATAGCCGAGTTTCCCACGAGGCAGATCTGCGCCACTATGTCAGTGAACGGGCCATACTCCCTTGGCGATACAACAAATGCAGTCACCCCTCATCTCAAATGAAGCTGTCCAGCAGTTTCTCATGTGTGGTGGTGCCGCCTACAGCCACGGAAAGAAGCTCAGCAAAGCAGCAGCCCAGCTACCAGATATCGGACCGGAGCGTGCTTGGCTGCATATTGTGCTGCTCTGGAGCAAGGTACTCGTACGTGCTGTCCTTATAGTTGGTCCTAGCCCTAAGTATGTATACCTTGCTGGTGCCAACGTCGGCGATGACCGGTGTTATGTGACGGGTTCCCTCGTAGAGTAGGAGGATGTTGTCTGGCTTGAGATCCTTGTGCTTTATGGAGCGGTTATGCAGGTAGCTGGATGGCCTTGACAAGCTCGACGATGTTCTTGTGGAGGCACACCTCAAGAGCCCCGGCTTCCCGCAGGGCCTTCCTCATGTTTTTCTCCTTAGATACCTTGTGGAATATCTCACCTCTCGGATCGGTGATTTACGGAGTGTTGGACAAGGCTTGGTATGTAAGGACTAACTTGATACATTCCAAATCAAGCTCAGACAATAGCACCCTTCAATCGGAGGCTAATACGGAGTAGCTTATCTACGTTAAGGTAGGCTCGACCGCGGTGCGCCCGCGCCCCCCCCCCCCCCCCCCTTCCATACCCTTCAATATATGGCTCGAAGCAAAGAGGGAGTTGAGAGCGCCATCGTGGCCATGGTGTTCCTCGTGCCCAAAGAAACTTTGCAGCCCCAGTACGCCAGCAAGCACACCTTAACGTCGGTCAAGCGTAGTGTTAGCTCGGCGTCATCTCCAGCGCCTGCTTTAAAAGAGGCGAAGTCAGAGTGAGATTGACCATCTTGTCAATGCTGGCTAATGTCTCGCAAGGCAGCTGGATTGCGAACCATTGCGAGATATAATACATAAGCAAACGTGTTGCCGACGCGGCGGCGCGTTGGTGACGTGAGGGTAATATATAGTATTAATGTCTGGATAGAAGCTGGTTATCTTTTAAGAGGTAAACGAATCTTTAAATTGATTTACTATTATAGATTCTGCCGCGGAGTAGTCGAAAGTTCACAGTAGCCGAAATTTCCTGAAGCTGAGTGTTTTCGTCAATCGTCTGTCCAGCGAGAGCTGGACCAGGTTGCGCAGCCTGGTGGAGTCTCTCAGCTGGGCTTAGCGACTGTCAGTCCCAGAATGGCGTATACACTGTACCAAAGGTACATCGGCGCAATTCCCCGTAGAGTGACTTCATGCCATGAAAGCAAGTTTGCAAACTTGGAGTTTAGACGTTTGGGCCCCCCAATCGATCGACCCCTGCGAATTAGATCTACACGTACTTCCGTACACCCCCCAAGGTCCTAAACACTTATTTCCTAATTGATTTATACAATATAAAATGTTGGCTATATCTTTTAAACCTTGAAAATTCTATTCAGGCTGTAGATTATCATTTCTTACACATGTTTAACCACTGGTGCCAAATCCTCTCTCTCAGCTACCCTCCTATATTTATACATTGGCACAGGCCAGGCAATGTGGGTCGTTTGGATTGGCGCGAAGTGCTTCGCTTGAAATCTCATGTCTGTGTCTGGAGAGATATGAAGTCTGGCGAGTACGGTGGTAGATACCATAGTAAAACGCTAGGGGCGAGAATGGGAGTGATTGAGCTTCGGGGTTTCGCGTATATGTGAATAGTAGATGGGTGTCTGGCTCTAACTATCCTCTAAACCAAAGCCAAGTGCTCGGCGAACAGCGCCCCAGTCGAGACCGCCTGCATCATCTCTCCCTGCATCATCCCATAGACGGCTGCTTCGCCAACAAGCATAAAGGACGGCCCGACCCTGCGCAGGAGCATCGGAATCGGACACCCAAAAATCACGCAGACCAAATCACCCCCACGGGCTTCTCGCGGAACCATGGCAAAGTACCCCTTGTCCGTCACGGCAAACTCCCGGCCCCTGCACAGCGACAGCGAAGCCTTGCGAAACAGGTTCAGATTCTGGCTCTGCTCGGCAAGCAACGGATACCGTTCAAAAGGCCAAGGCAGCCGATTCGGCGCTTCAGGTGGGCCCAGAAACGCGTTGAGCGCTTCTTTTCGCCTGGCTTCATTGCTTGTATCCGTCGAGTTTCGCAGCCAGTACAGCGTCTCGGCATCTACATTGTCCATATCAGCCAGCTTGGTGACATCCATGGTAACTTCCGACTCTCCATTCGTCGCAACCAACAATTTTGTCCCCGTCTCTGCCTCTTGCCGCCGGATCTTGGCCCACACACGGTTCAGCGCCAGCCAGCGCATGTGCGCCATGAACCCCTCGGCGCGCCGGAGGAACCACTCTTGGTGGTCTGGGCCGCGGAACTCGGCGCTTCCGAAACCAAGGCTAGTGTAGTCGGCGATCATGGTTCGGAATGCTGCCTGCCGCCAGGGTACGCCCGCCGGGAAGGGGTCGGAGGCTCGGGATGAGGCCAGTTCCCACCATGCCCAAGAGCAGTCTTTGTCGCCCTTGTCGGCTGTCATGGTGTCGAGAACGTCGCAGATCACGCCCCGGACGGTGAGTTGCTTGTTATCTGCGGACAGACTCCATTGTGGAATGCTGCCACTGTCAGCGTGGTACCCGTCGCCGCCGACGGTGGCGAGGTTCATGGTTGTAGCTTCGATGCTGAAGTCAGGGACCCAGCTTGGAAGACTAAGATTCGATCCTGGCCTACTACTTTCGGCTAGCGGGAGAATGGCCAGGTTCCCCGATTTGCGTATCTGCTCCACGGCAAAGCGCGTGTAGATGTCCTCGACTGATTTGGTATAGTCTGGCTCAACCGGATACGTATGCTTCCCTAGCATCCCGTACACCGCAAAGATCTTATCCCTTGGATCCGTTGCCTGTGACGACCTTGTCAGACGGACCAGGTTCAACACATCCGGCTCGTACGGCTGCCGAGACTCCGCAGCCAGCCGCCTTTGCAAGCGCAACTTGAACACGGTTTGGAGGGAGCCCAGGGTCGCGCCGCTGGCATACGCCATGTTGAGCTGCAGTTGCGTCTCGGGATCGATTAGGTCTTCGACTTTGAGCATACCCAAGCCGTCCCACACGGCCACGGCGAAACGCAGATGGTCGAGGTCCACCTCGTCTCCGCCACAAAGAACCAGGGCGGTTTCGGCGAGGACGAGCTCCTGAACAATCCACATGCGCTTCCAGTAGTCCCGCGAGAACAGCGCCCCGGCGGCTTTGAACGCCGGCTCGTCAAACGGCTCGCCGATTTCTTGGAGCACAAGCTTCAAGCTGTTGCGGGAGAAGGTGTGGCTGGGGGTCGGGCCGCATCTGATAGCCGCCAGGGCGTTCTCGATCGCCGTCCCCCATCGCCGGAACAGGTCCAGCGCACGGCCACTGCCGTTGGCGGACGGGCCCAGCCATATCAGAACGGATATGGCGCGCGAGTAGATCTGATCCATGAGCGGGACCTGGTGCTGCTTTTCCGCAGGCGATGCCTGGTTAATGCAAAGCGCGTCGATCCAGACGTATCGCACATCGGGTCGGAGCCAGAGTGCCATGAGTGCATCGTGCAGGTTCCGGGTGACAGCGAGGCTACAGCCGTTGATCTCAATGTCGATGCTGACCTTGGCGTCTCCCCACATGTACGACAAGGCGTGGTAGGGAGGGGCGCTAGCGAGCGGGACTGTCTTTAGGAATACCCCGTTGCAGTTTGGTTCTTTGGTGGAGATGAGACGAATCTCCCGCATGGCGGTGTCGAGAGGGGAGTAGAGGTCGGGGGGTGTTGTTGGGGTTGCCATGGCAGTGATGGATTATTGCTGGAGTTGATGTGGTGGGTTGGTGGGGATAGGCTGTTCGATGGGGGCGCTAAGCCATAAATATGCGACGACAGTTCAGCTCGGCGCATGATGTGGGCCGCAGGTGGCGCAGGAGCGCCAAGATGACACAACATGACTGGGTCTTCAACAGGATTCAACCCACTTCCACATGCTAAAGCTTGCGCTCCGTATAGGTAGATCGAACATGGCCTGCGAATGTGTGTGTAGGTAGGCCTTGATAAAGCAGTAGGGAACCGTGGTTTTTCTCATTTGATCCGAAGCATGCTGTATTAGCAAATTATACGTTCGGCATTTGTCAAGGTTGGGCCAGAGGCAAGAGTCGTTAAACTGTTAAATAATGCAATAGACTAGACTTCACGCAGTATATTATAGGCTACTAGTACTCTGCCTCGAAGTACTCTGTCTCGACTTGTCCTAATTTAGCTTTATCTTAGTGTGAATGCTATTAGAATCTCCTCTCTTAAGGACATTAGCATGGTCGATTATGCTGTCAAGGCGTTACCGTGCGCAGCGGGCGTGTTCTATTATCTTAAGTTTTACTAGGCCTGTTAACTCTCTAGACAGCTACAAATAGATCTACGGGAGAATTGAGCTAAGAACCAGCTTAGTAGTAGTTAATGTTAGATAAACCAGCAAATACCACTGCATAGAAAATAATTGAACTTTCTGTGCTTTTTAGTACAGCGGTAGTTTCCCCTTGCCGACAGCGCAGCCGGCAACGTGGGTGCCGTGGCCAGTCGGGTCGTCGACCTCGCCCGAGGCTACCCGACCGAGAGAACGTAGGCCGACAAGGCGCTCAGGTGGGCCGAATGCGTGGTGGAAGCTTCTCCTGTTCCCCGAGCCAAATGCTTCGTCATTGACGCAGATGACTTCGCCTTTTCCTTTGAAATGCACATCAGCCGACACTACCCGCGTGGCCTAGTTGCCGCCTATGATGGTGTTCGCAACGTTGATGGTGGACGCGGCCTCGTGGACTTTACTGATGGTGTTGACATGATCCACTTGGGCGATCTGGGCCAGCTTGTCCACCGGTACGGTGAGCCGGAGTACGCCATGATCTATGTCGATTTCCGAGTCCGAGATTCCCGTTATGTCCGCGACGCGCTGGGCGATTTCGGTAGGCCTTATCGTTTCTGGCGTCAAGATGAAGGCCGATATCGACCTCGACGAGGCCATCATCCAGCAGGCCACCCTCCTTCACGTTGGCTTTGATGACACAGGCCGGGTGGTATACCTGGGCGTCGACGACGAAGTCTCCGAGTTCCTCCTTGAGGGGGTCAAGCGATGGCGGCTCATACCTGCAGAGATAGACACAGCATGAAGTGCCGATGCTTTCAAGCAGAACAACGCCGCGGAGCTCCTAGGCCGCTCTCTCTTCGAATGAAAATGAACCCCTGGTCTCGAGGAGTATGTAATTCGTTTGGTCTTCAGCAGGGGATTTGACGGCGAATAGGGCAGGTTCCTCGAAAGGGCTGTCTGCGTCCAAGGTGTTGCCATTGATCTGGACTGGGCGCATGGCGACGGTTGACTGGCAGTGGCCAGATAGTTGCAAAACGGGGATGATGTTGTTTTGTGGCTAAAGGAGCAGACGGTGGTGAAGACAGCCGAGGAGGAAGTCCCCTATTTATTTTGGGTTCGAGAGATTCGAGACCCGAGTTTGTCCCGAGTGTCCTCAACTGCCGTGTTTTGCACCTTGTTGGCACTACCACCTTCGCAATCGTTCAGCTAAGCCACAAGATTTTGGCTAGTCTGTTTTCGAGACTTGTGGTTGTGATGGACAGAAAGATGTGTACGTTGCTTGATGTCCTAGACCACTACCACAGCATATGAATTATGCATGTAATCCTCCTTTATTGTCGGTCTTTCAGTGCCGTCGTTTACTTACTGGTCGGCAAATGGCTGAAGCAGCCCAGGTGCATTTACCGCTTTCAGCTTTGTTCTGCAAGCCACAAGCGGGGTCAGCTTGCCCCCCTTAGTCCTGCTCGACAAACTTTGCTTCACAGAGTGGAAATCATTTGGTGTTTTTGGCAATCCCTCCAAACCGAAGAGCCTTAAGTCGAAAGGCCAAAGTATCGAGTCGAATGCCGATGGATATGCTTCCTTGCTCTTTGCGTCTATAATTCCCCCATTGCAAGTAAATGGTGTTGAACTGTCTCTGCTTCGTACTAAGAGCTGAGATAAATCTAACCAATGCTGGCGCGCTTTGCCAGCTGCCAAAGTTCCGAAACCGCTTTTTGTTTGCCCCTACTTACCTAGTATTTTACCCAATCGTGTAATCTTCGGCCGAGGCCCTGGTCTGGCACCAGTGGACGCGGCCAGATTCCTCTAAGTCTGGCTTAAGGTAAGCTGGGTTAGGCTATTACATAGTAAGGGTGGAGGGGAATACGAGAAGTACGAAGGGTGGTGAGAGAAAAAAATGTCCAGGTAGTAATCCCAAGGTATTATATGCTCTATTATTTGAAGGTTAGTTCTGTTGCTCGCTGGCTAGGTTTAAGCACTGCAGCGGCACGCTTAGCGGCAAGATTATAGTCCAGCTAATTAGCATATCACGAACTTTTCGTATGTAAACAGCCCTGGCATCGTAACGGCAGCAATCTTCAGCCTCCCTATATCAGGAATGTTGTATGGGTGACCACTAGGTAAACAATGACTGAGAATATGCTTGTTAGCCACGCCTCAACAGGATGAGTCGTCACCGATAAACTTACCAAAGCCCGACAAACCTCCACATCCTACCCGCCCTCCGCAAGATGCAGGGAAAGCCCAGACCAATCAGCCAACACAATTCGTCCCCTACACAGTCTGGTCATACATCAGATTGCAAGTGCGCATGTAAACCTCACAGACCGACACGTCATCTCTTGGCTGCATGGGCATCGTCGCCCAAGCCCTTTTAGTATCCCAACGATGCCGTAGACCTTGTCTCTCGGATTCGTGGCCTTGTACCGGAACGCCCACCCCAGCAGATTCATCACCGACAACGTCCGAGAGGCGATTCTTGCGCTTGTCGTTGTGGCCGCGGCTGAATTGCCAACGAGCGAGCGGATCCTCTCGAGTCCGTGCACCCTCTGGAACCCGGCAATCACCGGCCAAATATGCGCAAACTCCCCGGTGGGCAGCGTTGTCTCGCACAGCTGCTCGTAGAAGCTGTCCCGGTGGAAGATCTGGGAAGCTTGTACGAAGCGTGTCCAGGTTGTCCCGAATGGCCCGGCTGCCACGACGATCCGGCGGGCGAGGACGATTTCCTGCACGATCCACATGCGCTCCCACCAGTCGTTTTCTGCGAAGAAGTGGCCGAGGGCGACCCAGAAGGGGGTGAAGGCGGGGTTGGTGGCTATGTGGCGTCGTGCGGATGTGACATGCGCGCCGTGGTTGTTTTCTTTCGAACTTTCGTCCGAGACACCGCCGATTTAGGACGAAGAGGGGGAGGGAGGGCATTCCGCAAGGCCGGCAAGCCCATGGATCATCCGCAGGGCCTGGATTGTGTACTCGTTCAAGGGCCCTAACCAAGCGATAACGGTCGTGGCCTTTGTGTAGATCTCGTACATGAGCGACACCTGTCGACTGCGCTCGTCGAGGTTGAGCTGGTCGATGCACACGGCGTCAATCCAGAGGCTGACGGGACTGGTGAAGTGGAAGCTCCCCGTGGGGTGGGTGCCGTCGTCGCTATCGCCAATCTGGCAAGCGCAGGCAAGGTCGCAACACCTGAGGGCATTCGTGCGCAGCTGGGAGAGGGCAGCGGCGAGGCCAGGGCGGATGGGAATATGTTTTGTCTCGGTGTCATTGTCGACCACGAAGAGGGGCGATTGGGGGTATTCATTTCCCCAGCAATAGGAGAGAGCGTTGTATTCGATGTTATCGTCCAGCGACGCATAGTGCATGAGAGCGGCGCCAGGCGCCCCGGGTTGCAGCCGAAGCAGCCTGATGCTCCTGGCCGGTAGGGCTGCGTACTCGTACGGGAGGTGTTGTGCCATCGGTCGAACGCGGGGGCTGCGCGCAGACGTGTTGGCTGAGGCGGCCGGTACCTGAGGTGTCTGGACAAGGTTCTTAAGTAGCAAGATGGCGATGCAAACCTGATGCCGTTGCGGCGATACAAGCCTCTAGATAGCCTCTGTCCGCTTGGCGAGTTGAATGGCTGGCGAAGATTTAGGTTTGATAGGAGGTCATTCGCTTCCATTGATTGGTCCCATTGCTCGCTTAAAGTAGGGCCCAACAAAAGTACCTTGGTACCTAGGGATGCAAGCGACCATCTCCTTTGCATGTTGGCATTTTTTTTTTTTTCATATCACTGGTATGCACACTTAAGCTGTATGTGAAATTGGTGTATTTCAATCTCACTCACAAAGTCCCATCTCCTTTGCCCCTCTTCTGTTCTCTCTTCCTCACCCTTTACGTCGCGGACAGCCGTAACAATAGTACGGTGCATCTCCTCTCTGTCAATATAACCCAGCAAGGATGAACCATGGCTCATCCACAGCTCCAATTTCAGGATTGTGGAAGCCGCCGTCCGCGCCGCGATGCACGGGATTTTGCGATTCTGACTCGACCGCCAACGTCTCGCTGCAAAGGAACGATTCCTATACTTCATAAACTAAAGCAGATGGAGAATTCTCTCCTGCTGGACAGATCATAGCGTCACGATATCCCATCCAAAGGACGGCCTTCGAGCATACGGATATACCGCCCCAGCGCCATCATCGGAAAGTAGTGCCTGTAAAAGTCATAGCCCAGATAAAAATGCCCCGGGAAGCCCGTCCCTGTGTACACGTCCTCAGACCACGTCGCGCCGTTGCCCTCGCCAAAATGCCGCTCGTCCTGATGCGCGATCAACCACCTCACCCCCTTCTCCACCGCCTCGACCAGCCCGCCATCCCCGCCGCAGCAGCGATGCCGCCGATCCGCATTCACATACGGCATCAGGCCCATCAGCGCCCACGCCGTCTGCGAGGGCGTGCTCGGGCCCCTGCCCGCGCGCGCGACGTCGACGTACGAGTCGAGCCCCTCGCCCCACCCGCCGTCGCCGTTCTGCACCGACCGCAGCCAGGCCACGCCGCGGCGGGCCATGCGCGAGGCGCGCTCCTCCCCTTCGTCGCCGTCGAGGAAGTACGCCAGCCCGCACAGCGCGTTGCTCGTGCCGAACACGTAGTTGCACGCCCACCGGCCGAACCAGCCGCCGAAAGGCTCCTGGGCGTGCTCCAGGTACGCGAGGCCGACGCGGCACGAGGCGGCCACGGCGGCGAACAGCTGGTCGTGGCGGCGGTAGCCCCCTTTTTGGTCGTCGTCGCTGGGGCCGTCATAGGCCCCCTTCTCCCCGGCCCCCCGCCCGCCGCCGAACTGCGCGTGCAGCTTCAGCAGCACGCCAAAGCCTTCCAGCACGTGCCCCGCCGCGTCCGGGCTGCTGCCGTCGCACAGCGCGTCCATGTCGCTGAAGGGCAGCTCGTTGAGCCAGTACGAGTCGTTGTCCGTGTCGAAGGCGGCCCAGCCGCCGTCGCGCCGGTTCTGCATGCCCAGGAGCCACGTCGCGGCGCGCGCCGCGAGGGGCGAGTACAGCGTGGCCGGCGACGGATCGTGCAGGAGGCAGTCGAGCAAGCCGATGACGGTGTCGTCGACGTCCGGGTACTGCGCGTTGTGGTACTCAAAGGCCCAGCCGCCGGGAGGCAGGCGCGGGCGCGGGACCGACCAGTCGGCTTGCACCTGCGGGGAGGGGTGGGTGGTGATCTGGCGGGGCCGGGCCCAGGCGAGGGCGTTGGTGATGAGCGGGTTGGGGCCGTCGGGAGGGGTGTTGGAGGGTGCGGTGTCCAGGAGGGCGCGGACCATGAGAAAGGTGTCCCACACGGGGGAGACGCAGGACTGCATCCACAGGCCCTGCTTCGAGTGCTTGGAGTTGGAGTCGGATTGGGACTCGTGGCGGAAGAGGAAGCCGTCGGAGTGCAGATCGGCGATGCCGCGCCGGACCGGGTCGGACGAGAGGGAATAGCCCTGGAGCAAGAGGGCGGTAATGGCCAAATGGACTGTGTAGAGGCCAGCCCAGTTGCCTGAGGTTTCTTGACGCTCGAGGAGCCACTGCGTGCATGCTAATAGGGAGTAGCGGCGGAGGGGGGTGAGTCTGCACCACACCACGAGACAGAGAACTAAATCGGCGAGTTGGAAAAGGAGGGCGAGGAGCTTGGCTTGGCGGAGTAGACGGAGGATGGGGACGGCGTAGGGGATGGATTTGGTGCCGGGGTCCAGCCACAGCTCGTCGAGAAAGTCGGGCTGGACTTGGTACAGCTGGTTTCGGTCGAGGACCGGAAGCGCATAGACGGGCTCGTGCGTGCGGATGAGGGTGAAGGGGACGATGGCTACCCGCGCCCACGAGGCAAAGCGATAGATGTTGATTCCGGGGAACCAGGACGGCAGCAAGATCAGCTCGGGCGGCATCTGCGGGACGCACGACCACGGCAGGAGCCCAAACATGGCGAGGAAGATGCGCGTGAAGTTGCGCATCTTTTCGATCCCGCCGTGGCGGAGGACGAAATCGCGAGCCCGGAGCATCGCGGTGTGTGTCGGGGGGAGGCCGAGCATCTTGAGAGCGAAGTAGGCTTCGATGGTGCACGAGAGGTTGCCACCGTCTGGGTATTCGGGCGCAATAGCCCACGATCCGCCGGTCTGCTGCGTCGAGAGGAAGTGCAGCATGTAACCGTCCCGGTCGGCGTCGCTGATGGGTAGTTGGTGCGCTTGGAGGAAGATGATCCATTCCGCTGTGACGGTTGCGTTGGAGGGCAATGGGCCGCACCAGTGCCCGTCAGGTTGTACTTTGTGCTTTGCATATTGTGTGGCAAGGTGGACAGCGTCACTTGCTCCCTGGAGGAGTTGGCAGCTTGGGTCCGAATTAATCATGGTTGATGTCCTCACTGGCGGATTTCTCTGTTTGTTGTCACTATCCTGGGATAGTTGCGAGAGGGGTTTCTCCTTCTATACCTATCTACTTTCCTTCTCACACCTCCGTGAGTATTTTCCATCCCTAGCCCAATTTGTGAGACCTGCTGGCTGGGCAATTAGGCACACATTCATTGGTCTCCGATGTCTCATGTTGGAGCTGGCGCCCAGGGAATCTCTAAAACCGGATTCGGGCCGGAACGAAGTTGCTGGCTACCTGCCCATGTCATCAACCTCGGTCTAGTCTGGAGTTCAAGGCCATCGGTATGGCGCCAGCGGTCTGACGCTGAGACACTCCAACTAAGGGTATACGCGATCATTTTCCGTAACAGTCGGTTCTTGTCTCGGCAGTTTCCGCACAGCGAAGATCTCGGCTGCAATATCACACCGCCACCACGGCCGATCATGAGGCTCCGCAGCGCCCATTGCGGAAGTCGGAAATCGGAGAGAGGAGGCGGCGATACCCGCTCGGCTGCAGCGATGGCTTACTTTGCTGTTCGTCGCCGCAGTGCTACCGCCGTCAATGGACATGACACTCCTGCGTCCGTTGATCCGGCCGCTGCCGAACCGCCGGCCCACAGCTCTCAGCTTCCAATTGCCGCTGATGACTGGACATCGAGTGCCTGGCCCGCGCTGCCGGTAATCGTAGGTATGCAGGTAGCAGAAGGAGTCGATGTCGATGAAATGAGGGGCCACAATTCGCTGGCAGGCGGTAATCGTGGGGAAGCTCGCGTCCGGCGGGACGGCGAGAAGCCCGCCAGGGCCAGCTCAGATACATGTGCACACGTAGGAGACACGGGTGCTCAATATCGCCATGGTTTCCGTAGTGGCAACAGATTTTTTGATAGTTGAGCGAGATCGAAGTCATGTTTCGGAGATGATTGTCCAGGGCAGCGTTTGGTTCCAGAATGCTCAACTAACTAAACCGTTTATAAGTTTAGGGAGCCATTCGTGCGTCCTTGGTCCCGACCCGACTAGCGCTGGGTGATGCACGTCGAGGGCGATGAATTGTCGTTTAGCTCGACCAACCATTGCCTCTTGGAAAATGGACCCCAAGCCACTATAGACCATGCGTACCTGGGTATGTTTTATTAGAATGACCCTGAAACGCTTCATATGCTCTCAAGTCCTCATCTATTTGGGGTGCTAGGTGGCGTGGCTAGTGTCACAGGCTTTGCCTGTTCCTTGGTCACGTGCAGATAGAGTAGATAGCGCACAGGTCACGTGATCACCCTCGGCACCGCTCCGGAGCTTACCTCTGGAGCGGCCCTCGCTCCTGGATCTTCGCACTCCTTGTGCTTCATCATTCATCCACCACACCCCCTACGTTCAGCCTCCCCGCGTACGCCGTGATAGCTAGGTATGCTTATCACCGGTGATCTGGCGGCGCAGGCCGACGAAAAGCGGCACAGCACCAGTAGGTGCCCAGGCAGAGAATCTCAAATCAATCAACACCTCACTGGTTAGACCTAGACTGTATTGCACCATCTCCTAACCCGAATTCCATCTTGGCCGGTCCGTGACACTGCCATGAGGACTGTCGGATGGATCAAGACACGGCAAAGGAGGCCGCGCTCAGTTTCGCTCCTGGCACAGTTTTGAACCACGCTTCATGGGGGGAAATCTGAGGACCATCGGCATTAGCTGTCGGAAAGCGCGGGGGGGGTGTTGAATTGAAGACAACCAATTTATATGTTGGAGTGGTAATGGGTGAGACAGGGAGACTACAGGACTGAAAAGATTGCTGCTACTACTACCGCTACAGGAGAGAGTCGGAGATGGAGGGAGGCGGCTCGAGCCAAGGCCTGGATATATAGGGGTGGCTGCCGGCGGATAGGCGTGGGCCCGCGCCTTGTGGGGCGGCCTGACCGCCGGGGCCCCCGACCGCCGGGGGCACCGCCGGGGGCACCCAACACGAATAATGGGATGGTGTTGAGGAGTTGGAGACAGGCATGAAGGGCCCATTGCATCTGCCGATAATGCTGAAGGAGTTGAGATTAGATCACCAGGTCAAGCGTGACCCAAATGGGCACAGAAAGCATCGACGGCGCCGATGTCTGCTGTAAACCTGGATGGAACGATCGCGCGGAAGAAGCTGGCAGTTGTAGGACGTGTAGTTTTTCCCTCAATTAACTATCCATACCACTGCCATTCCCTACGCAAGGAATGGCGCCTAAAATTTGGCACCGAGATAGCAATATGTCCGCAATAACCGACGGGTGCGTTCATTGCAACTTTGGGGTGCGGCACCGTCCAGCTATATTGAAATCTCCCGGCATAGGATAAACTCAGCCCCGAATCCGGAATGCGGAGTCGTGGATAGTTGAAATGGACTCTACTTGTTTCCCCCTACTACCGCACCAGTAACATGGCCAATGTATACAGCTGCGTCCCCAGATCTTCCTCCCGCACCAATCCGGCACTCGATCCCGAGTCCAGTGTTGAACTCGACATGAAGATCACCACTGTAGTCTTTATAAAGGTTCTCTTGGGGGGTCTTCCTTCAACGTCGGACGGCGCGTGCAGCACAAGCCTCCCAAGAACACAATGAAGGCCTTCCTCGTCCTCGGCTCAGCCGCGTCTGTTTTAGCGGCCAACGCGTGTCCGCCATCAGATTGCAGCAAAGCGCCTCTGAAGAACAACAAAGTATGCGACACGTCGTTGAGCCCGACGGAACGGGCCGCTTCCCTCGTGGCGGCTATGACGCAGAGCGAGAAGATCGCCAACCTGGTCAGCAAATCGCCGGGCGTATCCCGCCTCGGCCTCAACTGCTACAACTGGTGGAGCGAGGCGCTGCACGGGGTTGCCGGAGCACCGGGCATCGATTTCAACGGCGACTTCAAGACGGCCACGTCCTTTCCCATGCCCATCCTCACGGCCTCGGCGTTCGATGACGACCTGATTTTCAGGATTGCGTCAGTCATCGGCCAGGAGGCGCGAGCCTTTGGGAACAACGGCAAGTCGGGACTCGACTACTGGACTCCGAACGTCAACCCCTTCCGTGACCCGCGATGGGGCCGAGGCTCCGAAACCCCAGGAGAAGACATCGCCCGTGTGAACGGATACACCGACGCCTTCATCCGCGGCATGGAAGGCAACAAGACGCAGAGACAGATCATTGCGACCTGTAAGCATTACACCGGCTACGATTTGGAGGCATGGGGAGGCGTCGATCGTCACAACTTCAACGCCAAGATCACGGCGCAGGAGCTGGCCGAGTACTATATGCCCCCTTTCCGCGTTTGCGCCCGGGACCGCAACGTCGGGTCCTTCATGTGCTCTTACAACGCGGTCAACGGTGTGCCGTCCTGCGCAAGCAAATACTTGCTGCAGACTGTTCTCCGCGAGCACTGGAACTGGACCTCGCACAACAACTACATTACCAGCGATTGCGAGGGCGTGGCCGACTTGTTCAGGGGACACAAATACTCGCCCAGTCTCGCGGCCGGCACCGCAGCCGCCTTCAATGCTGGGATGGACAACAGCTGCGAGTACTCGGGCGGATCGTCCGACATCAAGGGCGCTGTCAACAGCGGTGCTCTGACTGAGGCGACCTTGGACAGGGCGTTGAAGAGGCAGTACGAAGGCCTCGTGCGCGCTGGCTACTTTGATGCCTCGGCTGCCCAGTTCGCGTCCCTGGGCGCATCGCACGTCAACACCGACACTGCAAAGAAACTAGCGCTGCAAGCCGTCACCGACAGCGTCGTAATGCTGAAGAACGACGGCACACTCCCCATCAAGAAGGGCCTCAAGGTCGCCGTGGTGGGCTTCTGGGCCAATGACACGACCAAGTTGAGGGGCGGCTACAGCGGCCCGCCGCCGTACCTGATTACCCCCGTAGCTGCGGCGAAGGACATGGGAGTTGCGGTCAACGCAGCCAACGGCGATGCCGATGCGGCCACAGCAGCCGCTCAGAAGTCGGATGTCATCCTGTACTTTGGGGGTTTGGACACGGGGTCGGCGGCCGAGGGCAAAGACCGCACCGCAATCACTTGGCCTGCGGCGCAGCTTACCCTCATCGACAAGCTCGCCAGCCTCGAGAAGCCGCTGGTCATCATCCAGATGGGCGACCAGGTGGATAACTCGGCTCTGCTCAAGAATAAGGGGGTGAACTCCATTCTGTGGGCGAGCTGGCCAGGTCAGGAGGGTGGCTCTGGCATCATGCAGCTCATCATGGGTACCAAGTCTCCAGCTGGTCGCCTTCCTGTCACGCAGTACCCGGCCAGCTACACCTCTCTCGCCATGACAGACATGAACTTACGTCCTGGGGGCTCCAATCCCGGCCGCACATACATGTGGTATCCGAACGCCGTCCAGCCTTTCGGCTATGGGCTGCACTACACGACCTTTGCGCCGTCGTTCGGCACGTTTGCTGAAACCCTCGCCATTGCTGACCTCACAACCGGCTGCACCGAGCGGTATATGGACAAGTGCCCCCTCCCAAATCTGTCCATCCGCGTCGCCAACACAGGCAACGTAACGTCTGACTACGTGGCGCTCGCCTTCGTGTCTTCAACTGATGCGGGTCCTGCACCGCGTCCCATCAAGCAACTGGCGACGTACGCGCGGCTACGCGATATCGCGAGTGGTGCTGCGTCGGAGACGACGCTGCGGTGGACGTTGGCGAACTTGGCGCGCCATGACGAGAAGGGCAACATGATTCTGTATCCGGGGACGTATACGATGACGCTCGACCAGCCGACTCTGGCGACGCGCAAGCTGACGTTAACAGGTGCGGCGTTGACGTTGGATAAGTGGCCTGCTGCGTGAGGGGAGGCGGCTGATGGATCAAGCAAGGGAGCGGTGCAATTATGTCAGATTGGAGTCATGCTCTGGCAAAGAGTTGATAGAGAAAGGATAGGACCCGTGTGTCGTACTATTTGACTTTACCAAGAGAGCTCAGAGTACCGAATATATAAGTAATTTTGACGCATCTACTTCTAGAACTGTTTCATTAAGTCTTTGGCAACTGATAGGGGTGCAGTATCACTTTTTTTTGGCTCTGGGTTAGGGTTATGTATGGGGATCCAGAAATCCAAAAAAATCCAACCTTGACAAAATTCTGAACGGATGTTACAACCTGTACCCAAGGCGGGTCAGACTGCAAGGCAGTACGCCGCGGGGTTGTTGACGGTAGGGAACGAAGGTTGCGCAAGGTCCAGACGGTACCGTATACCGTCTCGAACAGGGTGTTCCACAAAGAGCTTGAAGAAGGTGCTTACAAGATTGTAGACGGGAACATGATATTGCTTGCGTGAGGAACAAGAACAGTTCCTCACTTAAGGGGCGCCTTCTACCTATCTATATAGCTGACTATCTAAGTGCTGTAGAAGCTGTGGGTGGGTATGGACCCGAACCATTTGGACCCGAGCCCCGGCCGGGTCCAACCTGATTGGTCCTTCCAGCCATGCGGGGCTAGACCTGTATGATTGGCCAGCCGTAGGTGCCCCAGGCAGCCACGGCCCAATGTCACGACCTGGGTCATGACGCCGTCGTCCCAAAATTGGGCTGAGGATCGTTCTTGCAACCACGCCGGCCAACCTATGGTCACGGAAAGTATAGCCGGGACTCACCTCGGCTCAGGCGGTCCTCAGTGCGGCTCACCTCTTGCTCAGGATTTGCGACGAATACGGACTTGACCAGAAAAAAGTGTCGGGTGTGACTAGAGGTAGCTACCTACTACTAGGGTAGCCAGCCTCCTAGCCTTCCGCTTGGCGGGCAAAGCAATCCAATTCGTCTACCATTGCGGCCTAATGCGATTTACCGCGAGGGCCCAACCCCCACGCGCGCTACCATGTTGCTTTTGTCGTTCAGCTTTGATGCACACTGCCACAGCACACCCACACAGATTGAAGCGCTTCCAGCGCAAGGCAACAGATTGATTGGCCATCAAGGTTGTAGATGGAGGACGTAATTGGGTTACAGTGCAGGCCAACAGCCAACACGCAGGAATTGAATTGAGTTACGGCGAAGAGCTATGCATGGGACTTTGTAGCAAGCCAATGGCCATGAAGGCTGGCAGAGCCGGCTGGAGATACAAGAGGCCTTGAACTCCCCAGGAGTTTTGGAAGAATCAAGGACCTTGAGGCAACCGGTAACGTCATCACGATATTCTTGCGTCACTTTTGGCGCTCAGAGCATTTGCAGCAACTACCGCAATCGCAACCATGCGGGCTCGCATCTGGATTCTCGGGTTTCTCCTCTTGACTGCGGTGGCCATCGGCATCGGCGTGCTCGTGGCCAGCATCCAGTACGCCAAAGCCGGCTCGGGCCTCGACACTGACAGCCTGGACTTTGCCCTCTTCAAGAACACTGATTACGCCGCGGAATGCGGCCGGGGCGAAATCTGCCCTGATCACATCGTCTCCCGTGCCCGGCCGGTCGGTTCCTCGGGCGTGCTCTGGTTCGACGCGGTCATCAGCCCCGCGGAGTTTTGCGCCTGCTTTTCCGACTATAAGATCGCGCCCTCGACGCCGCGCGAGTCGGCCTTCTCATACGGTTGGGCATCGATCGCGCTCAGCCAGACTTACAGCCTGGCCACCGGCCTCTATGCCTACCTGGCCTTCCTACGCACGGACGACGTGGGCCGCCTATGGCCGTATCTGCCCTTGGTCGGCTCCGACGTCTTCAGCACTGTTTCCTGGTGGGTGAGCCTGATCATGGCGGCGGTGCAGCCGGCTTTCCGCCAGACCCCGTCGCTGCTCCAGTGGATCACCCCTTGGCGGTACGTGTACCTGGGCTTGCACCAAAGAAAGCCGTGGCTGGCGGCGCTGGCGGTGCTCATCCTTATCGCCGAGTGGAGCGCCACCGTTGCCATCATCGTACGTCAGAATGTTATACTCGACCCCAAACCAACCCCGGCATTTCAGCGCTACGACCTGCAGATGTCGTCCTTTGACACCGCGCCGGGCAGGACCAACTGCACCGCCGATGTCGTTCGAGGACTCACCGGCCTCTTCGTCGTACCCGAAATCACGAACGGGGATCAGGACGTGAGCCAGTCGGTAGTGAGAGCCACATACTTTGCGACTTTTGTGTTCAACACCATCGCCGGCGTCGCGGCACTGATCTACTACGCCGTCGGTGACTCTGGCAAGAGCACTCAGCGCAGCTTCATCTTGATGATGGTCGCGATGGGCATCATGGAGTACTGGATCTTGGGGTCGTTGGCGCTGCAGAAGACGGTTCCGCAAGCCGTAATTCTGCTCCATCCTACGTGCGAAGTGGTGCACATCACTGTGAGCCGGCATAGGAGCTATTTTGATGTGGACAAGTACATGAGAGTATGGAGGATCATCCGGGCTTGGGCTAGTGTATGAACAAAATCAACCTCCGTTGAGTTGCGGCACGAGTTCGAATGGTTAGCCAGACTTTTATTTACACTCTCTTGACCTGTTCAAGTATGTCGGCCATGCCCATCATCATATCCCTCGCGCCCAAGATTCACGATAAGTCCCTCACCAGCACCGTCACCTTAAATGGCGCCGCCGATCTGCCCACGAAGCAGAACGTCCCACTGTCCCCCCTATCCCTTTTCGATAACACCGACAACCATGCCCGCATCAATTTCAACAACAAAATCACAAATACCCAGCATTTCGGCCGATGTGCAACCATGAGGACCGTCTTCCCTTTCAGCCCATTGCGTAGTACTATGTACAATCTCTCCTCGGTGGCTATATCTATAGCGCTCGTCACTTCGTCCAAGTTGACGATCTTCTTGTCTTGCAGTAGAGCACGGGCCAAGCAAAACAGCTGCTGCTGTCCCGCTGACAACGGCAGGGCGCTTATTGTTGCGTCAAGGATGGACTTTATAGCATCCTCTTTCTTCCCATCGGATTTCTTGCAAAGGTGTATGGTAGCGTGCTGAAGCAGCCCGACTAATTCGAGTACTCCGGCAAGCTGGGAGTTAGAAACATCTCCCCCCAAGCTGCCAGAGAGTAGGGTGTAACGGAGTATTATTGTTGGTACGAAAAACGGATCTTGGGGAACGGTGGTAATGTTAGACCGAACGATTTGTTTTGAAACGGTCGAGATGTCGATTCCGTCCACTAAAATAATGCCGGACTGTAGGTTAAGTAAACGGAAGAGTGCCAAGGTCGCTGACGACTTGCCACTGGAGAAGAATTAGTAACAGAGAGGGGACAAATACTACCGAATTTGCCTTTAGCTCACCTCCCCGTTCGACCTGCAAATCCAACCATCTTCCTGGCGGGAACCTTGATGTCATGACCCCGGGTCACGACATCAGGCCGTGCTGGCCTGAGGCAGCCTCCGGCCGCCAATCAGAGACCGCGGGGTCCGAAGAACCCGCGGCCAATCAGGAAGGTCCCATGGTCCCGGACGGTCGGGACATCGGAACTGCCCCGGGGTCCCGAAGGCTCGGGACTCCGGGACCAGACACACTGCTGCTACAACACTTAGATAGTCAGCTATATGGATAGGTAGACCACGCCCTTGAGTAAGGAACGGTTCTTGTTCCTCACGCAAGCAATATCATGTTCTCGTCTACAATCTTGCAAGCACCTTCTTCAAGCTCTTTGTATCCGTAGAACACCCTGTTTGAGACGGTATATGGTACCGTCTGGACCTTGCGCAACCTTCGTTCCCTACCGTCAACAACCCCGCGGCGTACTGCCTTGCAGTCTGACCCACCTTGGGTGTAGGTTGTAACATGTATCTTGAACAGTTCCCCTAGTACTAAAAAGATCCCCTGACGACTACGCTACGTCATGTGTATGGAAGGCATCTTTCCACTCCTTGTACCGCCTCGGGAGTATCTTTTTGAGCGATTCTGTCTTGAGGTCGGAATAGATGCGGCTCGGAAGAATGATAGCAATAAGGACTGCCTGGTTCTGCCTGTCCTCCAAACCTTCCAGGGGAACCTAAATTGACCATAACGGCAATGCACCACCGGGGCCAGTACCACTTTCTTGGACTGTCCAGGTCGTTCGAAACCAGGGACGTCCAAACAGGGACCCGAACAGAAGCCAAGACTCATCATCTTCTTCTGGAAGGCCTGAACTAGATCCCCCTTGCCCCGGAGATCGATTCCCTTGACTCTTGGCGCGAACTTGCCGAGCATCGCAAGCTTGTGCATGAGATCCAGGTTCCCATGGTCCCAAATATTTTTCTTGTCTCTCATGGCGACATCACCGAGGTCCACGATAACCTTGACAGCAGACGAATAAATCGAACCCATGATGCGAAGCTGCGAGGTGAGCTCCGGAAAATTTAGACTGTGTCTGCCCAGATAAGACATTCGCCATCCCTGTGCTGTCGCTGGCGGTACCTGAGAAGTGCTTTGTGCAGCGATTCCGTGACTTGGAGGTGATTGCCGTTGCAGAGTACGGAATGATCGAATACGCTGGCGCCCCAGTGATACGACAAAGCTGCGTATTAGGGGCATTCGGATCGGGTAACGCGCAAGATGTCGATGCAAAGAGGATCTTCGATAAACATGGCGGGCTTGACTCGAATGAGGCGTATCATTGACCCGTCTGTAGGAAGTGGTGTGTGTGTAAAGTTCTCCAGCGTGCCGAGCTCCACCTTTATGTGGTTGAGTGGTTTTTGCGGCCGCTACTTCCGGGAAGCTTGCGGATTGCGGAAGGGGTTATTGTCATCATGTAACCCGCACGGCCGTAAACAACGGAAGGATAGCAGAGCCGCTCGCTCTTTCATCACCGCACTCTCCATTGCACCACTCGTGGACTGCTGCAGGTTTGGCTTTAGTCTATCGCCAAGCTACCGGAGAGGATGTTAACCATTGTGTTGAGAGCACTTACGTCGATTTTGTCGAAGGCGGGCTTGTCGGAATTACCCGTCACGCGCTCGGCATGGGTTTCGAGGTCGGTGGATCTTTAGTCTTCTATTGTTGCCCTTCCGCGTTGGTCGTCAGGACCGCCACGCTCCTATTTGGGGCTTGCTGCGGGTGAGCGTTCCATGTCTCTGACCAGGTGAAAATCCTGCCGCGGTGTTGGGGATCAGGAGGTAGGTATATCCTAGGGAGACACCAAGAGGTATAAGGCTTTGTACCTTGGATGAAGCGCACCAAGAAGTTCACATCGTGTCCTCTGGTGGGCTAGTGCTTGTTAAGTGTTGAGATACGACCCTCAGTCAATTCCGACTGGCGTGCCAGGGAACATGAAGCAGAGTAAGAGTGGTCATCCCACCGTCGAGTCCGTCCCTGACGCCCAAACTGGATTTGAGAGAAGAATTTTGATTCTAATAAAGGTTGAAGGATTATTGGTTATTTGGATCGCGGATGGTACCAGGTGATGGAAATCTGAGAGAGGTGCTAGACACGTCCTATTGAGCGGCATGCATCGCCGAAGCTAGACTGGACATATATAATTGGAAAATCGAAAGACACCCTAGAGAGAGCATCCCCCAATCAACATCAACGGGCAAGCCCGCTCGATGAAGAAAAGAAGAAAGCGAAGAAGTGAAGAGATAAGGTATCTACAATAGCCCCAGCCGCAAAAAGATAAAAGGCACCGGGGTGTAGGCTTTCCAAAAAGAATCCAAAGAAGACGATAAATGCAGAAATCATCAAAATCAAAACCGCCCCGTCATTCCTTTCGTCAGTTTTCTCTCTTCCACGCCGCCCAGCTTCAGCAGCCCGGTTTCACCCAGAGCCAACTAAAGAGGGACGACGGCAGGAAGAACCTTGGTGCACTCAACCATGCCGTTGATATCATTGAAGCCCATGAGGGACATGCGAATATACTCGCCAGCGTAGGCCTTGTCCCAAGCGGCCTTGTTAGTCTTGAATTGGTTCCAGACAGGCGAGGTGGTCGGGTCATTGGCAATGTTGATGTCGCTGGGGAACCGGACAATGTTGGTGGGGGTGGAGCTGGTAGTCTCAGAGAAGTAGGTGAGATCCCACTTGCCCGGGGTGCTATCTTGAGAAACACCGGCCACGCTGGTCTGGCGGGAGGCGGTGTGGGCGCCGAGGAGGGCGACGATGCCGCCGGGGGCGATGGTCTTGGCGCCGAACATGGTGATGATGAAGGAGGCGTTGGAGCCGGGGCCGGGCAGCAGGCCCTGGGGGTTGGCGTTGGGGTTGTCGACACGGCCGACGAAGGAGCGGATGCGGGGACCACCGGGGCAGGAGCCGGCGGCGACCTTGGCACCGAACTGAATGAGATCGGCCATGGTAACGCCGTAGTTCTTGTAGGTGTTCCACCAGCTGATGAGAATGGCGGCGGTGGGGGCCATGGCGGCGTTTTCACCTCGGTTCATCTCTTTGGCGTTGCCGGCGCCATTGCTCAGGAGGAGAGAGCCGTCGGCGCCGCCCTGGCCGACGGGGGTGGTCTTGGTCCAAGTGGCGGCATCGTGGAAGCCGATGCGGATGGCTTGGCGGGCGGCGTTGGTGCACTGGCCATTCTGGAGGAAGACGGCGCGCATGTCGTTGGCGATGTACTTCCAGATGCAGCAGCGGTCGGCGCGGCAGGCCTGAGCATCGCGGCCACCCGCTGGGGCCGTATAGGTGCTGGCGGTGTCAATGGGGTTGCCCGTTCCCTGGAGGATGGCCTTAACGGCCGCACCCGTGGTCGAGAGGGCGTTGTTGGGTAGTGTCTTGAGGTCGCCGAGGAGCTCGGTGGAGGGCTGGAATTGGCGCCTGGTCAATTGCTTGATGTCCTCCAGCACGCCGCCCATGCCGGGGTGGGCGATGGCGAAGGAGCTGAAAAGAGTGGTGATGAGGACGGTGGCCTTCATCTTGTTGGTATTGCAAAGAGAGTGTTGAGTAAAGAGTGTAAGAGAATCAAGCTGTTGCCGGGGAATGAATGAATGACCGCCGTGGTGTGTCTGGATGAGGGAGAGATAACTTGGAGAAAAGAGGTCTGACGACGCCGTCTTTATGTGCCTATTACCGATGTGTCTGACATCTCAAATGGTCCATCTTCATGTCTACAAAGGTACCTACTTGAGTGGGCGGCACGTCCTTCAGACTTGGTGTTGAGCTTCGCACTGATCCTGAGTGCCCGCAGTTATGAAACCCATTTTCTAGGGTCTCTTCACCCTGTCATGACACACCCCTTCGGATCGAGGTCGGCGAGGAGACGGCCTCGGATGGTGGCTTCGGGTCATCTCGATTACCCCGATGGGGCCGATGCAGGGTCTGGACACCAGTCTAGGTAGAGAAAGTCGTCATTATTGTTGAGTGGGGTCACTGGCAGCCTTAACAAGCAAGCCGCACGGCGGCAGAGGACATCAGGAAGACGGTAACAGAGTTACAAGTGCAACCCCCAGCCGCGTGAACTAGTTGATTCCAGTTAGCGTAGTGGTGGTGGCGCGCGCAAATATTCGAGATCAAAGTTGCAGCCCTCGCTTAACTTCCGTAGGTACGGTAGGTACCTATCCCGGCCGTCCGTGCTGGGGCAGATCGATCGAGGTCAGATGGTGCGTGCGTCGGGAGGCCCGCAGGATATCCAACAGTTTAAGGTAATGTAATTGGAAATAATAGTAATGCGATTGGGAGGAGTGCCAATAAAGACGGGAGCCTTGCAGGCCCGGCACGTATCGGAGCTGAGCTTTAACACTAGGCGTAGTACGGCACGGCCAGCCCTACGGAAATGAGAGCACGGGTTACTGCTGTCAGGCCCGTAGCGGAGTGCGGAGCATCCCATGTCCAGGCGGCCCAGAGAGCTCGCCCCTGCTTCACTCCATGTAAGGTACCGGTAGGGAGGGACCCCGAGCCGGAAATCTGTTGTTCGGTTGCCCGTGCCGTACCTCAGGGGCTTGCAGTCATTGGCTGAACTCGGGTCGTTCCGTGAACGCGGGGCAGTCAAACAATGGGTAGGCAGTCCAGCGAGCCCCAAACATAGCAGCGGGACGTTTTGTTGCAGTGTGGCTTGGTAATAGTGGCCAGAACCAAGCCACGGTGAGCCAAAAATCTGCCTTTGGGTCACCGTCCTGACTCTTGACCTGTGCCAAGAACCGGTCTGCATCCGGGAGCTCAAGGCAGCCCGCACTCCCGCTTCTTGAAGCGCCAAGCGCACGAATCAGAAACTCTCGACGACCGTGACACTGAGCTCCCGCCACCCTCACGCTGCGGAGATTGGGGGGGCTGAAGCAGCCTCGGAACATCCCGCCAGGGGAAACGACACATACGTTAGTAAGTTTTTTAAGGAGGACAAGAATCTACCAGAATTTTAAAAGTTGCCAATCCAGCAAACCGATCTCCCTTGGCGAGCTGATATCGTCCCAGGAAGACGGGATGAACCCTGGATATTGCTCTTTCCTTCATGCACCCCTGCAGAATATAGGTTTTGACTCTCAATACTAGTACCTATATCTGTCCGCGCCGCAGTGATGGCATCCTGCAATGTGTCGGAGAATTTGACACCCTTGAATTCCATTGTTGCGTTAGTGGTGGCGAAATCTTGTCGGTGTCTGAACACCTCTAGTTGCCTCGTGACTTGACAGTGACCGTCTTTTTGAGCCCTGAATACCTAGACATGTCAAAGGTTTCGTCCTGCCAAGCTTGTCAGCTCCCAGTGATCCAGGATGATGGTTTAGCCCTAGGTACTCGCCTTTGAAGTGGTTGCTCTCCATTTCGCAAGCTCTGGCAAAGGCATCTCCCCCCCACACAAATACCAACCTGTCAAGACTCACTCCATCCCTCTGCTTCATACTCGGAAATGGCACAACAAGGTGGCTCCGTCAACGAACTCGTAGGGGTCAGTATCGAGTATCGCCTCCCCAATGAACCTGTCTTCTTCCTCGAGGAGTTGTACCTTAACCGTATCGGTATACGAGTAGCTTTTCACTTCCGTCTTACAAGGGATCACCAGCCCCTTTAGAACCAGTTGGCCGCCCGTCCCCTTTCCCGCCCTGGCCGTATCTAGCGGGTCATAGTCTGCCGTTAGCGACAAAATCTCGACAATCTGCTCCATTCCAGCGGACCAATCGTCGCCCCAGCCGGCTAGAACCGACTCTACCGCACCCTCGATGGACGCCCAAGACCATGAAGGGCACTGATTCGCCGTGCCTCGCGGACGCGGCCCGTAGCCCTCCAACGTCGCTGTGAATCCCTGAGAGAAGAGAAGATCGAAAACAAGGGTGCACCGCCACATGCCAGCAATGTACTGCCCCTGCAGGACATCCCCCGCAAGAGATATGGCAGTCTGAGCAATTCCGGTCAGCGCAGGCAGCCGGTCCCCCTCAAAGGTCAGTTGGAGCCGGGCGTAGATGGCCACCAGCCGCATCCACTCGCGGTGAAACTTCTTCGAGGATAGCTTCACGCTCGAACCAAATTCAGCTGCCAAATCGCACACCGCATTATACTCCGCACGGCCGGGCGAACCAAGACCTAAAAAGTACTCTGTCTCGACTTGTCCTAATTAAGCTTTATCTCAGTGTAAATGCTGGTGGTAGTGAACCGGCCCAGGAGTTCAGATATCGAAGATAAGAACACAAACTTGGTCCGTTTTTGTAAGTTTCTTCTTACCGGGGGTAACGAACACGGCCCTATGAAGGTCTCGTTTTTATACCTACCTACCTATTCAAACTGAAATAGAGAGCGACCCATGTATATATAATTATGGGACATGCGAAAACACTAGAATTCTAGTAATTTGGATACACAGTGGTTCGTATCTCTGCAAGAACCGCCTCTTATTTAGCGTTGGGGTGGTGCAGCGCGTGCCAAGTGAAAAGGTAGCCCGTGCCATTGCACCGGGGGCCAAAACTGAACACTTCAAAAAGGAGTCTCTGGCCCATGTGGCCTGAATGTAGAGTGGAATTAGACGATCTCAAAATCCGCCAATAAGGAGCTATCTATGGGCCACTCCTCGCCTTTCTCATAACACCCAGCAAGAGACAATGACCAACAGTCGATATCTCCCCGTAGCCGCCTTGCGTAACACGACGGGCGAGTGGCAGCCCGCAAGGACCGTAAGTACGTCGCCGGGTTCAACGTCGAGTCCCAATCCCGGCCTCGCATCCGCTGTCCAAAACAGCTCCTGCTGTTCAAGCGGCTCGCCAAGCTGAGCTACGTCATAAGCCAGAGTTTGTCTCTCGGCACCGTCCCATCTCCTAATACAAAGTCGGTATACGCACCGCAGCCATGCTACTTCACCTGGAGGACCAGCTTCTGCATCTCGGCTAGCTCACGGGGGGGCGCGTGTGTATGTCGACAGTCGGGGCTGGACCTGTCATAATTCCGGGACAAGAGATGCGCCATCTGCTCCTCTACGTATGGTAGATGTTCAATTTCAGAGTAAACGATGAATTGCTGGAGAATCGACAACATCGGTCGTCCATTGCGCCTGGCGGACTGTTTCATTGTGGCATGCATCAACCACGACCGTTCCATATTAGGCGAGCTGCTCGCCTTCCCCTCGTGGACCGACTTGTTGGCTCAAGTTACTCCGGCGATCGACAAGCATTGTTCTAAAACGTTCTATCGACAAAGATGCCTGGCGTTGAGGCCATGGGTATGAATGCCCTGCAGCTTGCCCTCGTATACTGTCCCGGACCGGATTTCAGCACCGCAGCCAGACTTTCGGCCCTAGGCGGTCATCCCTGCTTCACCTGGTAGTCCAGATGGGCAATTCTTGTGCTGCAGACTTCCTCCTTGGACTCCCCGGTATCAAACCCAACGTGCGGAACGCCCGTGGTTAACAGCTTTCGATACCTGCTTGATGCGCTGGCAAGATTCAATAGGGAATAGCAGCCTGGCGTACACCAACGCGCTTGAAGCTGGAGTATTAGCAGCCAAGGCGAAAAGAGATTGGGACGGCGAGACCTTGGAACTTATGGAGAACATGGAGCAAAGGGGCGCAAGCAAATACGGACGCATTTCGCTTTCGTTTAAGCGCCTCTCGGCGGGAGAGATCAAGATGGTTACACCTTCCAAGGAAGCAAACTTGAAATACGCTATAACAAGGGCGCCGGAACAAGGTATGTAACCTAGAACGGACCTCGTAGCTCACCACCTAGTCTCCCTTGTCAGATCACTTGCCCTGTATTTTGAGTTTTAAGCATGTTTTGGTATGTCAATTGCTGATTCATCCTCTATCGCCGAAAACAGAGATAGCCCGCTTTCTGTCTAAGGAGACGGAGATTAGAGACAAGGTCATGACGCTGAGCGTGCGAGAATGTGCCTTTGTATTTTGCTGTGGTTTGAGATGTTGGTTAATCGCTCGTTCTCTCCGTGACGATCATCTCAACGCGGGGTTTCGTCGTTATGGTGGCTTGGTCTAGGCTAGGGCTGGGGACCAATCCACACGGCATCGACTTCTGCTGAAAAATTTCAGACTGATTTTGACATGATTGGCCTCCGCAGGCACCAATCAGAAACCCCGCCGACTGATGCCATGCCCTTGCCGGTCGGGAACAGGCCAGCCACAGGATGCGTGTACTGGGCAGGGCTCGGGGAACCACCATTCGTACCCTTCGCGGGCCCTTCAAGTTCTCAAAACCAACAGGCAGCCAAAGGATTGCGCACGATAGCTTCGAAATATCATCTCCCAACCAACATGGCCGCCGCCACACTGTTTGGATACGACGCTGTCGCGACATGCATGAACTACCACCGCGACCTAGCCCAACACCGCCGTTTCGGCGTTCTCAACGCGCGCAACCTGCTGTACCTACAGAGCGAGCTGATCAGCCTCGAGACACGGCTAGCCGAGCTCGACGCCCAAGCCAATGACTTTACGCGCGGGAATGATGTGTGGTCGATGCCGCGGTCGTGGCATGCGCTGGAAAGGGGGCAGAACTCGGAGCATTTGGAGATTGTGCTGAAGATTAGGGACCGGCTAGATATTTACAGTGAGCTCGTTGGTTTCATTGTCTCTTCCATCCCCATTTCGGTAGTGTGTACCTCGGGCACCCTGATAATGAAACTTCTCAAAAGACAGGGCACTGCAGTATCAGGCCTGGTTGCTCAGTCAAAAGAGACCAGATACAAGACCGATGCGGAACCTGGCCGCTTTCCTCAGCACAAATCCCACCAATATGGCCACTAGAGATGCCGAATTCGTGGCTCCCAAACATCAGGACGACCTAATCGCTATTTCGACGGCTGAGAAGGAGCCTATGGTTAGGGCGCTGGAAAGGAGGTTCTACTGGCTGTTTGGCTTCAACGTATGTGAAACATGCCGCTAGCAGGATCAAGCTCACAATTATGGTAAAGGGCTCCGAGCTTGCGGGTGATAACGGAGGCATGACGCGGTACTCGGACGGCAAGCTCCAGAACTTTGTGCGGATTTGCGCCGTGGTCGTGTCGTCGCTGCTGCCCATTCTGTACGTCGGCTTCGGCGGGTCCGACATCGTCTTCGCTCCCCCTGGCAACTTTACCTCCTAGCCCGGCGAAGTACATACCGTCGACCTCTAAACGGCCCTCTTAGCCTTTTACCTTACCTACTTTACCCTTACCGGCGGACTCCTATAGATATAAGGCCCTTACGACGTTTACTCGGGAAAGAGACATTACTCTAGGGCCCTCGGCGGCTATCTTCGGCGATAGGATCGGCTTAGCTGTATACCCGTACAAGGAGCAGTTATAGAGAATAGAACGGCTGGTAGCGAACATTTCCCGTAGGCTAAGCAACGGGCTACGTATCCTGGCGGGCGGGCCGACGGCTAAACCAGCGGGGGATACGTAGTTTGTACGCGGGACGATACTGGTACAGTAAACGGTGTTGGCGTACGATGCGAGGTGGTTGGCGGGGTTGGCGGTATAGTTGGCGCTGGTAACAGGGGTTTTGGCGTGGACGGCTTTGGGTCGTAAGAGGGTACGGGTAATAAAGGATTCGATTTTGGTAGTGGCGGATATATTTGGGCGGGCTGACGAGTTTAGGAATGAGGCCTCCCGTGGGCAGGATGAGCTGAGAGCGTGGCGAGAACTTCTCGGGCTATGTTGGTTTCGAGAGGTAATGGGGTGGTGGATATGGTTCGAGGAGGGTGAGTCGGGAGATACCGGGGGAAGGGAGGTGAGTAGGGGGAGTAGAGAGAGAGAAGGAGCACCCATATTCTCCATCGAGAACAGAAGGGGTGATTTTTCGTGGATTCCGATCGATGGAAGGCAGGAGCGAAGGCCCAGCACCACTTTGGTTGAATGGCGCTTTCCAGGCGCGCAAGAGATGGATTCAACTTCAAAATGAGGGGCCGAACCACCAGCAATGATCAGGGCTTTAGCAAATAATACTTTGTCGCTTTGTCCATCCTGGGTGGCTGCTTTCGCCGTGGTTGTCGGCGAACCAGTAAGCCAAGCATTGATGGGCCCGCAACAACCAACGTCTCTCGGGCCCAAGAACCGATTGGAACGCAAAATCGGCAATCTGTCTCAAAAAGCCGGCGGTAGGTGGTAATCAAGTTGCATCCGACTTTGTTGAGTGTGCCTGGCCGGCCTGGCGCCGGCTGAGGCTTTGCTCCGGGAGGGGAAGGGTGCGATTTTGCGGTGAGACTGCGCATTGTGGCTGCAGGCTGCAGGCTGGAGGCGGTGGACCACGAAAAAAATCGCTCAGACTTAAGCCATATCTACTACGTAGTAGACCCAGAGGATGGAGGCGAAGCTCTGGGCGAGAATATGAGAGCCACAAGTGACCAGTTGGGCACTTCATCCTCGCGGCACCACCACCAGCAAGAAAACCCCGAGAATATGGGGTAATTTCTGATCTTTTCGGGATCAAAGTTGCTGGTCCGAGGCCAGACCGAGCGCAAGGCTCTGTCAAAAGCAAAGTTTAGGTGGCTGAAAGGTCACTGCATATGGTGCGCCATCTTTGTGATTCATGTTGGAGCCCGGGCAGTCAGGGCAATCTGTCGGGATCGGAGCTGAACATGCATCCAGAGGGGGTCGTGTACCGTCTTAAATAGGGTGCCCCAGGCAGCCACGGCCTAGTGTCGTGACCCTGGGTCATAACACTAACACGGACTTGGCTAGAAAAAAGTGTCGGGTGTGACTATAGAGGTATACTATTAGTTGCCACCTGTAGCCTCGAGAACCGCCATGGCGGCATTATGTCCTCCGATCCCACTGACTGCGCCGCCTCGCACTGCACCCGACCCGCACAGCAAAATCTTGTCCCCGTACTCTGTCGCGACACCCCAGCGCTGTCCCGGTGTCTCCAGCGGGGCGTCGTCTTCGGCAAACGGCCAGGACAGCGGACCGTGAAAGATGTTTCCTCCAGGCATGTTGAGCGCTCGCTCAATGTCCAGCGTTGTCTTGGTCTCGATGCACGGCTTTCCATTGGCATCCCTGAGGAGTACGTCTTCGATGGGCTCTGCGAGTACCGAGTTGAGTGAGTCGACAACTGCCTTTTGCAGACGGACTCTCTGATCCTCGTTGTTCTCCGCCGTGATAAGCCTGTCTGGCGCATGCAGTCCGAAGACTGTCAGGGTCTGTGCCCCAGATGCTACAAGGTCGGGGCCGAGGATGGAAGGGTCGGTCAGCGAGTGGCAGTAGATCTCACAGGGGAGGACATCGGGGATGGCGTTGCTTGATGCCGCGTCGTAGGCTGTGGCCAGCTGGCTGTAGAGTTCGTTGATGTGAAACGTCCCACCAAAGGCTGCCTCGGGCGCTACCGATGGGTCCATGAGCTTGGGAAGCCGAGACAGGAGGAGGTTCACCTTGACTTGGCTTCCTTCTGGTCGCGCAACCTTTTGTGGTATCATCCCCATGAGCTTGTCCAACACAAAAGGTGCAACGTTTGCTAAAACGTGGCCGCCGATGACCGTGTGCTCCTCGTTATCCGCGGTGTACCGGACTAGCCCGTCGTGCGAGATCGAGGCAACCTCGGCGCCGGTGATAATGGATGCGCCGGCCTTCCGGGCGGCCTCGGCAAGCTGCCGTGTCACATTGCCCATGCCGCCGACAGGCACATCCCAGTCGCCGGTTCCGCCGCCAATGACGTGGTACAGGAAGCATCGGTTCTGTTGAAGGGATGCGTCGTTTGGGTCCATAAAGGTGCCGATCAGGGCATCTGTTGCCACGACGCCTCGGACGAGGTCGCTGTTCACCCGGGATTCGATAAACTCTCCAATGGGCCGCTCGAAGATGGCATTCCAGAGCTCGTCATCACCAAGGCGCGACTTGGTCTCACTGCGACGCACAAGAGGCTCGGTGACGGTTGGCCAGAGAACTGAAGCCACAAGGGTAGTGTCGCGATAGATGGAGCCGAATCCGTCGATGTCGTCGACAGCACCAATGCGCTGAAAGGAGGCCCTCGTCGCCTCCTCGTCCTGTTGGTCCACGAGGAGGCCGGCACCTTCGGGATGACCTGGAAGGGGTGTGTATGACGAATATCGCCTTCGCACCAGCTGGAGTTCGAGACCGAGATCGTCCACGATCTTTCGTGGCATCAAGCTGACAAGGTACGAGTACCGCGACAGGCGGGCGTCGACGCCCTCAAAGGCTACGGCGCTGACTGCAGCTCCACCCGTGGAGTCGAGACGCTCGAGGACAAGGACGGAGCGGCCGGCCTTGGCCAAATACGCCGCGGCCGTGAGGCCGTTGTGACCGCCGCCAACAATGACAACATCGTGGGATTGGGAGGTACCCGACATGATGATTCTGGGGGGCGGAGTAAATTATATGGGTGGTGGTGATGCTGCAATGAGCAGTAAGATCTGTAAGGACGAGATGAGGATTCTCCATCATAAACTTCGTGGTCTCTCTAGGCGCATCTTCCCCGCGTCGGATCATGAGATCATGTTTCCGGGGGCGGCCCGATCGGATGCGGGGCGGGGATAGACGTGGGGACGGCGTCGGGAGGAGGCATGCAGCCAAGAACCGACCTCGAATCGGATGCATCGGAACCCTTACTTGGTGTGGCTGGATGGGGAGCATTTGCTGATGGAGAGGTTGCCCTCTATCGGAGATTTCACCTGGTCATTTTGGGGGGGCTTCGAAATGGTCAAAAGAATCTGATCTTGACCATAATCACATTGCTGACGAGGCGGCGCCGTGAACATTGGCAATGAGAACCGAGGATTTTACGGGAAACGGAGGGTCGAGATGGAAAAAGATCAAATGAACAGAAACGATGTTTATTCCTTTTCCCACCAAATTCTTTCGTCCCAAACAGATCGCTCTCGCCAGCAGCTCCCTAAGGCTCACCTTCCCTCAGAATCTGGACAAAAAGCCCCAATACCCCAGCAAGCAAACAGGAATTGCCATTTTGCACCCACAGAATAGTTTCCCCTGGTACAAATGCTCAAGCCCAGGCTCCAACCAGACTCATCAGGATGGCCCCAAGCAGCACCAGCAGACAGGCAAACACCCTCTTCTTCCCCCGCATGACGACCCAGCTGTGGTCGCTCAGGAAGTCCTCGGCCAGCAGCTCGATCAGCGACGCAAACACGAGCAGGCCCGCCGAGATGGCATTCATGGTGCCCACGAGCACCAGCCCAAACTCGGACGTCGGGCTGTACAGCTGGTGCGTGGCCAAACCAATCGCCTGCCCGAGCGGCGTCGTGCATCCGTACGCCAGCGCCATCAGCCACGGCTGCAGCGAGCCCTCGGGCCACGAGATGGCAGCGATGCGGGCGCCCAGCGCCATGCCTTCAAAGGTTTCTGCGCCGGCAGGTCAGTTGACATGTTCGGGGGGGAAGGAGAGACGTCGGGGGACGTACGGTGAAAGGCGATAGCGATCAGGAGCACGATAAAGTCGCCCCCGACGGCCACGCTCAGAGCCATGCCGATGAACACACTGTGGAAGAGGATGCCCACCTCCAGCATCATGCACTGCAGGATGCTCTTCTTGTGCTGCTGCTCGGGGGTGAGGACGTGCATGTGCGACACCTCGGCCATGCTCTCCAACGAGCTGCGCGGGTCCGCATCGCCGCTGTTTCGCGGCGACGCGACCTCAATGCTGAGACGGGACTGAGGCTGAGCCGGTCGTGTTACCGCGGCCGCCACGTCCGGGTGGCCGCAGTGCCCTGCCACGGACAGCCGGACCGGCCGTCCCTCCTCCTTGACGCGCAGCTCGGCATCCCCATTCTCGGCCGCCCTCCCGGCCTTGGGGGTGAAAAAGCGGGCGGGGCTAAAGACCATCTCGATGACAGTGACAAGAAAGATACCGACGAGAGCGATAGCCCCCGGCATCGGCGGGTAGTCCTTGGTCCAAAAGTTGGACAGGCATGGATCCCCGAGCGAGATGAAGGCCGTCGGCAGCAGGTGGACAAACGCCGTGGCCAGTAGCACCCCCGTGCCGAAGTGACGGATGGCAAACAAGAAGCCCGGATGGATGCGCATAAAGGGAAACTTGGAGGCGAGCAGAGGAAAGGCACATGCCCCGCCCGACACGCCGAGGACAATGAAGACGGCGCCAACATGCAGGGGCATGTTGTAGTCGGCGGGAGCGCCACCCACGCCACAAGCCGTTTGACGCCGGGCGAGGCGCAACGGGGTGCGCTCGACGGCGACCGAGGCCGGCGCCGGCGACGCAGTGGGGCGATCGGCAGGGTGGGACAGCGACGGCAAGCCGTCCCGCACAAACGAGACGACCACCGACATCACCACCACCGACGCAACCCACCCAACCCAGCTGAGAAGCTGGGTCGAGCGGGTCGACCGAGCCTGGCCTTCACCGCCAGGCAGGGTCGGGGAGGCAATGGGCGGCACTGACAAGCGGTGAGCACATCACGATCAGCCCAGCTGGGAAGGGGGCTTACCATTTGTGACGCCCATCGCCGGAGGGACGCAGCCCCTCCCTTTGGCATCTGAATTCTGGAGCCGGTTCATTTCTAGCTGTTGCTTCTCATCAAGGACAGAGGATCCAGCAGCCGAGCAGAAACCGCGCTGCTCACGAGCATTGGCAATTCCGTTGAGGTCCTGGCGGGTGGTCAGGTCGGGAGCCAGAAAGGGCGGGCTCTGGTTCCAGGTGGGATGTTCGAGATCATCCTCGGTGCGAGATGGGCGGTTCATGGCGACACGTGTCCGGGATCGACCTGGCGGCTCCTTTTTTTCGATTTTGAGTTTGTGGGATACGGGCTTGTTGGTCGTGGTCTTGCAGATGGCTTCGTCAACCTTCAATGGATGACGAGATGTCGACTCATGGGCTGGCCTGGCTCGGGGGGGGGGATCCGCTGATTTTGAGAAATTCCGGGGGGCAAGCGAGGCACATGCACGGGTGGGGTTGAGCCGAGAACCCCTGAAAGTTTGGGCGAGGCGCAGGAGGATGTCAGCGACTTTCCATCGAGCCTCGATGGCCGGCGGAAAGGTCGGGTTGGCATCTGCTGGAATGGTCAGCTGAAGCCCTCACTGGTTCCCCTTCTCGTCCGTCACCCGCCAGCACCTAACGTCGAAGCCGCACGATCCCGAGATGCGTCCTTGGCGTCCACCTGGGCCAGATTCCATAACGTTATCCGCCACTCACAGAGCCATGACCGGACGCTGTTCTCCAGTCTTGGCGCCAATTCCAGGGCCAGTCCGAACCGCGTCAGGGTTTTCCCAACGGCTCTTGGCGCTTCGAGAATGACGACTTGACGACTAGACGTCGCCTTGTTGACTTGCCAATTTCGACAATTACTTCGATACTTCATTGAGCACTCTCCCTTCAAGTCTTGTGGGCCAAATCAAGACCGCAAAGCGAGCTGCTTTAGCGGATACAGTCATCCGCGTCGGAACACCTAAGCGCCACAAAGAGTCCAATCCAATCAGCTTTTTCCGGCACATGACGGCAGACGCTTCCGCATCGGCTCCGGCATGACCCGACCCACGGACCCACGGAAGGCGCCTCGGCCGGGTCAAGCCAAGCAAAAGCCGGGCACGGATTCGGGCGAGTGGATAGCTGGCGGTTGGCAAAAGGTCGAGATGCAACTTTGGTAGCTAACTTTTATTCCGTTGTAGTTCCAATGCAGAGGGGGTTTGTCTTTTTGTCAAGAATTGTGTATGGGACTCCATCGCCAATCGGCCCCCATCAGCCCATCTTTAACGACTCGGACAGAACAAAGAGAGCCAAACACAGCTGAAGAGGGTCTCTTGTCCCTATGCGCCGCTCGATTGGTTGATCTCTTGCACTCCCGACCCACAGATTGCTCTCGCCGCTGGTCTTGTCCACAACCACCATCCGAGTGACCGCCTCTCTCTCTCGCTGTATTCTGTCCCTCTTGACCCAAACTCCAGTTTTTTGCTTCTCGCGCTCCAGTTCTTTCTCATTCTTCCGAGATTCTTCGGTTACTTCTGAGAGCACCCCCAAACTTCCTACCATCTTGATACCGGTAAGCGTCATCATTTCGTGCCGAGCAGTGTTTTTCCTTTCTTTTAAGGGTGTAATATGCCAAGAGCAGCAAGTCAACTTTAGCCGCTAAGTTGGGGGCCTTTGGCTAACCGTTTTAGTTACTGAGTTCATGATCCCGATATCACCAAAGTCGAGCAACAGCATGAAGACTTCAACCAAACCCCCAGACAGTAAAAAACAATGTTTTCAAGGAGCTCAAGTAACTCGTTGGGTGGGCAGCGAGTGTGATGATCATTATTCTCGTGAGAAATGCAACCCGAAACATTGCCGTGCCCCCAAACCCAAACGCCGTGAACGCCTCTGTCCCCCGGCATCTATCATGATCTATTTCATGTCGACTCCCATAAATGCATGACTTCATGACCCACCCATGGCTCTATTCCCATCTTCCACCAAAACATAACTGGCCCCCTTCAAGCCTCCCCCCCCCCGCCTCAAGTTCTTCCACCCCCTCAAACCTCCCCCGCCTTCTCCAGCCCCATCAACTTCTCCATCGTCGCCTGCTGCTTCTTCCTACAACACCGTCAGTACCCGCCCAAAACAGCCCCCCCTCCCCCTTCGAAGAAATGCGAAGAGGGAAAAAAAACTCACCTCTCCACCTCCGCCTCCTCCCCATTCAGCGAAACCTCCCCCCTCCCCCTCCCATGCTCCCACACTCCCTTCTTCTTCCCCGCCCCCCCGCGCCCTCCTCTCTCCTCCCCCCACCATCAAAGACTGCAACCTCCCCGGCGCCTGCCTCGGTCCCCTCCTCTCGGAAGTCGTCGCGATATTCGCCGTGATCGCCGTGAGCGACGGCGTGGTTGCCCCGGTTCCTGCCGAAGTAAACCCCGCCAGCGGACCAAAGTACTCGTCTGAGTTCGGCCCCGGCCCCGCCGTGCACGTGCTCAGCGGGGTGTCGGACACGGCGTTGTCGGATACCTTGCGCTCGAGCGTCATCTTGTGCTGGCGGCGGAGGGCGGCGGCGGCGGCGGCGCGCGTGGTGGGGGACATGCCGCCGCTGGTGCTGTGGCCGGCGTTGGGGGGTGGGATGAGGGCGGGGGAGGGGGTTGGTGGGTGGACATGGTGGTGCGTGTTGTGTGTTGTTTGGGTCGGGGTGGTGTGGTGTGTTTAGTTTGAGCGGCCGCAGTGGTGGTGTATCGTGGGGGAAAGGAAAAGGGAGGCTCGGGTGGTGTGGGTGGGGGTTGGTCAACTCTCGTCGGGCGAGGGCGGTGTCTGTGGGGGATCTGCAGGGGACGCTTGTTGTATTTGGCCGGGCTGGAATCTTGGTTCGGGGGTTGTTGCGAGTAGGGGTCCAAGGTTGGGCGTGCGTGTTTTGTGGTTAAAGGGGAAACTGGTGAGACCGATGACGTCGTTGGGCTCTGACGTAGACGGAAGGGATCGGCGACGTGGGCTGAGGTTTTGTGAGCTGTGGTTTGCCGATTTCGTTTGCGATCGCGACTGCGTCAGACAATGATGGCGCAGTGAAAGCGCGTGTAGAAAATAGGGGCTTCGGAAGTGTGACGGGAATGCACCAAGGGTCCAATGGTTGAAGGTTGGGTCGGGGTGACGAAGCGTTGCGTTGGTTTGATGATGGCCGGGCAGCAGTCGGGAGATGGGCAGGAATAGAGGCGGTCGGGCTCTGGGGAATTGCAGATTCAGGGCCGGAACATTCGTCATTTCTGTAGTGTGAGATATTCGGACATCTAACTGGACTGTTACCTTCTCCACCTCGTCACCGTACGTTGCACACCGCAGATCATGGGAGACAGGGAGAGAGCTGATTACGGTGAATGAAACGCTTGATTAAAACCCAAGAAGCCCACTTCGTCGCGGGTCTACCTGGTATATTTCCCTACTCCCATGTCTAACTGCTGATCCGTGCTGATGCAATAACAAGCCCTATTCGATCCGTCCAAGGCCAAGAAATGCCAAACAAGCCCCAATGCTACCGTCATAAAATGCAAGATTTGTCCGTCGGTGCTCAGCGCTTAGAGGAGGGCCGCGAAGAGAGCCGCGACGAGGGCAAAGACGGAGCCGGCCTGCTGCGACGACACCTTTCCGGGCCCGGCGGCCGAGCTAGACGACGGGGAGGCCGCGCCGCCCGTGGTGGAGCCGCCACCGTTGGGACCGCTCTGCGTGCCCGAGGAGCCGCCGGAGGAACCGCCGGAGGAGCCGCTGTTGGGCGACACGCTGGTGTTGGTGGCACCGGGGGCGCCGGCAGTGGTCGTGGGGGTGTCAAAGGTGGTGGGGCACGTCAGGTCGAAGAGGGGCGTGGTGCTGAGGTTCTTGGTGATGGCAAACTGCTGCTTGTTGTCGGGGTTCGAGTCGCGCAGGTTGTACCAGAACGTGGGGACCTTGTTGAACAGCTTGCGGCACCCAATTTCTTGCCAGTAGTACTTGGCGTTCTCGACGCCCGTCTCGGCCAGATCCCACGCCGGGCCCGACGAGGGCCACCCCGTCTCGGTGACCCAGACGGGCTTGCCGCCGACGGCAGCGACCGTGGCGTCGAGGGCGCGGTCAAAGAGGTAGCCCGAGTTCTTGATGTTGTTGCCCTTGCCGTTCTCGTAGTAGGGGTACTCGTCGACGCCCACCCAGTCGACGGCGTCGATGACGGGCTTGTTGGTGCCGTTGACCCAGACGTCCCACGTGTCGACGTGGCCGACGGGCACGGCGCCGAGGGCGGTGCCGGAGAAGGCCTTCTTGTAGTCGTTGATGAAGGCGACAATCTCCTTGGGTCCGTTGCCGGGGCCGGCCTTGTTCTTGATGCCCGTCTCCGAGGTGCGGTACAGGTCCTCGCTGCCGATCGAGATGCCGATGACCAGGTCGGTGAACTTGGTGCCGTACTTGGTCACGGCCTTCTTGAGGGCGTTGACGTCGTTGTTGATGTCCGGGGTCTCCGAGGTCCAGATTCCGAGCAGGAGCTTGGTGTTGGTCTCGATGGCGGCCTCAAAGGCCTCGATGGGGTCGTCCTTGGAGTAGGCCTGGACGTTTGTGTAGAGGCGGACGGCGTTGAAGGTGCCGGGGGCGTTGACGAGGTTCTGGGCCGTCTCGAACTCGGCCTTGAAGTCCTTCTTGAACTTGGCCGACTTATCGGGGAACGTGGACCCGGAGTTGAAGCCGAGGTAGTTCTCGGCGGACGCGCCGGAAGCCAGGACGCTGGCGACGGCCAGAGCGGTGGAGGAACGCATGTTGGCGGGATGGGGCGTGACGGTTGGGTGGTTTGCAGAGAGGGTGAGGAAGAGAAGTGAAGCTGCTTGCCCTCGACTGCCGGCGTAGAGGAAAGAGACGGACGGTCAAGTACGACGGGATCGGTGGGTTCACGATCGGTGGATTAAATAAAAAAGAATGTGAAGTGCCAAAATGAGCGATGTGGCGTTGGGCGTGGGCGGCGGGAGCGAGTGTCGAGGCCGGAAGATGGGAGGAAGAGGGAGGAAAAAGAGAGGAAGCTCTGGAAGGCGGATGGAAAGAGCAGACGCGGCGATGTTATCTCTGGCGCTCCGGACCATGGCAGGGAGGCTCGGAAGCGCGTGTGGAGCCCGAAGCTGGAAATGGGACAGGAAAAAGACCACGACGCGCCCCGTGTCTGGCGATGCAGGGGCTAGCTTGCCAGCCCCGGGCCTGCAGACATTCGGCACAGGCTGCACAGCCCCCCGGCGCTCGTTGACCATCCAATCTCTTGGCCCCTCTTGTCCTTCTTTTGGCTGGCGATCGCCGCCCGCCCCCAAGTTGGCGACCGGGACACGAGCTGAAGAGCGGAGCATTGGTGACATTCCATTTCGTCTCTTTCATTTTACAGCTTTTCCATGCTTCCATGCACTCTCGATCATTTTGGTTGTGGATTCTGCCGCCAAAAATATAACCACCAGACCAACACCTGAACCAAATGTATTTCCATCTTTTCTCGAGCCTCTTGCCCTTCCTTCGCCCCTGAGCCTAGTCAGCGCCAAAATGGCAGGTGACCGGAATGCGGAGGGGAAAAAAAGGTGTCCCCTGCGTCTGGCCCCAGATCGTCTATTCAGGCTGCATTTGATTGGTGGCATCACCGCGACTGGCTGTCGCTGTCCGGGCTCGGAAAAGCGCCACACACCACCTGAAAAACACTGCCCATCCGATGAATTTTTTTTTGTCCACCAGTTTGGGACCAGCTCCCCCACACAGCATCAAGCAGTCCCAAGGAGAATCGCTGCATGCATTGTTTCAGAAACACAGGAAACATCAAGTCCATCCGATTCATCCAATCCATCCTCCCATCCAATCCATCCTCCACCCATCCAACTCCGTCACCCAAAAAAAGACCCCTTAGCCACCCACCCATCTCAATCGGCCCTCAGTTCAGCGGCAGAATGGTCAGGCCACACGGCAACACCATGCCGCCTGGGTGCTTGTCGTTGACAAAACTCAGCGACATCTCCTCGAGCTCGGCATCGTCGACAATGAGAATGTCCTTGGACGCCCTCCTTCCATGAGGCTCCGCTGCCTTGTCGGCCGTCTCGACCGCCTCGACGATGAGATCCGAGATGGCCCCCGTCAAGGCACACGACGTAAAGATGGGACTGTGCTCAATCGTTCCCAGCAACGGCCGCCGCGCCCGCCCCGACCCGATGTCCCGGATCTCGTGCTCGACCGTGTGCCACGTCAGGACCCCTGGGAACGCATCGTGGTTCCGGTGCGGCCACTGCGTGTCGGCCAGCTTGTCGAGGAACAGCACGACCGCCGCCAGGGCTTGCACGAGCAGCACCGCACGCTCGTGGGGACTCAGGGAGAGGAGGATGCCCGGCTCCGTGCTGCTCTTGTGGAGGCTCTCCTGCAGAAGCGGCCGCTGGTCGGCCCCAAACGTCGTCACCAGCACCATCTCCAGCAGCTCCGGCCTCTCCAGCACCTTGGCCCGGTCCCTCATGTTGAAGATCTGGACGGCCTTGGTGAAGAGGTTGGGCATGATGTCCCGCATCTCGACGCCGCTGATCTTGCGGGCGTGACCCGTGTCGACGCTGAAGTACTCGGCAGCTGCGTCGGCGGCATCTGAGACGCTGTCAGCATCCAACTCGCCCACAGAAAAGGAGCAAACCTACACCTCGTCGACATGGCCGCCGAATTCCGCTGTGCTGCGGCAAACGCCAGCTTGACGTGCCACTCCTTCCACTCGCCCAAGCTCTTGAGCGTCGCGACCGCCAGCTCCCCGAAACTCGAATCGTCGTCCTCGACCGTCGCACACCCCGCGACGCAAACCCGTGCGATCCGTTGCACCCTTGACCGCCCCTTGCTGTCGAGCAGCACATCGTCCCACCGCCTGCCAATGGCCTCCTCAAACTTCTTGCTCGTCAGGTCCTTGAGGATGTGCGACACGGCCACCTTGGACAGCCCGCGCTCCTCGGCGTCGCGCGACCACGTCAGCTGCACGTGGCTGACAAACTCGTCATACTTGGTAAACACTAGCAGCACCGGCACGTGCGGCGCCACGGACGCCAGGTCGCCGCCGAAGAAGCGCTTCTCGACCTCCGACACGGGCCGCGCCGCCTCGGTCGCCACGCAGTACCAGATGCAGTGGATGTGCTCCCCCATCGACAGCGACGGCGCCGTGCGCTCCCGCACAAAGTCGCACACGCGGCTGTAGACGGCCTCGTCATCGCTCCTAAAGTTGGGCGACGTGTAGACGGCCAGCCGCTGGTTCTGGCCTTGGAGGTCGAGTTCTTGGTGGATGTCGTGGCTGTCTTGGAAGGCGTCGGCGACGAGTTTCTGGGGGGTGTCAGTCTTGCGTCTTGGCCGGCTGGGGGACAGGACGCAACGAACCTTTTCGAGGTCAACACCAAAGATCTTGGAAAAGAGCTCTTGCTTGGTCGACTCGGGGTTCCCGAGCACCAAGATCCGAAAGGTCGGACATGGTTCGAGGAACTCTTGGGGTGAGCTGAGGTCTGCGGACATTTTTGATGTCTTTTGGGTTCACTGATTCCAGGTATATCGAATTGTCAATGATGGGGAAATATTCGACATTCCAGAAAACTCAAAGCCCCCTTTTTGTGTTGGCTCTTCAGCGACATTTTTAGGACTTTTGGTGCTCGGTGGTCTGATGACGGCCGTGTGGCGTCAGGGTCACACCATCCGGTTCCTCCCGTGCTGTTGGGTGGTGAGCCGACTTTCCGGTCGCGAAAACCTCCGAGCGCACGGGTGCCGGCTCTGTTCGGCGTCTTGCGGCCTGGACTGTCGGCAGACCGCTGCCCTCCGGAGATTCCCCGATTCCAGGCCAGGCCCGGCGAGTGGTGTCATGCGCATGTATTCATTGCATTGGGCTGCCGCTCACTTGTTGCCATTGTTTTGACGCCCATTGGCATAGAGACCACATGCACTACTATTGCACAAGTAAAGCAACAACACCCTTCAAGAGCCTGTGCCTACAAACGATTGAACTCGAATTCCAGACAGAAAGAACTACACCCTCATATGGTGTTGAGACCATTTATGAGAAATCACCATTTTTTCCCCATCCAACATACCTCGCGTCTGGCCCCTCTTCTCCCATCAATGTCAACAACATCCCCTTTTCGGACCCCACTGTCACGTATGCCCCTCGACCCTCAATCCTCGACCCCATCAATACCTTGATCCCGGCCCCCACGGTCCCAACGCCTTCTCCCTGCCATGGGGCTTGTACCCAGCGCTCTGCGACTCCCTCACCCTCTTCTCCGTCTCCTCCGCCACCCTGGCTTTCCACTGCGCGCTCAACCTGCCCAGATACAGCTCCCTCAGCATCGGCAACAACACCACTACCCGCCTCATCATCAGCCACAGCACCCAGACCTTCGAAAGAGACACGCAAAAAGCGACAGAAGAAAGATAAAAAAAAAAAAAAACATACCATCATTCACACAATACCTCTCCACCTCCGCCCTCACCGGCCTCTCCTCAAACACCTCATACCTCCCCCCCCTCTCCGGCGCAAACAGCCTCTTCCCCGCCTCCTTCACCTCCCTCCACGCCCTCTGCTCCGCCGCCGTCAGCCTCCCCGGTCCCCCCAGATCCTTCTCAATGCACCGCTCCAGCCCATTTACCGTCCGCCGCTGCGCCGCCGTCGGCCGCCCCGCGTTTTCCATCAGCTGCACGTCCTCGACGCCGCGCAGCCGCACGCCGTAGCGCGCGAACAGCGCGTCGCTGTCGTTGCGGAGGTCGAAGAGGACCTTGGTGGGGGTCGGCGAGGCGAGCAGCGTGCCGAGGGTGGTGCCGGTGAGCGAGCAGGGCGTGGAGAAGGCGAGCGCGCCGAGGGTGTGCACGTCGATGAGGTAGGCGTGGCGGAGAGGGGGGACGTAGAGGGTCAGGAGGGAGATGGTGCCGTGGCGGGAGAGGTTGATGCCTTCGAGGTCGAGGTAGAGGTGGGGTTGGGAGGGGGCGGGGGGGAGGGAGGTGAGGGCGGTGAGGAGGGAGGCGAGGGCAGGGGAAGTGGAGATGGTGGTGGAGGGGGTGTTCATTTTTTATGGTGGGGTGGGGGTTGGGGGGTGGGTAGGTATGTTTGTGTGATGGGAGAGAGAAGGTGGGTGAGGCGGTTGGAAAGTCCGGGCACGAGGTCGAGGACATTGGGCTGTTTTTGTACTCGACGGGGCTCAACTCGGTCGAGGTCGAGGACAGGACCGCACATGCGGGCTTGTCTGTGTCGAGAAGGATGTTTGCTCCCACGAGTAAGTGAGTTGCGTGAAACCAGGCTAGAGGACGTGGCTTCGGCTTGTTGATTGTATTTGGCGAATGTTTTGTGGTCGATCGGCCCCAACTCCTGGTGTAGGCGGCTCGGTGCTCATCTGTACGACATGTAGACTCGGCGAGACAGGACGTGTTTCCGTTTAGACACCTGTAGCAGCAACCATCCTGTGCGAATACCCGCACCCTTGACCACGCTCCGTTTGGTGAGAGCCCCCTCGATGTCTGAGATATCCACTCGGAGTCCTTTCCACTCCTAGCGAGCACGGCTGAAAGTCCAGCAACAAACTCCCGTCAACCGCTAGTTTTCATTTCCAGCCAGGCATTATTCGTTGCTGGGGCCCGTGGGAGACCTTTAGCAAACGGCCGCCCTTCGGTCGAGACTGATCGGCCAGGAGAGGTTACCCTCGTGATTGTCCTGGCACGGCCACCATCAAGGGGTTCCACAGTCTACACCCTGCCGACTGGTTTGCCAATGATATCTGATCATCCCAACTCAACCATCGTTGCCGGATGACTCAACAGCAGTTATCCGTCCCAGACGCACGGCAAGCTCCTTGGGTACCGACTGTCAAACGAGAACAAACACAGCCACGCCCTCATCGTACTACACTATCGTACTCTGTAACAAGCCTGGGAACTGCCAGCGGTCATCAGATATGTGCCTATGTACGTTTCACTGCAGAGGGTTTTAAAGATCATGTCGTTTCTGGGGTGGGTTCTCACTGTTGGTAATATGTGAATATGTGTCTGGTGACGTGGCCTGGGTTAAACTCGGACTTCTCGGCAGGCTCAAAGCCAAACCAGGAGTTGGGATTGAGATCGCGCCGAAATTTCAAATCGAACCTTAGTACTGTCAACCGGGCTCTGAAGCCTCTTCTGACAGTGCTAGACTCAGTATCTCCTCTGCGTCCTCAAACGCCAGCTCACTTGAATCCGTGTTCTCGTCCTCACAGTAGACATACCGGTCCAACGGATTCAAGAGCCCCGATTCCATGCGGCTGGCCATCCCACGGTGGTGCTCGGCCTCCATCCGCAGGACCGACAGCAGATCCTCAAACGCAGCTCCAAGCTTGTCCGAGAAATCAATCCACTCCTTGAGCACTTTGTGGTAGTGATCCAAAACGTACGAGCTGTCCTTCCTCGCCCGCAGATGCTCGGTGGCTGTCAGCAACAGCATCGTCTCTCCGTCCGCGTACTGTGCCACTTTCTCGAGGAGGTTGGGTCCCGTCAGTCTGGGACGCTCGGCATACTCGAACCACCGTTCGAGGAGAAGCCGCAGCACGGGGTGGTTGTTGTACTGAATCGCCGTGGTCAGCGGTGTCTGCCCGTTCTTGGAGGTGGCGTTGATGTTGCGCCATATTCGAGGAGGAGCATCGCGTGTGCCCTGGTTGGATGCGTGCTACCGAGCTTGGGCTGATTGTTCGGACGAGGCGTTGTCTTGCTGGCGGGGCCGAGGTGTTGAAGAGGCGGCCAGCCTGACGGGCTTGGGCGGCGTGCATCTGCATGGCCTGGTTCTGAAGCAATGCCTCAACCCGCTCGAGGCGCTGATCGACTGTGGAATATTTGTGGCTCAGCATTTCCGACATTGTTGTGTGGTGCTGCAAGGAACTCGGCATCATGAGCCTCATCGATGGCGCCCACGGTATTGGACATATCGACCTGACGAACCTCGGCCAAGTCGGTCCGGACTTCATGGTCAGCAACTGCTACAAGTATGCCCCGCCTTGCCGTCATCTCGTACCAATACTGACACACACCAGATGGCTTATGGTCCCCCGCGGCTGCGCTGTCTTCTATGTCCCCTTCCGGAACCAGCACCTGATAACCACCACCCTCCCAACATCCTGGGGCTACGAGACCCCGGACAACCGCAAAAAGATGGATCCGCGCGAGTACTTTTCCCGTCTCTTCAACAAAGTCTCGATGACGGACAACACACCGTACTGCTGCGTCCCTTTGGCGCTCAAATTCCGATCGGAAGTTTGCGGCGGCGAAGACAAGATCCTCGAGTATTGCCAGGACATTGCACGTCGAGGCGGGGCAAAAATGGCCGAGATTCTGGGCACCGAGGTCCTTGGGGGGGGAGAAAGTTCGATTCAGAGGTGTTGTTTTACGAATGTGCGACTCCCTCTGACACTGAAAGAACTCGGTGTCGATGAGGACGGCGGAAGAGAGGTGGCAAAGTGGATGCAGGAACTTGCACCAGCCGAGCATGAGACGTACATCCCGATCAAGATGTATGACGGGCAGTTTTGGTGTAGAATCAGCGGGCAGGTGTACTTGACGCTGGAGGATTTTGAGTGGGCTGCGGAGACTTTGCCTCAGCTTTGTGGACGGGCGAAGAAGGGCGAATGGAGATGAACTCGGCGGTCTCGAGCATGAGTTGAAAGACGGTGGTCTTTGGGCACGAAAGCTTCTTGAATTGGATGAAGGGTTGGAAATGGTTCCGCAAATCGCAGTCGCAACTATAAAGAGTTACCATACATCACCATGAGAACACCAGCGTCTCGGAATACCCTCAACACTAGACCCACTGTCCCTATTTGGTAATAGGGGTATTGTGACCCTGGACGCCAATCGCCGTTTCCTCAGCAACTCCAAGTCGGGGGATTCAGCAATTCCCATTGCCGACGAAATTTCTCCCAGCACCCTTCCCTCTCGACATTGTACCAAACGTCACGGCACCACCAAAATGTCCGACACAATCAAACATTACGCCATCCCCTCCCGGAACACGAGATCCGGGAGCTCATGGTGACCATGTGCATATGTACTCCATCATCAATAACAATAACAACATCAACGGGACATCCAACGTCTCAGTGTCGTGCAACGGACCCGGCTGGAACCTCAGCTCCAGCTCCAGCACGACGACGACCACCCACAATGGGGTTTCCGTACAAACTCAGAGCCGGAATCATGTCACTATCAATGGCAACACCAATTCAACTTCCAACGCCCCGCCTCCCTAAAGCATGAAGCGCAAGGCGGCGGAGGAGCGCCCCGTTCCGCCTGGCCCCAAGAGGATGGCGGTCGGGCCGGGCGTGCTGCGCGCAATGGAAACCTTGAAACTATTCCAAGCTGCATCTGGCTGGTGAACAAACTGCCGCCGCAACTCTCAAAACGCAACCGCCTTGTCTCTCCCCCTCCTTCTACTACCTGAGGTTGAAGCCCAGACACCATCTGGCTAGAAATCACGCTCGGCAGGATCATGCGTCCCATCCAGCAGGTTGAGGATGACAGGAGGGGCGAGGGCGGTGCAGCCGTTGAGACATGGGGCTGGCCATCATGGTGCTGCAGCAGTCAGAGCAAGAGACAAAGGTGGATTTGATGTACACCAAGATGCGCATAGCATACGAGCGGGGCCGCGCGACAGTACAGGTCAGGCTCACCCATGCTGTATTACCTCACGAATGGCCTGGCGGCACGGGATGGAAATTAGGTGATTGGGAGAGTATGCCAGATGCCAAAATGTGTGCGGATTACAAACACTATTCTAGCATCCTCGAATCTGCCGGCTGATTGGATGACTTCTATGAAATCCTTCCTCTTTCAACTCCTTACTCCTCCTCTTTAGCCGACTGTTCGCCTTTCGTGGACTTCAGCTTAAACTTCGACAGCAAGTTTTCCTCTTTGCCAGACATGCCCTTGCCGGCTTTGATGGCGTGGATGACTGTCTCCAGAGCACGGGTGCCTGATTCCTTGGCATACGTTTCGGCGTCGGTGCCGTGAACTTCCCTAAGGTACTGCATGAAATCGAGATAGGCCTTGGAGACGATTTTCAGATGCGTGGCGCGCAGATGGACACGGGCCGTGGACTTTGCCTTGATGTCGTACTTTTTGCCTCGCGGCTGCGCGTCGAACTCAGCCAGCGCTAGCGCCGTCTGGCACGCGTTGCGGATCTGCCGCCCGTTCCACCGCGCCTGCTCATTGAGGCGGAAGTACTCACTCACGTCCTCAAGAATCTCGTCCTCCTCAATCTTGATCTTGCGCCCCTTGATGTCGTAGCGTGCTCGAATAATGCCGAGGTTGAGCTTGAAGACCTTGGTGGTGGAGATCTTATCAAGTGCCGGGTAGTGTAAGCTCATGTGGATACGGGAGGCAAATGCTTCGTCGAAGTCTCCGATGCGGTTGGTGGTGAGGAAGAGAATTCCTGCGTAGTACTCCAGAACACGCAAGAAGACTGCGCAGTATTGTTGGTCAGCGACAGATAGTGCAACCGTACATGTTTGTCCTTCGGGAGCCGGGTGGCAGTCTTTCTTACCGGCAACAAGTCCGTTTCGAGTAAAGTCTTCTCGCCGCCGCGACGCAAGAAATACATCGGCTTCATCCAGAAGCAGAATGCAACCCCATCGGTTGGCAAGGGCAAAGTTGGTTTGTAAGGCCGACTCCACTTGTCTGGCATCCGAGCCCAGATCGCCGCATGTGATCTGGAAAAGTGGCTTCTTGAATCTCTCCGCAACCCCCTCTAGATATGTCGTCAGCGGAGGAACCGCAGATGCATCAATTGGGGCTCGTACCAGCTGTGGTGGTCTTCCCCACTCCCGGCGCGCCGTGGAGGAGAATGATCAAGCCCTTCCCTACGTTTATCGAACAGAAGCGTTAGCAAACTGTCTACCACAGGGCAGATGGAAATGACAGCCAAGATGGTGTTACGAACCTTTCCCTCGAACAATATCAGCCTGCTCGTCCTGCGACCCTTTGCTTCGGAAGTGCTGAGCGATGAGCGACAAAATCATTTTCTTGTGGCCTGTGGGAAGCACGAGACGACCGAACGTGGAGTTGTCGTTGACATCGTCGTCGGAGTCAGGGCCGTCGGAGTCCGAGCCGCTGGTTCCGTTGTCATTTATCGTGGTGCTCTCATCGCCAAAGGCGCCCTTGTCGACAGGTTCGAGATACGTCAGGTCCAGTTGTGCTAGGGTGTTGTCAGTTTTACATGTCCAATCAAGATCGCAGACACCGGTCAAATGCAGAGGTGGCAGCGCTGGTTGAAACAACGTACCCCAAGTGCGGTCGCGCAGGATGTAGCCGAAGGCGCAGTACGACATGATGAGGAGCTCCTCTTCCCGCAGAGCATTGACTCCAGGCTTGGTGTCTTCGAGTGAGCGGGGATAAGCGGTCACGGACGGGAGTTTATGTGGGCTGTCCTCAATCTCAGTCATGAAGTCGTCACGGAATTTGTTGAATCGGTTAACGTCAACATAACCATCAGAGTGAACGTTTTCGAGGCGGCAGCAGTCAGCTGAACAGTCAATCTGCCCACTGTCCCCCTGCGTATTCGGTCCACTGGCGGCGGTGAGAGCCTCGATTTCGGGCAGCCATTTCTTTCGCTGACGTTCTGTGGCGCTTGTGAAAGCCTCCCCGAAGTCGATGACAACCTGGCTCTCTACCTCGTCACGCGTGTCCACCGTCAGCCCGGCATAGTACATGTGCTTGACAGCTGCCACTTCAACAAACATTCTTCCACGGGCGAGGAGCTGGCGTTTGAGCTCGGCAACTCCAGCATTGATGGATTCCTCGGCTTCCACGGCGTGTACATCCTTTTTCGTCTTGGTAGTCAGTTCCTGTAGAACCTTCAGGGCGTAATGACGTAATGGATAGATGCGGAAGCTACCAATTGGCCGCTCTCCATCAAATCTGGGAATCTTAATGGTTGTGGTGACAGGCCCGAGCATCTTCCCGTCGAAATTGATGGAGACACAGACAATCAGTACTTTGGACTTGTCCCCGATCGAGGTCTCCTGGTCCAGGCCCAAGAGATATTGGTAAAGCTGCTCCTGGAGGTTGGAACCCTTATGTCGCGGAAGACGGACACTAACGATGCGGTAAGCCTGTTTGCCGTCGGAAGAAATGACAAAATCACCAGGCTTATACAGGTGCCATAGGTCCGAGAAGAGAATCTTGTCGCAGACAGGACTGGAGAGATAGTCTTTCTTGCGTGAAAGATATGTATCGTAAAACTCAAGCAAGCATCGAAGATGCGCGAGAGCGGTGGGTGAAGTACTGATGCCCATAGGGTCTTCCACCTCCGGCTTCTTCTCTCCCTTTGTGTCGTTTCCGTCCTCCTTGGTGTTGGCTGTGGATTCCGGTAGGTTGGGGGCGACTGAGCCCACAGCGTTGCCGCCCTCGGCCGTTGATTTTCCCTCGGCGTGAATGCTCGCCAATCTACTGAACCAATCTCGGATTTCCTTCTCGTAGTGGACAAGAATGCGAAATGGCCGAAGCAACACAAGTGACGGCTTCTTGGCCCCTTCGGAAGATGGGAGGACGCTGCCATGGATTCGGCAGAGGATCATGATCAGATGGCTGGAATTGATCCGAATTCGCTCGGGTAAGGGCCCTTGGCCATCCACAGTGGCGGGTGGTGGGTTGTTTTCTTGCATTCCTTTTGGGTTCACCCTGCCAGACCGCTTTTTCTGTTTGCTGTTGCTGAGCGTGATCTGGGGCTCTCCGACAAGGACGTCGATGGCGAAACTCGAACTCTCTTTCGCCTCCCGCGATCTCACGAACTCGTCCCATCCGACTTGATGAAGCCTCGCTGCCGCCTCCTCCGTATCCTGAATGGCGGCTGGAGTCACCGGTGTAGGAGTGGTTTCCACGGCAGCTGTTCTATCCTCGCCGGGCTTCTTGGACGTAGATCCAATCAGTTCCGCTTCCGCCTTGTTGCGTGCCTCCTCCTTTTTCCGTTCTTTGTGTTTCAGGTATCTCTCCCTCTGGGCGTGCAGGCGGTCAAGCTCCCATTCGAAATCGCCGCGGAGCCTGGCGCGGAAGTAATCAAAGTCGCGGCTGCGCGTGGAGCCGTCGCTCCACTCATCGCTATCAGACATGTCCCACTGTGTTGGGGGGCCGAGCTTGCGTGAGTATACCGGTCTCAGCGCCGTCAGAGGGCGGAGTGCGCGTTTGGGGCGGTTGAACGTTGCCTGGTCGTCGCTGGTGTTCCATTCGGCCCAGGTCTGCTCCTCCCGCACCGTGGCAAAGTCATTGGGCGCATTTCCTTCCACCTTTGCTACTTTATACGGCTCTGCCGTTCCATCTGCCTGCTCGTGGTTTTCTTCATGAGACAGGGGGTGGCCTTCGTAGGCGTGGTCCTTTCGCTGAAACCGCGACTTCTCGGCGCGCTGCTCGGCTATCTCGGTTGCTTTTTTGGCCCAGCGTGCCCTCCTGATCTCTTTGCGGAGCCGCTTGTCCTCTTGGTCCCGGCGACCAGTTCCCTGTGCCGCTTCGATGGCGGTACTGTTGCCGCCAGTTGGAACTTTATCGTTGGCCGCCACGCTCTCCAGCTGTAACAATCTTTGCTGCAACGCTCGAATCTCGAGAAGAAGTGGTGTCGTCACTGGGGAATCCCCTGCGGCTTCGGCAGTCTCCGGACTACTCTTGATCTGACCATCCCCGTGGTCCCCGGCCTGGTTCTCGATGGCGTCTCCCTGGCTGCTCGCTCCACCGCGTGGCAAAATCGTAGGTGAACCCTGCTCGGACATGTCGGGGGGGGGGACGTGAAGTGCTGGGAGTCGTGTCTTGGAACAGTTGAGCTCAACCAGGGACAGGAGCCGAAGAGGGGATGAAAAGCCCGAAACGGGAGGGGCCTGGGACGGAGTAAGGAGACGAGACCCCCAGCCAGGCGCAGAACGCGGATCTCCGGAATTACCAACGCGGCCTTAGTGGTGTGATCGGAGTGGCTCAGAGATATCGCATGCCAACTAATTCTCTCATGCATGCAGCTCCGGCCTACCCCCCCCCATTTCCCCGACCCCCTCCCGTTGCTCCTGCAGGTGGCCAACCAACTGCGGCGGACCAGAAAGAACCGCACGGAGGGTATGTGCTGCGCCCTCCTGCACTCGTTATCATATCGAGCCACATCGTGCAACCCGGGTTTTCTTGACCCCGGGGCACCTGTGTCGATTGAAAATGAGTAGGTAACTAGAGCGGCTCTTCGATGCCCTCCATAGACCACGAACCACCCACCTCCAACGCTCTAGCTCGTGTCATCATCCACTGGACGATGGTTGTCGATACCTCCCATGAATCCCCCCGAATCTTCCATCCCCAATCTCCAGCTGCAATCGTTGGCTGTGGACTTTATCGATACTCGGCTCCACAAATATCACCCCGCGTTTGCCACACCACCAGCACGGTACGACCCGGCCCTGGGCGGCTTCGTGGTAGTGCCGAGCCCGCCGCTGGGAGGAGCCGCAGCCGGCTCTGCCATGACCCAGGACAAAGTTCAGGAAGCGGAACTCGCATCGCCCGAGATCAGCTCAGAAAATGCGGGTCTCACTCCGCGACCGCTCGCAGAACCGGCCGAAGCACTGCGGTTCTGGGACTCGATTTTCTTCTCCGCCATGCACCAGTTTCAGCTAAGCACGGAAGAACCCAAGGGTCGGTTTGAGGCGGGGTTCAGCATCCGGGATGCTCAAGATTGGACTACCGTCTTCGATCGGCTGGAGGCGGCCAGGAAGCACTACTTCGGCGGCGCGAATACGAAAGCGACGTTTCGACGGGTGTACCGACACTTGGCGGATAACACCGCGCCGCTGTTTCTCAGCCTTACCAAACTCGCGCCGCAGACCGACTGCATGTTCGTGACGCCGGTCCTGGGATCGATTCAGATCGTTCTGGAGGTATTCTCCCTCCCCATCAACCCTCAGGCCACTTTGCTGGACCAGCTCCTGATGTCCACCGTGGACAGTGATCTGACGAGCAAATTTCGAGCGTAGGCTGTCAAAAACGCCGCACAGGTCAGAAAAGCCATCGGCGACTCGTTTGATGACCTGGACTTCATTTTTTCCGAGATCGAGCTTCTCCTCCAGACGTACCCCGACGACAATAACATCAAGAAAGCATCGACAGAGCTAGTGGTAGCTATTTTTGCTGCTGTCGAGTCCGTAATTGGGTTTCTAGTCAAGTCGATTTGTGAGTTTCCCCAACCATCACGTCTTCTGTAGCTTGTGAAGCGACATGTTTAACACCCAGAATCGCTCCAGTGAAACGGATGGGTGGCGCTATTTTCAAAAGGGATGAGTACGAGATCCAAGTTCTGGAAGCTCTCGAGGATGTCAAGTCCCGAAGTCTGCGACTTCTTCGGGAATCTGAAGGATCCGAAAAGTGGATGATTAGTGACGGAATGAAGAGGATTTTGGTAGGTGAGTGAACAACTGCGCTTCCCCGATCAGCTCTCATGACTTCGGTGGCAACAAGGCTAATATCCACGCAAGAAACGGGCCAGATACGACAAGACGTCAAGGATGGGTTCAAGGCTATCATTGACTCCTGTCTGAAGGAGCTTGACGCCAAGATAGAAGCCAAGTTGAACGCTAAGTTGGAGGCATGGAACCGCGCTGCCCTTCAGGCGCTGATCGAAGCACTTTCACAACCGCGTCCGCAGGGCGATTTGCTCAACGGAAGGGTCGAATATCAACGAATCAGCCCGCAGGAGCTTCTGGACTGGATTGATGTTCCTGACGTCGCGGCAAGCGACATGATTCACATCAATGAAAAGCGACAGCCCTGGGCAAGTTCCAGAGAACAGGCTCGGGCAGAGCAGCTAGTGCAGTCCCGACAGCTGCGGGAGTGGATGGCATCCGCAGAGTCTTCGCAGCTTTTGGTGCATGGCGACTACGAGGTGCTTCGACAAGTGTCGGGTTTGACGCTGTTCTGCGCATCGCTGCAGCAGATGCTGGCCGCTAAAAGTCCGCGTTTCATACCGCTTGTCTTTTTCTGCGGGATGCACTCCAACGACCGCACCGACCCAAACACCGGCGGCCGCGCTATCATTCAGAGCTTTGTGTGTCAGCTGCTGTGCCAAGTTGAAGGCCTAGACTTGAGTACACTGGCCGATCAAGGGATCGACGAGACTCTCATCCGGATGGGCGACGTTGAGGAGCTTTGTAACATTTTCGTTTGGCTCGTCGATCGGCTTCCACAAGGGATCGTCGTATTCTGTGTGCTTGACGGCGTCGTCTATTATGAACGGAGAGGGTTTGAGGAGGACATGGCTTTTGTGCTGATGACGCTGCTTCGCCTCTCAGCCGAAGGGGGCACCGCCGCAGCCGTCAAGGTGCTCCTCACAAGCCCGAGCAGGACCGTCACCATCCGACAACCATTTCCCGACGACTTGATCCTATCAATGGAGGCCATGCCTCCACTCGACCAGGAAGCAAGTGCAAGCAGGCTTGAGAGGCAATTCGAAGAGCTTCAGGAGGGGAACGTAGAAGAGACGGTCATGTGACCGTGGGAATTGCAGGTATTATGTTTGGCTCTCGTGAAAGAACTCCGCGTCATACGGACCACTTGCCATGGTGCACCCTGGAGAAGTGCAGCTCAGGGCCACACACAGACATGGAATTCACTGAGAGTAACTTGTGCGCAAAATGTAGATCTGTAGCAAATCGTCCGGGAAAGGGTAATGCCAACCCCCTATGCTTGACCACCGGCCAGATGACCTTCCAAACTATCGCTAGCAAGCTGTTCTTCCAAGTGCTTTCCGTGATTTTGATCCGAATAGTTATTGCTCTGCTTCCTACATTGTCATGAGAGGTATCTCCACAGGAGTCCTATGTGGCGCTGAGCTTTTCAACTTCAACATGATCCAGAGTGAGGAAAGGACGCGGAAAGAAAGTCCGCAGCATTCTTGATTATGATAAGCGGTACTTAGAAGGTACAGACCTATAATTAAGCGCTCCCTATAACCGGCCGAAATGCTTCCGCGTCGTCATGGCTTTGGAGACGCGGCTGTCGCCCGCGGAAAGGCAGATGACATCGGCGCACCATAGCTGCCCTTCGCTGGGATAATCCTTGGTGGTTGCCGTCCCAAAAAACTGCTTTCGCACAAACGGGAGGATGGGAGTACTGGATTCGTTAGCATACTTCTCCAACAAACAGTCCAAGACTTACTAGGTATCCACTGTTATATGAGACGAATCTGGGCACACGGAATGTCCGTTTTCGTATATGGAGCACGTGTCACTGCTCAGTCCCGGCTCAGGATATGCTCAGGACTGGCTCACCTTTACTCAGGCTAAGTACCATTTTCGGCACGCTGCGCCGCAGTATACTGAACTGCTTCAACTCTAGCCGAGTGGGCCCAGATTTGGTCCCATATAAAGATGGCTAAAAACGGTCCTCATTTTGAAAATGAACAGACGTTGCCGGTCGTGGCACCGCTGACTGCGGCGTTTGAGGTGAAGCCTCTTGGATGTCAGCTGGATCGTCGTACGCAGACTCGCCTGCTCTGACGCCTATCATCTATGACCCAAAGCGTCCTAAGAGCAGGCGCTGGAGCTTGGAGGGCCCCTCGGCGTCTACTATCCCGCGCATGTACCACTCGACCGCCATCCTGCTCAACGATGGCTGTATCTTTGTTACCAGATCCAACCCCAACGCCGATGTCGTCCCCCTCGCAGATCGATACGGTACCGAGTACCGCGTCGAGAAGTTCTTCCCTCCGTTCTTTAAGGCTTCGCGCCGACCCTAGCCCAAGGGCCTACCAGATAGCCTGTCGTACGGTAGCGAACCGTTCACCGTCGAGCTTTCCAAAGATGACGTCAGAGATGCCAAACACATCGAGACCATCATATTCACCTACGTCCGTCCCGGCTACTCGACCCACGACATCAATATCTCCCAGCGAGCCATCAAGCTCAAGTGAACCTACAAGAAGCTGGATAACGGCGGTATCAAGCTGTTTGTTCAGCAGCTTCCTTCGCCAACCATATTCACCCCTGACCCCGCTCTCTTGCATGTTGTCGGGGCCGGTATTCCGTCCGAGGGCAAGTTTGTGATGGCCGGTAACGGCAAGATTGGCAAGCAGACGGTCCTGCCGCTTGTTTGACATTAAGTTTTTCGGCTTGCCGCCAACCGGGGCAACAACTCCTGCGCCATCGGAATCAACCCGGAAGGCCCACGATGGTGGGGACTCCAGCAGCCCCAGTGATTCCAGCTGTGGTGGCGGTGGCAGCGGCGACAAGTCTGCTACTCCCGTTTCTCTTCGTGTGGTTTCTCCAGCAGTACTTGCATCCGTCAGCATTCTTGCATTCTTGGTTATCCTCAGGTTTTTTTTTATTGGCATTATACCCCCGATATCCTAGCGCATCACGGGTTTATCGCCGGACATCTTGAAGACCAAGGTCTTGATAATGGAAGGGTCAATCTCCATGGTGTCGAAGATTTTGTGTTAGATGCAAGTGTTATCTTGAAATAACCGGCCCAGGGCCTACAGCTGAGGAATTTATACAAAGGGTCTAAACTTTCATCCTCGCCAGGTGAATTTACTTGTAGTTTGGGTCTACTTGGGTGTTAGACGCTAAACTATACCATTTCTCCGAACTGTAAGCTATAAAACCAGCAGATGTTTGCGGGGGCCAGAGACACGAAGTTTTGGTTGTTTCGGGTGCCACACTGCCATGTTTGTGGACGCGCTGGCCTGAGGTAGGAGTTCGCCTTCGACGACGCCCAGATCCGGAGGGAGATTGCTGACAAAAGGCGAGATGGGCATCTCGCTGATCTGTTGGATGGAAGGGGTGAGGGCTGGCGGTCAAGAGAGAGGAAAGTTCTTGGCCGGTAATACCTCCATGTCCTTGGGCGGTTCGGTTCTCCAGGGTATGCTTTTATGATGGCCTCCGCTCGGGCACCAATCTCTGGGGCTCCCAGGGCATCCCCGGCTTTCGTGCATACAGGCCGACCCGAGCGGGTATTCCAAGTCAGCTTAAATGATAGATTGTAGTTGCGTGTAATGGTCAGGTAAGTGTTCCGCTTCGTCAAACCCCTTTCTACATATTAGACTGGCAAACTCTACCCGTTTCAGAATATAGGTACTACAAATTCCCTATATGGGAGTACGACAACTCCCGGTGGCAGTTGCCGAAACGGTTAAATACCCCCTTCCCATTGAAACAACACCCTGCCTCGCCGTCTATAAAAGACACTTGCAGAGACACCTCCGTTACAGTCTCCCATGTAGCGCGTATCATCACAAACCATGGCACGCTGGCCTCACTTTCTGGTATTTGCATTCGGCCTCACAACGGCGTTCCCAGCCGCGATACTGGCGCCCAGGCAGGGAGGTTTTTCGCCAGTCATAGGGTAAGTCCCTCTAGAGATGCCCGGCTATTTCAAACTCTTTAGAGCTGACCAAAACAACAGCACAGCGTATATTTGTAATTGCAACAATCCTCGCACCAAGGAAACAACCGTTGAAGGCCTCTGCGCCAAGGCCCGGGGCTCCCCCAAGTACGGGTACTTCTGCCGACTCGAGTCCGTACAGCAACACATGGTACCTTGCCTATTCCGAATATTTATTGCTATCAACACACAGCTGACGCATTCTCATACAGTGTGTCGTGGACACCCTGCTCGCGCCAGAGATGGTCTTCACCAACGCCGCCTGCCAGGAGCTTTACGGCGAGGAGTACAACGCGTTTTGTATGGTCACTCCCTTTCCCTCCCCAGCGCCATATCCAGTGACAACGCCTACCCTCCAATGTTCGACTCTTATCTGCCCACCTTGTTCGTGTTCCAGCATGTTCACTTGCCCATAAGCGTCTTATGGCCCCGCTTGGGATGGTGTGATGCGAGTGGTTATGCGAGGCGATCAGGAACTTGGCGAGGCGATTAGTTGAGGGGAGTGGCCTCATGGGGCTCTTTTTCTTTCTCTAAAAAGCAGGTTCGCGGCTGGAAATGCGTACTGCTTTTCTTTGGTGCGCGCTGCCAACAACGTCTTTACATATTCGTCATGACTGTAGTGACGCAGGGCCTCTTTTATTAGTTCCCATAGAGGCTTGTGGCTTATCATACCTCCTGGCCCACGGCCGTAACGCATTTCTTAGCTGTGATTTTATTTATGTATGCTTCAGGGAGACATATTCAATCTCGAGGCCTGCCTAACTGTATTGGGATTGGATTTATTGGAGATACCTGCTAGGTATAAGGCCTATTCATTTAACTGCTCTGTAGTACTTATACTAAGTAAGAGCACACAACGCGTAAGCCTAATTCTCGGCCTATGGTGGTTAACTTCGTGGCCCAGACTAGGTCCAGACGCACGGACCAGCCCTGGCAGTCCCAGACATAGTCCAAAGATACCCAGCGGACGGGTAAGTTCGTAATTGGATGTTACTTAGGAGCCGTTGCTGTATATTGCGCGTCATCTAAGTTCTATCGGAAGGCAACTCTAGCCGGGGTACTGAAAACGGGCCTCTAAAGTTGTGTAGCGGCTATGTGTGAGATCACCCTAGCTCAGGGAAGATCAGGGAGGGCTCAGGACAAATCAGCCACAGCTCACCCTAGCTCAGGATTACGAACGAAAAAGGAAATTTCGTGTGCCCAGATTCGTCGCAGATAACCAAGCTGTTATCACAAGATCCACCGCTCCTTAGACTTAGTCCGGCTTGTTACCCACTCCCAGCCAGTCATACACGGCCTTGGCCGCCGGATACATGACGATAGACGTGCCCTTGCTGTCGATAAACTGTCTCGGTTCCTTGTCAGGGCTCTCGGGGCAATGGCCGCAGCGATAGTGCGCGCATCAAACGGGAGGTTCGGCGCGCGGTTGACAAACGTCCCCAGCTTGCTGTTGCTCCACCACCCGGCACCAGACTTGCCGTTTTCCAGATTCTCGCCCTGCCCGCTCAGCCCGATACACCAGTCCCGGCCGAGCCCCTAGGGACACGCCGGACGACATGGGTATCGTGAAGGTGATCTTGTCTAGCAGCCCCGTGCCAACGCTGCCTTTCCTAATCTCGAACAGCCGGTGACGCTGAAGCTAACCTGCGTAATATAATCTCGGAGACTGTGGCGCTGATTGCGTCAAGGGTGCGATGGAAGCCCCACACCTAAGCGACGAGCGTTCCTGTCAAAACTCGTCATCAGCACTTCTTCCCATAGAAACAGAGTACTAGTCTATCTCGTCTCGCTTGGTAAAGATCTTCGACCGGGATCCCATTCACAATCTCTACCGCCACCCTGACCGATGGGGTCTACCTCGAAGGGGAGATTCGACAAGATTCACGACATGTACTCGCTGGGCGTCGTGCTGCTCGAGATCTCCGTTTGGTCCCCGGTGGAGCATCTTGTCAAGTGAGAGCTGAAGGCGAAGGGTGTTTCCGGGAATTTGGTTCAGGATGAGTTGCTCAAACTCTCCAAACATTCCAATGTGTCGGAGTTGATGGGCACGCAGTTCTCCAAGATTGTGCAAAAGTGTCTCGAAGGCAAGACTTCTGCGTTCGGAATACAGTTACTTCTGGTGATGGGGCTGCGGCGCAGTTGGAATTGACTTTCCACGATCAGGTCGTGGATAGTCTGAAGAAAGCTGTGCATTCCTGGCGTAACATTAGGGTAATTACTGGCAATAGGCGCGCCTAGGCGTATTTAGCTGCAGGATGTCCTGCCACCACTGATGAAGCAGAACGGTAGGATCCTCCACATCATCGACTCCCGCCTCCTCGCCATGCCAGGTATGTTAGAGAAACCTGCAAATCTTATCATCGCATCTAATCGCCGGTGATAGGAGCCCTATTTTGGTACACTTGCTCTCTTCTGTGCCAATCCCTCGTGCCAGGCCGCATCCAACGCTCAACAATAGTTTCATATCTGCTGTGAGCTGGGGGACCATCCATACCAGCATCGGTCGCCTCTGGCTCAGCTCACGTTATTCATGCCTACCAGTCCAGTAGGTGGCCGACCCCACGACCATACCATTCATTTCCGAATGGCGCGCGTGTGCTGTAAGTTGAGGCGGCGTTGGGGGGGTCCATGCCAACAGGCGCAGTGGGGAGCCTGTCAGCTGGCCCGTATGGGCGCAACCCGACCGGGTAGGACGGCTTAGGAAGATTGATACCGCGCACAATGAGAAGGAGTATCTAGGTAGGGTAGTCGTTTGAGGGTGCAACCGTGCTCGCATCGACGGAGTATGGCTGCGGGAGCCTTGACCGGCCGATGGGGGTCTTGAGTAGTGAGTCGGCGCACAGGAAAATGGTGGGATGGAAGAGGTAAGAGACTTGAGTTAGCGTCAAGAGATGGCGCCAGATGTGGTGGTGCAAATGTGGTGCAAGGATGGCAGATTCCCAACCGATACAAGTAGGGCCAGATTTGAAAAGTGGAGCACACCAATTATCTATCGTCGAGTGCGTGGCTGAATGTCAGGCAATGACCCCAAAAAGCCAGCAGCCTCGGAGAGGAGCTGCTCCAGGTACAAATGCATCAAAAAAAGGCTCAAGACTGTGTACGGCGATAAAATTGGCATGCCCCTCCTGACACCAAGCGCTCAATCCCACATGTCCATAGCCCACCCTACTGCATCCCTAGAGATCCCACAATTTCGTTCCCGTCTTCACCAGTCCCAAACCCAATATAATTCCTGCGGGAAAATCGGTCCCCACAACTCGGCGTGCACGCTCCCGGCCTTGGTCTCCTTGTCTCGGTCGAAGAAGATTCTGCAGCACGTACCTATGTAAGCATAAACGGGAACACCAGTCTCTTCGATGTCCACGTAACGCGAGGGACTCAAGGTATACAAGTACCAGTACCACCAAGGAGACTTGAAGCAAAACAAGGCAAGGTAGGATAGACGCAGTTAGAAATATGAGATCATGCACAGCTCTTCTCATCAGGAAGGCCCTTTGTCGGTACTGTTACATGTAAATTGCGAAAGACGTATGGAAGGCTACTCAAGTTATGCAGTACATTGAAATACTACTACTTTTCCCCATGGAGCAAGTCTACATCATCTGGCCCAGCCACATCTTCTCGCCATTCGTCCGTTTCGGTGGTGGTGGCCAAGGGTACGTCAGCAGCCCATGATCCAGCACGTCCTGCAAGTCATCGCCAATACTCTCACGTTCGAACCGCTCTGTCGGAACCCGCCGCCGCTAGATCGTGGTATTGTGGAGACTTCTTGGAAGTTCTCGGATCTGTCGGGGGTGGCGGGGTATGCGAGTCGTGATGAGGATGCGTTTTTTCATGCGGCGCAGTTTTTCTCGAGGGTGTATAACCGCTTTGGGCAGGAGAACTATGACCCGCCGGTGATGGAGTCGTAGCGGACGGCATCGGTTACGGTGATCAAGAAGTTGGTGGGTTATTATCTTAGGGGACGGGCGCTGAGGGCTGCGGGGAGTGCTGATTTTGTGGCGGCGTTTGATGCGGTGAGGACGAATAGTGAGTGGATTGCGGAAGAGAAGGTTTGGGCGGATGCGTTGTCTGTGGCATGTGGGTTGGGGTTTAGGGAGTTGGAACTCCGGGTGCGGGTTTTGGGACTTGATGGGGTTTCTGATAGCGGATGACTTGTCATTCGGCCGTCCCGACCCCCTTGACTTCGAAAGACATCCAGTACTGATGTTCCAGATACACTAGCGCTGGGCCCGCGCCGTTGAAGACACCGCCGTACTTTCACTTCTCTTTCCCTCTTTCTCCAACCACTAGTACCTCGGTAGCCCACACTCGTCACTAGCACCTCTCCACCAAACGCCCACCATCATCACCCGCCAGGGCAAGAAGCCAAGCTTGGCCCCAACCCAGGCCTTTACCCACGCGTCACTGTCAACATGTCATCCTTACCGACGCTGGGCGAAGAGGTCTGAGAAGCACCTCTGGACGAGCTCGAGTCTTGGAGTCTGCTGTTGCTGGGGCTGCGGGGGTGACCAAGCAGGAGAGGCCGCCGTACTTTGCTAAATGGACGATGGGCTACCTGCGCACGGTGCCAAACCAAGGCGATGATCCCGCTCTCAATCAAAGCGCAAGATGGGCTACGTACTCCCCGTCGTCTTCGTCGCCATCTGGCACTCTGGCGCCGCGCCATCACCGAGTTTTCCGAGAGATCTGCCTCTGGAACCTGGAGCTATACACCATCTCCATCCACCCGCCAACTTTGGAGCCGAGAAGCCTTGGAAGACGTCAATGCGACCACATGCACGACATGATCAACAACTACTCCTGCTCTCACTGGGGAGAATAAAAAGGTTAGTAACATACGTCGTTTGGTGACGGTACGGACTTGGAGGTTGATGCTGATGATGCTAGAACAGCTCCGCTCCCACCTGGACGGTGTTGGGGGTTCTGGGTGTTGAAGGCCCGGCCCGGTGGATGAGGTCAGCGACATGGGCTGAAGTAGAACTCGCGCAGTGGGGCACTTGGCAATAAATCTCTTAACAGATCCCTCCCATCGAACGTACATGCTCCGGTTAGTGACCCCCCAGCCCTCTCCTCCCTCAGCTCGTCAAACGCGTCGAATTCCCCCCCTCCAACAACCATCACCACCCTTCCCGCCCACCCACCACCATGACCCCCCCAACTACCCGTCTCGTCACCGACGACGAGATCAAACTCGCCCCGGACGACGTCGTGCGCGCCGCCCTCATCGTCCTCTGCCGCAACGACGCCGCCCTCCGCGCCCGCGTGAGCGACGTGTTTTGCGTGGCCGCCAGCGCCGGGTAGAAGAAGCGCAAGGCCGACGAGGACGGAGAAGCTGCAAATGAGCAGGAGCTGCCGGAAGCGAGGCGGCAGAAGCTCGAGGGGTTGCGCGTGTGCATCATGTGCGAGAAGGCGTACCTGGAGACCGAGAATCGAGGGGAGGTTTGTTGGCATCATCCAGGTACGCGCGACTAGTATGTTGGTTTGTTGGAGGGATGGGGCCGATGTTATTTGCAGAGAAACCGGAAATAGAGAAAGAGGCCAAGGTTTGGCAGCACTTTGAGGAGCATCACGGGGACATGGATACGCCACAAAACCGGAAAGACACGCCTGAAGCGTTTGGGTACCCGTGCTGCTGCAACGACCTTACGTCGGCGGGGTGCAGATGGGGAAGGCATAATGCTACCGTGGAGGAACGAGACAGCGACCCCGAGAGGAAGGATGATTCGGAATAATGCACCCGAAAATGTCGTTCGCGAGACGACCGACTATGTTCGTGAGAGCGTCACATACCTGTATGCTTGAAGTTGGCGATAGAACTCGAGTCTAACCAGATGCATATTACATGGGCGAGGACTGCACTTACACATCAGACTGTTGGCTTCCCGATCAACATTGACATTTCCCTGAGCCGCGGAGAAGGTCGTCATCTCGAACATCCCGATTCGGATGCGACGTGGCTCGGGTGCAATGCGAGGCCGGATCGGGACAGGGTCCACTCCCGATCTCCCACGGCTTATTCATCGGCCAGCAGATCACTAAACAACGACTGCATGTCAACCGCGATCCTTTACTCCACCATACCAAGAAATAGGCGTTCGCTCCCTTCGCATTGCTGCAGAAGTCGAGGACGGACGGGCTCGGCGCGATGGGATGCGTAAGCGGATGGCGATGGAGGGGAGGGCCACCACGACGACGACCATGGAGGGGAAGAGGTGTCGTGGTATAAAGAGGGGTGGTCCCGTCAAGACAAAAACAGGCACATCACATCGCATGACCAACATACATCAGATGTTGAAACACACAACCCGACTACTCAACACCACCATCACCCACCACACCCCCTTCTCGCTCTTCCCAACCATCAGAATGGCATCCACCACCACCCTGCCCAAAACCATGAAAACCCTCCTCCAACCCTCGCGCACCTCATACGAACTCATCTCCACCACCGCCCCCGTCCCCACCCCCTCGCACCCCGACGACGTCCTCGTCCGCGTCGCCGCCACCGCCCCCTGCGCCGGCGAGCTCACCTGGGTCGTCGCCTTCCCCGCCTCGATCCCGCAGGAAAAGCAGATGGTGCCCTGCCAGGACATGGCGGGCACCGTCGTCTCTGCGCCGGCCTCGAGCGGCTTTGTCCCCTCGGACCGCGTCTACTGCCGCATCGACGCGCAACGCGCCGGCGCCGCGCGCGAGTACGCCCTCGCGCGGGTGAGCGAGCTGGCCAAGATCCCCGAGCGGCTGGGATGGGTGGAGGCGGCGGCGACGCCGCTAAGCGCGCTGACGGCGTGGCAGGCCTTGTTTGTGCAGGGAGGGCTGGACGCGGAGGGAGTCAAGGGGGGGAAGGAGAATGCGGGGAAGAGGGTGCTGGTGACGGGAGCGGCGGGAGGGGTGGGGAGCTGGATAGTGCAGTTTGCGAAGCTGGCGGGGGTCGGGGGCGTGGTGGCTGTTTGCAGCGGGGCGGGGGCCGAAGCGGCGAGGAAGTTGGGGGCGGACGAGGTGGTGGACTACACCAAGGGGACGATTGACGAGTGGGCGGAGGGGGATAGGGAGAAGAGGGAGGTGGACCTTGTGGTGGACGTGGTCGGGGGGAAGACGTTGGCGGGATGCTGGGGGGCGTTGAAGGAGGGGGGCACGATTGTCGGCATCAACACGCCGCCGGATATGGTGAAGCCCGAGGGCATGGCCAAGACGGCAGGCAAGAGCCTATTCTTTATTGTCGAGCCGCTGGGGAGCAACCTGGCCGAAATTGGGAAGCTGATTGACGCCGGTAAGGTCGGGCCGACGGTCGACAGCGTGTGGGAGTTTGCCGAGTTTGAGCAGGCGTTTGCGCGGCTCGATTCGGGGCACGCCAAGGGAAAGATTATCATCAAGGTTGCCGACGATGTGTGATGGGCGTCTGGCAGAGGGAGAGAGCGAGATGGAATCAATTGACAAACATGTTTTCCTGCGCGCGTCTTCCGCCTGTGGTTTTCGGTGTTGGGGGTGGGGCTTGGCGGTTTTCATCAAGGGCCGGTTAGGTTGGGGTCTCTGTGGGGTAAAGACCACAGAGGCCCCGTGATTGGTCGCCTGGGCCTGAGACAGGGGCCGCAGCCCCTTGCGCGTTTGATCGTCTCGACTTGGACCCTCTCCCGCCTCTGCTTCCCATTGCGACACCACCGACTGCGACTCGACACTCGTCTCTCTCCACCGAGTCTAAAAAATACAGGGAAAAAAGAGACAGCAAGAAGAGCACAAACGGGAGACGGCGTGGTCATTGCTGGTGCCCAAGGAGCAGCTCCCGACTCTCTCCTCCCAACTCCCCCCACTTGATCTGCTCTCCTCCTCGGGACTGAGACTGGGGACCGACTGCATCTATCTGGCTGGACTAGCTTCCACAGACTCCAAACCTCTGGGCACTGTTCCAAGTCCCCTTCCTCCCGCCCCAGCTGAGACACTGGCAGAAACGGTCGGGCCTGTCCCGCAACCCAAGACCAGGCCCCCTCGCCTTAGCCAGCTACCCCCCGCCGTCTCTCCCAAGCTCACGCTGTCGAGGCCGCAGACATGACATTGTCGATCGACGGCTGGCTTGTCGACCTGCTTTGCCTACCCTCGGATTTTTTCTTTCCCATTCTCTCCTTTGGCCTCCTCTCCATCCAGGCTGGTCCACTCCTAGGGTTTGGGTTTCGCCTCCAGTCGGTCATTCTTTTTGCCTTGCTTCTCTTCTGCGTCCATCAGTCTCTCTGTGGGAGCTTATACTTGTTTTCTTAATGTGGTGATCACGACACCAACACATCGCCAGTCGATTACCTCTCTTCTCGTCCCAGAGGCTCCCCGCTGGCCGGCTGAGGCATCTCTCTTGTTTTCGTCTGCTAGGAGGCTGTTTACATCACCAGTGCCCATGCGACCGCCACCAGCGAATCCCTCCATCTTCACCCTTTGCCAGTAATGGCACCCTCCCGATCCCTCCGGTCGCTCGTCTGCCTCCTCGCATCATGTTGCGCCCGCCTCGCCACCGCCATCGTCGAGATCCAGGTCAAGCAGCACGACGAGGGCTGCATCCACCTCCCCATCATCCACTCCACCAACGTCCGCCACTTCACCGAGAAGCGCGGCGTCCAGCTCAAGCTCGCCAACCGCTCTGATGTCGCCTACTACGCCCAACGTACGTACCCCCCTCCAACCTCTCCTCCCATCCACCCTCCCACTAACCCCCCCCCCCCCGCAGTCAGCATCGGCACTCCCCCGCAACCCGTCTTCGTCCAGCTCGACACCGGCTCCTTCGAGCTCTGGGTCAACCCCGACTGCACCACCGTCACCGGCTCAGACCGCGCCTTTTGCGAGCGCGCCGGGCGTTTCGACTCCCAGCTCTCCTCGACGCTCGACTCGCTCGGCACCACCAAGGAACTCCGCTACGGCATCGGCTCGGCCAACATCAGCTACGTGACCGACACCATCTCGCTCGCGGGCTCGCGCACCGCCCTGCAGTCGGTGCAGTTCGGCATCGCCAGCGCCAGCGCCGACACCTTCTCGGGCATCCTCGGTATCGGCTACGGCTCGGGGTACACCACGCGCTACCCCAACTTTATCGACCAGCTGTACGCGCAGAACGGCACGCGCGTTAAGGCGTACACGCTCGCGCTGGGGAGCAAGGACGCGCAGGAGGGCATCATTGTGTTCGGGGGCGTGGACACGTCAAAGTTCGCCGGGGGGCTGGTCCGGCTGCCGGTGATTCCCGCGGCCAAGTCGCCCGACTCGGTGCCGCGGTTCTGGGTGGACATGCTCAGCATCGGCATCTCGCCCCCCGGTGGGGGTGCGTCACGGGTGTACGAGGGGAGCAACATCCCAGTGTTTCTCGACAGCGGGTCGACCATGACGCTGCTGCCGGCGGGGCTGGCGAACGCGATCGCCGCGGACTTTGGGGTCGCAGCGCCGGATGCCAAGGGGTTCTACCGGATCGACTGCGGGTTTACGAGGAGCGGGGGGACGGTCGACTTTAAGTTCCAGGGGGTGACGGTCAAGGTTCCGTACAAGGAGATGATCAGGGAGGTGCCAGGGAATCCGATGGCGTGCTTCTTGGGGATTCAGCCGAGCGAGAAGTTTGTGTTGCTGGGAGATACGTTTTTGAGGTCGGCGTATAGTAGGTTCTCTTCCTTCCCCGGGTGGTGAGTGGTGATGTGTGCTGACAAGGGATACAGCTGTTTTTGATCTAGAGAATCACAATGTTTGGATCTCGCAGGCGGCCAACTGCGGGTCGACGCCGGCGGCGCTGAATAGCGCGCAAGACCTGCCGTCTGTGGTGGGGCTGTGCGGGAATCAGGTGGTCGGGGCCGTCGCGGGGGCGGGTGGTTCCGGTTCGGCGGCTGGGTCGGGGTCGAGTACGGGGGGCTCGGCCGACGGGAGTGGCGGCGCGGGGAGAGCGCCGGGGACGGGGGTGACGGGCGGTGTGGGGAGAAGCAGCCCGGGGATAATACGGACGCTGGGGGTGGCAGTGGTGGGTGTTGCGGTGGGTAGTTGTGGTAGTTTGATCTGGTAAGAGGGAGGATGGGTTTGGGTTCCATGTTTGCATATTTGCGGCTGCGACTGGGGGGGTTTGGATAGGCCCTCTCTTGGGTTTGCAGCACATTCACATCATACAGAACAGGCATGAGCATGTCTACTGGTATAGCTAAACTTATGATTAATGACTGGTTAGTAGCCGCGGTGGTGTTTGCTACGCCGGGAGGGAGGGTGTTGTTTGTGGTGGGGGAGTCTTGCTCCTTCTCGCCTCCAGTTTTTTCTTTCGGACCAGGCTCGAAGCAGAAAACAACAAAAAGCTCACGGCCCAACTCCCCTATGGGAAGATCGGCCGCTACGAAAACCCCCCGGTGAGGGGGAGTTTTACTTCCGTCGAGAATCGAACTCGGGGTCCCCCACGTCGAGGTGTGGTTTGTAAATAGGACCATCCTAGGGGGGGGCCGTGACCGCTTGAGTTGCGGCCACTGGGGATCTTGGCGATGGAAGAAGGTGCTGTAAACAAACCCTATAGTGCCAGGGGTCGGGGCCAGGTGATGTGGGACTCCACACCCGGGGACGGACCCGTAGGTTTAGGGGATGTGAACAGAGTATGCGGAAGAAGCCTGGCTAGGGACAGTCCCGAACGGGAGGTATCTAATGGTCTCTGTCAACATTTCCTAGGTAAGTCTTTCTTCTTGGAGCCAACAAGATCTTCAGAGAGAGAGGGTAGGACGAGCCGAAGAAATTATTCCCTGGTTCTTGGCGCCTTTTTGTCTGGAAGCAGAGCAGATCTCGCAGAGCATAGGTTGGCGATCATACATCAGAAGCCCGGGGAGACTTCCCATTGGTGAAGGTGGCAAAGGCTTGTTCCTCAAGGTTAAAGAGGCTCGGTTGTGCATATCGGGGATCTACCACGCAGCATGCCAAGTACATCCACAGCTTCAAGATGGTCTATTCTTGGGTATTCCATCTCAGCATGGCAGGTGCTCGCGCGATACCAGCTCACCAAGTTCTCAAATCATGGTGTCATTTTTGGGCCCAAATGTTTGGCGTCTATCATCTATCGCCGAGTATTGTGCCAGTGTCAAAGCCATCACCGTGGCTTCCAAACACCAAGAATCTCTCGTCTATTTCCGGCACATCCCAAAAAGAAAACATATGCCTTGCCCTGTCGCCTGTATCGAGACACCTCGCTTTCCGCTCCCCTCAGAGAATCCCAGAGCCCGAGTCATCAGTCCCATCTCCCTCCTCTTCTTCCTTGTCCCCCTCCGCAGCAGCAGCCGCCTCCTCGGTCTCCCTCCTCATCCTCGTCGCCCGCTCCTGTTTCCTAATAGCGTCCCAAAACGCCAGAATCCAATTCTTGACTTTAGCCACCTCCTCCCTCGCCGCCTCAAAGTCCTCGGTGGCCTCCTTGATCTGGCTCTCCATCTCCGCATCCTCCCCTTTCCTAGTGACATCATCCATCCCCTCATCCCTCCCCTCCACCATCCTCCCCTGCTCCCTGATCAGAAACTTCCTCTGCTCACTGCACCACACAAGGTTCTGCCTCAAACAACTCGCCGGGTTCCTCTCCAAAATAAACGACCCCGCATCCAAACTCCCCAACCTCTCCCCATACTTGTTGACGACCTCGCATCCCTTGCAGACACCATGCCTCTCCCCCTGACCCCCTTCACACCCACAGGCGACCACCAACCCCCCACCCCTCCCCCTATCCAAACAACCAAATCCGACCGATACCTCTTCATCCCCCAGTGCCGCTGTCCACACGCACAGCACCCCCACCCCGTGGGAACCAGCCGGTCCGCGCGCAGGTTCTTCCCTCCGAAGTTGTAGATGTTCCGGCCCCGGGAATCGTGGGCGGTGCAGCGGAGGCAGTGGCGCACGCCGCAGGAAAAGCAGCGATCATGGTCAGCTGTGACGTCGGCGGTGCGTGGTTTGCGCGAGAGCGGGAACTTAGAGTGCGAGGGGGGCTCGATGGGGGAGGGGCCCGGGTGGAGGAGGGGTTGGAGGCGGTGGCAGGCGCAGCAGGTCCAGAGGTTGGGGAGGATGGTTGGGTCGAGGTGGGAGGGGGGGGAGCGGGGAGAGGGGTGGTGGTTGTCGGGGTGCTTAGGGGTGGCGGCTGGGGGGGAGCTGGGTTGCTCGGGGGTGGCGGCGGGGGGAGTGGTCAGGGGGGAGCTGGATGGGGGTGGGTTGGTTTGGGTGGTTGACGCGGGGAGGGGTTTCGTGGGTGATGAGGGGTCCATGTTGGAGTTGGTGTCGAGTCGAGGTCGCTTTGTGGTGGCGGCTTGGTGAGGAGGAGGTTTTCTCTTGTTCTCCTGCTGGGGAGGGGGGTCTTTGTAGTCGCTCATCATTGAGAGAGTTGGGGCCTCGAGGTTGAGGGCATCAAGGGGGTTGTCCTTTCAGGCGTGCCGCGAGGTTTCTGAACAGCTCTTTTCCACAAAGGAGGACGGAGGATTGAAGAGTTTGCAAGATTCAAGTGCGGAAAAGTTATTTGAAGTCCGAGTATGCCCGTTCGCCCTTGTCTCGGCGGCGGAGCTCGGCGGGACCTTCTTCATGGTCGCCGGTCTGTGGTGTGAACGGCGGGTCAAGGTGTTCTCGGCCTTGCGGCATTGTAAAAAGGACTTCCGGGTGCGAAGCCCTTTCCGCTTCCATCTGACCTGGTAATTTGTTTCCTTGATACTGCCCACCAGGCTTCCCAGTTCAAACATAACTACATATACGGTTGCTGCGACGAACCATGGTAGGAGGACCTGAGTAGCCACAGATTATGACAGAGCGTATTATGTGACAGAGTCTTCATTCCGTCCTAACTGGATCTTGGAGCTGAGATGTGATAGGGGAAGTAGTCAGGAATGTCGAGGGGGGTTCCTGTTGTAGGTCAGTCTGCTCTCGAATTACAGGGTTTGTCACCACAAATCAGTAGCCAGCACCCTCATCAACGGAAGACCTCGGTTCCTGTCTTTGCTGACCGTTGTTGGGCCATGTCTTTCTCTAATCCCTTGTTGAGTCAGGGGTGATGTCAACAGAGTCACATATGCAGGGTTAGGGTTAGAAACTCAAAGCAGCCAACGCGTCAGGTGCCGACGCGACGCGACAGACGGTTGGCCATTGGAAGGGCCGCCGCGACAGGCTCTCAGCGCCTCCAGAATACAAACCTGAGAAAACCGCCACTTCTTTGTCAACCTCCTTCTGTCCACCACCCATGTCGTCGACACCACACAAAAAAGACCGATAATGGCCACGCCGCCACGCTCCCCAGGCTCCGACAATGGCCAGTTCGACTCGTCTCATCCTTTTCGCGGCGTCGTCATTTGCTGCACCAGCATCCCACCAGACCTGAGGGTATGTTTCTCTTTCCCCTCCCTCCCCCTCCTTCTCCTCGTCCTCCTCTTGATCTCTCCCCTTCCTATGGCATCGACTGACCCCCATCATCCAGACCGAAATCGCCAACAAGACGGCCGAGCTCGGCGGCATCCACAAGTACGACCTCACCCCCGACTGCACCCACCTCATCGTCGGCGAGTACAACACGCCGAAATACCGCCATGTCGCCAAGGACCGCCCCGACGTCAAGCCCATGGCCGCCGGCTGGGTCGAGGCCGTCCGCAACCGCTGGGTTGAGGACGCCGACATTGACTTTGACGCCCTCGAGGCCGAATGGCAGCTCAAGACCTTTGAGGCCAGCGGCGGCGACTCCACCACCGCCAGCACCCTCGACGCCGAGCGCCGCCGCCTCCTCTGCTGCATGACGGGCTTCGAGGACCCCGACGTGCGCCAAGAGATACAAGCCAAGATCGAGTCTAACGGCGGCGTCTACACGGGCGACCTGACCAAGCGCGTCACCCATCTCGTCGTCTACAAGGCCGAGGGGCGAAAGTACCAGGCCGCCAAGAACTGGGGCGTCCACACTGTCTCGATCGAGTGGGTCAACGACAGTGTCGAGCGCGGCATGATTCTCGAGGAAAAGTGCTACGACCCCATCCTGTCCCCCCAGGAGAGGGGTATTGGCGCCTGGAACAGGAAGGAGATCAAGCGCGTCGCCCTGGGCAAGAGGCCAAGAAACGACTCCACGGCAGCCGTGGATGAGGGCAAGAGGAAACTGCGAAAAACGGCGAGCATGAAGCTCAACACCCAGAGAGACAACCTCTGGGGGGATATTCTGGGCAACAACAAGCCGCCCGAGCCTGAACCGGCGCCACCCCTGGAACCTGGAGAGGATGTGCCTCATGCGACGATTCCCACCCAGCCTGCGCCCACCCCCTCCTTCTCTGCAGTTGGCAAGTCCATGGACACTCAAGGAACCCGCCTCTCTTCGTTTGGCGCGCCCCAAGATGGTATGGTCTTTGCATCGTGCGGCTTTTACGTCCACGGCTTCTCGGAACAAAAGACGGCCGTCGTGGTCAACGCGCTGGCCTCGCTAGGGGGGCTCGTCTGCCATTCGGTCGACGAGGTGACGGGGGCGTCGGGCGCCCAGCTGACGCATCGATTCATCGTAGTGCCTCAGGAGGCGCCTCCTGAGAGCCACGCCGAGTTCCCCGACAACGTCCACATCATCACCCAGTTCTACATCGAGCGGTGCATGCACAAAAGGTACTTTTTTAATCCAGCTGACCACGTTCTGGGCCGCCCCTTCCCCGTGTTCCCGATTCCCGGCTTCGAAAGCCTGACAATCTGCACGGCTGGGTTTACCGGCGTCGACCTGAACCACATGGACAAGGCCCTAAGGCAGCTGGGAGCCAAGTACGAGGAACGCTTCACCGCAGACGTGTCCCTGTTGATCTGCCCCTCCCTGTCCGTAGTCCGGCCGGAGAAGCTCTCCCTCGCCGTGAACTTCAAAGTCCCAGTCGTCAAGTCGGAATGGCTCTGGGAGAGCATATCCAGCGGCTTCATTTCCCCAATTGAACCCTTTTTGTTCTCCGACCTGAAGCAAAACCTCACCGCCCCCAAGACCACCAAGCCCCAAAAGCCCGGCCCGGACGCATCCAAAGGACCCTTAAGAAGAACCGCCCTCGACGGCATCGACGCCGACCTCCTCCCCAAACCTCTTGCCAACCCCCCCGCCAACCCCAAATCCCGCCGGCAGATGGACTCTTCGGGCTTCTCCGTCTCCCCAAATACCACAACAACATCCAAACGGCCGCCCAGACGACGGCCCTCCCACCCCCGCCCAGACGCAAATGACTCGACGACAACAACCCACTTTGACACCGCCCTCACCCACCTCCCCACCACCGCCAACGACCCCCTCTCGGAAACCACCCTATCCACCCTCAACCGCGCCGCCTCCGTCTCCCCCCGGAAACGCAAACCGGGCCCCGCCCGCGTCCCCAGTGAGATCCCCGACTCGGACGACGACGACGACGACGACGCCTTTGCCTCATCCACCATCCCCCCACCACCACCTGTCCAAGAAGACCCTGTCCTCGTCCGCCGTCGCCTCGCTGAGCAAAAGGCCGCGGAGCGCATAGAGATATCAGATAAGCTGTTTAGTTCCCTCCTTGGAGGTGGCGGCAGCGGGCCCCAAGCTAAGGAAGCGTCGCCCGACCCCGCGCCTACGACGGCGCGACCGCGGCGGAGGCGCGAAGTCCTCGGGCGCGCCGTGAGTAACGTTTCCTCGGCGGGGAGCAGTGCCGGCGGCGCGGAGGCCCTGAAGGTAGTGGGGACCGTTGAGGAGGGGGTGCCGTCCGGCACGCAGATCGGTTATGAGGATCCCGAAGCAAGAAAGTTGAGGGGGAGGCTGTTGAGTAAGATGGTGGGTGGGAGGACGTCGACTGATGGGGAGGCGGGGGAGGGGGAGGAGAAATTGAGGATAGGGGAGCTAGTTGAGGTTGAGAGGAAGGTAGAGGGGAGGGGCGGGAGGAGGAGTAAGAGGAGGTGATGCGGGGGGAAGGTTTGAAGCAGGGTAGCGATGATCTTGGATTTACATGGTTACTTGGGCGGGGCATGTGGATATGTGCAGTAGGAAATACCATCTTGATTACATATTGCTTTCTTGCGGCGTGGGTTTGGGGGGTGGCCACCTCGGACGAGTACATTTCACAGCTCCAAGTCAGTCACACAGCAAAGCAATGGGGCTTTCAGAGCAGACTCATCGATAACTTCATCTCCTTTACACATATGCAGTTACCACTATCGCTCTCACGCCATGCTCCCATCATCATCGTCATGGATCCTCTCCTCCCCTCCCCTTTCTCCCAGATGATGGCATGCTGCTTGCCTGTCCCTCTCTAGAAATGACAACGTAAAATAAAAATAGAAATTATGATGAAGGAAAAGGCCACAAAAAACATCCAACGCCCTACAAGGGCAGATCGAACCAAAACCGTGGCAACCCGAATTCCAGCTGATCCCGTCTCGAATCTATACGTCCGCGGAGTTGGGCGAGGAGGGAAGGAGAGAGACTTGGGGGCTCGGCGACGACCAGACACCCCCGTTCAAGGCCCGCTGGCCTCGCGCCCCCTCGCCGCCGCACACCACAAGCAACAAAGGTACCATGGATTGGGCCGATCCCCTGCGCCATCATCTGGCGCCCATTTCCGAACACCCAGCCAGAAAATCAGGAGCTTGGCAGTCTCAAGGTGAACGTCAAGTTCGACATGTCGGTTCGCCCTCGCCAGCCGGCGCCGCCAGACATGACCGCAGGAGCCTTCTTCCAGTTTCTAGAGGACGAAAGGCGCATGGGTCTCTCGTAGTAGGAATTCTAGCCTGAGTTAGTATTGGGGATGATTTGCTCCGGTGGTTGGAGAGCGTCAGGGGCCTCCGCTCGGCCAAGGTTGCTCGTACGATGATGAGAGCTAACTGATGGGATGGGGGGGTGTTAGGGGTTGGGTATATATAGCACTAAGGGATGACGTGTCGTGGAACAAAGAGCTTGATAGTTACGATATTGCTTAGCTGAGAGGACGGTATTTTCGGTAGAGATATTATGGTACCCTCCCTCTCGGGTCCATATAGAAATAACATTCATCCCCTCGTACGCCTTGTACACATCATCGTCATGAACCATGATCAGGTCTTGTCATCGTCGTGAACCATCAACAAGTATTATCATCGTCATTAATCATTACTCCGCATATTCGCAAACCTATCCTACCACTCCCCTCCCCACGTCGAACCACAAACTCGGGGGTATCCCAAAGTACCAAATACACAAACACACACACACACACACGCTAAAGATGAACCGCCGCATCCGTCAACACGCTCAACAGCGTCGCCGCCGCGCCTCCGATCCCCACCGCCCCAAACGTGTCCTTGAACGAGCTCCGCTTCTTGCTGTCCTTGTCATCGCGCTCCCCCCTCTCGCCTCTCTCTCGATCGCGCACCTGCTCCCCCCTCCCATCACGATGGCGATGTTCCTTGTCCCGCCTGCGCTCCCTGTCCCTGTCTCTGTCCCTGTCCCTGTCGCGATCGCGGTGCCGATCCTTTGTGTCCCGGTCCTTTGTGTCCCGGTCCCGATCTTGGTCTCGGTCGTCGCGGCTCCGCTCCCGCTCGCGGTGACGGCTCCGATCGCGATAATCCCCCGGCCGGATCTCGCGCGGCGCGCCGTCGCCGTCGAAGCGGACGTGATTCGGGTTGCGGTTCTTGAGGATGGGCTTGGGGCCGACGGTGCTGGCGGGTGAGCCGTCGGCGCCGTCGGGCGGGGAGACGATGACGGGCACGATGCCGAGGCTTCGGGTGTTATCCTTCTTCGGATCCCTGCTGCGCTTTTTCTTCTTGCGATCGGCGCCAGAGCCGGACGAGTCGCTGCTGTCCCAGAGGACGTCGTCGGAGTCCGAGTCACCCACCGCCGCCGTTTTGCGCCGTTCTTCTCGATCGCGGTAGGTCTCGGGGCGGCGGCGGTGGCGGGCGTTGCGGACGTCAGCGCTCTGGCGGGCGAACTCGGCGACTTCGTCTCGCGTGAGGGCGCCGAGGACGGCGACGAAGTCGGGGCGGGCTTCGTAGCGGACGCCCGCGCGCTCAAGGACGACAGGAGAGACGAGGGAGCGCTTGATCTTGGTCCACTTGGCGTCGAGCGGGATTTCTTGGCCTTTGCTGTCGGGAGCTAGACGGCTGTACTGGCGGGGGGATTGCCATGATGCGAGGTCACTGCCGACGGGAGGGGCCGAGACGGACAAGGCGGAGGAAGGTGGCGGGAGTAGCGGGGGCACGTATCGGGGCGAGGTTCCGAGCTGCTGGCGAGGGGACGCGGAGAGTTGCATGTCGTGGCCCGGTCCGGACAGCATCAACGGCTGGGCTCCGGCGGGGAGGTAGCGGGTGTTGGGCGACGTGCCCGGCGAGATGCTGTAGTTGGGCGGAGGGAGACTAGGCGAGAGACGCATGGACCCCATGCGAGCCACCATCTCGAGGTCGCGCTGGTCCATCAGCATCAGGTCCCGGGTAGAGATGAGTGCCGTGCGAGGAGCGCCGCCAGGAGACAGGTCCTCCGAGTCGGAGGAAGTCGGCGGCTCATAGCTCAGGTTCGATGACCGGGCCTTGGCCAGAGCTGTTTGCGAGTGGTAGACTGGCTGCAAGGATGGCGGGATCGAGGGGTCCAGGTTTCTTGGATTCGGATGCGCCAGATGATTGCGTGGAGATTCTCCGTCGGATGTTGGATAGGGAGTAGACTTGGGACCGTGGGAGAGGAGGCCGCGGACGGAGGGCGGCGAACCGTTTCCGGACTGCTGGTGAGACTCGAGTTCGCGAATGTAGGCACGGAGGACCTCCTGATTGTATGTGAGTAGGGGATAGGACGCTACAGGACGGCACAACACACCTTGTTTTTCTTGAGGACGTCGCTGGAGAAGCCCTCCTTCTCCAGCTCGGTCCTGAACTCCTTCCATGTGTCTCCGTCGGATCCGTCGACCGGAGACTGCTTCGCCTTTCGGCGAAAGATCCTGCCGGCAACCGAGTCGACCTTGTCCTTGATGCTCTCCAGCTCGTGGGAGCTGGCATGTTCCAGGGCCTTGCGGTTCCTGGTCGGGGTGTGGAGTTGGACAGTGTCGAGGAAGAGATCAATCTTGGTCCTCTGCGACGCCAGCTCTCTCCCGACCAGGTCGAGCTTGCTGTCCCGCTCCTGGCGATCTACGTCGCGCCTCGGCTGGCCATCGCCGGCATCGCCGTACTTTTTGAGGATGGTGTCGGCCTGCTTGAGGGCAAAGTCGGTGTCCTCGACAATTGAAGTCAGCTGGCGGGTATAGACGGCGCCTTGGCCGGATGCGCCGGGATGGTTCAGCGCCGACTCGGGGTCCCGGGCCTCGGCGTGGAGGTAGCCCAGGTCTTTCCGCAAGGCGCGGACGGCGGAGGCGACATGGTCAAAGTCGGGGCCGGAAGCGCGGGCCCGGCGGTAGACGGAAGAGGCAAAGTCGTCGACGGTTTTGGTGGTGAGGGCGGCGGTGCTGGGGCCTGTCATCGGGCTGGTGGGGGGTGCTGTCACCTGTGGGAGGAGCTGTTTGGTGGTCACTGGTGTTGTGGTCTTTTCAGAATTTCTGATGTTCCAGAGGCTCTGTCAGCGCGATCAGTCGGTCGGAACGAGGTTGATGCCGGTTTATAGTAGCAGTCGATGGGCGCATGCAGGGCGAGGGGCAAGTGTTTGTCAGAGTTGCAGATGGGGAGCACGAGGTGGACTGGTGGACTCGGGTGGAATTATGGTGCAGATGAGAAGGGGAAGAAGCCAAGGCTGCGAGGCGGGCGATCAGAGGCTATCGTGACGATTGACCCTGTTTTGGGCACAAAGGACACCCGATGCCCAACTCAGGAACTCCCAGGAACTCTTAGGGACACGGCGAGACGCACGAGGCTCCATGGGCCCAACGGAAAGAAAAAAAGGTGGCCCGTACCAAAACGAGGCAGTGGTCTGCAGCAGCGCTTACCAGGAAAAAAAAGAGGATGTGACTCTGCGGGTGTGGCGATGGTGACAGCAAATATGACAGCAAAATCTACACTGGCCAAACGAGAAAAGACAGGGCGAGCACCGCCGTGGTCAGGCTTGGAGTGGTAAATCTCGCGTTGGACAAACGGGAAGAGGAGAAAAAAAAATCAACCGGTTGAGGCGGTTGAGGCCTGAAGAGACTTCCTCCTCCTCCTCCCGAGTGAATGGAAGGGAAGGGCACCGACGGCACAGTCGGGGCTGTGAGGGGAGGAGGGGAGAAGAGGCCCAGTGACGTCTTTTGTCGTGGCCCCACCCTGGCACCCACGATGCCCCCCCCTGCCTTTGCGAACGAGGCAGGGCTGGCCAATTAATGCCAATTAATTCCCCGAGTTCTCCATGCGAGTTTACTGGCTGTCTGTCATTCCGCATGGGATACGCTGAAGCTATACCCCTCTTGGTGTAGCTTTGGGGCTGTCTTTTGAACCGCCCTCGCCGCCCAAACCCTGCGCCACCTCCAGACCACCACAGCAGCCAAATCGCAAACACACCCGATCGACATCTCGGCTGCATGGTCAAAAGGAGAAAAAGAAGAAAAAGGCCATTGCTTTGAAACACCACGGCGGAGACATCCGCCGGGGATTCCGGGAATGACGATGGGATCAACACCAGTCCACCCCCCTCCCCAAAAACATGGGACAATGGGATGGCCCCGTGATCCCGAGCTGCTTCATCCATTACTATTATTTCCACCAAAAAAAAAAAAAGACAACCCCAAAACAAACCAAGACGCATCTCGACACCGCGCCCTGCTCTCCCTCCTCGCGTAGGACAGCCCTCTCTCTCTCCCCCGACCCCCGAGTCCCGTCCTGGCTGTCGGTCACCAACTCCGACTACGACCACGACCACGACCACGCCCACGCCCACGCCCACGCCCACGACAACCACGAGGGAGCTACACTGCATGTTCTTACAGTTCAGCTCCAACCCGGGGCAAAATGTGCCCCGCCCCCCTGCGTATTCCCGAGTCTACTTACTGCAGTGAACATCTACACTCGGATACAAGCGACGTGGTGACACTAACAAGAAGGAAGGACAGCGAGCGAGGCTGCGCAACGGCACGCTGCATATGTCGCCTTTCCTTTCCGACGACTTTTGACTCGATTCGTCCTCGGTCGGCCGGGACTCATTGAGCGCTGGTCATCAGCCAGTTCAGGCATTTCTGCCTCCGTCCACCGTTAGTTGCCTGGTCTAAGGCTGTTGACGGCATGCCATCTGGTTGACGTCTTGACCGAGGGGTCATCCTAAAAGCTCACCGCATTGCCCAAATGAGCCTATCGCCGTTCATCTATTTTGCTGGCTCTGCTTTCCACATCATGGCCACTCCTTTTGCCACTGCCACCTAGAACCGGGACAACGTGACACGGCACAACCACCTCGTGACCCCCTTTTCCCATGCACCAAAGTGCGGCTCTGCTCGGCGCGAGCGACCGTCACACCGCATGCCACGCGAGATCGCCATGCCCGATGTCGTGTCGTGCTCTACTCCCAGAACTCGACCGGCCGGCCGGCGCTGCTTCCACATGAACCCCCCCAAGCACAACAAAACAAGTGGTGCAACGGCAACAACAAAAACGTCGTTGGGATTGGGTATCTGAATCCTAACAGCCTCGCTTCTATATGCCCCCCTCCTGCTTGACCACCACAGCACCTAGTCGCCCCTGCAGGCTCTCCTCGGATATCCTCGTGACCGAGTACGCCTTTTGCTTCTTGCTCTGAAACAGCCCCATCTGCCGCCGGCTGCGCGCCACCACCTCGCCGCCCGACCGCACCCTGTCGGCCGACACGGGCGCGTCCGTCTTGAGGCCAAACGGCAGCGCCTGCGACCGCACCGCCGACCCCTTGCTGAGGTGCGCCCCGGCCGCCGCCGCCCGCGCCCGGTTGGCGTAGCCGACCGCCTCCGACAGCGACCCCTGCAGCCGCACCGCCTCAAAGATGCCCTCGAGCGCCACGCTGACCTCGGCCTGGAACTGCCCAAAGAAGTCGACCGCCTCGTCGTCCGCGTGGTCGCCGCCGCCGCCCCCTGTCAGCATCATGTCGAACCCCATCCACCCGCCCAGCCCCACCGAGTCCAGGCACCGGCACAGCAGGTTCGAGATGAGCTGGATGCTCTCGTTGGACGCCGTGTCCGCCTCCTCCTCGGCGTCCGCCGGCCCGTCGAGGTAGCGCGTCGTCCACCCGTCCTTGATGAGCTCCATCCGAAGAATGTTCATCAGACAGATGACCTCCTCGGGCTTGAAGAGGCGTCGCAGGCTCTGCACTGTGTGCGCCGCCGGGCACGCCGCGAGCTTGCTGAACGCCACGCTCAGGCCCCGCGCCCGGCTGTCGGACTCGTTGCCGAGGTAGTACTCGGTGATTTGGAGCTCTTCCTCGGCCCGATCGAGCTCCATCATGATGGAGTCGTCCCCTCCATCCTCGGGGGTGCCGGCGATGGCTTGCAGCTCTTGTCCTGACGAGGCATTTTGGAGCAGTCCGAGGCTTCCGAGTAGCAGCTTGATGGACGCCGTCAGCTCCACCGAGCCAACCATGGTGACTGAAAGGTAGCTGGTGAGCAGCTCCAGTGTCGGGTCCACCGAGTCAAGGAGCTGGGGCAGTTCCTCGCCAATCACATTGTCGACGTCGTCCATCTCCAGCGTCTCCGCGTTGAAGGCCGATTTGATGTTGGAAGTGGACAGATGGCCGGCATTCACCAAATAGCTGAGCGCGTTGCTTTCGGGCAGGGCACATGCGAGTTGCAATGCCTCCACATCACCCACGGCCTTGTCGTTCCAGGTAAAGACTTTGCCAATCGCGTAGAGAACCCAACGCCTGTCCACCTGCGGGTAGTCCCCAGAAGGCGGCAGCCATGTAGACTTGGCGACGCTCTTCGCCACGTCCTTTTTGCTCGGACGGACGCCATTCGGCTTGTCAGGTTGAGCCGTTTCGATCTTGAAGACACCAGCGAGCAGTTCTTCGAAACCTGCGAGGTTCTGGGCATGGAAAAGCTCGTCCGCCTCGGCACTCTTTTGCTGCCACTCCGCCCAGTATGTCTCGGACAACGAACCGGGAAGGGGCTCCTCGAGGATGGCCGCCGAGATGTGCTCCGATGAGTGACTGCAAGGTGGCTGCCCGGAAATACCGCGCCGGATGGCGTCTACCAGCAGACCATCTGCGCGCCGTTTAAGGCCTCGGGTCCTGGGAGCCTCCACCTGGACGGCAATCAGAGACGCGCCTCGCAGACCCACCGCCATCTCCCGCCCTGCGAGGTAGAGCAAGAGGTCGCAGGTGTCCTGCTGGCCGCTAGCAGCCAGAGGTCCCCCAAATGTCTCGTCGTCGACGGCAGTGGTTGTCTGGAGTGATCGGTATGCGGGGTTGTAGATGGAGAGGGCCTCGGGTGTCGCCGCAAGGACCGATGTCTTGGACAATCGAACAAACGACCTAAGCCCGGGCACTGGCAGCTGAGTCTCGAGTCGGGGAATTCCGCCGGTGATGGTATAGCTGTAGAGCACATCGTTGGCGAGTTCCTGCAAGGCGCCCGCCTTGACATCAAGCTGGTACTTGGAGGGAGAAACGTCCGTGGGAAGGGGGGACACAAAGAGGGGAATGATGTTCTGCCCGGTGCCCTGCCGCGATACCCTCGCCTCGGGGAAGGCCAAGATGTGGAGGTGTCTTCGGCGCGTGGTGGCCGTATCCTGGAACGAGGTGATGGCGATCAAGATGTCGGGATTGAAGCCCTCCCGGTGCACCTTTTCTTGGAACACGCCAAACAGGTCACTTTTCCCACCAAACATGCCGTCGATGACATCCGCTGCCAGCGAGGACTGGACAAACTCGACGCGGAAGTCGGAGACGCCGGACGCCGACGAAAGCTCCTGGACAAAGATGGCGGGGGCCGACTGCCACTTCTTCTCCAGCGTCTCGCCGTGCAGACTTAGGATGGTGCCATCGGCTGCCACGGCGACAACACCGTAGCCCGGGAGGGCCTGGTCAGGGTACGGGTTGGATTTTTTTGCCGAGGTAGCCGCCAAGAAGATGATGGGCGCATCGCAGCGGTGGACGTGGGTGGCCGTAGTGGTCGTGCTGGTACCAGACTCGGAAACCACATCCTTGAAGAGCTTGACTTCGCTTTTTGCCGAAAGGGTATTCTTAGTCGAGGCATAGGTGTAGCGCGTGATGTTTCCAGTGGCGGCCGGCCGCCATCGCAGCGAGTAGGCCGGGCAGGTGAAGAACGACTGGGGCGGGACGAGGTACGAGGTAAGGGCTTGGGACGAGGAGATCTAGAGGCCGTCAGCTTCACTGAAACACCACTGCCACACCCAAAAGAGCTCCCTACATCGTAGAGATGGATCGCGTCGCCGTCAACCGAGACCGACAGCTCGGAGCGCTTTCGTCTCTTGGAAGCTTGCTTCTGGCCAAGCACCTCGCCAACGGTGTGGCGGCCGGGTCCGTCTGGACGGTCCAGAGGATGGGAGAGGGTTTTCAGCACATAGGGCTTGTTGATGTGCAATTTGGAGGCCATGTTGAAGGGGGTGCTGGGTGCTGGACGACGAGTCTCTGCAGCGACGAAGGCATTGCCAAATGCTAATCAAGCCCGCGATAGCAGAAAAAAGTTCCTGCAGCTCAAAAAACAGTGGGGCGTCCAGCAGAGCCCGGGCCAGGGTGTAGTGGGGCAACCCCTGGACGGGACTTCGGCGCATATTTGATCCTTACAGCCACTCATCAGCGCCTGTAACCCCAGGGTCAGTGGGTACGTACCGGCTTGGTTGGCGCTTGGACGCCGGGTAGCTCGTTGCGGGGCAGCTCGTCGCGACACGGTTCGCTTGGAGTGAGACGCGACTTCCGTCGCGATCAATTAAGGGCACCTGGCTGGCGCTCAAGGGCAACTTGGCACCTTCCAAACCTACACAGCTGCTTTATGATCGATCCACGAGACACACAGTTCTCTTTTTTTCTCTCTAAATATTCTCGGCGACCACTCTCAGCATTCGACTACACACATCTGACCTCATTCTGTACTGCTTTATTTCTCTCAGGGGCATCATTTCCTGCTAGGCGTACCTCGCTTGTTTTTTCCAGAGCATGATATCATCCTGGTGTGCCTCTTCTTCCTGAGGGAGCTGGTCGTGGCCACGAGGTACCTCCATTTTTATTTCCAATTGACCGTCTTCATAACCCCGCTGTGTCTGCTCTAACATGTCCTTACATTGCAGACCTCGCAGGTGTGCTTATGGGGTCACTTGCTGTCCTCACCATGGCCGCGGATGCCGCTCGACCAGAGGCTGTCGCTCGAAAGCCCTTGCACCCTTTCTTCGCCCCGAACCACGCGACCGTGAATCCGAAAGCGCCCGACGTAAACGATACCCCTGAGCTCGATACCAACCCCAAGACTTCCAATGGCCCCCTAGCCGCCGAGATTGCCACCGGGCAAGATGCTGGCGACGTTCCTCCTATAGACACCAACGGCCGCCGGAACAAGCGACGCAAAACAGATGCCGAAAAGGACAATGAGGACACAGCAAAGAAACCGAGGGCGACCAAACGGGCGAGAGCCTCCACGGGGGGTATCGCACAGCATTTTGTCAAGACAGGAAAGGGGACCGATGGGGCTGATGGCAAAGCTGAAGAGGAGGATGTTGCACAAGAGCCCCCCGCGACCTCCAGCGATGCACCAGCAGCACCAACTATCATCCCAGAGAGCATCAACGAGTCCCGACATCCACGGCAACCCCCAACCTCTACCACCGATGGCCCGGAAAAGGCAACCAAAGTCCTTCGCCTGAACCTCAAGAGCGGCACCATTGGCTCACCGCCGAAGCCAAAACAGGCACCAGGTGGGAGCACAGCCGGCCGTGGAACCAAGGCCTTCCCAGGACGAGGCAAAAATATAAAGTCGCAGGTTGTGACGATTCGGTATGGGAGTGACGACGAGTCGCGGGCTCGAATTGGCGAAAAGATTAAGGACATTCTCACCACTCGATCCGTCGACGCTCCCCCAGCCGCAAAGCCGGCAACCTCTTTAACGAACGAGCCTGATCAGCTCCCAACCGTCACCAAACCTCTACTGCCAAAAGAATCCAAATCGACACACCCATTCTTCCTAGGCAAGGCCAAGAAGGTCCAGATCGAGGCCCCCGTTCCAGAAACCACAGCCAGCGCAGCACACACGTCTCCAGAACGGGCCAAGATGAAGATATTCCGCACCAACCCTTGTTCTCCAAGGAAACTCTGTGTCGAAAACGCCGCTGTCCGAATGCCTCAGTTTGGCGTGAAGAACATGGGTCCCAAGGTAGCTGGGTCCAAGCATCCAGCATGGCCTTGGAAGGACATGACCGATGCGCGGGAAACGGACGTGGTCGTTGATGGAGCCCAGGATCTCCCACCGTCCTTCCATCTTCGCAAGTCCAAGGGACACACGGTCCAGATACCCCTTTCCGAATCCATCACGGAGCACATGACGGCAACTCTGCAAATTCCAAAGGCCATAATGGACTTGCAAGCTCTCAACACGGACGATTTCCTCCCACCACCCCCTGAGCTGCGCCTCCCGATAAAGCACTTTGAGAGCGGACGCAAGCTGCAAGCCCGCATCATTCCCGAGTTGAAGGGTTTGCTCCCTCCTCCCAAGGCCAACACAGGGGCGCGAAGCAAGGCCGCGGCACAACTCAAAGTCCAACCTCCACCACAACTCTCCCGACTCTTCGACTCGGTTGTGACGGGACTCTCCGCGTTTGACACTTCTCGGTGTGAGACGTCAAACTGGGCTCAAAAATATGCCCCGGTATCCGCCATCGAGGTCTTGCAGTCTGGCGGGGAACAGTTTCTTCTGCGTGACTGGCTGCAGGCGCTGACGGTCCAGTCAGTCGATAAGGGCATGGTCGATTCAGACAAACCCGACGTATCGAGCGGAAAGGGGGCAGGGGCCAAGAAGAAGAGGAGAAAGAAGCTGGACGGTTTCATTGTCTCTAGCGACGACGAAGACTACGAGCTTTGCCCCATGTCGGATGGAGAGCCCGACGCCTGGGCTCCCAACACAGGCCGGGGCCTTGCCAAAAAGACAGTCGTCAGCTCCACCGATCTCAAAAAGGGCAAGGATGGCGACAAGATTGCCAATGGCGTCCTCATCAGCGGACCGCATGGGTGTGGGAAAACGGCTGCCGTCTATGCGGTTGCGAAAGAGCTAGGGTTTGAGGTCTTTGAGATCAACTCAAGCAGCCGAAGGAGCGGCAAGGATGTCATGCAGAGAATCGGCGACATGACAAGAAACCATCTCGTGCGCCACAACAAGGCACTTGCGCCAGCCGACGATCAGGAGCCGGTCACGGACGACGAGGTCGCCAAGGACCTCAAGTCGGGGAAGCAGGCCACCATGAACGCCTTCTTCAAGCCCAAGGCCGGGGCGCCCACGCCCAAGCCCAAGACCAAGGAGCAGGTTAAACCAGCACCATTGGCCTCGGCGCCGGCCAAGGAGGCCAAGAAAGAACCCTCCAAGAACCAGAGGCAGTCGCTGATTCTCCTCGAGGAGGCCGACATCCTTTATGAAGAAGACAAGCAGTTTTGGCTCACTGTGGTCAGCCTGATGACGCAGTCGAAGCGGCCCTTCATCATGACCTGCAACGATGAGGCGCTGGTGCCCATTTCCACACTGAGGCTTCACGGCATCTTTCGACTCAGCCCTCCGCCTCGCGAGCTGGCCGTGGATCGCCTCCTACTCGTCGCAGCCAACGAAGGCCATGCTCTGAAGCGGCATGCCGTCGAGCTGCTGTATGAGTCTCGTGATCAAGACCTCCGTGCCGCCACGATGGACCTGCAGTTCTGGTGCCAGCTCGGGGTGGGCGATCGCAGGGGTGGCTTCGAGTGGTTCTACCTTCGCTGGCCGAAGGGCATAGATCTGGATGAGAACAAGGAGGTGGTGAGGGTGGTCAGCGAGGACACGTACCGGGCAGGTATGAACTGGTTGGGACGGGATGCCATTGTCGAAGAAGGAGCCTCTCCGAGACTTGTCGAAGAGGAGCTCATGGCTCAGTCGTGCGACTTTTGGGGGCTGGACATTGCACGCTGGCAGGACTCGGGCGCCTTTTGTTCGTGGGCCGAACGCACGAGTGCAGAAGCTGATACTCCTGTCCGTCGATGTGCAGCGCTGGACGCCTATGATGGTCTTTCAGATGCCATGGGCGCGGCAGACATTCTCGGCACTGACCTCTTTGCCGGGTTCAAGGAGGTACGTCTAGGTGGTGTTGGGACTGGCTTCAGGGCAATGCTAACCGTACACAACAGGAGCTTCTCGATGCCACCTGCCCCGAACTGCCAGCCAAGACCCACGATGATTTCATCGTCGGCCCCAAGCATATTGACACCCCGTTCGTGACGCATCACGACTCGGACTCGGCCAGCTTGGCCTTTGCCGTCAAATCCCTTGCCAAGTCCACTCTTCGAGGGCAAACTGCGGCCCCCGAGCTCCAGCCCGTGGACGAGACGCAAGTGATTGACTTTATCCGCCACAGCCTCGCCTCTCCGGTGCCCGGCTCGTGGGCCATCAACCGGCTCGACTTCGCCCTCGCCTTTGATCCTCTAGCCACATCGGACTGCGCGCCCTTGCAGCCCACATCGTACCTGGACCCGTCGGTGTTCGACCGGAACATGAAGCTCTTGGTCCTCGACCTGGCGCCGTTTGTGCGCACCATCATTTCGTATGAAGCAGACCTCCAGAAGCAGAGACTCAGGCTCAGCAGCCTGATAAGCGAGGGCGGCGGCGGGGCGGCCAAGGGCTCGAAGCGGATGCGCACGACGCGGGCGGCCCTGTCTGCGTTGGAGGGGGGGTCGCGCAGCACGATTAGAGGAGAGAAGTGGTTTAAGGCGGCGATCAATCCAATTTTGGTGGCGAGGACGGCAGGGACTGGTTGGGGTTCGTCAGCGGTCGGGGAAGGTGACACGACGACGACCAGTCCTTCTGCTGTGGCGAGTCCTCCTACGGCGGCGTCGGAGCCTTCCCCGTCGCAGTCGTCTTCCCCGGCGTCTCCCAGGGAGCTTGCGGTGAAGGCGCCTGCGAAGAGGGGAAGGGGCAGGCCGCGCAAGATGGTGATTCAGGAGGAGGAGAGCGGGGATGAGCTGGGTGGGGCGTGAGGATTGGTCTCTGATGTACTACAACAGGTGGGAGTTGCCCTGCATACACACATGAGCGAGATGGCAAGCGGCCGCACATGATCTGAGAGGGGATTTTGATGCAAGGGGAGATAGAACGGGGGTCTCTTGGGGGATAAGGAATACATGATGGACAAATGATCATCTCTAGTTCTCTCAGTCTGCCCGGTATGACCCGTGCCTTGCTTGATACAATGAATGAATCCCGGGGTATTTATTACTCAAACGCCATGACCAAAAACCGACAATCCAGCAGCTAACCATGCAATCTCATGTCACCATCTGTCATAACACCCTCTCATCGCCTATACTCCCCCCTCTCCCCCTCCTGATATCTCCCAGGCGCCAAACTACGAACAGCAGGCACAGACTCCCTCGACGCATACCCCTCATCCTCAAACACATTCCCCCTCCTCCCCACCGCCGGCGGCGCCATCGGCACAAAAGGGAGATGTCCCCGCGGCCCCTCCAGGGGGAGCAAGACAGGCCGCTCCCGCCGTTGCTCAAACGCCCGGGCGCTGGCACTGCTGGTTACCGACGACGGCGTGTATACGCCCGGCTCGTAGGGGAGGTACTTGCGCTGCTGCTGCGGCTGTGGTGGAGGCGGGGGGCCAGTGGCGGGGGGTCGTGCACCCGACCGACGGGCCTCGGGGAAGGGGGCGTCGCGCCTCGTAGTGCTGGTGGCTGATGTTTGGTAGACGGCGGGGCGGTCGGTCTGGTAGCGCGGGGGCGAGCGGTCTCGGTCCCGCCCCCTCTCTGACTGCCGATGCGGTGTCTTCCGGCACGACTTCTTCTCGTGCTCGTGCTCGTGCTCCCAGTCGTCCTTGTGGCCGTAGAGCACGCCCTTGGGCCAGACCTTGTGGGCGGTGAAGGCGGCGGCGGCGATGGTGCCGAGGAAGAGGAGCGAGTTTTTTAGGTCGGGGCCGCCGCCGCTGCCGCCGGAGGGGTGGTCTTTTTCGGCGGCGGGGGCGGAGGAGGAGGGGTGGCGGGAGAGAGCGGGGGGGCCGCGGCTCTTGGAGCGGGAGGGGGCGCGGCTTTGGGAGCGGGAGGGGGCGCGGCTCTTGGAGCGAGAGGAGGAGGAGCGCGAGGCGGAGGAGGAGCGGCGGCCTCGGGTCATGGTGGGGGTTGGATGGGGGTTGTTGGGGGGGGGGGGGGGGTGTCAACTGTTTCCGTTGTATGAAGTGTAGCTGTATGCTGGAGGGAGCTGGACCATGGAGACGTGGATGGACAAGATGTCAATGGGGAGTTGCTTGGCATGAAAGGATGCAAGGAATGGAGGAATGGGGGGCGGACAAGACGCGGTTATCAACTCGGACGCCTTGCGAGGAGAGGAGGGGTCGGGGCAGAGAGAGGGAGGGAGGGCACTATGAAGACGAGGCTGTGAGGTGCAGGGTTGGGATGTCCCGCGGGTGCTGCGGCTTGGAGCCCGACCGTCACGAAACAGATACCGAGGGCGGGAGAGCCAATCGGGGGCGGTGGGTCACACAGTGGTTTGCCTTGCGCCCCCGGGGGTGGGTGCCGGGGCATGACGAGGGCGGCGACCATGACGATGGGGATGCGGAGTCGCTGAGCACAACCGTGGTCAGGGTGCACCGATGCTGTGAGTATCCAACCTAGGCGACAGGCGACGAATGGGGACGAGACAACGTCGACAGAACAAGCTTTTTGGGCTTGACGGGGGCCTTGTCGGGGACGTAGACCGAGACCGACGACGATAGGGGCTAGGGGCGAGGTGGGGTTAGCCAAGTTGTATGGGAGTGATCGTCTCCATCTGGCATCAATGCGTCATCCCATGGTGTTACGGCGTTTGGGGCGGCAGCGACACGGAATATTCGGACCATCAAGAGAGCCGAGGCGAAAAGGTTGTTGGAGAAAAGAGGATTGGTGAGAGGAGGGTGAGGCGGAAACACTGGTCGAAGGGTCCTCGTCCCTTGTTCCGAGCCCCGAGACCCGAGATCGCCTTCCTTCCTTCGTTCCAAGTTGCTGGAGACAACTGGGGATTCCTCTCCATTCCTCTCCAATCCCCTCCAATTCTTTCTCGCCTCTCCCAATTCTGATCCCAACCTCCCGAACCAGCCAAATGTTCAAAAATATAACATCAACAAAAATACGAAAAAAAAATGAATCCCAATCGAGTCGATTGGCTGTCTCCAGCAAGGGACGGCAGCGTGGTGGTGAGTAATCCACCACGACCAGGACAACATACGGAGTCTGCATCAAAGAAGCCGTTCATCCCATCCACGCGAGCCAGGGAGCCAGGTTCCCATCCAGCACCGGTCTGCTGCGAGTCAGCAACAATCCAGCATTGAAACACCATAGTCCCTGTCGAATTGACACCGGCGCGGTCCCGACCTCTTGACTCTTCCATCTCGTCTTCCGTCGCCGTCGATCATGTCCCCACGCCCACCGACTTCCCTGCTTTGACCGCGACATACAAGACGTAGCCGGCATCATCACGCACCCTCAGCGTATTCTCCCTTCATCCCACGACGGCGAGCTGTCGTCAAACTCGACAACTCGACAACTGCCGCAACCCCACACCCGTTCCTTTGCCGACTCCGAGATCCCGGTCCGGTCCATCACCCTCGCTCGACCACTTTCCCGGCCGTTCTATACCACCTCTGGCTGTTAATAACACGGCTAGACCGCCAGCGATGGCATCAGTCGAGGAACATGGCCAGGTGCCAGAAGACGTGAGCACGCCCAGTAGCAATGGCGCGAACCACGACAAACCCGTCCACGCCGGGAACGATGACCACGTCGAATTTCCACCTAGGAAACCAAGACCAGGTTTCATCTCCAGATGTATCACGAAGCTGGGCCTCGATGTGCCAACAGTTCTGATGATGCTCAAGTGAGAATATGGCTTCCATTCACACCCCCAAGTCCGACTAACAGAGACCCAGGGGCTCCCTCCCCCCCGTAATCGGCATCGCCATGTACCAGTCCCACGTCGTCTCCGAGTTCTTCACCACCCTGGGCTACCTAATCCCCATTGTCAGTGTCCTCGCCCTTGCCATTTTGCCAAGGGGCAAGTTCCTCATGAACATGCTCTTCACCTCCCTCGCCATCTGCTTTGCCGCCGCCCTCGCCATGCTCGCCCTGTGGAGTGCCGTCCAAGCCCGCATCAACACAACACCCCCCGACACGCCGCCGGCAAAGTACCGATACAACTCGAGCCAGTCGGCCGTGTGCGGCGTCTGGCTCTTCTTCACCACCTGGCTCGGCAACTTCGCCCGCGCCAAGGCACCCACCCTCAACCTGCCCATCATCACCTACAGCATCTTGGTTAACGTGGCTTGCACTTACGGCCCCTTCCTGCAGACTGTCCCCCAGGCTGAGGCCTTTGTCAAGAAGCTCGTCGCCGCCATGCTCACCGGCGTCGCCCTATCCCTGGGTATCAACCTCCTCTTCTTTCCCGTCAGCAGCCGCATGGTCCTCTTCAAGGAGCTCGCCGGTGCCATCGGGCTCCTGAGGAAGGCCGTCTCCCTCCAAAAAGCCTACCTCGTCCGTCTCGAGTCGGACGACATGTTTGCCGTGGTTACTAGGACTGCCACCTCCCCGTTGCTCCAAGATGGCAAGGACGGCAACCCGCGGCTGACCAAGGAGGCCAAGGCGGCCATGGCCCTCAAGCAGGTGACCGACCAGCTGGGCGAGCTCGCGGGCAAGCTGAACACCGACATCGTCTTTGCCAAGCGGGATATTGCATGGGGCCACCTGGATGCCAAAGATCTGAGCGACATGACGACCATGTTTCGCAACGTCTACATTCCCGTGTAAGCCCCCCCCTCCTTGAGTAGATGCTAAGCCCGCCGGACTGACAGTGACAGAGCCGGCATGTCCACCATAATGGACATCTTTAAGCGCATCTCGGAGCGTCGCGGCTGGGACGTGGACGAGGACGTCGAGGAAGAGATTGCCGTGGAAAAGGAGAGGGAGAAGCGCGTCTGGAACGAGGTCATCAAGCATATACACGAGCCCTTTGAAGCTCTTTCGGCTGCCATTGACCAGGGTCTCCTTCATGCCGGTTATTGCCTAGAAATTCTTCCCCGACCGAAAGCCGCAAAGAAGGGTGCCAACGTCGACGTTGAGGCACAGGGTGAAGACATTCAGCCCGGCCAGCCCGGCTTCGCTGCCGTCCTTGACAAGCGGGTTGCCGAGTTTGCGATGCAAAAGGGCGAACTCCTCCGAATCTGGACCCGCGAGAGAACCCTCATTGCCGACGAAGAAAGGCAGGACGGCCTTTCGGACGAGTACTCGGCCGAGCGGAGAGAGCGCGAGCAGTCCCAGCTCTATGTCGTCCTCTACATGGAGAACCTCATGCACTCCTCGGGCCAGGCCGTCCAGGATCTCGTCGCCTTTGCCGACCGCAAGGTAGCCGACGGGACCATGTCGAGGAAGCGGCTCATCATGCCTACCCTGCGCCGTCTTCGCAAGTGGTTGGTGACCTCTTTGTCCAACTCAGACGCAACAGCAGAATCCTCGCCCGAGCTCCTGGACAGCGCCGCCAACATTGTCTTCCTCGGAGACGGATATGGTCACAAGAAGGACCCCGAACACCTGCCTCCCACCACCGCCTGGCAGCGGTTCGGAACTGGCATCCGTGCCGTCGTGGGCCTTTTGTCCTCGGAAGAGTCTGCATTTGGGCTTCGCGCTGCGTGTGCCACCATGACCATCGCCATCATTGCCTACCTGGAGCGCACCCAGGTCTTTTACCAGGAGCAGCGACTAGTATGGGCCTTGATCATGGTGGCCATCGGTATGACGATGAGTGAGTCTCGCTCTGCGCTGTTTTCTGCATCTCGCATGACGCTAACTGTCCACAGCATCCGGCCAGTCCTTCTTTGGCTTCATCTGCCGAGTTGGCGGCACCGTCGTCGCCATGGTCTTCTCCTATATCATATGGTACATTGTAGCCGAGAAGAAGGCGGGCGTCATTGTGTTCCTCTGGTTCTTTACCTTTATCGACTACTACTTCATGCTCAAGTTCCCACGGTTCATCCCGGCCGTCATCATCGTCATCATCACCCAGATCCTCATCGTCGGGTACGAGCTCCAAGTCCGCACCATCGGCCTCGAACGCGCCGAGCAGACGGGCCAGCGGTACTACGCGTAGGTCCCACCCCCATCCCACCCCTACCCCGCCCCCATCCCTTACTTACCAACCCCCAGCATCTACCTCCTCGCGCCCTACCGCCTCGCGTGCGTCGCCGGCGGCAGCGCCGTCGCCTTTTTCTGGACCATCTTCCCCAAGCCCATGACGGACCGCACCTGGCTGCGGCGCGACCTCTCGGCCACGCTCTACCTCGTGGCCAACTACTTTGGCGTCATCAACTCGACCCTCCACGCCAGCCTCTCCGACTCGGGCGGCCACGCCTCGGAGCCCCACACCCCCGCGCACCACCTCTACCAGGTCGGCCGCCGCATCTTCGGGAAGGTCATGACCCTCGTGCCCTCGATGATCTCGCACGCCGAGTGGCAGCGCTTCGAGCCCACCATCGGCGGCCGCTTCCCGCGCCACGCCTACGACGACATCATCGCGCGCAGCGTCCGCATCATGCGCTACCTCACCCTCGTCAGCTACACCCTGACCCACCCACCCCGGCCGACCGCCACCACCGCCACCGCGGACGACGACAAGGCCTGGCGCGCCGACCTCGCCTCCGTCTACGACGCTCTCCAGCCCACCCACCACGCCATCCTCTCCACCCTCGCCCAGCTCTCGAGCTCCCTCCTGTCCGGGCACAGCCTCCCGCCGTTCATGCCGCTGCCGCGGCCGTACGACCTTACGCGGCGGCTGGTCTGGCAGGAGCAGAAGGAACCGTGCCCGACCGACGATGACCCCACCACGACCGGGACGACCGGGATCCTCGACCCGAGGAATATGCACCAGAGGGGGTACGCCGAGTTCTCGGTGCTGCAGGTGTGCACGACACTCGTGTGCGACGACCTCGAGGGGCTGGTGGAGTCCGTGAGCGGGCTGGTGGGGGTGGTGGATTTCAGGTTTCGGTTTGGGGGGGAGGATGCGACGACGTTGGGGTCGGGGGCGTCGGCGATGAGTGGGGGGGAGGAGGAGGGGAGGAGGAAGAGAAAAAGGATGGGGAGTTTCGCGATGGGGATGGGGAGGGGGAGGGGGAGGGGGGAGAAGGGCAAGGGGAAGGTGGAATGAGGGGGGGAGGGGTAGTGATGGGAGTGGTAGGGTCACAGGACAGATGACTACCCGGGTATGATACCAATGGACGACATCCGGAAGTGACTCGGAGAAGGCTGCCGGGTGGTGATAGAAGTAGGAGGATCAGAGAACAGATGGATACTGCGTGATATAGTCGGGCATTCCAGATAGAGAAAGGAACAGAGAAATGACCCAAAGACGGACAGGACACACAGAAGAGGGAATATACCAATACGCACCGCGGGCATAATTAAATCAAGGAGGTCCACCTCAGTTCATGCCCACAGACCCAACATGACTGAAGCTTTGGTTAGACTCAATGCTCGGCGTAGAGACATGTGCCGGTGATAGCAGGAAGATCATGGTCCTCTCAAAATACGTGCTGGAAAAGATGACGGCGAAAGATCGCGGTTACGAGAAAGAATGACGTTGTCTCGTTTCGACAGTTCCGCTTCTTCGCCCCGTCGCCTTGCATGGCACCCAAAGCACGATGAACTCCGAGGTCCATATTGCCAGCAGCTGACATAAAATCCCAAGAAAATGCAGACTAGACACAGTAGGTCGCAACCGAGGCACCATGTTACTTGCTGCTCAGCCCCCCCAATTCTATTGCCCGCAGTGTCGTGATAGGTGGTAGTCTATAACAAAATCTACTCTAGCACGTCTAGTACGCCCAGCAGATGCACACGCAACTCCTCGTTTGCCCATCTCCACGTCTATTTGTCCCCCCCCCTTTTTTTTCCTCTTTCGCACCCGCTTCCCGAATCATCGTCCGATAATGGGGCAAGCCGAGCCCTCCTGTCCCGTCAACCCGAGCCCGTTGCCGCCACACCGCTCTTCCATGCAGGTGAGGTGGTTAGCGGGGTGGGGTGCCTCTGCAACAAAGATGCATCCTCCGCGGGTCCGACCGTCCCTCTCAGTTTTATCCTCATATACCCGCAATTCGGCGTGTACGTGTCGCAAACGCCCGTCGTCAACCCCACCCAAGCCAATCCAGTGGCAAGTTTCCAATGAACACGGTTCAGAGGCTGCGCGGTCCGCCGTGTATTTCCCTCCGTCTTTTGGGAATCCCTAGTTCTTTCCCCACTTGAGCGTGCCGGGCACGGCCGGGTCGGCCTCGACGTACTTGCACGTGTTCCACGTCGACCACAGCTGGCCGAGGAACGAGCGCTCCTCCTTGTGGTAGTGGTCCTTGATGACGGGCATGACGGCGTCGGTGGCTTCCTCGGCGTGGTAAAAGGGGATGCGGCTGTTTGGGGCGCGTCAGTTGGAGATTCACACACACACAAGAGAGGGACGGGCGGTACATACGGGAACAGGTGATGGATAACGTGCTTGTCAATGATGCCGTGGAAGAGGTGGCGGCCGACGAAGCCAAAGTCGCGGTCGACGGTGGCGAGGGCGCCCTTGACGTAGGTCCAGCTCTCGGCGTCAAAGTGGGGGACGTCGGGGTGGTTGTGGTGGAGGTAGGTGATGGCGACTGGGGGGCACATGTTAGTTGCCTTTTCTTTTTTTTTTGTCTCTGAGCGACCAAAAGACTTACCGAGCCAGTGGTGAACCCACATGTAGGGCACGAGGTACATCAGGCACACCGTCTGCCAGCCGACGGCCTGGGCGGCGAGATACAGACCATACGCGGTGATGGCGAGGCCGACGTCGGAAATGGCAATGTAGACGGCCTCGCTGGGGCGGAAGACGGCGCTCGTGGGCTCAAAGTGGCTGACGCGGGTCCAGCTGCCGTCCTGGCGCTGCTTGCTCTTGGGGCCGGCCGAGACGTTGAAGAGCAGGTACATCTGCCAGCCGGCGAGCTGGTGGGCGACGAGCTTGCCGAGCTGGACGATGGGCACGTCCTCGAACAGCTCGGCGTCCATCCACAGGTTGGCGAGGCGGGGCCGCTCGCGGTCCTCCTTGAGCTGGGGCACAAAGGCCATGTCCTTCTCCATGTGGCCGGTGAAGCGGTGGTGGCGGTGGTGCGAGAACTTCCAGCTAAAGTAGGGCACCATGAGGAACGAGTGGGCGGCCCAGCCGACCACGTCGTTGAACGTCTGGTGCAGGGAGAAGGAGCCGTGGCCGCACTCGTGGGCGAGGATCCAGAGGCCGGTGCAAAAGAGGCCCTGCAGGTAGCCGTAGGCGAGCCAGGCGCCGGTGCGCAGCCAGACGTTGTCCATGGCGGGGATGTAGGTGAAGGCGGCCCAGCCGAGCGAGAAGATGAGGGCCAGGTCGCGGAAGACGTAGCTCATGGAGCGCAGCACCGTGGGCTGGAAGCAGTGGGCGGGGATGGCATCGCGGATCGTCTGGATGTCGGGGTAGACGGGCACCTTGGGGGCCTCGAGCTCGAGCTTGCCGTTGGCCTTGGCGGCGGTGCTGGCACGACGCCGCGTAGCCGTCTGCGTGACCGCCATGGTGTGGTAGGGGGGAAAGGGGTGGTGGTGTCTCTGTGCTCGAAGGAGGATTGGCGACGACGACGAGGATGGGCGGTGGGGAGGGGTGCAGAGGGTGCGCCTGGGAGAGAACAGGCGTCGAATTTGGGTTGGAAGAGATGGGAGAAGAGAAGCAGCTGGGGTCGAGTTCGGACGAGGAGGAGAAGGAATGAAAGGGACGCCGACGCGGGTGAGGACGGGAGACGGTTTCCTCTTATCCCGCCGCCGACTTTTTTTTTTCTTTCCTTCCCTAGGTCCTTTCCCCTTCAGGACCCGCCCCCCCCGTCCCCCCCTTTGCCCCAGGCCTCAAGGGTTCTTGCAGGGGTAGGTCGAGGGGACGACCAGATCCCAGGACTGGAGCCCGGACACGGACAGATATCCACCTCTCTCCATCTCCACGACTTCTTGCTCTCCATTCCACCTCGACTCCAACCAACAGGCGGCCATCGATATCGAACTCGACGCGGCTACTCGGGGGGAAAAGTGTCCTCGCATCAAACAATTGCCCCCCCCCCCTTCTCCCCGCCAAAATAAAGTAGAGCCATGCCAACAGCATAAACGCTTCGAAGCTTGGCTGCTGCTGCCATGGCATGGCGCCATCCCGCCCCAATTGAAGCTGCCCCTCCCCCTTTTCCTCCTCCCAATTCCTCCCATTGACATTGCCATTGCCTCCCTTCTCCATCGAGGCCCATTGATCGCTGTTCCCCGTCTCCTCCGCAAAAGGGGAGACGCGGTCGACAGACGACCGTGTGCCCTGTGGTCTCCCGTTCCCAACACCGCCAACAGCGGGAAAAAAAAAAAAAAAAAAAAAGGCCATGCCCGCTGCAGGAAGGGTCCCGACTGGTCTGGCCCCAATCGCCAGGGGCCGCAGGGATCAGCCGCATCCCCTTATCAGGGCACCTTGGCAGGGGACGAGGGGACCTATCGCCCTATCCCCTCGCCCCCTCCCCGGCCCCCTTTCGCTGTTAGCACGCCCGTATCGTTGCTTTCTCAACGTATCCTCTGTTCCTCAACAACCACCGATTTTGGGTGGATCCCCAGCTCGCTCGCTCCCACATGCCAATTCCCCCCTCCCTCTCTCGTCCCCCCATTTCCCATCTGCTGGGAGTTCTGGAACTCGGTGTCGCCCCCGCCCCCCGTCTCAGATTCGCACCACCACAAATCCCATCAAATCGAGGCACAGCACACAGCACACACCAAAAAAAGAATCCACCTCTTGTTTGTGTGTTTCCAGCATCAACCCTCCAGGACGAAACACTTGTTTTCCCTCTAATAAACAACCGACGACCCGACCAGACCGGGCCCGACTCCGTCTTTTGTGCACCGCCTCCGGCCCATCTGGACTCGCTCCATGCTGCAAGGTCCCAACGCCAGCCAACGTGTCACTCCCTACTTCTGTCTTGTCAGACCGTCTTCATGACCCAGGGGAATGGAACCGAGAGACAACAAACCAAACAAAACTTGCCATTTGAACCCCATCAACCATTCGACTCTCGAGCCATTCTTGATTCATTCATTCCCTTCACCGTCTATTCAAGTCGCCCCCCCAGCACGCACATTGCACTCTCGAGTCAGTTCCCTGAAACGCAAAGAGGGAGATCGAATCGTATCCCCCCCCCTCTTCATCATAATCTTCTTCTCTGAACTGTTTGTTGTATCCGCTGGTTTTTGTTCTCTCTTCCGCCTCTTCTTTTTGGGCCCTTTTTTCCTTATACCCAACCATGCCCAACACACAACAATTGCCCATCCACCAAACCCTCTCTTCTCGCTCTTTGGTCTCTCACACACAACATGACAACCTTGGCTCTTCCCGCTTTTGGCTGTACCTCGGGGAGCATATTCTCCCAGCAGCCGTAAATGATGAACCAAAAAAGAATTCCAGAAAAAAAGCACTCCGGCAAACGCCCCCGTCGTTTCGTCGATCATGATTTGTCCCGCTATTCCGCTATCGTTCCCTCTTCTTCCACCCTGGCAGTGGAAGAAGCCACTCCATCAGTCATGTGTCGAGCCATTTCTCTCGACTCAACCCTCCACCACCCCGACCCAAAGCCGCCCTTTGCAAAAACTCATGTATCTGAAGCGAAGAAAGTCAAATCCACCCCCAAGCATACCACCCCTCACCACCCCTCTGGACCAACCCCGCCGAGGCCATCATACATCGTCATCATCATCGTCATCGGTAGCTCCAGAAATAGTAGTACAATCAAACGACAAGCCAGCAATCCAAGCAAACGTGGGTATCATGGTCGTCGTGTGCCGACGGTCGACGTCAGGGCGCGAGAGCGTACAGTCAAATTGTCAGGATCGTTGTCGGGCCGGCGGATGGGCGAGAGAAGCCCACGCTACTCGAAATTGAGGATCGACCTCTCGGCGCGGGCTCGCATGTGATTTGCGTGGCTCTCCAAGCAAGCAATGATGAGTCGGGACACTGCGGCGACACGGTCAGCAAACGGCTCACGCCCCCCACCTCTCAATCTCAACGTACCAGGCCAGACAGTCGCCTTGCCAAACATGCAGGCCGTTGTCTTGAGGATCCGCGCCGCGAAACCCGCCGACTCGTCCACGCCCTCCTGCAACCCGCTAGCCCCGCCGATGGCCGCCGCCTCGATCCCCAACTTGGTCTGGATCTCGCGGAGAATGTCCTGCACCTTGCCGAGCAGCTTGACGTCGTCCTCCTCCAGAAGCATGATGGCAGGCACCTGCGTAAAGTCCTCGTCCTGCCGCAGAATCCCCAGGTAGCACCCCACGCGGTCCTGGAGCGTCGCCACCCACTCGGCCAGCACCTGCGCGCAGTCAAACGCGCACATGCACGACGCCAGCGGGAGCTCGCGGCTCGTGAGGTCCGCGAAGCTGACGCCCATCTTGCTCGAGTGCGCCAGGATCTTGGCCGCATAAAACGCCGCCTTGCGGAGATGCTTCTCCCTCCGCGACGTGGACCCGCCGGCCGAAGCGGCCCTCTGCGGCTGCGCCAGAGGCGTCTGCTGCTGCTGCTGTTGTTGTTGCTGCTGCTGCTGCTGCTGCGTCATGGCAGGGTTGATGGTGCCCGAGGGCGGAAACTTGGAGGCCGCAAACTCGGGCGACGACGACTGCGTGGGCGGCGAGTCGACAAACAGCGAGTTGTTGCCCGAGGCGTCCGAGGCGTACGCGGGACCCGAGTCCGCGTTGGACGCCGGCGAGTTTTCCGCGTGCTGGACGATCTCGGATCCCTTGGCGAGCTCCTCGGCCATGCCTTCCCAGTCGCGCTGCCAGAACCTCTCCTTGGAGCGCGACAGATTGACAAAGAGGCGGACGTGGGCGAGCTCGTAGAGCGGGATGGCGTCGGCCGAGAGCGGGCCGATGCCGTAGGGGTTGGGACGCTCGGCGCTGTGCAGCGGGTTGCGGGACCAGGCCGCGTACCAGGCGCGAAGGGCCGGCTCGATGTGGCGGTGCATCTTCTCCGTCTCCTCGTTGGTCCACACCTGGTTGTGGTGCCGCTGCCGAGTCTCCCAGATGTAGTTGTGCAGGGCATTGATCAGCACCAGGCAGCCAAAGGCGCTCGGTTTCAGGTGGCCCCGGGACCCATCGAAAGCGGTGGCCCCGTCTAGCGTCTGCGTCTGCTTCTTCTCGTTGGTGCGAAGCAGCTCTCCTAGGGCTTCGTGGAACGAGATCCGGTTGTGGTTCGCGGCCCGGACTCCCCCTCGGGCTTGGAAGACGTGGGCCGTCTCGGACGAGAAGAACTCTTCGTCGCATGGGAGGTCAAGCAGGATTTCCGAGTTGGTAAGGGCAGGAGTGTGGTTGTAGGCCGAGACGAGGAGGCTCGACAGCGTAAAGATGGCGTACAGGGTCCGCTTCCGCTCCTCCATCGACTTCCAGCGCAACCACTCGGCATGCTCGCCGCCGCCGTCTCGGCGCGCCGACCCGTTCCAGCCGTGGTCGGCATCGGCCATGTCGACGTCCAGGGAGGAATCGAAGCGCATCGGCCGCAGCAGCTCGGCCCCTTGGGCGAGGCTTACGAGGGCGGCGGCGTGGGTCGTGGCAATCTCGCCCGACGTCTTATCCCCGCAGTTGTGACCATACACGACATTCAGGAGCATAGCCTGCACCAGCCACACGGGCGTCTCGACGGGGTTCTCCTGCTGATGTGAATTCTGGTCCGCCATGGGAGTCCGTCTGAAATCTGCCTTTCTTACGTTGGCCTTTCTCCTCTCGTCGAGATACAGCTGAATCATCTTCTTGGCCACCCCAAACAGATCCATCGACACGGCATGCTCCAGCTCAAAGAGGGCGCCGATCGCCGCCATCGACAGCAGCAAACACCCGCTCCCCCCGATCCCGCTACTTCGCCCGTTAGCTGACTGCGGGGGGGTCTCGAACGATAGCGTCGGTACGTGGACAAACGGCAGGTGAGGGTGGAAGTAGCGTAGATAGGCCCCGACGAATCGCTGGAGGTCGACCGTGCTCGGGAGCGTGGCGCCACGGTCGGGGGCGCTCGTCGGCGCCGGCGGCTGGGGGGTCAACGGCGAAGTCGGTGTCGCGACCGAGTATCTCCGGGCACCAAACTGGGAAGCCAGGGAGGCTGACAGGGCACCTAGGATGGCATTTCTTGTTGAATCAGTGATTGTCGAGACGGGTAGGGTGCCATAGTTACTACCATTCATCGAGGACGGCGTCTCCGGTCCGGCACCGTAATTATTGAGCGCGTGGTTCATGTGCTGGCCGCCCATGCCGGGGATCAGCGACGGGCTGAGGGAGCTCAGGGACGGCGGGGGCGTCGAGAAGTAGGGGTCCATCATGCCCTTGGTGCTGGGCGGCTGAGGCGAGAGCGGAGCGCCGTTGAGGATGTCGGGAAACAACGAGGCGCTCATGTCGACCGAGAAGGGGTTCGACATGTGCGGTGGCCCCATGACGCCCGTCTGCCACATGGAGCTCGACGTGGCGGCCGGCAAGCCGTGGTGATTGGACCCGTCCACCATGACATCGCTGATGGCGCTCTGGCTGGTGGTGCTGATGGCCGACGGAGAGGAGCCATCGACGGCGTTCTCGTTGGCCCCGCTGTTGAACGACATGTTGTGCTCAAAGGTCGGCAACCAGTCAATGTGAGAGTCGTCGAAGTGCCGGCCCCCCGACATGTCGCCGAGGCCATGGTACGGGGACATGGGGTCCAGGCTGCCAGGATCCAGGCCGCCCAAGGACAGCGGGGAGTCGCTGATTTGCAAAGCGTTGGGGTTGATGGTGGAACTCGTCGAGGGACCGAAGAAGTGTTGGTCAAAGTCGAACTCGTTGCTGAACAAGGACATGGGGGGAGCCGTCCTCAAGCCACCGCTCGCAAAGTCCATGCCGTTCATGCCATGCGTCTCCAGCTTGGGGAGGCCGTGGGCCATGCCGCGCTGCCCCATGGCCGCAGCCATGCCATAGCCGATATCGATGCTGCTATGCATTCCTATGAGGCTGGGATGGCGACTGTGCGTGGCCGGCATGGGGTTACGCGCCACCTGAGCGTTGTGGGCGTTGTGGGCGTGTTGAGCATTGATCATGTTCTGCATCGTGGCCGGGTCGATGTGGCTGATGGTGTTGGCTCGGGGCCGCATCGAAGCGGTTGCGGCCGCCATGGCAGCATTGGCGGCATTGGCGGCATTGACTCCCGCCACACTGTTCTTGCGAGCGCGCGTCGTCCCAGGCGTCGTCCCGGCGATGCTCTCCCGGCGGTTGCGCGGCCGGGACGACGGCGTCGTGGTCTGGTGGAGCTTTTGCTGATGCCGCAGCAGCAGGTCTCGGCGGGCAAAGCACCGGGAGCACTCTGGGCACTGAAAGGGCTTCTCCTTTGTGTGGGAGCGCTCGTGGCGCTTCAGGTGCTCCAGGCGGGCAAACGAGCGCGTACAAGTGCCGCAGATGTGCGGTCTCGGCTTGTCGGTCTTGGGCGGCGGAAAGGTGGTTGGCGATTTCGTGTTCACCGTAATGGTGGCTTTGGAGGGGCCAGCTTCGTCAGCCACAGTTTCAGCACAATACGACAGGGACCGGCCGGCGGAAGCCGCGGGCACGGGGACGGGTACGGGACGGGGACGACACAGGTGGCGATCGGTGGCACATACAGGTCTCGTCACCGGGCCCGCCGGCGCCGGCGGCCGGGGGCGTTGGGGAGGAATTGGACATGGACGCCGGTTCGAGCTTGACACCGGGTTCGTTCGACACGGGCATTGTCGTCGGCGGCGGGGCCAGGTTCAGTTTGGGGAGCCGGGCGACTTTGTGCGGTGAGACGGAGCGGTGGCGAGCGGAAGCGGAAGCGAGGGCGAGGGCGGACCTTGAAAGGCGAGCGTGCCCGCGTGGAGGGCAGAGCAGAGGGGAGGGGCCGCGGGGGCCAGGGTGCGGGCTGCTGGCTGCTGGCGAGACGAGAACAAGATGTGGAGAGGGGGGCAACGAGAGGAAGGCGGCGGAGGCGGACGGTGGAGAAGATCCAGGAGACTTGGGGGCTGGAGTCTGGAGTCTGGAGACCTTCCCAGTTGAGCTGAGCTACTGACGAGCGAGGAGGAACAGAGAGGAGGAGGGGCACGAAGGCGAAGGCGTCTGGCGAAAAAGCATCAATCCCTCGATCGAGGCTTTGTCGAAACGCGGCTTCGTCGTGCTCAGCTCACTCACAGCTGCTGCTCGAATCCTCTTAACGTAGACGACGGTTGCTAGACTCGTTGCATGCCACTGGGGGGAGGAGAGCGGAGGGTGAAGGAGGAGGAGGAGAGGAAAGGAGGATTGGAAAGGCCAAGGTTGGTGGTGGTGTGGTAGGTTGCGACTTGCGAGAAGGTGCAGGTGGATGGATTCGATGGAATGGCCCGGTCTGGGGGACCTTCTGGGACTGGGTCGAGGTCTGTGTGTGGTATGGCCTGCCGTTGGTAGGTGGTCTGTGGCCTCCCATACTCCCAGTGCCTCTCAGCACCTGGGACTGCTCGCTCCGTCTGGCCTGCCCGAAGCGGAGCCTGCTGGTGGATGGCGAAATTGCATCGCAAGAAAGGGCGGCGGTGCTGCGGCTGTCGGTCGCAGGCACTGGCAGGCGGCCCGTCAAGTGCAGGCTATCCGAACCATGGACACAGTGCGCAAGCCGAGGCCGTCCCTGACCCTGGGCAAGCCTGCTGTGAGCCCTAGTCGTGGACGGCGAACCCTGGCCGAGGGAACCCCACCAGACCCGACGCCACCTAGACTAGGGTCTGCAACCCACCACACCCTTCCCACTCCCACCACACCTTCACACTCGAGCACACCTCTCCAGGACACCTCTCCCACCACCCACCACCCACCATCGTCGTCGGGTGCAGATGTTGCGGTACCAGTTCCCTCCCAATGCCCTCGCCAGCCTACCACAGCAGCCGGGACGCGCAGACGGAGCGCCCATTGGATGCAGCTGCTAGACCCTTTGGCTCCTTTGGTTCCGGCCATCAAATGCCAGACGACCCACAGAAGACTCATAAGCATGCCCAAGCCGACAGAAGAGAAGCATGACGGACGAAACGAGTTTCCCAAGCTTCCGAGACCATGCTGGATTGTTTGGGCGAGTGTTTGGCTGCGGGCATCTCGGAAGCAGTGGAAACGCAGTTTATGCCTTTTCTCCCGAGACGGCAGAGGAAACCAGGTTCGCAAGGCATTTCAAGCGGCCGACACCTACCTCTTGCGTCCATCCAGCCTGATCGCCCGAGTTAGTCGAAACGGCCATGAACGTACTGTCAAGGGTCCATGGGAATCCAGATGTCCATATTATCCCATTCTGCCACGGAGTACGGATACGCAGCGGACCTATGACGGACGCGGTAAGGCCGGACTGGGCGTCACTGGCCGGCTGTCAGCGGTTGCAAAGACGTCAAAGACAAATTCGCAAGACAAGACAAGCTTAGCAACACGGACTGGAGCCGCCGCGGACCTACCCTGGCTCGCTCCCCATATCTGCAGCCCGCCCGTTTCTCTCACAGTGCTGCTGCTGCTGCTGCTGCGGCTGCTTCTACTTCTGCTACTGCAAGTCGCGCTTCTGCGACATGCAATGGGAATATTGACGACTGGGTCCGATCCAGCAGCAGCAGCAGCAGCAGCAGCAGCAGCAGCGGCGGCGGCAGGAAAAGGGCGTCCAAGGGCGACGAAGACGAGTCTCTGCAACTTTGTTGCAACCTTACGACCTTGCAAGTTGCGACCTTGCACGACAACTGCAGCGGCTTTGGCCTGGGCGCTGCGGCAAGCTTCCGCCTGATTGCTCAGTCGCACCTCGGGCCTTGCTGGTCCTGGCCTAGCGCAACGCACCTTTTGCTGTGTGCCTGCTCAGTGCTCACCCTCGTTCACAGTCCACAGTGCCACAGCAGATCCTCATACAGGCCACCCGAAGCCTCCCCTCCATGCCGCTGTCGTCTGTCTGGCTTGTCTTTGGGCTCCTACCCGCGGGCAGTTTCAAGTCGATTGTCGTCGACGCCCGGTTGGACAGGCAAGAGGCTCTCCCACCCTCCAGTATCGCCGTTTCCGAAGAGCCGTGGACTCGCAAGAAATGGCACGAATAAGCCATGGCCCTGCCGGACAGGGGAATCACCGGGGCAGTGGGGGGCGGGACACGGTTTCGGATGGTGCCTCCCATGTGCGGTTCCCAGGCTCCCGCTCCAGCAGGCTCCCCAGACCGAGTCTCGGACACGGCTGCAACCGTACAACAGCAGCGAACAACACGGCAACAACCAGCACCTATACCGGTCTGGCACAGGGCGCTGGCCGTGGGCCGTATCGTCGACCCACGATTTCCGAGCTTCCAGAAGCCCGCAGCGCTGGTGGTTGGCCGCCCAGTGGTACTCGCACACGATCCGCTACACGCCGCCAGCCTGGAACGTACACAACGCCCAGGCACCCGAGAGAGCGAGTCGTGGCGGGCGACGTAATTGTCCGGGGAGACAGATTCGAGGACGGCAAGCGGAGGCCGTTGGTGGGACCGGCGGGCGTCGCATTCCTTTCCCCCAGGCGCCCGTCTCCGCCCGTATTCCTTTCTCCGGCTCGACCAAACCGCAGCGGCATCGGTGACAATGCCTCGTTAATCTGGTCGGCAATCGAAATGGACTGTGCTCGCTCTGTCTGGTACTGCATCGAGTCGAGCCCGGCCCTCTTGACCAAGGCATGGAGTGACTAGCCAAGTGCTTCCTGATCTCGGACCAGAGCCTTGCGCTGCTCAGCTATAAATATACTTGATATTCCCCATTTGCTAGGTTGCTCATGCACTGGCGGCAGCACCAAGCGGCATGGGTTTGAGGTCTCGTACCGTGCGCAGACTGTGCTGAGTCGATGGCTTGGTGCCGCTGACGAACCGACAGGTTCGAGATGCTGATGCTTGACAACCTGGATGAGACGCAGGAGACCATCTTTTGCTGGGCGTCAAGATTAGCGGGCATATATCAACGTTAACGCCGACTGGGCGTCTCTCGGTGCTCTGCATAAAATCCGAGGTGTTCTTGCACCGCTCTGGCCACATTGCCAACGACACTGGCTGGCTTGCAGTATTCGCAATCGGATATACATACTTAAGTAAACAGCTCGACAACGTCGACATGTCATGGCCGCAGGGAGCATGAGACCATCCTTACCATCAGGGACAGATAATATGGGACGGCCTGGCCTCTTGGATATCCGCGGCTCAACCCCGTCATGACGGCCGCCGCCCGCTGTCGGATGATTCACAAGTTCTCGAGGGACCCAGTTTTGAGCATAAGCCCAAGCCCGTTGGCGGTGCCTGACGCAGGGAAGACAGGTCGGCTTGCGGTGTTTTCTCGACGCTTCTTCGAAGTTAACCCACACGGCGGAAGCAGCTCCCTCGACAGCCAATCAGCACGCCGCCTCGCCGACGTCCTGCAGTGTGAGAGGTGGTAGTCGGCGTATCTAGCGTCTCGAATGCTGCGCCCTCCGGTATCCCGAGTTCGGTGTCTCCCGGCCGCGCCGATGCCAGAAACAATCGACTTTCGTACTATAGTAAGTCGAGTAGGCTCAAAGTAGCTCGATTGACCTTGATTTAGAGTCCTGGCAGGGCCAACCGAGGGGATGATCGCCTCTCCACTGCTCTTACTATCCCGCAGCCGCAGATGCTGTCGTGTTGTCTTCGTCGTGTCGTCCTGGATCAACCTGGGACAGGCACCGCCCATCTCGGCACGGATGGGCAGGCACCAGCAGGGAATTGGGTCCCGGTTTTCGAGTCACCCGTCGCATGTCGTCAGGAACGTGATAAAGAAGCGGTGTCGATGGCATGATTGGGCGTAGGGCACACTCTGCGTACTCTCTCGCTCTCTGTGTTGCGGGCGGCGGGAGGCCGGCGGCAGGCCTTGCTACCCCGCCATCGATGGATCAGAGCTGCCCTAGAGCTCTCTGAGCTTTGGAGGGGTAATTCGACCTTATCGCTGAAGCTTCTCGGATAAGCAGAGTCGCAGAGTATCCACAGTATTCCGGACCTCAGTGTGCGCACCGTGCCGTGTGCCCTGCTCCAATTTCCCCAACGCGAGCAAGGTGTGTGTGAGACGTCTCCCCAAACGACCAAGACCACCCATCTCCCACAACCCACCACACACCATCTTCCACGAGTCTTGCAGCCCTCCTCCGCATTCTCCTTGATTGTTTGCTGACGAGCGACTGCCCGCAAAATCCCCGACTCGGCGACACGCAGAAATGGGGTACACGATGTCCACGGTCTCGGCGGGCGGTGCCGAAGGGCTCGTCGTCGTCGTCGACGGGGGCTTGCCATGTCCGGTGGGGGCCGTGGGAGATCGCCCTTTTGGCGGCGGACATGGTGCGAGGGCCTGTCGTGCCCCACGGCTTGGCGGCGGGTAGCTCCACGATGTCTGGATGCTGCCATGGCACTGTGCAAGTCACCATCCTGGCTGCTCCCCTGGTCGACGATGGAGGCCAGAGCGCCCGGCCAGTGCTCCCTCGTCGGCGATGGCACAGCGCCAACCCCCCGAGCCGCAGCTCACCCAAGATGGTCATCGGAATGGACCATGCTGCCTCGGACGGAGCAATTTTACACCATGGCAAATCTACCTGACACCAAGGCCTGCATCCATCCCTCTCACCGCCAGACAGCTGACGAGTCGAAAAATAAATAAAAAAGTAGAATCGTCCTTGTCACGGACTGGGTCCGCTTCTGGGCCCCCGGAAGACGGAGCCAGGCCAAGGGCCCTCGGAGGGCGATATTGGTCTCGAGGCGGCACCAGCAGCTCAATATGGGCCTCCAAGGGCCCGAGGACGGCGCATCGAATTGGCACCGCGCGGTTCATCGGCCACGGGCCAGCCGTCTTTGATCCAGATTGCTTCTCCAACATTTACCCCAACGGCACGACTTGAGCCAAATGGTAAATATATCAGGGTGGTGCGCATCCCCTTCTCCTTGCTCCCTTACCCCAGACGAGGCTTCCCTCGCGCTCCTACCTTGGGGTCACCGGGCGTGCCTTGCTTGCGACGGGGAGCGCTGGGCGCGTATTGGTGATGCGACTCTGCAACGTCGGCAGCTGCCATGACTGCGTCTTGCGGCCGCCGGCTCGGGGGGCTCGGGGGGTTCGGCTCTGGACCCCAGCCTCTGCTATCCGACGTCGATGCCTTCGAAGCGAGCTTGCTACACCTGCCCAGCCTTACCACTGTGTGCATTTACAAAGTGCAAGTTTATCGACATGCGAGGGCCCTGCCAGGCGCTTCAATCAGGTTCGGCGAGGGCTGCAGAGGAAGGGAGTCGAAGCGCAAGATGGTCAGGCGCCCCAGAAGAACATTCGGGGGCTCAATGGCATCGGAGCCCCCGCGCCGCCCCGGCTTTACCCCCCCCTGATTTCCCCAGGTTTTGTTCCCCGCCGCTTGCTCGCAGCCGCCCAAAAACAACCTCGGTTCCTGGCCTTGGATCCCACGTTGGGCATCGGAAGGGGATCAAAGTTGAACCATGCAAAGGACCTCGAGCCTCAACCCGAGATTGGTGTGCACATCGGAGTCACTCGGGATGTCAGGCCGAGCATGACGGCGTCGGCCAGTCCCGGCATGCCGGTGCCGCACTCATGGCCCGTCTGCACCATGGTGCAGAAGTCCATCACAACTCTCACAACTCCAGGTCAACGCCGCGGTCCTTTCCGTGGACACATTCTCGGTAGGCCGGCATGGTCATGAAACAGGTATGCACGGCATCATCCCAGATGAGGTGCCACTCTGGATCCCGTCTCGCCCATCGCGGGCGCTTCAACGGTTGAGGGGCGGCAAGGCAGGGGAATTCATCCCTCTCCAAGTGTCGGTCCACGAGTTGTCATCGACCTCTGGCCTTCTCCAATAATCGACACGGCATCCCCCTTCCCCAACGCATCTAGGTACACCACCCATTGGCTTGTCTCTACGCAGGCCGTGTCTGGTGGGCTGCAAGGCGGCGCGTGATCTGCTGGTACAAGCCCTGACCCAGGAGGCGGGCAATCTCTGGCCGTCTGCACGTAATCTGCGAGGCAGCGAGCTTGCGCTCGACAGGGGAATCCGCGTGGTATCACATTATGGATGCTGGGGAACCAGAACCTAGATAGTGGGCTGCCCATATTGGGGGTCCTTCGAGATGCCAAGGCGCCTCTTGCCCTGCTCGTCTGAGACGCTCTATACCTCGCCAACGGGGGCATCGGTGACGGCGAGCAGCGACGCGGGAGGCGGAACGATGCTGGTCTTTGGGCAGCCGAGCCGTCATGACACGGGAGACTCTAGATGGTGGCGGCGACGGGACATTTGTACAGAGGGCGGGCCGGGGAGAATTGGCCCGAAGGGAAGCTAAATCTTGTAATCTGGCTGGTTTACAAGTCTCGGTGCCCATGTACATATATTTGCATCTACACATGGTGGAGGATAGCCGGGAGGTCCGGAGGTCACACGTGGAGATGCTGCTTGACCAAGTGCTGGGTCAGCATCGAACGGTTACCCCTGGGCTGGGGCACACCCCCCAACCCGCTGCATCTGCATCTCAAAGCGGCCGTGACGGGGAAAAAGGTGTCGTGGGGTGTCTCATTCGCGACGGGGCCATCCCGGAGATGTGGGGCCTGTCGACAGAGCACCTCCGCCGTCTTCGGCTTCGTCTTGTGGAGGGTGGCCACCATGGGGGTTCAACATTAACCCGCCAATCCGACGCTAGTTCGGTTGTTTAGCTCTTTCGGTCGAGGTACGCAGTCCCCGCCGTGCCGGTCCACGACATTGATGTCTACCGGCCGGCATGGCATGGCATGCCGTTCCGGGGTCGAGGCCGGCCACCATCGGCGAAGCCGGCCTCGGTCGGCGGTGCAAATGTCGACTTGTGTTGGTTGAGGAATGGAAGGGGATGGGTCGGTGGGAAAGGGAGAAATGGAAAATACGAATTAGGACCGTATCCGTGTGTTTGGCAGGCACTGTGTGCACTCAGCACTGTCGGTCATGGTGGAGGAGTTGTTGCCGCAATCGGGAGCGCCGAATTTTTCTCCCATCGTCACCAGGCCATTGCATTTTTCAGCACTGCATCGTCACTTTCTTTGGGTGTCAGCGGTGCGATGATCGGCGGAAGCATGGCCCTTCCGTCTTCATCACAAATTACCAAACCTGGTCGAGGCCTTGACCATCCCATCATGGCCATGTCAATGGCGAGCTTTTCTTGGCCTCGGATTTTCTTGCTCTTCTTCCACGCCGCCTCCGTGCGACGATTGGCCCGTCGGCTGGCGACGGCGAAAGAGTTTGCCAGTCAAACATATCCCCCCGAGCCACACCCACCCCCTCGTGCTCTTCGCCCTCGGCGGCCCTAGAACTAGATTGGATTGATTCTTCTCCCACCTCGCATTTCTTCATTCTAGAAGCCCCGAAGCCCCGACCGACTCTGCATTGATCCTCGCCGACGAGACCCACCGTGAACACTCACGCACCACCATGACCACCCCTCGCCCTATCGTGTCACGCAAAGGGAGGGTATGTCAACCCGAAAGCTCCCTAGCGCCTAGCCTACCCTTCACCTCGCATGCCCATACCATGCCACCACAACCCCCCTTTCCGCTCACACACACACACCCGCCGCCGCGCGCCCCTGTAACAATGACGTTCCGATGCGCCGCATGGCCCAATCGTGGCGTGGCGACTTGCATGCCCATGGCGACTGGCTTGGCGAGAGCCTTTGGAGAGAGCCGGTCTGACCAATATCGGAGCGAGGGAGCCACGTGTGGAAGCCTCTGTAAATCAGCCTGGTCGGTCCGTTGCTTGCCGTCGTCTGTCAGGGAGGCGCCGTGTGGTGGCGACTGGGCTTGGGTTTTGGTAATCATTGGCTCCGTTTGGTTTGGTTCGCCTCCGTGACGTCTGATCCGTGGGAATAATGGGATTTGTGATGTTATGAGCTGGATTCTGGTCATGGCTGTTGCTGGGCGGACCTTGGGCTTGGAGTGTCAATATTGCCCTTGGCGAGTGTAGGGGGCCTCGGACATGATCCCGAGCCGATGGAGGTTTGTATCCCGTCCCGACTGCGCCGTTCAGCAGACTGCACCAACCCGTAACCGCAACATACGATCATTCCTAGCCTCGGGATCCCGTTTGCTCTCCCCTAGATAACCGGGTTCATAACCCACCAAGACCAGACCAGTAGTTGGTCAATGACGAACAGCGAATCCCCGTGTTGTATATTGACCCCCTTTTTGCATCTCTACCTGTCTATCCCCCCTCCTTTCAGCCCAAACACCCCCCATTCGCATCCACCCCTCACGCCCATCTCCTCACATCCCCGGCCAATCCCACCTCGTCCTCTCCTCATTCCTCCTCGTCACCATCACCTCGTCCCCCACCCCCACCACAAACCCCCCGCCCTCCCCCTCCCCCACCACAGGGAACCCATACCTCCCAAACACGGGCGACCACCGATGACCCGGATCCACCCTCCGATCCCGCGCCAGCTTCTTCAACACCGTCCCAAGCTCCCCCGTCGCCATCTTCCCCGTCTCATAGTCCACATTCAGGCTCATGCACCTCACGCAATTCCCCGTCAGCAGCACCTTGTTCCTCCTCCCGTCCCCGGTGCCGCCGACCTCCAACTCCCCCCAAAAATCCTCCGCCCACGCCTCCTCCCCTTCCCCGTCCACCACCACGTTCGGCCGGAACTTGAACATCCCTGTCGGCGAGTCCGCCGGCAGCCGCGTCGTGTTGATCTCGTGCAGGGAGACCTCGGACGTCACGAGCAGCGCGCCGGCGTCGGTGAACGTTAGGTACGCAGGGGGTTTCTCCTCCTCCGCGCTGCCGCCGAGGTAAGATGTCACAGACGACAGCCACCCCCGTGGGGCGGGAGTCGCCGCCGCAGGCGGGCGCAGCGTGCTCCCCAGCACCTCGCGCCGCCCATCCCCGAGGTAGACAAACACCACGGGCACCCCCAGCCGCGCGCCGAACCACGTGGCGTGGGCGTCGGGCATGCGGTAGGCGGCGGCCGGGCTGCCGTGAAGGGAGACGGTAATGGGGGAGAGGTCCGGGAGGGCCGGGGTGAGGGGGATGGTTAGGGTGTCCTCTGAGGGGGCGGGGGAGTCGGGGTCGCGGAAGGTGATGGCGAGTTGGTCGCTGTCGGAGTCGGAGGGGATGATTTCCTGCCAGAAGCGGGCGCAGCGTGGGTGCGAGTCGATTTGGATCTTGGTGAGGGTTGCGTCGGGCTTGAGCTCGAAGAGCATGAAGGTGCGGTCGTGAGGGATGCCGAGGGGGGTGAGGAGGGTGGAGGGGAGGGAGATGCCGCGGAGGCCTTTGATGGGGTAGACGTGGAGCTTTGAGGGGGGGGGTTAGCGTTTGGAGTTTGGGTTAGGGGTGGGGGGTTGGGTACGCTGGTGATTTTCATGGTGAGGGTGGGGGTGGTGGTGGTGATGATGGTAGTGGCGGTGAGGACTCGGAGGTCGTGAGGGACGAGAGAAGCAAACTGTTGGCTCTGTACCTTGCTGGGTAGATAAGAGGGAGTGGTCTATCGTCTCCTCCACTCAGGACGTGCATGACGAGTCACGATGGGGCGTCGGTAATAGGGCGTGGCTAGCAGGTATTAGTCAGATTCTTGGCTGTCAATGGCATCGACATTTCCGTGGGTGACTTTGTGTATCACGCCAGATGCAATGGAATTATTGGTACGAGTTGGGTATGGAAGATGTCAAATTCTGCGAGGTGTATACTACTGATGGTTCATCGGTACAGCTATGAATTCTAAGCAGGACATCTTTACTCTCCGAATTGTATTTTGGCAGCCACTTGAATCACTGGCATCCATTTTCTTTGTTTCAACTTTTCCATATTTTGTTTCTCAAATCACGACGAGATATCTCGTGCTACCATCTACCACCGGGCGAGATTTTGCAAATGGCAACGTTCTCATGACATTGGCAGATTCTGGAATCGCCTCACTGGTCCGACGTGATGCACCCAGTCCCCCGAGGAGATGGATGATCGAGTAGGATTTTCGGGTTTCTAATTGTCATCAAGCGACCCAGTTCTTTTGTTCCGCTTGAGCTGTCTCCGCGGGGATAGACTTGGGGACTGAGCGCAAGGACTTTCCAACTTTAACTTTGCTCTAGAATCAGACCATTGGGGCCCGAGTTTCCTTTCCTGAACAAGAATCATATTGCGATAAACACACAAACAGCCTGCTAAGATTTCTAACCGCGTACTCAACCCATCGATTCGCGGAACCGGCCGGATCACCCCTTTCGACATGCCCCTGAGCCAGCAACCCCCCCATCAGCACCGTGCCGAGACCGGCAAGGTCACTGCCCCGAATGGCCCATGACTCTTCCGACACTACATGGACCGTGTGACTCAACTGTTTTGGCCACGCGGCTGCTTGCATAATTTGGAACCCGGACCGGCCCGTCTTCTTCCTGGCGGCGTACAAGGTTGTTTAGGGATGAGACTTGGGAAATCAGAGATAACTCACCGCGTTCCGGTAGATTCCGAATGGATTTGAAAGGACCCATTTGGTTGCCCAGGTGGTCTGGTACCTATCAATGCCCAACATCGTAAAAGGGTATTGGGGCATAAAACAGAGTCGGTGGACTGGTTTGCCTGGCGTTAGTTTTGTGGGGGTTACGCTGTAGGTGGTCCCCGGACGTCACCAGTCCACGGGCCTTGAAAGGTCGGCCACGTAGCTCGTCGGTGACTTTGTATCCATATTCCACCATCCCGAGTTCTAGTTCCTAGAGTTATCAGGACATATTTCCACTCTGATGGAACGAGCCGAAAGCGTTAGGCATGCCGGGCAAAGTTGGAAGTGTTATTCCTGGCAGTAACCTCGGACAGACTTCCTCGGGATAGAACGTTGAATATCCAGATGGACGATGGACCAATTTAGTACCTTTGTACCAGAGGAAAATACCGGCAAGAAGTGCCCAGGTGCCTAGGAGAGTGTATCTCGAATTTTTCAGAGCACGAGGTGAAGGAATGACGCAAACAGGTGCTTCCTCGCACCCAAAAGTCGAGTTTAATCTCGATCTCCTGCTCTTCTACAATAAACTGATAGCTGACCCTCCCTAGCAACCGAAGGAACCCAACCCTCGTCTCTATGCTGCTGCTGCGCCATCTAAAGATATGTCTTTTGAATATCAACGGGCTGTCAGTAGTGACTCGGATCTGTCCGTTTCCAACCACCTGGCCCCCGTAATTGCCAGAGCAGACGCCTTTGCTCGCAGAAATATTCCATGGCCTTGAACATCCCGGCAGGACAACCTACTTCGATCCTTCGACACTGGCACCTATCTCCGAATGACAACTTCTTATACAGCCCTCACTGGATCACGTCCGCGCCAAAGCCTAAACGACGACATCCATTGCCCCTGGCGGTTGCTGGGCATGCATCATGATTCGGAGATGATTCAATGTGGAGCAGTGGTGTTGATGGCCCCTCTGCCCTTGCCCATTTGCCCGGACAAGGGTATGTTGTTGACATGGCAAAGGAGAACAGCAACGAGGATGACCATGGAACGACGACATGTATTACTTTGCCTGGCAACCCTCCTTAGCGCTCCCCCCCCCCGGGTCACCAACGCTGCTGTTAACCTGGACTGGAGAGTAGCAGCACCGAGGCTAGTCAGGGAGCGACGACATGGATTGCGGTGGCCAGGCTCTCCTAGAAATCGCGGTGGGGTGTGGCAAATTTATCCAGAGGAATGGATGATGAGATCAGCCTTCTGTTGAGGCGGTGGAGTGGTGAGAGTTCTGAGCCTTGACGAGTTTTGATGGAGCCGAGTCTATTTTGGGTGCTGCGGACCATGTTGAGGATTATGATCCCGGTTGCACGGCCACGACCGAATACCACCATATCGCTCGCCTCTTTCTATTCCGCTGTCAGGGTGGGGAATATCAGCCTGGCAATATGGATCTGTCAGCTTAGTCGGAACATTTTGACGACACACGGGAGATCGGTTCCAGCTTGACGGGACGCCGCCGCTGCCAGTCCGCCCTGTCACTGCAATGATAGTACAGCCACCGGAACATAACCAAGACCACAACCCTCGAGGTGAGCAACGGAAAAAAAGGCAAAAGCGCCGGTCAATGCTGTCTACAAGAATACTATTAAAAATGTCGCATAGGACAAACTCCGTACTCCGTAGGTCTCTGGGGCTCAATCCCGGGCGAACCTCTGCCGTCCAGAGATGTCGACCCCAATTGCAGCCATGCCAAAGCCTCCCAATGCTACCCCGTATGTGCTGGCATGCCCGGGGCTAGCCTGCCCATGCCTCCACCAGGAAGACTTTCCATGTAACAGTCGCCAGATTCCCCCCTCTGCTCCACGGATTGCTCCCTCGTCCCGCCGTGTGTCCCTCAGGCGGCGCCCTTGTACCAATTCGCCGGGGAATCTCCCATGCACTCCCCCACCGTCACGGCCCTGAGCCCCTTCTCCCGGATCATGTTGAGCATGAACGGCAGGAGCGTCGTTGCCGTCATCTCCTGGACGTCGTGAGTGAGCACCAAGAACGAGTCGCCGGAATTTCCCTTATTCAATGCCGCCGCAAAGATGGCCTGCGCTTCCCCAGCCGTGTCGGGCGTGTTGTGCAGGTAGTCCTTGGTGTCTACGTCAAAGTTAACGATGTGGAGGCCCATCTGCTCCATGTCGACAATGCATTGGCCCTCGCAAGAGGCAAAGGGCGGGCGGAAGTAGGTAGGCACCTTGCCAATGATGCGGGCCAGCGTCGACTCGAGCCGGATGATCTGGTCGTATCGCGTCTCGGTATCAGCCTTAGTCATATCGATGTGCGAGAACGTGTGCGAGGCGATTTGGTGACCCGAGGCGTCCATCCGTCGAAGAATCTCGGGCCACGGCAAGGATTCGTCGCCAATGTTCTTGGACCAGTTCTCCCCGTTGACGAAGAAGGTCCCCTTTGCGCCGTAGCTGTCCAAGAGATCCAGGATGTGGGGGGTGTGGTAGTAGGGCCCGTCATCAAAAGTCAGGGCAACGACGCCGGGAACGGTGCAGTGGTTGATGATTGTCCCGAGCGGGACGCGGGCAACGAGGTTGGCCGGAGGTTGAGGGTTCCTGGCGGCGATGTGCTCTCGCGAGAGGAGGGAAGCGAGGATGACTGGTGATAGATGCATCGTGCCGAATGTCTGTCAAGAGAGGAGAGGTGATGACTGGGTGTCGACGAGCAGGTGGATGATGATGCTGATGGCGATCGCTGTGGCAGGCTCTAAGCGAGTGTGGGAGCAGTGGGTCGCAACGAGTGAATGGGCGTAGTGATATGGACGAGCAGCTGGGACGAGGGAGAAGAGAAGAATGTGGATTGGGACGACCACCAGGCCTTTTAAGGAGGGTGCGGGATAAGATGGGCCGCCGACCAGGCGATGAGGCATCAGCGCTGTTTCCGATGGAATCAGCAGAGGGCAGTGTTGTGCCTGCCCCCCTTTTGCGTTCGCGGGGTATGTGTAAATAACCCCAGTGGTGGTGGCTCCCGGGGCGATTACCGCGTGCGTGCCTCCAGGGGGTAAGGTTCACCGCCTCATGCCGGCCGTGGATGGAAGCGGTCCTACCGCGAGCAGCGATTGGCTCCAAGTTTGGGATTCAGCTCTCCGCCACATCGGTCTGGACCTCCCAGGCCAAAAGTGCCATGTGGGAGACGGGGGGAGCAATAGGAAATTTGATCGTGGGGAATGGCCGCGTGCCATCGTTGGTGACAGTGGCGCTCGGCAGGCATGTTCACCAGTGGGTTGACTGGAATGGATGTTCGGCAACGTCCACACACTGGTCGCAAGCATGCTTCTCCCGGTGTTGCCCAGCAGCAGCCGTTTTCTGATGTTCATCACTTGATGCTGTATCCACCCGCCCAGACGAAAACACCGGCTCCGGCCAGGCTGAGGGCGGCCAAGGGCAGGTCCAGCTCGATGACGGACCAGACCCAGAGACAGCCCAGCGGCGGGGCGCGCTTCATGACAGCCAGGTAGCCATGGTTATTGGTGACGTGGATGAGGTGGCAGCCGGCAGCGAGGCTCGTGGCGAAGAAGACGGCCTGGCGGAAGGCGGGCTGAAAGCGCTGGGGAAGGCCGGGCAGGATTCGCGGATTGGACGCATGCGGGTGCAAAGGGTAGAAGAGCAGGGCGAAGACTGGCGACAGACGCAGCCACGGTCAGCAAGAGGGCCCCATTTGGTGCGACAGCGTGGCTATTGCGGCCTGAAGGGGGGGGGGGGGGAATGGGGGATGGGGGGAAGGAGGAGGAGGAGGAGGAGGAGGAAGAGGAGCTCACCCATCAGCGCCTGCACAGCCCGGATGCAGACCTGGGGCCATTGTACCCGGTCGATGGAGAACTGGTGCTGGACGAGGACATCCAAGGTGAAGTGTAGCATGGCCAAGCTGACGGTCCAGAGCATCGTCTCGAGGACCCTCTCTGCCGTTGGAGAGAGGGCATCATCGTCTTGGTCGTCGTCTTGCTCCTGCCGCACTCGCAAGCGCACGGCAGACTTGGGCAATGCTCTTTTTTTGCTTGTGCCGTCCTTTTCATTCTCCTTCTCCTTCTGCTCAGCCTGGGCAAAGAGACCTCGCTCTTCGGCAATTTCAAGGAGCGTCTTTTCGCTGGGGCCCGACCGATCGGGCTGTCGAAGCTTGAGTTTCTTGGCCATGGCGATTTCTGGGGGAGGGATGCTGGGGAGAAGGAGCATCTACAAAAGTTGTTTGCAGACGCGGTTTCTGCCGGCACATTGACAGCCCGGGATGAAAATGACCGTGACAGTGCCAGCCGACCGCCAGTCCGAGGCCCACACCTCGTTGAATCCGGTGATGGGTGCCCGATCGCTACAGCCCGAAGAGGTCCCGCACAGGCCAAGAGGCGGCACGGGCAAGCCCTGAAGGTCCTGCCAATGCCGATTCATGCAGAGCAGCTCTGCCCAGGGCCACTGGGCGCGCATCACCCCAGGGCCACTGTTACACAGCCGCGACCTCATGACGAGACAGAGACGATTGATCGATTGATTCAATCGGGCAAAAGGTCAAACAAAAAAAAGGGGAAAGAGGGGAGGAGGTTGCGTCAGTCTGGCCTCGGGGGTAACACCTTTTGATTGAGCCGCCTAGCCGCATAGCACCAGCGGTGGCCACCCAACTTTTTCACCCAAGGCCCACCGCCTGTTGGCTTGAAACCCGAGGGCTCTTTTCAGTCCAGGCTTTCAAGTCCAGGAGCCGGGCCAGACCAGAATCCAGATGCAAAGGGAGGTGGCATTGATTGTATCGACCTACCCCTGCCTTGGCGGGACCTGGACAACCCGAGGTCTCCCCTCCCCGCACCTCGATCGCTGGCACGTTAAAACCACACCCGCCCGTTTCCTCGCGCCGGCCCTGTCCTCGGTGCCCAGCAGTTCAGGTCACGACCCCGTCCCCTCGCCCGTCCCTGTCCGCGATCGATCCGTTTCCAATTCCACTTCCACCTACTTCGATTTTTTGGCTCTGTCCGTCCGACCTACACTCCCAGTTCGCTCACACCATCCCACCGTGCATTGCCTTGCAGCGATCCCAAAGCCCCCGACCACGCACCTCGCTTCTTCGGGCCCGACACGGCGGAGCGACCAGCAGCAGCCGCCGAAGCACACCGACCCGACCTCGCCACCCGCCGCAGCCGTGAGTTCCGAGCTGCGCCCAACCCAAAACACCACCACCACACCAACAGCCCGGCCGCCACCTGCGCCGCCCGTCCGCGGCCGTCCCCCAAGCCCGGGCCCAGGAGGAAAGGCGGTTCCCGCCGCGGTAACATTGGCGGCGCGGCGCACCAGGTCCCTTGTCCGGCCCGCCTGCTGACGCTGACCCGGCCCCGACGAGGACGACACCCAAGATGGAGTGGGACAAGATGCTGCCGGCCATTGCCGAGTGGTCCAACAAGCTGCCCATCAAGCTGCCCGCGGGCGTCAAGCTCCCCGCGGGCGTCAAGCTGCCCGACAACGTGGCCCCCGAGTGGCTGTGGGGAGTGGGCGCCGCCGTCGTCGCCGTGCCCGCGCTCTACCTCTGCACCGCGGGGCTCGTGTCGGCCAAGGTGCCCAAGCTGGAGAACAAGCGTATCTGCCTGCTGATTGCCCACCCTGACGACGAGGCCATGTTTTTTGCACCCGCCGTTTTGGGTTTGACGCGGCCCGAGACGGGCAACCACGTCAAGATCCTGTGCCTCAGCAGCGGTGCGTACAATGCCTATTGACCTCCTGCCCTTCTTTGTAGGTCTTCCGCTGACATAACCCCGACCGCAGGCGATGCCGATGGCCTCGGCGAGACGAGGAAGCGCGAGCTGTCCAAGTCGGGCAAGATTCTCGGCCTGCGCAAGCCCGACGACGTCTTCGTGATTGAGAGCCCCGACTTCCGCGACAGCATGACGGCGACGTGGGACGCGGGCAAGATCTCGAAGCTGCTGTGCACGGCGTTTGTGCCGAACCTGTCCAAGTCCAACGCGGCCAACGTGGCGCCGACGGCGTCGATCGACGTGCTCATCACGTTTGACGCCGGGGGCGTGTCGAGTCACCCCAACCACATCTCGCTGTACCACGGCGCCAAGAAGTTTGTGGGCACGCTCATGGGGAAAAAGAAGGACTGGGCGGCGCCCGTGGACCTGTACACGCTGACGTCGGTTGGGTTCCTGCGCAAGTACCTGGGCTTCATGGACTCGATCCCCACGTTCATCAGCTGGGCGGCGGGGACGGACAAGAGGGACAAGAAGCGCCCCGAGGGGCTGGTGTTTCTCAACGGCATCCTGGGCAGCGGCAGCTACCGGACGGCGTGGCGGGCCATGGTCGGGGCGCACAAGAGCCAGATGGTGTGGTTCCGCTACGGCTGGATCACGCTCAGCAGATACATGTTTGTCAATGACTTGCGGCTGGTGACGGTGGAAAAGGCAAAGGTGGAAAAGACGGAAAAGGTCAAGACGGAAAAGTCCAAGAGGCAGTAGGCTTGCGGAGGATCGGGTGGCAGGGACCTTGAATTGATCTACTCCCCTCCCTCTAGGGTGTATTGATGCTGCCGATGGAGCAGAAAACGTATACAAGCGTGTAGACAGCAATCTGAATGAAGTCGATCAAGTTGGTCTCTGTTTGCGGGAATCATATGTCCAGGTGACACTTTGCGCCCAACAGTACCCCCCCACCGTCTCAGGGGATGTCCAGTTACAATAAAGACTAGATATACCTATCTTTTGGTTGAATCATTTGTACATGTCAACGGCCCAACCTCAGTTTGACCCCCCTCACCGTAATGGCAGAATCCCCTCACCGCCTTTGAAGCTCTCGCGAGTCGCGGGGCACGTTGCAGCCGGGTCGTCCACTCTCTAGGGCGGCCCGTGCGCTCTCACCAGACTCAACCCTTGTTCATTGCCTTGTTCATCATCGCCGTCCCGACTCTCAACAAGCGACAACAACCATCCCACCACGCTCCCTACCAAAAAGTCCTCCAAAAAAACCCCCGCAGAATTACCCCCCAAAATACCCACCATGGCCGACGCAGTAGACGAAACTAACACGGTGTCGGAGCCCCTCGACCTCGTGCGCCTCCTCATCGACGAGGTCGTGTGCGTCAAGCTTCGCGGGGACAGGGAGCTCAAGGGCCGGCTTCATGTGAGTTTTTTGTCCCTTAATGAGGTGGATAGCTTGCTGATTTGCGTGGACAGGCGTACGACAGCCATTGCAACCTCGTGCTGGGGGACGTCGAGGAGACGATTTACGTGGTGGAGGACGAGGAGGAGGATGAGGAGATTAAGGTGAGTCGGGGAGGGGGGGAGGGGGGAGATGGGTGGGGGTGTGGTTTTGCTGACATTGGGGGGGCAGACTGTGAGCAGAAAGTCGGAGATGTTGTTTGTGAGAGGTGAGTTCCAGAGACAGGGCTTTGGGGGAGTTTGGTTGCGGAGTTTGGCTGACGAGGTGTAGGTGATAGCGTGGTGCTTATTGCGCCGTTTTCGAGGTCGCGTTGAAGGGGTTGAGGACGGGAGGGCGGGGGGGGGTGACGGGGGGAGAGTCTCGGGTTGGCGCTGGGCGACTCTTCGATGTTGAAGCTCTGCTGTCGCTGTCTGGCGATGCGGTTCTTGCCATGTCGACAGTCAACTCAGTTGGACACGGCAGATAGCCACAACGCCATTAGTCATGACGCTACCACTCTGGCTTCTTTTCACCGGATGCCCGCCGCTTCGATAAAGGAGACCAGTGTGGTTGAACCAGAAGGGTGCTCAGCTTGCTCTCGATCATGTCAAGGGGGATTGCCAGTCTTTGGCCTCGGAACGTCTACCGACTTCATGGATTCCATGGACTTGAGAAGGGGCTGGGTCGTGGAACAAAATCTGAATATAAACTATGAATCCACTCATGTATGGCTCTGCTCCCTACCTTGCTATCCTCGCCCCTTCATTATGGGTAGAGTGTTGTCACCTCACCCTTCCGCCTGCTTGCACCTGTGAGTTCCACGGTTGTTGTAGGGATGGCTTCCAACAAATCACTTCACTCCCCCACTCTGCCCTTGGAAAGGCAAAGTCAATTCCATGACATCGAGCAGGGATGCGTGTTGGCCTGGTATTTAGTGGCCGACATGTTCAGCATCAAGTAAGTAAAGGGCATTTCGGCCTATTCAGGGGTATTCCGGTGCCTGATCTTCTTGAGACAGCTTTTATTTGACAAGAAAATATCCCGACTTTCCTCCTCTGGGCGGAGTCATGTCTTCTGATGCAAGAAGTTGAATTGAAGAATGTCTTGGTTGGGGACGGTGGAGGTGCCCTTATCGATAACAGGCAAGCTCGGGGAAAGACGTGCCCCACAAGGCGTAGTGCCAGCTCAGGCGGGGAGTCATTAAAACGATCAGGCACAGGGAAGACAGCTTGAGCACCTCTGCGTCCGCCTCACAGCTTCACATCTGATGTGACTCGACGACCCTCTCTTCGACTCAACCGGCGAAGACTTGCTTTTGCTACCAATAGCTTTTGAATATATTATTACAAGAGAGATAGAAACCCCCTTCTCTCGGACCTCAGACTCTCTCCTGCTTTACCAATCTTGTCGGAATTAATTTTTAATTCTTCATCCACCCCCTGACCTTTGTTTGCTCGCCCCCCATGATCCCAAGAATACGAACCTGATCTTCCTCGAGAACCTCCCCGTATCCAACTCATAGCCCATCTCTCTGCGCCACCATGGCGGCAAAACAGATCAAGCAACTCCCCCACGAGAGGCGAAAAGGCGAGGCCGCCCTCAGCGACTTTGCCGAGTACGTCGAGCAGCAGCAGGCCTTGCGTTACCCGACCAAGGCCCAGGCCGCTGGTAATCCAACGGCCACGGCCACGGCCGCGGCCGTTGCTGAGCCCGACCACCACGAAGAGCTCGACGACATCTTGGACAGCCTGGACCTCTCCGACCCGGCCCCCCGCGTCAGGTTACGGGACCTGCTGCTGGCCCCGGCCGACGACGCTGCTGCCTTTCAGCGCCTTGTCGACATTATCAAGGACAAGCTCGACGATGGCCACGGAGAGACCGTCTTCGAGGTTGGCTTCGAGAACAATGGAGACTGCATGAAGCTGACCAAGGACGACTGGGCCGTGGCCCTCAAGAGGATAGAGGACGCCGCCAAGAAGCTCAACGCCGCCTGCCGGGTGCTCTTGACCAAGAATGTCGGCGGCGAGCTCGACGGCGTCCCCACCAAGGACCAGGACTGCAGCGGCAAGATCATGATCCGCCAGGCCCCCGACACGGCCGAGACCGTCATCGAGACGCGGATAGCCGTCGTCGGCAACGTCGACGCCGGCAAGAGCTCCATGCTGGGCGTGTTGGTCAAAGGCGACCTCGACGACGGCCGCGGCAAGGCGCGCGTCAACCTCTTCCGCCACAAGCACGAGGTCGAGACGGGCCGGACCTCGTCGGTCGGCATGGAGATCATGGGCTTCGACACCAAGGGCAACGTCGTCGTCTCCGACACCCCCGGCCGCAAGCTGTCGTGGGAGGAGATTGGCAAGCGCAGCGCAAAGTGCATCACCTTTTACGACCTCGCCGGCCACGAGCGCTACCTGCGGACCACCGTCTTCGGCCTCCTGAGCAGCAGCCCCAACTACTGCCTGCTCATGGTGGCGGCCAACAACGGCCTGATCGGCATGAGCAAGGAGCACCTCGGCATCGCCCTGGCGCTCAACGTGCCCGTCATGGTCGTCATCACCAAGATTGACATTTGCCCGCCCCAGATCCTCGAGCAGACCATCACGCAGGTGACCAAGATCCTCAAGAGCCAGGGCGCCAAGAAGATCCCCATCTTCATCAAGACGCACGAGGAGTGCATCAACACTGCCACGCAGTTCGTCAGCCAGCGCATCTGCCCCATCTTCCAGGTCTCCAACGTCACGGGCGCGAACCTCGACCTCGTCCGCACCTTTCTCAACATCCTCCCGCACCACGGCCGCTACAACGCCGACGCACCCTTCGAGTTCCACGTCAACGACACGTTCAGCGTCCCGCACACAGGCACCGTCGTCTCGGGCATCGTCCGCGCCGGCGTCATCCACGCCGGCGACGAGGTCCAGATCGGCCCGGACTCGCTCGGCCGCTTCACGGCGACGTCGATCCGCTCCATCGAGCGCAAGCGCATCGCCGTGCCGGCCGCCTCGGCGGGGCAGTCGGCGTCGTTTGCGCTGCGGCGGATCCGCCGCAAGGACGTGCGCAAGGGCATGGTGGTGCTCCCCAAGGGCGAGGGCGCGCCCAAGGTGTACCGCGAGTTTGTCGCCGAGGGTATGTCCCCCCTTTGCCTGTCCAGCGCCCAACTAACCCCCCTCCCCCCCCAGTGCTCATCCTCTCGCACGCCACCACCATAAAAACAAAGTACCAGGCCATGCTCCACGTCGGCCCCGTCTCGCAGACGTGCGCCATAATCGACGTCGACCGCCCGTTCATCCGCACCGGCGACCGCGCCACCGTCGCCTTCCGCTTTGTGCAGCGTCCCGAGTACCTGTCGCCCGGCGACCGGCTGCTGTTTCGCGAGGGAAGGACAAAGGGGCTGGGCATCGTTAAGAGCTTGGGGTATGACCCGGCCAAGCCGTTGATGCCGGTTCAACAGGAGGGGGAGGGGTCGGCGGTGGCGGCGGTTCAGGGCCAGGGTGAGGGAGGGAAGGGTAAGGCTGCGTGATGATGGTCGCCGCGGGTACTTGGTGGTGTTTTGGTGGGTGTCTCATGAGGATGATCTGTAGCAATTGTTTTGGATTTTCTTGTCAGGTTGTTATGCTGTTAGCCAATACCAGTTTGTGTTTTTTCTGTTGCTCTTGTGCTTTTGGAGATATGTTGAGGTCACGACTTGACGGTCACCTTTGTACTTGATGTAAACATCGCCCGTTGGTATGGTCGCTGGGTTGCTCTGTGAGTAGGTCTTGTAGTAAGTCGGTCACAGACTTTAGCGGCTTGTACTACGCAGAGCAATCGTTCTCCTAAGTCTCGGCCACTGAGAAATTCTCCGAATTGGCGAGTGAGTCAAATACACGGTGTGCTCATCCTGGAAAGTCGATCCGACCAAATTGGCCCGGAAGATCTCTCAATACTGATGACAGAAACAATCACAAGTTTACAACCACGTCCATGTCCAGAGAATAATATATAATTGCAGGCCGCTGCCCCGCGGCCCGTGACCAAATGCTGAACCATTTTTAAACTCCACTAATGCCAGTTGATGCATCCATCCCTTTCCCATATATCCTCTCCGAGAGGCAGACCATCAAGCCTCGTACTTTCCCATCGCTTTCAGGGGTATATAGAACCACACGCTTGAACAAAAGAAAACCCCAGAAAAAAAGCCAACCGCCTCAGTCCCATGCTATATCCTCCTCTCGCAGCACCGCGGGATCCGCTCCCCCGCCAACCGTCTCGTCAACCTCCTCACCAGTCCCACTACAGAGGCTTTCCTGCATGGCCCCCGCGGCACGACGGCGTCCTACGTCGTCGGCGTTGACGGCCCATCCAGCGTCTCCATGACATCCGCAATCGAGCACTCCCTGTCGACAATGGTCGCATGCGAGTACGCCGGCGGACTCGGGGGCACGTCCTGGTAGATGGGCGGCGCCTCGTTGTCCCAGCTGATGCCGATCCCGCCGCGCTCTGTCAGCACCGTGCCAAAGTGCATGCGCAGGATGCGGCCGACGCCCGTGTGCGTGACAAACGTGGGGCGGTTGACGGGGGCCCACTCCTGCGAGACGACGAGCTCGACCATGAGCTGGTGCGTGACCTCGGTGCCGTCGCGGCTCTTGGTGTCGCACGTATGCTTGGCGTGCTTGGCGAGGGAGTACTCGAGCTCGAGCTCGACGTTGCTGTCGGTGGTGCTCATGTAGTTGCTCTTCCAGCCGGAGAAGAGGGTCTTTTCGCCGATGGTGCGCGTGTCGGTGCGGGGGACGCCCTTCTTCTGGTCGGCGGCGCCGTCGAGGCGCGGGCTGTGGCGCCCGCAGGCCGGGGCGACGGTCTTGGAGATCTCTTCGAGGCGCCAGGTGAGCTTTTTAAGCCGCCAGTACTCGATGGTGCCGACCTGGGCGTTATGCTGCGAGATGCCGTCGAGACGGAGGGTGAGGGTGTTGCTGCCGATGGGGTGGATGATGTGCGCGTAGTGCGCGCTGGCCTTGATGTTGGTGGGCGGGAAGACGCGGACTGAGTGGTGCGGCAGGTCGGAGCCGAGGAGGCTGCGCTTGACGTCGAGCGCCTTTTCGAGGCGGACGGGCGGCTGGGCGGCCCCGCCGATTTTGGGAGTGGCCTCGGCTTTGAATTGGTAGGAGATGGAGTTGAGAGCACCGTCCATGGTGGCCGGGAGGTGCCCCTCGAGGAGGACGGAAAAGGGGAACGAGTGTTGGCCTGGGAATGTGCGTTAGTCTTAGCTTTTTTTTTGTGGATAAAGGCGGGGAAAGTACCCTTGGTCAGGACCAGCGGGTTGGGGAGCAGCGTCCATTTCTTGAGCTCGGTAACGCCATGGGCGCACTCGGTGCAGTGGTTGGCAAAGGGCTTCTTCTGGGTGACGTGGATGCTGAGGGTGGCGTCGAACGAGTCGATCTCGACCCGGTCCTCCTTGATGAGGAGGAAGAGCTGGCCCGAGACGAGGGCGCCGGTGCTGTGCTCGGCGTCGCCGTACAGGACGATGGGGGGCGACTCGAGCTTCCAGTCGACGGCGCACAGCGGGCTGGAGGGCGGCTCCTTGCTGGAGCGGCCAAAGTGGATGGGGAACGACAGGCGGTGGTGGTGGCCGTGGTCCTTGTCCTTGTCCTTGTTCTTGTGCTGGGAGTCTGGGATGAAGCCGCTGGAGCGTGATTCGCTCATCTTGGGGCGCGGTGCATGTCTCGGCGAGCGGCTGCGGGTGTGGGCATCGGTGGTGTCGATGTCGGCGTCGGCCTCGTCAATTGACGACGAGTAGGCTAGCCGTTCCGAGCTTCCGGACGCTGTCGACCCTCGGCTGTGCGTGTCGGCGTCCCTGTCCCCACGGGGCGACGGTCTTCTGCGCGATGAGGGGGCGGCTGTCTTCTTGGCGAGGTTGGCCACCTGATTCTCGAGGGAGCTGGTCGATGCCCGGAAAAAGTTGGCGACTCGGTGTGGCATCTTGCAAACGGGTGTTAGGGAGCGGGGCCCCTTGTGTGTGCCGATGGCGGGGGAGGGGCAGCTGCTGCAGTGACCAGTGGCCAGAGGCCTGGTGGTGGGTGCTGAGCCACTACCGTGCAGGGCAGTGCAGGTACTGAGGTACCGGTGATGTGATCTCTCCTAGGTATTGCGGGTCGTCCGGGGACCAAACACCGAATTTGCTGCGAGCCCGAGTCCTCCGTGGTCTTGGTTTCGGTGGGCCGAAAAGATGCGCCACTGACAGGCGCTGTCGTCACTGGATCCGGAGAAGCTTGGGACCCCGGAGAAGCTTGCTTGGGCTGGTGCTGCAACAATGGGGTCGGCAGCTCGAGGTGATGCGGTAGTCTGTGGAGGTCGTCTGTTGGACGTGTCTTGTAGGTTGCGTAGTTGTCGTCGAGTCGAGTTCAACCCTTGGGGTCGTGGAGCGGATCAGGTCGGCGAACAAGGCCCAAGATCCAGGATGGTGGTGAAGGGCTTGAAGTCGGTTGAAAGAACATTGGGAGTGGACCAAGTATATTCAGAGTCGGTATAGACACACCTAGAACAATGGCAGGCCGTCGATTGTATTTGTATGCTTGCCCGTTCCTTTCCATCAAGTAATTATGTGTCATGGAACGGCCTCCTGATCCACTCGTGGGCAGCCAGACGGCAGGCCCGTACCCAAGAAGAAGACTGGGCGACCTACCCGGGCGGTCGGGGCTCTGCAACCGACAGCTTTGGGTGCTGCCCGGGCTCGCTCCCGCAACAAGCCCTTGCTATTTCGCCATGGACAAGATCACCGCCGAGCTACACCGCGAGGAACCCAACCTGCCCTCGTCATCTATTTCTCCAAGGGGATACAAGAGGGGGAGAGGACATGTGCAAGTGCAAGTGCCGCCACTTCCATGATCCCCCATCCGGACAAGACACACTCAGCGCCACCTGGTTAGAAAATCAGAGAGGGAGGCCTGCACCGGCAAGGTGTAGGTTGGTATGGGCCCAGGGGAAAAAGGTTCGACGGCGAATTTGGAGCCCCTGCCCAGATATTTACAAGGGGCCGGCTCGGTTGCTAAACGGCAGCCGACAAACTATTCTTTGAGGTCCGAGGATGCGAGCACCGGCTTCCCCATGGATTGTGGATTATATGTTTTCACGGCTCCACTGACAGCTTCTCAACGACGGGGAAGAGAGCTGTTGCTGAGCTCCCACAAAATTGGACATGCCCAAGGAAGCCGTCGTCCTTGGACTCAGGCTTGGCACCTCGCCCATAGGCCAGAGCCCGTCTCACGCCATCTCCTCCCAAGGTCACCTGCTGGGCAGAGTTGTTCGACTCAAGCTCCCAAGGGTACCTAGCCGGGACCCACCATAAAAATTTGCATTGATGCTGTCAGAGTGCGTGCTGGGCTGCATGTGCCATACAGATCCGGGCCAAACGTGCGGGCAATGGGATGGAGGGGTGGGAATCGTCGAGAGCCACCTTTTCTGCTCATGCTTCGAGAAGACAGCTCACCTATCCCCCTGAGTACCTAGGTACGTACCTATTCTCCAGCACTGGCTTGGATCATTCATTGCACATGGTCCGTCGTGTCAGCACCCAGTCATCCAGTCATCCAAGTGCCGTCGTCAACTTATGATCTGAGATCGGCGATGGCGCACGGAACCTTCTTTTTTGTCCACTTTCGTGTCGTCCATCGCCAAAATCCTGGCCAAGCCCCCTCCAGCAAGGGGCTACCCCGCAAAACCTGCAATTCTCGCCGGCGCCAACCAGCCTTATGACCTCTGCAGTTTCTCATTGCCCAACCCCTGCGAAGATCGAGTCTCGTCGACGGACGCCCAGGTCAACGTCAGTCCCCCGAGAGATGTCGCAACCTGGGCGCATCGTGATTCCGTGGAAACCGCCATCGCCTCGGAGAAGCTTGCATCTCTGCTTCAGGGCAGCGAGGGCGGTTGCCAGCATCAAAAGGCGTCGGCCTCTCAAGAGCATTCACGTTACCTAATGGAAGCCCCTTGTGACCAAACAGGCGCCAGAGGTGAGCCACGTTTGGTGGTGGTCTGCCCGCCTGCAGGTCATCTTTTTCCGAGCCGATGTAGGTGGTATTCCCGCCCGGCGGCGGGAGCGAGCCTAATTGGGCCCGAGTCGCCTCATCCCAGACTTCTTGAGGCCGAGAGAGCACGAAGCGCGAGCACACACGTGCCCAGCCATGCCGAGCCGGCCTGGACTGCCAACACTCTCTGCCCGCCTGGCCACGATGGTGCCGCTCTGCACGCCCGGATTCAGGCTCCCGTGACTACCATTGCGGATTGCCAGTAGTCTAGTCCTACGCTACTTGAGCTGGACCATGGCCGAGCCAAGAGAAAAACGGAACCGGTCCATGCGCCGGGACCGACCCACTTCGGTTCCGGCCGACGACCGAACCCCCCGGCCACGGAGGCTGCCGATGGACATCGCCAAGCCCCGAAAGCTTGTCCGGCCCACAATAGGTTTCCCGGGATTCCGCCCCCCCGGTGCCGCGCAAGGCTCGGGGTCCTATGGCGTGGTTGCTGGACGACTAAACTTCGTGATGCCATCGTCGTGTAGCTTGGCCCTCCTGCCCTATCAGGTTGATGCTCTGCACCCGGAACCAGGAAACAAACAAACGAATGGCTCCGTAGATGGGGCCAAACGGAAAAGATATCCACATGGCGAGTCTGGACCCTTCCCAGTTGAACTGGTGGATCTGTGTCGCATGGGTTTGCGTCGTTGGGTACGTAATTGTCAAGGTTGCCCCTGAAGGGAGCTTGAATTTTTTTCTTTGGGACGTGGGTTAAAAAAAAAAACTGATGGGCGTCCACCATCAAGTGGATCGCCGGTTAGAGACGGTATACTGCGGTAGACGCTAGCCACGTCTTACACGCGAGCTAGAGGCAACTCGGCGAGTCCATATTTGTTTGACGGTTCACGGCGAACAGTTTGCCAAACTTTAAAATGATTACAGAAATCCAAGTCACCGTCAGCTCCACAGCCCCGTCGAGCTGTCATGTTGCAAAGCAGAGGCTGCGGCGATCCTTCTCGAGAGGCGGTTTCTCCCCCCTATGAGCATCGCTTACGTACGCCGGCGGACTCCCCGTGGCTTCACCGGCGCTTTGCCGGGTGGTCGCCGACAAACCGCCGCATGGAACTAGTCTTGACACTGCCAACCGCGTGGTCCCCGGTCTACAACCGGCTGCTCCGCGACGCTCGCCAGAGCTTCCAAGGCAGCTTCCACCCACTCTTTACGCGAAACGGATCAAAATTGGCGCTCTGCAGCCGGTCGAGGTAGTCGCTGGTGGGAACAGCCTCCAACAGGACCCCAAACCCCCGTCGAAGGTCCCGGATAGCCCTATCGGGACTCTGTTCGCCGGCGTCGTAGCTATGCTCAGCCTCGCCCTGGTGCTCGTACTCGTGCCCGGGGCTCTGTCCCGACTCGAGATTCTTGAGCATCTCCCTCGCTGTGATGAGATGGTCGTTGGCCCGCGTGGCAACCTGAAAGACGGCGTCTTGGAGGCCTTGGGCGTCGGGGCCCTTGCGGAATACGTCTTCCTCCCGTAGGCCCACCTCGGCCATGACGTCCAGCGGCAAGAGCAAGGCGGGTGGCCTTGTATTTCCCACGCTGGCGCCTGCGGGGCCTCGAATCGGTTGTGATGGCGCGGAGAGGATGGGGATTCCCCTCAGCGTGGCTACAATGCCGCAGGCCTTGCCGATGTGGCTGGCCAGGTGGTCCATGTGCACCGACTGGAGGGGAACCATCGAGAGGCTTATGTACATGAGGGCTGCGTAGGTGTTTTCGGCATAGTCTTCGAGAGCGGCCAACGATGAGAATGGCTGGTTTTCCATGCGCTTCTCCCGGGCGTTGATCAGGCGGAGAAGCCAGAACTTGAGAGAGCTCGTGCTGCTAGGGCCTGACCTCGCTCTCAGACGCGTTATGGCGCTGTGCAGCAGGATGGATATCGGCTCTCGGGGGGGACTGTCGGCGAATGTCTTGTTGATGGTGTCGCGCCAGAATTGCGTTCGGAACTGGCCGATGGCGGGGCTGGATACGGATTCGGGGAGGCGGGCGAGTTCGAGGTTCAGAGTTCGGATGGCGTCGTAGGCGTCGCGGACTGTCGGTGGGACAAACTGCCGGACGAGGTAAGCATCGTAGTCTCCATGCCTAGGTGCCAAGGGCGTTAGGACAGGGCAATTGGGAATGGGGGGCATCTCCTCTGACGGACTGACTGACCGGAGCTGGTTCAAGCAATACTTTTGGGCCTGTTCAACATCCGCCGCTGTGGTGATGCCTCGACGTAAAGAGGCCTTTCTCAGGCCTTGTCTGGCCACTCGCGGGGAAAACATTTGCAAATCGCAGCCTTGGTCAAGCTAGAGAGCGCATTTTGAGATGGGAGAAAAGTGCATCATCACCAAAAAAACATTTGGGCAGCTTCCATCGCAACCCCTGCAGCGTCCAAGCTTCGGGGCCCCTGTCCACTGCACGTCATGTCTTGGCCACTCAACGCGGTCAGTGGGCGGTCAGGTGACAGCCCGACACCAAAAGTCGCGGTGGAAAGAGCCAGGCGCGTCTCCCCCAGTAAAGGAGTCCTTCCAGGGGCCCTGAACAAATAGGACCAAGGGACTTTCTCTCCAACAACGCCAATTGCCCACCATGCCCATCCAAGACGAAATGGAGCACGACGAGCGAGAGGAACCTCCTTACAAGAAGAGGAGATTCTTTGCCGACGACGACAATGACGACCTGATCCCGGCCCCAATCCCGAGCCCCTCGACCTATGTGCCGCCGACGATCCCCCAGAGCCCAAGTCGCAAACCCGACCACCACGATGCCTCCCCCCACCGCGCCTCTCCCTCGAAATCGAGGTCTCCTCTTCTTGAACGAAAGGCCGCCAATTCTGTCACCCAGCCCGCGCCCCCCAGCCCCGCCACCTCCAGTCGGCAGCCAAGCTCGATGGCTTTCGACCAAGAGACGTTCGAGGGCTTCGTCGGGGAAAAGGTCAGCCCGGACGTGCTCGAAACTATTCGACGAAATTGCGGCGACAGCCTAGAGCGGGCCATCAACATGTACTTGGACGGAACATGGAAGAGGCTGAAGCCAAAGCCGAAGCCCACGGCACCAAAGGTCGACAAGAAGGGCCCCGCCTCCAACATCTCCATTGTCGACAGATCGGTTCCAGAGTCGCGATATCTTGGGGTATTTGGCGTCGAAGGGTGGACGACACGAAGCGGCACCAATCTCCTCAAACACGGCGACTTGGTTAAGATTGAACGCCAGAAGATCCTGCCCCCGAAGCCTACGCCCACCAAGGCACAAGCCGGATTGGGGACTCAGCCCCAATCCATTCCAAAAGTAAGCCCGGCAGCGGCAAAGCGAGTTGATGTCATTGTCCGGTTCACCGACAGCTCTGGCAGAGAGCTGGGTCGCCTCGCCAAGGAGACAGCCAACTGGGTCGCGCCGCTGATGGATCAGGGTGTTTGCAAGTTCGAGGGTCTCTGTGTCTATGCCCCCGAGAGGCTCAGGACCAACGACACCGTATTTCTCCAACTCCGGTGCTCGATGCTGCGATCATCCTTCTTCGGCCGGGGCTTCCAGGTCCAGGACAACCGCGTGACTGGTCGCTTTGAAGAGGCGGAAACATCAGAGGAAAAGGATCTTCGGCTGAGACAAGTGGCTCTTGTCAGGCTGTTCCAGGAGATCAACATTGTCCCCTCAAGAGCGAACGCTGCCGCTGCAAAGAACCAGCGCCAAGGCCTCCTCGATGCCGCTGAACTCGCCGAGAACAAGGAGAAGGAAAGCGAGAGGGCCAAATCTGCCAGCAAGAATGACCCCGCCTCACCCCCTTCGGAGGAGAACGAAGACGGCCAGGAGCTGGAGCAGGATCAGCTGGACGCCCTCTACAAGAAAGCCCAGTCGTTTGACTTCAACACCCCCGAAGCCGAGCCGGCCTCGACCTTCGCCATGGAGCTGAGGCCATACCAGAAGCAGTCCCTCCATTGGATGTTGGCAAAGGAGAAGGATGAGCGGAATGAGGAGCGGGAGCTCTCCATGCACCCTCTCTGGGAGGAATACACCTGGCCCACCAAAGATCACGACGACAAGGACCTCCCCCAAGTCCCAGGCCAAACATGCTTCTATGTGAATCCCTATTCGGGTGATCTGTCTCTGGATTTTCCCCGCCAGAGTCAACACTGCCTCGGTGGAATCCTGGCAGATGAGATGGGACTGGGAAAGACGATCCAGATGCTAAGTCTTGTGCACTCCCACAAGTCAAAGATTGCCGAGGCCGTCAAGGCCGCTGGTCCGGCTGACGCGACCAACTTGCTTCCCCGCCTGCCAATGGTCAACGCCAACACCGGCCCCGTCGACGCCCCTTGCACCACGCTCGTCGTTGCCCCCATGTCCCTCTTGGCCCAGTGGCAGAGCGAGGCGGAGAATGCCTCCAAGGAAGGCACGATCAAGTCCATGGTATACTACGGAACCGACAAGAGCGCGGATCTCCTGACGATGTGCTGCGAAGCCAACGCTGCCATCGCTCCGGACCTCATCATCACGAGCTATGGAACCGTGCTCTCCGAGTTCACTCAGATCGCTTCCAAACGAGGTGACAAGGCTGGCCATCGGGGCCTGTTCTCGTTGAACTTCTTCCGCGTCATCCTGGATGAAGCACACACGATCAAGAATCGCCAGTCCAAGACCGCCAAAGCTTGCTACGAACTCTCAGCAGAGCACAGGTGGGCGTTGACGGGCACCCCCATTGTCAACAAGCTCGAAGACCTCTTTAGCCTCGTTAGGTTCTTGAGGGTCGAGCCCTGGAACAATTTCTCCTTTTGGCGGACCTTCATCACCTTGCCGTTCGAGTCCAAGGACTTCATGCGTGCCCTCGATGTCGTGCAGACAGTCCTCGAGCCTCTTGTCATGAGGAGAACAAAGGACATGAGGACCCCCGACGGGAAGCTTTTGGTCCCTCTCCCGCCCAAGCACGTCGAGATTGTCGAGATTGAACTCTCGCAAGCCGAGCGCGACGTGTACGACTACATCTACCACCGAGCGAAGGCGGCCTTCCTCGACAACGAGGCCTCCGGTACCGTCCTCAAGTCGTTCACCAGCATCTTTGCCCAGATTCTTCGACTCCGTCAGTCATGCTGTCATCCAGTTCTTGTTCGCAACAAGGACGTCGTCGCCGACGAGGAGGAGGCAGGGGCGGCTGCCGACGCCGCTGCCGGGCTGGCGGACGACATGGATCTCCAGCACCTCGTTGAGCGTTTCACCGCCGCGACCGATGACGGCGATGCCTCCAAGGCGTTTGGCGCACACGCAATGAAGCAGATCAGGGACGAGGCCAACAACGAGTGCCCTGTCTGCGCCGAAGAACCGATGGTGGAGCAGACAGTGACGGGATGCTGGCATTCCTCGTGCAAGCAGTGCATGTTAGACTACATCAAGCACCAGACCGACCGCCACGAGGTTCCCCGGTGCTTCCACTGCCGCGAACCCATCAACTCGCGGGACTTGTTCGAGGTGGTGCGCTACGAGGACGACCCGGACGCCGCGACGCCTCGGATCAGCCTCCAGCGCATCGGGACAGCAGGGGAATCGTCGGCCAAGGTCGTGTCCTTGATCAAGCACCTTCGGGAGCTGCGAAAGGAGAACCCAACGATGAAGACGGTCGTCTTCAGCCAGTTCACGTCGTTCCTCTCCATCATCGAGCCCGCGCTGACTCGAGCCAACATGCGCTTCCTCCGGCTGGACGGCTCCACATCGCAGAAGGCTCGGGCGGCCCTGCTGGGCGAGTTCAAGGACTCCCAGAAGTTTACGGTTCTGTTGCTGAGTCTCAAGGCGGGCGGTGTTGGGTTGAACCTGACCAGCGCGAAGCGGGTGTTTATGATGGATCCTTGGTGGAGCTTCGCCGTCGAGGCGCAGGCGATTGACCGTGTGCATCGAATGGGCCAAGAAGACGAGGTCAAGGTGTATCGTTTCATTGTCAAGGGGAGCGTCGAGGAGAGGATGTTGAAGATCCAAGACAGGAAGAAGTTTATGTGAGTGCCTCCCCAACTACTCCCGTTTTCGCTGTTGTTCTAACTAGGACCTTCAGCGCGACTTCGCTTGGAATGATGTCGGACGAAGAGAAGAAAGTGCAGCGCATTGAGGATATCAGGAACCTTCTCTTCTAGGTCGGAGTTGCTCTGGCTTTTTTATGGCCCACCATATGCATCGCATCCAGGCGTTATACAGACAATACGTGTTCTGAAGACAGGTTTGCCAGGGCTTTCTCGCTCGGCCCCTAGGGTTTCCCAGCTTGTCCATGCCACAAACAGGCTTGCTGCAGACCGATGCTGGGAGAGTGCTGCAGGCGTCCAATCCTTTGGCCTGTTCAGCAACCAACCGGGACTTTCGAGGGCTGATGCGGCTAATCACTTTACATGACGATAGGCCGTCATGGCCGCCGCTATCGGCCTCGGGGCAGTTTACGGCCCGCGTCGTGCCCAATATGTCACCTCACGTCACGCCACCTTGTAAATTGAGACCTAAAGATATATCTCAAACAGAGCACCTCAGCCCTCGATCCATCCTCACCCAAACTTCAGAACCACAACCATCCTCAAACAAATAACGTATACCCGAAACACCCGTCAACAACACCCGTCAACAACCACACCATCCAAAATGACAACCCAACCCCCAACAATACACACCTACTTCCTCGCCCCCGGCTGGTCCATCCAGGCCCCCTCCATCCGCCTCGGCAGCGTCATCACCCACCCAACCCAACCCCACGTCTCCATCTTCACCCCCGACCTCCCCACCACCACCGTGACCACCACCACCTCCCCTCCCTTCACCGGCAAACCCCACCTCCACCCCACCGGCATAACCGGCCTCTTCGGCACCTTCCTCGACCTCCACGGCCTCGGCGACGAAGAGTCCCCCACCCTCCAATACGACCGCCACGCCGTCCTCTCGTACTCGCTCCGCGGCGCCACCACGTCGCGGTTCACCCCCACCGCGGAGCTGAAAGCCAAGGCGCTCGCGCCGGGCGGGAGGGTCGCGCAGTACCTCGAGGCGGGCGCGGCGCAGGGTGCGAGGGTGTTTATGGTGACGGGGGTCAAGACAGTGAGCGGGGCGAGCGTGACGACGGGGTCGGGGAAGGGCGGGGGGTGGAGGGTTGGGTTGAGTGTGGGGGTGGAGGGGGAGGAGGGGGGGGAGGGGGTGGTGTTTGCTTTTGAGTTGGAGGAGTTGGGCGGGGGGGAGGTGTTGGGGGAGGGAGAGGGACTAGAGGGGAGGCTGGACGGGGTGTTTGGGGAGGGGGTGTTTACGGTTTTGGAGGGGGTGGATGAGGCGGAGGAGGGGGAGGCGTGTCGGATTGTGGCATCGAGTCGGAGTTGTGTAGATTTGGAGACGGCGAGTTCGGCGAGGATAGGGAGGGAGGCGTCGAGGGTGCGCGGGCGGGAGTAGGGTAGGGTTAGTATCATAGGGGGAGGGGATTTAGGGGGAAGGGGCTTCGGGGTGGGGTGGGGATTTACGAAATGGGAGAACGCAAAGACAAGGTATTGATGTATTCTAGGGAAGCGGAGGGCGAGGGCGAGGCTTGTAAAAAAAAAACAGGTAGATCTCCGACATCTCGGTAGGAACGGCATCATGCATGGAAAACACCAGGAACCAGGTCAGCGCCAAGTCTTGTCGCGTCATTGTGGGGTTTGAGGTTCTACAGTAAACACCTCGATGACGACACGGGGACAAAGACTCCAGAGGCATAAAAGGACTGGCATCCCTCAAGACAGGAGACAGGAGACAGGAGACAAAACCTGACAGTCTGAATCCGAGTATACCCTCCGAGAAACGCCATGGAACCCCGACGCGATGAAACAACCGAGCAATCCCGCGACACCCCCACGGTGCGGATGATGGTCCTCGAGACCGACAAGCCGCACAAAGAGACGGAGAGCCGCAGAGGGAGCTTTGGCGCCATCCTGCACAAGCACTTTACCGATGCCGGTGCTGCCCACGACCCCCCGCTGGGCATCGAGACGGATCGCCGCTTCGTGGTGACGGAGCAGGGCGGCAAGATGCCCAATTTTGACGACTTTGAGGGATGTAATGCTGTTCTCATCACCGGAAGCATGTTCGATGCCCACGGGGATAATTCCTGGATCTTGGAGCTGCTCGATTTACTCAAAAGTGAGTCCTGCTTGATCCCTATCATGGTACCGATAACTGATGCCGTCTAGAACTATGGCAGCACTACCCAAAGATGCACTTCTCGGGTGTCTGCTTCGGACACCAGCTTCTGTGCCGTTTTCTTGGTGCTGAGGTCGCCCCGGCACCCTCCGGGGACTGGGAGTTGGGACACAGCAAGATCTCTCTCAACCCCATTGGCAAGAAGCTCTTTCGCACAGACGAAGACGAAATCCACCTCCACCAGATGCACCAGGACCAAGTGGTGTCCCCTCCCACTGTCGAATCCTCGGGCGGCTTGCTGCAGCCAGGGACCAAGGTCGAAGTGTGGGGGTACAGTGAGCACACAGCTGTGCAAGGCGTATACGTTCGAAACCGACTGTTTACAACCCAGGCGCACATGGCCTTTGACGACGAGATGGTCAAGAGGCAGATCGAGATGCGGGTGGAGAGGGGGAGCATCGAAGACAAGGCCCACGCCGACCAGGCGGCCGAGACGGCAGACTTGGAGCACGATGGAGACCGGTTGGCGATGGCCATTCTCAGGTTCTTTCACTTTGAGGACGACGGGATAGAGTAATAGCTAGGCCCCCTCCGCGTACAACCTCTCAGCCTGCACGAACGGGGCCTCACTCCCATACGCCACCTCAGTCCAGATCAGCTCAACTCTATCCACCTTCTCCTTCCCATTCAACCTCACCGACTCGGCGACCAACCAACTCCTCCTCTCGTTCTCGACATCCACCGTCGCAAACGAAAACGCCCCCTGCCTCGCCACATCCACTCCATGAACAACCAACCGCCTCCCCCTGACCCTCGTCGTCGCCCCCGCCCACGGCACCCCCACCTCCCCGCCCTCCACCCCACACACCTTCGACACCCGCCCGTTATCCACCCTATAACACCCCTCCGCCATTACCCCCCGACCGCCTCCCCCTTATCCCTCGCTGCAAAATACCCCCCCACCAACTCCCGCACCCGCCCCTCCTCCAACCTCCACACCCCTCCACTCCCATCATCCTCCCACTCCGGCCCCATCTCCGCCCTCGCATCCTCCGCCACAGCCCGATACCCCCTCGCCCCCTCGACATCATCCCCCACCACCATCGTCTCCACCTCGCTCACCTCGTTTCGCTCCGTGATCCGCACGCGCATCACCAATATCGCGGGAAGGTCGTCCCTATCCTCCAGCAGCACTGTGGTGACGGCCACGGCCTGGCCCGTGGAAAAGTCGACGTGCCGGTGCTGCGGGCCCCAGGGGAGGAGGGCGGTGGCGGGGGTCTCGACGGCGTGCTGCCAGAGGGGGGAGGTGCCGAGGGGGATGGGGGCGTTGTTTTCCGTGGAGAGGAGAGTGGAGGAGAGGCGCAGGGTGAGGGTGGTGGGATCGTGCGAGAAGAGGGTGAAGATGAGGGAGGAGAGGATGTCGTTGAGGGGGTCGCGGGCGAGGGCGAGGGGGAGGGCTCCCAGAAGGAGGGGTAGGGGGAGGCGCATTTTGATTTTTTTGTTTGGTGGTCGCCTGGTTGGGTCGCCTGGTTGGGTTGGGTTTGGTGGTGGTTGAGGTTGATGTGGAGGGGATTGGGGAGAATATAATATATGGGCGAGGAGACAGGTCATCCCTGACGTAATGGAGGAGGATGGGACGTTGAATTTCGCTTCCGAGACTTCGCCGCGTACGGTCCGGGAAAATGCAGATTGGCTGGGGAACCGGGTACTCGCCGCGGCGATACGGGGCGGTTGTATAGAGGAGGATAGCCGATTGGTTGGAGCCGGGAATGGCCTGGTGTTTAAAGCATTGTCATGGTAGCAAGTGGCACAGATGGGCTCGTGACAACTTTAAGTGAAATATCCCTCGGAGAAAACTGAAATGGCAAACAACGGCAGAACTGTATCTCCATACTAAGCGAGTGTGACCATGTCTAGTTGGCCTCACCATCAAGCACCGAGTCCCAGACAACCCTCAAGCTCAACCCAGGACATCGCTATCCCACACCAACTTTAGTTTCGTCCACGCAAACAACTATACCACTCCCATAGCTAGTTGCTAGACCCGTTCTTCTCCTCCGTGAGCAAGATGTAAAGTGCAAGCGGAAACTGGCTCCCATTCCCGCCGTTGCGCCACGCCTTCCGGCGAGTCTCCCTCCGTTAGTTCCGCATGCCGGCACAGAGAACGACAACCCGGTTCCTACGACCCAAGTTGCCTGATCTCCCCAATCAAATCTGGTTTCAGCTTAAACACAACAACTGAAGTAATACAACACAAGGAATATCGAGAAAATACGTGTAAAATAATTTAACATGTTGCAAATCTTTCTAAACGACTGTGTACTGGTGTCCCTTACTACACTCTAGCCCTGGTTTGTTTGATAGCGTGAGGCACGAGACATACGGACCAAGGCCATCTAGCGGTTGATGGAGGCCCTGAAATCAAAATAGGAGGCCCATAGTTGTGCTAAATAGGCCTTGCCAGGAGAGAATCGGTCCTCACTTGCTTGGCGAGAGGTCTCGCGCTTACAAATAAACCAGTAATATTGAATTGTACGTCCATCTCGTATGCTCTTCCCTTCGTGAAACGAAATTGGTCACTCATATTTCGGGCCAGTTCGCGCAAAAGAAAGAAACCGCCCTCATATCAGAGAGTACTACCAAGGACAATCAATGCTTTCTTTCCACCCCAACCTGAATCCACGCATCGCGTACAATGGTGGCAGCATCAGCCCCATACAGCTCCTTGGCCGACTCGACCGTTACATCCGCAAACTGGATAAAGGTGCACTTTGGGGGAATGCTCGCCTTCTTGACGATGCTCGCGTTCCACCAGATGCGCCCGGCCTTCTCCCACGCTAATCCGCCGAAGCGGAGAGCGCAGAGGGCAAACGCCCGGTTGGGGATGCCCGAGAAATAATGGACGCCGCCCCAGTCGGCGGGCTCTCCCGTGCCCTTGAGCATAGGGAACTTGTTCTTGGTCTCCTGAATCTTGGTGTAGTGGTCGGGCTGCGGGTCGCGTGCCTGCACCTGGTGTTAGGGGGTGACACACCAACGAAGACATATGAAAGCACATACGAATGCCTTTCCGGGGTGGAGCATGTGGCGGAGCGCGACGCCCTTCTTGGCCGGCATGAAGCACGCCTCGCCGATCAGCCAGTCTGCAGCGTCGGCCTTTTTGTTCTCGAATTTCTGCTTCACTAAGATGCCAAAGACGTCCGAGAGATGCTCGTTCAGGGCACCGGATTCACCTTCGTACTCCAGCTTGCTGTTGAAGTCGGTGATGCCGTGCTGCGTGTTTTGGGTCAGCTCAGCACCAAGCCGTGCCACAAGAGGTAGAGTGCTCACCGTAAACTCGTGACCGACTACGTCTAGTGCTCTGGCAAAGCTGCCCAAGTTCTCGCCATCGCCATCACCATACACCATCTGCTCTATCCCCAGATTCTTATCGACGTACCACACGGCGTTGGCGTACTTGTCACCAAAGTGCACCGAGCTTCTGACCTTGGCGTTGTGGTTGTCGACCGAGGCGTACCCAAAAACGTCCCAGAAGAAGTTGAGGACCACCAGTGTGTTGTCGTGAGCTTCATTGGCGGTGGTATCCTTGACGGCTGCACTCCCTTCCTTCCGGAGGAGCACCGATCCTGGGAGCTGCTCCCACACGTCCTTGTGCTGCATGTCGAAGATCTCCTGGTTGAAGGCGGGGTGCTGAACGGGCCCGGGGACGGCGCCGGCCACGGCAGAGAACTGCGTGCCCGCGTTGTCGTCGATGGCTGCACGTGCGGCTCGGGTGCGGCGAAACTGGCCGGAGGCCGCCAGAGTGTCTTGGGCCGAGCTCCGAGCGTCGTCGCCGACATCCTCGGCGTCCGCGATATGCTGGAGAATATAGTCCGGGACGATGGCTTGGGGTCGGGGGGCGTGCTGGGAGTCGCTGCTTTCTTGGAGATCCGTACGACTGGCGCCCTCCACGGAGGATTTGTGCCGCTCATGGTGGCACTGCTTCATGGTGGCCAGCGTGGAGATGGCCATCTCTCGCACGTGTTCATGTTGCTCGGGGGCGTCGGCGAGCGCTTGCAGGATGTAGGGGGGGACGACGTGGCAGATATATCCGGCCATGGTGGGGATTGTAGTGGAACAGCGTTGTGAGAGAAGGGACTGGATGAAGAGAGAAGAGGTGGTAAAGGGGATTCTTGCTGACTGTTTGCAAATGTCTCAGGGCAGTTGGTTTGTGGACAATGAATGTCAAGGAAAGAGGGTTCTCTGTGCTCAGTCTTATAGACGTACGAGGTGGTGTGGTATTCTGGGAGAGCAGGAATCTCCGCCCACAATGGCTACAGTACTGAATACGATCCAGCTCTTGTTTATTTGTTAGCGCGGGACCTGGGAATACTGACTCAAGGCCCTAGAATATAAAAAAAAGGCGCGTATCTATACCGGCCAGGCTCTCTCAAGGAGGACCGAGACCTTTCCCTAAGTAAGCAAGTACTCTCTACAGGACGGTGAGCCTCGAGTTCTGACTTCAAAGCCTCGAGTTCCTACTTTAATGCCTCGATCAGAAGGTATGTGGCTTTGGAAAGTACCTTGAAGATCTCGCGCTAACAAACAAACTAGGCTGGACTGTACAGCGCCCGTCAAGCAGTGTGCTCTAACGCCACGTAACACCAAGTTCTAGACTCAGCCCTGCGAGGTCCAGCCAGCCTCATGGCATGCCTGTCACAATGCGGCTTCTGAACCTACTGCATTTTTGATTGGGCTAGAACACCAAGTCCGAGTCGTTACAGATGGAGATGGAGGGTGGTGAAGCGGGGTTCTCGTAGTGGTTGCCAACCGTCCAAACACCTCGAGTTTCGTCAGCCACAGGGTTGGATTATCAAAGCCTACATGCTTCAGTCGGATTGGAGAACACAAGGACAGTGGCTGGCTGGGCAGGGGTTATCCGTCTGGCAACGCACCACTTCAAGCTCCTTGACGGAGGAAATGGCCCGGCGAGTGTCAGTGCTGAGTCTTTGATGGTCATATGCCGTCGACTTCCCCCCCCCCTCCCCCCCAACGGGGGGAAGCAAGGCTTGAGAAGAGAAGGTGTAGAACCTCCCCTTTCCTTGGTCAAAGCCGCAGACAGCTCAGCTAGCCGCAGACACTTCAGCTAGCCACAGATGAAGTTGTTGGGTTGTGCAGGCGCTCAGGACCCATTCTGTTGGCTGCAGCAAAGAGGCAGCGGCTACGCAGAGTTTCGGGGCTGCTTCAGCATTCTGAAAGTCTTGAAGGCTCCAGACCGCCAACTTACGAGAGAAGCATTGTAATGCAACCACTAAAGGTTTGATGGGAAAGAGACCATGTGCACCCTGCGGTTCACGCGGCAAGGAATCGGTTGGTTGTTCTAAAAGCCCTAGTTTTGTATATCCTCTTAGTCATTATTCGTATCTCATCATTCATGTCATCAATCCCGGCTGTACTTGGAGAGCTGTCTCCAATGCGGCCCATACCGCATGACCAAGATGGGAATAGGGGCCAATACCAGGCACAACAGGGCAAACACCGTAAATGCCCACCCGTATCCGTAGTTTTCCACCAGGGGCGCCGTCGTCAGCGGCAAAAAGGTGCTGACAAGACACCTAGTTACAATAATACCCGTCATGGCCGATGCCGACCACATGCCAAAGGCATCGACCACGTACGCCATCAGCGGAATTAGGGCTAGCATCAGCGTGCACCCCAGAAATGCGAGCGAGCAGAGCAAACACGGCAGCGGTAGCGCTAGCTCCGCGACCCAGCCGTAGGTAGCCGTGGCAACGGGCATGGTCAGGGCGCCGACTATGGCGATGGGCAGCCGGAACTCGGGCTGGCCCACGCCCTTGTGCGACTCGCGCATCCTGATGTAGATCTTGTCGAGGTTGCGGTTGCAGACGAAAACGCTAAAGACGGAACCGACGCCTGTTGCTGTTAGCACCGCACCATCCGGAACCGCGGGTAGGCACTTACTGAAGCTGATGAAGCACATCCCCGCCGCCACCGGCTCCAGCTGGTAGACATCCCTCAAAATATCCGGCAGCGTCACGTTCATGACGTAAAAGTACGTAAACACCACGCTCCCAAACAAACTCATCGCCATCAGCACCCCGCTCCCAAACAACACCCTCCCCGGCCTCAGCACCGCGTCCTTCAGCTCCCGCATCCCCCGTTTCTCCCCCTCCCCCTCCCACCCCTTCGAACCATCACCCCTCCTCCCCTCCCTCCTCCTCCTCAAAATCACCACCCGATACGTCTCCCTCAACAACCCCCACAACAGCACCTCACACCCCCCCGCCATCCCCACACTCCCCCACACCACGCTCCTCCACCCCCACCGTTCCGCCACCGCGCTCGCTATGGCTGGCCCCAGCGCCCCACCCAGCAACGGCGCCAAAAATATCAAACTCACCGCCGCCCCGCGCTCCTCTGGGCCAAACATGTCCCCCACGATCGCCGGGTTCAGGACGTTCGTTGCAACCGCCAGCCCGGTGAGTGCGCGCGCGCCCACGAACACGGGGAGTGACCGCGCGGTGGCGGCCAGCGCGGTGGCGAGCAGAAAGAGGGCGTTGGCGGCGTGCAGGACGGGGGCGCGGCCGAACATCTCGGAGAGCGGGGCGATGAGAAGGGGGCCGGCGGCTTCGCCGAGTTCCCAGATGGTGACGAGGAGGATGGAGGCGGATTTGGAGGTGGGGGTGTCTGGTGGGGAGAGGGAGGCGGTGATTTGCGGGGCGAGGGGGATGGCGGAGATGCAGGTGAATGTTCTGGGGGTTGTTAGCCTTTTGTTTTTTGAAGGGTGGGTGGTTTGTTTTGATAATTCAGGGGCGGGGGGTTGAGGGTAAGGGTTCTTCTTGGCGTGTACTCTTGTGGCCACGATGAGGAAGCACCAGGGTTGGGGGTCATGGGTAAGGGTTGTGCAGCGGGGGCAGGTGATGAATCGGCTGATTTTCGTGTTCGGTGCGATGCTCGGAGCGGGTAGGACCCCGGAACGGGGTCGGCCTGGGGTAACCGGAACGGGGATCCCGGTGCAGAGGTGCAGTGCGGGGAGATGGTGGCAACATGGATTGAAAATATTGCCTGAGAAAAATGGAGGGGTGAACAACACCACCAGAGGGGGGGAGAAGAGAGGGAGAGCGAAGAGAGAGCACGTACACTGTAAATGCCATGAGAGCCAGGAGGGTAACGATTCCCCATTTCAAGGCAATGGGCCACTCCAGCGGGTTGTCCACATCGCCGAGGGGATCAAAGTCGAACTCGTATTCGTCCTGCGATGCTGTCGTTGGAGTCGTCGCATCGGCGTCGGTCTCGGTGTAGCAATGTCCCGTCAGGGGCGTCTTGACATTGTCGTTTCGGCCGAGCAGGGGCTGCGATTCGGCGTGGTTCAAGTCCATGGTAGGGTTTGCCATGATAAGGGACGGCCTGCAAATCTAATTGATCTCTTGGATCGAGTTTTGGATGAGACGGAGAGAAACTGCAGCGGTTCGAAGAGAAGAGGCTAGGGGAGAAAAAGGGTCGGGTTTTGGTCGCGATGCTTGTCCCGGCTGCAGATTTTTGTCGCGCCGAGGCCGGGGGGGTTAATGCCGCGAAAAGCCGCCCTTTTCTCCTCTCGTTTGTGATTAGCAAGCCGAGCCGGAAAGTCGTGAGAGAGGCAAAACCTACAGTGTGTCGTTCGAGGACAGGGAAGGCCGAGATAGTTATATCGGCACTTCTAGCAATTTCTGTGAGTCCCTTACATCTCCACCTTGTCCTGCACACCATTTCGGTGTGATTGTCTGCGCCCTTTGGTGACTGATGTCAACAATGTGCATCAGTTGCGGGGGAGTCTTGCATGTGCGTCCGGTCCAGGACTCTGGGGATTACAGGGGGGGCTAGTCAGGGTTAGGGCTATCTCCTTTTCGGTGGCCGAGGTAGTGCAAGAAGTTCTTCCAAGCCGGTATTTCTCGTTCAATCTTTTTACCCCCCAGGAATTGTGAGCGACGCGATGACCCACACCACGTTGAGGAAACTCCATTTTGGCCACCCAACGGAACAACTTGTTCATCTCGAACTCGATCGTAAGATGTCCATCATACAGCTGGGATTGTCTGGACCTATCAATATCTGTGTAAGCACTCCCGCCTCAGAATTTGTGTGGTAAGAGGGAAGACGTACATGATCATAGTTGAATAGGCAGAAAGACCTATCACCACATATGTTGCTGCCGGCCCAAAGGTCAAATCCCCCCTTAGCAGAGTCATCAGTGACTCCTTATCGATCTGGTCCGATGGGCGCGCTGAGCATCTGCAAGCTCCGAAAGTCGAGATCGACGTCAAGGACGCTGCTGGCAATTGGGATTCCCGCAGGTGGTGGTGGTGGGCAGGCTCCCGGCCAGAGTATCGGTTCCACCCGCGTGCCCTCCCGCCTTTTGGAGATGTCGGCCTTCCCAACTAGTGAATATAATGCTGGACCGCCTGCATAGAAAAAATTGCCCACGGGCCGCATTACGGCAGCGGTACTGCAATTCCAGAACCGGACGATTATGTCTCCTACTTTTGCCATGGCGGGGACGAGTGCGATCAAGTGGCCGCTGCAGAGGCAGATGTGCAGGTTGGTGTCTTGATTCCTAGGCTCGGCTTGCCACATGGCCTCGAACGCTGGGGCGTACCCGTCCAAGTCGAACCTGTCAACAGGGCGAGCTATGGTCCCGTAGCTTTTAATCGTGCGGATGTGGGCCAGATCCTCGTTGGTATAGTTGGTAATCCTTCGGAGGTAGGCTTCGTTCACCTTCCGTAGCTCCACAAACTGGTCAATCTCGTAGCTGTCCTCCCAGCAGTCGACCCAGTCGTAGGCAGCATGAGAAGATATAAGCGAAGTGTAACTGGGCCCGACCTGGAGAATCTTGGCCGCAGCATACCCCAGGGCGCGAACGCAGGGCTTCTCGTATGTTACCTTGCCGATGTTAGTGTTGTGGGTGGTATGGCCTAGAACTTGCACTTGCCTTGACAGGGAGAGAGCGGTACATTTCCTTTGCCACCTCTCGGCCGAGAATGTCCTGCATGATGCCCGCTGACCTGACAACGCTGATGCGCCGTTCTTGGTCTTTGAATTTCGCCGTCCAGGCTGGGTCCATCCAGTCTTGACACTCGATGTGATGAACCAGGGGAGTCACTCGAAAATAAATGGTTTTCAAGATGTCTCGCCAAATATCGTAAAAGGATGCGCTGTAGTTGACTCTCAGTCTGCCTATTCCTCTTTGCATGGTGGGACTCGTCGAGACGGCCTCCATGCCCAGGGAAACGATATGGTCCTCTACTGGGTCCTGGAAGCGGTCGTTGGCAAAGAAGGGGCGGATGTCGTTGGCGAGCCCTACCAGTCCATAGATTCGGTCCCTTAGCTCGGAGCAGGCGAGCCCCTCGAAGTGTTCGGCGAGATTTTCGAGCTTCATGGCGTCCGTGTGCCTGGCCCTCCTCGCATCCAGCATCCGAACCATGGCCTCGACGTGATGCAACTCCTTGGTTTTGCTCTGCCAATCGCAGAGTTGTTCGAACGTCCAGAACCTCGGCCCAAACAGAAACACAAGCTGAGACGCCAGGCAGGCTTCCTGGAGGATCCACAGCCGAGTCCAATATGAGCTTTTGGCGGCCTCGTTCGCAATTGTCGAGTCTATATATCCACGACTGGTAATCCGTCCCTGGGCTAGGGTCTGGAGAATTTCCGGGGCACCAACTAGGGTGCTCTCTGAAGCCATCTTTTTGAACAAGTCAGGTCTCTTCTGCCCCGGCTTTGCGTCTCTCACTCCGAGCCACGCCACAACGGCCTGAGCGCGGGGGTATATAAAGGACATGAGGGCCACTTGGGCGTTGCGCTCGTCGGCGTCTGCTTGGTTGATGCACACGGCATCCACCCAAAGGGGTAGGGGGGCCGTTTTGGACCGCAAGTGCAGCAGACAGAGGTGGAGGTTGTGGTGAATGGCGAAGGGCTGGCCATTGATGGTGATGGGATCGACCTTGTCCTTGTTTCCCTTGAGTTCTTGGCAGATGGCCTCGAGGGCGGCCTGGTCATAGAAGGGGTGGGTGGCATATATTCGACCGTCCCAGGAGATGGACTTCTGGTAGTCTGAAGGCACGGACGTCATGGACTTGTTGGTGGGAAGTGACTGGTTATGGGGAAATGCGTCGTCCCAGGTGTACGAGAGGGCTAGATACCGGGGCTTCGACATGAACGTAACAGACGTGAGAGTGCAGACGATGGGATCGTCGTAAAAGTCTCCAGGCTCGATGTTGAGGATTCGGATGGCATCCTTGCCGGGGGGGAGCGGGGGGTAGGCAAAAGGCTCCATTGCGCGACTTAGATGGGATGAGATGGAGATGGTGAAGAAAAGAAGAACAAGAGGGGGGGTTTCTCTCATACATTATTTTGTGGTATGCCCTGCTTCGATTAATTGAAGAGGGAAAGAAGTCGCGACAGAAACAGGCAGACCCGCTCATCCCGCAATTCCATTTGCATCGGGGCTGGTTGCTCGGCGTGCCATAGCCAATTATAGAAAGCTGATAAGGATACTGTCTCAGGCCTCCTGTCTGAGCCCTGTGTTTTCTCTTTCCGTCTCGCAGTCAAGCGTTCATGCTACTCTTTCCCAAGCCTCTCCGAGGAGTGAAAACTCTGCAGATATCGCCAACAGGTCCTTCCGAGCAACACTCCCTTCCACTCTTGGTGTGACGATTCTATTTCTCCTTTCACAACCGTGCCCATTTCTTTGGACTAGGCCCGTAAATTGCAATGGACAAAGCATGCCTGCTTACGCTCCCTCGGTGTTTTTCAGAAGTGAGCAGTAAGGATGCCTCCCCAACCTCGCTTCCTACAGGAACATGACAACCTAGTCTCTGTATCCGACACACTCCACCGTAGATATCTCCATCTATTTCCTGCGGCTCGTAACTGGTGGCAGCGACAATGGCCCCTCTGGCTCATACTCCTGGCACTGATACATAAACTTTGTCCCCCTCCCCCCCGCCGGCTTCGCAAGCGACTTGCGCCGCCAGTCCGTATGCGGCGAGTCCCAATACTCCTGCTGCGATAGAAAACACCTCTTGGGCATACCGTCCCTCCCCACAGGATGCACGCACGGCATCGCCATTCGATTCGTCCACTCCCTCCAATTTTCCCCCACCACTAAATCCACCTCGGCCACCCACCCCGGCATCTTCCCGGGCGCCTGGCAGTACTTCTCCCCCGACGCATCCCTCAGCACCACCTTCTCCCCCTCCCCCAACCTCGCCCCCGGCACCCGCCACAGCACCATGGCCGGCACCCCGTGGCAGCTGTACGGACACCTCGCCCCGTAGCACGACCGCCTCGGCGCCCAGTTCATGGTAAACACCTCGTCAAACAGCACCCCCATTCGCAGCCCCCCCGTCGTCGTCGCCGAAAAGTCCACCCTCTTCCAAATCACCTCGGGCCGCAGCTCCACCCTCGCCACGCGCATCGCCGGCGGCTGGCACAGCAGCATGCGCCGCCAGCTGGCGCCCTTTCGCGTAAACGCGAGGTGTCGTCGCCCGTCGTCGTGGCGCGTGTCGGTCATGGGGAGCGTCTCGTTGTCGTCTCGGGGCCCGCGGCCGTAGTTGCCGGCGGGGACGAAGAGGCTAGAGGGGGGGAGCTTGATCCCGTAGCGGCCGATGGGCTGGGAGGGGAAGACGGGCATGAGGCAGGGGAAGGCCCAGAAGAGGAGGGGGTTGGCGGTGAAGGGGGCAGATGGTGAGGGGAGGGAGGGGCGGAAGAAGAGGGTGCGTTGGAGGTGCGGGGAGGTGGTGATGACGGCGAGGAAGGCGGGGGAGATGCGCTGGGCGGTGGTGAGGAGGGTGCGCATGTCGAGGTGGAGGAGGATGGATTCGATGAGTTCTGGGGTGGATAAGACTTTGGCGACGGCGGGGGGCTGACTGGGGATGGGGGGTTTGGAGGAGGTGGTGGGGTTGGCGCGGTTGCGACGCGCTAGGGCGCGGGGGTCGGGTTTGTGTGTCATTTTCAACTACCTGGTTCTTCGTTGATGCTGATGTTTTGGGTTGGAGTTTTGAGGGTTGGCGTTGGGAACTTATGTCACCCGAGGATCTCAGACTTGAGTCATGTCGGCGATGATGGTGACGCTGCGCCGCATCGGAAATTGGAAGCGAGGGAGGATTGCTGACTGGGGGCTTGGCTCAGGCAACGGCTAACGGATACAACGTAGATCGTAACTCGGGTTTAGCGTCCTTCTCAAAAAGTGGGTTGTCGACGAAGGTAAGGAGAAGCCCGAATATCCAAGGACGATACATGGATAGAGCGTTGTTGGGGATCGCAGTGCGGTTACACCTGGCCAACACCGTCTCGAACGCCGTCTCGAAGGCCGTCTCGAAAAGCCTTGACGGTCGAGGTGAGTTCTGAGAATCGCGGCTGTGCTCACTTACACTTACTGCCTACCTGCTACCACTTAGTAGCTGTGGATTCGGCCATGCTTCACCGGCCCCTTTTCACCAAACTCACACTGTGGGTGGGTTGGATTGCCGCAGTCTAATTGAAGACTTGAGCTGTTAGTAGCTGGGAAGGGAAGTTCTAAAGTTGCAAATCGAACTTAACAGGGTTCCTTTTACCCCAATTTATCTGGGTACCCATGACGTTTTACTCCTCGACTAAATGCCAGGCTACCTTCCGTTGTCACTAAAAGGCTAAAATAAAGCCTAGCAACCCTAACCCCCCTCGTCCCCGTCCCGCGGTGTGCGCTCTCATCTCACAACGACGTAGCTGAGCAATGCAGTGCCTTTTTTTAAAAGGGTTTCGTCCTGAAGAGTGTCGTTCGAGGATGGTGACATCGTTGTATTTCTCACCAGGGTGATTTGATAAGAGCCATGTGACTCTCATATAACATGTCACTTGCTAGTACACGGGGCATGGACGAGGTCATCAAGTTGCCCCTGAGTTTTTGCGTCAGTCAGGTTGTTTCTCAAGGTGTTGGGATGTGAGGATATGATATCTGGAGAGAGTATACCAACAGGTAAATAGGGGCAATAGGACGCCCTCGCCCACCCACATCCGCAGACCCGGCTAACCTGCTGGTCGACACTGGACATGTCCCAAAATGACGACGTCGGTATTTGGCCACGGCAGTTGAAGGCTAGCTCAATCTACAATGTTAAATAACGGGCTGTATGCTTGTTGGAACGAGGAACCCTCAAGTTGATTCTCACGAACGCGTAAACTATGGGAACCCATGTGGACTTTTGATGCACGACCCCTGGATCTGTGCTTGCCACGATCCCATCGGCAATCCTTCGAGACAATTGGAGACTCACGGCACTTCTTCTACGCCACGAGGGAGGAGTTCGTCATTACGAAATACAACCACCGGACTAAGCGTGGCGACCACTCCTCCTTAACCAGTAAGAGTTCGTCCGTCCCAGACCCATATAGTAGCCCGAGTTAGTGTGGCAGGCCGGTGTAAAACGACAATTATCCACAAAGCTCCGGTCATGCGGATCGTGCGGAGAATCGGGTCCTGCCCTTTCCAGCTGGAAATTGAGCCTGAGCCGGCGCCGCCGTGACGGTCAGCCAAGACGGATAATTTGGGCAGCACCCGTTTTCGCTAGATTGACAGTACACGTCCACGTCCCGCTCCCCACACGGGCTCGGATCTCATCCGAACGTCGAATGAGGTGTCTTCAATGTATAGTAGCAATGTTGTGTGCTGGAAGCCGCCCGAAGAGCCTTAAGAAGAGGTTGACTGACGTCGGCCCCCCTCTGTGTCGAACCTCGTCCCTGTCCCTTAACCCCCTCGTCCTTGCAACCCCTTGTCAGTCACCATGCTCGGCCTCCCCATCCTCCTCACCACGCTGGCCGCGGGCGCCGCCGCCCAGACGGCCACCGGCCTCAAGTACATGCCCTTTGGTGACTCCATCACCGAGATCATCTGCTGGCGGGCCAAGCTCTGGGACAAGCTGCAGACGACCGAGTGGTCGACCGTCGATTTTGTCGGGTCGGGCAAGACCGAGAACAACTGCCGCAACACAAAGTACGACCGCGACAACGAGGGCCACTCGGGCTTCCTGGCCATCAACATCGCCAGCCAGAAGCAGCTCGTTGGCTGGCTGCAGAAGAACCCGGCCGACGTCATTAGCATGCACCTGGGCACCAACGACATTGTGCAGCAGAGCAAGAACGTCAACGACATTATTGCTGCGTTTACCACGCTCGTCGGGCAGATGCGTGCGCACAACCCCAAGATCAAGATTGTGGTATGGCTCTCCTCCTCTTAGGGATTGGTTCCCCTGAAGCCGACCATTGACGTGGCATAGGTTGCTCAAATCATCCCCCTTGGCTCCGCCATGGCGGGCTCCAACACCAAGATCCAGGCGCTCAACGCCGCGATCCCCGCCTGGGCCCAGGGCCTGAACAAGACCGAGTCTCCCATCTGGGTGGTTGACCAGTACACGGGCTTCAGCGGGTCGGCGGACAACCGCGACGGCGTCCATCCCAATGATGCTGGCGACACCAAGATGATGAACGTCTGGTACCCGGCGCTGATCAAGGCTTTCCAGGCTGCCAAGGCGGACAAGACTCCCGCGGCTTGAGTGGACGGCAGGTTTGGTCTCAGGGGTTATGGGAAGGTAAGATGTGTATATTGCGCTGGGAAGTGCTGGGCAAGATGTGTACATACATGGAATGTTTTGCTGAATGAAACAGCCTGGTTGTCTGCGACGAATCTGGGTACACGAAATTTCCTTTTCCGTTCATAGTCCTGAGCTGGGGTGAGCTGGCGCTGATTCGTCCTGAGCTTTCCCTGGTTCTTCCCTGAGCTAGCCCAAATTCTGGCAAGCAGGAGAGTATGGCCCAAATTTAGGACCGTCTGTCATATACTAGTCCATGGCGTGAGATGGTATGTGCTATCCTAGTTTAACCTATAACAAGGTACAGTATATCCTGGCTCTAAAATTAGGACAGTACTATAGGGGAGCTCGAAGGAGCTGGACTGGGGAAGTCGGTTCAGCTGCTCGGACATCACAACAATACTACCGGTATAACAGCAGCTCTCGGGCTCTACCAGAGAGCAGAAGGCAGGCTTCAATTAATCACTTACCCAACCCCCTACTATACGAACCACTAGCTTACATTAGAACCCCTATCATTGCCACCCCTAACGCAGTAACCCTGCGTTACACTCTCCTATGAGCATATACTAGTATATTCTAAGACACATTTCATCATATACTGGCATACTCTGGGACATCCCATCGGTGCTGGTGTATCATGTACCATCCCAAATTCCGAGCTGGGGTATTGTATACTATCCCAGGACCTGTACTGGTATATTCTGGGCCAAAATGAGTCACCGTGGTCCAGGATTCGGGCCATTAGGGCCCTGTCGCCTCTTAGCGGTTTCCAACCACGGTCCCAAAATTGGGCCTTGACACAGAATTTAGGCTGCCCTTCATCATTGATCACATAGATACGTAACGGCGCAGAAAAACAAGCACTAGATACTGGTTGTGGTGGTATGTCCCGCCCATGCCCCCTGAGTCCTGGAGCGATTGGTACGCCTGTGCCACACCCTAGTCTGGTTCCTTGATGGCCCCTCGCTGTTCTCTCTCTCTCCTGGATGAGTATGAGGAAGCAAAGAAAACGGAGGGCAATGCTGGTCACTTCTTCTGGCTGATAGAGAGTCGCAGCTTCTGACCGCTTTCTGCACTCGACGCCAGAACCCGGTTAACACAAGACAACCATTCTCCTCTCCTCTGACCCTCTGTGCACTCCTTGCACGAAAGATAACCGCACGTTTAGGCCGACTCTACAACTAAATCGAACGCAATCCCCGGAAGGCGCATTGTGAAGAAATGCCCGATTCAAGAATTGATCCCCAAGCTGTTTACCGTCACGCTGAACACCGCGGCAACTACCGCATCCGTAACCCCCAGCCCAGTCGAGGTCGCGCTTCCTCAACTTACACTTTATAGGCCAAAGACGTTGCGACCAACTGGCGACTGGGAGTGGGCGTTGTCTTTTTCAATATTGCCCCGGAATTGCCCCGTGGCGGCTCCCTTTCGAGGAAGCCTTGCAAGCTGCGCGACGCGCCGTGCCAGGGGTGTACAGGCCGACGGGACAAGCTGTCGAGGAAGCCTTTTAGCGGACCGTAATCGGTGACACCGAGCCCGAGCTACGTCCGGCGCGGCTCGCCTTCGTCAACGGGGTCTGGCGGGATATGCTCCAAGACTACGAGCGGCGCCGAAAGACAACAGACTTGACTGGCCCTGGCAACCAGGAGGCGGTGAACCAATTGAGGGACATGTATCACAGCCTGCGCTTTGCCAGCGGGGAGAACCTCCGGTTTGTGCATGTCCTCGCCACACGCCTTTCCAAGTCGACCATGGCGCAGCATGGCAGCGATATCGCGTCGGTTTTGCATCGCGACTTTGATATTACACATCTACTTGACCCGTTGTGCGCGGCCGGACGGAGGTTCTATGCCACGCAGAAGGGATACATAGGGCTTGTGCCAAAGCTGACTCGGGTTGGTGATGAGTTGGTGGTGCTTGACGGGGCGCAGACACCGCACGTTCTGCGGCCGAGCCGCGTGTCTGAATTCAGCCTGGTTGAGGAAGCCTACGTTCATGACTTTATGGGCGGGGAAGTTGGATGGGGTTCCGGCGGGGAGAGGGAGTATAGGTTGCGATAAAGACAACCTACGCCTCTTGGCTAAGAAGGGTTCGATTTTGGAGCTGGTCGCATATCTTGTTGTTTTACCTTAAAGCTGCCCTCACCAACTCCAGTTACCCGCACCACCTCTAACCAACTTGCTCAGACGCTACTCAAGCGCTGCTCAGGTGCTGCTTAGGAAATGATCAGAAAACCCGCTAAATATTGTGGCTAAATGATTGGACAGTACTATGCGGCTCGGATGGTAACTTTTCGCAAAGTCCCAGTTTTTGGGACGCAGGTGGCCCAAAACTAGACCCCCCTTCTAACGTAACTCCTTTTCCTTTCTCTTCCTTTCCCCCCAAAGTTGCATAAAACCTAGTTTAGGTCCCTAATTGGATCTCTATTCCCGTCTTCCTTATTCACAAAAGTGGATAAATCTCACCCTTAAGTTAAGACGCATCCGAAGCGGATTACTATTACGGACACCCAACACTAGCGTAGATAGGTGGAGTTAAGACGGATCGTATAGCAGGATGCCAAAGGGTATAAGTGATCAGAGGACTGAGTGAGGGCCAGCAACTCGCAGACGTAGTAAGCTGCTGTCAGAAACACTGCACTCTGGATTGGATGGAAATGATGGGGTTGCAACTGCTTGAGGTTGCTTGATCTTGTGTGTCGTTCTGGCTCTCAGCCAGACCTTCCTTCTTTATAGACCACCCCGTACGATTCAGCCTCGTTTCTGGCAACCCAGAAAAAAAACATAAGGTCTCTACCTCTGGTAATAGAGTTTGGGGTCAGATATCGGAGGATACCCCGCCGTCACAGGGCATGTTCCCTGAAGGGGAGCCATTCTAGAGCACTTCCGTCGTCGCCGACGTTGGATTGGTGGGTGTTGACCCAGCTGAAAGAACGGAAGGTTCGAAAGCGCATCAACAGCCGAGAAGGACCCATAGGCCTGGGCACGCTCGAGCTCATGCCCCGCCGGAGAGCTACTGTACGTCGAAACCGCGCCGGGGCGCCTACCCCGTGCTTCCTTTCCTCTTCCATTACCAGACATACGTTTGGGACGGCTAAGACGGCGCGACAAGACGAGCTGGCTCCGTCCGCGTGATTCCGTGCGTGTTACTAGGGCCACGTATTTGAGGCACGCACTAAGCGCCTTCGATGCTAAGTCTCCGTAGCCGCCATTATTGCGCTGAGCGGGATATTGGTGAAGTGTAAATGCCTAACGCTAATTAGAGGTTGAAGAGGCTACCCTAACGGACGCGTATCTGTACCCCGTAAAGTATCATAGCGAGGGGCATCCTACAGGGAGACATGGTGAAATAATCACCTGTAGTCTTGGAACCAATGAACCCAAGTCACTTGTGCTGAAAATAGGCCTCTGAAGCCGTGCGGCAGCTACGTGTAGGATTACCTGCGTTTAGGTAGGGAAAAATTATTACTGGTCACCGCTGTACGTAAGCTAATATAGATACACTACTTCTCCAGCTTCCTCTGGAGGGACCACCAAATGAGATCACGGCATGTGATTGTCAAAGGCAAAGGTCTGAGTCCAGTCAAAGCTGAAGTCCAGGTTGGCCATCGAGGACCAGTCGCCTCCGAGCTCTCCTTCTGCATCTCCAGGCAAGTGCAGGTCAAAAGGGTTCGTGCCGAATTCGACGGTGCCAAAGGGAGCCGCCTGTTGCCGGCACGCCTCCAGCCCGAGATGGCCAGTCTGCTGGCCTTGGGAGAGGGCAATCGTGATCCTGCCAAAGTACGGCAGGACGACATCGTACTTCTCGGGGCCTGAATACGCGCCCCGCGCCGCCTGGGTGAGGAGGCCCAGCACCTCGGCCGCCTGTCTTGCCACGCCGCACTGCATCAGGCCGTCTGTCCGCCGCAGGCTCGTCGTCAGCGCGTCAGTGAGGCGCCAGTCCTCGCCACAATCGTCGGCCAGGCCGGCCTCGGAGGCGGGCGAGAGCAGGTTGATTATGAGCACGATGCCGGCGCTGAAGGCCTGAAAGTCGAGCAGCTCGCAGACGACGAAAGTCCCTCTCCCGGAGCGCCTCAGGCTGAGATAGGCGTTTATCATGGCCCGCGACGCGGCGAGAGCCGAGACGCGGCTGTATTCGTACTTTGCGTCGGTGCTTGATTTGAGCATAAAGGGGATGTGCAAGAGCTTGACGAGGAGAAAGTACTGCACTTTTGCGGCCTGTTGGGCATACAGTTCGGCAAACGGCGTCTCGAGCCTAGGCGGCTCGTGCCACCAGCTGTCTGGCATGATGGCCCTGCACTCGTCGAGTTCCTGGCCGATGCGGACGGTTGCGGGGTAGCTTGGCTGGGAGCTCTGATCCCTGTCGCCGATGGATGCGGCGAGGCTGCACATCCTGTGGTGGAGAGTGTGCAGCGGGATGCCGGATTCACCATCGCGTTGTGGCGGACTGGGGATGGTGCTGGGGAGGCCCAGGATCAACGCCAAGACCTTTTCGAGATGCCAGATCTGGGTCCAGATCGCTGCCTCGCGTCCTCCTCTCTCTTGGGCCTGAGCACGATGAAGCCGCAGAAGCAAAGCCCCATCGGCCGCACGGCGGACGCAGAGCCAGGCCTGGCGGGGCCGGCCCATGTCCACGTAGAGCTTGTGTTGTAGGAGCCGTGCCTCGATTCCATGGAGTGTCTCGCCCGTCCAGGCCGCGGATGCCAAGAGGCTGTCGGCTGTTTGCATGTGGAAGTCGAGAAGCTTCTCTGGTAACATCGTACGTGACGAGAATTGCAGCGTCTTCGGCGCTTGTTGAAGGCAGAGTGACAACCAGAGCAAAGCCTTGGCCGCGACGGGCGGGTCGTTGGAGCTCGCCATATTGGATAGGAATCGAGCTGCAAACTCAATATCGCCGGCCTGAAGAGTACGAATCGTCGGGGTCTGGATTCCATACTGCCAAGGTGGCCAGATTTGCCAGTAATGCGCTGTCGCCGCAAGGACGGTCAACAGATCGTCATCTTGCAACATTAGGGGATTGGGCATGTGGATGGCGTCTGCATTAAAGTTGATCGAATGCTGCGAGGAAGCAGGATGCGGTTCTTCCGTAATGTTAGCCGCCTTGAAGAGGGCGAGAAGAGGTGCATCTTCGAAGCCATGGCCGACATCCGCCGCGTCGGGCTCGCCGGGAGCTGCAGAGAGCGTCGTGTTATCAGGAGTCGAGCGCGTGCTAGGCATCGGCTCGGCTCCACCATAAATCTCGACACCGTGGGTCGTAAGTGAAGCATGTGGCGGTGTGGTGAGTGCCGAAGATTCGACTGTTAGTCCCAAACCGGCCCCAATGTCGCGCACGTTGCTTTCGATGGCGGCGAGCCGTGGCTTCAGTTGGCCATCCCCACCAGATAGCCTCTCTGACGATCTGTTGCCCCTCCCGGGCTCCTGAGCTGTGCACGGAATGCTGCGCAATGCACATTGCTGACAGGGTGGACGCTCGTTAGGGAAGACGCATCTGACTTTTCGTCTCCGACACTCGGCGCAGCTTCGCGTGCCCAAGCGCATGTGTTTCGGATGAACCGTGTTCGACATGGCAGACTCGCGTAGTGGTACTGCCAGGTGCTGCAGAGGTCTGAGAGGTCCACGACAACCGCAAGAAGAGAGCAGACGTCAGGGACGAGCTCGGACGAATGTGGAGCCTAGGAGTCTTGCAAGACCAGGGTATGTTCGGACGAACTCGTACGAAAGTGGGGCTCGCGGAACTTGGCTTCTCCTGAGGATTGGCCAGTGCCGCTCCCTTCCCTCTCTCTACTCGACGCTTTCATTGACCTTCCAAATCTCTGCGGCGATTGCAACAATGCGCCCATACAAGGCGCCCAAGCTCAAAAGCGACTTTCTTCAACCAATATCTTAGCGCCGGACAGTCCGTGGCTCTCTCGGGCTTTCGCTTGCGCCGAAGGCCGAACAGTCGAGGTTAAGAGCAGGTTATCCTCCGAAATCTGCTTTGCGAAGTCTAAGACAACATCGATCTTCCATTAGTTTTACCTGCACTTCGATTTTCACATTCAACTACCAAAGCAACTCGACAGGTTGGCTCCTTCGACCGTACCCTTCAGCACAGAGCCACACATGGAACATTCGATCGCCCTCGTCACCGGCTCCACCTCGGGGCTCGGTCATGCGGCAGCCCTCGCTCTTGCCGGAGAGGGCTGGCGCGAGATCATCGTCACCGGTCGCAGCCTGGCCCGGATACAGGAAACGGCCGCTCAGCTCGCAGCCGAGGCAAAAAGAGAGGTTTTCACGCTACTGGAGCTGGATCTGGATAAGCCGTCCAGCGTCCAGTCCGCCCTCGCCGAGCTCATCAAGCGTGGTCGGCCTATCGATTTCCTACTGCTCAATGCAGGGTTGGTCGGAGGCAAGGAGCGCGTGCTCACTACGGCGGGTGTAGAGGCTTCTCAGGCCCCGCTAATCGGCCATCATCAACTGACTGTCGGATTGCTCCGCGCCAACCTGCTGAGCCCCAACGCGCGGATTGTTATCTCCGGCGCGGAACCTGCCCGAGGGGACGTGCCTATGTTCAGCTTCACCGACGTGGCGGCCTTCGCGGCCGAACGCCACCAGGGGGACCGAACGGCCGCTGTTGAAGCCCTGCTGCGCAACGGGCCGAACGTGAAGTACGAGGCTAACCGGGCGTACGCCGACGCGAAGCTCATGATCGTTTGGTGGGTCGCGGCGCTGGCGCGCCGGCTACCCCCTAACATGGCCGCATACGCCGTGTCGCCTGGTAGCGCGCCCGATACCAAAGCGTCGCGTAACGCTGGCTTGGCCTTGAAGTGGGTGTTTATTCCCCTGGTGAAGCTCATCCCCGGCATGACCCAGACTCCTGAGATCGCCGCTCGTCGCTACCTCCAGGCATCGGAGTTCGGAACCGACGTCTCAGGGCAATTCTTCGCCTCGGCGCCCAAGAAGCTCACCGGCCCAATGGAGGCGATGCCCCACCCACACTTTCACGATCGCCTCAGCCAGGAAGCTACGTGGCAGGCCGTCGTCAAGGTCTCCGGCGTCGACTTGTCTTACCCAGCACCTTTAAGCGTGGTGTCCTGAAGGGGCGTCGGTCGCAGCGAAACGGTTGCGGTAACCAGAATCGGCAGGTGATTGCGGAGGTACGTGGTTACCCACAGGGTCCTATGGAATTTTCTAACCTTGTTACAATGTTACTGTAGCTATCTACCTCTTTGGTGTATACTTCGCTTGGGGTTTTACTCTATTACGGACACTCTACGCAGTCGAGTGCCTCTAAAACCGCGCGTGCGAAAGGATCCGGGCTCAATGTCTTGTTTTCATATTACCATAGTGGTAAACACTTATAGGCATTAGTGCTGGCGTCTATCAAATAACGTACATTCGTTAATTGTTGTGCATTAGTGCAGGCTCTGCACGTCTCTGTTACAACCTACACCCAAGGTGGGTCAGACTGCAAGGCAGTACGCCGCGGGTGTATTGACGGTAGGGAACGAAGGTTGCGCAAGGTCCAGACGGGACTGTGTACCGTCTATAACAGGGTGTTCTACAAAGAGCTTGAAGAAGGTGCTTGCAAGATTGTAGACGGGAACATGATATTGCTTGCGTGAGGAACAAGAGCAGTTCCTCACACAACGGCGCGGTCTACCTATCTATATAGTAGCTATCTAAGTGCTGTAGTAGCAGTGTGTAGAGGGAATCTATGCCAAGAGTCCTCGACTCTCTTCTGACTGGCCCCTATTGTTCCACAAGCGAGGCCCTCCTGATTGGTCGCTCTGGCTGCCGGCAGGCAGTCGAGGCCCAATGTCGTGACCTGGGTCATGACATTACCTCTCGCTGAGCCTCGGCCGCCAGAGCTTTCCGACTCCTCGTATATCAACGATCTTCACACCTGACCCCCAACCTTGCGCCGTGATACTCCCGTAGCTGTAGCGCCTGCCGATCTATCTGCTCGGCCTCCTCGTACTTCCCCTGGTTGTCAAGCACAAGCGCGAGGTTACTCATACTGGTAATCGTATCGGGATCCTCCTTTCCCAGCACCTTCTCCTTTAGCTGCAGCGCCTGCCGATGTATCTGCTCGGCCTCCTTATACTTTCCTAAATTGCGAAAGTGTCATGACTCAGGTCTGACATTGGGCCGTGGCGGCCTGGGGCCGCCATGGCCAGCCAATAGGAGGAAAGCAAGCCGGAGGTCCGGAGTAACCAATCAGAGTGTGCGCCGTGTGCGCCGTGTGCGCCCTGGGGGCGCACCCGGCGCAGAGGGCGCAACTTGGCCTTGGCACTCCGTGGGCCTTGGCACACTGCTTCTACAGCACTTAGATAGTTTACTATATAGATAAGTAGACCGCGCCTCTTGGTGAGGAACTGCTCTTGTTCCTCACGCAAGCAATATCATGTTCCCGTCTACAATCTTGCAAGCACCTTCTTCAAGCTCTTTGTAGAACACCCTGTTATAGACGGTACACGACACCGTCTGGACCTTGCGCAACCTTCGTTCCCTACCGTCAATACACCCGCGGCGTACTGCCTTGCAGTCTGACCCACCTTGGGTACAGGTTGTAACACTACAGCGGGAACCCAAAAAACCGAGCAGTCCGGGTACGCCTCGCCAATACGAAAAGCGGCCTCGAGCGCGATTTACGTCTTTCCAACCCCTCCAAGACCTTCGATGGCGGTCCGCTAGCAGTCATGTTCGTCTCCACCGGGAAAGATCCTCGCAAGGAGATCTGTGAGAATTGTTTCACGGCCGACGAAGTCCTTGTTACGTCCGAACGGGACGATCCAGTACCGCTCCACGGCGGCTTCACCATGTTAGCAGAATTCTGGCGTATCAGCCCGATTAGGGGGAGATCAGCTTACAGTTTGTCCGACGTTTCAGTACAGCTGGTGCATATCCAGCGAATTGCATGATTACATCTTTAACGAGTTTGAAGTTAGGGCATTCTGGGCCTAGGAACTTATTCATATACGAGTGGGTTGCATCCAGCCCCTGGCGAGAGAAACCATGGAGGCAGGCTAAAGACTCGGTCATAAGCTATCCAGGTCAGTTCCATATCATACATGGCGATGAAATTGACGTACGATCTTGTGGGTCACACCAGTAGACAGCTTCTTCGCCCAGCCCCGCGATAGAAGGCGCCTCAACATCTCCGTCTTCCTGGTCTCGAAAAAGCAACTCATGGGCAGTCGCACCGCCTCGGCGTTTGCGATCTCTGTAAATTTCTGAACGCGCTGGCGAACGAAGTCGTGCTTCTGCTCGAGGTCTTATATAAGCTGATCGGAGGCCTGCTCTCCAATAATGCTGACAGCTACTACATGCCACCGAGCCTGCTTCGCAGCATCGCTACCGTGGAATGGAGTGGCGAGGAACAGAATGCCGACAGTGGAAAGTAGAATATATCGGTAGGGGCTGCCTTCCTGGGCCGCTCGATTGATCGCCTGGGGATGTTAACCGCTGCCCACCGTCCATGTATCCAGGGACATACCACAGCCAGGATAAGCCCCCTAAAACAAGAGGCGACGAAGATGATCGGTCGCGTTCGTAAACCGCGACCTTCGGCGATAAGACCGAGCAGCGTGTCCGCATGGCCGAGCAACGTTTGCACAGGCGTATCTGCAAAGCAGTTTGCATCCCAATCGTATGTGAATATCCGGGCCTTCGGTAGGGCTGCCGGCAGCATATCGCGGTCCGACAGCCAGTTGACAACCCCGCCCCCTCCTTTCTTCTTGAACTCCCATGTCCGCGGCGACTCAGTTTCCAAGCCGTGGATTGCGATGATACTGTCCAGTTAGACGTGCCTCTGAGCGTCAGACCGGGTGGAACGTACTCGATGGTCGCGTCGTCGGGGGCGTCGCTGACGGGGGTGATCTGACGGAGTCCCCTGCGAGCCTAAGGACGGAATGTGGCAGTTAGCGTCCGGTCGCATTGTCTGACACGCAAAGGATCTCACCTCCGTCGTGGTAGTCCCAGGAATATTCTGAGAAGCGGGGTGAAGGGACCGGTTCAGTCGCGGCGGGGACTGTGTCAAGCTCGCCGTCAGATCGCGAGAGGAGTGTTGGACCAAGCAAGACCCGAGTGAGGCGCTTGTGCCCTTGCGTGCGTTGGTTGGCATGGGAAGAACATTCACGTCGGTCATTCTTGCGGGGGCCCAATGCCTAGCGCCCGAAGCGCCACGAAGCGACCTCATCCAATCACGATCGCAGCCAACGGTGTCTCGCCGTCAGAGACGCGACGCAGCTGGACGAGCGTTCACAGCGCCCAACAAACCGCGGACGATCAAAGCGCCGAGTCTTGTCTACGAACAAGGAACCTAGTCTCGATGACCCACAACTGACAGGGCGACGACGAGGGAGAAAACGGAGGATTGAGGTACGGCAACAGGATTGAGTATCTCCGCAGTCGCGCCTGGCGGGTGTGGCTAACAGAGTGGGCACAGTGGCCTTCATGTGTCCGCAGCTGAAACAACTACAGCAGCCTCTTCCACGATAACCTTGCCTGGATAGCCACTGCCGCCGTCTTTATGGCCCTGGTGCTGACCGCGATGCAGGTCGGCCTCGCCACGGAGCAGCTCCAGGGAAACGCCACCTTCCAACAGGCGTCGTACGGCTTTGCCATCCTAGGGCCGCTATGCGCGTTCCGCCTGGTGGCTTTGAGCGCGCTGTTCAACCTCGTCAATGACCTACCGTTGCTAATCCGGGGAGATCGCAACCGCACGGCGCGCGAGATTCGTGTTTAAGTTAGCCCCATCCGTGCCCGCCAGCAGCGCTTACACTACAAGCACATACCATCGCCTAGATGCTGCCTAGAACTACAAGCGAGATGCAGCATGGAGAAATGATTCAAGTGATTCGAGTTACCAAGATCGCCCGTCTCCTGGGTTACTTCCGGGCCCGCCACCGACGACAAAGAATTCTGAAAAGCGCTGCTGCGGCTGGAGAGGACCGTCGTTAAGATTCACAAATCTCTGCTTCTGTATCAGGGATTGGCCATCACGTGCGCGTTCCAGCAAGGCAACCTTTTCGCGCGATCCCAATTTCGTCGACCGCGGAGACATCCTCGATCAGATTCAGAAGCGATGTTCCAAGCCGGCTGGTCGCGTAGCCCTCGTGGGCCTTGGCGGGGTAGGGAAGTCACAGCTGGTCATCGAATATGCCCACCGGATCGCCGCAGGGCAGACTGATACATGGGTGTTCTGCGCCCATGCGTTGAAGAGGGCTTCAGGACGATTGCCGATGCCATCAAGCTCCCCGGCCGGAACCAACAGAAAGCCAACATCCCACAGCTTATGTACGGCTGGCTGTCCAACGAACGCAACGGCAGATGGATTACGATCCTTAACAGCGCCGACGCCCTAAGAAATGGTGTTGATTACTGACCCTGGTGTGTATGGTGGTGTAGCCTGTAAGTGGATGCCCTCAAGTATTTTTCATACGATAGCGAGTGCTGGTGGACGCTCTTCTGATGACTTCTGTGGATCAGTTCAAAACGGACCAAAGAGGCTGCAAAGCCGGCCGTCAGTGGAACCAGCTCCCTTTGATCAATACACAAGGTATCAAAAATATAAATCCAGTTCAAAAAGAAACCGGTGCCATGGTACCCACCTACCTATCCATAAATCTGTTCTATCACGCCAAGGCAACTACTCCAGACAACCTCTCCTTCCTCTATCTACACATACACACATAAACACACGGAGAGAGTGAAATGACACCCACACGATCAGTACAGCATCACACCTTCCTCGACCATCCTCTTCCACTTATCCTCGGGCTCCACAAACCGATACCCCTCTCCCCTAACCACCCGATCTACCTCCTCCCTCACAAACGGATACACATCCTTCCACGCGTTCCTGCCCATCCACGGATCCAAATGCCCATACCCCGGCACCACGCGCCTCTTGTACTCGCTCACGTCGCCAAACGCGTCCGTCAGCGCCTCGTACGTCCGCTCCGTCGACTCGACGCTCAGCACGGCGTTGTCCCGGCCCACAAACAGCAGGAACGGGATCCCCCGCAGCCGCTCGATGTTGTCCGGCGTGTCCAGCGGGGTGTACTCAGGCGCGTTGGTCATGACGTGGCCGTCGTACCCCATCTTCATGAGCAGATTCAGCAGGCGCATGTTGACGCCGCCGAAGAAGCGGTCGATCTGCCGGTGCGTGGCCTCGTTGAGGTTCTCGTGGTTCCAGCAGCGGCCGAACACGAGGCTGCAGCGGTGGCAGGCGGCGTTGGCGCACATCTCGCGCCGGCTCTGGGGGTAGAGGCGCAGGAGCTGGTTGATGGCGCGCTGGACGAGGGTGTCGTCGGGGTAGGAGCTGCAGTTGAACCAGGTGGAGCGGGCGAGGGACGTGTAGAGCTTGTCCATGGGCACGGGGCCGGCGAGGACCTTGGCCATGTTGGCGGGGCCCCATACGGGGTTCATGAAGACCTGGGACGCGGTGACGCCGAGGACGTAGGAGGCGGGGATGGTGCCGTCGAGGAGGCCCGAGGCAAAGGCCACGGAGCCCATGCAGTGCGCGATGGTGTAGACGGGGTGCGGGCCGTGGAGCGCGCGGATGGTCTCGAGGCAGGCGAGCAAGTCGAGGCGGGCGTCGTAGGTGGTGTGCAGGGTCTCGGCGACGGCGAGCTGGCCGATGCGGTGGACGGTGACGTAGACGCGGTAGCCGGCGCGGGTGAAGTAGTTGACGGCGTTGAAGGGGATGGTGGGGAGGGCATAGATCTGATGGTCGACGGCGGCGCCGGGGATCATGAAGAGGTTGCGGGTCTGGGAGGGGTCGTTGTCGGGGTGCGCGGTAGGTTCCCAGACGAGGAGGCGGGTGACGATGCCGTCCAAGGCGGTGATGTTGATGATTTGGGAGGGGGGCGTATCGTTGATAAAGCCCGAGTAGGACTGGCTGGGATACTGGAGGCGGGCGAGCGGGGCGAGGAAGAGAGAGAGGGACTGGCGGGTGAAGAAGGTAAGGAAGCTGGCGGCGGAGAGGGCCTTCTGGAGGAGGGAGGAGCCAGTGGGGGTCATGGTGAGGACCTCGGAGGCAAAGTCCTTGGGCTTAATGTACATAATGCCCTTCGCGAGGACGCGGCCGCTACGCCAGGCGTCTTCGTCGTCGAAATCGGCGCACATGCCGGGGACGTGCTCGCTGATGCTGACGTAGAGGGTGGTGGTGGCGCGCCAAAAGTTCTTGGGGGAGAGGGCGACGGAAGAGTCGACGACCTTGTAGCCGTGAAAGTGTAGCTTGCGACTATCGACGCCCTTCATGTCAAAGTCGTACGTGAGGCTGCGCGTTCCAGGCGCCTTATTGTTGAGGATGAAGAGGTTGAGCTCGCCGCGCTGCACCATAAAGGGCGAGCCGGGGATGGACGCGCAGGTAAAGGTGCCCGTCAGCATGCTGCGGTGCTGGTGGTTCTTGAGGGTAGTGGTCGTATCGAACGACTGTATACTGAGGAAGAAGCGGGCGCTCTCGCAGCGGGATTGCGCCGTGCGGTAGGCGAGCTCGTATGTCTCCCGCTCGTCTGTCTTGAGTTTGGGGTCGTGGTGGACGAAGCCTGTCATAACCTCGGTGAAGCCGAAGCCGCTGGCCCGTATAGCCTTGGCCGACGATACGACATCGCTCCTTATGGTCATGCTGTCGTGCTCCTCGAGGATGGACGAGTCCTGGCTGGGCGGTATATTGCGGGGCGGCGAGTGGGCCGGCTCGCCGAAGAGGTCGATGATGCCATTCCGCTCTTCGCTGATGGTGAGCCCCTTGGACACGGCATAGTGCTCGACCGAGCGCTCGGCGAGCGCGGTGATGGTGGCAAAGGGGTTGGCGCCGAGAGTCGTGGGGATGACGGCGGCATCGGTGACAATGAGGCCATCGTGAGTCTCGGGGCCGTCGCCGATGAACACCTCGCCCACGTGGTTGGTGACACCGGTGTTGCCCGTGTTGTCATGGGCCATGCATGCTCCACTATATCAATCTCAGCAAACTATGCACGACGTGGCACGGTTGGGAAGAGCGCATACCCGATGGGATGAACCGTAACGTGCTGGCCCATGAGGGCGAAGAAGGGGTTCTGCACGAGTGTGCCGCCCACGGCCTGGGTGGCCTTGGCCAGCAGCCCGTTGAGGTACTTGGTGTGGTTGCTACGAGCCACACCCAGGAACTCGAGGACAGGCTTGTCGTCCTTGAGGCTCAGCACAGCCTGGTTGCCTGCGGTATCACTGTCAGCATCGCTTGTCTTGGAAATGCCATCAGAGACACTCACTGTCGTGCGACATGATCAGGTAGATCTGGGTCCGCTCCAGAGCATCCCCCTTGAAGTAGGGGCCCAAGAAACGGCTCCCGTAGCGCGCAAACGCAGCCTGGGTGCGCTTGTGGAGGGGCTCGTTCGGCTCGACGCTGCCGAGCATGCTGTCCAACATGAACTGGAGCACATGTGCGAGGGCACTCGGCACGGTGCCCTCCTCGATGACGAAGCCGTCCAGCGGGCTGTCATTGTTTTCCCTACAGTCAATGATACCTGCAATGCAGGGTCCGACGGGATTGGACTTGTCCGGGACGGCCCGCCCGATAGAGTTGACCTTTTCGTCCGTGTTGCATCTGCAAGAGAGGTTGTTGGTCAGCATCCGGCACATTCGTCTCAGATGGCACGCGCCCAGCCGCGCACCGTCACCCGGCACCCCCAACAGCCGCCGTGAACCCTCATCCCCGCATAGCCAATTTTTCAACGTCAGACAGGGAAAGGGGGTGCTGTTGCTTACCCAAAGGACAGAATATCGCCATTGCCGCTCATATTCTGGCCAACCTCTGTGCTCATCTCGAGGCCCATGGCCTTGCTACGGAGCAAGATCTCGGTGCTGGCAATGGAACCGGCGCCGAGGAAGACGGCCTTCTTGGCGTGCACCCACATCAGATCGCCGTGTAGGTTGGCCTTGAAGGCGCCGCGGTTGCGCCCGTGCCAGGCGTAGAAGACGAGGTACCCCTTGTTGTCTGGGAGCTTCTGGATGTAGCGCACCTCGCACTCGCAAAACACCTCGGCGCCCCAGTTCCAGGCGTCGGCAATGTAGGTGACGAGTGTCGAGTTCTTGGACCCGTCGTTGACACCAGTGGCATCCTGGCCTGTAAGTTCCGACGCTGACATCTCGACGCCGACACTGTTAGGGCCGTCGCGGAAGCGCGTCGTCTGGCGCACCCTCCTGAAGCGGTCGCCGTAGCCCAGCGCCTCGGCCTGCTTTTGTAGCATCTCGAGCTTGGGAAGCTTGGGCCAGTCCTCGGGGTAGGCTTCAGGCTCGAGGACGCTCTCGGCCTTTTTGTAGTCTGTTTCGTCTTAGTTTGGACCGGTATCCATGTGAGGAAAGGAAGCTTACACTTGTCCAGGCAGTCAGGATTCTCCCGAATCTGCGGTGGCCACGCCTTCATGGCGAGGGTCTTCTTGTCCGCCTCCATAAAGACGTTAGCGTTGATCAGACTTGTTCCTCCCAGGCCTATTGATACGGTTAGCTAACATTCCCAGCAGACAGCCAGTCCAGGACACCTACCATTGCAGACCACCGCATTCTGTCCCCGTCCAAGGATCAAGTGGTACAGGCCCGTCGGATCTCCGCCCTCGACCACCTTGCCCTTTAATTGGCCCGGTGCAAGCGTGCCCGAGCTGTGCATCTCCTTGAGCGCTTCGGCCGTCTTGGTCGGGTACTCGCCGGGCCACCTCTCGCGGCCGCGCTCGAGCACGCACACCGACTGGCCGGTGCGGGCCATGCGCGAGGCCGCGACACCGCCGCCGTAGCCCGAGCCAATGACGACGACATCGTATTCGCTTCGGAGCAGCTCGACCGGGTTGGACAGCCGGGGAAAGCAATCCATATGGTCGGCCTCGGGGCCCAAAAGATTCTCGCGCTTGGCCTTGCTCTTGGTCTTTGACTCTGCCACGCCAGTTTGCTGCTCGCTAGTTGGGAGGACCGAGTGTAGCTTCGCGGCAGCCTCTGGACTTGGGAAGATAGACGCCGGCCCAGTGACGGGGTTGGCGCTTGGGGTGAGATCCGGAGATCCGGGTAGCCGCGGTGTCGCGGGCTTATCGAGCGTCCCCATCAGAGTACTTTTCCGTGAGGCTATATCGCCACTGCGCACTGAGTGAGAGGCCGGCGGACGCAAAGTTACTTCGTGCCCGGTTATCTGCGTGACATCCTTCATAATCTCTGATGCAGGTACAACGTACGCATATCCTGTGTTGGGCGTAGCTGCCACGATATGACCGTATAGCCCGCCGTTATCGTCTAGCACCGGGGCTCCACAATCCCCTTCACGGAAGGCGGTATTCAGGTGCACCATGAAGGCCTTTTGGAAGACTTGGCTTCCGGCAGCTTGTATGTATGAGGGGGTACGCATTGAGAACCTTCCGGTTACCCGACCAGCCGAAGCTGTAATCGCCGTTATCATGACATCCGTTGATGGTTTCTGGACTATGTCACCTCTGCAGGGAGATGAAGCTCGGATCGGGTACCTGGCTATGTCAGTCAGCTCAATTAGTGCGTAGTCCAACCCTGGTTGTGTTCCGTCCTCTGAGGTGAGGAAAACTTCGCCGACTGGCTCGACTGTTTGGCGCTCCTTTTCGGTCGACGCGTCCGGATGTGCCACCTTTCTCGAGACAGTAGCTCCACGCCTAGACTCTGGAACCCTCGCTGCCTGTTGGGTATAACCGGGTAAGTCTCCACTTGGGCCAGAGGGAAGCGAGACCGAGCGGTCCAGGTCGTTTCGGGAGCTGCTTGTTTCGTCGTTGCTGTCGCGCGAAAGAAGATCGTCTGCCGTCCGACTCCAGTCACTCAGTGAATCCTGTTCAGAAAGCTCCTCGACGGTCTCGGAATCCGAGTCACCGTCAAAAGAACACTCCTCCAATACGGCATCGACACTTTGACCAGTGGACAGAGCAAGATCGTCTCGGAGAAAGTGCGCAACTGTGAGCTGGTAAGGTTTTTCTCGGATCCAGACAAGGTGTCCTCCGGTCGCTGTTCTTAGCTCACCGCTGGAGGTATAAGCGAGCAGCTGGCGACCGACGATACGCTCGTCTCTCTCTGGATAGCCGGAGCCTGAAGGAGAATCAGACGTTCCCCCAAGGGCCACAGGTGTTTGGCCGTCGGGACCCTTGGGAGCATCTCCAAGTCCCATGCCTGGATAGCCGTCGATGAAGTGATTGTCTCTGATTAGACACCTGATTCTCTTTCGAGTTTGTTTATGGATGCAGGAGATCCAAATGATAGGAGCTGCAGTTGATGGTGTTTTGCCGATCATGTACACCTCGATGCTGACCGTAACTGGAGACAGGGTCGGCAAACTGATGTCGTTGAGATAGCGCTTGATTTCTGGGCCGACGAGCTCCCAGGCCGTACGAGCGCGGCCAACGGCCTCCCAGCAGGTGAATTTGCCGTGTTTGATGTCACAAAAGCGCTCACCAATCGACAGCTCGGGTTCAGGCCACGGAGTCCGCGGTTTGAAGCGATCCACGAGATCCATTGTCGCTTCGCTTCATCAGCGTCGGAAGACCCGCAACAAGGCCATGGCAACCTGATACTTGGATGTTTTGGCGTTGCCGTCACCAGATAGATTGTGTTCGATGCTTTTAGAGATAGGCAAGTGGTATGTGGAAAGATCGAAGAGGCTGCAAGGTCGTCGGACGATGAGCGGGGAAAGATACCCCGCTTATGAAAGTGGCGCAGCAAGACGCCTGCCCAAGTCAGGACGCCTGAACATGAAAAAATCGAGAGGGCTTGAACGGCAGGAAGATGGCACTGCGCCTCTTGCGGACTTTCCACCTCCTCCGCCGGGAAGGGCTGTGCACATTGAGAGGGGGAAAATAAAGGTTCGAGTGAGACCCACAACAGGCAATCCCTCTATCATCACAGAGTTCCCAGCAAAGGCGACAATGCAGCAAGATCAAATTAGGGAAGGTCTGGACTCGAGATTGGACTCCGAACTTCCAGTCGGCGCAAAAATCACCATCGCGAAGGCGCTCTGGGGCCGCCAGCCAACATCACCGCTTGAAAGTGATGTTGCCAGCTGTGCAGAAGTTTTGGGGACGTATTTCAGTTATTATTATCAGCAATGTGGTCTTGTCGCCCAGCGAAACGATGTCAGGCTTTCGGCTCTCGGAACACATCATGAAATCGTCAATCTGGCAATGCTTCTGCGCGAGTCGCAGCCCGCCATGACCCGATCACAGATAATGGAGCATTTGCAGGCCCGTGATACCAGCAGCAACACCGAGTCGCAAGTCTACATTCTCCATCTTGTTGCCAGGCTGGTGACCATGATGCGAATTGGAGAGGTCTCCCACGAGGCCATGGGCGGCCGGCACCTCGAGTGGCGGGACGGCAGCCTGGGAGATTTTGTCCGTGTGTACTTCAGTCCCGTTCCGGTGCTAGGCCATGAGAGGATCAAGTTCGAAAAGACCTTCAATGCCCTGAGCCTCAACCGCATCGCAGGACTGGAGATCCAGTGGACTGACAACCTCGCTGACCACTTGCGGCTCGTTAACGACGACCAAGCGGTTCGCGTGTTTCATCATGCCACATTTCTCCGGAACCAGGACCAAAAGTAAGTCAACGATACCTTACTCCCAATACCGCCAGTGAGATTCGATCTAACGGGTAACTGTAGGATATTCCCACTAGAGTTTGTGTCCGAGACACTGCAGACCCTCGCGTTACTCTTCCCAAAGTATAACAAAGAGATGCGGAAGTGGTATCGTGCCTTGGCCACAAAGCATGGGCTTGATCCTGCTGTGCTTTCAAGCGGCCATCTCACCGCCGACGACCGACAGATCGAGAATTTTAAGTACTTGCATGACAGGCTGGTGGTGCTGAAGCAAGTGTACGACGAATCGAGGCCGAGGACGATCTCGCAGTGGTGGTACGACAGGCGGAATGGTGTGCAATGGTATACCTTTTGGGTCGCTATCTTGGTTCTGTTGTTGACAGTCTTTTTTGGTTTGGCTCAGAGCATCGAAGGTGCTTTGCAGCTGTACTCATCATTCCACACAGCTCAGACGTAGGTTGTTCCGTCCATGATGCCGTGTACACATGCTAAAGTATCGGAGCGTCTCGCGGTAATAGCAGAATTTGCGACCAGACCAGATCCGTCATTTGATATGCAGGGATTCGTTGCGGGAGTGAAGATTGACTTGTTTGGAGAGCAAATGGAGAGTCAAAGAATTACCTGAATACACCGTACAACGTGCTTCAGTGGAGTTTTTTCTTTGGTTTCGGTGGCCTAAAGCAGAGCTTTGGTGAAGCTAGCGGATGTCGCCGTTACCCACTGGGACGCCTGAACTAGGGCTTCGGTACTGTAAACCCAACAGGCACTTCAGTGGACGCGAGCTGGGCCTTCCTTTACCTCGGTTGGTGACTTGCCCGTTGCCAGGCCCTCGGTGGACTGGAGCCGGGACTCCGGTGGTCGTTGCCAGGACTTCGATGGTCGTTGCCAGGACTTCGATGGTCGTTGCCGGGACTTCGGTGGTCGTTGCCAGGATTTCGGTGGACTGGAGCCGGGACTTCGGTCGCCTCTCTTGCCTGGATCGGTGGGTTGCATGGAGTTCGGTGGGTCTTTGCATGGACTTCGGTGGACTTGAGTGGAAGCTGCATGGACTACCGCGTTGTGAATGTCTACACCGGAGCGATGAAGTGCACGATGAGGAACCGAATTTCGCCGCGTGGAAGACCGACAATGGCCTCTAGGAGTACCAAGGATAAGTCCCATCTCCCCTCTGATGCATCGAGAGTCACTGAAGTAATCATGGTTGTAGTTGGATAGCTCTCCGTTTGTACAATTAGATGTATAATATTTCCTCAATTGATATTTCCACCCAGGAAAACCAAAGACAACCTCTTCTACCTGCAGCATATTCCTCTCTAACCAGGCTTATCAACACAAAAGTCTCTGGCTTGTGAAAAATAGGTAGAACTAAAATGTGCTGGATGGAGTGTTGGTGATGGCCGCGGAGCTGTTGGTACTAAGAAGCTCCTGACCGAAGCTCGATAACGTGTCTTATAAGCGAGCCGATAATATAAGCGAACCGATAATTTTCCACCACCCTACCATTACTATCCTCAACTATGAACAACCACACTAGGAAATAACAATAACTGAACCAGAAATAGATGAATCAGACGATTCTCCAGCCTCCTGACACGTACGTGCATTATGGCCAGGCTTGCCGCACAAGCCACAGCACCGAATCTTTGTGCGAGACCCCCCTGGACCACTACCATTTTGCCGTATTTCCTGGCCTACCTGCTCATCCACAGCTTTCTGGTCCAGTAGATCCTGTGCCTCTTGTACAGTAAGAGACCCTCCAAGCCGTATACGTGTTTTTTTGGTTCTCCGTCTCTTACTAAGCCCCTCATTTGCCTTGCGTAGTAGAGAGACCTCCGTGCGTAGAAGAGCCACCTCATGCATTACAGCCATCGTACCTTTGGCTAATTGGTCCACAGCAGCCAGCATAGGTGTTGGAGAGCTGTTTTGATGGTTGGATATCCGGCCTTTAATAAGGTTTGACTGTGAGGTAGCCTCTCGGGGGTTTTGTGGCGTCTGAGGTAGCCAAGGTAGTGGTGTACCTGGCCGTGAGATTGGTGGAGTTGGAGTTCGGATGTTACAACCTGTACCCAGGGTGGGTCAGACTGCAAGGCAGTACGCCGCGGGTGTATTGACGGTAGGGAACGAAGGTTGCGCAAGGTCCAGACGGTGCTGTGTACCGTCTATAACAGGGTGTTCTACAAAGAGCTTGAAGAAGGTGCTTGCAAGATTGTAGACGGGAACATGATATTGCTTGCGTGAGGAACAAGGACAGTTCCTCACCAAGGGGCACGGTCTACCTATCTATATAGTTGACTATCTAAGTGCTGTAGAAGCAGTAGGTCTGGAGAGTCGATGCCAAGAGTCCTCGACTCTGGCATCTATGCCCAGAGTCCTCGACTCTGGCGATCGATGCCAAGCCTCCTCGACTCTCTCCTGACTGGCCCCTATTGCTCCACAAGAGGGGCCTCTCCTGATTGGCTTGCCTGGGCTGCCGGCAGGCAGCCGAGGCCCAATGTCGTGACCTGGGTCATGACAATAGATATAAGATGTCGAGGTAGAAGCTAAGTAAAGGTGGAACCATTCGCTTTCTAAAGACGGAGACGATCGTAGCTATTTTTATATAGGACTAATTCTAGGCTCGCTCGGCTAGAGTTGAAGCGGTTGTGCTGCGGCGTAGCCTTCTAAAAATGGTTCCGAGGGTGAGCAAGACTAAGCGAGACTGAGCCAATCCTGAGCCGGCCCTGAGCCGCCCTGATCCGGCCCTGAGCCAGGGTGAGCAACGTTACGTGGGCGCTGTACGAAAAAGGAAATTTTAAGTGCCCAGATTCGTCGCACAAAACAGAACATGCAAACTAAAACCTGACAGGAAGCATCAAGCATCTCGAGGCAAGAGGTTAGCAAGATGAAGGCGCTAGCCATCTTGACAATGGTGTTTTTGCCTGCCACATTTGTCGCTGTGAGTTACTATTCGTTCCCCTGAGAATGGTACTGGCGCTGATCGCCTAAACTTGCGGACTTTCATGTCCATGGGGCTTTTCAACTGGCAGCCAAAGGACGGGGATTCGGTCCTGTCACCCTGGTGGTACATCTACTTTGTTGTTACGGGTGGCTTAACGACGCTGGTATTTGTCGTGTATTTGTATTGGCCTCGGGTTGCGGTTGTGATTTTTTCGAGGAAGCAGGATCGCCATGTTGTTTGAGAACTATAGCTGGGGCGATGGGGGAGGCCTTCTGCCCCCGTAGGAATAGAGTGTGGTATGGCGGCGAGAGGGGGGGGGGGGGGCGGATTTTAGGCCCTCAAGCCCTGTTGGGTTCGGCTTTTTCTCGCACAAAATCGCCGATTTGGATCGAGAGATAATTACAACGCCTCCGGCTTCAGGGTGGCGAGACGTTTGTTAATCGCACTTGGCAGTTACTTCCCCTGGACGATCGCCGTGCAAAGACCTGACAAGTCAATCTGCGGACGCACAATCGATTTTTTTTTTTAAAAGCCGGGCTCTAGTGGGTCGGATAAGTAGTGTATAAAACTCGGAGATTCTCGCCACGGACCAATCCAGGACCAACTCGAGCGATTAAGCACCCTTATGGACGTCTTGAGATCCATTATCCAGAACACAGTGGATCCAATCGGCCTAAGCATAGTTGTTCAAGCTCGATTTGTACCATTGCCTGTACACTTCGACGAGCAACTGCAGATCTGCGAGCCCGTCTTTGTCAAGTTCAACCCCCTCATGCACTTCCTCTCTCGGCGTTGCACTGCTGATGGTTAAATATTTGGCCGTCGAGAGAGAGACGACACGAATTTTGTACAATTTGAACTGCTTGACATGCTTGAGAGACAGGAAGGTCCCGGACACCCCACGCAGTCGGAATACAGCCCATCGAAGGTTGCGAAACAAGTGCTCTGGCTTGTGCACAAATACTATCCTCTCTCGCGGGTTCGTGTGGCCTCTTTGGAAGATTCCGGCGACGACATATAGCGGTCGGGTCAGTCCCTGCCAATCAACTTCTGATGTCCCCTTCAGCGCCAAAAAAAACCCGGTTTTGGAAGCCAAGTTTCCACGTTGTGGTCTCTCTCATGTACTGCGATTCATGGCGGACCACCCGTACGACCCCAGAACCAACCGCTCTGGTCGTCATGCCCTCCACGACTTCGCGAAACGCCTTAGGGTAGGGAAATCCGGCGCGCTCATGGGCTTGATTCCTTAAAACACCTGCCCCTTGGTTGACAATTCCCGCTTCCACGCTGGTGGATATGTTGGCAATCCCCCTCTCCAGACCGGTGGATATGTCGAGTTCGGCTTCCTCATTGAAGGCACTTCGGCCTTCCAGTGATCGAATGCAGTGATTTCTCTGCGAGAGCACGTTTGAGTATCGGAACTGCAACAACGGAGGCAGCTTCACATAGGTAATCCATTCCTCTCGGGGATGGGGTCTGCCGGCGCCCGCATCCCGAGCGATATCTTTCCGTCGAGCCCATTGTCAGTGCCTGGCGGCGCCTGCGGCGTCGAGGTCTTCGGCGCTGCACCCTGTTCGGGGGTGGGGGGATTGGCCCTTTTCCGGTTAGGAGGCGGTGGTCCCAATCCCAACGGGTTGGATACTGTCGTCGTCCATGGTCTCCAAATGTGAAAGGTGTTCTGGGGATCGCCGTGCGATAATGAAAATTCGCGGGGTAATCATCATGGCAACGTGAACCAATCACTACCTTGCATTCCGGCTTACGCATCATATGCGAAGCACCACCTTCATGACACCATTCGCAGCGGCGAACATCAACCAACTCTCATCTACCACTGTTCTTCAAAATGACCACCCTACTCTCCCTGCCCACTGAGATTCTGCAGGACATCTTGGAAGAGCTTCCGGGTTCTTCCATCTCATCGTTTTGCCAGACCTGCAAAGATGCGCTGCATCTCGGCGAGCGGTTGCTGTATCGCGCCATCTCGTGGCGGTTCTCGGAACCACTGGGCGCAGCGCACCCAATACACGCGTTTATGCGCGCCATTTCCCGCCGCCCTGCGCTCGCACTCCATGTCAGAACCGCAGAGCTGCTTTCAGGAATCGACGCTTGGGGCTGGGACGACGAGTTGCCGGACTGCCCTGCGCCCCTCGACGTCCAGGAACTGTGGATGGAATGCCTCGGCCGACCGCAAATTCCACTGTTTATGACCGACCGGTTCGAGGCCGACATTTTGGGGGGAATTCCCGCGGCCTTGGTGGGGCTTCTTCTGTCTGCCCTCCCGGCGCTGGAGACCCTGGTGACAGATTACACCATGATGCAGGGCTCGCACCTTCCAGGCGTCATTTTTGAGCATAACAACTCGAAACTCAAGCTGAAGAACATGGCCATCCGAAACAACCTCGACTCCAGAATCATCAAACCATCTGACCCCCCATGGGTCCAGGCTGTCTTCTGCGTGCCGAGTCTCGAGCACCTATGTACCGTCCTGCCCCGCGTCAGCGAAGATCAGATTACCGGCGCAACCCTGCCGTCTCTACGAAGCCTCAAGTTGGTTGACCACCTTACCGAGCCAGAAGCCATCTCGACGCTGCTGTCCAAGGCACCAAAACTTGAAAGTCTCACATATTTCCTCATCGAGGACACCGACAGCCTCGCTGCCGACGCACACTACGAGGACTCGCACCAGAATGAGTGGGCGGCGTTCGCCGAAGCCTTGTCCCACGTTGCAGATTCACTCAAGATCCTCAAAATATCGATCGACGAAGCCGCTACCTCCGACTACCCGCCCGACACCATGGACGAAGAGTGGATGATGGGTATCTCTCAACGCAGAGGGCGGATTCCGTCCTTACAACACCTCGTTCATCTCGCCAAGCTCGAAATACCGACGTACTTGCTTCTTGGATTCTCTGCCGAACACCGCACCCCGCTAAGCACGATCCTCCCGCCGAGTCTGCGGAAGCTGTACCTCCGCGACGACCATGTCTATGACGATGATCTCGCGGGCGCCACACCGGAGGACGTTGTCTCGATGATCAGCTCCTACTTCCTTGACCGGAGCTCGACCGGGGTGACAGGCCCGCTCCAAGAACTTCGCATCAAGCTCAGGGGTCGTGGGATCACGGATCGGTTTGACAATGCCCATATAAAGGCCATTGCAGAGCTTGCTTCTCCACAGTATCTCAGAGTGCTGGAAAGGCTCGGCAGAAAGGCAGGTGTTAAAATGACGATCCACAGGACTAAAACCACATACATGTTGGCTGAACATGATGTAGTCGATGGGGTTGATGAGTGGGTTCTGTACGACCCACACACAGCCCTCGGTGCTGAGATTAGTGAGACTGGTGAACTTGAAGGAGGGGGTGAGACGGGGGACTACCCATCACGGCGTCGTTTGAAGAGGGCGAGGGTCTTTTATTCGAACACTTAGATGGAAACGTTTCTTGGGGAGCTCCTATCACAATGACTGGAGAGTCTCTAAAAAATACATGCCGTATCACAAGTTTTCTGGCAATTGACCAATTTTCCTCACCATACTTCCGATTTGCTCACAAAGCGGGTAATGTGTTCAGCTTGCCTCACATCTTCCTCACCGTCTCCTCACCTTCAACGCCAATCCGGCCAAACTCATCTTTAACGCTGAAATCATGGGGTATTGCCACTCAAGTCCACAGACTACCGGCGCCGCCAAGCCTACCGCACTGGCATCCGATGGGCCCCGCGAGGCAGAGGTTGCCATGGCCTAGAATCCATTCATGTGCACCTCCTGCCGAAACATCACATTTCGCCCAATGAAAACAATGACGCCCGAGCGATGGCGATCGTATCCCTTTCTCGACGAGCCGCCCCAGTTTGAAAGAAGAGTACAAGGTGCGATACGAAAAGTTCATCGACCTCGTCCCCAACCACCACACTTTCGAGGCCATCCTATGTCGAAATCGACAAGCCCTTCAAGACAATGCTGCCGATGAAGACTGCTCTTTTTGCTGGCTTCTGGACTACATGATCCAGACTGAATGCTACTGGTCCGGCCCAAGTCAGCCAGGGAATGATTCCCGTGTAGGCATCATCACATTCCCGCCGTTGAATGGCCCGACGACGATATCGACGACCACCGGCGCTCGAGCCCCATGGTCTGGCTTGAAGTCTCCTTGAAGTCTGGCAACACAACGCTCTCGTCATCGATGAGCGAGCTGGAGGATACCGTCATCACGGTCAAGTTCGGCAACATGCTTTCGAACCCCGCTTTCTCGTCAGCAACGTGAAGCAAGAGGACAGCGGCTGGGACCACGAGCTCGAGGCCGTTAGAGATCTGGATAGCCACAAGGGAAGCGACCAGAATATTTTCCTCGCAAAGTGTTGGCTCAATACATGCAAAGAGCACTACGGCCGTTCTGATCAAGCCAGCGGCATGGGCCTGGAAGTGCCCACTCGACTTCTCGACCTTTCGGCGCCTGGTCTTAGTGAAGACCTGGTTCTTTATGAGACCACCCCAACGGACAAGTCTATTGCCTACGCGACGCTTAGCCATAGATGGGGCACCACACCCCCAACCACAACCACGATGTCGGACCTCCAGAAGAATCTCAAGCGCATCTACATCGAATCCCTCCCCAAGACCTTCCGCGAGGCAGTCACATTTGCCAGGAAGATGGGGGTACGATGTCTCTGGATCGACTCCCTCTGCATCATCCAAGACTCCGCCGCCGACAAAGACCGGGAGATCCCCAAGATGGCATCCATCTACAGCAACGCCGTCTTCAACATCGCCGCGTCTGCAGCGACCGATTCATCTGGAGGATTGTTCCGAGAACGGTCATCCTCGCTATTCCAACCCATCGAGCTTCCCCTGAATTTCGAGCTGGCCGACGGCACCAAGATGAACTGTTTTGCTACACTTTCTCGTCTCTTGAATCGACAAGCAGGGCAACAACTGCAGAGCACTCTGGATGGCCGGGGCTGGATCTTTCCAAGAACGTGCGCTCTCCAGACGAGTCTTTTCTTTCGATGGCCACATGCTCTGGTTCGAGTGTCGCGAAACCATTGCTTCCGAGAACCTCCCGAGAGGCGCGCTCCGAGGGTCGGGTGAAGATCACTCGCGCTCCCAGGATCGGTGGCTCAACCTCCTTCCCCAATCAGCCAGCCGCTCCCTCTGCTTGATAGGAGACCTGCTCTCCAAAGTCGAGACGGCCAAATAAGCCCATGACCCCACCCTCTCAAAACAAATAGACACCCTCGTGCACCACTGGTGAGTCAACTCCACCCCATTTCAGCCCTCCAACCTAACCCCCCCAAGGTACCGAGCAATGCCCGGCTACCTCCTCCGAACATTCACCCACGAAACCGACCGTCTCCCGGCCATCTCCTCCCTCGCCTCCCGCATCTCCGCTCTCTCCCCAGCCAACACCTATCTTGCCGGGCACTTCCGCCCCAACCTCATCCTCTTCCTCTGCTGGGCTCTCGGCTCCCCCTCAACCCGCTCCCCAATCCGTTTCCACCCACCGCGCGCCCCCACATGGTCCTGGGCATCTCTCAACGGCCCCGTGCAAATGCACTACCTCCTCCTCCCGGAGCACGCCCCACGGGACTTCTTAATCGAACTCGTCGACGCATGGACAACCCCGACCAACACCAGCACACCATCCGGCGACGCAAGTACGGGCGGTATCAAGCTCCTGTGCTAGATGAAGAAAATGGCCGCGTAGAGCGCGGGTACGGCCACCGGAAACAGGGAAGAGAACTGGGGAGCTGCGCGAATCTTTGAGCTGGACGCGGATTGGGAGCACGGCGGCCTGTACATGCGGGGCGGGGAAGGGAGGGCGTACATGGATGAGGTGGAGGGCTATTCAGGCGTGATTGAGGAGCGCAGGGAGGTGTGGGTTGTTCCGGTCTTGTCGTACCAGCCGGAGGAACGAGGAGTGGCAGGGGACGTGGGGGGGGGGGGGGAGGAAGGGTCGAGGAAGGTTTGTGCGCTTGTGGTGGAGGAGAGGGAGGATGGGAGGTTTGAGAGGGTAGGGTTTATGTGGAGGTTATGGCTGGGGGATCCGGGGGATGGGGTGGGGGGGATGAAGATGAGGGGGGGTGGTTTGAGAGGGGGAAGGTACAGAGGGAGATGATGCATCCCGCTACATCTCGAATGGTATCAGGAACCAACATCTGCCTTCTTGGCGTCCTGTTGATTCGTCCATTCGTCTGCTCGCGCTTATCAATACCTACTTCAGCTGCTCTTGTTCTGCGAAAGTGCCCCAATCAGCAGAGTTTCGAGACCTCCCCTCGCCGCCACAAACCATCAGCCGCAGAATATCGACCGGCCGAGACCGGCTTGCGGCGATATGGCCACCAGGCTCGAGCGAAATATATTTTGCCCCGAGCGCGCCCGACACCGCGGCAACTCGTTTCCCAAGATGCGTATCGAGAGCATTGAAGGAGATTGTCATCACGATCGCTTGAATTAACGATAAGCTCTTATCGACAACGACTTCCCATTTTAAACTCCGCCCGACCGGTTCGGTGATCATGTACATCGAAACCTGGTCGGTCTCCGCCGGGAGCCTCTGGTCCTTTAATGACTGGGTCGGAGCCTACACCAAGCTTGCCCAGGAGCAACTGGCCGAGATCGATGCCGATGCCACCGCCGATATCTCGGCCGTGCTTCTCGAGCGACTCAAAGCCGCTGTCGACGCCCTTATCGAAAGGCGCAAGAACGACTTGCGCAACAGCGATGACTACACACTGAACAAAGTCGGCGCTACCTTAGCTGGTAGCATTCCGTTTGCGCGATCTTGGGCGACCCGCGAGCTGGGGAAGGACTTTGCGCAGAAGACATTGAGGGCTTTTGGTCTCGGCGATGTCGATAAGCTGCAAAAGTTTCAGCAAAGCTTCCAAGGCGCCTTTAACTCCAAGACGGCAATGGCACGGAGCATGGCAGGCACAGCGGCGGAAGAGACAGTGCGGGAAATTCTCAAGAGCGCCGCTGTTGATGGCGGATCGGAAGGAGTCCACGCCAAACCCATCATCGGCCAAGTCATCTCGATGGGCATGGGATATCACCGAATGCGCAGCAAAATGCTCAAGATGATCAACGCCGCAGGCGATAAGGCCGCCACTATACATCAGGGGCTCGTGGTGCCGCATGTTATTCACCTTATGAAGTGGGTACCCCCTCCGCCGGATTTACATTTGGCAATGTTAATGGTACAGGCCCGAGATATCTGCAAAGAAGCCCGCACGAGTTACAACCGAGGTCATTGAGATATCAGCAGAGGACGCCGAAACCGACAGCGAATCAGGGTTTGAGGGAAGATTCGGAATGACTGAAGAGGAAATGGAAGCCAGGGTCAAGGAATCGCCATTTGGTTGGTGTGACAGTTGCGATGACGGTAAGACTCTTGATCCGAGCTTATGAGGAAAAAACTTCAGGGGGGTACTGAACAGGAATCGGGAAATAGCATTCAAACTCCGAGAGGTCATGTGGGTTGTACGAGGAGAAGACATGGCAGAAATAGCCCCGGGCTTCTGCGACTTTTGCTCTGACCTGGAGCTTGCGACCTCCGCAAAGGGCGACGGCCAACTTACTGCCATGAAGTACGACGTCTTGAAAATGGCAGCGAACGAGTCGGCTTTGGCAACTTGGACGTGCCAGGGACCTTCGAAAGATATGCTTTGTTTGGACCCGGAAGGCGGGCCAGGTGTGTTGTTCAAGGTTCGACGGCTGTCTACGGCTAACCATCTCGGGGTGCAGTCTTCAATGTCGATCTTCCCCGTGCCGAATGCTCAGCATGCTCTGCAATGCGGTGCTTAACCTGTGATGGGGTTTCCCAGGCTACAGAGTGTCACTTTTGCGGTGTCTCATGGTCATCCGCCACTTCCCCTCTTCTCGTGATTGTTTCCAAGACTTGGTACGCCGCGCGAACTGACCGCGAATTTGATGACGACCTTTCCAAGGGAAAAGTGGAAACTGATGGCCCTTTGCGGACTCTGGAGTAAGCTCATTTGCTCTCTCTTCTGCTCATCATCTAGGCTGACTATACTCCAGACTTTGCAATCCCGGTGGATATTGCGGAATCTGCGATCTCGGTAAGATTGGCGTCGTGCTTATCCACGGCTTGGTCATGCTGACACGTCGATAGGTATTGCTGTTGAAGAAACCGCATGGACGTATCTATGGAGTGAGCCCATGGCCATACTGTGCAACTTCTGTATGGAGGGCCTTATCATTACCGACCCGGAAGAGCATAAGAAGCTTGGGGTTGGTCTGGCCGTCGAGGACAAGATTGCCTCTGAAGGCATGACAAAATGGGTTTGCATGGAGCGCAGCTGCGAGTCTCGTAAATACCATCCTTCTTTCTTTTCAACACTTCCCCTACCGGGCATCGGCTAACAGCCAACAGGCAAGAAGACTGTTTCCGATATACAGGTCATCTGCCCCGAGTGTTCGTACCGACGATGCTGTTCCTGCGTCCAAAAAAAGGGGGTTCGGAATGCCCCAACTGCGGCGAAGAGTACGGCAGCTTTGAGAATCCACACGTTTTGCTTCGGTCACAGCCATTCGACCGCGGTACGAAGAGGCCTCTCATTATCTGTACCAACTGCGATCGTATTCACTCGCAGTCCCAGCAGTTTGTCATCTGCGAGGGATGTACCTCCGAGGGTGGAAGGCGGAGCACGTTGTGTTCCTTGTGCATCATGATAGGCGCGGATGTGGAACACGTCGGCAAATGTTTTCCCGACGCCGTTCTTCGCACGGTGGACGTCGTGCCACTTGTGTCCAAGGGGCGTAGCCGCTTTACCTGCCATTGCTGCCACATCGGTACGTCCTCTTAGACCAAATCTTGTTGCACTGAAGGCTAATCGCATCACAGTATTCGCGTCGACGGTCCCATATGCATGCTGCGCAACGGACGACAGCATCGAAGTGTGCTACATCTGCTTCTTCACCACCTTCGTTAATACCTCTGCCTTCGTCATCGAGGGTACCAACAGATCCTTCTTTACCCTGCACCTGCAAGATCGCCCCGCTCGATTACCCCCAGCAGACGACGTCGTTCCCAACCCGGTGCTCACCATTCCCGATGAAGCATACGCCAAGGAGAAACAAACCCTCAAAGATCGCGTCGCCGCCATGGCCAAGGAGAAGGGCACGCGAGCCGTCTTGAAGAAGTCCATGGTCGAGGCGGTCCATTGGCTGACGAAATCACACATCGGGCCCAAGGGCGCCGCCCATATGGGACTGATGGGTCTCTCGGTGCTGCCGATTCAATACGTGCCGTGGCCGGGCCTTGCGCTGCCGGTAATGACGGAAGATGACTTCCAGACTGGGTGGCCGGATCCGGAGGCTGGTGATGATATGCAGTTTGCGGTGCCTCATGATGAGCTGGGATATCTTCCCGAGTATGACAGCCCGACTGAACTTCCCGACGACCTTGATCTCGACATTGACCCCGATCTGGACGCTGAGATTGACCGTATTCTCGACGGAGAATTCGACCAGGGGGATGCATCAGGCGCGAACATCTTGAGTGGTGTCGATGCACCTCATCCCAGTCCGGTTGTCAATGTTGCTAACCCTCTACCGATCGACGATCCACGCTTGGGAGTCATGGATGGGTATAATCTCAACGCAGATGATCCGGCCATGCTCGATGGCCCGTATGGGCTCGGTGTTGGGATGCAAAACCCAGCGCCGGTTGACCTGGGTGTTGTTTCGTCGCCGACTCCCTTGGATTTATCAAACTTTGATACGCAGTTTGATGCGGCGGATGGGTTGGGCGATGCGTTTGGCGATTTAGCCTTCTACTAATGGGAGGTTTTATTCTCTGCGGTCACATTTTTCTTTCCGAGTCCATACTAAAAGACTGGCGATGTACTAAATCATTCAAAATTGGAGGCGTTATCTTGTGCAACTACACCACTCCGCACTGTAGCAAAGGAAATTCAAGAACATTAAGCCCAAATGAGAAAGGAAAAAGTGCGCTATGGCTTTCCTCCAAAAAATATCACCGCAAGCGACGATGGAGAGGGAAAACTCTCAACGACTTCTACTCCTCGTCCTCCTCCTCGTCCTCCTCCGCTCCACCCATGACATGAAAGTTATCGCCAGCGTTACCAACGCTGCCTTGACCCTTTTTGAGGAGCTTGTACTCCCTGATGGCCGCCAGGGGCATTCTGTGGTAGACTCGATAGTGCTGGTCAATGTGGTCGGGTCTCTTGAAGCCCCGGGTGCCAGCGGCACAAAAGTCGCAACGGAACTTCCGAGCAGTGTTCATGCTGCTCGTGTTGTTGACCCCGTAGGCCGAGCCGCGATGATGCTTCAGCGAGAAAGCGTTGCTGAAGGTGTTGTTGCATTTGTCGCAGATCGGCCCCGATGCGTTGATGGCGGTCTCGACTTGGTGGATCTGAGGAAAGGGGGCATGGTTGATGGGAGCAGGATCCAAATGCCACTCGCTGGGGCCGGCCACGGGCAGCTGTGCTTGGTTCAATCCCAACCAGACGGAATTCATGGACCACGCGGACGGAGCCGGATACATCAGTTGCATGGCCTGGACTGCGTCTTGTTGAACCCAGGCTCGGGGGGTTGGGTTGCTGATGGGTGCGCTCGAAGGGGAGCCGATCGTCTCCGCTCCTTGCTGCGCCAAGTGAACTTGGTTCAGATCGGTGGGAGTGGTCGGAGACCGAAAGAGCCTAGTCGCAAGGCTGTCAGTGGTGAAAGAAAAAAAAAACTCACGCTGCCGCCCAATCAAGGGCATCAGCATTTGTAGCTGTTGGCAGAGGGTGGACCAAAGGCGCGAGGGTTGGATCAATGAGGTACCCCTCCATCGAGGAGTACTCTTCGGCGGTGATCGGTGCGTGCGACATCGTGTCTGTGAGTTTGTGATTGGTGGTGGTAAGAAGAGCGACGTTGAGAGAACACGGAAAGACGTAGAGATCATCGTGGCTCGCGACGGGGGGGCGGGACCTGGCTTTCTGTCCTCAGAGAAAAGGACAAGGGTCACTCCCTTGCCGAGCACCTCCTGTCTCGTACCGAAGTTATTGAGCTACCTACCTACTTCGACGCGGCTGGCTCCGTTGTAACAAGGTGCAGAAGGTGCATAGGGTGCATAGGGTGTATGTAGGGTGCAGGTTGGCATCCAATCATCGGGCAGACAGAGCAATCAGCGGTAAAGAAGCTGTGTGCTTTGCTTTGCTCCAACCAAGGCCATGGCGTTCGGCGGCATCTTGGTGGTTCGCAAATCTTATTATGCATCAAAGTTGCTCCACGTAATCGCAACTAAACCCAGAGCCGAGCCGAGCAGAGCCGCGAGAGACCATGTATACCAGGCGCCAACCACTTACCCAGCGTCGGAGTATTATTCTTGGGCCATTTTCCTTACCGCTAACGGCTAGAAAAGTCTCCTCCAGCCCCCGAGGGACAATGTCGACTTCAGCAAGGACGAAGCCCGCTCCCAAACAAGAATAAGTTCTCACTGCAGCTCACCTGTCCGGGCTGGTCCAGCCCCTCAGGGGGTGGACCGCGCGCACACATGACGGTCCCCGTTTCTTTGTTTCCCGCCTCACTAGGGGAGAGCCGCGTTTCGCCCTGATTCTATTTTGGCTTGCCCCGTTTTTTCGGAGTTGTTTTCTTTTCTTGTCCCTCATCCCACCCGCTGTTTACTGTTTTCCCCCTCTTCGCTTCCGCTTCACTTACTTAGACATCATCCCATTGAAAGCACTTCTTCTTCGGTTCCGAGAACTTGTCTGATTTGCACCTGGCTCATTTTCCTCGCGACCAGAGAATGGTCTCTCGCTCGCGACCATTTCCAGCGTGATTCATTAGTGTGGTCCGAATAATAAGGTAGTGATATCAATATGTGGACTCTTGCTCCGCGCCCAACAACCTTCTGGAACCCAACAGACTTTTTCCAAGATGTCAAACGGGATTACACTACCTCTCAACCCCATGCTCCACGACATAATTCCGGTTCGATGGAAGTGAAGTTATCCCAGATCCTTTGCCTCTACGTCGCGTTTATATGTTTGGGCTGTATTTTGAGCAAGGAAAGTGGGCTTGGTATTGGGGGGTGATGTTGAAGGAGCGCTTTCTCTTGAGGAATGGGATGTCCGCTGACGAGGCCTTGTTCTGCTTTCGCGATGATCATGGCGGGTTCGTGACCGCTCCCTTGGGCGGTCGCAGCGCCCTCACATCCGGTGCGATGTCTACACTAAAGGAACCCGAGACACACCATGAGGGCACGAGCCGTTGCGGAGTGGCAAGACCAGAAGCATCTCCTCACCGAGACCAATTGGGCAAGCTGGCGATCTTGGGACAGAGCGAACTTGAAGCCCACAACAATGAATCGCGTTCACTTGGCCTCGATTTCCAACGCACTGCGTATCCATGGATGTCTCAGAGACTGACCAAATGTTGCGATTCCCGCTTCAGTGGACTTTTTTCCGTTACCTAATAGGCCGCACGCCTCGCGGCCCAGCTCGCCCAAGCCTCAGCCAGCAAAGGCGCCGCCAAAATGAAACATGCAGTGGTCGGCTGAAAGAAAAAGCAAGAGAATGCAGCAGCGCCAGCCAGCGAAATGCGCCTCGAGAAGAAAAACAACGGGGCATAGACGCATCCATCCTTTTTTGTGAGCGCAAAGGTCAAGTTGGACAAGATGGACGACGGGTGTGGTGAGAATGGTCTCTTTTGACGGTTTCTTTTCCATCGCTAACGGTTGTTAGGGGCATTGCAGTACCGTACCGTACGTGCAGCTAGGTAGCATTGTTTCCAAGGCTAGAGCAGTGCGACCGCCAATACCAACAAGATACCGACCGACTCGTGTCGATGCTTGTCAAAAATGATAAAGTACGCTAGTCCGTCTTGGTCATTGAGATCTACAGGAGAAGGGCCGCAACGCAGCCAGAAAAAACAACAACTGCTTCGTAGCTCCAAAATCCGACAGCCCCGCAAGCCACGAAACCCGCAGTTGAGATCAGGGGGCTCTGGCATGCTGAAAGGAGGCAGGATGAGCACCATCACGGACACGAAAAGGGTCGGTGAGATGGTATAAATACCTGGACATGCTCGCTCTCTAGACAACAATTCTCCTCATCCTCATCAGCATCTTCGGTTGTATCAGTCCCTCTCTTGCATCACTCTTTTTGCAAAGTCACTCGTTCGACATTCCAATCACTAATAACACTGCACTCTCTACCTACCTGATAATCCCCTTCACCACCACAACACCACCCCCAACAACCCCAACCGTCAACATGAAGTTTTTCGGAGCTGCCCTCATCGCCGCCACGGCTGCCATGGCCCTGGCCGTTCCCGCCACCAAGAGAGAGTGCGGTGACGCCTTGGTTCCCTGCCCCGTCGGCCTCGTCACCTCTGCAGTTGCTGCTGCTGCTGCGGTGGATGTTGATGTGGACGTCAACGTCGACGTTAACGCGGATATCAACGTGGACGTCGACGCCATTGTCAACGTCATAGTCCATGTCACCACCATTGCTGTCGACGTCCACGCCGACATCCAGGCCGACCTCGATCTGATTGGTATGCCCCAGTATCCCCACAACCCCCTGAAGCAATAATTTAACCCCTTTTACCAGCCCAAATCACCGCCGACATCAACGTCGACGTCGACGTCAACGTTCTCATCGCCGCCCTCATCCGAATCAAGGCCAATCTCCAGGTCCTCGTCACCAGCGTCGTCTCCGCCGTGGTCTCTCTCAATCTCAACGCCAGCGTCCTCGTCAATCTCGACCTCAACATCTTCCTCGCTCTCCTTGTCCAGATCAAGGCCACGATCGTCGCCGTCCAGCTTGCTCTCCTGCAGCTCATCGTTTCCGTCAAAGTTGATGTCCTCGCCTCCATTTCCGTCGAGCTCTCCGCCATCATCGGCTCCGTCCTCAGCATCACCGGCCCCATCGTCCAGCTCTCCCTCAACGCCGTCGTCGGCCTCGGCGTCTCGGTCGACACCACCGTTAGCGCCATTGTCGACATCTCGGCTGAGATCTTCGCGTCTGCTGGCGCGTGCGAGGGTGTTCTTGCTGTGCTCAAGGATCTGTCCATCAAGGCGCTGGTCAACATCAACTAAGTACCTCGTACATGGTTGATGACAGATGGTGTGTGCTGGCCGGATCTGCTCGATTGATTGATCACCCCTCGGGTGTAGCGAAGGCCTCGAACGACAATTCCTGTGGGTCACGGCGGTAGATGCGGTGGCTCTCCTAATACCTCAACTCATGTCCATGGCTATTATGATATCTTTTATCTAGTAAAAATTTCAGGGGTCTGCTGCTTGTATTTGGTTGATGGGTCTGGGTCCGGTGATTGCTGTGATTTCCCCCTCTTCCTGACCTTTGTCCCTTAAACTCCACGTAAATGCACACACATGAGGTACGCACACACTTTTAGACCCCTCTACTACGCCCTCCCCGTCCTTTCCCACCCTCGGTCAACGCCCTAACAGTCGGCATCGCCACCCTCACCAAGTCCACTCCCGTCCTCGCCACCCCTCCAACACCCCAAATCACAGCCCCCCAAGCAACAATCCCACAAACCAATCCCTCATCCCCACCTAACCACCCTTTGACCAATCCACCCATTCCACCCATCACCTTCCCCGCCACCCCTTGCATCTCCCGTCCCATCCACTCTGACGCCTCCTTCCGAATCGCAACCTGCTGCTCCACTCTTAGCTGTATCACCCAATCTGAAGTCCGTTCTAACTCGGCATTGAGCCAGGTTGTTGTCGCGCGTTGTTGGGACTCGACGAGGACGGTTAGCTGGTGGGAGAAGTTGGCAATGACGGGATCGGTGAGTTTGGAGAGTTGGAGGAGAGGCGGGTTGGTTTTGGGGGAGAGGGAGGAGGTGCTGCTTTAGAGGGTTGGGGATGGGGGAGGACGACGGCGTGGGGACGGGGAGAGTGCACCCTAAACACATCCGCACGCAAACCTCCTTCTCATCAGAGTCTCGGGCCTGACACTCCAACGATCCGTTAACTACGTTTTTACCTGCGCTGCGCACCAGCCTCTCGAGCGTGTCGAGTTTTGAGTGCACCGGAGGAACAACTACAAGAAGTTGCTGCTTGACTCCCCCATCTCCACTGGGACCAAGCTTTCGCTGTTGGCGACGCCTAGGGATTGGTAGAATGTTTATTGCGCTCGGAACAGGCACGCCCCCACGGTCCTTTAGCTCAACGACGCATCCTCAGGGTGCTCTGAACTGGAGGGGCCGGCCCGCCGCGGTACTAAGGTCAGAGGGACTGAGAGGGGTTGAGGGCCCGGAAACAGGTGATAGACTCGTGCGGTTAGTATGTGGCAAAGGACTTGCTGGTGGTGGAGATTGATCAGTTTATGTTGCTTTGATCTCGATCGAAAGCATTTCTGGGGCGTTGATAAGCTAGACGCAAAGGATGGGTCCACACCAGTCAATTTATGTGGGTAGCCATTCTTTTTCCGGTTGAAGCCAGGCATTCCCAATGGTTTTGCTCGAAAAAAAAAACAGGATCTCTCGAGACCCCGTGACCCAGCATGATGTGTAACCTGGATGCACAATTTTTCAGGTGCGAACGAAGAGTATAGTATCGACCCCTCCTTGATCCTGAAACGCTCGATATCCCTGAGCATCTCAGTTCCTTTTCGACTCGCTGCCCGTCGAAGGATGAACTCCTCTTGGTAAGCGAGGAAGTCAAGATCGTCTCCAGTAATGTCAGAAGTTGAACTGAAATCCGTGTTGGTGATTACAGGTGCGCTAAGCGTCCAGGTGTATTGATAGGCCTTCGTGCGGTCACTAATTCCAGAAATGGGTGCCACAATGCGCGGATAGTCGGGGACAGGATCCTCGTCGAGTTGGCAATGTGACGACATTGAGAATACAGGACTGGTGATGCTTGGGTCGAGGAAGTCGGCTTGCGTGAGGGTGATGGTGCGGAGGCCGACGCGGTCGAAAAAAAAGACCACGGGCGATGAGCACGCCGGGGTCTAAAGAGGGAGTAATCACCGCGCGTCGGTTGGCCGAGGCGAAGTAGGGGGACGTAACGAGACCGAGGGGGTTAAGGGGCATGGGGACGTCCCACCGCGGGACCCAAGATGGGAATGCGGGTCCGATTTCCGGAGGGTCAGATGCGTGGAAAACGTAGGAAAGAGCTTCGAGGGACTCGAAACGGTGAATCACGGCCAGTGCAAAGTCGCGATAGACATTAACGACGGAGTGGTCGTAGTTTGGGATTGTAAAGAACGTTTGTCCTTGGCAATAACGCGCTAGGCGATGAACACGCTTGGAAGCCGACTAATGTAGGATGGGTCTAGCGGAGTATTTGTCCGGTGAGGGAGGACGAAGTGGGTGGTTGAGATCGGTTACTGCTAGACAGAAGCGCAATGAGAGGGTCGTTGTTTTCGAAGGGGCTACCAGGGCTGAGTACGAAGGCCATATTGCGTTTGGAAACGGCGGCTTTATATTTATCTAGACTGCTGTAAACAGCTACGGGCTGTTGTAAAGCTAGGATGTGCTAAATAAATGTACCGATTTGAAGCGAGGGATTCAGATAGCCCAACACCACTTCTTTGGGCCGTCAGAAATCACTGCGAGGCTATCATCAAGTTGCTGAGCAACAGAGGGGCTAAAAGCTAGGCTTAGACGATTCCGTCCATGTTAGCGAGGTCGAGGTTACGACTTGGGATCATGTTGCCGAAGGTCGTGTCTCTTGTTTACAGGGATCTGGCTGTCACAGATTTTGCCTGCTCCTTGTGTTTATGTAGATAGCAGATAGCAGCGGTTACATGACAGGTCATCTAAGGTCCTCGGCACCTATACCTCTAGAGCGGCCTACGCCATCTGGACCTTCGCTTCCTCGTGCAACATCGCATATCCAACCTTTCCCCCAACGAGCTACCCTTGTGTCGTGATACTATCCTTCGTCTTTGCTGGCTTACAAAGTCACAGCCACTTGATACCTCTCTCCCACTCTATTCTTAATAATAATACTTGCCTGGCTTGTTTGCCTTCGTAGCGTAGTACCTGTACTAAATGGTTCAATAGAGCGTATACACTTCGAGGTGCCAATAAACTCGCAACGGCGAGTTCTCGGATGGAAAAGAGAAACGGCAGTTACGTTGCGAGGGAAATCGACCGTTACGTGCAAGGAGGCTAGCGTCCCAGATTTGGGCCGAGAATCATCCCTGCAACCGCGCCGGCCCATTTATGGTTACGGTAAGTATAACCGGGGCTCACCTTAGCTCAGGCGGCCTTAGGACGGCTCACCTCTTGCTCAGGATCTACAACTTATACGGACTCGGCCAGAAAAAAATGTCATGTGTGACTATTAAGGTACTAATACATCAGAAGAAAAAAGGCAACCTGTTGGGTGCCCCAGGCGGTCAGGCCGCCCCACGGAGCGCGTGGCCCACACCTATCCGCCGGCAGCCACCCCCATAGATCCAGGCCTTGGCTCGAGCCGCCTCGCTCCATCTCCCACTCTCTTCAGTAGCAGTAGTAGTAGGCAATTCAACCAGTCTTTGCCCCCTCTGTCTCACTCATCAGGTTATGAGGCCCTTTCAGCTTCCGCAACCAAGATACTTCTATTCCACTCGATTTGAGCCCACAGTCGCCCTGTTCGAGGTACCCAAGTTCGTGCAGAATCTTCAGCTCACGCCAAGATTCGCACCCTTCGACAATCACGTCACACAACTTCAACCCACGCAACCACAAAGCAGTCTGATGCCAACAGCCGAGATAAGCCATCTCCAGCCTGATTCAGCCAACTGCTTGCTTGCGCCCACTCCAGTCAACTGATTCGCCAAGATCTACACCTTTGATCAAGCGATTCCACACCACACCAATCTATACCTTCTGAGACAGTCAAGACAGTTCTCCTACTGATCATCAGCATCGTGATCCTCATCCTCGGAGCGATCCACAACCTGATCGACGAGACCCTTGACGCCTCAATACTCGCCTTCCTCGACAACCTCTTCTGATCAGCTGAAGCCATCAGGATGAGGGACAACGAATCGTGATCCCCACCCTGAAGAGTGAGGACAACTTCATGCTCTGGAAGAGTATGCTCCGCCGAGCCCTCCAGATGCAAGACCTCCTCGACTACATCAAGACCGACCTCCCCGAGCCAGAGGAAGCCGAAGCCAAGAAGACGTGGTCCAAGGAGAGAGCCAAGGTGGCCTACATCATCACAACCTCCTTGATGGACCCCCGAGTACAGAGCCGACTGCTCAACAACGGCTACGACATGGATGAAGAAGACCCCAAGAAGATCTACGACCTCGTTGAGAGAGTGATCCCCGCCGTCACAAGGTCCAACATGGCCTCCATCTTCATCGAGTTCACGAGACTGGATCGCACCAAATTCGACTCACTCGACGCCTTCGTCGAGAGAGCCCAGTCCATCGTTCTCCGTCTAACTCAACTTAAGAAGACTCTGGATGATGACCTCAAGATTGCGATCCTTCTCCACGGTCTGAAGACCACATACCCTACTCAACACACCTTCTGGGAGCGCGCCTTTGAAGAGAAGACTCTCACGTGGGACGACCTCATCTCTGAGCTCTCCAGGATGGGCGTCCATGAGAAGTCTAACCTCTCCATGGCCATGATCAACAAGAACAAATCCTCCCAAGGAGGCAACCAAAACAACAACGACAAGACCGACAAGATCAAGTGCGACGGCTGCGACAACAAGATCCGCAAAGGTTGGCAACACCTCTCCTGCGGCCACCACGTGCCAAAGGATATCAAGATCTGCTACTGGTGCAACCCCGACAAGGCCCCAGATAGCTGGCCCAACAAGAAGAAGGCTCTGGAGCTCCAGAGATCTGGCACGACGGCCCTGGCCCAGCACAACAGTGCTGGCCTTCTTAATCCAGCCACGACTGACAACAACGGCGCCAGACCTTCCATGCTACTCTTCAGCAGCAACCTCAGCAACCTCTCTCTGGGAGAGTTCCCCTCATTCAACAACCTCCTGTCTGACCAGGATTTTCATACGAGCCCCCAGTTGTGATGGCCTCCATGGCATCACCTGAAATCCAACAGGCTCTCAAGGCACCAGACATATCCAAGAACACGGTGATACTGGACACTGGCTCAAGCCTCTCCATGTTCAACCATCTCAAGTGGTTCACGGAGGTCTATCCCCTCCCAGTTCCGGCAACCTTTCGCTCAACCACAGGCACCAGCAGCGCCTACTACTCAGGCAAGGTCGAGCTCTCAATTCCTTTCACTGATGGCAATCTCGTCCGCTTCGTGATTGAGGACGTTCCCCAGGCGGTCAGGCCGCCCCACGGAGCGCGTGGCCCACCCAACACAACCGTCGATAGAACTGCCCAAGAGAAAGTCTGTTCTTTTCCAACCACAGCTTTCCGAGTACATCACCGGCTTCGACCATACGGTGCCTTGACACTCTTACGCGATCTAATTTCTCCGCAGTCACCACCAACCTCGTTCCGTTACCTGGAACCCAACTTCTCGCTGGCGGCCGACATCTAATACCAATCTCCCTTAACAGCTACCAACCGCCTTTATCCCTTCCAACCCACCATCTCCAACATCTACCCAATACACCGCTGGCTCTACACACCCCGTCAGCACCCATCAACAATAACATCACCTGCACAGCATGGTCAACTTACCCCCGTGCACGTCCCCATCGCAGTAATCAGCTCATTCCCCCACGGATTCGTCGAAAAAGGCCACGGCAGCGTCGCGCAGTCAATAATATGCTCGCGGCTCCCGTCCTGCTCGCCCGTTAGCATCCGTCCTAACCTCCTCAGTGTAAGAGATGGACGACAGGACATACCGTGAGATACGCGCACGACCTCGCCAGGCAATCGCACACGCACGCGGGGCGCGTGTAGTTGGCGATGACGTAGGGGTTCTCGCCCGCGATGATGGTGCACGAGCGGGTGGGCTGGGTGGGGGTCGGAGTCGGGGAGGGGGCGGAGGAGGTGGTGGAGGTGGGGTAGGTATCGAGGGGGGCGGCGAGGGCGAGGGCGGCCAGGGCGAGGGTGAGGAGTTGGGGCAGCATTTTGGAGGGTGGCACGGGCTGTAAGTTTGAACGAGGTAGTTAGGTTCAAGGTTGTGATGGGGAGCACGTTTGGGTAAGGAGGTGGTTCGGGCGGACGGGGAGGACTTATACACGGAAATGAGGAGCTCGAATTGTTCAAATTTGGTAACTTGGTTGCACTTGCAAAGATCCCTTGCGGGAAACGGCCGCCTGGCAAGGCGGAACGGTTGAAGTGGTTAAGCGCGATTGGTGGGGCGGTATATTAAGCTGACGGGTTAGCGAGGCGGAAGCCTTCCAAGGAGCGGCGCGGGTGATTGGGGTGAGGCAGCCAGGACGACGTTGGGTTCGGTTGCAGCAAATCTTTTTGTGGTTGCCTAATCGGAAATGAAATGGATTCACAGACAACGAGCTATGTCCGAGTCATTCCCTATTTGGTGCATTGGGCTACGCCATGGGGTTGTTTATCTCGCCCTATCCCTCCATTCGCAACAGCTGACACTTTTGCACAAGACGGGCCCCAGAACAAAAGGCTGTACAAAAGCAAAAGAATGTTGTATTGAAAATTGCTGCTTGGTTATATCGTTTCCTCCATCCTACGGCCTTCCATAAAATTCATCTCTCGTACTAAGTGAATGTTCCAGCCAACCTGCTCCATCCTTCACTCTTGACGCCACTAGCACCTCCCAGGCTGTCCTTGGGCCCAAGTCATCAGAGAATGACCACCACGCCCATGACAGCCAGAAGCTGAGCGTTGTGCGCCGTCGGAGCCGGCTGGATGGTGACCGTGCAAGAGGTGGCATCCCAAGTGCAGTCGTTGGTGACCTTGGTAACAGATGAGCTCGCGCTTCCACCAATGTGGAAGCCAAAGATGGAGAACCCCCCGCTAGCGGCCTGGTTCTTCTTGTAGAAGGTGTCGAATTGGCTGCCCGCGGTGGCGCCAAACGTCACCTTGAGACCGACGCCGCTAGCGAAGAGAGCCTGGGTGGGCCGGACGCGGGGGGTGACAGATGCCGGAGGCGTGGCCCCCATCTTGGTGACGAGGTCCCTGACGTCGACGTTCCTGTGGGGCTGGATTAGTTTCCGCGGTTGGTTGGGGGGGGGGGGTATGGACGGGCAGGCATACCACTCTCCCGCACTGATGGTCATAGTCTGGGCAAAGTTGACCGTGAGCGTCAGCGTGATCTCATCGGCCCACTGGCCGAACTGGAAAGACGACGAGTCGGTCGAGCTGCCGCCTTCGGCGCCTCCGCTGAAGACGCCATCGTCGAAGCCGACGCTGTCGCTCGCCTCGACGTGGCCGAAGGACTTGGCGGTGTATTGGCGCCCAACGGTGGATGAGATGGTGGACGAGAAGGCGGGTACTCGCGACTTCATGTTGGTCAGCATCCAGCTGTCGATCTCGGCACCGTACCCCGTGATGGTGTAGGCCGGGACGGTGAAGGTCTTGAGCGGCGAGGGAAAGTGGAGCGCGAATGCAGAGTCCATGGTGATGTCGTCCAGGGAAGCTTCCATGGTGACGCTGTGGGTAGTGCGATCAGTATCTATCTGGAGCTTGGGGCAAGGGAGTGGGAGGGTAGACGTACCCAGGGTTGAGGGGAAGCTTGGTCTTGAGGGCATTTTTCAGGACCTTCAGATCCTCGGTCAGCTGTCCGACACCGGGGCCGTACACGTCGTCGGTCAGGAGGATCAGCACTCCCTTGACGCTGTCGTAGTTTTCCAGGGCATCCACGTATTGGGGGGCGTTATCGGGATACCACGACAGCCAGGGCGTCGTGCCCTTGCCGTTGGGATCGACCTCCCACTTTTTCGACGCCGCGGTGAGCGCATCGGTGACCCTGGTGTCCGCGGCGTCCACGTTGACCTGAGCAGCCTGCAGTTGGGCCATGGTCTGCACGTTCACGTTGCTGGCGGCCTATGGTGTTCGACTCATGTCAGCAAAGGTCCTCAGCTCAACATTTCTAGGATTCTTACGGGCTTGATCGTCTCGAGATAAAGGGCGAGAGCTTCGACGTAGCCGCCGCTGGCCGCCGTGGGGTTGAAGGTGAACCCGCCGTTGGTATCTAGGAGGTTGTTGGCGAGAGCGTGGATGCCTCAGTTGGTGATCTCCTGCGGCACGCCGTTGCCGCCAGGAATCGCACTATGGTTGCTCGAGGCAATGTAGACGCGAGAGTTGGGTCCTACGGTCGCGCCGCCGCTGGTCAACAGCTGCAAGATGGACGTGGCATAGGCCTTCCAGAAGAGGGTGTTGGCTTCGGCGTCGGAAGTCATGATGAATGGGAGGGGAGGGGTAAGATGAAGTTGGGGTATTGGGGGCGATGGTTGATATGCTGAAGTGAATCGAAGAGTTGAGGTTGTTTGATTCTTGGTCAGGAAGAGAGGGGGATTTGCTCGTCTATTTAACCTTCTGAGTGCTAGTCCAAGTCCCCACGGATCAGTAGTCCATCCTTCCATAACCAGACATGGCTCAGGAAGAGTGAACGACGTCCTCCCTGTAATTGTCGCTGCTTGTCCGCAACCACTCCTATCATCGGTCCACGGGTCCCTAGGTCTTCAGCCAGCCTTGAATTCATCACGGACTTGTTGGGTTGAGATGCATCCTGTCGGAGTAGGTGAAGGTGGCACATCGTGGCATGGTTGATAGGTTCATACGCTCGCTAGAGGTCGTCAACTGATGCTCGGTCGTCCATGGCGTTGCGGCGCTGAATCTTTCAGCTTTCCCTCGCCAGCCTTCAAAGGGTCCCAAGGTGGGTAATGCTCTGGAATATCTACTTGGCAGTATTCATGTCCCGCCGGAAGGCCGATTCGGGATGGCTGTACAGCGGAAACAGCCTGGTTGTCTGCGACGAATCTGGGCACACGAAATTTCCTTTTTCGTCCGTAGTGCTGAGCTGGGGTGAGCTGGGGTGAGCTGTGGCTGGTTTGGCCTGAGCTTTCCCTGAGTTTTCCTGATTCTTCCCTGAGCGAGCCCAAATTCTGGCACGCTGGAGAGTATGGCCCAGATTCAGGACCATTTTTCATATACTAATAATCCATCGTATGGGATGGTACATAATGTCCTAGTGTAATCTATAACATAGTATAAAGTATCCTGGGTTTAAAACTAGGACAGTACCTAATATACTAGTACATAAAGGCCAGTACAAAGTATATCAGAATACAGTATATCAGTATCGAATATACTAGTATATAATAGACCAGTTTAAATCTCGCTGCACTATACAAATTTCTATTCTATATATGCAATTTAGGTATACGAAATTTGCGTTTTCGTACCTCGCGTACGTGAGATTGCTTACACTCGCTCAAGCTCGACTTATTCCCTACTTGGGATTTCTCAGGCTAACCTATGGTCGCCCTAATTGCTATTTTGGGCAGGTTGCGGCGCGGCATGCTGAATTGCTTCAACTATAGCCGAACGAGCCCAGAATTAGTCCAGTATATAAAAATGGTTAGGCGGGCTTTTGCCCTCTCTTCATGGGAAATAATCTCTGTAAGTACGGTCTATAGGAGCAGGACGAGGTGTACGGGAACGATTCCAGGGAATCGAAAAGCGGGAGCGCCCATATTTATAACTATGCGCTGCATAGCTGCAACTAGGGTAGCTGGGCCAGCTTCCTGTCAGTAGGCGCTAGTCTCAAAGTAGGTTGGCGCTGGAAATACGGCCACGGCACATCCGAATAGAGGGGTAAATGCCAGCTAGCTTAAGGGCGTTGGAAGAGGCAGACTAAAACAAAACAACTACGCTAGAGCAATGAAAAACTATTAAATTTCTGCTATTTAAGCGCTGTTTTCTGGCCTTCTAGAAGTATGATTAATAGCTAGAGTTAAAGCGATGTGGCAGGCTGCGCCGCTATCGGCTGAAAAAAAATGGCAAATAGGGTAAGCAAAGGCGAGCCAGCCTGAGCGAATCCTAGTAGGGACTGAGCCGAGCCTGAGCCAAGGTAAGCAGCGTAACGTGCTTGAGGTACGAAAAAGAAAATTTCGTCTAGCCAGATTCGTTGTACATAACAGAGAATTTGCTTGCCATGCTTACTTATGCCAATTGAACAAGCGGTTTGTCATGCAGAGAGGAACTGTATGAACAGAGTGATGAGGATAAAGGAGAGATTTACATGGAGGAGTGAGAGATGGAGAGAATAAGAATAATGGAAAGGGGGAGAAAAGGACAAATAAGGTTGTGTAGCCCGGGGCAATATAAATGAAATGTAAGCTCGGGGCCGAGAGCTGGGTTTTTACGGGCGTAAATATCCCGATAGTAGAAACGATGAGAATGCAGAGAACGAGAGTTAGACCTTATATAATTTCGGGGTTTACTAAATCTTGCTCTCAAATTTCGGCCTCGAGTGGCGTGTCGGCCATCCAAGGTAGTGTAAGCGTATTTGGCATAAGGTAAAGGTATATGAGAGCTTGAACCGCCAGTTAGCGGCTTGTCGAGAAAGTTCCTGGAGAATCGTGCGGAAGAGCTTAGTGACCGACCGGCTCTTTCCGAGTTAAGCTTAACTTATATATCGTATAGCGATAAATTTATTGGTGGATAGAATAATAAAGGAGGAAAGCCAATCTTGGCAAATAGATGGGTTGAAATGTATGCCGCCCGTATTAGGGAGCATTATGGGAGATTGAAATGTGGGTTAGCTGTAGTTAATATTACCAGCTAAGACATGGTCTTACGTGGAAGGGAACTCTCCGCCCCACACCCAGAAGTCCGTAGGAGTAGGCAGTTAACGGGCTGATCGTAGAACAAGTGATAAAACAGGTAAGACTGTGGGATACGGGTAGAGCACGGCCATGTCAGAGGGGGAGCCTCCTAACCAGTAGTTCTAACGAGTTCGAAGCCCAGTATGTGCAAGGCGGTTGGTTAGATGTTCGCTTTATCCTACGGATAAGAAGAGAATTCACTATTTACAAAACTGCAACCAATGAGAGCGAAACTGTCACTGGAGACAGAGGCAGAGAGGATCTTTTGATAGAGATTTCAGAAATGACATTCAGAAGCATATGCCCCACTCTATACTAGGTATACACTCCCTAGGCGGTGCATCGGGCCCTCAAGCTATCGACATACTACGAAACCCTTGATCTCCAGCGAGCGAGAGGAATAGTGGCCGACTCGTCTAATTCGATCGTGCGTCGGGGAACTAGCTGTTCCTCGAAATGAAGTCTTTCGTACTGGTGGTAGTGGAATTGCGGTGACAGTGATGCATGTCTCCGCTGAAATGAGTCTGTCATTGGTCAGGAGAGATTTCGATTTTGGGGGGACGCGGCACTCACGGTGACATTGACCTCGGCCCCCAAATTCACGCGTCATAGCCTTATAGGTTGCATATGACAGCATTATCCCGCTGATGCCGGTGACTATGCTGCAAAGGCCAAATGCTAGAGCAAGCCATGACTCAACAGACACTGATAATGTCGTAGTCAACAACTTGTGCATGGAGTGATAGGAAAGGGTGATACTCACGCTCCATGGGTGACAATGTTGATCATATCAAATAATTGAGAGATGCAATTGCCCCAATCTGCCTTGGCCCTATGTAGCCCAGACTCATCCACCATTAAATCGTGAGATATTGTACTCAAAAGAATGTGGACCAGCTAACCCGAAGTAGAAGAACGGAAACTGCGACACGGTTGAAGGCTTGGTCGCCGGATACCTATCGCCCCAAAATGCAGCCTGCATCCTTCATGCTTACACCGCCCCCTGGTGCCTGCAGACGATGCCTTCTTTCCGGTTCCCTTCAAGTTGTCCCTAAGGTTCCCAACCTCAACAATCAAACACCTGCAGCACACCATGTCTCCCCTCCCATCACCAATATCTTCATGTTTCTTGTTCACTGTCAGTCACGCACGTGCTGGGGCTGCACATTAATACCCGTGGGCCAGAAAAGCAATACGAGCCATAGATTATAAATCTCCTCGTCCTGCTCTTAAGTTTCGGGAGGCGCTGCAGCCTTGCTGACCAGGAACAGTATGGCGGGGTTTCCACATGCATATGCATGTTGCCCGGCATGTAGGCCTGTGCTTGGCGGTCCTACAGGCCAGGTCTGTTCTCATCTGCTGCGATCTCACCGCTATTCCAGCCTTTGGGGGTGGAAGGCGCAGCGAACTTAGGCTTGGCGGTTTGCAAGACCATCGGCTCCATCCATGCCTCTTTTCCTAGCATTTTGATTGGTACTTAAAGCCTTACTGTGGTTCAAGCGTCAACGAATCCATCTTTCCGCCCGAGCAGCATAAGTAAAAGGTTTGCATTCCCAAACTCTGTCTGAGCTTCAAAGTCGGGCTCTTGGTAATGGCTTCTGGCAATGTACCTATGTCCGATATCTTCTTGCTTCCTTCGCCTGATGAGCCGTTGTTGCTCTTGCAAAGCGGCCGCTCGTTCACAGGTGGTATGTTTGTTCGCCCTGGGCTGCCTATAGCACTAATTGATCTTCAGAGCTGACGATTCATCATTCGTTTAGTTGCGCCTAAGGAAATCTTCGAGTCGACGACGTACTTCAACGACTGGGACGAAGTCGCTCGACCAGAATATAGCGTACCTACTCTCGGCTCAATCCACTCAGGGAATATTCAAGCATACCCTGCGTCTGAGAATGATCAAATCCACTCAGGCAGATCGGAATATCAGTTGCCAAGAGATGCCAATCTGTTGTCTAGAGCACTTGAAGACTCGCAAGACTCGTCACTATCCGGGAAAGCCGCAGGCAGAAATGGCGCTCCGCCACCGCTCGCTGCGCTTCCGCTTCCAGACCCCGAGAGAGTTGCAGTATACCCAGTGGGAGGAGCTGCTGGGAGGCATCCAGTTTGTCAAAATGACACACGGGGCTTGATCGCGACGAACAGTACAAGTCGTACGCACAGTCGAATCACTCGAAAGGTCTTATTTTGTATTGCCCTTTCCGTGAAAAGAACAGTACTAAAAGATCCTAATAGTTGATTGCGAAAAAGCAGATGGATAGTCTTGTCTTCCAATTCCGTGCACAAGGACGAGACCCCCATCAAGCCAAAGCTAGTCAACAGCCATCTACTTTGATGAGAAGAACGCGCAAAAGCGTGGTCCCGAAAGGCTTTAGTTACGGCAACCGCAATATCTGCATGAACTGTCACTCGGTGGGAAGGAAGGTCAGTGGCGGCTTGACTTCAAGAAATCCAACAGCCTTGGACTGACTCTTATGCTAGTGCGCAGACTCTCTTCAGCACCCACTCCAGCATGACCGTACTACGACATTGGTCGTCACTGACTCGCTTAGCCCTATGTTCACTGGAGCCATCCGCTGTAACGGCTGCGTAGAGCCGAGGTTTCCGCGTCAGCTGTTTTGTCGGGTGCGCTTGGAGGAACTTCTGCCAGTATTCTGTAGGTTTAGGCTTGCTACGCCGCTCTTCAAGTTTGTCCCTAACTCCGAAAAGCAATGCGACCACCTCAACACGGTGTTATGGCCCCAACTACTGGCACCGATTTCACCGGTCGAATTTTTTCGGGAGACATCGTGCAAACTATGGGTCCGGCTTTCCAATCAGACAGAAGTGACCTCTGGTTCAAAATTCCCTTTAACCACCCGAGTGCCATCGAAGAGGGCGACGTAGAACAAGTGGGACAAATCTACCGAGCCAATCTGCCAATCTTGCCGCCTGTTACCATAATGAAACGTCAAACTAAGATGCTTATTGGTTTCGCCGAGTCATTGATCCAGGATCGAACTCCTATGGTAGAGTGTCTTTATCCCCAACTTTTTCGCAGACGCTAATCAGTATTCTAGTTTCAACTTATCCGCTCCGCTGTACTGATGGCAAAATTGGGCTACTACCTATTCCATAGTCTCAGCTCCGAGAAGGAACAAGCGGTTCTAGACCCACTGTCCTCGGGTCCATTGGATCGGAGCCAACGGGGTATAGAATTGTTGCAGGCATTTGGTCGAAAATTCAGTGAGTTCATGGCTATGCTGGACTCTTCCTTTCACAAGAAACCTACGACGCAGGGTTGGGTTACTCTGGTTACGTCGACAGCGTTAATGTTTGACATGTTTCAATACGTTTTCTATCTTCTGCAGGTAAGGCCCAGTCCCGCATAGCTTCTCTGTCACGTGTCTTAACATGCTCTCGGGTTGCAGGGAGGGCTTTTGGAGTTCAGTATCAGTGATCTACGACGGTTCCGTGCTGTTCTCTTCACTCGATTCTCAATGTGGGGAGGGCTCCGACTGTTGGGCCAAGAAGAATTGCTGGCGAGGGACAGCGCGCTGCACAAGTACTACCGCGGATACACGAACTTCTGGCAATACTTCTGTATGTATCCGTTGGCATACGCTGTACATCACTTGAAAGGTAACTTACATCGTTGTCTTACAGGCAGACGCAAGCACCATGAGTCCTCCAAACGCACGGTTGGTAAAGAGACTGAGATAGGGTTCCGATACAACAACGGAGCACCTTTGCCGCTGCCGCTCCACCTTGTCCAGACTGGAGATTGCCGAACAGCAGGAAACCACCCGTGTGGCGAGCGAAGAGACCGTGCTATGTGTAGCGGATGCTTTATGCGAATCGTGGCCGTGTAACCCTGAGGAATACAGTAGAGTCTCTAGTTGTCTGCTTGCGAGGGATAGGCGTTGATCAATACATTTTTTAGTAACTTCAAACCCTAACTAACATATCCTAAGTTTGGACGAATCTAGTGTGATGTAAATGCCCCAATAGGTGTTGATTATGAGACTAATGGTGCTAAAACCCGTAGCATTTGTGTTCTAAGTTTTCTCGGAGGGCTTCTATTTAAAGTTGTTAGCCTGGATAAGTGAAGTAAGACATACTTATACGTACAACTGGGTTATTGCTTCCTTCGGAAATGCCTGCGCGACGCCCTCCTCCTCTAATGTTGGGGATGGGTGTGATAAGTGGGATTAAGTCGGAGGAGCTCTACTTAGCTAGGGAGAACATGAATTGGATGCTATAATAGCATCCGCAAACTCTCCGCTAATCCGACATAAATTATACTCAGCGAATAATAAATCCGCTCGGGCTGCTATGAAGCCTCAAAATCGCCTCTCCCTATTAAAAGCTGCTTAATTACATTGATCAGCGTGCCAAATTGCGATTCGTATGTCATTTTCCAGGCCGCGTAAATCTTTCGTTGTACAGTAGTTCGAGACGTAAATAACTGGCCGGCCGCGTTTCCTTCTCGTCTGCTGCTTCAGCGAACCGCCTTCACACCAGGGCAGCTGCCCCCTAGGCCCCCTAAGCTTACTATGTGATAAGCCCCTAGTTGGCTGTATAGCACTTGCCCTATTCCAGCAGTGCAGTAGATTATAGCGCTGGAAGCGCTATAACCTAAGGCAGTGGTTCCAAAGGCTATATTTTAATACTTACAAATACCACACTGCAAATACTCGTGAATAATGCTTTTCGCTCATGGGCCTTAGTTTCCTTCGAACAACCTAAGGGTTGATATTAGACCGGTCCGCTGTAAAGCTTCCCGTTACAGCCCGGTTAATTCCACCACCTTGGCTAGGATAATTGCAGCCCTGCCTCAACTATTTCCACCCATTACCGTGACAACAGAATTTGCTAAATCTAATGTCTTTGGTTTCAGTTTCATTGTAGATCATAGTTTATTGTTGAGATATGCAGATGAGTTCGGGGTTGAGCAACAGGAGGAGCGTTTATGGGAGGCATAAGCAGGAGACTTGGAGCACGGACATCTCTCGAGATCTCTAGCGCGTAAGGAGAGTAATACGAACATACGAGGACTATTAGGTTCAAATATAGGACATATTCTGGCCATTTTATATATAGGGCCAGTTCTAGGCCCCTCGGCTAGAGTTGAAGCGGTTTGTAGGCTGCGCCGCAGCCTGCCGAAAATGGTAACCAGTGTGAGCAAAGGTGAGCCAGCCTGAGCGAATCCTGAGCAGCGACTGAGCCGAGCCTGAGTCAGGGTGAGCAACGTCACGTGGGCGGGGTCCGAAAAGGGAAATTTAATGTGCCCAGATTCGTCGCATACAACACGTTTGCCGCCGAAAGGAGGCGGCAGGCTCAAACTATAGCGCCAGTGCAAGGGTTTGAGGCTTGCTGAACCTCACTGCTTGAAACATGCTGCATTGAGTGGCGCAAGATGCCGAAGATGGAGAGAAGCACATGGCCACAAATGGTTTTTTGTCTCTGACATCTGTCGTCGCTGTTGGGCGACGGTGCCGGTGGCCATGTTCAGCCAAGCCATGACAACGTCTCGCCGTATGGGGTGGCCGTATGAGGGGCCGGCGTCATGCACCTCTTCGGTCCTCGACGGCCGTAGAACGTGATGCAGACGTGTGGTAGGCGGGAAATTCCGGTGGGGGAAAGACATGGGAACATGAAGGGGAAGCGTGCGGGAGAGGGTGGGAGAGATTGCTCCTTTTTAAACACTGACACTCGTTAGAACCTGTGGCCAGGGAGAGGGGATGATGTCCAAGTCGTAAGACCAAAATATATATCCTTATTACGAGCTTTACTGGCAACTCGTGAATTGGAATGAAATTTAGGGGGGAACGCCATCGCCACTCTTGGGTAACTCTTGGATAGGAAAAAAACAGGAAATCTGAGACAACCGTCTCAAACTCATTCTGCCCTCTTTTGCACTTCCTCGTCCGTGGTGACACCGAGCAACCCAATCTTGGGCAAAGAGGACCCCTTCCCCGCAGCCTCGACTGCCGTGTTGGCCTTGAGTTCATCCACGTCCCAGTGCGCCGCCAGCATACGACCATGGGCAAAGGCGGCCTCCTCGCTGGCCAACCACACGGCAAAATTGCCGGGGAGGTTCTCGTCATCCCAGTCGTACAGTTCCTTGCTGATGCCGGCGGTCTTACTTGCCATCTCAGTGAAGATGCCGCCGGGGTGGAAGCTGACGATCTGCATCTCGCGGGGGTCTGCATCGATGGCGATTTGCTGCAGGAGGAGGGTGCCGGCGTTCTTAGTCAGGCCGTAGGCGGGGATGACCCTGGACTCGGTGTCTAGTGTGTGGATTCCCGAGGTCGAGACGTTGACGACGTACTGTGTCGTCTGTCAGAATGGGACGCGGGTGGAAAGGGGCAGGTAAGTAAACAAACCTTCTTTCCTCCGCCTTCTTGCTTCCACAGTCGCTCGGTAAAATCCATCAGGGTTCTCACATTGACCTCGAACGTGTTCCACACCCTTTCAAGCCCACTTTGCAGAATGGGAGCCACACCGCCGGTGACGGCGGCGTTGAGAACCAAGACGTCGACAATGACGCCTTGGGCCTTGAGCTGGTCCCACAGCTTGGCCGTGTCCTTGAGATCGGCAATATCGCACGGGATCCCCGTCACCGTAGTCGCATCCTTATCGACGCGTTCGGCGTTGAGCTTGTCGGCCGCGGCCTGGAGAACATCGGGCCGGCGCCCAAGGAGGATGACGCGGGATGCTTTCGCTTGGACGAAGCCTCTGGCAATGGCGAGCCCGATTCCAGCTGAGCCGCCAGCAATGAGGATGGTACGACCAACTTGAGACAGCTCGGGTCGCAGGGGAGAGATGCTGGGGTAGGGGGCCTTGCGAAGGGTGGGGACGGAGGGCATCTTGATCGAGAAGGTGGACAAACCCATTTTCGGCAGTTGAAAGAGGGGGCTGGGGAAATGGTTGATATCGAAACGTTGCAAAGAAGCGTTTGCCTGGGTAGGATGAGGTTGAAGGTCTTTGTTGGCGTTCGTGCTCAGGGGTTTGTTGACTTTGGTGTATGTATGCTTTAGGGGCTGTGTGTTGGAGGTACGGATCAGAACTCTGGGATCAACGGCCAGCAGCGAGACTTTATAGATAGGATTCATCGTCACTGACCTCGTCATACGTCCGGATGCTTATGGCCTATGTCCGGGTTCAAGCGTTGACCAAGGTCCGCGCCAAGGCTTCCCCGGTCGCCAGCCCGCTGCCCAGGCCCGCCCGGGTCCGCCAAATCCCGCAACCCACCCGTGCCGTCTGGCCCACATGGGGCTCGCTTCGTCCGCTGACGGTTCGGGCCTTTGTCAGCAGCCCACCCCCAAGCTCGAACCTTAAACCCGCAATGCGGCCGCAAATCTGACAAAGACTACCCATTCTTGGCTGACCAATTCCTCAACTTATATCCGTACCTTACTCACCCGCACTTTTCTTTTGCGTATCGCGTACCGGCATCTTCTCATCAGCCCTACTACCAGACCCCCTTGCGGAGATCCGACACAGCAATACGTCCCGATGCTTCCACCGGTCGACCGCCGACGCATGCGCCAGCGCAAGGCCTGCATACAATGCACCCGCTCCAAACGAAAATGCGACAAAACAACACCCGCCTGCAAGCGGTGTATCGAGCGAAATGACACCTGCGAATACGACTCCTTTCCACGACGTCCAGCCCTTGTGGACGACAACATCACCGCATCAACCTCTCCCCTCGACACCCAGCCCTGGGACCCCTCCCTCCCCCTCTCCCCGACATCCCTCCCCGGGACCTACCCCTCTCTCCTACCCGACATTCCCTCATTTCTTCTTCCCTCCCCCGACCCATCACAGCTCACCACCACCATACCCCCCCCTGCTTCCCCCCCCACCTGGTTCCTCCACCCCCCCACCTTCACCGTCCAACACGGCGTCCCCCCGCCTCCCCCGTTCCTCCCCGCCGGCGTCGGCGCCGCCGCCCTCCCGCACTTCATCTCCACCCTCCAATCCTGGCTCCTCCGCTGGTCCACCACCCTGCACTCCCCGTTCATCCACCGCCACGCCTTCGCCCACCCGCTCCCGACCACCAACTCCACCCTGCCCCCCGCCATCCAAGACGCCCTCACCACCCTCATAGCCTACCACGCCGCCACGCCTGCAACCAAACCCACGGTGCTGGAGATCCTCACCGATCGCGCGGAGCGGCTTGTTGCGGCAGCGGCGGTGGCGGTGATACCCCTCGATGTGCGGGGCCACCTGGCGCGGACGCTAGCGCTGCTGGTGTATCAGGTGGTCACGCTGTTTGACGGGGACGTGCGGGCGCGATCTATGGCGGAGGAGAGGGGGGATGTGCTGGTTGCATGGGCGGCGGAGATGCTGGAGAGGGTGAAAGGGGAGTGCGCGGGTGAGGGGGGCGGCGCGGGAGAGGATTTCGTGGCGACGTGGGAGGGGGGAGACGGGGAGGCCGGGTGGAGGGCGTGGGTGGTGGTGGAGTCGGTGAGGAGGTTGTTTTTGATGGGGAATTATGTGCAGTCGGTGTATACAACGGTGAAGAGTGGGTGGTCAGTGTGTCCGGGGGGGTTGGCGTTTACGGCGGGGGAGGGGCTGTGGGAGGAAATGACGGGGTGGAGGTGGAGGAGGAGGGTGGAGGAGCTGCATAGGGGGAAGGGGGTGTTGTTGGTGAGGAGTATGGAGGCGTACCGGGTGATGATGGAGCGGGAGAGTGGGGAGGTGGATGAGTTTACGAGGGCGGTGTTGGAGATCGGTTATGGGCTGGAGGCGGTGGAGAGGTGGGTGAGGGAAGGCAAGGTGGCATTTCAGGGATAATCTGCTGGATGCCTTCTCCTGTTCATGGTAGGCCGACCCCAAGCAAAGGAGATGCACCCGGCGGACCTTTTGGCAGGATCCTCGCCGTCGTCCTCTCTTCTAGATACGGCGCCCACCAATCCCCATAGTACCCCCCTAAACGAATCGTCTCCAACCCCTTCACACCCGCCAGATGGTCCAATACAGGACACATTGGTAAAGCTATTGCATCCGGAATCAGCGGCTCGCCATCGGCATCCGCCCACTGAGCCCGCTCATCATACCACGGCGTGGAAGGCCCCCAAACAAACACGACCTCCTTCAACCCGGTAAGCGCCGGAAGCCGTCCCACGCCCCTGCAAAACGCGCTATCCACTCCATACCGGCCAATAAGGCGTCCCAAGGCCGAATCAAACCACCACCACCCCTTTTCCCCCGGTTGCCTTAGGAACACAGGAGAGTGCTCCCTCCAAGCCCATTCCGTCGTCCTTTCCATGACGTACACCAACTTCTTGATGCGCGGGAAATCCAAGAGCCCAAAGCTTCCGAGGGCGGTGCTGCTGTGGTGGTAGCTGTCGCGGACGACAAACGTGATGGTGTCGAAGACGAGGGGCCGGAGCTCGGCGTGCAGGCGCTTGCATGCTAGGACGAGGGCGGGGATGTTGTCGCGTCGGAAGGGGCCGCGGGCGAGAAAGGTCTCGACGGGCGTGGGGGTGCAGAGGTAGTAGTTGGGCTGGTTGGCTGGGAGGAGGTAGAGCTCGTAGATAGCGAGACGGATTTCGGAGGGGAGGAGGAAGAGGGGGGAGGAGAGTTGGGGGTGCATTTTGGGAGGTATGGGGGGAAGGGCTCTGAATTTCGGGGGTTCTTGCAGATGGGGACTCTGTCAAGTTGATCGAGGTTGGCGTGATAGAGGCTGGTGATTCTTGAGCCTCGTTGGTCTAGGTCTGGTCCTGGCTGTTGCTGTCTTGGACGCTGGGGTGAGTTTTAGACATGTTGGTGGCGGCTTGGGACTCGCCTATTTGCTTCATCAGGCAGCAGCACAGCAATAATCTATTTAACCAGAAAGGAGACGCAATGGCCCAATTATGCAGTTCAAACGCACGGGGCATAGGGGTGACTTTGAAGGGTTAGGGTAAGGCAGCCTGTTTATGCTCCTTACTCTCCTCGCTGTCATGGATAAGAAATGACCAATGACTTCCACAAATGTGACAGTATCCGCGGTCCCGCCAGGAACCGTGTTTGATAATTCAAGTTCCCTCATGATTTCTGGCAGTGGTTTATCTGGGGTTATGGGGACTCTACTACTCACCCTGGTCCGAGACACTTCTCGGCGTTGCCTGCATACGGGTAATGCATGTGGCACTGGCTGGTGACTGGTTGACGGGACGTCGGGACCCAGTTGGAGGAAATACTGTCTCCAGAATTTCAAGTCTCCGGTTCCGCCTCCAATCGTTGACCTTTGTGATCAGACATGAGCGGTGAAAAATGGCAGCGCCAGTCTACACACCCATTGACTCGGCCAACGGCGAGATCCGTCTTCTTACTCTCGAACCCGCCAACAATGTCGACGATCCCATCGTCTGCTCGCTCGAGCAGGTCTTCCTTTCCGAGAATCCCGTCTACGAAGCTCTCTCGTACACTTGGGGCAGTCCGACGCCAACATGCCAGCTGCAGCTCAACGGCAGGACGGTCGACGTCCAGGAGAACGCGGCGGCAGCAATGCGACGGCTGCGTTCCACGACGGCACCTCGCAAGCTGTGGATCGACGCCATCTGCACTAACCAGGCTCATCTCGCCGAGAAAGAGGGCCAGCTGCCTCTGATGTGCAGCGTGTACGAACAGGCCGAGCAGGTCGTGGTATGGCTGGGCGAGCCGCTTGACTCCACCATTATGGCCATTTCAGACCTCAAGAGCCGCTTCGGCATAAGGACGGCCAGCTTCGCCGGCGGTGTCACAAAAGGTGTCGGGAGCCGCTATCTAGCCAACCTGGTGTTCCCCAGCTATCCCGTGCGCCACTTGAACTTCAAGAGCGGCTCGGCCTGGATGCGGTGCGCCGACCTTGAGGACGAGCTCGACGTCGGCGACATCCGCGAGATCATGCATCGGCCGTGGTGGAAGCGCATCTGGGTCATCCAGGAGGCCGTGGTGGCCAAGAAACTTGTCTTTGTCATTGGCAGCGACACGTTTGAGCTCGAACACCTCAGACGGTCCATCGACCGCATGCGAACGCTCCGCGTCGGCGTCGAGGCCTTTGGCATCGTCGTCAACCCCGAGGTCTACTCGGCCCAGGACGAGACCTTTCGCATCATCGTCCACCTCCGCGATCTCTGGCGCAACGGCCGCTTCTTCATTCATCTCCACGACCTCATGTACGAGTTCCGCCACCTGCACTGCACCAACGACCGCGATCGCGTGTTTGGATTCCTCGGCCTGGCCTCTGCGGGCGGCAAGAATCTCGGCATCGTACCCGACTACACCAGCTCCGTCAGCTCCGTCTACATCCACTCGGCGCGTAGCGTTGTTCGGAGCAGCGGCTACCTCGACATGCTGACCCGTGTGCGCGAGTGGCGCGGCGTTGACGCTCCCCCTTCCTACTTCCGTCAAGCCTTCAGCTTGGTCGACCAAGCCCGGTATCACGACGTCGCGGCCCCCGTCTGCTCAGCCGAGGACCCCTCCAAAATCCGGTTCGGCTGGGCGCGACTGCCCCCCGGCTGGGAAAGAATTGAAGGCCCCGACGACGGCAGTTCCATCCTCACGTCCTGGTCCCGTCTCAAGAAAACAGTCAAAGGCCAGACAGCAAAGTACCTGGACCACAACACCAACACCCTCCACGACAAGAGCCCCCTCGACGGCCTCCCCCCCACCCCCGGCCGCCACGTCTCCTCCCAGCGCGAGATTCCCGACGGATGGGTCAAGACCTGGGACAACCTCGGCCGCGCGCAAATCCGCTACGACCCCGCCCTCTACGCCGCCACCGTCCACGCGCCCTACGTCCCCGACGCAACCGCCCTCGACCTCGCCGCCAACCTCCCCTCGTGGGTCCCCAACTGGTCCGTCCACACGCACCTCGACGCCCGCCCCCTGCTCGACTGGCTCGACAAGTCCCCGCGCTACTGGGCCTCAGGCCACACCGTCGCCGTCGTCTCCCCGCCCTCCACGCCCTCCACCCTCAGCGTGCAAGGCGTCCCCTTTGACACCATCCTCGCCCTCTCCGCCCCCTGGCACCCCAAACCCTCCGACCCCCCACCCCTGACCCGCCGCGCCGCCCCCGTCCTCGAAGCCTGGGAGGCCCTCGCCCTCGACACCTCCCTCTTTGCCCCGCACCCCTGCCCGTACGTGTCGACCGCGTCTCGGAGCACCTCTGCCCTGAACACCACCACCACCTCCACCCCCCTAACCACCCCGCGCGCCACCGCCCTCTGGCGCACCTACCTAGGCGACCCTCCCTCTCACCTCTCCACCCCGCTCACCCCAGGCCGCGCGCTCATGTCCCTCTGGTACGACCGCCCCTTGTCCAACCCGTGCTACCCGGACCGCACCAGTTCCTGGACCACCCGGCTCCCGTCCCCGGATGAGCTCGCGGAAAAGTCAATGTGGGCGACCATCGAAGGGCAGGGCGACGTCGAAAGGATGGACCACGACCTGCACCGGGAGCTGCGGGAGCGAGAGGGGGAGGAGTTCCCGACTAAGGGCACGGAGGGGGTGTACGGGGGGTTGGTGAGGCGGGTGAGGGATGTGTGTGCGCATAGGCGGTTGTGTGTGACGGGGAGAGGGTATTTGGGGGTGGTGCCGTGGGGGGCGGAGGTGGGGGATGAGGTGGTGGTGTTGAGGGGGGGGGGACGGGGTTTGTGCTGAGGGGAGTGGCGGGGGGTGAAAAGGGGGAGGGGAAGGGAGAGGGGAGTGGTGAGGAGGAGGGGAAGGGGGGGAGGGAGAAGGAGGAGGGGAAGGGCAAGGAGGGGAAGCGGGGGACGTATAGGTTGGTTGGAGAGGCGTATGTGCACGGGATTATGGGGGGGAGGCGATGAGCGGGGTGGATGTTGATGGGGAGTTGCCGGTGTTTGATCTGATTTAGGGGGTGTGGGGGGTCCAGGCATTATTGGGTATTGCGTAGCTACTTGGAAAGTTCCTACTCGGTATCAACTCTATACGGCCCGCAGGCTATGACCAAGGAAAAGAAACCAAAGTCGGTCGAAGCAAGCGCCAAGCTAACGCGTCAACAAGAAAGCATTACAAGCCGTGCATCCCTCTTACTCACCACCTCCCACTAGGCCGCAGCCTGCTCCTCGCTGTGCCTCTCTAGCTTGGCCCTGTTCTCCGACCACAACCCCCCCTCCCTCTTCTTCCCAACCAGATAAATCATGACCATGACCCCAAAAGACCCCCACATCCCCAAAACAATATCCGCAAACTGCAACCCCGTGATATCCAGCCCGCGCGTCCCCGGAAGCGTCCCCGACAACGACACCATTTTCCTCACGAACCTCCACACCATGATAAACATGACCAGGCCCGCAATGACGGTGAGCTTGCGCACCACCACCGCCCCAGCCCCGGCCGCCTTCCTGGCCTGCATCGCCCGGACGAACACGCCCACTGCCGCCAGCATGACTAGGATGGCGCCGACGAGGTACACGATGGAAAACGACTGGGAGAACCGGAACCTACTCCAGTAGTCCCGAGTTGAAGCGCTCGACGACCACATTCCGTATCCGAACACGGCGATGGCGCACGCGACCGCCAGGCCGAGCGCCGCCGCGACCAGGTACCCGAGCAGGCGGCGGGGGGCCGTCGTGGCAGCCGACGAGACGAGCTGACTGACGCAGAGGACGAGGGTGACTTCGGCGAGGATGGAGAAGAGCGTGGCGGTGGAGCCGATGCGGTTGAGTTGGTTGGCGTTCTCGCGAAAGACCTCCGGGTTGGATGCACCGGCGCTGGCGAAGAGAAAGGAGTGATAGGCTACTTGCAGGACACAGGTGCTAGGGTCCGGGTGTCAGTTCAGGATAGGGTAGGGGCGGGTTAGGGTTAGGTTATTGGGGGGACGTACGCCAAGAGGGTCAACAGGGCACCGTGCAGCCATTTGAAGCCGCCGCGCGCGGGGTCGCCTTCGGCCTTGACATGGCGGGCGACGAGGTACTGGAGGACGGGCACAGCCGGGATAACGATGGCATTGAGGGCTATGATGGCGCTGACATAGGCAATAGGATCGTAGATGCTCATGCTGGCACTCATGGTGTCGAGGTTGGCCACCACCGCTGCTGACGATGGGAAAGCTGTTGGTTGGGGGAAGATGTTGGACTCGATGTTTGGATATGGACGCTGGTTGCTGGGTTTTGTTCAGATGTCTGGTTTGGGATCTACATGCGCGACCAGGCGGGCGCTTGATCCAGTTATATGGTCGAGGCGACCAAACGAAGTGCAACACGGCCGCTCAGTTCAAGGCGATGTCCGAGATGTATGCAGGACAGCGGCGGGTGGTCCGTCACGAGAAGGCATCGGGGCTGTGTGCGGTGCAGTTGGGTCCCAGCGCCCTTGGCAGTCAATAAAAGCGGCCGCCCAGCCGGCTGGGCAACTGTGCCGCACTCGCGCCGCTTTCGTGGTAGCCTGATGACAATAGGGGTCGATATAAAGCGTTCAAACTCGACAGCATGAGGCGCGTACCGGAGACGGTGAGGCACGAAAGAAATGAAGCTGGTAAGATCAGGCTCACTTTAATATCCTCTGGTCTTGGACCCAGGCGCAACTCCTCCCCTCGGGGTGCCCCGGACTGACAATAGTATCGGGTCGAGCAACGAGCGAATGACAGTGTGGTGCGACACGCCTGATGGACCAACTTGCTGTGGCGGATGCAGATACTCAGAGCTTGGTGAGGAGGCGGCAACGAGAGGGCTTTGGGATGTTGGGAGCCAGGTGGACTCGAACATAGGGGCTGATGGAAGGACTGGTGGCGATGGTCTGGGAGAAGCCCCCGTGGGTGGGAAACAGGTGACCGAAGTCAAAGTCGGGTCAGTTTCGAGGGCGCGACGGCACAAGGGGTGACAGTTCTTCTTTCTGGCAACAGTCGAGATTGAAATCGATGGTTTTGAGTCTGACCAAGTTCGTGACGGTCAGGGGTCAAGCATGGGTCGTGTCCACCGCCAAGCACTACCGTTGCACCACTGGAGCCGGGCAAATACAAATCTGGATTCATGCCCAATCTTCTGGTCGATAATCTCCCCCCTTAATAATAAAAGGTTTAAGGACGGCGTCAACGTCTTGCTCGAGCCTGTAGACTTCAAAACGTCCATCCGTCGACCCCCATATGACCGCCCAAGGAGATTTGGTATTTTCCCCTTGTACTCATTCGGGCGCATCGTCTAAAGAGAGTGAAGATTGCGCGAGGTGATGTGGGTTCAGTCTCCACGAAAGGATGGTCGTGGACGAAGAGAAGTGGACTGAAGTCTGGTCTCATTCATGCGGTGCGGCGGCGTGGTCTCTCACGACGCAGACCGTGAACTCAGCCCCTCTCAATACCGCGCAAGCAGCTTGGTCTGTCTCTCTAAGAACAGCACTTTTGGCCGGTCACTCTCGTACGTGAGCTTCTTGTTCTTCAACTGCACATACACGCTGCTCTTGGTCGTCAAGGTGCCGTTGCCCACCCCGTCGACCGGCTCCAAATGCTGGTACCATTGGTGCATATACTGCCAGCTCCTCATCACCCGGATCATCATGGCCTCGACACAGCACCATGCGCGGTCAAAGTAGTCGTTGTCGAGAAGGCTGATGACAGCGTCGCACTGCGCGATGATGATGGGCAGTGCGGAAACGCCCGAACCCGGGTTGTCTTGGTCGACACATGCAAAGTCCTGCGGGACAGAGTTAGCATTGTCAAGGCATCAGCAGAGGGGGCGCAGCAACTCACCATCCAGATGCCCAGCTTCTCTCGATCCACCTCCGGGTTCTGCTTGAGAAACTCCTCCGCTGCGTTCAGCATCCGTCGATACTGCGTGTGCTTCTCGTCGTCCGGCGTGTTGCGCGCCCGGTCCGTGTTGATCCAGCGGTATGAAAAGAACAAAAGGAATCCGCACGCCTCATTTTCCGGATCGTACTCCTTCACCAGGCCATCGCTTGACCTGGGCAGCCTCCCAAACGCGGCAAAGTCCTGGTACCGCAGATACCTCAACCGGTCGAACATTCCCGCCATCTCCTCGTTTGACGACAGCGCCTCAGCGTAGGCCTTCCGCAGGGCTCGCATGACTCCTGTCGACTGCTCAGGGGCATTGACCGTGTAGAGCAGCGGCCTGATCTTCTCCTGAAGAATCTCGCGATAGCCCTTCCTCAGCTTGGCCTCCACCAGACGCTCCGACACCTTCCTCTCCGCGTCGGGGCTTTCGACCGCTTTCTCCTCATCCAGCCGCCGGTACTGCGCCCGCAAGCCCTCGAGGAGAATCTCAATCGATCTTACATCTCCGCCATACACAGCATGGTCCAGCGCCGTGTACCCCAGCGAATCAATCTCTTCCAGGTCAGCCCCAGAGGCGACAATTTCGGCCAGGTATCCGCGATGCTCAGCCGATGGCTCTCTGCAGAATGCGACGGCCGGTGGGTCGAGGCCCCATCCCGTTTCGCTGGGCTTGGACATGAGCTGCCCGAGCGCCAGATCCCTCTGGCCCGAGAGCAATAGAACTCTGGCATAAAAGAAGCGTGCCATAGGCAAGGCGCCGGTGTGGTACTCTTTGGCAACGGCGACAGCTTGCATGGCAGCGCTCTCGGCGGCTTCGAGCAGGGCTGGGCGATCTGAAGGCGGCCCGATGGCGGAGAGGGCGGTGTAGCAGAGAGACAGGCGCCCATGCCCAACGGATTCCCAGGTTGTGGCTTGTCGGTGGCGGATATTGGGACCGTGTCCCATGTAGGGAGACTCCTGGTCCTGTATCTTTCGGGCCAACGCGACGCGCTTCTTGAGCTGGACAATGGCGAGCTGTATGAGATCGGAGGCTTGTTGTTTCGAAGCCGGGTCGTCTGGGTGTTGTTCCCAGAGCTGCAAGCCGCGTTGGTAGTTTGTCATGCCGAGGTTGCCGATGGAGCGGCAAATGGCGCGTTCCAAGCCCAGCAGCTCTGCCATTTCGAGCTGCTCCGTAAAGGCGCGACAGGCGTCATCGTGACGGTCCATCTGGCGGTAGACGGTGCCGAGCTCACCAGCCATCATGACACGTTCAGGGTCGGGCGGGCCGGGGATCGCGTCGGCGAGAGCTATCGCCTCTTGGAGGGTAGCGGCGGCTTGGATGTAGCGCCCCTGGAGTCGGCTGAGCCAGCCAAAGTTGCCCATGATCTTGTATTCTTGGCTGGCCAGCATCGGGGTGGTTTTGCACAGCTGCATCGCTGTGGTGAAGGCACGCGTTGCGGACTCCAGCTCCCCGCGCGCAAGATTCCATCGGCCGACGTCCATGAGGCTCTGAAACTCGGCGAAAGCGCGGGGCTCTGGGTCTTCGTGCAGTTCTTCCGCCGGTTGCGCCATCTTGTCGAATTCTGGTCCGATTTTTTGGACAGTGCTCTGGTTTTGGTAGGAAGTGTGTCAGTCCAAGGGCGTGAGGAGACCTGCCATCGTCGTCTCTTTATGCTTGGCCAGAAACGGTGGGCTCGTGGAGAGGGAGGCTTGTCGATGATCGACGTCTTGGCATCGGCATCCTCCGAGATGCCTCTGCCACTCCGGGCGGCCGCATTTCGGGGCGGAGCGGGTGGGACGTCAATGCCGAAATACCGGGGCCAAGCCGGTCGCATCATCCTTCCCGCCCTCAGCCTCGCAGGCCTCAAAATTCGCAGCTCTGTCAGCCAGACATTGGTGCCCAGCGTGCCCATCGTCAATGCCGACCCATTCCTTGAGAAGGCTCCCTCCTCATGAAGATATGCAACGAGCGAGGACAGGGGGGCTCTCCATCATGCCAAGTTCAGTTGGTTGTGGCAACTTGTTGGACGGCGCCGGTCGATTGACGCTGACCTTGTACTCTCATCTGTCTATGGTCAAGGCTACAGCCAGTTCATCACCACGGAGAACAGCCATGATCCTAGAGCAAGGAACAACGGTGCCCATATTTCCTGCCGTCGGCGACGCTCCCTAGCAGCCAGATATTCACCCACCGCCCTTGCAGCCTGCTCGTCTTCCTCCAACTTCAACTTTCGTTGCAGTTCCGTCTGCAGTTCGGCGCGCATTCCATCGATGCTCTCCTGCCCGCCAGCAACAATAAACATGGCAACTGGCTCCTTCTGGCACAGCTTTTCCAGCTCATCCAGACTGGCCAGTGCCTCGCTCATCTTCCCTTGGTTGACCAAGTCGATTGTTACACGGAGCATCTTGCCAGCAGAGTTGGAAATTTCGAAAGACCTATCTCTCCCTTCCTTGGTTGCCTTGGGGCCAAAGAGAGGCGCATTCAGCTTCTGGAAGTCGTCCCTGACCTCTTTCCAGGCGGCCGCATCAAGTCGTCTCGAAGGTTCGAGGCGGGCGGCGGCACGAATAGATTCCATCCCTCTGAGAAAGCCCTGTTTTATATCCTCGTCCGTGATTTCATTCATGAGCCTGTCCATCTCTTCAAGGTTGGACTCGACATTTGAGACGTCGTCCGTGGTGTCTGTGTCAGCAGCGGTGACGCCGAGCGAGGTGATAAAAAGCTCCTGCAGCCTCAGACAACGCTTAAACTCCTCCATAACGAGACTCTTGTCAGGATCCCCACTCATTGCTAGTATGAGCTGACGAAGATGTTCGTTCGCCTGACGCATGTCGCCATTCTTGGCGTACCGCTGGAAAAGCGCGTAATGAGTTGACTGCGACGACGTCCAGTTGGCTGTGTTCATGGCAGCTTCCGCAGCGCCGAGCTCACTGGGCCCAGAGTCTCGCTGTGCCAAGCTGGAAAGGCTCGGCGCAGAGGTGACGGCTCGTGGCATGAACATCCGTATTCCTGAACGGGGGGCTTCTCCCGGCTGCCTGGAATAGCGGGAAAGGAGTGACATGGCCGCCTCGGAGTCAAACAAGCCGGCTGACTCGGTAGAATCCTCCTGGGACTGCCTGGCCTCGATCAAGCTCATCCACTCCCGTAACTCTTCGGCTGCTGGATCATCATAGAGCGGTTTGATGACAGAAGCCGTGGCGACAATTTTCTGACGGGCAACTCTGGCTTCTTGGCTTCCCCGGGAAAGCCCTCGCGCGATGGCGTTTGAAAGACCATCATCCTGAATCGGCAGTGACGGCAGCTGAAGTTGCTCCTCGTGCGCCTTCATGGCCTTTTTGAAAAGGTTCAAGAGACCTTCCATGCCACCTCCGTCGGAGTCCCAAGTCAGGGTGCCAATGGAAGATTCGGCCCATGAATGAAAGGGTGTCTGTGGCGATGCGGACTGGCACAATCGCCGCGCATGTCTTGCAAACTCACGCCACCGCTCCCCACCACTGTCGTTGGTATGAGATTTGCGCAGGAGTCCCACGTGCAGGGCCGTAAAGATGAAGAAGTTGCAAACATAGGGGTAGGAATCCAGGTACTTTTCCTCGGATGCAAGCCGCTCAAGCATCTTTTCAAGATGCTCGGAAAAGACGGTAGCTTCCACCGCTGTCCCGGCAGACATGACGACTGTTGGATGAGTGAGTTAGTAACGACATGAGAGCACGGAAGAGTGCCACCTACGCGGGACGATCTTGACGAGGAGGTCAAGAGGCCATGCCTCCTCGGGTGCAAGATCTTGGGTGCTGTTGTTGAGGCAGATGCGTACACAAGCCAGTGTGTTGAGAAAGTGATGGGCGCTTGCGTCAGGCTGAACCTTGAAAGAAGTTGGTTTATCGGTGGCGTCATCTGGGCAGACCAGCTGAAAGGCGAACTGATAATCGACATTCTCCATGAACCAGACCAGGAACTCCCGATCACGCTTGGTGGCGGCCGTACAGTGATTGGTGACGACGGTGTACATTCGCACGGCAGAGTGGACCGGCCCCGATTCCCCTACTTCGCGGCTGATTCCCGAGAAAGACTCTGCCGCATGCCTGACCTGTGGGCCGCTCTCCATGTTGGATGTTGCTTCGGAAAGGGCATGGAGTGTGGTTCTGCAGAACAATGTAAAGAGAGGATGGACGAAGCTGATCCTTCTTGAGCCGTCGAGTGCGGCCAACTGGATGTACCCTCTGGTTGAAGCAATGTTAAGGACAGCATCGACAACCTCGGGCTGGCTGCAAGACCCAAACTCGAGCATAGCATCTCTCCATCGACCATCGTACGGCCCCTGGTGCCAGAAGAGGCCAAGCAAGAGCAGGACAGCAACATACTCGGACGACAGTCCCGAGCACAAGTTACTGAGCTCATTCATGGCATTATCCGGTACAGTGGTGCGCAGAAAGGCGGTGTATGTACTTGGCTCGTCTTCTAGGAGATGGACGTGGAGGGATGGTAGAGGGATCTCGGTCTTTTTCGAGGCGGCACCGAGCCACCGAACAGCGCCTGGTATTCCCAGTGTCCTGCGACTCAAAAGCTCCAGCTTGTCGCGTGTCCCTGGCACGGAGGTGTTGAGTGTTTGCCGACCGTTCTTTTGAGTGGACTCCCACAGCCCGAGCGAGTCGGTAAGTGAGAGGCCCTCTAGCTGCATCGTGAAACGAGACTTGAATGTTGCTCTGATCCACTTTTCCATGTCGACCTCCCCGGCCTTGTGCTTGGTGGCCACGACGGATTCCGCGGGAGAATGACGTCCAGCCAGAACAATCATAGACTCCTTCTCGCTGTCAACGCAAGCGGCGACCATGTTCTGAAGAAACGCTCCAAGATCCGAAGCGCCAGGCCCAGAAAGCGTGTGTAGCCCATCAACGATGACCAGTGCCTTGACCTCTGTCTTGATATGTAGGAGAAATGCGTCGGCGTTGGTGCAGCCAGCAACTGCCCTGGTTCTTTTCTTTCCTCGGCGGCACTGAGCTTGCAGGGCAGCAGATAAAGATTCCGGGGTCCACCCACACGGGGAGAAGGACAAGTCGATGTAAAGAACCTCTTGCGCGAAAGACGTTCCCTCCCAGATTCGCTGGGCGTATTGCAGGAACGTGGTCTTGCCAATCCAGGCATGCCCACAGAGAAACGCTCGGCGACGCTTGATCAGGATCTTTTCCAAAGCCGCAACGTCGTAATCGCGGCCGATCGGTCCTGGATTCCATTGCACTTGATGCCTTGACAGATGCACAGGTGTCACGAGAGCCGAGTCCTTCACCGAGCTGTAAGTCACCGGCACGAACCAGTCGGCCAGGGAAAGGCGTTGCTCGAATCTCCCGCGGCGACCGTTGTTGGCTTTGAGGGCATCGCGCCCCCGACGAGCGGCACACCCAAACATGGCGCCATCAAGGAGGAATTCGGAGTAAAAGACGCGCAGGAAAATCTCGGCGGATACCGAGAGGGCGTTGAAGGACATGGCCAAGATATTCTCGGCGCACCCGGTACTGTTGAGGATGGCAGCGGTGTTTGCGAGAGGACCCATATCGGCCTTCCCGGAGCGGCAGGCGTTCAACACGACGAAGGGCACTGGGACCTTGCGGAGGACCTGGGCGACCTCGGTCGTTTTGTGATCCTGTGTGGACTTGGGGCTTTCGAACGTGAGCGTTGCATGGCCTTCAACGTCCACTGCTCCGTGGAGGTCCAGGTGGATGATGTGATATGCACTCGGGTGCCTGGTGAGGTGATCGGCCAGTGCCTGCAGGGTGCCTGGACGGATGGTGGTGATGTTGAGCTTCAGGGGCAGGTCCCGGCGTTCCAATTCGGCGCGTATCTGAATGAGAATGGCCAAGGTCATGAATGGACTGATGTCGGTTGGCTGGTCGACGGTTGTCTTTCGGTTGCGCGCGACGACGTGGAGGACGTTGACGGTCTGCGTCGGGGACGACAGGAGGGCTGACGATGAGAGCTGTCGTCCTGAGGGTGTCGACAGGAACCGGCGGACGCGCAACTTGAGAGCTGCAAATCCCCAGGCCCATGGGTTCTCCAGCAACTCCCAGTACAGGCGGTGGATGCTCGTGGCTGGGTCATGGGTCGCGGTGTCGTTGTCATGGACGACGAGCTCGACAACGGCGGCATTTTGCAGCACGAGGTCGAGCTGACGAATGAGTATCCGCGCATACTTGTTCAACTTGGTGACTGTCCTGTCGGCGCGGCCCTTGTCGAAGGGGTCCTGGGGGACATGGGCCTCGAGATACCACTGGCAGTCGACATGGTCGTCGCCGCTGAAGGGGTCGGTGATGGTGCGATGAAGCGCGGATTTTCCATGATGGATGTCAACCTGCCAGCGCGGCTTCGTCGCATCGTCAGCGGGGTAGCGCGTCGGCACAATGTGAATCGTCTGCGGCTCGACAGTCATGGCGAGGAGATTTAAGGAGAAAAATAAAATAAAATAAAATGTGCACCGACAGAGTTTGCCTGAGGAGGAATCGTGACTTCTCAGGCATCCTCACCCTCCACTCAGGAAGACAGCGTACCATCCCATCCGACGGCTGAATCCCCTCTTCGGCATGGAAACGGGCGCTGGGGCAGGCACAGGGGCCACAGCCACCCTGACCCCCAAAAAGCACGCTATTCCTTTTTCTCCCTCCAGTGTCACCCTGGAGCTCAGCTTCGTCCCTCCCCAAAAGCGGACTTTGACGATGGGCTTTTTCCTCTCTTTCCACCAAGCCAAAGAGAAAAAGAACACCCGCCTTCTTTCCCCCAGCTGCCTACAATGTCGCGACGCCGATTCTTCATTCTCGACTATCCCGTCGGCCATGACCAGATGAGCACCATGCTCTGCCGTGTCGTGACCGACAAGTACAATCCCGACCGGGCCTTTGCACCCGACGAACCCCTCGCTTCCCAGCTGCTGCCCGACCTCGTCACGGAGCCCTTCGTCACGACAAACCGGAGCGACTTTTTCGACAATGTCCGAAGTGTAGGCTTGCAGACAAAGCTGCTCGAGATCTTCCACGTCAGTGCCGACCGCAGCGACGGCAACAGCATCGGCCTAGAGAGCGAGCTGGTGAAGCGGTACAGCTTGAGCAACCCGGAACCCAAGTTCGCCAAGCTCATGGAGAACCCTCACTACGCTGCCGGCGTTTCGTCCCTCCTCGCCAGGAAACGGTCGGGAAAGGCCTATCTGGTCACTGGGTTCATGACAACGACCAACGCAACCTGGTCCAAGGGGACCACCAGGGACAGGGCTGTCGGCGGCGGCGTCACTCTCGACCCAGGTCTGCTCGCCGGGGGTGTGCCATCCGGCTTTGGCATCAGCGTAGACGCCGGCCGGTCCACGTCCACATCAAAGCAGAGCGGATGGGTCTCGCCGGGCGAGGAAATCTTTGCCGTCTCCTATGCCAATCTCAAACTGGAGGGTGGAGGCCTGCTTGGGAGAGGCCCAAAGAAACCCGTCGTTGGCGATGTTGTCTTTGCCGGCAATGGCCATGCCGCCTTGTCGGGAGAGACACGAGGGGACGGCACAGTTGCCGACAGCGAGAGCGACAGCGACAGCAATGAAGACGAAGATGATGAGGGGCCCCTACTGGGCCGAGTCGTGGTCTCGACAGAAGAAGAGCCAGTTGTGGAAGGGCTCGATAACTTCGTCGATGTGCCTGTCAGCATCTAGCAGTGATCGACTTCAAATGTACATCACTTCACAACATCCCCCGCCCGCGCCGTCTCATCCCTTGCCTCCTTCAAAAACGGAAGCAGCGCCGTCCCGCCCGTCCCCGTCAACCCATCCGCACCTTTCCCTTCCGACGGCCGACTCGCCAAGTTCCTAACCCCACCACCACCACCACCCATCGCGGCCCTCCTGGCCGGAACAACAATATACCTCGTCACCATCCTCAAATGCCTCCCCCTAAACTCCGCCAACGCCTCCGTCGCCGCTCCAAACGCCTCCCTGCACTCCGTGATCCCCACTCCCTTCTCCCCAGCCGCCATCACCACCCCCCTCGCCCCACCCGGCGCCCACTCCCCGAGCCACTGCAGAAACTGGCGATGCTCCTTCGGCATGTACCCCCTCACCTCCTCGTGAAAGGTCACTTCGCCCCCCTTCTTGCGGTCGCCCACCCCGCGATGCTCCACCCCGAGCACTAGGTCCAAGAACTGCACCGTCGAACTCTGCCCGTTGCTGCCGCCCCGAAGCTGCCGCCACTCCCCCTTGCCGTTGCCCTGGTCGTAAAACACCCCGTTGGGCAGGCCCGCAGCGGCCATGTTCTTGCTCCCTGCCAGGAACGGGCGGATGCGGTGGTAAAATGTGGACGGGGCGCAGTGCTCGTCCATTCGGTCTAGCAGAGCGGAGAGGTCGTGGATACCAGCGGTGAGGGTTCGCAGGGCCGCCGTCAAATCGGTGTAGTTCCGGTTGGGATTGGGCGCTGCGGCCGTTGTGGAGAAGGGGGCCAAGGCGCGGAGCATGAGCGGGATGAGTGGGGCGGCGAGGGACTCGATGGCGATGGAGACGGAATAAAACCAGGACTCGTCGAGGGTGCCGGTGAAGGTGTGCTGGGAGGTGATGCATTCTAGAGAAACCGGTGCGTCGGCTGGGGAGGTGGTGGAAAGGGTGTAGTTCCAGAGGTTGAGGGCGGCGTAGGTTGCCACGGGAGGGAGGTCGAGGGTGTCGGATATGGCAAGGAGAGGGATGGAAATAGATGGTGGGAGGGTCTGGTTTGGTTAGTCGGGGAGCAGGGTGGAAGGGATGGACAAGGGGACTTGCATCGGAGGCTGTGTCGCCCCCCCAAATGTAGGCGTGCGCAAGAAAGCAGAGGACGACGTAGGCTCGTCGTTGCTCTGCGTCTGTGGCGAGAAGTGTGGTGGAGAGGATTGGGAGTTGGTCGGCGTGTTTGCGTAGGGTCTGGGAAGAGAGGAGATGGGGTAGATTCTGCATTAGGGACTCCCATGGCGCAAAGTATGGATCTGGAAGTCTGACGAGGGGCGCATCTTTTGGGAGGAACCCGTGCTGGGAAATTTCAAACTGCTCGAGAAGCTCTTCCACGGTTTCCGAGAGGTCGGGTTCTGGTTTGCTCTGTGGCGGGAGGGCTTCGTACGGCGACATGGTGAGCTTCTGGGGTGGATGAGAGAACCAGGGGAAACTTGTGGATCGAAGCACGGGTCGAAGCGTCAAAAAAAGGACTTGTTCATCAATGATGGAGAGACCTGGATCCCAATCAGGGACTCTGTTTTATGAAGTACTGGGCAAACATGGCCTCCGTGCACGTCAACACTCGGCCACAGCTCCGTCATCCGCCCTGACACCGACCCCTGGCCTCCGCAATATCCGACACTCCATCCTTCCCACCGCAGGAACTTGAATTGATGTCATCCCATCTTGGAACCAGTCCAAATCATGCCACGTGCCACTCGTCGGTACGACCTGTTTCCCGGCGGTGACAAGTTGGCAGGTCAGCGATCCGGCTTCGGTGGGCAGCGACGGAACGGAAGTGCGGATGTCGGAACGGAACGGAGCGGATGTGGCATCTGCATCTGCGGAACGGGTCCGGGCGGGCCGTGTTTGTGCATTCCGCAACGAAACGCCGAATCGAAAAAAATGCAGGATGCTAACCACCGAGAGTTAGTTCTGATGACGAGTTTGTGGGGCCGCGATGGAATCGCGACGGGTACAAAGTGGGAGATCGGAGTCGCGGTCGAGGTGTGTCTTTTGGAGTGCACCCATCCCATCATTACCTCGTCCATTTTCAGACTTGAAAACATACAAGCTTTGCCTTGATACTCGGAACAACCACCTGCAGCTGTCGCGCGTTTGCTGTCTTCGACCGTCAGAATCACCATCATGTCTCTCGACTCCTTCTCCACGGCCCTTCTCGAGGGAAAGTCACCCAACTTCCCCCCCGAGGCCAACTCCCTCGAATTCGCAAAGTCTCTCGACGCCCAAGATGACCTCCGCCACATGCGCGAGAAATTCAACATCCCCACCAAAGGCTCCCTCCGCCGAAAGACGCTCAAGCCCGCCCCGACAGGTACCCCCCCCGCTGCCGCCAAGAGTAAACAAACCCCTGACTGACACCCCCCAGATACCACCTCCCCGGACGACGACGAACCATCCATTTACTTTGTCGGTAACTCTCTCGGCGCGCAGCCCAAGGCCGTCCGTATCCACCTGGAAGCGCACCTCGACACGTGGGCTTCCCTCGGCGTCAACGGGCACTTCACCTCGTTCGCCGACTCCCCCCTCGCCAGCTGGCAGGATATGGCCGACGACTGCGCGACGCAATACGTGCCCCTCGTCGGCGCCGCCTCCAAGACCGAGATCGCCGTCATGAACACCCTCACCACCAACCTCCACCTCATGCTGACCAGCTTCTACCGCCCGACCGCCGAGCGACACAAGATCATCATCGAGTGGAAGCCGTTCCCCACCGACCGCGTACGCACCCGTTCCCCCCCCCCCACCCCATCCCTCCCCACTAACCGTGGTCCAGTATGCAATCCAATCCCACCTCGCCCTGCACTCCCTCCCCCCACCACCTCCCTTATCGAAATCCCCCCCTCTCGCTCCCCCGAGAACGGCCAACACTACCTCTCTACCGCCTCTATCCTTGCAACCCTCACCGCCAACGCTACCTCCACCGCCCTCGTCCTCCTCCCCGGCATCCAATACTACACCGGCCAACTCCTCGACATCCCCACCATCACGGCGCACGCCCGCTCGCTCGGCATCCCCTACGTCGGATGGGACCTCGCGCACGCCGTCGGCAACGTCCCCTTGTCCCTCCACGACTGGGACGTCGACTTTGCTGTTTGGTGTAGTTACAAGTATTTGAACGCCGGGCCGGGGGCAATGGCGGGGTGTTTTGTGCATGAGCGGCATCATCGTTGGGATAAGGAGAGGTTGGAGGGGTGGTATGGGGTGGGGAAGGAGGGGAGGTTTGAGATGGGGAGGGAGTTTCGGGCGGCGGAGGGGGCGGCGGGGTGGATGTTGGGAAATCCGTCGGGGGGGACCTGGCGGGGGTGAAGGCCGCGTTGGGGGTTTTTGAGGTAGTGGAGGGCGGGGTGGGGGCGTTGAGGAGGAAGGGGGTGGTGATGACGGGGTGGCTGGTGTGGTTGTTAGATGGGTTGGTGGAAGGGAGGGGTGGGGGGAAGGTGTTTGAGATTATCACGCCGAGGGACCCGAGGGAGAGGGGGCAGCAGTTGAGTTTGCTGTTTAGGGAGGGGGTGTTGGAGGGGGTGGCCGAGAGGTTGGTGGCGCGGGGGGTGGTGTTCGATGTGAGGAAACCGGATGTCATGAGGGTGGCGCCGGCGCCCATGTATTGTACGTTTGAGGACGTGTGGAGGTTTGTGCAAATTTTAGGGGGGGCGTTGGAGGGAGTGTAGGAGAGTTGAATCATTATATTTCGGAGTACTAGTAGTGCCCAAATACATGTATATAATTGATGAGGAAAGTCGGCAATGCTCAGGTGGTTTATTACCCCGAACCAGCTCTGTGCAACAAGGCGGGGTCCCGACCTTCTAAACGGACACAAGACAGGAGCGGGGTAGGCCTACTTGGCCTACAGTATACTACCTTGCCGCCCGCACCCTTGTGTTCAATTTGGTCCAGTTCCAATCCAACTTTCCCCAAACAAGGCTACCCAGATCTCGCGAGATGGAATTTAACCCCATTTCCTTCTTCTGGCACTCGGAAGACCTATTGTGGTGCCTTTCCGACCACGTAGGCGCTCTCACCCTCTCCTCCTCTTATCTGGTCGCTGACCTCCGGTCCCCCGCCGACAGGTCGTCGTCAACTATGGCGTAGCAGACCTATTCGCGGACCGCCCGCGCCGGCAGTTTGTGGACAAGTACAACCTCTCGGTGCTTTGTCGAGTCAATAGAATGTGTCGGCTTGTCTTTACCCCGGTTCTGTACCGCCACATCACCATCACCGATCAGTTTGGTCATGGTGATGCTAGGTTCACTTCTCTTCCTCTGATGCGCTTGTTGGCCGAGAGTCTTTTCGTCACTCATACCCAAACCCTCACTATCGGGTATTGCGAAGGACCGGAGGACCTGCACCACGAGGTCGCCTGTCGTCTGGCTCACTGCTTATCCTCACTGCGGAGATTCCACTGCTTCGGGATGCCGCTGGAAGCCTCCACTGCCGCTGCTCTCGTCAGCTCGTGTGGCCACCTCTCGGCGGTTTGCATCGAATTTCCTGCCTATGACATCGACGATATTGGTGTTGATGACGACGGTGGCAGCGCAGAATCTGGCAACCAGTCATATCGGGTCGACCTTGAGGGCGTCGTGATGCACCTGGGCAACTTGACCCGCCTGAAAGAGCTTTGCCTCGACCACCTGTACGGCCACCCCGAGCAGTGGATAGCCCCGATAGCTCAAGTCCTCATCGCGTCTCCGGGCCTCCAAAGCCTCCAGCTTTCCATGTCTGAAAACGCCGTCACATTCCACCTCGACCGCCGCGAACCAGACCTCACCCCCTTCAAGACCTTCCTCCTCCGCATCGCCACCCTCTATAAAGCCTCGGGAGCCTCTCCCCTCCGCCTATGCTCCTTCCGGTGCGGCTCGGGCGTGCATCCCAACTTCCCCCCCGGCTCGCCCGTCGCCATCACCGACCTCATCTGCCTCGACGACCTCGAGACAGTCTACCTCAACACTAGCATCGGCGTCCCCGCCATCTTCGGCCCCACCTTCCACATCGCCGGCGCAGACCGCCACATCCCCATCTCGACCCTCCTCCACGATACCCCCCGCCTCCGCCGCTTCTCCGTGTCCCGCTACGACGCGCTCGTGCAAGACGCCCTGACGTTGCCCATCTTGAACCTCGATCGCACCCGGCGGCTGGCCGTGATGTGGGATGTCCTACCCGAGCCGATGGTGCTGGGACCAGGCTCCCTGGTGGGTATTTCGTCTTTCCCAAGGTACCACTTTCGAATGCTGAAGATCGAGTTTCGGCGGTTCGCGCCAGACGACAAAGCGGTGCTAATGGAGGCGCGCGGGATCCTCAAGGGGTTGGTTGACGGGGATGATGGAACGCTGGAGGGGCTGGACGTGGTGCTGCCGGTCGACGGGAGGGAGAGTTACGTGGAATTGCTGGCGGGCATGATTCCGGGGTTGGCGGGGCTGACGCAGATGAATCTCAGGCATGGGAAGGACGAGGTCCGAATCTTTTGCCACTTCCAGTTTTGGATGAAGGCGGCGGAGAGGCTGACCATGGCGGGCGAGCGGTTGAGGTATATAGGGACCGGCACGTGGTTTATGAAGGTGGTCAGGGGGGAGGAGGGGACGGTGCCGGGGATGAGGACTATGGGCGTCCAGGAGGAGGTGGATGATGTGGAGCTTTTTGGGTTGACGAGAAAGAGTCCTGATTATGTGTTTCCGGATCGGGGAGATCTGTGAGTGGACATGTACATGTTCTGGTCTCACGTTCAGACCTGGTCGTCGGCTGGCCCGGGGGATGGAGGTGGTCCTTGGGGGGCCTATGGCCTATGGCCTCAGGGGACGAGTTGCACCCCAGAGGGACCCCGCACTTTCCATCTTGGATGGAAACAAGAGTGACTTTTCTGTCGGCCCGGGGCCGGTCATTATTGGCAGGGGAGGACGGTGAAGCCCCAAGCTGAACCTTCCTCGAGCAGTCAGACGCGTCGAGCAGGTCGAACGTAGGTGGGCAAGGGAAACAGAATTAGTTGCGTGGCTGTCAGCCTGGCCAAATTTAAAACCAACTCTCATCCCTGCATCCACGTCAACAAGACGAAAGAGAAGACATTTCAGAAAATATCTCCAAATTCATCCCCAAATTCATTCACGGCTTGCTTCATCTCTCAAATCCCCGATCCGACCAAAAAAAGATGACCAGCATCGCCCCAACTCTCCATCGCTCGCATTGGCGGGGCAGGGCTCTCCAATTTCCCAAACCCGGGGTCCGGGTGACGTCGTAGGGGACCACGGCCCCTGAACCCCCGATGCGACGCTGTCGGCCCCTCGCGTGTCTCGCCACACCTCCATCCCGTCGTCGCGCCTTTGCAACCCACGACCAACCCTCAATCGCCACTCCAACCTCAAACCCAAACATGCCCCACCGCAACATCCTCGTCATCGGCGCCACCGGCAAACAAGGCGGCGCCACCGTCCGACACCTCGTCGCCCCCAAGCCCGACGCGGCGCCAGCGACAACCGACGACGTCCACGTCTACGCACTCACGCGCAACCCTACCTCGCCGGCGGCAAAGAAACTCGTCGCCGACGTCAAGCGCCTCCACGGGGATGCCGCGGCTGCCAAAGTCGAGCTGGTCAAGGGGGACTTGACTGACGCGGCCGGGATCCGGGGGATCTTTGAGCGGATCGCGACGACGGCGGGGGGAGTGTGGGGGGTGTTTGTCGCGCAGGCGTTTCCGGGGTTGGGGGAGAGGGATGATGGAGAGAGGGAGAGAGGGGTGGTGAGTTTTTCTACAGAGGAAGGGAAGGGGGGGAATGGGGGCTGACGCGGACAGATGCTGGCGAATTTGGCGCTCGAGTTCAAGGTGGGCGCATTTGTGTACTCAACTACGTTGCAGCCGGCGGCGAGGGATGAGGATATCAATGAGTACTCGAGGACGGCGAAGAGGGCGATTGAGCTGCATTGCAAGGGGTTGACGGGGGAGGGGTTGAATTGGATGTGAGTTTTGTTTCTGGGGGTGGGGAGGGAGGGGAGTGCTGATGCTGGGTGCCAGAATCCTGCAGCCTGGGTTCTTCATGGAGAACTTTGAGGGTGCTCTGGGCCCCGTTGCGGTTACGTTCTTCAACGAGGGCCTCAAGAAGGATACGACGATCGCGGTGATTGTGAGTGGCCGCGGATCACGGGACAGCGAGTAGGACTGACGTTGGTTTAGGCTTCCGATGATATTGGCCGGGTGGCGGCGGCGGTGTTTGCGGTACGTCGAGGTGGACAGCAAGTGGAGCGCGAACGCGGACGGGACGCTGACAGTGGGACAGGACCACGAGCGATACTTGCACAAGACCATCGGTCTCACGTCGGGTCCGCTGACGATGCGCGAGATCATGGACGCCTACCAGCGCGGCACCGGAAAGACGATGCCGAGCATTCCCGCCTTTGTCGCGAGACCGCTGCTGCGGTGGAATGCCGCGTCCCGGGGCGTGTCAGTGTCGTCCCTCCTGGCCTGCATGCGACGTGTACTGACGTGGTGGCAGCATCGGCGACATCGAGATGCACCAAAAGGCGCGCGACACGGGGCAGTTTGAGAACTACGACGAGGAGGTACAGCTGGGCCAGTCGATTGTCAAGCTACTGAGCTTTGAGGAGTGGGCACGGAAGCAAAAGGCGGATGCTGCGGCGGCAGCGGCAGCGGCAGCGGCGGCAGAAAGCGCACGGGGCTGGAACGGGCTGTCGCTATTTAAGCTGGTGACGGGACGCTCGTGACGGTGTTTCCAGTTGTAAATAGCGGGCACGTTGGGGCTGTTTTCATTACGTCGTCATGGATGGGTTCGGCGTGTTGACATGGAGTCTGGGTCCCTGGCTGCCGGACGGACCTGACCGAGGATGTGGAAACCGGCGGCGATATTTCGGGAGCGTCGGGAGGGGGGCTGGAGTTTTTGGGCAGTGGTAAGCGGCATTGGTAGTTGAGCGTAATCTTTTTCCCCTTCATTGCTGGGACAACCTATGTCGTAGGTCGCCATTGTGGGTTGGGTTTGATGAGAAACTCGACTCGATCGATGTTTCACAGAACGACAGAAAGACAGGAAAAGAGGCTCCGCGGAGAAATGGCGATTCGGCATCAAACGGCCCGGCACAGGCTCGAAAGCTGCCAAAGTCACGGTCGCACCGAGGTCTGTTCCCGCTCCAGGGCGCTAATCCCTTTACGGGTTTCCCTTAGCAATCTGACGTAGTTGTCCAGGCGAACTTCAACATCGTCCGTCGATTCCGTTGGCTCGCGTCTCAAGCTGTTAGTCACGGCTTCCTTCTCGCCCATTTCGAGGTACTTGGTCGGCCATGCTTTGTGCCACGCACGGCGCAAATGGCAACATCACCCATCCTCTTGTTTATAATTATGGCGGCGACGGCAGTCACGGGTCGTCCGGGGGCCGTCGCCTGTTTGTCAGACGGTCTGAGGAATCTGTGATATTTTGAAGCCAACGACGACAAGATCGCAACAAAACACCACGACTTTTATTTTATTTCATTTCAAACGCCGAATCGCGACCACCGGCCCGTTTGCTAGCTAGCGTCGTGCCCCCCTTGTCGACTCGCCAGTCGCAGTTTTCGGACTCCCTAAAGCAGACTACGACGACAATGCGGTGACGATTCGTGGCCCTCTTTAACACTCTACCTTTTCTTTCTTTCTTTCTTCTTCCTTGCGTTGCGTTCTCTGTCGAGATCCTTGGTTCTAGGATTCGAGAGAGAATAGAGACAACTCCCCGCAAACCCCCACGATGCCCTTTGACCACACGCGGCCCTTTCGGTGGCATCTCGACATCGACCGCCACCTCAACCCCATCCTCCCCCCGTCCCTCCTCCCCCGCCTCCCGGCCCCCGTCGCCCACTTCCTCGGGTACCGCTCCCATCCCTCGGCCCAGGGCGCCCTCGGCAACGTCGCCGTCGTCTTCTGGGCGTGCATTGGCATCTTTTCCAGCCTGGCCGTTATTGGCGCCGCCACCCAGCACGTCCCGTCCTTTCAGAGCCGGGGTGTGCCCACCATCATTGGCAGCTTTGTATGTGACCCTTGTCCACCTCCAAAAGAAAACCCAACTGACACCACCCCAGGGCGCCGCCGCCGTCCTCGACTTTTACGCCATCGAGTCCCCCCTCGCCCAGCCCCGCAATGCCATCCTCGGCCAGCTCGTCTCGACTCTTGTAGGTGTGGCTACCTGCAAGCTGTTCATGCTGAGCCCGCACTTTGAAGCCATCCGCTGGCTGGGCGCCTCCCTTGCCTGTGCCATGGCCACGGCAGCCATGGGCTTGGTATGTTCTCTTCCCTTGGAAACACGTGAGACGCAAATAACTTATTAACCACAAACACAGACAGGAACAGTCCACCCCCCGCCGGCGCCACCGCACTCATGGCCGTCCTCGACGACGACGTCAGCGCCCTCGGCTGGTTCCTCATCGCCCCCGTGATGCTCGGGTGCATGATCATGCTCGCCGTCGCCCTGCTCATCAACAACATCCAGCGCCGCTTCCCGTACTACTGGTGGTCGCCCGAAGAGACGGGCAGGCGGTGGAAGAAGCAGCAACAGAATCATCATCAGCAGGGGAAGCACGTTGACGGACCGAGTTCGGAGAGTGAGAAGGGGCTGGAGAAGACGAACTCGGAGACTAGTGGTGCCGCGAGTGCGTCCGGCTCCGGCTCCGGCTCCGGCTCCGGGGAGGATGAGGATACCGACTTGGAGAGGCAAGCGACGGTGACCTGGGTTGAGGGGGAGAGGCTGGTGGTGTCCAAGAATCATGTGACGATTCCGAGGAGCATGTATCTCACGTACGAGGAAAAGATTGTGCTAGAGACGTTGAGTCAGCGGTTGAGCTGAGGAGGGGGGAGGATGGGAGGGTAGATGGAATGCAGAGAGATTCGATCTCGTGTCAGCATGGCAACTTCTTGGTCGCGACATCACCTCGTGACCGTTGACGGCAACAGTCGACACGGAACCCAGGCCACGCAAACCCGGCACACACCCCAAGACTTATTCATCACAACAACTCCAAAGCTGACGCAACCATCGGAAGGTGGACAATGTCGACATATTCCTCCATTCTGACCTCACTCCTTCCCATCGCACGTCAACAAAACCAAGACGGCACCAAACAAGACCAGCCATCCGCCAATGACAACACTACCTCCAGCCTCTCCAGTTCCACCACCAATCGGCATCCCTCCTCCCTCTCCCGGTCTCCGACGCACCTCTGACGGGTTCCCGCCCGACGTCACAACCATCTGTCCCACTCGCTTGGCCCTATACGCTGCCTCTACCACAGTCTCCCCTACATCGCAAAGCTTCGTCAGCTCCCATCAAGCCTTTTCGTATTCCCGGCTGGGCAGCGCGTTGGCGCAGTCGAGGTCTCGCCGGGGTTCTCGGCGCCGAGGCGGCGGCTTGGTGTCGTGCACGGTACAGTTCGGCACCTGGTTGCTGCCGGTCAAGCGGCCGGCGAGGAGGGGAGGGGAATTCAGCCGCGCTTTTTGAGGCTCGGCGGCGGATGGGTTGCTGTTGTTAAGTTGGGGGGGTATATGGTTCCTTCTCGAGATGGCGTGAGAGCGCCATCAACCGCCGATCTAGTCACGGGACAGGGCACCGTAGTTTCGGGGACAAGGAAGATTGCACAATTTGAACATATTACACCAGCGTATTATGGATTACTTACGACTTTTACGTAAAGCAACTGCCGGACACGCATAACTGGCTTCTTCTTAATCTTTCTGGGACACGGCTTGTACCCGGATTCCGACGGTGCCAGGCGTGGATGGGTCATAACAGACAGTCAATGCCTTGCGGAGAACCCGAGCACCTTAGAGGGATGCGGCGGTGGACAGCCAGCAGCAACAGCGGTCTGGGTGTTTTGATGAGTTGATGTCTGATAACAATGGCGTCGTCGCCGGGTACAAATTCGCCGAGCTACAATGCTACGCACACGCAATCATGGCAGCTGCCGGCAAGTCGCAACGGCGTTGCTTGATGATGTCAACTTTGACTTGACGTCTTGGGTGTGATTGCGACCCGAGGATACTAAGATCACAAGGCACTATCGACAAGCGAAGGAGAGCTGGACCTCTTGGTTCCCATCCGAGCCTCCACCGGGACGAGTCCGTCATGCGTATTCCGCCGCGATCGCGCAACCAGGCCCCCTCCAAAATGATCACCACCAGCACCAAGCCCGAAACCTCATAGGCCTACAACAAGCATGGACCCTGGGGTAAAAAGTGGTGCATATCAGGCGCGTAATTCTACCGGATCTTACTATACCCTCCCCCCTATATCGCCAAGACGAACAAGACTTCAATGCTGCCCACCATCTCCAATTCCTCGTCGCTTCAGGGTCTCCCCAGATTCTAACATTGGTTGCAACGCCTTGTTACCACCCACATGGTCGTATCAATCGTCGTCTACCTAGTCTCCGCGCGTCTGTCCAAACCCCTGACGCCCTGTCGATGCCAGTGCGCCGTACAGGCGAAGGTCTCCTATTTCGCTGTGACAGCGGCACTCGGATCGATCTGGCTTTTGACAGCGGGACTATACAAGTATCTCTTGGTCTGATAGATCTCAGCAGTTGAAATCGTCGTCCAGACCCTAGGTTACCAACATGTTCATGCCCAACAACAGCCCAAGAAGAAGCCAAGTTGCAACAAAACCCGGAGCAAGAGTCTCGTTATACTTGGCGAGGACGACAATACCGAACTCTGTGTCCGAACCAGTCCCCAGACCGAAAGAAACTGGTCGGAACAGGAACGCATGATGATCACGACGATCCTCCGAAACACCACCCATTCAGGTCATCTTAGATCCCGTTGCGCACCAATCGTCCCTGACGCACATCAAAGATCACCTTCCGTCTGTCACTCAACATGCGGCGTCCTACAAACAACCCGATGACGCGTCTCTTCACTCGGGGGCTGACCAAAAGGGAGATGCTCCTCTCTGTTCATGCCGAGACCGCTCTAGGAAACATCGGGATGCGGAGCTATTCGAGTGGTCTGGTTGTTTTGAAACAAAACATCGTCGACCACTCCCAGCTGAGCGGTGCTATAGGAACAAGAACAATTTCCTCCCCACATATCCGGGCTCGGTCTTGCGGGGGTCGTCATGCGGCATAGCACTGAGGAGCCGGAGAGGGCTTACGTGTGTGTGTGTCTTGGGCGCGGTAGACTCCGGGAAATTTGGACTTTTCCAGAAGCGCCCGCGACTGGGGCTTCTGGGTGCAAGAGGCTCGAAAGCGAAAAGCGTCATGCAAGTCAGACTGGACCACGCCCAGACAAACGGCGGAGAGGGTCGCCCTGCGGGTGGCCCAATTCTTCCAGATTACACTTTCAATCAACACATCCCGCCCGGTCGCGCCCTGCTCGTACAACGCGAGACCGCGCAACCGCTCCCCATTATGCCGTACCCGAGGCCATGGCACGCCAGAAGGGGGAACACTGACGAACACACCTCGATCACCGTCACCACCACGTCCAATATCCCGCCAAGCATCATCTCCCCAACATCCTATATAACCCACCCTCCTCCACCCCCTTAACACCTCTCCCTTTTCTCAGCAGCTCTCCTGACTTCACCCAGCCAGCCAGCCCACCGCCTCTTCAGACACTCATTCATTCACTCCCGACTCTTCAGTCCCCAACCACCCCCAACCAAACCGCCAAGATGCTCCCCAAGGTCTTCCTCACCGCCCTCCTCGCGGTCACCCGCGTCGCCGCCCTCACCGTCCCCGTCGAGGCCCGCGCTGACCTCGTCGCCCGCGACGACTACGAGGTCCTCGCCGACGAGCACCTCGTTGCGCGCGCCGAGGTCGACGCCGTCGACGTCGACAAGGCCAAGAAGGGCCCCGAGGGCCCGAGGAAGGCGGCGCCCAAGAAGGACAAGAAGAAGGGCGACAAGAAGGGCGACAAGAAGAAGGGTGACAAGAAGAAGGGTGACAAGAAGGGCGAGAAGAAGGTTGGCGAGAAGAAGAAGCCCGAGGCCAAGAAGCCTGAGGCGAAGAAGCCCGAGGTGAAGAAGCCCGAGGCCAAGAAGCCTGAGGCGAAGAAGCCCGAGGCGAAGAAGCCCGAGGCTAAGAAGCCCGAGCCCAAGAAGGAGGCTCCCAAGAAGGAGGCTCCCAAGAAGGAGGCCCCCAAGAAGGAGGCCCCCAAGAAGGAGGCTCCCAAGAAGGAGGCTCCCAAGGAGGCCCCCAAGCCCAAGGCCGACTAAATCACTCGACCATTTTTCTCTCTTCTTCTCGACGACGACATCGCAACCGACCAACCGACCGACAGGCTGGCACCTCCCCGCCATGGTCCCGACGACATGACGACCGAAACTCCTTTCTCTCCTCTGCGATGACGACGGGACACACTCTCTTTTGAAAACCCTGGTGGTGCTGGAGAGACGGGGCGGGGCAGAAGCAGAGGGGCTGGCAGCGAATAGTTTCTAAAGATCCTTGCGAGTGTTCTTCTATTCCAACTCATTCTAATCAAACCGCCACACGCCTTGTTGCTAGATCCTTAATCGTGTATGCGAGCCATCCATCTCTATCTACCCTTGCTTCTCGATTTGACTGCGCAATATCCAGCGGTGTTTCCCCAGCTTCGGTCTTCGCTCCCCAATCCGCACCACGAATCAATAGTCCCTGGACTATCTTGTAAGACAGATAATAAAAGGGAAAAATAGATACAGCCCTATGTAGTGCAGTCCAGTCATTTCTTCGTTTGGCGTTGATCTGGGCACCGCACTCAACCAATCTGGCTACTACATTGGCGTCCTCCTCAGTGTAGTATCTATGCTCAACTGCAAGCATTAAGAGAGTTTGGCCATCGACTGCGCGATTCACATCAGCTCCGTGTCGAATCAGAATGTCGATCAAGCTTGGGTTGAGTTGCCCCGCAGCTAAAAGGGACATCATAATGCTGTTGCTAATTCTGGACATGCTGTCGGGGGAGATCCCCTCCAGCATCTGGAAAAGAGTCCCAACGAATATTCTGGGATGTTCCTTAGGAAGAAGTTTCAGCCAAACCGCGGCAGTGTCTGGGTCTGCTCCTCCACGGATCAAGAGCGCTACCGCCGTCTCTTCCAGCCGCCCCATGGCATATCCCAGTACTGTCGCTTTGGACCGGCCTGTGGGCATTTCAATGTCCGCGCCTTGTTGTATCAGCAGCCGGGCGACATCGTAATGCTGATTGATGAGGGCTGTGTGAAGCGGCGTCCTTCCACCTCCAGCCACCTCGTTGATGCAACCTGGGTGTTCAGAGAGGAACATCTCTACCGTTTCTTCCTCTCCTCTGGAAGCAGCTGCGGTGATTCCCCCGTTGTGGCTAGTGTCAAGGTGTCTTTGGAAATTATCGCTCCGCCAGTCCAGCTCAGCTTCACAGTACAGGCATTGGCGCTTCCCCCTTGATCGGTCATGCATCTGTTGGTGGCGCTTCAAGTCTCATTGTACCGAACCGAACGGTGTGAGACTTGCGGCCGCATTCTGGATGATCGCAGGCGTATTTCTTATCATGACATCGTTGATGCTGGCTGTCATCATGCGCTACCAGTATCAGTCTCTCATTCATGAGCATCGTGAAGATCAAGGGGAAGACAGCAAGGTTTTGAACTCTTTGACCCACGTCACCCGCTTCCCCGAGGGGAAGGTCTTGCCGCACACGTTGCATGTAGCTGAGCTGGGCATGTTTCGTGAGAACTTGAAGCCATCTTACACGCTGATCGGAAGGACTCTGTGCTGTTCCGGCAGCAATACCAGGGGCATTAATTATGGTGAAGCGGCGGCAAGCCGTAGCTTCTTACTCTGTTAGTCCGACTTCGTGTTATGAAGTCTGGGAGATAATTCGCGGCGACAAGGGGAAAGGGACATGAGCCAGGCCATACCCAACACTTGACGAGCAAACATGGTCTCCAATGATAATGAAGAACGAATCTGTAGGAGAGTGACGTGGCCGACCAACGCAGCCATTTGTGCTGCGCTTATTGGTGACCCTGTGAATGCTTGACGCCAGTCCGCATTTCACCAGCCACCCACCCACTTCCACCACCCTAATAATAGGGTCCACCACCCTAATAAGGGGCGGTGGCGGGCAGCTTTCCAACAAATTCTGGGCCAGTCGAAAAGTAAGCGGCGAATGCGACAAGAAGACAAGCCCTCCGGGTAGTAACTTGGCTAGAGATTTCGATGCGGACGGATTGGCGGTACTAGAGCTGGGAGCGGAGGACTTCGCCTTGCCCGGGGTAGGCGAAGAACTAGGGACCGGACATTGCAATCTTGAACTGTGATTCTTGATGAAGGGTTGCTGGTGAGTTGGTGAGGCTAGAGAAGACAGTATCGCGCAAACATTGGATTCATCATTGACACGGCGGCATCAAGTGCGGTGGCAAGCTCTTATACACCATGCGGCTCCATGCCAGCCGGGGCGGATCGAACGACTTCCATTTTCAGCGCGATCTTCCCCAGAATCAAGACGTGAAGGATCGGCTCTGTGACAAGTTGATTAATAACCTGCGCACACAGTAAAGCCCATTCTTGAGTTCGTATTGCGTAAGCCTCTCCGCTTGTCCACGCAGCTAGAATATTCTGTCAGACTCTGAATGAAGTTGTAGGGTCCATGTGACGACTCGCCAACATCCCACAATGCCAAGATCAATCTTACGTATCACCTTATATCTTCCGCTATGTGAATGTTCCCTTGCCGCTCTGAGTGCCAAATGACGATTCCTTCTGGAGTGTTCATAAGGCGCCGCGCGGGGCTGAAGCTGTTCAGTCCCCGGTATCGGTCGCATAACCGGCATGGGCTTCCAAGTCCGAGTCGGGCCGCGTTGGACGTACAATCTCGACGTGATGACCACTGCCCAGGTGCTGGGTTCTGGGAAGTTGGCAGCTTTTTGTACATTCTTCTGTTGTTTCGGTTTTTTGCCTCTGCTTGCATGGGATAGCATCATACTTGGTGCCTGCTGTGCTGGTGCCGTACATAACTCCTTTGATAGTGACATCTAATCCAGCGGGCGTGGGGGGATCCTCTGCTGCTATTGCATGCTTGTCTCGAAGTTTTGCTGTTTGTGTTTGTGATGTTGGGGCGTTGGGTGGTATGTTCGACCGACTTGGGAAGGAGCGGAAACTTGGACATTGAAATCGAGCGTTGGCTGCGGTGACGAAAAGAGAAAACAGATCCAAAAGCTCTCCCCCCGGCTCGTAGGCCGGGGGGATACGAAAAGCCCTAGTTAGGAAGGGGCTTTTACTAGGAGGGATTCGATTCGAACTCATGGCCTCGGAGGGGGAGGGCTTGATGGGTCCTCATACCCCATTTCTATTATCACTAAGCCATATGGCTATTTAAGCGGTAGTCATCAAAGTAAGAAAGAGGTACTGGCGAGAGGAAGGGTTGGTATTGGGGGGTATATGGGAAGGAGCTGGGGCAAACGGGATGCGAAAGATGTTTGTTTGTTGTTGTTGGGAGTGGATATGTGGAATATCAGTGACTTGGTCCATCCACGAGATTTTTGGCATGCTTAAGAAATAGGAAGGTCCCCCATCTGTACAATTCCAGTTCTTGTCTCCCAGTCTCCCTCCATGGCTTGTTGAAGGAAGACGCTGACCAATGAAGCAATCGCGTCCGTGTATTTCCTGGCATTGATTCCAGCAAGCATCAAGGGCATTTTCTAGCTTGAGCTTGCTCAAAACCGCTCAAACTGAAGAATTGAAAAAAGGCAAACTGTGTGTGGTATTGCTGCAGCCGACCGAGACAGCCCGTCATATCTGTCACGCCTTTGCTTGCCTCTTTTGTTCACATGCCAGACCTCTTTTTTCCCCTCCCGTCTTTCCTTTCTTTTGCTTGCCTCCCAACATGGCCTGCATCTGGGTCGGCCAATTCCATGTCGACCCAGACACACCCGGGGTGGTATTGCAGGGTAGCAGTGCAGCGGTGTCCTCACAGCGTGTCGACAAACAGCCCGACTCGCCAATGGCGGATCTCGGCCCCAGATCCCTTGAGCGAGATACAGACGCCGACAGCATCAGCGACGGCGTGGTGCGACGAGGGGCCTGCGGGTGGTATCAGCAATCCCCGCTTCGTCGCTCGCGGATCAACGGACCGCGAGTCGGCTGGAGGCGGTTTGAGGCGGGGATTTTTGTGCACTTTTGCTCACTCTGGCTCTGGCTGCTGCCCGCACGGGAAGGACCGCTGATAGCGCCCGTTGGCTGGGTCTGGGCGACGGGCGGGAGGCCAAACATGTCGCGCATTCTAACCCTTTCATACCTCTCTCATGCAGCTCCTCCTGCAGACACCCAACCCAGCACAAATCATCTCGCTCTCTGCCTCCCTCCGGATTGCCCCGTTGGGCAGAAAGCGGCGAAAAAAACCGACCCGACACCACCCGATGGGGGGGTTGACGCTGATCGGTCTCCCGTCACCCAATATCAACAATCACCACCCCCCCTTTCCGGGGCCTCCCCCCTTTCCTCTTCCTTCCCATCCACACCTGGTCGGCAAACACTAGTACGCGCGGCAGAAGCGTACAATGTTCAAGGTCAACCTCCAGCTGGCACAAACCCCCGACGAAAGCACGCGACACCTGCTCCCGCCCCATTCCGACACCACCCCTTTCCCCTCGACCTACAATGGCGTCAACCCGTCGTTTGGCCGCGAGATGCGCGCCCTGTTCAACTTTGGGCCCGACTACGTGCCGCTCAACCACGGCGCCTTCGGCACCTACCCGCGCGCCCTGCTCGAGTACCGGATGAAGCTGCTGCGCGACTGGGAAGAGCGCGAGTGCCTCTTTTCCCTCCACGACTACCCCCGCCTGCTCCGCGACTCGTGCGCCGCCGTCGCCCCGCTGCTCGGCGCCGCCGTCGATGACGTCGTCCTCGTGCCCAACGCCACCACCGGCTTCGACACCATCCTGCGCAACCTGACCTTCGCCCCCGGCGACGTCATCCTCTACCCCGCCACCATTTTCCCCGCCTGCCGCAACACCATCCTCTCCCTGCAGGAGACCACCCCGGTCCGCGGTCACGAGCTCCCCCTCACCTACCCCCTCTCCGACGCCGCCCTCCTCGCCCTCGTCCGCACCGCCCTCACCACCCTCACCGCCTCAGGCCACCGCGTCCGCGCCGCCGTCTTCGACACCATTGCCTCGCGCCCCGGCGTCCGCGTCCCGTGGGAGCGCCTCGTCGCCCTCTGCCGCGCGCACTCCCCCGCGACCCTCAGCATCATCGACGCCGCCCACGGCCTCGGCCACCTCGACCTGTCGCACGTCGCCGCCCCGTCCGGCCCCAACCCGGACTTCCTCGTCGCCAACTGCCACAAGTGGCTCTTTACACCGCGCCCCGCCGCCGTCCTCTACGTCCCGCGCCGCAACCACTACCTGCTGACCACCGCGCTGCCCACGTCGCACGGATACCTCCCGCCCGCGACGCGCGCCGCGATCCCGGCCGAGACGTATTTCCAGCGTCTGTTCGCGCCGGCCGCGACCGCCGACGGCACGCCGTACCTGACGGTGCCGGCGGCGCTGCGGTTCCGCGCACTGCTTTGTGGGGGGGAGGAGCGCGTGCGGGATTACTGCGCGGCGCTGGCGCGGGCGGGCGGGGATTACGTGGCGCGGCGGCTGGGGACGGAGGTGATGGATAACGAGGAGGGGACGCTGCGGGAGGGGGTGGCGTTTGCGAATGTGCGGATGCCGATCCGGGTGGCGCCGAGGGGGTTCGGGCGGGCGATGATTCCGCTAGTGCATGGGGATGAGGGGGAGACGACGAGGGGGGTGGTGGTGGAGGAGGAGGTGGCGGCGGTGTTGGAGTGGTGGGGGAGGGTGGCGGGGGAGGAGTATGGGACGTATTTTCAGACGTATTTTTACGGGGGGGCGGTGTGGGTGAGGTTGAGCGCGCAGGTGTATTTGGAGAGGGGGGATTTTGTGTGGGCGGCCGAGGTGCTGAGGGAGATGTGTGAGAGGGTGAGGGATGGGGAGTGGAGGGGGGATGGGATGGGCGGATATTGAGGGCGAGAGATTGTGGTCATGTTGAATACCCTGGCAAGAAAACAAAAAAAGAATGGAAAAATCTACAATTCAGTTTCTGTCTGTGGTGCTATGGAACAGCTAACAAGTGTCTAGCATGTCGGTGAGGGCCGTCTTCTCGGCCGCCGTCACCGACAGCTTCCACGTCGACTTGACCTGCACCCAGCTCCTGGCATAAGTGCAGTAAAACGACTTGAGCGGCGGCTTCCACTTGTCCGGGCTCTTGTCGCCCTTGTCCTGGTTGACGTCGTCCGTGACAGCCCACAGCTCGGGGGACGAGATGTCGTTGGCGAATTGACGGCGCTTTGCCGTTGTCCATGCAGATGCACCGGACTGTTTGTTCTGTTAGGAACCACAGGAACAAACGGGGTTGATATACTTGTACTTACCACCCACGCATCCTTCAACGGCACCATGTGGTCAATGTCCAGGTCGCTGGCGGCTGTCCAGACGCCGCCATCGAATGGGCTGGTCCACGAGCCGGACGTGGCAGTACAGGCCGAGTTGGTCTGGACGTTGATGCCGTCGCGCTTGAGCACGAATTCCCTAATGGGGGTCAGTCGTCCGAGTTCCCAGTTAGTGGCAACGGGGAGGTTGCAGACGTACCGGGTGTTGCAGCTCCCGTTGATGGTGTCCCACTGGGGAAACAGATCGCGGTCGTAACTCCCGTCGTCGACATACGGCTTGACCGTCAAACCGGCGAGTTGCGTCTTGGCGGTGGAGGATGAAGGGATTCCGGGCTAATCTCCAGTCATTAGTCCAAGCATCCCACAAACACCAATTGGACTTGAAAACTCACCGGGACAGGTGCCGGCAGCCCATTCACCGCCCCCAACAACACAGCAGCGACAATAGTAAAAGACTTCATGATGCAATTTGAGCAGCGAAAACACCTGAATCCCCTGTCAACCACCCCCATCAAAAAAGACGGACACCACCAACACTTTATAGCTCCCATCTCAACCCCAGCAGAGAACCCCAAGGTCCCACTCTCCCCCGTCAATCCCCTCCCGTCTCACCCCAGCGGCTGATCCCCGCGGTCCCCTACCAATCCACCCCTCCATCGCCGCCAAGCCCTAGCCCGCCAGCCAATTGCCGACACGATGCACCAGTCAGTGTCCACGGCGTCCGGTCGTCCCCCAGACACGTGTATTTCCCACCCGGGACCAGTCAAGAGGCGAGATGGCAGCATGCCCCCCTTACGGAGACTCGGAGGCTGTTTATCCCAAACACTGCCTTGCGCGCCGTTGCGATGCTGCGGCGAGGCTTATCGCGCAGCTTCCTGTTTGGGGTTGGAAATGGCAGACTTGGCTTGGGGTTGGGTTGTATTCGAGGTTGTGGGGGAGGGGATCATCGCGGGGTATCGATGGGGGAGGGCACGTGGTAGGGATTGTACTATTCGGAGCTGAGGAGATGGGAATCGTTGATCATTTGTGTTTAGAAGACGGTCATGGTCGAATGGTGATAACTTTGCGTCATTACAGAAAATATTGGTAAGTCAGTCTCAGTGAGAGCAAGAAGTAACATGGAAATTGTAATACAAAGACTAGGATATCTGAAATTCCCCCGGAATTGCGACTAGCGAAAGACATCGGTAGTGCAAACTGGCTCTCCTAGAGAACCCCTGATCAACACAGCTTCTACTTGGCTGCTCCATCTCCCGCAATAGCTGTCTCACTGCCCTCTGCCTTTTTCTCATCCACCTTCTCAGTGTGGTCCTTTCCACCAGCAGACACCTCCACCTCCACCCCCTTATCAGCATCCTTGCTCTCCGCGGTCGTTGAGCTCACATTTGACTTTTTCGAAAACAACCCCATCCCCGGCATCGACATGCTGGGCATCGCTGGGATTGTCGGCATGCTCGGGATGCCCGGCATCGATACGCTCGGCATCGACACCTTGGGCATATCGACCGTCGGCAGCTTCGTCGGGATGTTTGACCACAGACTCGACCCCGTCTCTTGAGCGATGCCAAACAGATGCCGCATGTATGCCTTCTTCTGCTCGCTGACCTCGGCCTTTTCCTCTGCATCGAACCCGTTGTCGTCCGGGAGCGGAACCAGAGACGCCGCCGCGGCGATATCAATGGGCGACTCGTCCGGGATGGCGTCGTCCTCTCCCTCCTTCTTCAGCGCCTCCTCCGTCGCCTCCACCCCCTCCACGGCATCCACGACAATCTCCTTTTCCTCCTTCTCCTCCGGCACCGGCTCCGCAAACTTGGGATCATCCCACACCTCCGTCTCCTCCCCAAACCACTGCACCACCAACTTTGCAGCGTCACTGACCATCTCCTCATACCCCTCCCCCTCCCCGTTCTTCCTCTTAAACATGCCCACATGCGCCACCACCTCATCCTCCGCCCCCCTCACCACACACCTCCTAAACATCCCCGCCGCCTCCTGTCCCTCCCCGGGCACCGCGCAAAACGTCCTCTCCGGCACAAAATACCCCCCACTCCACACCCCATTCTCCCCCAAGCTCGCATAAAAGTCAGCGACCCCCACCCCCTTCAGCGCCGCCAACCTCTCCAACCTCCTCCCCATCTCCTTCGGCCGCAGCAGCGCCCCCACAAATGTCACGTGCTCCGACAGCCACGCAAACGACGCCCCCACGTTCCCCCGGTTCACGTACGCCAGGCCCTGCCCCAGCGCGTCCACCGACGACTGGTACCCCGCCACCACGTCCTCCTTTCGCAGGCCGCGCACGGTGCGCACGCCCTGCAGGATCTCGCGCCGGTGTGTGTAAGCGGCGACGCCGCCGGCCGCGATGGCGCCGACCGTGCCGGTACGCACGGCGAGGAGCTGCCAGGCTTTCCAGGCAGGAGATGAGGCAGAGGAGCGGGGGGCGGTGGTGGCGCGGGCGACGGCGCGCTTGGTGGCCAGGCGGGAGAGAGTCGCCGGGGCGGCGGCCGAGAGCGCCGTCATGACGTTGAAGACGTTGCTGACTTTTTGGTAATTGGAGAAGGCGCCGTAGACGAACATGGAGCGCGCGAGGCCATTGTAGGGCGTGTCGAAGGCGAGGATGCCTTGGATGAGGGGGAAGAGGGGGGCGGTGGTGGGGGAGGGGTGGTGGTGCCGGGCGTCGAGGATTTGGAATAGGGCGTCGCTGGCGATGAAACCGCTGGGGGGGTGTTAGATGGGTGAGGAGGGGGCTGGGGTGAGGGGGGGGGTTACCCCATAGAGTGGGCGACGAGGATGACGCCGACGGAGCGGTCGTTAGGCGGCCAGGGCGTGTCGAGGTGCTCTTTGCGGAGGTTCATGACCTGTTCCTTTAACCTGGTCTGATGAGTTGAGTTCACTTGGTGTGGGAGAGATGGGCTTACCATTCCAAAAAGGCAGTGGAGCTCTGGGCCAGCTCGCCCTTGGTCTCATATCTGGGATAGACGACGGACGTGACCTTGTCATCAGGGAGGTTGTTTGTAACAGTATCCTCGAGGTGTTTGGGAAAGTCGCCAAACGTGTCGTCGTTCCCCTGATGTCATCAACATTTGCCGTCAAGAGAGGGTTGGGGTTTGTGGCCGTCCTACCTTGAACCCGTGGATGAAGCAGAGGAGCAAGATTCGCTTCATCTTGTCGGATGTAATGTGCTTGATACTGTCACCTGTGTGGAAAATAGTGTTATGATATGGGACGAGAAATAAAGGGAAAGGTGTTGAGCAAAGGGAGATTGATGAGATGACAAGAAGGGGCGAGATGGAAGGCAACACCCTTCCTTTCCCATTGAAGGGCAAAGTTGCGGTTTCCTGCCAAACAGTCCAAAGTCGTGTGCCACTGGCAACGTCATTCTCAACGTCATGGTTGAATCAAAGGCGATACCGTCTTATCCAATGACAATCCGAGCCGACCCACCACGAGCTAACCGGATTCGGTATTGGTGATGGCTTCATCTTGGCATTGAGAATATTTTGACATGTGAACCCAAACCCAACCATTTCTACTCCCCATCTCCCCTCTCCCTCACATATCCGCCGTCGCGCCTCCATACGAGTGAATCTGTCCCCGTTAGCATCCTACCTCCCTCACAGAACAAAAAGAAAAAAGAGCAAGCTCACAGTATGATCAAAACACCCCTCCGGCGTCTGATATAAAAACGCCCCCGTATTCACAAACACCTCGCCCCCCTCGCACACCAGCCACGCCGCGCTGTTCGGCCGCTGCATCCCCGCCACGCTCCACACCAGCGTGTCGCCCTGGAACGCAAAGTCGCCGTACGCGTTCTTGTCCGCCGCGAACCACGTGCGCAGCTTGCGCGGCGGCGTCGCCCCCGGTGCCGTCGAGTTGGCCACGTGCATGTACAGCGGTACCGACGGCGACAGCTGGTACAGCACGAGCTGGTTCCCCTCGAAGCGGAACTGCGCGGCCGACTTGGACGAGGCGAGCACGGCGGGGATGGAGGTGGGGACCGAGGTCGGGGCGGGTTGGAGGTAGGAGCGGTAGTTGGGGGTGGCGACGGCACGGATCCAGAATTGGTTGGGGAGGAGGGTGGTGGGGGCTCCGACGCCGGGGTTGGCGAGTGGGGTGGAGGTGACCGGGGCCGAGGTGATGGTGAGGGAGGTGCGGGTGGAGGTCGTCGTGGCGGGTCCGGGGGTGGAGGTGGAGGAGGGGGTGGATGTGCGGATGGTGGTGGACTGGACGCCGGGGACGCATTGCGCGTAGTATGGGCTGTGAGGTTAGAGGGCGTAGGTATTGGTTGGACGGCGTGGACTCACTTGTACACGGTGCAATAGTATCCCGTCCCGCATGCGGCCGGGCCTACGAAGCCGAGACCGCCGCATTGGCCGTACGGGGTGGCTGCTGCTTGTTGGGCCACGACCGTGGCTGCGAGCAGAGGGAGTGAAGATACGCGCATGGCTAGATCCGGTCTTGGACTTTCCAGACGAGAATGCAGAGGATGTTCTGGCGACGGCTCACAAGGGAACACCAACAACTTATCCTCTCCATCTGTGGGTGTCTTGTGAGACTGACTCGACAGGATGTTACCTCAAGACGCGGCATGTTCGGGACGCCCGCCCATTGAGGGCCCAAATCTAGCCGATTCTGAGGAATGCTTCACGGAAGGAAGCAAACCTTTGACCCTCTGATGTCAAAAAGAGACGGTTGGGTGCAACTTCGCAACCCGGTACCCGGGATCCGTCGGCCTGGGACTCCGGCAGTGTTGCATTGAACCAGGAAGGACTGTCGCCGAAGGAAAGTCGATCCGCCGAGCACGGAGACATGCTTCCGAGCGGACATTGACGTTCGATCTTTCACATTTCAGGGCCGGGGCTTATAGACCAGTCTTGCCCAGAATAGTTGTAACAGGGGAATACTAAACTAGCATTACAACCTGTACCGGCGTCGCCCTTACAAACTGTAAAACAAGCATCCCTAATTCAAGTAGTGAGATGTCACTGTCCAAGCCTTAAGTACCGTTTACGTTTTCTTGAAAAAGCTTAACCAATTGGCCATCACGGCAGTTAGCCCTTGAGTGTGACACATATCCGTCCTCGATTTACAGCTGACACACGTATATGCAAGTAGGTACCTTAGGCCCCTATTAAATTGCCAGGATAAGACCACCGCCTTCCCGCACTACCACACAGTCCCTGACACTGTTGATACGTCGGTTGGGGATAACCCCGCAGTATTCAACGACTGCAGGAGGGCAGGCGGTGGTGGCTGTGAGGGAAAGTGAGGCCTCTTCTACCGACAGGTTCCCCGTGCTCTGACACCGACACTTTCTCACCCTGTTCCTACTCTCGAGTACCTAAGGCGTGGAAGGGACCGAACTCGCCAATTCAGTCCCCCGAGGGACGAGTTAGCTTCCCCTGGCCGCTGAAAGTTTCCCATCTACCCCTGACCCGTGCGGCTTTCGAAGCCCTCAACACCACTGCAATCACTCAACCTCGCATCACAGCCCTTCTGTCGTCAACATGTGTCGGATTGGAAACCCTGCCCTGGCGCCACGCAGCTGAACGCCACAATGTAACTAGATCTTGGCGCGCCACCCCCCTACAGGAGGGGGTACCTGACGCCGCCCACTTCCGTCGGTTCTAGAGGACTTGCTCTTCTTGGACATGCAATTCCGCGCCAGACACATACGTGCATTTCAACAACATGTGGCTCATCAACACCCAGACGCTCAAACTCAAGTTCTTCCTTACGCCCCCTCCCCGATATTCGATCCTCTCCCATGTCTGGACCGACGAGGAATGTTCCTTTCAGGAATTCCGATCTCTCGAGGACGTCGACGAGCCCATCTTGGCCATCACCGAGAAGAAGAGCTTCAAGAAAATCCAGGCTTGCAGCAAACTCTCTTTAGAGGAAGGTTTTGAGTGGACCTGGGTTGATACGTGCTGCATCTAAGAACGTTCACCCGACCACTAAGCCCTACAAAAGAGGGCGCGTTTGCCGCCGTAAACGCAGGTCGCTGGCATGCTCTAAACCTTGTCAAACGGTGAACCTTTTCTCTCTGCTTTGCCAAGTCTGCCAAGACTATAAATCCGGCAAGAAAAGGTCACTGTCACTCCAGGGGGCCTTGTCACTAGCACCGCTACAGCTTGCCGCTGAAGATTTGTCTTAGCGATAACATGCCCTGAAAGTATAGCGCCCCCCCGAAGGTCCTTCTTCTTGGCATTTGAAGGCGGTGAGAAAAGACTTTTGGTTGGGATATCCGTGTGCCAATGAACCATCGTGCCGCTAACACCCGTTGGGGACTGCCAGCACGGTATGACAAGGTAAAGTACCGCCCTTCGGCTCTGTCAAAGAAAGCATTTACCGCGGCGAGCTACGTCGAGCGGGAGGTAAGGGCTGTTGATGTATAGTGTCTCTCAGGAGGTCATCATTATAGCCCGAAACTAGACGAAAACTTGATCCTATCCGGTCAACTAGGGAAAAAAAACTCAAATGTAGCTCCAAAGGTGTTCACCAGCCTTGGCGAGAAACCACAACAGGGCCATAATGATCGGACATCTAAAGACAACCCACAGCGCGCGCAAAATTGTGAAGGCTATGCCGAGCCGTAGGAGCAGCCTCAAGTCCTTGCCCTCGTTAACCTTTGGAAACGGCACATCCGGGACAGGCCGTCCGACGAACTCGCAGAGCGGGCTCCAACCATCGCCAAGCTGGTATTCCAGCAACCGCTCCGGCGGGACCAGACCCCTCACGGTGTCGTAGTGCTCACGATAGCGTCTCTTACATACGGCACGCATCTCTTCGACCGTCTCCACTTCAAACCACGCACGCAGCAAATCCCACAGCTGGGTAAAAGCAAACGTGCCCGCCAGCGGCTCCGCACACCGTCGAACCAGCCGCCCACTCCACCCCGTCACCACACAGAGCACCGTGGCATCCAGACTCGCCGCCCACGCGTCCGGGTCGCGATAGCACAGGACGACCCTTGCCCCCGGATACGCCTTGATCAGCTGCGGCGCGTACAGGCTCGCGACATCGGTCACGCCGTGGTACGAACCCACCAAGGCATCCCACTCGGGCCTCCCGAACGGATCTGCCGGGGCCGCCGGCCGCGTCAGCCAGGGCGGGAGCGCGTCCGGATACAGCACGCGGCGCAGGAAGGGCATGTTGGCCCACGCGGCGCGCGCCCACGGCTGGATGCCGGCGTCGTCGCGAAGCGCGTCACGCATGTCCATGCCGTGCAGCACGCGCGCAAAGCCCAGCTCGTTCAACGCCTTGGCCATCGAGTACGTCCCCGTGCGGAAGAGGCCGAGACACAGGACGCCCCCGTCTTCGCCGAGCGTTGCAGGCGTGGCCTCATGTTTGTTGTCCATGGCTGCGACGCTTTTGCCGCTGCTGCTGTATTGCTGTTGCGCCGCCGCCAACGAGGTGCTTAAGGTGTGGGGTTAAGGTCTTGTAATTTCAAGACTCGTCGCTCTCGATTGGTGCTTTTTTGTTGGGTGGAATGGATCTGACAAAAGAATGTTAGCTTGGTGACAATGCGATTGCGTGTTTTAAACACAGCGCGTATTGGAGCTTGGAAGGGGGGGGGGTTAGTACCTGGTGTCGGATTTGATGAAAGGAGGAATACAGGGGCACACCATGGAGTCGCTCAGAAAGAAGCGAAGGACAAAGATGGCCTGAGAAAAGGCCCAGAAAGCAGGAGATTCGTCCAGAAAGATATTTAGATAACTTAGACAAAGGCTTGGCCACATGTATTTAGCCGTGGCCACCCCAGTATGTGGCCAGGGGGTCGACACACACAACGCAGTCAGTTTGCCACGCAAGTCATGCACCACCTTGGCCATACCTTTTGACACCTGAGAAGAGTTGGTCTGAGCTTTTCCGTTCCCGTTACACAGCTGCGGGGCTCCGTCCAAGGCAAGCCAAACCCCGGACTCATGTGCAGCCATCAGAAAGCGCTTATGATGTTGAGGCTGAGACTTAACCGGTGCCTAGGATGTAACCCTACTTAAATCGCCTAGGGAATGAGAGCGTGCGCTCACTTAAGTTAAGTGTCGAATCAACGGGATTCTGGCTACGCAGTGCTAGAACACCAGCCCTCCAGCGTTGGAAACGATGCCGGACAAGAGATGCCGGACCCCAAGCTAGTCTCCGAGTGGATTAACCTCAACACCTTCGCCGCGCGTCTTACGGGTCTGGGCCTCTGTTCATGGGGAGAAGACGCCCAGGGGTCAGTTTAAGCATAACTAGGTGGTGGTCCTGGATGAAGCGTTTCGAGGAGCTTGCACCGGGGCTAAAGGGGGATCCCCTCCTATTAGTACCCTTGGTTTTAAGTTTATCGTAGTAACTACGATTATACTTCCGCTAGTAGTCGAATGTTACAACCTGTACCCTAGTGTTACAACCTGCACCCAGGGTGGGTCAGACTGCAAGGCAGTACGCCGCGGGGTTGTTTGACGGTAAGGAACGAAGGTTGCGCAAGGTCCAGACGGTGCCGTGTACCGTCTCAAACAGGGTGTTCTACAAAGAGCTTGAAGAAGGTACTTGCAAGATTGTAGACGGGAACATGATATTGCTTGCGTGGCATGCTAGCGAACATGTTACAGGATGGCTGATCATTTGGCCTCGCGTCATGCACCCCATCCTTTACTGAGCAGGAACCTTCGTAACCGCGGTCCAGAGCGCCTGGATCTTATCGCCCTCCACAATGATGAAATCCATTCCTTTGACCAGATCGGGCGCCTCGGGCGACCCAAACCTCCAGGCCAGCGCGCCCATATTCTGCGTCACAATCTTGTCGCCGTCGGCCGCAAACACAAAATGAGGGCTGGAGGCAAGCAACTCGGCGGCCCGCTTGTCCAGTGCATCGTGCCCGGAAATAACAGCGCCGTCTTGTTCGTACCAGGTGACATTCTCGGTATAAGTGCGCTCGATGGCGCTTTTGCGTTTCGCGTCGTCGCGCTCACCAAAGACAGCGATGAGGTTCGCATCGAGGAGGGCACGGACCACAGAGCGGTCCGTGTGGGGAGCAGTAGAGACGGTGAAGGACATGTTGAGTCTTTAGTTTTGTGGGTTCCTGGATCTAGGTTGGTTGTTTCTGTAAAGTTGGCAGAGGTACTGTGCTCACATAGGCTCGGAAGTGAAGCTCTTTCAAATTTTGCGACTGAACGCCTGGTACTTAAGCTCACGCTGTTCTCCAAATAGGATTTGTGCGTTCTTCCGTTAGCAGGAATAAATGGCAAGTGTGTGAACTTCCCCAAATCTCTGGCTGACCAAGCACAAGCACATGACTCAGCGCCATGTTTGATAAGGCGACAAGTGCTAATCATCACGTAATGCTTCAACAGCAAGTGAGTACCGATGGTGGGAAAATATCTAGATGTGCTAGATGGCTCGTGCCGCTTAAATCCCCGACCGCGACACGCCCTCATACTCTTTCGTTGCTATACGTGTACTTTCGAGCGATTGGGTATCTCGGGGGGTATGTGAGAGACCGCCAATCATGGATTTCATTCAGAGCTATCCGGAACTTACCTTTGTATTTTCCTCAAGTTTCATCTTTAAATTCAGAGTATTGAATGTGAAACTCTTGTTTGTAGGCTAACAACTATGACTAGGTAGTACCAAGTCAACGGAACCTCGGATCTGATTAGTGGCGCCATTTGCTGTGTTTACGCATGTAGGTCATGAATCTGCCATGGGAGCTCCGCACGGGAGGCGCCGGGGCATTGAAAGAGTACGGTGGTGGCATGGCGCCCGTATTGTACGGCTCGTATGTACCTGACGGCACGTCCCCGCTACCTCCATCCCCGTAACGAGGACCTGGATGAGTGGCGCTATAGCCTGTGATACCGGTCTGCTTGCTCGTCCCTGGCTCGATCTTGGTGTAAGCCCTGCTAGTGCAGCACTTGATGATTTTGATGGGGATCCAGAGCAAGGAGGCAATGGTGAAGGCTTTCCACCACACATGGCCGTGGCGAGTTGGGCCCGGTTTCCTGCGCTCTAAATACGGGTCAGGTTCAATTTCTATTCGTCATTGGGGTGCAATACATACCTCGTTGGTAGTAGTAGGTCAAGGCAGAGATAAAGGCCAAGGTGAAGAGCGAAACCAGGACGATTAGGACGATGGCCCAGATGGGAATCAGCAAGCGCATTCCATCAACACCGACGTATTGACTGGAAATCGCGACGCTAGTACCGGTAGTGCCGCTTTTCGTTGAGGAACCAGACTTTCCCTTGCCGCCGACACCGCTGCTGCTGCCGCTGCTGCTGCCGCTCCCACCGCTTCCCCCGCTCCCTCCACTGCCGCCACCTCCGCTGCCACCACCTCCGCTTCCACCCCCGCTTCCACCCCCGCTTCCACCACCACTGCCGCCACCGCCGCCACCACCGCCTCCTCCTCCGCCTCCTCCTCCTCCTCCTCCTCCACCTCCTCCTCCTCCTCCTCCGCCCCCTCCTCCCCGGGGGCTGCGCAGCTCAAGGAATGAAGAATCGGCAATCGTGTCAGGCTCCCAGTACGTAGCAGGCATGATCCAGGATGAAATGGTTGTTAGAAGAAGATTTCGTCAGGCGAAGACAGTTGTTGGATGCACTTTGCGATTGAGGATGCCGATTTTGAGAAGAGCAGCTCGGGAACCAGGAGAAAGAAACACTCTGTCGATGGTTTTGTTCAATTGACCCCTGAAGAGGTGGCTTGCGGCTGAGGCAGCCGCTAACGAACTTGACATACACGTTGGGCCGCTTCGCTCTCCCGTCTGGGTAAGCTGCCCGCGCGGGTGGACCAAAGACCCGAAACAGGAAACGGCGTCCCAGATCATTGGATGGTCGCCTATGCGCGTACCTGTGTCGGAGAATTCTTAGCTCCTGTGATAAAGATTACAACTTGAATTTCTTTGAAAAAGGTATACCAGTTCTTTTTTACACCTTTTCCGATCCGAGCGGTAATGCGATGCAGCTGCTTGCTGGATGTCAGCAGGTTCAAGACTCCGAGAACATTGGTACGGGCCACACGCTGCGGTCCGGGGAATTGGGGGGACCGTGCTTGCAGAGATGAGCCCGGATAAGCCTCAGAGCGTGCTGGGTTTGTACGCCGTGGCGTTCAATCCCGTGCCGTAGTTGGGCGTTTTTTTCGGGGGGGGCAGAAATCGCAGCTTCCCCAGGGGCGACTTGTCGAACGGGATGCCAAGCCATTGGCTCACATCTGGGACCGAGGAGTTAACAAAACCTGTGTAGGTGCCGCTGGTGGTCAATCTTGACCGTGAGACCTGCAGATCTTGAACATCGCATCGAAAAGTTCTTTTACTTTTCCGCGACTAACCACCTTGAGGTGCCTTATAATCAAGGTACTGGCAGTCTCGAAGAATAGGTACTAGATACTTTGACCGGAAGACATAAGTTTCTACACTTATTCTTTAGGGTTTTCTCTTATTACTACTTATCTTATTAAGAGGAAACATTGTTGTTAGGTTACGGGAATGTACCACTTGGTACCCCGAGACGGACCAGGGCGGCGCTCGGTTTTTCTTCTCTTTGTAGTCCTGATCTGGGGCGGGCAGGGGGCTGATTTGTCCTAACCGTTCCCTGATTCTTCCGAGAGTTAGGGTAATCCTGTATGTGGCTGCTGCATAGCCTCCAGCAACGCTCTCTGTTAATAGAAAGACGTATTTTCTGTAAGGATGGCTGCTAGTATCAGAAACACGGCGGGTAAGCTCGCAGCTTAATATTATAAACAACAGTGTATAATGAGCAGGGAGTTCAGGTTTTGACAACCCCTCCTTAGAGGAACGGGGAAAGGTCGACTCTCAACCCGTCCTGGTATTCCTTCTTAGCCTAGGAACAGTCCTCCATGAGCCTACTCAGCTAAACTTATAAGCTAACAATCCCCAACATCATGACCACCCAGCATCTTAGACTGGTACCAGGTAGGTGTGCATACGCACTTTAGAAACAGATTTTCGATAATCCTGAATCCGCTCTCCAGTTCTCTATCTGCAAAGGGGGGTGCGCGAGGCGCCACATAGTTCACGCCGACCAAACGCCAAGACAATTCCCATATATCCAACTGCTTGCTGGTGTTGGAATATCTCCATTCTCCAGTGGCACAGCTCCCGGGTACGAGGCCCACTCAATTAGCCGCTTACAGCAATGTTGCTGTGCCGTATGATCCCACCAAATGCGAGACGGCCAGCCCAGGCATCAGCCAGCCATAAAACTCAAACACCAATCTACCTCACGGCGCGCTCGTGATAACCTCCTCCTCCTCCATCAACGACGGACAGCACACAAGAAAAATGGAGCAGAACATGAAGATGGGCCATCCAAACCCGGAGTCCACCACCGGCCAGCACCCGGCGTCCACACCACCCCCGACCGAGATCGACCTTCCAAGTCTCCAACTCCGAAGAGCCCCCAACAAATCCCAAGCCCAACGAACTCCTCTACCCCCGCTGGCTCACCCTCGTTTTCCGCACCCTCTCCACCGCATACGACATCGACGTCCTGACCATAACCCTGCGATTCCTCGCCAAATGGCGTGGCGTCCTCTCCACCATCGGAAATCCCTTCCCCGAAGACCACTACTCCCTAGCTGTGGGCACTGTCGCTGTCGCGCTGTTCATCGATTCCCTTGCGGTGATTCATCGGCGGCGAACCGTTACGGGACGTACCGGGTGTGGGCTTGGGCAGTTGTTTTTGATGTGGCGGTTGGGATCATGGGGGCTCTCACACCGTTGGCAATTGCGTGGGTAGACCACAATGGGTATTCGGCGGAGACGTTGGGGTGGTTTTGGGAGGAAGAGAAAAATTTGATTGGGTTGTTGGTTTTGGGTATTGGGTGAGTGAGACGCTGGAAGTGGTGTTTTGAGGTTTCTTGAGTTGAAGTGGCTAACATGATTCTGTTTGACAAGGATTTCGCACATCATCGCTGCGGTGGGGGGTTGTGTGGGGTTTTGCCGTCGTTGCTACAGGAGGAAACGAATATGAAAGAGTCAATCGCGACGCATCAAACGTCGCAGTTCGGGTAGCAGAAGTCGCCGACTTCGCATTAGGTCTTTTCAGGCTGGCTAGACTTGTCGGGGCTTTTAAAGACGCTGTCGACCTCTTTCTTGGTTTGCGCTATTAGAGTCGCGATTTCGAGATACTTGATACCAAATTGGACATAGTGAGCTCTGCTTCTCTAATGGGCCGACCTTGTTGGACCTCCTCAGCCGAACTGTGCCCGTGTAACATTGTACCGTGTCTTTGACTCTATCCAAGTACTCTTGTGCAATGTCGACGCGCTAAAAAGCCAATATGGCGGTGGGAATGAAGGTTAAAAATCCCAAAAGGCTTGAAGACTAGAGCGCGAAGCTATCCAGACGTTGCAGCGGAAGCGCTGCCACCAGTGCCATCCAAATGTCACACTTTACCCCTGGGTTCGACAAGCTGGATATTAGATAAAGTCGGTCCAGGAGGAAAGTGGTATTCTCAAGTAAAAGATGTCGTATGTAGCAGAAGCTTGGGAAGTAGCACATTCAAATGTGGACAAAATGCCTTGATCTAGTATTGAAAACTAAAGAATGGCTGGGTTGGCCAGTTATATACAGGAAGTAGGTGGAAATTTCCCTGGCCACACATGCTATTCCCAACGCTCACATGCTATCATATGCGCTCATATACGCTCGGCCGTGCAGGCTGTGACTGATGCCCATCTAAACTAGCCAAACGCATCTATCAATATATGTCGTATGTGCCAAGTCGTCACCACATAGGTTATTTTTGGTCTTGGCCCATAATTCACCACAAATGATCAGATGGTTGTATTGTGGGGAATGTGAGACCAATGGGCGGATTTGTAGGGATGCTGGTGGGCTTGGGATAATAGAAGTGGACTGAATAGAACAAGACTAGGTGGTCAGCCCAGATTATAAGAGCAATTGGTGAGAATTGAGCGGAGAAATCGGCTCAGTGTTTAGCACGAGCCTGCCTATCTTCCTAGGAGAAGCTTTTTACTAACCCCAAATAGGTACATAGGCAGGACAGAAAGGTCTCTGAAACTGTAAATGGGATGTCAATGATGCTAACGGTATGAAGATACTACTCCTTCCACCGCGTCAAGCCACAAATACGACACCTCCAATCTCCACCAACACCCCCGACAGCGTTCTGTCAGCCCGAAAGACGACAACCGCGAGCCGAAGCGGCCAGCGACAGCACCAAAATGCCCACGGCGAGGCCCACTGAGCACAGCAGAAACGCAACCCCCCGAGCTACCGTCACGACACCCTCAGACCGAGCTACAGACACCGCCACCTCTTTCCACGATATATGCCCGCCTGTCCCACGAGACACTGATCCCCCCAACCCCCCACTTAGAATAACCGACTCCATCGGCCAAACCCACTAAAGATCAAACGGATCACCCCCAAGCGGTAACCGATTCTCATTCTTCCCCGAATCCTCCAGATTAAAGTTGAACATCTTCCTCCCCGCTTCGTCTTTGACAAACGCAGCACGAATCATCTGCCTCCTTAACAACCCTAGCCAAAACCCCAACAGCGTTTCCGCCGAATGCGCAAACAGCGATACGCGGCCGATCCACCGAGATTCCGAGTCAGGTCGATTTGGAAACTCGCGGACCAGCCAGCATCGAAAAAACTCTTGTTTCCACGGCAGCACGGTTTCATCGAACGGCCCGAATACCTCTCTCCAGGGTTGGTGGCGGCCGTTGGGGAGTGCCATGTTTTGAGTCGTCCAGAATAGGCCGCTTTGCATGTCTGCCATGTCGATACCTCCCAGCTGGATCATGACGCCCCAGGGTGCGGCACTCCATGAGAAGTCAGTATCGTCATCTGAGGGGGGCGGGAGCATGGCGAAGGAGACGGAGTATTTCCGGGTAGAGTTGGATGGGTAGATCCGTGGTCCTGGCATGATGGATGGGCGGAGGAAAAGAACGTTTGAAGTAGAAGTTGTGGTGTTTGGAGGTAAAATAAAGCGCAGAGGGTAGAATGAGTGGGATGATGGGTAATAAGTACCTACCTGCACGTCACGTCGATGAATATGGTACATCGGCCCCCGCCATCTCCGCGCGCGGAAGATGTGGAGGGACTCGGAGTGATGCGTCATCTGCACAGCGCAGCAGTAACACATTAGGTTCCCTACTAGGCGTGAAATCTAAGCGGTCGGTCGCCCGCGGAATGACGAGATGACATCTGACAGCGTGGAGGGCGGACAGCTGTCGATGACAATGCGATTGATTGGTAAGAGAGCCGTGCATGGGATGAGATCTGACGAGATCGGGCATGAATGTAGCGTCATGGCATTTGGCTGGATTGGTATGTTTGAGGCGTAGAGGACCAGAAGTGAAGAAAGAAGAAGACAATGTTCAATTTAATTGAAAGCGAAAGTGATGTTTTATGCAACGAATCTGGGCATACCAACTTTCCTTTTTCGTATCTCGCTCACGTAAAAATGACCACCCTGGCTCAGGTGCGGCTCAGGGTTGGCTTAGGATTTACTCAAGATTTGCTCAGCCTATGTACCATATCCGGAAGGCTCGGGGCGCGGTGGCCCGCCATGGCTGTGGGTTGTGATATGGTGGTTATATGACTTGAACGAAGTCTAGTATAGCTCTTAGACAAGTGCGCTGTCGAGTAGACCCCTTCTCTGGAATGCATAATTGGATTGGACAGTAGAGCATTGGGAATAGTATTTTACCAGCCGTGAGGAACCAAAATTCCTCGACATAAGTAAGTGGCCGTAACCGTAGTCGTATATATGTTTGTATGTATATTGTTATTATGTTCTATTACGTGTGTGCTAGTAAGTAATCCAATGTTAACGCGTTGTATCAAGGTCATTTCTCGATCAAACTGGACGTTGGCATAGTTAAATAGCTAATTGAATAGATACTCGAATGAAATATTCAGTAATTGATATAATATATGCGCGGAGAGAGGCTGGTTGTTGAAAGTAGTAGTACTGAGATATAAAAGATGAGAATACTTTTAACTGTTTTTTTCGAGACCTTAGTTCAAGTGATGCTAAGGACTGAGACTGCATCGCCCTAAGCATTGGGCAGACAAAGCACAGACGAGCGCTTGATATCGTGGGAGGTTGCAACGGCTTCGCTCTGCCACTTAGGCCCTAATCCGGGGACCCTCTCGGTTCGGATACACTTGATGATCTAATGTGCCGTATATCGGCAACCAGATCGGCTGGGTGCGGAGTCAGCACCGCTACTGGAGAAGAGGGCGAGGTGCATTTTTCGTATTGGAGGAAATTGTCGTGGATAGGGGGATATGACGGGTTATGGTTCAAGCATAGATTGCCCGATGGTCAGACGTTGGAGGTTTCAGTGGTGCACACGTCGACACGGGAGGACGGTTTTTGGGGGGAAATACTGTACTTTGAACTCAGGGGGACATGAAAGTCACAACGCATTGACTCGGGGACAAGAGGCGCTCTTCAACGGCCGAACAATCTTGAATCAGGCACGGATTCACTCCGACGTTTCCATCTTCAACCTCTCTTTTCCCTAATACCATGGAAGATAGGTACCAACGTCAAATACAGCGAAACCTACCTAGGTATCGACAACCCTTAAACCCCCCAAGCCCCAACGCCGATGCAAAAATGCCTAAACCGCTCCCGTGAATTTCACCCTTCTTCTAATCCATTCTTGCCCCCCTCACCGACTATCATACGTATTCCCATACGCCGACGCCGGCGTCGCCGCTATACTACTTCCCGGCGGCGGCGGACTCCGCTCGCTGACCGCACTAACCGCGCTCGGCTGCGGCGAATGCCCCGGAATAAACCTCTCATCCGCCGGCAACTCGCTCTTGTACCCCGTGTACGCCTCGGCGTCCTGCCGCGGCGCCTGCTGGTAGTGGTACGGGTACGTGCCCGTGGTGAACGGCGGCGGCGGCGGCGATCCCGGTTGCTGCTGGTGGTGTCCGTCCACCGCCGAGGGCGACGGCGCGGGGAAGTGGTACGTCGCCGTCTCCGGGGGCGGATACCGGTCGTAGCCCGGGCCGGCGGGGGCGCCGGCGGTTTCGGCGTCCTTGCGGTCGCGGCGGCGGCGGAGGCAGAGTATGAAGAGGCCGGCGATGGCGAAGATGATAAGGAGGCCGCCGACGGCGGCGCCGACGCCGACGCCCGCTTTGGCGGCCGGGGAGAGCAAGGGTCCGTCGTTCGAGGGGGGCGCGGTGGAGGTGGCGGTGGGGGGAGAGGTGCCGACGACACCGGTCGGGGTGCCGGGGGAGTAGCCGGGTGCCGGAGTCGGCGGGGGGACGAAGTTGTTCTGCCAGAAGATGGAGCTGCCCCGGAGGACGGGGAGGCTGGCAAAGGCGGCGAGCGAGGAGCTGCCGGCGTAGATGACGTGCTCGGTGTCGCAGTAGGGCGTGCAGGCGGCGAGGGGCAGCTTGATGAGCTCGATCGAGTCGTCGTCAACCTTGCAGCCGGTCCAGTTGGTCACGTTGGTCGCCATTGAGTTGGCGTTGAGGTCTTTGCAGGCCTGGTTGATGGGCACCCACTCCTGCTCATGGAAGACTGGTGGCTTGCGACCGCAGTTGGGCGAGCCGAAGGACGGGTCGGTGCAGCCGGCGATGTATGTGTTTCCTGCTGAGGAGGGGGTCAGTCGTTAATGTCTTGGAATTCGGGGGGGGGGGGGGCGTACACTTTGCCTCCCAGCACGCATTCGCATCGCCTAGCGACAGGCAGAAGCTGCCCAGCTTGCAGCACGGCCAGGCCTGGATGGCGCTGTTGCCGCAGGGCACGAAGTCGCCCTTGGTCTCTGTGTTTTCGGCATAGTAGCAGGTGCCGTTGGAAATGCCGGAATTGAATGTTGTCATGATGGCTCGGGCCGGTGGGGAAGCTCGCTGCGACGAGGGTGCCAAGGACAGGTGCGGGACATTGGTCGGGGGAGGACGAGAGAGGGATGGGAAAAATGGGACGCTGTGCGGGGAGGGGAAGAGCCGGGGCGATATGAGCGGGCTGTCGGGGCGAAGCACCATGTGGCTTCGGGACTGGCTTCGTACTGGGGCCATTCGGGAGCGGCAAATGGGAGTCTAGCTTTGAGAAGAGGGCTGAGATGCATCCAGACGCACCATCCGGCTCGTGTAACGCGCGAACCGCCTATGAGAGGCCAAGACACCCACCCGAGCAGCGTCCCAGCCACCGATCCCATGCAGCACTAGCAGCACGAGCAAGCGGTGCTCACGATAAGCAGCCACTTGCGAGCAGCTCCGGCCTAGGGCTGAGCAGGCATTCCCCAAGTTCCGATACCATCATGACCAAATCCCGAGGACCAACGGATGGACGTTGGACCTGCGGCACCCTACGTGCAGGAATGATGATCTTTGACCTCCACACGAGCTATATTGATTGATAGTGGAGACGGGAGAAGAAGCGGCTTTGATCAGGCACCGACATCAAAGATAGAATATTGAAGCGCAATCCGGGCTAGGGCCGCATGTTGACGGAATCGGGCACGGCTAACCGACGTTGGTCTTTTCTTCAACGACACTGAGTGAATTCTTCTGGCAGTTTCGGCAGCGTTTTGAATGCCCTTGCAGGGGCTGATCGAATGCAGCAATATGCGGCAGGCTTTCATCGCCGTTCGGTGGTGTCTTTCCTCGCACCTGCGTTTATCGACAGGGGGGGGGATGACAGCATCCGTCCACCAGCCTGTCATGAAGAAAAGGGACCTGTTTTCGGCAGCGACGGGATGCGAGATCCATGTCAAAACGTGACATCTGAAAGACCTGTCAGTCTTGAGGCGTTGAATTTTTGTTCTTCCCCAGCCGTTGCTTTCATGGGTCACTATCATCAACCGAATCACATTCCCGGTCCAAGCAAAATGTCAAATTCTGACAACCTCGAACCTTTGATGGGCCCACCACGGCCAGCCGGCTGACGCGCCTAGCCCATCTGACTCAGTCCGAGGCTTGACAAGTGAAGGGATTCAAGTTCAAGTCAAAAAAGATGCCAAGGGTTGGGATCAGGATTTGGCCTGTGAGACTGTGGCCCGGCAGCAGTCTTCCGCCTCTTACAATACCCGGATAACATCCCCGACGTCTCTTCTCAAAAACACAAACCTGACTTACGCCTGAAGTGCAGATAGGGGCATGACCCTGACAACCATCTTCTCCACTTCGCACAGCGGTGACAACCGGGCAGGGTTAGGGTGACTTGGACTGGCCTCTCCTCGGCATCAACAAGGCCCAAAACATATGTCAGAATACAGTTTTCGGAGGCTAGAATTTGGGAACTTGGGGTTTCTTTCATAGCCTACTACTGAGAAACCCTACGGCGATCCAAACACAAAAGGGCCAGGGCCAATTTCAAGGCACCATCCCACCGCTCTGCCAACATCTAGTATCCTTCGTGGCAGCTCCGTCAATATAGCAAACAAGAGTTGTCTCATCTAGCTTTGTTCCCCATTCTCATTCACCGAATCCCGGTCCGGATGATGTACGAAATTTTGTATTCGGGTCCCCTCTTCCCCTCTACCCCTCTTCAACCGAGCTTCTTCTCGGGCCGGATTTTCTTCACAGCTTCGGCCGCTAATAGCCCGCAGATCCCTTCTCGGGATCCCACTTGACCCCAACTTCCCGTTAGACGCTTTATCCAAACGGGCTGGAAGCAGACAGTCGCTGACAGGAGATCCCCAAAACGAGTCACCGAGGTTACATCCAGGCAGGTGAGTGGGGGTCCTGGGCGCCTCGAAAGAAGCAAGGTGGCCGCGGAGTGGCCTCCACCACTTCTAACTGGTCCGGATTGCCAGATGCTTCCCCGTTAAGGGGGGCAGTTGCAGCAACCAACCAGACAAGACAGACCCCACCACCATGTGCGTTTCCCGGCGTGATGGTTTATCTTGCGGCTATAGCCTGCTTCGGTCGAGACGATTCCCAGGTCTCTTGAGGCGACTCTGTTCTCGTCGTGATTCCATCCTCACCGCGGCCATGGACGACACTCCCAGCTCTGCGACTAGTGTCGCTAAAGGCAAGCTCCCGGCCAACCTCCGACCCCTTCTCCCCGCCATCGATCCCAACGAATCCTCTTCTTCCTCGCCTTCGCCCTTGTCAAGCGCCTCGGGCCTTACCAAGAGGCCAGCTCCAACCACCTCGGCGTGCTCATCATGCCGTAAACGCAAGGCCAAAGTCAGTGTTCCATCAGGTCCTTGTGTTGAGCTCCTGCTAAACCTGTGGACCAAAGTGCAGCGGACACCGGCCCATGTGCAGACGGTGCTCCCGACTCACACTCCCCTGCCAATACGACACGGATGAAGAGGGCGAGACAGCGGCCCAGGCCACAAAGCGAAGGTTCACCGATATCTCGCACCGCATGGGCGCCCACGAGTCCGTCTACAGCGCTCTGCGATCGCGCGATGAAAAGGATGTCACAGCCATTCTCAAGCGCATCCGCCAGGGCGACGATGTCGAGACAGTCGCCCGCCACTTGAGCTACGGCGATGTCTTGTTGCAAGTCGCGCTCGTGCCTGAGACGAGATATCGCTATGTGTTTCCGCTCATGACCGAGATGCCCGCGGACCTCAACACACCTGGGAACCCCTATCTGCGGTCCCTGCTTTACGAGTGGACTATGAGCGATGAGGACGAGTCTGGCAACTTTGCCGCACCTGCTATCACCGCTGGTTCGACTCAAGATGACGAGTCACCTGGGAATGACCCCTATTTGAAGCCCTGGCACGCCGCTGACATTGTCGATATCCATCTCAGCGTTGCCAGCCCGTCCAAGTGGACCAATGCCTGTGGCGACGATGAACTCATGAGACGTCTGATAGGACGGTACCTCCTCGTCGAATACAGTGCTCATGCGTACTTCCAGAAGGAATACTTTTTGGAAGACATGCTCAAGATGAGAGATAGGCTCTGTTCCCCCTTGCTTGTCAATACAGTTCTTGCTGTGGCCTGCGTAAGGCTCCTTGCGCTTCCACTTGTTAGGGGCTCCCGCTGACAGAATGATTTCAGTTCCACGAACCTGGACTCACCACTCGCGCCGAGTGGTGGAATCCCTCCAGCCTCAGCTACCAGTTCCTCGCGGAAGCAAAGAGACTTTGGGAGATTGAGCAAGACGTGGACAAGTTAACCACCATCCAAGCCGGCATCATGCTCAACGTGGCCCTCAGTCTGTGTGGCCTCGACAAGCCGGGCTGGGACTACACCCAGCACGCCCTGGCCATGGCCACCAGGCTCGGCCTGTTCAACGGCACCCACCAGTTCAAAAGTCGCCGGATGCGCGATGCCGCCGATTTTACAGGCTGGGCTGCCTTCATCTGGGCGGCGTATGTTCAGTCGAACCCGTCCCGAACGCAGTTGCTAACCCCCCAGCAGTGAGGTCTCCTTCGCGTTCCACCGACTCCCTGCCATCTCCGACCCCCCTTCCACGCCGCTTCCCAACCCAGCCGAGAATCCCCAGTGGTACGGCGAACTGTGGCTCCGCTACCCGCACTCCAACGCCCAATACCCCTTCCGATACGGCTACATCTTCAAGGCCTTCGCCGAGCTCATGGTGATCCTCAACGACGCCTCCAAGTTCCTCTTCTCCTCCCCCTCCTGCGCCACCACCGCCGCCCTCGCCGCCACCTGCGCCCGCCTCACGCAATGGTACTCTGCCCTCCCCGACCCCCTCCTCCCACGAAACATTGCCCTCCCCGCGCAACTCCGTCTCCAGTACGTCCCACGTGCCCCCGCCCCCAACAGCCTGCCCTAACCCCCCCCCCCCAGCCTGTGGTACTACCAAGCCATCCTCCACACCATGCACAACTCCCCGCCCCTACTCACGCCCCTCACCGACCCCACCGTTCTCGCCGCCTTCAACGGCGTCCACCCCCTGACTCTCGTCTCGGCCGCCAAGACCGCCTTCGAAACCCTCCTCCGCATCTACTACCTCCGCCACGGCTTCGATCGCCTCGACATGACCTGCACTGCCTTCTTCCTGCAGCAAGGCTTCGTGTCCATCGAAGCCCTCGCGCACGGCGGCGACGGCGGCGAGGACCCCGCGCGCCACCGCTCGACGCTCGTGCTCGTGGCCAAGTGCCTGTACGACCAGGGCAAGAGCGCGCACATGGCGCGGACGCTGTACCAGCTGCTGGTGCAGCAGATGCCGGGGGATGTGGTGGAGGAGTTGGGGCGGTTTGCGGGGAGTTGGAGGGGGGAGATGAGGGCCGAGGATATAAGGAGTGAGTACGTGGTGGGGGCGGGGGCAATGGAGGGGGGGAGGGTGGGGGATATGGTGCAGGAGTTTAGGGAGTTGGGGGTGGAAGGGGCGGAGGGGAGTGAGGTTTCGTCGCCGGGATGAGGGGGGGCTAGGAGACTATGAAGAATTAGGGGTGTTTTTCAAGAGTAGGTATCTTTCTTCTGTAATGGGACTGGTATCGGCGTTTTGTCTTTTCCCTGGTTCTTCGAGCCGTTTCTTGGGGGGGTTCATGTCGTAATGAGTCCGACGATTGGCTTCTAGGTTTGGAATCAGCATGTTCGTCCTCCATCTCCTTCTTCCCGGGACTGTCGTCCGATGGTTCCAGGTTGACTCCATCTGGAAGTCCTCGATGTTATCTGGCAGAAAGCAGAGCGGGCAGATTCGCAAATTCAAGATCCAGAGAGACCACCTTGGTGTCGAATCCTTTAATCTTTTGCCATGTTCTTGGGTAGCACCAACTCGTGGAAACCAAACTTATATCGGACTGCGCCCCGGTTGCAAGTCGCCGTTCCTGGTAGGGCTACTCTAAACAGATCCTTGAAAGCGGAAAACACTCTAAATCCTAGACCATATTACAGTAACCTATGCCAATAATCCGGGGGGTGCCAGCAATATGGTTGAGAAGGAATGCATGAACTTGATCAAGGGGCCGGCTTACACCAAGCGCGGGTCTGACATTTCCATTATGCAGGACTGGGCATCTTGGGCGAAGCTTGTTTCGTCGGAGGTTACGACGAGCCCAAACTGATGATTGATGTAATAAATCTCGAGGAAGGGGCACTCTCATGACGATATAAGTTGATGCAAGAATCCGCATCTTTGTCTCTCTCAGCATCACCAGTCATCCACTCGCTCAGCCATACCGGCACCATGGAGCTCCTGCAATCCCTCACCTTCCTGAGCGCGTCCCTGAGCGCCGCCTTCGCACTCCCCAGTGACGTTTCGCCTCGCCAGTCAACTTGCACTTCGCCCAAGCTCCGCAAGGAATGGAGCAAGGCCACGCGCACAGAGCAACAGTCGTAGAGCAAGGCCGTTCTATGTCTTGCGACCAAGCCACTCCGAATCGGCCTGCCGACGACGCTGTACGATGACTTTGCGTACGTGCACAGCTCGTTAAACATGCAGAGTGAGTCTAGACGCCCCATGACATGTGTGATGGTCATGGCCAAGTGTCTGTAGTCCACGGCTGGGCCAACTTCCTCCCCTGGCACCGATACTTTGTGATGGGTGAACAGGGAGAGCAAAAGACTGGTGGAATTCGCTACTACTGCTGCTACTGAAGAGAGTGGGAGATGGAGCGAGGCGGCTCGAGCCAAGGCCTGGATCTATGGGGGTGGCTGCCGGCGGATAGGTGTGGGCCACGCGCTCCGTGGGGCGGCCTGACCGCCTGGGGCACCCAACACTTTGTCCAGGTCTACGAAAAGGCCCTTCAAGACTGCGGATATACCGCGAATGCAATGAGTCGTCCCCCCTTGCAATCCGAGACACCGAACTCACAACAAGAGCAGGTATTGGGGCTTGGCCGCCGGCTCGGGCAACCCCTCCGAGGCCGCCATCTTCGACCCCGTCACCGGCTTCGGCGGCAACGGCAGCGCCACCTCGACGGTGCCTTACACGCAGTGCGTGCTCAACGGCCTGCTCACGGCGCTCCGTCCGCAGTACTGGAACACCGAGCGCATTCCCCACTGCCTGACGCGCGTGTTTGCCCGCAGCTCGCCGATCGACATGCTCGGCGCCGAGTACAGCCGCGAGGTGGTGGCAGAAGTGTCGGCCGAGACGGACTACGACAGCTTCCGCCACCGGCTGGAGTCTGGGCCGCACGCGGCCATCCATGAGGCTATTGGCGGGAGGGATCCGAAACCGGTGGGCTGGGGGGATTTGAATCCGAGCTCGTCGCCGAATGGTATGTCTTTTGGGGTGGGAGTTGTGCGCGGGAGGGCATTTACTGACACGGACACCGCACAGAGTCTCTCTTCTTCCTTCATCACACCGATGTCGATAGGCTGTGGTGGCTGTGGCAGGAGAGGAGCCCAAAGACCAGGATCGACGCCTACAATGGCCATCGGATTGACGGGAATGACAGTGCGCCCGCGTCATTGGATGCATCCTCCCCATGATGAAACTTGCGGACAACCGGAAAGTGCGGGAGTTTATGAACGTGAAGAGTGCAGGCTTGTGCTACACGTACTAGACGGCTGTTTATCTGGTCGCCGTGGTTGCGTCAGGGGATGCTCGGACGTGCCCGTGGGAAAGGGGACATTGCAAAGCTGAAATAGACTCGAGGCACCCAAGGCAGATTTTCTTTCTAGAACAATTTAAATGTTCGATGAAGGGGTCCGTGGCCGACGCCATGTTTCAGCAAATGCAGGCTTGATCGCGTCAGTGGTGAACGGTCGACAAGGCTTCCAATGATATCCCCTAAAGAGAGACGGGATAGGGGCGGGACAGGTCGCGCCGCGCTTACCACCACCGTCCGCGTGTGCCGCCCGCAGGAGCTCAGACACAACCGCACAGCACGCATCATCGGCGACCCCATCGACGACGACCTGCAGGAGCGCTGGGCTCAGACTCAAAGCTTGAATGGCTTCTAGAAGGTGGCGTCTGCATCGACCCAGGGGCTGGTTGACGACCGAGCACCACGAACAAATATCGGACGGTTGGGTCTAAAGCTGAGCCAAGTCCAGTCTGGTCTCCATCTTTCTTTCTTTCCATCCTAGATCCTAGACTAGACCGCGTTCTAGCCCTGCCCAGACCCCAACGACGTTACCATGGACCCATGCACCATACTGGGAGCCGCTGGCGCCCTTGCCAACGTCATCGACGTTCTTGGCAAGACTCTCCGCGGCATCAACGACCTCCGGTGCCAGTGGCGAGATGCCGACCTCTCCGTCCTGACCCTCGAGAGTCAGCTTTCTGCTCTCGGCACGGCTCTTGTCCGGATCAAGCAGTGGACCGAGGCCAGCGACGGAGAGATACACCACCAGCTCGTCATGGACCTGGACAGTTCCGTCGCCTGCTGCCATCTTCTCGTCAACAAGATCGACGCAGAGGTGTCGCAGTTCCGGTACACAAACAACATACTCCAGGCTTCCAGCCGGTTTCGGCTGCTGCTCAAGACAAAGGACTTTGAAAAGGTCCAAGTCATGATTGAGAGGCAGACCGGGGCACTGGGGTTGCTGTTGATGGCGTGCAACACGTACGTTTTCCGATTTTTTTTCCCTGGGGTGCTGCTGACTTGACCAGGACGGCCTTGACAGAACAAAAGGCATTGCTTGAACAGCGGCCGGTCCGAAAGGCCCTTCTCAAGATGCAGAGTGACAGTGCCTCGTTGATTGTGCATCGAGATGGCGACTCTCGGATCACATCAAGGACGATGGCGAGCATGGTGTCACGGCTCTCTGAAATGTTTGACTTTGACACGGAGCTGTTTTCCACCACCATCTATCGAACGTGGATGAAGGGCGTGGTCAAGGAGCGCCACGGTCATGCCCGGCCACCAAAAAGTCCAAATCATCCTAGGCAGTCTGAACCAAAATACAAAAGCGCCGTCCCGTAAGCAATCATTCCATTGTGTTCCATGGCAGAGTGAGACTGACAACTATCACAGACCGGGGGCCCTCATCCTAGCGTACGGTCTTGGCCGTCGAGAAGACTTTATCCAGAGACTGAACATAGACTATGTCTGCGGCGCCTCCCCCGATGAACTCCCTCAGCATGCCTCTGCCATTATGGAGTGTGTTGTCAAGTCTGTGAGAGCGTTCTTGTTTGCCGCTCAGGGGCTGAAGACCCACACAACATCTGAACGAGTGCGAAGGATAATCGACCGGGTCGAGCAACACCTTTCCTGGGCCACAGACACGACCCATTCGTCTAACAGACCCCCAACACCAGACTCAGCCAACGAACACATTTCAACACTGGCACGCGAGTTCTCCCTCCTCGGAGATGCCATCGGGCGCGTATACCACGACCTCTTATCCGGTCTCCGCCCCTCCGAAGCCTAGTACGCTCCCCCCCCCCCCCCTCCCCTTGTCTCTTCGTCCTAACCTCCCCCCCCCACAGCTTCCTCGCAAACCTGCCCCGCCTCACCTCCCCCACCTTCACCCCCACCCACCTCGACGTCGCCCACTCCTTCACTCACAAAACCGCCCTCTCCACCTCGCGCTTTGACCGCCGCTCCTCCCGCCGCCACCTCGCCGCCACCGGGCACCGCACCACCACCTTCCGCCTCGTCAACATGGACACCACCCCCCTCCCCCCGTCCCCTTCCCCTTCCCCCTTCACCTACTCCCTCTTCCTCGTCGACCTCTCCCGCTACGACGACCCCTCCAACCCCGTCCTCCGCACCCTCGGCCGCGTCAAAGCCCACGTTACAACCACCCACCCGTCTCGCCCCCTCGTCATCATCCTGCACAACGTCGACCTCCTCCAGGCCAAGCTCAAGCGCGGGGTGCCGCTGCGGACGAATTTCCCCGCGTACCGTGACGGGTGGCGGACGGACGACGCGTCGGCGGTCATCTTTTTCGAGGGGCTGTTTCGGCAGGCGGCGAAGCAGGAGGGGGAGGGCGCGGGGGGCGAGGGGGAGTGGCTGGTGGATGTGCTCAAGGTGCGGAGCGGGGAGGCGGGGGTGCTGGGGCGGGTGACGGATGCGAGGCGGTGGGATGGGGGGGAGGTGCGGGCGAGGGAGGTAGTGTTTGGGTTGCAGAGCGAGGGGGTGTTGTGAGAGGGGTTCGGGGCGGCTAGGGCTGGTTGTTCATCCTCGACGTTGGCGTTAGTAGGTTTCTAGGTACCTACCTGTTCTGCTCGGCGGACTGCGCCAGCGAGGCTGGGATGTCGGCCGTCCACAGCTCCATGGCCGTCATGTCGTCCGTGTCGGCGAACCGCATCGTCCAGTACGGGGGGCTGTCCTCGATCTTGCGGGGACCGGGCATCTGGTAAAGGCTGAAAAAGCTCCCCCACTTGAATGAGCAGGATTTGTACGATCTCGACGCGTGATACTCTAGGACGCAAACGACTGAGGCTCGCTCGAGGGTGCTCAGTTTTCGGAGGGCCCATGTGCACGCGGTAAACTTGGGATCCCGGCGGTCATGAACCGAGTGGGCCGGGCAGTCGATGGTGAGGTAGCGGATGGCAAGCGGGTCGGGCAGGCGGATGAGGTGTGGCAGGTCGACGTCGCAGATACGGATCGTGTCGAGGGCAAAGGCGGCCCAGACGTAGTGGGGGGAGGTGCCGTTGCTGAACGCTCGGGCGTAGCGGCGCTCGGCCAGCAGGGACCGGGAGTCCCGGCAGGCTTGGAGCACGCTAGGAATGGCGGTCGGGGAGGAGAAGTAGACGGTAACGTTGAGGTTCTCGCTTGTCATTTCGGTTTGGCGATTGGCTTTGATGGTTACCTCACGGGGATCGAGGTTGAGCTCCCAGATGGCGTTGCGCAGCTCTGCTGGGAGGCGGGGGAAGGGGTGGAAGGTTGCCATGGCGGTGGAGGAACTGGACATGAGGGGGGGGGGTTGATTTTTTGCGGAGGATCAGAGAGAGGGAGAAGTAGAGTCTTTGCGAAAATGGTGATTCTCCCATTCAAAACCTAGAGTGACGGCTGCCTGCAGGTGCTCGATTACGCGAGATGCCTTGCCAAGTTGCCATACCGCTTCCGCCAACCAAACTTTACCGATAGCCGGGTCGTACTTTTGACCAACCGAGCACAGGTATTTTCAACACGCCCAAGTTATCCTCATTACGAACAACGCGGCCAGGTTGTAGGCTTCGAGGCAGCCAATGAAGGTTGGTTTGTCCGCATCCCCTAATGGCCCCAAGAACAGTGTCGTCCACTGGCCGCATCAAACGCGTTTCCGCAGTTGGGGTCGCCGTGAAATTGAAGCAGTCTTGGGTGCTACAACACGCTTCAGTCAATGCCATGTTGACAAAGTCAAGGGTACAACTTCATACTAGATTTTTCCCACTGCTGCACCTGAGCAGCCAGCTCCGCACCGACCATTGCACGAACAACTGTTTTGGGTCAGACTTGAGTTTGATTTGGCGTTGTTGACAGCTTGTCAATGATGGGGAGAAGAACTCACTCGGACCCGATGGCGTTGAACCCAAAGTTGAATCCGACGACACCTGTCCAGGTGCAGGTGACACCAGCATCTGTCTTTCAGGCTGCCGTGGCGGTCCGACCAACAGGTAGGTAGGTTACCGCGCCGGAGCAGACCCGGAGAAGAGGGAGGGTAGCGAAGAGCAAGGTGGAGGGAAATATGATTGCCGGTTGTTGGTAGAGCGGAAAGGGAAAGTGTTTCCAAGTCTGCCTCTCCATCTTTTCCCAAATTCAGCAACCAATCCCCCATCTTTATACTCGAGAGCCGCCATGTGAGTGAGGGCAGGCTGTTGACTTGACGAAGAAATTTATGGAGGCCGTGGCAGCTAAATACATGATGCCACCCACTCCGCGGTTTCCAAGTCGTAGTGAACAGTCGCGCGATGGGCCTTATAAATGTCATTTACATGCTTTGGGTCTAGAACAGTGTTCATGTCAGGTTGGTGAAGATTATGGATCGGTTGAAAGCGGGGAGATGGAACCAGACCAAAAAGACACTTCATATCGACCGAGGTCTAGAAGTGATTATGCAGCATTTGCTTTGTGCTACGTGTTCAGTGCCTTGATTTGAGAGGGAACTTGACTTCGCGATGAGACCGGTCAACGGTCTTGAGGGGGTTTGGTAGGTAGAGTCCTCTTCGGCTTCCCTGATTCTTTTTTGGGAGAACTGGCTGTCTTCCTTTCCCACCGAGAGAGATAGTGGTTTTCTTGCAATAGCTGTATTTTCTTGAAAGAATTACACAACCATCACTTTTCCCCCGTCCTTGTGACAGGGACTATGACAGATTTCGACTTTGAAATTCAGTCGGTACGAATATCCGCACGACACGTAACGAGGATTACGAGCCCACAAGGTGAGGGTTAGGGACCTTAATGTGGGAAATCCTTGGCGATCACCTGGTCTCCACCAGAGTCCATGTGTCTCTCCCTTGCAGGCCAAGTTACAGCATGATTTCTTGGCAACCTAGAGAATGACGTCCTTCCCTCGCTCCCGTTCGCCCCAACTTCTCCCAACCACGCCAACCCCCCCAAACCCAGCCCAGTTACAGCCCAGGGAGGCGCAGCAGTGCTGTCACTCACACATGGCACCTTTCAATTGGAGATGCCCTTGAATGATTCCACGCCCTCCTTCCTCTTCAAAACCCACCTTTCACCATCTTCGGCACCTAAATTGTGTCTCACAAACAACGTCACGACTCACATCAACAACATCGATCAAAACCAAGTCCCCGACTTACCTATCCTCCCCTCCTTCAATTGCCAACCCACCACCCTCATCAAACCTAAAAGCAATCGCCATCACACCCCCCAATATGAGCCGCTTCTCCCACCTCGACACCGACGCTGAGCGTCTCCCGCCAGGCATGCGCCGCGTCGCCTACGACGCCGACGACCAAACCTACCACTTTGCCGACGACTCCGCCGCCGGGGGCGGCGCGCACTACATCGGCGCTCCCGGCGCGCGGTACGGATCCTTGCGGCGCGTGCCCATGCCCGACCACGGCGTCACCCGACAACCGAGCACCGCTGCCCACCCCCCACCACCACCCAAGTACCAACCCGTCGCCAACCCTCCTGAGAAGATGCATCGCCGCTCCGCCCCGCCGCCACCGCGCAAGAACCAAACGTTTGACGACATCCTGGGGCCGGCGGTGCCAGATGTGGACGAGGAGGCGCGTCGTTCCGGCGGGGGGTTGAGGCGGTGGAATACCGTGTCCAAGGCGGCGGGCAGCCTGGCAAGGCGAGCGGCGACGGTCAAGGGACGGCCGGCGCGCAGGATGGATTTGGAGAGGGGGGAAGGTGGGGGAAGGGTGGGGGGGCATGAGACGACGGAGAGAAAGGAGATGCGGATCGAGAAGGAGGAGGAGCGTCAGGTCGACGAGAAGAGCTCGTTTCCGCCGTTGCCGCCGCGGCCGGACGGGCGGCCGAGGCGGGCGAATACGGTTGTGGGGCTGGCGAGGGGCTTGAAGAGGGGGGTGAAGCAGATGTTTGATGAGTCCGAGTCTGAGTTTAAGGCGAGGAGGGGTTGAGGGAAGGTGTGGGTGGAGAGGTTGCATTTCCGGTCATGAGTAGATATCCCCTTTGCTTGGAGTACGGCGCTGGTCAATATGGTCTATGGATTCAGATTCACACATGCAGTCTGGGTCGCTTTGTCTGATATCGTGTGACACGGGTCCGACTGCAGTTTCCTGCGTCGACGCTGCGAGATCATTTCTTATACATCATGGAGCATTATCTCCGTCTTTGGGCAGCATCGAGCGGCTACTGCATCCATCTTTTCCCGTCATGCATAGGAGAGACAAACTACATCTGCAACACCACATCACCAGCACTTCCTCTAGACCTGGTAGTGTAGTAACGATTCATTATTCTTTCAAGACACAGCCCTCAACTTTGCAGGGTTGCAACGGCGCGGTCTCGGCCAGCCCATTCAACGGCGCGTTCCCGAATCGTCAACATCATCCCGAGCGTCGTCCGCAGTTCGGCAGCTTTGATTACATCATGACACTGTCGCAACCACAACACCCGGAGATGAAGCAACGGACCACTCTCAGAACCATATAACGGGCGTCTGACGCCCTAATGGCCCGTCCACGCGCTTGTTCTCCCAGGCTCTTCAGCGGCATATTCCTAACGCCAGTGAAACACCCACGACGGCTAACATGAGTAATTTGAACTAGATGGATCCCCGCCAGCACCCGCTGCGCGCCACCGCGGCGGTCATCGGCTCCCTCCAGGCCGAGCGCCGCGCTCCCCGGATGATGCACATGCAGAGCGCCAACGAGGGCCCCGTCGACATCATCGCCAAGGTGTCGGGCGTCGTCAAGGGCGACAAGCGTGAGGACGACGGCCCCTACTTCACCAACAACGAGGGCATCCCGCTGCCCGACGCCTCCCACAGCAAGACCTTCGGCGGCATCCCCGTGGCCAGCGACGTCCACCTCTTCCAGAAGCAGCAGCACTTCAACCGCCCCAAGCCGCTCGAGCGCATGTTGCACCCCTGCGGCTCCGGCGCCATTGGCTTCTTCGAGTGCACCAAGGACGTCACCTCCCTCACCAAGGCCAACTTCCTCTCCTCAGTCGGCGAGAAAACCCCCATCTTCATCCGCTTCTCCACCCACCGTCACCTTCGGCCGCGGGTTCCCCGACGAGGGCCACAACCCGCGCGGCTTCGCCATCATGTTCTACACCATGGAAGGCAGCTACGACATTGTCGGCCTCAACTTCCCCGTCTTCTTCTGCCGCGACCCCATCCAAGGCCCCGACGTCATCCGCTCGCAGTACCGCAACCCCGTCACCGGCCTCCTCGACTTCAACTCCCTCTTCGACCTCCTCGCCCACACGCCCGAGGGCAACCACGCGGGCCTCATGTTCTTCTCGGACCACGGCACCCCGCAGGGCTGGCGCCACAACCACGGCTACGGCTGCCACACCTTCAAGTGGGTCAACGCCAGCGGCAGTTCACCGGCGCTGAGGCCGTGCGCATGTGCGGCGAGGATCCGGATTACTCCAAGCGCGACCTGTGGGGTGCCATCGAGCGCGGCGAGGACCCAGAGTAGGTCGCCTATGTCCAAGTCATGCAACCCAAGCAGGCGGATCCAGACGTGCTCAGGTTCGACCCGTTCGACGTGACCAAGGTGTGGCCAAGGGAGCAGTTCCCGCTGTGGGAGTTTGGGCGACTGAAGCTGAATAAGAACCCCGAGAACTTTCTGCGGGACGTCAAGCAGGCGGCGTTTTCACCCGAGAGCATGGTCCCGGGGGTCGAAGACTCACCGGATCCACTGCTGCAGTTTCGCACGTTCTTTTATCGGGATGCGCCAGTATCACCGGATTGGGGTAAATCTGCATCAGATTCCGGTGAACTGTCCATTTATGGCGAGATCGTTTGCGAGTTTGAATTTCGGCCAATGCGGACGGACGCGAACCATGCGGGGAATCCGCAGTATGCGCCGAATAGCTTCAAGGACAAGTTCCGCCCGGATGTGGCCGAGGCGCCGTTTGCTGTGAGTGACAACGTCGTGAGCCGAAAGAGCCATTGCTGGCACGAGGGCAAGATGAACGACTATGCCCAGGCGACGGCCCTGTGGACGAAGGCCATGACGACGCAGCAGAGGGAGAATGAATACCTTCCATAACACGGCAAAGTATGTGGGCTATGTCGAGTATCCCGAGATTCAGCTTCGTCTCTCTTTCTGGTGTGTTATCGGGAAGGGGATTACTAACAGCTCAGCAGAAAAAGTACCTGGCGCAGCTGCACAACATCTCGCCCGACTACGCCGAGGGCGTGTACCGTCGCCTCAAGGAGCCCAAGTTCTCGCTCGACAAGGTCCAGAGCATGTCCAAGGACGCGTTGCTGTGGGGACACAACAAGAAGTTTATGCCGAGCATGAACAAGAGGCTGGCCGGATTTGGACTGTCCGCCCCGATTTACAACACGGGCTTTTAGGTGACGATGGGATACTGGTTTCACGGTATGACGGCGCTATTGGCGTTTGGGTCGGGTAAGCTGCACTAAGAAAGGTGGCAACGTTCATTGAGGAACGAGAATACGACTTATGAACCCATCGTCTTGAATTCCACACCGATTGAGCAATAATTATGCTGCTCATGCTCCAAGCTCCTGCCTCTTTCCACCGTCCCATCACCCTTCCCAGCTCCTCCATCATCTCCACGACGGTCCCACCTCTCCTTTAGTTGGGCCACTGCTTCGGGCCTGGCATGGCCGCAAAGTTAGGAGGGGGGTTCGCCCAGCTGTCGAGCTGGATCGCGGCATCGCTGATCTTGTAGCCGCCCGGGATGCGGATGGTGGGGCCCGGCGCGCGGCCGTTGTAGCTGCTGGCAATGTTGAGATGCGCGCACTGCACGTACCACTCCTTCTGGCGGTAGGGGGGGTGCACGCTCATCTGCTCGATGCGCATGAGATACTGGCCGGCGGGGATCTCGGCCGGCAGCCGGAACTGCCAGTTCTTCATCTTGTACGTCAGCCAGCCCTGGTCGGTGCCGTTCCACGGCATCTTGGTGCCCAGCTGGTACACCTTGAACCAGTCGCCCGAGCCGTCGTAGTCGCGCACGTCTCCGGGGGCCTTGGAGAGGTAGATCTGGGGGGAAGGTGTCAGCGGACAGTCGTGGCCAGGGGAAGTAGTACTGGTATCTTACCGTGACCGGGCCCGGGTGGTACAGGTCAAAGTCCAGATGGAGGTTGAAGCCGACGGTGTCGCGGCCGGCCGTGACCTGGGCCGTCTTGGGCTGGCGGCGATGTCCCCACGAGCCCTCGTTGCAGCGGAAGTCGGGCGAGTTGATCCAGTCGTTGTTGTGCGGCATGAAGCCAAAGTCGTGCTCGCGGACGTACTCGTAGGCGCCAGTGCGGACACCGTTGAGCATCAGATGGGGGAAGAGGAAGTGGGCAGAGGCCATTTGGGGAGCCAGAGCCAGAGCTCCGGTGGCAACGGTCGAGAAGTGCATCTTGAGGGAGAAGTGGTGTTCAGGAGGCTGAGTTGGCTGATGAGGAGGAGAAGGAAGATAACTGAGAGGTTCCAAGGCTGTTCTTATACTCGGGGCGCGGTTCCTGTCGTGATATATCTCCGAAGAAGGTGTTTCTCATGTCCGTGTCCGGGGGGGTCACCACCAAAGCCACCCGTGGCCACTATGGATGAGCACTGTCCTGTTGAGATAGGAGCAAGTGGAATCAAGCTGCTGATTCGGCGTATAGCTTCCGATCCATGTCAGGGACCATGTCTGGAGCTACAGCTTCGTGGGAGCCATGAGGTATGCATGGCGGTTGAAGAAGCGGGTGCCGAGGAGGGGGCCATGCAACGTCAGATATTGGAGCCATGATCTTGGTGGTGGACAGAGAAACGGAATCCCGGGTCAAGGATCCAAAGCAACATTGCTTCTCCGCAGCAACATAGAGCGGAGCGGCGACATACCGACCCAGCCCCAAAGAAGAAGGAAGAAAGACGTGGTAGTCTGGTTTCGGCCTAGGGAAGCGGACCTCACACCCTAGAAGACTCCCGGTTGGCACGGAGGAGGGCCACTCTTCTACCTTTACTGGTTCCAACTACCAGTTCGTCCGATCCAGCGTCGCAGCGCAGCGGCATTGATGTCGTGCTGCTAGCCGTCTGCCGTGAACATGACCAAGGGGGGGTTGTAATATTCGATCGGCCCACCTAGAATTGGAACCAGCCCAGCCATGTTTCGACGTGCACACCCCACTGCTGCGACGTCCGCAATGTTTTGATTCTCATTCTTCTCTTGTTCAAGGCCCCGTTTCCTCACTCCTGCGAATACTGTTAGTGACATCTGCCCTCTCACTGTTGTTGCTAATGGAGGTGGTAGTTCGTATGGGTGAACGGAGATGGCTTACCGTGGGAAAGACGGTCAGGTGCTACTACTGGTAACCTCGATCACCCTCTTCTTGGTCCATTGTAACAAAAGCCTTCCATCGTTGCGGGACAACTGTTATCCCGCCAACACATTCCCACGGCCATCAACATGGCCCCAACATGGTGTTTTCGCTTTCCTCCAATGGCAGCCATCACCTGAGAATTTTAACCCAGCGAGAGTATCCTCGAACCAACCAAAATCCAGCCAGCGTGATATTCCCATCATTCCTCCCTACCTCGCCTCGAGCTCGCATTGAGGCAAACCCCTGCTATATTACCCCAGGTTAATAAGTGCAACACCAACACGCAGTACCAAGATCGTCCACCAAGTTCCCCACCCTCCCCAGAATTGGCAATCCTCCTCCTCGAGGTACCGAGGCCGAAAGAGCATTGTGATTTCCGGGGTGGAAAATGCCCACGAACCACAGATGGTTGTTTCGACTTAATGAAACCATGGATCGTGCCCGTCGAGCTGCCATACGCCAACGACACTCACCACCGGCACTTCTCCCAGCCGACGTCACATTGTCGTCGACTTGGGACGATGCGCGCCAATCACCACCCCCGAAAGCCCTACTCTGAAAGTTGACATGGCCGGCATCCAAACAAACACGGGCGGACGAGAGCGGTCCGGGGGTGTCATGGCCCCAAAATCCGGGGAAAATATTCGTTTCCAGACCTGTCAATCTCGGCCGGTCTATCCCGAAGAAAAACGTCTAGTCCGTCCGGCGGACCTTGCCGGGCCACCCACATCTCTCGGCACACGGATGCCGGACAATTGTCGATCCACCACTGCCTCCATCATCAGTATATATGGGCGTGAACCGAATGCCGAAAACACAACTTTCTCTCCCCAGCAGCCTCGTCTCCTCCGCCCCTCGCCCACCATGGTTGCCCTCCAATCCCTCCTGACCAGCCTCGTGGCTGCCTCTGCAGCCCTCGTACAGGCGCTCCCCTCCTCCGCGCCCGCCGACACCTCCCTCCACCTGAACTTCCTTTCCTCCCGGCAGACTGCGAACCCCTCCTCCGGCTGCGGCAAGAACCCCATCTCCTCGGGCGTCCGCACCGTCAACGTCAACGGCCGCAACCGGCAGTACACGATCCGCGTGCCCGGCTCGTACAACCCGAACCGGTCCTATAAGCTCATCTTCGCCTTCCACTGGGTCGGCGGGTCCATGAACGACATCTCGTCGGGGGGCTCGGACCGCGAGCTCTGGTCCTACTACGGCATGCAGCGCATGGCGGCCGAGTCGGCCATCCTCGTCGCGCCGCAGGGCATCAACAACGGCTGGGCCAACAGCGGCGGCGAGGACATTGCCTTCGTCGACGCCATGATCCACGATATTGAGGGTGCACTGTGCGTCAACCAGCGCCAGCGCTTCAGCCTCGGCTTCTCGTACGGCGGGAGCATGACGTTTAGCGTGGCGTGCTCGCGCGCCAAGGAGTTCCGCGGCGTCGCGGTGCTGGGCGGCGGGCAGCTGTCGGGGTGCTCCGGCGGGAACGACCCGGTGGCGTATCTGGGCATCCATGGCGTGACGGACGGGACGCTCAATGTTGGCATGGGACGGGCGATGCGTGACCGATTTGTCAAGAACAACGGGTGCCAGAGCACGAATGCGCCGGAGCCGGCGAGGGGAAATGGTGGTCATATCAAGACCAACTTTAACGGGTGCCGCGCCGGGTATCCCGTTACCTGGATTCCCTTCGACGGCGGACACTACCCGGGTGCGGTCGACAATGGTCCGGAGAGCGGCGCGCGGTCGTGGGTCCCTGGCGAGATCTGGTCATTCTTCACCCAGCAGCAGCTGGCGAACTAGGAGGCAGTAGGGTGTCTCTTGGTGCTTGTCAATAGCCTTTGTCTTGTAAATACAACCCGCCGCATCACAATGAACCGAGCTTCCCGATCATTTGTATAAGGCGAGTACAAAACCGCGGTAACAGACACTCAGATCGGAAACAGACGACGTGTGGGGGATTTTTGTGGAATTTCCGGTGATGCTTCTACACACTGATCGTCCGGAAAACACTAAACTCCTCGCCTGTGGCAACCAGCGCGCCGGGTATCTGCCGGTGCCAATGCAGCTCCTTGGCCATCTTCTGGTAGTGTACGAACAAGAGCTGGGGCGGGACGTCCTGGACGCCAGCCGTGTCCTTGCTCTCCTCATCGTCCAACTCGACGGCCAGATCCCAGAGGGTGACGGTGTTATCGCCTGCGGCCACCGCGACAATACTGTCGTCGGTCGGATGCCATTCTATGCTCGTGATTTGCTCCTTGTGATAGTTGAAGCTGGCGATGGGGGTTGGTTTCCCAGCGTCGCCGTTCGCTGTGGGCTTCCACTGCCGCAGGTCCCAGACAGCCCACTCGCCCTTGTCGTCGCCCGAGGCCAGAAGGTGCGTCGTCTGTCGCGACCACGAGATGACGTTGACATCGACATTGCTGACTTGCATTGTCAGGGCCGGCTTGCGGCTCTTGCTACGCGCATCCCACACACGAACTGTTCCGTCGCTCGAGGCTGTGGAAAAGACGGTGGCTTCAGAGGGACTCCACTGGATGTCTTCGACGCTGCTTGTGTGGCCCAGGAAGGGGCGCGAATCTGTCACGAAGCCGCCGCCGTCGCTCCTCGTCGTCAGATAGATGATGCCGTCGTTGTCGCCCGTCAAGAGTTTTCCGACGGCGTGAAGCGGTGACCAATCCACGGCATAGCCTTCGGCCTTGTGGGCTCGGATTGTGGAAACGGGCTTGTTCTGCTGGGGTGTGATCAGCGACCCTGGGGTGTCGAAGGCGGCAAGATGTGGTGTGATGTCGTGGATGAAGACGTTGGTAGATTCGGTCATGGTGGCCGTGAGGGTGGTGGCGGGCCGCGAAGCGTCTTGGGAGGGGCATTGGTGGGCACGTATCCTATTGACGGTCGAGCTGAGGGGGATGGACTTGGACTCGAGGATGGGGTCGGCGTCTTCGTCATCGTTATCCTCGTCGTCGCTGGACTCATCGCCATTCTCGCCATCCATCTTGCTCAAGCCGCTGAACTTCATGACCAGGAGCGAGTTGTCGTTCGCCTTGGCGCTGTCCGCCTGTGTGCCCGCCACCGTGTACATTGTCGCGGGGTAGACACTCCTGTTGTCCCCGAGGTTGTCGGGGATGATGTCGAAGGAAAGACAGGGCCAGGGTGTCGTCAGGTTGTGCAGCATTCGGTACGTCGTCGGGTCGGGGGAGAGCGTCTGGCCAGGATCGAGCTTTGTGCGGCCGACGATAAAGGTGCCAGGACCACCGCCGTCGACCTCCATCGCGCCTGGAAGGGAACTGGTCAGCAATGTCCTTTGGGAGTGGCACACATGCCAAGTATTTACCAGCTTCCTCGGCCTCGCGCTCCTCGTCGGGCCTGCCGTCGACGCCGGCCTCGATGATCTCGTCCTCACTGTCGAACTCGTCCTCAAACTCGTCCTCAAACTCGCCCATCTCGTTGTTGGGCTTGTCGTCAACGTCCATGGCATCGGGCCGGTCGCCACCCTTGAGGGCTCCCACCACCTGCTCGTCCTCCGCCGTTCGCTTCGACATTTTGGTGTTTTCGAGGAGTGGTGTTCTTGAGAAGAGGAAATGGTGCCGTGTCTTTTTTTGCTGTCCCAATTTCCATGAGGGGTCAAAATTTTGCCAACTTTTTAGCGGGGCCCTGCTCCCCGCACTCGACTTCCTTATCTTATCTTTTGCCAAGGCCGTCGCGGTTCTTGTTCTTCAATGCTCAACGCTTCGCATCGAAATTATATTTCAATCTTGGGTTTCCGATTTGCTTCAACATTATCATGCTGTTCCATCCCAACCAGGGCCCTCGCTTGATCAGACCATCAGCGGCAAGGTGCACGAAAACTCCATCTCCACTTGAAAATGAAAGGCCACCATTTCCCCAGTTCCGCCATCCCTCTTCTTGGGCTGCCACGAAACACCGAGTCGTCATGGAAAGTCGACGACGTCGCCTTGCCTACCTATTCTCTCTCGGAGACTCGCGGATTGACGCATTTCCATGTTTCCTTGCGGCGTGTATAAGTCGACTGTCCAATCCTCAGCTCTCCAGGTCGTTTCCCGCTTCCGAGTTGCCCGGGCCACTATGGGGTTGACGCTCCAGCGCCCGCACCCACCGTATTTCGCGTTGTGCCCTCATTCACCTCGCAGAGGCTGTCTAGTCCACTGCCTCCATTTCCGACAGCAAATCACGCCCCTCGCCTTCGAAAAGGCATTCGATAATCTGAACGATCACCTGGCCGAGCCGTCTCGTCTCTTCCGGTGGAAAGATGTCTCTTGGCTGCCCCTCTAGGTTGGCCTTGACGACTTGACAACCATGAACACCACCTCAACAAGTCAGATCAGACGCAGCAGCCATCAACCTGCGAGACCACTCCATAATTTCAGACAAGGGTTTGATTGAGCAAAAATATCAAATAACAGGACAGGCACCCGCGAGCCTCCAGTCGACACGAGCCTCGAAACCCCCGGCCGGCCGGCAAACTCCGACCGCTCAAGGCAAGGTTTCCCATCACCTAGTCTAGGAACATCAAAGTTTCTCATCAATAACAGTCAAGCCAGATCAGCACGGCAGTGGCTCTGCCCCCGCCGCAACACCGTACTCCTCAAGCTCCCCTTCGTCATACATTGCCGGATCCCCCCCCGCCGCCGTCACAAGGATTTCCGGCTCATGAAAACAAATCATGGGATGGGGGCCAGGGTTCAAGGGTCTGACCTGGCCAAAGTTTAAGCCGTCGTCACGGAAGATGTCGATGGGGAAAGCAAACATGACCACCTCCCGCAGGCGATGATAAAACATCGCCGGCGAGCCCTCTCCCCTCCGGAATGGTCTGGCGTCTAGCTGCAGTTGACGTCTCGGTTCTTCTTCAAGATCGGCCTTGAACTTCCAGAAGGATTCCCGCATCGCGGCCAACTCGATTTCGAAAGCCTCCAGTTCTTGTTGGATTTCCTGACGCGAGAATCGGAGCTTTATCTCATCGGTATACTGAACATCGCAGAGAGAGTGGAGAGTCTGAAACTGCGGCACTGCAACGCAACGAGGTCAGAGTCACGTCTTCCAGCATGGGATGGCGATGGCGTACCGTTGATGTCCTCTGGCCTCAGCACCGTCCTGATAATAGCCTCCTCGGGACCACTCACGACGGCCTGCAGTTCCTCGGCTGCATCCCTCACAGTCTGAGCTGCGCGACCTCTGCCAATGACGAACAGCACAAGATACCCCTTCAATTGCGTCTCAAGGGCACCTTCCCAGCCTTCGGGATCCAGAGGCGAAAGACCTGGGTCTCGGCACATGTGGAGGAAGTCGAAGAACCACGACGACAGCCCGATGAAAACTCGAAGTGCCTGTGCCTGTGTCAGCTTGCCTGGATACAGGTGAGTGGAGTGGACCTACCCAGATGTTCCTCGCAATGGTCCTGAGACCCCTCGGGTTTTCCCTCGGCCCCATGGACCGCCCAGGAGATGAGGCCTCGGAGCTGGGGTGCCTTGTCGATCCACCGTATGGGGTGTCGCGTTCGCCCGCAGTGAGGGTATGTGAGCTGGACGACTTTGCTGGGCTTTCTCCTTGAGCGATTGGTTTGCTGCAGGCATCTTTACCCCCCGTGCTAGAATCTCTCCACTTCGCCTGTACGGGCAGAGACCGGCTTGTGTCTGCCGGGAACGGCCATCAGCATCTTTTCGGTTTCTACCGTCTCGCTGTCCAAAACACTTACGGGCTACCTGGGCGTCGCGCACCCGCTCGGCATGGCGGCGCCTCAACTTGTGCATTTGTATGGGGATCCCGTCGCAGTAAACCACGCTGCTCGGCACGCCCACCACGCGGTCGCCAATTTCCGCGAGTGCCTGATCCTTGAGCTCACGTTTGACGTTTTTGGTGTTGATGCCCCATTTCTTGAATCTGTCCCTGAACTGTTTTTCGCTGCACAATGTCAGTTTCCGGAACCTCGAACAAAAAACCACTGGCGCCCAGACAAAGCTACCTCGCCCGAAATCCCAGTTCGCTGTCCAGGATGGCTCTGATCCGCTGCAACGTCATTCTCTGGTCACGGTACATGACGGTCAGTCGCAGTTGGAGAGCCTCCCAATCTTGTGGCGAGGGGATTGGCTCCCTCCGAACCGTCTTGTTTCGGCACGTAGGTGGCATTGCGTATGCAGTGGTCTTTGTCCCACTCGAAGGTGCAAAGAGTGTTGGTCTTATTCGCTGCGTACCTGGACTGGAGCTACCTTCTATACCCGATTGATGGCACTTGGACACACACAGAGCTGTGCAGGAACAGGAGGGGGACAAGGCAGATTCGCTGGTACTTTTGTGCAGGGATCGTCACATCTGGCGGCGGCCCCATCACTGGAGACACCCTCCTCGCCCAAGCATCAATGGTTCCCGTCGCCTGGTTGCCTTACATGATCAGCGAACCGTCAGCGCGGTTCGCACGTTTGTACCGCTGCGAGACACCACATGGGAACCCTACGGACCACTGTTATCCCGTCCACGCCTCAAAGGTCCAGCTTGGCATTGCTCAACTCCGCCAATGGTATCGTTTTCAGGGCTTACTGCAGATGTGAGCTCGTCAGGAAGCTGGGGCACAGAGATCTGCAGCTCCTCGCACGATACGCGAGGTCGCACAACGATCCTTCGGACCCGAGATTTCCCATGCCAACACGGTACATTCCGGTGTAGATACGCACTGCTTTGGGAAAGTCGAAGTGGAGGGGGGACAACTTCAGCGCTGATCCCAAATACCCACATCGCCCGCCCTGATGCACAAAAGTACCTCAATCTGCCGCCAAGGTCCGTTGATATTATCAAGTTGCCTCTTGACCGGTGGATTTGCCAGGCAGTTTGCGGCGGCGTCAAGTCATCACATCGGCTTGGTTGGACAACGCGCACTCATGGACGACGTTTTAGCTAGTAATACACGGGTTCCGTTTCATGACGGCTCTCGACATGGAGAGGATGACAGCCATCCTTGTGTGATGCCCACGAGACATAGTATAAGAGATTGAATGTCCATCGACGAAGAGTTTTTTCCTCCTTTCTCTGCTGTCCGGAACCAAAATCATTTCTTCCCTACATGATGTGAGAGCCCTTGCAACATTTAGTCTCGGGGTTTCTCCTCCCACCTACATCATTCTCGTTTTCTCAGCCTCCTAAACACCACACCAACCATCATGGCTATTTCCGATACAAGCGAAAGACACAAGCAAAACAGGCGTAGAAAGGCGACCATCCCCGGGAGTTTTCGACCCCCGAGTCCCACCCTCATGGGCATCACGTTCTCTCAGCATTGGACATCCTGCCACCTGGCCTCGACACCCTATCCCATGACGATATCCAACTCCGTGGGGCGAGACGTATCCCTTGCTCCGACCCCTGAATACGCCAACGCACCCAAAGCCACGACGCGTGGTACCGACCCACCCCTTCAATACTGGTCTGGTCTACCATGTCCTTCTTGGCCATTGGCCAATACCTGCACGAAAACCAACAACCCTTTCCTTTCCGTATTCCGAGTTACCCCGACTCCATTAGGCGAGAAAAACAGTCACAACGCATATCACTGTATCTCCCAGCTCACACATCAAGAATATGGTGCGCGGCCCCTCATTCCACAGCTCCAGCAGTGGTGGGAGCAGGAAGAGGTTGACGAGTCATATCACGGCATTGCGGCTGTTTTGGAAAATCTCGCCGCCGCGCCAAACAATTGCCCGGTCTCGTCTCCAGTTCTTGAATCAGAGGGCCCGATATGGGGCAGTGTATATCAAGGAGAATGGATAGGGGAAACTTGTCACATTCTGAGGTGATGCCACTGTGGATTGCCACCGGCTGTGGCCTCGTGTACATAGTATATATCTGCCTGCATTTCCACAGTCATCATTTCATCGGCGCGCAAAGAATGTGACCTCGGAACTCCAACCCAATATCCCCCTTTCCCCCTTCCCCCCGTCCCCCGACTCCACCCGTCACCCCGGCAACCCCCCTTTCCTCATTCTCATCCAAGCAACTCCAACCCTCCTTCAAACCATTGCAGCATTGAGTCCAGGGGGTGTAATGCATTTCACAAAGGGACAAGAATTCCATTCTATATTTGTATATCAATGTCCAAGAAACAACACTTTTACGCGCTACAAGAACATCTATCTCATTCCATCTGGGAGCATTTCTTTTCTCCTTCACCCTGCTCTCTAGCCAATTGAGTCTTCCCCCGCCTTCACAAAGAATTGACAGAAGTACACCTACCGCTTAGCCGGTAGTGCACTCGGTATCCCAGATCTACGACGCCCTCGTTCCACCCAGGCAGTCCCAGTACTGCTGATCCCCGAGAGGGCCCCTGGCAATGCTAACATCAAGACGCCACCAGCCCCCATCCACGTTCGCGTCCCACCCACACTGGACGTTGAAGCCACAGCCTGCCGAGTTCCTGGTAAGCGTTTCATCCAACGAATTGGAGTGGTAGTAAATGTGAACTCACCGTGCTGAACCCAATAGTGGCAGTATCCGGCGGGATCGGTACCCTCGGCCGAGAAGACGGTTCTCCATCTGCTCATGCCATCCTCCACCCACAGATCGCGGTGCGATGAGTTGACGCGGCAGCGCTGGGCGGCGAGGGGTGCCACGCCCGTGGCATTCACAGCGGCATTGGTGTCTGGACGAGGGAGGTTGTCAGTATGGGATTGAGGGGGGTAGAATGAGGAGTAGATGAGATAAACGCACCGACGGTGGCAGGCAGTGCAGCCCCGGATGCCAGGAGCGGCAGCACGAGGAAGGCGATATCCTTGAGAGAGAATTGCATGCTGAAGTTTGATGTGGTTTGTTGAGGGGATCTTTAAAGGGTAGAGAGAAGTTGATGATGAGCCAGAAGAGTCAACAACTTGGCCAGGAGAGCGGCCCTTTTGTATTTGAAAACAGGCCCTGCTTGCTTGGAGACGCGAAACTCGCCGACTTCGAGATTATTTTCTTCAATTCTCCAGAACCTTATCCGCTCAAGTCGGCCAACCGATCAAGGCCGACCGACTACGCCTTCTTGGAGTCCCTTCCAGCGATATTGGTGTTCATCAGGACGCGTCGGCGTCTGCAAGCAGCCCACTACATCTCATGGCCGGGTCGAGTTAACCTCCGTCACCGATATAATTGTCAAGGGCCAGCAAGTTCCGCAAAAGATGCCTCCAAGGTGAAGCCCGAAGACTTTGTCGCAAAGACATTGACCCAAGCCGTGTGGCGTAGTCGTTCACACACAGGGGTCCATCCTAGAAGCCTGGCCCAGGATCACTCTGAGGGAGCTTTCAGTGCACTGCATTTATGAAGGGTTCACCCGGGCTAATTGGGTGCGGCTCTAAGCTCCTCGTGTTACATTCATCGCGCTTGGCAGGTCGGCTGGTATGGTTTACGTCCAGGAGGTAAATGCATCGCGGCGGCGTAGATTTGGTTTAACCGCGTCCGGTGCGTGCAAGTCGGCTGCCCAGCCGACCGACACGCCGGCACGCCGACACGCCGACGCGGCAGCTCGGGGAGAGCAAGAAGTTGTTTCGTCTTCAGGGACAGCATCTAAAAGTCTACCTAAAAAGCTTTCTTCAACTCTTGCTCAACCTCGCCGCAAATCCAGTATACCTAGCTTCGGGCCTTTGCAGAAGAGAAATGCCGAGGGGCAACGTATTGCTCGGGTCACTCTAACCGCGGATGAAAGTGCAAGACTTGGGGGGGTTGAATGTCGAGAATACATGGACGAATGCTTGGGATAGGAGCCAAAAGTTTCAGACTGTGACATGCCAGGCTTCCGCTTTGACTCGGTGTACCCAGTACGCAAGGTTGACGGAAGAAGAGTGAGTCTGGCAAGCCGTGGGCTTCTCAGGGAGGAGGGGTTCCCCCCTATGACCTTGGCCCTCCGGGTGTACACGAGTATAGCATCGCTCAATACATATAAGAGGACATGTCTTCCCCTGAGCCAGGTGACCTTTTGTTCCTCACCACACACACTTCCTCCCATCATCAACACATTCCCTCTGCCAACACAACCCACAGCAACCACAGCAACCACAAACCCAGCCATGCGCTTCTCACTCACCCAGGTGCTTCTGGCAATCCCTGCCCTCACCACCGCCGCCGCAGTCCCCATCAACTCGACCGACATCGGCGGTAAGCCCCAAGCTCTGCTCCCTCCACCGTTGTGCACAGCTAACATCAACCCCTCCATAGCAGCCCACGTCAAGCGCGTCCCTGGCGACGGGCCTTGCCACGTCAACTCCAAGCTGCGCGACGTGTGGGTCGAGGCCGGCATGACTCGATTCCGGACGACCTTTCCGCCTCTGGAATTGACCCGGGCACGTACTGCCAGTATTGGAAGGATGGGACCAACATTCAGTGTGGCTGGGACCCAAACGTCAACGGCGGATGGTGGCGGGTGGATGCCAACTTTTGTCGCGGCTTTCTCGGTGACTCCATGTACTATCACATGCTGGAGGTCTCCCGCGAGAACTGGAGGAAGGACAATGGCTGCACTACCGGCTAGATTGTTTCTGGGCTTGGATGGGTCCCCCTGCCATCCCGGGTCCCAGGTTCGTTTTTCTACTCGATGCGTTGTTGTTTCAGAGTCGCTTTGTGCAGTTTAGAAGAGACAGGTGGGGAAGAGGGAATGGAATCGATGTACAATTTGCTTGGGTCTTTTCTTATAAAACAAGCTCTTGACCGAGCGATGACCGGGCATCCTGCCCCTGTCATGACTGCCCCACTGACTCCGGGGCCGCCGGAAGAAGCCCAACAAGATGTAATGTAGCGCTTGAGTATCTCAAAGACCTGAGCGATGGTCTGCTCGTACCCCGACCTCTTAAAAGACTCGAATCCCACCAAGGCGTGTGGTGAGCTCTCGCCCCTTTGGTCCATCACCCCCCATCGTCGGCCTTGGGCCGGTCACACAGCATACGTCCTGTCGCACACGCGCTGCATGTCACTGGCTCGGCACCTGCCGTGCGACTCCAATTCCCATTGTTGACATAGCCGCAATGGATGTTGTGCCTCCACCTCTGTTGTTTTATTCTTCCCTGCCCCTGCTGGATCGGGGATGAAGCGCATGTCCACTTGTCACGACACGGGTCATGCATGCAACCATGGCAGGCGGCAACTGGGGTAAACCCACGAGATATTCTGCCCGGCGCATGACTTTTTATCTCACATTTCCGCCTCGGGTAAGCCTATTTTCTAGCACGTGGAAGCTTGGCGCCCATATTGTCCAAGAGTGTCTCTCCATTTGGACTCATGGTGGTACATGATCTCAAAAAAAGACCCGATATTGACTCTTGAGACTAAACTTTCTCTGCGGCTCTGTCCGAGACCGATGTTGAGAACCACATCACCGGGACTGGGCTCTTGAGGTATTGTTGCAGCTCATATTGAGAGGTTCTCTCTACGACTGAGAATCGGATACCACTGATCAGGAGATGTGGACCGAAGCAAGCCGCTGGAGAAAAGAACTGTTAGAGTCAGGGTCGTGCCGCAGCGTTTAAGGATCTTACGGAAGACTTAGCCGTGACCGATCATCTACCGGGGGGATCGGCGGCGTATTTGTTCCCTTCGTGCCAACATGTCGGAGCTCTCGCCATTGGGCGAACTTCCGCGAGAGGCGAAGAAGCCGCCGAATGTGAAAGAAAACGGGTTGGGTGTGTCTTTGCATTCTTCTCTCTTCAGCAAAGACGCCCCCCGACGCGCCAGTGACTGACCGGATACGCATGGAGGCGATTGAAACAAGGGGCTCGCCACATCAGCACAACCTCCAGCGGACGAAGGAGCCAAGTGGGCAAGCAGGGGTGGGCAGAGAGTCCACCTCTAGCGCAGGCGCATCGTGGCCTAGTTCTGGCCGGCACTCGAGTGAAGTGTCAGCGGAGTCATCGATACCGAGGTTCAGTTTATCCCTGATCCGGGAGATGTCGTGGCGGGAGCCATGGGCTGGGGCGGGGGAGAAGGGAGGTGGAGGGGGAAGGGCACGCTTGTGCCTGTGCCGTCAGCCCACCAAGGAAGCTGATGGCGTCGCCAACGGCGAGAATGCAGCTCCCGCCATTCAAGGAGCCGTCCTCCTCATCAGAGGTCCTCACTTTCTTGTGGCCTAACCGCCAGCGCAAAATCACAACGGCGCAATCAGGCAATTACCATCGTCCATCGACTGGCAAACACTTGATCGGAAGAAATTTTCCGGAGAAGTGTGGCAGCAGGTCAGGAGACGAGACCAAGCTGCCCATCTTCGGGTTATTAACGTTGAGGAGAGCAAGCTTGTTCGGCTAACCAAGTCCATGGAGTATGCGGTCCTGAGCTACACTGGGGACTTGAATCTGCGAAATGAGGTGCTTCTCAAGACTAGGTATACGGAGGATTGCTCATCTGTCGAGTTGCCTTGTCCCCTTTCGAACATTATCCAAGACACCTTGGCATTCGTTCGGAATCTCAGCATCCGCTACCTCTGGGCAGATTCTCTCTGCATCATTCACGACGATCCACACGACAAGCGGGCAAACTACAGTGCCATCGACGCCATCCTCGCCAGCGCCTTCCTCGCCATCTACGCGGTAACAGGACCAGACACCTCTGTTACGCAACACTACAGAAACTGTGGTGACAAGATGTCACTCATGGTCCACCACCCTGTCGAAACGCACATCCAAGGCTCTCGATTGTCCAAAGGCGCATGGACATGCTAGGACCGGCTTCTCTCGGGTCGGTGCCCCATCCGCACCAGCTCCGCAGTCTGGTTCCAATGCCAGGAGGAAGCCATGTCCGCAGATACCTTCGAGCCCTCGTACCAGGGCCGCTCTGCAGACTGGGTCCAAAGCCCCGCGCAAATCTGGAGCGAACTCTTTTAACGGAGTTCACAGTTCCGTGCCTACATTAAGTGTGTTGAGCTGTACACATCTCGCCACTTCCCAAATGAGGGACACGTCCTCAAAGCTTTTGCCTGTATTTCCAACTTCCTCGGTAGGACGATGGAAACCCGTTTCTTCAGCGGTCTTCCCAGCTCTTACTTTGACGCCGCAATTCTCTGGACCCCCGCAACGGGCGACAGCTACCCTCGCGAGCACGACGGACAACCAGTCGCGCCAAGATGGTCATGGGCGGGTTGGACCGGGCAAGCAACATACCGACCCCCTATGCTGACCGGCGCCGTGGAGAGTATCCCGGATTGGCTAGAGGTGCACACGTGGATCCCTTTGGTACTTGGTAGACCGCAACAGCAACATCATCGGCGAAATCGGAACCTTTGCAAAGACCGACATGCCCGGCGCAGCCGACGGGAGTGTACAGCTCGCGAAAGAGACCAGCACTCGCTTCACGCCGACACCCCGGCCCCTTTACCATGACGGCAAAGAGCGCCGGCCCTCCCGGAAACGAAGCGAGTTCACCGAAAAGGTTCCTCTCTAGCCCGACCGCATGGACACAGACAGCCTGCCGTACACATCCGGTGTATCCTACTTCCTCCAGTTCTGGACCTGGTCCGCCTTCTTCCGCCTCGGGACCCCCTCCCCTACATAATATTCCGATGGAGACCGAGAAAGCTCTAAAATGAGAAAATTATAGCTTTTGAGCACCTCCAGCCCTTCGATTCACGGGCAAGGGTTCCTAATCTAAACTCATCGCTTTAGCGCTAAAGCGTTTATACAGCATGTTGGACGGCTCCAGCGTTGCTTCGGGGCGTGACGACAATTCCTCCTTTCGTTTGCCCGTAGCACATACGGCAGCCGCGTCCTCGGTCTTCCCTAGAACTAAGAAATGAATAGCCGCTATAATAAAGAGAAGAAAGTGGATCATTCTGTGGGTCGTAAAGGTCAGCATAGAAAGTCATAAGGCTGCTTGCAGAGAAAGCGGCGGAAAAAACTCACCCGGCAAGAAACGTTAGCGCAGGCGCTGTTGTCAATGGAAGGTCCTGCGGCCCGTACGTGCCCATCAAGCTCTTGCAATCCTCTCTCTGTAGCCGCTCCGAACCCTTGAGGTGTCTGCACCGTCTGTACCGCATTTCAGTGTAGGCAAATACGGAGCAGACCGGCGCTATGAAGCAGAACATTGCCGTCAGGAGCTCGACAAGATATAGAAGTTTTTCAGGGCAACGATTTGTGCGCTTGTTTCTCGTGTCGACTAGGGCTACGATCTCTGCGATATCCAAGCCAGAAGTCAATAGCGCGGCGACGAATGTACCTAGCATCTCACCTCCTGCTACTTGGCCCCTGGCGACGGCGTTATATGTGCCGCCAATGTCCGCTAGGCAAGCCATGAGCGAGAGGGAGTGGAGGATGATTAGCGCAAGGGCGAACCAGCCGGCGAGCCTGCCCCGTGCCATTTCTGGCGTGACGTTTGGAATGGTAGCTTTGGGTGTTGAAATTTTCCGTCATCATCGCCGTTTCGTCGCAATCGTGTTGACGCGCCTAATTGAGAATATCTGGCTGTGGCCGTGCTGATGATCGTGTCGCGCGGAGGAGCCATCTGGGAACGGTCGATGCGATCTTTCGCCCCCGGGCCTTTTCAGTCTCGACTAGGTAGCGCTGAAACGGTGGCTGAGTGGCCTAAGACGGGACTCCTTAAACGTCATTTTGGGCAGCCAATCGGAGGCGAGTGTGCGGGGGAGGGGTTTGGCTCATCTTGGCGGGTAGGGGAAGTGGGTTGGATTACGTGTTATGAACCATGTTCTTTATCGGTTGGTTGGAGCCCTGTTGTGTCTTCCCTCTTCATTGGCAATCTGACAATGGCTCCTACGTATCATCGAGGCTCCTTCACGTGGTCGCGTGCCTGTCTGATACTTGACCAAAGGGAAGTTGGTCGAGGCCCTCTGTCCGAGGTTCCAACTCAACCGCTTCGGGGTGCCCATAAATGCAGCAGGCCTACGCCAGGGAGTATATAGGCATAAGCCTGATGAGTATCGAGAAAGTCGACGCGCTCGGGGAGTGCACCTAAAAGCAACAAACCAAAGTCGGCAACGCCTTCCAAGCCAACCACCACCAGCTCCCCGTCCCGCAAGTCAATAACCTCAGTCGTCTCCCAATCCAGAACCGTCACCATCGTGTCGTGCCCGCCCGACGTGGTCGACTGCCCCCACCGCCCGCATGCCCAAACGGCCCGGCCGCTCCGGTGCCCGCGACAACGGCTCCCAGGGTCGAGCACACCTACGGCAGCCATCACGTCCACACCACCAACGCGACAGCCCAGTGGCTACACTACCGACCACCCAAGCGCATCTCACGTGATTGAAATATTAGCTACAACAGAGCTGGGCAGAACAACATCTCCATGTTGCAGCCCTTTGACGCAGGTCCTCATGCGCACATCTCAGGGCGTCACGGCTCACAAGGCGTCTGCGCCGCTCGCCACCCTACCGACCACACCGGTTGTGCGGCTTGCATGTATCCCTATGGGGCTACCTGTCCAACGCGCCTGCAGGAACTCGGTCCGAAACCACGAATTCACGCACGCGATCGGCGCGCTTCCCCGACCATGTGCTCCGGCAATCAGAAAAGCTTGGTTCGACCAAGGTTCTCCCGTGGAAACGGACGCCCGCACGGTGCTTTTATTGCCTGTGCCGCCGGCATGCCGTGTTTCGTTGCCCTTGGCGAACCCAGCTAGAGCGCGGTGCATAACGGTAATCTACGGCGCAGCAGGGGGGTGCGTCTCTTGGAATAGTACACGTGTAAGAAAATTGATGCGCGGAAGCGAGCTCGGATTGCCGGTGGCGATCTTAGGGCTGTGGAATGTTTTAATGTCGGGGGAGCCAGATGGAAGGATTTTATATAGTAAGTAGCCTGGACAAGTGCCGACAAGGCAGATTCTCTATCCACATTCTCCCCACTTGTCAAAGTTGCAATTGAGCTTGGCAATGCCGACGTCGCGTTGACGAAAGGCCCGGAGATGCCACCAACGACTACAAGCCGCGCGCTGCGATGGCCGCTCCTAGTTCCTTTTATTTTGTATGTCGCGGCGCTGATTACGGTTGTTGAGGTTGTCGGGAGGACGTTTCCTTCCTCAGATGACATCCGGGATAGCGCAGATGGAGCAGGCTCCTTCCAAACCGCGCTTTTTGAGGCACCGCTGGTCGCGAGGGCGGCGCCTTCCTCAACTCCAGCACCAGCACCAACACCAACACCAACACCAACAAAAATCTCAGAGAGGGCACATCGCCGTCTTTTCCGCCGATCGGAAAATGGAAGCCCACCAGACACTGTGGAGACTGTCAACCCGTTTCCCAACGGCCGGGGCTCCCCCTTCGAAAACGCCCCCAAGGATGCCAACTTCTCTCAGTCTTCAACAACACCAACCTCCCACATCCCCAACACCATCCAAACCGTCTTGCCCCCCGGCGACGGCCACACCTCCCCCTTTGAGAGCGATGACCCCCTCACCGGCCCCGCCAACATCACCGAGCTCCAACACGAACGCCTCGTCGAATTCGACGCCACCGGCCAACCCATCCAATTCGCCGCCCGCGTCGCCAGCGCGCCTCTCTCCTCCCCCAACACCACCTTCTCCAACACAACCAAGCGCTGGTCCCCCTCCCACTTCAAGCCCCGCCACCATGACCCCTCCTCCTACGCTCAATACTCCGGCCCCACCCAAATAATTCAACCTCTCATCAACATCTTCTTCGACACCAATAACGTCCCCTACGAGGGAGGGAGCTGGATAAATTATGCGGGGGGGGACCAGACCGATCCGAATCTTTGGGCAGCGTGCTGGGCGACGTGCAATGGGCCGGCGATTATCTTCCATCACAAGGAGTGCTGGGAGGAATGGGTGTGGTATGCGGCGTTGGAGGAGGAGGCGAGGAGGGCGAACCCAAATGTGGCGTGGAAGGTAGTGGAGGATGCGTACTCGGGGGGGTGATTTGTGCGGGGGAGGGGAAGAAGGTTGTGGGTGTCGGAGGGGGAATGGTGGGGATGGGAATGGAGGAGGAGGAGGAGGAGGAGGAGGAGGGGGGGGTGCTGTGGGCGGTAACAACCTGGGCTCTGGGTCTGGCTCCGGCTCCGGCTCCCCACCCCAACTCAAAGTTGTCATCCTCACAGACGCCGAGGGAAGCCCCACACTCACCGTCACCCGCCTCGAAGCTACCGCTGGCCCCCTCCTCACCACCCTCACCCTTCGCGACTCCGCCGGCATTCCCACCGCAACCATCCGAGCCATCCCCTCCGCCTCCGGCACCACCTTCTCCACTTCCTTCTCCGTCATCACCCTAACCAACTCCGCCGGCCGTCCCACCGCCACCGTAACCGCAGCCATCCCCCCCCTAGTCGAAACCCTCCGCGATGAAAACGGCCGTCCCATCGCGACACTCACGCTAGGGAGACCACCCGATCCTACCACTCTCACGTTGACGAACTCCGACGGGGTACCTACTCTGACAGTGACAATCTCCCCGTCGGGTTTTACGCCTACAAGAAACCTCCCCACCACCCCTCCTCAACGCCCCGGTTCCCATCCCGACGCACAGTTGCATTTGATTACACCGTTCGAGTACGCACTTGCTGCTTTTTTGCCCGTGTTGTTGGCTACGCCGCTGTGTATCCTCTCTCAAATCCTTAATTCGGCAGTTCGCACATCCCTCCCTTTTCATACCATGTTGGTTGATGGGGGAGTCCCCGCAGCATACAGCATGACGATGCCGCTGGATGGGATCTCGGGTGTTGTCAACGGGGTAAAGCTCATCTGGTGGTATCGAGATCCTGTTGCGACGCTGGCAGATATCCTTACGTTGTTGTCAGCGGTGGCAGCTACATTGTCAAGCGAAGCGATTGGGGTGCAGTTGTATGGCGGATGCAAAGAGGATAGCTTTAGCGGGTGTTTCATGGGGATTGCGGTTTTCAAGAAAGCGAATCGCGCGCTGGGGGTGTTGCTGTGTGTGGTGCTGGTGGTGTTGGTGGTGCTTGCGGTAGTGCTGAGGAGGTGGAAGACGGGGCTTACGAAGGGGCAGGGGGCGAAGAGAGCGAGGAGTTTGAAGGGTATGGCGGGGTTGTTGGGGCATGGGGGGACGAGAGATTTGTTGAGGGGGGTTATGACTGATGGTGGTAGGGAAGGGGAAGGAAGGGTGAGGATGGAGGAGGTGGAGAGGAGATTGCAAGGATGGAATTTTGGGTTGGGGTGGTATCTTGGGAAAGGAGAGGAGGAAGAGTATGGGGTTATCGCGATGAAGGATAAATCAACTGGCACAACGAAGATGGATGGGCGTCTTAAGCGAAAGAAGAGATGGGATTTCCCCGGGAGGGAGTGGCTACGCCAACCGACGACCAGTTTGGAGAGCACCGGAGGTCTTGTGCTTCTTTGCGGGCTACTCGGTCTCATCCTTTACTACGAGACGTCGAAGCGGCACACCGCCTTCGAGCACTTCATGCTAGGGCAGACGTTTGGATCACGGGTGCTGTTCACGGCACTGGGTGTCATCATCTCATTGTTTTGGGATGGGTATTATTCTCGTAAGTGCTATCCCCTCTTCCCACTCATGGCCTTGACGAGCTAACAAAACAGGAATCTCTGTCATGGAAGTCTACCGCTGTCTCGCAAGTGGAAGACTCTCTCCAGCCGAAGCCGCCCTAATTTCCCCTCCCGCAGTCGCTTACACGGGGATCATCGATGCCATCCAAAGGCGGGAGTGGTTCGTAACTGTTGTCGCCGCCAACACTATTATTGCCAACTTCTCTCCCATCCTGCTGGCAAACGTCCCATTCAACCCGTCGCAGACGTACACGACCCACTTGGTCTGCGCGTGGACGACGGTTGCTCTTCTGGCTGTCATGATACTGACGCTGATGTATGGAGCCTTGTTCATTGGGCATCCAAAGATGACGATGGATCCTAGCACGCTGGTGGGGAGGGTTTATCAAGTGTATGATTTGGGATTGTTGGATGATGGGCAGGAGAAGAGGGACGTGGATGCTGGTGGGAAGGGGTATAGTCTTTGGAAGGCTGCGAGTTTCTTTGGGGAGGAGAAAGCTAGGGTGATTTGGGGGAGGAAGAATAATGGGGCAAGGGGTGAGGATGGGAGTCAGTAGAATAGCCGGGGTTCGCGAATCGGCCGGTATGAGTGCCAATGCTGGATGTTACCATCCGCCACTCAAATCGGACCACACGGGAAACTGGAATATCTTCTTTGGGCCCTTGATCATGCCATCACCAAACGCCGCCCAGATTTAAGCATGTCCAGTCGGCCAATGTGTAACTCGAAAGGTTAGGTTTGTAGCGGGTTAAATGACTTCCCACAATGAATTTTTATCCTTTCCTGTTTACTAGGATCCAAGCGCATTTTTAGCGTCTCCTCCAGGATCTCTTCTGAGGAACAACCAGGGCCAGAACAACCTCATCAGGACAAGGCACCAACTAACCGGTCAGCAATATCCATAACACCAAGCCTACAAGTACGCAACTTACAGTTAACCGACCCATCATCTAGATAAAAAGACTGAATAAAACTTCCTCATAAATGCCTAACCCAGCACAACCTCATTAGACCAGTCAAAGCCTGGCGAAGTCGTAAACATACACGTGCAGTCCGGCCTCCCGGGCTCAAGATACCATGGGATCGCATAGTCAAAGGCCGTGAGCGTCGCGTTTTGTCCTGCGAGCTTGAAGGTAATATTTGGCATCCCAATATATTGCTACAATCCACCGCTGGAGGCAGCCACGGACCATTGCCGCTGGCGCATCCAGATGCCGCAAAGACGCGATTATACACGGGCTCTAGGAGGTGGATTGTCTGGCTCCTCGTGCTGAATGTCGCAGGGCATCTCCCAGGTCGAAGCGGAAGCTTTTATTGAAGTCCTACTCGTCGAAATGCTCAGGCTTGCCTGGAGCAGACTTGCGGCGTTTCCATCAAGATGCCATTCTAGTAGTAGCAAACATCACGGTGTAAGCCGCTCGGAGGAAGGATAGAGCAATGACGCCACTTCTCAACGGTACCCTTGGTCGGGGAAGACCCAGGACGCTGGTATCCGAAAGAGACGTACCGTCATCTCGCCGCCTGACACAGCATAAGACGAATTGTGTGGAGCGGCATCGTCGCAGATTTTGTGCAGTCAAACGAGTGAGATAATGTTGTCGCCGCTGCCTGTCGGAGGCAACCGAAGAGGAAAGCGGGTCAGGATCCTGGGAGCGTTGTAGGGGTTTGCTGGTTGGCTCCCACGCGTCGAAGTACTTTTTTGTGGACGGTGTTAGGACCGTTCACCCCGCAGCTCCCTTGCTGATATGCAAAATTCGGCCATCGGGCACCAATGCCAAGTATTCTGAAGTGGAACATGGAGCCAGGACGCATGTTTCAGATATAACTAGCGTTCGAATCCTGCGACAGGCTGCCTCGATTGACCAGGAACCGAATCCGGGCTTTTGTTTATATATCCTGCCCCGCGAGCAGTTGATTCATATACCGTACTCGGGACATTACGGACAACGTTGGCCCTAATAATACCGCCGGCCCCCTCTAATCCGGAGTAGACATGGATCGATACGAATACTCGCCCCTCGCTCCCGGACATATTCGCTTGCTCTCGCTCTCTCTTACGGAAGATGATGAGCTGCGCGCCTTCATCAGGCACGTTCCTTTTGACAAAGAAGACCCGGTTGTCTACTCGGCCCTCTCGTACGTCTGGGGTACTAGCGGATCCACCGTGTCGATAAAATGCGATGGTGCCATCCTCTCCATCACGCCCTCGCTGGAGGAAGCACTGCGCCAGGTTATCAAGCTCGGCGGCGCAGAGTCCTTGTGGGTAGATCAGCTCTGCATCAATCAGCAGGATGAGCAAGACCGGTCGCAGCAGGTCAACATGATGAACAGCGTCTACAAATGCGCCGCCAAAGTAATCGCATATCTCGGACCGTCCACACCGTCCACACCGCTCGCCGTCGACCTAGTAACGCGCGTCGGGACCATTGCAACGGGCATGGCTGGCGACATGTTTCTCTGGGACAGCGAGCAATATGACCCTAACGCGCTGAAAACCTACCACGAGACCAGTGCCGAAGAGTCAGAGAAGCTCGGCATCCCATTCAGCGACACGGCATCGTGGGACGCTCTCTCCGAGTTCTACGACTACCCCTGGTACCAGCGCATCTGGATTGTCCAGGAGATGCTGCCAGCCCGCAATGCTGTTGTGGTCTGCGGCGGCCACTCTGTTCCGTGGGCCCTCGTCAAGGGAGCAGCATCGTGGTATCACTACAAAGCCCGTGCCTTTTCCAAGCGCCACAGACGATCTGTCGACGGGATTGAGCTGACAGTTGGCATGGAGCTGCCCTGGAATATCCGCAGTATGTTATCATGACCCGCCCCCGTCGCATTCTTTCCCCTAGGCACCAACCACCTTCGGAACCCGACTAGCTCACACACCGAACTAACCCACCTAATCCAGTGGGCACCGAGTACTTCGCAGACCTCTTTGGGCAAAAGACTACTCCGACGTACCGATGGCAACTTCAGCGACTGCTCTCTACGTTCCGGGGGAGGAAAGCAACCGACCCGCGAGACAAAGTGTACGCGCTTCTGGGCCTGAGCGATCTCCATTTTGACGTAGAGAGCGGCCAGTTCAAGATCGATTATTCGCAGGATGTCAAGACCGTGTTCGCCTACACGGCAAGGGCCATCATCAAGAGAGCGACCTTGTCGAATCTCGATATTCTCCTCCAAGGGCGACGCAGCACCTGTACCTGCGAAGACGACGCCCAGCCCCAGGCAGACGACTGGCCGAGCTGGGTTCCAGACTGGCGGCGCCACATGGGGACAGGATGCGAGTGGGGTGTCGGCCAGCATTTCGAAGAGTGGTATGACGAACACGCGGCCGGCACGCATGTCGTGGAGGAGGAGGAGGAGGAGGGGGAGGGCAAAAGCGAGTCCAGTCCGTTTGCCCTCCGGACGCGGGGGATTATCATCGGCCAAGCGGCCTATGTGAGCCCCCATCACCACTTCAGTCAGATCATTCAGCAGGGCCACCTACGCGAAGCGCGTGACAAGTTCATGGGCATGGTATCCGCCTACCCTACCGGCGAGGCGGTCGACACTGCGTTTGCCATGACGATGGTAGGCGGGGTTTTACCGAAACTCATTCTGGACAAAGGCACTACGATCGAGGTGTACGTGGAAAAGTACCTTGAGTTTGTGGATGTCCTCATGATGCCGAGGAACACTCGCGAGGAGGACGAACTGCGGCAACAGCGAGGGATGCCATATTTCCAGCTTGGGTTTGACAATGACTGGCTTCAGGCTGTCCTGAAGGCCTACTGTGAGAGGCGATGGTATGCCCTCGACACGGGCCACGTGGGGCTGGGCAACCATAACATGCAGGAAGGGGACGTCGTAGCCAAGTTGGTGGGCCTGGGCGTCCCTTGTGTTTTGAGGCCCTGTGATGACGAGGGGGGCTACCGTTTCATCGGGTAAGTTGAGCCAACGGAAGATGTTGTTGAATGATACCATGTGCTAACTACTCTTCGTTGCAGGGAGGCATACTGCCACGGTGAGATGACAGGGCTCTGTAAAGGAATTGTGCCGCTCATTGGGGACACTCCAATTGGACGCGAAATGCAGGATATAGTGATAGTGTAGTAATGCTAGCACACCATATACGTCTCCAACTGGTCGATGACAGCAGAATTGTCGCAGATGGTGCTTGAACTTTTAACTGCCTGGTCAGGCTCAGCAGGCCTTTTAGAGTACTCTACAGAGAATGGTACGTAGCTTAACATGTTCTGGATTCGGTTGTTTCGTACAAATAATGCAAAGCCGCCGAAACTTATACCGATGTTTACTTCCTAGGACAGCCCGATCCGCATCTCCAACCCTCCATTACGCACATCCCGTAAAACTAATCACAGCACTTTTCCCCAACGGCGCAGGTCTTGTCTCCTCACTTCTCCCTAGTGAGGCATCTCTCCTTCGTACAGCCCTGCCCAGGTGTCCGGCAGTACCCACAGCTCTCATTGCAACAAACCTCCCCGTATGCACACTGGCTCGGTCCGCACCTCGGCCCGTTCACGCACAACTCCATCGTACAAGCCTGACCAGGCTTCGCGCAGTGCCCGCAGCTGTCGTTGCAGCAAACTTCCCCGACCGCACACTGCTTCGGCCCGCACGTTGGTCCCCCCGCGCAGAACTCCTTCGTGCATCCCTGACCAGGCTTAGTACAGTACCCGCAGCTCTCGTTGCAGCACGTTTCTCCCGCTGCGCACTGCGTCGGCCCGCACCTCGGACCCTGCTTCGGAGGGTTGATGCAGAACTCCTCGGTGCAGGCCTTCCCGGGCTTTCTGCAATAGCCGCAGCTCTCGTTGCAGCAGCCCTCGTCCGATGCGCAGACATTCGGACCGCACTTGGTCCCCAACTGGAGGCTGGGCTCCTGACGGGGTTCCTTCTCTTCCGCGGATCGACAGAGGAGCTTGATGCACCCCTTGCCGGGGGGGGTGCAGATTCCACAGGAGGGATTGCAGCAGGTTTCGCCGAGGGGGCAGCGGTTGGGTCCGCATTGGGGACCTCGGCGGGGAGGAACGCAGGCAACTGTGTTGTTGGCGATGACGCATTCGAGGCCGCTGGCGCAGTCGACCAGGGCGCAGTCGGGGGCGGGGTCGGGGATCGGGGTCGCGGCCGGTGATGTGGCGGCGAGGAGGGCGCCTCCGAGGAGGAGGAGGAAAGAGAGTGGGCACATGTTTGGTATTTCGGACAAATTCAAGATCTGGTGGTGCGGAAAGGGACTGACGCCTATGACAATGAATAGGGACGAGAACACATCGAACCCGTATTCAATATGGAGAAACAAGATCAAAAAATGGAAATGAATCGGTGGCAGGCGACGGCAGTTAAGTACCCGGTCTCCATGTTTTTTCGCATGGTTTGTTTCGTTCCGTCCATCACTTACCCGATGTGGCGAGATGACAGTTCTTTTTAAAGAATGCGGAGCGTGGTCTGAACCTGGTTACATCCAATGCTCCTGCGAATAGGCTAAGTTAAATGGCAGGCCAGACATGAATATAGGAAGCTAAGTCGGGCTAACCTCTGCCCTCGGCTTATTTTGTTACCTAAAGTGAGATCATGTAGACCTGAAGAGGCCAGACGGAGTTATGCAGGCCGACACCTATCCGCCGGCAGCCACCCCCATAGATCCGGGCCTTGGCTCGAGCCGGCTTGCTCCATCTCCCGCTCCTTTTAGTAGTAGTAGCGATAGCAGTAATCCTTCCAGTCCTACAGTCTCCCTATCTCACTTATCAGTTGGGGACGTAGACGTAATCGGTCTCGCGTCGTCGACAATGAACCTTACATTCGGTGGCACCTACGAGGGCTGGATGAGACTAACGCCAATACTGGTGACTTCGGCGCCATGGTGCCTCAGCGGCCGCTAGAAGCGATCCTGTGTCTTGGCTGGTGGAGTTCGCACTGTCGGATCGCCTTGATGCCGGTGCCGGTACCTACCCCGAGGATTCGGTTCGGTTTGACATAGCTCTGGTCGATATTCGGACGGCGGCGAAGGTTTGATGATAAGATCAAGTGCGGGGGAAGAAACAGGGAACCCTCAGGTTTCCGATGTAGCTAACGGAGGACGGGGCTTAGAACTAGGTCCCTAATGTTAACGATCAAGCCGAAGGGGAAGAGCTTGGCTCTCGCGTTGTGACGCTCGCACAATGGCCTAGGAGGGCCGAAGGTCCCGGGACAACCAAAACGCACTGTTCAAACCCTACATCTAGGAGATGCCTTGAACCCACTTATCACTAGGATTAGGCGTCATCATCTGAGGAAGTGGCTGAAACCATGGAACAAACGTCAGCATCCACTCAGGCTCGGCGAGATGTACGCACCGGACAATCTCAAACTCGACGTGATCCGCTGGAAGAAACGCCCCCTACTATGCGCAAATCGTAGTCCTTGACTATCTCGCGGTTGTGAAGCTCGGTTCAGCTTCGCCCTTTTTCCCCATCCAGGGTTCCGCAAGACATCGTCGAGACAAACTTGGTAGGGACAAGGTTGTTTCTAACCGGCGCTTGCATGTCGGGCCAAGCCCTCGATTCATTGAAGGAGCTCAGAGAAACAAACCGACCGGGCTGCGTGAGGAAAAAAATAGGTAAGTACATATATAACGTGCCATCATTGCATGATATGAGCTTGGGGCATCTTACACGCATAGGTAAATCCGCAAAACCAGGAAATTGTGTTTGTCGCCACGTGTGAGTGACAGGTCTGGGATACATGCATGTGAAGTCTGAGCGGAAAGTGGGGAGAAGGGGAAGGGTGGGCAATGTGTAGGAGCTTGGCGAACCTGGTTTCAAGGCTTGGACCCCGCAAAACCCGTTGTGGGCTGCTTCTGTCACGCACAAGCCACCTTCGAATGAGGGTCTTTAATTGGGTACAAGGCTTCGCTGGTGACCTGAAAGTGGTTAAAGCCCCGGTCATTGCTCAGTCCCCGTCGGAATATCTGCGCACAGCACTCACCGGTGCGCGTCCTACGGCAGAACATGGAATGCCCAAGCGATGCTAGACTGCTATCTTTGCAGGCGGCGCCTGACAGGGAGGTTTAGCTTACTTTTGGGGCTCTGCAGACCAATCCCAGGCCCAGGGCGGGTAAGGATGTACGGCGTCACGCAGCGCCGCTCGGGCATCCCTCGGATGAGGGCTAAGCATCGGTCAAGGCGTGCGAGAGAAGCACGCCCAAGCTCAATCGGCCCCTCTTCAGGTGTGATGGATGGCGCTGGTTGCCCCTCTGGCCACCTCAGATTTTCAATTTCAGTACATTTGCGATCCACCTCGCTACCAACAAATGTCCACCCACCCGCCGTTCTCTTCTACATCGCTCCGTGCGCTCACTTAATGATACCCCGATCGACCGACGAAACGGCCATGGCCGCATTCCGGCTCCTTGGACCCCGGCAGGCGCGGCCAGACGACAACGCCAGCGACAGCAGCCTACGTCATGATGATCTCGGCCCTCTGCTCAACGCTGTTTTCTGGACCCTGACCAGTCTCTCTTTCTTCATTATGGCGCTCCGGCTGTACTGCAAGTACCTGCGCGGCCGCTATCTCTGGTGGGACGACTACGTTCTCATGGCGTCGTGGGTCGCCCTCTGCGTCAGCGCCGCCACCACGACCGTCTGCGTCGCCCTCGACTACGGAAAGCATGGCTATGATATCCGACCCGAGAACTTACCCAAGATGCCCTTTGTCGCTGTCTTCGCAGGCTTCTTCTCGGTCTTGTCGGCATCGTGGAGTAAAACGTCGTTCGCCCTGACGCTGCTGCGGCTGTCGTCGGAGCGGTGGATGCGCGTCGTGCTTTGGTTCATCATGGTTACGTTGAACGCAATCATGGGCGCCGCCATGTTAACCATGTGGACCAAGTGCCGGCCGTTTGCCAAGATCTGGGATGAGAGTGTTGACGGGTGGTGCATCCCGGCATCGAAGATTATCACGCTGTATCAGTGGTCTGCTGGTAGGTCCCCGACCTCGATATAACGGAAAGGCGAAATCACTGACCGCCGGCAGGATACTCCGGCACCATCGATATCGTCCTCGCCCTTTGTCCTTGGATCATACTCTCAAAGCTGACCACAACTCGGCGGGAAAAGTTTGGTGTGGCGATTGCTATGAGCATGGGTGTTATGTGAGATAAACATGCCACTTGCGTAGCTATCTGCTGACTTTCTGGCAGTGCCGGCGTTGCATCCTTTACCAAGATGGTAAAGCTGCCACAACTCGCTGGCGACCCAGGTGAGTCTTGCCCCCCGCCCCGTCCGTTTGAAGTCGGTAGATGATAATAATGGTTTAGTCGACACCGTTGCTGTAACCATCTGGGGAGGCGCAGAGGGAGCTCTCACCATCATCGCGGCTTCAATTCCTGTTCTCCGGGCCCTTATCCGCCGAAACAAGCGGGATATCCCTCCAGCCGAGCTCAGTCCAAACGACTTGCATCGCCTACGAGTGCCGGCAAGCTTCGTGACCTCCGAAGGGTCGGCCTGTAGAATAGAGCATGGGGATCTTCAAAGGTGGGAGGAAAAATATTAATGCGTGCATCGTTCAAACCGGGGCCTGGCATATGATACATGGCCTCAATACGCACCTACGCTTCTTCGCTCGCCCATTTCAACCAGCTCTCAGGGTCCTCAGCGAGCTGCTCACCAAGTCTTGATTCCACAGCGCAGTTCTGCCAGCTCACGGCAATTTCCAGACCTTTCCCCTTCACTGATACGACACCAATATTGAACACAGCACCCGTCACCTCACAACCTATCACAAGCGCCGCCCTTTCACAGCGCCACGCACTCCTCTCGCCTCACTCCGCAGAGGAAGCATCTCCATCCAGGACGCCAATATCAGAGACATTCTAGGACAGAGACCTAGGCTTCTTTGTCTGACCTCTCGCCGTCCCCCGCCAGTCCTTTACAAACTTCATCAACCCAACAATCTCATTTCGCGTGCCCCTGTCCAGCCGTGCCTGGATCTGGTCCCGTACTTGCGACGCTATCTTCCACACCAGGCCCTGAACCTCCTGGGTGTAGGGAACCCCCTGACGAGTCCCCTTCCAAGACCTTACGAATCTCCTTCATTATGTCGGCGTGGAAGTGATCCTCGACAGCAGAGACGAAATTGACCATTGTGTTTTTAGGTTTGAAGCTGTGGATAGGGATCGAAAAACGGCGGGTATTAAGTGCGGTACCTCCTGCAAATGCTGGCGCGGTTTGCTCGGCCTGGGCCGCCAGTGAAATCAAAACTATTGCGTTCAGAAGCCCGGTCAAGGTCGTGCGGTGCTCACGGCATGTATTCAGGACTTTCGTACAGGTTTGGTGGTCTACTGAGAATCCACGAACTCGGGTTTTCGAAAGGGGTTGTGCGGATCGACGCCCAGGTTGCCTTCGTCATAACTTTAGGGATCGTCAGCCGGGGCCGGAATTCCTTCCACACACTGAACAAAAGATACGTTCGCGTTACGGTGTATTTGCCCAATGTTATTGCGGTGGCGGGAAGGCATCCCGGGCCACTTCTCCAGAAAGAAAGCATGTCTCGTCCCCTTCTCGGGTACGGGGTCATTGAGGTGCCGCAAGAAGAGTTCCGTGGAATATCTTGCCGCTGACGCCGTCAAGATTGGCGTGGTTTCAGGCAAAGATGACCTCCAAGTGTTGGCTTCGGGAATCATGCAACAGTGTCACTTTCCGTCCAGGTCGGCTCTCGAAATCTGGAAACCGTGGATCGAGGTGGGTCGGGGTGATGTTTTGGTAACGGTAGGCGAGGTTGCATAGGGTTTCAACTTCCCAACATTCGATACAGACATGGCTAAGATGTAAGAAAGGACCATAAAGCTTTCACAAGTAAATATCGAGCCAACTATAGAGGCTTAGTTTAAGTGTCAAGTTATAATCACGGGCTGGTGTGGCCATTATTACGACGAATCAGTCAGCGCTTAGGTCTCGAGGGACATAGCGCTAGGACTGGGGACGAATCGAGTGTCTTGAGGAGATAATTTCTGACGGTCGGCACTGAAAGCCTACTGGATATAGCTTTACCGCAGGTGGTAATTTTGCACTCAGTATTCGGGCTTCGCGGTGACTTTTGTTCTTTACTGTCTGTTAACACTGCACGGCGTGCTCTTATGGACAAGTGCTAAATGAGTACAGGTTGTAACATCAATGCTGAGGCGGCGACTTCGAAGAGCTAATTTTACTTGACTAAATTCCGGTTGTGATATCTTAACTTGTCCCTCAGCAACCTTTGCCGGATCAGGTGTTTTTTACGCAGCTTGCTTGGTCCGGCAGTCAAGAGGGTAAACACTATCCACGGCGTCACTTCTTGCCCCGGACGTGAGGGGCTCGCCAAGCACCAAATCTCCAACAGCCGGGGCGCGTAGTTACACAGATAATCCCGCGGAATATCTAGAACCCAGCCTATGCAATTTCGAACCAGGTTTGAGAGGTCGGGTCTTTAGAGAGCTGCCAGAGCGCACAGCACAGCGGCTGTCAACACCACCGCTTTAGACATTCAGTCTCTCGGCCGTGGCGAAAAGGGCACTGAAGCAGCCTGGACCCAGCAAACACAAAGAACCGGACAGTCTACCATGTCCTTCGAGAAAAGCCACCTCGCTGCGTCCCAATCCATATCTGAACCATATGTTGTTCGTCGGCCGTGACAGGCAATATGCGCAATCCGCGTGCCGTCAGCTCCCGCCTAAATCCCGATGTATCAATCTGCAAGTGGCCAATTTAGAAATGCACGTATATGCGACATCGTGGGGGTTTAAATGCCCCCCGCAAGAAGTGATAAGAATCCTTTTGTTTGTAATTATACCCAGGTCCTCTCCAAACCGTCTCGCTAGGCCTCTTTCTCCCACGACGGCAGCATCATCTTGGCCAAAATGTTGTGGAAAACGCTCGTCCTCTCCCTCCTGCTAGAGCAGGGCGTTAGCCAGCGGACACCGCCGCCGGGGCGAGTCACCCCTCCGCCTGGTGTCCCTGCCATGCTCCGGTTCCAGTGCTCGCAGCTCGTCATCGACCGCCTCGACCCCCTCGTCAGCCCCGGCTCCGTGCCGTCGCCCCATCTCCACCAGATCGTCGGAGGCAACTCGTTCAAGCCGTCGATGGACTTTGCGACCCACGACCTCGTCAACGCGTCCACTTGCACCAGCTGCACCTTTACCGAGGACCTGTCCAACTACTGGACCGCCGTCATGTACTTCAAGGCCCGCAACGGGACGTACAAACGAGTGCCCCAGCTCCCCAACGAGGGCCTGACCGGAAAGGGCGGCATCACCGTGTATTATATCCCGCCGTATGACGGCGTGACGAGGGTCACGGCGTTCAAGCCAGGCTTCCGCATGCTGGTCGGGGACGTCATGCTCGACAAAGGCCCCGGCAAGGAGCAGAAGGTGTGCCATCGGTGCATGCCCAAGGCGGGGGATGCGGGACACCTGAATTGCGCGTCGCCCGACGGGCTGGACATGCCTGCCGGGTTCTGCGAGGGCGGCATCCGGTCTATCCACACCTTTCCCACCTGCTGGGATGGCAAGACGCTCGACGCACCTGATCATCGGAGTCATATGGCGTACCCGGATGGCAACGTCTATCCGTACGGGACCTGTCCCGAGTCGCACCCTGTCATGGTGCCACAGCTTATGTTGGAAATTATCTGGGATGTGAGTTGTCCTTCCCTCCGCCACGGAGAGGGATCTGGCTGATTTATGTGCCGGTAGACTACACAGTTCAACGACCCGGACCTCTGGCCCGAAGACAAGTCGCAGCCGTTTGTTTGGAGCACGGGCGACAAGTGAGTCCGCTGTCATGTCACGCTGCAGTTGGAACGGATGGCTGACAAAGAACCGGTAGGGAGGGCTACACTCAGCACGGAGATTACGTCTTTGGCTGGAAGGGCGATTCTCTCCAGCGCGCTATGGACTCTCGATGCACGAATGATTGGTGCGAGGCGCTCGAATATCAAGAAACGGCAGAGGCGGACAAGTGCACCATTCCCCAAGCTGTCGTCGAGCCCGTCGACGGATGTGAGTCTAGTCGCCGAGACGAGGGTGTGAATCATGAACATGACTGACAACAATTGCTAGGGCTCCATCGTCTTCCTGGTATCGAAAAGGCGGTTTAGCTGGATTAGGTACAGTGGGTTTGGAGTGTTGTAAAATACGATGTTTACCTAGGTAGTTGAGGCAGGGTGGTTTACTTCTTAATCACCCAGGAATCAAACTGACAATATACATGGTTCTTAGATCTACACTATCCTTCTTGTACCTGCTACGCTGGTGTTTTCTCTATTCCTTTAATTATGCTGTTCTGAATAACATAGCACCGAGGTTAGATGAAATATCGTTCATCACGATGGAAAGGTAGACCTTACATATTGCTGACCCTCGGTGGCGACGTCGACGTGGTATGCTTGGAGGAGGAAGGGCTCGTCGCTAGACGCGTTGGCTCTGGTCAAGAGGATCTGAACTTACAGTTTATCAGCTGCCCCAGAACGACGAGGCAAGGTTTGAGCAGGACCAACAGCACCGCCTTGTCAAGCGGTATCATGTACGTATCGCTCCTGCTATGTCTTGTCAAACTGCATCTGTGCAAGGAAAAGCTGCTGATATTCGGGTCCTGGCATAGCAACCCAAGCCCGGCCAGCCCATCGATCTCAACACACGACTGGTCGACCTCGCTCCCAGCATAACGTACCTGGCATACAACTGCTATTACATAAAGGTAATTCGCCAAAATGCCACGTACTTCATGTAGACGGCACGGGGTGGCAAGGTGTAGGTATAATTGTTATCATGAATAATGTAGCTGAGGTATATTCATTAAGGTCTGAACCCCCGTTGACTCAATTTATCTCGATGACGTGTCCGCCTAGATACTTCCTGGTGCATCTGAGTTGAAATGACACTGAATTAGCTTTCATCCCTGTTGAGTAACCCATTAGGATTCTTACCCCGTATGGACACTCTCAGCAGGTCTGTCCAATGTCATAGTACCCGCAGGCAGTGGGACCACCGCCGATACACTGAAACGATTTGCATTGGCCGCCCAGGCACAGGCTGCTTCCGGGGCAGGTTGAGTCCCGGGCCTCAATGTGACCATCGATGGCTTCAGGGGAGCGAGCCTCAGCGTTGTTGGGAGCCGGGGCGGCCATGGCGGCGGTGAGGAAGAGGGTGAGGATGCAGACGATCTTCATCTTGGCGAAAAGAGGGAGGAAGCTATGGAGCGGACTGGGGGGAACAGATGATGCTGGAGAAAGACAAGGGTTGGCGAGAGAGAGAGGAGGGTGATTGGGGAAAGGGACATTGGTCTTAATGAGTCTTTGGGATCATGTACCACACTGTATTGTGCCTCCCAACCGTGGCGCAGATTGTTTAGCTGAGGGGCTAAGCTTGCAACTTTATAGCTGAATTACCTACATGGAACACGGCACCAACGGGATCCGATGCGAGGTCCAAGTTGTAGAGAAAGTACTTTGCACACACCCGTATTAATTCCGCGACTCTGGCTTTCTGAGCGTATCCACGCCGCATTTATGTTGTATCGAGCGATCCTGCGTTGCTGTGCCGCCGGTAGCGTCGTTGTTGGCTTATCAGTGGATTCTCGCGTGCCACAAATACGGCTTATTGGATCAATATAAACAACCGCTGACGAAGATTTCGATGCTACCTTAACTCATTTGGCTACAAAGCCCATGTCCTCTCTGGATATAATCTCATTCTTCGAGAACAACAGTCCCACAGCGCAATCAAATCTCCTTCCCCTCTTCACCAATGACAACAACCATCTTCCCTTTCGCCAGCCCCTCCTCCATATACCGATGCGCCTCCTGAATCCCTTCCTCCCCAAACCTCCACACCTTGTACGGCCTCGCATCGAACTTTCCCTCCGCTACAGCCCTCACAATCTTTCTCAGCGGAATGTCCGACAGAGGGAACTCCGGCTCCCCAAACACAAAGCTTCCAAAGAAGTTCAAATGCACCCCGCTCGCCATCTCCAACAGCGGATTGAACTCCCTGATGGGATCCAACCCCCCGAGCCATCCCGCGAGACACACTCTCCCGTCTCTTTTTGCGAGGGCTAGGGATTCCACGACCGTGGTGTTGCCGATGAGTTCTAACACCCTGTCGAACTTAACTTGTTCTCCTTTCTGTTCTTGAAATCGCGCTGGTAACCCCTTCCCTTCAAGGACTATTTCAGTGACCCCCCACGCTTTCATCTCCTCAAATTTCTCCTCACTTCTCGTTGTAGCCGTGACAACCGCGCCTGCTTCCACCGCGAGATTCACAGCTGCTCTCCCCAGCGCGGAAGTCGCTCCGCGGATAAGCAGCTTGTGGCCCCTTTCTAGGGCCAGATTGCGGAAGAGACAAGTCCAGGCGACGGAGTAACTCTCGGGTAGGGCTGCGACCTGGTTCCATGGGAGTGGGAGGAGTGCGTCTCCGTCGTCGACCAAGGGGACAATGTTCGAAACGCGGGCGACCGTGTACTCGGCGTAGGTGCCGGGGATGGTTCGGCCGAGGCCTCCCATTCTGTGCGGAGCGTCAGCGATAGTCTCCATTTGACTGGGGTGTCTGTCTTCCTAGGGAGAAAACTCCCCGTAAACAGTCAAGAACTGGGGGTAGAGGTAACTTGCACACTCGCCACCGGAGTACCAGGTGTGAATTCCCCAGTGGGACACTCTTCAATGGTACCAACGCATTCAATGCCGCTGATGGGGACGGACTCGGCCCATTCCCCGCGGCGCATGTGCATCTCGGCGTGATTGATGCCGAAGGCGCGGATCTTGATCAAGGCGGTGCCGGGGGTGGGAACAGGCAGGGGGACGGATTGCATTTTGAGAGTGGAAGGGGGGCCGAAGGCGGAGATGACGATTGCGCGCATGGTGGAGGTGGAGGACATTTTAGTCGTGCTAGAGGTTGAAGATGAGTTGGGGGGCGTTTGGGTGTATTCTGATGCTGGTAGTTTTGATACCGTCGACTGCCGTGTTGGAAAAAGTTCGATGCCAAGAGGTGAGTTGGAACTTATACCCATCAGGATGCTTCACTCAAATGTCCGCGGAGGTGAGGGAAGAGAAATTCACGCCCTTCTGTATACATATGTGATCGGGTTAACCGGAATAGGAAAGACGGATTCCAAATATAATCACTAAGACCCAGGTAACGTGTCTTATAAGCGAGCCGATAATATAAGCGAACCGATAATTTTCCACCACCCTACCATTACTATCCTCAACTATGAACAACCACACTAGGAAATAACAATAACTGAACCAGAAATAGATGAATCAGACGATTCTCCAGCCTCCTGACACGTACGTGCATTATGGCCAGGCTTGCCGCACAAGCCACAGCACCGAATCTTTGTGCGAGACCCCCCTGGACCACTACCATTTTGCCGTATTTCCTGGCCTACCTGCTCATCCACAGCTTTCTGGTCCAGTAGATCCTGTGCCTCTTGTACAGTAAGAGACCCTCCAAGCCGTATACGTGTTTTTTTGGCTCTCCGTCTCTTACTAAGCCCCTCATTTGCCTTGCGTAGTAGAGAGACCTCCGTGCGTAGAAGAGCCACCTCATGCATTACAGCCATCGTACCTTTGGCTAATTGGTCCACAGCAGCCAGCATAGGTGTTGGAGAGCTGTTTTGATGGTTGGATATCCGGCCTTTAATAAGGTTTGACTGTGAGGTAGCCTCTCGGGGGTTTTGTGGCGTCTGAGGTAGCCAAGGTAGTGGTGTACCTGGCCGTGAGATTGGTGGAGTTGGAGTTCGGAGCCGTATATCCATCTTAGAAATCACCCTTTCTGGATCGTACGGCACAAGGCCAGCTCCGGCAAAGGCTCCTTGGATATTCTTATCCGTAAAAGAGGTAAAAAACGCCTCTTTAAACGCGTAAAGGAATTCCAGCTTGGTGATATGTGTGATATGCATACGCATAAGTTCTTCGATTTGGTAGCCGTAGGCCTTCTTTAACGGCCCAAAACAGCCAACATCTAATGGTTGGACTAGATGTGAGGAGTGCGGAGGCATACAAAGCGTGATGATGTTGTGTTCCTTACAGTAGGTCTCGAATTGGTCGGAGTGGTGGCTTTCGTGGCCGTCGAGGACTAGGAGCCGGTATTTGCCTTTCGTACGAGATGCTGTATGGGAATCGAAGTGCCGGATCCAATCTAGACCTTTTTCATTGGTAGTCCAGCCGTTATCGGTCGTTCCGATATACCAAGTAGCCGGGAGGTCGCATTCTTGGTACCAGTGAGCGAGGTGGTATTTCCCGGCCAAGAGGATGAATGGTGGGATAGCCCAACCCTGAGAATTTGCCCCCTGGATAACCGTAGCCCACTCGCGATTACCAGGCTGGACCTTCTTAGCCTTGCCATAGCCGTCTGAGGTAGTAACTACCATCCCAGTGGTGATCATGCCCATCATAAACCCGGTCTCGTCAAAGTTGTACGTATCTTCGTCGAGGATGCCGTATTTGGCCTTGGTGTTGTATACAAGTGTAAACCACTCGCGAATAATCTTTGGATCTTCGCATTTGGCCCTCTGGTAGTCGTATCTACGCGTAAAACGCGTCCGGAGTTCTGGTTGGCGTTTGACGAAGTTGTGAGCCCAAAGCTTGCCGACAGGGGGCGCGTCGCGTTCGCGTAGTAGTCGGTTGGCCATATCTTCCACAAAACGAAGCCGAGGAGGAAATGCACGCGTACATAGCTCACTTATGTACTGAACAACCGTATTCTCCTCTAAATTCGTAAGTTTGCGTGAGTTGGCTGGAATATCGCGTCGTGCAGGCCGACCGGCGCGACGATCGTAGAGGGTAGTATAAGGGACAGAATAGGTCTTTGCTGCAGCTGAAAGACTAAGTTTTGGGTCTTTTTCAAGAGCTTGTAAAGCAAGGTTTAATCTTGCATCAGCTGAAATCAACGCCATGTTGCGTGGTAGAGGAATTGTGGTAAAAGGGAGAGGGGGCATAATTTGGGGGGGAATTATCGGTTCGCTTATATTATCGGCTCGCTTATAAGACACGTTATGCAGGTGCTGAGTAAGAGAATTTTGAGATCAGCCGTGATCAACCTTAACACAGCAGACCTCTACAACACGGTAGGATACGTTATTTCAGCACATCTGACAGAAAGGAGACATGGATGCTAATCGAACTGCAGTGAATTCCATGTTATTACATGGAGCGTCTAATGGGAGGTTGCACGCCACCAAAACTCTCAAGAAGCCACGCCCCTCACTGACGTGGGGGTTGATCAATTCGCAACGCTTGTCTTGAGAGGTAGACGCAGGGATAATCAAGTCAACAAAGAGGAAGAGGAACTGCTCCTTTAACAATTCGCTTTAGTGTTTTCTTTCGAGCATCTCCAACCTGTCGCAAAGCAGCCCGTTGGAAATACACCTCTTTGTGTAAGATAAATGAACATGATTAAGGATATACTGAATCATTATCCGTGGTATCTATCAAAATGACTTGAAATGAATTTAATAAGTACCTAGGTAGGAAATAATTTTACTATAGTCGACGGCGTTAGCTTTCCGACAACTCCATCCCTCGATTGGAATGCCAGGACTCCCTTCGGTTTTCTCAAACGCCGCTTGGTATTCATCTTTCCCACAAGCTTCCCCAGAAGCTTGGGCAAGTTGCAGTTTCTCAGACTCTTTAGAAGCAAAACTATTCGACTGATTGACATGAGAGACTTCTCCAACAATGTGTGTGTCGGTTGATCCGGGACGTGTTGCCGCTTGTTTTCTTCGTCGAGGACTGAAGGCTGTAGTTCGTCACATAAGATCTCCTCTGCGGCCATCAAAGACACTTCGTGGCTACTCACCTTCAGGCTTCGGTGTGGTTCTCTCCAACATTGAGAGGCTCCAGACCAACAACCTTGACGTAGAAATGCAGTTCAGCCCCTTGGAAGAGCTTTTCGAAAGAAGTGATTCTTCGCGGAGAATTCCATGGTTCGTGGTCGAAAAGCATATCGTCCCAATCTGAGTTTCCTTGCTCCTGTTTTAGGGAAGTAAGTGTAGGTAGGTAGCTGGGGTGCTCAATCAGCGTGTAAAGGTCTAGTGCACTCTTCCGAACTCCTCGCCTGTTCTTGGGTTAACTAAATGCCAGAGAAGATCGACTGATTCATGCATGGCCCTCGGTTATCGCTAAGGACTTGCCTTATCATTCAATTTCGTATTCAACCTTAATTTTAAGCGTCTTGCCTTGCGATCTGCCCTAGCTTTATTTAAATGTATATTGTAACAAGGTGATAGCTAATATGAATTACTGGATAAAAGAGTGGTCCTAGATAAGAATGCCAAGTAGAGAGCGATATAACGTAGGTTCCAGAGCAACTCTGAAGAGTAGTTTAAAGTCCAGAAATCAAGTGATGTTGGTCCTTAGTGCTGGAATAATATAGTATAATATGGCATAATCTGGATATGTATCTGGAAAGAAGTCTTCCGGCCCCTCGGTATAAGGAGCGTCAGGGGCGGGTCGCGTAACTTCTAGTGTTTAGAGTATTACTGCAGGAGGCTGTGGAAACCGTGAAAAAGCTGGGGTTTAGTTCTTAGCCGAGTACGACTCTAGTGTCCTTGATTTGGCGACGGCCCTCAATACATAGTAGGCTAGTGCTACCCTATAAGCACTCGGAGTTGAAATTCGTCCGCGCTGATGGGTACAAGGCTGGGCGACGGCTCTTGCTAGCCGTTCCAGCCATTGGTTGGTGGTGTAATCAGACGGCTCCACGAATAGGACCTAACCGGTGGACATGTTTGGTAGTGTCGGAGATTAGAGTTAAACAGCCTGATATTTTTAGCTCCGTGGTCAAGCGCACTGCAGGTAGGCATATAATTACCTGTCACACTTGTATATATATGCTTTGAAGCGGTCGGTCAATGGAACCCGGGGCACGCTAAATCACAGAGGGTTGCAGCCGTGGGTTTGGCACACTGGCCGCAAAAGCATAAATGGAGCATACTTCCTCGCCTTCCGATGAAAGAACTTACGCAGACCGGTCAGACAATAGTCATACGTTTGATTCCCCCAAAATACCCACCCCTGCGCTAAGATGTATTTCTCACTCGTCGCCGCTCTCACTCTCTTTTCGGCTTCTACTCTAGCAGAGCCTATCCCCCAGGACGCAACACTCAGCAAGCGGGCCGATAACTGGTGCCGTGTCGTCACAAACGTGAACTGTCGCAAAGGCCCCGGCGTCAGCTATGACGAAGTGAAAGTGGAAGGACTGGGGTACGTCCCTCCCGGAAAGAAGTTTGGAGTGCGGTGTACCAAGGAAGGGTCCAACGTCGAGGGAGACAAAACATGGTAAGTTGGTCTTTGGAATTTCCCTCTAGACTTGGGGGATGCTGACGATGCTGCGGAAAGGGACTATATTCCTGGATGGAACTGCTGGGTCTCGGCCTACTATACCAGGACCGCCGGGTCTCAGAAATATTGCGAGAGTAAGTGTCTGCTACAAATACGTCTGGAATCCCCTGGACTTCAAGCTGACAACCTGAAAGCCGGCCTTCCCGAATGTCGCAAGGACTAAACAACGGTATATCTGGCAGGGGAATTCTCGGATGATCTTCAGAGTGCGTAGTGAATGTGCGTGCTACCAAGAGCAAGATTATATTACGCGCAAACAACTATTACATTTATAATCAACACAATCCCTCTACCAAATTTGATGCCTGGGTTTCTATATGACTGGCACCCCAAATTTGATGAATATTTACATCTTCTACTCGTAAGTTAAGTGGAAGGGGTGAGAATAGCAGATAAGCAGGAGAAGTATTGTACTGCCGACTTGGTCTTCCATGTCGTATTTGATCACCCGGCACCCCGGGTAGAATTCCTCTCTGCGATACTTAGGAAAGCACTCATCCGAAGCGCCCAGACCAGCTCCGCAGTAGTCGCATTTGAAACTTGGAGAATTTCATCAGTCGTATCCCTTTCCTTGAGATCGTATCTAGCTGGGGACGGATAGGCTTCCTGATGTACACGAACGGAAATTTCCCATGGCGGAAACACGGCCCCCCAGCTGCTGACTTTGCATTTGGGACAGTTACATAAGAAAACGTGGATTGCGGCTCTAGAGGATGTGGTAAACGCGGGCAACCGCGCGCGTGGAATGGGGGTTCTTCGTCTGGTTATGGTTTGTCTATTCTTCCTCTCCCAGATATCCGAATCCTCAGATGGACGGCAGATACGCTCTGCTCGCGTTGCTGTTGTGCCTGTGCCTCCCGTTAGACGAAAGTAGATCAATAAGAGAACCATTGCAACGAAATAGCGTTTGTGCTGAAATAGCCCCAGGGTTTGTACGGGTGGGGGGGATGACGATATGGTCGCATTGGAGATTACGAGGAGCGGTGTGACCTCTTGTGTTCGTTTGGGAGAAGACCGGTCGCTATGATCAAACTGCTGTCTTGCAGAACCACGCAAATTCCCAGGTCACTCATCCACCCGGTTGGCCACGGTTTGACCTTGTTGGCTCTCTCTCCGGGCAAGGGCAACTCCGTTGCTTGTTTTGGTAGCTCACCGCGCTGGGAGAGCCCAAACTCCGCCCTCGGCCAATTTCTCGATGAAGACGCATGACGGGACGGATTGGAGGCCTAACGATATTCCTCATTCCCTGGAATAGAGTCGCAACGATTCCTCAGAGGGGGGATGTCGTGGGGCAACGGTTGGAGGCTCATCATTCGAATGTCCCATGTGAGTCGGGATCGAAAGCAGGACACTGACAGCTTGGCTTCCGCAAACCCGACCCAGCTGCCTTGGTGATATTACGTCGATCGCCGTGGCTCTCGGCCGTCACTGGTCCAGCGCAGGTAGCACAAGGACCCGGCATGCCGTGAAGGATTCGCATCTGATTGGACGAGCGGCGCATCCAGCCGAATAGGGACATCAGATATGTGTGGACATTTGAGCCACACAGCATGTATTCGGTTTTCAAGGCAGCGGGATACGCTGCAACGGCCCTGCAAGGCAGACTCGGTCAACTCGGTCGAGGATATATAAACAAGTGGTAAAAGTGTCCAGGAAGATGCAAGCAACAAGCAACACCTTTTTTCCCCCATCGCTTTAAAAGTCCACCACCAACAATACTCGACATGCATATCTCCCTACGACACGCAGTCGCGCTAGTCACAGTGCAGTCCCTCGCCGGGGTGCTCGGCGACTTCTCGGGGCCAAGTTTCCCACCTCCCGCGGACTTGGCCGGCAACCAGAGCTTGGTCAAGGCGGCGTGGAAGAGCCTCACGGCTGCTTTCGAGGCGGGTCTTGGGGATGCCAGCGCGAATGGGAGTTCCTTCCCCGAGGCGGTACGAAATTTCACCTTCTCCGTCGGCCTGTTCTCGCTCCACGACCCGGACGCGACCTCGCTGCAGCTCCACTACACCTCGCCCGAAATCGCCGCGTCGACCCTAGGCACGAAGAAGGTGGACGACAACAGCATCTACCGCGTTGCTAGTGTCACAAAGGTCTTTACGGTTCTGGCCGGCCTCCTCTCGCTCAGCGACGCGCAGTGGGAGCGTCCGCTGAGCGAGATCCTCCCCGCCCTCTCCGGCCAGGGCAGCGACGGCGTCCTGTCGACCCCCTGGGACAAGATCACGATGCGCGCGCTGGCCGCCCAGCTCGGCGGCGTGCCGCGCGACGGGTTCCCCAACCTCGGCGAGATCGCGCTGCAGATGGTGCAGACCAACACGACCGAGGCCGCGGTCATGGCGGCCACGGGCCTGCCGCCGGGCAACGCGAGCGATCCGCTCTCCAACCCGCCGTGTCTCCTGCTGCTCCTGCAGGGCAAGGACTGCCCGGCGGTGCCCTACGCCCAGGGCGTCGCAAACCGCCCCCCGACCTTCCTGCCGTGGTCCTCACCAGGATACGCCAACAACGGCTTCACCCTGCTCGGGCTGGCCATGGCCAACGCGACCGGCCGCACCATCGGCGAGCTCTACCAGGACCACATCCTCGACCCGCTGGCCATGGCCTCAACCTTCTCCGACCCGCCGCCGACGGCCGAGTACGCGCGCAGCGTCATCGTCGGCGATGACGCGACGGCGGCGGGCTTCGCGCTGCCCAACGGCGTCTTCATCTCGTCGGGCGGCGTCTTCTCGACGACGCGCGACCTCGCCCGCTTCGGACGCGGCATCCTCAACTCGACCCTGCTCGCGTCCGAGCGCACGCGGCGCTGGCTCAAGCCCGTGTCGCACACGGCACGGCTGCAGTACGCCGTCGGCGCGCCGTGGGAGATCATCCGGCACGTCAGCCCCACCAACAAAGTCACTGACCTGTACACCAAGTCGGGTGACTCGGGCTTGTACAGCGCGTGGCTCGTGCTGGCGCCCGACTTCGGCGTCGGCTTCAGCATCCTGATGGCCGGGTCGGCGCGGGGCCGGTTCCGCGCCGTCGCAGAGCTGGCGGACGCGGTCACGCAGGCGATGGTGCCGGCGCTGCAGCGACAGGCGGCGGCCGAAGCGGGCCGGAACCTCGCGGGCACGTACCGCGGGGCCGACGGGCTTAACTCGACGCTGGTGCTGGCGACGGAGGAGGGCGCGGCCGGCGTGCTCGTCTCGTCTTGGATCAGCAATGGGACCGATGTGTTGCCCTTCCTGGCGACGCTGGCGGGCCCCGGACCCTACCGGCTGCTGCCGTCGATAACCGACGACGCGCGCGGCCAGGCGGCGTTCCGGCTGGTGAGTGCCCAAGACTCGCCCGCGACTGGTGGGGGTTCCGCGTCCGGGGCGTTATTTGCAGGGCCCGGCATGGTGACGGGGGATTGGCTCATAGTGGACGACAGCACGTACTACGGCGCAGGGCTGTCGCTGTTCGTGTTTGATGTGGGGCGCAACGGGAAGGCGACGGCCGTGACGCTGCCCGCGTACCGGGTGACGCTAGCGCGGTCGGCGTAGGATTTGCTGACTGCAGTCCGTAGTGCCGGGTAGTGCATTGGTAGTTCGCTCTTCCATGGAAACAATAATCGTCCGTAATTGGCAGTGTTTCGTCGTAATTGGTTAAATTGGTCCCTGATTCGCTGTGGCAACAGTGCAAAAGTGTAAAAGGTCAAGGTGGATGTTCCGCCAAGCTGCACTGATTTGGTGAGGGGATGACGAGAAGCCCAGGCACCGTTGCAGCGTTGCATCTACAGCGGCTGTGCTGTTCCGGCAGTGTGACGTAGGCGCCTCCCGATTAGGCTCGATGTCGCGCTCTTGCTCAGGTCGGCCCCCCTGCTTATCGGGTCCTATAACTTTTCTGGCATTGTCGAAGAAAATCGCGAGAATCATCATGTTGACGCTCTGCGTGCTGGACGTCCCGCCACGCGGTCGACAATTTGCTTTTTGATACTTTTTTTTGGGTAGAATTTACAACAAAACAAGTGATCCTGTCAGCACGTTGTGCTGCCTCCATTTCAAGTCATGCCAGGGGTGCCGTCGAGCCGAGGCTGCGATGCCTGCCGCCAGCAAAAGAAAAAGGTACCGCCCCATCCTCGGGTAGTTTCCATGAGCACACCACCTCACACCAGTGCTAGTGCGACCAGTTGACGCCGCTATGCTCGCGATGTGCGCGCCTCGGCATCCCCTGCGTCGGCGGTGGCGAGCGCCGTTACAAGTTCATGGCAGCGCCTGACCGGAACTCCTCCCAGCCAACCTCTTCAGCGGCTCAGGCCGAGTCCTCCTCGGCTGCCGGGTCGAGCATGCAGCTAACCACGAGAGCGCCCTCCAACCAGGCAACCCTCGATGCGAGCCATTTTGTCTCGGCTCTGCAGGTGACGGATGTGTGCTTCGATCTGCGCATCTACGGCCCATTTTTCACCGAACTGCCCCGTCGCCTAGGCAGGAACCGGGCTCTCGACGCGTCGGTTCGCGCGCTAACGACATCATTTCCCTCGGTCCACACCCACCAGTACACGCCCGACATGTACAAGGCGTATGGAGAGGCTTTGGGGTGTCTGCGGACCTCCCTAGACGACCCCGCCACGGCCGGGTCCGTGGAGACGTTGTGTGCCGTGTATCTGATCATGATTTGCCAAGTCCGTACATGCCTTGCTCGCCCCTCCCCCCCCTTCTTTATTTGATAGATTCCCATTTCCAGGGAAAATTAACCTTTTGGCTACCAGGGTTGGATCGGCAGGGGCAGTGACTTTTACCCCAGTCACGGCGAGGCCATCGCCCACATGCTCAACACTGCGGCGGTGGCTCAGAACTGGAGGGGCGAGTTTGAAGCCGAGGTGACAAATACCCTCCTCTTCATTGTTGTAAGTCTGCTTCCCGTTAAGAAAGGCCTACGAGGACCCGGGTATTCTGACATGACCATCTCCTGTGGCACAGCTCCTTGAGAGCTTTGGAAATCACAAGATCAAGCTCGATCCCCGCCTTTGGGCAACCTCGGACCCTGCCCCGATTGCGAGACCCTCCCGACAGCTCGCCTCCCAAGCAGCCAACATCGAGTGCCTCCAGATCCCGGCCCTAGCGGCTATCGCTGGCTTCGCCCGCGACGTCCAGGGGAACCTTCCGGCTATCCACTCCACCCACGAAATTCTGCGCAGCGACCTCGCCAAGGTTAAGGCCCTCCTCTCCGCGGTGTCGGCACTCGAACCCACGCTGCTGGCGAGGCAGATTCACGCACGGCGACAGACAGCCTACGGGACGTTGCTCCTGCTAGGCCTCATGGCCAACTGGGCGCTGAGCATGTTTGGTGGTGGCGACCCGCGCGCTCTCGAGCTGGAAAAAGTCACGCTGATCGACGAGGTCATGGAATTGGCGGAGCAGGCGTCCCAGTACCGCCCCCTCGCCGCGAGCGCCATACCCGGCTTTGTCATAGCGGCCAAGGCGATGACAGACGATGCGGTCAGGCTGGCGCGGCTGGAGGAGCTGCTGGTGCTCTACCGGGCCGACTTTCCAGTGTCTAACTGGTCGACCCAGAACTGGCCGCTGGACAGTATTTCGCGTTGACGGTATTTCACGCCGCACCTGGGAACCTATATGCGCGCTACTACGTCTACGGGTGGCTTCAGGGCACAAATATCGGAAAGATACAGCTTGAATCTGCCATCGAAACTGCATTCCATCGCTCGTGGTAGCAGTAGCAACATGTGTCATCATATTTAAGTACTCGAACAATGCCATGGCGCGCCCACTCCTGTTATCAAAATTTTTATATCAGCCGAAAGTCGACGGCTACTCAAGCTTATTGTGACGTAAACACTCATCCGTCCAGATCAGCACCGGCTCAGCTTCGGTTCTGCTTATTATACCACAACACACTACAGTTTCTGCCGAAGCCGTCACATGACAGTATTGCCTGTTTCTCAAAGCCTTTCCTCCCTTCCTCGAAAGCCCTATGACGCCCTCCCCCTATACATATGTGGCTACTAGGTATGGTGCTCATCTGCCGGTCAATGGTCATGACGCACAGCACACTCGTTACGTATCCGTGATGTTCCCGTATCACCCCGTGGGCCAGTCGCCATTCGCAGTCCAGACGACGTCCGGCCGACTTCATTGGCTTGGGGGTGGCCTAGGTATATTGAAAACACACATACAGGAAGAGCCCCCAAGAGTACCTATTTACCACGATCTGCAATAATCGGGTCCTGCTCTTTGGATGCTATCCACCCCCTGATGCTCGTGTCCTATTTTTTGGGTATCCGAACCGCACCTATCATAGACGGATGAAGGCTTCTCGTTCGGACGTTGTGCATACTACCGGCAAAAATAACTTCTTGTTTATTTCCCCAGATTTTCGGCTGCAGCCACTCCATATTAGCTTGGCATCGGGATTTGAAATTCCCCGCAAGTGAATAATCTAATCCGACACCTGACGGACTTGGCGCTTCGTAGAACATGAGAATAGTTGTCGACGACGGCCGCTGCGTCTTTGTCTCTACTGGACAGACCATCCTATCTCCAGAAATCCACCACTTAACGAGCTGGCTTAAAGTGTAGCAAAATCCGCGTACTGCATCGAACCAAAATGCGCTTGGCACTAGGCATTTATATATATGAACTTCTCCTCTCGACATTTTCTTGTTTTCCTACCAAGCTCTCTCTTTCTCACACAAATCCGAGCTCCTCTTTCTCTGTACAATTGGATCAAAACCAAGATTAAACTCTAAGAACATCGAGCTATCTGGCTATCAAGATGCGGAGTGCTTCAGTCCTCAGTCTTGCCCTCTTAGGTTCAGCCGTCACCCTTTCTGGTGCCATGGCGGCCTCGGCTGGGTGCGGAAAAGCCGTGACCCTCACCAGCGGCGTCAAGAAACTCACGGTCAAGGACAAGACGCGGCAGTACACGCTGCAGCTGCCGGCCAACTACGACCCGACACATCCGTACCGGGTTGTGTTTGGCTGGCACGGAGCCAACGACAACATGGATGTCACCGTGAAGGGCTCGTTGGTGCAGCCGGCTGGCTCGTTTCGGTACTTCGGCCTGCAGCCGCTGGCCAACGACAGCGCCATCTTGGTCGCACCCGACGCGCTCAACAAGGCTTGGTACAATCGAAACGACGAGGACTACGCTTTTTTCGATGCTATGCTCGCGCAGCTGGCGGGCGGCCTGTGCGTCAACGAAAAGCAAATCTTTTCCCTCGGGTTCAGCCACGGCGGCGCCTTCGCCAAGGCGCTCTCTTGCAAACGCGCCAGCTCGCTCCGCGGCGTCATCATCTTGGACGGCGGCGGCCCTATCGATGGCAGCACGGGGTGCTCGGACGACCCGATCGGGGCGCTTGTGGTGCACGGCGTCAACGACGGAATCCAGGGCGGACGTGCAACTCGCGATTTGTACGTCAAGCGCAACGGGTGCAGCACCGCAACGAACCCCAAAGAGCCTGCCGTAAATAGCAAGGCGCCTCACATCCTGACCGAGTACCAGGGTTGTAAGGATGGGTTCCCGGTGTGGTACATTGCCTTTGACGGGCAGCATTGGATGGCGCCGTATGACGGGGGCAGCGGAAATAATGGCGAAAAGACATTCACGCCAGCGGCGGCGTGGAAGTTCATAACCCAGTTCCAGTAATGGGGAATCCTTCAGCCGCATCGATCGCGTAACTATAATTATAGCAATTGATAGGGGTAGTACAGTATCACTTTTTGGTGGGGGCGTTGAAACAACCTCTCCCCTTCATCGGAAACTGAGAAGTGAATGACCAGCCAATCAATATCCTGTTTCTTCATCTCCCCATCATAATGTCAGCTGGAAGGGAACTGAACTCAACGCAGGAGATATCTGAACAGCTGCATCCCGTATTGTCAACGCCTTCTCTAGGTGGCTTCGGATGTGAACCATCCGGACACATACCAGAGCTTGGCTTCAGGTTTCATTCTCCTCCTGGCCTTGGGAGAGATCCCCGGAACAGAAGCCGGGCTTCTCCCTGAGCGACATCAAGCTATGCCAGGCGCTCATCCCTTGCACCGGCACCTAGCTGGACGGACATAAATATCACCAAGTCACCTCACCTCTATACCACCACATCACAAACCCTCATCACCCCTCGCCCCAACCCAACTCCACATCACCCATCAAAACACCGCAATGCTCTCCCGCACCCTCTTCCTCCTCCTCCCCGCCCTCGTCACTACCGTCGCCCAGCTCCTCCCTCCCATTTTCCCCCACGGCTGCTACACCGAAGCCTTCCACACCCGCGCCCTCTCCGGCCACACCGTCCCCCCTTCTCCCAACAACACCGTCCTCACCTGCGCCACCGCCTGTACCGCCCTCAACTACCCTCTCTTCGGCCTCGAATACGGCACCGAATGCTACTGCGGCACCGCCCTCTCCCCCGGATCCTTCCCCGCCTTTGGGCCCTCCGACTGGTACGCCCTCCCCATCCCCCCTCTCCACCATCACCAACTAACTCCACATCCCTCCCAGCTCCATGCCCTGCCCAGGCCTCACCCTCGTCCCGGAAACCTGCGGCGGCCCCTCCCGCCTCTCCCTCTGGTCCACCTCCCCCGTCGCCCCGCCCACCACGCCCTTCCCCCCGCCCATCCCCGCCACAGGCCAGTCCCGCCCGTACCTCACGGGGTGCATCACTGAGCCGGCCGGCGCGCGGGCGCTTTCCGGACGGTCGACGGCGTCGCCGGGGGCGATGACGCTGGCGGGGTGCGGGGCGTTTTGCTTCGGGAGCGGGTTCCGGTTTTATGGGACCGAGTACGGGAGCGAGTGCTGGTGCGGGGACGCAGTGCATGTGAATGCGACGGCGGTGGCGGCGGGGGGGTGCGGGATGGGGTGCAGTGGGGCCGGGGGGGAGAGCTGCGGGGGGGCGAGGTTGGTTAGTGTTTTTGAGTGGTATTAGGGTTGGGCTGGGGAAGCAACTGGGGTTTGTTTTAGGTTGTTACCTTTGTTCTTCTTACCTAACTGGGACCGGAGACCTCCCGCGAGAAGCCTATGCGTTGTTATTATTCTTGGTATTCCAGCAGGAGGAATGCTTATTATGCATGTTAGGAGACTAGAGCTGGTGGATACGGTCGAGGAAATGGAGCACTTTATGTTCTGCGAATGTACAACTGGATTGAAGCCCACGGAGTTTTCGAATGGAATATGGTTCTGGTCCTCGTGACAAGGGGAAGAAAGAAAATGTGAATTGAGGAAACATGCATTGTCCCATAGAATCCGCTGTATCGACATCAGATATCTCAACAGCGTCCAACCAACAGTCCCCTTTCTCTCTCCAGGCTAGCGGACAGTGAAACTTGGCCGCCAAAAAGAAAGATGAAGTCCCCCATCTTGCGAGGCTTGACGACTTTTTGAAACCTGTCAAGTCTAGAGTGTGCCCAGCACCTCAACATTCCTCTGCGCCGTCGCATACATGCGCATGGCCTGGACAATCTCCCCTCTTCTTTGAAGAATAAGGTGCAAACTCCCTAAAAGTTCATTGTTTCGTCTTGAGAGTGCGTTGTCGAACATCTCCTGGGTTATCGGCAGCCCCTCAAACCCCACAAAGATACCCTTGGGAGAGTTTAAAAGAATTTGAAATATGCTCTGTCGAGCAAAATATGCAAAACAGACTGTTGAATCGTCGGTGAGTGCCTCAAGCACCCGGTGGGTCACACGTATAGTCTGACCACGCCGGTGGCAGGCCAGCCTGAACCATAGCCAGTCCCCGGGGGTCCGAAGGTGTAGTGGCTCGGTCGTGGCCAGAAGCATGCATTCCTCGCCAAGATCATCATTCTCGAAGGGGGTGTCATATCGGCTATCTCTCTCTCCGTCGGTCTCTTTGAAGAGGGGGTGTTCGATTTCGATAGAGGGCTCTTCATCGAGCAGTTTCTGTAACTGAGGCGAAGAGCGGCGATGCCGCAGAGAAGGAAGAGTTTGACCGTGATGTTCCTTTCTCATCCTTTGGGCCCCAAGTAGTAGCTTCTCTTCATACCGCGGGTGTGGATGGAACTCGCCGAACCTGGAGTTGGGTGACGCGGCTGTTGCAAAGAGGAGTTTCTCCTCTTCCGCACAGAGGGGGGGAAGATGACACTTGAGATACCAAAGCCCTAAAAGGCCCCGTTTCTCCCTGCAGTCTGGAAGCTGAGAGACCAGCACCTCGAATTCCATCTCGAGTCCTTGTTTTGGGTCCGACAATGTCGGAAGCTGGTCATTTTCGATTATCTGTTTGGTGACGTCTTTGGCGTGCTTCGTCTCCTGTTCGAATTCTTGGAGGAGGCTTGCGTGGCGGTTTCGGCGCCCTCATACCACGCCAGCCCCCAGAACATCACAGCTAGTGACTTGCACCTAGCCAATCTGTCTCTGGAGGGGAATACATCTTTGAAAAACTCCGGGCGGTGATGAGGAGGTTCGGTCCCGGGCCAATCCCAGAGCAGCCAGAGGTCCGAAGACCCAAATAACCCGTTCATCCTTTTCCGCCATGACTCGGGCGACCGGAAATAGATGCCCTGGTTCATATTCTTGGACCAGAAGCTCTCGTTGGTTTCACGCCAGCCCATCTCGTCCCTTTTCTCGCAACTTGCCATAGTTGCTATGATGAGCAAAGAATCGTCCACAATTCTTCCTATCATGGGCCACCTCGCTCTCGGAACTATGAAGAAGACGTCACCTTGTCTGACAGTTGGGACCCGGACGTACCACGGGCCGATTCTCGACCACAATCCATTCACAGTGAATTCGATATCAAGTGCATACTTTCCCGCTTGTGCCTGATGAACATTGTATCGCACCTGACCAAGGACCCGACCTATGCCCCTCATGGCAACCACATGTCGGGTACCACATGTCTTGAGCGATATGGGGACCATGCCGAACAAATGTTCGCAAACCAGGTCGAAGAACTTGCCGAGGGGGCGTGAATAGTCGGGCGTCAGGCCGCTAATGCGAAGATCGTCGGAACACATTCCCAAAAGTGCATACACCTTGTCTCTGACATCGGAGGCCTGACAAGAGGAGTTGGCCACGAGGACATGGAGTTGGTGACGGAGAATCGGGGAGAAGAGGAGTTGGCGGTCGGGCAGGCTCTGCGTGCATCGCCGATTCCAGTCGTCGCCCGATGCCAAGACTGATGCCTGATGTCGAAACTGCCAAAGTGTTGATGCCCACGTGATGTTTCTGTTGTGGAATATCAGCACTGCAGTGAAAGACGGCGTCACGGTAGTCAAGAACGAACCATGAAAAGGGGCCGTTAGAGCATTCTCAAATAGGGCCTGGATAATATTAGTCCAAGGCAGGCGGAATGGATTCCTTTATAGACTCACCATCGATGGTTGAAAACATTCCCCACTAGCAAGCCACGTCAGGCACTCAAGCCACACTCATCAAGCATGGCAGTCTTTTCCGCAAGTCGGTTTTTCTAGTCCTCGTCACTCGCTTCCTCGCCAGCTATATCTTGCCTCAACCCGTCGTCAGTCTCTTGGGCTTCTTCCTTGTTGTCCTATTCCTCTTCCTCTTCTCCTTCTGGTTCGACATGTTCATCCCCTAGTCGCGCCCGCAGCCAATAATCAAGGAAACCAGGATCATTCCAACTCTGCCAGTCCATCGCATCATAAGCTGCGCGCATCCAAGAACGGGTTCGGAGTCCTTGGCGAGAATTGACCGCCAAAGAACTCGGACTGCCTTGGCATGCCGGCTGAAAGAAGGAATGGGCAGGGAGAACTTGGTGCTGGCGAATCTTCTCGACAAGCTCCACCGGGAGGCAATATCCCCGGTGGCCGGTCAATGTGGTGAAATTCCTCTCGGATAGACCGAGTCGCTTCACGGCATCTGGTAACGCCCTAGGCTCTGTTAGTTGGCGCAATATGACTTCCAGCAGCTCGGGAGGCATTTTGCCGCCGGAACCCTTTGGTCCATTTCCACCAAGCACAGCACCAGCCCACCAGGCAAGCTGCTGGGGGGGCACGTTGGCTGTTGAGATGACGCTGGTGGTGGGATCGACCAGCCAGAGCGTGATGAGCCGACACCGCCCGGGTTTTGCCTCGTCTTGAAGAGCGATGTGGGAGTTGCGCTGCTGACTGGGACATGTCAATGTTAGCTCCGGCGCCCCAAGATGTCTAGTCGGACCCATGGACCGCTGTCACAGAACGTACAAGCTTGTGGCATACGCAACAAGGCGTCCCTGCTCTAGCACGACGTTTCCGTAGCTTTGGATGCAGTGGCCCTGGCCCGGCGTCGGCCAAAATGAGGTCCCGTACATCTCTTCGGCATATTGATGTGTACCATAGCAGATACGGTCCCGGAGGTCGGGCTGTGTCGGTGATGTCCTCATACGGAAGGCGATCGACGGGGGCTTAATATTTGTAGATTCAACGCAATAGACTGCGGAGGCCACTATGCCTTCGTTCGTGAGCAGGGCATCAGACTTCAAGTGTTGCTTGTCAGCTATGACCACAAAGTTTGCACTAACTCAAAATACGTACCTGCCACTCAGGTGACGGGGCGGCAGTCTCTGGTGTCTCTGGGGTCAGCTCAATGCTTGTCATCTTTATGATGATCTGGAGGCCGGTGCCTCCAAACCGAGACCTGAGTGTGTCCTCGACACCGTAAATGATAGGTTGGCACGGGACGGGCTCGGGGCAGATTGGTTTCCTGTCCCTCTCCTCCGAGTTGTTGGCACTCAAGACATTGGAGACCGAAGAGGTGGAGCGCTCCCAGCCGGTTTCTGGGTCGTTGGATCTAGCGCGGTGTCGGTCACATGGTTGGTGGGAGTGGCAGTGGGAGCGGAGCAGTGAACTTACGCTATCACTGGAACAATATCAAAGCGAGCCTGTGCTAGGTCGTCCTTCCTGATCAGACCGCTCCATTGGTGGATGATCCGCTCCTCGACACGCGCATACCCGTACAGGGAATGATCCCATGCGGGGAGGGTAGCACTGATGACCTTTTCGAGAAGAGGGTAGGCCGAGGCATGCGCTTCCGGGTGAAGGTTGTTGACGTAGCTGGTGATCTTGACAGTCCCGTCGTTGCCGAAAGCCACGTTGGATGGCAGTGGCTGGCCGTAGTTGAGAAAGCAAACCCGACCCTCGGCGATGTCCTGTGCTGCGGAAGGCCATACTGATCCCTTACCAGCCCACTGGTTGACCGCGTCCGCAACACCGACAACCTCATCCTCGATGACGGCACTCGCCCCATAATAATATGGGTATAGCCACGGGTCCACCACGGCGTCACCTTTGTACGACTTCTCATAGACAGACGGGCCGATTTTGTATTCGGCGACCAGCATATCAAATGTCAAATTCAAGCCCTGCCGGACGGTCTCCGGTACGATAGTGTCGGACTTGATGATGTGGTTGTTCTCAGCATTGAGGGTAAAGACCAGGCCTGTCCTGGCAAAGTATCGGGCCTTGCATTGCAACTCGGCGATACACTGTCGGGTTTCTTTGGTTAGCGGGAACCCAGAATGGGTTTGGTGGCATGGGCAATTGAACGTACAAAGTCAAAGACGTGCTCTGACAGCATCGATTGCAGATCCATGGGGAGGGCGATGCTGGGGGAAAAGGTTTCTTGGGGCCACGAGAGGACTTCGCTGCGCCAGTGGGCAACAGACTCGTCATCAAAAACCTTGGTGTGCCAACCGGCGTCGTTGGTCACGCGATCCATGACAATCATCATGAATACCTCGCGGACAGGCAGCAGCATGCTCGTGGGCGCGTCCAAGACGGGCCAATCCCCCCCACTAGGGGCGGGCCGAAAGAAATACGGCGACCTGAGGGCGGGATGGATACCCCAGGAGAACCATGTCTTGGTGCGGCGCCATCGTCTGCCATTTTTGCAGCGTTGAACTGGGAAGAAGGTGGGGGAACAAGATGAAGTTGGGAGAATCAGCATCTGTCAAGTCAATATTGAAGGTGGTTTCGTCTCTGCGTGGTGAAGTTGGGGATCGTCGGTGTGGAGGATGTGGTTGCAGTTGGAAATACAAACGGCGACGGTGAGATTTTGGGCTGGTAGTTTTTAAAACCGGGTTGGGTTGCTCGCAGGCCCGTTTTGTGGTTTTTAATTCGGAGCCCGATTGCTCTCGTCGGTCGAAGTTGCGAATGTTAAAAAAAGCAAACTTTGTGATATTTGGGCATCCGCAAGGAAGGTACGCCCGGTGCCATGCAATTCTGGTTCGTTGCCTTTTCGCGCGTTTGCCAACGCTTGCCTGCATCTTTTCATTTGTTCCCATCCGAGTCGTCCACTCGCATCCTCTGAATGTAAGCCAACGTCGAACACTAGACTCGGAGAAGAATAGGACGCTTTGATGGTCGAATGTTATCATGTTATGGAATAACTTGAACTGCTGAAATGTCCCAGTGTTTTATTTTGCCCTTATTACTCTCGCTTTCCCTGATATCCAGGCTGGATAAGCCACCATTTTCCTCGAGGAGCAACCCGAAAGACTTGATCAATCTGATACTCATCACCCCCACCTCCATCCTCAAACCCTCGTCACAACATATCTCAACCCCAACCCCTCCATCTTCCTCCTTAATCCCTCATGCACGCCCTCCACCCCAGCCAGCGTATACTCTCTCTCCTCCACCCCCCCCTCCACCCTCCACTCGGTCCCCGTCTCCCTCCCCACCCTCTCCCACACACCCCTCCAGCTCTCCAAATCATGCCTAAACCACGACCTCCCCCTCGGCCCCTCCACCTCCCCCACATCGGCCCCAGCCCCCCCGACTGCCGTCCCACCACCACCCCCCCACCCCTCCTCAACAGCTTCACCACCCTCTTCACCGCCCTCACCTGCTCCTCCAGCCCAAACAAATGAAAAAACGCCCCAGCATACACGTAATCCACCCCCCCCTCCAGCTCCCCCAACACCCCCTCCTCAAAAAAATCCCCCTCGATAAACCTCGCCTTCAGTCTCCCCTGGTCTCGAAACAACTCCCCACCCACCTCCCACAACCCCCCATTCAAATCCGTCGCGAACAACACCCCCTCCTCATCCGGCACCCCATCCGCCACAAGCTGCCGCACCTCCTGCCCCAGCCCGCAGCCGAGGTCGAGGAACGTCTTGCCTGTACCTGAGCGTAAGGCGGCGAGTAGCGTGGGGTAGATGGGCGACGTGCGGAGGGACAGGTCGAGGAACTGGTAGGTGCCGATGCAGGGGTAGGGGGCGACGGCGAAGGCGCGGGCGCGGATAGCGTCGATGTGGGCGTCGAGGTCGCCCGGGGGGATGCCCGCGTAGGTGGTGAGGAGGTGGCGGGCGGGGGCGGTGACGGTGGAGGGGGGAGGGGGGCGTAGAAGGTGAGGGAGCGGGGGTTGGGGGGGAGTCCATGTCGGGGGAGGCGGTGATGGGGGTGGCCATTTTGGGGGGTGGGGGGTGGTTGTTGGGGGAGGGGCGTGGTTGAGAGATGATGTGGTGGGATGTTGCGCGTTGGGGTTGGGACATGCAGCTTTTATTATCGTTTCGGTTGGGATGTTGTTTGTATTGGGGGCCGTGGGGATGTATTGGCACTTCGTGACTCATGGGGGCCGGAAAGAAGTATTTGATTGCATGATGTCGGGTTGCACAGATAACCGAGCTGCCGTAATGGCCCACGGGTTTGGCGATGCAACATAGAAATCTACCCGAAGCGGCAGGTGGTTAAAACTGGGGAAAACTGGGTGACTCCCAACACTCTGTCTGTATCACATCATGACTCAAACATAGTTTGAGAGTGCAAGGTCGAAGGGGTGTTTGACTTGAGTCACGGACGGGTTCTCTCACAACCTCGATCATCCATCACGTTTCTCATGATGTCCTCTTCGATATGATGCCCTCTTCGATAAATGCACTACACATCACATCGTCCAGTCTATCAAGGAGAGAAATGACTGAGAAGCAAACCCACTTCACCCTCCCACACTGGGAGCCAAACAACCCCGAATTAAATGCAGCAATAGACATTATCTAGGAGCTGCACTTGTGTCAAAGAATACGCTGTCCCATGCTTCCGGTCCAATATCTGGATTCGTAATGCCCCGCCGAGTTGATGCTTCAACATAACAACACCCTGCCGAACCTCCATTCACAATCTATCCCAGTCGCCCCAACGTGACCCGTCTGCTTCGCCCCTGCCCTAATTCACACGCGTCCCCGCCATCGCTCGGCCATCCTCTGACATGCTCGACGAAAACGAGTCCCCTGTCGACCCGTCATCCATCTTCTTGACTGGCATTACCGCCCCTGTTCCATTCGCGGCACTCCCGTAGTCATCCCCGACAGCCGTCTTTCGAGCCCGCGTCCCATTGGCAACAGCCGCCTTAAACCCATTGCTGTTTGTGACCGGATTCTTCGTCCCACCGCTGCTCCCATTCGCCTTTTTGAGCTTGTTGTCCCTCTCCCTCAGCCTATCCCCCAGGTCCTCAAAATCCGAGTCTTTCGTCGAGTCCTCGTCGTCTCTAGCCGCGGCAGCAAGCAGCAGGGCCTTCTTCGCCGCCGTCGCCGCCTTGGCCTGCTTCGCCAGCACCGCCGCCATCTTCCTTTCCCTCCTCTTCTCCTTCCTCTTCTCGGCCGCCCGCTGTTCGCGGCGCGCTGCGTCCTCTTTCAACTGTCGCTCCTGCCCCACCCACTCCCGGATTTCCTTGACGGCGCGCACCGGCGCATCCCGGTGGTTGAGCAGATATCCCTGCAGCTGCGCGGGGGTGATGAGGCCGTCAGGGATGTGTCGGCGGAACTCGGCGGCGAGCTGCTTCGTGCCGTCTTCGGCGAGCTGGCGGGCGGCCTTGTCGTCGTCCGCTTTCATGTCTTCCATGTCGGCGGCGTACATGCGCAGAAACATAAGCTCGGCGCTTGCGGGGGAGATGGGGCCGAGGTAGATGGTGCGGTCGACGCGGCCGGGGCGGGTGAGGGCCTTGTCGAGCTTGTGGGCAAAGTTGGAGGTGAGGAAGACGATACGGCCCTCCTGCGAGGCCACGCCGTCTAGGATGTTGAGCAGGCCGGCGAGGGTGCATCCCATGTCGCGGTGGGCATAGAGGCGGCCGTTTTTGCCGTGCATATCATCGCCGTCGCTGTCGTCCGACGAGTCGCCCGAGGCTGAGCCGTCGTCGATTCGGGCGGTGCCTGGGCCGCCACTGCGGCGGATGCCGACGGCGTCAATGTCCTCGAGCAGGACGATACAGCGGGGCGGGAGGTGGGTGAAGAGTTTTTCGAGGATCGTGTCGTTGGCGACGCTGGGGACGTGCAAAAGGTACAGCTCCAGGCCAAAGAGGCCGGCGAGGGCGAGGGAGAGGGAGGTTTTGCCGGTGCCCGGCGGCCCGTGGAGCAGATAGCCACGACGGTAGGGGATGCCGCGACGGTTGTAGAACTTGCGGGTGGCCGGGTCGAGGTAGTTTTTGATGTCGGCGAGGAGATCGGCCTTGATGTCCTCGTCAAAATGGATGGTCTCGAGCGGGCGAAGCGGACGGAGGATGGTCGTGTCCCATGAATCGTCGTGGAAAGACTGGCCCTTGCTGGCGCGGACCGTGACGAAGGCTTCGCGCTGCTTGTCAGAAAAGTCGCGGCACTGCTGGAGAAAGCGCTGGATGGGCACGACGGAGCGGCCCAGGCACATGACGACGAGTGGCTCGTCGCCCTCGGGGGCGCCCGAGTACTCGTCGGGAGTGTGGGATGCCCAGTCGCTGCTGCGCTGCGAGCTATTGGTCAAGATTCGACGGACCATGAAGACGCGTTTCTCGAAAATGAACCACGTCGTCCCGAATGTCGGGAGATATTGCACTGGGACTCGTTTCTCGCTCTGGTAGTCGTTTCGTTCCTGGACACGTCGGTAGCTCCAGGCGTCCGTCTGCACCTGCTCCGAGTAGGCTGTCAGGATGCGGGTGCTCTTCTTGCTCAGCTGGTGGTGGCCGAGCCAGTTGAGGACCTCGCGGTTCAGGCGGTCCTTTCCAGCGATGGAGATGGAAGCCGTCAGGAACCGAATCACCCACCAGTAGAGCCTCAGGCCGGTAGCGTGAAGACTCTGGGCGCAAGCCGAGACAAGGCCCATGGCGGCAGCAATGGTCAGGACAGTCCCAATGTCCAACCTGAACCAGGTCTGGAGAAACGACTGGATGGTGTCGTATCCTGGGATCCGGTCCTCGAGCTCGACAGGTGCCGCTCCCCTGGCTCTGGACTGCGCAAGCAAGGAGGTGGTGCCCGCAAGGGTCAAGAGGCGTTCCATGGCTGTGGTGGGCTCCCAAGGGGAGGGATGATCAGAAGGAAAGTAGTCGTCGAGTCTGGGGGGGAGAGGTTTGCGACTCCGGATTAGTTCTTGTTCCTCTTCAGGGTTAGGCTTTTAGGCTTTCGTTGAGAGTTGGAAGGGTAGGGAAAGTGGCACAGCTGGGGTCCGGTACTCGGATTGGGACTTATACAAAGGGCGCCGATGAAAAAACGGATGCCTGTGAGGAATTTAAGCCCCTTTGACTCATTTCTCGTCGTTGTTATGTAGAATAGCCCAGCGAGGAGGAGAGGGGGCCAGCATTGTCAGTCCGCCCTGGAACACGATGCAAAATTTTGTCCCTGGAGACTGGGGGGGACGTGGGCATCAAATGTCTGAGACAAAATCCCTTTCTTCCCAGCTCCCAAGGGCCATCTGCGAGTGTGCCAACGATGCAGGCTGCCCGACCTTGCAGGCTGCATGCACACCACCTCCCTCTGATCAGCTGCAGATGCTACCGATGGAAGCGATATCCGAGGCGGGTGCCTCGCGAATGGGTGGCTGCCAGGGCCCTATTAGCCGCTGCTCCCACCGTCTTGCTGTGTGTGGGTGGGTGTGTGCTGTAGTGCATGTGTGTTGGTGTTGCCGCAATGCACCAAGGATGGATGTTGTTGGGGGCTTGCAGCGTCCTTGTTGAGCACCAGGCGTGGCCTAGCCTGCAAGCTGCTGTGCTGTGCCTGTGCACCTGCGTGGCGGGATGACCCAGATGCGGTGAGATGTTATTATTATAAGTGTACAGTCGTGGGGCTGCTTCCCAGTTTTCCAGCCACCCATCCTCTCTGCCGCACAGCGACATTTGGGGACAGGAATGGTCGCGATCATGGCCAGCAGACCACGATTGGGGGCTGCCGATTTGGCGGTGACTGCATGGCGCTCACTGAACCGAGTCTCGATGGATGCACCAGGTCACGAGGGGCAGCTTTCCCCGAGCATGGTCGGCTACCCTCATCGAGAGATGTGCAGCTCCCAAGTCCGAAATGGTGGACAACTTGGCTCGGCCGTTCCGAATACATGGCCGGGTCGGGTCCAACCTAGCCAGGCCAGGTCAGCACCCCTTGGCCGTGATGTGATGCCGATTTCGATAAGCATCCTTACACAACCGGATGTGGTGAGACGGCGTTGGTACGGGCCGAGCTCGAGTTATCCCACATGCTCAGGCATCTATGTCGTTTCTGCCTCGCATGCGTGAGTCACCAAGGAACGTCCATGTCGAGATTGGTCGTGGTACGGGCGCGTCTGGAGGGAGCTGGATCCGAGCAAAGAGGATAAATTGTTCAACATATTCTCGCAGGGTTAACAATGGTTGGTTCGGTTGGTGGGGGCGGCAATCGTCCCAAGCCCTCGGGGTGCTGGGCAGTGGACGGACCGGACAGGGCGACTTGATGTTTGGTGACGTGGACGTTCATCGCCTGCAGATGGAAGCCCTCATCGAGGTGAGTGGTCGAGGTTTGCGCCGCAAAGGGGAGGTAAGACCAGACACTCTGTCGAATGTGAGACAACCTTGGGGGTCCTACTGAAGACTGCAAAGAATTCCATGATTGTGTGGATGTTTTCTTCATTCAGAACGACGAGTGTGGTTGGTGGGCGCGAATCGTGCGAGATAAAAAAAGGGCGAGGGTTGGACGGGTTGGGTACGGGTACCTCAGCAGGGATGCCCAAGTCTGACGCGAGTAAACTGGCCATGAGTGGACAGTCTCGCCGCTTGATCTGCTGCTGATTGTCGTCATCGGACCTAAGAGGGCGGCTCGAGGGAAAACCCCGAAACGCAAAATGCACTTTTGGTGCCAAAGTAGCATGTGCGAGAAAAGTTGCATGTTGAAAAGTCGGTACCTTCCATTTGCCCCTCATTCCAAGTGCCCTGATGAAGACCCTGACTCAACCCCGCACCTCCCCCAACAGCGCACTCCAATCATCGAAGCATCCAGGCCTCCTCCATTACCATCCTCCATCCAAGCATTTGGAAACCACACAGATCCCGGCTAGGCCTCCTCTCACGATACCGTCACTCTCCTCCTGCAACTAGTCGAAGCTTCCTACCCACCCCACACCACCCACGATGCGCATCGTCAGCAAGGTCAGCCTCGGGGCCATCGACGCCGACCAGGGCATCGGGCTCGTGGCCACCGACCCCGAAGACATGTGGCACGCCAACAACCTAATCGCCGTCGGCGACACTGTCAAGGCGCACGCCATCCGCGGCATCGCTGTCACCACGGCCACCACCAACCGAGTCGTACCGCGCCGCGTGCACACGGAGCTCACCATCAAGGTTACCAAGTCCTTCTTCGACCCCGGCGCCTCGTCGCTCCACGTCTCGGGCACCGTTGTCACGGAAAATGAATACGTCAGCATCGGCCAGTACCACACGCTCGACCTCGAGCTCCACCGCCCCTTTACGCTCTGGAAGGCCGCCGGCTGGGACTCGGTCGCGCTCCAGACCCTGCAGGAGGCCGCCAACGACGACAAGACGGGCGCCCTCGTCGCCATCGTCATGCACGAGGGTCTCTCCAACATCTGCCTCATCACGGACCACCGCACTATCATCAAGCAGCGCGTCGAGCACTCGGTGCCAAAGAAGCGAGCTACCACCAAAGAATCCGAGGGCGGCCTGGCCGCCTTTTACGCCAAGACCCTCGAGACCCTCCTGCGCGCCGTCGACTTTGGCACCCCGCGGCCGCTCCTCCTCGCCAGCCCCGGCTTCGTGGCGCAGGACTTCAAGGCCTACATTGAGAGCCGGGGGGCGCGGACGGGGGACAAGATGATGATGCGCATGGCGAGGGACGCGGTCGTGGTGCACACGAGCACGGGCTACGTCCACAGCCTCAACGAGGTGCTCAAGAGCCCCGAGGTCAAGGCGACGATGCACGACAAGAAGTACACGACCGAGACGACGCTGGTGGACCGGCTGTGTGAGCGGGTGCGCAAGGACGACGGGCGCGCGTGGTACGGCCTCAAGCCGGTGACCAAGGCGGTGGCCGAGGGGGCCGTCGGCCGCGGTGGCGGGGTCCTGCTCATCAACAATTCCATCTTCCGGAGCATGGACATTCCGACGAGGAAAAAGTACGTGGCTCTCGTCGATAAGGTCAAGGCGGACGGCGGCGAGGCCAAGATTTTGAGTAGTGATCACGAGAGCGGGCAGCGGCTCGATGCCCTGGGCGGTATCGCCGCTATCCTGACGTATCCTATATTTGACCTCGACGAGGACACGGACGACGAGGATGACGCGGCACAAGGAGGGGACGAGACAGGGGCGGCAGCGATCATTTGATATGATATGAGACATGAGATGACAGATTCTGGGGATATCATTTTGGAGTTTAAATTCTTTGCTCTGGAAGGCGTCCAGGTCGGGGTGGGGGTTTGCATTTCACAGCATCATCAGCGATCACTTTGGACCTTGTTGTTTTTCTTTGGTGGTCTGCTTTTGGAGTTGGATTCCTGCCTACTGCGTATCTCATGATTGGGCCGGGAAGACGTAGGGTAACATTGCACAACTTACATCTGTAGGAGCCTTGGGCTTGTCTTGCCGGTCTTGACAACGTCATCGGTTGGGGTGTCATGGTATTGGTTCAGCGAAGAGAAGAGGGGGAGAATTGGAGAGGCAGCCAAGGGGCTAAGCTAAAGGATTGTCCGGGCAAATTCAAAACCTCAACAATCTTTGCAGATTTATTACCCCAATGGTAAATGGAGCATTGCCTCCATGTCCATGCTTGTAGGTAGTCTTCCCAGTGTTCCATTGCTGGGCTTTGCCGCCAAGTCTAGGTCTGCTGGGCCGCTAAAGACAGTGGTCCATGATGTAACCATCTGCTCCTTTTGTTTGTCCTGACACTGCCCCAAACCACGAATCTACAGCTTCACCCCTTTTGTTTTGGAGAGTCCCTGCTGTCTGTGTCTGTTCCCTCATTTCATATTTCTCTCGAGTGTACGGATACGCAAGCTCCTTTCACAATACGGGGGATACGGGGATACCCGGCCGGTGACGACCCCGCCTGGAAGGACGCCCAGACCCCTCCGCTAGCAGACGACGTCGACTCCGGGTCCTCACCGTCTTCCTCGTCCATCTCCAGCAGACCCAACATTTGCCGACTTGCAGCACACCACCCACCAACGCCATCATCGACCACAGCCGCGGATAACGCCGGCTGGGGCCAATCCTGCGACTCCTATTACCCCCGCCCCTGACCTCATCCAATTTCAAGACGGATCCGAGCTAAGCGGTGGAATTCGACGCCGTGAAATTTCCAGAGTCGCGTCAGATTACGCGTACCCATGACCTGAACCGGACGACGGAACCGCCAGAAGCGAAAAAAGGCGAGGAAAGCGAGCGCCATCTCCATTCAGGTCAGCTTGCGGCCCAGCAGCCCACCGGACCTGGAGGTCTGGCCACACCGCCAATCCCGCATCCCACAGCGCCCGGTGCCCTGTATCGCTCGCTGTGCATCCGGCACAGCGGCAGAGCCGGGCCCACCCACGGTGTCTTGGTCCCCCCGCCCGTCTCCCCGTGTCGGCCGAGGCGGCACGCAACCAGAGCCGCGCCTCCTTGGCAGGCCATCATCCCGACGTGCAGCACAGAACAGCAGAATCGCAGAGAGCACACGCGTCCCGAGTGCTCACGCCCCCCGTCTGCTGGGCACGGCACAATGCGAATGCGATGGCCGCCCTCTGGTCAGCGATAAAGGGAGGGCCCAACCACCAGCAGCAGCAGCCTCTGCCGCCGTCTCACGATGCCGCCGCCGCCGCCGCTTCCTCTCCGTCTGCCGCTGTCGACGCCGGCACCAGCCCCGTCGCGAGCGTCAGCCGACCGCGTTCCTCGTCGCGCGTCCTCGTCGGGACACCGCCTCAATCGCTGCCACGATCTCCAAGCTCCATCGAGGCCCGAGGTGAGTCCAACTTGCAGGCATCGTCCGGCCTCTTTCTTTTCTTCGATTTCTGTCGCGGCGGTGGATTCTTTTGATCTGCCCGTTTCCCTCTCGGAGATGCGGAGTCGCAAATCATCCGACCACACACTATAGCACATGTCCCAATTCGCTGCTATGGCTGCCCGTCGGGACTCGGCAGCTTTGGATCATGATTCAGAACATGGAGCTCACTCATCGCCAGGCTTAGCAACCACGAGCCCTACCTCGTCCACCACCCCGCAGCCCTCGGCGACATTTGGCAAGCGACCCCCGACGACGAGATTGGCGCGGACCAGCACGGGTACAAGCAAGAAGGGCAAGGAGCGCGAGAAGGACGTGGAGCAAGACGGCGACGTCCACAATGTCGAAGGGCCTCCCAGACCAGCCACCAGCACAACCCTCGCCGCCGCTCTCAAAGCCAGCCTGCCCCAGGCCACCCCGCCTCCCTCGGCCTCGGCGATCGACCCCTTGTCCCAGGTGAGCATCCTGCCTCCTTATGCCCCGCGGTCGCGCAGACCGCCCGCTCCGCATGTCTCCTCTAGCCTTTGAACTCGCACACGTGTTTCAGATGGCCATGACGTGTTGGGCTGCTTGTACCTCAACTTGCGGCGAAATACTGACGCCCGTTTTCTATGGAGCACATCCTCGAGCGAACAAACCACCCCCCACGACACCGCCACTCGTCGAGACCGGAAAGCCCTACCCATATGACCGAGGTCGTGAACCCGCCCCAAGACACTGTTGCGAAACCCACGATCCCAATAGGCGATGTTACCAAGGACAAAAAGTAGGAGGCAGACTGCCACAGACGGAAGTAGGAGTTCATACGGCTGACGTTGGTTGTGCTTACAGAAAAGGCACCTCCTTTCTCAGCCGCCTCGGCATGCGTGGCATCAAGAAGAAGGATGCGCGGGACATGGATTCGGACTCGGAGCTCGGGAGCGAGGCGCGTATGGACGGCATCAATGCCATGGTCTTTAGCCAGTCCCTCGCTGCCCCCTACGCCGGCGTTGGGTACATCCCCCACCACAAGGAACCGCCGAGGTACATCAGGACAAAATCCAACAACAAAAAGGTGCGCGAGTTCGACCGCATGTTTCTCGCCCAGGAGCTCGTCGGAACCCTGCCGCAGGCGGGCGCGGAGAACGGGCCGCCGTCCGAAACGACCGGAAAGACACCCATCGTCACCGTTAGTGTGGCCGGCGCCAACGGGCGAAGGGTTACCAAAACCGGGGGAGCGATTTGGGCGACCGAGTTCAGCAAGGATGGCAAGTACTTTGCCACGGCCGGCAGGGACCACGTGGTGAGGATATGGGCTGTCATCTCGACGCCCGAAGACCGCCGGGCGTCCGAGGAGGAGGAGGCGGCCAACGGCGGCAGTGGAGAGAGGCTTAGTGCGCCCGTCTTCAGGTGTCGGCCAGTTCAGGAGTTTCAGGGCCATACCGGCGAGGTGCTGGATTTGAGCTGGAGCAAAAACAACTTTTTGCTGTCGTCGTCGATGGACAAGACGGTCAGACTGTGGCATATTAGCCGAGCCGAGTCTATTTGCACCTTCAAGCACAAGGACTTTGTCACCCGCCTGGCCTTCCACCCGACAGACGATCGGTTCTTTCTCGCCGGGTCGTTGGATACAATGCTGCGGCTGTGGAGCATTCCCGATAAGACCATCGCGTTTTCGGTCCAGCTTCCCGATCTCGTCACTGCCGTGGCCTTTACCCCGGATGGGCGGACGGCCATCGCCGGGTTGCTCAACGGGCTGTGTCTCTTTTATGACACCGAGGGCTTGTCGCTGCAGACGCAGATTCATGTGCGCTCCTCGCGGGGCAAGAATGCCAAGGGTAGCAAGATTACCAGCATCCAGACACTCGCCGTCAGCTCCCCCGACAACGCGTCGCAAGCTGCCCCGTCCACTTCGGCGTCGCACGCCTCTACTCCCTTGCCGGACCAGGGAGAGGTCAGGGTGTTGATCACGTCCAACGACAGCCGAATCCGCATCTACTGTCTCCGCGACAAGACGCTCGAGATAAAGCTCAAGGGCCACGACAATTCCTGTGCTCAGATCGCGGCGACCTTTTCGGACGACGGCAGTCACGTCATTTGCGGGAGCGAGGATCGCAAGACGTTTATCTGGAGCCTCAGTGACGGTGCGGCTGTCGCCCAAGACAAGGACAAGACGCCATGTGAATATTTTGACGCCCATGGGGACATGGTTACCACTGCCGTCTTTGCCCCCACCAGCACCAGGATGCTGCTCGGACACAGTGGCGACCCCATTTACGACCTCTGCAATCCGCCACCCGTGGTCCTCCGCTGCATCGGCGACGAGACCAGTGCCGCGGCCAGCCAGAGCGGGCAGGGGACGCAAACGTCGGCGTCAAAGACCCCCTCGAAACGACCAGAGCCGAGCGCCGGGTACATTGCCCGCTCGACCCACTACGACGGCAACATCATCGTCACGACGGACGACACGGGCATCATCAAGGTCTTTCGCCAAGACTGCGCCTATACCAAGCGGCGCAACGAAAACTGGGAAACCGGCAGCACCATCAGCCGCAAGCTTACGGCGCACGGCGGCGGCGTCTTTGTCGGTAGCGGCGTCGGACGCAGCGCCAGCATTCTGACGCGCACCAGCGCCAGCAGCGCCGCGCATAGCAGGCGCGGCTCTCTGAGCCAGTCGGTCGGGTCCGGCGTCGTCGCTTCGCCCCGTCTCGCCACGCATCCCACCAGCTCGGATCGAATCCTTAGCTGGCGACAAAGCATCGAGCATGGCCACGACCGCCGGAACAACGGCGGCAGCCTGGGGGCCTCGACGCCTACGCGTAGTAGCGTCCGTAGCGAGCGGTCTCCCAGCCCTACCAAGAACCGCACCCCCCTCGGCTCCAGCGCCGCCAACCTCGCCAGCGACGCCAGACGGCAGCCCTACGCGCACAGCACGCTCACGAGCCCCACAACCAGCGTCTTTAGCCACGCTACGCCCGACCAGCGACCGGGGGTACGTCTGGTCAAGAGGTACGACACGCCCACCGAGGACGACGACATGCCGCGGCATCCCCCGCTTCCGAGCTTTACGTATCGACCGGCTGGCCCCGCTGAGCAAGACGAGCAGCAGCCGATACGACCGGGCCAGGGGGCGACGAACAACTCCACGCCCTTTTGGGCGCTCAGCCGATGGAAGGGAATCGCCGGGTTCAAGGCGGGTGGGACGCCGACTCAGGGACAGGGGGGGCATTCCCGGGCGCCAAGCAATGGGAGCTTGCTGGGGTGGTCCAAGGGGCGCATCGGCGGTGGCGATGGGGCAGGGGACGACGGGGAAGAGCCTGCTGAGGCCGTCAACAACAAGGGCAAGGGCAAGGAGAAGCACTCGAGGCGACAGAGCCTCGGGGTTGCTGGATCTGGCCAGGCGGCCCAGGAGGGGGGTCGACGGCGGTCACTCCCGCCGGGGCACGCTCGTGCTGGGAGCGCCGATGCAGCGACGACACCGAAGATCAGTCTGCAGGCGGCGGAGGAGGAAGGCTCAGAGCGGGGAAGGGCGGTGAATCCCGTCCAGGCGAGGCACGAGAGGTCGCCGTACCGACATCTCTGGGGGAAGGGGTCGGGTGCGGGGACGAGTCGGCGGAGCTCGGATCGGGGCGGGGATGAGGACATTGAAGAGGTGGAGGAGACGTCGGATGATGAGTTTACCGATGCGGAGCAGGGGACGCCGCGGTAGTAGTGGTATTTGTAGGGGGCTGCATTTTTGGGAACGTTGTATTTTTATGCATTGCATGGCGGCGACTGCGAGGTTGGCTTCATGTTTTGGCCCCTGTGTGTTTTGGAAAGGGGGTTGCATAGAGCAGCGTTAACTGGGCCATGCTGCGCGCCGGTTGGGTTTCTTTTGTAGACGGAGCAATACATGGTGAGACTCTAGGGCAATGGCAGATTGTATCTCGCTTGATGTCGGGGTCTTGGAGGGGAGGGGTGCTTGATGCTGCCAGGAAAACATTTAGATAAGAGCTGCGCTTTGGACGCACAACCACCTCTTTGTGTGGAGGCAAACCACGTATTTTCCTCTCTCCTAACCACTCTTGTTCCCATTTCTCGATGATCCCCGCGGAACCGGCCCCACACCGCCGACCCGGCGGACTGCCGTCGGCCGGTGATGCAGATCCGTCCGGGAGGTTCGCGAATGCGGGGTAACCAGGATCCCGCGACTAGGACATGACAAACAACCCCACGCCGCATCTGCTCTGCCCCGCGTTGCACGTTTTGTCTGACATCGCACAGCGTGTCCGTCCGATTTGATTCCATCATCGCATCATCGCATCATAACGGGGAAAACATTGATTTGTAACACGGCGCGACCATAACAAACTTACCAGGCCTCCTCTCCTGCCATCCCCTCGATTGACCATCAACTCGCTCACTACACACCACCACCACCACCACCACCACAAAAACCACAAAAACCAAGAATCGCAAAAATGTCCGAAGTCCACGCCATCCACTCCGCCGACGACCTCGCCGCCCTCACCGCCTCCCACCGCTACGTCCTCCTCGACTTCTGGGCCGATTGGTGCCCCCCCTGCAAGGCCATCGCGCCCTTCTTCGCCACGCTCGCGCGCAAGCACGGCGTCCCGGGCCGTCTGGCGTTTGCCAAGATCGACGTCGACGAGCTCGCCGAGGTGTCGCAGGGCTACGGGATCACGGCGATGCCGTCGTTCCTGTTGCTGGTGGATGGGAAGCCCGAGGGGGTCGAGGTCCCGGGGATTGAGAGCAGTGAGCGGGGCGTGGTGGTGGTGGACGGGAAGGTGGGGTTGGTGAGGGGGGCGGCTCCGAAGGTGTTGACGGCGCTGGGGGAGGCGTTGGGGGGGTTGGTGAAGGCGGAGGGGGAGGGGGGGTTGAAGCTTGATGAGGATTTTTGAGGGGGGGGGGGGGTGTGATGGTGGGGGATTGTGGGTGGGAGTGGAGGATGGCTTCTTTTCCGTCTTCAGCTATGTCGGGTTCGATGGGAGGATGGGACTGCGGAGGTCTCTGACACTATCGATTTTCGCCATCCAACCAACCACTTTTCAGGTTTATGAGGGCAAGAGACTCTGGTTCCACAACCATGATGCCGCTACAATCCGGACCTTTTTCATCTGGTGGTCGGAAACCTGCTACTTGCGCATTCATGTTCACAAGTATAACCACTCTTGGCTCATTGTGTCCGCAACTAGTACCGCCAAGTTGGAACATTCAAACAAAAATTCACTTCGTGGGGGGGGTTCCGAATCGTCTGGGCGCCATTCCGGGTGTCAATAATGCGGGGCCGAGAACTAGACCTAGCCAGAACGGGACCCGCCCGTCATATTGCGTTCTTCAGTAGGGAGCGACTACACTCTCGGCGGTACCGAACCGACAATGGCCAGAGGGACCTCACGTCCCAACCTCCTCTCCTATCAAGCAGGAGGGGGACAGGCTGCAGAATATCGGCTTCCAGACCGCTCAACCCCCGGATAAATTGGGAAAGGTGAGGTGATGGACCGACCGACTGCATCCCGCCTGCAGCTTGGAGCTAACCCCCCTTTCTCGCCCTGAACTGGCGACGGATGGGCCCGGGTCGGGTTTCCGCCCGGGGCCCGCGTGGTTGACTGTTGGTACCGTGAACCATTGACGATCGTTTCCGGGATGTTGACATCTGATTGTGGGTTTCCAGGACCCCGCTCTGCCCAGCTTAGGGCCTGTTTGCTTCGTTGGGTTGAATTCTGCTCGTCGGTTACCGTGTGAGTGGAGAAGGTGATCTTTCGGGGGCAAGGGGGCAAGGGGGTCAAGGGGAGGAAGGATTGGGTGCCGAGAACCCCCCCCCCTTCCAAGCCACGCCGCTCTTGTGTTACCCCGAGAGCCGGACTCGTGTGTCTTTGTCCCATCTCGACTTTTCACTATGCGCCCTACACCACATCGCCATCCCGACTTCTTCTGAGACATCATGGCCGAGACATCTGCACCCGCAGCGACAGCCACCCCCACGGCTGCCGCCCCGAGCTCCCCATCTCCGGCCCCAGCCGCTCCCGCTCCCGTTGCCGCACGCTGCGCCGGCCGTTGCCCATCCCGTCGAGACGGGCGTGTTGGATGTAGACGAGTTTGACGCCGCCGATGGCGAGTCGGCCTATAGTGATGTGAGTTTGGTAAATACCACAAATATCAGAGTTGATCGCTGACTGGCCCAGGGCGGCGAGAGCGACACCACCTCCCTCAAGTTCAGCATCCTCGGGTACCGCAAGGAAAACGGCCGCACTTACCACGCCTACAAGGATGGCACCTGCCTGCTCCCCAACGACGAGAGCGAAAAGGACCGCCTCGACCTCCAGCACCACCTCTTCTCCCTGACCTTTGACGGCAAGCTGCAGCTCGCCCCCCTCCCCAAGAAGCCCGACCATATCCTCGACATTGGCTGCGGCACCGGTGCCTGGTCCATCGACTCCGCCGACGACCACTCCGAGGTCCACGTCGCGGACATCGACCTGAGCTCCATCCAGCCCAGCTTTGTCCCCCTCAACGTGACCTTCATCATCGACGACGTCGAGGACACGTGGGCCTACCCGCACCCGTTCGACTATGTCTTTTGCCGCTTCATGACGGGGGCTCCCTGGTCGACTGGCCCAAGCTGTTCCAGCAGAGCTTCGGCAGCCTGACGCCTGGCGGCGTCATCGAGGTGCAGGACTGCGTCTTCACCGTGCTCTCCGACGACGGGACCATCACCGACGTGACTGTCCTCTTCAAGTGGATGAAGGTGCTGCCCGACGGCATGGCCCGCTTCCAGCACCCGCTCGACTCGGCCCTGCGCTACCGCGCCCAGCTCGAGGCCGCCGGGTTCGTGGGCATTGTCGAGTACAACTACAAGTGGCCCATCAACCGCTGGCCCAAGGACCCAAAGTACAAGGAGATTGGCCTCTGGGCGTACGAGAACTTTTCCGCCGGCATCTCGACGTTTAGTCTGGCTATCATGACGCGCTCCAAAGACGAGAAACATGGACGTAGTACCATGATATCTTTACTCTTGCTACACGTCTCTCAAACTCGCTTCTGCGTGGGAAACTCCCAAAGACGACAAATTCTACAGACCATCCCAATCAGATCCCCCAAATAGCTGCTCTTCATATCTTCCGCGGGCCCAAAAAGCCGTCATACTTGTCGGAAACTCCCAAAGCTACCTAATTCTACAGTCCATCCCAAAGAAATCCTCCAGCTGCCCTCACATCTTCCGCGGCTCCATGAAGCGGTCATACTTCTCCGACAATTCATGCGTCGACCAAAACTTGTCCCGCAGCTCGTTGTCGACCGTAACTGTGTCAGGTTGCGGACCAACCACGTTCACAACCTTCGTGTCGTCATCGCCCCATCCCCTCGACCACTTTCCCGTCTTCCTGACAACGACCCGTGTTTTGGGAGGGAGCTTCCCGGGGAACTCCTCTTCGTAGTCCATCGGATTCTCGTGGAGATGCTCATCATGGAGATGCTCATCCATGTCTTCCTCGCAGAGCATGTCATCCAGCACCCTCGTCAAAATTTTGACCATTCCGTCCACCGCCCGCTTCCGCTCCTTGGGATCCTCCACCGCCCAGGCCAGGGGGAAGAGTACATCCACCAGTCCTTCCCCGTCGTCCCTATCCGTCCAGGCAGCCCTGAGCCCGAGCCTCTTCCCCATCTTGCTCCTTGCCAGCGCCTTGAGCATTCTCACGCTCCCGTCAAACACTCCAAAGTAATCCACGTCGAGCTCCCCGTCCAACCCTGACTGCAAACTCTCCTCCAGCACCTCAAGCATCTCAATCGGAGACATCCGCGTGTCCTTGTCTGTCGTCTCCGCCGAGCTGGAGCAGCCCGCGGACGTCTCCTGGGAATCCATTGAAGCCCGTACCTCGCTCCCGTCCTCCTCCTCTCCACCGCCCAACTCAATCATCTCCTCCAAGTACCCTAGATGCCTCCCCTCTGACCGAAAAGTCTCTCCATATCTCTCCCACATCACCTCTAGCCCGCCCCTGCTACGCTCTGGCCTCTCAAACTCCTTATCCCTTGCATTCTCAAAGCCCATCAGCATCTCCGCCGCCTTCTGCACCGAGCCTCCACCGCAGAAACAGGACCCCCTCCCCTTCGCATGCTCCCTCCCCCGATGAATCCACATTTCCATCGCCTGCCAAACCGGAACAAACCCAGGGTACGCCGCCCGCGCAGCGATGTACACACGCGCCCCCGCCTCCACAATCTCCAGCCCTCCCGGCGTCTCACACGCCTCGCGCCCGAGCTTCGCAGCCACCAGACGCGCCCGGAGGGACAGCAGCCCGGCCCAGACGGGATCGCGACGGAGGAGGTGGAAGTGATTAGGAGACTCTTGGCGCTGGTAGTCCGGGGGGTGGATGGGGTCGCGGAGGAGGTAGGCGTTGATCTCGTAGATACGACGGGTGAGGAGGCGGATGAGGTTCTGGTTGTGGGGGTGGGGGTTGGGGCGGTCGATGTGGTTCAGGTGGCGGACGAGGGCGGCGTGGACGCGGCGGGCGCTGCCGTTCATTCTGTGAAATGCGCTGCAGGCGATAGTCTCGAGGATGCGTCGGACGTCGACGAAGAGCTGCAGCGAGAAGAGGAAGGCGACGGTGTCGTGGGTGCGGAAGCTCTGGCGGCGGAAGGCGTCTTGGAAGTCGAGGTTGAGCTCGGGCTCGGCGGGGAGGAGGTAGTCGAGGCGGCCCTCGATTTGAGGAGGCGCAGGAGGGAGAGGTCCTGGGAGAAGTCCTGCGAGGTAAACCAGTCGTGGTCGAAGAGGGCGTCGGGGTCAGTGCGGCCGTAGAGGTACGAGAAGTCTTTGTGGTCGGGGCAGAGGTTGGGGATGATGCTCAGAGGCCGGCCGTCGCCGAAGAAGGAGTGCATGATGGCCCACGGGCGAAGGACGAGGCGCATGTTTTGGTCTTCGGTGAAGTCGCATTCCTTGATGGTCTTGCGGGCTTCGCCCGAGGCGCGGTCGGTTGTGCAGACGCCGACTCGGAGAACGGCTGGACCAAACCTCACATCGTGTTGGGGAAAGTCGTTGCCTTCTTCAATTCCCACAAACGACTCGCCCTCGTTCATCTCGGAGGCCAGGAGTGTGCCTATGATCCACGTGAAGCTTCGGAGGTTCGTGTTCGGGCTGGCGTTGGCCGGGTGGTGTTCCAGCTCTTCCTGCATCCTCTGGAAGATTTCGTAGGCGGCGTTGGTGATGGCGGCAAGGGTTTCTTTTCGGATGTCGGTGTCCCTGTAGTAGTAGTCGCACCATTTCTCGATGACGTGGTCCCGGACCTTGTTGAAATCTTCAAAGAGACAGTAGATGACCATGTAGATATCGAATTCATCCTGGTCATTCCAGTCCTTGTCATCCATGTCCCACTCGGTATCGTCGGTGGGTGACGGGGCCTGCTTCTTCTTGCCCTTCTTGGACTTCGTCTTTCGGCGCCGGCTTGCTGCCTGGGTTATCCAGGTAGCCCTTGGCGGCGTTTTCCTCGCCCTCGCTGTTATCTGACGTGTCATGGGCGACTGGAAAGACTTGGAGGTTCTCAAACATGGTCCCCAAGCTCGTCATGGCCAATGTCTCAGGCGATTCTCCAGCCTGCCCGATGTTGGCTGTGGACACCGAAGGCTTGGGATGGCGACAGACTTTAGCCTCAAGTTTGTCGAGCATCTGCTCCAGGACAAAGATCATGTGGTTGTGTGTCGCGTTGGCCTTTGCGAGCTGTCCGTTCTTGAACTTGGAGGCGGCGGCGCGATAGAATTCGGCGCATCCCTTTCGCAGAAGCACGACATCGCGGAGCATGTTGATGGGACCTTCGGGAATGTCTCCAACGCTGCTCCCGTCGGCGACCACCTGGGCCATTCTCTCGAGGCGCAGGGTGTACCCGAGCCTTCCGTGTGGATCTAGAATTGCCTCGAGTCAGCGAACGATTCGTTTCTCTGGCGAGGAGGGGGTCGTTGGGTCAGTACCCTCCGTTGGCTTGGCTGTGACCCTGGCAGCTGCTTCTCGGAGCCAGGCCGTAAACTTGGCTTGTCCCGTCTTGTATCGCTGGTAGGTACCGCCCAAGTCCTGCTCGTGGACACTGGTGGGATCCATGGCGAAAAATGTAGCGAGCAGCTTCACGACCTCGGAAAGTGCGAGTTACCGCCGTCGTGGTGGGTGTTGGGCCGATGATGGACAGAAAGAACTCGAGACGGACCAAGACGGCAAGAAGATGCGGTCGAGGACAGAGACAAGGAGGTAGGTTGTGTTGCGGGACAGAGAACGAGCCTCGGAGGAATTTGGAAGGTGTTGCTGAAATGGTGCCGTTGAAAGATGTCAAAAGATGGGTGAGAGATGGAAGTAGCTGAGAAAGCCAGTCATGGGCCCACTTAATCTCCTGGTTGAATTTCTGCCTGCTCACACTGCCAAATCGCAGAATTGGTGACTCTCAAGGAAGTCCCGTTTGTAGTCCCGTTTGTAGGTAGTCCACTTTGGAAACATATATGTTTGTGCCACTGCCGGAAATGCAAGCAGATGTGCATGGTCCAAATAGCATGAATAATCCAACTCATGGTTTGGGCGGACAGAGGTAGAGAAAAAGGATTGTATTTTAAGTAAATCTGCCTAATTGTTGTTTCCATTCAGGGGGAGCACGAGATCACCGCTTCGACCATGGTCTGAGGTTTCACAGAAAAGCGGCAGGCATCTACCCAAACTTTATGTCTTATGCTCTGATTACTCGTCAATTTGTTATCAATCGGCCTTGTGGTGTAGTGGTAGCATACTTGCTTTGGGTGCAAGTGGTCCTGGGTTCAAGCCCCAGCAAGGCCCATTCGATTTTCTTTTTGCATTTTACTCTTTTGCACATCATCGGCCCTGCATGTCGGGAGAGTTTGTTTATTCAGATCTGATCCCCTTGCCGGCCGTGAGGCCCAAAACTTGAATGTCCTGAATTCCAAATCGAGGAGGAGCCTTTGCCTTTCTGAGAATCGAAGTCCCCTGGAGCAATCTCCAACAGAGACTCCCTTCCCGGACCTACCTACCTACCCATTCTTGAACTCCCTCAACTTTAGCATCACAGGAATGGGCTTCTTCTCTAAGAGCATTAACGACCGCAGCATGTCAAACTTCACCAGCTTGCTCTTATCGCTGGGGGCCGCAATGTCAAACGTCCACAGCACCTTGGCCATGGTCAGGCGCATCTCCATCCACGCCGTGTTGATGCCGATGCACTGTCGCGGCCCGAGAATGAAGGGCTGCGACGCGTTGCGCTTGTCGTTGTAAAAGGGCGACTCGGGGTCCGTCGCGGCCTCGGGAAGCCATCTCTCCGGGTGGAAGCCCTCCGAGTCATGGAACGACGCCGGCGACTTGTGCATGGCGGCAATGGGAATCGACACGGCAGTCTGTCCCCAGTCAGTCATCACCCAAGAAACGAAGCACCAGATCCAGGCCAGAACTCACCCCGCCAGGCAACCAAACCCCACACACCGTCCCTCCCCCCTCGGGCACCACCCTCGACGGCAACCACGGAAACGGCGGCGCCACCCTCAACGTCTCCTGCAACACCGCATTCAAATACGGCAGCTCCCTCGTCGCATCCGCCGTAATCTCCTCGTTCCTAAACGCCCCCCCTCACCTCCCGCACCAGCACCCCCATCTTCTCCTCGTCCTGCACCAGCAGACTCACCGCCGCCGACAGGGCCATCGCCGTCGTCTCGCTTCCCGCAATCACCACCTCCTGAAACAGCGAACTCAGCCCCAACACATCCAACCCCTTCCCCTTCCCCTTCTTCTCCTTCCCTACCACCTGCCCCAACATATCCGGCCTCTCCCCCTCCATCCCCAACCGCCTCTCAATACAATCCACCACATACTGCGTATGCTCCCGCTGCGCCTTGAGCGCCTTCTCCGGCACAAGCCACATCAGTGCCGCAAACAGATACGGGTAGAACCTTGCAGACCCGACAAACACAATGGCCTTTGACGTGTCGAGGATCAGCGCGATCCACGCGTGGTACGCGCTGCTCTCGAGACAGCCAAACGACCGCCCGAAGCCAAGGTCACCGACGATGTCAAACGTGAGGTAGTTGAACCAGGGGACGACGTCGACCTCGGCGCCGGCGAGGCCGCGGAGCCGCGTGAGAAGCAGGTCGACGTACGCGCGGATGACAGGTTCTTGGGCCCGGAGGGCTCGCGCCGAGAAGGCCGGGGAGAGGTAGCGGCGCATGGCGGCGTGCTGGTCGGGGGAGGTGGCGAGGACGAGGCCCGGCGGGAGGCCTGGGAGCGGGCCGTACCAGGAGGGGTGCTTGGTGAAGTGCCGGCCGCCAGGTTTGGGCTGGAGGATGTCGGACCAGGCGGAGGGGTCAGTGAAGGAGACTTCATCGGGGGTGATGCGCACGATGGGGCCGTGGCGGCGGTGCAGGGCGGCGAGGTCGTGGGTGATGCGGCCGCGCATCAGGGAGAGGAGGAAGGGGAGGCGGGTGGCGGCCCAGAGGCGCGGGCCGGAGAGGTGGGAGAGGGGGCCGAAGTGGAGGGTGTAGATGGTTTGGAGGAGGGGGTACTGGGGGAGGCACGGCGTTAGATGCTGGGTGGTGATGGTCAGCAGGGCGGGTTGAGATTTGCTTACGACGACCAAGAGAGTGGCTCCAGTGACAACCAGGCCCATGATAGCGTAGTCTTTTGGAGAACCATTCTCGAGGTACTGGTTGAGGCCGTCTGCTGTCATGCTCGGCGAAAGGAGAGAGGCACTGTGTGCCTGACTTACTCTGTCCAAGAATGTGAGTTCAAACTCCCAGTATCCCCGCCTAAGGATGTTCAAGTTAAGACCAACACTGTGGAGGAGCCGTAGATCCTGTGACCCCTCTGCTTATATCGTGGCCCAACAGTGGCTGCACCCATGGTGCCGGGCCGGGCAGTTGTGCACATTGAAGCACCATATAGGCTCCGCATCCCGGGCCGTGTCGAGTTGGTGACAAGGACGGCGCGACCCTGCACCCGAGTGCCTGACTGGCCAAGCCTCCTGGGAAATGGCTCGATTCGACACGAATCTGGTAGTTACACAGCCTTTCTCGGATCATGTCGGCGAATCACAGTGCGTGGTGCTTCTCATGGGGAGGTTGTGGCTTGCATTGGCAAGGTGCCTCACACGGAGTCGGCACCATCCCAGTCTCTCTCGACAAGTAGGAGGTCGCTTCGCCATTGCAGCTGTCGCTGTCGGATATGTTGTTCTTGGACTAGTAGGAATGCAGCTTTTCTGTGCCGCTTTGCTTGGCAGGATTTGGTACCCCATGTGGTAGGTATACGTAAATACCTAGCCCAGCTTCAACAAGATCCTGTGTGTGTGAAATTCGGCATCGGTGAATCAGGATACAGGTGTGCTCGATTCATCAGCCTGGGTCAATGAGGAGAGGGAACACGAGGACTACTAGCTTCATCAAGTCGAGTGTCCGAGAAACCAATCTAGGAAAAATTACCGCCGGTTTCTCTCGCGCTCGTCCTTGATCGCCCGATCCCTCCAATTATAGGCCTCGATGGCCTCGGGGAAGCCCGTCTCTCCAAGCTCTGCTGGACCCGCACAGGATATTCGACATCACGCCCTACGCCGGTGCTACTGACACGCTCCACACAATAGGCGCTGCAGATGCCAAACTTGGTCCGAACCCATTCCAGGAAAGCATACCCGGCCAACTCCCAGTCAAGCACCATAACCCGCTTTCCGTCCACCATGATGTTCGTCGGCCCGAGGTCATTGTGAGACAAGACAAACACCGAGCAGTCTATGCCCAGCTCTTCGCAGTGCCTCTGGGGAGATCAACTGTCTTGGTTCCAGGTTCTTGGAGGGGATCCAGCCAGTTGCCGACGCCGCTCAGGACACCGGACTCAAACACCTTGACCTAGTCGCAAATCTCGGCGATGCGCGTCACCACGTGCTCCTTGTCCTCCTCGACCATGTCCCACCACACCTGGTTGGGCCGCTTTCCGGGTGCGCCGGGCTCGATCAGGTAGGTCTTGGCGGCGTCTTCGCAGAAGAAGAGAACCGTGGGAGTGCCGAAGCTGAGTTGCTGTCGGGCGAGAAATGCCAGATTTTCGGGTTCTCGCCGGGTATCAGCGGTGGCGACCCTGACCTTTGATGATGAGCGCGTCGCCAGCGGCGTGGATCGGGCGGGCGTGGCCGCCGGGGGCGAGCGGGCCGGCATCGGGTGGGGGCACGGGCGCGGCAGTGAGGGTGTAGTGTGAACCGTCGCTAAGATTCTCCCATAGCTAGTCGTCCTCTTTGGGGGGGCGTTGCATGACGAAGGATGTGCTTGGTTCCGATAAGCCACGAGGCCTCATGGATTAGCCTGACAGATTCCCGCAAGTGCGTGGTTGAAAGACAAAATAGATAGGTGCGCTGTAGGATCAAGGGGGAAAAGGTTGGGAGCGTTCCATGCGACTATTGTTGTTGCTGAGGAGGGAAGAGGTGTAACAGGGCCCGTTGCCATCAGAGACGGGGTGTTACACCCGATGGACTGGTTGACGACATCAATGCCTGCAGCCGTCCAGAGGGAAAAGCCACATCGGGAGACGCACAGGAGGAACAACTGTAGTCAGCGTCCCATTCTTGGCCCGTCCACCTTCCATTATTGATGAACCATTGCATATGCAGCCTCAGTTCCTGCGGGATCAGGCGGCTCCCTTCACACAGAGGCTTACTCTGTTGTCTGCTCGTATTAGCTGCGACCACATTCGTCGCTGTTGGCCGCCGACCTGCATGCAAACCGACGCCCCCCGAGAGGATGGAGCGGCCACTGTGCCAATCAAGGGCCGATGAGGCGAGGGAAGGGCGGTGTGTTTGTCCTGATTGAAAGAAATGGTGCCGCCGAAATGCGGGGAGGCGGAACGAAAACCAGCTGAGGGAGGCGAGGGAGGGAGCAAATGCAGATAAAGTAACGGGACGGGTAACGGGGTCTGGTTGCATCGAGGTGCCGTGCCTGCTCCAGCCAGGCCGGTCGGGGGTCGGGGGGTCCGGCCGGGGAAATTCCGGTGCGGCTGGGGTCTGCCCTATTAAAGCCCCAGACGGGACGCCTCTGTTTTCGGCGGCGTGGCCTGGGGCGGCTCCCGCACAGTTGTCGACGCCGTCCATCGCTCGCTGCAAGCAAGTTTTTTTCCTTCGTCAGTTTTGGAAAATCCAAGTCGCCCCAGTCAGACACATACCTACATATCGCAATGGCCTCACCCCCCCAGCCGGTCGACCAGTTCGATGTCGTCAAGGCCGCCGAAGCGCTACTCGAAAGCGCCAAGGCCTTCGCTTCGGCCGTCCAGGCGGGCAACCTGAGCAAGCCCGCCGAGGACGACATGCGGAGGAGCATCGGCGGGGCCGCGCAAAAGATGGCCGCCGAGACCCTTTCGCCGATTGACCTCGCCAAGTCGGAATATGTCGTAGTGAGTGATGCATGTCACCATCTCCTGAATTCCTGGACTCACGCTCCCCTCCCCAGATGGCCGACCTCGCCTCCTCCAACATCCTCATGACATGGAAGGCCTTTGACCACATCCCCACGAGCGGCAGCATCTCCATCGCCGACCTCGCCAAGGCCGTGGAAGCGCAGGAGAGTCTCGTCGGTTCGTGCCCCCTCCTCTTGACCAAAACATACCAAAGAAAAGAGCTGAAAAGACCCAGCCCGCCTCTGCGGCTTCCTCCTCTCAACCGGCAAGCTCCTCCCCGGCGCCCTCCCCAACCACGTCCGCCACTCGCGCTTCTCGCGCATCTGCGTATCTACGTCGCCCTTTTACAGCATGAACGCCATCCACGCTGGCAACGGCGTGCGATCTTTCGCCCTGTGGCCACAGTACTTTGCCACCTACGGGCGCGCCGAGCCGCCGCGCGTGACACACACGCCCTTTAGCTTCGCCTGGGGCCACCCGGAGCTGGCGCCGTGGGAGGTCAAGGCGCTGTACCCCGAGTACGCGGCGCTGTTTGCGCAGGGCATGGAGTCCAAGGTCATGGTGGGCGGCGGGATGCGGTGGGCGGGCGAGGATGCGTTTTATGACCTCGGGTGGCTGGCGGCGGAGGAGGGGGAGGGCGGGGTCGTGGTGGATGTGGGCGGGGGGCTGGGGCAGCTGCTGAAGGATGTGCTGGCGGATGTGCCGGGGGTGGGGCCGGGGAGGTGTGTGCTGCAGGATCGGAGGGAGGTGATTGACCAGGCGGTGGCGAAGGCGGATCCGGCGTTGGCGGGGGCGGCCATGATGGAGCATGATTTCCATGTGGAGCAGCCAGTCAAGGGTCAGTTCTTTTTTTTTTCTTTTTTCGCATGTGGATGCCGAGATGGATGCTGACTTAGGCTTTATCAGGAGCATCCGTGTACCTCGTCCGCCGCATCCTGCTCGATTATCCCGACAGCATGGCCACGGGCATCCTGCGCCAGCTTGCCGACGCCATGTCGGCCGACAAACCCAAGGCGAGGGTCCTCATCGTCGAGGAGCGACTGTCGGAGCCGCCCGAGGCCACCAACAGGATTGTCGACACCATGATGCTCAACATTGGCGGGAAGCTGAGGAACCGCGAGATGATGACAGAGGTTGCCGAGGCAGCAGGACTCAAGGTGGTTGGGTATCACGTCAAGGGGTCAAGTCCCATGTATGTGATGGAGTGCGCAAAGGCCTGATCTGGGTTCTGGATAGAAGAAACTCCGACATCGGGGAGAATTGCGGAAACAAGACAAATAGATTTGGCGGTGGACAAGGGTCGACGTTGGAATAGAGTCGCGCCCGCACGTTTCAGGCCATTGCCCCGATTGCTTGTTTGTTTGTCTTACGCGAGGGTCGAGACCAAGGCCTGAGCCAAAGCTGGTGTGCCAGGACCCGGTGGGGATGAACCGCCGGCCGGGCGGGTCCTCCCGAGCTTGTCTCCCTGTCTCCCTCATCTGCCGAGCATGTTGCTGGAGCTGCCCAGTCGTCATGGGCCTGGCTCGCACATGAAGCCATCCCCAGATTTCAGCTTGGTAGTGGCAGAGTGGGTACCGGGGCCCAGGAGGGCAACATCGACTCAAGGGGATGCCGCCCCGGATTCGGGTTCATGGCCGATGCATGTTTACAATCTGGCAGCACATCTGCCACCGTATGCTGCTGCCTTGATTAGTAGAACGCGGGGGTGGAGGTGGGTGAGCAAGAAGATCTGAAGTAGGTTATTTCCGGCTTGGTAGGATAGCTAGGTCCGGGGCCTGTGGAGACTCGACGGGAATGTTTACCCAACTCTCCGACCAGCTCCATCCATGTCACGAAAGGGAACTCGTAAAGTGGACAATGGCCTTGTCAGACGGCGCTGTCGCACAGAGTGGCAGCAGGTTGGTGCAATCTCGTTCACGTCAGCCGATGGCCCCGAGGTGAACAAAGTTTCCCGTCTGATGGGTGACGGCGACGGGAACTATGATCGTATATTGTGTGCGGTGATGCGACTCCAAACCCGGGTGGACGGATCGTTCGCCAAAGTCCGCCACCCCGGCTCCGACTCGCCACCGTCAGATCGAACTAGACAGAGATGGCTCGCATGGCAAACGGGAACGGCAGATGCGGGGACCGGTGCAACGTCAGACGGCCCTACGATTGTTTAAGCATGCTTACCGGGTACAAGGGCACAAGGGGCAGACACTGGCACAGGGTAGCGTTGACTGTCGCAGAATCGCGTAACCTGGATGGGCCCTGCTGCTTCCACGTTGGGAGCGATCATCGGCGGTGGCACCCAAACCTCCCCAGCGCTGTCTGACAGTGGCCATTAATGGCAGCATTTGTGGAAGGACAAGATGAAAGGCCCTTCCGGCGCCATTCCCCATATTTTGCCATCCACAAACGGGCAGGAGGCTTTAAAGTCTGCTCCTCCCCCCTTCCCTCTACGAGACCCGCAGACAGCTTTTGCCTAGGTCCTTCCTCGAAGAGTTTTTTCCCCCTCCTCTCCCCTGGGGCATTCCGCGCAAACCTCCAGGTTCCCTCCGTCTTCCTAGGTCCTCGCCACAAGAACCTAGAACCTGGAACCTAGAAACACCACCTCCGCCACCATGTCGGCCACCGACGAAAAGAAATCGGCTCTGCCCGACGACGACATCGCCGCCGACACCCTCCCCGAGCGCACCTCCCGGAGCGACAACGAGGAGATCGGCATCAAGGAGACCGCCGACTCCGCCGTCGTCGCCTGCCCTGCCCACACGACCGAGGCCAGGATGCTGAGGCGCATCGACATGCACGTCATCCCCTTCGTCAGCGTCTTGTACTTGCTCGCCTTTCTCGACCGCGTCAATGTCGGCAACGCCAAAGCCTTCCACCTCATCGACGACCTGAAGCTCAAGGGCACCGAGTTCAACACAGTCCTGACCATTTTCTTCATCCCTTACATCCTCCTGGAGATCCCCTCCAACGTCCTCCTCAAGAAGCTGTCGCCGCGTATCTGGCTCTCCATCTGCTGCCTCGGTTTCGGCATCGTCACGACTTTCCAGGGCCTGACGCAGAACTATGGCGGCATCCTCGCCACCCGCTTTCTCCTTGGCGTCTTTGAGTGCGGCATGTTCCCGGGCTGCTTCTACCTGATTAGTATGTGGTACAAGCGCTCCGAGGCCCAAAAACGATACTCGTTCTTCTTCTCGTCTACCTCGTTGGCTGGTGCCTTTGGTGGACTTCTTGCTTCGGCCATTGGAAAGAGCAAGTTCTCCCCTATCTACCCCTGCTCTGGAGGCGCAGCTAACACAAGACAGTGGATGGTGTTCGCGGCTATAGTGGCTGGCGCTGGATCTTCATCCTCGAGGGTCTCATCACAGTTGCCTTTGGGCTCTTCTTCCTCTTCACCTTTCCGAGCTTCCCCGAAGAGGCCAAGTGGTTGACGCCCGAGGAAAAGGCATATGTCAAGGCCCGCCTTCGCGCCGACCAGGGAGACAACGGTGCCGACCGCAAGATGAAATGGGCAGACGTCGTGGCGGTCATGAGCGACTACAAGATCTGGCTTGGCGGCTTCATGTACTTTGGCATGATTGTCCCTGCCTATGGTATGTCTCGTCCCTTGTGACTGATTTTTCAAGTTTGCTGACTGCTGGCTCCAAGGCTATGCGTACTTTGCGCCGACTATCGTGGGAACCTACAACTACAGCGCCATCCAGACACAGCTGCACACGGTCCCGCCCTGGGCCGCTGCCTTTGTGTTTTCCATGGTCGTGGCGGCGGCGAGCGATGCGACCCGCCACCGCTTCTTGTTCACCATTATCCCCATCTGTATCTCCATCTCTGGCCTAGCCATCCTCATGGTGGTGCACAACAACCTACCGCTGCAGTACGGAGCTCTGTTTCTGACTGCCATGGGAGCGTACTCGGCGATGCCGGTGATTGTGTGCTGGTTCAGCATGAATCTGGGCGGCCACCATCGCAGGGCTGTTGGAACTGCGTGGCAGATTGGTAAGTCTCCCGAGCAACCTTGATACAGAGCCACACTGACAGCGATCAGGCTTCGGGAACATTGGCGGTATCATCGCCACCTACTCATTTCTGCCGTCCGACGCGCCCAGGTACCGCAAAGGGTATTCGATTGGCCTGGGCTTCCTCTGTCTTGCCGCGGCATCGTGTGTTTTGTACGCAGGTGCGCTCGTGTGGGAGAACAAGAAGAAGCAAAAGACTCTTCGCGAAAGGGAGGTTGTCTTGACGGAAGACGAGAAGAAGTATCTTGGGGTCAGTCACGTATTTCCATTGAAACCCCAAACATGTATTGACATTTCTTGTGCAGGATCTCAACCCCGAGTTCAAGTACATGCTCTAAGCGAGTGGGACGGCGAGGGGGAAACGGGGGGTTTGTGTATCACGATGTTCATGCTTATAAACGGCGTTTGTGTGCTGGGATATCGGCGCTGTCTACAGGTAGACGGTTTTAGACCAAGTGTGAATCTTGAGCTCAATTTGAAGTTGACCTGTATCTTGTTTGAACCACGTCACTATACCGCCTCTCCCATCTGCTCTCTCCCCTTCCATCTCCCCACCACCCCCTCCCTCCACCTCGTCCACCTCCCCTTGGGCTCCCCCTCAACCAAGCACCGCCACCTCTCCTCCTCCTCCTCCCTCTCCCTTCTCTCCCATTCTTCCTCCTCAGCCTCCCCAACCACAACCCCCTCAGGCAAAACCGGCACGGCCGGCACCCCCCTCCTCACCATCACCCCCAAGCACACTCCCGGCGCCGGCCCACACTCCTTGACCCTCCACCCCGGACACCCCCTCATCACCCCTCGAAATACCTCAGCCACCCGATTCCTCCCTGCCTGACACGAATACACCAAATCATACACCCCCAACACCACCTCCTCCAGCCCTTCCCCCCGGCAGCCGCAAACTCCTCCCCCAACGCCTCCCCCCACGCACAAACCACCTCCCTCTGCACCCCCACCGGACACGCCCCCAACACCCCCTCCACTTCGGCCCCCGATCTCGGCTCAAACTCTAGCACCCTCAAATTCGGCGCCGCCGCCGCCAACCCCGGCAGCAACCCCCTCCCCCGCCCGTTCCCCCCACCCAACCAGTCCCGCCGGATCCGCTCCGAGCACAACGGAAACGGCACCACCAGGTGTCGCAGCGCGCGGGCGTTGTCCCCCCCGATGCGGTCGACGAACCACCGCGTCATGAGCGGGAGGCGCGCCCACGAGAGGGGCCAGACGGTGGCGGGCGGGACGGAGAAGGTGTGGGTCGTGTAGAAGGCGTGGCGGGATTCGAGGGAGACGAGGCGCGAGGTGAGGAAGAGGGGGAGGAGGGTGGCGTGGAGGGGGCCGTGGTACTGGGAGGAGGGGTGGGGGGGCCGGTGGTGCGGGCGGTGAGGCGGGGGTGGGGGGTGTGGTAAGGGTTGGAGGGGGGAGGGGGGGAGGGGAGGGGGGCGCGGTAGATGATGATGATGGGGGTGTTGGGGAGGAGGAGGAGGTATATTTTTTGGCGGATGGAGGGGGGAGGGTGAGGAAGGGGGAGGGGGGGTGGGGTGGCGGTGGGGATCTGTGTGGGAGGAGGGCCATTTCGATGGCTGGTGGGGGTGGTTGTTTGGCTGGGGACATGGTCGTTTTGATGGTCCTGTCGTTGATGTTGATGGTGTTGCGAAAAGGTGAAGGCAGCGGTAGAGAAAATTTGGGCTGAAGTTGAGATGGAAAAAGTGGAATGGGTTTTTGTCTCGAGTTATCGAAGAGCAGCGCCGCTGTCTGTGCCTGCGGCCTACAGCAGCTAGGTCCCCGCCCGTTCAAGAATACCTAGGCACCGCCGTGGGCCGAAAATATTTTCGCACAGCGCCCGGAGCGAGCCCTGCAGCTCAGTGCGAATGCCCGGCCTAATTGGGAACCAACATCAGACATGGGACAAACGTCAAACTCGGCACATCAGCCCTCCTTCTCTTCAATTTTCTTTTGCCAGAGCCCGCTTCGGTATTCCAATCTCGACCAAACATCCATCGCTCCGACTACGTACACACTCCGGGAAACGCGCCGCACGTCGCGCCGTTCCTATGGCCGAGTCGCCTCGTCTGTCTTCGGCCATCATCAGCGGATGCGATGAGAATCACCGTCGCCGCCTGGTGCTCGCCGCGCATAAACCCGTCTCTGGTAGCGACTCGAGAAACGATAGGTGCTTGATGAACAAACTTGGACGCCACGGCCAGACTTGATGGGCAGGATTACGAAGGCCATGTTTCAGGGGACGACGCCACGGGCACGACGCCACGGTGTGACGATGGTGCAAACGACTTGCCAAGGCCTCGCGGTGTGGTCTGAGTTCTGAAGGTGATGCTCGGGGAAGCCAATTTTCTGACTCGTTTTCAACATTCGATGCGCAAATGACCCTTGCCTTGAGGCATTGCCGTTGCTATTTGGGGTCGCGATTATCGAGGATCAATGACGTCATTGACCCCATTCCGGTAGGGATCAAGCTTCAGATCATCAAACATGGGCGGCGGAGGCACGACACAACATACACCCTACGAGTGCCTATCTAGGTACACGCAGCCAAGACCTGACGAATACTTGCATACAATAGCAAGAAAGGGCCACGAGAGAACCTGTTTTCGAACAAACCGTCTATCTTGACTCATATTACCGTCATATTACCTTTCTCGGCATTCCCGAACAACCCGAGTTCTTCTCAAGACTTCTTCTTCCCATCTTGAGCTCTGAGCCGGCCTGCTTCCCAGACCACCATTCCAACATCACCATGGCCTCGATAACAAAAGCGCCGCAGAAATCATGGACGAATGTGACGTCCGACGCCGAGCTTGTGAAGCATCTCCTCGAGCTCTACTTTTGCTGGGAGTATCCCACCCTCGCTTCGTTGAGCAAAGAGCACTTTCGGCAGGACTTCAGTTCGGGATCGTCAAGATACTGCTCTCCACTGCTCGTCAACGCCCTACTAGCTCTCGGCTCCCGCTTCTCCGACCGACCAGAGCCACGGACAGACCCTGATGATCCCTTTACTGCTGGAGATGCCTTCTTCGAAGAGGCCAAGAGGCTGTTCTGGGAGCAGACGGACCACCAAGATTTGACCGCCGTCCAGGCCATTGGCATTATGTCCATCAGGGAAGCCAGCTGTGGACGAGATATAGACAGCCGCTATTATGCTGGGCAGAGTGTGCGACTCGCCATCGAGATGGGCTTGCATCGGCTCGACGACGATGGGACCGGCGATGACCACAGGACAGTCCAGCTAATCACCCTTTGGGGGGCCTTTTCTTTGGACCAGTACGTTCTCATCTGCCCTGGCTCGCTTTCTCTCGGACTAACGCCCCCTGCCCCGAAAAGTGCATGGTCTCTTACAACAGGAGGTCTCCCTCAATTTTCCCGATTCCCACGGTTCCCAAGCAAGATCCATGTCAATTCAGAGCTGGAAGAGACATCCTGGGCTCCGTACACGGATGATGGTAAGGCCCCGCGACACTCCCAGTGATATCACTTCCCTACGTACCTAACCATTTTCCACAGGCCCCGATCCTCGCCCTGAAGCCCAACAGCCCTGTCACATCCGGTCGGTCTTCAATTGCTTCTGCGAACTCAGTGAGATCATCCACGGTGCCCTGTACACGCTCCACTGCCCAGCCAAGACCCCGACCAGCCAGGCCATAGCAGAAATCTACCACAAATACCTGCATTGGTACGAAAACATCCCCGACGCGCTGCGCCTCGGCCTCAACTTTACCCCCCAGGTCCTCTTTGTCCAGTACGTCTCCCCGTCCTGCCAGCCACAGCCACCCCCGCGACTAACCCTACACCCCAGCATCTACTACCACTACGCCATCCTCCACACCTTCCGCCCCTTCCTCCGCCTCCGCATCCTCAACTCCCGCATCCTACCCCGCCAGCTCTGCCTTCAAGCCGCCGACGCCATCCAAGCCCTCATGCGCGCCTACTCGCGCCTCTACGGTCTCCGCCGCACCCCGTCGTTCCTCCCCTACATCGTCCTCGGCTCCAGCCGCATCTACCTCGCCATCGAGCAACTCGACGCCCCCCACGGTGGCAGCGGCCCCGGCGACTACGACTCGTGGCTCACCGCCCACGCGCGGCCCGCGCAGGGCGTAAGCCGGCTCGCCGCCGACGCACTCAAGGCGAACATGGCGACGCTCGAGGACATGGCGCGGTGCCACCGCGCGGCGCTGGTGGGCGTGCGCATGCTGGGGTATCTGACGAGGGCGTGGGGCGTGTACAGCGAGATCAAGGGGGCGTTAGAGGGGGAGGCGGAGCTGATGGGGCAGACGGCGACGAGGAGGGCGGTGGTGGCGGGGAGGGCACCGGATTTCTTTGGGAAGGAGGAGGGGGGAGGAAGGGAGGCCGAGGAGGGGGGGCAGGAGATGGAGAGGTTGAGGAGTGCGCTGTTTTGGCCAGCGGCGAGGGTGCCGCCTATGATTGTGCCGGCGGGGGCGGATTTGGAGGCGTTGGGATTTGAGGGGGCGGAGGGGGTGTGAGGTTGTTTCGTGGGTGTCGGGATTTGGTTTTTCACATGGGTTGGGTGACCATGTTTGGGTTTTGGAAAAGGGGTTCGGCGTCAAGGGCCAAAACATTCACTGCATTCATTGCAAAATTGAGACCTAATCCTCCACTCAAATGTCCCAACACCTGATGATTTTAGCGCATACGACCATAGGCACTGGAAAAATAGGGATCCTGTTTACATATAAGTAGGGCTCTTGGTGGGGTCTTGGAGTGGCTGCCTCGACACGCGTAAAGCGGAGATTTTTCTCCGCCACTATAAATTGGCCAGCCCACTTGCACTTCATTATACCTATGTATCCCCTTTGGCAGCACTAGCCTTTTCCAGTCGCAGCACCTAGGCATCTCTATGATATCGCTTTCGCCTAGGTACCGCCCTACCTGACCGCGGGAATAAAGCCATAAAGAGCCGCCGATCCTGTCAAACACATAAAAATTGCGGCTGAGTTTGAAGGGTGCCTGATTCCCTGATTGGCAAGTTAGGCGAATGCGAGAGAGGCCAGGGCCAGTCAGAAAGCTCATTCCCCAAGTCCGAGCCAAGGTCCGACCCGACCACTAGCGAACGATGCGGTGCCACGGACCAGCCTGCGGGAAGCCTGCTGTATCTTGAGGACCTGATAAAATGACGCCTGGCCGCAACGTTACATAACACCCAGCTCCCCGTCCGCTCCGCAACACCTCCCAATACCCGTACGAGTACCTTACCAGTATCCTTGCGATGGGGAGTCCCGAAATCAGCTCGCCAACAAACGGCGACATCAAGGAAGACTACCAAGGGGAAAGCGAAACTACCCCCCAAAACAATACATCCAAATTCATCACCGTTGGGCTGTTACGATGGCTTGGGACCGCGATACTCGCGGTTCTCTTTTACCTCGACATCTTCTTTCACCAGGGCCGCACTCTGACTTCGGGCGAGAAGACAATTTTCGATTCCCTCGTCGTAGCCATCAGTTTGGCGCTCGGCCTCAATAGCGCGGCCTCCCTGAGACACATCGCCATGTACGCCAAGCGCTGGTTTGAGGGGAGGCGACAGGTCGCGGTCAAGGATGTGTGTTGCTCATGGAAATGCCGAATAAGCAACGCTGACAATGGTCTGCAGATTGAAGTGCATAGCTTTGTCGCGCTGGTTCAGCTCCTGTTCCGCACGTCTGTTCCACTGCTCAAGGTGGCCTGCGTCCTCTGGCTGCTTCTCAACTTCGTAAGTCTCGCTGCGCTTTCCGTCTTACCCTGGCTGACTCCATGGAGGCTATCCAAACGGCCATCGCCACTATCGGCCTCACCTTTAAGGCTGAGCCCGGCATCCAGGAGATCTATATCGACTCCACCCTCGGCGAGATCGCTATCCCCGATATGAGCCGGTTTGCCCGCGTTGGCCGGTTCACCGACGGATCGCGCCCGCAATCCGTCGCCGCTCACATCCTCGGCGACATCGGCACGAGCTACGAGTTCTCAAACATCCCCCAGGAGATCATGACCAACGCACCGATCGCCAAGCATCCCTACGCCTTCTGGGATGGCGGCGATCACTGGGAATACGTCTTCACCAAGTCTGCCCCCGTCTCAGGGTCACAGGAGTTCAACTTCCTTTCGGTATACTCGGACGAGCACGTAAAGTCCTCCGCAACATGCCGCACGCCTCCCTACACCTTCACTCTGAGTGGCGGCGTCCTCACCGTCACCCCTACCGACGGGCAAAACAACACCGTCCTCTTCCCCGCCAGGCCACTAGGCGACGAATCCATCATGTACCTCACCGAGTCGGTGCTTCGCAACGCCAGCGCCAACGCCACAGGGCAGTGCGGGCCCGGGTGCGCGACGGTACGCGTGGTGGAGCCACGTACCGCGCCGGCCACCGAGAACCCGGAGTCGGTCAGCCCGGGCTCGTTATTTTACTATTATGAGTGTAACATCACTGTGGCGCCGGAGCACGACCGCGCGGGCATGTTTGGGCTGGCCCCGGCCACAGCCGCCGTCGCCGCCCAGGCGGTCGCGCTCGGCGACTCGCGGGCTCCGTCGGCGGTGAATGGGACCCCGGGCGCGGGGCAGTACACCGCGTATACGCTGGGGCTGGAGCTCGGCCAGGCGCAGAATAACAATGCAACGGCTATGGCGAGGGCGCTGTCGCGGTTTGCGATCGGGGTGGTCGCGGCCGCGGCAAGGACGAATCCGACGGTGCTAGTGCAGGGGTATCCGCCGCGTCAGGGCCTGAGGCTAGTACTGGATAAGCCGGCAATTTTTGGGGGGATACTGGCGGCTACAGTGGGGGTTCAGCTGGTGTTGCTGGCCGGAGCGGTGATTCTTGTGCGGTTAGGGGAGCGTGGGGGAAAGAAGGGTTAAGGGACGAACGGTCGGGCGGTCTGGACCTTGCGCAGCCTTCGTTCCCCACCGTTAACAAACCCCCGCAGCGTACTGCCTTGCAGTCTGATCCTCTTGGGTGTAGGTTGTAACAGACGGCTTCCTATCCACTGTAAATTGCCCTCCATTAAAATCTGTTAATATTCTTCGTTGAGGTCGACGAACTTCAAATATGAAATCGCAATGTCAAACATCTTCGAGCTGAATTTTGCAAAAGAGGTAATATGCCCTATGAGCTAGATCTTTTGATGTTGCTGAGTGTCCAAACTTATCTGAGAACCAGATTTAAAACCCAACTAAAGCCCCTATGCATATGTAAACGGTGATGAAAACTCCCGCCGAAAATGATTCGGTAGCACACAATACACTTCTCAGATGACAAACCCGCCCGTCAAATCCATGACTCTCTCCGGATCCACGGCGTCCCTGATTTTTCTCAATCTCTTGGCATTGGCTTTGCCATATAGCTCTTCCCCTGTAGCGTCAAACAAGGCATAGTTGGGATACTGCGTAAACGAGTCGTCGTATATGCCGTCGGTCGCAGCTACAACCTTGAGCCGGTCCAGCGATCCTCGCATCTCACTGTACCAAAACTTGTCATCCGCCTGGCTGGCCCAGGCAAAGTACAGGTTGAGCTGTTCCACGTCAGCCCTCTTTGATTCGGGATTTTCAGCAAGAAACATACCGGCAGAGGGGAGGATTTATGTGGAAACGCGCTCTCCGTGGCGAACTTTCCGTAGTCGACAAACGGCTCAATGTCAAAGTTGATCTGGACGCCGTGATGGCTCCCCATGAGACGGCCGAACCTCTGTCGGTAGTGTTAGCATAAATGTGCAGCATTAGTTGTTCGACCAAGCCTACATCAGTCTCGTTCTTGACAGCGTCCAGAAACGCGGGCGTCAGAGCCGACGTCGACATGGTCGCAAAGGCACCCCGGAAGTTGATCAGCGCCACAATCTCGGAGGGGATACTTTCAACAAATTCGTAAAACCGCTGTGCCCTCATTGTGCTGACAGCGTGGGGGATGTCGATGAAGCGATCAAAGGCCTTGGGCCTTTCGGGGCCGTCGTGGAAGAATAGAACAATTGAGGTGGAGCCGCCAATGGGCGAGGAGGCTGTCGTTGTGAGGACTTGGGTCCGCGGGTCCTTTGATGTGCGGTAGAACTCCATGGTTGCGTTGAGGACGGCGGGGAGGGAGAAGGAGGGGTACATGATGAAGCCGCCCTGGTAGCAGACGTCAGTTATGAGAATGTTCCATGGGGGGGGAGGGGGGGTGCCATACGTAAACCTTTGGGGGTTGCCTGTGGGCGTAGAACTCGGCAGATGTGACGATACCGAAACGGTTGAGGCCGCCCTTTAGGGCAAAGAACAAGTCCGAGTTGGTGATATTCGAGGCTGATGTGATGGTTCCGTTCTTTGAACAGTTAGTGGCAGGTCCCCCTCCCTCCCCTAGCGCCTACGGATGGCACTCACTGGCAAAACAAGGTTGAAGCTCTTGACCGTGTCGATTGTAAGTCCTGCGACCCATCAGCAACCACGGCATGTCTCAAGAACAGTACCCCTCGACCCACCATACTGATTCGTCTTCCTACTCCCAGTCAACATCTCAACCCTCACTCTCAAACCGGTCAACTCACCACGAATACCCTCCCCCCAACGTAAGCCCCCCCACCCCCGGCCCCCCAACCCGTCCCCCCACCACATTCCACCCCGTCCCCTCCAACTCCATAAAAACATCCGTCCACCTCTACCACCTCATTAGCACACCAACTCCCCAATCGACCCCAACCCCCCCAAAAAGAAAAGAAACTCACCGCCCCAAACCCAACCTCCACAACCCCACCACCCTTCACCACCACCCCATCCATCCTCCTCAACGAAATGTGCACCCCTTCGGTACTACTAAACCCCCGATTCGATGCATGCCCGCCGCTCATGACCGCGAACGGCGTCCTCGTCTCTCCGATGATCCGCAGCACAACTGCGACGTCGTCGGGTGAGCCGGCCTCGAGGATGCATGTTGGACGTTGCGAGGAGGATTGGAACCAGTGGTGAGCGTTTTGGTAGTAGGAGAGGAGCGTGGCTGGCCGAGTCCGAGTTAGTAGCGGTGGGGGTATGGTAGGGGGAGGGGGGTGTACGGGGGTGGTGGACTTTGCTTTGGGGAGAGAGGGCGCGTTGTAGGCGGGAGCAGGTTTGGGCATAGGAGGGGCGGTCGGTTTTGGAAAGGGAGGCGGCGTTGGCGAGGGGGAGGAGGAGGATGCTGACGAGGAGGAGGGTTACATGGAGGAGGGAGGTTGTCCGTGAGGTGGGAGGCATTGGAGTGTTGGGTGGGGGAGAGGTTTTGGCGGAGGGAGAGATGGGGTTGCACCCGGTGAGAGGGTTGCGCTCGTTTATAGTTCATGTTTCTGGGATTTAGATATGGATCGGCCATGGGCGGTTTGTTCCGTGGAATTGCCGTTTTTGCCAAACCTGGTGGGTTGGCCGGATGCTGGCGATGCCAGTTCCTGCTGCGCTTTACTAACAACCAGTGTGACCGAGCTGGGATGGTTGCAAGAGTAGCACTTGGTTGTTGACGGCCCTAGGGGAGTCAACACCCTCAGACGACAGGATATCGGGAAGGTTTTGGTCAGGAGGTCGCTAGAGTGAAGGTGAGCTAGCCTCAATTCTCGGCCCTGCAGATCGACAGTGGCTTGCCGGTCAGCATAAACCCGCAAAGAATCCAGCCCGAAAGGTGACAAGGAAAGTCTCAGCCCTGACGCTCTCCCCAAATGAACCACATGGCCTGGTGAAACTTGATGTTTGTGACGAAAGTGCTGGTTTCTTGGCAACCTCTTCAATGGTGGTGTCGTAGGTTCCCAGCCACACCACCATCAGCATGCCCTGTGACCAAGTTTGACGCACACCACTACCCTTTTTGGCCTCAACGATGCCGTGCGGCAATCGCGGACATATGAGAAATAGTATCTGGAGATCCGCCAAGAAAACAGTCCACACACCCCAAGCTCCGCGCCCGTCTCCGGCTCCGGAGATAAGCGCCGCTTCCCCGAAGTGGGTCCCAAGCTCAAAAAGTGGCCCCACATGTCCGGCCCGGCCCGGGACCATCTTGCCAAAGACATCCGTGACGCCCGATAGAAATCGGTACTATTTCCTAGCGTCTGACCTCAGGAAGGTTCAGTTACAGCAGCCTCGGAACTCTCCACCACCGTTCCGAGCGCCGCGATGTTTGAGGTTCCAGCCTCTGCCTCTTCATCGTCCTCGTTCGGGTCGACCTGCCCAGGTTCCCGGTCTTCGTCACCGGTATTATCCTGGCAGCCCGGGACGAGTGCATATCCCGCCCTGAGTTATGTATGGGGTACGAATCCCTTGCCGCTGGTCTCGCAGGGAGATACACGACGACGAGCTCCAGGTCAAGGACAATCGGCAAGCCTTTACCGAGATTCAGCTCTTCAAGCCGTACCCAGACATGTACACATACGGACAACTGGTTACCTATCGACTACACCAGCCGAAATCTCACCCTACCACAGCGACGGGGTGTACGCTTTCTCAGCTATTGCCGCCGCCTCTAGTCAGCCCATGAGAGGCGGCATATTTTACGGTCTCCCGGAGCTTCTGTTTGAAGGTGCGCTGCTGTGGCAGCCTCGCACAGCCCTCCGACGGCGGCAGGATCCCTCGCCGGCGCCATCTTAGTCCTTTCTTGCCTAGCAGGGCGCCGGCCTGAGCTTAAGGAGTTAGGATGAGCTCTACCTCAACGGGGGGTTCAGCGACCGGACGGGTCGAGACCCGTACTACCACTTCAGCTCCAAAGTCTTGCTCCTGCCATGCGTTGAGTATCGCAAGACCGACACACGCACTGGTGAGCACTCGCGTGTTGAAAGCTCTTATCACGATGTGGAAATCGCCGCCTCGCAAGAATGCAGCTCCCGCTTCGCTTTCAGGCACACGCACAAAGTTTCCATCCCTCGCGAGCCCTTCCCGCCCGGCACTAGCCTCTCGCAATGGGCGCCCATCCTGACGGTTCGAACCCAGCGATGCAACATTCTCGATGGCTGGGCCTGTCCTCCCCGACAACCGCCCTCCCTCCCACTGCAAAGACGTATGCCTGCTCGACGCCAACGGCACTGTCGTCGGCGCCATCCGAATAAACAGCACCTCTGGCGTCGACGCCACCGACACGATGCTATCACTCGTACTGCTCTCACGCGGCATTACAGCCTCGCGGCTCCTGAACTCATGGGAGATGCCCGAAATGGCTGTGTTTCACGCTGGTTGTCTGCCTTTCTGCCTCGCCCCGCCGCAATGCCGGGCCGAAGATCTATTCATGCCGTACAATGTCATGTGGGTTGACTGGCGAGACGAGGTTGCGTACCAGAGGGGGATAGGAGGAGTGCTACGCAGCGCGTGAACCGAGCTGCGGCCAGACGAAGTCGAGATTAAGCTGGGATAGACATGTCCCAGTCGGCCCAAGTGTTGTATTCTTTTAGATCCAAAACAATGGAGTAGAGAAAATCTCGCTTTTCTTTTCTTCATCGTCTTCCTATTCTTCTCTACCTTTTTTTTTAATAACAAAAACCTCAAGCAGTCGTGGATATTGACCAAAGAATTCATGGCAATCGCGTCGACTGGCCTGTTAGTGAAACTGGGTCATTGTTCCGATCGTGTTGATAATCCCGCTGACTCTAGTTACCAGGATTTACAACCCAGCAGACAAAGACGCATGATGATCACCTCGGCAGGATATGTGGGTAAATTATATTTACAGGTCTATGGCTTTAGACGCTAGGCATGACTGACACTCCTCTCTTATTCTGAAGACAGCTCTAGATCCAAACTCAAACTTCGCTTTCCAAGCCTCTCAAGATCCCTACTTCCCATCCCTTCTCCTAAAACTCAGTTCCTCTCAGTATCCAGAGCACACTACACGCATGCAACACTATTGCCCACGTCCTCGTCCACGTCGTCTTTTCCAGCCGCCGCGCCATCGCCACGTCGCCGGTCTCCTGGATGCGCAGCTGCAGCGGAATCTGCACCAAGAACGATGACACCCAAGATATCGAAAGCATTGTTAAGCCGAGCCACAGCCCAAACCGTAGATGCGAGCTGCCGCTGGCGGCCGTCGGCGGCCGCACCGCAAGGTAGGCGTTGAAGATGGTCAGAGCGGTTTTGGGGACGACGTAGGTGTACAGCACGCCGTATCCGCTGACAGACTGCAGCGCCTTGAGCTGTCGGGGTTCGTGGACCTGCAACCATCCGCGGAAGACGGCGGCGTGCTCCAGGACGCCGCCGCAGAGGCAGTAGGACGAGAGGAGGGCGTAGCTTGCGATGCTAAGCGGTAGGACGAGGGGGGCTGCCATTTTGATGGTTTTCGGAGATGGGGCAGAACGTGTGAGATGCACCGGAAAGTGTAGAGAGAGCAAATGGGCGGCGGGGATTGGTGATCCGGGGGAAGGAGAATCGAGTGGGTGATTTTTAATGCAGACTGTTAGTTGATGGGGTCCCCGTATTTATGTCGTTGGGTTTACAATGTCGCCTCAAAGTCACCGTCTCGCTCAATTCCTCCGGTGCGGGTGGTATCTTTGCCTCATCCGGCAAAGTGGCCGAGACCCGGACCGGGTGACTGTGAGCCCCCGATCACTAAAAGTTGCCGAGACGGCATCGGGTCAGCGCGGCCACATTGTTCGGCTCCTCGGTTTGCCCGTGCTCGGGCACTTGTCCTGTTTGGGAAAGAGCGCGCCGCCGATACAGTCCGAAGGAGCGGCTCCGGCCACCGCGCCGTCAAATCGCAAGGCATACGTTGTCGGGCAAGTGAAATCAGGAAGCTTACAGCCAGGCGGGTGATGTTCCAAATCGGTCGCAAAGTTGCATCCTGCGCCTTGCCCCAGAATGAAAAAGACAGATATAAAGGGGGACCTCACGATGCTGGGCCACTGCACTGGTTATACCGCTCACCACCGTCTTGCACACACCAAGCCATTCCTGCCCCCTTTATCCACCCTTCGTCCCGACCAAATCATCCCTACTTCAGACCATGACTCTACGAACCATGAGGGCCTGGCGATACGCCAACGGCGCTACGGCCAAGACTCTTGTCGGCAAACTGGAAGATTCCATCTTTCTCGACGCCGCCGCGCCAAAGCCCGACACGTCGTCGCTGGCTGAGAACCAGCTTCTCATCCAGGTGCTGTCGGCCTCTCTCAACCCGGCCGACTACAAGATGCCCGAGTCCGACTGGTTTGGCCGAATGCTTGGTCTGGGGAACGAAGCACAGCCGGGGCTGGACTTTAGCGGCCGCGTCGTCGGCAAGCATGCGCTAAACACAGCGTACAGCGAGGGCCAACGCGTCTTTGGCTCGCTACGCAAGGCGGCCAGATACGGCACGCTCGGCGAATTCATCGTCGCCTCGACTGAGGAGCTCGCAGCCGTGCCAGATGGAATCAGCAACGACCAGGCGGCTGCGCTGGGCACCAGCGCTGGGATCGCCTACAAGTCTCTCCTCTCGGCCGGTATCAAGCCGGGATCGCACATCTTCATCAATGGCGGCAGCGGCGGCGTCGGCACGTACTCGATCCAGTTCGCCAAGCTCATGGGCGCCAGGGTGACGACAAGCACGTCGACCCCCAACGTCGACCTGGTGCGCAAGCTGGGGGCGGACGACGTCATCGACTACAAGACAACAAACGTGCTAGACGAGCTTCGGCAAAAGGGGCTGGTGTTTGATGCCGTGGTTGACAACGTCGGGACGCCCAAGGACCTGTACGATCAGTGTCATGACTTCCTCAGGAGCGACGGGACTTATGTCCAGGTCGCTGCGAATCCAACGGCCCCGGCCACATGCGAAACACTGGCGACCCTGAGCAAGGCATTCGTGATGCCCGGTCGAAGAGCCTTTCGTTTCGCAGCGGACAAGGGTGCTAGCGGCGACTACACGCTCATCGCGCAATGGGTCGCCGAGGGCAAGGTTGAGCCCATCATCGGCCGATCGTTTGGCTTGGGCGATGTGACGCGGGCGTACGCGGAGCTCCGCAAGGGAAGGTCAAGAGGTAAGATTGTGGTGCATGTATCGGAGGGGGAGAATGACGGGGTTGGAGGCGAAACGTAATATACTTAGAAGGACACAGCGTGCATTCGAAGCAAATCTAGCAAATACCATGTTGAGTTCCCAGAACGCGCCTTGTGACGGGACAGGAGCGGGCATGGACAGTGAGGGCTTATGTGGGGGGTTGCAAGGCAGCTCCTCCCGCTGGACCGGGTAAATATTCGTCCGCCGAACCCAGTTGGGGCGGCCAACAAATGAAAATGACCGTTGACAATCCACTGCTCAGATCCCGCATCTTCAGCGCACAAACACATTGGCACGCGCCCATCACCCATTGCATCCGCCTCCATTGCGTCTACGCGACCGTCCGGAAGTCATGCCGGACAGAGCCTTGTTCACCATCAGTGACACAGTCAAATGCCAAGCATGCTTCTCTTGCCGTGAGCCCAAAGCAGCCCGAGGGCGAGACCGAACGAACCTCTATCCAGCGACTAACCCATCTGTTGATAGGAATGCGAAAACTCCGGTGTACCAAGCAGCCCGGAGGGTGCTTGCGCTGCACCGCCGAAGGCATGGATTGCGTCTACCCCTTTCGGAGAGCGATGGGTCGGCCCAAAAGCCACGGGCCAAGCGCGCTGGGACATGACGATGGTGAACTAGCATCATCATCGAACCCAGACAGGCCTTCCGATTTCCAGAAGCCATCAAAGCTTCAAGATGGACCTGCTCTGCACATCATGCGTCTTGGATCGCTGCCACCTGGGACGATGCCGACAAATTGTGGACCGGAAGACGGACAGGTTTCGATGAACTGCCAGAACGCCCAACCGCCTTCCTGGACCGGGTTTGGGACGGAAGCCTTGAATCTCCTGACGAGCATCAACTTTGGCGGTCAGGACTCCCTGCAGCAAAGTCTCCCGCCGGAGGGCCCTCCTGAAACTTCAAGTCCAAAAAGCCCTCGAGCCCAAGAAGTGACGTTCGGCTTAGCAACGCTTTGTTGCTGTACCGAACGGCTCCTCGGCTGCGCAGACTCACTTTCGACAATCCCCAATGACTTCTGGGGCGCGTTGCGGACTGCTCGACAGTCCTCTAGGACAATCTACGAAGTGCTCAAATGTCCGCAGTGCGGGGCCGCCTCAAGACGAGCGTCCGAAGTGCCGCAAGCCGACCACTCCATGGACCCGGTTCCCAGTGACCCTTCTCCCATTGCCGACATCCTAGGAACAATTGTATTCCCGTTGATCAGCGACGCATATGTCAAAGTTGCCGAGCTTGTCAACAAAGAGGCCAGCATGGCGATGCAAGGTCAGATCATCTTCGACCTCGAAAGCTGTGGCGGTCTCTGGGGCCCCCTGGGTGAAACCAGCATGAGATGTCAGGAATACTACAGCAACCTCGCCATCAATCCTGAGTTGTGGAGAACAACTGTCAAAGCCCTACTAAGGACTGACTTACACGGTTCCGACGTCCAGACGAGCAACGACACGGGAGGGACATATCTTTATCACCAGCCTGGGCTATGCGATTTCATCGCGGACATCAAAGACGTGCTCGGCAGACCGAACCCCGATCATGGACCGAAAGAGCTCGTCAAAGGTCTCCTAACGGGGTCTCAATCTGATTCAGGATGTATTTTTTCTCAAGTGATAGAAGTGTCTCAGCAGTCCCTGGACCGGCTGGCCTTGGCCTTGGCCTAGGCAGTAGACTCGATGCTGCATACTAGTTCTAGGCTAATCATGGCGGGATATGGTCTTGGAGGGGTGGCAACGACAGGGTGTGGAGAAGGTGTGTTGGGGTGTTGTGGGGGAGCAGAATCTCTGCCCACAACCTACGGTCCAGGTGCAGTAAATCGTTCAGGTGTACAGCCCTTCACAGCGATAGCCACTTTGATGTATAGGACCAATTCCGGGCTTACTCGGCCAGAGTTGAAGCAAGGGAGTTCTCTACAACGTTCCGCACTTTACGAGGGCCCTCTTCTGACATGCGTATAGTATGCCATGCATATCATCAACGGCTACCATCTTCCAGCAGACACCAACGCGAAAAATATGTTGAGCTGACGGGACATGCAAGTACTATCAGTCAGGCTTTGAATACTGTGCAGGACTGGCCAATTACGCCCGACGGGGTAGCAGCATTACTGAAGATCTGTTTGCTCATGGTGGCCATTGTCTTTCGCAGCAGCGAGCCCAAGCACAAAATGTGGCTGCGGCGGAGTTTGCCTCTCTCGAACTGCAATGCGGATATACCTCGTCACAAAAGATTCGCATTCACATTGCCGAGATGTTCCAGGATTCTTCCTACGAAAGGTGATGGCTATCCGGAGGCGAGAAATCTAACGCTACCACCCAAGCTATTCGGGATCTAGCTGGGGATCGTCATCAACTAGAACTAGACTGCGAGGCGGCGGGCTTGAAGCGCTGAGTCTTGGGGCGGATGGTGCACCTGGGGATGACGTTTCGTGATATCCGTATGGTATGATGAGCGACGATATCGTCAGCTTTTGTCATTGGGCGTTTCGGCAGTTCTAGCCCCTACTCTTACACTGAGTTCACTTTTGGGACCTCGCCAAGAACTGCACACTTTAGCAGACATTAACCGAAGCACAGCTGGGGGTTGATCTTGGCTTGACGCAGGTGTAACGGGGATCACCTGACTGTTGGAATAGGCAGTTCTCGATTTCAGGGGTTGTGAAACTGTATTTCATGCACCCCCCTCCGCATTCTCGATCACCTTTCTCCCCCCAACGTCCTAGCCTCAACAAGGGAGGTTGCCCGTCACAATGTCTGGCAACATGAACCAACCCCATCTAAGCGCATCTCCATCCTGCGCCATCTGTACCGCAGCATCCACCCTCGTCCAGACAGGCTCGAACCCCTGGGAAACGCGAATCCCCCAGAGCATGTCACGTCAAGCAGTCCAGCTCGGAACCATCAAAGAGTACGCCGAAAGCGCGTCCGCATGTCCCCTCTGTCGCACCTTGCTCGCGCACCTTCGTCTGCTGGCACAACCCGAGGATAAACAAAAGTCCTTTGCTGACGACGATGTGGTGGAGATGGTTTACGTCGTATTCATGGGCCTCTGGGAGATTGTTGTCCTCCCGAACGAAAATAAAACGACCTTCAGCCCCGCGGGCAGAGGGCCGTTGGTCCAGATGAGATTCATCCGCCATGCCGACGTGCCTGGGCAAACGGCGTGTGAACGCGAGATGTCGGCGTTTGTGCCACCGGAGGATCACCCCGGGTTGGGAGTAGACTTCTCGCGCATCAGGAACTGGATAGCATATTGCGATGCGCATCATCGCGGGACGTGTTTTGCCATCGAGGATCCATGGAGGAGGACGGATCCGCCCAGTCATCTTTACTTCATCGACGTTGAGGCCGAGTCTGTGTCCTGGCAGCCGGGAGTGAGCAAGTATTTCGCGCTAAGTTATGTCTGGGGTGCTGACCCAGAGCCGTTGGTGTCGACGGTCGAGAGCATAGGGCTCTTATGTCAACCGGGCTCGCTGGAGGAATCATCGGAACTGGGGAGGCGACTCCCGAAAACCATAAGGGACGCGATGACGGTCACCCGCGAACTGGGCACTCGATATCTCTGGGTGGACAGGTTATGCATTGTGCAGGACGACCCAGTTCAAAAGCCAAGTCTGCTCGCAGCCATGGCAGCGATCTATGGCAACGCATCCGTCACTCTCATCGCCGCCAACGGGGACGACACCTGCGGCCTAAACCTCTCCGCCTCTCCAAACCAATTCAGCGTCATCAACTTTGACTCGGGTTTGAAACTCGTCTACGACAGCCCTTCCCCCCTCCTTACCCTCCCTCCCGAACCCACTCTCCAATCCTACCCCCGCCGCGGCTGGACCCTCCAAGAAGAACTCCTCTCCCCGCGAGCCCTCAAATTCACCCTCGCCGAAACCAAATACCTCTGCCGCGGTTCCCGCTTCCGCCACCTCCTCCACGACGCCCTCCAACTCCGCGACAACCGCACCGCCACCGGCATCGAGCTCCAACCATTTAAGCCCATCCCCGACATTAGTACGTACGGCCACCTTGCCGCCGAGTACACCAGCCGCTTTCTCACCTACGACAGCGACGCCGCACACGCTTTTTCCGCCATCATCGCCGCCTACGGCAGAGCCATCTCGGGGGGTATGCTGTTCGGTCTACCGGAGATTCTTTTCGAGGGGGCCTTGCTCTGGCAGCACCCTACCTCTCGCCCTCCCCTACGGCGTCGGGGGGGAGAAGCGGCGGTGCCGTCTTGGTCGTTCCTCGCCTGGCAGGGCGAAGGGCTGGGCCTCAAGGCGTGGAGTGATTTGTATCTCAACACGATGAGGTCGAGGCCGCATAGCGAGGCGAAGGATTTGTACTTCCATTCGAGGGTGCATATAGTGAAGTGTGTGGAGTTCTGGAAGACGGAGGTGGGGAGAGGGAGGAGGGAGAGGGTGGCAAGCGGGTATGTGGAGGAGGCGGAGGCGAGGGAGCGGAGCAAGGATTATGAGGGGATGGAGTACAAGGTGCCGATTTTGAAGCAGCCACAGGTGAATTCGGGGGGGACTGCGGTATGGGCAAAAGAACTGGCGATAAGGACGTGGGTTTGTGAGGTGGTTGTTGGGGGGTTCTTGCCTAGTTCGTTGTCGCGTTCCGGCGAGGACTCTTCGGGTTCTGACGGCGGCGTCAGGAGCAGAGACATCGCCATCCTCTCACCCGACAATGAGACCATTGGCGCGGTTAGAACAGGCGCCGATGTGCCGACGCCGGGCACGTTGATCCCGGTGATCCTGCTATCGATGGGAATTGCTTCGTCACCTCCCGTGACGTGGGAGATGCCCGAGCTTGGTCTCTTCCACGCTCAGTGTCCCGAGCCGAAAATGTGCTCGATGACGTGGTGGACGTGTTCGGACGAGGTCAAGAAGCGGTGTGTGCCGTATGAGTTTTATAATGTCATGTGGGTTGGCTGGCAAGAGGATGGGAGTAGGAAGAAGGTTGCGTACAGGAAGGGGTTGGGGAGGGTGGAGAAGAGGGCGTGGGATGGGATGGGGAAGGAGGAGGAGGAAGTTTGGTTGGGCTAGACGGATCTGGGGTTATTTCGCGGTCTGTTGTCAGAGGTATACTTCTCACATCAGCGGGGGGGAACTAAATTGCGCTGGACAGTGATATGTTTTATGCAAAAAGTCCCAATATCTGTGTGTGGTGCGTCTGTCCTTCTCCAGGCTGACCCTGCCTAAGGCCCTAAGTACATGTAGATACTACAGCCTGGCACTCTGAGACGACTCTGGGCTAGAAAATCTCCCTTCTGGTTCGTAATCCTGAGCTGGGGGTTGGCTAGCCAAGGTCTGTGATTCCGCTGCCAACTAACCCAGGTGTGAGTCAACATCAGTCATCATAGGCCGCGTTTGTGCAAGATTTTACTTTGCCATTTTTGCTTGACAATACTAGTACTAGTAGCGCGATGCCCCTCTTCATAAGTAAAGCATCTCCGAATCGTTTACTTCACGGGACCCCATCCCCATCTGTCAAGTTCCTCCAGAAATGCCTCGGTGGCATCAGCAAGTGTCTCTTCGCTCAACACGTCCGAGAATACGCGGCACGTTGCTTCCATGAACTCCCGACTTCTAACGGCCCTACGACAGCTCCACCATTTTGGAAATTGGAAGGCAAGGGCTTGACCAAAGTCAGATCCGTATAGCTCCGTTTTGGTATCCCCTGACGCTCGCACTGCGTTTTCGAACTCCGGTCGGGTGCCTGACTCTATAGATGCTTCCAGGTAGCCATCGTCGGGCCAGGTGCCTGGAAAAGTGAGATTTAAACCGTGGCATGTATCGTGTCCATGGACCCTTTCCGATGTTCTCCCTGTCCGGCTCGTTAAATCCTTGAGCCCCCTCTCGTCGAGGACATCATACCACGTGACGTATAATCCAGCCGAATGCGTACTTCTCCAGGGCGGCTGGCCAACTGTGGAAAAGACCGAATCAAGCTTGGCCAGCCACTGGGAGAACAGCGTAGGTAACACCGCCGCATCCTCGGACGGTGACGTAATAATGCGTTCCGCTCGAAAGGTTTCCATGAACACTTCCAACAGAATGAGCTGAAGTCCCTCAAATATTTGGATCTCCTCCAGCACCGCCCTCACCGGCGTCGCCCGCACACCGGTCTTGTTCCAGACATCGCATGTGTGTGTCATGGCAAGGAGCTGGAAAAGATCCTGGCGGATCCACGACTCGGCGTAGCAATCATACTGGCTCTGAGTGAGATCGATGATGCCTTGCCAGGAGTTCAACCTCTCATAGTTATCGAGAAAATGGCTGCGAGCCTTCCCGTTACTGTTCAATCTTTCCATCCCGGGAAGGCAACCTGCTTCAGAACAATAGCATTTGCAGCTGTCGGTGGCGAGACGATCGCATGAAGCAAGTAAAGCGATATCTTCTTGGGCTGATGCGGCGTGCTCTTCGCTATACAGCTTGTTCCCAATAGCGTGGGTCTCAGCAAAGTAAAAGAGCATATTTGGGCATCCGTTGAGCTCATCTTGGGTGAAGCCGGGAGACGCGCCTTTTCGAAAAAGCCATAATGCATGGCGGAGGTCGCATTTAGAAGGGCATCTCCACCATTCGTTCATGATAGTTTCGAGCGGCGTTTTCCGATCCTGCCCGGGACTGTCAATATCCACGAAGCCGTTTCTAAACCAGTCGTCTCTTGTGATTAAGTCTGAGATACGTAGCCAGTCTTGACAGTGCCAAATAGACACTATGCCAGGGTCCAGTCCGCGCGGTATGTCGACCTGGCGATTTCGGAGGATATTGAAGATGGCTCCTGCAGCGGCATCCAGGGTTTTATTGGAGCTTGGAGTAGGAGACATCATCCCCGGCGAGCCTTCACGCACCCATAGAGATCTCAGCTTTTCCCGTCGCTTGTAGGTTTCATGCCTGGCGAGGGAACCGAAGCAATCCAACGCAAAGACCGAGGACCCGCGCGCAGCACGCTTTGAGGTCTGATAAAAGTCCTCCTCACTAGGGCTAATGCGCATCGGGATAGCGTTGGGCAGGTCGTCGCGCATAACCAGATCCAATAGTTCCCGGGAGCCAAATTGCCCATTGTTGTAGAATGAGGAATCCACGTGACCCCGCTGATATCCACGAAGCGCGTGAGCCGGATCGCCGCCTTTGTGCAAGAGATATTCAAGGCCTTCGAACCACTTGGCGTAAACAGCGATCTCAAGGGGACAAAGATTGAATCCACCTAGTAGGCAGTGTTTTCCCGGGCACAGCAAAAGGTCTTTGCTTGGCACCAATGTGGTGAGTTGATTCATTGACCGATACGCACACGCTGTGAACATAGCTGGTAGGTCCAGGTCTAGACATCGACCCCGCGCCTTATATCAGAATTGATGGCAACGAAATGGTGATGGTAGCTGGGGCTTACGTTTGGAGAGCTGCGGCGATCGGCAGAGTCCAGTGTAAAAGACGAGATATGGGGCGTCCGTTTCATGTCCAGAACGAAGTGAAACTTGTTCTGCTTGGGGCAAATTATCGCGGACCAGGTCGTCATCAAATGCGTACCCAGGTTTGAACAGAGCAAGTTGGCAGAGAACGTCTGTTGCTGTGATTCGAGCATCATCGAAGCTGTAGATAATGATGAGCTACAACTTGTTTCAATGGCAGACCGATTACGTAGATGCTCTTACCTGAATCCCCTGGGGACGGCGCGAGATCTCCAGTTTGCTTCTGCCGACCAAGTAACCCCGTCAGCCGCCGCTATGTTGAAGAGAGGGCGTAGTTGTTCGGAAATACTGTTGTCGCAGTACCGTATTCGGAGCAGGAAAAACATCATTTCCTTACACAGACTGTTAGTTATCATAACCGGCTAAAAGCGCATGAGGATGGCGCACATGGAGAATGGTATTTCCAAATTCATCAACGTCGTTTAGACAGCCGATACCCTCATCAATGACACGGAGAATCGCCTGATAAAGTAGCGGAATTTGTGCGCGTATCATCACGATATCCCACTTTTCACGATGCCCTTGCATATTTCTGAGTGAAATCGTCAGTGACTAGATGTGGGAGGGGAATTTGAACGTCTCACCGAATACGATAGCGTCGCCCACGAAGGCCATCAAAAAGTTGAAAGATTGGAAATTCTGATCTTTCGACAACGTTGATAACTTTGATCTCCGGAGAGACGGCAAAACCGCCTCCTTGGCGGGTAGTAGTGAATGATAGCTCAACAATCTTCCTTACCAACGGATACAGAGAGGCTCGGAAAGAGTATTTTGCGGAGTATCCCCCAATTCGGAAAAGTGGGCATGGCTCTTCATGGGTCTGGTGGTACTGGTATTGAGCTGTGAAGCGATCATGATGAACTGCCGTGGCATGCCACTCTCTTTGGCACTGGCAAGTGGCTGAGCCAGGACGCGGACGGCCTCTCCTAGAATCACGGCGAACGGTCCCCTCATTTGGCATCTGATACGAGTCCCGGAGAGTACTTGGGGCCGCGAGCAACCCGGCGATAATGCTCTGTGTGAGTTCCCGGACGCTGGCATCCGTAAGTCGGACCGCGAGTGCTGCGTCTTGGTCAAGGAGTTTCGCATTTTCAGTTGTCGCAATAGACAACACGGAGTCGCGCAGAGACGTCAACTCAGACGTCGTAGCGGTATGCATTGATGTCAATTTGACGTGAGCAGCGTCATTGTGCTCCCGGATGGCCCTGACCTCTCGACCTAGATTTTCGATGTGATCCGCAGAGGTAGAGATTCGTTGCAACTGTGCTGAAACTGTATTGCTGCTAGCCTTGAGGTCGTCGATGTGCTGGGTCATACGGCTCATGTGGTTGGAGTTAACGATTCCTAGGGTGCTGATTTGCGAGGTGATAGCGTTGAGACCCCCTTGAGTATCCGTCTTCGCGGCGTGTATTTGGGTTTTTATCTCTTCTGATGTCGCCCTGCTAGGTGTTAGAAAGAAAGTCACCATCTCCGGCTTGATTGAACCATACAGATTTTGAAGATCTAGCTCCAGCCCGAGGGCTTGTAACTGGCATGAGACCGAGGTGGATTCTCGTAATGACCTTGAGATGCTGCTCGATATCGGCCTCGCGCCTTTTCGACATGAGCGCGGCCCAGGCTCTCATTGCCTTTGAGGGCTTTCGCAAGTCGGAAATGACGGGCTGCAGCACGGCTTGCAACCGCTCAGTTGCATTGCGACCATCGAGAATGACGGGTCGGATCGAATCCAGTTGCTGCTGGCTCAATCGGCTGACGAAAGAAGGCTGCTGGCAGAGCGAGTCGAGATACAACAACCGCTCGACGGACTTGTCCGTCTCGGTGAGCAGATCTGCCATGCGATGTGGAATCTCTCGCAGCTCCCTCAGCAGCCGAAGAGAGCTGAGCAAGGCTCTCGCGCCTACATCGGAAAATTGCACGGCCGCCGCGCTTAGGCCGATTATGCTAACCGGATCCATGTCGGCAACGAAGGCCTGATATGCCAGCCGGGCTCCGGGCCTCGAAACTGGGATCAGCAACAGAGACTGATGGTCGCGACAATCGGACGTGGTTGACAGAGCTGAGAGCAGGCGCGGGGCAGCGTGCCAACCCAGACACCTGATCTGCATTGATGCCTAAGGTTATCATAGTTTGGCTGTGTTGCCAAGTTGAGGGTGTTAGACGCTGCTGGACAATGCTGATTGGTCGATTCCTAAATTTCCTCCAGCGTCCCAAGGTCTTTTATTGATAGATGAAAAGTTGCTGATATTAATGACAGAATTAATTATCAGATGGATTTCTGAAATGCTATCACGAGATTCTACACTACGCCAGCAGTCCTTACCGCTATTCCTTTTATTCTTCAACCTGCAACATTCTGCTTTATCCAAAGGAGTCAACCGAGACGAACACATATGTTTTATTGAGTCATTATGATAATGCGACCGACAAACACATTGACTGTCTCTGAAGGAACTTGACCCTTTCTATCCTCGCCTCAATCCTAAATCCACCGTTAAGGACCACCGTCGATATACCACCCAACCCTAGCGCCGCCAGGGTGTTGAATGTAGGACCAAGACTCCGCACTTGCCCAATTAGAGACAGTGTGTCTAGTCTGTTGGGTTTGCCCTCAAACTTAGAGAACCGCCCCAAGCAAGACAACACCGCCCAACACCACCCCAACAGCGGCAAACAAGAAATCCCCTCCTGTTGCCAAACTCCTCCTCCCGACACCCCCACCATTGCTGCCCGCGCCGGTATTCACTGCCCCCACAGTCGTCGAAGTTGGCGTCCCCCCTACAGCCGCCCCCCAGTGTTTGCGGCAGTGGCAGTCGCAGTAGTATAGCCCAACCCCTGGGTAAGTGGCGGCGCATTCGGACAGCTCATCGAGTTGAACTTTGAATCGTAGATGTCGTTGAGATTGTCGCGCGGGCAGAGACTCTCGTAGCAGCTGGCAATTTTGCTGAGCGTGCTGCATATGCACGACGTCTTGACCGACTGGTCGTCGTAGGCTTCGCAGGGGGGGGAGACGGTGGCGACGGCCGCGGCGCCGCAGGACTGATTGGGGCTGTAATGAAAGGATTTGTTAGTCGGGTGTTCCAAGACTGTTGTGCTGTGCGAGAGATGGTGATGGTAGGTGGGAATGGAGGGAAGCACTTACTCCTGGTTGCGACACATGGTTCCCACTGCTGCCGAGGCACCGGTTGCCAAGACCAAGAGGGCCGAACACAGAGACAAGGATGACGGATACATTTTTGATTTGTTTGGTGTATTGTAACGGGTAGGCGATGTCAACGACAACGGAGAGAAAGAAACCGGGTTTCTGCCTCCTACAGCACATCCCATTATATAAGGAAACATCCCGTGCCAAGCATCTCCAATGCAAATCCTGCTTTGTGCCTTGGGCCGACGCTCGGGTGGCTGAGACCGGAACAGAGCCGTCAATCTCTCCAATAAACTGCCAGACTCGTGCAAGGGAGATTACCTAACTCTAGTGGCTCCGCGTAATCATTCCGAATGTGAAAGGCCTCGGCGGACCGAAGCTCTGGGAGCTGGGGGTTTGGTTGATTTGGGCCCAAACCCGAGCAGGGTTCAGCTCAGCCCTTTCAGCCCTTCGGTGCAGGGGCGCCCATCAATGAATGGCTGGTTGGTTCTAGGGCTGAGCATGAACCCGGACCATTTGATCCTCCGGCACTGCATTCGCGAGGCATACCTCTTTTGGCCAAATCTTCTGGCTTGGCAATGTGAAGAGCCGAGATCCACCCTGCCAAAGCCGTTATGGAAGTTTGGGAGATCATCGGGACCCGTGCCGAACTCATCCTTCTGGCCGTACGTCCACGCATCTTGAGATCCCCGTTGACGAGGACTGCCTTGATGAGGGCGGCGGGGGGGCTGGCGACGCCGGCTTCGGTCCTGAGGGCGCTGCGGATGACAGCGTAGCCGCCGGCCGCTAGCGGAGTCGCCATGCTGGTCCCTAGGGCGTAATACCGCTCTGGGTCGTGGCTAAGTCCGCTGGTTTCGTGGAGTCCGTCGCAAAGGGCAAGGTTGGTGCGCTTAGCGGAGGGGATCCTTGATCCGGGCGCGGCGACGGCGGGCTTGAGTCGGCAGGAGTGCTGGGGTGCGCCGCGGCTGCTGTGGGCAGCCATGCGTTCTGGGTCATTAGCGATATCGTCGCTGCAAAGGGCGTCGTGGACGACTGCTTTGAAGCTGGCGGGATCTAGGAGACTCCCGCCCATGCCAACTGGACTGAATTGTCAGAAAATAGCCCCAAACCCTAGTGTTGGTCTCAATCTCGGCCCCATTAAAGGCGGGTGGAAATAATCTACGTTAGGGCGGACGTTCTCGCACCAGCCAACTGTAATGATGCTCACTTCTTCCCCCGTCGTGAGGAGAGTAACCATCTGTCGGGGGAGGCACTTGCGAAGCCGGACATCATTGCTATGTTTGAAGTGGATATAGCTGGTTTGGTTTAATCGACACTCCGGGGGCGGGACCGGCGCCCCCGCTTTCCTTCGATGAGTTGGTACCTTGGTGGGGTCCGGTCATCGGAAGCACGGACGCTACAACAGTCACGTGTGAGCGCGCCAATCTGGAGCCAGAGCCGTGCCGAAAGTCCACAATGCCGACGGAACCCGGGGGCCGGGGATAAGATGGAGCGTGACTGACCCAAAAAGTCAACAAGCAATTGATTCCCAAGACATTAGATCTACATGATTGCCTACAATGGGCATGCCTTACAATGAGCACAATCATATTATCCCATAAGTCTATCCAGAATTCCCCACCCTCTGCGGCCAGTGTCCCTTTCGCCGCTGCCCACGCCAAGCCAATGAAAGCCGCCCAATTGCTGGCTCGCCCGCCGCTGCCCGCAACGCCAATACCTTTTTTTCCCCGCATCGCCAAAAAGACGCGCTCAAATCCCCGCCGGTCGCAAAGAACCCAACCCAAATTTATCAAGGAAAATTGACCAGAAAAAAGGAACACTTGTACCCCCCTCACCACATCATCCTCACCACTACTGAACTCGGCATCAATAACCCTCACTTCCCAACGTAGCCGCATACCCGCTCCACCCCGTCCTCGCAGAGCGCCACGCACTCATCCCATCGTCCATTCCCGCCGCGGCCCGGACAGCACGGTCTGTACTCGTCCGGTCGCGGCCAATGACGGCAGCGACGTCAGCGTAGCGGCCGTTGCTGTCCCAGGGACGAAACGCGCCAAACGGCAGGTTATGCCCTAGGGTCACGTATGTATAGAGCAGCTTAGAGACGCTGGGCGTAGACGATTTAATCTGTTGCAGCGACGGAGGCGGCGCCGGAGGGGCGGCGGGGCCGCTGGGTGGCGGGTACGAGATTTGGATGGAGACATTGGCGGACGCGGGCACGGAGACGGGGCTGGGACGGGAAGCCGGCACGGCGGGGCGGGGTTGCTGGGGAATGTGGAGGCCCATGGTGTAGTACTCGGTTTCCTGGGGAGCGAAAGGAGTTTGCGAGTGCATTGTGACTTTTGTCTTAGTCTGGGGGTGAAAGTGGCCGGAGACGCAAATTGTTTGCAGAACTAAATTGGTTGCGAGCGAAGCGAATTGGTAGTGAGGAGAGGAAAATGAGTACGATCCAGGGGCTTCAATTTATAGAAATAAATATGCGCTATAGAATGTGCACATTTCCCTCGTCAGGGGCGACACAGCTACGATTGCGGACCTACTCGGGTGTTCCAGCGTCACTGGACACGCGGCCATTGCTGGATTGGATGGCGGTACTGGTCAAAACGATGCAGCGGGCAATTGTTGAGGTGCCCATCACACATCACCTCTCGGAAAGAAACAATGGCATCGTGGGGGAAACGGAGACAGTGGCCAGTGGCACCTCTGGCCAAGGGGTCCGAGGCACAGTGCCAGCTTGTGGGAATAAAGGGAGGGAACTGTCTTGCTCGAGTGCATCTGGGGCGAGCTCCAATCGCAAAACCGCTGCCCGTGGTGTGGTGACATGACTGTCTGCGTATCTGTGTGCGGGGATGGAGGTATCGAGTACATGGAAGACGGTGGGAAGGGTGGTCTGCCGAGTTGGGCACGTGTCAGCTGCTGGCTCATTTGACATGGAGCGAACAAACCAAAGGGTGAAACATTGTAAAAAGCCGCCCCAGCGTTGGCTTCGCCGGAGTATAGCTCCTTGGCTGGCCAGTGGCAGCCAGGAACAGCACAAGAGCGGGGTCAACGATAGGGTGTCTCCTTGCGAGGTAGCGAGATTGCAGCCTTGATCTTGATGCAAAAATGTTGCGGCAGGCTGAGTTGGGTGAGGGCGCGCGAGTGCGCTGAGGGGTGGGCTCGATGGAAGCGGCGTGGTCTCGGTGGGAGCGCCGTGGTGTCGGAATGCAAAGTCGCTGCGGTCGAGCTCGGAAAGGCTCGCCAGGGCTGTCGGTGATATTGGCGCAAAGGTTATGGCCTGAGCCTGCTCGTTCTAGTCCCTCTTGTCGCTTCTCGAGATCCTTTGGGGGCCCAATGGACTGTCGGCCCGGCTCTGGGGAGGACAATGGATGGGCGGGGGACTGACGGATCTGACGGAGTTGCGCCCAAGATTGCAGCATGCGAGAAACGCAGTGTTCTCTTCCTCATCACAATTCGGTTGCGGGGTAGCACGGCGAGCATGGGCACAATTGGGGGGGGGAATGCCCGAGGTACCGATTGAGCTCTCTGTCCGCGGCCTTTTGGCGATGAACGGAAAGGGGCGGAAAGGGACGTAACGGAACGAAAAGCCATTCAGGGGACTCGGCGCACCCGATGGGTTCGGCACCGAGTTCTCAGGTCGGAGAACCCTCGGAGTAGGTGTATTGCGGGGTGTGGCTCTGGGTTGCTGAGATTCGATTCGCCGCTGCGGTGTGAGGGAGGTCTCCCTCGTCAAAGGAGATGGCGCAGACGAGCCGGGACGGAGTCGATAACGGCAGACATGACCGTCCTAACGCTGCAGAGAAGTGACGAGGAAGTTGGTGTGGCAATGGTGAGAGGAACGTCGGCGTTATGGGACTTCATGCCACCATCCATGGGGTCTCAATCAAGGGATTTGGACGCCAGGGCCAGGTTCGGGCAATGTGTACATCCCCCCGCCCAAACCCCAAGAATATTTCTGCGACCGGGGGATTGAGCCGGAGCGTGATGTGATTGAATCTTCGCAACCGGGCCAATGGAATGTTGTCATCCGGGACGCGTGTTGGTGATCGATGAGCAGAAGTCGGGCGAGGGGAGCTGGTTTGTTGCCGCCGCCGTCGGCCGCCTGCACGCGCGGGTGGTTTCGAGTCTTGATGCGACGTCGTCGGGGATGTCGGCGGCTGCTCGGGAAACTTGATTGATGCGGATCAGTGAATGCGCAGATGCCCAAGGAGTCAAGGGGCTCACCGAGGAAGAAGGTGGTTGTCCATGTCGCGCCAGGCGAGAGCGGGGTCGGGGTCTGGACACGGGGAGCTGCCTGCTGCGCATCGACGTGGAGGGTTGGGATTGGCGGGTGGTCAATGGTGGGAAGTGACGGCGGCGACGTGGATGCATATTGTTGAGGTAAGGCAAGGGTGAGGCCTCTGTGTCGTGGGGAAGACGTGGTTGCCTTGGGCGCGTCGTCGGCGAACTGTCCGCATCTTGGTATGGTTCGCATCGGATAAACGTCGGGACTGGGAGTGAGCTCGAGTGGGTGCCATGGGCAGCGAACTGCCTCAGGTAAAGGTTATGGCGAATGAGGAGTTTTGGCGAATCAGAGCTTTTGAAAAGTTTGCGGGCGATTGCTTCAGGCGGCCTGGGTCCCCCCCGCTTTATAGCATTGCATTTCAAGAGTGAGCCGAGCAGACGGGGGGCCGCATCCATCATTTTCGGTGTAATTGCTGCCCGTCAATAGTGGAAGGCCACAACACCGAAAACGATCCCAGAGTTGGGCTGGCCTCAGCCGTCCGACGTGCCGATGGATGGGCGCATGTTCTGACCTGGCCATGGAATGCAGAGAGTTAGTTGGTGACGAAACCGACACGACAAAAATGCCGTTTCTTGCTGCACTTGCATGTTGCGATGATGCTGGATTTGTGTTTCGACTTCTGAGATTTGGAAGAGGCCCGACAGAGGCAAATTCCCCAAGGTCCTTCCAGAGGCAACGGCATCGGGCGGACAGAGCAGCCCGCTGTCCTCATGGCCCCGACCCATCATGCCCGATCAATCATGTCACCTGCAGCAATTCTTCAGCAATTCTGCCCAATGACACCACCCTAGATAGTCCTCGTGGCTGAATCGGGGACAATCTCCGTCCACCCACTGCACTTCTGGAGCCATCTTCATATTTCTTCATCTGCCCGTACGCTGAAATACATTTCAAGCATCGCCATTGTTTACAGAAAAAAAAAAGAAGAGAAATAAGGGAATTGTACATATATTTGGTCGTCAAGAAAAATATCAACCCTAACCCTGATATATGTGTGCCACTAAGCCACAATAGGAAAGATTACACGTCCAATAACTCCAGCAATGCAGGTGGGGTTTCATGAAATTTCACATAGCACTAGAGGGTGATCGTGGTGACGTGAATTTTCCCATCAATGCCTCCATGCACCGCTTGTGGATGCTCCGATTGGACCCCCTATAGGTAGCACATATCGTGGTTTTCCTCGCCCTTTCCGTGCCCTCCTCCCAAGGCAATCTTAACTCCTTCCACGACAAACCTCTAACACATCGTCGACGATGTCATGACCCAGCCGGCATCATGGAGTGGCTGCCAGAGCCCTCCCCGCCTGGTCGCCGGCAGCGGGCCAGGCGGTTTAGGAACCCCCCCTCCCTCCCCCCCCCCAGTGCTCGCCGTCCCTGACGACAAGATATTCTTCTCTCTATGACGCTCCACATCTCCTGGAATGGAGGCAGTGGTCGTCTCCTCTTTGGAATGGTTGCTGAAACGCCCGTTCGGCCACGGTCAGACATGACCATCCCAACCAGCCGTCCCCCGCCGCACCTAAAGCCAGCGCGAGCCATGGCTGGCCCGAAGGATAACAAAACCACAAGGATCCCTCATCGGGGTCTATAGGTATCTCCTGGCCGACCGAGTGCCAGCCCGGTGGAAATCCGGCTCACTCTGTCGACGGCATGGCCCTCTCCCGTCCTGAATACGACATGAAACTGTTCCCAAAATCTGACCGATAAAACACCAACCAAGTACCCACAGGCTAGAAGCAATGCTCATTCAACAAAAATCACAACAGCCTTCCGCCACCCTAGGCAGCAGGGTGGCGCACCAAATCATCACAACAACCATGGCCGCCAAAATGGACAGCAACTGCGGAATCCTTCCTGGAGATGAAGAATCGACTCCCGAACTCCATGGCACAATCCCGGGCCAGCAAATAGGACAGCTCCCAGTCGATTCCGGAATGCCCCTTGAGACGAACCCATCAAACCTCGAGCCGAGAACAACAACCCCCTCCCAAGTGTTGGACGACATTCCCTGGGACGTTGGGCCAAGCTTTGCATACTTTCCCACTCACTTTCAAGCCAGCCATTTATCCGGTCAGGGTGTCCCATCACAAGGCCCCAACATGCGACAATGGCAGGAGCACGACTGTCAAGAGAGGAGTCTCTCCTCGACCCCCGGCAAAGACACAAGTCGCCCGTCCCACCACTCGCCAAATTACCTGGGGGAGACGGCATATATGTCTAGCAGGGGTTCACTCTGGTCCGAAACATCACCACTGGTCTCTTACGGAGCCTATCTCATCTTAGGGCAGTCTGACATCGACGACATCTGGGGCCTGCAGGAGCTCACACCCCAGGGGCTTGAACTCGAGTACGAAGCTCAGCTTATACCCTCCACACCCAGCCATATCCGGGATACGCTGGAAAGGCCGCCCTTCAGCCGAGCTTCCACTTCCACCGTTGCTCCCAAGTCAGAGAGCGGCCACCCAGAATGCCGACAAAGTCGCAGCTCCGCATCACCAGGAGAATCCAGAACACCGTCCCCTACAAGAAGATGGGCGTGTAGAAAATGCGATAAGATTTTCCAAGATAGAACTACCTTGAAGTACGCTCCTCCATCCCATCTACTGCATCCACAACAAGACTAACAAGAGTAGCAAACATTTACGTTACCACTCCCGCCCCTTCAACTGCCCGACATGTCCCAGACAGTTCTCGGTCCCCAAGGATCTGAAGCGTCATCAGAAGACAACCGGGCACGGAGGGGAGGATATCAAGGAGCTGGCGTGCTCGGAGAAAGGATGTCCATTCAAGTACAAAACGTGCAGGAATGATAGCTACAGGCGGCATCTGAAGTTGAAACACCGCTTAAGCCCAGGGGGCGACATGAAGAGCGGCACTGGTGTCAAGTGTACGCGAGCGATGCAGGGGGAGGAAGTGTCGGGAGACGTTTCTTGTGTGAATGTTGACTAGAATTTCAATTTTCCTATTTCATTCTAATACCACCAAATTTATCCTCATCATCAACTTGAAAACCGTACATTTGGGTGACAGAGCCTCTGTAATTTTCATGGAGCAAGGCCTTTTCTTTCCATAGTTATTGAGCCTCCAAACTCTAATGCATGAAACTAGACATACATAAAGCACGCCATTGCTCACGGGTTGCTCTTCGGGCAACGAATCTAGCTAGTCAGGGTGCTAGGCTCCAAATCTCCCGCCGAAAAAGTCATTATCCACAGGATATAAGTTGGTATACCTGGTTTCTTTCGTGTCCATATCCCATCGACAGTCAAGTTCGTCAGCAGATCAGGCACTACAGCTTTAGACGCTTCGACACCGCCGCGCCAAACCCAGAAAATACGATGGATGCAGCTTGCTCTCTATTCAGAGCAAACACGCTGATTCAGCCGGGGTATACACTGGTGAACTCAAACACTAGGAAAATCTGTTTTGGGATCTGATACCCCCCTCAGTTCGCTTCGAGACTGGGGGAAGGGAAGGCCATGGGAAGATCCCGCGAGATGGACGTCTTGTCGACATTCTGACTGAACAAGCTAGGGTCAATATGACGGATGATTGTGAACACGACATGGAACGGTGGCGGCATTGGCACACATCCACTCTCAATATCTTGAGATACCCGCGTCTTTTTATTAAGGAGCGGCGCTAACAGCCGGTTGTCAGATTCAAGGCGTTGAACACAGTGCCGCCATATGTATTACCGCACCTCTAAGAGTTGTTGCGTTCCCATAACCTCGAACATCTCGCTCTCGATCGACCCCAGCCCGACCACGGGATCCAAAAATGACATATAACTCTGCCCAACCTGGGCCCTGCCCACTGCGCCCAGCACCTCTCTCGCAGCCCCCCAATCTGGCGGTTTGAACAGCTTTGCAAACCGTTTTGCTTCTAAACCTTGTGTTAGCAGGATGATACAGAACATTTCTCTCTTGCCCCTCGTCGCAGCCTTCTCTCTTTCAAGAAAAGAGAAAGTAGAGATAGCACAAACTCACCACTCTTACTCCGAAACGTAATCCTCACCCCCGGCGCCGCCCCCACGCACTGAATCGCCCACCACATCTCGACCGCCCACGGCGCCGACGACCGCTCCCCCACCACGACCTGTGGCGCCCCTCCCACCGCCAGATCCCCCGCATGCCACTCCAACACACGCCACTGATCCCGTACCCCGCGGGCAACAACACCGCCACCACCCCATTTCCTCACCAACTGCTCCGCGTCCGCCACAAATGTCACCGTCATGGCTCCCGGGTTTGGGATACCGCACCCCGGCAGCTGCCATATCTGCAGCGGCTCGCTCCGCGCTAGACACTGCATTTCCTGCTTTCTCTTCTCATGCCGGTCCATCTTCTTCCCAATGATAGATCTCCAGGAAAAGGTGCTGCTGCTGCTGCGACTGCTGCTGCTGGTGGTGCTAGTCGTCTTGGAACTGGTGCTAGTCGTACCGCCGGTACTACACCTGGCGAGACCACCACTCCCGTCATCAGCGCTGCCACCGCTGCTAAACAACGGAAAAACCTCAACAGCCACCATCTCGGCGACGAACGTGCGGGCGCGGACGAGCTCCTGGAACTTGCGGCGCGTGGAGACGTTGGAAAAATGATAGTGCGGGTGGGCGACGTGCAAGAGGTGGTTGCCGTCTTGGAGGAGGAGGGTGATGGGGTGGGTGGCGCGGAAGAGGACGTCGGGGGAGGTGATGCTGCTGAGGTAGGGTGGGGTGGAGAATTGGACTTTCCCCCCCGTATGAGGATGGAGGTTAGCAGCGGTATCGGGAGAAAGGGGGTTGAAAGGGGCTACATACCCAGGTGCTGGACGCGAATGGACTTGTCGTTGCAGCTGAAGCGGAGCATGGTGGTCATTTCGTCGCGGGTGGCGAGTTGGAGCCCGTCGAGGAACAGGGTGCGGTATTCAGGGGGGACATCTTCGCCTTGGAGGGTGCTGATTTTGGAGTCTTCATGTCAGCTGATACATATTTGTTGGAGGGGGTGACGTATAGCATACAGAGTGGCACCCCGGAGGTTCTTTAAGTCGGCATCCACCTCGACGGCACCCGTCTCGAGTACGTCGCGCAGATTGATGGTCAAGGCTGCGTTCAACTCTTGTTGCACTTGCCGGACCTCGTCTTGACGTTGAGAATACTCGGAAATCGGGGCTCGGATGCCGTTTAACGTCGCCCCCGCCCCCGCCGCCGATGCCGCTGCTGTTGCTGCTCGACGACAGGTATCGCAAGGACGCGGCGCCATTCCTGATCCCGCCCCATCAGGGGCCACTTGTACAAGTAGCGATGGCCCTGCTCGCCCTTCATGTTGATGGACCGGGGCGAGAATTTTCTCCACAATAAGCCTCGTCATCAAGGGCTGGATAATGAGCGGATTAATTTCAGCTATACGGGTCCTGATATCACCTAGCTTCGCTGTGTGCTTGACAGAGGACCAGAATATGCGGCCCCGGCTGGCCTTGTCGGAGAAGACATCGTTGTATTTGTTGACGAAAATGCGGCACTCGTTGAGCGAAGCTTCTATCTCGGCAATGGTGGCAGGCGGGATCTGTCGTCCGGCTGTTTGGTGGTTGTCGATTCCACCGGCTTCCTCGTTGCTGTTGCCATAGCTTTGCTTGAGGACGACGAGGTCGTGTTCGATCTGGGCCAGCAGAATCCGCACAAGCCTGATCTGCTTGGGCGCATTCTGGAGTCGGCCGAATATTGCCACAGCCCTGTCGACGGCGGCGAGGGTCTGCACCGCACCAGTGACGAGACCGAATATCTCGGCCATGGGGTTTTGGCGACGGATGCCAGCCCGTTGGATTGAGGTATAAGAAAGGACGACAGTGATTCCAAGGACTTGTTGCTCTTGCCAGGCTCACCCGGGAGATTTACACAAGGAACTGGAGTATGGGTGCCATTTTGATCTAGAGAGGCGATGCGGTGTGTCGGTCAGTCCATGTGACGAAAGCTGCTTGACTGATCAACGGGCAGTGTTTTCTTTTTACCCCAGGACACTCCCTATGGCCCTCCTTGGCTTTACGCCATGACCCGGGCCACGCTTGGCTTCGTTGGGAGGGCTCTAGGTTGCCGTTCAGCTGAGTTGCCCACCTTGGTTGCCCTCCATGGCGGACAGGTTTGGCAAATATTGAAGCCACTGGGCGCAGGCGACGCGCTTGGCTGGAAACGGCCTGCCAGGCACTTTTTTGAGGCACACCACCAGGCCAAAGCATGGCATGGAGACCAATGGGAGGGGTGATTCCCAGAGCCTTGAGCAACATCTCATGCATGATGCAGACTTCTGATACTGCCCCGCGGAGCCTTGCGCAGAACAGAGCGCTAGTTCGAGAGGAGGTAATGCTCCAGCAGGCCAAGAACGGGTTGCTCTCTTCTCGTTCCTTGGCGGACGAAAGAGGGGGTTCGTTAGCTCGTTCTTATATTCCAGCCCGTCCCGAAAGGACACTTGCCGGTCACAGCCTGGGTAGGTACGCTTGGGATCCTGAAAAAACACACCTCGACCTGTCCCAACTCCACTGTCCACGCAGAGGAACATGGCTCACTCGGGAGATCTCTCTTCTGCCCAGAAGGCGTGGTGGAGATCTCTGGTGCGAGCCCAACAAAACCCCATGCCGCCTGGCATTCTTGTATGGCATTCCCATCTTCCTGGCATGGCAGCGGCATGGCTTCCTTGGGCGCCCAAGCTAACCAAGTCAGAATCGAAATCGAACGCGCGAAATCATCGACAACGGTAGGCTCGTCAAGCGCCTCTTTTGGGTCGGCGCGTCAGGCTTCTTCGCGCGGAGCTACACCTTCTTCAGCGGCAACGTCATCAAACTTGCGCTGCATTACACCTACCCGCATGGCGGCCGGCTCAACAGCAACCCCGGGCTGGTCCTGGACCAGATCGGTCATGTTGCCGCCCTCGTCAGCATGATTGTCGTGGGCCACCTGGCCGACCTGTATGGCCGCAAGAGGCTGTACGGCTACGAGCTGCTGCTTCTCGTCGTGGCCACGCTCGGCATCGTCCAGGCGTCCGAGGGCTACCGCTCGCGGCTGCCCGACGGCACCGTCCGGGTGACCATGAACATCTACGCGTGGCTCGGCTTTTGGCGCTTCTGTCTCGGCCTCGCCATCGGGGCCGAGCAGCCGCTGGTGGCCATCATCACGGCGGAATGGGTGCGCACTCGGTCCCGGGGCCGGATGATGGCCGCCGTCTTTTCCGTGCAACCCATCGCCCGTCTGGTTGCCTATGGAGTGGCCCTCGTGGCGCTACAAAAAGTCAGCAGCGCAAATGGATTGTCGCATAATTCCATTGGCGGCGACGACGAAGAGCTAGGGAAGCGGGTGGCCGACGAGGTCTGGCGATGGGTGACGGGAATCGGCATCATCCCCGCCCTCGTGGCCATCGGGTTCCGCTTCTCCATCCCGGAGACGCCGCTCTACTACGCCCACATCCTCCTCGACGCGGTAAAGGGGACCAAGGAGACGGTGTGGCTGTACGGAACTGGGACAATTCACAACCACGGCACGCGCTCGCCGATCCAAAGCACCCTTGAGTCACCCCAGACAATACCGCTTGACGAGAGCCGGCACGACAGCGATGGCGAGGAGTTAGGGTTCCGCCGCCGGGACTGGTACTCGGGTGCCGTCCGCTGCCTCCGCACCACGCCCGCAGGACTGAACCTTGTGCTGATGTCGTCCCTCTGGATGCTCAGCGACGTCTCGTGGTACCTCCTGGCGATGGACTCCCTCGCCCCAGCCAGCACCCTGCGATCCGGCGCCACGACCACTAGCAACCAGCTTGAGCTGTATCGTGAGCTCGAAGGCAGCGCCAAGCACTTTATGCTCGTTGTGTCGATCGGCTCTCTGCTCGGCAGCGCCCTGCTCCTCGCCGGCATCAACCGGGTTCACCGTCGCGTGCTGCTTATGGCCACGTGCGGTGGCCTTGCCGTGCTCTTTGCCGTCGCCGGCGCCGTGGTTCTCGGCAGGGACCAAGACGCTGTGGTTACCGGCACGGCTGCCAACACAGCCATAGACGTGCTCTCGGGGATGATGCACTTTCTGTTCACGCTGGGCCCGCGCACCCTCCTCCCCATCATGGCGGTTGAGCTGTTCCCGACTGTGTACCGGGGCACGTTTTACTCGCTGGCATGCGCGGCCGGGCGGCTCGGAGCCATCGTTGTCCGGCCCGTTATCAGCGGGACGTCGGCGATGGACGACGCCATGGGCATCCATCTACTAGTGGCGATGGCATTCATGTTGTTGTGTGTGGTGATTTCGTATTTTGTGCCGGAAGTGCAGCGCATGTCAGTAGGGGCAGACGACGATACGGAGACTGGGTCAGATGGCGAAGGTGGGAGTATTGGTGGTGGTGATGATGGTGGTGGTGGCGTGGTGGAAAAGGGACGCGGAATGAGGGCGGCGACGAGGCGAGCGAGGGGATTGGTGGCCAAGCTCCTCCCCAAGCTCGACAACATGACGCTGGAGGAGATTGCGCCGAATCCGCACGAGAGCCAGAGGCCGAGGGCATAGAGTGAACTGAAATGGACATGGTTTTCTTGACTTTTCCTCACGACACGAATTGATGTGACGTGAAAAGGAAAAGAGAAAATTCCCCCCTTAGCGCGTGAGAATTGGGAACACAACAGCTTCCTAAACCGGTGTAGTGGGCTGTCGGGCTTTCCAGCTTAACTTAACATTGACTCAGGAAAGCGCACCCTTATGCCTGATGAGGAATGGATGGAGTGCTGCAGCTCTCAGCTCCAACTTTGGCTCGGGGGCGCAGCACAGCGATGCAATGCACTGCAAACTGCCTCCATCAGTAGGGTAGGTTGCCAAGGGAAGCTCAGAACACTGGCCCTCCATGCGCTGTCATTCCGCACCCACAGGCCATCGGCCCCCTGCAGTGCCCGAGTCTGCCTGCTGCTCTGCCTCATGCCACCCCCCCGCTTCCCGAGCGGGAATTCCGATGTGAAGATGGAAGCTTTTTTTTTTCTCGCGCACTCCATCGCCAGATCTAGATGGACGAGAAGAACATATCATCTTTTACTCGTCGTGATACAAAAGGAAGTCGGATCTCCGTCCAGGGAAAAACTCCAATGCACTTTTGAGACAGTCTGGTCAGGCTTTCTCCCCGTATCTTGTGCGCCGTCCTTCCCGTCTTCGCCTTGCCCCTCCCCCCTCCCCCCCTTTACAACCCCGCAACCAGCGCAATCGGCACACGACCCCTCCGACTGACAAAAAAGTAAACAATCACCAACCATGTCGGCCGACGCCCCCCTCGAAGCCACGACCACCACCACGACCACCACCGCCGTCACTAAAGACGACCTCGTCCTTGCCGAGGCGACACCGGAACAGCGCACCCTGACATGGAAACTCAACGGCGTGTCGTGGGCCGGGCCCATGACGCTGGAGGAATACATTGGCCGTGAGCAGGCGCTGTCGGAAACGGCCCTCTCCGCCAACGGGGGGTACGCCTCTCTCTCTCTTCCCAGTCTCAGACTCCGAGTCTCCAGTCCCAGTCACTGACCAAACCTACCTCCACAGCACGCGATACTACATCCTCCACCACAAGACCGACCCCAACCTCATCGTCTCGGCCTGCGAGGTCCTCACCAAGAAAGCCCTCGTGGTTACCCCAGGCTCCCCCGTCCGCACCGTGTCCGCCTACGGCCTCGCCAGCGTCTTCACTCCCCCTCAGTTCCGCGGCCACGGCCTGGCCAGCCACATGCTCCGTCTCGTGCAAGCCGACGTCGACGCCCACGACGCCGAGTTTGGCGCCCTTTACAGCGACATCGGCCGCTCCTTTTACAGGCGCCTCGGCTGGCCCGACTTCCCCAGCCCACAGCTCACCATGCACCTCGGCGACCCCAGCGCCCCCCTCCCTGGGACCCTCTCCTCTCCGGCCGTCACCCTCCTCACCGACGCCGACATCCCCGCGCTCTGCCAGCGCGACTGCGCTCTCGTGCAATCCCGCCTCGCCACCGCCGCTTCCTCCTCCCCCAACAAGACGCACGTTGCCTTTCTCCCCGACGCCACCCAGCTGACCTGGCACTTCGCCCGCGACTCGTACGTCGCGCGCGTCATGCGCCAGGGCCGCGCCGTCCCGCACCGCGGCGCGCGCACCGCCGACGGCGACAGCTGGCTGCTCTGGGACCACGACCTGCGCGAGAACAAGCTCAAGATCCTGCGGCTCGTCGTCGGGGCTAAGGACGGCGCCGCGGCGGTCCAGGCGCTGCTGCGGGCGGCGCTGGAGGAGGCGAGGGACTGGGGGCTGCCCAAGGTGCTAGTGTGGGCGCCGGGGGTGGCGACGTGCGCGGCGGCGACGGAGCTGTGGCGCGAGGGGGGCGGGAAGCTGGGGCTGGTGTTTGATGAGAGGGAGGATGGGTCGATTCCGAGTTTGCGGTGGAGGGAGGGGAAGGACATGGGGGAGGTGGTGTGGGAGGCAAATGAGTATTACGCGTGGTGCTGAGGTGCAAGTCTGGGAGGATTGGTGGCCGAAATAGAACCCTTGTGGAAATTGCATGGACAAGTCATTTAAAATTATTGCATTTGGATATAAAGTGCATATACATAGTACCCAACACGGCAGCTTCATCGATATGTAACGGAATCATCCGCTCGCCTCCTCCCCCTCCTCATCGTCTTCCAGCAGCGCCTCGGCCACAAGCTCGAACCCCATGACGATCCCCTCCAGGATGCTCTTGACAATCAGCTCCGCATCCCCCAGTATCGACTCCTTCCAGCTCCCCTCCCACCCAAACCGCTCATCCAGCAGCTTCAGCACCGCCGTAGCCGCCTGCCTCGGATTCCGACTCGGCACCTCAGTAAACACATCCAGCGCATCCGCCACCGTCTCCTCCACCTTCCCGCAGAACATGGCCCTCGGCCCTTCGCTCATGGCCACTTCCATCCTCTCCCACACCCCGTCCCTCTGCCGCTGCGTCAGCGTCGTCGTCCCCAGCGCCCGCACCCGGTCCGCGTCGATGCGGAACACCAGCAGCTTGACGTGCCGGCCCAAGCTCTTGCGCGCGTCCTCGGGCAGGCTGAGGTCAATCATGTCGAGATGCCGTTGCATCTGCTCCCTCACGTTTTCCGACGCCACCTTGTGGTCCATCCACCGGCCCACCCCCGCGAGCCACGCCGCCTCGTCCGCCTCCCCCATCTCCCCGTCCTCGACGCGCCGCCGCGCCAGCGCCGCCGCTACGTCCTGCACCGCGCGCGTCAGCTGCCGGAAGCTGACGCCGATGATGGCATACCGCGTCTCGCGCCACACGGCGTCCCACAGGAGCGCGCGGATCGTCGGCGGCACGTCGTGCAAGTCCAACTCAAGCATGAGCACGTGCTGCAGGGCGTCGGTGGTGGTGAGGGAGGGATGGACGTCGTAGATGCCGTCGATGTCGATGACGGCGTCGTCGGCGACGAATCCCTCGTGGAAGGGGTGGATGATGGTGACGGACACGGGGGGCCCATCCCAGGCGCGCACGGCGCGCACGAACTTTTCGACGACGGCGAACTCGTCGGGTCCGATGGAGCCGATGGATATGTAGATGAGGCAGCCGTCTGCGTGGGACTTCATAAGGTCGACGAAGAGGTTCCAGAGGGCCGTGACGGACACGTTGGCGCGTGCGAACATGCGCATGTCGAGGTTGCGCTCGGATACGACGGCGGGTTTTTGTTGGATGATTTGGAAGATGAGCGAGGCGATGGCCGAGTGCGCCGTCATGTCGGGCGTCCAGATGATGTAGGCGGATGGGACGTGCGGGGACTGCGCCTTTTGCTGGTCCTTCCACTGCAGCGCGTGCTGGAAGTCGGGGGCGTCGCAGAGGCCGTGGGTGAGGCGGGCCTTGGGGGCCAGGTTGGAGGGGAGGTGGCGCTGCTCCTCGGCGAACCACGGCTTCCAGGCGCTCGAGGTGACGCCGTAGGTCGCCGCGAGGGACTCGTGGTGGTCGGCTTGCGACTCGAAGCCCTGGAAGAGCGTGTCCTTGATCTTGAGGAGCAGGTCCGGGACGAAGCCCTCGGGGGTGCCTCGGAGGGTGGCTTCCATGTGTCGCCGCTGCAGGAGCGAGTCCAGCTGGTGATGGGCCATGCTAGCCGACTGCATCGCGTGCAGGACCATGGCGTCCTTTTGGATCCAGCCCTCGACGCGCTGGATCCGGTCCATGACCCGCCCAAACTTGTCTTCAAAGGGTTGGACGAGCGACGAGAAGAGCTGACCTGCATGGTCGCGATGTATTAGCCATGCGTCTGGGAGTAGTGGTAAAGTAGGTACGTACGAACGGCACTCCGTTGAAATAGAGCTATTACCTCCTCGAGGAATTCGAGGAAAGCCGCGTATAGTTTCGCGGTAAGCTCGACCATTCTTGTCGTCGGATACAGCTTGACGAGCATCTCGACCCGAGAGAGCGCCATGCCAACATCGACAAGCATGTCTGTGATTTTTACCAGCAGATCGCCGCGGTTTTTGGCCATCTTTGTTGACGCAGAATTAGCCGTGCGAACCTGGAACCTCCAGAAGAGATCTTACAATCAGAATCAGCTTCATGCCGCCCCAGATGAGGGTCAAAAAGCTAAAATCGGTCTGGCACAGAACGTCAAACACGCCGTGGTAGTGCTGCAGCGTGTCGACGAACCGGGAGGCCCCGGACTTGTCGACAGAAGCGTCGGCATCATAGAGGCCCAGGGCGGCCTCGGCGACATCCTCCCCGGTGCTGCTCGCCAGGACGGCGGAAACATTAATGTTCTTGGCCGCGACGGACTTGTGGATGGCCGTAAACGCTTTGGTGTACGCCCGCCGCGCGCTACCGATGTGCTCGGTGAGCGCATGCGTGTGCGTCGCGATGGCCGGCTTGGAGAAGCGGCGCACAGCCAAGTCGTCTGGGTTCCACGGCGCGGGAGCCCACGGCGTCGTTGCTGTTGTGATCCACGGTGCCGATGATGTCCGCCCTGTCTTTTGCAAGGGACTGATCTGATCACTGTTGGTTCGGGACAAGGCGAGCTGGCCGCCCGGGCTTGTGCCTTGCGGCGCTGTCGCGGCGGGTGTTGGGTCGGATGATGAGGATGACCATTTTGGCCGGATGAAGAGCGTTTTGTTGGGCCGGAGGCTGAAGGACATGGCCGAGACTCGGAGGACCGGACCGACCCGGACCGAGCCTCGGGGTCCTTGGCGTGCGGGGATGCGGACGCAGGGGCGGAGGGCAAGTTCGGGGCCCTGTCGGCCGGTGACATGAGGAAGAAAATATGGAGATGTGCTGAGCGATCCCCGCGAACGAGTGCCGACGTTGTGATTAGGTTGCGAATCGAAGGCGATCGTCGGAGAGAGGGGCTGAGGGGTGTGGTCTCTTCGTGTCCACAGCCAGGTGGCCCTGGTCGGTACGACCCATCCATTGTTCCAGGCCCATCAAGGATCAGTCCGAGCGGGCGGCTCTGCCTCTATTGATTTCAGATTGCGACGTCAGGAGGCGCATTTAAACGCTCCCGCTCGGGGGTGACGGGGCTAGTCTCCTGAGTCCCCCTGAACGTGCCAAGACGGTGGAAAGTCTGGCCGATTGGACCTTATCTGACAATGGCAGTTAGCAAGAGCTCTGGATGTTTCGACAGCCATCGGTTTTTCGAACCACCTACCTGTTCATTTTCTCCCTAGGCCTTACTCGGCAGACCCATCAGGTTCTGATCTCCCACCTAGCCCGAGGTGGCGTAGGTTGAATCTTGTCTCCAGCCCGAGCATCGCTATGATCCCCCGCTCATACTCGGCTGAATCCAACGTTCATGTCTCAGCCCAAGTTCGCATATGACTTTGAGAAGCGAGGAGAAGGGCAAGAAAACAGCCCAAAATGAACCGGAGAAGTGGGAACTCACTCAGCGCGTCCAGAGGCGCATCGTCCTTAGCGATGACCTCAAACACGCGACTACTCTCACCGCACTGATCGGTTCCATTGCCGAGCTACTGTGTCAGAGATACCAGAGGACAAAGCCCATGGTATAGTGGCCGGTGGGGGTATCCTTGGGAATGACGCTGTGGGGGGACTTGTATAGCAGCAACTCGATGGGGCTCTCTTCAAGTTCGTCGTCCATCAGCGTAAAATAGTCTTGGTCGACGTCCAGCTCCGCAACGTGGAAGGTGCGGAGGTTCCGGATGGTAGCGGTCCAGTGGAAAATATCGGTAATCTCCGAGGTATTGACCTGTTCAGCTCGCGCGCCGCTAGACGGGATTCGAAGGTAGCACGCCACTGGCGTGTACATGGCGACACCCCTACGCACAAATCGAGGCGGCTCTAGGACAAAGGTTATGTTGTGTCGATCAGAAGAGAGGACTAGAGGAAAGGAAAGGTGAAAGTAAAGGTTTCGGGCTACTATTGGAGTGGGGTCAAAGTGACAGAACTTGATCAGGTTGGAAAAGGTAAAGGTTGGAAGAGAAGGATGGAATTGGGAAAGTTCGTGTCGACTGTCGAATCGAGGAAGTGTGGTTGAAATTGTGGATAGAAAAGGGTGCGAAAAAGGTTACTGGTTAGTAGGTTCCAGGAGATAAGGGTAAGGGAGAATGGCAATCTATTAGCAGTTGCAAGCACCGTCCTTACTATTATCTTAGTATTTTGTCAAAGGCTGGAAATTACCTTTCGAAATTGTTCTTCTCTAGAAGCCGGTGCGCCTAGGCGCTTGCATCTGCCAAGGCCCCGTCCCTGCCGACGCAACGCCTATATAACCGCCACATCCTGAAAATACGTGGGCAGAAATCAAGAATTTATCCAGAACAACCCACGGCAGACTCGTCAGAGGCGTCTTTTCCCACTCCCATATCCAACCCAGTTGAATATCACCAAACCCCTCAACCAAATGGAATCCCAACCTCCCAGCGACCAACCCCCTGGCATCGCCATCTTCACCTTCGACAACTCCGGCCGCGCCCCCCTCCTCATCCCCGGCGCCGGTATGCCCCTCTACGTCGAAGCCGCCCACCCCGCCGACGGCCACGGCCGCTTCGCCCACGCCTACGACAGCAGCGACTACTGGCCGATGCGCGCGACGGCGCGGGAAATAGCTATGCTGCGGTGCATGGAGAAGATGACCGACAAGTCCAATTGGCAGCACGACGTGTTCTCAGACGAGATAGTCTCGGTGTGGAAAGATGAGGCGAAAAAGGCTGACTGGAAAATCAGCAATAAGGCCTGGGCGTGGTGCGTCGCTGAGCTGCGCGATAAGGCGAGGCGGTTTGTCGACACGGGAAGGACGATTGTGCTGGATTATGGGTGGGGGGCGGTGTGCAAGGTGGATTTGGGCGAGGAGCTGCCGGAGTTGTTGAAGAAGGCTGTGGATGAGGTCGTGGAGAGGGAGCCGAGGAAGGGACGGCCTCATCCAGATGGCGTCGCGCACATTGTGGACCCGCATCTCGCGCCTTTGGTGTACGACCAAACGAGGGTTCTGGTCGGGGGCGGCGCTGTTGGGAGGGAGGATATGGATGACTGGTATGGTCGGGGTGTGCCGTTGGGTCGGCCCAAGTATGAAAGGAGGTATACCGAGAGCCAGCCATTGGACAGCGTGGACAAGGATGCGTTGGAACGGAGACGGTCCGTACTGGGGACCCTGTGGCCAGGGTTCCAGTGGTTGCCGTGCGAGGTAGCCCTGAATCCTGGAGTGCAGATCACGTCGTACATCAACGACCTGCATCCCCACGAGCAAGCCGATGCCTACCCTGCCATGGAAATGGCTGTTTCAGTCGCCATCGAGTCGTGGAACGACGTCCTCGCTCGAGTCGATCCGAACCAGATATGGCGCCGCGAACTGTGTACCGGACGAACACCAGCGCGGATCAGGACGTTTGGCGTGCAGTTCCCCTTTGGTCTTCCAGCGTGGGAGGAGCAATTCAGTGCAGCTGTACGGGACGAAGACTCGGAAGCCAAGGCAAAGGTGGTGGCGAGCTTGCAGTCGCTGGAAGACGAGGTATCCAGGGGTGAGGTCGGCAGTCGGGCACAGATATCCGGCGGTGCTCGTCAGTTCTGGATTGCCGTTTACGCCGAGGCCCGACACCTCGTCCACCCCGAGCCCGGCGTCTCGTTCTCGTATCAAGAGTGGAAGGAGGGCCGCAATGTCACTCGGGCCATTGTCCCGCCACCGTATCAGGAGCCAGATGTCGATGAGCCGAAAGTTCACCAAGCCTATTCAGTCTCGCTACCAGACGAGTTCGGCCATTCCGGGCTGCAAGTCGTGGTCCAAATCAACAGCATCGAGCTGACACCTACCAAACCGCGCTTCGACGATTTGGACCGATTTGGAGACGAGATGTGGCATGTCGCCGACAGTCTGGTGACGGATTACATCGCCGCCACATCCATCCTCTTCTTTGAGTTCGACAACGTCCAGCCCGTCGGTGTCCGGTTCCGGCAGCCCGTTCACCTCCGCCGCTGGGAGTTTACCGAGGCCGAGCACGGCGACTTTAACGCCATCATGGAAGTATTCGATCTCGACTGGTCAAATTATATGTCGTATCTGTGCCAACCTACGGCGTTCCCTAGTGTCCAAGAGATGGGACAGGTGATGGCTACGGAAGGACGGATGTTGTCGTTCCCCGGCCCCGTGGCATATCATTTCCAGCCGTGGCAACTCGCCGATGCCTCGAGGCCCGGTCGCGCGCGCTACTTGGTTGTCCATCTTGTGGACCCGAATTACCGTGTCTGCTCGACAAGGAACGTACCGCCGCAGCGTTTGGACTGGTGGGCATACGACGTGGCTAGGAAGGCGCCCCGCGCGTTGAACCGCCTACCGACAGAGTTATTTGACGAAATTGTTGCCGGCGCTGCTGATGCGGAGGGCATGTTAGACGCTCAGGGGATGGGTAGGGTTAGGGACGCGATGGAGGAGGAGAGACGCGATAATGCGGAGAATGTTGACTTTCATGATATAGGGTTTCACCAGTTTTGTGATGATCCGGATGATGTTTTGTGCGAGGACTGAGAGGATCGCGAAGAACTGGGTGATGCGCATTGGTAACGGCAACTCTTGAGTTTATTCCAAGAAGGGGATGGATTTCAAGTTACCACAGCTGAAGGGCTACACAAGTAGGGATCAACTATCTAGGACTTTGAGTGGTAAGATGTAGATATCTACCTACCTCCCTAGGTAGGTAGGTAGGTAAGTAGAGAAAATAATTGACAGTATCACTAACACTCGTCCGTTGGTACCCTCGCCGTGCTCTGCACCCTCTGCCACGCCTGAATGACATTTAGATGCGACGCAACCATCTTGTAATCGCCACCATTCCTCTGCTTTCCCGGAGCCCCCGACAGCGCCGTCGTGTCTTTTTGCCACTTTGCTAGCTTGGTGGCGTCGCCGTTGAACCCGGCAACCGTCTTGTCCGTGTTGAGATCGTCAAAGGTCGACCCGTCCGGCAGCGTCACCTTTTCAATGACCAGGTCCGCCCGCGGCCACTTCATCGCCTTCTCGTACCAGTCTATCGTCTTCGCCGCATTGTCCAAGCGGCGGTAGGCCACCCCGTCGTCGAGGTTCTTCTTGAACTTGCCAAACAGGTCGTTAAAGGCGTCGGCGAGGCCGAGACCCTTGTTCGGGAGCGAGTCGAAGTCCTTCCGCACCTTGTCCAGGATCTCGCCCATCTTAGCGGCCGTCCCCGCCCCGGTATAAGAGGGCATGACTTTCTTCCCGCGGCTTGCCGCCGTTTTCTGTTGCCAGTCGGCCAGCACCTCGTCGTATATTTCGGTCGTGAGACGCCACGGAACCGTCATGCCCCGGTTCCAGCTCAGGAACTTTTCGCCGATCAGTTTGCCGTCCGGGTTTGTTGTCATGCGGCCCCCGGTCGTGTCGTCCATGTTGTACTTGTCTTTGTCGCCGACGGGCTTTTTATCCTTTTTATTGATGCCGTTGACGCGGTCTGGATCGGTGAGGTCCCGCTCAAACTCAAAGAAGGTGAGCATGCCGTTTTCGGCGGAACCCTTGGGACGCGGGTGGACCGGCTCTTGGGCGCCAACGCCGAACGAGCCAGCGGTAGGGGGAAGGCGCTGGTTATCCCCAACGAGCTTGGTCTTGTCGGGGCCGTACACCATGCACTCCATCCGGTAGAGGTAGTACTGTTGCACCAGCTCGAGGCCCGTGGCCGACGAAGAGAGGGCGTGCTGGGCCAGAAAGGAGACGAGAGAGATGGAAGCAAGAAGGAACCGCATCTTGGGCGATGATAACAGAATGGTACTAGGCCGGGAAACTGGCACAAGCTGTCGCGCTCTCGTGCCACACATCTCGGGCTTCCAGTGCCCCATCTTATAACAGACATGTCGCAATGTCCCTGAACCGCCGCGATCTCGCCGGTTGCATTACATGTTGGAGACAGCGTCGTCGAAGTTGTCGAGCGGCTCAGCACAGGCTATTAGACGCGCGGATATTGCGAGGCGGACCACGGCACTTTTAGCCGACATTTGGCGGGAAGAGGCAGGCAGCGTTTCCTTGCATCGGCATTGCTGTCTCTGCCTCGTCGCTTCGGCTGTTAGTTTATTGCAGGGCTGTGATGGGTGGGGAAACCAGGGGACGGCTGAGGTTGCGGTGACTTTTCTGCTGTTGGTCTTTCGCTGCTGTCTGGCAGAGATACATTAATCCAGTGCCATGATTCTATTGGTGTGTTGGTTGGGAGACATTGGGGGAAAGAAGTTAGAAGCAATACCCGGGCCGAGAGTATCTTGATTGTTTGCGGCGCAGTCAAATGTCTGGGATATTGGCTCACATCGGCGTTTTCTAATACCCTTGATAGAAAGTCGCAGGCTCTCATGGGGCCACCGCGAGTATATGGCCGCCGTCTACTGTCTTAAAAGGACAAGTTCATCACCCATGGGCAGATAATTCAGGGAGTTGATGGCCACATGGTTTCTGACTCTTCTTCTTCCGCCCCTTTCCTGCCCACGTTAGTCTCTCGATCTCCGACAGCTGGAAGCATCTTTACCAGAATGGGAACTCACACCCCCCCCACTGGGTGCGCCACCTGGGCTCGCCGGGGACTTGTTGCCCTCCTCGCCGCGCAGGCGGTAGGGGCCGCTACCATCCCCCAGGCACTCTCAGCACCTTCCACGCCCGAACCATGTGCCAAAGCCGGGAGCAACCCCAACGGCTGGATACCCTTTCATCGCTCCTCCGTCTTCGACACATCTGCAGCTACTTCACCCAGCAACGTCCTCATTTTTGAGACCAGCATCGGTTCCAAACTCTTCGGCCAAGACAGCCACTTTTACCTCCGCGGATGCCTCGCTCCGGCTTCCGGCTCCGCTCCGGGCCCCGCTCCGGACATCAGCCCCGGGCCGGGCCCGGAATGCAGCCCCAGCGCGGTGGTCAGGAAAACTAGCGCTGACATGGAGTTGGTCCAATGGGGAGCATCATCACAACACGATTCAGATGCCGCTTCATCTGCAGCCAAGACTCTCGGCTCCTTCGTTGTCGGCTCTATGACGGACTGCAAGCCTTCGACCCTGTTCGCCCGGCTGGGCAACACGACGGTTGGTGTCTACGTCGGGCCCGAAGTGCAAAAGGCTAGCGTTGTGACGGCCATTGCCAAATTTACCGAAGCCGTCACCCGCTCCGGCGGCGAGAGGGCAGCACTCCAGCTCTGCGACAAGACGCGCGTGGGCGCGAGGGTGTTTGGCATCTTTTCCGACTCCAGAGGCAACATCTCGGCAGTGCAGGAAGCACTGCGGACGTGGAAAGACGGGGCATGCCTTGCCGGGTTCGACAGACATGAGACCGTCAAGGGCGTGCCCGTCGCCTTGTTCGCGGCGCCGGACGCTCCTGTTGCCGTCATTCATCCGACTGAGGGCAACCCAAGCGACGGTCTGACCCGGCGTGCCGACTGCAAATCCGTCCAAGCGGTTTCCGGTGATGGCTGCTGGGCCCTCTCGGATCGGTGCGGAGGCACTTCATACAGCGACTTGGAGAGGTTCAACCAGGACTCTAAGCTCAACTGCAACACAGGCAACTTGTTTGTTGGCCAGCATTACTGCTGCTCTTCGGGCACTCTGCCGGACAGGTCACCCAAGGCCAACGCCGACGGCTCATGCAAGTACGTCCAGGCCATGTCCGGCGATGGCTGCTGGGCGCTCGGGGACCGCTGCGGAGGGACCTCGTCCAGCGACCTGGAGCGGTTCAACAAGGATTCCAAACTCAACTGCAATTCGGGCAACCTGTTTGCTGACCAGTACTACTGCTGTTCGGCGGGCACGCTGCCGGATATGTCCCCCCAGCCCAACGCCGACGGCTCGTGCAAGACGTACCAGATCGACGGGACGCTCTTCTGCGCCGACATTGCCAAGAAGTACCAGATCGGTGACTGGGCCAAGATCGAGACTTACAACAAGCAGACCTGGGGCTGGCGCGGGTGCACCAAGCTCGAGCCCGGCATGGAGATCTGCATCAGCAAGGGCCTGCCGCCCATGCCTCACCAGCTAGCCCCCGACAAGGTCATGTGCGGGCCCCAGGTCATGGGCACCAAGCGGCCAACCAACGGCACCAACATCGCCGAGCTGAACCCGTGCCCGCTCAACGCCTGCTGCAGCGTCTGGGGCTGGTGCGGCACAACCGCCCAGTTCTGCACCCCGTCCAAGTCGGAGACGGGCGCTCCGGGCACGGCCAAGGAGGGCGAGGCCGGGTGCATCTCCAACTGCGGGACCGATATCGTCAACAACCGCAACGGGCCGGCCCAGTTCGCCAAGGTCGGGTACTTTGAGGGCTGGAACAAGGAGCGGCCGTGTGCGAGGATGGACGCGGACGCGCTTGACTCCCTCGACTACACGCACATCCATTTTGCGTTCGGCGAAGTCACGCGCGACCTGGCCATCGACGTGAGCCCCGTCCAGGAACAGTTCGACCAGTTCCTGGCCCTCAAGGGCCCCAAGAGAATCCTCTCCTTTGGCGGCTGGGCCTTTTCCGCCGAGCTGCTGGTCGGAAAGTGGGACATCTTCCGCAACGCCGTCGTCCCCGGCCAGCGCGAGAAGCTGGCGGCCAACGTGGTCAAGTTCGTCAAGGACACGGGCCTTGACGGCGTCGACTTTGACTGGGAGTACCCCGAGGCGTCTGACCTTCCTGATCTGCCGCCCGATTCGCTCGATAACGGCGACAACTACCTCGAGTTCCTCAAGCTGGTCCGCCGGGACTTGCCGAAGGGCAAGACGCTAGCCATTGCGGCACCTGCGTCGTATTGGTACCTCAAGGGATTTCCCATCGCGGAGATTGCCAAGGTGGTCGACTACATCATCTATATGACGTACGACTTTCACGGCCAGTGGGACTATGGAAACAAGTGGGCAGTGTGAGTTTCCCTTCCAGACAACGAGCTGAACGTGTACTGACTCTTGGCGTTCTTCAGTGAGAACTGCCCTGCCGGAAACTGTCTCCGCTCCCACATCAACCGCACAGAAACGATCAACTCGCTGTCCATGATCACCAAAGCCGGTGTTCCCACCAACAAGATCATCGCCGGAGTGAGCAGCTACGGCCGCAGCTTCAAGATGTCGCAGGAGGGTTGCACGGGACCCATGTGCACCTTCGAGGCCATCGGCCCCAAGAAGGAGTCTGCAGCCGCCAAGGGACGCTGCACCGGGACGGCCGGGTACATTGGCGATGTCGAGATCCGCGAAATCATTGACCAGGGCCGCGGGCGGTCGACATACGACGAGCCATCCGCGTCGGACATCCTCGTCTACGACAAGACCGAGTGGGTCGCCTGGATGGACACCAACACCAAGGCCAGCCGCACCAGCGAGTACCAGCGCCTCAAGCTCGGCGGTACGTCCGACTGGGCCGTCGACCTGGGCCTCGCTAGCCTGACGCTCAGCGAGGCCGAAGAGAGCGAGTACTACACGGACTCGGAGCCACTCTGCGACGCGGGGCTGGGCTGGGGCAGCATGGAAGACCTCGGCAAGGCCTCGTTCCCCGGCGCGTGCGGCGCCCAGTACACGGTCCAGACGTCTCTCCAGATGCTCGACGGCGCCATGAGGGCCTACGGCGAGGCATCCAAGGACTATGACCTGGCCTTTGACTGGTACGTCAAACTGATCCAGGACTCGATACAGCCGCAGCTCGACAAGTGCATCGACTGGGAAGACAACGGGCCGTGCAACAAGTACTTCTACTGCACCTGGCGCGAGAACGGCAAGATCCGCAACCAGGGCAACTGTCCCCTGGGCAAGCACGACCGAAATCTCTTCTGGGAGTACGAGCTCACGTACACGCTCAAGGACGAGGCCGGCTTCGCCAAGACGCTGCTGGAGCAGTACGGCATCCAAAGGGAGTGGGTCAAATTCGGCGACGTCCACAGCGTCTACCGCTGCAAGGCCGGCGAGCGCGACCCCCCCGGGTCGGGCATCAGGAATATATCCACGCCCAGCGAGCCCCTCCGCAAGCGCCAGTGCGAGAACGAAGATCGCCACGAGCTCGGACGGCCGCTCAAGGCCGACAAAGTCGAGGTGGCGAACCCAAAGAAGATTGTCGAGGCCGCCGCGCCGAACCTCGGCCTCCTCCGCGCCGGTCTCGTCGCGCAGTGGACGACCATGGTGCTGGGGACCTGGGGCGGTAACAACGAGGAAGCCGCGCAGGTGGCCGCCCAGCCCGTCTTTTTGATCGCTCAGGCCATCGAGAGCATGCACAAGGTGCGCGAGATGGGTCTCGACTACAAGAAGGAGGTCGACGCGAAGAAGCAAAAGGAGTTGATCCTGTTGATTCTGACCATCGTGCTCTTCTTCATCCCCATTGCCGGCCAGGCTGGTGCCGCGCTGGGCTTCACCACGGCGACGGTGGCGAGGATTGCCCTCTTGATCGGATTCGTGGGGGACGCGGCCTTGACGGCGGTCAGCGTCGTCGACGACCCCATGATGGCGCCCATTGCGGCGCTGGGCATGTTTGTTGGTCTCGGAGGCGGCGCTGCCCGGACGCCCGGGAGGGTCGCAGAGATTGCCAAGGGGCAGAGGGCCATGCGTGCGTCGGGCATCGTTGCCAAGATGGGGGACTTGTTCAAGAGGAATGATGATATTTTGCAAAAGGTCGCGAATGTCTGTCGGAGGAAATGAGGTCTCGGAGGGAGAAATGAGAGTAAAAGTGGTCTCCCAAAATTGGACCATGCGTTTTTGAGACGAGAGAAAATGATCAAGGAGGGAAAGGGATGCCCATTACGTACTCTCACAGAGGAAAGCCGGAGAATCTGTCGTCTTCGAAATTGTTCCATGGCCGGGCAGTCACTCAATAGCAAGCCATAAATGCAAACAACAAAGTAACAAAGTACAAAAACCTCAAACTCCGAGCAAAGTCAGAACCCGTTTGATCATCGGCTCCGCGTTGTTTGTTTCTCGTTTTTCCATCATTTGGCCCGGCAACTTGAATGCTAGCTCAAACCGCTTCATCCTCTTTTGGACAGGAGCGGAGCGGTTATCAACAAGTTTGACGCGAAACATTTAACACCAGACGCGCCATCCATCGACACCACGCCCGACAGCCCGTCGCCACTCACTATCCAGCATAGGCTTTCCTTGGCGCAAATATCAGACCTGAATTCTGTAGCGCGGCACGAAATTGACCCTCAAAGACCGAGAAGTCAACATCATTCAGGAGGTAGAGTGGAGCGGACCACCACCTTACGGTTGCCAGGGGCAGCCACCCAAAGAACGCACTATGTGATATCTAGCGCCAACAGCGCATGCAATGTCATTCAATAGAAAATATCTGGCGTGGATTATATCGGGCGAGGGAAGCTCAGTCGCAGAGAAGATAGGAGACGGAAAAGCTAGGAGGACGTGCCGGGAGCCGAGGATGCCGAGGGCTGATGTCAGGGGCTAAACAATTTCGCGAAATACATGTCAGACAGCATGGATTCCCAACACCTTGATAAATTTCATCCCCCAAACAAGATAGCAACTTGAAAAGAGCGAAAGCAGGAATCTCCCACCCATCCAAAAAGCGAAGATAACCACAGCCAGATTCGTCCCATTCATTCCCATTCATTCCCATATCGAAGGGTATTGCCGCTGCCCTCCCAAACCGCCGACATTTTCAAGCAAAAGGCAACAGCTGAATGGACCATCAACGTTAATGCGCCACAGATACCACCACATGAGGAAACCACAAAAAAAAAAGAGCACCACCACAACCTAGACGATGCGGCCCTGGCGATGAATGCCATACGTGTTGGGGTTGCACATGCTCGACTTCTCCTCCTCAATAATCCTGTTGCCATAGCAGTCATAGCCACCGTACCCCGGCTCCAGGCCAAAGATGAGCCAGTACAAGGTCGCATAGACCCAGAACAAGAAGCTCAGCGGGCCAAAGATGCTGATGGGCAGGACACTCAGCCAAAATACATCCGAGACAGCTGCGCCATGGTTAGCTGCATCATCAAGACACAAAGTAGGAGAATACTCACGAGAGATCCATCGTCTCTTCTTCATCTGTGTCCACATTTCCCCCTTCATCGCCCGCTCCGCGCCCTCCCAGTGCCACGGGCCGCGCACACGGAAGCGAAGATTCAGATTGGAGCCGAATGCCCATACCAGCGGCAGCTTCCAGTTGCCGTTGACAAACGTTAGTCCACGTCCCAGCACATTGAGGAAGCCCTGCGCCGAGCCCATGTCACACGCCAGCTGGTACACATAGGATTCATGATCAACGCCATAGTGAATGCGCAGCGGGTTCCACAGCCGGTAGTGCGGCTCATCACGGGGGTGCAACGGTTTGGGGATACGCTCAGGCGCCAGCAGATTGAGAGTCCACAGCTGCGCCTGCATCTCCGCAATAGGGGGGATCGCCCCAAGATTCGGACGCAAGAATCCAATGAATCCCACTGTCGGATCATCGCGATGCCAGATATTCCGGACGTTAGCTTCGCCCGGCAACGGGTAGGGCGTGCCGGTGGCGGACTGCTTGTCGAAGAATGGGAACTCCTGGCGGTAGCCCGTCGCGAAGAGGAGCACGTCGGGACGGATGCCCATGTTGCGGACACGGTCATATTCGGGCCGGCCGTTCTTGCGGAAGACGACGGTGCCGTCAGGGTCGATGCGCTCCGGCCATGGAGCCAGGTCAATCTGTTGCCCTTGGGTGTCGGGGATTTCGACGTTGATGAGAGCTCGACGGATGCGCTGGATAATGCTTGTGTCGAGAACACCGCGGAAGGGCTGGCTGACGTAGGGAGCGGCTTTGTTAGATTTGACAAAGAACACTGCGGCAAGGTTTTAGCAAGAGAACCCAGGGGTAAGGGTAGTAACTAGAGGAGGGAGGCTCACTACGAGATACATGGTCGAGCTCGCTGTCCGGCTCACCAACGAGCTGGTCGTAACCGCCGGGCGTGCCGGTGGAGAACCACAGGATGAAGCGGACGTACTTGTTGTAGAACGACCACAACGCCGGAGAATCACGGAGCAAAGGGTGAACATATGACGTGTCGAACAAGCTGGCACGGGCATTGTCAAGTGGAATTGTCGGCGGACCTGCCTTGCCTCCGAAGATGGGGAGAATAGCAGGGTTCAAGTTGCGCTGTGGGAATACCGTCAGCCTCCGACAATTAAGGCAAAAGGCGAAAGAAATGTCTCACCTTGGGGGCAAAGTGGAAACCAAAGCGATGGCACAGAACAACCTGCTTGGTCGGGGAGGTCACGGCCAAATAAGCCATGTCCGAGCCTGTCTCGCCAACGCCCATGATCATGACTGTCTTATCAACACCAAACTGGGCCCGAGTCTTGAACTGCGACGAGTGCAGGCGGACGGGAACTTTTTCCATGCCCGGGATATGCGGAATGTTAGGCGTAACATGCAGACCGCAGCAGACGGCGACGGCATCCACCTCAAACTCGCCCATATCGCCGGTCTGGGTGTTGGTGTATTCGATGACGTGCTTGTCACCCTTGAGGGTAGACTTTCGGGTGATCGAGTCCACCTTTGTGCTGAGGATAATGTGGGGGCGGATATTGAAGTTGTCGCAGTAGTCGTTGAGGTACTGGAGGTATCGGGTGACGGGCAAGAAGTCGGGCTCGTCGTCGGAAAGACGGAAGTCTGAGAAGGCCGTGAGCTGCTTGGAGCTTACGAGCTGAAAAGTCGGTGTCAGCAAGGGAAAACGTCACATTAGTAAAGTGAAGGGGGGGTGGAGTTCTTGTCGTACCTCGCCGTCCTCGTACATTCTGGCATAGAATGTGCCACCGATGGCGTCCTCGGCCTCAAAGACCATGACCTCGAGGGGTTCAGTGCCAAGGGCGCGGTGAGACTCCAACAGGTACTTGGCAGTCACCAGACCGCCAGGGCCAGCGCCAATAACAGCAACCTTTCTGATGGCTTGCATGATGGATGGGTTCTGGAGTGGGTAATGATGTTTGAAAGGTGAAGAGGCCGAGGGAGAATCAGACCTTTTGCGAATGATATCAGATAGTGGATGACCAGTAAGCATGAGTAGGAGAGAACCAAGATGCTCAGAACATGAAAGACAACAAGCCTTTGGGGAGAATGGGGCTCGTTGACCCAGTCGAGTGGAGAGGTGGGAGTTGAGGGGGGCGATGAGGAAAGGCAAAGGCATCAGGGGGGGATTGGCCTGGACACTGAAGATTTATACACAATGGGATAGGGCCAGGCTTCAAGGCGAGCCTACGAGAAAACTTCTCGGCGCTTGAAGTCTGGATCCCGGATTTGGCATGGCCGAATAATGGACCAACAGCAAGTCGCCTTGGAGTTGGCTCGTATAAGCATGGAAGGCACATCTCTGAGGGTGGCGTGAAGAGCCAAGGGAACAACTCACTTGCAGCAGTGGGAGGGCAGAGTTCAATGCCCCAAGGCAAGAAGAGCTGTCCGGACTCTTTCGATATTTTCAGTGTCCCGGTCCCTGACCATTTCTCTCTCTGGTCTGCCCATTCAAAATTTATTCAAGAAGGGGAATCATTTCCAGAGTATTTCCCGACGGGTTCTTGTAGTCCTAGATGTCTCTCCTCCACCGTTGTCGTTTTCGCCCCATTTTCCCCAAACCCATAGACGCCAACCTCCTCCTCTTCAAAACGCAACGCCACTCGACAGCGCTGATCTGGGCAAGCCAGAAGGTCATTCGAAGCCACAAACGCCCCCAATCTCGCACACGTCCTGTTGTGCTCCCACATAGTCCTCTTGGAGTCTGCCGGAATTATGTGTTAACCTTTACCCTTCCAGATGCTGTAATGGACTCTCTGCCATTGACTACCCTCCCTCGACGAGCCCAGATATTCCTTCCAGGCAGCAGGTATTCCATCTTTCCCAACGAGCTAGGTTCCATCGAGACGCTCACAGAAGAAGTGTCTGGATTGGCCCAGAAACGAAGCCACCGCTGGGGCAAACACGCCGTTGTTCCGACCATTCCCCCTCTACAAGACTTAGAGGCAGCGGAATAACTTGCCGCACTGCCATACAAACAGCCTTGGCTCGCGGTAGGGTCGTTGTTTGACACTTCCTCGACTCTTGCGGGATGTCTCACCGACTGGTACCTCCAGCCTCAGCACCAACCAACGGGCCGCTACGGGGCCGTCTCCAAGACCCCCCTCCGTTCTCAGCCGTGAGCTCCAATTGGTATATGCTTCCAACCAGCCGCGTCTCAGACGCGCTCGGGGTTACTTTGGGGGATTGATGAAGACCACTGGACATATAAAAGCCTCGTCTGAGCAAACAACTGCATAGCCACCGTCCCTCCCTCAATGCTCGCACCTTGCTCCTCACCACTGCAATGCGATGCTATTGTTCCACCAAAAATGTCGTATTCCGCACATCTAGGAGTACCTCACGCTCTTGATGACCAGCGAGTCGTTTCTCTCCACCACAAATCATGAAGAAATCACGACAAATGGACCCAATCACCATGGGAGCGCTCCCTCCACATCGTCTCGGTCCTGCAACGAATCACACCGCATCGCCTCAACATGATCGCCGTGTAACGTGTGGCGTTCGATCGGAGAGGGGAAGCATCGCTTTGTGTGGCATCTCCTGATCTAGGGACCAGTACTGCATCATGAGTCCGGCAAGCTTGTCGTCGTCCTTGTGCACGGGCAGGCAAGCAGGGGGGCGTGTCTGGCTTCAGCCCATGGAACCCGACCGGCGACGCGGAACACTCGATGACAGTTGCCGTGACACAGCGCGGCGTGACGACGCTGTGATCTTCAGCCGGCGCCGTTCCACCGAGATCGGGCACACGGATGCCGGGTGGTTCTGAGCATCGTCGGGCAACACGTTCCGACATTTCCACGCCGGGTGGGAAACACCACGTCGTCTGGGACACGATAATGACGTCGCACAACCGACATAGGGACGATCTGGAAGCCCATTGGCGAAGGGGTCCAGGTCCCCTTGATGTGGCATTTTCATCCCGCACACACAAGTGCAGTTCGAGTCCTCTGGTCCAGGCTTACCCCGGGGCGACAAAAAGAAAGCTCAGCTTCGCACGACAGCGCGGCCGCCCGCATTTCTGCAACCTTCGGAAAGGAACAGCAAATCGGGCACCGGTTTCCCAATGCAACCGTTCATCGTGCCGGCTATGAGCGATGGAGCAGGGACTCCGCATGGACATCTAGATCCAGCAGCCCCCCTCGTCATGTCTGGAAGCCACCATCACACCTGCCGCGAGCCTGAGCCCTTTGGCTCGCAGGAAACCAGCGACCTAGTTTCTATCTAGTCCACGAATTGTCACGGGATACCGTGGCACTCCGACATCGATCGGAAGGCGTGCTTCTCTTGGGACCATCGGCCCCCACGATGCGGGGAAGCCAGCCGGCATGAGATCTGCTAGTAGCTGCAAGATGCTTCCCGTGTCATTGACCTCAGTGGCTCAAGGGGTCGGTCTTCTGTAACCCGGATATGCAAGCAATGGAAAAGTGCTCGGTGAGGCAGTGCTTGATCCTGGGACGGGAGCAGTGGTCGGGAAAAGCCCCGGATCTTGGAGAGAAGGAAGGCTGACATCCAAGCCCGAGGCCAGAGCGACGGCCCGTCTTCATGTTTATGCAAAAGCTGCCTCCAGATATACACAGGGAAGCGGGCAGACATCCTTCAAATGTATTCTCTACTCGGCCCTGCTCTTACTCCATCGGATCGATGTCAACCATGTCATGGACACTGTTCCCGTCCACTGTGGCATCTTTGACATTTCGAAAACGGGCCGGTATTTCTATTCTCAACGTTGAGAACCACGTTTGTTGTGTCCATCCAGATCCCAGGATACCGGTATTCCCTACCGGGTCCCTGGTCCAGTGAAGAGTGACAACTCGCAAACTCATCGGGGCGGCAGAGGGCTGCCCGGTTAAGCCCCAGCATGAGCAGTCCAACGATACGCCAGAGTACCCCACGGAATCACACCGGTTGACACAAATACGACCTCTCGTGTGTCATCTGGGCCGCCACCCCCAGCCCCAACACCAGGCTTCCTCCCAAAATTCTGGTTCTAAAAGCCGCTGTTTGGGCGCAAACGTTCCCGCGGGATGCACCCGGTCACGCCCTGTTCCGGGCGGGCAAACTTGGGGAGCTTTCGTCCATTCGTGGAGGGGAATCAAGCACAGCGAACTCGCTTTGCTTGGATCCGGTGTGATGAGTTGAGTATGGGTCTCCATCGACGGAGGCGGTCCATGTCCCGACAGTCCGGCAATTTTAGTCTTGAACTGAAACCCAGCATCATCGGGAGTGTGCGGTCTTAATTCCAAACTAGAACCCATCCCTGGAGGGTCTGGGATGAAAACAACAATGCCCCTTTTGTGGAGACCGAGCTGAGATGGATGGTGTTGACAATGTTCAAGGTTACTCGTTTACTCGGGATAGTATAGCCGTTACTCTTCCTATTACTAGTCGGCTTCCTGAACACTTTGTCGTTTGAGCGGGTGTCCCATTGTCGTGGTGTGCTTTTTTTCTTGCTGTTTTGACGACTCGGATGTTGCAGAAGTTATGTTGCGGCTGGAAGAAAACCACAAGACATGGAAGCTTGTCGATAAGAATTTGCCAATTAGGTAACTTGCCTACCTGACATGTAGGTGCGTAAACGGAGAATCAATAGGGTTAGAGGAAATCGGAATCTCCCGCTCCTTCGTAGTACTTCTAGTCTTTCAAGTCATCGATGATTCCTCACTACCACCACGGTCCTCGGACTCCACAGACCACTCCTCCGACGATGGTGCAAAGGCACATTTTAGCGGGACAAAAAAACGTGCCTGCCGCTCTAGAGGATAATTCCCTGACAGTTATGCTGCCAAGTCAGCGTTTCGTGGCCCCTTGAGGGTGAAGACCTTTATCCCCTCTTCGCAGGGGGCACGAGTTGGGATGGAAGAGAGCGACATACCAAACCAACGATAAACTTATGAGCTCGGCGGACGCTCAGGACCACTCACCCTCTCCACATGACCTGACCCGCGCTGGGGGCCTACATGCCCTGACCTGCGAGGTAAGCTATTTACCTATTTACATCTGGGAGTGTTCCGCCAATATTCTTGACCGACTTCGCAACACCTTCCCTGCCCAATAACACCTGCGAGTAAAATCCCTACCTATTACCTCAATCACAACCACAACCACCGCAGCGAGCATCATCACGATCTTCGTGCCAGGTATGAACAGTTCCCCCCTCTCCAATATTTCTCCTTTGAAATCCCCATTTCTAATAGGACTAGACAGAAACAGCATCACCACCAACCTCAATCAACGCACCTCCGACCAAGAAATGTCTTCCTTCGCCTTCAACAGGCTCCCTGTCGAGCTGCAGCTGCTGGTCTAGCAATACGCCATAGCCGACATCGATTAAGTCATCGCCGGCGATTTGGACCTCTCCACGACCACACTTTCCCTCCGCGGGCAGAATATCAATCACGCCAATGATTACCTCCGACTGCTCTCCATCTGCCATCTCTCCCGGCAGGAGGTCTTCCGCAGCCCCCCCGTTTTCATGGTCGAACATCCCGCCTTTCCGTACTTAAGTAACGCAGATAGCGCCAGATGCTTGGAGATAAAGCACTGGCACTTTAGCGGTGTGTTCACCGACATCCTCCTTGACATTGCCCACCTAGGCGGCCACGTACGCGGGCTGGCAAAAGAAGACCCTGGCCCTGACCTTGTGGGCAAAACCCTCCTCTTCCTCTTCGGCCCCACGATCCGGCGCGTCCACGTCTGGGCAGGCGATCAATGGCATTCGTTTTCAACCCCAACAACCCCGCCCCACGAGAGCCGCCTCTCATCGGCGACGGGCATGCCGGCACCTACGACATTCCGCGATGCCGATGCCCTCCACTTCCTGATTGCCGATCCGGGCCACACAGCAGTGTCCGAGTTGCGCGAAACTCTCAGACAGCGTATCCACGGCGAGAGGTCGCAGAATATCGCACGGCCGAACACTTTCGATATATATTTCGGCGGCCCCTATTTGATCCAGCGGGAGACCCTCGTCGATTTGGTCACACGTATGGGGTCGTATCTGCAGGGTCTTGAGTACGTCTCGCTCGTGTCGTGGAGGGCTGCGTTTGTCTAGATCCACGAAATCGGCTGAGTGCCATGGATGTCAGGGGAGGGGGGAGGGGAGGACTGAGTGGAGGGGAGAACTGAGTGGGGAGGAGCACTGTGTTGAGGGGAGGACTGGGTGGAGGGGAGGACTGAGGGGGGGGGAGCACTGTGTTGAGGGGAGGACTGGGCGGGGGGGAGCACATAAGGGTCGGTGTTTATGGGTGTTGCAGACTAGAAGGAAATTGGGGTAGAAAGGGAAAATAGAACACTTGGTCCATCACTCAACTGTGCCCCTTGCCTATGCGAATATAGTAAGTAAACGGGTGTAATTCCAGGGCGGTGGGTGCCCGAGGGAAAATGCAAGAGATCCGATCAGTGACTTCCAGGTACCTTGATAGAAACGAGGAACGAAGCAAGTCCCCGAGGGCCTCTTTGACAAGGCAATCCAGACCATGAAGGAGCGTGATTCCCAATTCCTGAAACAAGGCAGGCAACCATGGCCATTTTTTGACCCCAGGCGTCTCCTCCTGCAAGCTGGTCCTGCCACGACGATCTCTCGTCCCGCTCATGTTGTTCCCTCGGGCCCGGTCAGTGTTGTGTCCAACGTGATCCCCAAGACAAACTTGACGCAAGCCTGATATCAGAAAGCAGCATGCAAAGACACATCAGACAGCGGTACAACACCAGAACAGCAACACCACATACAACGCCAGGGGCAGATCAGGCACCTTCCACCATCACCTATCTCCTCCCCCACCACGGTCACGGCTCAACCGCCGCAAACATGCTCGCCGTCATCCTCCTAGTCTCGACGCTCGCCTCAAATCCCTCTGCCACACGGCGCCCAGACACTACCAACTCAGTGCCGAGAATCCCAACGACCACTCCTCAAGAGCGACACTTGACGAATTCATGCGCAACAGAACATTGGACGTCGTGTCCACGGCGTACGAGGTCACCAGCGCTGGGCTGAGCGACTGTCTGGCGCGAGGTGAGGGGTGGGAAGGCTTTCACGAAGGCGACGGTGTGTGTCTTTTGGGCCATGATACGTGGGGGACCAGTTCTCGTGTTGTTGAAGCACATTGGGACAATTATCTCGACGGGAGTTCTTCGATGGCCTTTGGAAGACCCACGGGGCCTTGACCAAGAGGTGGCAGAGAATCTGCATCTTGAGTGGACTCTGTACTATTAACCTGTTCTTGCGCTCACAGTTTTCGCAGGGTAGGTAGTGGTTTATTTTGGAGTTAGCACAGCGTAGACTCGGCAGACAAAATTGTAAAGCTTAACAACTCTCCTGCCTGCCTAGACGGTGGAGGCGATATTAAGAAGTCTGGGGCGGTGTTGATGACTCGGGAGTGGGAGCGGCGATGCCGGACCTGACCGGGCCTGACCGGGCCTGATGTTAGAAGAATCCAAAGAAAATACCGGCATGTCGCAGCAATCGATAGCGATCTGGAGTGCCGGAGTCGTGTCATCTCGAGATGATGGGTCGATCGCGTGGAGAAAAGGGGCAATGAAGGCAGGGAAGGATGGACGAGATGAAGTTGCGCTGCCGTTGAATAGGGGAGACCCCAGTGTATTTTTAGAAGGCTTGGCCTTGTTCAAGCCCGAACAACCCCTTTGCCACAGGGGAGACTCAACTGGCAGCAAGCTGCCACTGTCCGCCAGCCGGCATGGCAAACCAACCACAGGTGTCCTCAGGGCGCCAGCTGACAGGCCGCGCTGCCCCTGACTCGACACAGCCAATGCGGTGGCTGATTGGCGGCGAAAGCGGGTTCGCGCAATCTCTCCTAACAATTCTTTTTTGCTGACAGTGTCCGTCCGTCCCAACTCCCGACTCCCGACGTGTGTCCACGTCCTGCGTCCTGCGACCGATTGAAGAATTCGCAACCTTCTTCTGCTGACAGACCCGCCATTCCCCATCACGGCGCCCGCTGCCTCGACGCCCGACGCAGCCCCTTCCATCTCCAGCGCCCTGCCGTCGCTGCTGTCCATGTCGGCCAGACAGCGACACCCGTTCTGCTTTCGCCCGCTTCTTGCGTGACGCGACCCGACGACTCCGACCGCCGCGCACCGCCGACCGTCGCCGTCGCCAATCTTGGACTCTTAACGTCGACGACGACTCCGGGAGGTCCTCTCTCCTCCCCGCAGCCTTGTTGCCGCCGCCGCTGGTGGCCTGGTCCCACCGAGTGTCGACGCCCGCCTTGGTTTTTCACTTCTGGAGCACATTCTTGCCGCTTATCTAGCCTTTTTTAATTGCCAAGAGACGAAACCTGCCTTCCCCTTTCGATACGAGACACAGACCGCAAACTCTCTCCTCGACCACCTCCGATAATACCAACTCCCCCCAATCGAAACATACACTGCCCTGCTGAGCGACCCACGACAGCAGCACGTCTGTCGCCGCGGAATCCACCACCATGGATCTCCTCCGCCGCGCCGGCAGGTACATACCTGCCGGAGGGCCTCAACAATTGCCCGTCACGGGCGAAAAGACCAAGGCCCGAGGGCGGACAACATGGGCCACGCGCCTGGCATATCTCAAGCGCCCGCTGAGGTTAAAGGGGAACTCGAGCGTCTCGGTGCCGTTGGGCGTCGTCGTGCTCTTCCCAGCCATCTTCATATTTTTGATCCTGCTCATGTTTGTGCGGCATCCCAGCTCTCCGGCGAGGATACTGATCCCCGCCGGTGCGCCTCCCGCCATCAAGTGAGTTGTCGCCCTGCGCCCCCTTGCGCTCCTTTAGACACTGACAGTCGCAGGAAAATCAGCGAAAAGTACGACAAGGTCTTTGTGACCGGCTGCCTCGAGCCCGACACGAGCAAGCCTCGCGCCAACGCCGCCTTTGTGGTGCTAGCCCGCAACAAGGAGCTGGATGGCGTGATACAGTCGATGAAGTCGATTGAGCGCCACTTCAACCGGTGGTACAACTACCCCTACGTCTTCCTCAACGACGGCGACTTCAACTCAACGTTCAAGGACACGGTCAAGAACTACACCAATGCCAAGGTCGAGTTTGGCAAGGTCGGGCCCGAGATGTGGGGCTTCCCCGAATGGATCGACCGCAAGGTGGCTAAGGAGGGCATCGCCAAGCAGGGCGACGCCGCCGTCATGTACGGAGGACTCGAAAGCTACCACGCCATGTGCCGATTCTACTCTGGGTATGTCGTCCCCAATGGCAAGGGAAGACTCCACTAACTGTGTCAGGTTCTTTTACAAGCACCCTCTTCTCGCAAAATACGAGTGGTACTGGCGTCTGGAGCCAGAGATCAAGTACTTTTGTGACATCACCTAGTATGATTCCCGTCCGGCTCTTCTCTTCCCCCGCTGACCAGGAACAGTGATCCCTTCCTCCAAATGATCGAGCAAAACAAGACGTACGGGTTTACCATCGCCGTCAAGGAGCTGCGCGAGACGGTCCCGAACCTCTTCCGCTATGCCTCGGCCTTCAAGCGCAAGAACAAGGTTGCCTCGCAGGGACTCTGGGAGATGTTTGTCGAGCCACAGCCAGACAAGGAACCCGAGGCGGCCGAGGATAAGCCCCAAATCCCCGAGGAGATTACCCGTGGCGAGCCCGGCCGCAACACGCCGCCAGAGATTGACTACGAGGCGATGGAGGGCGAAAAGTACAACATGTGCCACTTCTGGTCCAACTTTGAGATTGCCCGGCTCAGCTTCTTCCGGAGCCCCGAGTACGAAGAGTTCTTCCAGATGATGGATCGCAGCGGTGGATTCTGGATGGAGCGCGTACGTTTTGGTGTTCCTATTTTGCCTCGTCCTCGAGCTAACGCATGTCACAGTGGGGAGATGCTCCCATCCACTCTCTCGCCGCCGGCGCCCTTCTCGGGCCCCGCGACATCCATTACTTCCGCGACTTTGGCTATCGCCACACGACGATCCAGCACTGTCCCGCCAACGCCCCGGCGCGTCAGCTCCCCCGCGAGCCCTGGCTGGAGAAGACGACGCTCGACGACCGCAAGCGCATCGAGGAGGACCGATACTGGGAAGACTATGACACGCCCAAGGAGAATGGTGTCGGCTGCCGCTGCCGCTGCGATACGGACATCGTCGACGTCGAGGGCAAGGAGGGCAGCTGCTTGGCCGAGTGGGTAGATGTGGCCGGTGGCTGGGCCAGTCCTTGAGGTGGGTCCGGCCAATGACAACGAGTCCATGTCTTTGTCAAGATGTATTTGGGGGTGGGCGGATACACCCTGGGGAGCATGGGAAGCGCTTGTTATCGCACTGCTCTTGTGATATAAGATATGCGTAGGCGCCGAGATATCCTGCGGGCGTTGGATGCCCAGGCTGTGGTGTGCTGCTATTGAGTTTGGGTTTCTTTAGACGTCGTCCATCAGGGTTGGTCGTTTGCCAGAGCGTGTCTTGGAGATGGTACATATCCTCATGTTATTCATAGACTCGGGCGCGGGGGATGTGCTAATGAAGACGTATGACTAGCGACTGTTTGAAACATCTTGTAGCAGGCAGTGGAAGAACTGGTATTGTTCGCCCTGAGCGCTTATCACCGCTGAGGCTTGTTTCTAACAATTTCTACAAAGACCTCCCCCAAGTCGTATCTCGTGATGCGTATCATCTATCCCTCAGCTCTATTGCCCTTCTACCCAACCCCCCCAAAACCTTCCTCCTGCACCCTCACCACGCTTCCCCCCCAACATCCGTCACGGCCCCATGACTCGCATCCCCCACCAACCGCGCATACTTGGCCAACACGCCCCTCATCGGCCTCATCCTCGGCGGCGTCCACTCCCCCCTCCTCCGCTCCAGCACCTCCTCCACCGCGCCGCCCTCCACAACCTCCACCACATCAATCCGGTTCCCCACAGCATCAATCGTCACCACGTCCCCGTCCCGCACCAGCGCAATCGTCCCCCCCACGGCCGCCTCGGGCACCACGTGCCCCACAATAAACCCATGACTCGCCCCGCTGTACCGCCCGTCCGTCACCAGCGCCACATTCGCCAGCCCCGCGCCCATGATGGCCGCGCTCGCTTTGAGCTGCTCCGGCATGCCCGGCCCCCCCTTGGGCCCCTCGTACCGCACCACCAGCACGAGGTTCCCCTCGTCCGCGCGGATCGTCCCGGCGGCCAGCGCCGCGTTAAGCGTCGCCTCCTTGTAAAACGTGCGCACGCGCCCGGTGAAGGCGAGACCCTCCTTGCCCGTGATCTTGGCGACGGCGCCGCCCGGCGCAAAGTTCCCGCGCAGCACGCGGATGTGGCCCGACGGCTTGATGGGGTCCGACAGCGGGCGGATGATGCGCTGGCTCGGGTTGAGGGACGGCCAGTCGGCGACGTTGGCGGCGAGGGAGCGGCCCGTGACGGTGGGGAGGGTGCCGTCGAGGAGGCCGGCGGCGATGAGGAGCTTGAGGACCGACGGGGTGCCGCCGACGGCGTAGAGGTCCTCCATGTAGTACTGGCCGGAGGGAGCGAGGTCGGCGAGGAAGGGGGTGCGGTTCGAGGTGCGCTGCACGTCGTCGAGGGTGAGGGGGACGTCGGCGGACGACGCCATGGCGAGGAAGTGCAGGATGCCGTTGGTGGAACCGCCGAGGACCATGGTCAGGACGAGGGCGTTTTCGAAGGCGGCGCGCGTCATGAGGTCGCGCGGGCGGATGTCGAGGGACATGCAGGTGCGGATGGCGGCGGCGGCGCGGTGGCACTCGCGGAGCTTTTCCGGGGAGGTGGCGGGGTAGGAGGACGAGCCGGGGAGGGTCAGGCCCATAGCTTCGATGGCGGTGGCCATGGTGTTGGCCGTGTACATGCCGCCGCAAGCGCCAGCGCCAGGGCACGAGTTCTGCTCCAGGTCAGTCATGATGTCGGAGGGGGTGGCGGACGGACAGGACGGGGAGGGGTGCAGGCGGTTGTAGGCGAAGGCGCCCGAGGCTTCGTAGCAGGTGGAGATGTTGACGTCCTTGTCGAGGAGCTTGGAGTGGCCCTTGCGGATGGTGCCGCCGTAGATCATGAGGAAGGGCCGGTTGTGGCGCGCGGCGGCCATGACGACGCCCGGCATGTTCTTGTCGCAGCCGGGGATGCTGATGTTGGCGTCGTGGTGCTGGGCGCAGGTGACGGTCTCGATGCTGTCGGCGATGATCTCGCGGGACTGGAGAGAGAAGCGCATGCCTGGGGGGGGAGGGGGGGGTCAGCTACGCGATGAGGGGGGGGAAAGCGGTCTCACCCTCGCCGCCCATGGTGATGGCATCGGACACGCCAATGGTGTTGTACTGCCATGCCAGCATGTTGTCCTTTTCGACGGCCTGCTTGACGGTTCTCCCCAGCTCGTGCACTGTCATGTCCCAGCTCCGGTCAGACAGCAGGCACCCAAAAAGGGGGGAGTGAGAGTGGTCCCGTACAGTGGGTGTTGCATGGATTCCCTTCCCACCAGACGGACGCGATGCCGACCTGGGGCGCATTCTTCATCATGTCTTCGTTCGGGACGCCGGCCGCGTACAGCATGGCCTACATGGTCCCGGTCAGTAGAGCTCCTTGGGTCACCGTCGCCAGGCCATCCCGAAGCCGGGATCCGCGCCGGGGATCACGAAGCGGACGATGAGACGGCTTGCGTCGGGTCTTGGCAGCCGGACTGTGGCGGCACAGGCCGGAGGCGGCGGCGGATAAGAGAAGAGGAACGGACCTGGGCGCCGGGAAAGTCATGCTCCCGCGTAACAGCGTGCGACCAGCGGTTGAGGGGGCCACCGGGGGGCAGGGTCTTAAACTGGATGTAGTCGTCGTACTTGGGTTCGTTGCGGTCTTGGGCCGTGGTGTCGGCGCCGGCCTCATCCACGTGGGGCTCCATTTCGGGGGCGGCGTGTGGACGGCTGCCCCGGTCGTGTAGTGGAAGAAGAATGATGACACCAAGGAGGACACGTCTTGGAGTATGGGGGTTGGTCAAGTCGAGAACGGCGAGGGAGGCAGCCTAGCAGGAGGGGAGGGGGAGCAATGGGTCTGTCTTGGGAGGAAGAAAACAGAGGATATATATTCCCGGACCACGAGTCGGAGAGCTCAGCTTTCCCCCCGTTCCATGGGCGGAAAGAATTGGCTATTTCACATGATGATCCGTGACGAGGGGGGGTGTCCCCGGTTGGGTGGACAGCCCGGCGTGGTAGTGGACTCGGTGGGTTGGATTTATTTCCAGCCTGTCATGAGGGGAAGCAGTGGAGGAGAACAGCAGTACCGGCAGGCCCTCTTTTTTTCACCTTTTTTTCCATGTCACGTCAAATATGCCAGCAGTGGTTGGCTCGCTCGTTCAGCGATCACCTATGGGTTCCTCCAAGTCGCTGCTTATGGAGCTTCGGATCCGGGACGAGGGGTCGCTACACCTCCATCATTGACTCACTGTCCCACAGCAGTCGGGAAGCTGCAGCACACTCTTCTCTTTTCCCATCACCAACCCGGAAAGAATTTCCACAACCTGAACCTGGATGGCATCGCCGGTAACGGCCCGATCAGGGCGGAAGCCGCTTCACTTCAGGACCGGTCGAATTTCTCAAGATAGGTATCCGCATCGCACGAGGCGTTAACCACATGTCTGCGTCCGAATCTGCAATGGATGCTTTAACCATCCAAAGTTCAGCTGTCCCGTCCCAATTGTCGCCGCAGACAAACACCTCGAGGGCCGTCTCGATTGGCTATACCTACGAAGTTCAGCCATGGGACTTGTACCACGTGCGTACCAGAACCTGCCGTCTCCGACAAACCAAGGTTCCAAGGTTCCAATCGAGATGGAAGCCCTATGGAAACCCTCGGCTGAAAGCGGAGGGGCAAGGTCGGGTCGAGATCCCCCGAGTCGTCGCCGTGATACTCGGATGGGATCCGAGTCGTCGTCTTGTCTTCCACCTCCATCATCGGAAAGCCCATCGCTATCTCTCGCGGGTAGAAGCAGTTTCTTTATCTCTCCTCCTTCCCGGAGCCGTATGGGCATCGCATGGGCACGCGTGCGGTTCCAGGCTCCGACCGATGGACAGGCTACCCCAGACCGCCGACGTCGGACTCGGCGCGTCATGTTGACTTTTGGATGCAGAGCCGCGCCATTGAGACGGCTGGCCGCAAAGATAAGCTTTGAGCTGGTAACATGTAGACCCAAGAAGAGGTGAAGAACTTCGTCACAACCGTGAACCACCTCGCTGACCGCCCTTCCTCCCACCGCTCTCCCTATTTTATAGGGCCCCCACCTCCGCAGTGTCCACTCACACCCCCCCCCTCGGCACTTGTCCCCGCACTTGCCGGAGCCGGGCCCGGGACATATCCCACCCCCACTCCGGTCCATACATTCCGGCCAGTCCTCCTCCCTGCCCCCGGTCTCAGCCACAGCACCAAGATAGGGTACCGGAAAGGAGTCCTAAGTAGGTTGATAGCCACACGTCTCATCACATGTCGTGCCTGTCCGTCCCTGTGCCGGTGCCCGTACTTGTGCAAACCCCCCTGTAGTCGCAGCACGCCTTCCCGTGGACCATGATCCCAGTAATCTCGAGGTTCGACAAGATAAGAAGGAATGGACTGAGAGCAGCAATGAAAGATGCCCGAGTACGTACAGGGTACGACGTTCCGAGATAGGAATGTAGACTGTGACACGCAGGAATCAAGACAAGGTCGAGAACAACATCTGAAGGGACAATCATGTCGTTTCCGTTGCTACATCAGAGCCCAAGGGCTTGCTATCGTACACGGTAGCACCACCGCCACCACCACCACCACCTTCTCCAACCTGTGAGACTTTGCCAGTCCTCTTCCCCGCCGCTCCGGCCACGAAAGATATGCCCCAATGGCCGGCTCCCATACATACATATCTCAGCTGTCCATTGCGCCTGTGTTTTTGTACGCTGTGTGTTGTGTACGTGATGTGTGTGTGTGTATGTGTGTATGTGTGTGCGTGTTGTGCGCATGTGAGACGGTCATCACGTCATCCCACATACCCAGGTACCTCCCAGTGCCTCCCGTCCCACCATCCATCCATCCCTCTGTCCATCCACACATGAGCTCGTGAGAAGAAATGTCAAGAAGCAACAACCACTGCTGGGCAAGGAAGAGAAAAAAGACACCAACTTCGACCTCATACGATACTAGGAAATCAAGACAAAAAATCCCGCCCAAATCCACCGCCGTTTTCGCTGCCGTCCCCGGGAAACGGCTGGGTATATCAACAGCCCCCATCCACCACCCGCCCGCCCGCCGACCGCCCAAACCATGCAAGGAAAGAAGAAGATCCACAAACCCGAACCCTCTGCACCCCCATGAGGGTCGCTGTTCAAGAAGAGAGGAAGATGTCAAGGGCGGACGACAAGGGTGTTGCAGCTTACATATTCCTGACAGAGAGAAGCTATCGCCAACACAGGTGATTGTCCCGCCCGCCGGGACGAAGAGAGAAGACGCAGGAGAGAGCAACGCATCGAGCAAATCCCATAAACGCGGAATCCGTTCAAGCACCAACCATGCTGACAGAACACCTCTCCTCCTCCAGCCTCCGCACCACCTCCCTCTCTCTTGGGCTGCGCGGGTTGGCGTCAATGCCCATGATGGCGCTGATGCGAGTCTTGTCCGGCTTGCCGTAGATGTGGTCCTCGGGGCTGCCAATGGGCGTGATGGGGGTGTGGGCGGCGATACCCAAGCCCGCGCTCATCATGCCCGAGCCGTAGTGGTTGTTCCGCCACGCCTGCTCCAGCACCACGGGATTGGCCCCGGCGCCGTACTCGGATGCTAAGGCGGCCCAGAAGGAGGCACGGTGGGCGTTGTAGACGGCCGCGAGTCGGCCCATGTCAACGGGGTGGCTCGAAGTGTAAGGGGCGGGCAAGCCGGCGGACGAGGGCGGCGGCGGGAGCGCGGAGCAATCCAAGCGGAGCGGGCCGGGGAGGTGGTGGTGATGCGGGGCGGCACCATTCGAGGTGTGGGCGGATCGGGGATGCGCCGCGCTCGTGGGCGTCGGGACGCCGCGGTAGTGTGAGGGGGCCATGAGCGGGGCGCTGTGGGGGTGCGACTCGTGGAGAGGGGTGGGAAAGCCGCGCGACGCCGTCGGGGAAGATGTCCCGTTGGCGATGGCGAGCGTCATGGAGGCGGGCTTCGGCAGGATCGTGGGCAGGCGCGGCGAGTTGTGGTTGACGCCTGTCATGATGCTCGGGAGCTGGATGCCGTTCGGGCTTGTGGTGTAGGAACCCGCGGATCCAGGGGGCGAGGTGGAGTGGTCCATATCCTCGCGAATGGGCGACGGAATCGACGTCTGGAGGATGGGCGAATGGCCGCTCGCTGACGAACCTGAAGAGACGGACGTGGTGCGCTTGCGGCGGTTGCTCCCGTGGCTGAGCTGGTGGTAGTGCAACCGGCAGGCGAGCTCCGTCTTCTTGAGGTGGGCGGCAATGTGCTTGTAAGGCATCTTTTGCATGCGGGTCTGGAGAAGGTAGGCTTCCTGTAAAGCGTCTGTCAGTCCCCAGCTCCTGATCCCAGTGTCTGCCAGCCCAGAAATCCGCGACTCGACGTACTTCTTCCTCGCTCCAAGCCCTTCCTCCTCCAGTCGAAGTAACCTTTCGGCTCTTCGTGATGCCGTAATCGTGGCGGTCCATGATGTCCGAGGTCGGGATATAGCCAACCGGCGGGCCCGTCATGTGCATGGTGGGAGACATGGTGATGTGTGTCTTGGGTTTCGTTCGTCTGGTCCGGCTGTCTGACCAGGCGGTGTGTCCAAAGGGGTTCAAAAGGGGCGTTCACAAAAAGAACTAGCAGGGCTTGCTGCTGGGGAGAAGAAAAGTCGTTTTCGTTTCGGTATGGACCGTGTAAGAGATCGGACGCTCGGGAATATCTGGACACTCGGGGATGTCGGGCAGAAAGGAGTGGCCGGCCGTCGTAACAATGGTTCCAAGAGACGAGAACGAGTCGAGCTAGTCGAGGTAAAAAAAGGTAAAAAAGGTAAAGAGTATAATGATCCAGATTATACCGTTCAAAGTCGAAAAAGGGTTTCTCTCCAGGAAAAAAAAGAACGTAAGCAGCCAAGCTAGTTGGTCAAGTGAAAGAGCGACGGCGTCAAGCTGCGAGAAGAGAAGAGAAAGAAAGGAACACACACGCAACAGCGTCGTGATAGTTGAAGATATCCACAGGTATGACCTTGGTGGGAAAGAATAAACAAGAAGAAGGGGCCAGCAGCGGCGGGAGGGGGAGGGGGGAGGATAATATTGTCCGCTATTGCTTGCTGCATGACAGCCGGATCGATGTGTATCCACCCCGATGGACCGGGGGCAGAGACACACACCATCAGGTCCCTGACCTGTAACAGACCTCTGGGGCGACCCTGGTCCCGAGGGGCCCAGAAACGTGGACGGGCGGCGCCAGGACAGGTACCTAGGTAGTGTGCCATCGGCAACGACACCACCTCGAGCCGCACAGCATGGGGGGGAGGAAGGGGGGGGGGGGGGGGGTGTTGACCGGGGTGGCAGGGAGGACAAGCGCGAGTCATCCGACCTTGGTGAGCAGCATGATAGTGGGTAGATCAGGTCCCAGTCCGAAGACCCTCGCCGGTGAACTTGGACCACGACTGCTGGGCCATGGGAGTGGGGAGAAGAGGAGGAGGGGAGAGGGGGGGACGCAGAAAGGCATTCCGCCATCCGTCCCAGCAGACCCATGTCCATGTGAATCGTGGAGTTCGGGAGAATGGCCGTGCGCAAGCGGAATCCAGTGCAGGTCACATCTGGCCCATGTCGGTGCCCAGAACCGAGGAGCCAGGTCAACGTCGACTCCGGATGATGGGGTGGGCAAAATCATGCAGAACGACAAGAGGCGATACTCAACGAAACCGGCCAAGCAGAGGGAGGCGACTGTTCGTCTCCCCGTCTGTCCACCGTAGGCGCCCTCGCCCGGCTGGGCCGGGGGCATTATGACTTGTTCTCTTGTTTCTGCGGGAGCGACGAGACGTCAAACACCACGAAGCGCTGACTCGGGAGTCGGATTGTGGGGAGGAGAGGAGGGCCGGTGGACAGAAGATCCAGACTCCAGCAGCCTCCCAACAGAGAGCCGGAGCTGGTGTTTCTCCCATCGTCCCGCCTCTCCACCATCAGACGGTGCCAGTGCCCGGTCTGGTTGTGAATTTTGTTGACCAACATGGCTGGTTGTTCTTGTTCGTGCGCGTTTTCGTGTGACTTTCGAGGGTAGGGCTTGCGAGAAGGGAGGAGTCGAGGCATGTGTAGGAGTGGAGGGCGGGGAGGAAGCGTCGACAACGGTCGAGGGACTTGATCGGTACTCGGCCAGTCGACAGGTGTGGCAACAATAGGTAGGGAGGGCGGCAGATGGAGGCGATGGGATGTTGTCGCATGGAGTCGCTTCGAGGTACCGGGTGGGATGGACGGTCGAGTAGCCAGAGAATGCCGTTGTCGAAATGCACTGATGCAGGTACGAGGAGTCGAGGTCTGTTTCTGACGCTGGACGTCTTTGCCCCCCAGTGTCGCAAAGGCAGACCCTGGGCCAGTCTGGGGCTTTGATTGGCTGCTGCCCCTTGACCTGAGGCTCTTGCAGGGGCCATGCGGGGTGTTTGGGGGACGGCACAGCAGGCCAGTGGCAGTCACGGGTGGACGCTGCCAGTGCTCCCGAGTCGTTGCTGTGTTTTTGGCAGAGCGCCGTCCGTCTGTTTGGTTTGACATTGTTGCAGTTGAAACAAGAGCGTGTTTCTCTCCCCGAGCCCGTTGTACTGCAGCACTTATTCTCACCAGGGGGATAGGGAGAGCACTCCTCGAGGGCCAGTGATTTTTAGGAGTCACCTGGAACCTGTTTGTTTACAAAATATTTGCATTGGAGGGCGGCCATCCCCGAATCGCTTCCAAATCGATGCCCCATTGAGATACACCTAGTCGTCGGCACTCGAGAAAAACGAGGAGTTTGCACAATGGCCCATGATCGATGCACACACACACAGCGTCAGACGGGTGGGAGGTGCCCCTGTCCAAGGCTTGGATTGCTTCCGGTGCTGGACGGTGAGCCCTTCAAACTCGCTTAACCACTGGCGCAATCTCAGCCATGTATCAGGCCTCAAAGCCTTTCCGCTTTGGGCGCCCCCCATAAGGCGGGAAGCCCCTCCTCAGCACCCCCACACTTTGACACTCTCCAGCTTCAAAACACAAAACATGAAAACATTTGTCGAAACATCGCCGCCCTCAGCTGCTTCTGCGCGCTTCCACTCCCAGGGTCTGAATGCCAGCCCAATCGGTCTGTATGGCGCTCGCAACCGATTGCCGAGTCTCGGCAAGGGATCGAGGGTAAATCTAGACGGACAATTCTCGAATCTTGTGGGAATGACGAAGTGGGCAAAACCCCCATCTTTGAGCTCGACAACTGCATATACACCTGCATCTCCATCCCCGCCGATGGCCATGATCGAGATCGGCCTCTGTCCGATCACCCAAGAATAGGACTGCTGCCGCCAGCAACGCGGCCTGGAAGAATGGCCAAACACCACCCGCACGGCGCCCACGAACTCATCCACGCCTCACGATCAACATCTAAACAGCGATCAGAAACACGGCCAATGTCAGACTGACTTTATCACCCGCCCGCCAGATAGCCGTACCGACCACCTCACCTTCAACGTTGGCGGGAGAATCTCTCGGGACGCCGTGTTTGGCCTTGTTTTGCTCATCGACACAAGTCGTCCACTCGCCACCGGCGTCACCGTTCCGCGGCCGTCCGAGGCGGCCCGCCGGCGCCACCAGAGACCAGTGCGGGTAAGGAGAGTTGGTGATGACTGGTCCCCCCAGTTTCCAACGGCGCTGCCTGCAACACCGCCGAGAAGAACATTCTCCCTGCTATTTTTGCAGCACCTTGTGCAGACGGTCTTCGCCATGCGGCCAGGTTTGCTCCGGGTACCTGAATTTGGGCTCAAAATAGCCACCAGTGGGACAACAGTTCGTCACAAGCGCCGAGGTTATCACATCTGACCAAAAAAACACCGTTGTCACAGATGATGTTCGACAGCCCGAAGTCTTCTCGACACATCATCCAATTGCAAAATCTCTCCGCTGATCCACGGAAACCAGACCGCCATGGCCGTTAGACCAGACAGCTGCAATGCCAGATCCCGGGAGAACATTCTTACGCAATCGCCCACCACACCTCTACCGTGGAGAGCAAGAAACTTCGTCCCATCATCTCTCCGTGGTCGTGTCTCTTGGCATCTTATGATCATGGCTGATCTCGAAGAGTCAAGCGGAAAGGGGTGCGCAGAATTGGCCGGGAAGACTGAGCATGAATGTGATCGCAGGATCCGGCGTCGATGATCTCCCCTCCGGAACTCGAGATGACACTCACCGATCTTCCCTTTGCTTCTACGAGGGCCAGAGGGGATCTTGATCTTCCATATTCTTCGTTCGCTTTGTCTCCCCCGGTCCCCATTCGCTTCCTCTGCCTTCTCGTTGGCTACACCACGACATGCGAGCATTCGGTACTGCTTCGATTGTCGTTGTCAGCGGATCCCGTTTCTCGACCGGGCACCAGGTAGGCTAGTTTGTTGAGGCCGATCACCATGGAACAATGGGAAAACCTGGGTCTCGGTCTCGCCGCGTCCCTCCAAGAGAAGAGGTCCGCGGGAATTGCAATCATCTGCCGGCACTCCCAACTGGTCGTGTCACCGGTCGACGTCTCTCCCCTCTCTAGCCAGCGCCGAAGTCACGCCAATGTGTTAGTAACTCCCCTCGCTCATCCCGAAGGCTTTAGGTTCCCCATGGCGAGAACTGGAACACGCCAGCCGCAAGCCAAGTGAGCAACAGTGTGGCGACGACGCTGTGGTTTCCCAGCTCGTCCAGCTCCCTCATGCTCCCTCCGTCCTTACATCATAGGTAGTCTTTCTCGAACGGACTGCGCATGTCATCCCGGAACTTGTCTGACCCGTCGTGCACGCCGTAGAAAAGGGAATTATCAAGGAGATCATTTCGTGCAGGGACATGGACAAGGTCGCCATCCGCGAAGATCGATCACTGGGGGGCGGAACCTCGTCGACGACGAAGTCGTCCCGAGATCCGAAGAGCTCACGGGGTGCGGCTCCGTACGAAGCCGTCGCCTTGGATGCAATGTTTGCCCGATCTGGATCGGGGTCCGCCGGTCGCTCGGACGGGCTCGAGCGCCAGGTGAAGCAACGCCCCCTGACCATGTCCAGCATGGCGAGTTCTTGGGACCGTCATGCGGTCGATGCAACAACACACGATGGTCGACCGCATGCGGACGGACGGGCGTTCAAGATCGGAACCTGAAGAGGTCTGGAGTTGCCGATGGGGGCGGTTGCACCTTCCGCGCAACAAAACGATGTTGGTGGAATATTGAGAGGGTATTGTTTCCTGATCCTCCCCGAACAGAGGTAGCGACGGGGTATGGTGATGGTGAGCCCGTCGGGGAAATCGCCAAAAGCTGGCGGTGGCTGAGGTCTGGTCCATCCGGGGAGCTTTGTAGCGCATTTCCCCGTCGGGACCATAAGCCAAACATGTCAGCTCCAAGGCAAAGGTCGGCGAAGGGAACATTGGACGGGGGAGGCAAGACTCCGTCCTTGTATTTTCCTGGACAGGAGGCGGCGAGTCCAGGGCCTCGCGTTCAGATGCCCTTTTCCGCATCGTGTTCTGGAAGAAAACACACTTGGCCAAAGTTCGTCTCGACTGAACCTCTTTCGACACGTCGTCTGATGGCGCGCGATTGATGCCGAGGAGCCAGCCCAAGTCCAACTGCGCCCCGGTCGAGCGAGTCCAGACGGAGGCGGAACCATGGGGCCAAAGATTTGCCACGCCAAAGGTTGCGCATGATGAAGGCTTTGGATCACCATGTGGGAGCCGTTCCCTTTACGGGGGCCTCCTTTAGTCGAACAAGACTTGGGGTGAAAGCCAAAGGCGGGTGAGATGCCTCCCCACTTGATGATACCATAACCATGCCGCCGTGTAGATGCCACCGTATTACGCAACATGAACACAAGCACCAAACACCAAGCTCACCCAGTCCACTCAACTTGAACCCCATCTTCAACATCATCGTCTGACACCTGTCGTTCAAAGACACCCCCAGCGCCAAGCCCAAAGGAACCGGGAACGGAACCAAGTTACTCGACAGGGTCATGGCGTCTCTCTTTGACTGACAAAGGAGGGGGGGGGGCGTGCGGGTGGTAATGCGGGTCAATCTAAACGTCAACTGGCGATAAGCGAGGCAGCCTCCAGGACAAGGGGGGAAGGGGGGACGCAGAGCCGCCAAATTCTCAAACCGACGCCGGAACCCACATCGTTTCACCTCCCCAACGACCACGACGACCGGCTCGCCGTTGTTGTTTTGCTGTTGACGGTGGCAACTGTTTAATCGCATCGGGCTGAGTTTGGCTGCTGGTTGACTGACTGGATAGGGCGACGGGTTGGTCTATTTGCACCTCTGCGTCTTGGATCGAGGCCAGCCGAACCGACGACAGTGTCCAAGTTCCAGCCCCAGATGCACCACCATGCTCAAATTCACCGTGGGCATAGACCCTTCCCTCCTTGGCAAGACTCCATCGTCCACTTGACTGTGCTCCACCCGGCCCGGCCCCGTCCCGACGCAGTCGTCGCCATCAAATCCTCCCTCCTCAACTGGCACGTGGTGGTGCCAAACGTTGACCAGGCGGGCATAAAGATCCCCGCCCAGCCAACCCCCAATGCCCGCCGTAATCTCCAACAACGTCGCTGGCTGAAAAGCCCAGCACGATTATCCCATGTGATCCTCCGAGGCGATCCAGAGATCATATCATCGCCAACCCGATGGCATGTTTCGTGGGGAGATAACCAGGCGAGACAAGGACTGAGTGTAGATGGGCGACCATTCGATGTTCGTCGGATAGACTGCCGGCCGATGACACTGGACTGCACCGGGCTCGGGAGATGCGCTGTTCTGTTTTGTTCGGCCCCCCTTTAATATCTCCCTGTGGCCGGGGATCAGAGCAACCCGAGTCGGTCGTCGCCGTTCCCGGTATTCTGTCTGGCGGTCTATGTGTTGTTTGTGGATTTTCGTTTGTGGTCGAGGTTGACGGATCGCTGGGGGCGGGTTGGGAAGTCTCTGCATCGTGGCGAGGCGAGGCGATAAAATGTTGATCTCTCATCGTGTGGCGTCCTGCACTGCTGATGTCCATCTCTCATCCATCTCTGCTTGTTGGGTCGGTAGAATTATCCAGGACTGAACTGCTCTTGCTCGCCGCATGGTATATGTCCAGCCAATCCATCGCGCCCGCCTGCCTCCCAATCCCCCCAAGCAAGACCGCCATTCTGTCGACTGAGCAATCCTCCTTGGATTCTCCGTTTCTTGAGGGCAAAGAGCTTCATCCTACAGACATACTCACCTGAACACTGAGTCTGGTGACTGGTCTCTCCCTGATATGCATGCGGCGAGTCACTGGTGATCGGGACACTGCATATGTCAAAGAGGAGAGCGATGAGATGAAGCAACCGCACCGAGTTCGAGTCGAACAGTCGAGAACTGGGCAGTTACCTTGTGACGAAATTCTCACAATGGCAAGGACGCGATAGCTCTCGTTGGCTCCTTTCGATATCTGGGAGATAAACTTGACTTGGCCCACATCCTCCCGGGCGGGAAGGGTCAGAAGCTCTCCATCTGCTTATGGACGTAGGTATAAAATATTGACGGCTTGGACCGAACCTTGAAGTTGGTAAGGTTGGTCTCACTCTTTCGATCCTCTAGCGTTTGCTTGAAGCAGGAACGAACATCAAATCGCCTCGGCCATGGCGGGGAGGTACGTTGGATGTGAACTTCTATCGAGTGTTACGTGCCCTCGATGAATCTTGATGCAAGAAGCGGGAATGCTCGGTATTACGCCGCACCACTAAAGAAACCCTACCTTTAGGACAGCCTTTATCTCAGTATCTCCGCCTCGTATTTGTACTCGAGGATTCGGTTCTCGAGGACAGGATGGGATCTTTCCTTACTCCAACAAGCTAGGGACAAGCGACCTCATCTGCTCGAGTGCATCTACCAAACGGTACACGGCGACCTAAGTTTTGGAGTTTGGAATGCAGTAGCTAAGACATGTCGGGTACGGACTGGAGGCCAGCGCAAATCCACTTGCCATTGTGCTGCTGGCGGGACCTTGCTGTCACCTAGACCCAGGGTGTCGGTAGTCTGTACCGGGTGAAGCGAGGACGCTTGAAGGAACCCAGCAGTGAGGCGAGAACATGGTCATGTTGCATACTGCCAAAGATTTGGATCGTTTCCCGATGGAATCCGGGGTCTGGATGTATTGATACAAGTCCTTGGGACAGAGGTTCGTTGCCGCTCAAGCGCGATGGCTAGTGTGTTCTGTGCCTCTCTGATTTGCCCTCGCCGTGCGCCAGCCTGAGGGACTTCCAGCCCAGATGAAGCGGCAGAGGCGAAGGACAACCTTGATAACATGGGAGGTGCAGAGTACCCAGTGCGTGAACGGTTCATCGCCAAGTTGCAAAGTTCAAGGCTTCTAGGTCGAGTGTCGTCAGCAATCAAGAGTCGCCGGGCGAGGGAGAGGGGCAAGGGACGAGGAAGAAATGCCCCGATTTGCTCGTGTCAATTCGAGGTCGACTATCGGTGACCGTTCTGGACCTCTCAGAGAGAGGAGCTCCAGCTTGGGCGTCTGAGTGGAGGAACCAAACCTTGGATGCCAGAAAGGAACCCCAAATCGAGAACGGCGAGAACGGGAGTGGTCGGCAAGCCCCACACCATCGGAGCTATCCAGATCGCCTTCGTCTTCGCTCACCGCCTTCCTCCTGCGAACGACTCAGCATGCGAGTTCAGGAGCACGAGGCGAGCCCATTGTATGGCTCATGGAGCTTGGCAAATAATATCAGCAGGATGAAGAGGGCTTTTGTGATCGCGGTCGAGTGGTGACAAGAGCCAACGACAGACTGGCCCAGGAGAGGTTGAGAAGTGAAGAATTTCCCGCTGTTTGTGCTCCTCGATAAATGTCGCCAGCTGCCAAGACCCCTCATCGACTCCGGCGAGGAGAACAGCCGCCTGCAAGGGACCGAGGGGACATCCAACGGCGATGGAAATGAATGTCGCGACTCGAGAAAGTTCAAGCCAGAGTCGTTGACTTGTCATGTATCGTCCTCGTCCTTCCACGTACAGGGCGCTTCATGTCTGAATCTGTCACCAACTTCCATGTGATCGCTGGGGTCGAGCGACCTTGGGTGACATGGTTAGCACTGAACTCAGCACGGATGCTGCCGGCACCTGTCCGAGCTGTCGATGTTTTGGGGTTTAGTGGCCCGGCGGCTTGAGAGTGGGTGCTGGTGAGGCCAAGACAAACCGATCAAGGTCTGTGCTGGGCTTGCTGGGATGGTGGCCGGTGGTAGCGCGTCTCCTTCGAGTGACTTTGGTCAGTTGTATCTTCCCAATTCAGCTGATTCCTTGGCATGTCCTGGATGGAGGCTACAGGATTCTTCGTGGACCAAGTTGACGAGACGGGAGCTGCGGATGGACTCGAGTTGAACCACGGAGCAGACTCGAGAGACGGGCCCGTCAATCGCGAGTCTGTCGAGGCATCACTGATGTTTGCCTCATGTCATTGGGCCGACGGCCCCGACGAGGGGCAAACTGGTCCAAGTCAGCCCCATGGAACCATCAGAGCTCCATGAGCTTGCGGCCTCTGGGCTAACAGCTCACAGAGTCCAGATGAACAGGCTGCCTCGGGGTTGGTGAACCCCGCTCGTGCAGGTGGCAGAGACCATCCGATGGTACATGCAAGTATCCGTACGCGTAGCACAGCCCATCAGCCCCTGCTAGGTTGCCCACTTGAAGACAGCTACCCGTGAATGTGTTGACCTAATCGTCAAGTCCTGCCTACCGAAAGATGCGGGTGGTAGGGAGAGTAGTGTGTTTGCTTGACAACACAAGGCAGGCCTAGGTTGACGTCTTGAGTGAGGACTTTGTCAGGCCTTTGGGCCATTGAGATGGGGCTGCGAAGAATTAGGTGCCCGACTTGGAAGCTGCGGTGCGTCTGATGTACAGATCAAATTCATGTCAAGAAAGGCTGATGCCATCCCATACTCCCATGGTTAGGTCCATCGCCAGAAGAAGAACCTGGAGCCCGAAAGGAGCCGGACGACCTCACGATAGGTAGGGGCCCGATCGACGTCGACGATTGGCCAAGATACCACTGGACCCCGCCGACTCTCCCGATTGCCAGCCCCCGCCCCCCATCCCTCCCGATTCCCCAGCCACCTTCACCCCGCTTCAAGAAACCTCCCCCTCCAGCAGAGAGGTACTTGCTCTGGCAAGTCTCCGAGGTGCCTGCACTGTCGACGGTTCACGAGCCGGCCCCTCACTTCGAGTCTTCTTCAAACAACAGACCTGACCTCGAGCGTCGAGGTACAGATACCCCAGCCCTAAGGACACAACCCGTAAGTACCCTTTTTTTTATTCTCGCTTGTTGCTCTCTCGGGTCAGGCCCAATTGCCCCATCATGGCAGACCTGCTGGCTCTGGCGGCTTCCATCTGGCCTCTCTAGAGGCATGGACCAGACGACGCGCGGTCGCTGGCACTGGTGCTCGTGCTGCACGATCCTGGCCGGCTGTCCTGTCACCTGTCGTCCTGAGGTGCTTCTTGTCGCTCGACGGGAGGCAAACCAGCAGAGCGAATGGGCGGGTTCGCTCAAGGTCGTGCGGCCGGCGCGCCTCCAAATTGCTCGCGCATTTTGGGTGCCTCGCCCCGGTGCCGCGAGAAAAAAAACTTGCTTCCCACACTAAGCACCAGATGACGGCTTTCCAATTGCCCGCTCTGCGCAACCATCAATCTCATCCCGCCTTCAATTGCAGTATCTGCCTGCCATCACGCCCGCGAGCATCGCAGCTGCATCAATACCATCGCCTCGAGCTCCTCCCTCCCATTGTCACGCATGCCCGCGTCTCACCAACATTCCATCGCGCGCAGCTCCTGATGCGACAAGCTCCTGTGAGCAAGCCCGCTGACCAGAAATTTGGCGCACCTAGGACAAGATGCAGAACTGGACGATTCCCGCCTCAAGCGTCCCGGCGGCACCGCTGCAGCCGGGGCAGCATCAGTACCTCTACCAGAACCCCACCGTCCCCAACGGCCACCCCAGCGACCTCCAGTCAGTACCTCATTTCCTTGTACCCTTTCGTATCTGCCCATCGCCCGCACACAAGCACATACACAGACACACGCTTCCCAACACCCATGTCGCTTCCTCCCACTCCAGAACACCCCCCCCCATTTATGTACCCCATGTACTCCTCCCTCCCGGGACATCGTCCTGCAAACATGGTCCCAACCTAAAGGGACCTCGCGGCCGAACCCAGAAAAAAAAACATTGAGGCTACCGGTACATGGTCATCCTGCACACCGACATCATATACACATTCCACATCGATATCCGTCGCGCTCAGCCCTTGCTCCTTGTCCGCTCGTGACGCGGCCCCGAGCTGAACCCTGCGCGCACCTCGTCGCCGTCGCCGTCGCCGTCGCCGTCACCGGCGTCTTCCCACTCGGTCGTCGCGCTGCTGTCGCGACACGCCCTGGCGCTTTGTGCCCAGGCCCATCCTGATAACAGTCTTTGCGCGACCGAATGGTGATGGGGAAGCGCGGCGTGCCAGGCGACGTGCAATGGCGCGCTCAGCCGGCGCCGACGATGCCTTCGTTGCAGCAACAACAACCGCCGCAACCGCCGATGCACCAACAACCAGCCCAAAATGCAGCTGCTAACCATGCCTTCTGGTATCCTAGTCCGACTCATTTCGCGGCCCCTCCACAGCCCGACATGACGCGCCGCGATCAGCAAGCCGACTTTCGTTATACCCCACAGCAGGGCCCTCCCCAGCAGCCTCTCCAACAGCAGCAGCCGCAGCAACAGCAGCATCAGCAGCAGCATCAACAGCACGGCCAGCACCCGCAGACTCACAACACCGCCCAGCACCCTCCTCCAGCCCACGCCGCGCAGGCTCAGGCCGCGCCGCCCCCGCAGCAGACACCCATTCCGCCTCCCGTAGCGCCTGCTCCGAGATCCAGGAAGCGAACGGCCGCCGGCACGCCGGTCCACCCCCAGCATGCCGCACCCCACGTCGTCCAGCACGCCCCCCAGCACGCCGCGCAACACCCGCAGCACCATGTCCAGCAGCATGCTCAACAGCAACACGCTCAGCAACAGCATGTCCAGCAGCAACATGTCCAGCAACAACATGTTCAGCCTCAGCATGCCCAGCAGCAGCAACATGTTCAGCCTCAGCATGCCCAGCAGCAGCACGCCCAGCAGCCTCAACATGTCCAGCACCAACAACCGCACGGGGTCCAGCACCAGCATCCCCCTCCTCCTCCTCCGCCTCCGCAACAGAAGCAACAAGCTTCGCAAGCCGCCAAGGGTGTTCCTGCCGCCCAGCAGCAGGCCCCTCAGCCCGTGGTGCCGCAGCAGCAGCAGCAACCACCCCAGGCTGCCGCGCCGGCGCCGCCCCCGGCCCAACCTGCTGCTCCCGTTGCTCCCGCCAAGACTGAGGACGCGCCCGCTGCCGCAGCACCCCCAGCCAAGAGGAGTCGAACCAATACCCCCTGGACACCGGCCGAGGAGCACCGACTCAAGAACTTGAGAGATGCTGGCAATTCTTGGGCTGAGATTGCCAAGGTGAGTTGAGGGCGCGAGAGCCCATGCCACTGAATTGAAGAGCTGACTCCTTTCAGGCCTTTCCCAGCCGTACCGAGGGCAGCGTTAAGAAACATTGGTACAAGGTCAGCTGGCGGACGACGGCGCTTCCCACTCAGGACCCATGCTGACAGTTTCCAGGACATGCACTATGCCGAGTTTGCCGAGGACGAGGTGTGTATCCAATCCCTCCCCAGGGCCCCCGGGCTCCCATTTCCTCCCCAGACGCTGACCGAGCTCCTGCCACAGAGCCAAAACCTTCTGATCGCCATCAAGGAGTACGAAAACAACAAATGGAAGGTTATCGGCCAGAAGGTTGGCAAGCCTGCCAAGGCGTGCGAGCAGCACGCCAAAGAGCACTGGCCTGGTAAAGTCTCCACCGATAGAGCACTCAACGTGACAATGACTGACGTGGTTTCTTCACAGACCAGTTCCCTCAAACGAAAGGGCGCTAGTCACCAATTGCCCGCGGAGCCGGAAGCTATTCCCGCCACATAACGTCCTTCCAAAACAAGCCCCTGACTTTTGGCGATAACCGCGACAAGGTGCTCCGCCAGCATGGTCTCCGACGTAATAACCCATTCAGTGCGAAAATGGGGACTGGGACCAGCCGGAGCCACCTTTGGTCTCGACGGTAGATGTTCAGAGCGCGGGAAACAAAATTATCTCAGCCCATTGGTGCCACAAGGTCATGAATGGCGATGTTCTTTTTCCTAGCGAGCGCGGTGTCTTGAATCTCTTTTTTTTTTTTTTTTTTTGCTTTTTGCTTTCACACATTGGTCTTCTTCTTAGGCCCTTTTCTCTCCTGGGAATTTGTGAAGGTCGATTTTATCTTGGTGTCGTGTCAGACTGGTGCGCTGGGTTCCTTTGGGATGTGAATGGGAGGATGACTGGGATGACAATTGACGGGGCTTTATCTGGGACTTTTTTTTCGGCCGGAGGAGCCAGATTTCGAAAACTACATTTCGAGACATGGGTGGGCAACTCAGGAAATTGAAGATGTTGATGGGTCTTTGCCGTTGGTGCCGTCATGATATGCTGGGAATACCATCTGGTACCTCGAGTGAACATGGTTGTCACCAACAAGGCATCCACGTCTTTATGTAAGTGGGCTTGTCTGAGTCTCTCCAAAGCCCCCAACCCGGAACCTTGAACTGTTCCTTGAAGGTGTGCTAGAAAAGGTAAAACACAAATTGACACCCCCGTCTAGGGTGGGAAATACCAGACACCAGGTCAAGTGCTCCAGACCTGCCTAGTCGGGTTGAACAAGGCGAGCCATGCTGATGCCGTGCTACCATTCCGAGGTTGGCCTGCCTCCAGGTCGCCTCTTCTCCCACCAGCAGCTGTCATGGAGGCATGGGAGCCGATCAGAGACAGCGCCACAGGGTGTCTTGGGTTCTTTGAGGGGTGTCGTACGAAGGCCGGGTTGCTTGGCTTGAGGTACTCGGATCTGTTGGTGTTGCAGTGTGTATTGGGCGATGGGAGAGCTATCAGCTTTTCCTGGGTGTTGGGGTTGCCCACGGTGGAGGCCCATGGAGGGTATTTACGTTGGAATTTGGTTGCCACTTCATCGACGAAACCGGTGGTGAGAGGGGATTGCAGTCAACAGGAACCGAAATGTTTTTTTTTGCGACTTGCAAAATTCGCCAACTGAGACATTCTCTTCAGACCACCAAAGCCTTAAACCACCAAAACCAAAAATGACGACAAAAACAACAGGCAGCACTATAAAAAAAGGATTGGTTTCCGTGGCGTCATCGCGATCCCACGGTGAGCAGCTGCGGTTGGGCGTTGCAACTACCACCCCACCCCACAAGCCAATCCGGTTGACGACCGAACTTCGCGTCGCTTCCTTGGCGCTTCCGGGTCAATCAACAGATATTGGGTGAGTGCGGCACGGCCAAGAGCCTCCGATTTCGTATTCATCAACAGACGGTCTGGGGTTGACTTGAAGATGGAGAGCATCTGCTGTTTGTTGTGGAAATCAGAAGACGCCCGGAGTGAGGAAGAACGAGAATAGAGTTGCGCGGGAGCATGAGTGGCGATGCTTCGAGATGGTCAGCAGGCGGCCAGCAGTTGGATACGAGGCGGTGTTGTCGAGGCCATCACTCGAGCCCCACAGCTCTCCATGCACAATGGCCCACCATCCAAAGCAGGATTAGCGTCGCATAAGTCTTTTCTTCCTGTTTGCCGTCTGAAATAGGGCAGATGCCGCCGCAGTTGCACCGCGTCTCCTTTTTGCATCCCATCCCCTCTTCTCATCACTCCTTGTCGACGTGACGGCTTCGTTTTTGTCGGCCAAGGGTTCTTTCAATTTTCCAAACTATTCCCTCTTGTGGAGTAGATTTGTGCCAATCGCTTTACCTCGGTATCCGTACCTTTTTCGCGCCACTCGCTTCCCCCTTTTTGGGGCTCGGACCACTCCTCTCCACTCGCTCGCTCACGGTCATCCGAAGAAATCCATCGCCATCTCCATCACGAACCAAGACGCTCCCGACTGAACCTCTCCCTGTCTCGCACTGCAAACACCGACCGCGACCAGCCGAAAAAACGTGGTCTCTGAGACCTGGGCTTGGAACCTGTTCCATTCTGCCGATTGGGTCGACATTCCACCAGCCTCGCTCCCCGTCCTCTGGTTCCAGCGCATAATCTCGCGCGGCAGAGTGAATCAAACCGCATCCGTCTCCACATCTTCGACGACATCTCTTCCTCGCATTCCAACTTCCGCCTCCCCGGGTCGACAAATAGCCCCCCTACCGACGCCATCGCCGCAACTACGGGCTCGAAAACCGGCGCAAGCCATACGAGACGACTCTCGCCGACCATGTTCCAACCCATCGCTTCCCTGGGCGTCGCCCTGCTCGCGGCGACGACGGTCCTCGCCTACGACCCCGTGTCCTGCGGACTCGACAAGAAATGCCCCAAGGAAACACCATGCTGCTCTCGTGAGACGCCCCATCCTGTCCCTGATATGAAGACACAAAACTATGCAGGTCGAGATGGCCATGGTTCCACAGACATGCAGCTCGTCCTGTCAATGCGTGGCCGCCGCTAACCTCGGGTCCCTGCATCTAGAGTACAACCAATGCGGCGTCGGCGCCTTCTGCCTCGGCGGCTGCGATCCCCGCATGTCCTTCAGCATCGACTCGTGCATGCCCGCGCCCGTGTGCGTCGACAAAACGTTTCGCACGGACACGCTCGACCGGTACCGCGACCACGAGCACTACCTCGGCGACCCAAAGGACGTCGACTGGGTCGGCCAGGGCGAGCCCAAGATCTACAACAAGAACCTGCTGCTGACCATGGCGCCGCGCTCCGTCGGCACCGTGCTGGCCTCGACGACGTACATGTGGTACGGCACCGTCAAGGCGAGGATCAAGACGGGCATCGGCAAGGGTGTCGTCACGGCCTTTATTCTCTTTAGCGACGTCAAGGACGAGATCGACTACGAGTGGGTTGGTGTCGACCTCGGAACGGCCCAGACAAACTACTATTTCCAGGGCATCACTGACTGTGCGTCTCTTCCCTTACCCGAGCCGAGTTTTGTTGGATGCTAACGATTTTTTTTTGATTTTTTTTTCAGACACGAACACGGGCAACATTACCGATCTGACCAACACGTACGACAATTGGCACGACTACGAGATTCGCTGGACCCCCGACGAGATCAAGTGGGTCGTCGACGGCGTGGAGCGCCGCTCCAAGAAGAAGTCCGAGACCTGGAACGCCACGTCCAACCAGTGGGGCTTCCCGCAGACGCCCTCGCGCGTGCAAATCTCGATTTGGCCCGGTGGTCTCGAGACCAACGCCAAGGGCACCGTCGACTGGGCTGGCGGTGTGATTGACTGGAACTCGGACTTTATCAAGTCCAACGGCTACTACTTTGCCTCGTTCGCCGACGTCAAGGTCGAGTGCTGGAAGACCAACAACCCGCCCGGAACCAACAAGAACAAGTCATACTACTACACCAGCACCGTCGGCACCAACGACACGGTCGTCGACGGCAACAAGCGGACCACGCTCAAGAGCATGGCTGCGTCGGGCCTCGACATGGACAAGGACCTCGACGGACTGGATGGCGCTGCCTTTGTGCCAGGTGGAACCGCGGGCGGTGGCGGCAACGTGCCGGGTTCCAACGGCGCACCGGCTGGAAATGGCGGCAGCGGCACCGGAAGCGCCCCCAGCTGTAAGACGACTGGGTTCTCCCAACGATGCGACGGTCCCCAGGGCAGCAACAGCGGCGGTGCCCGGGGTGCCGAGCGCACCCTCGGTCACAGCGCCCTGGCCGCCATCATCGGCTTCACCGGGCTCTTGCTCCTCTAGACGACAAGACGACTTGTTTCTGCGGCCGCCTTTTTTTCTGGACACACATCGGACACACACATCACACTTAATGTTTTTATCCTTCTTATACCCCCATTTGCTCGACATTTCTTTGCCCTTATATGTCTTGAGCGCAGAGTTGGGTGTGGCGCACAGCATTCGGCGAAAACGGCTGCTCTTTTATTCTTTCCTGGCTCGACTCTTTTGGTCTCCCGTGGGATATGGGCGGCCTTTTTTGTATTGCATTGGGTGGGCTGAAGAGCCTAATGGCTTGGGACGGACGGACGACTCTTGGTTAATTCGGTGAAGGGGCTGGTGGGGAGGGAGGCCAAGGGCTGCCGACGAGGACGACACCACGGTGTACATAGGGATGAGATGGTGTCGTCAGGCCGCGGCAGTGGCAGTATCATGGGGCGGTAGTAAAATGACAGACTCTTTCAACTCAACCAGGTTGTTGGAACGACTGCGGACAAACCGTTCTGCATCCGCGCTGCAGGGCCCTTGGTGCCTCCGCGTGTGCTACCTGGTGTGTCCAGCACAAACTGGTTCTCAGGAGCTTGAAGCACCTTGCAGATGTCGGCCCGGTTGCCTTGCGAGCCCGACGAGGCGATGTCGACAGGCGGGGGACTTCCGGCGCCTCGAGCTGCAAAACATTACCCGTTGACGCCATCTCGCCCAATCATCGTCCCAGCGGCGACTGGTTCCGTGCCCCGTCCTCAAGCCACGCCAAGGGACGGGTGAGTTCCCGTGAGACTTGCAGCTGGAGGCCTTCAATGGACATCCTGCGCAAACCACCGCCGCGGATGACTTGCCTAGACACAGTGGAGGTGATCCGGGTAAGGTGTGTTTACCTCAATTGACTTGCAGGTTCTCACGGCCCCCTCCGCCGTTTTTCCTAAACCGTCCTCGATTGCGAAGGGCCTCGTGGATTGCCTTTCACCGCTTGTAACCCACACTGCGTCTGGCGCCCTTCCAACACGCAAATCGTAGCAGACGCGGCAAATATCCAGAGCCTGCCCTCCCTAGCCCGTCTGCCATCGACACCGCTTCCAGTCTCGCGCGCGCCCAGGCGGTGCGGCTGTGGCACCTCTGTCTCCCAAAGGACCGCAACACCACACAGGCGGTGAAGTCTCGACAACTTTGGGGAAATGAGCTGTCGCCCGCAGCCAGCGCACGACCTGTTTGTTTTCTTGGACAGCCGGTGGAGCTGGTGATGCGCGATGTGAGCAATCGACGAGGCTTTCCTCGGGGGCAGGGCGAAGAACAGCGCCTTGGAGTTCTGCTGACCCGGTACATGGGTACTTCGGTGACCGGCTTCCCTTCCGGTAGCCTCACCCTCACCGTCGGTAGTGTCGTGGCTGCACACCACCACCCGGCTACTTCCCCGTCTGCCACGGGAGAGCCTATCTCATCCGCGCCACTGTCTGCGGGCTCATCATGGCTTCCCCGGATCGAAGTTGCGACTGCGCATATGTCAAACCCCTGTCCTCCGGAACCCGGATGGACATGATGGATGGACATGAGTCGGTCCGGTCCAGTCGGGGGCGGAGGAACGGCTTCCATCCGCTGGTGGGTGGGCATGTCAGATAGATGCCGGGGGCAGGGCTGCATGGGGCCAGCGCAGTTCCACTCACCCTTATTGCGCCTCTGATATTGCTTCCCCGGAGGAGTTGGCACGACGGGACGCACCGGGTCGACACCCGCGACCCACGGCGATCTGTGTTCATCTGCTTGCTCATCTTGGTTCACGGGTCTGCTTCTTCTTCTTCTTCTTCTTCTTTCTTCTCTCAAAGGTAAATAAATAAATCATCATCGTCCGTCTCGTTTTGCGGCCTGGGGGCTTCCCTCAGAGCTCCTCATCGCTGCGGATCTGATCTCTGGTCTTCCTCCCTCTGGTCATTGACCTCTGGAGTCAGTCTTGTTCGCCGCTACTCCCGACTGCCCCAGCCATGATGGATCTTCCCGTCCCAGTTCCTCCTCGTTCGACTCGCGCGAAACCGACACCGTCTGCTACCCCGAATCCCGATTTTACCAAGCACAAGGAAACTATTACCGATCTGTACTGGAGGCATGACATGCCGCTGTCCAAGGTGGCCGAGGTGATGGCGAAGGAGTACGGCTTTCACGCGAGGTATGTCCTGGTGCTCTCCTGATTGTACGTGCGAGCCTGACACTTCACCAGTGATCGCCAGTACAAGAAGCAGTTCAAGGCCTGGAACCTCGACAAGAACATCACCAAGGAGGAGTCTGAGGCCATGTACCGCCTGCAGAGGATCCGTCGCCGACGCGGAAAGGAGAGTGCGTTTTACCGACACGGGCTGCTTCTTGGGTCGGGGAGGATTTCGCGGTCGATCAGAACCCACGGGTTTGGATATGAACCGCGTGATGAACAAGGTGGGCAAGACCCTCTCCCTGGTCGGGCTGATGCTGACATGGTCGTCGATAGTTGCGCTGCCGCCGACCATACGTTGCGAGACCCCAAAGCCTCGGGACATTTGTCGCATCCTCCCGAACGACGGCGGTGCCGAGGAAGCAGCCATCTTCAGTCCCAAACCCCAACCGGCAGCTTCACCGTTCCTCCTCAATGAGCATCACCCCGTTCCAGAGCATGGACCATGGGCCCGCCCGCTGTCTCCCCAGGCCGACTGGGATGTCACCGACGATGTGTCATTTGGTGACATGTTGGCAGCCCCGGCCGAAGCTGACGTCGGCCCTCCGTTCTCCGCCGCCCCGGTGAACCACTTTGCCTTTGAGGACCCGGGCCCGTACCCGGACTTTCTCGCCGACTTTGAGGCCACCTCGTCGTCAAGCTTTGGTAGTATGCCTTTTGGCGCCCCGGCACCCGAGATCACCGCACCCCTCGCCCAACACGGGAACTTTATGCGTCCTCTAGCGGGATGGGGAACCGGGAACTACGACCCCCGCCCGTCCCAGGGCAATCCCGCTCATCTCAACGCAAACGAGAACGGACTCTTCAATAACGCCCTCCACACCTGGCCGCCCCTCGGCCCTCCCTCGCCAGCCCACCCCGTCTCCACCCCCTCCTTCAGCCCTCCCTTCCGCCCCCCACCCACCCCCCCTCTCAACCTCGACCTCGCCGCGCCGCCATTCCACCCCCCGCCGACGCCCCCTCCCGCAGTTGACTTCCCCACCCCCTGGACGGCCCCGCCTCCCCTCCCTCAACCATCGCACCATGCCAACCCCCCCTCCCCAACCACCTCCCCCACTCCCCCCCGCTCCCCCCCTCCACCACGCCATCCTCACTCGCAGCCTCCCCCGCGCCCGCGCCCTCCTCAATGCCGGCGCCGCCACCCCCAACCAGCCCTGCGGCACCCCCCGCGGCCTCACCCCCTTGCACATCGCCGTCGCCACGCGCTCCCTCCCGCTGATCCACCTCCTCCTCAATGCCGGCGCCCACTTCGACTGCATCCCCGCCACCGGATCGCGTCACTCCGTCCTCTTCGCCGCCGTGTGCGACCGCGCCCGGCTCGGGCTGCCTCCCGCCGCCCCGGCGGAGTCGGACGACGAGGATGGCGAGGTCAGAGCGGTGCTCGCTGCGCTGGTGAATCACAACCCCCCCGTCAACTGGCCGATCTTTCATGCGCACTTAGCCTTGCGGGACGGAACGGGGGGAATGACGCCGCTGATGGCCGCGGCGGAGCGGGGGTTGGTCGGGGTGGTGAGGGGATTGCTGGTGTGTAATGCGGGGGTGGAAACGAGGGATGCGAGGGGGAGGACGGCGCTGGGGTATGCGAGGGGGGAGGGGGTGGTGAGGATGTTGATGGAGTGGGATGGGAGGGTGAGGAGGGGGGAGGTGGGGGGGTTGGTGGAGGTGGTGAGAGGGGGGTTAAAGGGGGAGGGGGGAGGAGGGTGGTGAGGGAGGTGCTGGAGGGGAGGGGGGTGTTAGGGGAGGTGGTGAGGGTGGCGAGGGAGAGGGGGGAGGGGGGGTGGTGGGGTTTTTGGAGGGGAGGGGGTGATAGGGAAGGGATATTGGTTGAGTTGATATGGCTTGGTTGGGGTACGTCCGGCTGGATACCACTGAGAGAGAGAAAGAGACGGTTCGCGTTCCTAGACAACTGGGAAAGGAGAGACGATGCCCTCACGGGTTCGAACATTTGGTAAGCAAAGACCCTTTCTGCTGATGGACTCCAGGTTTGAGAGTCGAGTAATGCTGACTCTCCCTAGCTAGGTTGATTTATATCTGATAGAAGTTGGTCGACTTCGAAACCTCATATACGTAGTTCATTGTCTGGTGTTGATGATTGGGAAGGGGAGAATTTGGGAGGCGTCTTTTGTTGAGCATTTCTGCTGGCGATGTTGGATGTCTGTCTGCATTTTGGTTCTTTGGGGTTCCACCGTTGCTTCACTTTATAAATCTCGGCAATATTAGCAATGAAACACTTACATCTACTAGGCAGAACCTCTAACTTCTCCAAGACGTATGGAAACGGTGACACCGATGTTGATGTTGTTGTCCTTCAGGGGCAAGTCCCCTGTGATCCCATCCCCACAGCGGTTTCGTCATCGACTAGTGGTGCGGTGTGCACGGACCCCTCCAACCATAGCGGGAAGACCCTTGTCCGCGAACCCTTGTGGCCTCCACGCTTTTCTTCAACACCACCACGACCTTTCCCCCGCCCATCCCTTGCCACAAGGAATTCTCCAACTACCAACTTCCGATTGCGCGACAGAATAAAGACAGCAGCGTGCTTGGAACCCATTGCCTGCAATACATCACCTGCAGATACGCAACGACGAACCAAGCCAAACTTCTCAATAGCCACAGACGCCGTCCCTCCACTCCCGGCGCAGGCTTCCCGCCTGACGACAGCGACTTGACGCTACGAGCAGGGAATCCAGCCTGCGTCGAGCCACAGCCACCTGTCGAACACCCGCCTCAGCAAGCGAGCGCTGCCCGGCCTCGTCGAACGAACCGACCGCTCTCCAAACCCACGCTCGAGCCCCCCCCCTTCGACCGACTCGCCAACAACGAAACCATGTCCAAAATAACAAACAAGAACCTCTCCTACAACACCACCCTCCCCCCCTTCCTCGCGCGTCTCCGCGGCGAAGCCGGCGGCTCGTCCTACGACGGACCGGACCCGATCCTCTCTGCGCGGCGGCGGCCCGTGAAGCCTCGGTCGGGGAGCGCCGAGGCGGAGGACATGCCGACGGTGGTGGATGCCGAGACGGGGGAGGTCGTGAGCGGGGTGAGTGTCAAGGATGGGGTTGTTACTTCTTTGGAAAGTCCTCTGGGTGGGGAGGGGGAGGAGGGGGAGAAGGGTAAGAAGGACGAGGGGGAAGGTGTCAAGAAGGGGGAGGGGGAGGTGGGGTCTGAGAAGAAGGAGGAGGCGAAACCGGGGGAAGGGCTTGTGAAGAGGAAGAGAAAGGTTGGGAGGGTTGTGGGTGCGGAACGGGAAGAGGACGGAGAGGGGGGTGGAGAGAAGGGGGTAGATGCCACGAAAGGGAAGGATGGAGGGAAAGAGAAATCGGACGGCAAGGGGAAGAGCGAGGCGAAGAAGAAGGCGAAGAAGATCAAGTTGAGCTTTGGGGATGAGGATGGATGAAGTGCTGGGATGGACGGGAGGATTTATCAGGACCCCGGATCGAGTGGCATCGAGGAGACCTGCGCCACGTCAAGTTGCGTCTGGCATACAGAAGCTATTCCGTCGGCCCCAGGGCGCTAGGACGCCAGTCTAACATGTTCATCATCTTATCTCTGAGGACGCATCCTCCGCAGAGAAGGGCGCAGAGATGACCATCCCAGGCCAGGGTAGACGGCCTCCGAGAATAGCAACACCACAACACTGCAATCAAGCACATATGCCACCAACGACATATGCGACAGGTAGTGTCGGGACAGAGACGGGACGTGGAAATCTATACAGCTCCTCCGCCCAGTATTCTACAAGCCCCCAGTCTCTTCCCATCATGCTTGATCCCGACCTCCCCCACTCGCTTAGTAACGGTACTCGGGCTTGACAAAGTCGGCAAACGTCTTGGGCTCCTCGGGACCGTGGTGGTGGTGGTGGTGGCCGTCGTCCGCGGGGCCAACATACTCCATCTTGTAGACGCTGCCGCACTCGGGGCACCGCTCGATGGGGCGCTCCTTGGACATCTGGAGGGGTCAGCACCAAACACCATTTGTTGTGGACAGGTGACCTACACCGAGCCAGATGACGTTGTGGGAGTCGGCCGGAACACCGGTGCAGCCGGCATACTGCTCGTCGCCTGCCGAGCGCACGAGAACGGGGCTCTCCATGGTTCCTATCCTCATCAGTCCCCTCCCCCCTCTGTATTGGTGTTGGGGTCCTACCCAAGCGAGAAGCATCCAGCGGCCGCATGTCGAAAATGTCGACGCCTTCCATCTTGCCGAGAATCTCGAGACGCTCCAAACCAGTGGCCTGCTCAACGTCGGTGGGGACAGTGCCCGGAGGGGCGCCGGGGCCCGTCAGGTCGTCGACCGTCTTGATCTCTATGGGCGGGGACTATTAGCTTCATGCCGTGTGTCGCGCTCACCCAACCACTGTCTTGCTGCGCCCATCTGAGTCTGTGCCCTCCAAATCGGCACATGGACGCGGCATGACGCAACCGTCGAGAGGGGTGATTGCCGTACCGTGGAAGGGCTTGATCTTGGGGGCCGGGGTCTGGGGGGCTTCGCCTGGGTGAGGAGGGAGGGTTAGCAAGCTATACATGCGTCAATTGGGGCAACGGGGTCCCGCGGCCGAGCTGGGAGCCGGGAATCGGAGGTACCGCAGCTTTGTCTCGGCTTGCGATATTTTGCGTGGAAGCTGTCGATTTTCGGGGCGGGCGGACTCACGACGGACGGCCGAGGTAGCCAGGCTGCGGCGGAGGGCCGGAGCCATGGCGGCGCGGCGCGCGACAGCCACGGCAGATCGTTGCAGGAACATGGTGGCGTCGGGCAATTGAGGGAGCTGCTGGAGAGGTGGTGATGGAGAGAGCTTCGTTTGGAAATGGCCTGATCCGCTCCATGTTGAAGCAAGCCGGCCGATGATTGGTGACGAAATCGGGCACGTGACAGCGCACGTGTGCCCTCTCTTCGCCTCCCCCATTTTGTCTCTGTTTTCATCTTCATTTTCATCTCAACATTCCAACCTGGGCAGAAGCAGAATTACCCAAAAAAATGCAATCTATCAAGGCACACCTTCTACAACAATGTCCGTCATCTTGTACAACACACCCCGGGACCACGTGTCCCGCAACATCACAGCTTGCCCCATGAGATCTTCTTTTCGCCCATCTGCTGCGGCTCATCCCCAAAGCTTCGCACCAACCCATCCTGATACTCGGTCGCGACGTGCACCCCCCGAGGGCTCCAGATCTTGCTCGTGATGACCCCCCTCCCCGCACCGGCCCGCGGAAATGTCGCCTCCTGCACCCACCACTCGTCCTCGCCATGTTCCATCACCATCTCGTCGGCATTGACATGGACCACGATACTGTAGGTCAAGCTCGCCACCTTGCCCAGCTTCCAACCGAACCCGAGATGGTTGCCCAGCATCAGCAGCCCGTTTCGGTCCACGGTATACCCGTGCACCGCCATGTGCGCGTTGGCGTCATACCCATCGCTTCCGTCCGACGGCAGCGGCTTCAGCAGCCGGTACAGGATCAGCTCGACGCGCTCATGGGCCGGCTTGCCCTCGTTGAAGGCCGCCATGTCGACCTTTTTCATGTCAACGATGGGGAATGTGCCGACGTGGTGGTTGCCCATGATGGACACCAAGGCATCGACGTCGACGAGGGGGGACGGCGGCCAGTCCTGGCTGCGACGAGAACTTAGGATCGACGCGAATCGTTTCTGCACCGAGTCTTCCTGGATCGAGGCTCCGTCGCTGTGCTCTTCGCTTGACTTGAACGAGCAGATGGCCGTGAACGACACAGGACCAGGGGTCAGGGCGGCGTCTGCAACCGGAAAATGGTCCCCCTCCGGGTTGGTGCTTGCAACCGACGGCTGGTGGGCGGTGACGGAGACGGTGCTAAAGCTACGAGATGTTGCCACCGGCTTCACGTCGTAGATAAAGGGCCGGTCCCTGTGTCCTATCGAGGTGAAGTAGCCGTGGATTGACTGTGCTCAGTCGGTCAGATGCGCCCCGGCAAGAAACCTTGGGACGCGGATGACTTACGTGGAATCCAAGTCTCTCTGATGGCTTGGTGCCCTTTTGATCCTCGAGTTCCCTCAGCGTCCTCGAGGCAGCCAGCGTAGCTTGCCCGTAGACATGACCTCCAAAAGCCGCCTTGTGGGGCCTTGGAAGTAACTGTGGAACGTCGGCTCCTGGCACATACGCTGCTCTCGTCGACATGAACCGTTGCCCTGTGCTGCCAGATGTCGCTGGAGGGAGTTTGACCAACTCCAACACCTCCTGGAAAGACAAGCGGGGGTCCTGAGAAGACATGACGTCGATTCGGCCAGATCAATAATCACACGAAAGCTGCAATGATGGCACGAGTCCGCACTCTGGGGAACAGGCACGAATACAATGCATCCATCACAACGTCAGCAACTCAACGGAAGGTCGCGGTGCTGCTTCCCCGCCAGTGGAGATTTACCGGGATCTCAACCGCATCGCCGAATCGAGTCGAGTTGCCGAGGCAGAAAAGCCAACGCCTCAACAGTTCGCGAATCCCACGTGATGCGTTCCGCCCGGCCCGCCCCAGGAGCCCGGATCGGCCGGAAAACGGACCCCGAAGTCGCTTGTTGCCGACCGATGGTCCGGACTGTCGGAGCCGGGCGGGGGAAACGATGGTGCGCGATGCCGACGCAGCCAAGTGACATCACCTCCTGCGAGGACCTTGAAAACCGCTCGGCTCCTCTGCCTTTTTCCGTCACCCATCACATCGGTTTTAGCCACCCCAACTCCGTCCTAGCTTAGTAATTCGCGCATTGGATTCGACCCCCCAACATGTCCCGCGCCACAGCCACACCTACTTACGCCAGCACACCTCCAGCATGATCGCAGCAGCAGCAGACGCGCCGTGGCGTTTCACACCAACCAGTCCGCATCTCGAAACTCGAACCCGAGCCAGACCACCACCCCAAAAGACCTGCTAGCCTTCCCATCGGTGGGGGTACGGCCCCTCCATCATTAACCCGCATAGCTTGGTAGCGAACACGGGAGACCCAGACAACACCACCCACCCCGTCGGCTTCACCGCATCTGGGGTTTGGAAGATGTAGATGCAGCTAGACCCCCCACGTTCAGGTAGGCGGCGGGGGGACACCCTGAACCTGAAGCTACTTGCAGGATGTGTGGTGTGGTGTGTGCAGCCCGATTCCAGCAGCACCGCACACTGCAGGACCTCTGGAGTTGAGATGGCTGCTGCTGCTGCTGCCGTTCTCGGGATCCCGTCTTCGTCCCAACGGAAGGACATGCTTGCGCCTGCATTTGATGATGCGTCTCGTCTTCCCGCCACCGTCCCCGGCCTTGCTTCGTGGCTCTGATGTGAGGAGGTCGCAGCATCGGCGTGGTGATTTCTCTGGTCCAGCTACCCTCAACTTGACTTCATGGTCTGGGCTAATTTTGACGTCTCGGTCACCGAAACGGGACGGACGGCAACGCTCAATCCACCAGACGTTCGTTGTCGAGGCACGTGTTACGCTGAACCAGACCACAACGACACCATCACGGTCTGCGACACCGAAGCCCGCGACGTTGGGCGTCAACGACGTCCTTGAGATATTTTGCGGGGGCGGAGCGGAGGAGGTTTCCCCTGCTTCTCTTCCATGCACGCGAGCGAACTAGAAGGAAGAAGGCGGGTCCGGGGAAAGGAGAGGGATGGGGGCGTCATGGTGAGTGGTGGACAACTTACTCACGGCGACGACGACGACGACGAGGGCTTCTGATATGCCAGTGGAAAATAGGGGGGGGGGGACAACCAAGCCACAAGGACCTTTTGGCCTCCCCACCCTGGCACCCTTCTTCTCCAAGGCTTCATCTGGGTCTGGGGTTAACGGGCCAGACCGCCAGACGAGAGACGGCTGGGAGATGGTGTCATGACCCCCACCTTGGTCTTGGCTGTGTGCGAGAGGAGGGATGGCAGTGGTGGAATGGGATTTCTGCTGCCGTGATGCCAAGGGTAAGACGTGCAGGTTGTCTGCATTCTGCATTCTGGTCCGTACGTCTGGGTTTTGTGGTGGGGATGGGGGTTGGAACAGCCCGGCCGCTGGGTCTTGGTGCTGAAGGTTGGGCTGCAAAGCTGGTGGGGGGTGTTCGGCTTGAGAGTGTCGTTGTGGAGATTGCTCCCTTTCGATGATGGGGAGCGTAGGGTTCACTAGGTTTACCCTGGCACAGGGGCTGCCCGGCTCTGATACCAAGTTGGGTGAGTTCTTCAGCTCAGCGGAGCCAAGCGCAGTAGACGCAACCACCTGCAAAAGAAGAAGCAGAAACTTCAGCTTCGAAAGGGGGTCAACTATCGCATGGATTTGAGATCCTTCACATCCATGGTCACATCGTGCTATCTCGCAGGTGCCGACCGCGATCTCCACCCCTCATGCCATCTCTCGACGACATCTTTTGATGTATACGGTAGTCGACATCTATCTCCCAGCACATACGCAGTATCAAAGTCGAAGCATGACGCCAAGGAGTCGACATACAGAACAGCTTCCTGTTATGGCAAGACTTGTGCCTGAAGCGGATGAGTTAGGCGACGTGCCCGAAGCTACACCCACCTTCGAGAGAGAGAACCGACAACCTGCCGTGTCTTTCCGAGCAATACCGAGCTGAACATTACTCCTCTCCCCCCAAGTTGCGCTGAGCGCATTGATGGGTGAAGTTGAGTGGCCATCATGGTGGAGCCGGCTCCTGAATCCAATTTGAAGGCAGAGGGAAAGGAAATCTCGTCGACGAAAGTCAAGAATAGAATGCGAATGTTTCACCACTCCTGACGGCACCAGGGGCACGTTGGGGGGAGACTGGGAGGGGGTGGGGGTGAATGAGCCTGCGACCTCGATGACCGGGCCGCGGCGATCACACCTGGCTCGGTACCGTGAAAGCAACCAAGGGAGGGGAAAGGTGGTCGTCGTCTGAACCCTTTTTTGGTGTTGAGGATGGCATGCCTCGTTGGAACGTGTACAATGTTTGATTGCGAGGGAGCTGCACGAACTACATCCATCCATACAGTCCGGACACCCTATCTGAGTAGGGCAGCTACCACCAGTGACCACACCACGTCGGCCTTCGTTATTAGCGCCGCGAGAAATCGCGCAAACCGTGATCCTGGGGAAATAGGGGTCCCGGAAGAAGGCGAGAGACACGAGACTTCTTCGATGGGGGTTCTGTTTAACGGCGATGGCGATGGCGCGGCTGTCATCTTGATCTCGGCGTGTTCCGGCCTGACGCCCTCTGGAGGCTTGCAGGTGATGACCCGTCGTCCAGATTGTCCCGCAAAATGACACTGACGCCCGACGCCCGACATTTTGGCGGAGAAAGTGGCTTGGCTGGGATGTTTGGGAGGCACCTCCGAGTCCCCGACGGCAGTGAGTCTTGTGCGACAACTGCGGCTTACTATGTACAGCGCACCGGGCGATCAGATCAAGTCTTGACCGCTCTGCCCCGGGATGGCGAACTGTTGGCAATGACGCTTTGAGGGGATGGATGCCAGAGTCCGATTCACACACACACACACCATGGGACAAGGCTGGGCGCCCAGGGTCTGGAGCTGGTCCGATGCTGTTGGGCTGTTGGGGTTTGGGTGATCTGGTGTCGTGGATTTGCAAAGGACGACGTGAGGGGTCGAGATGTTTGGAAACCTCGCCGGTGCTTTGGGGGAGCTCGCGATCAGCCATCACGAGCGAAGCCGTGCCACTCTGGCAGTTGCTCAGGATAACCTCGTGCCTCTCGTCGAGACGTCGTTTGTGCCACCGAAACGGAACTAAAGAGCCTCAGATTCGCTGTTGTCGGCTCCGCGCCCGAAACGAAGGAAAGGGTCCGTCCTGCCCACCATCAGGTCCTGCTGGATCTAACCGTGTCTGGCGAAAGTCTGCGATTTTCCAGTGTGCCTCGTGACCTTTTTCCATCGAATGGGGAGGGCCAGGAGGGGGACGGCTGATTTGGGTCGCAAAGTGAAGAGGAGAAGGCCGGCAGGCACAGGCACAGCAGATGCAGACCGACCTGTTCAGCCAACACCAATTAAATCCACAGCTGCTGGACGAAGGGGCTGCGCAAAAATTGATGTGCCTTCCCATTGCCCTCTTCCAGGTTGCCTCTTCACGAGAACCGTCCAGCTATCAGTTTTATTTATTTTGATTTTGCAGTCATGAAACACACGGGCCCTTGGGGGCATTTGGACGGGAATTTAGACAGGGTCGGAGTGCATGATGATAGTGCGAGCCAAGACGACCAGCTGCCCAAACATGGACTTGGGGATTGAGAGGGAAGAGCTAGATGGCGCTAGGACGCAGGTTTGATGAGCCCGTCGAGGAGGGAGATGCGAAGCAGCGAGGAGGCGGTTCGAGTTTTTGTCGTGGCTGTCTGAATGCCCGGGCTGCAGCAAAAATGGAAGAATTTGCGTCCTCTCGGGGTCGAAATGGATGCGACAGCGGTGTTCGTGGCACGGGTGGAGAATTTCCGGGGGAGAGAGGGGGTGGGAGGGGGGACCAGCCATTGTCCAACAAGACGTCGAGAAGAGGCGAGAAAAAGGCGGGGAGGGGGGGGTTCTGGGCTTCAGGGAAGGATGGAAGGCTGCAGGGATTTCCTGACCTCGTCCCGCCTTTCTCGACGCTCTGACTGGTGTCTATTTCCTGTGATCTCTGGACGTCGCACCGCCCTGCAGAGAAAAAAGCAGCATCCCCTTTGCAGCAGGAACAGCAGCACACAGAAGAGACGAATCGCCTTGTCCCTTTTGCTTCCTCTGCTGCCTCATTCGTTACCGATTACGCCATCGAAATTCGACGACTGGTTCTCTGCTGAAGAAGTCGTCGACTGCCGCTCTTTTGCACCCTCTTCCAGCTGTGGATGAACATCGCCAGGGCCCTCGATTCGAAGAGACACACCCCCGAGACCCCTCCTCCATCTGCTGACCACCTCGGACTCGTCGCCTGCTTGCTCGCTGCCCTTGGGCTGGGTGTGGTCGCCGAGGACCCCGCAAGACACACCACTCTTCAACGCCCGTCCTTGCAACAGTGCTTCAACCCCCCCCAGGCTGGTCCCCAACCTGCCCAACAAACGACGCGGGACCTCTTCCCAAAGTAAATCTGTCCGCAGATGTACAGCAATCCCCATAGCCAGTCACCCCGCTAGCCCGCGCCAGCAGACGGCACTTCCACCATGAGCCCCATGTCGTCCTGCCTCTGACAGCCTCCGTGCCGCCTCGCAGCCCCCAGCTGCCAAAGCCTGCCACCTCGTCCAGTCGGACCATCCAGTCAGGACTCCCAGGACCGCACCAACCTGGCGCCACTTGGGCTGGGTGTCTGAACACAACGACAACACACCCCTGGAGAGTCACTCCTGGAGTCCAAGTCCCTGTCGGCGTTAACCCGGAACGGGCAGATCGCCTTGCCCCAGCTTTCCCCCGCTGCCTGGCACCGGCTGGCCGGGCCCTGCCCTGTTCGCCAGCTCGGCACCGCTTCTCGTCTAGGGCACCTGCATGTTCTATGTGTCGTCTTGAATAAATAGATCTCGTGCCTCTTTGCGGTACCAACCGTCTCAACGCTGCCCTGCCGCTCTTCTTCGCTCCCCTCTTCGCTCCCCTCCCCGCTCCCTCCCCCTCCCCTCCCGCCGGTTTGGACCGCCCGTGGCGAGTCCCGAAGAAACGACAGCCAAAGGATTTTCCTTTTGGTAGGACGGCCAAGACAGGACACACGACACACCCCCTCTTCTATTCCTCGTCCCCCGGCTCCGGTGGCACCAATCGTCCGCCTCTGGAATTCGGCTCCCATCCGCCCTTAACACCCTCGCCCTCCGCAAACATCATCTCCTCCCCCGATCCCGCCTCGTTATCGACTCAACCATCTCCGACCCGGCACGGAACTACATGTCCTCGCTCCGTCTTGGACGCGTGGACGCGCCTCGATCCTCGGCCAGCTGACACTCCTCGGCCCCGCGGAGATCCGTCAAGCAAACCGCTACACATTGCTTGTTTCTTCCCCCCACACGCCATGATGCGCTCCTAACACGACGCCGACCCCCGACGCTAGAAAGAAGGACTTTGGATCTAGCTGGACGAGACGGCGGAACGCGACATCATGGGCGGCGTGCAGCTCGAGACCCTCGGCCAGAGCGCCTTCCAGCAGCATGGACCATGGCGCGTTAGCGATAGTGTTTCGTCGACCTCGCATGTGGATCTCGGAGCCGCTTTCCTGGGAGCTGCCTTTCCCGTCTTGAATGGGCAATATTGCGAATGGCCAAGGGCGAAGATAACTGTCCAATATCCGGCCAGCAGTCCCGAAATCACGACCACTGCAGCCCAAGTGCGAAGTCTCCTCTCCACGGGGACCGCCGAACCTGAGAAGCCAGCGGAACCACTTCCTCTTCCAGAGACCATTCCCCTCATCACCAACCCAGCAGAGGAGAAGAACGAGGATGCATCGCCTTATTTGGCCCTTCCGTTCGGGTACAGCCCGCCTGCCGGACACACTTTTGCTCTCCCCATCCGGGAGCCGCAGACCCTACAACCAGACCGGAAGAGATGCAGGGCCGACACGGACGTGGATGGGTTCAACACGGCACCGCTGAGCTGCAAGAAACGACGACTTCTGCGGACTCTCATCACATCGCGTCTCTCGCGCCCCTTTTCGCTACCAGCCACGCATGTTCTCAACCGAGAAGCGGCGACGCCGGGCGACAAGAGGTTCATGAGGCTTGCGGCGATGGCGGCTGCGCGACGGATAGGCCCCGCCGGAGTCATCCTGCCACCGCCACCACCGCCGCCGAGCCAGTCCAGCATGATGCGGCGGCAGGCGCTGATCAACAGCTCCCGGGCTCGCCTGCAGAGAGAGATGGCGGAGCGAGTGGAGGCGTCTGCCGGTGCGAACTGGGGTGCTTCGTCGGCCCGAGGGGACGCAGAAGATGAAGGGGCCGCCGATTCGACACCGTGTTCCTTCCCACCGGCGTCTGCGCCACGGCTACAGAGGCCGTTTCGAGCGTCCCCCCCGGGCTCTCCGGTTGGCCTTCGGCCATCGGATCCCAAAATACGACTTCCGCCGAGCCCACGGATGAGGCCTCTTCGCTCCCCCGAGCTGCGGACGACGCGTCCGCTCATTGACCTGGACGACCTGGAGGATCTTGACGACGAGAGCGTGGCCTTTCCCACGTCGGAGCACGAAAGCCGATACGACGACGAGCCTGACGATGTGTATGCAGACTTTGGGGTCATATTTGGCGGAGGAGAGGGAGGCAGCCTGGATGACGAGCTGGAAGAAGACTTTTACGAAGATTACCTGGATGATGTGGACGGGATTCCGTGGAACGCGAGGTGCTGAGAAGGCCAGCCAAGACACGATCCCCCCAAGGCCTCGGCATCTCGGGAATGAGATGGCCCGGGTGCGGATGGCCATGATGGATAGCATTTCCCCTTGGATTGAGGCAAGGGCTACGGCGCAGGAATGATTTCAGCATGTTGGCTGCATTGGGGTGTTTATAAAATAGGATCTGTCCACGATGACAGACCAAACAGCAGATGACGCTGACACTATTTTTTTTGGCATGTCGGGGTTGCATGAGCGGGGACGCGGGGAATGGTTCGAAAAGCTGCTGGGCGAACAAAATTGGTGTTGAGGAGAGGTCAGGGAGAGGCTAGGATCATCGCTGTCCATATCGAGCCCAGTCTGGGGCCACGATGGGGTCGCGCGGAGCCGGCCGACGATGGTTGCGACGGGGGCCGGGGGGTCCGCTGGGGACGACGGCCAGGTGCGCACCATGTCCCCATGTACCTACTATGTACCAGAAGTACAAGCTCGTATTCTCGGAGCCAAAGGAGAATATAACGTTACCAAGTACCGAGACTTTGCGCGTGTACATGCTTTTGGAGACGGCGAAGGATGAAAGTCGTTGCCAAGAACATGTTGGCGGACAGGTTACACCAGGTATCAGGCCCGGCCTGTCCCGGGCGTTGTAGGGGGGTGCCCCAGCAATCCCACCGAGTGGTCAGGCCCCCCTCCCCCGCTCTACTTAAATCCCCTGTCGGGCCGCACCGAAGTCACTGGAGTGGTGCAGCTGTGCCACCCCCGCGAGATCGGATCAGACCTCCGCTCTTTTTCGCCATGTGGGTTTGCGCGCGCAAGATTGCCCTGCATGTGGCATTTCGTGGAGCAAGAGATAAAAGATAAAAAGATAAAAGGGAACGGCCTCTCTCTGACATGTGCTGGAGCCCGCCGCTGCCTTTTGCCATTGTTGGTCTGTTTCCTTTCCGCGTCCTGGAAATTCGACACCGCGCCAGTTGACCCTGACGTTCCCCCTCGAAGCGAAACCCGCCAACACTCCCGACATCAACAACACCACGATAACAACACCACGATAACAACCCCCTCTAAAACACACCTAACAAAACCGAAAGATGTCGCTCCTCCCCCCCATCACCACCCTCCCGACCCTCCCACCCCCCGCCCTCACCGCCGCCCTCGACCTCCTCTTCGAACCCACCCCCGACCTCCACGCCCTCGTCCTCCCCCTCCTCGTCGACCCGTTCCCCTCCTACCCCGCCCTCCTCTCCACCATCCGCGACCGCCTCCACGCCCTCGTCCGCGCCGCCAACCACCCGCACCACCCGGACAAGAAGCGCGCCCTCCACGGCATCCTGGGCTCGCACCCCCGCCTCGGCGAGCCGCGCGAGGGCGTGCTTAGCGAGCAGAGCAAGCGGGAGCAGAGGAATCTGAAGGCGGGCGGCGGCGGCGGCGGGGAGGCGGCCGAGGCAGAGGGGAGGGAGCTGGCGAGGTTGAATCGGGAGTATGAGGAGGTGTTTCCGGGGTTGAGGTATGTGGTGTTTGTGAATGGGCGGGGGAGGGGGGACGTGATGGGGGATATGAGGGGGAGGATCGCGGCGGGGAGGGGGAGGCTGGCGGGGGAGGGCGGGGGGGCGTTGAGGGGACGATGGAGGGGGAGGAGGCGAGGGGGGTTGATGTAAGTTTTTTTTGTGGTGCTGTGTCTGTCTCTGGGGGTGTTTGGGGAGGGGAAGCTAATGAGATGGGATACAGGCCATGTGCGATATTGCGCTGGATCGGGCTAGGAAGATACTGGCGGAGGATACCGCTTGAGGGGGCTTGGACAGGATATATGCATAAACAAGATGCTCCACGATGGGTAGTGGCTCGATGCTCCAGATGGTGGCGGCCCGACATGACCTCTGACGGCGACGGCCAGCGTCTGGTGAACAATGTTGACGCGCCGGTTGAGAATATCATCGGGCATCAACACCAGGCAGCCTACCGCTTACAAGGGCACACTGTCGTTAAACTCGACCATCATCCCCGGAATCTCCCTCTCGCCCACCAACCCCGCCTCCTCCACCCACTTCCGAACCTGCCTCTCCTCCTCTGCCGTCAACTCGACCCCCACCGCCCCAACATTCTCCTCTACATACTCGACCCTCCTCGTCCCCGGAATCGGCACCACCCCCTCCTGCGCCAACAACCACGCCAGACTCAGCTGCGCCGCCGTGCACCCCTTCTCCTCCGCCATCCCCACCAGCTTCTCCACCAAGCCCAGATTCCCCGGCAGATTCTCCCCACTAAATCTCGGAAACCACTGCCTCAGATCCCCCTCCCCGTTCAAATCGTCCCGCGACCGGATCTTTCCTCCCAACATCCCCCGCCCCAGCGGCGAATACGCAAACACCGTCACCCCCAGCTCCCTGCACGTCTCCAACACCCTGCCCCCCTCGTCCCCTTCGATCGCGAGCGCCCCAAACAGGCTATACTCGACCTGGTACGCATCCACGGGGTGCACGGCATGCGCGCGCCGCAGCGTATCCGCCGAAACCGAACAAAGCCCAATATGCCTAATCTTACCCTCCCTAGCACCCACCACTGTCATCAACACCGCACCACCACCCCACGGAAGAAATCGGGGACGACTCACTCCTTCAACCTCACCAACTCCGCCATCGTCTCCTCCACCGGCGTGCTTCCGTCCACGCGGTGCGCGTAGTACAAGTCAATCCACCCCGTCCCGAGACGGTCGAGGCTATCCTCGCATTGCGCGCGGCAGTACGCGGGCGAGGAATCGATTTGGATGCCGCCCGTGGACGGGTCGGGCTTGAGGCCGAACTTGGAGGCGAGGAAGACGGAGGCGCGACGCGAGGGGTCGGCCGCGAACCACTTGCCGAGGAGCACCTCGGAGTCGCCGTAGGCGGAGGCCGTGTCCCAGAGGGTGAGGCCGAGGGCGTGGGCGCGCGTGAGGAGGGCCAGGCGGGGGGTGTCGGGGCTGGGGGAGGTTAGGTTGGGGGTGGATTGGGGAGGGAAGGGGAGGCGTACTCTGGGGCGCCGTAGACGCCGCTGAGGCCCATGAGGCCGAGGCCGAGGGCGGGGATGGCGGGGCCGGAGAGGCCTAGGCGGCGGGTGGGGATGGGGGGTGTCATTTTGACTTAGCTTGCTGTGATACTGTTTATTGTTGTAGGTCTGACTTTGGGGAGACGGAGAGGATGGTGATGCCGGGTTAAATACAGTAGGATATTTACAGCTCTGTCCTCGGGATTGGGGGAGCGTCCCCGAAGATCTCCTTTGGAAACCAACGGCTATCACTCAGGTGCCGTCAGTCCGCGCAATGATGGTTAGGGCGGTGGGCATCTGAAACCGGGATCCGGGGGCACAGATGATGCAGGGACCTGCCGAGAATGAGAGCTGCGTGCTATGGGCTGTTTCTGCGCACACCGGTCTGATTCTAAGAAACGGACAGCTCGAGAAAATGATACATTGACCATTTTTGTTCCCATTGACGGAGTCTCCCTCTCTGTCGCTTGTCGACCAAGGTCTCGCCGCTTGCTAAATCGGGACGCTGGACGAGACAGCCAATTACACCACCGGGCTAACAAACCAAAACAAACCTCCTCCGCCGGCTCAGGGGCAAGCGATTACCACAAGAAAACCAAAATGGATGTCACCGGCAATGATGACCGAAATTCAAGTCTACAAGTATTGGAAATGTGTACTCTTCTTCTTATGCACTCGACAGTAAGACATGGTCCCTACTTCTACCATTCATCGGCGCGATCGCGAAGAGGTGGGCATCGATGCATGTGTACCTACATATGCGTAGCCCGCAAGGAGGGGCGACACCCTCGCCCACCATGATGCCGGCGGACGTGTTGGCATGGATAGGTGCTTTTAACTTTGGCCATGTGCTCTTGTGTGGCCCCTCATCTGCCTCTAAGCCACATGTCGAAACCTCCATATCCGGTTGTTCGTTGCGAGGAAACACCATGCGACGCGCGGGCTGCATGGAGTGGTTTTGCCCAATTTTCCTCTGCTGCCTAGCACCACCGAAGGGTGCTGTGCGCGTACATGGAATCGTCTTCGTCTTCCGGATCGTGTGCTTATCTGCTCGTCGAGTTAAGTGAGATATCTTGCCAAGGTATACCAGAGGTAGTTGCCGATTATCTGGGCACATTGCTACATGCTGTATTCGAAGATTAATGGGAAATAGTGGCATATCTTTATCTTCTCAACAGAGCTCGGCGTCAGCATGCATAGGGACTGCAGTGTCCGGGGCCTGTCAAAAGTTCGATGAGAGGCAATGGCTTGCTTGTGCATTAGATCATGCCCGTGTCTTCATGTACGGACTTGAGAGTCCTTCGCCTCCCAGGCGATCAAATATAAAGTTTGCGTGCGTAGGTACGCTGAACCGACTAGTAAAGGGCAAAACCTCCTCTCGTGCACCCTTTTCTCCTTCCCATCCTATGCCATTTATGTACTACCACCACAGAGAGTAGCAACCTGCCAGCCTGCTACAGCTTTTGTCTCTGTTGCCACGTTTGCCCCGGCTATGACATCGTCGCCGTCCCTGTAACCTCGGTAACCCTCTTCCCCTCGGCGACGCTCTTCCACTTGTCGACCTTCCCCTCGGCGACCTTGCACTCGTCAGCTCTTCCCACTCGTCGACCTTCCCTTCGTCGGCCTTCCCTTCGTCAGACTTCCCCTCGTCGGCCTTCGGCTCGTCAGATCTTTTCCGCTCGCTGGCCTTCGGCTCGTCAACCCCTTTCCACTCGTCAACCTGACTCGCTAACCGTCCCTAGACGAAATCGGCACACTGCCACCTCCAGCAGCGTCGAGCTGCTTGCCTTTAAAGGTATGCCGCCTCCCTTGTAGAGCATCGTTCTGCCCTCAACTGTCGAGGGGAGGGCCGACATTATGGCGAGACGAAACACGGACGGCTCTTGATGAACTGACAATCCCGACTGGTAGGTTCTCCACCATGGACCCTCACACGGTCCCCCCCCCACGTGGTGGCCATGCTGGCCGCCATGAAGCTCAGCAACAAGATCCTTTACGGCGACAACCCCGAGGAGCGCCCGGTGGAACACTGCGTGTCCAAGGTCATTGAATGGCAATTTTCGGACCGCACTGCCCCCGAGCCCGTCGTGCGGTGCCCAATCTGCTACAACGAGATCAGCGTCAAGGGCATCTCCCCGGTCAACCCGGTCGGCGCACCCTCCGGCCCCGCCACCACCGCCGCCGGCGACACGGTTACCAACGCGGACGACGGTCCCAACGGCCTCGCCCTGATCTGCTCGCACATTTTGTGCGCCGTCTGCGCAGCCAACATGTAAGTGGGCAAATCGCGGTGGAACCGCACCCACAGGTGCGGCGTCTGCCGCAGAATGTCGATGCACAACACGTGTGGCCACTTGGCCGCGACGGTCATCCCGCGATGGGGAGAAACGTACTTCCTGCCGGGCAAGGTCGAACGGTACCCGCAGGGAGGACTCGAGGAGACGCCCGAGGGGTGCCTTGACTGCGGGCCCGAGGGATGCAATCTTGGGCCCAACCTCCGAGCTTGCCTGCTGGCTTGACGCCCCTTGCCCAACGAGGAGCAGTGGTTCTTCCATGGAAGACGGGTCTGGGTTCATGGCATATGTGGCCACTGGTCAGCGATGGGACTTGGTTGGGAAGCGGGAGAGCATCATCTCGGGACTCGGAGGACTGGAGTTTGGCCTCGCACTTGAGATACCACGGTGGATTGGGCCGACATGATTAGGAATGGAATTCAGACAGATAAACACCTTGAGCACCGCGACGTGACCGTGACACGAATGATGCTGACTGTGTCTTGGTGGAAAAGAATTGGAGGCTGGGTTCGTGACCATCCCTGTGTCCCCAGGCTGTAATCCGCCCAGTCATGTCCGTCTCCGAGACACTGCAAGACCCGGCAGCTGTCACTCGTCCACAACCTCCCCTCCATATCCCCAACACCCAACATGGACGGGGCGACAACGCACAATCGGTTTCTCAACAGCGAGACATGGCCATGCAAAAACGCCACATCCATGCCCGACCCCCGATTGATTCGGTTCAGCAGTTTCAGCTCGCCAAGAACACGCCAAGCGAGCCGACGTTGGCGTCGCACAGCGGGGACGGCGCCGTTGTCCTCCAATCGTCGCCCGCCATGCCTCCATACCTTCAAGCCTCAGCTGTCTCACGGCCCCCGCCTCCGGCCTGACCCGGAACCGCAGACTCAGCCCGTCGGAATGGGGCCGGCCCCCGGCTGGGTGGGACACGACATGGCGGCACATAAGACAGCGACCCTCCGCCGACATTCCCACGGTGACTCCCCCCTCGGTCTCTCCCCACCGCCTCTGTCGAGTCTGCCCCCCCCGTGAAGACCCAACATGTCCGAACTCACCTCCCAGACCAACAGCCATGCCCGGGACTCGGCCCTCTCGACGGCACCCACCTCGCAGCAGACGTCGTTTCTGCAGACCCCCAGGCCCGCCATTCCCAAGCGCCTGATCCTGTGCTGCGACGGGACATGGATGGACTCACTGGGCAAGGGGAGGTATGTCACCTCCCATCTCCTCCACCCAACGCAAGATCCTCGCTCACCCATGGCAGCTTCGAGCCCCCCTCCAACGTGACGAGGCTCGCCCGCGGTCTCCGTCGAAACTGCTCGGATGGAACCCACCAAATCATCTCGTACTTCGCCGGCGTGGGCACCGCCAACGCCATTGACCAGTTCACTGGTGGCGCCTTTGGCATGGGTCTGGATCGTGATATCCGCCTTGTCTACAACTTCATCTGCACCAATTACGTTGACGGCGACGAGATCATCCTTGTCGGCTTCTCCCGCGGCGCCTTCACCGCCCGCTCCACCGCCGACATGGTCGCGTCTGTCGGTCTGCTCACGCCCGAAGGGCTGGACCACTTCTTCCGCATCTTTGACGACTACGAACACATTGGCGACCCGGGCCGCGCTGTCGAGGATTTCTTGGTCGAAGGGCTGCCTCCGTTCAAGGAGGACCTGCACGGCCAGGACAAGATCAAGTGGGAGGACGCGCGCATGCGCGTCTACAAGGAGGGCTTGAGGAAGGTATGCGCCCACGACGACCCTCCCACCATCAAGAGGTGCTTACCAGGGACAGCGAAACCTCACGCGAGACACGTACAGCGACGGCACCACCGAGATCAGGATCAAGGCTCTCGGCGTCTGGGACACGGTCGGGACCCTGGGCATTCCCCCGGCGCCCGTCATTGGCGTCCGCGGTTCCGCTGATCAATAAGTCCCCCCTGCCCTCTCTGACGAACCCGGCTAACAACCCCAAACATGGCGCTTCACCAATACCCAGATCTCGGACAAGGTCGAAAACGCGTTCCAGGCCCTCGGCCTCGACGAGCCGCGCTACGCCTTTCGTCCGTCTCTCTGGGAGCGAGCCCCCGGCAGCAAGACGCACCTCAAGCAGGTCTGGTTCCCGGGCACCCACGCCAACGTCGGCGGCGGATGGTACGACCAACAGCTGGCCGATATCTCCCTCGCCTGTATGTTCCCTCTTCCCCTTCTCCCCCCACCACCAAAGTCTGACAACCCCAGGGATGGCCGACCAACTCTCCACCCTCGGCGTCGAATTCAATTTTGATCGCATGACCGCCATCTTCACCGACACCCTCCGCTTCTCCGCCCGCCACCCCTTCCCCTACGCCAATCAATCCAAGCCCCTCCTCTCCAAGATCGGCGTCCGTCGCTCCCCGCCCCCGAAGCCCTGGTGTGCGGCGCCCTCCATCTTCCAACACGACCCCTCTGCCCCGGCCCCCATCCGCGACGAATCCGAGTGCGACGGCAACGACGGCCATCCCGAGCTCTCGGACGTGGCCAAGAAGGCGCGCGAATACGCTCCCCTCTGGCGCGGCGCCCGCCCCTGGGGGATGGGCCTCATCCGCGCGCCGACGAGCGTGCTGCAGAACTGGGCGGGCAAGACGGTCCGCCGGCCGGGCATGTCGGTGCGCGTGGACGAGACGACGAACGAAGACACCACGGAGCCGCTGCTGGGCACTAACGAGACGATCCACAGCAGCGTGCGCGTGCGGCTGGCGTGTGGCGGGCTGGGGCTTGATGATCGCGAGGTGTGGGGGTGCGAGGGGTTGCTGGCGCCGTTGGCCAAGGGCGACCAGACGAAGCCGCTGTGGAAGTTGGAGAGGGACCTCGATGATGAAGAGCAGGCGAGGCGGGGGAGGGGCTATGACCGCCGCGTGAGGGAGATTGGGTTGCCGGGCGGGGAGTACCCCGAGGCGTGCATGTACCCGGTTAGGAAGGGGGATTGTGCGTGGAAGTGGACGTTTACGGGCAAGCCGACGGGTCAGTCGAGAGAGACGCAGTATCCGCATGAGACGACGCTGCGGGAGGAGCCGCTGGTGGGGTACTGGGAGAGATATCTCTTGGCCGTGCTGAGGGGCGAGCCGGATGTGTGGCGGTATGCCGAGGGCGTGGACTTTGCGAATGGGGGTCTGGCGTCGAATGGCAAAGGGGACAAGGTGGAGTCGGAGAAGGCACCGGTGGTGAAGATGTCAAAGAGGGCGTCGTTTCTTGGGGCTTTTGGAAAATGAAGAAACAGCCTGGTTGTCTGCGACGAATCTGGGCACACGAAATTTCCTTTTTCGAGTTTCCAAGTATAATACTACATTGCATCTCTGACTACGCCAGAGAGCAAGAAAAAGCAAGACACTCAAGCAGTTGCAACCCACAAGTTCCAGCGTGCAAGCGTTTCTGACATGCCCCGATGTTAGATGCCGTTGGTTTGTGCCGAGTTCCCAATAGACCAGTGTGCGTCAGCTCTCCCACTTCCCATCTATTTACATTGGAAGTGCGGGTCTGCCAAGCCTGAAATCTGCAACGAGACGCTCCCAGTTTAACTCTGGGCTGGGTTTTTTTGTCGATTTTACCAGGGCTGCCATTCTGTCCCTTAGATTGAACGTTAGCTCCGGGTCCTATTGTAGACGCTGTGTAACATGACTGGAGCCTGACGGGCGCGACGCGTCTTGGGCCCCGCCATTTGGCTTGGACAGTCGCGTCTGCCGCCTCTCTTCCTCCTGATATTAATTCCATCACTGTTCTTGCTTCCAGAAGACCACCTCAACACTCCCTGCCCGCATGGTCGATTCCAACATCGGTCTGAACCCACCATGGAGCACAATTCTTCTGTGGAAACCAGCGATGAGGGCTGCTCTCTGTCCCAGATTGCGCAGCAGCAAAATAGCTCCATCATCTCCCTCCTTGTCGACATCCAGCCCAACGACAGCGACAAGCCGATCGAGCCAAGACTGCTCAGCTTCATAGAGAACCTCGAATGCCTCCAAACCCCCGCGCGCCCCCGCAGCGGCGACGAGCAGGCGCCCAAGACCGAGATCAGAAGATGCAGCATCGATGCCACCGAAACCGGCTCCTACGTGGCGCTATCATATACATGGGGTCCATCACCGGGGTACGAGGAGGAGGCAGCAGGTGCATACCTAGTCCAAAAGCGGCACAGCCCGGAATTTGAACCATCTCGACCTCGAAATGATGTTCTCGATCGCATTTTCCCCTACATGCGAACAATCGGGGTCGATCTACTCTGGGTTGATCAACACAGTCTCCTCCAAGAGCAAGATATCCACAATTGCAGCGATCCACCAAGATGCGAAGAAGAACCGTGCGTCCAGAAACGACAGGGTCTGGCCGTCATGGACTTGGTTTACAGCTGCAGCGACCATCCGGTGGGATTGTTAGGACGTCCAATTAAATTGCCCTGGGAGTTGTACCTCCTCTCGATCCTCCTCCAAGGGAGTCTGACCACCGGGGAGGGATTGGAACTCAACTTATCACAGAAGGGAAAGCTGGTGGCGTGGATGGTTGTGGACATGCTCTATCGAATCACCGATGATAAATGGTGGCGGCGTGGCTGGATCTTCCAGGAGAACTTCCGGGGCGGCACCGAAATGAAGCTGTTGATCAGTTACTCCAAGGACCTTGAGAACCTGAAGCGAGATTATGGGCAAAATACTAGTCCCTGTGGAACCCCCATCTTCGGAGATGTGGACGGTGAGCTATGCATCTCATCCGTGAACTTCTTCGAGCAAGCAACACGCCTCTGTCTAGCTTGCCGGGGGCACATCAATCAATACCACAGCCCCTCCACTTCCAATTCCAAACTGGCGTTGAGGAAGGACGTCTTGAACGGAATACTCGACCGAGCTGGGAAATACGATCTCATCTTGGGGCCATCAAAACCAATGACGCCACAAATCGTGTCTGATATCGACAAGAAGGATATTTACAAACCGTGGGACAGGCTCGCCATCGTTGCAAACTGTTGTGGGTACGCCTTCCGGCTCGATGGCGACGAACTGAGTCGCAACAAGCTCAGTTTGAGCTTATCCATCCTCGCGCAATGCCTCCTCAATGGCGAGGTCCTTCACAATGGACGCGTGCCGATCCGCGACATTGCCGCCATGACAGTCCCGGAATATCTGAAAGAAGCCATCTTCTCGGAACTGGACAGCTTGGTTTCGCCATACAGCTTGGATTTCAGAAAGAGCTGCCGATTCATCGCCCCTTTCTTTTCCCAGTTAGGCGTGCACACCGGAGGTCATTTCTGGAAGCTCCACAAGGTCGTAGATACCAGCGACTGGCCGGTCAAAGGCGGATGGGTGGACACCTTGCAGGGGGGGTTATCACCCAACCAACGCAAACAACTCGCGTATCTTCAGTCATGGGTAGGCCATCAAGGACACGACGACCTCGCCCGCAGTCTAAGCGAGCATCTCGACGACGATGTTGAGTTAGCCGGGGTCTCGGAGGAGACACTGTCGTTTACTGAGCGCTACATGAAGATCATGGCGGGAGAGGTTGCCGATGGGATTGCCAAGCGCAGGTCTCTCGTTCTTGGATGCCTTTGGAACCCGGTCGACAAAAGCTCTTACAGGGCTGTGTTTGTCTGGCCTGACAGGAGTTTGCATATACCCACCGCGACGTTTGCATTCACCGCTTCCCGACCAGAGAATGCGAGCTCGGCGAAGTTTGACTTTAACGATTTGGATCTACATGTTTCATTTGAAGTTGATTTGGAAGGGCCGGAAACTGATGACCGGGACAGGAAAATTCCAAGCTTAAGGATCAGAAGGTGGCTTCCTGGCCTTTGTTTCTTCAGGGGGGAGTCACGAGAGGAGGTTGTGTTCCCTTGGCCGAGGGAACTCGAGAATTTACGCCCTGACCAAGACTGGCATGGACCCTCTGGGACAACCGCCCCTCGTCGTTGTTCCCCACGCCCTCCGCACCCAAGCGCCCGGAGCTCAGCCCCGACGCGCCGACGCCGACGCCAGAGCGGGTGGCCGCGGCGCTGATGACGAAGGACAAGTTTGAGCGGTCCGCGGGGCGGTAGAAGCGGACCGTGTTTGTCATGCGGATGCGCAGGCGGAGGAGGGGGGTCGGCGGAGGAGAATGACGAGGAGGAGTATGGTTCCGAGATGGACAGGTAGGAGGCGGCCAGGAGGAGGGATTTAAGGTTGGCGAGGAAGAGGCGGATGTCGGAGGAGAGGAGGAGGGGGAAGATGAAGGTGGGCGGGGGGAAGGAGTAGGGGGGGATCTTTTCATGTATGGTAATTTTCGCTGGTATGATGCCGAGCGAGGGTTTCTGTTTATGTCGTGACGATTTCTTTGATGCTGCTGTGGGTTTTTTTTGTTTCATTGTATGTAAGTTGTGCGCCGCTTGAGATCCCTTCATTGCATGTTTTGACTCGATGCAATGGTGCATATCAAGGGAAAGTCTTACAAGGGCACCTCAAGGACTTTTAGCCCCTTTTTTCGATAATCGGTGGAATTGTCATTCTTTTATGTTGAAACTTTGTTTTGCCTTACTACCACTGTGAAGTCAGCGACCGGAAATGTTTCCTATTGGATATCATGCCGTCTTCTCTGAACTTCCCGCATGACTTTTTCTCACCCTTGGGCTCTTTTGCCGGAATAATTCTTGCTTCCCTTGCCCGTTGATCTTTCACTTTGAGGGGGGATCGCTCTGCTTCAACTGTATGCAGGCCCAAATTGTTGATATTGTATCGTTTCCGAAGCAAAGACTGCAGCGTTCTATCCAAGTGCTCTGGATATGTGCCCTGGCGATAAACCGTTGATCATCTCCGCCCGTCGTTGCCTCTTTACCCCGTAATACTATGTCCTATTCGTATTTCATCTTCCAACCGCCAACAATAGCTTATCTCGCGAACTAGACCCGCGTGTCGAATCTGTGCGAACGGGGGTAGGTAGGCAGCGTCTTCTTTAAATCCAAGCCCTTGACCTTCCTCCTCCTCAAAAAACCTTTCCTCCCCTCGTCACCTGAACCCAAAAAGCACAACACCAACCGCCCTCCAACCCTTTTCTCCCTATCACCAAACCGTTTTCGACGCACGATTCGACGCACTATCGCGGATCGCACGCTCGGCGCCATGGACCGTCCCTCCCACAACCATCCCCTCTACCCCTCCCACCTCGCTGTCAAGCAAGCGGGCTACCGCTTCCCCTACACCCCTATCCAACCTTCCTCCTCCCCATTCTCCACCTTCCTGGCGGACCTCCGCCGCGACCCGCCCCCCCACTGCCGTCACTGGCTACGGAACGGCTCGCTAGAGTTTGTCACCTCCGAGGCGATAATGGAAGATGACGACATGGTCGTCTCCACTCCATTAAGCCCCGACGCGCCAGTCCTCGGCAGGTCTATCTCCGGCCCGTCCGCCCCTCAACAGACCAGCTTTGACCCGTTCGTCTTCGGCACCAGCGACTTCGTCGACGAGAACGTATCCCCGCCGGTGGCCACGCCCTTCGTTGGAGTGATAAGGTGGGGTACGCCCGAGGTCGGAGAACCCGCCGCCGCGAAGTTGCAGTCGGCCGCGGACTTTGAGGCGTGGGCGACTCGACCAGCGGTGGACTTTGAGGCGCCGTTGATGTTTCACGTTGGGCATGGGTTTCGTAGATTGAGGAGTAATGAGAGGACGGTGGATGACGATGAAGACGATCAGGATCCGGAGGACTGTCCGACGCTGAGGTATGTGTCATCTCTTTCTTGTGGATTACTCTTTACTGACATGACTCTAGGCTGAGGAGGCGCGTGAGCCGTAGCCTAGATGGATATGAGTCCGAGGCGTGGAGGCGTTACAATCGCCGGTTGAACAGATTGCGATGCGCGGACAAGCAGCATCGGAAGGCGACGTCGTTGGCGAGTCGCAGGAATGCCAGCAAGAAGAGAAAGGAGGCGGGAGACCAAGAGTCGGCCTAGATGAGCGGCGGGGAGGAGAAGAGACTGAGAAAGATGCCATTGGCGGATGGCAACTCGTCTGCGTGTCGCTGACGACAAGAAGACTCGATTTTTGGAGGCGGCGTCGAGCCCATTGCCTCAACGTTTGATCAACGGAGCCCGAGGTTGCAGAAGCAAGAGGGCGAGTTCAAGGATGGGAGGAAGTTGCAGCAGCAAAATTGCTCATCGGTCGACAAAGGAAAGGGCGGATATTTTGGGTTGCCGACCTCTGCTAAGCCTGGAGTTAGGGGTGGTCAAGAGTCGCCAAGGTTCTTAGGGGGTTTGTTTACTTTCCAGAGTTGGAACCCAAAAAGAGCCGTCAGATCGAACCCAAAATCAGACCTTTCTCCGACACCAGTTCCAACCTCCAGCAGCCCCCCAAAAGTCTTTCCGCCGGTTTTGCGCCCAAGATAAGTCGGCCCAGAGCTCCCCGGCGAGGTCACGTGAGCGCACCAAACTCTCGCGTCCACCTCTGTTCTCATCACCACAGGGGGCCGCATCACCATCACACCAAAAAAAAACGCACAGCTCAAACCAGTAGCCATCCGCCCACTTTTTCAGCGAAATGAACCCCTTCCGCGCCTGGCGTCGCGCCGAAAACGACTGGTTCTCCGTCGGCCCGACCTCGTCCTTTCCCGACCTCGACGACACCACCACCGCCCTCTCGTCTCCCCGCCCCTGCACCGGCCTCCCAGACCCGACTCCAGGCTGCAAAGCATTCCACGTCCCCAAAGAAGACACCTCCAAGCGGCGAGAAGTCCCAATCGCAGAGGACGAAGCGGATGCGACCGCCTCCGATACCGGGGCAGACAACGACCTGACGGACCAAGTCCTCGTCTTTCGGTATCGCGGCAAGTTTCACGCCATCGACCATGTACGTCATCCTCTGTCTGGATCTAAGGCGGCGCATGGTTGATCGATGCTGATGATCCTGCCGCTGCCAGCAATGTCCGCACGCGTCCTTCCCGCTTTCACGGGGCGCGCCGTTTGACATTGAGGATTTCGGCATCGTGCTCAGCGCTGGGTTGACGTGTCCGAAGCACGGGTGGTCGTTTGACTTGTTTTCAGGGAGGTCGGATCGGGGAAATTATCGGCTCAAGGTGTGGGAGGTGGAGCTGAGGGATGTTAGTGGGGGGCAGGCGTTGAAAGGGGTGGAGGGAGGGGAGGGGAAAGAGGAGGAGATGGTGCGCGAGGTGTGGGTGAGGAGGAAGCCGAGGATGGGGTGAGGTTTTTTTTGTTTAGGAGGTACCTGCGGCGTAGTTTGACCGGGGAAATTGGGATTAGTTTGGTAGCCTCGAGTCGAGGTGTGGAGCGAAGCTTGAACTACAATTCTTGCCCCTTCTTGCTCTTCGTCTCGTTCCTTCATTCCTAGCTGTGGATCCACGGACCCCTCGACAAGAAATTGCATGTGCCTGGCCTGAAAAATGATCCAATGGCTCTTCTGGCAATGAAATCCTGGCAGCGAAGCCACTGGAGTTGAGCATGCCTTGACCCTTCATCAGAGCCCGCCTCCGGGCCACAAAAAGGCACCATTCCACCCCAACCCTAGAGGTTGAGTCTGAAAAAGAACAAAGAATCTTGTGTCTCAGGCATCCACGCAATGCCCTCCATTGCGTCCACAGCAGTCCAAAAAGCGTTTCGCGTCATCCGTCTGGCAGACCTGCGAATCGCTTCCAGTCAGCATGGAAATCCCTCCCTAAACAAGACAACACTACCGCAGGCCACCTACATCATTCGGCCGTCCTTGCCCACCGACGATAAGACAGCATTCCGCCCAGACCTGCAAGTCAAAGCACTGGCAATTGTCCCAATGTCGCTCGCTAGACCCCAGGACGTTTGGGCGCCTCGTGTCATCCACGGTTTCGCGTCTCTCAATGGAAGTGGCCGACGCAACGAGGCAGAGGCTAATGACGGTCGCGAGGGAGAGGCGAACATGCATTTTGGGCGCAGGGGGAAGGGATGGTCTTGATGAGCTCGAGTCCTCGGTGTTTGGTTTGACAATGGCAAAAGGACGGGGTGGCCATCCTCACATCCCCCCCCATTGATTTTATCATTTTCTTTACTATTCACTCCAGGCGCCGTGTGGTTGTGTACCAAGACTGGTACTTTTGAAGGTTCTGCGGTGGTGACAGTTGCCATCCACTGTCAAACCATAGAGATAGATGCCCTTGTGTTTCTCTTTTGTCAGACACGGTAGGAGAGATCGGCCACAAATATCGACTTGCGCGAGCTTCATGGGGTACAGAGCTCGAACGGGATGCCACAGAGGTTCAGGCAATAGTAAGGACCAAGAGGATGGAGAGTTGCGTTTTGTATGAGGTGGTTGTGTTGGGTTTCTGGCTGGGACGGGAAGTGATGAGGAGGAGCTTGGGGTTTTGAGATGCTTCTTGCCTGCATAAACATATAATTTTAACAGTCAATCAATTACTGCCTACTCTCTGTTCTGCATTTGCCGTTTACATGTATTCAGGGGGAAGGGTATCGATGTCAGGTTAGGGTTGGGGTGTGATGATGTTGCAGCGCCCTCCTTTTCAGCCGCACCCCAATGTTACATTGATGTGGCGGTATCGTTTGTTAGCAGGGGGACAAAAATGGTAGAGCATCTTCACTTAAAAGGGAATGTCCATAAAAGCTAGACGTCTGCCTTGCTGCCATTGTTTACTGAAAAAGGCTTGGCAGTGACATGATCGAAGGCAGCCCAAGAAGTGATGGACCTAGAAATAAAAGTCTCGACGTTGCTAACATTTCAACATGGAATCCCCGGATTTCGGGTTGAGCATAAGCGAGGGAATATTGGATGGACCCCTGCTTGGCGTCTAGTGTCGGGCGCTGGCGTCTCTTGCCCGACCCCTCCTCTTTCCAACTCCCTCTCCAGATTTCTGCTCCTTTTTTTTTCGAGGTTTCCCGTCTCAGGTGGTGCATTGTTCCGTGGAATTGGACTGCCCGAGCTCAGCCTAGCAAAGTAAAATGCAGAATTACCAAGGGGGGAACCCCAACCCTTATCCGTATCCCACTCCACCGCCTCTCCACGCCCAGCAGGGCCAGCCCCAGGGCGTGCCCCCAAACCCCACTCAGACGGTCCCGCCATCGACTTCAATCCAGCAACCTCAATTCCAGCAACAGCAACAGCAGCACCAGCAGCAGCAGCACCACCACCTCCAGCATCAGCAGCCTCTCCAGTACCAGCCGCAGCAACCGCCGGCGCAGTACCAGCAGCAGCCAGTCCAATACCAACAGGTGCCCGTTGTGTACCAACAGCTTCAAGCTCCCCCGTACCAACCTCAGCAGCCCGTCCAGCAGCACCACCAGCAGCACCACCAGCTCGCACCCCAGACTCAGCAGCCGCATCAGACACCTCAAGCAGCACATTCCCCCTGGCAGCAACAACAGCATCCCCAAGCCGTGACGGCCCCTCAATACTCGCCACAACCCCAGCAGCAACAGCAGCACCAGCACTATGGAGCCCCCCCTCAACCACCCCAGCCCGCGGGGACTCCGCAGCAATCCCAGCCGGCACAGTTCCCGCAAAATCCATACGGCGCCCTTTCTCAGTCCCCTCCACTCGTGACGACTCCGCAACGGTCACAGACAGGACAGTTCCCACAGCAGCAGCAGCAATATGGCCCACTTTCTCAAACCCCCCAACCTGTGACGACTCCTCAGCAGCCACAGCCGGGTCAGATCCCGCAGCAGCAGCAGCAGCAGCAGCAGCAGCAGCAGCAATACGGTGTCCCTCTTCAACCTCAGCAGTTTGCGGGAGCCCCGCAGCAGCAGCAATACGGAACCCTTCCCCAACATCTCCAGCCCGCGGCAACTCCGAGTCCTCAGCAAACAATGCCGAGCCAGTTCCCACATCAGCACCACTATGGCATCCCTGCTCAATCTCCCCAGACAGTGACTGCTCCTCAGACCTCACCGCAAGGCCAGTTTCTGCCGCAACAACAATATGGTGCCTTGTCTCAAACTCCTCCATCCGTGGGCACACCTCAGCAACTCCCACCGGGTCAGTTGCAACAGCAGCAGCAACAATATGGCACCCCTCAGCCTCAAGCACCCGGGCTTCCTGTCAGTTATCAGTACGCCTTCTCCGCACCCACTCCTCAAGGTCAGCAACCGGCGACGGCCATCGGACAAGCGCCTGGTCTGCCCGGACAACCCGCGCCCTATGGCTACGGAGGACCGGCAGGACATGCTCCCCCAATACCTCTTACCAAGACATCAACCGGCCTCAAGTCCCGCTTTGGCGCCACTGTCGCCGGATTCCAGTCCAAGCTGGGCACCTACATTGCAAAGGTCCAGACACCATCTCCCAATGCCTACCCTGGGGCTCCGGGAGCAGCGCCAACCATGTACGGACAGCCATATGGTCAACAACCCCTGCACACTCCCCAGCCAGGAGTCAGCTACGGGCAGCAGCCTCAAGGTCTCAAACCTACCCTAGGTCTGCCGGCCACTGCTCCATACGCTCAGCAGCCCCAGCCCATGCAAGGCGCTCAGGGCCAGCTAATGCAGTCCGCGGGTTCGTTTGGCCAGCAAAGCCAAGCAGCTCAGTCTTTATATGGTCAACCAACCCCAGCCCCGCCTCCCTACGGTCAGCACCCTCAGCCTCCTGAGACTCAGCCTGCACCGGCGGCCGTCGCGGCGCCGCAATACCGGCAGCAGCCTCAGCAGTCCCAGCAACATACACCATCACCGTCGCCGTATGGTCAACAGCAGCCGCCGCCGCAGAATGTGCAGCGCCAGACATCATTTCCCGTAGCCCCCAACGGACAGCTCCCGACTGCTGCCCCTCTATATGGGCAAATAACCCAGACTCCTCAAGGCACTCGGCAATCCGTATACGGAACAGTGCAAGGATATCCAACACCTCCCTACCAGGCAGGTATCGGCAGCCCTTATCCCGCCAGCGGCGCCCCAGCTGCGCAGAGTGCCGTCCCAGGATACCTACCCCAACAAGCAACATCGACGCCAGTGTCGCCTCCTGCCCCCTGGCAGCCATATCAGGCACCGTCCCAGCAGCCCACGTACAGCAATGCACCCCCTTCGATGCCAACCCCAGCATCATCATCGCCTTCTCCCGCCGGGACGCCTGCTCAGGGACTCCCGCTCACAGGAACCCCCGCAGTTGGAACTCCAGCGATGCCTAAACCCGTCGCTCACGGCCAAGGGCTTCCCCAGTGGACCAGGCACACCTCTTACGACCTGTCCGCCGCTCAACAACAGCAGGGCCATCCGTCGTATCCGATGGCACACCAATCAACAGCCTCAATCAGCTCAACAGCACAGTCTTTTGCGGGTGAATACGGCCCTGCAAAACCCACGGTGACAGAGAGCCCGACTTTTGCAGCACATGGCCCAGGGCCCTGGCAGTACGGACATGTTGAGGACCAGCCACATCAGGCAGTAGTGCCCTCGCCCCAACCCCCTACAAAACCTACAAGCCCACTGGCTTCGACTCAAAGCGTCTCAGGGGAAGAAAGGCCGGGCCAGGTCCAACAAACGGCGACGATCGAGACACCACAGGCAGATACAAGCGCGCCTGCGCAGTTGTCTGCCTACCGACTGCCAGATGCTCAATTGCAGCACTCTGACATTCCCGGCTCGCCAGCTCCAGTCTCTGAAGTGGCTCCAGATTTCATTGTCGCGGCTCACAGTCCTACTCAGCCGACGGCGACACAGCCGTTGATGGTCTTGCAGGGCACCACACCCCCAGCCCCACAACACTCTTCGCCGCCCAACCCTACGCCGGTCTACCCATTGCAACCACAGGCGGGCGATGCACCTTGGTCGCACCACACACCGCAGATGCAACAGCCCGCACACACGTTCGCGCGGAAGCCCGTGTCTCCACCATCGACCGAATCTCCCTTGCAACAGCCTGCCCCTCACCATGACCAACCTTTGACAGCCCCGTACCCCGGACAACAACCGGGCCAGACTCTCGAGCCATCATGTCCACAACCTGCCGCCACGTCCGAGCCCCAGCAGTCACCGCCGTCAGATTCATGGTCTATTACCGCGTTGACGTCGCAGATTCACGACCTCCTCGTCGCGGAGACTCCTGTCCACCCCAACCCATCTCACGTCCACGCTCAAGATCAATCCCGCTCTTCAAGCGCACAAGTCCCGGGCCTCGTGGCAATCTCAAATAATCCCTATCCCGTCAATGGCGAAACACTAGCAACGGATTACTTCCTTCACCCTATGCTCGCAGCTCCTTTTTCCGATATACCCACGACACGCTGCTGCTCGGGCAACTCCAAGGTCGCTCACTCCCGGACGTGGTTCTTTCATCCAGCTACGCCCTCTTTTTCCATCTGCGGATTTTGCTACCTGACATGCATTGCTCCAACCAAATTCGGCCTGGAGTTTGCTTCAAGAAACGACAAGGGCTTGCATTGCCATTTTCATACACCTCGCATCACACGCGTACTCTGGCCCCAGGCCCTGGCGAGCGGTGACATGGCCCCCGTGGTGGCCTACATGGCCCGCCGCTCAACTGAGGTCAGGTTCTGCGGTGGTCCCGAGGGCAAACGCAAGTCTGATGGGATCAAGTGGTTCTTGCCGTCGGTACTCGGCGACAAGGGAAGTCCTGGGTACTGCGAGGCGTGCTACGAGGATCTCATTGTCGGCGGGCCCTTTGAGGGGCGGTTGATGACAGGAGTCAAGGAGCAGCCAGAGGAGGAAGAGTGGCATTGCACTAGCTGGAACAATGGCTTTACTAGGATGATTCTCAAAGGAGATTGGGAGCAGTTTCTTCAACACACGGCCACTCGCTTCAGTCTCCCCGCGTGTGATGGGCAAGTCAGCATGACATCGCAGACAAGGTGGTGGACGCTCCGGGGCATGGGCCCCGAGGCCGCCGTTCACATGTGTGAAACTTGCTACTTGGACGGCTTCAAGGACTCGAGATGGGAGGGTATTACCGAGGAGTGTGGGCCCACGGTTGGTCAAGCCCGTGCATGCGACTGGAACCCGAGCAACAACCCCAACCTCAGCATGGCGGTGACAGCGGCCACGCAGAAACGGCTCGGAGCAGAAGAGCTGCGGAGGGTCCTTTTCACCATTGCGTCCAAGCCAGCATGTGGAAGGCAGGAGCCGTTCCAGGACGGCCGGTACTTCAACTTTCGAGGAAAGCCGGTTGATGAGTACGGCATCTGCGAGGCCTGCTTCGAAGCACGCATCAGGCCGCTCGGGCTTAGCCAGTTCTTCACCGATGCCCCGCAGGTTGTCCTCGGGACCACATATTGCTCTTTCAGCCCCCACACGAACGGTGTTGGGCTTTTCATGGCGCTGTTTGTCGAGGCCGTTGAGACGGGCGTGTGGGCCGTCTACGAAGACCGCGTCCGCGCCATGACCAACCTTCCCCCTTGCGCAGGCATTAACGCCATGCAAGGCGGTCGTTGGTGGGGGTGGCCGGACTGCACCATCTGTGAGCATTGCTTCCACAGCTTCGCCTTTGGAACCAAGTTTGCCTCGGAGATGCCGCTCCAGGGGATCACCGGGGCGCCCAACGGGTCACGAATCTGTGGTCTGTTCTCGAGTGGCCAACAGAAACGGTACCTCGACGCCTGCGAGGACAACAAGCTCGACGAGTTCCTTGGGTTTTGTCGCGAGAGGCAAGTCAAGTGGGGCGAGCTGTGGCCGGCGATCCAAAACTTGCAGGCCCAGATTTCCTCGACATATTGGGCGGGTGTGAATCTGAGCATTGCCAGCCAGGCCAACAAGAATTCGGACGGCATGACGTTTGGGACGCCGACAACGGAGCTCATTTCAGGCAGCGGAAACCGGTACAATTCCAACCCTGGCGCAGTTGCCGAGCAGCAGGCGGCACAAGCAGAAGAGTTGATGAGGCAGGGTGCAGGGCCGATGGAGGAGCAGAAGGGGTTGTTGGCGATTTGGAGTCTCTGGGAGTAACATTGTTCGATCTTGCCAGCATGCTTGGTTTGGCGATTGGTATGATTTTCTTCCTACACGTCCAAGCCAGTTTCATAGAGCGCAGTGTTGCTTGATTCTCTACGATAGCCCGAGGTTGATCTATTTCCCGAGATATTGCCCTCGCTTCCCATGCCTCCCATGCCCAAACGCCGGTGATTGTGCCAAAATCCATACAAAATTAACTGTCTATTTATGGGCAACAAACGAATCCCCATGTCTTCGTCCATCCACCGCCGCCAACCCAATCTAGCACTTATCTCGGCAGGACGCGCAGCAAAATCTATCCGCCAGGTGAAGGCGTCAGCACAACAACCAAGGGAAAGATTGAGAAGACTCACCCCTGGATACACCTCGCGCTCGCAAACGGATCTCCGCACCGCCTGTGGGCGTAGTTGACGCATCCGTCGTTGCCGGTGCACGGGGGGCGGGCTCTGCTGGCCTCGACCACGCCGTCGGGGGTTTCGGTGATGGGGTTTCCGGCTGTGACTGAGGAGAGGAGGAGGACGAGGAAGGCCGCGAGGGCCACGTTGAAGGGGATGCGAGGCATGTTGGTATTTGGTGCGTACTTCTGGGTTCTGGCTGATGTTGTTTCTTGAAGGTTGTGGGCTGGGTTGGTATGTGAGAGTTAGGGTTGATGTGTATTGTTTGTGTATTGTTGTTGATTCAGTGTTGATTTGGATGAGTCTGTTGAGGTTTGCTCTGTAGACGCCTGCTCAAAACCGAGCAACTTCGCAGCCTCCAAGTGAGTTGAAGGAATGGAACAAACGCTGCGTCACACACAAACGGGCGAACAGCGTTGGTATTTTCATCCACCTCTATATGCCATCCTCGAGATCAATTCAATGACAACATTGTGCCATCCCACGGCCTGGTCCCAGACCAGATGGACATGGAAGAACCGTCACACGCTCACCGCCCAGGTGTTTCCTACCTACCCGCGAAGAAACGATTCACCGTCACCCGCACTTTGGTGTCGTCGGTAACGACCGTGACGCCATCGCCACCCGTGGAACGACACAAGCATCAACACGGGGAAACCACGCCCTCTCTCCCCTCAATCAACCAAAGCCCGGGGTACACAGGTTTGCCCGCAACCGCCACGTGGATCCGCACTCGTGTGCCCCAGTCCCGTCCCGTCCGTGGGGTTTCGACTCCCTCGCGTGCGCTTCCTCCTCTGTCCACGATCAACACCACGCCCGGGTTTCCAGTCCCTCAATTCTGTCTGCCGAGGCTCTCTGCCGGCGTCGATGCGAGACCAATGTCTGGAAACCCAAGAGAGAGCAGCGAATATAGCCGGCGTGCACACACACACGAAACCGTCGTGCGGATCTGGTGCACATACTGACGGAGGGGATCACCGGCCAGGAGGCGCCGAGGTCAACCATCATGCCACACGACGCAGATTATGCCAGATGGGGGACGTGAGACAAGCCCCGACCCGACCTGGGTTCCGTCGCGGCGTGTGGTTGATGGGAAAAGGGAAAAGAGTCAATGCGTCCGTCCGTTTGTCGGATCGCCCAACCCCAGGATCGCCGCGTTTCGGCTCTGGCGCATCATTCCATCCAGATCCGGGGGCGGGTGTCGAGAGAGCCGTTAATCGATCGCCCCCAACATAAAGACGATGCCGTCCGTCGTTTTGCTCGACCAGGAAAATGAGGGAGATGTGGAGAATGCCATCAATCGAATTGGTCATTTCATCCGGCTCTCTGTTGGACGACTGGACGAGTCGTCGTCGTGTGAACCTCTTTGACGACAGTGTTCCGAGTCGAGTCGTCAATCGCCTAGGCGCCGTGTTCCATGGCGGAAAATGAGGCGGCGCAGGCGGACATGGGGGCGTCGTCGGATTTCGGACCGCTGCTGAACCTCGCCATCTGGACGTTGGCGGGATCGTCGACGGTGTTTTTGGGGCTGCGGCTGCTTGCCAAGCATCGCGGGCAGAGGGTACTGTGGTACGACGACTACCTCCTCATCGCGGCATGGGTATGTCTCCTTCCCGGGGGTGGATAGACGGGGAGCTATGGCTGACAGGTTCACGGCAGGTCTCGCTCATCATCTCCTGCATCGTGCAGACGGTCGACACGACGTTTGGCTTCGGCAAGGAGCACCGCGACATCGACGCCAGCGTCCTCGCGACCACGCGGCTCGTCTCGATCGTCGCCGGCTTCTTCCTCATCCTGGCGGCGGCATGGAGCAAGACGTCGTTCGCCCTGACGCTGCTGCGGATATCCGAGGGCTGGCCGAAGAAGCTGGTACTCTTTGTCATCTGGACGACCAACATCGCCATCGGCGTGAGCGCCATCACGCAGTGGGCGCAATGCTGGCCGCTCGCGCGGCTATGGGAGGGGGAAGGCCTCGACGGCCAGTGCCTGCCGCTGGACCTCATCAACGGATACAACATGTTTGTGTCGGGCTACTCCGGCCTGATGGACATCTCGCTGGCCCTGTTGCCGTGGGTCATTGTGCGGCCCTTTGACAAGCTCGCCCCGTCGGGGAGCACAAGACGGAAGGAGAAGTTTGGCATCGTTGTCGCTATGGGAATGGCTGTGTTGTGAGTGTTGCGCGGTCGCGGGAGCATGGGAGGGAGGGAGTGCTAATGGGACCACCAGTGCCGGCATCACATCTCTGCTCAAGATCTATGCCCTATACCAAATGATTCAGCCATACGCATCAGCGGGTAAGAATCTGCGTTCCCCCCATCCTGACTGTCAACGTTGCTAACGCTGTATCGCAGAACGTGTGGTGGCTGTCATGATTCTGGGGACAGCCGAGGGCGCCATCACCATCATGGCCGTGTCGATCCCGGCCCTCAGCACGTTCTTGAGAAAAGATAGAGGACCAACCGATATTGCCGACTTGTCGTTGAAGAGTATCGTTTGAGGGCGTTGCATCTTGGTTGTTCATAGGCTTGGGTTCCACATGGGCGGCTGCATAACATTTTGGGGCGTTGGGCTTTGCTTTGGCGGTGCCATGTACTTTTAGGGAGGTTTTGGTACCAGACTTGGTGGTAATTCCATGGTCGATTTCACTCATCCAGCAGGCTGTGGCTGACTGTATGTGAGAAGGAATGGGATGGGAGGCTGATGCTCAGCCCGGTGGATGTTTCCTGTGTCGTCTGGCATGGTCAACTTGAACACAGCGTGAGAGGATCACCATCATCTGGCGGAGGATCGAAGCTGACAACTGAAGATGGAGCTACAACGGATTACAGAGCGGGAACGCTTCTCTCGACTCGGCGAGAGGATGCGTCTGTCGTTTCCATGGCGTCAGAACCGGATTGGCGGGCATGGCTTCGGTGTTGGGATGTGGTGTGACACGACGCCGAACTGATGTCGTTCGCACCCTCTGTCGGTTCAAGACCCCTCCGAGATGCGAGTTAGAGAAGCCGTGGTGGGCGGTTTGGAGTCAACCCATTTGAAAGACCCCGCACACGCCGTATTTTACGGCTCGAAGCTGACGTTTGGGCGCGGTAGCATCGAAGCTAGTGACTCAACCTTTATACCATCGTCTTTCTGGAATCTAAGAGTCCGTGATTGCTTGCCAGACCAGAACATCGTTGGAGCTTGTTGTCACTTTGGACTCTGACCAACAAAGAGCCGGCCCAAACTGCCAAGCCACCCATTGCCAGCCATGGCACCCGATCGCGTGAGGCTCAACTTCATTACCCTCGACGTCTTCACAGACACGCCCTTCCTCGGCAACCCTCTGGCCGTCGTCTTCATCCCAGCCAGCAAGCGCGCTCTCGTTAGCCAGGAGACGAAGCTGCACATCGCAAAGGAGTTCAACCTCTCCGAGACGGTATTCCTTCACACACTCGACAATGAGCCGGAGACGGGCGTTTCGGCGCGCGAGATAGACATCTTCATGACCGAAGGCGAGCTGCCATTCGCCGGCCATCCCACCATCGGAACGGCCAGCCTGGTGCTGAACCACTTCGGGTGGTCCCACGTCGACACGCTCCTGGCCAAGGCAGGGCCGATCAGCATAAAAAAGGACGAAGAGACGGGCGGCGTCACAGCCATGATCCCGCACAACGTCCGCATCCACCAGCATACGCTGCGGGGAATCCTGCCGTCGCTCCCGAACGATGTTCAGGAGACGGTCCGCAGTGGGCTCCCGCTGGAGCCCGGGATCAAAGCCGCCGAGCTGGATGCTCCGGTGGTGGACATTGTCAGGGGCATGACTTTCTTGCTTGTCGAGCTGCCGAGTTTGGAGCATCTTGCCAAGGTCAGGACGAAGCGCATCGACTTTGCCGGGGTGGAAGGGCTGCAGGATCCGGGGCACAGCGGCTTCGTCATGCGATTCCACTACGTCGTGACGGACAGGTCCGTGGACGAGGATGGTAGGCATAGGTGGTGTCTACGGACGCGAAACGTCGAGCTGGATTGCGAGGATCCGGGGACGGGCAGTGCTTCCGCAGCGCTGGCGAGCTATCTGAGCCTCAAGAACAAGGCCATCAAGGGGGCCACGGTTGCCATCACGCAGGGGGTGGAGATGGGTAGGAGGAGCGACATTACGGTCCGGACAGAGCTGGAGGGCGACGCGGAGAATCCAGAGATGAAGGAGGTTCACTTGGGCGGAAAGGCCGTCGTCGTCATGGAGGGGGCCATTCTGGCCTGAGCTTCAGGTGTCGATGGCGGGAAGAACAAGTTCTGTGGGGCCCATGGAGAGAGAAATAATTGAAGATTACAAAAAAAGATTCCAGTGCTGTGTCGTCCACGTCTGACTGGATGAGTTGACTGTGTTGCCGTTGAAGGAAATCTGGCAAAGGGCAAAAAGCTGCAAAGGCCCAGCTGGATGCTGGGGCCAGCGATAACGATAAGCACCACACCAGGAGGGCGCCGCCATCTCCCATTGGTCCCTCAAACCTCCAAGGTAAAACGCGCCCGTGCTCGTCTGCCTCCAAAGTCCAGCGTCGGTGCAGCCTTTCGAGAAAAAGTTGGAGCTTCAAACGCGACTTGACGGCACTAACGAACACTCCCACCCGCCTTTTTACGACATCGCCAACATGCTTTGCGCGCGTAAGCTAACCTCCTGGACCCATTGAGCCCTTGGGAGCGGACTGACATGGCTGGTAGTTTCGGGAGAGATCCCAGAGGAGCCCGTGGTGTCGAGGAAAACAGGTTGGTCGCACTTTGCGAATCGCGACGCCCATGGACCGCCCCACTGATGCCCTCCGTCAACAGGCACCGTTTTCGAGAAGCGATTGATTCTCAAGTACATCGAGGAGGAGGGCAAAGAACCCGGGACCAACGACGAGCTCCACCCCGATGACCTGCTCGACGTCAAGACCGCCCGCATCGTTCGACCGCGCCCGCCAAACTTTACATCGCTGCCTTCGCTGCTAAAGGCCTTTCAAGACGAGTGGGACGCCCTGGTGCTCGAGACATACAACACGCGGGAACAGCTGGCGCGTACGAGGGAGGAGCTGGCGACGGCGCTGTACCAGCACGATGCTGCGGTCCGCGTCATTGCGCGGCTGAGCAAGGAGCGGGATGAGGCGCGCGACGCCCTGTCCAAGGTCACAGTTGCCCCATCAGGCGGCGCTTCGAACGACGATGCCATGGCCGTCGATGGCCAGAGCTTGCCAGAAGAACTGGTCGCACACGTGGACGGATTGCACGCGGTGTAGGTTTTCCATCCACCAAGGCCCCGGCAGGGTACTGACAGTCTTGCAGATTAACAAAGGGTCGCAAGAAGCGCCCCGTGCCCGAGGGATGGGCGTCCCCCGACGATGTCGCCGCCCTTCAACCCCTCCAGCAAGCGGACGCCTCCGTCACGCAGGCCTCATGTCTCGACACGCAGGCCGACTATGCCGCAGTTGGTGGCTTGGACGGCAAGCTCGACATCTACTCGGTACAGCAGAACAAGGTGGAGCGGTCGCTCGAGATTGGCGAGCCTGTGACGGCCACCATCTGGACAGAGACAAAGGTCATTGTCGCGACATCCAAGGGGGCTGTCCGCGTCTTTGACAGCGGCAGCGAGGTGGCCAGCTTCACGTCTCATGCCGGGTCCGTGACGGGCCTCGCGCTGCATCCCGGCAAGCGGATTCTGGCCTCGGTTGGCGCGGACAAGAGCTTTGTGTTCTACGACCTCGACTCGCTGCAGCAGGTGTCGCGCATCTTTACCAATGCTGGTATGTCTTTTGATCCCTCTTTTCGTCTGCGATTGTCCCAGATACTGACTGCGTCAGCTCTTACCGCATGCGCGTTCCACCCCGACGGCCACCTTTTTGCTGCTGGCACGCAGCCCGGAGACATCAAGGTGTTCCACACAGGCAGCGGCGAGGAAGCCACGGCCTTTACGCTCGGGTCCCCGGTTCAAGCCATCGTCTTCTCCGAGAACGGCTTCTGGTTCGCTGCCTCCGGAAAGGGCCTGTCGACGGTCACGATCTTTGATCTCCGCAAGGAGGGGGCGGCGGCGCAGGTGAAGGAGTTGCAGACGGGCGATGCACAGTCGCTGTCGTGGGATTATACGGGACAGTTCCTCGCCACCGTGGGCGCGACGGGTGTCACGGTGCAGCAGTACCTCAAAACTTCTAAGGCGTGGTCGGAGCCTCTGCGGACCAGCGTCCCGGGCGTGGCCTTGAAATGGGGAGCCGAGGCAAAGACGCTGGTGACGGTGGGCAAGGAGGGGGTGGTTTCCGTGCTGGGAGCCAAGGAGGAGTGAAGACACTAGGCATCAGGATAAGATGGCGCTGATTGGGAACCCGGGTGGGTGTAGATTAGGTCGTGGTCGGGGGAGAGCCGGGTTGTCTCGCAGAGGAGCGTGGAAAATTGTGATACCTGTATTCGCTGCCAGACACATGAAGGATGACATTCACGTAAGTGCCCGATAATTACCGGGAGGCACTGTCAGGAGCTGCAGCAGGGCCGATTTATCAGCCGATGAGCTTGAGAGTGATCACTCCTCTGTATATGGATAGGTGTGGGCAGTTAGTCGCTCTCCAGCGGAGGCGAAGAGCTCGCAGCCGGCACGCCCTCCCCCGTGGGCGAAAAGGTCTCGGTCGCTGTTGAAAGGTGCCGAGGGAGCGAGACCAACTTGCAAAAGTGTCACGGGAAAGAAGAAGGCGTAATTCGCCCTTCACTGACGACCTAATTCATGTCCCAACTTCCGCCACACGCACCCAGCCAATAGTGGACCAGGGCTTCGATTCCCTCGAGTGTCAGCGCCAGCTGGAGGGAGCTGCGAGCCTGGACCTCGCCAAGTCCCAAAGTGATCCCGCTCACGGGAGTCGGACCGGGGGTGGGGTGCCCTGCCAAGTCGCCATCATCACATTGCGTCTCACCAAACTCCAACCTTTCTCAACCATCGCCCTCGGCGGCTGCCTTCCTCTCCCTCACCGTCCGCACCCACCGTTCTCTCGCAACCTCGGCGGCTCTGCTGACAATCGTCTGCCACCGCAGGTGGCCTCTTTCCATTTCTACCCCTCCACCCTCGCGTCGCTTCTCGATCGGCCCGCCGACCGATTTCGCCGAAACGCCTCAGACCTCGACTCGACCCGTTTTGTTGCTGTTTTCCAACAGTTACCTGATATCCGCGTCACCTTTGTGCCGACTGCACTCCGAAACATCCTCTTCCTCGGCGAGGGGCCGCCTTTGTTTGCACGCCTTGTCAGCAGCTAGGTTGAGCCGAATCAGAACCCCACCACACAATGGAATTTACTCGATACCTCCGCAACCTTGACGACTCGGACCGCCCTGATTCCGATCCCTTCTCTCCCGACAGATTTCCCGAGTTCGATCGCGACCTCATCCTCCTCGCCGACGGACTTCAGGCCGCCGGCCACGCCGCCTTTAGCGTCTTTGGCAACAACAACGCGGCCGGGCAAGAGCACGAGGCGGACTTTCTACAAGACGACGAGTTGGACCAAGATTCCGACGACCACGATTCCGGCGACCAAGATTCCGAAAGTGAACGGGACGCTGGCCTTGAACTAGATGAGGCTTTCTGGCAGGCTGCCTCCGACCAATCCTCCATTGCCAGCTTATCCTCGCAACAGCCCAGCTCCGACTCCGAATCCGAATCCGACTCGCCTGGCAGCCATCCATCACAGTCCTCCGCTGGGTCCGCAAGTCCCAGCAACGATTCTACGGCATCCGAAGACTCGCTTTTCGTGACCCAAGGGCATGACGACGACGATTTGCTCGCGCACCTGTACGTACACGAACAGCTGGAGCAGCACGCCTCACTTTTTCCATACCAACACGGCCACGGCGAGAGGCTGCGTCAGAGCATGGCCAACCTCCATCGACGCGAGCGTGACATCCAAAGGTCCAATCTGCCCAGTCCCCTAGCGAACTTGATCGCCGCCCCTCGCCACCCCCCTCAACGCGTGGAAAGCCCCGAGGACGACGAACTGTTCGAGATGGAAGTGGGACGCTGGCCGCTCAACCGAGGCAGCCGGGGAGATGCACCCGAGCCCGTTCGGGTGCCGGCAAGTGCCCCGGTCATCGACCTGACCAACGAGCCGGACAGCCCCGAGGAAATCACAGCCTCGAGTTTCCGCAACCGTACCCAGGCTGGGCAGGCAACCGGGTCCTCCTCCCGCCGCCACCGAGCCAACCCCCGCAGACAACAGTTGCTTGGCCGCACGCCTTCCCTCTCCCGCAGCGACGGAAGCATTCTCGGCGCAGCTCCTGTGATTGATCTCACCTTGGAAGATGACGAGGTCGAACTTGGGCCATTACCCAATCGTCGCCCCTCTGTACTCCCCCCGCCAATACGCAGAAGGCCGGCTGGCGACGCTCGGCGGCCCATTGATCTCGTGGTGGAGAATCCGGATGAGGGGATGGTCAACCGCATTCTGGCCCGCTTCAATACAAATCCGATGCCCTCGATCGGCACTTTTGTTTCGCAAATGATGGGTGAGCAGATCGGCGGCGTATACTTCCCCGTTGCCTTGAACAACAACTTGGCAGGCGCCGACGACATCGCCAACCCGCTGGCCAACAACATCCCCAACTTCAACTACCGAGGCAACGGCTACAACAATCAAGGGGAGCCCAAGCCCCCCTTCATTCCGCCCCCGCAGGCTCGCCCGGGCTTTGGCCGCGACACAGCCGAAGATGTCGCCTTTGTCTGCCCCAGCTGCGAGGAGGAACTCAAGTACGACCCCGATGCCGAGCAGGCCAAGGCTCGGCCGGTAAAGAAGGCGCGCAGCAGGAAGGACCGCGAGGAGCACCATTTCTGGGCCGTCAAGGAGTGTGGACACGTGAGTGGCGGCTTACCTCTCTGTCCCATGCCCAACTATACTAACAGGGGCGTTTGTAGGTTTACTGCAAGAAGTGTTTTGATGACCGCCGCAAGAGGTACTCGGGACCGCCCAAGACCCAGTTTCGCACTTCGGACTCAAAGACAATTCTCTGCGCTATTGAGGACTGCAGCTCCGACGTCGGTCCCAAGGGCAACTGGGTCGGTCTATTTCTTTGACCGGCGGCGGCTTCCAGCTTCGGTATTTTTCTTCACCAATGTGACGGCGGACGGGCCGCAAGCTGGTGCGTCTCGTTTGTTTTTTAGGCGCAACGGTGGGCATGGACGGGCACAACGCATTTCATGGAATGGCGTATTACGGCAGGGGGGGAGGGGGGGAGGGGGGGCATACATGTTTGGCGCAGGACGGGAGTTTGGCTTCTTTCCATAGACATGGCAAGCCGGGTTTCGCGATCTGAGAGGCGTTGTTGTTTCCAACACGGCTTTGTGTTTTGGTGGCTCTTTTGGTCTGGGGTCGGGTAGGGAGTTTTCCCCCTCGACATGCGTAATGAGGTGATGCTAGGTACATAGCGGAGAGAATGAGCGAGAGTTGCATGTGGCGTCGTTTCGGGCTGTGGGCTGGCATGTTGTGATGGCAGATGAGGAACTTGAAGTGCTTTCCAGCGACGTTGGGAGACGGTGTTTGTGTACAATACCAAAGAGTCCATCTTGGGAAAGAAACCGCGTTTAGTTTGCAGATTTTGCTGCCTTGATCTCCAGTGCCGTCTTCATGCCCTGAGTCATCCTCAGCGCAGCGCATGGCAAGTGGTAGCCCAGCATCACGCTCAACCCTAACCCCAGCTCGCAAACAATGAAAGCAAACCAGACCCACCAAACATGTGACTTCCCCCCCGATTCGCGACAAGCCACCCGCGTTGGTTCTTTCGTCACTACAAAACACGCGCTGCACCCTCCAACCCAAACCTAAACCCGAACCCCAACTTCGCACCCCCCACAACCAGACCGGGCCGCATGCTCCCCGTCTGCCACCACCACACAATGCCGCCATGGCTCCCCCCGGCCAGCGCACCTTCGTCCCGGTGCCCAAGGCCGTGGGCATCCAATCTCTCCTCGCGCGCCCCGAGGGCGCCGCCGTCGTGAGCCACCCGCCCATGCGCAGCCGCGAAGTGCAGGAGGCCTACCGCAAGCGGACCCGCGCCGCCGCCCCCGATCCGTCGACCGACGTCGAGCTGCGCCGCCAGAGGCTCGAGGCCGCGCACGACAAGAAGGAGCGCGACAAGGAGAAGGGCGCCGTCAAGGCGCGGGCGGCAAGGGAGAAGAAGGCGGAGAAGGAGAGGGCGGAGAGGGAGGAGAAGAAGAGGTTGGGGCTGCCGCTTGTCGGGGTCACGGCGAGTCAGGCGACGATTGCGGGGTTCTTTAGGGGGGCGGGATGGAGAGGAGGAGGGAGGTGGGTGGGGTGGAGCTGGTGAGGCCGCTGGAGGCTGCCCCGGGGGCGGACAAGGAGAATAAAAATCCCGAGGGGGAGCAGCCCCCGGCGAAGAGGCAGAAGGTGGAGGAGGGGGAGAGGAAGCCTATGCAGAGGGCGCCGTCGAGGAAGAGGGTGTTTGGACAGAATCTGCCGCTGAAGGTCCACGTCGATGCGGTGCGGCCGGTTGATCAGAAGCAGCAGCGGCCGAGTGTCAGTCCTTCGAAGAAGCCGCCCACGGAGCTTGTGCAGCACGCCGAGGAGAACCAGCATGCCCCTCGTCGACCGTCCCCGAAGCGCGATACAGGATCGCCTGGTTCGCCGGCCAAGAAGCGATTTCGTTCAAGTCCAGCGGCGAAAGAGGCCGCCCGGGACAGATTGGATTCTGCCCCATCGGGCAGACCGTTGGAATCAAAGGCTGCGCCCGCCGTGTCTGTCCCCAAGATGTGTACAGATACACACAAGCTGGAGGGGAAGGAGAGCGAGGGGAAGGAGAGCGCAGGGATCATTGGAAGCGACCTGAGACGAGCAGAACAGAAGCTGGAGAAAAGGCGACTGACGCCGGCAAGAGAGGACATACCATTCAGCAACAGGGTCATGACCACAAAGTCAGAGAGCAAACCTGCGTCCTTCTCAAAACCGACGTCGATCGCAAAGTCACACCCAGCACCGACAGCTGCTCCCGTAAGAATGCCGCCTCCCGAGAGGATGAGCTCCGAGCCGGTCGATGTGGCACACGCGCCTCCACACCGCCGCTCATCACCGCCGCTGTATAACAGGGAGCGAGGGTCTTCAAAACCACCCCCAAATCCGACAACAGCGCATCTACCGGCTACTCATGCGCCAGAGCCGGGACCCAGAAACCCCCAAAGGCCGGCGGCATCGGCGACATATGCGAAGCCTCTACCAAAGACCAACCATCCAACAGTGCCTCCCGCAATCCTGCCCACCGAAGTGCCGTCCGCAGCTTCACCGGGACTCTCTTCCAAGGCACAGCGACTAGCGGTACCGGGGCATTCTTCGGTGGAGGCACCAGCAAGAGCTCGTTCACCGATGGTGCCCCTAGCTGGACGACCGCCCATTATCCCTTCAAAAAAGCATGTGGCGTTGGGGTCGGGACATCACTCTGTGAGAACACCAGCATTCGCCCAGCCGCCACAGAAACCATTAACCAAACCATCTACCACACTGCCGGCTGTTCCACCGCAGCGACCTCCTGTTGCATACCCCAAGTGCTCGGCCCACTCCCGGGCGCCTCCCACCACTGCGGCCAGCTTCGGATATCTGCCGCCGGCGCAGCCTCGGGGTCTGCCGAAGCGTGCCGCTCCCCGGCCTGCCTTCGTTCGACCTGCCCACCCACAACATTCCCCGACGGTGCCAGCCTTCAAGTCAAACAATGTTTCCACTGGGTCAACTGGGTTCCAGAAGCCCAAATTCCTTCCGAATCATATTGACCCGGGCACACCGACCAACCCAGGGATGCATACAGTAGGCCCGAAGGCTGGGACGGTACCACCGCTTAGCACACAGAGATTCCTCGAAATCTACGTCGACTCTGTGCTTCCATCGCCGTCTCAGGAAGAGCGCGAGTTACAGGAATGCTCCGCGGTACCACCCCCGAGACCGGCTTTCATTAAACCACGACCGATGGTGACATCCCGCCCGCAACCGCCACCGTTCAAGTCAAGACCGCCCGTTCCCCGGTTCAGCAAAACGCCTACGCCAAGACCAAATCCGCCACCGCGACAGTCTTCGAGGGTGAACCCCATCCGTCTCCAAGCAGTGCAACAGATGGATGATTCGTTGCCGTTCTTCTCGACCCAAGACTGGGCCATTTCCTCGCAGGACATACGGGAAGTTGAGGAGCGCGTCACACCAAGCAAGCCCCCCCCCAAACCGCGGGCTGAGCTTCGCCCAAGCCCGCTCGGCAACAACATGCCGTATCTTGCGGAGGCCAGGCCACCACCGCCTATCCTCTCCTCTGTCGCCAAGGGTCCGGCAAGGAACATAGCACCACAACGAAGTTCCATACAACCCTCACCCGTTGTGCAGGCCGGCCTACCGCCGCGTGCGCTCCCCTCGGTGGACAAGGGGCCGTCTAGAAAAGGACTACTAGATCAGACCCTGGTACAAGCCGCCAACCCACGGGCCGACAGCGCCAAGCCTACGCTATCTCCTTTTGGATCGTGCTCGGACAGGCCCCGGTTTTTCAACACTCAGGAAAGCGTTGATCCCCAAGAGCTCATGAACCTGGTGGCAGAGAACATCAGGGCTTGCCATGGAGTTGAAGAGGAGCGCCAGCGACAGCAACAGGACAAGGCCGGGGGCTGCGGCGGCGACCAAGGCGCTGGAGCTTTGCTCTCGCAGGAGACGGATTACGGGGATCTTGACCTGGACGCGGCGGACTTGATGGATTTTTGAGTAGGATACGACGCGATGTTGGATGGTTTATGAGCATGACCTTTTTTTTTTTTGGTTTGGATAACGGGCATTGGGATATGGAGTTTTGGCATTTATTTACATATGGATAAGGGGGCGTGGGGGCGCCCTGGCATGTGCATAGCCGGGCGCTGCTTGGGTCGCCGAGACGCCTGCCGCGGGTAGGCACAGGATGGCGGGAGTGGGAGTGGACGAGGTCGGATGGGTACCTACATTGCACGGGCATGTCTGGGTTTGGGCAAAGATGGATTTGGGTTCGAACCATGTCGTGTATTGCATACATCAAGATGAACAGCGCAGCGCAGGTGAGCACCAGGAGTGGATTATATGCGGGATAGTAATTATATCATTCGGCATCAAAGTGGGAAGTGTACCAATCCCGTAGTTTCCTCCGAGGGGGTGGCATGTCATGGCTGCGGATGTGCCACGCTGCTCCAGTGCTGCCTCATTTTTCGGTTGGCGCTGGGGTCGGCGTCCCCGACGTTGCGATTGGGAGAAGTCTAGGACGGCTGCAGGTCGGTGGGAAGGGGAATGGTGAGCTTCCATCCTCCCTCCAATGCGATGGACGACATGTAAGATGGATGGCGGGGTGAGATCCGGTGTCATCCATGCCCGACGCTGCCGCGACACCCAGCCCTGTCCAGTTTTTCGCAGTTCTGGTTTGGAGGCCTTGGCTGAAAACTCCAGGGGGGGTTGGCCTCAGGGCTAGCAGGTCGGTCTGCCTAACCTAACCGCTTCCAACAAGCGCTCAGTCACCCGCCGACACGAGACCCGAAGACGAGACACGCACCCGAAACTCACTTTCAACGACACGTCCTCCTCTCTGCACCCATCATCGCCTTGTCCAGCAAACCGTCACCCACGCGCCGTGTCACGTCCGACCTCTTGAACTCCCACTCCCGCCGTTACACAACCTTCCGCAGGACACGCCGTGCCCGTGCGGGCCACGTTGGGCGGCCGCGGCGCGACACCAAGGACCAGGCCCGACGACAACCCAACAAACCCTCGACAAAAGACAAGCAGAAAGGAAAATGATTCCCTTCGAATACCCCCACCACCCGCACCCGCACCCGCACCCGCACCCGCACCCTCACCACTACCCCCGCCGCAGCACCAGCCACCGTCGCCAAATCCCCGCGCTGCACCACCTCGACTATGACCCCTACGCCGACGCCCATCCCGCCGGCGGATCAGCCATGACAGACGTCGGCATGTCCCTCTCCTCCCCGCGCCGGTCGCATTCGCGCACCACACCCACCCCTGCTGCGACGGTCATCGGCGGCGGCGGCGGGGGATACTACGAAGACATGGCACCGCGCCCCCGCGATCAGGATCGCACGCGCTCGCTCTCCGGCCGAGAACGGGAACGGGAACAGTCGCGCGTGCGCGTGGTCGCCGATCCGTGTCGCGAGCGAGAACGGGAGCGCGAGCGCGAGCGGGAGCACGCCATGCTGAGGAAGCGCATCGGCGGCAGCGGCGGAGGGCAGACGGAGGGGGGCGGGGTGGTGGTCGTCCCGTCTGGTCGGCAGTTGGCACACCGGGACAGAGACGGCGGGTATGCGCACCGCCGACCGGGGAGCTCCCACGGGAGAGAGAGGGAGGAGGAGGAGCAGGTCGGGGGGTGGTACGCCAGTGAGGACGGGAGCGAGGAGGAGGAGGATGCGTGGGACTCGGACTCGGGCGTAGAGCGCGATCGCCGCCCGCGCGCGCCGGCGTCGCCGTGGCGGAGGCGCAGGTTTCCCGGGGCGGCGCCGTCGCCGCCGCCGATGCAGATGTATCAGGTGCCGCCCCCGCCGTCGGCGATGCCGTGGTATCAGGCGTCGTCGAGGCCGGTGTCGCCGGCGCTGACGGATGAGGGGGAAGGGGCCGGGGGACGGCATGGGCAGAGGCATCATCGCGAGTATCGGCAGCATTCGAGGGTGAGGAGCGAGACGGAGGCGGGGTTCGGGAGATTGTCGAAGCCGTCGCAGGTGCAGGGGAGGGTCAGTGTTGGGCCAGGGGCGCTGGGGCATCGGAGCGCGAGCTTTGAGACTAATCGGAGGAATGTGGAGATGGTCAGGCGGAAGGGGGTCAGTTTGAGTCCCGGGAGGATGGAGAGGGTCAGGACGCCGCTGTGAGTGCTTTCGTCGCTGCTGGGGTGCTGGAGAGTTCTAACCACGACACAGACTCCCGCATCGACCGCTGCATCCAACCTACAACCGGGTGCACGCGCTCATCTTGACGTGGTCATTCCACGACCTTCGCGCGGCGCCATACACCGCCCCTCCGACGCCAGACTACGTGTCGCTGGAGGACGAGACGCGGCGGTTGCGGGCCACGCTCGAGGGGTACGGCTACGATGTCGAGGCATTCGACATCCCGATGCGCCGACCGACACAAGCCATCCAGAGACGGCTCAACGAGTTTTGCCAGCTTGCGGCAGACGATACCCTCCTCATCGTGTACTACCATGGCCACGGGAGTCTGGATGACGACAACGAGCTGGTGTTCAGCAGGTATGCCTCATACCCTCCTTACAAGCCAGATAGGCCCTGACACAACCCAGCCACGAGCACCCCGCCAACCCAGAATGGGCGCAAGCCGCCGCCGCCGAGCTCTACGCCGCCCTGCTGAGCGGAAACACATGCACCCACAGCCGCGGCGACAGCTCCAAGTTCCAGCAACTCAAGAAGAAATAGTCCGTCCCCCTGCCACTCCCCTCCCTAATCCCACTGCTAACACCCCCCAGCGAACGCTACCGCCCCGTCTCCGACTTTAAGTGGGACGCCATCCGCCCCATCGTCCTTGGCGCGCCCTCGGACCTCCTCCTCATCCTCGACTGCTGCGCCGCGGGCGGTGCCAACGCCGCGTCCTTCAACTGGAAGCCGCCGCCCGCCGCCGAGGGCTACACCAAGCATCTCTTCGCCGCGTGCGGCTTCGAGTCGAGCACGTCGGACGACATGACGGCCGCCATGTGCCAGGTGCTGGACGGGTGGAGCCTGAATGGAGACCCGCTACTTGACGGGAACGGGAAGAAGGGAATCCTCAAGGGCGGTGTCCTGGGTGGGGGGGCAGGGGCCGCGCTGACGACGAAGCGGCTGCATCAGATCATGGAGGATCGGCTGCAGAAGGAGTCGGTGGGGAGTCAGCCCATCTTTAAGCAGCTGCTGCCGCACGATCCGGAGCAGTATATTACGCTGCCGAACTTGAGGGCAGAGAGGGAGAGGGAAGATGCGGGCAGAGGTGCGGTGGTCAATGTTGGGGGGAGGAGGGGGAGGGCGAGGGGGTATTTTGTCGGATGAGGGGATACAAGGGTTATGGGCGCTTGGTGTCTGGTTTGGCAGGATACATGGTCGAAATTTCTTTGGGGGGGAGGGATCATGAATGGCATCTCCGGGCTCTGGTTTCTTCGGCCACTGAACTTGGAACAGACTCAAGAAACTTGGAGCAGATCATATAGGAGGGAACAGTCTCATTTTCACGGTTATATCGGCATACTCTCTCTGTACAGATATATAGGTAGCAACTCGGCCCTGTGTGGGTTAATCTCAGTCCCCTGACGACCTTGGGAATTCGTTATGGAGGCAGACAGCACAGTCATGTGGGAAGCAGCATCACCTTCGTACCACAAAACACTCTGGGTCTCCCACACTCTCAACCCTCAACCCTTCAAACATCTAACACCGAGATGCCCAACCCACCAAGACCTTATCACCAGATTTGACAAACGCCTGGCACTTCCGTGTGGCTGAACTTGCCATACCCCCTTCGTCCAAGAGCATCTCTCGACGCCCCTCGTCCTTGGCCGCCCGCACATCACGGCGGCTTCAGCTGAACGCGCCCTCGCGCCATGTCCTCGCCAAAGGCCCTGCATCAACCATGGCAAACGGGGGGGCTCGCGCGTTGGGCGGTGGTGAGGCTCGAGAGGCCAACCTGAATTTTCTCCCTTCCGGGCCCTCCCTCCCTCAACACACCCAGCAAGAACTTGAAGTCAACGAGCTCCGACGCCCTCTCCCGGCATTGCCCCCTCCAATGGACGCCGGCCACAAATGGTACGCTAAACACATCGCCGAGGCCGCCACCTCGGCCGTCGATGACCTCTCGCCGTCATCCTCGACACCTTGGTTCACCCTCTACACTTCCCCCGCCACCGGCCGCGTGGTAATTTCCGACGTCTCTATCGCACCCGTCTTCCTCGCCGCCGTGACACTCTCGATCGGCATCCTCGTCCCGTTGCTCCTGCGACGCATCCCTCGAGCCCTGGTCGTGGCGTGGTGCTTTGCGCAGAATCGAAACACCGAAGAGCAGTTCACGGCGGTCCCCGTCGAGGCGCCAAAGCAAGAAGTCCCAACACAATGGTGAACAAGACAAACAAGCCCAGATGGGAGCGACACCAGAACCGGCGTCTTTTCATCTCCGCCTCCTGATGGCCAACAGCGGCCTCTTCCTTGGCGACGCCATCACCTCGTTCTTCTTGTCTCTTCGCCACGCGCTCGTACGAGCTCCTGGGGTAGGCGCCCACGTTCCGCTACTCGTGGGCCGGGAACAACACGGTCTACAACACGGGCGGGCCGGTGGTGGAGCCCACGACAGGCGTGGTCTACGAGGAGCTAGACGGGTGTCTGCTCAAGGACGACGTACTCTGTGACTCCCGCTTCCCCCGCACGCACAAGGTGTCGGTGGAGCTGTCGCCGGTGCAGCTGGGGCTGTGGTACGAGGACACCTGGCGGCTGCAGTTCACGGGCTACTGCCTCCGGTTCAACTCGAGCTCCATCGCCAACCGCACCGTGACGGCCAGCAGCGCCAACACCCCCTACGTGCTGCATTTCGCCCCGGGGGGGGGCAGCGACTGCGGGACGGGGGGGACTGTCTCGTGAGCACTCAGCCCTCCTTTAACCTCCTCAGGCAGGGCGACCTGTCCCGCTTCAACACGCGCAAGAACTTCATCACCGACACGTACTTTGTTAGCGACGAGGCCTCGGCCAACTACCCCTGCGAGTCGTGGCGCCCCTCCCTCCCCGCCCTCCGCTCCGACGTCCCCACCGTCATCACCCTCCTCCCATCCCGCGAGCCCCTCTCGCAGCTCCCTCACGACGAACTCACCCTCGCCCCCGTCTCCAACACCGCCTTCCGCAACCGCCCCACGCAAACCGCCCACCTCCTCTGCCGGGACACCAAGTCCCTCCACATCCCCGCCACCAACACCACCCTCCCCGTCCCCGCCGCCTAGACCCCCCGCGCCGTCCTCGTGACAGCCCACAACCTCCCCGCCGACCTCGTCCCCCTCCTCCAGCACGCCGCCACCGAGTTCCTTACCAAGCCGACCCGCTTCCTCCGCGGCAGCGCCGCCCTCCTGCAGAGCACCGCCAACGTGCCGGCGTGGGAGTACGGGCCCGAGAACGCGCCGCCGGTGCCGTTCGCGGCCGAGATGCACCGGCGGGCGCACGTCGGGACCATGGACGTGGCGATCAAGGCGGTGCGGGCGGCGACGGGGTTCTATGCGCGGGGGAACGCGTCGGCAGCGGGGAGGGAGGGGGAGGAGGTGGCGCGGGGGATGCGGGAGCTGTGCGGGGGCGGTGAGGGTGATGGGGGAGGGGACGGTAACGGTAGGGGTAGGGATGCTGGTGCTGGTGCTGGGGTTGGTAGTGGTAGCGGGGGGGGGGGGGTGGGCGGTGGAGAGGGAGGCGGCGGAGAGGGAGGCGGCGGTGCTGGCGGGGTGGGGCGTGGCGGGGCCGGGGTGTGGTGAGGGCGTTTTTGGTGCTGCCGGCGGCGACGCCGGTGAGTCTGGCGGCGGAGGCGGAAGCGGCGGTGGGGAGGGGGGAGGGGGCGAGGCAGAGGGTTGTCGGGTCGGCGAGCGGGCAGCCGGTGGTGGTGAGAGCGGCGGGGGAGGAGGGTCGGGGCCGAGTCTGGATGGCGGGAGGGAGGGGGGGGAAGTGGACGTTAAGTTGGGGGTTTTCAGGACTGGCAGGGCCGGGGAAGCGAGGTTCAGGATAGACTAGTTTTTTACGGTGCGTGTAGGGTGAGAATGGGCGGAACGCGCACGACACGAGTGAGGAATGCGAGAGCCCGACTGGAGTCCCTGAAAATGGAGGTTTAGGTATGCGGTTTCTAGCGGACCGAGGCCCGGGGAAATAGGGCGTACCCCCTATAACTTCTCCACTGTCTGCGCAGTGTCACGTGGGTTGAGGCCATCTTTTCCCCTGGCCGTCTCCATCCTCCACCCTCTCCCCACTCCCCACTCCCCACTGTCACCGTTCAACAACCCGTCCAGCACCCGCATCGCGGAACCCGGGGACGCGGATAAACCACCATGGTGGATTTGGAGTACCAGTTCACGCACCCGGCCGGAGCCTGTTTCCTGTGCGGCGGGGACGTGGACAGAGTCAGCATCCCCAGAGCCAGCGACGACTCGGACTCGGATACGCCCAGCGACAACTCGGATGATCTTAGTAACGACTCGGGTTCTGAGCCCAACGACCCCTCAGATGGTCCCAACGGCCAGCCGGGCAAGCGTCGTCGTGATTACTGGATGAAGTATTTTCGCCTTGGTGCGTCCATTCTCGGCATTCCGTTCAATCTCCTATGCGTCTTTGCGCTGACCATCCGAGTCCTTGCCCCCATATAGTCTACATCGACCCGAGCGACCAAAGAGTTCTTGTTTCGCCTATTGGCGTGAAAAACGCCAGGGGATCCCAATACCGTATCCCAGGCAGCATTCTCTGGGATTGGCACGATGACGAAGGGTTCCTTATACACGGGGCCTGTTCGAAGCTACTTCGGAACCTCTACGATCCTTACTCTGTCCCAATTCCCAGGCTCTGGGAGGTCCTTAGGTCCATCCCCATCTATGACGCACGCGTGCCGTCTTGGGGGCATGAATACAGCCTCAAGCCGGTTCAGAAACATTACTACCCCCAGTATCCATGGAGAACTTGCGACATCTACGGTCAAAAGTCGCGTCCGGACCGCCTAGGCGCCAATCCGCGCCGAGTTGCAAGTCTTTTGGCCGCTGCCCCTATCGCACCAGCAGAAGGAGGGGAATGGGACACGGTCTTTGAGTCTGTAGACCAAAGCTGTGACGACTTCTTTCGACTCCCCGCTGAGATCCGCCTGGAAATTGGCCTCCTCTTGGGCTTTGACGATGTCCTTGCCCTGCGACTGGCTTCCAAAGCATTCTCGTTTCTCTTCCACGACCAACAGTTTTGGGCCTCCCGCTTTCTCGCTCCTCACGGAGAGCGCAGCTGGCTGTTGGAGGCCGAACCCCAAATCTTTCACATGATCAGTACTGGCAAGAATGTGGCCGACTGGAGATGGCTCTTTGGACAAACCCGTGACGTCAATTGCCGATCTGCCATAAGCAATCTAGGGCGCATTTTGGGGCTCGCCAAGCAGCTCCGTGTGATTCTAGATCTTGAATTCTTCATGAACGAGATCCCGGTCTTCCCGGGGGGCGAAATAGCCCATGAGCAACCGAGTGCCGTGTCGTGCACCGCGGACAGTACGAGGCAAAGGTTGGGCGCGATAGACTGGGCCTATCAGCCCTGGGTTGGCGAACTGGAAGACACTGGGCCACAGATGCAAAGTACTCGCCTCGTCTACCTCTCCGACGACATTTCCCGTTTGTCGTTTTCCTTTGTCACGGTGGGTGACGAGAGGTACTTAGCAGGCATAGTGTTTCACGCGAGATCTACCGAGGAAATTCTCCGGCTCGGGTACAGGAACCCGTCTGAACCGCCCGAGGCAGTTGACATCAACGGCGAGTTTTGTGGCTTCGAGTTGGCGGTTGGGAGCCGTGGAATACAAGGGATTTTGTGTGTGGACGGCGACGGACGTGCTGTCGGCGACTGGGTTGGACTTGATCGACGGAAAGCACATAAACCCCCGGTTACGTCGCGGTTGGCGTGCAGGGCGCAGACGAAGATCCTGGCCATGAGGGGACAATTCGATGTAAGCTTCAAGACCCCGGAAACGTGGACCCGAATATGTCCAACACGGGACGGAAAGAACCTGCTCTATTGCTAACCATATCGAGCAGGGTTTGCGATTTACCATGCTTTCCGTGGCCAGCGAGTATACGGTGCGCATCTTTGAAGAGAAGCCCTATGAATTTGATGAAGGGGCCTTCACCATGAGGCGCAACGGCGTGTGGTATCCTGGCCTTCCAACCGACGAACAGGGCGAGGATAAATATCTTCACATTTGGGATGAATACGCCCTCCATGTCGGCCGTCTTTGCCAGGGATACAAGCCACTTACATGGATCTGCTTCGGTGGCTGGGGCGGCTTGGCTTTGAGGCACATCACCAACATGTCCGTCCTTCTACACGGAAAGTTCAGCCCCCGCCAGTTTACCGTCAAGTTCTCCTACGACAACGCATACGATACCGAAGACAAGTGGAGAGAGCGCCACGGCATGCTCTCCACTCGCGCTACTGCCTATCCCGAGCTGGAAGAGGCTTTCGAGGAATTTCCCATCGATGGCGCCGGCGGGGAGTTCATTATCAACGTAGGGATGCTCATGCACTTTCACGATGGCTATGTGCACTCGCCACATCGTCGGCGCGACTTTGACCGCAACGGATTTCCTGTGGGAATAGAGGTAAGTGTCCGACTACCAATGGTCTCAGCTGCTTTCCATACGCGTCCCGCTGACAGGTTAAAACCGACGTACAGGTAAAGACGAACTGGGGAAGATCTAAGGTCTTTACTGTAAAGAGTGACGTGGTACGCTCCGGTCCGCCCGAGACCTACTACCTTGCTCCCCCGGACAACGAGACCCCGATCCTGGGCCTCTACGCTGGCGAGGTAAGTCGACGTCTTTCTCGTCCGGTGTCGGGGTGTTTTGTGTGCTGACTGGATTCCTTTTGCTGCCGTAGATCAGCAAGACGATGGGGTTTCAACTGGGCGTGCTGGGACAGGGCATCAAGTCCACCTGAATGCCCCCATGTCATGACCAGGTCACGACATCAGGCCGGTAGGGCCTGAGGCAGCATCCGGAGCACCTATCAGAAGGCGCGGGGTCCGGGGGAGCTGCGGCCAATCAGGGAGGACCCTGGGACCCGGACCTCCGGGTCCCCGGGACCACCTCTGGTCCCGGAGCTGCGGAGCTCCGGGTCCAGACACACTGCTTCTACAGCACTTAGATAGTTTACTATATAGATAGGTAGACCACGCCTCTTGGTGAGGAACTGTGCTTGTTCCTCACGCAAGCAATATCATGTTCCCGTCTACAATCTTGCAAGCACCTTCTTCAAGCTCTTTGTAGAACACCCTGTTGCAGACGGTACACAGTCCCGTCTGGACCTTGCGCAACCTTCGTTCCCTACCGTCAACACACCCCGCGGCGTACTGCCTTGCAGTCTGACCCACCTTGGGTACAGGTTGTAACACGTTGCTTGCGTCTCCTAGGAACGAACGTTGAGTCCAGACAACTCAAGTCCCTGTCGACACGATGTCGACCAGCAAGGGAAAGGGAAAACAGCCTGCCGGCACGGCCGGCACGGCGGAAGGAGGAGACATCGATACCGGTATGAAACTCACCCCTGACACTGAGCCTAACAGCGATGAGGAGGACGAAGCGGAGATCAGGAAAGTGGGCGAGGAAGTGGCAAAGGTCAAGGAGAAACTCAACCTTATCATCCGAAGTCTTAACGAAGGAGTGGGCAACGCTCCGAAGAAGGCGCTCGAAGAGATGAAGCTCCTGAAAACCCAACTCGACGCCATGGGAACCCCAGGTACGACCAACACTACGGTTTACGCCACAAACAAGAGGGTCAAGCTCGCCACGCCCGCCAGGTACGACGGCAACAAGAGAGACTTACCCGGCTGGATCTCCAGTGTCAAAGCCTATGTCCGTTTCTACGCAGACAACTTCGAGGAACCAGCCGACCAGGTCCTGTTCGCCGAAAGCTTCCTTACGGGAGCACCTAAGAAATGGTTCGAATCCACGCTCACGGACTACCTCACACACGCCGAGTCCGAACGACACCCCCTGACCCAACGCATCTTTGACGTAGGGGGCCTCGGAGTACTTGAGGATGAACTGAAGAAGATCTTTGGAGAACCCGATGAGATCAGGGCAGCCGAAGAACGGATCGAACGACTCCGGCAGACTACGTCCGCCGCAGCATACGCCTCAGCCCTCCGACAGGAATCCTTTAGGGTCAGCTGGGGAGACGATGCTTTGAAAAACAAGTTCTACCGAGGTCTCAAAGAAGAAGTCAAGGATGAACTCGTCAAGATCGACCGGCACGCCATAGACCTGGACGACTACATGAAGGAAGCCATTACTATCGACAACCGGCTCTACGAGCGTGCCCAGGAGAAACGAGGACGCTACCAACAATCGCCACGGCAGGCGAATGACAAAAAGAAACGCCAGTACCCAAGCACGGCTTACGGAACACACCCCGGGCCTATGGACATCGGCGCGGCCCAAGTCAACAAGAAACCCGTAGGACGATGGAACGAGAAGCCCCGGGACGGCAACAACAACAACAAAGCCAACGTCAAATGCTTCAACTGCGACAAACTCGGCCACTACGCCCGAGAATGCCGCAGCCCCAAGAAGGAAGGCTGGAAGCCAGTTCCAGAACAGAGACAAGTCAGAAGGGCGGATACCAGCGACAGATACGTCAGGATGGCCAACTCGGAAGACTGGTACGACGACTCGGCCGGTGACCCGGAGCGCGAATACGAGTACCCCGACTCCGACCTCGAAGAACAACACCCCAGCTCCGACGACGGAACACGGGTTGAGCACGACGGCCCGGCAAATGACTCCCCGACAGGCACAGGAGAAGCCGCAAGGGCTTTAGAGGTCGAAGAAGCGACAGTAGTAGGGGAGGAGGAGGAACAAGAGGAGGGTCAGCAAAGGAATACGAGTAGGTGGCTCGTAAACACCCCTAACCTACAGGAAAACCTCCGTCAACGCCCCTACGTCACAATCGAAACCATCGACGAAGATGGAGCACGAGAGGCATACGAAGAGCTACAAGCCTCGCAGGACGCAGAACAACGAATGGCCGACGCATGGGCAAGACTCACCGAAGCACTCGATACCCACGAAGCAGATACTGGCACTGCGCCTAGCAGCTACGACAGCGACAAGGAAAATATAAGAGGGCCGGGAGAAAGGCATGAACAAACAGCATACGACTGCTGGATCCAACTCTACGAGAGAATCCGAGGAACCCAGTTCACCGGATACCCCATCTACGGGATACCGGACCTCGAGCAACTCCCCGGACCAAAGGAACTCGAGGGCCAGGCACCACAGCTACACCCCGAACACGAAGACCACGAACTACTCGCCTGGTTCGAATGCCACTACCCAACCTGCTCCGACCACCAGTGGCAGAAACTGAAGCACCACGTCTCACCAGCACGTGATCCCCACGAGCCGACCAAAAAGGTACACCTATACGACAACGAAGACGAGTGGAGAGTGAAGATCCGCGAGCCCCACGACTACGAATTCCTCGACGAACACTTCGCCTCGCAATACCCACAAGTGGTGATAGAGGTACACGCAACGGCGCCAAACGACTGCACCCGCGGACGACGAACCTGGCGAGAATGCGAAAGCTACAAATGCTCACACCACATGTACGCCAAACTCCGCGACTGGCACGAGGACCACGAGGAACGCGAGAAACGGCAATACCAGGCCAAACAAGAACGACGAACACGAAACAAGTGGCTCAGAAACCGCCACCACCTCCCATGGCAGGTAATCGGACACTACGGCACGCTGGGACAAGCAGAACCCTCGACGATGAGTCCGATTCAGGGAAACGACCAAGGGGGCTTGCCCGCCCCCGATGGGTCCAACTGAACAACAGCTGGATCCGGGCCAGAACTCGCAACCGAAGGCAGCGAGCCGGGCCCCGACCAAGACCTTCATGGCACCACACAGATAAGGTGGTAGCCCGAGCCGGTACGAAGGACGACGACGCCTTGTACCTGGAAATACAGTGCCAAACACCAAAGGGAGCTACAATAACCGCGACGGCGCTGGTGGACTCCGGGAGCTCCATCAACATCATCAACCCCCGGTTCATCAACCAACTCCGGCTCCCTTGGACGAAGAAAACGGTACCATACAGAATGAGGACCTACGAAGGAGAGGTAGCCTCGTACGATGGAGGACAAAGTCAGCGAGAATCGACACTATTGATCACAGTCGCCGATACCCCGCAGGAAGTGACTCTCGATGTCCTGCCAACAGGACCAAGATGCGATATCATCTTGGGTCTCCCATGGCTGAAACAGTTCAACCCATGGATAGACTGGAGAAATGGCCATCTCGAATCCCAGCCACAAGGGCTCGAAGGGATAGAGTCTCCAGGTGCCCGGAGGATACGAAATCCCCGCGAGCAATACGTCGGATCGACCCAAGGCGCGGCGACGACAACTGACGAAGGCGAAAAACCATGCCATATGGTCATGCACGTCAGAACGGACAAAGAAGACGAGGGCTATTACAGCGATATAGAGCCTCGCCCCGAGAAACGACCAGAAGACCTCGAAGGAGTGCCGGCAGAGTACCACGTGTACCCGGTATTCAGAAAGAAAATCATCGACAAACTCCCCGAGCGCACGGCATTTGACCACAAGATTGAGCTCAAACCCGGCACGGAGTTAAAATACCACAAAGCATACCACCTCGGGCCACGACAAGAAGAGGCCTTGAAAGAATACATCGCGGAAAACGAGCCCAAAGGATTCATCAGGAAGTCCGAGTCACCGGCGGCGTTCCCCATCCTGTTCGTCCCAAAGAAAGGAACAACAAAACTACGGCTTGTGGTAGACTACCGACGTCTAAACGATGATACAATCAAGAACCGATACCCGCTACCTCTCATCAAGGAGATGAAGGACCGACTGGCGGGAGCACAATGGTTCACCAGGCTCGACCTCCCCTGGGGGTTTGGCCATATCCGAGTCAGAGAAGGGGACGAGTGGAAAACAGCTTTCCGAACTCGCAACAGGCACTTTGAGTACCAGGTTATGCCCATGGGACTCACCAACGCCCCCGCGACCTTTCAGAGCATGATAGACCATACCCTGCGACCTTTCTTGGACCGGTTCGCCTTTGTGTATATCGACGACATCTTGATCTACTCGAAAACCCTCGAAGAACATAAGAAACATGTTCGACAGGTACTCCAGAAGCTGGCAGACGCGAACCTGTCAGTTCACCCAGGAAAAAGCGAGTTCCATGTCCAGAAAACCATCTTCCTAGGCTTCGAGATTACGCCAGGAGAGATCCGGATGGAACCAGCAAAAATCACGGCAGTCAGGGACTGGCCCACACCAAAGAACAAAAAGGAAGTTCGGATGTTCATCGGGTTCATCAACTTCTACAGAGCCTTTATCAAAGGATTCGGCGGCATCGCGAAACCTCTCCACGACCTTACAGGAGAAGGAACCACATTCGAATGGACCGCCACACAACAGACCGCCTTCGACGCGCTAAAAGAAGCCGTCAGCAAGGAACCCGTGCTACGAATGCCAGACTTCAGCAAACCGTTCTTCGTCGAAACCGACGCCTCAGACTTTGCTATCGGAGCAGAGCTCTATCAGAAACACGAGGACGGAAGACACCCGGTGGCATTCTTCTCGAAGAAAATCTCGGGACCAGCACTTAACTACCCCGTACACGACAAGGAACTCATGGCCATCATCGAGGCTTTCGATGAATGGAGGCCATATCTAAGCGGAACAGAGGAACCAGTGGATGTCTATACAGACCACCGGAATCTCAAGTACTTTACGACAAAGGAACTCTCCCCTCGGCAGATCCGCTGGGCCGAGTTCCTCGGACCTTTCAACTTCAGAATTCACTATGTCAAAGGAAAAGACAACGCCAGAGCTGACGCGCTCAGCCGACGGCCGGATCACAAGGGAAACGAAAACTCGGAATCAACGCCGCTGTTCACAACAACAGGCGACGTTCTGGAGCACCCGCTCCAGATCTGGGAAGACTGCGCCAGAACATACCGCGCAGAGTGGGAAGAATTCCCACACCAAGCAAAAAGGCACCAACTCCGCCCAGAGCACCACTGGGAAAGAGAAGGAATAACAGGAGGTCTCAATGACGACGACCCCCTATGGTACAACGGTAAGGCCTTTGTCCTACCAAGCCAACAAGAGGCTGTTATCAAGGAACTTCACGAAGCACCTTTGGGAGGACATCCAGGCATCAAGAAAACAAAAGAACGCGTCGAGCAACACTACGCGTTCCCCGGGCTAAAGGGGAAAGTGGAAAAGGTTGTCAAGGCATGCGAAACATGCGCCAAAACGAAGTCACTACGACACAAGCCATACGGGCTGCTCGAACCACTCCCGACAGCAGAAAGAGCATGGGGATCCATATCGATGGACTTCATCACCGGAATACCGGAATCAACAGTACCAGATGGCTCTGGAGCTACCTACAACGCCATCTGGGTCGTGGTCGACAGACTTACAAAATGGGCCTACTTCCTACCTTGGAAAAAGAAGACAACAGCAGAACAACTGGCCTACCTATTCGAACGGCACATCGCCAGCCACCACGGGCTGCCGGACGACATCACGTCAGACAGAGATACTCTGTTTACATCGAAATTCTGGCAAGCCCTTACAAAACGGCTCGACATCAAGTCAAAACTCTCGACAAGCTTCCACCCCCAGACGGACGGACAGACTGAGAGACTCAACCAAGTCATTGAACAATACCTTCGGAGCTACGTCAACTTCGAGCAGGACAACTGGGTTGATCTCCTACCAACGGCACAGATGGCCTACAACGCATCTAAAACAAACACCACAGAAGTGTCGCCATTCTTCGCGAACTACGGATACGAACCTGAGCTCCGGCAAGGACCAGCAGCAGAAGTACCCAGAGCTGCAGTCCGCGCGAACCGACTACACGAGATGCAGGGCATGCTCCGCGACTCGCTCGAGTTCGTCCGCGAAAGAATGCGGGAACACTACGACAAGAAAAGGCTCGAGGGACCTCGCCTGGAGGAGGGAGATAAAGTGTTCCTAAAAACACAGAATCTCAAGACAAAACGACCAAGCGAGAAGCTGGATTTCAAGAAAATCGGCCCATTCAAGATTGTGAAGAAGATCTCAACATCAAACTACGAGCTCGCGCTACCTAAGACCATGCGACTCAGAACCAACGTCTTTCACATATCTCTCCTTGAACCAGCCCCTCGCCACGCCAGAATCGACACCCAAGCCGAAGCAGAGGACCACGAGGAGGACCTCGAGGTCGAAACAATCCTAGACTCCAGAGTTAGCCAAGGAAGACTCGAGTACCTTATCAAGTGGATGGACTACGAACCAGAGTCTAACTCGTGGGAACCTCTCGAGAACCTGGACTGTCCCGCCCTGAGGGAACAGTTCCACCGGCAGAACCCGGATCGGCCAGGAGGGCTGGATCGAGGCCCAGCGCGGCCCAGTCCGCATCGGTTAAGGGGCGGAAACCAATGGTATCAGAGACCTCCCCGATCGGTGGCGAGCCAAGTTGAGCGTTTAGGAACGCCGGTGCCGGAGTAGCACCAGCGGACAAAGAAGCGTCGACAATGGCGGACCCCCGTTGGAACAAGGCGTCTGCTCGGCCTTGGGCAGCGCGTTTCTCGCGCCGGATTGCAATAAGCCGAGCGAGGAGTTTGTCTTCTTCGGCGTCCAGAACCTGCAGTTTCTCAACGTTACGAACCAGAGCGCTCGCGAAATCGGTACCGTCACAGTTGACGTGCCGCTCGATACATTCGCGACAGCGCTTGGATCCAGGAGCAGTGATACAGGTCAGCTGCAGCCGAAAGCAATTGGAACAAGGCATCGGGGCCGGAACGCCAGAGCGCGAAAGATAGAAGGACAAGGCGGATTCGGCGGAAACCTTCTGGGAGGAACGGAGGGAGCGTTTCTGCACGCGATTAGCAGACATGGTTGTGGTTGCAAGGAGGAAATACGCTCACTATTCTTTGTGGAAAAAGAAGCTGGAAGGAGGGGAATCGTGTCATGACCAGGTCACGACATCAGGCCGGTAGGGCCTGAGGCAGCATCCGGAGCACCTATCAGAAGGCGCGGGGTCCGGGGGAGCTGCGGCCAATCAGGGAGGACCCTGGGACCCGGACCTCCGGGTCCCCGGGACCACCTCTGGTCCCGGAGCTGCGGAGCTCCGGGTCCAGACACACTGCTTCTACAGCACTTAGATAGTTTACTATATAGATAGGTAGACCACGCCTCTTGGTGAGGAACTGTGCTTGTTCCTCACGCAAGCAATATCATGTTCCCGTCTACAATCTTGCAAGCACCTTCTTCAAGCTCTTTGTAGAACACCCTGTTGCAGACGGTACACAGTCCCGTCTGGACCTTGCGCAACCTTCGTTCCCTACCGTCAACACACCCCGCGGCGTACTGCCTTGCAGTCTGACCCACCTTGGGTACAGGTTGTAACACCCCACCTTTGTGGACTTTTGAGGACCATGTCGAGTGGCTCCGTCGTGTCAATCATGTGTGAAGCAGTCCTTCGGCCAAGATGCCCGAGACCAGTGACTGTGGAGTCGTAATCGAAACATATTCGACAGATCGGACCGGGGATAGGTACATAGCATCAACATTCAATGTACTTCTTATTCAATCCGCTCTGAATCTGATACGCTTGGCAGATGCGACGATGTATGGAGCCACGCCCTCGGTCACTCCTCTGGTAGACGGCAATGGTGAATCAGTGACCCATCAAACAAGCTCCGATCCCTTATGGCGCAATTGGCTAGCGCGTCAGACTGTTATGATTTTCGAATCTTGCAATCTGGAGGCTGAAAGTTCGAGCCTTTCTAAGGGAGTTTGCTATTGTTTTTTTTGCTTGCTTGGCACAACTAGCATATTGCAAGCCTCCTGGTGTTTTAGCTTTTCCCTCTCAATGGGGCGCTATCTATTTCTCTCTTTCTTTCTAATTGCCAGACACATACCGGTGGGTCTGGTGGAGTTGAAGAAGCATCAACATCGCCATGTACCAGCAAATATACCCCCTACACCCAGTGCCCCCCGAGCCTCGACCAAAATCCCCTGGGCCCATCAAGACTTGACCTCTACCTCGACAAAAAAGACAGGTTGCCCCCTCACCGCCTCCACCACCACGCTCGCTGCCAACCACTCCGCCGCCCTCCCCTTCCCGTCCCTCTTCCTCAACACCTCCCCCCTCACCACCTCCCCGGCGCTCGCCCCACCCACCGCCAAGTTCGCCACCACCCTCCCGCCCCTGAGCACACAGTCCACCGTCACCGCCCGTTCCACCTTGTGCCCAAACGTCAGCCGGCACGCAAACTCGCGCATCCCCTGCGTCAAAAACACCCCCCGCTGCGCGTCCCAGTGCCCGACGGGCTCGATGCCCCCCTTCCCGGCCTCGCGCCTCAGCCAGAACCCCGCCCGCTCCAGCGCCGCGCGCGCCCGCGTCACGTCAATGGCGTTGCGGTGGCTGGACCCCAGCACGACCGACAGCACGGGCGAGACCATCTTGCTGATGTAAAACGTCCTCCCCCTCGCCTCGGGCACGTCCGTAGTGGTGACCTCGGCGAGCGTGTCCGGGAGCACACGTGTGTAGACGTCGCAGCCGTGCTGGCGGAGGTAGATGCCGATGTCGCGGTCCTCGGTCGACGGCCCCCCGGCGGAGTGGTAGCAGCGGAGGTTGAGGACGTAGGTCCCCGCGTCGACGACGGACGCCGAGAGGCTCCCGCCCGACACGGGCGTGACGCGCAGGCCCTTGGACGTGACGGCTACCTCATCGTTGTACATGGGGTCGTCCCAGAGCGAGATGTCGCCCGACGAGGCAAAGGCCTGCGGGGAGAGGGCGAGGACGCCGACGTGCTTCTGGGGGGGGTGGGCGGCGGTGGGCGGAGTGCGCCAGGCGAAGAGGGAGAGGTCGTTGGACTCCTTGATGATTTCTTCCTGGAGGCGGACAAAGGCCTTGGTGCCGCCCTCGCCGTAGAGGAGGGGGATCTGCACGTGGAAGAGGCCGAGGAGGCAGTAGGCGAGGTCCTCAGCGCGCGTAGTCTGCCGGGTGGCCGCCCACGACATGCGCTGCGCGACGGGGATGGTGGCGAGCAGGGCGGCGTTGGTGAGCACGCGTGGGGAGATGTGGGTGATTTCCGAGAGCTCCGGGGCGAGGGTCGACTTTTCGCCTTGGAACCTCCACGTCGAATTGTAGAAGCCGAGGAGCCGGGGCGCGATGAGCTCTTGCAGGGTCCAGCCGCGCGTGAACCAGCGGCAGCGGGCGAGCTTCTCGATGCGTTGCTGGCGGGAGAGCGGGTCGAGGGGCTGGGGGCGGGAGGGCGAGGGTGACGGGGTTTTGCGTCGCGCTTCTTCGCGGCGCCGGGTGGCTGTGAGGAAGGTGGAGGAGGAGGAGGAGGAATCTCGTCTGTGTCGCTCGTGGAGGCGCCCGTCCGACTCGTTCTTGTCGCTGGCTTCGGTCCGAGCGTCGCTTTCTATGTCCCAGTTGATGGTTCCGCCGTGCTTGTCCTTTGCGTCGCTGGGTCCGGGGCTGGGCTCGTCCTTTCTCTTGCCGTCATGCCTGGCTCGCTCGCGACGCTCCCGTGACGTCGACCCATCCTCCTCGTCTCTCCTCTTCCGTTCTTCCTCCCTCTTCCTCCTCGTCTCCTCCTCCTCTTGCTTTCGATCCCTCCCTCCCTCGTTTCTCCTCCGAGTCCCCCCCACCAAGTCCGACAGATAGGCATAGCACACGGCCGACTCGGCATACCAGCGGAACATGCTGTTGATGGCCTCGGTCAACTCGGCGCTGCTGCTCTTGTCGATGCAGCACGTGTCAACCCAGGCCCACTCGATCTTGGAGTGCTGCGCGAGCTGACACGTCCTGCGAATCTTGTCGAAGCCCTTGAACTTGGCCAACTCCTCGTGGGAAAGCTGCGTGAACTGCTGGTAGGTAATTTCTTCTTCCTCCCACGTGTGCGAGAGGATGGCGTAGCGCGGCGTGTCGTTGCCCCAGAACTCGCGTAGGGCGAGGGTGGTGGTGTTGATGAGGCGCATCTTGGCGGCGGTGGGTATGGTGATACTAGGTGGACTTGAGAAGAGCCGCCGAGTGGCGATGGAGGTCGCAGGCTTGGGAAGGGTGTCTTTTTCTTTTATCTGTGTTGCCTGATTTCTCTTGATGCAATGCGACGACAAGTTTGGCTGCGCCTCAGCCCTTCAGGCTTCAGCATCATGGCGACAGCGTCAGAGGCAGTGCAACTCTCCCGAGCGGGGTCACCTCTCGCGAAAAGGGGGGCGCCATGCTTCTGACCATTTCTGCCTGGCGAATTGCTCCAAATTCGGTCAGTTGTAAACGTCACCGGTGGCCTTCAAATTCCATGAACGATATTCCGGGAATGATGTTTTGGGTTTCAGGGCGGCGTCATGGCGAATAAAACAGATATGCCAAACAGATGGCCAATGAAACAGGTAACGGCCGAAATGGCAGGCAGGCATTGGGATTTTGATTGTGCAGTGGACATAGAGTGACCCAGATTTGATTCAAAGTTTCCGAAACTCATCATAGCAAGTCGCATCTTCGACTTCGCATACCATCTCAGAGCGCAACCTCCAAAGCCCAATACCTTTCATCCTCTGCACCAGCCGTGAGGGCTGGCTCTTGCCGCCCACCCTCGAGCAGTCTCAGCAATGAGCCAGTTTGGCTCTGTCCTTTCTCCAGGCCACGAGGACACGCACTGTCTCCAGCCCGACGACGATGGGCTATGTGGGCCTGGGCCTGAGCCTGGCGACAAGCCACACGAGCCTTGTGCTGACGCCATGGACGACGGGGGACCAGACAACAATCGTTACTATACCGATGGATACTTTTGCACCGAAGACCCCAACCACTGCAAACGAGGAGGTTCCATCCGGTTGGCCTTGGTGATCGCTTCGGCCCCTCTGGTCGCTATGGCGGCGCTGGCGTCGTCTGGCTCTGCCGCGACAAGCTCTCGGGCAAATTGCGAGCAGTCAAGATCAACGCCGCTGAGCTTTCCGACCCCGACCACTGCACAGAGTTCAAGATGGCCAAGATCTTCCAGGACTACACGTGCGAAGAGCTGCGCTTCTGCGGCGTCTCCCTCCCGTCCGAGTTCTTTTGGCTAGACGGACCCAATGGCCGACATCTTTGCTCCGTCTTGCCCTTTCTGGGCCCGAACCTCATGTGTATCTCCCAGATATACGGCTTCTGCTCGCAACTTCTCAAGGACATCTGCTTCCGCCTGGCCCTGGCCATGAGGTTCGTCCATCGCCGGGGAGTGTGCCACGGTGACTTCCGCCCTGACAACATCGTCTTTCAACTCGTCCCTGGCGTCGAGAAGTGGACAGATGTCGAGGTGTACGCCAATCTTGGCGAGTCAGAACTGGTTCAAGTCATCAAGAGCACCGACGGCGAATTTGACGCCGGCGTCCCCGAGCACCTCGTCGCTCGGGTCAAGTTCCACTACGGCAACGGTTTCTGCTCCACCCGGATCGCCGTCGTTGACTTTGGCGTCGCCTACAAAGTGGACGAAGCCACAAATTTTTCAGGCATCCCCCTTGCGTACGCACCCCCCGAGGACATATTTTTACGAACCAGATGGGCTTCGCTTCGGACGTCTGGTCCCTCGCATGCACCATCGCCGAGATCCGCACTAGCCAGCCACCCTTTGGGCGCGAGGACGACGTCATTTCTCACGTCCGCGAAATGGAGAGGGAACTTGGTTCGCTCCCCCAAATTTACCGCGGCTCCTACCAGGATGACTTTGAGGGCGCGTTTGCAAACGACCCCGAAGATGACTCTCTCCCCGCCATCATGTCGTCTCAGCAGCTCAAGGTGGACAACGAGAGCAACGAAGCCAACTTTGGCCTTGCCAATCTCTTGTTGGCCAAGGTGGCTGCCTTTCCGGTCGTCACCACCATCGCCGCTGAGACTCAGACAAAGATGGACGCCCACGATCACCGGAGGACCGAAGTGCTTCCGCCGTACTCTGAGGATGAGGTGATCGACGACTGGGGCCGCTGCGTCAAGGGGCCATTGGGCAAAGAGGACGGGGAGGCATTCTTCGAGTTCCTGATGGGCATCTTGAAGTGGCTCCCCAAGGACCGGCCCTCGATCCACAAAATCATCAGGCACAAGTGGTTTGAAGGGCGAATTCTCCTCGTCGATGAGATGACGAGCGCGCACATTGTCGCGTCGGGGAAGGCTGATATCAGCTTTGCCATGATCCCGTCACGGTGTCCTTGATAATTCAAGGAAAGGGGCTAGCACAGTGGGAAGCAAGCATGATTAGTTGGAAAGACAGATTTCTGCGCTAAATGTCGGATCTAGAATTGGCTGGAAAGTTGCCATGAATCGAAAATAAATGAGAAAATAGAAGAAAAGTCATATGTATAGATATTGAACCTTGAAAACAAGATGTTGGTGATTGTGACTGCTCTTCCGAACGATTGCCTCTTTTCATATTTCTCTGGAGTAGTATCGTAATGTTACTAGTTCCCCGTATACTCTATCTCTTCGCCTGTTTGAGACCGCCGTCAGTGTTCACTGGTCAGCCATCAAACGCCTTCTGCAGCCCAGCAATATCCAACTTCTTCATGTGCATCATGGCCAGATTCGCCCTGCCCGCCGCCTCCTTGTCCTCGCTTGCCAGCATCTTCAACAGCGCCTTGGGCGTCACCTGCCAGGTGATGCCAAACTTGTCCGACACCCAGCCGCACTGCTGGCTAGCCTCGTCGCCGCCGTCGCCGAGCTTGTCCCAGTAGTAGTCGATTTCGTCCTGCGTGTCGCTGCGGGAACAGCTCCCTGTCAGCATCAACGACATCATGTCGGCGAGAGATGGGGCCAGACGCACCACATGATCATGAACGAGGTCGCACCCGTGTGCTTCATCTGCGGCCCGCCGTTCAGGTTGACGAAGCGGTGGCCGTTGAGATTGTACTCGACGACGAGGACGGTTCCGGGCTCTTGGCCGTGGAACTCGCGGCCCGACTCGGTGTAGCGCTGGATGTGCGTGATGGTCGAGTTTTTGAAGACGGAGACGTAGTAGTTGGCGGCGGCCTCGGCCTGGCCGTCGAACCAGAGGCAGGTGGTGATTTGGAGGTTGTCAAACATGGCTGCGTGGGGTCGTTGGGGTCTCTGACAAAGGTGGGGTAAGTGAGTTGCCTCTCTTTCTTTGGCAAACACAAAACTTTGGGAAATGTTGTCCAAAATTACCACCGAACAAAGAAGCGAAACCGCCCTTCTTGTACCCCTCAGCTCTTTGTTTGGCCTCTCGATCCCCGATGCCCGACATGAGAGAGGCGCAAGCCACCTCGGGCATCTATGACCCAGCCAAGGCGCGCCCCCGTCTCGGGATGCTGCGTCAAGCGACGCCCGCCCAATCGCGTCGGATCTCACGACGGCATGGTTGGAGGAGGCGCGTCAATGGCGCGGAGTCACATGTGCCCAGACTGCCCAGACTTTTGTTCAGTAATCACATCCGGTCAGCATTCCCTGAGCTTCCTCCTTGCAAGCGACGCCAAACGACGACCCTAATTTGACGACGGAAAGGTGTGCAGATTCAGTCGCGGCGATACGCATTGGCCCTTCTTGATGCTCGTCAACTGGGTTGAGGGTGCCAAACCCATACATAGGTAGCTAGCAGTATCTTAGTTCTGCACGCAGGCTTCTGTCAACATCTCAAGTCCGGAGTGGATGGCAGACGGGACGATGAACGACTGACCAGAGTCAGAGAAAGGCAAAAGAAAAAACTTTGAGTTCTTCTGAAGCTATTCAGAACCACGACCACCGCCCCCCCCCCCGCGGAAGGCGGATGCATGATAGTGCTCTAACAGATGATCGTAAAATCCTGGGCGAATCACGTTATCCTGCAAACTGCCGGGGTTGCAGCTGAAGCTGTTTCAGCTTCCTTCCCACTTCATCAACCGTTTATTCTCACAAACACCAAGGAAGCAGCTGTCCCTTCCAGTACTTGGGCCAACCTGCCGCCCCGATTGAAAGTCTAGTCTCGCTCGGCCGACACGATGTCAAAATGTCTGAACCCCGGCAACGCCAATCCCGACATTGCTGGTCTCGGCGTGGGTCTTGACCGTCAAGCCTGTCCCTTCAACTCAACACTCACAATTTTCCCAGATCATCATCGCATTTGCGGTCCAAGGGGGAATATCTGTTGTTCTTGCCACCGTTTTGGCCTGGATGACCCCACGTTCCTCCCCGGCCATCCGATTGCTCCACGACTCCTTCGCGCCGAGCATGGGTGTCCCACGGGATGCGTCCCAGCTCTTGCTTTCTCCAAACACCGATGTCACCGAAGTGGTGCAGCTGATCGGGAACCTCTCAGGCTTATTGACCAGCATAATCCAGAAACCCCTAGCAGGACAGTGGAAGAGAACCATGCGCGCACTTGAGCGTGGGAACTACAAGGAAGCAATACGGTCGTTGGCCGGGCAGCACGACGAGCGGGATGCGGTGGGACCGGTCTTTGTATCGAGATTCATCAAGATACTGGCGGCTCAGGGACCTCGCCTCGGATTATCACGGGCTCGGCGCCTAGCGTACCTTCAGGGGATGCCGACAAAACCAGGCATGACTCGGGAATCTCCGGCCGATGTCGAGGCCAGGATTGAGATTGTCAATGGAATTCTCATTGCCGTGAGCGATGTTCAACTTGTATCAGGTATGTCCATCTCCTGGAACTGGCGAAGAGAACCGTGACAGAACTGACATGGCCGTTCTTGCCCCAGGAATTTCCCTTCTCGTCGCGGCGCTCGTGATTCATCGCTCCCTGAGCCTCTATCACTTCCACATCAACTACGACATGACCAACTTTACAGCGTGAGAAGGACCATTGGTGCTCCTATCTCACATGTCGCTAACCGCCCTCCATGGCTAGAGTCTCCTTCACCGCGGCATACTCCAACATCTTCCTCCGCGGCCAGCGAGGAAACTTCCGCCGCACCTGCGCCGGCATGCTCTTTTGCGCCCTCTACCTCGTCTTCTCCGCCATATTTGGCCGCGCGCTGGGGTTCTGGGACTGGAACGGGCCGGGGCGATGCTACGACACACGTCTCCTCGCGATGCCCTCGGCATCGCATCCGTCTGTGGATGTCATCTACCTTGGCGTTACATGTTTCTTCATGTTTGTGTCGTGTTCTGTGCCGGTCTACGTCTTGCTCTTCATGACGACCGGCGATGTGAAGGAGGCCGAGGAGCGGGCGGAGACGGTCTTGATACTGTCGTTTGTGCAGTATCCGTTGCATCTTTACTCGGTCGTGGCGCTTCGGGTGTCGAATGGGGGGCTGCTGGAGGGGGACTCAGAGGATAGCTGGGGATTTGGGCAGGTTGTGGCGTTGGTCTTGTTGGGGGCTGTGCTGGCTAGATGTGTTTACGGCGTCTGTGGTGAGTCTGAGACGCAGAACTTTGTTTTTTTTTCGATCTTGGGGCGGATTCGCTGACTTGACGTGGGCAGCTTGGTTTCTGAGGCCTGGGAGACATTCTGGCACAGGCACATCTCAGCTAAGCGTGAGAATGAGGAGATATTCGGTTTGAACATCAGTTCGTTAGAGGAGGACGCCGCTGTCCAACCGTCCTACAAACCTAAGCGGTCAAGGAGTGCCTTGGATTTGGCGGGAGAGCCAGATTCCGAAGCCGCTTGAAGACGGTGCCGGTAACACAAAGTCCTTTTGCCACTTCCTCGTCAATCGCGCGGCACGGTGCCGGCGGTGTTGATATTAGCCCGAGGGCTTGTTATGCTGCCGCCCCAGTGCGCGGCCCAGCCGCGGCCTCGTCCTCGGCAGTCAACGACTTCGATTGGCGGTGCTGAGCGGATAAACCCTTACCGTAAACTACCAACAGCACCGCCGAGACACAGTCGGGATTCCCAACCGCGACGGCGGGTCGGTTCATGGGCCGGTAAATGTTTGCTCCCGAGCATTTCAGCGGCGCAGCAAACTCGACACCCTTCCTCCCCTCGAGACCAAATCCACCTGGACACCTTACCTCACCAGCCCCCGAGAACATCATTCATGGGCTTCATGGTCTCCTCCCGACCGCAAATGGTCTCCCTCCAACTTCGACGCGGACAAGTCGTCCAGCCCAGGACGACGATGACGACACGTCTCCCGGAATATATCCACCCAGCGCGAGAGTTTGAACAACGGGTGTCATGGCCGCTCCAGTACCCGCGCCCGATGCAGACGTACCATCCTGGAGGGGAGTCGAATGTCGAGGCGCATTGGACATCAACATGGGAGGACAAGAACAAGGTGTATGCGCCGTATCCCAAGTGGGTAACGCTTCTTGGGAGGGGCATATTTGCGATGTTTGAGCTGGCTGCGGTTGCGTACTTAGTTCATTTTGCAAGGGGGTGGAGGGGAGAGGGGAAAGTGAGGGGGTTGGATGCTGGGATTGGAGATGTAAGTTGTGCCGGGTGTCTGGAAAGAAGTATGTGTGGAAGGGGTGCATGTTTTCGGAACTAACGAGGGGCAGGTCGTCTTTGCGCTTTTCATTGACATTGCCGCGTGTGTCGCGGCCTACTTTGGGAGATATGGCTGGTGGCGGTTGTGGATTTGCACCATGGTGAGTGCCAGGTGACGATTGAGTCTGCAGCTTGTCCGGTGAGGAAGGCCTCTGATGTGACTCGACCCTGTCGAGGGAATTTTCTCTCCATGTTGGTGAAACTTGAAGCTAACGTGGTCAACCCGCAGCTCGCAGACATGGCCATCGGGGGGCTAGGGATGTATGTCGTCATAAGTCTGAGCGCGGTTGACAATGGTGTCGCTGGGAAAGATGCGCACCAAAACTGGGAGGCGGGAAGCAAGGTTTCGGCAATGTTGGTGTTGATCATGGCGTAGGTCTTTCCTCCTACTTCGCTCTCCCATAAAGAGACAGCCTCTAACATGGTTACAGAATCGCGCACATCATATCCGCACTTGGCGGTGCTGTTGGGTGTTTTCTCGTTTGGACAAGGAGTCGAGCGCGAGCCTAGGGTGTCGCTCCTGGAGTGTCACTTGTCGATGGCCCGGGATTGGAGGAGAGGCAGGGACTGAGGACCTAGGAGTGTTATCGAAGCGCCAACTCGGAGCTTGTAGCAAGGATGTTGTCAAAAATCCCAGGAGCTGTGTTCAGTAATCACCTCGGAAAAGACGCCGGGTTTCGTCCGACTTGGCATAAGCATCTCCTTTGTCCGACCCGTGACATCGCGTCTCAGACGTGCCTCTGCAGAAGTGCCCAGACACGACCTACACGCCTTTATCTTGGCGATTCAGGCAGAAGGCCATTGGGATTGACGCTGGCAAGGAAGATGGGCGGGACCATGGCAGTGTTGACGGTGGCCCCGATGGGAGATGAATTGAGATAAAGGCCTTCCCCAATCCTCGCCCAGCTGTTCATCTCTTCCTCGAGCATCAGTCCACAAGTTCACTCTCAACTTCATCTTCAACAAAGAAAACACGACCTTGTCTTCACCCCACAACTCACCAAAATGGCTGCTCCCACCCTCTACCTCAACATTTCTACCACCAATCCCTATGCCAGCCTCAAGTTCTTCTCGGCCCTCGGCTTCGACCCGGTACCCGAGTACTCTGACGCCGATACCAAGGCCTTCCGCCTGCCGGCCCCTAACAGCACCGTATGCGTCATGGCCCACAGCCACAAGCGCTTCAAGGAGTTCATGCGGCCCGGCACCGAGGTCAGCGACGCAACCAAGACGACCGAGGTGCTCATCTCGCTGTCGGCCCAGAAGAAGGAAGACGTGGATGCGTGGATCGCCAAGGCCGTCACGGCGGGCGGCAGCGCGGACCCTTTCACGATGCCGGGGTACGGGGCCGAGTGCGGCATGTATTCGCGCAGCTTTGCCGATCTGGATGGACACATATGGGAGGTTGTAGCCATGGTGGCGGGTGGATTGGGGTGTGGAGGAAATGCGGAGAAGAAGGAGTGAGGTTGAAAAGCGTCGGTAGCTCCTTTTGTCTGTTGTCTAGGTACACCATAGCTCCGTCTCCAGTTCGAAAGCAAATCACCACCAACTCCTCCCCCCATCCATGCACCGCAAGTAACCTGCATCACCACCCATTCAAACCCCCACCTCCCCCTTCCCCCCCACCAACCCCTTCTCCAAAACCTCAAAGTGCAAATCCCCCACCTTGCCCACCCCCGGCTCCAGATCCTCATACGGAAACTCCCGCCTCTCCCCCGTCACCCGGTACCCCCGCCTCTCATACCACGAAATCAACTCCTTCCTCGTCCAAATCACGCTCATCTCCATCACCTCGGCGCCCCACTCCCTGCGCGCAAACGTCTCCGCCGCCGTTAGCACCTGCCGTCCGTACCCGCCCGCCTGCCTCTCCGGGTCCACGGCGAACATGCCAAAGTACGCGCGGCGCGCCGGCGGCGGGAGGCGCACGATTTCGCAGCAGGCGAGCAGGTCGCCGTCTTCATTGGTGTCGGTGTCGGCGGGGGGGAGAAACGCCATGAGCACGGCGCTTCCCGGGGCGGTCATCTTTTCGAGGATGCCGGCGGTCGTGATGCGCTCGCCGTCGAGGAGGTCGGCTTCGGAGGTCCAGCCGCGGCGGGAGGAGTCGCCGCGGTAGGCGGACTGGACGAGGGGTTGGAGGCGCGCGGCGTCGGAGGAGCCGGCGGCCAGGCGGAAGGTGAGCGCGGGGGAGGGGGTGGAGGTGTTGGCTGTGCCGGTGGGGAGGGGGGGATGGAGCCCATATTGGTAAGTGGTCGTGGTGGTGGGGATTTAAGCGTGTTGATGATGATGGCGGTGGTGGTGGTGTTGAGCGGTGGTGATGGTGTTGAGAGGTGGTGATGGTGTTGAGAGGTGGCGAGGCGAGTGAAAATGTTAGAGGCCGAAGACCGGAAGGTTGAAACGACTGGTGCGATGGGTCGGTCGGTGGGGTAGGGGGTTCGTCGGAGAAGACAGAATCGAGAAGGCTGCCAATTGATGTTGTTTCGAGATCTTTTCTCTTAAGCCAAGTCTCAATGTTCAAAACTCCAAGCGCGTATTCGGCAATCCAGCGGAATATATATGCCACATCGTATCGAGTCGATATGTAATCAAAGGGCGTTGTTCTGACAGAACCCAGGGACATGAACCTGCATCCGCTCATCCATCAATGCGCCCCACCTTCCGGACATTTCCGAAGTGGAGGACAACCACTGCCGCCAGGGTTAGGGCTCAATCCAGGGGCAGTCAAAACACTGAGCTCACCCCTTGCACTTGCAATTGACCCTATCTCCGCCTTTGCTATTATATCGCCCGAGTGGGTAGGCAGTGCACTCACGACGCCCGGGGAACATACAGGTGACCTTCCCTACTCAACGGCGGTTCTCTATGCCGATACCGTAATCTCCGATTCCCACCCACAGGCTGTGCCGCACTTCGGCGCATGGAGGGGGCTATTTTTTGCGACCCTCCTCGCTGCCGTTCAGTTCCATGCCTTCTTCCACATCACAAATTCCTGCTCCCCTGAGCGTTGTCAATACACCCATGCGCGAAATCCCACGATCGTGCGCCGAGACACCGCAGCGATGTCGTGGAACCTGAAAGCTCGGTGGCATGCTTACACAGAGATCTGGGAGTCGCTGTGGTACGGCATCTGGGGTACAGCATCACTCCTTTTCTTCCTACCTGTCCATGGCTAATCCCAGGTCCAGGCTTCTTACTCAGCGTCAAAGACGCCCTTCTCCGACGCGACTATCACACCCTCTTCAACGTCCACGGACTCCTCGACGCAGGTTTCTACTGGTGGTACAAGACACTGAGTCCGTCGTCCCGGCCCCTCCCCACAAAATCGCTTGACAAATGACGTTGCCCCTTAGACCACCACTACATCCGCTACGAAAGATCCCCCTCGAGCCCCCTCCCGGCACTCCTCGCCAGCGCCTCCGGCGTGATCCTTGAGCTTGGCCCCGGTCTCGGCAACCAGCTTATCTTCTACGACCGCTCCAAAATCACACGCGTCGTCGGCGTAGAGCTCAACCCGCTCTTTGTCCCTGACCTGCGCGCCGAGATGGACGCGCGCGGCTTGGACGACGTGTACGAAATCATCACGTCGGGTATAGAGGACGGTTCGGCTCTGGAACGGGCCGGCATCGTGCCAGGGAGTGTCGATACGATTGTCAGCACGGGAGTGATGTGCAGCGTGAATGGGGCGGAGGGGGTGATGAAGGAACTATACAGGCTGCTAAGGCCGGGGGGTAGGTTCGTGTTCTGGGAGCATCACGGCAGCGGGGACCTGGTAACGAGTGTGGTTCAGCGCAGGTTCTCCCAGACCTCGTTGTGGTGTTGAGGTTGGTGCTAACCCAGTGCGGCAGATCTCTGGAACCCGCTGTGGCGGCCGTTCATCGGAGGATGTAACCTGACACGAGATATCAAGAGCATCATCCTCGAGGCTGGAGAGTGGGAGGATGTGGACAGCATCATGGGAGACGAGCAGCAGAAACCCTGGGGGTTGCTACCTAGGGTGTGGGGAGTGCTGACTAAGTCTGGAGGGAAGTGAGGGCGTCCTCTTGCTCGAAATGTCCAGAGAGCTGGCCAGGCAAGACAACAATGTACAAAACAATACAGTTGGAAAATTCCATCTCCAAGGCCTTGATTTGCTTGCTTGCCTCTCACAGCCCTTTGGTCTGTCATCTCGGCTCTTCCGTCCTTTTCCCATCGCCTGGTTTGCCTGCAGTCGCATCCCGGCGCAACTTCGCCACCAAAGAATCCTCACAGCGGGCATCTTTCCAAGTGTGCGGATCCCCGATATATATCTTGCCGGCCGCAGCAACGGATCCCTATTTTATTTGTAGGTTGTGGATGTGGTGCGGATATCGACCGGTGACGAGGCAGCTGGGAAATGCACGGAAGGAGGAGTCGTGGCTGGGAGGACAGAGGAAGTATCAGACGGAGTAGAGGATGCTGTGTATTTCGGCGCAGGGGCTTTTAAGCAGCACTCTATCACGAGTTAGCAGTTGTGTCTTGCTGTCAACCGGAAATACCTTGGTAACCCAAGGAGGTGAGCACGATTACATCGAAGGCTGAGCTCTGATGCTTCGGTTCAACGAGGTGCATCGAGGGATACGATGTTGACGCTGTCGGGATCGTCTAGCCAATTTCATCGGGTGGTGGCAATGTCGGCCTAATTGTTCCAGACCCTGTTGACTGCGCAGTGCTGAACCCGGAAATACCGCGTGTTTAGAGAAAACCGACGATTTTATGCCCATGCCCAAAATTTGCCATTTAGTGGCCAGAGTCGGAGACTCGGAGGAGATGGCGGAAAGGCTGCGCATAATCAAGAACCCATGCCTTATGGGATCCGGCGAAACAAAGGAAGGAAATTGGGTTGAAGCATTTAGTCCAAGCAAAACGGACAGAGACGGCGGAATTCGTCCGATTGTCCAACGATGAGAATTCCTGCTCCCAGAGGGTCTTCATCAAGGTGGGCAAGTCCACCATGGGCTCCTTCCTCTGAAATGCCTAACCACCGCAGCAAATGTTTGACTTGGATGGTGCCTTGGACCTCTCCGGAGGGCAAGGGTTTCACATGAGGGCAAAGAGGAAAGATTGACGGATGTCTCTGATCTGTCGGTTTTCAGATAAGCATCCGGGGATTCACGACCGAAAAGGGGGCTTTGGATACTTCCAGCTGGAAGGGTCGCCACCCAAAAAAAGGACCCTTGATGATTCCCTGCACCTGCAAGCCTCTGGATGCCCGTGTAACTCACCGGCCGTGCGCCTGGCTGTCCACAACGCCCCAATCATCATCAACCAACCACCAAATATTTCTCTTGTTGGGATCGACTTGCTACCGACACCATGGCTCCCGTGAGAAGGGGCGATTTTCGGGCTCGGTGTCTTGGGCGCAAAATACCCAGTCCAAGCCCCAGCCAAGCGTCCCGGGGTACCGGTGAGACGGCGAGATGGAGGTGCGGGTGATGCGCGGCGCGAAATGGACCGGGGAATCCGAGGAACGGGCGAAGGCGTCCACAAGTGAGCCTTGCTACCACGTTTATGTCAAGGTTATTGCGACTGTGGCATTCTGACTGAGCGCAGACCGTTGAATATTTGTCTGTCATCTTCTAGGTATCATTTCTCTGGCCGACAACAGTGGAGCTGGGCGTGCAGCAGACGGTGGGGGCACCTGGGCTCGCTAGCCGGGCCGACGAACGTCGAAAACATGACGAGCGTGCGGAGGTCAGCTCAGTCAAAATCCCGGGCCTCTCCTGACGATGCTCCAATGGAGAGTCACCGGTGGGAGGAGGGACCCGCCACGGTCAGTCGGGAGCTGAGGCCAACAAGGGGCGATTCGCGACGCTGCGGCTAGCTTGGTGCTGCGACACGCGGTGGCGGTCGAAGGAGGTGGCCTAGAGACCGGTGTTGGGACCGATTCGCCCATCCATGGCTTGAAGCAATGTCCAACGATTGTCACTGTCAACTGATCCAGGAGCTTTAGGGAAACGCAACCTGGATGGCGTCATCGGAACCAACCGCCTTGTGGGCGTCCGGGCCTGCGGATATTGCATCCAAAGTTGAGATGACCTCGATGACCTTGTCAAATCACTTGGGCTCGTCCACGTTCTTCATGACCCGACAGTGTGGAAAGCGCGAGAGCGTCAAACGAAAAGAGAGTGAAGTTCCAGTGGTTTGGGCGATCCCAACCTCGACGGCAGCTCGGGCAGCTTCTGGCCAAGGCCGTGACAAGTTCCGGCGCGCCGAGCCGGGGGGCGACCGGCTGGGTGAGACCGTTCGCACCAGTCCCGTTCCGGCTATGGTACCGCTGCACTTCCACACCGAGAAGCCCGTGCCCGACCAGGACGTCTGCTCTCCGCGTTTCCTGTGCCTCACGATGCTTGGAATCTTGGCGCGCCGAGATTTCTCGCTTCGTACGGAGCACCTGGTTTGCTGTGGGGTACGGTTGCACTCTTCCCCGAGTCGTCATAAACACTGCCATTTCGTAGAGATCCGAGGCGATTGCCGATGGGGCGACGACGGGAGCCAATGCGGAAGCCAAATCAGAAGCCGAAAATTAGAAGAACAGCGAAAAGTCCTGTCAAGACAAGAAGAAAGAACAAGGCAAGTTTGGGGGAACCGGTCAAGGTGTGTTGGACCCTGGGCTGCACTGGGGCCCCCCCACCTAGCATCCTGGCCACCGACCGCCTTTGCTGTCAGCCCCGCAAGCCCCTTGTTGTGCTCGAGTCTGGGCTGGAGACTGGCTGCTCCTCTCAGCGTGATCCCCGCCGCGCTGCAACGCTCGCAGCTTCTGGCTTAGCGCATGAGGAAGGCAGCGAGGGCACTTGCGCACTGGGGGCACTGGCAGCAGCGCCCCCGATCTCATCACATTTTTCTTATATCCATCCTTCCACGTCGGACCCCCCGATCCAGGTTGATTGATGATCGCGAATCGCATGCCGCCCCCATTTGCGAACCCGTCCTCGCCCACCCTCTGACTGCGGGGGAGCCAGCACCCAGCCGATTCACCGATCGACAGCCCCCTTCCCCTGTCCCGGGTCCTGACGGTCGGGACCATTGATAATTGGGACGACACCCACCCGATCGGTCCAGTCCGCCCAAGCTTCAAGCTTCAACAATCCCCCTCGACCCTCGAAAAACACCACAACTGTCGACGATTTTGCTCCGTCTCGTCCCTCGCGCGACAGTCACCCACGCGCCTCCTGGCGCCCGTCTCTCCCACCAACGTGCCTCGCCTCTCCGGGCGCCCGACCATGCTGCCCAGCCCCATCCTCGGCATCCTCGCCACGACGGTACCACTGCTCGCACCATCGACCCAACCGCTCTGAGAGAATGTCGGCGCCACAGCCGTCCGGCGACGGCGCCGGCCCGCCGTCAGACTACGTCTTCGACCCCCGCGGCCTCCCCATTACCGCCCTTCAGATTCAAAATGCACGCACCTACGCCGGTGTCATTATCCCACTGCTCGTCATCTCGAGTTTCATGGTCCTGGCACGCATCGTCTCGCGCAAGAGATCCGAAGCCGGTCTCGCCATGGACGACCACTTTATCGTTGCTGCCGCTGTACGTCTTCTCCCTGGTCCGCTCTCCGGCCCCAAACAAGAGGCCTGCCAACTTCAGTGACACATGCTGACGGCCATCGCGGCCGCTAGATCCTTAGCCTCGTCGACGTCGTCTGCATCTTCGTCACCGTATCTCCAAACTTGTTGCACAGCCCGGAGTTTAGGTCCTGGGACGATCTCCACGCCATCGCGCCCCTCACCATGATCGCCGAGGTCATGACGACGTGGTGCGTGGCCTTGGTCAAGACTAGCATCGCCCTCATGCTCATCCGCATACGCCGGGAGTCGAAGCAATGGACCATGTTTCTTTACGCCGTCATCGCCTTGCAGGTCGCGAATGCTGTCTTTGTCATGGTTGTCCAGACGACGCGCTGCATCCCTACCGAGGCCATTTGGAACCCGGCGATACTGAACAAGTGGTGCTGGAGCGCCGGGGCCTTCAAGTGGAGCATGACGGGGGCCTCCGTCATTGTCGTCCTCACTGACATTATCTTTTCCTTTACCCCACTCACCTTTATCCACAAGATCCGCCGCTCCACGCGCCACCGTATCGTCATCGCCGTCCTGATGGGCCTTGGACTCGTCGCCTCGAGCGCCTCGGTCGTCAAGATGGTCTCGCTCCACGGCTTCGACAAGAGCGACGACTATGCCGGCCAGGGCATCAAGATCGCCCTCTGGGCCAGCACCGAGGCTCTGATTGGGATCATTGCCGCCTGTATCCCTACCCTGCGCGGCGCCTTTCTCCGCCTTTTGGCCCGCCTCGGCATCTACACCGAGTTCCCGTCGGTCGTCACGGACAACTCGCGGAGTACATCGACGTGGCGCGGCCACGAGATCCCCGCCGACCCCCTGAAGCAATCCCGGGAATCCGTAAAATACGACCCCTCCGCCGCCAGCGGCCGCCAGTCGATGTGGGAACAAGAAGATGAGGAGAACCTTGGCAGCAGGAGCCGGCCTAGGACGGGCCACAAGGACGAGGACGAGGGACTGCCAGGACGCTTTGCCTACGGGCTGTCACCATCGGCCTTCAATGAGCGAAGGGCTGACATCGAGATTGAAATGTCGTCGGGGAGGCCGTCATGACAGGATGGAGGGAAGGGCTGACCGGATGCTCTAATTTTATGGGAAACGTGCATGAGGGTACTTGAGATACCCTCCTCGAACATGGGACTGGGCTAGGTGGATGGATTATGTTTTAGCATGGTGCTCGGGATGGGATGAATTTGGGTTGAATTATTAGGCGTCATTCTGGCAGAGAGCAGGGACTTTGGTCTACGAATGGCGTTTGGGATATGGAAGCGACAGAAACTTGGATGGTGGGCTTGGCTACGGCCGCCCTGGCTTTGGTTGTAGCTCGGAGAAGCGCACCAGCCTGCTGGACTGCTTGGATAGAGTTTGGTGTGGTAGTAAATAGATCAAGCTTGAACTCGGGGCTGGTCTGTCCTTGACACCTGGTGTCGAGTGAAACGACGAATGCAACATGAGCTTTGACGTCATCAGTTGCTTCATTGCGTCTCGGGCTAGAGAGAGTGGGATATTTCCTCTCGGTTGGTATGTGTCGGGAACCGAAAGCCGACGGCCCCCGATGCCCAGCCGGGCGTCCGCAGCGCACCGTGGCGGTTAAGCCGGGGCTCCCGAGATCCACATTTCCGATCGACCCATCTGTCTATCTGGGGCCGCACCACGGACGCAGCGCCGAGCCAGACCCAACTCCCGGTCCGAAGATTTCGAAACAATCCCGCCTTGCTTGCTGCAAGTGCGAGCCACTGGCACTCCCCAAAAGCCCGAATCATCAAGAGTAGGCGGGTACCACTGCGTGCGAGTGCACAGCAAAAGGAACAGGGGACGCCGCCCCCTGAACATCACATTGAAGAGTCAGGACCCAGGACCCAGGTGCCGGTCTTGGTGGGTGCTAGGGTTACTGACAGCAGTGTCGCGATTATTTCATCTGCAGTCATCGCATGGGTTAAAGGAGCAAGCCTTTTGCCTGACCGGTTGCATATGTTGAACTCTAGTGGTGAACGGCCTCCATATCCGGGGGAAAAGAGGACGGGCTTTGCCGTTCGGGTCGTCGCCGGACCACCAACCACAAGGCAGCGGGAGTTGTGCGCGCCGCTTTGCCACACCCGAGAAACGTTCCGGCGATATTAAACTTTCTAGGATGCCCGCATTTTGTTCTTCCAACCTTCCAACTATCTGTTCCAAGTCCGAGGCTGTGTGCCTGTTGTCCAGTGAAATTGTGTTGCTCTTCGTCAGCACCTTCTCAAGTCCGAGTCCAATATACCGATCGTCCTTTGTCAGATGCATGGTTCTTCTGTCACGAGAACGGTACGGATAAGCTGAAAAGACCGTATTTAAGGTCCAAGGGCATCTACTCTCACCGACGATGGGATTCTGCTTGTCGTGTCTAGACTCTAAACGCCCTGTCTTACCATGAAGATCTACGCTTTGCTCGTCCTCGGTGCTGCTGGAGAGGCCCTGGCAGGGACCATCCTCCCCAGAGCAGACGGGAAGCCTACCATCGGTCAGTATCGCTTCCGCCTCGTTTTTGCAGCCACCATGAACTAACAAACACCATGACTACAGCCGCCAAAATAGATCCCATCGAGCCTAAGTTCTTCAAAGACCTCGGTGCCAAGGGTGTCAAAATCACCTATGGCCCCTTCGCCATCCCCGGGTCCCACGACCCCGAGACCATGGGCATGGTGACGAACCACATGTTCAACATCACGATGCCCTGCCACGACTGCCTCATTACAGGCTGGTCATCGGACCTGCAGTTCGTCAACGGCACCTCCGCCAACGCAAACAACAACATGTGGATGCACCACACCGGCCTTATGAACCTCAACCGCACCGACCTTGCCTGCGAGCACTGGCCCGAACGGATTTCCGTCAACGGAAATGAGCGCTCCCCCTTCGATTTCACCCTCAAAGGGTCCGTCCCCTCCCCTCCCTCCCTTTCCCACCACCTGCCCCCACTGACGCCCCCCACCCACCAGCACCCGCAAAGCCGGCTACTTCCTCCGCGCCGGCGACGAGATCCACCAGACCCTCGACGTCATGAACTCGGCCACCACGCCGCAATCTGTCCACCTCGTCGTCGAGTGGGAGTTCCTCCCGGCCGTGCACCCGGCCTTCGACATCGTCGTGCCCGTCTGGCTCGACGTCAAGGGCAACTGCCTCAACCAGTCCACCGGCATCCTCCCGACCGACAAAGTCTTCACCGCCAAGGGGCCCGCGGCCGGCTGGACGTCCAAGGTCGCCGGCGACCTAGTGCTCATGGTCCCGCACATCCACGACGGCAGCACGAAGCAGGACGTCTTCCTCGACGGGCGGCTCGTGTGCACCAACGTGCCGGCGTACGGGGAGACGGCCGAGTTCGTGACGCATCGGGCCGCGGGCGGGGGTGGGCATGACCACGGTGGGGCAGAAGGTGGGCATGTGTACCACGTGTCGTCGGTCTCGCAATGCGAGGCGGTCGGCAAGGTGGTTCCGGGGAGTCGGTTCACGATTCAGTCGGCGTATGACATGGTGCTGCATGAGGGCTCGCTGGATCACCATGGGGAGCCGGAGCCCATCATGGCGATCGAGTTCTTGTACATCGCCCGGCCGCAGGCGGAGGCCATGAAGGACATCTTGGCCATGGGGCCGGGAGACTTGAAGGACTTTACTGATCAAGTTAGGGGGTTGAAGACGCCCAAGGAGCCTTGAGGGGGGGTGGCATGGTTGTCGACTGGGGTCGACAGTGAGGGGCGAAATAAGGACCGGAGCTGGATGTTGCCGGAGAGGGTGGCTCGCCTCGGCCTGGCTGATGTAACCTGGTGACGTTTAGAGTGGTCTGCGGAAGTTGCCGAGATGTTGGATTAAAGTGCTTACCGAGACATTTTCTTTTGTTGTTGCAGTAGCGCGACTTCGGTGAGACCCAATTACTTTGCGTTGTGGCGGTGTCTATCCCGACTGATGTCTACGGTCTGGGATTGCATGTTGATCTCAAGTTCTAAAGCACTATATTTAGGCCTAGAAAACTCGAGGGAGGAGGGGTTGGGCGGGCTCTGTTTAGGCTCAGTCCCGGGTTATGAACAGAATCCTACTGTAGGATAGATTGTCTCCCGACAACCAGGGGGGACTTGCCCAATAGGCCACACGCATGACAACATCGGTAAAGGGCCCATTCTTTCTCTCGTCCGGGTAACAGTTGATAGTCCTTGATGACACCTCGCCTATATTGCTTACCTCCAGTCGGTCCAACATTCGACATCTTAGGGGCGAAAAGACTAACAGTACCGATGTTGCGATCTCCTGACGGTCTTGACTTTCGATGTATTTAAGTATCGGAGACTTTCCCTAAGTCGGTTGTGTAAAGCAGATATCAGTTCCAGTCAAACTCCAACCAAAAAACTCCTACGCTTAACAATATGCGTTTCTCCCTGATCCTCCTCGTCGCCCCGGCCGCCATGGCCCTCGCCACCATGGGCGAGCCCATGACCGGCAACTTTGACGAACTCGAGACCCGCAGCCTCGAGGCCCGCAATCCGCTCGAGCCCCGCGCGTGTAAGAAGACGGGCTGCAAGTGCGACACTACCCGGACCCGGGCTCCTCAGGGCCAGTTCTGCGGTGGTTGCAAGTGTAAGTTGTCTTCTGTTTCTTAATCATTGCTGTGCTATGTTTGCGTGCCGATATCGATGGCGTTCTGACTTGATGAAATGCAGGGTCTGACGGAGCCTACGTCATCACCAAGAAGCGCACAATCTCCCACGTGTATGAGTGCAACAAGAATGGAGGGTGCTGCGACTATGGCTTCGCCAAGGACTGTGAGGGCGGCAAGACTGGTGGCCGCTGCGGTTAGTTGGACGTGGAGAAATAAGTGATATGGTGATGAGCTGGTGAGGGAGGTATTGGGTATTTGAAGACGTGACATTTAGTGAGTGAAAAAGAGGCGAAATAGGGTACTTTTATTAAATTGTAGTTTCTTGAATCAAATATTGACTTCTCTTCGACCCCTGGGTCTTTATGTGCTTGGTGGAATGACAACATTGCTATTGAACCTGATTCGGTAGGAAATGGCTGCAGCAAGAGGGGCTCACCCGTGGTTCAAGTTCATCGATTGTCCTTTGATCTGCCTAAAGCACCTTAGAGGCTCAGCGTCTATGATCTTACCCCGTGCTCGTAATCGTACTCCGAGTCCGTGTCCACCACACTATCGACCAGCGACCAGACCGACTCCACGTCGTCATCGAGAACCACCCATTCCCCCATCTTGATAGGAAACCACTCGTCCCCGTCGACGATGTTCCCGGTCTCCTCCCCCCGACGCCCCTCCCAGGACTGCTCCTCCCAAAGCCTCTCCCCTTCGCCCTCCAACAACCCCCCCTCCTCAAAAACATCCCCCTTCCCCCCCTCCCAAACATCCCGCCCCCTCCTCCCCTTCCACCTCACCACATACCCCCCCTGTCTCTCCCTCACTAAATCCTCCATCTCCACCCTGTCCCTCCCCCGCGCCCACCACGGCCCCTCCCACCCCCCCTGCTCATCCCAGTCCCACGCCCCCCTCGCCCTCTCCATCTCCTCCTCAAACAGTCTCCCCTCCTCTCGCCTCAGCGCCGTAGCCTTCGCCTCCCGCGTCCAAATCACATAACAGCACTCGCACCGGTACGGAATATACGCGTGCCCCTGCCGCGTGCGCATCCCCTCGAAGTACGCGAGAATGTGCGGCTGCACGAGCTTCCGGGCCTTCTTTGGTGGGAGGGGGGCGTCGTCTTTGTCCTCATAAAACCGCGGGCCGCGGGCCTCGCGCTCGCGCTGCTCGCGTTGTTGGCGCTGCTGCTCGACAAAGAGGTAGCGGCGGTGCTCGTCGACGTCGGAGGGGGAGCCGGCCTTCATGAGCTTGGACCGGGACCAGGGGAGGGTCTTGCGCGTGTATTTGGCGCGGGGGTTGGCGCCTTGTTGGGAGGGGCGGGGGGGAGGTAGCGGTTGGTGAGGTCGATGTGGGTGTTGAGGAGGGGTGAGGAGGGTGTGGTGGTTGGGGTAGTCATGGTGGATGCGAGGGTTTTGGTGATGGGTAAGGATGGAAGTGGTGGCTTTGGTAGTCTTGAGGCCCAGGGGAGAGGCGCTGTCCTGGGCTGTAGACGGCGTCAAGGGAGGGGTTGTGAGATGAAGATGTGTTGATGTGGACTGGACCGTGTGGATGGAAGGCCGCGGTTCAAATACATCATTTTGATCTCGGAGGCCGCACACGCCCACTGGGCCTTTTCGACGTTGACCCGGGATCGTGAAATGGTGGCTGATAATGATATCGGCCAGCCGAATTGGGCCAAGTGAGGACGGTTGAGGACGAATGCCAAGCATTTCCCAAGCCACAAGGCATATTTGTTTGGCAGCCCCTTTGATGGACAAGGGACTCGGTATCGTCACAAGATGCCCAAGAGCTCTCGGGAGCTGCGAAGGAGATACATGGAAGCTTCGCAGTATTTTTCTGGCCTCCTGCGCCCTTTTCTGTTCGTTCGTGTGGAGACGGGAGGTGCCAGTCCCCCATCGAGAGAGCGAGCCGTTCCCGAATTATTTCACCTGCATATTTGCACCCAATTCGAGTAGCAAAGCCCAAACTGTAGTGGGTATAAATCAGCTTCAATCGCCGAGAACGTATCCGTTGGCCCAGAGTCCAGCAAGGGAGGGGATGGGTATCAAGGTCGACGAGTTTCCCAAACAAAGAAACGAGATTGTGTTTCGTACCACTTCCTGCATGGGCTTCTCGTAGTCGGGCAGGAAAACATTCCCAAGTGAGGCATCGGAAGATATACCTAGCAATGCTAAACCTTGTCTCGCTCGTCCGTGGCCTCACTGGTCTTCGCCGACGTCATTTCGCTGCTGCCCCAGCAGTAGGACAAGGCTTCGTACGGTCTGCGATCGGTGTCGCAGAGGCATGTTTCGAGAATTCAACAGTCGATCGGGTCGGCGGGCTGGCCCTGGAGGAGACAGAGGAGACGAATCCCATTGCTCGCGAGGTCAAGAGGCGCGTATCGGAATGCTAGGAGGGTCATGGTGTGTCTTTTGGGAGACCCCAATGTTGATCAGGATTGCGCTGAGGCGGGTGGGCGAGAAGCAGGCGGAAAAGAGCCTTGCGGAGGCCGGACAGGAAGGGGGCACGGGGTGTGGCGGTGTTGGCGCCCGGAGCCGGGACATGTCGCGATGCCGGCAGCCACGCTGCACCTTGCCTCTCTGGGTGAGTGAGCCGGGCGGCGGTGGTTAAGGTGCTAAGACGTGTTGCCGGCGAGCATTTTTCAGGAGGCCTCTCTCGGATCATTCTCGGTCGAGGAGCCCGAGGCGTCGACACGGGTTGGCGGCGACGCGATGCGGTGCGGCACATCATGGTCAGGTCGACGCGACGCGCAAGCGGTCGGTTTTCGCAGAGAAGAGAGGAGACGCGGATTGCCCCACCAAACAAAGCTCAAATGGGTGCACAGGCGCGCCCGGGCCCGCAGCACTTCATTCCAAGTCCACTGCCCTCCAAGACACCTGCCCGAAAGCATCAGTTGCCGGGCCTTCAGGACACAGAAGCGGAATTATGCAAAAAGATTGGCGCACATATCACACTCCTGAGGAGACATGCACACACAACATTGGCGGTTACCAGGGATTGAACCTGGGACCTCTCGCACCCTAAGCGAGAATCATACCGCTAGACCATAACCGCATTTGATTGGTTGGATTTGTTGGCAATGCAACTCATGTGCCCCTGGGGATGGCTTGCACGACCACATGCCCTTGAAGCTTCAAGGAGATGGAAGGGGGGTCGGCTGATCTCCATTGCCTCTTCTCCCAATTCCTACGGAGCTCGGACAGCTTAGTGGAACACAAGTCTCTACCCAATTAAAAGCGTCAGACTAGCCTCGTCGGCCCCTAAGTTGTCTCTCGCAACCTCGGGGGTGGAAACTCAGGCAGCCCCTATATATTGTTGATATCTTGTTGACATGCGATCCGGTTCCCACCCAAACGCAGTCGAATCCATGTGTGCCCGGGTGATGCTAAGATGAGCCACTCTCAAGCCAAAAGAAAACATCATCGCCCGCTGCTTCGGCTTTGTTGGTGTGCACCTTGGATATGGTCATGTCGCTCAATGTCTGCGAAGAATGGGTGACAGCGGGACAACAGATCGTCCCGAGGTGTCGGGGCCCCAAACCGCGAGCCGGAACACCAAAGCGAGAGCCGCTTGGCTATTGGTGGAGTGAAGACAATATACATCTCCCGGACCAGACAGAATGTCGGGAGGTTTCGCCCCTGCTAAGGGATCCAGGAACTGCAGGTGGTGGGGGATATCCAGCGCCATTCTCGGTCGTGTCGTGCTGGCGCGGGAGATGTAATCGATCCCGCAAGATGCCAGCTGCAACGTCTGGGCGGAGAAACGAAAAGACACCAATACTCTGCACTCTGTGCTGATGCTTAACCTATCGGCGGTCCGCGTGGTCCGTGGATTCTGGAGATTTTAAAAACGAAACCCACTTCTCCCAGGCGGATGGCCGGACGCCCACTCCGGAACGATGCATGTTAGAACAGCTCGTCATATATTTATCGTTGGAACCGAAGACGTTCGTTAGAAACGCTGCAGCAATTTTACCTTGGCGGCGACATGTTCCCCCCAATGACGCTATCGCCCGTCGATTCCGTCGGCCGGGTCCTCGCTACCGGGTTGACGCTTGTGGTGCAAGCCAGCCGATGCAATATAGACTCCACTAGCCCCATCGTGGCTAAACACGATCGGATTCCCGCGCTCGTTCGAGGTTTAAAACGGCTCAACAGTGATCGGCCCTTCACCAGCGGCCCGCACTGGGCCAACGTCTGTCAGACGAGAACGGCTTCGGTATATCCCGAGCCACGGCCTTGGTCCCTGCAGCAGAGGTAGCCCGATTATCGACACTTGACAGCCATTTGCCGCCATCAAAGCCCGGCAGGGTGTTGGCATTGCTGTGTAAAGCCGTGTAGGACGGCAAGGGGCTCTGAGTCCACCGGTGTGCAGCTTACACTCCGACGGACATGTTCTCGCCTGGGTATAGCATCCAAGGCCCGGCCCAGACGATTGGGACTGGGTGCCCAGCCGAGCTGCTTCCCAGATTCGGCCTCGATCCCCGCCGTCCGGCCACTGGGAGCGGTCGGTGGGGAGACCAGTGCCGCAACGCGGTTGCTTATCCGGGAAAGATCCTTCCATGGAGCCTGTCATGTGGGAGCAACAGCAAGGACAATATCGGCTAGATGAGAGGCTCCTCTTATCGTTTGCGAACGAGTGGTAGCTGCGTGAGGTGTCGATTCGGGCGCCAGGTATTCGGTGATCTGATGGCGTCTCCCGGGTCGTTGAGAAGTTGGATCCTTAGGCGGGTAGTTGTCGTCGTGGATTCCCGCGGTAGCTCACTCTGGGTCTCGGGTCGTCCCAACAGTACTTGTGCCTGGTTTGGTGCTGGGTACCTACATAAAAGGCGCAGGCCCCTTGCGTCTCTTGGTCCTGTCTGTCCTCGTTACAAGCAACAGCAAATCTCCATCATCAAAATGCGCTTCCAAACTCTCCTGACAATCGTGGGCCTCGGCGGTCTCCCCCTTGGCCAAGCTATCAGTGGCAAGAGCTACACCGGATGGGACTGGCAAGTTCCCCACACCTTTCTCTCTTTTACTACCGTGTTCTGACTGTTCAATCGCAGCTGTAAGCCAGGTTGCGCCTGGACGGGAAATCTGGCCTGGTCTACCAACGTCCAGGGATCTCCCAAGGTCTGCGATGCCGGCAACAACCCAATCTGGGACGGCCTCAACGCGCAGAGCGGGTGCCAGTCGGGGAATGGCTACCTCTGCGACCTCTACGCGCCCACGCCAGTCACGGAGCAGCTGTCATACGGCTTCGCCACCATGAACGGAGCGCACAACTGCTGCAAGTGCTTCCAACTGACTTGGCGAAACGGTGCCGCTGCCGGGAAGCAGATGATTGTCCAGGCCATCAACGGCTTTGACGTGACTGGCGATCTCAAGGCCAGCGATATGGTTATCTTGAGCCCCGGCGGCGGGCACGGGCCGAACGAGGCTGGTTGCAAGAAGCAATATGGCAGGACCTGGTGAGTCATTCTTCTTTGACGGATGCCAATGGTCCACTTGACTGACGCTGGGTTAAACAGGGGAGCAAGCAACGGCGGCGTGACCAACCGATATGAGTGCGACCAGCTTCCGGCCAACCTGCAGGGAGGTTGCTATTGGCGGTACAACTGGGCGAAGGGGGGCATCAACACTTGGGATATTGACTACAACCAGGTTGCGTGCCCTTCGAGGTTGACGTCCATCTCTGGGTGCTCTGCTTAGGTTGAGACAAGTTTTCCTTGTGCATGTTTCGGGATCAAGCTGTCGACCGACAAATTGCTCTTTCATTATAGATGCTAGCAGAAGTTAGGTCGTGGTCTTTTTCTTACGCAGCCTGTTCACCTAATCTTTCCCCATCCTCACGTCATGGATGCCTTTGCATAAGGTTCCCTCATTCTCCCAGTCGTGTTTTCGTTCCATTCTGCCGAGGCAGGTTGCTGTTGTCGAGTTTGTCCATACAAGTAGAACGGCAATGGAGTTGTGGTGATGAATGGTGAATGGGTTGCTCAGCTCGACGAACTGGGCAGCCGTTGCTTTCCACAGTCGGAAGGAGAACGTTAAAACGAGGAACGAATCCGGAAGTGCAGAGGCTGCCGTTAAAGACTAAATGATGGGATGGGGAATTTGTCCCTGATGGGATGGAAGATTCTGGAGAACTTGATGGATCCTTCCTCCTTGGTGTCTGTTCGAGTGGAGGAAGCTTGGACAAACGGGACGCAAGGCATGAGGTAGATCTTGCCAACCCAAACGCGGAAGGGATTTTTCCCAGCCCCTTCCCCACCACATTCATCACAGGTTACAACGAAGGAGTGGCGTGGACGGACGGCTCCTTATCCCCCAGCCATGTCAGCAGCACTGTTGTAATCGTTATACGATGGATTCCCGAGTTCGACATTGGGTTAGTGACCTGGGAACAGCACTTGTAGATTTTCGACGAAGGGATTATTTTTAGGTATCTACGCAGTTCGTACTAAATTACAATCGGTGTGAAGCAAAGTCGTCATCAGCCTTGATTTCCCGCCCACCTACTTCGCACCAGCAACGCCGTATTTTATGCTCGTAGTCGTCGTCAACTTGATCCTCTGCGTGTCTCGCTTCGTTGGCACCGCCAGCACGCTGTCGGCGCTCGATAATGCCTCTTCGTTGGCTCCATACACCCTGGTCGATGCCGCGTTATTACCCCCATCCAACTTGCGCTCGCCCAGTTCATACGAAGTGTCGACAAAGGCACGGTCGCTACTCGCCTCGTCGAGAACCGTCGCCTTGTCCTTGCGAGACGCCACGGCCGAGGCGCCGCTGCTTCCCTCGCTCTTCTTGCGCCAATAGCTGGACGCGCCCGGGGTCTTCCTCGAGCCGTCGCCAGAGCCGATGGTGCTGCCCAGGATGGTCTTGAACAGGGGGCGCAGCGTCGGTAGATTGGCCGCCACGATGCCAATGTTGCACTCGACAATGGTCCAGATGGTGATGTCGCGCGAGTCCCACAGCCAGTCCCCCGTCTTTCCGTAATTGACGAGAGACGGTATCTTGACAAAGGCGGCCGCGCACGCAAAGGTGCCGAGGCCGAGTGCGCCGACAAGGGAGAGCCGGGTGCGGCGGTTGACATTGAGGTTCCAGAGCATGGGGACGGGGATAAACAAGGCAAAGGCGAGGTCGGTGAAGAGACTGACGGCAAGGTTTGAGTACGACAAGCCGTGGAGGGTATCTTCGCCCCAGCAATGCATGGGAATGGTCGGGTCCCAGAGGGCGCGGATGTCGGTGCATTGGAGAAGCAAGGTCTGTATGTCGAGTGAGCGGTCAGCTGATGAAGCGAGACGCCATGGTTGTCCCATCGACCTCGGAAAAAGCAAAAAGGACTGACCAGCAGGCACATGGTGGACCAGACAGCCTGGAAGCCCATGAGGGACTTGGTGATGACCTTGTAGATGGCAACGCTAGCAATGCGCAGCAGCATGGCGCCGACGGCAAGCTTGACGATGCAGATGGCGACGAGGTAGATGGCTTGGCTGATGAAGTTGAGCTTCAGACCTGCCCCCAGGTTCTCCAGCGGGATGTCGCCCATGTGCCGGCCAGCACCGTTCACCACTGAGCCCCATACAATACCTTGCCCAGAGACGGACAAGGCGACGGCTAGGGTCATGAAGTAGTCCTGGTCACCCCGTGTTAGTCCCTCCGACCCAACGAACCCGCCTCCCCCCCCCTAGTTGGGAGACTGCTTACATCCAGGCCGGCGCTGCGCACCATGATGACCCGCACATACATGCGAGCCAGGTACGTGATGAAGGCCGCCATGGTGACGACCATGGTCGCTGCGACAATTCGCACGCTGTCATTCTCGGCCGGGTTCGAGGGAAGAGGGGGCATGGGCCCCGGAGCAGACATGTTGACGAGCCTGGACTGTCGAAAGCGTGTACACGACAGGACCCGAGGAAGTTCGATATGCCAGTGGATGTTGGAAAAGCCAAGAGTCAAGAGGAACAACAAGCTCACCCTAAGGAAGGGCTTGGCTAGATTTATGGCATGCCAAAGAGATCCTAGCGTCCCCCGGGTCTATGTCATATCCACACGAAACCGTCCAGCCATGGATGCTCCCCTTGGTCCTAAACGGGGATCACCTTGCGAAAGCTATAACGGTGTTGTTGACTGACAGGGGAACGGCTCCCTTGGACGTTGTAGCCGTAATAAAACACCTTCTGGATTGGGATTGGGTTTTTTTCCGCATCAGCCCGGGTAACATGGCGGCAACGCTCGAGCCTCGCGGGATCATGGAACAGCAACCGGGCGCGCTTCGAGAAAGAAGCGGGATCTTGGATGGCCGTTAAAAAGCGAAAAGCTAGAATTCGTCACTGCAAGCGAGTGGATTGGAGAGCGTGCCCGGTCCGACAGCGAGTCCGAAAGACGCACCAGTCTAGCAGGGTCTTGCATGGAGCTAATGACATGGACGCAACAGGTCCAAGCGGACCAGTGTCAACGCCAAGCATCCTGTTATAGTACCATAGCTGTCGACACGAGAGCTTGAAGGGGCCCGACTCCGTCGTTTAATGTTCTCGTCAGATCTCAGGATACTAAACATATGATTTTGACGAAGGCTCTACGAATCTAGATGGCCGCCGGTGGGGACGGCGTGGCGGCTCAACTGCAAAGATGACGACAAACGAGAGAGGCATATGCGCCACGAAAGCGTGGCAAAGGACGGGACGCAAGGGCGGGGGGAGGGAGGGCCGAGCGGGTGGGGATCGGCCCTCCCGCACACACCAAGACAAGCCTACAACATCTCCGGTCAGAAGCCACAACGACATTGATACGCGACCCAATGACAATACAGCTAGGCGCAGTCTGCTGAGGCGCCGGGGGTAGGATGGATTCGGGGTCTCTTCGCCCCGCTCAGAGGGCCAGACAATCACGATCACGAAGACCAAGGCTTATTTTAGCTGCTGTGCCGCGTAATGAGGTCGCTGTAATCCACGAAGTTGTTCCTTGTTCCAAGATACGGACTAGCGAAGCTGCGAAAAGAAAAGACGCTAAAGGTAAGCGAAGCGAAACCACGTGACCAAAGTGCTATGTTCCACCTAATGTTATAGCCAAGACTCGAAGGATATAGGGAATGGACTTATTATTACACGAGAGGGAGGGAAAGAAGTCTCTATCTTTAGGGACTAACGTTAGCTATAGTCTACATATATTGTACGTTATAAGTCGCCTAAGCTAATGGCGCTACCCTCTTCAGCAGACTACGTACCGAACGTTGATTGCGAATAGTACTCTAAACGCTTATCGTACCGTGTACCGTGATTAATCCGGAAGTGAAGATGCTAACGCACCCGAGCACGGTACCGGCCGTGAATTGATAGCTAGCATGTCTGAGCTTAATTCCCCCCCGTCAACCTCTCGAACGTTACACTACAGCAAAGTCAAAAACTATATATACTGTCTGGTGATGGAGATGCCACAATCTTTACGGTGCCCCTAGCACAGCTTCCTCTTCATACTGCGCGCCAATTTCACGACAAAACTCATCCCCCACACAGTAAAAGTTGGTCCCCGGCTGGTTCTTGTTTGGGCTCACCATGGTAAAGGAACCGCCAACGGGTTCCGCCCCAGTGCACTGGTTCAGCCTCATATTTTGGACCGCATAGGCCGTTCGGTGCACCTTCTTCCAGACACAAACTCGCTTGCCCTCCTTGGCGTCACAGCTCTGGGAAGTTCCTGTCTCGACTGATTTCTCGACGGCGAATCCGGCATCGATCCAGCCTTGTGCCGAACCAGTGGCTGTGAAGCCTATCGTAAATGACTCGACGTGAAGATATTCGGCCGAACAGGTGCCGTCTCCGCAGTCGAGGTTCTCCTGAGAAAATAGTTGTCAGTGTCTGTTACGGTTGCTGCCGTGGATACGTGATATAACTATTGTTACTTACGCTAAGCTGTTTGTGCACAGGTTGTTGGTGCGGGTGGCCGTCTTCGAACTTGACTGTGTTGGATGACCATGTTCCGCAGGCCCCTTGGCGACGTTGTTTTGACGCTAGAATGGCTGGAGCAGAGTTCATAGGTGCCACTTGGTCTCGCTTGCTCGTCGGACCTCCGCCGGTGAAGTGGGAAGCGGATAGGCCGTAGACGAGACTTGCGAGTCCCAACGGGCCCTCAGAACCGCAGTCCGCAGGTGTCAGCTCCGAGGTTAGGAGGGTGGGCCTGAGCGGCAGTTGGACGCTGCACTTGGTGACCGACTCGTCTTCGCCGTACATCCCCGAGCACTGAAAATGGTCCGACTTGTTCAAGCCTTGGAGCGGATAGGGAGTGGACCCAACAAGGACCGAACCATTCCCGTTCTTGTCGACATCAAAGTGGATCGGCAGATGTTCGAGTACCCCGGACGATAATAATCCGGAGCAAGATTGAGCAAGCATCCTGGACCAGTCCCAAGTCCAAGCTGCGGTGGAGATGCGGGAGCTGAGCTTGTTCCGCTGGTGGATGAGGTTGAAGCCAAAACCATTGACGGGGGAAGGGTCTGTTGGCATCGCCTGAGCCAATCCAAAGATGAACGCAAGGGTCTTCAGAAGCTTCATTTTCGAAAACTTGTTATGATAATGGTGAGGTGATTTCCTGATGGTGAGGGGTGAAGAAGTCACCATTCATTCGAGACGACAAGTCACGATCTCTTATACTGAGACTGTACCCTTCTTCAGATACCTCTCGCCGAACTTAGCAGCGCCTCCCACCATTGCCTGTGCCCTTCAAGTTCTCATTGGAGTCAGAAACGTCTCACCGTCGCCAGTTTCTCCCTGCCGTGCCATTGCCATTTCTACCAACATCAGTCATTATCACCCATTTCATTTCGCATAGACGAACATTTCATCACCAACCTCATCTTCAACCAATACGATAAACAGTCGGTAGTTCAAGCAACCAATTCCAACGCCAGGTTCAGCCAACAGTAACCAACAGTGAGATGCTGTACAAAGCCAAATTGTCGGTCAACCTTGTAGTTAAGCAGCCAGGCTCCGTTCCACTCCTGTCTAAATTATAACAGTTCCCTTAAAGGTCCGTCCGAGGATCTCGGCAATCCAGCTAGGGGAAGATCAACAGACTACGCCGGTTATGAAACAGATTTATGCTTCGAGGCCCAACCACCATCAACTGGGCGGTTCGCTATTGGCTATGAGTTGGGATTGCTCAGCTGCTGTCAACACCGGCTCAACTGAACCAGACTGCTGGGACACCAGAAGGGCCGGATGCCCAGAGCCAACAGAATTAACGACGGCTTGGCGCTGCCCTTGACGTCACCCGAATGACGGTAATTGCACTTTAGCTGTTCTGGCGTTTTGGAAGCAGCTTCGATGGCCCATCTCCTTTTAAGACCTCTGTCGTTATACAGTCTGAATTGAATCTCACATCCTTTCAAACACTCAAACCTCAACACCTCTAGTCTAAACCCACCAAAAATGACCACAACATCCGACTGGAACGCAACCTGCCTCGGCCCGGACGCCAACCCCGACCCACTCCGCTACCCGATCCCCAAAAACATCAACTTCGCCTTTCTCCCCGCCGGAGACGGCAACGCATCATCCCCATGGATGACCAGATGCTGCTCGCCTTACATTAGCTTGGTCGACAACTGCTACCTCTGGTGTGAACTTCCGGGGGTGAAAAATCCAGTGCAGGGCATGTCGGAACAGGAACAGATTATGGCCGCGTTTAGGGACTGTACGCGGAGAAATAACAAGACGGATCAGTCCCGTATCATCTCATATCATTTTGGGGGGGATGCGGCGAGAGTTGGGGGGATGAAGGGGGTGTTGCTTTGGGTGGTGTTAGCTTCGAGTTTGGTTGTTTTCTTGTGATAGGGTGATTGAAGGAGGAGTGGAATTGGTTACTAAGGTGTCAGATCTTGGGCATTGGTGCTCTGCGAGACAAATGCCAATGTTTTCGTATTGATAGCGTCCTGAGTTTGTTGCCTTGCCTGTTCGTCGGGACAGTCGTAGAACATGTAGTTACGTCGGCGAACCCGTAATGGCTACACTGAAACTTATGGAGCCGGCAACCTCCGTTGCTTTTCACCGCCTCAACCAAACGATCTCAACGATCAAGGACCATTTGCCCACGCCTAGACGTCCAGACCTGCTAAGTCAGCGTCCGGTGGGTCCGTCGTCTCTTACGACATACAGCACCGGCTAACTTCCTTCTTGGCCAGCCTGCCGTATCTTCCACCGGATCCCACCATTAAAAACCATTCCGCCTTGAAGCTACCCATCCGTCCGAGCGTCGACGCGCCAACCTTAGAGGACAAGCTCATCTAGGGTTACCGGCTCCGGACCGATACAAAATCTGCGTAACTGCAAGCACTACTTTAAGAGACAATCTGGAAGAAGAAGCTTGCACCCGAAAAAATTCACGAGTCAGAGAAATAGATAAGTAGCTACAGCGGCGGTAATGGCAGGTCTTACGCGTTTCTGTTCACTCGTGATGAAGTGATATTAGCAGCCTACTAGTAGCTCGGAGTCGATTCTCCAAGTGTTTAGCGTCCTATATTTACTAACGGCTAAAGCGGCGTCTGCTGTCCAGGCACGGTGTGGTTGGTGTTGTTATGTCGAGTGGTTGGCTGGGGGCAGGGGGCAGGGTAGTTAGGTTAGTTCTGTAATCGATCCGCATCAATCGTATTATTGCTCGAACGCTTTTGTATCCGGGGTTTATTTATCGCCAACCGATGGTGACTTCCCCCTTAAGATCGATGAAAGTGTTGCCCCGAAGGGTGTCCATACGCTGAAGCATTTTTGTGCGATACGACGTCCACTTTATACCTCGGAAGAGGAAAAACCACGGTATTTACCGCTTGCCCGCATGCGCATTGGGCCGTTGATACCAGAAAATCGAGAAGAAGTAGAAGTGTGACAGCGAAATTTTGCCGCCGTAAGAACTCCTACTCATACGGCTGCTTCGGTAAAGAAAGAAGCGGGAGTGACGTCGGCAGTAATTACGTCGATTTAGCCGTCCCACCTCGAATTCGACTCGATAAGACGACATCTTCCCCGGTTTACGACGAATACACCCGCAACGCAACAATGGCTGTCATCTCGCAATGCATCAAGGCCCTCCTCGGCGCCCTCCTGTGTCTCTCCACCCCCGCCTCTTCGGCATCCTTCAGCTACAGCACGCCTCTAGGCTTCTTCCTTCAAGAAGACTCATCCATTAACCCCTCGCCGCCAGACTACGTACTTAACCACCCCTCTTCCCTCTTCAACCTCCTCCTAACAGTTCCAGACCAAAGTCTCCTACGGTCTCCTGAACCGTTCCTACCCAACCGACCAAAAATACGACCCCTCCCTAACCAAACCACTCTGGCCCCGCTTCACGAACTATCTCACCGCCCTCAACAGCAACACTACCGACATCAAGTACAAACTCCTCTACCTCGCCCGCCACGGCGAAGCCTACCACAACGTCGCCCAGTCCTACTACGGCACCAAATGCTGGGATTGCTACTGGTCCAGACAGTCAGGGAACGGCACAGCAACCTGGCTCGACGCTGAAATGACACCGCGGGGCGTCACCCAGATTCTCGCGTCAAACATCTTCTGGCGAGATGTGGCGTTAGCAGAAGAGATCCCCTTTCCGCAGTCATTCTACGTCGGTCCCATGGCGCGAACACTCGCGACGGCAAACTTGACTTTTGCTTCGCATCCTGCTTGGAATGACTCTCGCAGGTTTGCGCCGTCGGTGAAAGAGGTCAGTCCTCCTTTTGGTCAATTGACGAGGCGATGCTAACGAAGCAAAGTCCCTCCGTGAAACGATAAACCAGTGTACCTGCGCGTGGCGCCATTCGAGGTCGTGGATCGCAGAGCGATTTCCGGACTACCAATTTGAAGAAGGGTTCAGTGAAGTGGATGAGCTGTTCACAGGCGAGACGATTGAGTCCGCGAGTGCCCAGGCGTTGAGGATGAAGGGGTTTTTGGACGACATTTTTGAGAATGATGGGAGTCTGGTCGTGTCGGTTACCATGCATGGAGTTAATCTCAATCCGCTTTTGAGCGTAGTTGGGCATCCGAATTCGATGTTTACTATCACGACGGGCCAGGCGGTTGCTGTACTGGTGAGGGCGAAGAGGGAGGAGGGTGGGTTAGGGGGTGTTGGTGAGCCGCCGGTGCCTGCTGGGGTTTGTGAGGTTTGTGGTCCTGTGGGTTGATGGCATGCAGGGAGAAATTTGGTGGGCTTAAGTGTGTTACATCCTCGAGTGGGAGGGCCTTGCTTCTTAAAGGTGCAAAGAAATCAGGTGTCGACGGAGGGCAGCTCGGAAGCGAGCCATCATCATCCCAGACAATAAATTTAGGCGCTTTCTCGCTGAGGCTGTCATGCTATGAGATCGAGGTCGTTCTAAAGGCTCTTGCCTGCGTGATTCTTCAAAGCAAACGTGATCTTGAGCGTCTTTCCGGGTGTAACTATGGCAATGCGAAAGGAGTGTTCCTGGCCATTTCGAGGGCCCTGTTGGAACACTGGTCACAAAAACTGCGCGCTCCCGTATCTTCAATTTTGAAGCGGGGCGATGGCTATAAAAGCACGCCGTTTTTGAGGCGTGGGGCGTTTTAAGACTTGTAAAGATAACCCGCTGGCGAATTCTGGACTGGCAGAAGCCCGATGGATGGGGCAACGATCTGAAGCGATGGTGGTTTGACTTGGCTAGAGACATGGAGGTAATTTTCATCATTGGACCTGGTGAAATTTGGAAAAACAAACATAAATGCCCTGAGACCCCAACCGATGTCCAGTCTTTGCCCTCCGCCCCGCTAGTATGAAGCCCCTAAGAGCCGGCATCTCTCATTCCGGCTTTCGTGCATACACCATGTGTCTAACAACGCGGAGTTTAGTAGGTGTCGACTCATGCAGCAACTGCAGCGTCACGAAGGCGGGAAGGGAGGGGCCTTACAGATTGTAATAAGGAAGTGACTTTGGGTCCTCCAACTGCTTCCGCATCTTGGCCACAAGCGCCTCGACCTCGTCCAACGTCCACCCCAGTACCTGCGCAAGTGGAAACACAGCAAAGCCATCCAGCGACAGATCGATGTACAGGCCATTGTACTGGCCTACTCGTTTCAACAAAGGGTCTCTCGCCCATCCGCCAATGGGCACTTTCCACATCTGATGATGGGCGTCGACAAATCCGGCTTCCTCGATGTGCTTCTGCATCTGCCCATCGCGCGCAATCTTAAAGGTCCGCCCAGTCTTGTCCCCGGCAGCCCAGAAAAGTCGACACCAAGTCTTGAATACATGATCGGGGTCATTCGCCACTCGGGGATTCTCAGACCGCGTCTCAAGGTCGATTTCAACGCTCTGGATCCACCCTCCGGGTTTGAGTGTCTCAAACGCTTGCCGGTACAGCGTCGGCCAGTCGCTAATCCCGCCAAAGAGGTTGCGCATGTGGACGAAGTCGAAGACCCCCTCGCCAAATGTCCAGTCCAACTGAGCATCATCGATCTGAAACGAACAGTTCGGCGGCACCCAAGACGGTTGCACAGCCGAGATATCCGTCCCAATGACCTCAGCGGAGGGAAACTCGTCAGCCATGTCGATGGCCCAGATACCGGTACCGGTGCCGACATCGAGGATCTTTTTGGGATCTTTGAGAGGTGGGGCGTAGAGCTTGTTGTTCATGAGCATGAGGGTGTAGTGGTGGGCGATGTCATTGCCTTCGAGGTGCTTGGCGTCTTTCGGGGCCCAGTACTCGGTGGTGTTGGAGCTTTGGTAGGCGCGGCCGTGGATGGTGCGGTATTCGTAGATGCTGGAAGCGAGGGAGGTGGTGGAGTCGCGGAGGCTGCGTTGGGTGAGTGAGCAGTTGCTGGCCGGGGGTGGGTTGGTGTTGGTTGGAAGCCTCACCTGGTCGCGTCGCCCTCAACTCCGGCGTCGTTGAGATCGCCGACGACGGACGTGTCCTGGAAACATAATCAGTCTTAGCTACTGGTGCAGGGGCGGGACGGGACGAGCCGCGAAGGGTGGAACATGTCCGCTTGCACTTACGAACTCAATCTGTCCTTGTCCTGCCATCGTCAAGCTGAAGTTTGGACGAGCTATATAACTGCTCTGCTGTCCCTCGGGAGCAAGGAGTGCAAAAGTGGGCGAACTGGTTGGTATTTAAGAGGACGGAACAAAAATGGAAAGGCAGAACAATCGACTCCAAGCGCACAGAGGAATGGCCGTGAGAAGAGGGGAAGTGGGGGCCCTGCTGGATTGATGCATGTTGCCTGTCATCCACTATCTTGCATACACGCAGATGGCTTCCGGCGGTTCACTGCATGCTTGTAGTGTCCAACTTGAATTGTGATTTGCGTAGATGAAGAAGCGGTGTTGCCAAAAGAAGCTGGGGACCATGCATTCGTTCCCTTTTGACTGCAGTGCATATGCGAATGCGTCCCTTACCCTACATCATGCATTCAGTACACGAATCTGGATTTACGAAATTTCCTTTGTTGAACATCGTCCACGTGATATTGCTCACCCCGGCTCAGGCTCGGCTACTCGGCTTAGGATTTGCTCAGGCTTGCTCACCTTGGAAGATTTCTACTCGGGAGTGTTCCAAACTATACCAACACGCTTGTACACAGTCGTCCCTTCATCTTCATACGGGACGCATCCAATCCTGCCCCAAGGAGAAATTACAATATCTCACCTCGGTGTCTGAGAAGAACCGGTAAACCAGTCACAAAAAATGCAGTTGTTTACAATCAGACAGACACGGATTAAAGACATCGGTGTTTCTGACAGATGCTGTCATTTGACTGGGCGGCCTGGTCCAGATGTCGGACCTCCCGTCATCATGTCATCCAGAGACATCCTTCCAGATCTTCCACATCTAAATACAAAAGAAACAGAACTAAGAGCTCAGACGAGCTTGAGCGAGCTTGTGCTCTTGACGACAGCTGCCAGCTACAGCCAGCTAGGAGTGCGTTTCGGGTTCGATGAAGTCATCCTTTGTGTTGGCGGCCATCTCCATTGCTGAGGCACAACAACAGCGATCCGTTTTAGTTAAGTGGGCGGGGTTCGAGCTACACAAGACTTGCTACTGCTTGCCAAATTGGCCCCAAGGGCTTGCTAGGCCAGAGAAATATGCAGGCATGTTTGGCCTCGCTGAGAAGAGCTTTAAGGTCCACGGGTGGCGGCACTTCGTTTGTTTATTTCAAAGGAGCAACGAAAGCTGATTGCACATGAGCGCAAGCCACGCAAGCCAACGAACGACGATACGTGCCTTCCTCGCATTACATCTTGACCCGCTTCTCCCCTCTGTACTTCACCCCTCTCGTCTCTCTGCGCTTTTTCCCTCTACGCACATTTCTCTGTCACGAAAATCCTTCCCCTTCCTTCACAGAGTCTTGCGCGCAATCCGTCCTGGGCGTCACTGCAAACCCCCAAAAGCGCACCGGCAAGCTCAAGAACCTCAAGCTTCGAAGATCAAGAAAGTTGTGGTCAATTCCCAAGATGGGACGATGGGGCTACCGTAAGTCAACACCTTTCATTCTGATCGAAGTTTCCAGTGGCGAGAAGGCTCTAACCACCTGCCAAGGCCTTTTCGAGGGCGACCAGGACCTCGACATTTTTCATGACCTTGCTTCTGAGAGCTCCGAAGAAGATGGCTCCCCCGAAATCGCCTGGCTTTTCGAGGATGGCTTCTTTCCCTTCTACCCTACTCCCGGCGTCGTCCCCGAGACAACCCACCAACCTGAAGGCACGGACGCGCTCAAAATGGCAACAGCTCGCCGCATCTTTGACTCCGGTGTTGGGGCCCGCCTCATGGCGAAGTATCGAGCCCTCGAGAACAGCGGTGATTCTTGGTCGGTCCTCCGCAACAAGTACACGGTCATTATTCTCGGCGCTATATTCGTACGCATCGGAGCACAAATGACCAAAGCTGATGTCGAGCATCTCCGCCAACTCGCTCTTGGGACTCCGTCGAGAGAAGGATATGCCCTCCCGATCTGCGACGACGGATTTCGCGGCCCCGGACTCCGCCAATTCATTGCAGCCTTGGACGGCTACCAGGCAGGCACTCCGCACGACTTCCAGGGACCGAGCTGCTTCGCTTGCGGCAAGGCGAAGAACCATATTGGCAAAGAGGTACCGCGCTGTGGACGTTGTCATTTCGCCTGGTTCTGCAACAAGGTTTGCCATTCTTCCCTCACTTCCGCTGGGGTGGCTGGTTGCTGATCAAGCCGATTCACAGGACTGCCAAAGGGGATATTGGCCTATTCACAAGCGAGTGTGCCGTGCCGACCGTGGATGGTCCTTGAACGTCTAGTCTGGGAGACAGATGTGGTTCTCTGGTGCAATTATGAGGCGGTGCTGCAGCATACATTACGGCGGGGAATGTTTTGGCCTCTGCCTAGGTTCTGCCGCTCACTCATGCTCCCCTTTTCACTTATGTCTCTCTCTACTGGTTCCTCGTGCCAGCAATTTGAGAGTCACCAAGGGTTCTTTTCTGAGTCTCATATAAGTGAATAGGTCTAGTTGCCAGTGGCGAGGATGTCTTCGGCCCTAGCTCAGCGCAGCTCAGGACCAGGAACGAAAACGGAAATTTGGTATGCCCAGATGTGTCTCAGATTGCCAGCCTGTAACGATGCCTATCAAAGAAGATAGACATTCAAAGATCGATACCGTTATAAGCCAACAAGTTCTTCGTCCCCACAGGCAACCCCGTGATAACATCTCTCGTCGCAACACTCTGTATGTACTTCCCCAACTCCGGCACCGGCATATTCGGCTTCAGCCCCAAGAAGTACGCCGCCAGCCCCGACACATGCGCAGCGGAGAATGATGTTCCCGAGAGCGCATTCTGTACATCCCGTTAGAACACAAGCGAACAGAGAACTCAAGGGCCGAGACTCACCACACCCCCTCCAATCCAAGGCGCCGTAATATCTTCCCCCGGCGCAAACAGATCTACCCCTTCGCCGTGGTTCGAGCTCCAGCTCTTCGCATCTTCGATATCAGTAGCTCCGACGGTGAAAACTGAAGGCTCACTAGCAGGGGAATAGAACTGGACGTCGTCGTCTGAGCCACCTGCGGCAACAGAGACAAACACGCCGGAGTTTACGAGGGCCGCAGCGGCGGCGTTGATGGCGGTGGAGCGGCTTCCGCCTAGGGAAATGTTGGCGACAGTGCCGTTCGGGCAGCCAGTCCGAGTAGAACTGTCCGTGACGATGAAGGAGAGGCCTGCTATGACGCCCGACCTAGAACGTGTCAGCTCTCACGCCGTGAAAAAACGGGTAGGGACACTCACGTAGTACCACTCCCCCCCGCATTCAACACCTTAACTACGACAACCGTACTCCTCTTTGCCACACCGTGTATAATCCCTGCCGCGACACCCGCCACAGCCGTACCATGTCCATTTCCATCAGTGCTTATGTTGTCCCCAGCCGTATTAACCCCCCACACCACCCGCCCCGCAAGCTCCGGATGCGTCCCATCCACCCCCGTATCAACCACATACACACACGTCCCTGCCCCGGCGGACTCCTCATACCGGTACGTATCTTCCCCAGGCGTCCATGTCCGACTAGAAAGACGCGCCAAGTTCCAAGGTGCGCCTTCCTGAGCGGTCACCCCGTTGATGGAAACGATGGAATCTTCCTCGACGAATTCAACGTCAGGTAGGGCGCGGATGGTGGCGAGGGAGGCAGTGTCGAGAGAGGCAGAGAAGCCTTTGAAGCCGGGGGCACGGAAGACGTGATCTGGTTTGTGGGAGGTAAGGACTGAGTTTAGGGAAATGTTGGTGGCGGTGTCTTTGAACTTGACGATGTATTTTCCGGGGATGGAGGATGTGGTAGTTCGCCACTTTAAGAGAGGTGATGGTCGGTTTGAGGAGGCGGAGGCAGGTGTTGCTAGGGCGGCCAGGAGAAGAGCCAATGCGATAAAAGGGAGATGCATTTTAAAGGCCGAGAAGGAGTGACGTTGATACGAAAGAGTGGCCAGGCTATCTTTGCGGCCGGTTATGGCCATCTTTATATGCCTGAGTTGATGTTCTCGTAGTTAGTCTATCGCGGAATATAGTGCTTCGGATCTACAACACTACAGCGATGTCACAGCAGGAGGGCATTTACCTTCCTCTTTGAATATTTCAGCCTAAGATTGTTGGATTCACCAAGCAGGACTACTAAAAGACCTGATGAATGGTTTGCGTGACAGCCCTTAGTGGACTCTCCCCGTAAAAACAAAGTCGGAGGGAGCCGCAAAGCCATGACTGGAGGTGTGAGCGCACGAATGAAGCAGGTGGGATTGAAAGCTGCCAGTTTCCTAATTCGCTTCTACAAGCGACTGCTGTAACACCTTCTCGAGAATGACACATTATCCGTTCTGCCCAAGACGCACATACGACATGCGGCTCAACTTTCGACCGCATGACTCGCGGACAGCCGCATAAAACCACCACATATCTCCAAACAGCCGCCCGGAAGGTCCAGGTCTGGTGACTTGAGGACGAACCCAGGCCCCAGCGAGCGATGGAATCTTGCTTCCAAGTTCAGGGTGGCAGACAACCGCCGCTGGCCTAATATCCCCTCCCGGGCTTACGACAACTCTGAGACGTAACAGCTGCCAACTTTTGGAGTAGCACGAAAGCCTGAGGTACCTGGGAAGTCCAGCGCACATATGCGACTACAACCCATACGGTTCGATGTTCAGAAACGCAACGCGTTGTCACCAGGAATAGGCCTAGGCCGGAGCCTGTCTCGCAACTCTCATCCGCCCAGGGCGAGATAGTAAATGGAGCGGGTTGCGGAATGGCTGTCGATGGCTTCAGGCCCTTGCTTCCGCCGTCTTTTCACGGTCGACTGTCACTGGCACTACACAATACCATTTGCAAAGACGCAGGGACAGGTCTCTGGCCGAAGCATTCTCAGCTTTGGTGTACGGTAAGAGGTTTCAGTCACGCCAGTAGGGCATTACATCAGATCACCAGTCCACTGATCTGAGCTCCAGCGATATTCCCCTCGCCCCACGGCCGGCCAAGCCCCTAAAAGTCAAGCTGATTCCCACAGAGTTATGTATGTGCTGCTCAAACCTATGCGTAAGCTTACGTCTAAGGCATGACCAGCAAAGATTAGGAATCTACAGATACGGTTGCTATGACAACAGACTCGATTCCCAGATAATATTGGAGCTCTACAGCGTTTTCCAGTCAGGAGAGTCGCGTGAAGGACCGCTTGTAGACTTCATCGGCACTGCGCATCAACCCTCTCAGGTTACTATTTCGACGAGTGGGCTAGCTCTGGTGAGAAGACGATAAGGAGTTTCTTCGGCAGCAGGCGTGGAACTTCCTCTTCGATTCTGCGATTGGAGGATCCGACGCCTCGGCCGAAGCCCTCTACCCCCCTTTTCATCTTCTCTGACTCTCTGGGAAGGCTATACCTTCAGACTCCCGTGCACTGCGACGTAACAGGGAGAGCTCTTCGACTTGTCACACAATTCATTCTCAGGGAAGTGCTCGAGCACGATGTCCCGGAGAGGGACGTATTTCTTAAGCCTTTCACTGCCCGTCTCTCCCGGGGGCGAACCTCGACGTAGGCGTTGGGGACGCTCGAGTTCACCTACTGGACGATGCTGAGCTTCTCCAGGTCGTCGCCGATGGAGTGCGCACCCCGGACTTAACCTCCCGCCAGGTGGCCTCCTGGGGCCAACTAGATGCGCCAAAGGCCATCCTAGCAAGATATCCCGACATGGATGTCGACGCAAAGGACGCGAACGGTGAGACAGCGCTTCTCCGAGCGTGCAGAAGTGGGAACTTCGAATTCGTCGTCTGGCTTCTTAAGGCTGCCAAGCCAAATGCGGCCTGCAAGACAGTGCTGCAAGTCTGTCAGTTGGACAAGTTGGTCAAAAAAGGCGGCGCAGATCCTAATACAAACGCTACTGCCAGAGTCAGTTGGACAGTCGAGATGCGGCACTGGCTCTTCAAGGCGCCGCCCTTGATTCGTGCCGTCGCGGCAGCGAACGGGGCCGCTGTGGCAGTCCTCCTAGACATTGCCGCCGACCCTACGGTGTGTGTCCGGCCGGGCGACGAGAACGCCATCGTGTTTGATCATACATCTTATGGGATCTGGCCGCTGTGGTGTTTAGGGATAGCAACCCATCAGACCTTTCCCTCCCAAGGCGGCTTACGGTGATCGGCCTGCGATCCACTGTGCTCTACGAACGACGGGCTGACCGTCTGAAAAATGCGAAGGAGTAGGGAGGGAGCGTACCTGATGCACGTATTAAAGTCTTTCAAATGTTGCATTTGAGAGAGAGTTCCAACCCTGCATTAACGTTTGCCGAGTTTCCGCTAATACGGATTGCAGACTAAAATCTATCGCCAACCTCCCAAGTCAATAGATTATATAGGCATCTTGACACCTCCGCATTCGGCAACTTGAAATAATTTGGTCTATTTGAAGTACGAATGTGAAGCTAAATGTCCCACAACGAGAGAGATATAACATCCAAGTTTTGGGGGTGCCGACGATCTCTTTCCCCACTCCGCCCCGCTAAGTCCGGGTTACGACTTCTGTACTAGTAACATTTTTTCCAGCTGTGGTAAAAAGGTGTCGATCTCGAAAGTGTGGGGGAGTTAGGGTATGTGGCTGGCGCAGGCTTGGTGTATGTATCATTCTCCCTTTCCGCTTGGGTTGAATTTGTCCAGCCCAGTTAGAAGCATGCGACATTCCGCACGCCCATGCCGCGGCTGCATGGCCAGGCTCCCCGGGCCTTTCTTCTTCAACCCGATGAAGCCCCCACTATTTTAATCCTCTCCTTGGCCCCATTCGTCATGCCATTGCTCAACTTCCCCTCTTCTTGGAGATTTGCTACGTATTTAAATCACTGACCAGTTGTAGGTTTTTAGTCCTTCCATTTTCTCATCATACTATCACCATGTCGGCCAACAGCCCCCCTTCCGACATTCCTGCCGCAACTACCGCCGTGCCCACGCAACCGGTGACAGCCGCACAACCGGTCACAACCACAGAGCCCGTCCAACCCGACCCAGTCCAGCCTGATCTAGTGGCTGATGAGGACAATGGCGACGCTGATTCAGTCATCGGGAGTGTGTAAGTTCTCAGTCTTGCTCTATAACCGATGCGGACTCCAACATTTGCACCATAGCCAAAGCTCGACAGCATCCCTTTCGGATAGCATTCTCGAGTATAGGGCCCTCCAAGGCCGTACTTATCATAGCACTCGACACGCTACCGAGTACTTTACCCCCAACGACGACCAACAGCAGGAGTCGGTCGATTTGACGCATCACTATTTCACAATCCTCCTCGACGACAAACTTTTCATCGCGCCGATTGGCGATGACGTTCCCGTTCGTGGCCTCTGTTTTTTTATTGACCCCTGTGACTCCCCCCTCACTAACAACGCAATCACCAGAACGTTCTCGATGTTGGCACCGGCACTGGTGCGTGAGAGTGTCTCCTAACCCCCTCACCTACCTCCAGAAACTAACTATTTCGACCAGGTATCTGGGCCATGTAACCATATTTTCCATCTGCACTCATTCCCACACCTATTGCTAACCCTCTTGCCAGTGACTTTGCCGACACCTACCCCGCCTCTGCCGTAACAGGCACGGATCTCTCCCCAATTCAACCCGGCTGGGTCCCACCGAACCTCAGCTTCTGCATTGATGACGCGACGCTTCCCTGGACGTTCAACGAATCTTCGTTTGACTTCATCCACATGCGCTATCTCTTTGGCGGCATCAAGGACTGGGATTTCCTGTATGCACAAGCCTACCGATGCTGTACTCCTGGTGGTTGGGTGCAGTCCTGCGAGCTCGACGCAGCCATGTTCAGCGACGATGGGACGGCGGATGGCAACTTTGGCATTGAGACTTGGAACAAGCTGTTCGATCTGGCGGGCAAGAAGCTAGGCAACGCGTTCACTGTCATTGCCGACGATTTGCAACGCAAAGGGTTTGAAAAGGCTGGGTTTGAAGATATCAAGATTGTCGACTACAAGGTACTCTTTCCGTAATTGTTCCCTAACAAGTGAGCTGACTCTCCCGCACAGCTTCCCATGGGAGGATGGGCGCTCGACCGCAAACTCAAGGAGGTTGGCCACATTGCGCTCACCGCGCTGCTGAACGATATTCAAGGTGAGATATGAATGGCAAAACTATGCCCCATGGCTTGGATCAGTCGTGCTTACTGGTTTCTTCTTCTCTACAAGGTTACACTCTTATGCTTTGGCACGACGTGCTCAACTGGCCCGAGGACGAGTATCAGGTGTTTCTCATGGGCCTTCGGAAAGCGATGAAGGACAGATCAATCCACGCGTACATGAACATTCGCTTCGTCTACGGACGCAAGCCAAGTGCATGACGGAGAACAGCCGCACGGTTCAATCTCATACAGCGCAGAAGAGCGAGCTTAGCATGGCGAGATTGGTCTGATTTTGGTTTTACTATCATCGGCAAATTTTCTCATGGGGTCATTCATGTCCAGCACGCCCTGTCCCACATGTCACAAAATTGCATTTGTCTGCCGCGGTTTGCACGTCTCATTGTCTACGCAGTGAAGCAGCGCTCCATAGAGAAGCAATGACGGCCCGCGGAGCAGCAACATCAACATCATTCCCAACATCCCGCAAAGATGCTTTTTTGGCCTCGTACAGACCAATCAGCACGTAGAAGTGATAATTGATGTTGACTAGTACTCGCATCCGGTCTTTTTCCTACCGCCCCCTTATCTTAGCACAATCATCCCCTCGTCCGGTTTGGCATGCCAAAACGCATAGCTATTCATCTTTCCCACCCCCACCCTCTCCCACCATTCTCTGCCGTCATCCTCGTCCTTCTTCCTCTCTAGCAGCAAGACATTGTAGACATCCAACATGTACGGGCTCCCAAACCTCGCCGTGTCCCAGCGCGGATCCCCGTTCTCGTACCCGCCGCCCCGGTACGGCTCATCACCGTCGTCGTGACGGTTCGGCCCCAGCACCGGCATGCGCTCGCCCTCGTCGCCCCACTCCCACTCGTAAAACGCCATGTGCTGTGCCCGACGCGGCGTCAGCCCCCAGTAGGCATCCCACCCGCCCATTGGCGGTGCGATGCCCGGGACCGTGTCGCGCGACATGGCAACGAGGGCGTATCTGGCCGTGGCATCGAGGGCGGCGTGCCGCGCGAGAAAGCCTGCGCGGTAGCCCTGGTGGTAGATGATGTGCTCCCACGGCCGGCGGCGGCGGTGCGAGGAGCCGCCGTCGTCGCCGACGCCAATCTGGAGGAAGTCGTCAACTCCTGGGACGGGGTTGTGCGGCGTGGTGGCCATGTCGACGAGGCGCGCGGGCACGGTGCGGGCGACGAAGAACAGGGCGCCGTCGGGGGCGGCGCGTGTGACGAGCATCTGCGACGGTAGGGTGGCCGGGTAAGTGAAGCGGAGGCCGGGGTAGGCGGGGTGCGTGTAGTAGTGCTCGTTGCGGTCCGTGTCGCGGGCGTGTATCCAGCCGTCGCCGCCGATGTCGGCGAGGCGGAACACGACGGCCGGGTCGAGCGAGCAAACTTCTGCCGGGCGGCGCGCGGTGCGAAAGGCAAAGTCGGCGATCTCGGCGGGCGTGTGCGGCTCGCCGTCGACGAGGAAGTCGTGGATCAAGTCGCGCGGGTGCTTGAACTGGTACCACCGCACCACGCTGGCGGGCGGGTGGGCTGGGGCGTTGCGCCAGCCCCGGCCGCGGTACGCCGCGTGGCCTTCCCAGCCGGCCCAGCTCCACGACGGTGACGCGTCGGCGTGGGTGCGGCGCGTGAGCAGCTCGCGCGGGTACCAGAGCAGCGCGGCGTCGAGGTTGAACTCGGGCAGGCCGTGCCAGAAGGCGGTATGCACGCCCTGGGCCACGAGGTCGCCCACACCGTGGAAGGCCCGGAGCGCGTCCGTCTGCCACGACATCTTACGGCGCGTGTACATGCTCACGGCGTCACTGTAGGCCTTCCATACGGTCTCACCCTCGACACGCAGTGCGCCGCCGCCGCCGCGTGTCGGCACTGGTGTGGCGCGGTATATGGGCGCGGGGACCGACTCGTCGGAGCTCATCATCGACACGGCCTGCGAGCCGAGGCCGTGGATGTGGAATGTTTTGTTGGGGAACCTCGTCTGCGTGGGGTCGTTCCAGATGTAGTCCATCAGCGCCCACAGCCGGGTTTGGAATCGGGATCGGTCCATAAGCTGGGTCGGCCGCTGGTCAGTCAGCAGCCCGGGGACGGTGTCCTCGGACACGACCTCGTGCGGGCAAGTAAAGTACATCTGGGAGCTCGTGAAGTAGACGGCGCGTCGGGACAGCTGCCGCTCCTGAAACGTCCAGGCGCGAGAGTTCCACACCGAGTCCTCGATGTCTTGGTACGGGAGCCGCGCGTCGTGGAACGCAGCGGCAAGGGCGATGCCTTGCATCTTCTGGACAACCTGGGCCCGCGTCCGCGGGACCTTGGCGACGCCGGGGAGGCCCTCGGTAGGCGTGGAGTTGGTCGAGGCGACGATGGTGATGACGGCGTTGCCGTAGATGGCGCCCATGCGAGAGATGATGTCTGTTTTATCTTCGTCGTCGTCCTGGAGAATACAGAGGGCATCGATCCAGAGGTACCGGAGCCCAATGGCCTTGGCCACCTTGACGGCGTCTTGGAGGGTCTGGCCCAGGCGGATGGAGACGTCTGTTAACCCGCCTACGCTCTCCAAGACCGACCGGGTCTCCGTGGTGAGCTGGGCTCCCGCTTCGTTTCCCCAGACGTACGAGAGACAGGCGTACCGACACGGGGTGGTGGCCGTTACGACACGGCCCTCCTCGACGTCAATTACTCGCAAGGTCGAGGGTCCCGAAGGAATCGACGCCACAGGGCTTGTGACTGCCTGGTCGTGGTGGCGCTCCTCGCACGTCCGGATCCATGTGCGGAGTCTTCCCATATCCGCCATGTCCTGGCGGACGAGGAGGCCTTGGAGAGGAAGAGGGGCCTGTTCTGGCGCCAGCATCTGCACCACAACCCTGGGAGCCACGCTCTCGAGGCCAACCTCGAGTCGTAGTGCATAGTCGGGTCCATCGTCGAGAACCGTCAGCCGCATTTTTCCGCCCTTGGCTTCTTTGGCCGCATCTATCTCGTCCGGCGTGCATCGATCCTGCAGGCCTCGGCGGACGAGGGTGCAGAAAGAGCAGCCAGTCGGCCCAAACAGCCCTGGCAACACGGGGAGCTGGATGACGGACGATCCCGGCTCGTTGTTCCCGGGCAGACCGCGACGCGTGAGGAGGGCAGCAAAATCCATATGTCGGCACATGTCGCACAGGTACTCGGGGTCGCTGTCTCCGAGGATTGTGGGTGATGAGATGAACCACTCTTCATCCCTCCTGTTGTCGTATTTATCCTCCGAGTAGACCTTCCACTCCCCATCGAAGTGGTGGTGTTTGTACTGGTTAAATATCTGGCAGGCCGTGTTGAAGGCCGTGTCGTAGTCTTCGCTGTTAGTTTCCGCATCCTGCCTCCCCTCTTCCTCCGACTGCATCCAGACGTTGATAAGCGCCCGGTCATCATCAGACATGGGGTTTTCGCGGTAGCCTTCCCCCTCGGCCTCGACATCCTTGGCTGGGGCCTTGTCTTGCGGTGCTGGCGCCTCTATGTCCGTTGAGGCGACCGCGTCAAGAGTAGGCTCATCAGAGCCATCCTTGGAGTTATCCGCTCCTGGTGTATCTTTACCTCCCCCCCCCCCGCTCTTTTGCTCTTCACGCTTGATATCGTCAAAGATTTTCGGCCGAGTGGCAAATTTGAGCCTGCGCTTGTCGTTGAGGGGGTCCATTGTGCATCGATTTCCTGGTACCCTTTGGACACGGGTGGAGCGGTCGCAGGATTGATCGAGCCCGAAGTCGTGGGAAATCCGAGCCTTTTTACCTCCTCGCCGCGTCGATCCTTCCGGGGCGCAGGCGGCTGTGTGTCCGTGGTGAAACGCTGGAATCCTGGTCAGATCTTGGCGGCCTGTTCGCTCACACACCGCCACTTTACCCTCTTCTGGATGGTAACTATTTACCGATAAGGTCACGGTCTAAACTGGGGTCCAATACAGATTTAATGAAATAGATCCCCCTCAGCCCCCCTCAGAGGAGAATCTGTGGCGCAGCAATGTTATGTGCCCTGGCTCCTCCTGGATATAATTTTTTTTGCATCTTTAACAACCGCGAGCTAAATAATAACACGCATTAAAAAATTACTCATTACATAAGGTGCTCTCCCTTCCTTATTATAGCTTAGGCTTTACGGCCTCCCCGCTGAATTGTATTGGTGTATCTGTTTTTCTGGGATAGAGGCCCCTGAGCACCTGTCTAGGCCACCCACCAAAACACATAACGAAGCCCGCCCATCACTTGAGCAACCGGCCGGGTGGGCAATGAAAAGGTAAATAGGTACATGTCCAGTCCGTTGTTTAAGGGCACTATTTTACCTGATAAACACCTGAAGTCTATCCAAGAAGTATTACTTCTTGCCCTCGGGACTTTGAGCTTTCCTATACCACTCGGACTTCTCAATCCTTACCCAAAGCCCCGACTGAATCATCATGCCCGCCCACTGATTCAAGATCGGCCTCTCCGTATCAACCACTGTAAACTGCCACCTCCTCAGAATCTATACACGATCTTGTTAGTCCTATCCTTCAATAGTACTAGCTAGGTAGGCAGAAAGTGCGCAAGTAACTTACCTCAAAAACTACCTTCCCCATCTCCACCATCGCAATTCCCCTCCCCAAGCAACCCCACCTCCCCCAACCAAAGGTCAAATCAAAAATACTCTCCATTCCCGCCAACCTCTCCTTATCAGCGGTCAACCACCTTTCGGCCCTAAAAATCTCCGCATCTGCCCCAAATACTTCCGTATTCCTCAGCACCGCGCACGAACTCCAGCACACATTGGTCCCTGCTGGAATACGCACACCGCAAATGGTAGCGTCGAACTTGGACACGCGGGGCATGACGCCGTGGATGGGAGGCCAGATGCGCAGGGCTTCTTTGAGGGTTGCTTGGAGGAGGGGGAGGGATTTGGATTGGGTGTTGGTGATTATGGAGGAAGGGGGGAGGGGGGTGGTGGTGAGGAATAAGGAGATTTCGGAGAGGAGGGAGGAGTAGAGGAGGGGAGAGGTGATTATGTGGGCGAGGGCGGAGCGGACTGCGCAGGCGGTGGTGTCGGAGCCGGAGATTCTGGGGAGGGTTAGCGCCTATCCACATAGTAGCTATAAAAAAAAGGGAAAGAGAAGAAAAGAAAGTAAAAGGAAAGGGGGCGTACACTTGGAGGATGGATTCGGCTTCGGCGGTGCGTTGGTCGAGGCCGTGTTTGATGAAGGAGCCAAGCATATCGGGGGCTTCGACCTTGTTGGGGCCGAAGCGCTTGGCTACAAAGGACCTGGCAATGCTGGGGTATGTTAGTCCGCTGCGAAGGCAACCTAGCGAGGAGGAGACTTGCCCGATCATTCTTCCCAACCCAACTGGATCCTTCGCCGAAGGCATCACAAACTTCCTCAGATACCGCGACTGCAGCAGTTTTATGATCCACGGACGCATTGCAATCATCTGCATGACGGGCAGTGATTCTTCCGTCTGCTTGATGTAATCCCACTTATCGGCATCGGCGTCGAGAAACCCAAGACTCTCGCCAAAGGCAATCTGGCCAACGATATCAAGCATCGTGTACTGGACCTTGCGTGCCAGGTCACAGGGGCGGTACTCGGTCTCGGTGGAGATGTATTTTTCGTCAATCAGACGGGCGAGTCGTAGGATGCCGTCGTCAACTGCTTCGTGAATTCCCGCAACGTCTCGTCCGCCGTACTTGATGAAGTTAGCCCAGTCTCCGTCACCCACACAGCATGTCACACGAGTACGTACCCCAGGCGCCAGCTTCGCCCTATACGCCGCATGGTCATCGCCATCACACATGGTAATCGACGTGTCGTGCGGCGGATCCAACCTAAACCCCTTGTACCAAGTCGACCGATCGAACTTTGAACGTACACCCCAAAGCTTGCGGACCTCTGCAGGATCACCGACCGCAACAAAATTCGGCGCGATCCGGAACACAGGTCCATACTGCCCACACCCCTTGGCCAGCTCCTTGAACGTCTCGCCCCGCCATGTCTTGCGCATAAGCCAGAGGTCGCTGAAGCCGGCGATCCACGGGCCGGGGATGTGGCGGAGGCGGTAGTATCCCCAGATGTATTCGCCGATGATAAAGATGAGAATAGTAGCCAGGCCCCAGAAGGCTGGACCGGCGACGAGGAATTCTGCCAGGAGGGTCATGCTGGGAAATATCTCAGAAGCTGCTGCTCGGGGTGCAACTGTGCCAAGGGGGATCCCCGCACTTATTAGGTCGATCTCTTCTTGACTTCCATCCGTGGAAGCGCTCTTCCATGTACCTACCTTTGCTTGCATGCCACATCTATTGGTTTTGGGATGCATGCATCAATGTGCATGGCGGGGAGGATTGACGACTCCCGATTGGATACAGTTTATGTCGCGTAAGAGTGTTCGATGGTGATAAGATGCTAACCATGCTGTTTTGTGAAGCGAATCTAGGCTAAAAATAATTCCACTTTCGTACGGCCAGATCCACGCAGTTGGAGAGCCAAATCGCGAACACGCGCGCGATTGAGCCATCTACACCACTTCCTCGCGTAATTGAATGGCAGACTCGGATCTTGGAAAGTATCCGATCTTTACGGGACTCGACATGATTTAGGAGGGTCGTTGTATTAGCTTAGTATCTGAGATGACATACCTGAGCAGTGCGGGGTCATTTTTTCTACATTACACCAGCCGATAGTTTCTCCAGGAGGGATAAAACTTTAAGCTAGAAGTAAGCGCTATCTGTAAGCTCCCCCGAACACTTAGATCTCTGGCTGTTGGAGAAGCAGACATGGTAAGCCCAGCATGCAGGAATACCGTATTAGATTTAGTTGATCTGGCTCGGGAGGCGTCATGTTGTATAAAAGAGCCCGACTGCTTCTTCAATCGCGGTAGGAAGGCTTGCTGCCGATATTATCATGTGATTTACACGAAGCCCCTGGACCAACTTGCAGGCCTGCTTGCGGCCGAATGGGCGATGCTGCCGCTATTGATTATTAGGATGGCTTACCATTCTTGATTACGGAGCAGAAATTATGACATCGATCGGAATATACAATGGAGAGCGTCATAAGGGCCTATCCATGTCCAGTAGTGAATGCATACAGTCCTGAGAGTTTCCTTATTTATCTGTTTCGATACCGCACCCCTCTTCTATGCTCAATCAGCTCCGCATTTATCACTGCATGCCCCGACATGTCCATCTCAAGATGTGGCTGGCGGCGCACCTCAGTTCGCGTCATCGTCTTCCATTGCCAGAGCCGCAGCTCTGCCCACCACAGCACGCTGAACAAGGGAGCAAGCCAGCTGATGAGCGGACTAATATAGTACGGAATGGCCTTGTCCTCTCGGATCTGGCTCGGCCGGACGAATGTGGCAACGCCAGAAAGCCAGCGCCGCGGTCGACACAAAGGTTGGCACCCAGTCGAGCGGGGGCACCCACTCGCGTATCTCCAGCCAGCGGCAGCCTCCTGGTCGCGCGCCGGCAGGCCGGTGCTGCTGCCCTCGGTTCTCGGGGTCGGCCCGCACGCCGTGCCACTATGAATCGATCTTGAGGTATGCCAGGCCGGCAACGGTGAAGAGCCCGAGGATGACGACCATAGAGAAGACACGCAGGTAGGTGAGGATCCGGAAGGCGGTCGACGCCTTGGTGGAGGCGCCCACCACGATAATGAAGAGGGCGGCGGAGATGGTGTAAAGGATGGTGGCAAAATAGGCACCTGCTCCGGGTGGTTGTCGAGGTAGGTCACTGTGATCTCCTGTCGGCCGTGTTGACTGCGTGAGCCCGCGGGCGCCCGGAGCCGCGCGTGAAGGCTGTCGCTCCCGGTGGTGATAGCAAGTGCCTAGAGAATGATGATGGCCTCCTTCGCAATCTCCTGCTTGATATGAGAGCTTGTGAAGGTTTGTGCTATGATGGTTTCGACAATGATCAAGGCTAACTGATGAGTGAGACAGAGGGGCAAAGACTGGTTGAATTGCCTACTACTACTGCTACAGAAAAGAGAGGGAGATGGAGCGAGGCGGCTCGAGCCAAGGCCTGGATCTATGGGGGTGGCTGCCGGCGGAGGCCTGACCGCCTGGGGCACCCAACACTAACATCATAGACACGCCTCTGCTGGTGGCCGTTGTGTCAGCGCCGCGGTCGCCGTAGCGAGCGATGATGGCGAAGAACTCGAGCGCTATGCTCCCTGGCACTGACTGGGGCCCGTTGTACGCCACGACGCAGTGGTATCCGACATTGGCGAGCGGGAAGACGACCAGGACGGACGCCATGGCGAGCATCACGTATTTGGCAAAAGTGTCCCTGGGCCGCTTGACGTCGGCGAGTACGTAGAAGGGTTCTCGAAGCCCGTGTACGAGTACATGGCGTAGGATATGGCCAGGGCAATGTCTCCGAGCTCACCCCCGGCGCCACGGTTCGGCCAAGCCAGGCTGGTTCGGCAACCATCGCCGTGGGAAGCGCCGTAGATGATACTGAGGAGGGCCGTGGCCAGTACGAAAAGGAACTTGAGGACGCCGATGATGTTGTTTAGCTTGATGAACAGCTGTCGAGTCGTGACATTCAAGAAACTGCAAAAGCAAATGATGCCGAGCGCCCAGAGGATGACGCCGGCCTTACCGAAGCAGGCATCGTTCTCGGTGCACTGGGGGGAGATGACGCTCTGTATGTACACGCCAAACTGGATGGTGTTACCAGCCAGATTCCCAAACAGGATAAAGCTGATGCCAAAGACGCAGTTCGCGAGTAGTCGAGCCCGTTTGTAGATGTATTCGAGATAGTTCTTGTCGCCGCCGCTCCGCGGAGCCCAGAAGTAGGCTCGTGCGGGCCGTACGTAGTGAAGGGAGATCGCGAGGCCCAGCTCGAGCCAGCTGAGGGCGATGTAGAAGACAATCAGGCCCCCGACAACCCAAAGAATGACGGCTACGGCAGGACTGCCAACCAGGTATAGCACGTTGGACGACTACGCAAAAATGCCTATGCCGATATTGCGGTTGAGGATAAGACAGACCACTGTGAGTCGCCCAAGCCGCTGACCTCGAGCACGGCTGGATATAGATCTCAGGAGAAGCTGTGGTTGGGGCGCCCCACCTTGGCCTGTGGCCCATGCTCTAGACCAGCCAGTGCCAGTATTTAGTGCCGTAGCCGTTGTAGGCAGAGATTCCTGCTCTCCCACAACATCACATCACCCTTTTTCCACAGTCGTTGCTGCCGGTGATAGAAGCTCACTTGTCCGAGCTGTAGGCCTCTCTCCTGTGCGCCCCACAACCACGGGAGCTTCCCCAACCGACGGTTGTCAATGGTACTGAGGAAAGGAGTTGGGTTGGAGTCAGTTTTTAATCAGCCGCTTCGGCGGAGAAGGCAAGGTAGAAAGGTTTAAGGCGGGGGCGCCGCGGAACAGACTAGCTATGGAGGTACTGATCAAAAGTCTTTTTTTCAACGCTTTGCTAAGTCTGCTAAGATGATAAATCCGGCAGGAAAATCGTCAGTGAAACTTCAGGGCGTCATGTCGCTAGCACTGCTGCGGACAAGCGCTGTCAGATTGTCTTCGTGATAAACTGTATTGAAAGTAGAGCGACCAGGAGTTCTCTTAGCACTTCAAAACAGCGAGAAAATCTTTTAATCGGCACCTCCGTAAGCATGGGCCGATTGTGATTGTTTTGCGTCCCGAAGAAGGCCAATCATGTAACCTGTCGGGACATAGAGGATTCAGGACCAAAACAAAGTATAGCCATTGAAGGGAGACTCGGCGGGAATAAACGTCAGCATGACAGGCTTTCTGACGGCCTTGAGTAGCAGTGTTGGTCAATGGACCATTGCTTTGCTGTTCCTTGCAGGCATTGTGCTTCCCAGACGGGAATCTCGGACGGTTAACAATGCCTTACAGGATCGTTCCAAACTATAGGATCCATAGGTTCTATTTTATGGTTCGGTGGTATTACAGGGCCGTACCACGGAATGCGAATGTCTTTTCTTACCTAATTATGCAAGACAGCTTAGCTTCCTCAACAGAGTTTGGACCTGCAAGAGGAAGGTCAGGCCGTAGTTCCTGCGCTGATGCGGCGAAGTGCATGAGCCTTCGTATGAGATATCGCTAAAACTTTGCTGTTAACTTTAGGATCTGTTTACGAGGCTTTCTCTGAGAGCCTGGAAAGACTGGAAAGGGGCAAACTGGCCGCATACAAAAGGACCGAATATCCTCCAGATAATTACAAGTCTCATCGCCGCACCGCCATATCAAGACATCTTATTTCACACTACTTCTCGTCTCAACAGCTTGTACAATCCCTCTCAGCCAAAATGAAGTGTACCGCCACCCTTTTCGGCCTCGCCGCCCTGCTCGCCTCCTCCTCCGCTTCCCCAGTCGAAGTCCAAGCCCGCGCCATCACCAGCGCCAATTTCTCCAACTACACCGTCTCCTGCAACGGCAGCACCTGTAGCTACTCGACTAACATCGCACTCTCCGACGGTACCGCCACCTCATGCACGCACACCACGACGGGAGCCACCATCCCCTCCAACACCGGTTTCTGGACCTGCACTGTCGCCGGTCTAGTTCTTCGCTTGAACAAGCTCGGTGCTCCGGTCTCGGCATATCGTGTTACCTTAACTGATGCGCGTGTTCCGGGCTCGTCGGTGACGCTTGCGCATTTGTCACCTTTTTCCGAGTGGCCCGGAGATGCGGCTTACACCGGGCCTAGCAGCTTTACTGCCCCGTAAAGGAGGTGGCTGTCTTGGGAAGAAAGAAATCAGTACCACCTCAGAGATGGAAAGCGATGGGAGGGCAGGGCGGACAGGGAAAGGGGACCAGGGAAGGGAGACAGGGAAAAATGATTCGCTTCAATGGCCCGTTATTCTGCTTACCTTAACAAGCCTGTCTTTACCAATGTACTTATTAAAACACAGAGTCGAGTTTAGCACCAGTAGTATTCCGTACTGGACTATCCAAAATACAACATGCCCCTGAAACCCAGACATTGTGCTGCACAATCGTCCCCGGTGACCACAACCAGGTTCGAGGGCTTGTTGTGATTATTTTGTTCCTTTTTTTTTTTTCTTTCGACGTATGTCAACCGATCCTAGAGTCTTCAAATTCAACCAGTTGCAATTTTGATCGACAACTTATTCGACTGTTGTAGAGGGCCGGCGGTCCGTGCCCATGATGCCCCCCCCTGTCGTCAGAGATCATCCATGCCATCAGCGCCCTCCTCATCTTCCCTTTAGTTCTGTGCGTACTCATGCTCCGAAGCACCGCCCGGCTTCTCTTCCGTCACAACATGCATCGGCTGATACTCGCCGTAGTCCGAGAGTTTCTCGTCCTCCACGTAGTGCTTGCTGGTGCCTTTCAAGACAAAGACCTTGGTCTTGCTCATCTTCTCCCACGGGATGACGGTTCCGCTCAGCTATTACCAGGTATTAGTCACGGTGTTTTCAAAAGCAAAGCATAGGTAGGGAATCAGCATACCGACACAGCAACTCAGTGCAAGTTTCTCTTCAGGTACGCCTCCACCGCATCGGTCCCGATATCGTTGATGTCCGTCACGGCGTCGTCGATGGCGAGTTGATAGAGCGACACGGTCAGTGGTACCGTAGCCGTCGAGAGCACGCCGTCGTCGAGTTGCTGCTTGCAGTTGTCGCAGCTGGCGTCGCCGCTCGGCGTCACCCGCACCGGTGTGCTGAAGTTAAAGACGCTTCCGATGTACTTCCTTTGCCCGCCGCTGCGGACCTCGGCAATAGTGACAGCCTCGGAGGATGGCGGGGGTCCGAGGAAGAAGTGGAGAGTGTAGGGAGAACCGTTGAGTGCGTACCTTTGACAACGGGCCGTCAGAAGGGGACTATCGAGAGTGGATTGTGGTCTTACCGGTCATATAGCACATCTATGATGTAGTCGTCGTAGCTATTGCTCCGAACCTCCTTGAACAGCTTACCCTCATCATGCAGAAGGACACGGCCGGTGCTTGGGTACGTGGTTTCGACGTACTCCCTTACCCGATCGAGATAGGCCGGCGAATTTCGAGTCTCTCCTGACTGAGGCGCCAGGACGTCATAGTCGTAGCCATACGGCTACCACTCACGCACGTCATCCGAGTTGAAGTAGCGAACCTGGCTGCCGTCGAACATGTGAAAGGGAGGAAGGTCCGAGGTGGAGGGCGGTTGGGTGCCTGTGTTGGTGAACCACATGCTCCAGTTCAGGGTCTGCCAGATGGCGCAGAGACGGTCGACATTTCTGCAGCAAGTTAGACATGGAATTATGTTGCTATTCGTGACAGAACATACGCGTGATGCATGTAAAAGACGGGGTCGAACGCGGCGGAGGGGACGTTCTGCATATGCCCAACTCCCGACGTATAGTCGTTGCCGCCAATGAAACCCTGTGTACCTTCGTCAGCTTCTTCATCGGGCACCATACACACCCTCCTGCAAAATGGTTGCTCTTGCAAATAAATGCACTCACATGGAGGTTGTTGTGGATGTACTCCAACGATAGCCACTTCTCCCAGTTAGATCCCGGGGCTATGAGGCCGTGGTAGCGAAGCTTGGCCAGTCAAAGTCACTGGACAGAAGCCGGTAGACCAAGTCACTTAGCGACTCCAGGAGAATCTCGGGCTGGATGGGCTGGTCTCTAGGCTTGTACCACTCGTGTCCGTTGATCGCAGCCTCAATCTTGCCAAAGTTATTCACACCCGGTGACCAGATCTTCTCATCGCTTGGGCCAGTGATGCCCCATCGGCTCGTACCCGAGCATTGCGACCGCTACAGCATTTAGCGCATGTCATGGGGGAAACATTTTCAGACAACTTACTGATAGGAGGATATCCCCAGGGTCCTCAACGTCTTTGACCCGGTATTTACCGAGTTTCTCGTCGCCCATCTGGGTCAAATTGCCGTCAACGACAAGTTGATAGCGGTATAGGGGGTTATCGACCTCCAATAGGGCCGATGGGCTTCCGTCGGGCTTCAAGGGAGCGCAGACTGACACGGACTGGCCTTAGAACAAGGCCGGGATGCTGGTGTTGACAGCCCAGTCCCAATATGGAAGTCGCCATGTGTTGGACTCGTCGATCCAGGACTGCTTCTCAGCGTCGCTGCTGAAGGTTAGACCGTTGATGATGTCTCCCATGAGTTCATGCAGGCGTTGCTATTAGGGATCGAGTCAGATACCTCACACATGAATATCTGTGAGGGCAAGAAAGCCTCACCTCGAACAGAAGCATATAGGGCCTGTGCCAAGTGGGAAAGGTGACAAGGTTATGAGTGCAATATATCATGTGGTCTCCGAAGTCATCCTTCCTGTCGTGCTTGGGAGGATCCGAATTGTCCCAAGCCAGGTCGCCAGGATAGCCGTGGATTCCGGCGATTTGGAAGTAGGACAAGGTTTCAGTGTAAGGGATTGCGTAGAACTCGATCAGTGCCCGAATGAATAGGGATACCTGAACACTAGACCCCCAATCATCCTTCGTCTTCCCAGCCCAGGCTGTGACCTATTTACGAAGGCCAGGTGCTTGGCCAGGAGGGACAGGGATGCCTTGAATGCGGTAGTAGCTGGACATGATATTGACAATGAGTTTGGAATTGCGGTTCTAGAAGGTACTAATGAGAATGAATACAAGTTGGAGATGTCTGTTCAGGTGCGAAAAGAGAAACAATATGAGGACAAACATGAGACCTTTTAATCCTCTGGAGATCCAAGGCCATCGAGAAAACTCCAACCATTTTTGCTCGTCCCGCGTCTGCCGAGCTCAGAAATACCTGTCATGGTGGTCCAGCTAGCCACTAAACTGACATGCAGTTGTCATGCTCCAACCGGGAGTCTTCTCAGTGTGGAACCGACCAGTAGCAGAAAAGGCAACCAGCGAAGGAGACGCGCCTTGTGTCATAAGCAAAATCGAGGGCGGGGTAACGACAGATGATCGGAAACGACTCTAGAATCGAGCGATTACGACAATGTGATGGTTGTCGCACTTTGAATTCAAGTTCTGCAATAATGCATGCAGCCAGAAGCCGACGATAGTGGCTTGCTAACTGATTGCGCCGATGTCTAATCTGGAGCGTCCGTCAATGCAGCTCAGCTGGGTTTGAGACTCTTTCTCAGCTAGCCACTAGGCAGCGGCGTGCTGCAGGTATCAGAATCAGGCCGCATCTTGTCGGGGGCAAAGCCTCCGAGAACAACTTACCAACCACTGGCTCCCCACACCGGACCATACTCGTGCGAGGGTGACAGATCAAGAGACAAAAAGTGAATCCGGTGCCTCAAGACCACACCATGCACATACACCCACATGATACCTCCCCCGCTCAGGGTTGAACTAAGAGCCTTCAGATTAGCAGTCTGGTAGTGACCGCCTCCCTCTTTCTGACTCTCCAGCTTCTTATAGCACTACGTATAAAGAGCTGGTGGCATTTGCTTGGCGAGGCCGGCGTCAGGGATTATGCTCGCCAGTGTTACGCTCTCTTCGCGCTTGCACTTGTACCGTAGGGCTTCCTGGCATTCCTAACTCTCATCACCTTTGCTGTACTCTTTCGGGTTTTTTTTAGATAGCTCGCTAAATATAAATGTCTTGAGCTGCGCGCTGTATACTAGGATAGAACGACGCTGAAGGATTTGGTTTTGAGCCTCTCTTCTGGATAAGGTGAAATCATCTAATACGATACAGACCCAACAAACTTGCGCCAAGGCTTACTGAACAGAGTCATGACGTGAGAAATTCCAACATAAACCTTTCCATCTCCAACTTCTATCCTGGCACCTTGAGCCGGGATGTCTGCGGATAGTCCCGAGATCCGGAGATCGCCTCCCCTATAAACACTGGCACGGTGACCACATCCCGACGTCGCACAAAAAGGTCGAGTATCAGGGGTATCTTGTTCTTGTTCATCGAGCAGGATAAGTATTGCCCTGTAGCCCCTCCCCCGTACACCCCGTCTCTTCAACTGCCTTCCATCTTATTGCCGTCCCCCGCTCAAGATCTTATATTTTGGTAGCCCCTGAGCAGCTCTTCAACACATCACCGCTCCTTTCATCCTTTCATCCTCCCAACCCCCCAAAATGCGTCTTGACATCTTCGGAGTCGTGTTGGCCACTGTTGCCACCGTCACTGCCGACGCCTTTGTCGGCTTGACACTTTGCATTGCACCCAACTGCAATACGGTTAAGGGTTTGTGCCTGACGCACCTTCGCTGACAGGAGACGGGCAACTGACAAAAAACAGCGGCCTGGTTCACGGACACGGACTCGTACTCGATCAACGGAAACGAGGGGTGCCGGACCCCTCGCATTCCCGGCATCGACAACGTGTGCTTTGACTGGGGGAAGAGGCGGCTTCACTTCGACATGAGCGGCGGGGGCACGCGCTGCATGATCTGGCAGGCCGGACGCCGTGAGTTTGCACCATGGTTTTTCGCGGGTCGATTCCATGCTGGAAGTAGCTAACATCTGCTGCCATGACAGAAATTGCTCCCTGTGCGGGTGCTGCGTCCCAGTGCTACATGGACACTTTCCAGGAGGTCGGTTGCTCGTGGTGAACGGGGACGTAGAGGCGGGGTTTGTTCTCTCTGATCATACTAGAGTGGCCAAGATTGTGAGAACATGGATGGGGGGATATTAAGTGGTGCTATCAGATTATCTCGTGGTATATTGTAGTATCTTGGACGAAATGATGTTGAGTGATGGCGAGGAGGGGGGCTTGACCGACTGCTACTGGGGCTGCCGTGTGAATGAAGCACCAGCCAAGTTGGCTTAGCTTCAACTTTCCTTTTCATTGGGAACACATAGATATCCTGCCTTCCTATGCTTCTCTGTTGCACTGTGATCTTTTTCTGTCATGTATTTGGGACTGCTACGCCTCAATCGAACTTGTTGGCGTCGGGAAGCGGGCATGGACTTGCTCCTTGTTCATATCATATCATAATCATACCAGCCCGTGTATCTTGGCGTTTCTTGATAGAGGCGAGTGTCCCGGGCCGCTATTTCGCACTCACTGGCTCTCCTCTGCCTACCATCTACCTTATTCGGATGTGCAATGGATTGGCCTGGTGTAACACAATGTCCAGAGACCGGAAGAAGGAAACCCATAACCTCACTTTGCGCGGACGTCAACCTAGTTCCCGGCGCGTGCGGCCCCCCACTCTATAAAGCAGCATTCCGTGCATCTTTGGGTCCTTATTTTTCTTCTGGCGGCGTAGAAAATGCTTGGCTGCCTATCAACCTATATTAGACCAACTTTGTCCGTACAGAGGCTGTGGCATGCATATGAACTCGCGCCGCAAACCAGCAGATTCATTCCTAGTCCTTGGTATCTGCTTTTCCATAGGCCCCAAGGTGGGTGCCTGGAGAAAGATGCCCAATACTAGAACCTTGAAATGGTACTGGTTGACCGAGAGAAAAGGGTAGCAGGGTGGCCCTTTCTCCCAGGAAGGACTCTCTCTGAGTCGCTTAACGGGCCTCGGCGGCGAGTTTTATCCGGGCGCAGCTGGATGGCAGGAATAGCAAGGGAGGCAGGAGTAGCTAGGGAAGTACGTCAGAAATTTAGACAGGTAGGCAAATTTGACGTTAGGTTTTCTACCGGACTCATACTTGGTTATCTATGGGCTTCTTGGTGTCTGCACGACCAACCCGGCCACCGTCCTCTTGATGGCTAAATCATACAGCCCCCTGATATATCTCTGAAACCACCACGCAAGGAGCGCACACACAGCCATAAAGACAGTGGCGGTATTTCCCACAGCAATCCAGCCGCCGCTAGAGTTCCTCTGCCCAAGGGTGTCGGTCGCCACATCAACCGTAGCTTCGTTGAGCCTGAACCAATAGTCGGTCGTGACATAGCAAAAGCAGTTCCTGTAAACCCCAATGATCTGCATCAACGTCAAGACAATGCTGGTGAAGACGGCCATGGTAAACACCACGAGGAACGCCAGAAACAGCCACACCTGAGATGCCAACGACCAGCATTTGCTCTCAGGTGTTGCCATTCCCGTGACGTACTCTTCAGGACGTTTCGCTTCCGTCCCTCCCGCTGGCACCCCCATCATTTCCACCTCCTGGCCGTCCCCTTCCTCCATCGGATTCTTGGGTACCCACCCAGCCCGCCGCGGGACTGATTTCAGTCCTGGAGGCAACCACTTGCGAGACCGCCCCTTCACACCCTCCGCCACCTCCCAGCACCACGCCACCACCCCCCTCTCCTCCCTCGCCTCCAACCACACAAAGTACACGGGCGTCAGCACAATCTCCCACCCCATGTACAGCACAAAGCTCAGCGACCGGCAGCTAAACCCCACCGGCGGCGTCCGCCACGACACAAACGCCCCCGCCGCCGCCGGCAACGAGATCAGCACAAAGGTAAACACCCCCACCAGCGCCCAGTCCCACGCCCCCATCGCCACCTGGAGCCGGAACCCGTCCACCTCCCGCCACGCCCGCGTCCGCTCCAGCCATGCCCGCTTGTTCACTCCGCGCCGCCACATCGACACGGTCCCAAACGCGCCGGCGTATACGGGCGGGAACACACGCTCGAGCAGCCCCCTGGCCGGGCAGGGTCCCCCGCCGTCCCTCAGTCGACCAACAAGCAGCGTCACGGGGCTGGGGTTGTTACTCGCCAGCAGCGTGCCGCTAACGATGGCGACGTGCACAATGATCATCCACTCGACGCCGTAGGCGATGGAGATGGCGCGGTCTTGGTCCGACGGGTTGTCGAGCAGGTCGAGGACCGTGTAGATGAAGGCGCCGAGGTAGAAGACGACGGGGGCGCCGACGATGGCGCCAAAGGGGAGCTGCGAGGTGACGAGGCGGGTGAGGCGCGAGGGGATATGGACGATGTGGGAGGGGGAGAAGCGCAGGGGTGGTGGTGGGGCCCGGGGCTTAGGTGTGCCGTTTGCAGGTGTTGCCACCGTCCCTTCTATGCGCACCTTTTTACCGGTGAGGGCTTCGATAATGGCACTGCTCGGGTCGGGGTTGTCATGGTCGCCGAGACGCAGGTTCCCCGACACGACGGTCACCAAGAGCTCGACAGCGGTAGTCAGCTGCTCGTCCCCCGCCCCCTGGAACAGCTTCGAGTCCCTAGCGATAAGGGCCCGTAGGATCTTGCAGTCCAGCGTAGCTTCATGCAGACCTGCCACCATCATTGGTCCCGCCATGCTCATGATGAGAACGACCCAGATGACCGTATCCAGCGCGGCACACAGCATGGCTGGCAGAAGGAGCGCTAGCGAGATGGCCATTCTGGCAATCGGCCCTGTCGCGTCCTTGATCCATGCCTCTTCTAGAACATCCGTCGACAGGAACTGGACATGTCGCGGGATGCTCATGCTAAAGATGATGGACGGCAGGAGGAACTGCACGATGGGCGCGGCCCACTCTCCGGGACTGCTCCATTCCGACTTGTCGTAGCCGGGACACTCGGCTTTGCAGAACTGGTAGGAGACGTGGAGGCTGGCGGCGGCCGGGATGCTGTCGTTGATGAAGACGTTGCCGCAGCTAATGTCGGCTGCGGGAGGGTCGTTGACGAATAAGTTGCGGGACTGGGCGAGGTTGCAGCATTGAGCGCTGTTGAATGCTGTTGCGAAGTTGAGGCTATGAATGAGTAGAAGCACGACCAGTGGGTTGAAGAGTCCCATGTTTGCTCATTTTCACCTTTGATTTCGATATATCCAAAGAAGGAAAAGTTGAGGTTTGACGAAGAAAGAGGCAATGTGGCTCGAATGCAGAGTTACACCCTCTTATGTACCTATTCAACTTGGGCACTTTTCGGATCTCTAAAGCCAGGCAAGGCTCTGACAACCATTTCTGTTCGGAAAGTTTAAGGTGTGATTGAGATGAAACCCCTCCCCCTTTCCATAGCGCACGCATCATGCATGAGAAATGATAGGCAACGAGTTCTTCAATCTCCTTTATTTTAGAGCCTTGCATGCCCAAAGGCCTTCACCACTCCGGTGCTCTGACTCTGCCGCCCGGGGAGCACTATCGAAGGCAGCCCGCCGGGCCGTCTCAAAACGGAAATTCGGTCGTCGCGCTAGTATGACCCATGGGTCCACGCCCACAGCCCCCGCCACCCTTTGAACTCTTGTGAGCGTGACTCGAATAAGACCATTCTACTGGCCCTTTCAAATAGAATGGAGGTCCGAAAGCCTCTTGTCAACATTCTCTTTGAATGTAACTCCTACAGGGCAAGACTTAGCCCTGGCGGCAAGCCGGGCATGGGGAAGTCCATGCCTCTCAGCCCCGACAACCAGCTTCCTGATACGCCAAGAACCGGGGCAATCGCTCACCGAGAGGCCTTCAAGAAGCCTCCAAAGAAGTTCCGCAAAGACCCGACATCTTTAAGGGTGGTAATTTTGGCGACATCTGCCTGCAGTTAGCAACCATCCGTCGTGGGTGAGTCGGTCGCTAGGAACAGGAGCGACATACAATGATCAGGTCGTACAACCACGACAGCTCCGTGTTCCGGGTCAATGCCGTAGGCCTTGTATGCATGCCCATGGCCCGAGTTGTAGCTCTCGTCGTCGACAAATGTCTTTATCAGACCTACACCGCTCTGTCAGCATTAATGTTTAACAAGTAGGTGTTTTGCGATTGACTTACACTTCATCTTCCACTTTCCTGTGACTGGGGTAAAAAACTCGGGGATCTGGTCCTGCTCAACCATTTTCCTGTCCCCCGAAAGAACCAGCACTCGGTCAATGATGCTGTCGGGGTCGTAGTCGACAGGCGTAATGTCGTTGGCGATGCTCCCAAGGGTCTTGGAGGCCTAACCACATGTCAATGGGGGTCTGCAGTGTGTGAGAACAAAACACAAACCTCTTCCAGCTTCTCCACAACCTCCTTCTTCGCCAAATCCCCGGCAAAAACCACAACAAACCACTGCCCATTCCCCGGCAGCCCCTTGACGAGCTGTATCGCCTTGGCATCGCAGAAGCGGACAACCATGGCGCTCGGGAACCGCATGCCCACCGTAATGGCCTTTGCAATCTCGCCGTCCCTAGGCCCGGCAACCGTGATCGCCGACTCGCCGTACTTGACCGCCTGTCCCGCCGTGTATCGTCCGGCCTTGACAAACTGCTCGGCAAAGTGCTCGGCGGTAATGCCGTTCTCCTGCCGATACTTGGAGTTGAACAACTGCGTAAAGTGTCGATCAAACTCGATCAACTCGACGGCCGTCTTCTCCCGCTCAAGCACATACGTCTCGAGTAGCTTCGGGGCGGCCAAACCCTTCAACACCATGGCCAGCTTCCAGCCAATGTTGTACCCGTCCTGCAGACTGACATTCATTCCCTGTCCCGCCTTGGGGGAGTGCGTATGGCACGCGTCGCCCGTCAAGAATACACGATACTCCTTGTGGAAGAAGTCCGCGTGCCGCTGGCCGATGGCGTACGCCGACCACCACGCCGTCTCGGCGAACTCTATCCGGTACGGGCAGAACGCGAGGCGGGCGCGCTCGTGCAGGTCCTCGAGCGTGACGTCGGCGACGCGGGTGCCGCGCGGCAGCTCGATGTAGAAGCGCACCATGGCGTCGCCCTCGCGCGGGATGACGAGGATGTTGCCTGAGGCGGCGTGGATCACCACCTTCTTCCGGATGTCAGGGAAGCCGGTGCGCGGGTAGATGTCCATGACGCCCCAGACGGCGTCGCTCGAGTCGCCGACCATGCGGTAGCCGAGCGACTTGCGGACGACGCTGTGCGCACCGTCGCAGCCCTTTTCTCCCCGTCAGCTCGCCCCAGCATACAGCCCAACCCTATCACGGAGGAACTCACCAGGACATAGTCCGCCCTATAAACCCTCTTCTCCCCGCCCTTAACCGCCTCCACCCTCACACCCCCCTCCTCCACCACCACCCCCGTCACCTCCAAGCCGTACTCGATCCCGTCCCGCCCTCCTCCCCCTAAGCTCCTCCTCACGTCCCCCAACATCAAGGCATTCACCCTTGCCTGATTCAAAATCACGTGCGGCTGGTGGCTGACGCCCTCCTCCAGGTCCGCCGCGTACCTCTGCCTGTTGATCCCCCCTTGCCCCTCCCCCGACCAAAACGCAATCTCCAGCACGTGGTAGGCCTCGCGGAGCATATCCTCGGCCAGCCCGAAGCTGTCAAAGATCTCGACGGTGCGCGTCTGCACGCCGTCAGCCTGGCCGACCTCGAGCGGGCCGTCGCGGCGCTCGAGGATGGTGAAGGGGATGCCGAGACGGGCGAGCCAGACGGCGGCGCAGAGGCCGGCGGAGCCGGAGCCCACGATGAGAACGGAGGTGGTGTGGGTTGGTTCGACCATTTTTGGGTAGGGATTATTGATGTGAAAAGGGGGCATGGAATGGGGATGGAGGGGTCGTCGCATCATTCGTGGGGACCGGATGGTCCCCTATTTGAGCGTGGACCGCAGTCGGATCCGATCGCCCGGGCCGTGGTCCAGGTGCGCCCGGCAGCTGCCGACGGGCTAGGTTCCGTTCTTGTCAGCGCCGGGGTCCCACTCGCCCCGACGGGGACGGGACTAAGTGCCGAAGCGCGAGCTAAGTGGCGAGTGTCTTGGCCCTGCCCAGCTCTGAATTTCCCACACGCGGGCGGAGCTCGGTAGCGGGTCCGGGCCCATTGGGCTTTCTTAAACCCGGAGTAAGGCGGGGCATGGAAGAACAGGGGAACAAGTTTGCGTGTTGGTCTGTTGCTGACATTGGCTCTATTGAATACATTTCGGAGTATGTGGGAGTATGGGAAGAGAAACAAGTGACGGTGGTGTTACCAAGAGCGATGAAATCCCTTCCAAAAGGAAATAAAAGACCCCCAATCATGCCCCTCAATCATCAGTGTGAGCACGCTCAGGGGTACTCTCATACTTTAAGACGACAATTTCGATCTCCTGCTTCTTCTCAAGGAAGCTTTCTCGGAGAGCCATCCTCTCCTTCCGCCGATCGCCTACCTTTTGCCAAAAATCGTCAGCGTCTTCGTAATCGCTAGCAATGTCTTCAGTTTCCATCTCAGCGTCTTCCTCTTGCAGAGTGACCCTCTCGGATTCCTCGTCGACTTTGTCGTCTGTGGTTTCTCCTCGGTTCTGCAACTGGTTGCCGTCTTGGCGGTCGTAGTCCTCCTCTTCGTCTTGGTCGTCGGTATCTTCCGAATCATCGGTGCCACTGTCATCCGGCAGTCTGGATTCCGTGTCGCCTCCCGCCTTCTCCTCCTCCACCCCCACCCCCACAATCCCTCCTCCCATCACGACCTCCTCAGCAACGGCCTTGGCCTCCACATCCCTCCCCCTCAACTCCCAGCAGGTATCTCCGCAAAGCTCTAGGAAATTTCCGTCTTCCATCCCGACAAGGGTCGCCCTCGATTTCCTTCCCGCACCCAAAGAACTATCCAGTCCATGAGAGGAAGAAGGAGATGCACCCGCGACCGGTGCCACCTCCACATCCTCCTGCCGCACGTTCGGCCCGCCCACCATGTACCCACCCTCTCCACCCCCGGTCCCCGAGTCAACGAGGGCCTTGAGCCGGTTGTCGACGATATTTCGCCGCACAAGTTCATCGTAGACCTCGACGCACAACCGGCGCAGCTGGTGATCAGAGAGAACGCGTAACTTTTGCTGCTTCTGCAGGCGGCTCTGAACGGCTTCCTCGTCTGCGGCGTTGGAGGTAAGAGGTTCGCGCTGGGCATTGGACAGGTTGTGGAGGCGGAACTTGGCCACAATGTCGTGAGGTGGTCGGACCTTTTGCTTAGCCTTTTGTTGGCGAAGAAGCTGGGAAGGGACGGCCGGGTTGAAGAGGTCTGGGAGTTCGTGTGTCTTGAAGCGCGGGGAGATGGCAAGAGCATGTTGGAAGAGGTGGAGGATCATAGTCGGGGTGGTTTGGGGGAGGTGGAAGATGAGAGCGCAGGATGCCCGGGGGGCTACCTTGAGAACGGGGGGCGCTGGAGATGGCATCTTGTCACCGGTGGAGGGGACGAGCAGCGTGCCTATGGAAGCGTGGGGTCCATGGTCTTTTGTGCTTCGAGAGGGACTCGAAGTGGGGGTGGGGATAGGGCTGCTCAAGGAAGAGTCGGACGAGGAGCTGCCGGGACTGCGGGGAGCGTCGGCTTCTTGGTCGACAGAAACTACACCCTCAAAGACATAGGACCAAGGGTCCAAGAGATCGCCCGAGCAGACGGGGACCGTCGCACTGACGACCGAGTCCATGTCAGCAAGGGTGACGTTTGTTCCACGACTGGGTGAGTCGAGGGCGGTTCTCTTCCTCAGCTGCACCGAGTTTCTCAGGTGCAGAGTGTAGAGATCAGAATCCCGCAGCCGCTTTGCAACCTTGCTGTCTCCATCCATGAGGCAGGAGACGGCGGTGCGAAGACTAGCAAGGCTGTCTGGGACACCCGTACCATAGGGACTAGGTGTTGTCCGTGGTCAGCTGCCAAAGCACTCAGACGATGGAGGGGGGGTGTAACGCTGGCTGACCTTTGCAGCACGTTCAGAAGCAACCACATCGACGTGCGAAAGTCTTGCAGCCTCCAGAGTGTGTCGACAAGCTCTTCGGCCCTCTCCCGGGCCCGGGAAGCGGCACTTTGAGCGTCGGCGTCGTCAACCTCGGCATCGCTGGCGAGAAGGAAGGCGAGACAGTCGAGTGCCAAGACACCCTCGCCGAGCAGGGCGACGAGGTGGACGACCTCGACTTGCGCGCGTCGGTAAAGTGGGATGGTCCCGAGGTCGGCGATCGGGAGATGCTCCAGCTGGCGGAGAATGATGCGCACACACCTGACCTCGAATTTGACACGAGCAGCGATGGAAGGACCATCGTCGGTGAGCTCGAGGGCCGGGGTCGGCGTGGCCATTTCAAGCGTCCTCGTCGCCGTCCGGACGAGGCCGGCAATGGCGGCTTCCACCGTCAAAGGTATCAGCCTCATTCTGGACGTTTCTGGGTGCGTTTGGGCGGGGCTTGGTTGATTTCTGGTTCTATATCTGCTAGGACGAGTTCGGTGTCGGGCATGGAGGTTGAGGATTGGAAGCTCGATGGGTTGAGGAAACAGGAGATGGAGGTTGAAGACTCCGGGCAGGCTTCCAGGCGCACTACAGGCCTCCTTCCAGCACCCAGTCCAGGAAGGGATGGATGCGGGGCATTAAATGCCCCGCCGCTGCTGTTCAGCCCACGATGGCCGCTGTGCCACCTGAAACCCAATTCGGGCAGGGGCTATGAATAGCCTGCCAATGGAAGCCCCTCTGGGTGCCTCTCCAAGGGCTGTTCAAGTTGTGAGAATGCGCTTCCTCTTTTAGGACGACCTGCCCATTTCTTGTCTACTTAAACCAGTGCAGGTAGCTAGCTGCCTTCGCGGGGCGACTAGAAAGGTCATCACGTCCATTGGTGCAGGAATTACGAAGAAGTCGACCTGAAACGGAAACTCGCCCATTTCAGTCGACTGACCACCGCAGACTCAAACTCGGTCACTTCTTCTCTTTCCAGAGTCCAGTTAAGACCACCCATGCTCCATTCACAGCCCAAAGAAAACCATGTCCTCGCTCCCATGGACTGGCACACCGTGGCCCACACCCTGGGCATACACTCCGGTGAACCGATCCCCAAACACCTGGGTCGTGTACCCCCGCTCGGGCGTGTCCGCCTTTTCGAGGATGGGTGTCGACGGATACCCGTATACCGTCGTCCACTGCGCGACCGAGTAGTTGTAGTTGGCCGGCGCAATCGTGGCGTCCACGCTGCCGTGCCAGATCTGCATGCGCGGGCGCGTGCCGTTGAAGCCCGGATACGCGTCGTACACCCACTGCGCCCACCACGCCGCGCTCTGGTCGATGCGCCCGCCCGAGCACGTGCCGTTCCACCCGGCGACCGAGTCGGTGAAGAAGCAGCCCGCCGCGACGCCCGAGTAGTTGATGACGGCGTTGAAGAGCTCGGGGTAGGCCGCCGCGAGGATGCTCTGTCTCGTGTGTCAGCTCCACTCACGAAGGACCGCCGGTATCAGGACTCACCGCCATCATCCCCCCCGACGACTCGCCAATGAGAAACACCCTTTTCGGATCCGCCTGGTACTTGTCCACCGCGTGCCTGACCATGTTGGCGATGGCGTTGCTGTCGGACCCGCCGTCCCGCTTCAGCGTCGCGCGCGACGACACGTCCCAGCACCCGCCCTCGTTGGGCGACTCCGGGTACACGACGACAAACTTCTTCTGGTCCGCCAGCCCCTTGTACGGGCTGCCGTTGTAGTACTTTTGCGCCGTGCCCGTGCAGTAGTGCACGCCGACCAGCACCGCCGGCCGCTCGGGGAGTCCGGCGGGCTCGTAGACGAACATGCGCGCCGCGCTCTTGATGGCGGGGCCATAGTCGGTAATTTGCTTGAGCTGGGCGGTCGCGCCGGCTGCTCCGAGGAGGGCGGCAGAGAGCAGAGAGAGCTTCATGGTGATCGGGAGGGCGAGCGAGTGGGCTCGACGGGCGTGGACTGCGTGGTGCTCCTGGGATCGAGGTCGATCAGGGCGCTGCCACGTTATATCGCTCGTCCCCCGTCGAGCGGGAACGGGTTTGGTCAACATTTTCGCCTATTCATGCGAAAATTGGTCGCCGTTTGGTGGTGGATGGCGTGGCGATTGGCGCGGGTGACGATGGGCGATATTAGCCATGGCCTTGGGTATTCCCGAGAACCGGAATAGGTTGTGCTGGGCAAGCAGATGATGCGCTTGGAGATCCTCCGGGCCACATCCGCCGTGCCTTACCTACCCGGTGCGCAGGGCACGGAAGCCAAACTGGTGAGACTTGGTGTTGGGGGTCTCAGGGGTCTCTGGGGTCTGAGGGGGGTCGACCAGGAATCCGCACACAATGACGCCACCTAAAGAGCAAAATGAATGGCAATTACTAGTAGTCTATAAGTGGTATCTCGATGTAGAACCTTGGAACCCAACCTGTCATATCGTGGATCCCAGCGAACCAAAAAAACTCCAGTCTTCCAAAAGAGCAAAGGAGAACCTGAAGCCAAAAGCCTTCAACTCAATACGTCAGCGTCACGGCCTTGGCCACAAACTCGTCTCCTCCCTCGACAACATTCTCAAAGATCCACTTCCCCACATCCGCCCTGCTGATCGTGTATCCCACGGCGCTGCTCTCCAGCGTGCCCTTGACCGGGTCCTCCACTCCCACCCTGACCTTTCCGCCGTCCTTGCCATCCGTCAACAAACTTGCCCGCACAATCGTCCACCTCGTCGCGCTCCCCTTCAGCGCCCCCTCCATGGCCTTCTTGTCCTTGTGCGGCTCCTTCAAGAGCACATGATACAGCGGCGCCAACAGGCGCGGCACATCGCGCACGCCCGAGTCGGGAATCCCCGTGGTACTGACGGCGGCGATGCGGGGCGGCGGCGCAGCCGCAATGACCGGGCTCTCGGCGCGCACGTGTGCCAGCGCCCCAAGAAGCGCCTTCATCGAGTCATCACAAACGGTGGGCTGGTCGTTATCGAACTTTTTCCAGTCAAAGGCGCCGCCGAGGGCGAAGACGACGGTGTCGACGAGCGTCGGGGCCGCGCCGGGGGCCGAGGGGGGGTGGACGAGGGCGCGCGCGAGGGCCGCCGTGTCGGTTGCGTTGCCTTGGATGGTGTGGAGCGTAGGGAGGGATCGTTGGTCTGCTGGGAGGAGGGCGAGCAGCTTGGAGGGCGTGCGGCAGAGGGCGATGCAGGTGTGACCGGCAGCGAGACTGCGACGGAGGGTCGAGAGCGCGCAGCCACCGGTGGCGCCGAGAAAGAGGATGGTCTTGGTTGGGGTCGGAGAGGACATTGTGTAGTCGAAGGGGGGGTGGTGAGGTGGTGAGGTGGTGTTGGTGGTGTTGGTGGTAGGTGAGGGCGGAGCGTTCAGGGCTGGTCGAGTCGGGAGGCAGAGGGTTCTTGTCTTTGCGATGGTGGGGAAGTGCTGTGGTAGTCCATCTCGAAGAAGGTGGGAATGTCGCGCCCTTTTATCGTCGGTTTGTCTGGGGCCATGTGGCAGACTGTTTGGCCGACCGTGGTGATGGCGTCGACAGGATGGTGGTTCTCGGAGGAATGCGATGTCCAGGTGTTGGAGAAATGGTCAGCGAGGCGCTAGATCGGGGCGTGCCCCACCACACCAAGGAACGCTTCCCCGCGGCTCCCCATCTCGCCCATGAGGAGAGTTGCGCCGAGTCTTGGCTGGGGCTTTTTCTCTGCGCTCCTGTTGGTTTGACGTTGGCAATGGGGCTTTTTTCTAGAAATCCGATTGGTGTCCGGCCCAACAGTCGGATCAACCCCGATTCCCCGATTCCGGAAACATTTCCTCTGCGCCGCCTGGGCGCGTGCATGCAAAGGCTCAACGGACCTGTTTTGCCAGCGAGCCAGCATCCTTCGTCTAGTTTCTTTGCTGGAAAGAACCAAAACAGTGTCCTTATTTTGTCATCAGGGCCATCGCCACCACCCGATGCATCAGCCAGTCGATGTTTTTTCACCTTCCATCTCTCGTCACCCCCTACCTGACCTTGAGACGCTCCATCTCGATGAGGCCAAGGACATCTGGCGATAAATGTGTGTTTGTAAAGAGAAGAGACTTGACGAGACAGCGTTCTGCAAGACTGGCGCAATATCTTGCTGGCCTTCGCGTACCAAGCACGACAATCCCAACTACCCCTTTCCTGCTGTTCCTCGAGCTCCCGGGGTTCCTAGAGCTATTCCCCTTGCCTTGCGGGCGGGCAGCTCAGGATGGAGTTCCAATGGTCGGCCAAGTTTGCAGAAACAAGAGGCCCGGGGACCGGGGTTTTATCTGCAACACTTGCCTCCGGTGCCCAAACCAATTGGCATTGGCCCGGCGGCATGTCCTCTCGCCATACATGGGGTAGCTCACGGCAGTTTCAACACAGGACTCGACCTGGCGCCTGGTCATGACAGGACGGGTCCAGTACTGAGTGCCGGGCGGAGACTATATCAACTCGGGTGGTGACCCGAAGGTGAAGTGCTAAATCGGGCCAGTCCTCGCGGTGTCCAGGATTAGCCAGAACGGCTCATTGCTTCTCGACGCTGTGCCCATTACCCCGGACTGGCTTCTGGAAGTTCACTTACTTTAGGCTGCGGTGCCGACCAATATCTCGCAATTGCATCGCCAAGACACCGCGCATGCCTACGATCTCCAGGTAGTGCCGTGGTTGATGAGCTTCAGGTCATGAGGAGGGGATATTAGAGCGGCCCCCGACGACAAAATGTCAGGGTCCTAGCCTCTCACGTTCCTCCCCGACCAGCAGCCCATCGAACCGTGCAGAATCTTCACCATGCTTCAGCTCCCGTCCCTCCTGTGGCTCGCCACACTGGCCAGCGCCGCCCCGGCCCTCGAGTCCCGCCAAAGCGCCGGGACGCAGGTCGTCCGTCTCACCTCGGTCGAGAATGTAGCCGTCCGCGCCAACGGCATCATCCTCGCCACCAACATGAACAGCAACAACCTCTACGCCATCGACCCCGTGGCCAAGACATCTTCGACGGCCCTCAAGGTCACGGGCGCCACGGGCCTCAGCGGCATCGGCGAGTATGCCAAGGACCTGTTCACCGTCATCGGTGGCAAGGGCATCTACCGCGTCGACTTCACCGGCGCGACGCCCACGTCGACGCTGATCAAGACCATCACCGAGGCCGGCAACCTCAACGGCCTCGCCGCGCTCGACAACAGCACCGTGCTCGTGGCCGACGCCGGCAAGGGCAGCGTCTACCGCTTCGACGTCAACACGGGCGCCTACTCTGAGACCATCAAGGACGCCACTATGGCGCCGTCGGGTAGCATCCCGTTCGGCATCGACGGCATCAAGGTGCTCAACGGCGTGCTGTGGTACACCAACATCTTCAAGAACAGCTTCCACAAGGTCTCCATCGACCCCGTGACGGCCAAGGCGACGGGCGCCGTGACGACACTGTGGACGAACCTGATGGGCGACGATCTCTGTGTCGGACCCAACGGCAAGATCTACGTGACAACAAATGGGAAAAACTCTCTAGTCGAAGTGGACCCGGCGGCGGCGAGCCCCAAGGCCAACTCGGTGGCGACCGTGACGGGTTCGACGAGCTGCGCGTTTGGGAGGACAGAGAAGGACGCGAATGTTGCGTATGTTGGGGGGTCGCAGGGTGTGTTTGCGGTGACCGTCAAGGTCTAGGTCCAAGGGAATTATGTTTCTGTACATCAGTCACGGACCAAAGAGTGCTCGAAAGGCATGGTATTCAACAATCCATGGAGAAGAGAGAGAAATGGCGGAATGCCTAGATGAAAAATCAACGCCAGCTTCTCAGACCATGTTGCCCGCCATGTTGCCCACCGGCACCTGGCCCCCAATTCAGGAGGGGCGCGGGCGAGCTTCCATAGCTTCCTTTCCCGGTTCTCTACTGCCTGTCGATTTCTCACTCGTTCGTTCTTTCTACATGCAGGGGCTACTCTTGCCTGACGATACTTCAGACCCAAACCATTCACATCCCGTTTGTTCCCAATCAACCTCCCTCCCAACAAAACAAAGCACAGACCTAGATACCTATCTATTATTGCTAGAAAAACACGCTCGCCGCATCGTCGAGAGTAATCGACAACCAAAGTCATGATGGGAAGGGGATAAATCGTAAAATAGGGGGTATCATTTCCTCGCCAAGACTAATTACATTTCAAACTCTATCCCAGCCAACATCCATAAAAATCCAAAGCGCAAATAAAGGAGATGACCGGCCCACTAGGCGGGAGAGACAAAGCCACCCCAGTCTACCCAGAATCGATAACCCTAAGTCCCTCAAAGAATCAAAAAAAAAAAAAAAAAGGAGAAAACGGCCCAGCTCAAAAGCCAAATCTTACCAAGCTTCCACGACTCGACTCTAGCGTCTTGCGCAAGACCTCCATGTCGAGTGTCTCCAGCGCCGGATACACCCTGGGCTCCGGCAGCAGCGGCTGCCCCTTGGGCGTCGTCTCGCTAAACTCGCGGTTGTTCTCCTCGACGAAGGCCTCCATATCGGCTCGGAGCCGCAGCATCCTCTCCGCCACATCCTGTCGGACGTACGGCGACTGAATGTATTGTGGAAGGAGGTGGTGGTAGAGAGTCCCGAGCCCCATCTTCCACATGTTGCGGACGTGGGCGTCGTCCGTCTCGCGGTGGATGTGGGCATTGATGGTCTTTATCTGCACCACTTGGATGGGGGACAACTCGAGCGGCAAGTCGTCGCCGTGGAGACGACGACAACCAACCATGTCTGCATTCCCCGAGTCGACGCCGGTGTCGGCGCTGCTGTTGGACGTAGCTATGCTGCAAACACTATTCGCAGAGCTGTTCGTCCAACTGCCGCTGCCGCTGTCGCTGCCGGTGGTGCTGCTGCTGCTGCTGCTCCTCGTCATGGGAACGGAGAGGTGCAGCGTGTCGACGACATCGCTGTCGTAGCCGGGGACGCCAAGCGACGCCGGCGAGGGACATGCCGACGCCGACGCCGCCGCCGTCGCGCGCATTTGCCGCATGAACAAATCCACAAAGTGAAAGGGCTCGATGGCGTACCCGCCCGCCAGCTGCAGCTTTCTCGCCAACGACATGGTCATGGCGTGCTCGCCGGCATTTCCCGTCGTGATTATTTTATCCTCTCCACCACCGCCACCCGCGGCCCGGACGAAGCGGTTCATCCACTCGTTGACGATCCGCGAGGACCGGCCCTCGGCCACGCCAAAGTCCAGCCCGCCGCTCCCGTCCTTGCGCGGCTTGGGCTTGCTTCCCCAGCGTATGCGGACCATGACGTCGTCGTCGTCGTTTTTGTGGGGACGGGACGTGGCGTGGTGCAGCGCGAAGCCAGTCGCGTACACGCGGCAGTACTCGTGGGGCGCCCCGGGCATCTTGGCGTCGGCGTCGAGGAACCCGACGTAGCGCAGCTCGGGGAACAGGGCCAACGCGACGGCCGTGCCGAGGATCATGCCCTCGCCCTTGCCGGTGCGGACGGCGCCCGCGTAGTCGAACAGCGAGGGCGCCATGCCGGCGGCGGCGAGAGCAGCCGAGGCGACGGGGTCGCGCTGGTGGATGGCGAGGCCGCGGCGGCCGCCGGGGCGGCAGAAGTCTCGGAGGAGCGCGGCTTCGGCGTCGTACTGGGCGGGGTCGCGGGAGGCCGAGACGAGGAGGATAGTGCAGGGGTGGGGGATGCCCTGGAGGACACCAAGGAGGGTGCTCGGATCTTCGTTCTTGCACGGGATGATGAGCACCATGAAGGCGTGGATCGCGTAGAGGGCGGAGGGGGAGGGGGCAAAAGTGGCGGGGGCTTCGTCCGAGTCCTGGTGGGAAAGCCTGCGGATAGGGGGTCCTGGATGGTACCCGGCATCGAGCTCGAGGACCGAAGCCTCACGCATGATGGTGGTGAGGCCAATGGTAGCGCCGGGAAAGGGGTTGGTGATACGCATCTTGGTGGTGGCTCGGGGCTCGGAGACCTAAAGATGGGCAGTAGGTTGTCTTGTCCCTTCCTCCCCTTGTCTTGACTCCTGAAAGGCTGAGATTTCTTTGCAGAGACTCTTAGACTGGCGGTCGGGGACTTAGAGTTGAGGTGGGGAGTAGGCGTGTTTCTTTGTTTTTGTCATGTGCGTCCTCGGGAGGCCGGAGTCTGAGTTGTTGATGCTGTGTTGATGGTGTTTCGACACAGTATCGATGGGAAAGGCGTTGAGGGATGAGCACTATGGCTAAAGGAGATTGAAGGATGGGCCAAAACAATGCGATTGCGTTCATCAGAGCGAAGGCGGGAGTTGCTCTGTCTCTAAAAGAACGCTGGTAAAAGCTGACTGTTGGTCAGGAATTCACCGGAGTGGACAACCCAAGTTGCGGCGGAATTCGCCTTGATAACGACCGAGGATAGAATATTTCGACTGCCAAGGGGGGAGCGAAGGGGGAATCCGTCATCCCGTCTTATTTGACATGAGGGTCGGTCCAGAGAAGTATGCCCCAACAAACGGTTCACCTTCTGTTGAGCCTGCTTTATCAGATGAGGCTCTCAGGTTTGGCCCTCTTCGCTCATCTCACTTGCCGCTCTAGTTTCGTTATATGCAGGGAAGAGGCGGTGTTGGTGATGTCGTTGCCAGGTCTGGTACTGTGCTCTTGTGCCGTGACCAGACGTCGAGCAAAAGTACCGGCACACGCAGCTCTGTCTGCAGTACCCTAGCAACGGAGCCAGGCCCTCGAAACCGAGACCGCGGCGAGGGGGGCCGCCTCCGAGTGCATGTACGTAGGGGCGTTGGTAGAATGCGGCATGGAGCCCTGCCAGTCTCGCCCGGTCGCTCCAGTGTGTCCCCGCAGGATGGCCGAGGATACACGGAGGTCATGGGCTGGACCCGCCAGAATGGATGGCGACGGGATTGGTCTCGACGACGAGAGGCCAAATGAGAAGGTTGCGCTACCCCAAGCCCGTCTGACGAGCTGCGTGATTGGAACGCCCCGACGGGCTCTGCAATTTCCAAGACACTTGAACGACTCGAGCATCGCCCCTCCCTTTTCCACCCCTCTCGCGGTCATCAGGCGGAGAGACACACAAGCCCCTCCTCTGTGCCCCGTTGATGGCGAGTGTCACGGGCCGGGCTGGAGTGCGTCGGGCTGGACGTGCTGGCATTGTATGTCGTGTCTTGAAGCCTCAGTGGGTTCCCCTCCCCTCCCTCTCGGTGGGTGGGTGACAGGTCGTACAGCCTAGTGGCTAGCGTCCTTCCCAATACAGTTGGGGTAGGTCGAGTGGATGTCAAGAGGATACACGGGACGGGGCTGATGGGGAGGAGGGGCTAGGCGATGTTACATGGCCGCGATCTCGGGTTAGGTGTTGGCGGTTGCACAGCCAAACCCGTGACTTGGACCCGCTGCGGCCCTGCTCCGGGAGGCTCCCTCCGAGCCCCCGGTCGGCGTGGCATAGAGGCTAGGCTCACTGGGTGTCAGGGACGACATGAGGCAGAACCAACACCTCTTTGCAAGTTGAGGGCGTCCCCATGACGTCCAGCAAGGCGGCGCGGGAAATTGGTCGAGTGGTCACCGAGACTCATGTCCTGAACGCAGCGTCAGCGAATTGATGCGCAGGGGAGAGGGCGGGGGGGCGGGAGGTAGCGGGCACCACCCACTTACAAGACCAAGCGGCCCGGGATCGAGCGGAAACGCTGAGCTGTTTGTGAACTTACCGCGCTCGATTGACGAGTGCCAACGACACACGCTCACGCGGCCAAAGACATGAATCGAATCCTGGTTCCATCAGGGCCGGGGACGGGTCGTTCCTTGCCGTTCCCGCTCTTATCGCCCTGCGCCGCGCCTAGAAACATACAACCTAGCATTTTTGCCCTGCCAGGGTGATTTATCGGATCGAGTCGGGACGACGGCCACTCACTGGTGGCCTTCTCTTTGCGGACGAGGCATCAACGTGGGGATGATGCGGAGACCCCGGCGCCTTGTGAAGTCGCCGAATCGTCTTGAACGTGGAGGGCTAATCCGGAAGAACACTAGCACGCCAACCGCGTTACGAGACGGCACTAGGACCGGCGTCAAGCTCAGTTCTGCAAAGAACTGGTCCCCCTTGCCTGCGGGGGCATTAGGTGTTGGCGATGGCCACGGGAGGGAGGGTGAGGCAACATGAATTCGGCAGGAGACGGCCTTTCTAAGTCGACTTGGTGCGAAATTGGTGTTTGTTTGTCCGGACCGCTGCAATATCAAGGATAACTCCCGGTCGGATGGGTCAGGTCAGGTCAGGCCGGCGCAGCCCGAGTCCACAGATTCAGCACGGGGATGATTAGGTCATCTCTTGTTCAAGTTGTCGTCTTTTTTTACTCTTTTGAATCTCTTCCGCCTCTTCCCCTCCCCCACGCCCACCGGATGGAGGTGCACTTGGGCTGCTCACTGGCTGATCATGTGATGAAAGTGAGTTCGTCGGCGACTCATTAGTTGCAGGCTTGGCAGGGAAGAAGTCAATGTGACTGTGATATGTGTGTGGTGGCGGTTGGCGACCCTCGAACCACAATCGAGCTTGGCGCACTTGAGCAGGGATTCGATGCGTCGACTCTCCACTTCGCCGCATAACGACAGCAAGCCCCGATCGTTCATCGACCTTGTTTGTTTTTTTAAGATGTCTGCCCCTGGGGATGCCCAGGCCCCGAAGGCGAGACTTTTAGGATGAAACGAGTCAGCTCCCGAGGGGGGGGGGCGGGGGTTGTATTCCCATACTTGTATTCGGATACTGATATTGTGTTGGGTGTACCTGGAGCGCAGCACCTCATCGAGAAGCATTTTATCGAGATGTGGCCGGAGGGCCCGCACTGTTTAGCCCGGAGCTGCAGACGCAAGCCCGGAGTCCGGGAGCAGCAGGAGAAATCGGAATCTCGACGGTCCCCCGGAAGGTGGGTCGAAGCGAGAAACGGGCCGCGACATCGGGCCAACGTCCTCTTTTGCTTTTTTTTGATTCCATGGGTGGCCCCGACCCCCGCCGCTCGTGAGCAAGGTCGCACACGATTTTTCTCTTTTCGATTTTGCACTGGGAGTGACATGTCAGTCGGAGCGGTTGATTTGCGCTTCTGCGAGAAAACCCCAAAAATATATAAAGGAGACCTGTGCATGGGGCATGGACTCGTGTGCCTCAGCCACTCCGGCTTTTCGGGCTTGCATGTGTTTCTCTAGTTTTGATGGCTGTGGTTGGTGGACGTGCGCTCCGGGCGACGACACAGGCTTCCAACATGAACTCCCAGGGAAGCGGCAGGTTGATTGGTGGCTTCCGGCCCGAAGCGTACACTACCTATTTTCCATGGACAGATGTTGATTTTCTTGCCGTGCTGTACCGACAGGGCAGTAGGAGAGGGGGAGGGAGGCGGGGGGCCGAGAGCTTTGACTTTCGCCTGCCCCTGCGAAAGCCTTTCCGCCGAAAGGCAAAAAGTGCCTGGCTAGTGTGCGGCTTCGAGCTGTCATGTCCTAACTCCTGAGACTGATCCATGCCGGTCTGTCACTTGAACGGACGAACTAGACGCACAGTGATCAGAGACACGGGCGCACAGTGCTTCTGTGTGTGTCGTCGATGCTGTCGTGGAGAAGAGAGGACTCGTGTGCCGTGGGGGAGCCGTGGCATATCCGTGGGGTCCGTTCAATATGTGCGACCTTGAGGTGAGGCCAACCGTGGAATCAGTGGCTCGCTCCAATAAGGGGTACTGGGTAGGGCAAGTGTCGTGCCGAAGGATCGCATGCACGGCCGGGCACGTTTTGGCAGCATGCTGACCACTGTCGAGACTCGACGGGAAAGCCGCAAGCGCTGCCGCCGTTGTAACCGCGCCTTTGATTTGCCGAGTCCCTTTCGGGCCTGGCCTCGTCACTGCGGATTGCCAGGCACGCCCGCTTGACCGACCGCCGGCGAACTCCTCTTACTCTTTTTGTCTTCCCCTATTCCCGATGCGAAGCTGCTGGTATCACCGGGCTGGCTGGGTGGGCTCCAGTGCAGCCAACGCTTTGAGGTCGACATGAAGCCAGCCCTGTTTCTGCCGGGCCAGGCCTAGTATCGTGGACAGATGGGGCCATGCATAGGGGAGGGGGGTTAGACGGCCGCGAGGTGTCTAGCCCTATGCTGGGCGTTCTTGCTTCTTTCACGCTTTCTTGTTTAAATAGGTATTTTGGGGGAGAAATCAACATGGTAAAAAGGGACTCCAGACTTGGTCTGAGCACCCATGTTTAGCACAGTAGTGTACCTTACCTGGGTTGGTAGGTACTCAGGTACCTGGGTACCTAGGTATACAGGAACCTCCCTACCTAGTTAGCTTTAGGTCCTGGTCTCCCAGGCAGACATCGTCATCTAGTAGTGTATCGACCTCTTGCAACCTCCAAGCCGGCTTTGCAGCAGTACTCTGTAAAGGGCACTAGTGGGCGGCATGCGACTGGATAACAGTTTCATGACAGTGTATATTGCTGTTGGCCTAAAGTTCTGTACCGAGTGGATCATATAATCTTAAAAGGGCCGAGAGGCACATGAGTTTTCACTGTGCTGCGAAAAGGCAGGGGCTCAGCTTCACTGTAGTCAAGTATGGCATCCACAATGCCAACAAATTCAATGAGTGGAAATGAGCTTGCCAGCAGCTGCTGGTTTTGTTGAACATACATGATTCAAAATGGATAAATGTTGAAAGGGCTGGTTAAACAACTGTGAAACAAAGAATACCTAGGTACATGGTACACCGAACAAACGAAATCCAACTTCCGCCCATGGAATCTTGCACCAATGTCTTGCTATCTAAACATTCTCCCAGTTATGTCACCCCAGCCAATCACACACCGCGACTGGAGCACAAAAGGCACACTCGTGTTGACGTTGAAATTCGCATCCTCCAGGGTAACCGCAAAGAACTAGCTCATATTAGCACCACTCTTTTAGCATGTTGCAAGCTGCTGAGACCAACCTTGATAATACATTAGAAGAAGTGAAAGGAGAGACCTCGGAGGTCTCGGCGCAAGCACGAGAAACCAATGCCTCAGGATTCCAGTGGTGCTGGCGGAGCCCACTACTCGGCATCCGGATAGTCGACGTACGTATCAAAGGTGTCAGAATCTGTCTGACGTTTCTTTTGATCGTTGGGGCATATGTCATAGCTGATGACCCTGCTCGTGAACTGATCCCGGCGAGGGTCGAACTTGCACTTTCCGTATACCCATCGGACGTAGATGGTGCACGAGTAAGGCATCCTCGCCTTGACGCTGTGACCGCAACCCTCGTAAAAGGTTTGCTCCCAGTTGCACATGGTGATTAGCACTCGAAAAGGCCGAGTGATGACGGGAGTGCTGGGCGGTATCCTGGTGGTGGTGGCAGTGGTGGTGGTGGTGGCAGTGGTGGTGGTGGTGGCGTTCAATGGTGGTGATGGCAATAGCGATTGTGATGATGGTGCCGACGACGATGGACGAGGATGGTGCCGATGGTGATGAAAGAGGATGGTGAGGCTGGCTTCTGTTGTCAAGACAGGGAACCTGAAGGGGTACTGTGTGATGAGGATGCCGAAACCCCTAGACAGCAAGCTATCTTATACCATCATGACAAGTGGCCTCCGATGAGGAGTCAACCTAGATGATATAGGGAGGGAGTAGTAAGAGGCCAACTCGCAAGGCTCGGATCGGTAAGGAGAGTGTCCATGACGAGATGGCACGGCACCGGACCGCGCCGAGTGATGGCCCACGATGGGCAGCAGGCAGGCAGGCCAGACCGCGAGATGATGCTGTGACTGTGACTAGGGAGACTGCAGACCAACTAGAATCTCGATACACTAGCACTATGCAAAGAGTGGCAGCATCAGCCGTCTCTCCCAAGCTCCCGGGACTGGCTGCTAGACAAAGTCCAGTCTTGCACGAGGCACGGCGGGGCAATGGGGTCCTTTTTTCCGCCTATCCATCACGATGGTGCTGTGCCCTCACCGATGCAGGCATGAAGATTTGGTGATGGTGGAGCAAGGGGGTGTTGTCGGGTTGCAAGGAGACGTAAGGGCTGGCCGGGAGATAGGCCGGGGACCCACTCCGGGCCGCATTTTCCGGCCCCGAGCCCCGGCCGCATGAACGGGCCACGGGCGCAGTTCGCGACCTGAGCTCGTTGGCCGACTTTCGAAGACACTGCCTGGACTTGTCCCGTGCTCATCGTTCTAAGCATAGTACTATTTGCAATGACTCGGCGGCTTTAGGTTGCCGGGACTGACGGCTAATTAACACTCGAGGCAGCAGGGCGGATTAAGATGGACTGCGCATGGCTCACCTCTGCCCGGACCAATGCGCGCCAAGCGCCATCGCTGTTGGCACTGTCGACCGCTAAATTGTGTCTCGTCTGTTAAGCGCCGAACCCCCGGGAGTCGCATATGGGGTCGCCCATTCACGACGCCACGGTCCACCGCTTGGGCTGTTTCTCCTTTCCATCTCTCGACAACTGCCTCCCCACTGACTACCTGTCTTGCCTGTTTGCATCGCCGCCAAAACCGTTGCGGTCGACCGACATGTCGATTGTCAGCTGCACGGGGCAAACACCAGCTTAGGCATCCCCTCTCGCTTTTGCCCATCAGCAGCTCGGCAGTCGCCGATAGGAAAGTCCGTAACCCACTAGATAGCCGGCCTCAGCAGCGAGCAAGCAAGCCCAAGACGAGCAAACATTCTCTCCCGCCCTTCTAGAAGTTGGCACAGAACGAATCAGAGACTGACCCACTCCTTCGAATCCGATTCCGAGTCCTCCCCGTCTGCCGTGCGACCACCGGCCCGCCCCCATATGACTGGCGCTCACATCCCACACAGCCCAACCTTGACACATGACAGTCGTGGGCTGTCCCCGACGGCCACACCTGCAAACCCAACCACAACGACTTCCGATGACTCCAGTTCCCGTCATCTAGACACCCTTCCGCTCCCATTCTCGCGCACACAATGCACACCGAGCGGCAGTCGCGGTTTTGCTTCCCGACATCTCCGCGACGCCCCTCAGGGCTTCTTGAACATGTTTTTTTCTTTTTCTTTTTTCGTCACCGGCGCGCCCGATGCCGCGTGCATCGCCCCTACAGTTGCGCTGTTCCTACCGTGTGCGCCTTTTTTTCCCGGCTCAGTCGTCGTCATCTCTCAAGCAGGGCATCTGCTGGAACACCAATGGTAGGTTTGCCCCGCGGGCCTCCTTCTCGAGATCTGCAGAGAAGAAGAGAAAAAAAGAAGAAACAAAGAAGCTGCGCGTTCTTCTCGAAGGAATCCTCGCGACCTCCGGCAAATCGAACGAATCGCAAGCACCCGCCAGGATACGAGAAAAGAAAAAGAAAAAGGTGGGAAAAGACGCCGTTGTTGTTCCCACCCCGATAGTTTCATACCGCTTACTCCCCTCGCCAAGAGGGTACGGTAACCACCACACCGGGACCAGGCCCGACTCGTTTTGGACAGTGGCTGTGCCCCCAAACACCCACATACACGGCATCGTCACATGCCCACTCCTCCCTCCCTCCCTTCTGCAATGGCACGCTCGCTCGTTCTGCCTTATTACCTCACGCTAGTGCCACAGCACCTCCCGTCGATCTGTGCTCACCCTCCTCTGCTTCCACGCATCGCATCGCATCAAACTCCCCTGCCTGAAGCAGCCAAAAGCCGGAGGCCAACCGCTAGGTCTGCCGTCCCGGGAAGGACGGGGTTTCAAGTATAAGCACTCGGTATTCGAGTTTTAGTGGCGCGGAGTGGTCGGCGTACGGTTTACGGTTTACGCTTTTGCGTATCTTGGACGATATGTCGCTGCAGGCCCAGGGGTGGTTGCTGTCCGAGATCGTGATCGTTATGTGGTTGGGCCGTTTTGATCTGCGGGAGCAGACTCAGCGGTCAATGTTTTCGGTCTGGTCAGAGGCGCGATACCGCGATGCACGTGGAGGGTTCACCGGGGGGCTGCGGTGTCGAGAGGATGTTGGTTCATACTCCGCGTGCGGTCGGCGGATCGGTGCATCCATCGACGTCTTGAAATTGGTTGCCGTTGGATATTGTAAGCCTCTATAGAACGTGATTTGGTGTGGGATTACCAGGAGAAACCTCAAATTGAGGCGGGCTGTTGTCCAAATCTTTCTCTAATTTCCCTCCGAGACCCGAGAAAATAGATCTCCCAACGGGCGCTCCACCTAAGAAGACAGAGGTTAAGTTGTGGATCCAGATCCAGGCCGTCATAGCCAAGTCTGTCTGCGTCTCCTGATTGCAGTTGACTTGAGATACTGTTTCATGGCCGACCAATGTTGAATCACACATCAGGGCGACGTTGGTGACATAGTAAAAGGGTGGAAAGATGTGAGTCGGAATCCAAAACATTCATGTTCCCTTCCCGTCAACGCCTACGGCCTTGGTAGATCGCTTCTAGCCATGACAAAAATCATCCAGTCTATTCTCCAAGTCCAATGTGCCGTGTATTGATATGTTCTCCAATTATTATCCCACATCCAAAGAGCTCCCCACAAACGTCGTCAATGTCCCTTTTCCTGTCCACAAACGACCCCTTCCCAGTATCGATCCGTTTCCACACTTAGATGGCAACGGCGACAAGGCCAGCCAGCGCGGCGAGCACGCCAGCCTTGTTGGAAGCCGCGCCAGCAGTGGTGGCAGCAGGGGCTAGGGTGCCGGTCCTGGTCCCGTTGGCAGCAGTAACGCCCGAACCGGTAGCGGTGGCCGTGCCAAAGGTGGTGGTCTCAGCCTCCTCGGTAGCCTCGGTCACGCTGCCCGACGAGGTGGCAGCAGCGGTGGTCGCAACTGTGGACGTCTTGGTCGTCTTGACGTCCTCATCGTCGCCGGCCTTGACGACCTGGAACTGCTGCGACTGGGCCAGGATGCCCGTGTTGAGGGGGTCCACGCTCTGAATGTTGAACTGGTAGCCCGTGTCGGCGGCGACGGGCTCCTTGACGGAGAAGGAGCCCTTCTTGAGGTCGACCTCGCCGAGGTCCTTGCTGAAGGGGGTGTGGCCGCCGGCCATGTTGACGAGGAAGAGGTGGGCGGTCGAGGGGTCCGAGTTGACGGTCGACCAGGTGACGGTGTAGCCCGAGGCGAGGTCGATCTTTTGATCCTTGGTGATGCCGGTGATCTGCACGGCCTGGGCGCACGCGGCGAGGAGGGCGGTAGCGAGGATGGAGGTACGCATATTGGCGGGGTTTTTTTGGTGGTTTGGAGGTGGTATGAAGCGAGTGTGGTGGTTTCGGTGGTCGAAAACGAGCGTTGTGCGAGGGTGATGGAGGAAAGGAGAGAGGACGGAAAGGAGCAGATAAGTTGTCGAGATTTCAGCTCCCACCCGAGAGGGGGGCAAACATCAAGGTGGATGATCCCCGTCCACGTACGTTGGTCAGCTCGTATATGGGGATGCTCATGCTCGAGACTCCACCGCTGGCAAAACACGAGTTTTGTGCGGACTGGACGTGACACGGCAGCGGAAACACGAGGTATCGAGACGCGGTCCACCGCTGCGCTCTTTGTCTGTCCTCTCCCATCCGCCGGGATCCGAACCGGGTGGCGTCGCACCCTCGCACACCACACCGCGCCGAGACGGGAGGAGCTGGGAGGCTCTGCGACGGCTCGGTTCCTTTGCCATGCTTTGCCGACACTATTTCAACATCCATATGTCGTCACGCCGTACGGATGGATGTGTTTGCCAGGACTGGGGCTGGAGAGCAAACGTCTGAATCGCAAAAACAGCCCGGTGCCCCGATCCACCAGCATACGACGAGTCATTCGTCAACTTGAGCCCCTCTTGCCTTTATGCTGCTTCAGCAGTGAGCCACCACGGCACCACGGCACCACGGCCAAGCAAAGACGGTGCTCAGTCATCAACAGCTCCTCTCTGCAATGGGGACTGGACGCAGCCCTCCCCCCGCCAAAAGGCAAGCCCATCAACGTCGGCCGACAGGTGTGGAGTAGATTCAAGCTTCGTGGGGCTGTCGCACGAAACCTTTTCCCTTCCCCCCTGTCAGCGGCGATTTTCCCGTCTTAGCCCCTGAATGGCACAAACAACAAGCACCTTCCCGCCCGCACCGTCGACGCCTCGAAACGCCCTCGCGCCATCAGACGCCTGCACAAAAAAAGGTCCAGATCAAAATGATCCATCATCCCAACATTGCGAGAATCGCGATAGATATCAGACGAGCGGGGCCCGATACTGCACGCCTAAACGGCATCCCAGCATAATCCCGGACGGGCGCCCCTGACCAACCGATCTACACCTCCACTTCCAGGTCGGCCCCACGCGAAGAGGCCCCATCATCCCAGATCTTGGTTATTCGCTCACTCCGAACATTCCCATCTGCCCCTCTGCCCCTCCACCTGCCATGGAAAAAAAGGGATACGAGGCCAAAACTCCGCCCGGTCTGGTCGAGATGGAGCATCTGCCAAGTCGTCATCACCCCCCCATGGCAGGAGACCCGTCTGGCTTCGTTATCAAAGCACTGACGCGCTAGACCTCTGCAGATAGACGATGGCGTGGGGGGGTTCATCATCATCCCGTCCGGCCGAAAGGGCCGCGAGGATGGGGACACATCGTGATCTTGCCTCGCCGCTGACTTCGGCATACGGCAACTAGACCCCAGCAACACCATGCCATGGACGTCATCGAGCCACGCGAAACCGAACGCATCAACATGATCTCGACATTATCCTGCTCTTTGGTATCTCTTTTTACATGCATGCCCCGCGCCCCTTGCCGACGTCGTCCGAGGCCACTTCCCCTCGACACCATACGAATCCTCCCCTCCCGCCTTTCCAACCGCCCCGCCCCCCCGACCCCTTTTTTAAGATCGCGACAAAAACTCGCTGCGCCTTGCTGACAAAGGAGGAAAAGCAAAGACCTTCCTAATAATCCAAACCCCCCAAAACCAAGCCGCCGCCCGCGCACCGACTGGCCAGCTTGTGATACTGTACAGGGCAAACGCATGCAAATAGCAACAATAGTACCAAGCCACGGGGGTTGTTGACGCAAGAAAAAAAAGTCCCGGCGGGCCGCACACTTGGCCCCGGGGCTCCAGGCCGCGACGTTTCCGCACTAGAGAATCGCCGACGTCTGGAACTCCAGGGACATATGCTCCTCGGGGAACTGTTGATGGTTGTGTCCATCTTCGTGGTGGCAGATCATGGGCATGTGGTGGTGACCGCCACCGCCCGACGACGACGCCAGCAGGTGCAGGCCGCGGCACTGGTTGGCCACGCCCTGCTTGGCCAGGTTGGCGATCGACCGCTCGCTCCCGTCGAACACGTCGTAGGGAAAGATCATGGACCGCTCGCTCACAAACTTGGCCTGGTCAAAGGCGCCCTTCTCGAGCAGCAGGACGGCGCAGCGGAGATAACGCGCCTCCATGTGGATGTCGGAGCGGACGTCGGTCCGCTGAATGGCGTACTTGACCAGCTGCAGCGGTGTGTTGCCGCAGTTGTTGAAGACGTTGATAGGCGCCCGGCTGGCGCACAGGAACTTGACGGCCGGGACGAGGCCAAACTCGGCCGCGTAGTGGAGTGCCGTATTGCCCTCGGTGTCGCGGGCGTTGAGATCGGCGTCACGGGCTTGGTTGACGCCTTTGGCGCCGGCCACGAGCAGCTTCTCGATCTTGGCCTCGACATCCTTGTCCGAGGCATCGCCTCTTCCCGACGCTATCTTGTGGAGGAGGTCCATGAGGGGCGTCCGCTTGACAAGCAGGGCGCTGCTGTCGTTGCCGAGGGGAGCGCCGGCTTCGTCTGTCTGGAACTGGTGCTGCTCGCAATGGGGGCACCCGTGCATCCACGACATGCGTCCCGAGTCGGGAGTCACCACGTCGCGCGTCGACGACGCCTTGGACGAGGGCCCGGAGTCGGTGAATTCGGGCAGGTAGCGTCGGATGAATTCGCTCTCGTCGCCAAAGATGCGGGACAGCTTGGTCGACTGCTGGGCGAGATTCTTGCAGACGCGCTGGTACAGACGCTCGCCATCGGCAGCCTTGTTGGCGACGAGGAAGCGAGCGGTCCCGTAGCCCACTTCTCGGAAGACGCAGTGAAGCGCCGCGATGGGAAATTCCTTCTTGGCCACGAGACGGTGCAGGAAGATCTGCTTGTCGGCGTCTCGCTGGCAAAAGTCAAATCCCCGGGCGCGCAGGCACCGGACCAAGTTGAGGAATGATACGGGCCGGAGATGCGGGTGGGCTGGGGGATCGTACACGTGCAGGAAGGTTTCTCCTCTCTGGTTGACCGCCTGAACGTCGTACGTGTGCCTGAGGATTAGCAAGAGAAGTGATACGCGGGCGCCCCATCGTGCGGCGACATGGAGAAGCGTGTTGCCGAACTTGTCAACTTGGTTGACTTCAGCCTCGGTGACCCAGAAATCGCGGAAAGCGGGGCCCTCGGTCCTCTGCGCGTTGATAGCACGCGACAGGCGTTCGTGGACACAGCCTGGCTCCGTCCCAACCGAGGCAGAGCAGCACATGCGCACAACGGCGGCGTTGAGTTCTTCGTCGGTCGGAGCATAGTTCGAGTACTTGCGGAAGAAGGTCTGGGGGACCTTGACGACGGTGCCATTCTTTTTTGGCTTCTCGTCGAGGAGGGCGAGGAAGTCCTCCCGCGTCAGCTTGCTGAGCGCCATGTTGGCGCCATGGTCGTTGAGGTTGAGACCTTTGGAGGAAGCAGAGGACGACGAGCGGGCAAGGCTGGAGATGCCCGAAGAGATGCTCGACAGCACCGAGGCCCATGACCTCCGCTTGAATGCTGACTTGATCGACGACGTTGATTTGGCCGACCTGCTTGGCGACTTTTCCCGTGGCGAGCTCTCCGGGGTGCTCGCTGACCCTGCGCTTGCTGCTGGTGGGGTGTTGGACGCCGATGAATCGGCCTGGCTGCTGACCGCGGGGACAGGCCGTGGCAATCCATCCGTGATGAGCGGGGGCGGAGGGCCGGGCAAAAGCAGGCCGCCGTATGAATCTTCGGCAGAAGAAGATCCCGGTGAGTAGTCGGGACGGTGGTAGCTGTGCGGATCATGGCGGGTCTTGAGCTGCCTCATTCGGCGCTCCGCCTTGACAGATCGAAGAAAGCGCACACGAATCAGCATGGTGGCCGCATCGCGCGGCCTCCAGTCATCGATGCGGCGGTCGGGAAGCAAGCTCCTAAGGTGCTTGTGGGTGTTGCGTTGCCTATCACCAAGACGGCCGCGGTTAGTTCTTGGCCCTCCGCTTCACTTGTCCCCGGGAGACAAACCTTGGATCGAATGCGCCATCTTTGAGGTGCTCGAGGATCTTCTTGAGCGGGAGACGCTCGCTCTGCGTGCATACGTAGAGGCGAAGCAACTTGCGCTGCTTTGCACGCGGCCATGGCTTCTCGCGCCGCCCCCGGCGAATGTTCTTGCCACCGGCCGGGGGCGACGGGCTGCTAATGACGCCTTCCATCAATCAATCCTAACAGATAAAATGAAGATCGTTCTCGGTCAGGGTCGCTGTGGATGCCGCGAGACATCAGTCGATAGACAGTTGCCCCATCCAAGCCGGAATGGTTGTCAGCGTCGTCGGGGTCGGGATCGGGGTCGATCGGTCGGTTGGTGTCGGATGTGTCGAAATGATCGGGTGATGGGCGGCCTGGTTTCGGGGGGGGATCACGACGATGGGATACGGAGCTGTCGGTCGGCAGCGGCGACAAATGGAATTGTTCGATGGAATGGGGATAGCGAAAGGCGATGGCGATGGCGTTGGCGGTGGTCGAGACCGCAAAGCCATGTGGCACCTCCGGGAGATGATGACGGGCGATTGAGGGGGGGAAGGGGGTGGGCACACGCGTCGGGAGAGCCCGCGGGCTTTAAGAGACAGCGAACGAGATGGTTTGGTCCGGGCGTGTTTGGTGGAGGGTGCCAGTGGGAGGAGGGTGGCCAGTGGCCAACTCGCCCGCGGAGGATGAACTCCAAGCAGGAACGGTCTAGGGGGTCTGCCCTGTCCGGGGGGAGGGACACAACGAACATGAACGGCCCCACCAACGCAACATGAGAATCAGGAGCAGGCGGCATCTTCCCCGTAGCAGCACTAGCGAACAGCGTCCATCCAGCAGCCACCGCGGCAGGGAGCCAGGCGGGCCAGGGCAGGAGAGATGAACGGACAGGCCTCTCCGAGGGGGAGGCGGGGAGAACAGGCAGGGCGTGGGCACCAGGCACAAACAGTCTGGGCAGTCTCGCAGGACCCAAGCGAAAGCAGGAGGGCGGGGAAGAAGGATGCCAGTGGGCGAATGAGTTCGCAGCGAAACTCGTCTTCCTCGATTTGTTCTAGAAAGATCATGCCAGCCAATGGCAGCCATGATAGACAGACCTTCGCCTCGAACGGTGTGACCCAGATCCTTGGACGCAATTTCCACCCGACCAGAGAGGAACTGGTCTCGTCCGGCGTCCGCAGAGGCCCCCCCCGGCAGGCTGCCCACTCATCACGGTCCGAGCGCACACCCAGACCAGGCCACCACCACGGGGCGACTCGCAGCGGGCACCGCACACCAAGCTTTGCCCGCCCACGCCGCCCTTTGCCGCACCAGTGATCAGATGCGCTGCCGTCGGGCGTCCCGTCTCCCCAGCGCCCCCAGAACCCCCAGAGCTGAAGAACTGAAGAACTGGCACGGGCCCGCTCACCTTCCCGAGCCTCCTGCTTCCCACTTCCCATCCCCAGTCCTTATTGCACGCTACGGACCGGTGGGGGGATGGCGCTGTCTTGGCAGCTGTGCGTTCTCGCTTCCTCTGACCTTGTTCAGCAGGGGGGCTTCGGGAAAGCCGTTGTTTTCGACTCGATTCTCGTCGTCGTCGTTGTCATCCTCACCGACAGCCCGCAGCACCATCCACATGACTCTCCGTCATCTCAGCTCTCCGCTGTTCATGTACGCGCGCTACGGGCGGGATGGATTGGATGAAAATGAAGACACCCCCCTCTGCTGCTCTGTTGGTGGCCGTTGACGAGCAACGCTCTGGTAGCGACCAGCAACCGACAACAAGCGATTGATGAGAGGTGGGGAAGTTGGGAAAACGAAGCCCCGCTCCGGCTACCGCCGCCAGCTGTAGGCTTTGGTGGCTCGGTGAGTTGACAGGTGGCGAGATGCTTGTCTCCTGCCAAGACTCCTTTTGCTGCGGACTTCCTGGGGAAACGGTGTCTCATGGTGCCCTCGAGCATCACGACATTGGCTCCCAGACCAGACCCAAAACCGATGCATTGCCCTGCAGAGACATTGGCCTATCGCCCGAGCGACACCGACACCACGGCACCGCGATTGGACACCTCCCCGCTCTGCTATGTCGCTGCAAAACTGCTCGGGTCCCCCGTGGCAGACACGTGCAGGGAGTCCTTTCAACGCCATCTCGATTCTCGAGGCCATCTCTCAGTAGTCACACCCCCACATCCCGGGCTCACTCCTTGCAGGGCCTCTTCGGACATTGGCCCAAACGGGCTACGGCTTCAATGCTGGTCGAAAAGTGACAGCGACTGACGATACCGAGTCAATGGACTAGATCAGCATTCCTCAACCAGCAAAGGGGCTGAGACATTCGGTGGCGTGGCCATGAAGCCCGACAATACTATTAATCTATATCATTTTCCCAGGCACACAAGGGGTATTTCATCCAACCAATACACCAAACCAAGTCTCGGCGACGTCCTCGAATCACCCCCCCTTCCCCCTCCCGGAGGGCCTGTTGAGCAGGGCTCAACTTCAACCGCGCCTGCCATCTGCCATGAGATGCTGTTGAAACTAACACACCAGAAGAGAACCCTTCAATAACGCCTTTCCATTGCCCAAATTATGACAGCGGGTATTCCCCGACTTTCCGATTCCACGTCCAAATCTCTCTCAGGATTCGAAGTTTTGCACCTTTATTCCTCACGTCTTGTTTCGTCCTTCTCACCTCCGCACCGGCCCGCCATCTCCCAGCTCCTGTGGGGCATCGGTCATGGGCACCGATGCGAGCTCAGCGGCGTTGTACGGGGACGGGAATCGGTCCATCGGCGGTGGTGCCGTCGCGAACTGGGCGGGATACGGCTGCGGCGAATACTGCGACGGCTGATGCCCGTGCTGCGGCGGATACTGCGCGTGCTGTGGTGGGTAGGGGGGCACACCGTACGCCGTATGCTGCAGGTACATGCCCTGCTGCGGGTTCGTGTAGCCGTTGACCGGACTGGGCGTGCTGGCAACGGCCGAGGGGGGTTCCCCCTGGTAGTATTTTCCGATGGGAGGCGACGCCGGGGCCATTAGGGGGGGAGAGCCGGCGCCGTAATAGACGCTCGGGTGCATCGAGGATTGGTCCGCCACTGAGGGGTCGGGCTTCGCGTCGCCGGCTACGACCATGTTGTGGTTCTGGTTGGCCGCCTTCCTCCGCTTCATCAACCAAACGGCTACGAGACCAATGAGGGCTACGCCGAGGATGGGCCCAACGACAACACCAGCAATCCACGCCTTGGAACCGCCTTCCGTCGCTGGTTGCGCAGTGCCGGTCGGCACCGGGAGACCCGTCGGCGGGGCCGTGATCTGGCCGCTGCCGCCGCCCTCGTCGTCGGTGTCAACGGGGGGCGTCACGGTGGGGCTGGAGAGGGTAGCCTGGCTGGCCTGCGATGCCGTCTTGGTGCCCGAGCTCGTCGAGGTCGACGTGATGATCTCGCGGTAAATGGTGCTGGCCGAGAAGAGCGAGTTCGCGCACCCCCTTATGAGCCAGCTCTGATCGGCGGAAGGATAGCTGGCGTAGATGGTCATCGTGTAGCAGTTTGGGTACTCGGTGTCGCTACCAGGATGTTAGCCATCTGTTGATACTCCTCCTGCTTTCCCCTTCGACTTACCACACGGACGTCCCGCCGAGGATGCGGGTCACCGTCCCCGCCGAACATGCCGTGCCATAGTTGCAGTTGTCGGCGTTGCAGCAGGCACCGTATGTGCTGGAAGTGAAAAAGGTGTAGCTGCTGGCGCAAGTGACAGTCGAGACTGGCGGTTCTGTTAGAATCACCCCACCAAGACTCTCGCTCTCGACATACCGGCGCCATTGGATAGGATATAGAAGCCTCGGAAGTCGGCCGGTGTCGAAGTGAGCTTGTTGTTTGCCGCGGCCGACCCGGCGAGGGCCAGCAAGGCTAGCCCCACGCGGCCGAGAGGGGAGGTCGAAGGCATGATGCGTGGTACCAGCTGGGATGATGTGCTTCCTTGTGGTTGTTTGACGGTTCAAATCGACGTCTGGGTCCGCTGGCCGGAGAGGAACACCAGGCTTGGGGGGTAACGGGGAGAAAGGGAGGAACAAGGGCAGTCTTCCCCGCGGGCGGGAGGGCTGCGGTCCAGATCATTTTATTGACCGGTGGTGACATGACATTGGCGGGCGGCGGCCTGGACAACCGGTTGTGGCCGTCACTGCTCGCAGCGATGGGGCTCGGGCTCAGGGTCTTCATTTCCGGACACTGGTCGGGTTCCCGTCGCCAATCAGGCTGGCCTGTTGACGGCGATGTGGCGCGTGGGTGGACGCGATTCCTCCTCGTCTTGTGCATGGTGGTTCCACTTTCAATGTTCAGGACCTGGGGCCGTGGGATCATCAGCCTGGACGCCAAGACGATGACCGCTTGCAGGAGGATCCGGCACCCAGGCTGCGAGAAATGAAGCTTCCTCGGGGCTGTAAAGTTCGATGCGTCGGGCGGTAAAGTGGCATCAACGATGGGCAATCCGAGAAAAGCCAGCGTCGGTACTCACAATGAAGAATCAAGTGCGCTGAACTCTTCCCTTCACCTATCACTTATTTCTCTACGCCAACGTCTTAACATCCGATGCTTGGAGACGGGGGATGCTAGCCATCGCAAATAGGCCAAGCCTTTTCTGGCAGCTTGGCGGCGCCAGGCCGAGCCCCTCCTGTCGAGCCCGTCGTCAGCAGTCAGCAACGGAGGAACTTTCCATGTCCCGGCATCTTCAATCTTGGCCCATCATCTTCAATCCTCAGCTTCAGACTGGACGCTGCCATAAAAAAATTCATCGGTATCAGCTCGCGGCTCTGACAACGTCTTCCGAAATATCCATCGCCGTCACCACGCCCATTTCTCAGAGAGAAGCAAAACTGAAGCGCGCAGTACCTACTATGTACATGTACTTGAGTTGCAACTTGCACAGCCTCGCGGCTGCTATCATTTCAGACTGCCGCAGTCGCTGCTAAAATTAACAGCCCCCTCGTTTCCGCGCCTCCAAGCTTCAACAAGCCACCCCGGCTTCATGCACTGCAACCACAACCGAGGCAGCGCAGACCAGGTCGATTTGAATATTACATCGTCTCATCGTCGCGGTGCGGTGTGGTGGTTGTGAAGTGATGCTACCAGGTAGCTATTACTCTCCCAGGCTGTCAAATCTCGATCGCATCAGGCTCGCCGGCAGGAGGAGGAAAGGGAGAACGGCAACGTTCAATTCTCTTGAATGATCTGACCGACGCGTTCGCCATGATCTGATGTATGCGTGGTTTTTGCAGCCAAATTGTCCTCCCGCTCCGAAACTGACATATAAGTCCCGAGCCTGGGTTGAGGTGCGCCATTTTGCGGCATCTCAAGCTGCCAGAAAACAATCATCTCTAGCGCTCGCACAGGGTCGGGCGGGCGCCGGGGAGGGAGACAAGCTGCCATCGAAGCTGGTGAGTTGGGTTTGGTCTTCGACTCTAGGTACCTAGCCCTTCGAGTTGGTGGTGGGTTGGGTTTGGCGTTGTCTGCCTGCGTTTGTGAGCCGATGACTGACGCCGAGTGTCCTGGAAGCGGGACCAACTCCTGCTGAGCTATCATTTGTTTAAGCTTTGTTAAAGAGATGATGTAGGGCAGCTGATTTTTTTCTTGCTGACTTGGTCGAAGTCGTGGAGTGTAGGTTGTCTTGCGTCAATCGACTCCATGACATGATCTACATGCTATCCCAAAGACTTCATGTCTAGATCAGGCATCATGTTGGCATGTTCGGGGTCATCCAAGTTATCCATGAGAACCCCCAGTGCCATTCCTCCGTCAACTCGACATCCATGACCACCCTACCTCCACCGACCAAGCCTCTCGGGTCTCAACATGTCTAACTATCATGATGCTGATGGCAGGGTTTCCCAGTGTCGTCTTACCTGATCTCTCGCCGCCATCTCCCGCCCTAGGCCGGGACGATACATTCCAAGCACGCCAGAGTCTGGTCGCGTCCGACCTTCTTGCCAAACTTGGTCTTCTTCTTACAAAGCTGACACTCGAGCAGCTCGTCGGTGTCATCCACCTCGATAATCCGGGGGTAAATCCTTGCGATATGGACATCCTTATCTCGAACCCGAGCGTCCCTCTTATCAATCTCCTGGGCCAGGTCCCCTTTCGCGGTCCTTGTCTGATGTAGTTTGTTGCTCAGGTGTAGCATGAGCTCCTTGGCATACTCCGCGGGATCGAGAGCCCGGTGGACAGGCCATGTGTGGCGGTCCAGCCCCTCGTCCCTTGCTCGCTTCTCGGCCTTGAGGACTGCCAGGCCGGTCTCCATAGCACTGAGCTGCTCCAGGATCTTTTCCTGGCACTCGACAAGTCTTTTGGACTTGATTGCGCATTCTGCCTCAAGCCCGGTGCGGCATGCTCGCGTGTGGTCGACTCGGTCCTGGAAGATCGCATGGGTCTTCCGATTGACGTTGTCGGCCCCAGCAAGATACGACCAGCGGCTCTCCATCTCAACGAGGGCCTTGTCAGAGTCTGCAACGTCCTTCTCCATTTGGCTGATCATGGCAGCGGCTGTGGCGACCAACCTTCTTCCATGGGGGATGTGCTTCTCGGTGACATCGACCCTTACGCCTACGTCACAGTTGTGCTAGAGACGGGTTGTGGTTCCCGTGAGGGTGCGGGAGGATTGGAAGCGAGGCTGGTAGATTCATAGTGCCCGGACTAGTCAGATCATCCACGAATGGTGGGATTCGGGCGCCACGGTGCCGATTGGCCACTTACATCGTCATCGCCGATGATCCCTCTCTTCAGATCGCGGGAGAGTTTCCCAATCACCGCCGCACAAGCAGTGGGCGGGATGCCAGCCACGCTGTAATGGCATTTGAAATCACCTATCGGCGTGGTTTTGCCGTGCGATCGCAGCCTGGTGTAGTCAGGAGGCCTGGGTGAGAGAAGATTCTCTGAAGTTGATGGAAAAGACTCGGAGATAATGCTTCTCTTCCGGTGAAAGTGCTCCCCCGTTCTTACCATGAAATGTCAGGTTTGTGGCAGTGACTGTTGAGGAAAAATAGAAGGAAGATGCCGACGAAGTCAGACAGTTATGGGGCTTTTAGTTGTCAAAAGGGCATCGAGGAAAAAAAGCACGTTGGGCCTGCCGTGTACCAAGCTCAGGCGACCAGGCTGAAAGGAATACCTCGAGCATACTCTAGAAGATGAAAAGTAAGACAAGAGCAATGCTAGAAAACAGTGGCACACTCTCTCACTAGGTATCTTTCAAGTTCTTCCCTCAGAACATCAGTCTAGCTCCACCTTTTTGTTTGGATCCTGAAAAAGGCCAGGAGTTCAGGGGCTGAGTTCTTGGCATCCCCGTGCGTGCCAATCTGGAAGCTCTTTCGACTGCAACCCCCGCATTTCACAAACCTAACCTTGAACTCAAAAACCTTTACTGTATAGGGAGTTGAAACACGGTCGACAAGATGAAAAACACCCCCAAACCGGAAGCACCACCAGCGGCACACAGCGAGTTTACAGACGCCAACGTCTTTGGCATCTTTCTCACTCTCATCCTTTGCCTCCTTTCACAGCCTGTCGGGAGCCTGTTCTACTGCGCCGGGAGGCCTGGGCCGTTACGATCGCTCGTTCTCGCCTTGTGGCGCCTCAACCCACTTGCCTGTGTCTGCGAGGCTCTCATCATTTCCGTCGCTTTCGGCCGAACGATTTGGACAACGCATCAGAACCGACAGGCAAGCTTTTCGGAGTGGAGGACGCGATGTCGCCGGACCGCGGCAGCCTTGCTGGTGCTCCGCGCTCAAACTTGGACAAAGGACGGGTTCTTGGTGGTTCCCAGGCTGTTCTGGGTGACAGGGGTTGAGGGGTATCCTCCAGATCGAACCATGGGGTATCGCGAGCTTCTCACTTCGCTGGAATCAGAGCTTCAGGCGACGACACAGGACACAAGTACACGCACACCACCGCTGCCGGGAAGGCCGGGTCTCTGGCCTGAAACAGCTCGAGCACGCATGGAGAAAAGTTTTGATTTATCTAGGGGCCCAAATGAGCTTCCTCAGCCCGACAACCTAAGCGACGGGTTCAAAGATCTCGGACAGCTGCTCGGGTCCCACGCCTCCCGCAGCGAGGTCTTTATTCAAGCCATAGCTACCATGGGAGTGCTGTCCGTCGTCGTCAAGATTGCAGCCTCGAAACTCCCATTGAGCGTCAAGTTGCCAGCATATTTCATGATCACCGGCTGGTGTGCTGTACACGCCCTCCTTTTGCTCCTCCACGGCGGCGAGCCAAGCGAGACGGAGGTTCAAAAGACGGCCCATCTAGCCCGAGACATTGACCGCGACATTCTGTCTGGCACCTACATCGCCGGCGAGTGGCGGGCCTCGTGGACAAGAATGGTGATCATATGGCTGATTCCCCTCCCTGTGGCGGTGTACCTGGCCGCCTCCGCGACAAAGCTGATGTCCTCTCAAGATGGACCGACATTTCTGTGGGTCTTGGTCATGATATTCGAGATGGTCTTCATCCCGCCCACTCTCCTTCTCTTGATCACCAATATAGTCTCTCTGGTTCTTTTTTTTGGCTTGGTAGCTGTTACGGGCTTGGTTGTTGCGTTGTCCCATGGTTCAACGCCGGAAACAGAACTGGCGGTAGTGTTTTACACAATGATCGGAGGATACTTTCATTTTCTTCCCCTTTTCTCGCTCTTGGCACTTCCGGCCTCGATGACGCCCCCAGGTCTGGTTTGGGGCAACAAGACAGGGAAGGTTGAGGCTGTGGGAGCCCTGTTGCATGTAGTGATGTGCGTTGTTCTTTTCCTTGCCTTGCTTCACTTTTATGACCCATCTGAGACTTCGAAGCCAGAGTGGTTGGAGTGGCTGGGCTGAGGTTGGGACCGGCAGCAGCCTGAGTAGTAGTGTCATATAGACGAGAAATCTCCAAGTACCCAGCCAAGCGTAGATTGGACGGCAAAGCGTAGGCCTTTCAGATCAACCAGGCTTGGTATTATGCTGACCCCAATGGCGTTGTGATTCTTTGTTTACTTACCGCTGAGTGGAGTCCAGCCTCTGGCACCCTTGGCATCAACTAACCCCTTCTCCCAATGCACCGCAGGTGGCTGGGCGACAGCATAAGAAGCCTCTTGTTTTCCTGACATTGAAGGATAGTATGTGCCAGTTGTTTCTGCTTCCATGCTTGTAGCTGGGTGACGTCATTTTATGCGGTCGGCGGGGTAGGCAACGTAGGGGTGTAGTTTTGTGTGGGAAATTTGATTTCCCAATCATTTGCAAGTTAATGTCGATTCTCGTGCTTCGAAATTCTGCTGCTGCTTTTGGGTAGGGTTGAGGTTGCGTGTGGTTGCAATTCGAACTTTGAGGAGGTTCGAAACGTGGAAGGTCCTAATGCCAGCTGCCAAGCCAACGCCCTCCAGCTGCACGCGAGCAAGCCAACTTCCTCGGCTCCCCCAGCTGAATCCTGAGCACAGGCCACACCGCCAAGGCTTACAACAACGTTTGGCGATTTTGCGCGACGGATTTTTGATCCGCCTTGGAGACTTGGGCCTCGCGACAAATCGACCGCCATTGTCACCACGCCGCCGACGATGCCTCCCAGGCTACCCCTCGCCCAGGCGGCCCGGTGCTGCAGGGCCCCGACTGCGCTCTCCTCGACGCCCTCCTCCCTCGTCTCCCTCTTCGCGGCCCTCTCGGTCCAGACCCGCAGTGCTTCGATCCTCTCCAGTCTCGCCGACAATCGGGGCGCCTACAACAAGCGCATTCGCAAGGGCCGCGGTCCCTCCTCGGGCTATGGCAAAACCTCTGGGCGCGGCCACAACGGCCAGAAGCAAAAGGGCAAGATCCATCCGTGGTTCCAGGGTGGCCAGACGCCCTTGATCGTCAGCCACGGCCGCAAGGGCTTTGTGAATCAGTGAGGGGAGCCATCGATGCGCCCACGCGCGCCCGCGCAAGCTTGGATGCTGACAGAGTTCCCAGCCTTTCGACAGAAATGACTGTCATCAACATCGACAAGCTCCAGGAGTGGATCGACCTCGGCCGAATCGATGCCTCGAAGCCCATCACGCCCAAGGAGCTCATCCAGTCGGGCATCATGGGGAGGACGTACAAGGACGGCATCAAGCTCCTCGCCCGCGGCAATGAGAAGCTCACGACGCCCATCAACATCCTAGTATCCCGCGCGTCGGCCTCGGCCATCGCCGCCGTCGAGGCTGCCGGCGGAACCGTCAAGACGAGGTACTTTACCCACCAAGCACTGCAGCGCCTGGTCAAGGGCGAGAGTGTCTGCACCGACAAGCCGCTGCCGGTTGGGAGGAGGCACGTCAAAGAAATCCTGGAGGCGGCAAGGCGCACAAAGAGCCCCCTTTACCGACTTCCTGACCCGACAGGCCGTTGGGAGATGGAATACTACCGAGACCCGGCGCATCGAGGGTATCTGAGCCACATGCTGAAGCCCGGCGAGTCGCCCAGCTTGTACTTCAGGGTGCCGGTTGCGAAGACGGTGGTCACCAAGAGCAAGTCCAAGAAGGAGCTCGAACGTGAGATGAACCCGCTGCTTTTCTAGACGGCCTGGGCGACATGTCATGTTGGATGCACCCTGTACAATACGCAGCATACTACCATGTAGCATGGAATGATTTGGAATGACAGAGTGCCGGTGTCGATCGTGTGGCTGGGCAGTTCACGCCGTCCACCTGGGCCATCAATGCCCCGAAATATGTGGAAGTTGGAACAAAGTCTCAACTCCCGACAGTGAGGTCAATGACGGGCCTGTCCAGTGCTTGGCGGCGTCCGTGCGGGGGTGGGCAGTGGTGCCTTTCCAATCGCGAGCTGTCGATTCCCAGGTCCCAGCTCCAGCTCCCAGCTCCCCAGTCAGGAGCTGCTCCTCTTCGTCTTGTATTGGTGATTGCCCAGTGGACCTGCACGAGAACCGACAAGATCGCGACAATTGCGCCTGCGACTGCTTCGACCTCGAGACCCATTATTATCATCCCGATCTTCCAGGACAGCTGCTCAGTGTCCTGTTTCTTGGAATATGCACCCGTGTCGCGCTTGATCGACCCCTCCCAGGAACCGAATACACGCCCGCTGACGACTTACGAGTCGCTGACGACACACGGCTCCCCTTGAGTTGGGGTCGGGACGTCGCATTGTTGGATACTTGTGCCCCCGTCCATCACCAAAACCACCACAGTAGCACGTATTCCCCCATCGCATCATTTCACCACCGCCTACCGCCGTCAAAGAAGCTGCCGTGATCCGCCCGCGCGATCAGTTTTGCATTGACTGCGCAGTCGACTTTGGTGCTGCGCTCAGCCCCCGCTGTCGCCATGTCCCTCTTTGGCAGCTCTCCGTCCGACGACGCGGCGCCCGTCGCCACGGCCAACGCGTTCGGCGACAGCCGATCGTCGCTCTTCGAAGACGAGCCCCCCATGACCAAATCGACTACCAGCGCCCTGTTTGCCGACGACGAGAGCGGCCCTGCCTCGCCGTGGGATCTGCCGACGCCCCGAAAGCAGCAGACGCGCGCCGATCTGATCCGCAACCTGCTCCCTGCGTCCGAGGTGCCGGAAAGCTACCTCGCCGCCTTTGACACTGTCGTGCACGACGATGGCAGCGGCAACCGTGTAGCATCCGGCGGCCTGGCGCGGACTCTGGCCGCTGCCCGGCTCAGCGCGGATGACCAGGCGCGCATCATGGGCATCCTTGTTCCGGGCGGGAGCAGCGAGCATGTGTCGCTGGGCAGGAATGAGTTCAACGTCCTGCTCGCCTTGGTAGGCCTCGCGCAAGAGGGCGAGGGCGTCACGCTGGATGGCGTCGACGAGCGCCGACGACGTGAGTGCCGTTCCCTACCCCATCCAATCGCCCCCATCTTATCTTATCTCTGTGGCTTCGTTGCTCAATTTCGCCGCCGAGTCGAGCTCGTCGGGGGTGGGGCCCCTTGCTCACCAGAGCTAACCCTGTTGTGTCGCCAATCACTAGATCTCCCCGAGCCAACCCTCCCAGGCCTCGTCGAGGTCGCGCCCGCACTGCCAAACCTCTCCGAATTGTCGGCGAAGCCTCCCCAACGCCCGGTTACCCCGCCCGCGCCCGCGCCCGTACACGCCCTCCCATCCCCGACACCCAGGCAGACGCGCGCCTTTCGAAAACCGTCGATGGATTACCCCGAAGACCCCTGGAACACGCCCGACGTGCACAAGAACCACAACCACGGCCCCGAGCTGCCGAAGCTGCCGACCGAGGAGCCAGAGCCCCAGGCCGCCCCGGCGACGAACGGCCACAGCCAGTACCCCGCGAGCCCCCAGAGCACCTTGCCTGGGCGGACGACGTCTACCTTCACCACTGGCACCGCCGCGTCGGGCGGCGGGACGATGAGCCAAGCTGCCGGGCCGAGTCAGGAAAGCACGGGCGCGTGGGCGTATTTCGATGGTAACACTGTAGGAAGTGCGGGCTTTACGAGCCGTGCCGGCGAGCCAGTGGCCAGTCCGTTTGGCGGAACGGGCCCTCGCGACGCCGGGGACGCTCTGCCTCCCATCCCTGCTCCTAGCAGGACCATCGGCGGAAGCGGGCGGGTGGGAGGCCCTGTGCAGGAGTTGATTCTTGTGACGCTGATGCCAGAGAAGGAGGGAATCTTCTTTTTCCAGCACCACAACTACGAGGTCACTAGTTCCAGGAGGCCCAGCAAGGTGGTTCGGCGATACAGTGACTTTGTCTGGCTCCTAGACTGCCTGCACAAGCGGTATCCGTTCAGGATCCTGCCTCTTCTGCCTCCCAAGCGGGTAGCTGGTAAGTGCCATCTCCCTGGCAACGTGTAGGCTTTGCTGACGAGGCCGCAGTCAACGGCAACCATCTGTCGAACGACGGGGCGTTTATAGAAAAACGCCGTCGCGGGTTGGCTAGGTTCCTCAATGCGCTCGTTCGACACCCGGTCCTCTCCCAGGAACAGCTGGTTGTCATGTTTTTGACCGTGCCCACGGTAAGTCTCTCGCCCCCAACCCTCTGGTCCGGCTGCCTTTGGTCGAGCCGATTCTGACATATGTTCAGGAGCTTTCCGTTTGGCGAAAACAGGCCACGATATCCGTGCAAGATGAGTTTGCTGGCCGCCCCCTGCCCGCTGGCCTGGAGGATTCGTTGCCGTCGACGCTGGAGGATTTGTTCGGCCGAACCCGGCTGGGCGTCAATCGCAGCGCTGAGCTGTACATCAGCCTCTGCAACATTATGGATCGTCTCGTCAAGAGATCGGAGGGGGTGGCAGCCGACCATGCTCGCATCGCCATGACTCTGACGTCGCTCACCGATGTCAGCGCCGACGCGTATGCCACCGACGCCAACGATGTTCCGCTGCTGAACGATGGCCTGCAGGCCATGAGCAAGCACCTCCGAACGTCGCAGGGCCTGATGGAGGACGAGTCGCGCGCCTGGGACGCGGGGGTGCTGGAGGATCTCAAGCGCCAGCGGGACGCCTTGGTCAGCTTGCGCGACCTCTTTGACCGCCGGGAGAGGCTCGACAAGGACAACATTCCGTTCCTCGAGAAGCGCATCGCCACGAACGAGACCAAGCTCACGACGCTCCGTGCGAAGCCCGAGGGGTTGGTCAAGCCTGGGGAGGTTGAAAAGGTGGTTGAGTCGATCATCAAGGTAAGCATGACGTGACCCACCCCACAGCCCCTGCGCCCACACTAACGTGATGTGCAGGACAAGGAGTCAATTGTCAACCAACACAACCGGTCCGTCTTTGTCAAGGAATGTCTCCGCGACGAGCTCATTTACTTCCAGCACACGCAATACAACGTGTCGCGGTGGAACCAAGACTGGGCCCAGGAGAGAGTCAAGTATTCAGAGATGCTCGCCGACAACTGGCGGCGTCTGCTGGATGACCTGGAGGGCATGCCTCTCGGGGACTAGCGTGGCTCGCGAGGGTGCCAACTCAAGCGTCGAAGTTCTGTCAAGATCAAGTGGCGTCAGGGTTCTGCGGCAAGGCTGGTTCACGTCATGGCAGGTCAGGAGAACTCGGATCCGCAGTCGGCGGCCATTCGCAACGTGGACGACAGGCCATCTCAGAAGGCGGCGGGTTCGATCGGGTTTGCCAGACTGGTCAGAGATGGCTCAGAGGCGTCCCATGATAGTGAATGGTGAGCCGAGTGAGGCTCGAGGGCAGGCTTGGTCGGTCGTAACCTGATTGTCTCTCGTGGCTGCGGTGTAGGAGGCGGCATGTATTAACAAGGGTACATGGCAGGTTGGGGTGGACTGCATGTGTCGCGATACCCCCTTTTTTGCGTCATGGCATTTCTTTTAACGGCGCTTGTATGTTTTTGTTGAGAGGGACCTACCCGGGCGAGCATCAACCTCGAATGCCCGTCGGGGTGGGTTCCGTGGCCCGGGTTAGCAGCCGCCGTCGCCAGACATAGCATGGGAGTTTTGCTCTTTTTTTCAACCGAACCCAGAATGTATGTATGGTTCATCTTGTACAGAGTATCTACGTTTCGGTCTGATGGAGCGGTCGACGGGTGAGAAAAAGACTCTGGGAGAGACGTGCGCTCAGGGGCCCGGAGTGGTCCGAGGGGCCCCAGGGCTCACTGCTAACTGGTGATCCGCCAAGGCTTGGGCGCTCACGGGCATGTCAACAGCCAGTAAAGGCCCCCCCAAGGTCGGCCGTGGACTCGCACCCACACCCACTGCGGTCACTGCTGCTGCCTCCACCGCCACTTTTAGCTTTTGAAGCAACCCAACTGAATCCATCCCCCGCCATGACGTTTTTTTCTCTCCAGCCTCGACCGCATTTCATCCATACCTGTATCTCTCTCCATCTCTCCTCGGTCTTTCTCCTGGCCGATGCTGCCAGTGCCTCCGACATTCCTCCGCTACTGCTGCAGGGCACTTGTGAACCATCACCCTTTCCACGCCCCGACCTACCGCCGCACGCCGGCGATGTCGCAGCTTACCTAGAAGCACACGCCTCACCTCACAGCTCCCCACTTCCCCGCCGAGCAGCAGACGAAGAAGCACCGAGAGAGCGAGAAGCAACCCCCCTCTCCTCGACTCCGTTGACGAGATTTCTTTGCGAAAAGGGTCCAAGCGTGTGCGTCGCCGACACTACCTAGCCACGACACGACCAACCTACCTATCTTGCTATTGCCGTCGCAAAGGTCGTCGCGTGCGACTTTTAGACCCAGGGCTGGGGCCGTGTTGGGGAGGAGGAGAAGACAAACCGACCTGGGCGCGTCGACTGTCGGGTGTCTGCTTTTCGGCTGGGTGCCTTGCCTGCGCATCTTCGGCGAAACAAACTCTGCTGGAGGCCGACCAGCAAGGTTGCGAGGATGCCTTCCACGACGACGCAGCGCAAGCTGATTTCGCAATTCATCGCGGTCACGAATGCGACAAAGGAGAATGCGCAGCAGGTATGGCCTGGTCCCTCTCGCCCCGTCGCACTGCGTTGTTTTTTCTCCTCTCTTTCGGCCCGATATCCACGGGCCTTTGATCCTATCTGCCTCCCCCCCGACCCGCGCTGACCGTGGGCTTGGCTGCAACAGTATCTGAAGAACTCGAATTACAACCTGGACGCGGCCGTCAACCAGTAGGTGCACCTTTTCTTCTTCTTGCTGGTGTTGTTCTGCTGCCCGGTGGCGACGCATTGCTGGCCCCGTCCGATGCTCTCCTCCCCCTCGCCCTCGTGGGCGGCCATGCATAGAGCGGTCCACCTCCGTGCCTGGGGCTCGCTGGGGGTGGCGGGACTGGGTGCGGAGTCTCGGTCCTGGGAGTACGGCCGTGGAACCCGCGGATAAGATTGCGACCTGGAGTCAGTCGTGACCTCGTCCCTTCTCCCTTTCCCCCGCTTCGGCTCTGGACCCGGTGCTGGCATGGACCCGGGGCCCCGCCGTGGGATACAGTGGAAGCGTTCTGGAAGAGATCGGCATTGCGACACCATGTCTCATGGTTGGCTTGCCGCCTCCCGTTTCGCCGGCTGGACAAGAAAGAAAAAGGACCTCGCTCCCGTCATCCCTTTCTTGCCCGCATCCCTTTTTTTCCTGACCACCACCGACCGCCTCCCCCCGCATCCCCTTCGACCGCATCGCTATTTTCCATGCCGAGGATGGGACGTTGCGGCTCCGACGCATGAGGCCGCCACCCGACGCTTAATGTCATCACGAGGCAGAGCCGTGTGTGTCTGGCTTGGTTCCGGACGGTAGCCGGCCGCGCATCACCATTGGCCATCTGGTGCTGGTTGGGACATAGCCTTGGATTGGACCTCTTCTTTTTTTTTTTTGGTCGACGGCTCTTGTCGTGGCGGGACTGGAGGACAAGGCAGGACGGGCAGCACAGGACAGAATGGCGGCGGCGGCGACGACGGTGGAGCCTGAAGAATCGCGCGTCATGTTTTCGCGCTGGTTCACGTCTTGCTTCCAAGCCAGACAGGAACGTTCGGCGCTGTCGTCCCAAAAAGATTCGCTGCACCCCGCCGAGGGGTTCTCAGAGACGGAAAGTGGCGCTTCCACTTTCCACCTGCAACATTCACCACCACGACAGCAAGCACCACCGCAGTCCCAACCACACCTTCGCACCGCCCCTGGCCCCTCCAAACCGCAGCCCGCCCTCCGCACCAAGGATCCAGACATGCCCAAGGTCCCGCGCAAATCCAAGACACCGGCCGCCAGGCTCGGCTTGACGGCACGCCCTAAGAAGAAGTCCGTTTTTGGATCCGAAATGAACCTTTTGCTTTGCCTTTGCCGCTGTTGCCCGCACCGGTCGCTGACGCCGTCTCTGGATAGGTACCTCAATGCTGGCGAGCCGGATGACTCGGCCGTCCAGGTCGAAGCGACGCTGAACGATCTCTTCGAGTCGCTGCTCAACGGTACCCCCCTCCTCGCCCGAGCCCCGGCCAAGGCCCCCTCGCTGACGCACCCGCAGACCAAGACATCGCGACCGACGCCAAGAAGCAGACGATGGGCGCCGAGTCGCTCATGGCCTACATCGCCTCCCTGGGCGCCAACCATACCAACTACGAGTGCTTTGTCGTCCTGGACACGGTACAGGCCGATTGCCTGGGGCAGATCTCGCGCAAGGGCTTCGTCGACGGATGGAAGGAGCTGGCCCTAGGCCGGGACCGAGTGCAGCCCACGATTTCGTCGCAGAAGCAATACGTGCGCAAGTGCATCGAGCAGGTTCCCCGGGACGCCGCCTACTTCAAGAACCTGTACCAACGCGCCTTTCTCACGGGCAAAGAGCCGGCGCAACGGGCGGTCGAGAGGGATGTGGCCATTGCCTTTTGGGACATGCTCTTCGACCCGCAGATACACCCGTGGCGGTCGGCGCACGTCGAGTGGCTGACGGAGTGGAAGGACTTTCTCGAAGCCAAGTGGAAGCGGAGCGTCAACCGCGACATGTGGAGCCAGACGCTGCTCTTTGCCACCAAGACGATGGAGGACGAGACGCTCGGGTTCTGGTCCGAGGACCAAGCATGGCCGGGGGTCATTGACGACTTTGTCATGTGGTGCCGAGAGAAGGGTATTGCGCCGGAGGAGAAGGCAAAGAAGGACGGCGGGAACGGGATGGAGGTTGATCGCTAGGGTTTTGGGGGGGTTTGGGGGGGGGGGGGGGGGTTGGAGGCGACAGAGATACCACACATTCGTGGAGGAGGTACTATGCGGGATTTGCTCGTGCCGAAAGAGATATCATGATGACGGCGCATTCGGAAAATTGGTTGCATGGCGGTGCACAGCGATTCCCAACAGACTTGACGGGGCACGCGGGTAGAGCGGCATCAAGAACAGATACCATAGACTGGGCAGGCAATTGAGGTACATGTCTATTGAAGCTCAATCCAGTTTTGCGGTCGTGATCATGTTATGTTTCGCTCAGCCACCTCGGAGTATCCTCGCGCGGAAGCAACATTGATCCTCCCCCAGTTCACCCAAGTCCCACACTAACCGGCAATACATAAAAAGACGTAGACCCGGGGGGATAAGGTGTTTTTGGAATGGTTTCTTTTTTGTTTCTTCCTCTTGGTTTCGTCAACCCGGCAGGGCACGCAGCTCGCCATGCTCACCCTTCTTCCTCAGCGCGTCTTCCCGAGAGACGACATCTGCTGTCCCATCCCCGGTCCCATTTCCGGCGCAGGACTGACCCTTTGCATTCGCCACATCGTACATGCCCGTAAAAGCCTAGGTCCTTGCTTCTCCCAGGCCCCATGTTCCCAGCCCTCGCCCATCAAATCCCATCCCCCGCCTACTCAAACTCCTTCCACGGAATCTTGCCAAACTTGCTCAGCGTCTCGAGCTTGCCGTCGCCCAGCCGCACGCCCGCCGTCCGCAGGATCCGCGGGTCCACCGCCAGCGTGTCGCGCACCGTCTGGTGCGTCGCCACGCCCGCGTCGTACCGCAGCGCAAAGTAGTGCCCGCGCGTGTGCCGGACCTGGTGCCGGCTGACGGGCGTGGGCAGCATGAAGACGCCCCAGTTGTTGATGTCGCGGATGACGCCGCCGTTGCGGAGGATGAGCTGGCCGGCGGTGAGGACGATTCTGTCGGAGGGGGGGAAAGGGGGGTTAGTGTCGGGGTCGGGGTCGGGAGGGTGTTCGATGAGGAAGAGGGGCATTTACTCCTTGACCTCGGCGAGGTTGCCGGGGCGGGCCTGGTGGGGGGGAAAGAGGTTAGCTATAGTCTAGATGGGAGGGGGGAGGGGGGCAGGGAGGGGACGAACAATGCCGATAATCTCGTACAGCATGGTAGTAGGCAGACTGTCGCCGGGATGTTGCGTGTCAATCGCCGGCAAGGACTGAGCTGGGCGGTCGAGTCGGTCGAGTCGGTCGGTCGCGATGAATTGCGCTAGAATTTATTTGCCCGCTCACCGCCTTCTTCCTCGGGCCTGGATTTTAGAGGGGACCCCCCGACCCCTGTTGACGTCGTCGCCCGCTGAAGGGCAACACCAAAACACATGCAAAGGGGCCGCATGTCGTCGCCTTGATGGGATAGATGGGGAAGGCTGATGCACTGCGATTCTGATATAGGCGGCAGCACTCTATTGATCTTCTTTCCATGCTCAATTCAGACGTTTGCCATGCCGACTGACATCATTGGCACTGCACCTCGAGTCGAAGTTGAAGTTGGCCGTCGTTGCAGACATGCAACACCTCTCACCTCCCACCACCACCACCACTTTGAACTTCACATTGCCAAATATATCCCATTCAGATGACTCCAAATTGCTTTGGAATAACTATTTCAAATCAAGACCTCGCCCTTCGCCCCCGAGTCAAGTCCACTACCATTCTGTCACCTCATCACCCGCCCTCCTCTCGCCGACCTCGGGCCAAATCACCGTCTCACCCACCACCGCAAATGAAATGCAATGCCCAGACAGACAGATAGACCGCTCCTCAAATCAGTCTATCGAATGTTCCCCTTGAACCCCGAGCTTGCGCCGTGCCTGTTGACCCCCGGAATCCCAAAATAGTCGAGAAAGAAACGCAAAGGAAAGACGCCGCAAGGCACTGCTCCTCCGTGATTAAAAGGCCAAGGCGCTGAAAATGGTGCACACTCTCCACGTCTGCTCCTGCGAGGAGACGTCGACGCGAGAGTGAGGAAATGAACGGAGGCTTAATCTGATGATACAACACTGCCCGGATCCTAGTCATCGCCGGGACCCAGGTCAAAAAGGGTCGCCAGAGCAGCGACAGCGCCACGCGCGAGGCAATCATGAGCCTGGGTCTTGGCCGAGGGAGAACGAAGGTTCTATTCTGGTCCAGATATCCTCGACAAAGGCACTAAAACAAGGTTAGCAAACTGCACACCCCAGCAGACTCGGACAAGCACTCACTCAGTCGTCTTGACCAGCCTGACGCCCTTCCTGCTGATGAACCTGAGGAACCTCCGCTTGGTGCGGTCGCGCTTGAAATCGACGAGTAGGTCCCCGCGGTGCTGAACGCCGGGGTACTGGCGCGTGCTCACGACGATCTTGTTGCTGTTGGCCGCCATCGTCACCTCGCTCAGCTCGCCGAAGCGGAGGTGGAAGTCGTGCGGCTCCTTGTACACACCCCACTTGACTTTGCGCGACTCGTCGCTCAGTACCTGGTGCTCAAAGGTCTGCTCCTCCTCGATCCAGTGCCAGTACTGCGTTACGTGCGCGTCCGTCTGCTCGCGCGCGTGCTTGACCTGGTACAGCCGCCAGTCCTCTTCGTGGATGCGGTCGTGGCTGAACGAGTCCGTAGTCGTGTAGCCGTCGCAGTCGAGGTCCTCGGGCGCCAGATCGTTGTTGAGACGGGCCTTCTTGGGGTCTGGCGTCGGCCCTGACGACGTTGTCTGTGCCTTTTCGCTTTCGGTTGCGCCCAGAGGCTCTGGTTCCTGCTGTTGGTCTGCGCCGACAAAGGGTGCCGGCGAAAAGCGCCCCGGCGGCGGCGATCGAGCGTCTGACTTTCGCGGCCCCCGGGATGGGGAAGCCGCAGCAGGGGTCTCTGCCTCGGGCCCAGGCTGTGCAGCTAACGTGGCGGCTTTTTTCGGCGACGTCTTGGGCGTGGCGTGCGGCCTTTTCCTCTTGCTCACCGCCTTCTTGGCTGACGACGCCTCACCACTCTTGCTCGCCGAGCCGTCGCCGCCTGGCTTGTAGCCCGGGGGGCGGCCAATGTTTCCGAATCCACTCTTGAACCGGATGGCCACCACCTTGGGATCGTGGTACAGGTCGTTGACAGTATGCGCAAGGTCAAACTTGTCGCCTTGCTCCTCAAGCACCTCGCAGAGCCGGTGTCGCAGCCACTGCGACGGCGTGACGTCAATGGCGAACTTGGTCAGTTCGTCGAGGATCTGCGTCATGCGAAAAAGTTTGTCGTAATTACCGAGCGCCTTCTTGACGTGTTCTTTGCTCATAATCTGGAACGGGTGTAGCTCCCCCTCGTCGAGGAATTTGAGGATGGCTTTCCCGCGGTTGATCTGGCGATTGGCGAGGAACTTGCTGGATGTGGAATGATTGGCCGCGACATGCTCCTCGTGCTTAGCCTCCCATCTCCCAAGACTCGCGGCCACCGTCGCCTCCAGGTCCGGCCACTCGTCATCCCAGTACGCATCGCCCTTGCTGATCTTGGCCAGTGGTACCCCGCGCATCGCTGGAGGGTCCGTGAAGACGACGCCATCGTCTCGCAGCATCAAGACGTCCTTGGTGATCTCCTTCAGCGGCGGCTGTTCCCCGTTGTCCGGTTTGACGAAGCGGTCTGGTGTCTGCGCGCCGGACCTCCTCTTGTATGGCTGGGCCTTCTTGGTGGCCTTCTTCTTCCTCTTCGGCAAGAGCTCATCGTTGGTCGCCATCCCGGATACGTCGCCTTCTTCGGCGCCTTGGTCCGCGATGCTGGGGCTCGGGCGCACTGACCCGGCGTTGACAGCCGTGAAGCCTCCGCTTGGCCTGCCGCTGCGATCGGGGGCGACGCTCTCCGACAACCACCCAGAAGAGGATGGGGCCATGGACACGTCGCCGTCGCCATCCAGCTGGGGCTGCGAGAAGCTGCAGGCCCGTCGAGTCCATTCGCAGCAGCCACATCGCGGAAACATGCCGCCATGGACGACGACGCAATCTCGAAATGGCCCACTAGCCAACTCGCAGAAGCCGCACGGTTGCTTCTGCACCTCCCCCGTGGCCTGAATGTAGCAACCAAGCCACTTGGTGCCCCGGTTGTCGCTCGGCTTGTGAATGGCCTCAAGGAACCCAGCCGTGAGCTTCTTGCCTTGTCGCATCTGGACATGGCGTTGGACGGGGAGCGTGACGATCGTTTCGATCTGGTGATTGGTAAAGTTAAGGGGCTGTACCTCCCCGATAAGTTCGCCATTTCCGTCCACCACCACGACTTTGGAGAGGGCAGCAGGCGGGTCTGCCGGCTTCTCACCTGCATCGAGTTGCCCGATTGGTGGCAGGCCCCGGGAAAGCGAGACCAGATCAATGTCCATCTGGGGTTCAGACGGCGGTGTCGAGAGCCGCGATGTCACGTCTGATGATGGGCAGCGGGATGGTGGGGTCACCAGGGCGTCGCCTGTCTCTCCAACGCCTTCTCCTCCAGGTTGGATGGGCTCGTCGAGGGAAGCCACAGGCATGTCGGCCTTGGGCCGAAGGGCAGGCTGGGCGTTGAGCTCGGGCGGTTCAAGCAGAAGGGGCTCGTGTGGGTCGTTGGCTCTGTCGTGGTTGAGTTCATGCTGGCCATCAGGCTGCAGGGCGGGTTGGTCCTCTGGTTGGGTCTGAGGCGGATGAACCACTTCGGTTTGGGGGGGAGGCTGGCCATGGACATCCCGGTGGACCTCGGATGGAGTCTCTGGTTGGGTTGGAGGCGGGACCACCGCTTTCTGCTGGCCGTCACGCAGATTATCTTGCCCCTTGTCTCGCAAGATCTCGAGCCTGGCGGGCGGGGGGAGGGTGTGGCCGACGGCTCCCCCTCAAGCTCCATCCCGGGCTCTGCTGGCCGGAACGCTTGCACATCATCCGCGCGATACTTGGCAAACATGTCCCGTCGCTCCTCGTCCTCCAGGGCACGCTCCTCGAGAACAAAGGCCCACTCTTGGTCGTGGGTGTGTTTGAGAAGAGCCTGTTGTTTGGCGAGCTCTTCGATGCCTCGCTGCTTTCGCTCCGCCATTTCCTTGAGCTCCGCGAGTCTCGCCTCTAGCTCCCGCATCTCGTCGAGAAATGCCTCTCGCTCTTGACTCAGCTGCATCTGTGCCCTTTCAGATTCCTGGAGCTTCTCGGCAAATAAGGCCGAGCGGTCAGAGTCCTCCTCTTGCCTCGTGACACGCGTTGACTCCCAATACTTGGCCTCAATGGCGTCCCATGGGGGCAGCGCCTTGGCTTCCTCCCCCGTTCGGGCCATGGCGGGTGGCCCTCGAGGCAACCTCTGTTAGCGGTACTAGGGGTGTTGCGGGGAAAAAGAAAACGTTTGCGTGATGAAGTGACGATGCGGATATTGGTGGTCCCTTGACGAGATGGATTTGCCGGATGTCCGTTTAGGATGTGTGGTGAGTGGGTGTGTCGCGTGGCGGAGTTTGCTGGGTGCGATAGGATTTGACCAGAGTGTCGGGTCTCACCAGATGCTGACGACAGGTTCCGGCGTGTTGAGTGGGCTCATCTGCGAGAGTTGGTCAGATGACTGATGAGATAAATGCAGATGGAAAATGAATATACAGTAAGTTAGTGGAGGTGATGAAAAGGAAAGATGGAGGAAGGACTAAGTGGCCCGGTCTTGTGCAGCGCAAGTTCAGGCGCTGCGGACCTCGCGTGTGGTGGGTGTGTGTTGTGTTTGCAACGGATTGAATAGGCGAGGGCAAACGACCGGTAACTTACGCGTGCTGGGCGGTCGAGGGAGGGCGGCAGGCCTAGCTAGGTAGGCCCCGTTGGTTGGGGGGAGGGGGGGGGAACGTGGGAAAAACTGATTCGGAGAGATGGCCGAGCACAGAGAAGGTATCCAGATGTTGGTAGTATATGTGCCAGTAGTGCCTCGTCAAAAGCACGCAGGAGGAAGCGGCACGGAGAGAAAGGTGGGAAAATTTATCTCGTTTGGGCTGGGTTGGGGAGTGCTGGAAATGATGGAGCGCCTCTTACTTTTTTTGTCGCGGTCCAACAAGTGCTGACCTCAAGGCCGGTGCCGCCCAGACACAGGCAGGGTCTTACTGCTTAGGTGTCCGTCGGAGTTTCCACCTCGCGCTGCACTGTGTCGCGAGACGTGGGCAGCAAGGGAGCGTGAGAGCGTTCCCGCCGTGACGGAAAGGTTGAGAGAGGGAGGGAGAAGGGCGGGAATAGCAAATGGCAAATGGTCCGAGAGAAAAGCTTGGGTAAGTTGGTTCCAGGAGCTCTCCTCGGCAAGCTAGTGAGTCGTCGCTGGACGCGCCGCAGTCGCTGTTGCCGATTCGATAGTGGCTATCAGGGCGATTTACCTAGGAGATGAACCGACCTAGCCCAGGAGAAGATGCGGGCCCGTTCGGACAACGGATAGAATCAGCCGCAAATTTGGGGGGACTGACTTCCAGAGAGGGACTTAGGCCCCATGTCCTGTAATTTCCAAATCTTTCAACACCCTTTCGCCGGTACGGAGCACCTATCCCTATCCCAATCTGCGAAACAAAGAAGCGATGCCTCCCTTGAACTCGTTCAAGGGTTAGAATTCCTTGTCAAGTTTCAGCCTCTTGAATCCAATGCCGATGCGACGGCAATTCCCTCTGCGTTTGCTCTGCTTTCCATTGCCCAGTGAAGGCGTTTGCCGACCTAATCAAGGTCCCCCCGCGCCAGGGGCTTGTGCCCGGAGCTTAGGTCGATCCTACGCCATGTTGCAAAGGAACGAAAATAGGGGGGTGAGATTGAACGATCAGCGGGCTGACACCTCTGCTCGCAGAAAAAGTCCGAGTTTCCAGACCATCCCATCATGATGACCCCCCCCCCCCCCATCCGGAGAAATGCCCAGCCCGTCCAACACCAAAGCGCCAACGGGCACCTTTCCATCTCGTCCTTGCGTGTTTGCTCAGCTTCGGATATCTGCCCACCAATGGACGAAATACATATAAACGCCCAACACCCCCTTGGCATTTGGGGAACCGACACTTATTAGATGCATCATCCCAATGGGCGCGTCATATTTCTAGGCAACTCATGTGCTGACCCTGGGGCGAGACACCCGGCACCAGCTCCCCAACGCATGCACGACCACAGGCATCCCAGGCACACTTCATTCAGCGGTAATTACATGTATTGATGCATGTCATGTTCTAACGATATACCCAAACGACCTATTACTGACGACGGACGAGGACCTTGGTTCCTCTCCCGACCTTGAATCCATTCCCGGACCCAACCCGTAACGGGATCTCCCCCCTTCCTTCCATGGGCCGTTGTCCTCAAAGGGCCCGGTTCCATTCCGCTGTCCCATGCAAACGCCAAGTCAAAAAAGCCAACACGCTAAATGCCCAAAGAAACCTGATATATCGCCCTCCGTGGTATCATGTGCACCAAAGGCGCCTTGGCAGAAGCCACTCGGAAACAGCTAGCCCTGGCCCAGCACCAAAAGCAGCTGCCTGGAGCAAGCCGCGCCAATCATCGCTGCATCCCCCTCAGTACCGCGCCGACTGGCGGTTCGGGCTGGGCGAGAACGAGTGGTCGTAGGCCGTCGAAGAGCCATAGGGGTCATCGTTGTACACGGTCGCACGGCGGTCCTCCTCTGGCAGCAGCTCCTTGACCTCCCAATTGTTCATGCGCTGCCCGACTGAAAACTCCAAGTCCTCCTTGGTGATCGAGTCCCAGTACTTGTACACCATCATGACAGCCAGCAGGTTGCACGTTGTCGCGAAAAAGAGTCCGTCCATGTAGTGGCTGACGGCGTTGCAGATGGGCGTGCTGAAGGCGTAGAGGATGACCTGGCCGATGACGAAGAAGACGACGCCAAAGAGGATGTCGCCCAGCGGCCATCGGTCCTGGAGAGTGCGCGTGACAAGCAGGATCTGCAGTGACACGTACACGAAGACCTGTACCGCGTTGAGCAGGTAGAGAACCACAAAGAGCCCCACAGTGTTGGTCGGTCCCAGCCCGGCCCACGACTTGAAGGTCGCCAGCGAGACGAGGAACGAGATGATAAAGGCCGCGGCCGAGCAGAGCCGCATCATCCACAGAGACAGCGGCGTGCCGTCCTCGTACAGCTGGAAGCCGACGAAGCCGTTGATCATCAGGCAGGTGACCAGGGCCGATGTCAGGCCGTTTTGTATCGCGACAAAGTACGGGTATGGCTCGGAGCGCGGGGGGATGGCGCCGGCGTCGATGCAGAGCGAGAGGAAGGTGAGGATCATGTACAGGTAGAAGAAGAAGGTGATTTCCTTGCGGCCTGGTCGCCACCGTCGTGTCAGCTCACGGGTTCCCAACGAGCGCCCAAAACATGGCAAGGATACTTACCAACAGCGGTGAACTTCCCCCTCACGTGGAGAATCATGGTGACAGTCATGACCAAGGCGACAATGTGCATGGCGCTGGCGGCCCCCTGGAAGATGATGGAGTTGGCCAGCTCAATGTTGCGCGCGAAGCAGTCGGGCTCAATCCCCACGCCCGTCGCGATCGAGGTTATTGGTCCTATGGACGAGCATAGAGGTAATGGTGCCATGTGGCAGATGCCCATGAAGTCGCCGAACGCCATCGTGGGCCGTGGAGGGGCAACCGGTGAGGCTGCGTCGTGAAAGAGTCGGGCTCGGGGGGGTCGATGAACAAGACGAGTCCGTTCGACGGTGCGGTTCGCGATGGCGTGGGGATTGACTCCTCGAGTCGCGACCGAGAGGTTTGTTGTCGGTCGGAAGTTGTTGGATGGCGTGCAAGTTTGTGAGCAGGGCAGACGAAATACGAGGTGGAATGCGCCGAGACCAGATGTCTCGTATCCCGGCACAACGCTTGTCGGCGAGCAATCCTGTACAATTCTCGACTTGACGACGGGCGACAGCCGCAGCAATGGAGCGAGGGAGTATGCGAGAGCCGGAATGACAGAGCGAGAGAGAGAGATGGTGGTTCAACGAGTGTCTGCACTGGTGGCTGAGCTGGCGAGGGCCGTCTTCCTGCGGTTGGTCTTGGCGGGAAGAGGCTCAGAGAAACAACGGCGTTGCTGGGGAAAAGCTGGCAGTGGGCAGAATTTGGCTGATCCCTGTTATCTGCATCAAAAGACGTCTCGCCAAATTAGCCTAACCGGGCAGGAGGGACAACTATTGGCTCGGTAAATCCCGCCCTCCTGTTCAGTTTGGAGACCTACACCCCTTTCGATCAACAAAACTTGGAAGCTGCAAGTTCGACAACAACAACAGCATCTGTCAGAGCCGACAATATTGCTGATGCTCAACATTGGTCCTTCCCATCCTTCTCATCAGAATGCGCACTCTTTCTAGCAACCGCTGTCTAGCGACCAGTTTTCCGGGGCATCCTCAACCCCCTAGATACCCGAGCCGCTCCTCCTGTTCCTGCTTAGGCTGCTTCCCCCTTGAGTCTTTGGATGATCCAGTCGCAACCTCGACAAAGATCTGAAATTTTAGACTTTCCCCAAGATGCCCTTCGCGGGCCTTTTCTCTGCTCTTCAGATTCCGCTTCCATTCTTGTCAGCACTTTCTGATCGACTTGCGGAGGCAGCAACATCCGGTCTCGTCGTTTGCGAGGAACCCCCCATCGCATCTCAGCTTTCCGTGTGACATGGTACATGTAATGCCTAGGCAGTTCTAGCGGGTACGGCTCATACATAGTGACACCCCCTAGACCATCTTCTCAGTTGCGAGGTCTGAAGCCATTTGCACCGCGGAGATTTCCCCATTCTGTCTGTTGTTCGACGCCCTTTGAGACTATGCCACCAAGTCTCACGTCTGGCCTCATATACATCTTGCATAATCGTGGGACCTGTAACCAGATGCTCTGATTGCCCACGCCAGATATGGTTCATTTCTCGAGGCAACAAGTGCTTCCCAACCTAGTTTGCAGCCGAGGGGCTGTGCAAGACTCTGACAGGGGCTGTTCCTTCAACTATGAGAATACGAAGAGTCAACTGCTGTTGATTGGTGCCAGGGGCTGAATACTATGTTCATATCTAGTATTGATTTCTGGCATAATTTCAAGATGGTATTTGCAGAGTTTTATTGTCTGGGATACTCCTGGAACTTAAACAGATTGCAAATTAGCATCAATGGTAATAACTAACCCCCCCCTAAACTTTCAAAGAGTTGCGAAGTCTTCGGGGTGCAATCAGTTAAAGAGTCGTAGAGGCTCTTTTCCAAAACCAAGGTACATAACCGCCTGCATACAACATACTAACTGGTATACTCCAAGTCCCAAGATTTTCATCAACGTTGATATATATTTCGCCTTACGATGCATGCATACTTTAATCCTTGCTATGTTCTCCTGTCTTCTTTCCGTCCCCTACTCCTCGAAGTCTGCATTGAGTGTCTATTCTATATAGCATGAAGCCGCTTTGACATAAACTAAACATTTACCTACCGATATACCTATGTTGCTGGCATACAGATGCTTGGCTTAAGTTTGCCAAAAGAAAAAGTATACGCCGGAGCAAGAAGTGCCGGTACTAGACAGTAATATAAAGTAACGTTGTTGACAAGCGGATGATCCAGTCAGTGGCGCATTGTGCCATAGCCGCCTGGAAATGCTGCTTGCTAGGTTGCTGACGGAATTTCAGCGACCTTGACTATCGGTTTTATCAATAACCTGCTTGGGGGGTCCGTTGGGAATTTCGTTGTACATACATGTGACAGTCCAGTCTCACACGCCATATGCAGGGCACCGCAGCTCCATCGTCAACTCGGCCATTATTCTCCAAACCGCTACTTCAACAATACGAAGTCTCCTATACGCCTGAGAACAAATGTCATCAAATGGCTACGTACCTAGACACTTACCCATCCCCACCACCCGTGTGGCGCGTCTGCACCGCCCCAGACCATATCTGTCTATTGGTCGCAGCCTCCACGAACATCTAGGCAGCATATTGGGATATCTGAAACCGCCCCAACTCGGGACGACCCAACGTGGTGGGAGCGGGATTAGAGTGCCTGACCTCTCCCCCAGTTATTGGCGGCAAAATGCACTACATCTCGCGTCGGCCGTGGCGTGCCCCATAGGTTGGATCCGGCCGCGTCGGGCTGCTCGGCTGAAATGTCTTGTCGAGATGACTTGTGGGTTGTCGTGGTCCCGTTTAATTGGCGTGTTGTGATGGCTGGAGGTGAAGGTGCACATTTGAAGATATCTTGGTCCCAGCACCACACGCTCTTACTCACTGTCATGTAAGGATGTAATGGGGGCGCGAACTCGGTCGACGACATAATAATTGCTGGTCATCCGGCACGCGTTGGACTGATGATGGCTTGGACTAGTAAGCTGTTTGTAAACCGGGCCCGGTCCGGTCCGAGTGCGGAGCGGTAGGGCAATAATGTACCAAGGTGGCGCCGCGCTGGTGAAGACCCTTTGCCTCAATTTGTTGAATGGTTTGGGCGAGGAGATGGGTCCTCCGGCGCGTGGCTTGTCAAAACCTATTGGTAGCGTATCTCCGGCGTTGGGACTGGGGAGTGGTTGCCTCAGATGGCGATCCAGGGGCCGGTTGTGAGACGTTTGGCTGTCATGTCGTCGACCCCGGCATGCCACGGCGCCGCATGTGAGCTCGAGGTGAGTTATCAACAGTTTGATATGGGAGATGACAGCGCGACCAGGCTGGAGTGAGTCAGGGCGGTGTAATCATCACCCGAATGAGCGATATTAACCAAATTGCTATTGAACAGCGACAGTATACTGTGTGCATTGATTTTACTGGCAGAGATCTTTTTTAACGGACACTTGCTCTTTCCCTATGCCGGACAAGCTGGTGCTGAGAAGACGATCTGCGACAGGCATCGCCGAGACAGGGAGACAGCGCCCGGAAGGGCCGGGGAGAAGCTCCGTTTGCATTCCCCAGATCCGGGCTATCCCCGGCCAGTCTCCCGGAGACGTAGGGTTCTCGGAGCTCGGGGCTCGCGCGCAATGCATGACTCGAGCCTCAGTGTTGCCGTGGGCCCTGAATCAGCCCACGGGAATGTTACAATTGTGTTCAGGTCTAGATCACTTGCTCGACTCGCTCACTTGATAGGGGGGATAAGCTGCAACGCCGACCCCCGCCCATGACGTAGGGACGAAAACGTCCAGGTGCATTGCTTGGGCCCCCTGCCGAGATTGCCGAGCCCGATTGCAGTGCGAGTGGAGATTGGGCCCTGGGTTTAGGTGGGGTCTCCGATTGACGGCGGGGATGACTTTGGTGATAAATTCTAGAGTCTTGACTGTGCACCTGCTGCTATCGTCGTGTTTATATCTGGAAGTGGTCATGGCTAACGGTAGTTTGACGCAGGCAATATCCACGTATCTTTGACACTTGATTGCTTCCTGCAGTGTGGGGGATGGCCAAGATTTTATGCCGTGTGGGCTGCAGCCGTCCCAAACTTCAGAGTCCAACCATGGCCCAAATTGTATTCTCTTGCGAGGAACTGCTGTGCTGCTTGCCCGTGCCGTTCTTTTGGCCAGGCGAGCTGGAGTGCCAGCTGGCATTTGTTTGCAGTGCAGAACTTGGCGACGACGACAACATTTCCGCTGCTTTCAGTGTCCTGCGTCCCCCGGGCCCTCGTCCAGGCTTCCCTTCCATCCATGGTCCAACTGCCCTGCCTGTCCGGTGACGCGACTCAGGCCACATTCAAGCGCTGTTTTGCCCTGATTCGTGCATGATATCGGTCGGCCATCGGATTCAGCATCGGGCTCCCATCGGCCTGTCCATTCGACATCGGTATGGGGGCGTCCACGGCATCTTCGACCCCCGAGAACCTGTTTAAAACAACACGACATGGCCGCTACCCAGAGGATCGTCCGAGGCCTGCGGGATGGAGACTCGAGCGCGGGTGCAACGCCGCCGTGTCAGGTGGCCGTGGAAGCCGGGCGTGGAGGGGAGCTGGGAAGGAAGGGCAGTTTTGATGCGGGATGCGGGATGTGGGTGGGAGGGGGTGGATGCCCACTGAACTGCGGTGAGTCCCCAGGTTCCGGACGCTGTGATTGGGAGGGGCATGCGCTACCCCACCTTTTCATAAAGAGACCTTGGCCGCGGTCGGCTTTCTCGCTCGCAGGGAATGGCAGCGTCGCGAATACATCATCGACCCGCGAATGCAGATCATGGCAGCGCAGAGCTTTTTTTGGCGGGACCCGTCCTCGCTTCCAACGTCGGGCTTTCCTTGTCCACCTGCTCACTATCCAAGTAATTTCTATACGCCGGTGAAATGGGATGCTTATTTTGATCGCGCCTTGTTTGTGCCTGTTTCAACGACAAACTCAACCATCGAGTCGACAACTCGTCCGATTTCCAGGACTCATCCCCATCTCCCATCTCCCCGTTCCTGCCGCTGTCCGCGCGTGTGACCATTTGAGACAGTCTTGTCCCAAAGAACCAAAGCACGACGGACCACCCGGTTGGCTCTCGACCTTTTTGCCCCGGCCGGCCACGCAACACCATCGGGGTCCTTCCGCTCAACCAAGCAGCAGCCAGGGGAGGTCCCTCACGACCCTGCCGCTGCATTCGTTCCATACGCCAGCTGCTGCGTACTCACTCAGCGACCCGACGGCCTGCTATTTGCCCCCCCTCTTCGGCTTCGCCAGCTTGGCCCAGCCCAGCAGCAACAAGAGCTGGAGCTGACAGACGGCATCAAGTCTCGGGCCTGAAATACAGTCGACGGGCCGCATACCTACACTCGACCAAGTGACAGTCTTGGCCTGCCCAGACCACCTAGCATCCCCAAGCTGCACTTCTGCCAGGATTTGGCGATCCCTTGGGTATAGAATCACTCATCCATTCTGCCAGCCAGCCTGTGTCACGCGGCTCTTTGGCCGTGGTCGAGTCTGGTCCAGACGCAGACGCCCATCACGCCCCTGTTTGGTCCATCCGTGGATCATCGTGGAACACGCAGACACACACACAACTCACCTCGCACCTCGCACCGCCAAATAATAACCGCGGTGCTATGATTCAGGTGCAGCAGGTACGTGCCTCTTTCTCTCCCGCGCCCGTCTCTTCTCCCAGCCTATGCCCCGGTGGTTGTTGTCCCGTCCCTGCCTGGGTTCCCCCCTCGTCCCGCCTTCCCCCCTTTGACCTAGCCCTGCCGTTGCTAGTCGCGACTCTTGTGAGGGAGGCACGGCACAGCAACCTTTTATTTTCATTTTCGAGACACATCCATTCCAAGGGCGCTTTCCATTCCATCCTCGAGGACTAGACCCCTTGGGTCCCCTGCCCAACAAGGCTCTCTCATGTTGCACCTGCACCTGCACCCGCACCCGCACCCGCGCCCGCCACTTGTTGCTGCTGCTCCTCCCCTCACCGCCATCCCCTCGCCGTCCCCGCCTGCCCGTTTGCAGGCCGGCCTGGGTCCCGAGGCCGACCTCCACCTCCATCTCCACCTCCGTCTCCGTCTTCGAGGGCAGGCGTCGCTGGCGTGGAGCTGAGCTGGAGAGTTGCCTCCACCATGCCTGCCCGCCATGGCGCATCGAGACTCTCTTCACGCCATTCCCATCCCCATTCCTCGCCCACGCGGCCGTCCGCACTCATGGGTGCCCTCGTCGTCGTCGTCGACGCCCACGGCGCTGGATCTCATCTCGCGCCATCACCTCGCCGTGGGCGGCCATGCACTGCAGCCCATCGCCGCTTTTAGTCTGACCTCGACAGGCGTGCTGGATGCGGTCGACGCCTCCTCGATCCCCTTCATGCCTGGCTGCTGTGTGTTTGCCTCCCTCTCCTCTCCTCTTCCCTGCCTTCGTCTGGATTCCCCTTTTCTCTTTTCCTTTGGTCTCTTTCTGCTTCTTCCATCCTGTGCGCTCCGCCTCGACGATGCGCCTGTCCCTGTTATTTCGTCCCGTCGTCGTCCATCGTCCCGGCCCGTCGTTGAACTGCCGCGGCCATGGCCTTTTACTCTGGTCCGAGCAGACTGTCTAACATGGCCGCCCTGGCGTCTCTAGGTTCGGAACACGATCGCCTCCGTCCGCAGCCCTACTACACGTCGGTCCACGGCTCCGTCTATTACTCCCCACGGACCCCCACCGACGCTCGCCGCCGCGCCTCCAACGGCCCCTCTTTTCCAGCCCCGCTGACACAACCCCGTCAGCGCCGACCGCACTCGATACACATTGTCTCATACCCGCCCGGATTCATACCGCACGAGCTCCGACCCACCCCGCGGGAATCGCCACAGCAGTCGCCTCGGAGGGTCCCCCCAGACTTCATGGTCTCGGGCGATACGACGAGCAAAGAGAGAACCAAGGCGTCCAAGAAGGAAAAAAAGGAAGAAAAGAGGAGGAAGAAGGCCGAGGACAAGGCCGCAAAGGAAAAGAGAGAGAAGCGCAGGTCGATACGCTCCCTTCGCTCGTTGTCTGAAGGAGGAGACCGAGTCAGCAGGGTTCTCGGCAAGATCTTGGCCGTATTCTCCATCACCCCCAAGACGGCCGAACCCGCCCCCAACCCCGCTCCGAGAAAGAGCCAATCCAGACCCTCTAGCTTCGTCAGCTTCGCCCGGCGCCTGTCCCGGATCGACCCCGAGCCGACCGTCATCGAAGAGCCGGACCCTCTCCCGGCGCTTTTGGAAGCCGTCCGCCCGTTGGACGAGCATCTCATCGACCGGCGCACTGGGCAGAGCCTGGAGGAACAACCTGATCACGTTTATGAACGGCCGAGAGAGCAGGAACCCCCTGATCACGCCCTAGCCATGGCCGCAACAGTCGCGCCGCGTCCATCGGCCCTTGTAGGCGGGTCTGCATATTCACACAACAGAAATAGCATGTCATCGATACGATCGGCCAAGAGGTCCATGAGCTCCTCGGTTACCGAACTGCCCAAGCCAGTCGCCTCGGGCAGCGGCGTGACCTGCTCCATCCTCCTCGCCGAGCCCAATGTCTTCCTGTCCGGGTTCGACCACGACACCAACCACCGAAACGGCAGTCAGAATTCGAGTGCGCTGCTCCGGGGGAAACTGCAGATCAGCGTCTCAAAGAATGTCAAGATCAAGTCGGTCACGCTGAAGCTGATTGGAAAGGCGAGGACGGAATGGCCAGAGGGCATTCCGCCCATGAAGCTCGACCAGCACCAGGAGCAGACGCTGCGCTCGCAGTCACTAGTCTTCTTTCACGCCATGGGCGAAGGCATGTGGACCACCGAATACGGAAACCAGTGCATCTACACCCACAAGCCTGCCCCCGCCACCCGCGCCCACAGCAGTCTCCGAAACTCCCTCTACTCGAACCACTCTGGCAGCTCGTTGCACCTCCCCATGCGACCCCGCCCCCACGCCACCAGCAGCCTCAGCGCCAAGGAGCTGAAGCGTCTCTCTCTCCAGTCGGTCAAGTCAAGGAGCTTTGGCAAGGGGGACTCCCCGCTGGCCAACCAAGTCCAGGTCAAGGGCTACAAGGTCTTCTTCCCCGGAACCTACGAGTACGCCTTTGAGCTTCCCATCGACCACTCGCAGCTGGAAACAACAAAACTGCAGTACGGGTCGGTCAAGTGGGAGCTCGAGACGACGGTGGAGCGAGCTGGCGCTTTCAAGCCCAACCTCCACGGCAGCAAGGAGGTTTCGATCGTCCGCCTCCCCGACCAAATGTCTCTGGAGATGACGGAACCCATCTCCATCAGCCGCCAGTGGGAGGATCAGCTGCACTACGACATCATGATCTCGGGCAAGAGCTTCCCCATCGGATCCAAGATCCCCATCGCGTTCAAGCTCACGCCCCTCGCCAAGGTCCAGGTGCACAAGCTCAAGGTTTTTGTGACGGAGAGCATCGAGTACTACACCAATGACCGCAGAGTGACAAGGAAAGATGCCGGGCGCAAGATTCTCTTGCTAGAGAGATCGGCTGGCAAGCCACTGGACAAGCAGTTCGCGGCGAGTGAGATCCGCATTCTGAACGGCGGCGAGCTCGCGCCGGACCAACGCGAGCAGGCCCGAGAAGCCGCGGCGGCCCGGAGGCGGGCAGAGGCGACGAGTCGAGGTCGTGCCCCGGACCCGCTGCCGGAGGTCTCGGACAATCTTCTCGGTGATCTCGATCTCGGCCTGGAGACGTTTTGGGGAAGCACCGAGATTGAGATGAATGTTCAGATTCCGACCTGCGAGATGATGGCGCGTGAAAAGACGCTGCGGCTGCATCCCGATTGCAGTTGGAAGAATGTCAACGTCTTCCACTGGATCAAGGTTGGTTTTATTTCTTTCGTTGCATAGGCAGTCATAGCTGACCCCCGACCCAGATTGTCATGCGCATCTCTCGTGCCGACCCCGAGGACCCGACAGGCAAGCGCCGACGGCATTTCGAGATCAGTATCGACAGCCCTTTCACCATTCTCAACTGCCGCGCTACACAGGCCAACACCGCGCTCCCCGAGTACTGCAACCAGGGACAGGTACCCGTACAACGGCCCCAGATGTCATGCGGTTGCCCCGACGCCAACCCCGTCGACGGGAGCCCCTCCAACTCCTCCGCGCATCTCGCCTTGGTCGAACAGGGCACTGCCACGCCCGGCTCCGGTCGACCCCGTGTTGATTCGGTCAACTCTTCCGTTCTCCCTGGAATGCCTCGACCGGCCCACTTTCAGGATTCACCCCGAGTCAGCGGCGCTTTGTCGAGGCTGCCTCCAGCTGAGCGCAGAAGTGAAGACCCCGCATCGCAACCGACATCTCCGGGCTTGTTCGATCGGGGCCGTCCGATTCATCTTCTGCGACATCCTTCCTTCAACCCTCCTGCCTTTGATGCCGACGAGCCACCTCCGCCTGTCCCAGCCGAACTGTTGACGCCACCGCCCAACTATGATCTCATCGTCGGGACTCCCAGTGTGGACGGTCTTGCTGATTATTTCACGCGGCTTGCTGTGTATGAGGGACCCGGTCAACAAGGGCCTCGGCAAGTCGACCCCCTGGACACTCACGACGGCACCGACATCGACCCACTGAGCCCCGGGACCGACACAGCCAGCGACGAGGCGACGCCCACGCTCGAGACCGATCCCTTCTCCACCATTGGCGTTGCCGGCCGCGCTGCGTCCCTTGACGATGATCACGGCGACTCGTCCGACAGCGGGGACGACGATCCGGCAAGGCCTCATCGTCGAGGACGAGTGAATGTGGCGAACCCAAGAACGCCGGGTGGGCGGCTCGTCCCAAGCAGGAGTTTGGAGATTGTGCGACCCGTCATGAGACTGGACATGACTGGAGTCACGCGTAGGGCTGAATGAGAGGCCCGAGTAGAAGGGGATGGAAGAGGGGGGATGGTTTGGGAACCTGGAAACGAGGCGTTTGCGGCCTTTCCTCCGTTGGGCTTGGAGGCATGATGAGGTTTTTGAACGGGCACCAAGGAGCCCCGAGGTAGGCGTTTGGCGGTTTGGCGGCGATAGACGGTTGCTTTGAGGCTCGCGACACGCAAAAAGTGGGCGGGCTGGCATGGTGCATTTCCTCGGATACCACGATTGGTGGCGGCGGCGTGAGGTATGAACATGGCCGGGGTCAAGGCCAGGGGTCAGTTTATTGACGAGCATTGCATGGCGTTGAGGGTCCCTCTGTGGAGCCAGAGAATGATAACAGATCGTGTTTGCCTGAAGCCTTGGGCCATGCAATGCGCTTTCCGACGGGGCATGTTGTTGCACGCGAAGGCGACTTGTGATACAAACGGCTTCCTTCTAGAAGAATGGACGTTCGATGAGACGGGATCGGAGGAAGAGCTGCTTCGATCGGATTGAATCCGGCCAGCCGCATACGTGCTGCTTGTTCCCGACTCCGTCTCGGGATGGACTGGTTTGGTGCGACGGAGAATCCCATTCCCTGTCTGCGACAAGCCGGCTGCCAAGTTCAGGGAGGAATGATGTCTTGCCTGTTCGTTCCTGTTCCCAGCATGCCAGTGCTGGACGCTTCCAGCCAACTGACTGTCAGTGGGAGAACCACGAAGATGGCAGGCACGGTTAGATAAACATCACTACACTGCCCTCTCTTGCCTGCGGCACAGTAGAGCCCGTCAAGGTCGTAATAAGCATCTGGTTTCCTTTGTACAGCCGGCAGCACCGAATCGCATTCCCTGGGAGGTAGGCAGCCTACCAGCAGCAACACATCGTTACGTCCGTAGGCGACCCCCTCCACTCCACGTTGGATTCGCGTGTAACCGAAATTTGTTCCTTGTTCGCCAGGTGATACAGCAGCAGCCGAGGGGGTATGCTTCATGCCTCCGAGTCTCATGCACACATAGAAGGCAGGCTGACGCAATTGTGTACCGACGCCTCACCGTGCCCTACGTATGCGGACCGATGTTGATAATGACTAAAAAGACAGTGGCGCTTCCGTGGGCCGGTAGAGATAGAGAGAGTGATTGGAACGTGCAAAAATAAAGCATGGGTTGAGGTCGTACCCGGACTCGAACCGGGGTCCCCGGAAGGACGGATGGGTGAGCATCAGAATCCGATGTGATAACCAACTACACTATACAACCAGCTGATTTGATGGAATGCTTTTCCCGTTTCAGCCTCTATGACGCATGGCAATTGAGGCCGGGATAATGCGGGACCAAAACCGCTGGGTCCGTCCTTCAGGGTCAAATGGGTGGAAACATTGTGCATCGGATTGTAATGAGAGCAGAGCAATAAAATGACAATTACATCACCAAGCCCATCAATCTATCAATAAGAATCTACCAAATGATACAGAATACAACCAAAACATGCTTTGTGCCCTCCCAAAATGTATGTTCGCCGTCCCTCCTTGTCCCAACCGGGTATCATGCTGTGTTCGCTCGCCTCCCCATCGCGGGGCAACCATCATCATTGCTTCGTCAGGGTCATCAATAATGAAACAAGCATGAGCCCAGCCATCTAACAGAAAAAAAAACCCAACCAAACTCAATAAAAACAAACGCTGCCCTTCCCAATACATGATGATACTTCGTGATACAAATGACGAGCCCCTCGCGCTGAGCGCCCGGTTTGTGTACAACCCCTCCCAAACAGGAAAGAAATGACATGCCTTTTCTCGAACAGACAGACCGACCGACCGACCCAAGGGCCAAGACACAAGAAAAAAATATTGTAGCAATGACAGACAGTATCACATGGTAAAACAGAGACCGGTTGATGAAACAAGACAGCGATATCCCAACAGAAGGAAAAACACGCGCGCATTGCCAGCGCACCGATGCACAGCTACACGCACCAGAGTCCCGCTCGGGGAAAAGGTGGTGGGCGGAGGGTGGGCGGGATGACCCCCAGGTGATCCAACCGACCACTGAGAGGCAACCGACCGGGACTTGAATGATCTTCGGCGGCAGTGAGGCGAGGCCGGTGGATGGCAACGATCAGACGGCGATGGAGGAGGACCGGGCGGACGGCGAAGCAATACTGCTCGTCGAGGTGCGCGGCGTGGACTCGGCGCTGGAGGTGGGGGAAGCGCCCGAGGATCGGCGCCAGCGGCCGGTGCGGAAATCACACAGTCGGAGGAGCGACCTGCAAGAGACAAGAACATACCCCGTGAGTTGCGGATCAGAAGCCGGCAGCGATTTGGAGCATAACTGACACTGCCCCTCGGTCTGTCGGGTTACGCACCACCACCAGCTGCTTGTCTTTCTTGTCCTTGCCGCCGTCCTTCTTTTGCGGCGACGAGTTGCGAGAGCGGCTGCTTCTACGGGACCGGGTCGCGGGCGCCTGGAGCGCCTCGATGCGGGACTGCAGGTCCATCACCTGGGTGGACGTCGAGTCGTACGATTGCGTGACATTGCTCAGCGAGCTCTGCGCCGCTGCGAGCTGCTGCTTGGCAGCGCCCAACTGCGCTGCAAGGGCCTTGTTGCTCTCGGTCAGGGTGTTGATCTCGTCCGTTCGTCGCTTGATCTCGTCCGTCTTGGCCTCGAGTTCGGTCCGGAGCGTGGCGGCGACGGCGTCGGGGCTCTTGTCCGCGTCGGCTTGCATGCTGGCGAGCTTACCCTCGAGGTCCGCTACCTGGCCCTGAAGCTCCGCCTTTGCCGTCTCGAGCCCGGGCAGCTTGTCCACCTCGAGCTGGAGCGAGACGATGGTTGCCTCAAGCCCCGAAATCTTGCCCTGCAGGTCGGCGACGGTACCTTGCACCTCCTGCTTCTCGCTCAACAAGCCGGGGACGTTGTCCAGCTCGGCCTGGAGCTCAGCAATGGTAGCCAAAAGCCCCGTCACCTTTGCTTCGAGCTCGGAAATCTTGCCGTCCACAACCCACTTGGCTGCCTCCAACCCGGCAACCTTGTCAGCTTCGGCCTGGAGCGTGGCCTTGTCACCCTGGAGCGCCTCGATCTCGCCCTTGGCGGCATCGAGAGCCACCTGCACCTTGCCCATATCGGTAGCTAGGTCGAGCTTCTGCGTCGCGAGGGATACATTAGCCGCCTTGGAACCAGCGAGGTCGGTGAGCAGGGTGTCCAGTGTGCTTTGCTTGTCCGCCACCGAGGCCGTGAGGTCTGCCACCTGGGTTTGGAGACCAGACTTGTCGGACTCGAGGCCCTCAATTTGGGCCCGGAAATCATCAGTCTCGGACCTGAGAGCGGCAACGAGCTCTTCCAACTCGGAGACCTTGGTGTCGAGATCTGTGGAGGAAGTCTCGAGGTCGGCTGTGCGGGACCGAAGGGCGTCGATTTCGGTTTCAGCAGCGTCAAGCTTGGTCTGGAGGGCGGTGTTGCTGTCCTCGAGGGTGGCCTTGGTCTTATCCAGCTCCTCCGTTTCCGCCTCGAGCTCTGCAACGCGGGTCTTTAGGCTTTGGAGTTCGTCCTCGATGATTTCCTTGAAGGCCGCCTTCTCCACCTCACTGCTGTCCCTAAGCTGTTGCATTTCTTCGGCGAGAGAATCCTTCTCCTTTTGCAATTCCTCGGCAGCCGCATCTCTAGCCTTTTGAGTCTCTTGCTCAAAGGTGTTATTGAGTTGCTGCAGCTCCTCCACGACGACCTTCTTCTCATCGGCTAGGAGTGCCATCTGGGCGGAGAGAGAGTCGACTTCTGTCCTCAAGAGGTCGCGTGTGGCAGTCAGGGTAACAATCTCCTTGTCCCTGCTGTCACGTTGCTCTTTCAAGGACTCTTTGGTCGTCTCTAAGGCCGAGATGCGTTGGAGTAGGGTGTCGCTGTGCGCCTCGCGGTCTTCCTGAAGCTTGGCGATGTCGTCCTCGAATGAGGCGAGCTGTTCCTCCAGCTTCTCCTTAGATGCCTGAATCTCGTCGCGCTCCTTCTCAGCTTCGGCGAGCATCACCTTTTGTAGCTCGTAGGAGCACTTGAAGTCGGCAAACAGGTGCTTGGACTCGTCGAGCTTGGTTAGCAGATTAGAGTTGCTGGCCCTCTCGTCGTCACGCTCCTTTTCGACCTCCTCGAGCATGCTCCTCTGCAGGTCAAAGTTGCTGCGGAACTCGTCCAGAATGGCCTTTTGTTCCTCCAGAGATGCGGTGATTCTGTCCTTGCTGGTGCGTTCGAGATCACGCTCGGCCTCGATGGCTTCCTTTTGCTGGGCAGTGGCAGAGAGAAGAGACGAGCTGTTGCGGAGCTCCTTCTCCAGGTGGGCGTGATCCTCGCGGAGCTTCTGGGCCTCGGCCTCAAGCTGTTGGATCTTGTGCCACATGGCCGACTCGGCCTCGGCGTGGGCGCCGTTCTCACGATGGCCATGGTCGCTATCCGGGCTGGGGCCCGACGGGAGCATCTTGACGGACGTGGTGCGGCTGCCATGCTTGACGACGGTCTTGTCGGCCCCGGAGGGTGGGCGCGCACGGGTGCCGAGGCGCGGCTTGACTGTCTTGCGGATGACCGAGCTGACAACGCTGGAGCTGGAGCCGATGACGCTGGGTGTGAAGCGGACCGAGGGAGTCGACCTGGTGACTGTCTCGGTTGGTGTCACGTCCGAAGCCATATCATCGTCCTCGGAGCTGGCAGAGGTGGCTGATGGAACAGTCGTAGCCACGGTGCTGGCGGAAAGATCAGAGCAGCCAGACACGGACTCGGCCTCGACGTCATTCTCGTGGTAGTCGTGGCGGTCGTGACGGGGTCGGCTTTCGGGCCGATCATGATGCTCCAGGTACCGAGTCTCGGAGCTGTAGGTGGGCGCCGGAGCGGACCTGACCGCTGGTGCATGATAGCTGGAAACGCTGGAGGTGGAGGCACGGGAGGACCGGAGGTTGACAACGCCCAGACGCTCTGATGGGTGGGATGGGTTGTACTTGGCTTTGAAGACCTTCCTGGGGAGCGCCCCGGTGATGGTGGCCGAGCTTGCCCTGCTACTGCTGTGAGACGAGGCTGTGTGGCTGCTCCGGAGACTGCCCAGGTCGCTGCCCAGGTCGCTGCCCACGGTCGGCAGTGTTGACGAGGTGACGGATGTGTCGGAGTTCCGCCGGGGTCTCGACATGGATGTGGACATGGAGTTGGTTGTGGTGTTGGAAGTGGTTGTGGCGGTCGATGCCACGGAGGAGGGGGCCGAGGGCCGAGGGGTCTTGCGGAGGATCGACTTGACGGGCTGGGGGGAGTCCCGCGGTTGGGAGTCACGGTGGGCTTCCCGGTGATCTGCCTCTGGCCATTCTGATGACCGGACAGAGTATCTGTCGTCGGCGTAGGGGGTAGAGTTGGCACCCATCCGGGGCCGAAGGTACTGCCGTGGGTCCATGGCAGGTTGCGTTGTGGTGGTGGGATGGTTGGCAGCCCGTGGTGATGGTGATGAGGGTGGTGAGAGAAGTGTTGGGGTGGTGGAGGGTTCGCTGACCCTATTGATGATCCCGGGTCGAGGGCCCAAGGGCAGTTTCGAGGGGTCTCTTGGTTGTGTCTCAGTTGTTTGTCTTGTCTTCAGGGTGCGGCAGGATTTTGGAAGTGGTGTGAGTGTGCAATGGTGTTGTCAGAGGCGGGCATGGCGGGAGTAGTTCTCGGCTGGGTAGGTAGACGAGAAATGGGATTCGTTCCTTGATGTGGGCGTGGGACAAACACAAGACACAACAAACACGGCATGGGCTCTGGTGGGACTGGGAAGAAGCGGGCGAGTCGGCGGGCGAGTCGGGGGTGCAGGCGGCAGTGGTTTTGATGCTGGCGGCCGTGGCCGGGGGGCCGACGCACAACTGGGTGAAACCACACCCGGCGCGAAATTCAAGACCCAGATGGCCTCTGTGGACGGCGTCGTGAGTGTCTCTCCCGGTTGGGTAGACATGGCCTCGGCAGTGTACCGTGAGTCACGCTAAGGGGGGCCTTGAGTCCTGGACAGCCTCGCGAAGACAGGCCGGACACTGGACGGGGCGACGGGGGGCGTGAGGGAAGAGGCCAAATCGGGTGGGAGCATGCAAAACAGAGAAATTGGGATGAGGGCATTCGCTGGCGTTGGGCATGGACACGCTGATGGGTCAGACATACGCCCGGGCAGGGCAGGAGCTTGGAAGGAGGGCGAAGGCACCACCAGAGACATCAGGTCGCCACTCGATTGCCAAATCACCAGCCCGGGGCGGGAAAATCTGGAAAATCTTGAGGCATGGCGTCGTCAAACGGGATCCCAACTTCCATGAAGCCCCGGAAGGTGCCATGCGCTACGTCCTGCAGGGCGGGAAGGAGGTCCACTGGTGACTGCCAGTGACCGGATGCAGTGGAAAATTGGGGAGAAGGAGCAACACACAGCAATCAGGGGCTGGAAATAGACGTCAGCGGCTCGTGCGTCACATTCGGGGTCATTCGGTGGGCTTCAGCGCCCCGTCTTCCGCCAATGGCGGGGGCCTGTGTGCAGCGTTGGGCATCAACGACAGAGAGAAAAAAACTTCAGGTTGGGCCACGACGCCTTCCGCCCCATCCATCGCGAACAACGTGGTCCTGCTCCATTTGACTTCCCCGCGCAGAGCCCCTGCCGCGCAGCAATCTGCACAGCAAGGGGTGAACAGCATCCTGGAAGGGGCATCGGGCAAGGAAGGAGAGAGGCTGGACCTCGTGACGAAAGAGAGCTGGGAGGGAGTCGAGTTTGTGCAACCGCAACCCGGCCCTAACCGCGCACGACAGAAGGTTTCGAGGTTGCTCGGCATCATTGGATGCCCAATCTCACCCTCCTCGCACATCCTCACCTTGGGTACCTACCCCCTTGATCCACCGTCCAACTTCCAATGTCATACTCAGCAGACGCGCGAGAACCGACACGCCCCTTTCGCCTTGGCTCTCCTCAGCACATTTTCAGCAGATTCCGCCTCTTCCTCTGCAGCCAACTGGTGCCCGGCACCCAACCACACACATGTATCGCAGTCCCCAACGGAACCCATGGCAACCGACAGCACGATCCAGCCTCTCCGTTGCGGCCCATGATTCCATTGCACGCCTCATCAGTCCCTCCTCGGCTTGTGCCGTCCGCCGTTGGAAGACCTTCGTCCGAGCCGTGGCCTATGGCAGATGCAACGGTCTCATGTCCGCCCTGCACTCCCCGGAGTGCCGTCCTCCGGTTGGGCTCCGCTCACCCCAACACATGTGACGACGCCAGGTGAGTGACAAGTCAGAGGTCGAGCTGCCCGAACGCTTTCTTCTTTGTTCCCAGGATCAGCATCAGGCATCGTCACCAGAAGGCGCTGGAAGAGAGAGGCAAGACAACCTGACTGCAACGACCACGACAGCGACGACAACACCCACCGAACCCACAGGTCGGTTTCCGGCTGTGCAACACCACGACGCGGCTTGTCTTGCGGCCTGACACGGCTCAGTCAGATCATCGAGCATTGGCGAGGGTTGAGGCTTTTTCTACCCTGCTTTCTTCCTCGGTCAGTCCTCTCCGTGTACACCCCCCGGTCGCTCTCGGTGAGGTGGGCCGATCTGAACCGAGTGGTTGGGTGGGCGGGTCGGCCCTTGGGTGCCACGATGCGCGGCCGCGTCGAGAGTCGAAACTCGGGCCGCTGTCAAGAACACGCCGGGGCGTCCAACAACAGGGCATCGGCTCCAGCTTCCCATCTGAAGGATCTAGCTTGAGTGCTAGTGGCGCCTTCGGGTGCGGTGTTCACTAAACGCGGACGGACACCAAGCCACCCAGCATGGACGTGTCGAGACGCATGACAGTGAATACATGCGAGGCAGGCGGGGGACGGCCAGCCCAGCGCTCGACACGCCAGCGATGACTGGTGTCAATCCCCACCCAGCGGCAGTATGCGGAGCCGCCCTGCCGCTGTCCTCGATCGTGGCACGTCTCCATGTCCTCCTTGGCCATGCCGCAGGTCGACCTCCAATGGCGGCCTCTGAGGCTCTGCAAAGGGCGTCGCACCACTTGAGCGGCGCGCGCCATCCACCGACCAGCCCATATAAGGTCTCTCGCTTCCCAACATGCCCGGGTCGTCCCCCAATCCCCTCTTCTGGTCACGGGCAGCGTGGAACTGTCAGTCGTTGTCCTTCACCGCTTTCCCCGGGGCGGACCACCCAGTGGGCTCTGATTCCTTCAGCAAGGCGGTCAAGGTTCGCCGGTCTGCCCTAGCCCCCGAGGCGCATGGTCGGACTTGAAATATTGGCTACGTGTGAAGTTGTCGTGTAGTCTCACGCGGTGGCAACTCCCCGCCGGTTCTGGGCAGGCATAGGGTCCGGGACGGCGCATGATCCGGAGGCAGCCCGCGGACAGACAAGATATCTTTGAAGTGTCGTGTCCTGGCCAGGTGGCGGTGAGTTGTAAATCCCACTGTGCCTCCTGCCTCTAATACCAATGTGAAGAACACCTATGACGGGGCTTCTTTCCTTCTCCCGCGGCTTCTATCCGGACGCAGTGCCTCGTGTGATATCAACTCATCCTTCTCTGTGCTCTGTAAATCATTTCTGAGCGAGACTTTAAAGGCCAGCAGTTGTCGACAGAAGTACAACTCACGATGAGTGCCACGCGTCAACGGCCCACGGACCCACGGAGGGGGGACCCCTCGCGTTGTCAGGGACGGGTCCCATTGCCGATGCACGAGCGGGTGTCCGATTCCGATCCGACGATCCCCGATCCGGTCGTGTGTCCGTCCCCTGTCCCAGGTGCCGGTGCTCGGTCCGGGCACGACATGCCGCGGTGCAGTAGTGTTGGCCCGGCACCTCTACAATTGTGAAACTTGAACGGCCCCATCTGTCGACAGTGGAAGGTTGTCTCTTCTCTGGTGCCGTTGAGTGGGCCTCGTCGTTGTCCGTACGGGATGACGGGGACTTGATAATGCCAGCAGATCAGGATCAGGAAATCTAGTGTTGGGTGTACAAGGTTCCACGTCTCCCTCTTTGCTGTTCAATCTTTTTCTGTTTGTGCTGGAGGACAGCACGTATCATGGCCTACTGCCCAAGCCAGGTCACGCTACCCAAGCCTTTTATTACCCTCCTCAACTAGAGGCTCATGTCCCGGCAGCTGAAGAGGGCTGTGGCGAGGTGGTACCAAACCCCTACGGGGGGCAAGAAAAGGGAAAAGAGGCGCAAGGGGTCGAGTCAGGTAACGTAAGACGGGGAGAAGGAAATGGCTGGAAAATCGACTACTACTGGTTGTGGTTGGAACACAAAACTAAGCCAAGGTGTCAGATTGAAAATTCAAGTTGACAGTTTGATAAAGAGAAGGTTCTCTTTCTGCGGGCCACTATCGAGGAGGATTCCCCTCTTCATTCAACGCGTATGCTTTGATTGCAACGTATTGAGCAGACTCGGCCACTATGTCACGCCGGCTGTACTATATGGCACTGCAGATGCAGACTCGTAGTGTATGTACCTGTGTTTGATGGGGGACAGCTCACCGCCCCGCTGCTTGCTCTGGCGCATATGGGTGTGTAGGCTTGGAACGGCGGTCTGTCTCCATCGTGTCGTAGTGTCAATTGCATCGGCGATCTCCTTTCTACGTCTCGAGGTCAGGTTATGTTCAACTTGGGGATTGATATTGCCTTGGGCGGGGAGACGGGTCGTGGCCGCGATACTGCGCTACGAGCATTTCATATATTGTAGTCACGCTGTGGCAGAAGGACTTCCAGGGAAAGAATCCCCATGAGAATGAAACATCTCTCCACTTTCTTTGTGCATTCTTTTTAGGTGAAGATGGGTCATGGCGTGGCATTGCAGCTCCCGACCGCCCCCTCTCCCCCCAGAGGAAAAGAGTGGGGTCGGTCCTGAGGAAGTTGCAATGACAAACCCAAGGGAGTCAATGTAGGACAAACAGTTCATCAAGACCGTTATCCATTATCAGAAACTACCTACCAATGTTGAATGCTCATAGCATGGCACACTGTGCCGGATATCATCGCCCCTTTCCTCGCCAGTTTTGTAATACACGTTGAGAACAAGCACGCCCCCAACCACCTAACTAGGCTACCAAACCCTAGTCTCCCCCTTTTCCGCGACTACGACTGCCTCCTCCTCGGACGACGCGTGCTCCTCCTTCTCCTCCACCACCCTCCTGTCCTGGACCCCCCACACGGCAAACGCCGCAGGCACCAAGCTCACGGTCCACAGCACCACGTTGATGACGGTCGTGTAAAAGGGCGAAAACTTGCTGCTGCTAATGCCAAACGACGCGCACTGACCCCAGCTCTCGATGCCGCGGAGCAGGCCCGTGCCGCGGCTCAACTCCGACGTGCCGTCGCCGAGGGTGCCGATGAGGAAGTACAGGTAGTTCTGCACCATGTTGCCCGTCGTCTGCAGCATGATGTACATGCCAAAGGCGCGGCCGAAGCCCGGCTGCGTCCAGTCGAGGCCCTTGGGCGCCGGCAGGTCAAACTCGAAGCCGTGCTGGACCGTGAGCACCCAGATCCACATGAGGGTGAAGGCGCCGCACGAACCGACGAAGCCGTAGCGGATGCGCGTGCGCACCGTCATGCGCGGCGAGTCGAGGAAGAAGCCAAAGGCCGTGCACGCTAGGGTGCCCGTGATGGCCGACAGGAACGAGGCGAGGGCGCGCGCGCGCACGGAAAAGTAGAGCGTCAGGAAGGACGAGAGGTAGCCCCAGTAGAACCACGACGCGAACATGATGAGGAGCATGGGGCGGTAGGTGACGACGGAGCGCCAGAGCTGGCGGAGCTGCTCGCGCGTCGAGGTGCGGGCCTCGACGACGATCTTGGAGCCGTCGGCGCGGTGCGTCTTCTCGGGCGGCGACAGAAGGAAGGAGAAGGGCAGGGCGCAGGCCTGCAGGATGACGAAGACGAGCAGCGTCACCCACGACACCTTGCCGGCCGTGGCCTTGTTGGCGTTGAGGCCGAGGTTGATGGCGCCGCCGATGAGCTGGCCGCTGTTCTTGAAGGCGAGCCACAGCGCCAGGTAGCGGCCGCGCTTGGCGTGCTCCGGGTACGAGAGGACGATGGCGCCCTCGGCGGCCCAGTAGAGGCCGGCGCTGACGCCGCAGATGGCGGCGCCCAGCATGACGAACCACTCGGTGCCGAAGCGGTTGTTCTGGTACAAGGCCGCGCTGTAGACGGACCAGCCCAGGGTGCCGGCGATGAGTGTGTTCCGGACGCCGACGCGGTTGATGAAGATGGGCGAGAGGATGCAGAACAGGCCCATCAGCCCAAAGACGAGGGAGTTGCCGCCGTTGACGAGGTAAGGCAGCAGCGCCCCGCCGGCGCCGAGCGAGTTGTTGGCGTTCCACAGCCCCGGTCCCAGGAGGGCGATGATGCCGCAGACAATCATCTGCCAGAGGACGCTGTGGCGGAAAGACATGGTGGCCGACATGGTGGCGGCGTGCCTTGACCGGGCGGCGTGTCGTGTAAAGGGTGGGTGGATTGAGAGGAGCTGAAAGGTTCGGACACCAAGCAGCATGCTCCTCGCCCTTCGTATATATATGAGAGCGAGGGATGGTGTCGGCGTCGAGCTCTCACCCTACCCCCGATCATCGCGGAGCATGCATAGTCGTTGGATTCGCTGGTGGCCAAACAAGAACTCCACAGCGATCCCGAACACGGTGATTGCGTGCTCATAGTGCGCATTACGTGCCCAGCACCAAGGGTCCAAGAAGGACTGTGGAGACGATCAATGGCAGACGCCTTTAGGCCCGAGCCCGGTGGAAGGGGACGTCGAAAAGGCCGACATCATCGCCGGGGCAAGGCCCGGCTAGACCCGGACCTGACCTGACGGCTTTTCGACTCGGGCACCGACCTGCATGCCACGGCGAAAATATATCTTCAACGCCCCGTCAGCATCTAAAGTTCACCTGAAGGCGGAAGAAGCCTACTGTGCAGCCAGTGCCTCCATGCACTCGGGTCTCTTGTCTACCCATGTGGGGATGGGAATTAAAGTTGAACCCATCTCCGACCCTCGCACATCCGCATGGTAGTGGAGCCAAGTCTTGAAGGTTCTTCCCTGGCGTGCCTGGCAGATCGCTCCCTGGACAACATGGAAGCGAGCGCGCCATCATCCGCTCGGGGGATTTCCTGGGTTAGCGTTGGCAAAATCCTGTCAGCGTCAGCTTCACCACTTTTCTTTCCTCCTTCGTCGCCTTGCTGACATGTGGCGAGCCCTTTCTCGTGCCTCTGCCCGATACGGCGGCGATTGCAAGAGGGAAAGAAGGGGCAAGGTGGCAGGTAGCGGAGCACCTAATTGAGTCCGCATTATCATTTTCTTTTGCCGGGTAGCTAACAAGACTGTCTGTCTTTAATGCGGCAAGAGGTATATGTGCATTTGGGATTCCTCCTCTCCGACTGCGCGGCCCTCAAGGGGTATGTGTGCGCTGTGGTTGGCTTGCTACAACTTCATCGCTGAACGCCTGCCAGTGGCGACCTGGGTCTATCTTGATCGCCATGCCAAAAAAAAAAATCTGCATCGTGCCCTAACGCCGAGCCATGGTAATGCATCATGGAAAAAATGAGAAATGCCTCGAAGCTAAAAGTACAAGAGACCGCCCACGTTCCGAGTGGGCGAAGATCGGGTATTAGAAAAGGAAAATTGCCATCTAGTGGAAAGGTTGCGGTTGGTTGGACAGAGCAGGCCGCTGCATGTCCATCGCGTAGGATGGCCGGCCGCCTTGGTTGGGGTCCGGCAAAACCTGCGGCGTCGAGCTATAATGACCTGTCGCCGGCGAAAAGTGCTGCTGGCCAAGGGTGCTTTGGTGCCCCGAACGGGCCATGGCGAACTCGGGGACAATGCCAGTTCGCAAATCATCTCGTCTTCCGATGGGGTGGTAGTGCATCTGCGTTGGAGGCAGATGGCTGGCGAAGTGATACTGCTGGAGGAAAGCCGATGACGGTGGATATAAAAGAGTGTTGACGTTGCGGATCGGCTTGTACGGGCTGTCGCGGCGGTCAAGATAGAAGGACGGAGAATGGGAAATGGGCGTGTGGACACCACTCGGGGTGCCGGCGTGATGGAACGAGTCGGACAGCGGGGAGGAGCCAGGATATCCAGCGCCGGACATCAAGGCGCTCTGGGGGGATAGTCGCTTCGAGGGCGTTCCATAGACAGGAGGTGGATAGTTCGTTGTCGGCGTCATGACCGAGACATGGGCAGGTTGGCTCGGACCGCTCGACACGAGCATCTGGTGCGACGGGGTATACGTCGATGTCGCGGGGGGGTAGACGGTCGACATGGCACGCACGCCCGCGACAAGCGGGGGCAGCGAGAGGGGCGAGGCTTGCGGCGGCGCATACGCGAGTCCAGGGTAGCTTTGAGCTGCCACGGCCGCAGCTTGGGCAGTGTTGAGAGTCAGGCTCGGCACCGAGAGGCGGGCGTTGTCAGGCGCGGCGGGCGCAGGCCGGGATTGCTGGGCTGACGGCAGCGGTGGCTGGCGTTGCGAGACAACCTGTGGCTGAGAGTTCACTTGATGTTGAGAAAGCGGTTGCGAGGACAGCTGCGAAGGGAGATATTGCTGAGGCGCGATCGACATGCTCATCCTCTTGGCAGGGGGCTCGGTCGGGTCATTCTCGGGAAAACTCCTCTTCCGATGCAACAGTTGCGCTGCGGACTCGGGCTTCAGGCCCAGCGGCGAAACAGCGTTGGCTGCCCCGTACGACGGCCAGCTCTGTCCATTGCCGGAGTTGACGTGGTTCCTGGCGACAGGGTTTGGGGTGGGCGAGTGCCTGCTGGGGAGCTGGAACGACATGCGGCCGGTTGGCGACGGAAGCGGAGACGCAAAGGCGCGCGTGCTCGGTGACGGGATGAGAAGAGGCGAGGGCGGTGCCGATTGTTGGGCGCGATCCAGAAACTCCCACAGCTTCGCAAGCTGCACCAACCACTCCTCCCACTGCTCCTTGGAGGCTAGAAGACTGTAGCGCATGTTGCTAAGAAACTCCACCTCCATGACGTGAATCTCCTTGACCGAAATGCCCGAGACGTCGGCCCACGTCTTGTTGGTGTAGGTATTGTCGTCGAGGAACTTGTTGCCGAGCATTAGCGCGACGGTAAAAAGGCGGTACTCGCTCCCCTGTCGTCCCTTGACCGTGGGATTGACGATTTTGAGCCGGTGGATGAACAGCAGCGCAAGCAAGATGACGTTTTGCGTCACCTGCGTTGTCGAGAGCACCGAATGAACCCACTCCTTGAACCTCCTGCTTGCCTTGGCGCTCTCTGCGATCTGCCAAACGGGCGCACCGGGAGGCACCGTCCTGATCTTGTCCGCCGCATCCAATACTTGAATGGACTCGAACCAAAACAGCGCCGTGAGGTCGGCCACCAGGTCGGCCAGGTTTCCCCCCCTTGGACTGATACACCTTGGAATCTGCAGACTGTGGATAACCAACGCCCGCTCCTTGGCTGCCGCATCCTTGTCCGCCATGGTACCGCCAGATGTGGGTGTCGTTGGTCTCGTCAACTTTTGCGACGCGGGCTGTGACAGGGCCTGGGAAGGCTGTGGGAGGTATTGGTGAGGGTTCGCGGTCGGGGCAATCGAGTTTGACGACGACGACGACGACGACGGGACCGCTCGGGGGCGCGACAGGTTGAGTGGTTGCTGATTTTGCACCTGGTTCGAGTATTGCGAGCCCCCGTGAAATACTTGCTCATTCGGGTACGGGCGCTCGCTGAGCGCTGGCCGCTGGCGCTCGACCGAAGCCATGGCAGGGGCGTACCCGGGGTGGTGTTGCAAGTGATTATCGTAGGGCGCCATGGTTGGCAGTTGGTATCTTGTCCCCATGTTCTCGTCCGTGGGCGGCGTCCGGAGCCCGCTCTCAACGGGACCCCTGCAGTCTTTTTGCCACGGCCGCAGCAGCTCAGAAGGTCGGAAGTTGTGGGAGCAGCTTGATGGGGCGGGCGACGGGAGGAGAGATTCGAGGGGGGGCGGGTGCGAGGAGGCCGCAGTCGAAAACATGTGGGAGACGGTCGAGTTGATGTAGGATTGCGGCCGGTCGACTGGGGAAGGATCGCAACGCCGGTGAGTGACAATGGCGCCAGGCTGCGATGCGACCAGCTCCAAGCTTGCCTCCTTCGTCAAAGGCAGAATGGCGTGTTGTGACGTGTTGTGACGTGTGAGGGTGCGATCTAGGCGTCGCGCCAGGAAGGTGCTTCTGGCCAGCACCTTTTGCCTGTGCAGCAAGGGCAGGAGAGAGCCCTGCTTGGCCCGGCCTCTTTCTCTCAATCTTGCCCCAAACTTTGAACCGAATGGATCCTTCTCAATGCTTTCCGTCAGTTCTCTAATTGCCGCGGGCCCAACGAGTTGCCCGTGTCCTCCAGAGCCGCCTTGTTCCACAGGGCACTCGAGGTTTGAGGTGGGAGCCGTGTCGGTAACGATCGTCGTGAGGCTCGCTCGTGGGGGGGCAGCTTGGGGAAACTGCGAAAATCGTCTCGAAGGGGGTTCGTCGGCTCGAGGGAACGAGAAGGCACAGGTATAGCTCCGAGGAGCCCTTGTTGGCGGCGAGGTTTCCTGGGCAGGAGACAATGCCAAGGGTAGGTGCGAAGGTCGGTGGGGAGCTTCGGCTGGGCTGATGTTGGGAGGGGGATTCGGTGGAAGGCGGTCTTGCCTCGTCAAGAGGTCGAAAGGCTAAGGAGACATTCGTGGTCGTGGTCGTGGTCGTAGTCGGGATCGGAAGAGGGCCTCGTCTTGCTCAAGACCCAGGGCCGGAAGGACGGGAGCGGGGGGGAAGGATCCGAGGAGCACAGCTGGGATGCAATGCCGAAAAGGTGTTGAGTTGGAGAGCGGCGTCGTTGAGGTGGAAGGAGCCCGAGGGAGAGGAAATGGGCGAGGGTGAGGGAGGGAGGGGGGAGGGAGGAAGAGGAGAGGCAGTGGGGGAAGATCCCCGGACGGTGAAAACATCCATACCAGCATCCATGTGAGGTGTGTTGCGTGGTTGTGTCGTTGCGTATTAGACCTGGTCGCCGCAAATGCTGCTCATTTACTTTGTCCCTGGTGGATGTCGTTGTCTGGTGCCGTGCAGCGAGTGGGCTGGCCTGCCGCTGTGAAAGACAGGCTGCGAATCGACACGCACAGGGTACCTAGGGAGGTACTCCGTAGCTGCCCGCCAGCTGCCAGCTGCCTGCCACATGCCGCCACACGGGCCACGCGCATCGGGCAGCTCCACAAAGGGATGCTCCGGGCCAATCCAGATCGCCAGGCTCTCGCTTATCCAACGGGGAGTGTTACTGGTCCCATGCCGGACGAGCCCAGACGACCAAGGGGCCGTCGGCGGGGCGACCTTGTGGAACAGTTTTTCAATCTCGGGCATGCACTGGGCGTCTCTGCCCGTGGGTTTTCTTCCTCCAGGCGGGCATTCTACAGTAAGTGCAGCGTTTCTCGCTCGTCTTCCAGCTCGCTCCCGTTGAGCCCTGACCTTTGGCAAGCAGAATCCCAAGGCTCGGCCCTCGGTCAGCTTGCCACCCGATCATCGATGCCCGTCCACTGCGCGTCAATAATTAGGCAGGGAGGTGTGTGGAGTGAGCCAAATACGTAGGCTCGTAGGCTTTGGGGGCCCTGTTCTGGCACCGATGCCTTCGCCGCGAACAAGCCCCCAGAACCCAGCACCGGACTGGACAGTTCGTTCGCACTGTTCGGCTTTTGTCGCAACGCCGGGAGGAGATGGAGGATGGGTATGGGCAGTGTGTGCATCGCAATTCTATACCAATTCCAGCAGTGCAGCCCCCCGTCTGCCGCTCTATTTGCTGTTGCAGGGTCACACACATCCCAATGGAAGCTGAGGTCGTGGGCTGGCTGGGGGGGCTGGGGTTCCGGGCTACCTCGCTGCGTCGGCTGGGTCACATCAGCGCCCTCGGCAACACAGCAACGGCCGCGGCTTCCATCCATTCTGATGAATGATAAATGCAGCAGGCCGACCGGCAAAGTCAGCAACACACGCCAGACAAACAACGGGCCTCCGCCTCTGCCTCCGCCCAGGACGGACCCGGGGAGAGGGGAGCTGGGCTTAGACCCTCCCTCATTGGATTGGCGCCATCAAGGTGGGCGGGGGATGACGACAGTAGGCTGCCCCGAGGCCCTCGGTGGTTGCAATTGACTGCTGGGTCCGAGGGAGGGCAGGCGATGCCAGCGACAGGACAGAGGTGGGGAAGTAAGGTAGCGAAGTGGCCTTGCTGTGTTTGACGCGCCATCATTTTCCACTATGACGGCAGACCTGGCAGGCAATGATAGCTGCCGCCCACGCTCGATGATGACTCGATGGCAAGGCTCGGCTGAGGAGGTGGTGCGCGCTCATCAGCAGCGAAGCAAAGAGGCACGGCAGGGATCCACGTCGACAGCGTTGTTGGGGAGCATGGAAGTGGCCCTTCCCACCGCTGGTCCGCGTTACGCAGTCTGTCCCCATTCGCGTTTCGACCACCAAAAGGGAGACGACACCGGAGGATCGCGCCACCGTGTCGGCCCCCCATCCTTCTCCTGAGTTTCTGTTGGCTTTTCAAGGCTCCTCCCCGGTCTCTGCCGTGTCAAAGATTCAATGGCGAATTGAGTGGTGTGCCTCTGCCGTGGGGTGTGTTTCTTGGGGGACTTTGGCAGCCGCCACGATATTCTGCCCAGCCCAGCCAGGACGAGTTGGGTTCCCGTCGCGAATCAGGACAGTGCCGCTGTTCTGCCTGCCTGTCGCTCGCCCGTCAGCCGCCTGCCGACTTGCCTAGCGGTCAAAGCAATTACCAGCGGGCTGCGAGCTAAAACAGCATCCCTGAAGCTCCGGATGCGTTCAAGGCGATATCCTGACCGAGCACACAGCCGGCACACGGCGCCTTTTTTTTTTGGGGCTTCCAAGATCTTGGGCAAGTTCCACCCACCTCCGATATCTGACTTGGCCAATTATCTCAAACACACGGGGACGCAAGATTGACTTTCTCCCTTCTCATGCCGATGCCCCGGTATAGGTGCCCCCATTTCCCCTCCCATACCCACGGATATTTGTCCACGATCCCTGAAAGCCCGGGCTCCGGAGGAGCCTTGAGCAAAAGACAAACTGTACATAGGTACCTACATGCAAGCTTCGGGACACCAAATGCATTTCAATCTCCATGTCCCAACATGCGCTGTGCGGAAGCGTATTCCTATGATGTCTAAATGGGGTTGGGGGGTTAGCCTTGAGACAAAGCGGTTGATCAATTGTCAGATGAGAACGTCAGCTCCAATGCTCGTGCCATGCATCCCCCGCGCTTCCCCTTTTTGCCATTTTTTTTGTAGCGCCGTGGACTCCTTGTGGTCAGCAAATCCCGCCCAGCCCCGCACAATCCCGGGACTCGTGCCTCGAATACGGAACACCACCAGACACAGGAGCCAAAGTCCGTTTTCTGGCGTCCAAGAACTTCCCACAGTGCGCCAAGCGAAGCCCCCGTTGATTGGATGCCCGTTGCATTTCCAGCAACTCCTCCGCAGTTGTCGTGTGTTAGTGTCGTATCAACCACCAAAGCACGGGGAACGGGGTCCTGCGGCAAGATGAGAAAACCGAAAGGAAGCACAGCCCATATTTGCATGCGAAATGGCCTTTTGCTCCTTTTCCCCTCTCCCGTCCGCCCAACACAGCCCAAGAGCTCGCCCCTGACGGGGGAGGCTTTACGGGAATCCTGCTAAGGTATCGGTGCTGGCTGCCTTTATTATCGCTTCCGGTCAGACATGGTGTTGGTGTATTATGGGGTGCCGGTGAGACAGACCGTCCGTCGAGAGGTAGTTCTGGTCTGTGGGCCCCTTGAGAGAAGCCGAGCCAATCTGGGAGAAACCCGTGCCTCTTGTCGCCGATGACCGTGAACGGTGACACCAGCCGTGGCATTGAATCGTATCAGTTGAAGACGTCCTTGGACGATTATTCTGTGCATGTCTATCGTGTGTGCTGTGTGCCGGGATGTTTCGAAACCTCAAGTCAGGATTGCATGCCCGGCCCAGTACACTGCTCGCCGAAAGGGGTCGTCATCTCCCGACACTATGAGCAAGTTTGTCTTTGCGCTTTGCCGAGAGCGGTGGATAAGTTCAGACGATGCTATCGTCATCCTCATCATATGCTGCCCATCGGCTGGCAGGTGCCTTGTGTTTTAATCACTGCCCCGGACATGTATCCGTCCCTGTGCATACATATCTTGAAGGGTTGTCGACAGGCTGATCCGGATAGGAAAAAAAGGCGGCCGGATTGACACAGCCCTGACCGCCAAAACTCATCGCCTGGTCTTATCAAAGGGTGAAGCGCACAGTGTGAAGCTGGACCCCTCAGAAACGCCGCCTTCTCGCATCGTGGTCTATCGTCGGCTGCCCGGAGGAGGAGCCCAGAGCCCGTCCCGAGGAATGGCTGCCAAGCAACTGAAAGGGGTGACGGGTGGGGGGATGCTGGACTCTGCAGGAATTGAAAGGATGGGGTGTGGCGGATTTCATGCAAGAACTTAAAAAGGTGCTCCCACGCCATCCAATCGTTGCTCTCTCAGATCTTCGTCAGCCATGAATCCCTTGAACAGCACGGAATACTTGTGGTGATGCATGGTGGTGGTGTACGTACGTATTGGTGATGCGTCGGGCTAGGTGATAGGAATATGCAGGCTAGCCTGTCAAACGGGATGCCCATCACGCGCGGAGTCAGCACAAGTCGAATTATCTCGTCCCTTTAGTGAGTGCTCTTGACGATCTGGGCCGGGGTGCCGACGGGCAGCTGGCGGCGTTACCGCCGAAACCCAAGAGATTGCTGGCAGGGTGACACACTGGATTCGAGAAGACACACAGCCGTGGCTTGACGGGCATCCCACCCGTGCGCCGTCGCCGTGTCACCGATGGTGGGGTTTCGAAAGATGGAGGGGCTACCTGCCCGGGAATGGGCAGCAGCACGGCGGAGATGTTGTCGGCGAGCCACGGGCATTGGCAAGCAGCAGAAACAAAGATTTGAAAAGATTCATGGCGGACTGTATACGAAAGAACCGTAAAGGCGAATCCGGCCAAGCGTGGAGCCCAATAGTGTCGCAGCGTTCCACTTGTGGAAGAGGATTTGCTGAATCGGAGACCCCTCTTCTCGTGGACGAGCTTTGTCCCCCCTTCGCTGGCTTTGACCTTCCATTCGCGATGCCGCGGTCGTTGGGCAACTGGGGCAGTACTTCCACGAAAAGGCAGAAATGCACCTATGCGAGCAAAATGGCCACCAGTCTGCGCGCTTGGGAGAGAGTCGCCAAGTGTGACCCCGGGGCGGCTTTGACCCACAACCAACCAGACTCGAACGAGGCAAGTCAAGCCCTGCTGTGGAGGATGATGAGACACAAAGACGGTTATCAATATGTCAGATGCCGGAGCCTTCACTGTCCGGCTCGATCGGGTCCCGATAAAGGAGCCCGGCCCAGCGTGCGGTCTCGAGTTTTTTGGCCAGGTCCTGGCCCATCAACAATTGTTGGGCCGGAGCTCGACTCCCTCTGCTGAGAAGATGCTTGCCCATTGCCATGTGGTGTGCCCACAACCTCCGAGGAGAGGCATGGAGCCACGGTCAAATAATCTCGGAACTCCAACCAACAACGTGTGCCCGAGTGTGGCTGGAACACAGCGCCGCGGTTTCATCCCCTTCCGACTCGCCTTCCATGATAGTTCCTATCAACAGGCTTGTCTTTCCCCCCCAGGGATATCGATCTGGGCGGAAGTGTGTGATCGAAACCTGGATCTCAGGCTCAGGCGGCAAACATGTTGCAGGGTGATGTTCTCCCGGGAGACAATGCCTATAGTATTGACGACAGAAAAAATGAGCACCAGAGAAGGGAGAAGGGGATATCGAACTTTTGACTCCGGCTTCGAGGTCGAGTTTCGAGAGAGATATATCGCATCTCGCCGGGACTATTGGTTCTGTGAGAGTCCCGGGGGGCCTCATTGACGTCGATGAACCGAAAAGGCATCACGTATTCGGGGACCAGACACAGTGCGGTCCGGAATTCCGGGGCGCCGGCGGCGAGGTGCAAATGATGTTTCGATCTGTCCGTTCCAGACAGCTGACGATGCGACGGAAACACGCAGACCGATGCGCACACCCTTTCTCTCCGCCCAATCAACGAGCGAAGGCAGCTTTTGAACGGAGACCAGAACAACCTCGAAGGGACAGGCTGACTTCCAGATTGAACGTGGTTGCTCGGCCCGGCGTCCACAGCGCTTCGCTGCCCTTGGTTGGGGCAAATCTGATGACCGTGTGAGTGTGGTTTACGCCGGGGAAATGCCCCGGTTAGTCCCTGGTGGAAATCTAGACAAGATCAATCACCGATTCAAGGCCCTGGTGGTCGCTTCGCGGTGGATGGCGGCATGGGATCAAGCTGCAAGGCAACCGGGCCAACTGGAGCGACTTGGAGCTGCGGCTTGTGATTGTCCATAATTGGGCGTTCTTTTGGAAGAGACCGGGAGGCGGGTGATGGCGAAACGGCAGGTCTCGCTCGGCAAGGACGGAGCTTCCTCCTTAGGTTCAGCCAACTGACCAACTGCCTACCTAGATCCATTCTGCCTGCTTCAAATAACCTTCCATCTTTCTTGAGCTGGCTGACTGGGCACCTTGCCCGGTAGGTCACGAAGATCAACCTGGAGGAAGGAGAACTTGTGTCAAGGGCGACGTCCAACGACCCCGCCAAACAACCCCGCAAACTGATGGTGGTGCCCGATTGCAGTGACAATTCCACCAGGCCAAAGCACCTGCCGTGCCTGTCCTGGTATGCGTGACTCTTTTTGACGCTTTCAGGGCAGTTTCCACTGCTTGCAAGTTGCCCCTATCGTGCGGTCCAATGAAGAGGCGGAAAGGCGCTGTGGCTCAACCACAAAGCAAGCGCTGAATGCAATGCATGAATCGACGCAGAGGAGCCAGGCCAGCAGGCAGGCGAGGTAGGTGTCGCCCATTTTCTATGAAACATCTTTCATGCTTGTTTTTTGAGCAGCCCCAAGTCCGCTGCTGCTCGTTCTCTTGTCTCAACTCGCGGCCCTGAATGGCTGCGACGATCTGATGACAATGACATGGAAAGCAGTCCACCGACGGTCCGTCTTGCCTGAAGACCAGCGCCGACGCTCGGCAACACCACCTCCACCTCACGGATCACCTCAGCCATGAAGGTCGCTCGTCTTCCAGGGATGGATGTGCAACACCACCACGGGACCCATCCACGTCGACCCGACCACTCCGCCCGCACAACCACCAAGCAGGCCAGGGCGGTGGCATTGAATTGTTAGTTTTTGGTCCAACCGCCTGGGTCAGACATCGCTCGAAGCCACATCAGCACGCCCCAACAAGGCAATCAATGGTGCCCGGCATCGCCTCCTCGCCGCTGATCAGACCTGGCGATGGCACCTGGCGTCGCTGCAACATTCAAGGCTCGCTCGGCTCTGAAAGCGCGGGCCATTCCCTTCCCCTGTGTTTGCGCTCCATTTGGCCCACACGTCGCGCCCAGGCTTGAGATATTAATACTTTGCCGATAGGGGGGGTTCTCGAAGCACCGGCTGGCCTCCTCCATCGTCCCCCGACGCTTGGGTCACGGCTGGGCTTTGTTCGCCCGAGGCCCAGCCGCTGAACCGTCTTAAAGGAGGGGGGGCATTGCATGTCGCAAATGTCGAACAAGTCTTGTGGGACCTCCTCGTGCTGGACGAGGACTTGAGGACTCATCACCATCACGCATCCACGATGCGGGCTGCTTCGAACCCCTCGCTCCCATGCCCCCAATTTCGGGCCCCTATCCAACTGCCCAGGCGGAGGCTGGCTGCAGTCGCTTCTTCCATCCTGGCTCCTCTTTGGCAGCTTTTCATACAGCCCCAACACCAAGACCAGGCATTGGCAATACTGCGCAGTAACCTGTAGAACCTATTGTCGCATCCGCCCTTTGTCATGCAATCAATATTCAGATGACCGGCAGCGCTCCCCTCGACAGCGCATGCTGCACAGGCCGCGATTTTAGCCCGACAACGCGTTTCGTAAAGCCGCCCCCACAGCGACAATCGTTCCACGGGTCTATTCAATATCGACCAGCCTGAAAACTCGGCGAATGTCTCGCGCCATAAGCACCTATGCAGCGCAAGTCGGACCCCATGGTGGACCAAGGCCAAGCAATCGCAGCGTTTGCCTTTTTTCCAGATGCTCGCCTGGTGCCATGGTGACGACGCGAGACTCCAAGGAGCCAGCCGCCTGATACCACCATCCCGAGTGCGGATACCTAGGTATTGATGGTCAACCCCCTTTTTGAGCCCCCGTCCGCGGCATCTAAGTGTCCCAACCCAAAAGGTTGGCCTCACCCCCTTGTTCCGCCCCCGCATCTGGCTCATGGTTTGCTTCGTCTACCTGGCTCGCGTTTCGTCCAAAGCACACTGGTCAAGGGTGTCTAAAGCTAATGTGGGCTTCCTTTCGGCCTCTTGGACGGGTATTAGGTCGTGCGTGCAAAGTACCTTTGGTTCAATTTCCATCGTCCACATCCACGAGCAGGTGCCTTCCCGGGAAGACGACGGTACCTTGGCACGACGGCCGTCAGCTGGCTGAGTCACTCGTGCTGGCCAAGGTCTCGGTGCTAAGTCCAGCCGATTTGTCCCCCATCCTGCCGTCGTCACGAGCCTACACCGAGCCTCGTCAACGGAGGTGCGTGATGCGGACAAACCCCGTGCCACGAATGGTGGGGCCGGGCTGTGGATCCGCTCAACCCCGCGGCCGGCCACACCATCGGTGCCTCGCTTCCCCCGCGTCCTTCGGGCCCGGCCCGCCCCTTTTTGACCTTTCTACATCTTGTCAACTTGCGAATCAATGATCATGAGTTGGTTGCTGGTCGATCCTGATACTATGGGAGTCAGGGGAAGAGTGCAGAAAAGGATGACAACAATCATCAATGTACATGTTATGTGAACCTAATACGTTCTTGCGGTTGGTGCTACTTTTACGCCGGGCATGTGTCTGCTCTCGAAATCTGCTCGATACTCATAGAGTCTGTCTGTTGCCTACTAATTAAGCACAAGGGAACCGGCATCGAGCTTTGTCGAACTTTAGTCCATCCTTCCACTTTCCCTTCGTGTCTTTGAGTAGCGGTCACCTATCTCATGAAATGACTTCAGTAGAGCAACGTAATATTGGGTGCAAGATGGAACAACCGGCCTCTACGTAAACAGGCCCGCGCCGGACAGTGCCAAACATCCGTGTTGGGGGTAGGTGTGAGGCATAGTCTTGGATCAACTATTCAGAGGGCTCGCTAGTCTGTCGGTCCTTGGAGTCACGATATGTTGGGGTGTTGAGAAGGCATTTCGCGGGGATGGAAGCCTATGAAAGGCCACGATTTGGTAGAGTTGATGTCTTTCGCTTTGATGAAGGCCTGAAACAGCTGCCCGCCCGTCCGTTGCGATTATATCTACGTAATAGCGGCCGCCACTCATCCGATGTTGACACTGAAGGGAGTGCAAGCTGGCCTCTAGGGACAAGATGCTATTGGTGCCTGGGGCAGTGTCCACTCCCCTGAACTCCAGTCTACAACGAATCGCTTCGGAATCGCTTCGGAATCGGTGGTTGATGCTTCGGGATGGTCATCTGCTGGTCAAATCGTCTACCCGCACTACTCGCCAGTTCGGATTCCGGCCAGGCGGGGAGATAGTACCAACAACACCCCGAGCTCATGTCTTTCCAGGACGACCAGAAGAACAGGGTCAGACTGACATAATTGGCGAGGAGACCTAAGCCCCCGAGACAGCGGCATATCTCGTATACACTGATCATCAGCACCGATCGGTAGGAGCGGCCGATATTCATAGTCACTCGCGCCGCGCACCCGCTTGGACGGAACGAGGTTTCGGTGCTGTTCTTCTCCAGCCAAGCGAAGTTCGTGTGCCGAGAATGTCAACGACGAAGCGGTGCATGTATCAGGATTAGTAAACAGAGAAAAAGAAACCTGGGCACGCTAGAAAATGCTGAGACCTACAGGAGAGAGCACGTGTAAAGGCGTAAAGTCAGAGGATGTGGATTTTGTATCCTCAAATACTGTTACGTCGGGTTATGCACATGTATCCGAACGGCGCGGCTTTGGGCCCCCGGCTTTGCTGAGCTGGACTTGTCTCGAAGAATATGGTTATTGGGAATGGTCGGTAGCGCAGAAGCCTCATGGGCGCCTCAAATACGCCTCTCGTTGATCCATTGGGCTAATGGTTGTTGGGCCTTAGTCAGGGTAGTTGGTGCTCTGGGAGCCATGTCTCAGACATTAGATTCCAGCCGATCGTGGGAAAAGGGGAGACGCAAGAGCATGTACTCCATTCCAAAGTAACAGCAAACCGCCGCATGCCTTCTACGAGTCCAAACAATGTGGGTCAGTCATGGCAGTGTTGCACGTTTGATGGGCTCTTGCTCGCCCCCAAACCCAAGACTAAAGACCAGATATCATGGACAAGAAACTCGGTTGCTGCATACTGGGCCCTAAAAGCACTTGAATGAATTCAGCCTCATTTTTCCCACGTGGACGGGACTGCTGTAGGGCTGCCGAACAACGGTAGCAGAGTGTGGGTTGTATGGTGCCGTCCATGTCCATGAGTGGCCAGGGTCCGCGTTTTGAGACCCTTTCTGGTCATGTATGCGAGAGCTGCAAGCTATCCCCCGTCTTCCTTCTCGCATTCCTCGTGGCAAATCACGCAGGTACATCGTGTTGATGCCTGGGGTGGGGACATAGGAGATCCGATGGCCCTTGAATACGCCGTGGGGTTGTGTGCCGCAATACTGGGGCGCATACCTATTTGTTTTGTAGCGCGGATGAGTAAGGGTCTTTAGGATTTTAGTTCTTTTGCGGAGATCTTGCTACCGATTGGGGTTAGATCTGAGAGCTCCTTGCCCTCCGTATTCGCCATTTTGCTTTGAACTACGCCCGACGGCCGACAGCAAGAAGATCGACAGCCAACCTCCACGTGATGTTTACCACAGCATGTTTCGGAAGCTGACCTTTCCCTTCACGAGCCAGCGGATGCTGAGAGACGCTTCTGGATCTCTGCAAGGCTGAACCCTCCGCATTAGAGTCGCCTTGATCTCAAGATTCGTCTCAGGCTGCAGAGGTCAATGATCCAACCGTTGGAAGATCGTGATACCCATCAAATGCTAGAGTCTCTCCCTCTGGTAAGCCCACTGGATCAATTCCGGGAGCTAGGGCGGTTCTTGGAGGTACTATATCTGGTTGTTCCAGTGCTTGTCTTGTGGCTTGGCTTAGCCCTCTTCCAAGATTCTCCTAGCCGTATCGGGCAGCATTCATAGTGCAATTATCTACCACCTTGACGAAGCCTATCTCGGAGACCCGGTTACCTAATGTCGACTCCCAAAATTGACGGCTGCGACGGTTGAACTGGTGCGAAATAGGAATGTGGTTGATGATACCGGAGCCCAGTCAGAAGCATCGGGGATGCTCGGAATCTGCGAGATATTCCCGGACAGCCACATGTACCGACCAAGCGGTCAGCAGCAGGCGGTTTAGCCAAGTATCGACCGGAGTTGGCGTGCAGATGCATGTCTAATGCACACTGCAACCCAATGACAGCGAGGCTCTGCTTCCAAGTCTCCTTCACCGCAGCTATGGACCGACAGGAGTGGAGGGGAACATGAATGGCAGCATGCGTGGCAGGCTCTGAGATGGACTTGTCATACGTGGATTTTGATGGATGCTTCTGTCCTTCAGCTCGCGTGCCGTGTGCAAACGGCCATTCGGGCTGTCTTCTGGCACGCCATGCCCCATGTACACCTCAACCACCCGTCCAACCCGCCGGCATATGGCATGCCGTATCGACCGACGTGGGCCGGGAAAAGCGGAGCAAGAGGTTGGGCGCAGGGGGACGGTGAGCACCACGCAAGCTGCCGTCCGAGTCGAACGGTTGGATCTCTGTGACACCGTGTTCCAGTTCGGCATCAGGACTACCACGTACTAGGTACACAGGGAGGGTAGATCGTCCCTCTCTATCTGAACGAGTACATAAGCTCGTGGTGCCGCCTCTCTTGTCGTCCATCTTCTCAGCATCATTACCTGGACATCTCATCAACCACCGTAAACCAGACTACCTAAATACTTCACAGAAGCCACAGATTGACCCCTCTCAAGCCCTCTTTGTCACACCGCCATGACCATGAACGACGTCCTCGCAAACGGCACTGCCGTTCCTGCTCTCCTCGAGGGAACCAAGGCTCCCAGCTCTGCCATCCCAAATGTCAACCCCACCCCTGCCAAGCAGCCCGCGGGTCTCTACGCGGCTCCCTCGACCATCACGTCTGCGGCCGACCCGCACACCAAGAGCTACTCGCACATCAACGGCAACATTGCGCAGCTGATGGACCGTCTCACAGTGGCGGAGCTGTGCAAGGGATGGCCGGTGTACCGCGACGCGTCCGAGTGGGCCAACTACCGCGACCTCTTCACCGAGGACGGTACCGTGTGGACAAGTATGTCTTCTCTTTTGCCGCTTGCCTTTTCTGTTGCACGAAGCTGACACGTGACAGCATGGAGCGGCGCTCGCCCTGTTGACGAGTTCATCGCCATCTCCAAGGCCGGTAAGGAGGCCGGTGTCTTCATCATGCATCGCGAGTGCGGCACGCTCGCCGAGCTCAGCAGCGTCAACCCGGACCGCGCCATCGGCAAGATGAAGGCGACCATCACGCACCGCTTCACCTTCCCCGAGTCGCAGTTTGACGTCGACTGCGACTGCCGCTTTATCTTTTTCTGCGAGCGCGTTCCCAGCCAGGGCTGGAAGGCCAAGTACGTCAAGCTCTTTTACGAGAAGGACAAGGTCGTGCCCGTCGACGGGTGCACGGCGCCACGCTTCGAAGAGGACGAGCTTGCCAGGTACCCCAAGGGGTACTGCTACCTGGGGGCGGCTCAGGCGCGCCTGGGCTACGACATTGACGTGTCGCTGCCGACGCCGTTTGATGCCAAGGTGTGGGACAGAATGTACGGCGAAATGGAGAAATGGTTGGACGGAAAAGACGTTGACCTGTTTTGGGAGACGCACTGAGAGGATTCAGGGGCGACAGGGGGTTATGGAAATAGGGGCAGCAAAATATTAGGCACGACGCAAGGGGCACCATCTCACCAGCACACGACATAGCGTTCTTGGGGTATAGACATAGACAGGTGGGTTTCCTTTTCTTTTCTTTAGGCATTTTTACATCTAGATGGCCGTTTTACGAATTTATTATCTCCTCACTCATCATGGGCTTCCTCCCCCTCTCCTCTCCTTTCTGATCTTTCCCGGAACATAAAGAAGCGGCGGTGGTTTGATGCAGGCACCACGGTAGGACAAGCAAATGCTGCAAGAAACCGTCCGTCCACACTGGCCCCAGTGCAGTCTTATACTATTATCAAGCGAATGGCTGGGTTTCGTGACACGACGGGGAAACTGACAGGCCTGTCGTCATGCGACTCTGCAGAACGGCAACACAAGACGGGATGGCGTGCACTACGCCTCCTTTTCGATCAGCACACGTGGACCTGCAGCTCTTGGTGTCGAGTTCCCTGTCGGAGCTTCCAAGACGGCATGCTGAGAGAAGCTGACGGAAAGAACATGACACAGCAGGAGCAGTAGGAAGTAGTACTCTGTGGTACGCCCCAAGTTTCTTGCTCTAGCAGTTATCTCGAAGGACCCCAGTGAAAGACAGGAAACTCGCCGAAATCGGCGGGTGATATCGACCAGCATATGCGCCTGTCCGGCGGAACACCGATATATCGGATTTTAGTCACGTTGGTCTTGAAGCACTCTTTTGTTTCTACCCCCACACAAGAGGTTCAGCATCGGAACAAAAAAAAAGATTTAGGAGCACGTCAGAGCCTGGAAACACAAACAGAGGCGACAAAGACTCGACCCTCAAGTTCTTGCCTGAAAAGAGACCTCTTGCTTGGACGTTTGGGGTACGCCCGAATACTAATAAAATGGCTTTGGACTTCTTAATAGCTGTGGGGTTCAAAATTGACTGGGTGATGTCGAGTTCCTCTGCAAAGAGAACATTATAAGCTCGGGACAGGGAACTTGCCATACCCTGATAATTGTTCTAGAACATGACAAGAAAAGAACCACGAATAGCTTCGGGAAGAGCCGCTGTCAGGGCGGTCGGCTAGCGAGGACAAAGAGGGACACGGCAGTTGGGAAACAAAGACCTAAGGCAAATAGAACCTCGAGTGCCGAGAACAGTTGCATTGATATCCCAAGCTCTTTGTCTCTTACCATTCTGTTGCGATGAAGCTTCTACCCATCGCCTTCTCCTGTATCCCCACATATAAACAACCTTACCCTCACGTTCCACCGAACAACTTCACCCCCAGGAAACGTAAGCATACCTACCCACCAGACCTCCAACAACATGGCGTGCAAGACTTACTACGAAATGCTCGGCGTCGCATCGGGTGCCTCGGCTCAGGATATCCGCAAGGCCTTCCTTAAACTATCCCTCAAGGCTCATCCAGACAAGGTTGGCAACACCCCCGAGGTCAACGACGCCTTCATCGCTCTCAAGGAAGCGTATGAGACGCTTTCGGACACTGAGAAGCGCCAAGAATACGACCTTGAACTCAAGGAAAAGGAAAACCCACAAACGCGTGCAAGCCACGCCAAATCCGGGTCAAAGCACGCCAAATCTGGGCCAAAACACACCCAGCACCGGTCGTCTCGCAACCGCGAGTACCGGTCGTCTCAACCCCCGAACCGTGGCTATGATGGCTACAAAAGCGACGGATACCGGGGCGAGACTTCTTCGAGCCGATCCTACACGCCGCCTCCATGGGCTGATAGTAGCGAGTTCAGAAGCAACCACCCTTCATGCCCTCGTGCCGAGTATCCCCGCCATGCCGAGATCTTTGCCGCTGGGGGGCGGCACTACTGCCTTTGTCACGAGTGCGAGCGCCGTATCCTCGGGGATATCTACACCCGCAAGGCTCAAGTGGCCGAGGTGATTGCTGACCTCAACTTTGTCAACCGCCACGTCAACGAACTCTGGAGAGATGTACCTGGTCTCTTCAGCCCAGACATGCGGCAGCGTCTCATTGTCCTCGAACAGACGGCTCAGGCCCAGCTTGTGTTTCTTGACGCCTGGACTGGGCGGACAATCGCCTGGGTCGGGTGTCCATCTTGCACGCGCCGCGTGCTCGCCCACCCGGTGCTGGCTGATGTGGAAAAGATGTGTCGCCAGATTGAGTACTGGGTGAGGCATGCACCCACGCTTGCGAGGCTTACGCGCCAGGTCATCATGGGGCCCACGGTTAGGGATCCGTGGGCCTGGGCCGACGAGTTTACCACGGCCCTGGACAAGTGCCGGAGGAACGACCTCTGAGAGTCAGTGCTTAGGTAGTTAACTCCTCCCTAAGCTTCTAAAACAAGCACGACTGAGGACATCATTCACGAACGGTAACAACTTTCTTTGGGGCAAAGTTAGGTATATTTCTACTCTATATCATGAATTGGTGCATTATACCCAATAGACAAAAAGTGCATAGCCGGTACCGAGGGCTTGGCAACAATCGATATCATTCATACCACCCACCTCTCCAATTTGCATGTATCTCTTAATATTTATATAATAGTATCTGTAATCCTGTGTCTTGTTTCTATCGTAAGACTGTAATATGTTTAGCGACTTGAAACTCGTCGTCCCCGGCAGACTCAGGGGAAAACGAGCTTTCCAACAACTGAAAGCTCCTTTAATGACTGCCAAGATAGACCTTGAGGTAGAACCTGTATCAACACGGTATATAGTAATGTCTTCGCTCTAGCTGGAGTGGCTGGCGGGAGCGATGCTTGTGCCCCACCCGCCCGTGCCGGAATCCGGGTGGGCCCCGGGTTTTGCGCCGGGCCGGTGCCGAGTTCCCGCCCCCCTCCGGCTAGATCGGCCTCCGGGATTGAATATGAGATGAAAAAGCTTGTTGGTTGTTGATTGCAGGGGGGGTCGCCGCGGGACGGGTCCCGACGGCCTGAGCGACAAAACTAAAATACCAGTTCCCTTGTCGGCGTGGAACGTCTTCCTTGGATGCGATAGGAGCGGCAAGCAGGATGCATTTCGAGAACATTGAACTTTGGCACGTTCCCCCCTTCAGAGGTTGGTCCAGCCCGACCCGCAGGCTCCTGAGGTCCGACCGGTCCCAGGGACGGCACTTGGACTAGCCTCAACAAGTCTACGGCAGTGCCAAGATGGTCTTGGGCACAGACTGCAACCAGCCTTGGCTAAGGGGCGAGGCGCAAGGCGACGCTGCGGAGGAGCGTGATGCATCTGACCAAACAGAGAGGCGACCCCGGCTCGGGCCCGGGCCCCCTTGCGGCGATGGTGAGATAAGGGACGGGGAGTCCGCCCTCACGCCATTCCTCGAAACAAACAATCACTGGACTGGCTTGATGCTGCAAGCACCCGACGCAGGTAAGACCGGTAGTGCAATATCGTGTAACCACCCACATCGACGCCCACCTTGCTAGCGACACGGCTCTCGTTGGAACCATGCCGGCTTCTGCCTTCAACACCACCGGGGGTCGCTAGCTACATTGGGCGTGGGCTCGCCGCAGATCTTTCGACGCGCACGGTTGACCCACGGCGTCCAAGATTGATCCTCTGAAGCAGGAAAACGACCAGGTTCCCGCACCTGCGCCGTGTCCCTGGCTCGCTGCAGCTGCAGCCCGAACAGTGCTTCGGGGGCTTGACTAATTTGCACCGCGGGACGGACGGGGGACGGGCTGCGACAACCAGCCCAGCCCGTCTTTGAATTCTTGCGCCAGAATCATAATCCTGAGACATAGCAAACACCGCCTCACGACGCACTGATAAACACTCTTTCGCCCGCCGCCGGCCAGGCGGGCAACCTGTTTCGCCAAATCTTGGACTCGCGACTGGACGCGCTAAGCGTCTTCGCCCTCCCCCATAAGCCCGCCACCCTGGCGCGACTACGCGGGCAGTCGGCGACATCATCGCCAACCTCATGCTCGGCGTCCGCAACAGCGCCGGCGCAGGCGACTCCTCGCCGGCGCCACTGTCACAGGTCACCACCGCTCCCTACCCAACAGACGAATTTGTTCCGGCCATCCACCGGCGGGAAACGGCGCTCCCTCTCACCATCGCCTTCATCGTGCGCACTCTCCACATGGAACGATTAGCAGACTCTTGACTGACCCGGCTGCAGACGCTCGCCTGGGCCTGTACCCTCCTCAGGCTCTGGACTCGCATCGTGATTGTCAAGTCACCATGGTGGGACGACCTCTTGATATTTTTCGCCATGGTAAGTTGAAGGCCTTTCCCCGTCAATTCAGACGGACTTGGACCTCGCTCACCATTGTCCACCGCAGCTGGCAACGACCGCTGGTGGCATCGTTTTCATTCTCCGTGAGTTTTGCCCCCTCAACGTGAGTGAGGCCAGCTGAACTGACTCTGTGCTAGTCCAAAATGCCGGCATGGGCAGACACTTTGCTGAACTCCCCGTGGACGATGTTCAACGCTTCGTGAAGGTGGGCCACCATCTTCCCCCCCGCCGGGAATCCCCCCACTTACGTTCCCTCAAGATCTTTTATGTCGGCAGCGTGACTTACCCCCTCGCGCTCATCACCATCAAGCTCGCCCTCCTCTTCCAGTACCTGCGCATCTTTGACGGGGCCTCGCGCCGCCGCCGCTTCTGCAAATGGCTCATCGTCTTCATCATGGTCTGGGGCGCCTTCTTCCTAGCGCCATCCTGGGTACCATGCGTGCCGCTGGCCAACATGTGGGACTTTAGCAAGCCGCGGCCCAAGTGCTGGGGGTTCGCGTCGGCGAACACGAACCAGGCCATCGGCTTTCACATCAGCCAGGGCGTCACGACGACTCTCTTGGACCTCATCATCTTCTTTCTGCCAATACGCCTGCTCTTGCGCCCGCGGACGCAGCGCAAGTCGCGCGTTGCGCTGCTGCTTCTCTTCAGCCTGGGCCTGACGTACGTGTCTCTGCCCCATAAACCGCCCCTAGGGAATGCTAACATGGACGCAGCGTGAGCCTCGTCTCCGTCGTGCGCCTCGTTTTCCTTCTCAAAATCCCCCCTTCAGAAATGCGCGACCTCAGCTGGACGCAACCGATGCCGACCGCGCTGGCCGTGGTTGAGATCAGCCTGGCGTCTGTGTGCGCGGCGCTGCCCGTCTTCTGGCCCGTCATCGAGAACACGTGGGGCATGATCTTTGTGCGGTACGAGGTCCGGGTCACGACCGAGTCAGGCGTCTTTGTGCCGCGCAAGGAGCGGACGCGCAAGCAGCTCGAGATCATGATGCAGCACCAGGAGCGGGCCGCGCTGGAGCGGGCGGCCATGGGCGACAACCTGTCCGAGGTCGAGCTGGCGAGGAACAACTCGGGCGTCAGCGAGGAGAGCAGCCGTACCAGTGAGCTGCGGCCACCAGACGAAAAGCCTGGGTGGGATCCATACGTCGGGGACCCCAAGACGGGAATGGGGGAGTCGGAAACGGTCGTCCAGTCGCCCGCGGATGGGCGGCCGAGGCGAGGGAGAAACAGCTGCTCAATCTTTTAGCGGGCGTCTTTGTTTTACTGGGGGACTGGCCGGTATGGTGTACTAGGGTTTGGATACCTATACCACGGAGACTGGGTGTACCTAGAGTAGGAACTGGCATTTACATGTCATGCCGCTCATGAGCCTTACCCATTTTTGATGCCACCAAAGGAGATCCAAGTGTGTGTGTGTTGCATCGTCTTGGCCGTCTGGCTTTGTCCCGCATCCTGGCCACTGATGAGGGTCCTGGGAAACGCCACCGTAAGCACCTCTGCACCAAACATGCAGCCAGAACAACCAAACCTGCTCCATCCATTTGCCAGACACGCACGTGGCTCACCCTGCCTGCGCAAAGCATGGAAACATTGACGATTGAAACATTGCCGCCCGTCACGCGCAGCTCAGTCCGTGTTGCATGAATACTGTGAGGAGTTCTGAAGGGTGCAGTGGCGCCAGGTTTTTGTACATCGTCAGTGATGCTTGGCGATGCATTAGCAACAGCGAGAAATGCGGAAAAGAAACTGCCCTGAGGCAGATTGCTGAGCGAATACCTGAGTATGGCATTCTTGAAGTGGATGGGGGTTGAACGTTGAAAATTTAAGACCCGCACAGGCACATACGACGAGACTGATCCATCACTACATACCGAGAAATCGCGCGGCACTTGCGTGCGATAATCAGTAAGCTAGAACATCAGACTGCGAGCTTTCGGACGGGTTGAATGAATCAAGGAGGGGGGACTGGGAGGCCACTGCAGTGTGGCTGGCTATGCTTGCCCTAGTGTGCTGTTTGAGGAGCAGGAGGAGCGGCAGCAGGGAAATATTGCAAAGCTGAACCACCATCACGATGTTCGTGATGGCAACGACCACTTGGTTGGCCACGAAGAGACCTTTTGAGCTTCCAGGATACCAACCATTGATGAGACTTTGAACTAGAGGGATGCTATTGGTGTCTGCCTTCCAAGTCCAATTGCTGCCTCGATGTAGCATGCGGAGGGTCAATCGAGATGGGAGGACATTGAGGTGAAGATGAATTGCTATAAAGTTCCACCTACCAGGTCCATGATGTAAGGCATTCTCGAGTCTCATCTACACTAAGACTTCCACCCGGGTATTGTTGCCTTTTTTGCACCCTCGAGACGATATACTTCCTTCCCAGAACCCTACCTACTCAAGGCAAATACCACAATGGCCGACCATCGACGTGACAATGACCGTGACGGCGGCGACCGTCATGGCAACCGCGACCTTGACGATCACGACCACCGCCCGAGGCGTCAACTCGTCGAGCCTCAGTTCGTTGCCGCAGGCATCACGATGCAGGGGACAGAGGTCAAGATGGCCAAAATGTCGCTACTCTTCCCCGACACATCGAGCGGCCGCGCCAGCATCTTCACGCGCGGCCTGGGACCTTGCCAGAGCATCGCCACCTTCGACATGGCCACCGGCGATAGGACCATGATCCACTTACCCGCTGGCACCACGACTGAGCTCTTCAACGACATGATTGCCAGCATCGCGGCCGCCACCGAGGCAGTCGTTATCTTCATTGTCAACGGCGATGCGGGATCCAAGGACCACTTTGAGCAAGTCGAGGTGCCCAAGTTCAAAAAGGATATTAATGACGCGCTGAAGAGGGAGAACAAGGAGCATGTGATTTCGCGGGTCAAGTGGATTACGCTGTGGACGGACCCGGTCGAAGATGAGCAGACGAGGATGGTGCCAGGGACATTCGTGCTGGAGGCGAGTGGACGGTATGGACGGGGGAAGATGGATTGAGATGGCATAAAGAGCATGGTGTCATTGTTCGTAGCTACCTGGGTGGGGAGGCAACACTCTACCCTCAGGCAACACTCTGCCCTCAAAAGTTAGTATCTACTTTGGAAACACGCACCCATTTTTTTGTGAGGATCAAACCGAGGGTCAGGGTCGGTTCTCTCAACTCCATGCTTGGCTTCACTCCCTAAACTCCTCGACGCCCCCCCCAAGACGTATAACGCTGGAATTATCTGACCTTTGAACATTCATCGTTCCTCTCGCTATTAGAATCTGCCGTATTCGCCAAGGGCGGCGTGAGGGACCGCCTGCTGGTCTCCTCTCGGCATCAAGACCTTTGACATCCGCGTCAAGAAGGCTTGTCCGTCTCGTATTCGGCCAAAAGGTTCTATCAAGGATTCGACGACCAGTCGGGGACCGTTCGGGGATTCGACGAGCCTGGCGTTCCGGGGGGCATCGGTTTTGGGCTTCATTGCGACAGGCTGGCCTCCCACGGCCTTCTGCTTCGCTCACCCGCAACGGGGCGAGATATTGCGCAAGATTCTGCTCATGGAGCCAGTTTTCCCGTGCGCCTGCAAGCCTGGCGTGAGCTATGCGCTGCTCGATAGCGATTTCAGCGTCAGCCCGGGCTGCCATGACGCGCAAGTCCCTGGCCTCGTCGGTATCGGCCCGCATTCTCCGCTGCTCTCGCTCTTGATGTAAGTATCGTCTGTATTAATCTGGACGTCTGCGGTCCTGCTCTGCATTACGCTCTCTCTCTATGGCGTATTTGACGGATTGCGGGAGGGTTTCCATGATGTAGCCGGCTGGCTGTGACCCGCTTTCGGCGTAGTAGCGGTCTCGAAAGGACAAGCCTTTGAGAATGTTGAAAAACTCAAGCCTTGCTAGTTGACTTCTCCGGGCCGGTGAACAATGCCAAACGTACATGGTGGGGGAATAATAGAGTTTGGAGAGCGGGTCCTTGAAGAGATAGTAGTCGTCCTTGGATGGTTGCTCATGGAGGCGAGCGGCGCGAGGGTATGCTTGTAGGATCGGGATAGGGCAATATACCTGGTCGAGAATGTGATGGAGGACACTCTTTTCTCCTTCCTGGCATTTGGCCTCGGGAAATGGGGTTAAGCTCTCCATAGCGCCGTCGGGTTCTCTCTGGGTTGGCCATGTTTCTCTTGAAGCAACAAATATTAGACTTGCCACGGGGGTTCAGAATCCATATCGGGGACTTGGCCAATTCACGTCGTGTCCACTGCCCCGAAGGAGCTTGATGGCGGGGGCATTGAGTTGAACGGCAGCAATGTGCAAGCTTCCATCGTTCGGTCGGGAGCCTGCGCTGGTAAGCGCCTTTATGGCGTGGAGGTCGCCATTTGAGGTGGCGAGTGAGAGAGCCGTATCTCCATGCGGAGTTTCGAGATCGATGGGAGCTCCACGTGATATCAGCTGCTTGAGGAGCGTTGGATCCTCACGGGCAGCCGCAGCATGCACCACCCATGCCAAGTCCGAGGGCGGGATGCCCCTCAAGTCTGGTTGGGATGTTGCTGAAAGGAGTTTAAGCAAAACCTTGTCAGAAACTCGCTTTTCAGGATTTGATGCCCAGAAGAAGGGCAATAGATTTTGCATCCCATTGCCTCCCAGAAGCCCGCAATCAGGAGACGCTGTGCAGCCATTGTCCAAAAAGAGGGCGACAATCGCATCGGACATGGGATATCTTTCCAAGGCGATTCTGAGAAGGGTATTGTCCAGAGGTTTGCGGGTGCTGTGTCTTTGGGCTTGAGCAAAGCAAATGTCGATGGCTTCCACAACATAACCGGCGCTGCCTTCGTCTAAAGACTCGATCAAGATACGGACAACACGGCCGAGTGGAAAAGGCGCTGCTGTCAAGGCCCAAGAGCAGCAATGTCGCCTTTTTGGAAGGTTGTCCGGAACAAGAGACCAGCCTGTTGATAGGGATTGGCTCCTTTGCTGACAAGAAGATGAATCAAATCGGCCGGAAGTGCCCCTGAGGTCGTAATAGCGGAGAATGCCTTCCGCAGAGCAGCATCTTTGGCTCCCGAGTCAACCCCGACCTGCAAAAGGGAGGTGGCAATGTTGACCGCCTAGGGGGTTTCAAGAGAACCTCCAACTAGGAGATGGTCGAGGGCGGAAGCGGCAATTTCTGGAGCCATCCCACTCCGAACAAATACTGAGACCGCCTTGTCACAGACGTGGTCAAGGACTTCCCACAAGGCTTCCTTACGGGAGAAGGAAATGCGGCCCCGGCTGGGATCCAACACCATCGCCAACAAGAACGGTATCCTCGTATTGAACAGCCAGGAGGGCAACAGCGCCTTGCCCAATATCGGTCATGGCAGAATCGAGGATCAGTCGAATGATGTCTCTTTGCACCGGGCCCGGTGGCATTGAAGACAGGGCTTTCTTCAGTGTGTTTTTCAGAGTTCACTGGGCTCGGAGCTCTCATCATCATCTCGCCTAACCTGGCGAGGTTGCCTCTGGAAGCCTCGGCAGCCATAACGCAACCATCGCCAGCGTCAATACTGGCACCGCTTGCCAAGAGAAAGTCGACAATCTGGTAACCTTTGCCGTGCGAGTCTCGATGGAAATGAATCAAGAGGTGGTCCAAGATATGGCTCCGACCAGTCGTTTTGATGGTCTTGGCAAGGATACGAGCCTTTTCCAGGTTGAAGGTTTCATGGCCGAGGAGAATCTTGAGGGCAGACCCTAACGCCGTCTCGGAGATGTCGCTTTCTTCGCAGAGCATCTCGACGCTTCTCACGGTCGCCGCTTGTTGGGAAAGAGCGAGGACTGCCTTGCCTGAGGCGACCGAGCCGATACCAACGGGTAGCAAAACCATAAGAATCTGCTCCGTTGCCGGTCCAGGGTGGTCGAGGGTTTCAAGAACCGTGTCATCCACAGAAGGACCATGGGCGCCATTGGACACCATCATTTTCAGAACGGAGATGAGGTTTTGCTCTTGATCATAGAGGCCCGCTATAGCGTATGGCATGGCTTCGCTCACAATATCAGGTGGTGCTCCAGCCAGGAGGCTCCTGATGAGAGGGACATTGCCGAGTCTTGCGGCCGTCGAAAGGGCGGTTCCACCGTCCCGGTCTCGATAAGTTGACGTCGCTCCTGGCTAGAGCAGCATCTCGACGACATGTCGTTCCGAGTTGCGTCGGAAAGAAACAGCTGGTGCGGAAGCTCCTGGCAGGAAGCGCCCCTCTCTGCCAAGGACTGGATGATCTTGATCTTTGCGGTATCGGGTGCACGTTCGGGGAGATGATGAAGAGAACCAGAGGCTGCTTGAGATGTGAGTTTGGTGGTGGCGAGGATGAGGTCAAAGACGGGAAGGTTGAGACTCTGGACGGCCCATCCAAGCGTCCCGGTATCTGAGTGGGTTGTGGGACAGCCAGGAGACACTCCAAACGGAAGCAATTAATCCAAGCACTTGAGGTTTCCCGACTTGGCATTTTGCAGAAGTCGTTCGCGAAGCGCGGGAGTGTCGGGCGCGGCTCCAACCAGCTGCAGGAAGCTGAGAAGACGGAAACAGATCTCGTGGTCGTCGACTTGGGCGGCCAGTGTCGTTGGTTCGGAGCCTCCCGTGTCCACAATGTGCTTCTAATGGTGACCGACGGCGAGGGAGATGGCTGCAACGGCGCTGAGATTCCGGCCTGAGATGGCTGCCAGCAACACCTCATACACCTCGAGGGGCGCGAGGATGACGTTGGCGAAGAGGATCGAAAGGGTTTCTTGGAGGTTATTGTCTGTGTGGATGGTCTTTGCCGCCATATTCATGGCCGCTAGGGCGGCGTGGTGTTTACATGGGTGGTGCATGCAGGTAAGATCTCCGTCACTTCCAGGGCGCGGTGCGAGGATGCCGACAGCATACCAGTAAATGTCACGAGGAAATCTGGGTCGGCTGGGAAGTCTGCGCCGAGAGCCACCAGCTCCTTTTCGACACGGTGGTCGGTTCTAGTTTGAATGGCCGTTTTGAATGCATAGTCGAGAGACTTTTGGCTCAGCCCTGCTCGGAAGAAGAGATGTACCAGGGGAAGAGAGCCCATCTGTGCTGCCATTTGCAGCCAGGGACAGGGCGTTTCGGTCGTTGATGTGGTCATTTGGGGGCGAATGAACTTGAGAATGGATGAGCAGGTCCTTTGCCCATGATCTTGCCCACAGCTCCAAAGTTGTTCAGGAGTTGCGCCCTGTTCTGCTCCCATGGCGAGCAGAGCCGCCACAATCGCGACCGCCCCTGGAATATTTTTGTGAAGAGCAAACGTAACTGCCCTCCCAACCTCGGCGTTGGAAAAAGACCAGGAACTCGGGTCATCAAGGGCCTCTTTCTTTTTCTTGCTTGGCAGAAAGCCTCGCTTCTGCTCCTTGGGAGCTTTGTAGGAGGGATTAAGGGTCCTGAGACACACCAAAAGCTCTCTGGCCCGAAATGGTCCTTGTTTGCGGGCTGACCAACATACTCGGGCTGTAGAGGTGAAAGTATTTTTCCTGGTGTAATATCGGGAACCGCGAGAGCGGCGAGGGGATTGGGCGTGGCCATGTCGTTTTCGTTGTGGAATTCATACCTAAGTCATCTGAGTTCGGCTTATCAATATAGAGACGAGACGGGGGAGGAGACCAACCTACCTAGCGGCGCAGATGAAAGAGCTCACTATCGGGACTGAATTTGTGTGGAGATGGAGTTGGGCGGTTCCAGGGCGAGCTGGGGTGGGAGGGAAAATCTGCGAACGACTGGGAGGGCACTTGCCGTGGGTGGTTGATGGTACTGACATTGCGAAGTCTCGGGCAACCGCTTCAAGATGGATCCGGAAACTGGCTATCCTGTAAAATCAATGGCGGATCAGCAACAGAACAGAGCACAATGTGAACAATCACGGGTCACCATCGCGGTTCACATCTCACCCGTACAACGGACACCCGCTCTTCTTCGATAACCTCTGGCAGGGAAGCTAGCCACGCTGCGCAAGACAAACATTGACCCTTCGAGAAACATAGTATGGCAGGTCGAGAGGCGGCCAATACGGCCCAACACAGGTACAGACACATTGCACAGCTAGGTACTCCGCTGGAGCCCTGACTTGGACCACAGTACGTCACAAGGTAAACGGGAGGACGGGTCCACGGGATGGCGTGTCGTCGTGCCGTATTGTGCGCCAGTTTGTCGTGGAAAGACAGCTTGGAGGGGACCCGCTCACGTAAATTGAAGGTTAGTATTAATGTAACGGTTCAAAATGCTCATCCCAGGCGCGGCAGCTGTTGCCTTCGGGTCGTTCAGTGGACTCGGCCCAGCGTCGAAGCTGCCTCGAGGTTGGGTTGGAAAGGGGGTTGATATCAGCAGCCAGGACGAATCAGAGGGTTCGGCAATTCCAGCATCTGCAATCCAGCTCTTGATCAGTTGATGGGCGTTCGGCTGGGTGATATGGTGATCCAATAGGTGCTGACAGAAGGCAGAGGGCTGCCGTCGAGTCCCGGCCCTTTCTCTTCTCGAATCTTCGCGGCATCTGACGGAAGCCCGCTTGGTGATTGCTAATGCCACTTGCTGTCAATTTGTGATAAAAGCAACCTTTCCCCTCCATGCCTGAGTTGAGATCCATTCGTTGCCCATAGTCCTTTTCGATTTTGGTATTCGAGATAAAAAGAATCCAGAATCACCGAAGCTTGACCCCTCCTTGCCCTTGGTCGACTCGACCCCGCCAAACCCAAGCTTATCTCTTATCGCGACTCCTGGCTGCCCATCGCGAATCCTTGACGACAATCCCGACGCCCAAACAAGACCGGCACGACCAAGAACAGCTCTGCATATCCAGCCACCATGGGCGGCCCCGTCAAGCACATCAACTCGCCGCACGAGCTCAAGGCACTGCTCGAGTCGACACAGTACGTCATTGCCGACTTCTATGCCGACTGGTGCCCGCCGTGCAAGGCCATCGCGCCCAAGTACGAGGAGCTGGCGACGCAGCACGCCATCCCCGAATACCTCGCCTTTGCCAAGATCAACGTCGACCGCGTCCCCGCCCTCGCCCAGGAGCACGGCATCAACTCGATGCCCTCGTTCACCTTCTTTAAGGATGCTAAGCGCGTCAAGGTCAACGGCGCGCTCAAGATCGAGGGTGCCGACTACATGCGATTGAGGGACGCCGCCGCCAAGGTGGGCAAGTTGGCACAAGAGAAGGCCGACGCCGCCGAAGACCTCAAGAGGTAGAACGGAAGGACCAATAAGCAGAAGGACCCATACGCAAAAGGAGGATAATACACAACAGAGGCTGTCTGGGGGCGTTGCTGGTACCTAGACGCCGTGTCTTTGTGCGGTGGAGGATGGGCCACGGCGAGAGCAGCAGGCTCGAACCTCTCTTAGAAGGGAATATATTTACCATGATACCTACAGAGAATGCATCTGTGTTGTTAAGTGTATTCTTCAAGAGGCAGACGGCATGCGCGCCTCTCGTCCTAAGGGGCGAAGATTGGTCCTGCAGGGTGTCGCGCCTCGCGCCCCGCACGTCGCAGCGATCAAAAACAACGAATCAAATATCATCCATCCCACGTAGCGCGAATCGCCAACAGTCAAAAGTATCATCGGGATATACCTTTCAACATTCTCCTGTGTGGTGGCGACTCTGAAACCAGGCGGTGATGTCACCTACCATATTGGCCAAGATGTCCATGGCCAACTCCTCCACTGCACCTCAGCCCCGGGGATTCTTCTTCATTTTTCTCCTTTCCGCCGGGCAGCACTCGAAATGGACTCACAGAGCGATGAACAAGCGCATGGATCGCAAGGACGACGACACACAATGAAAACTCCGCAAAAGCAAATGGAAGACCCCGACCTAGATTTGCCGCCTGTTCAGAGGAGACCAACCAGCCCCACCAACACGCAACTGGAGCGGCAAAACTCCCAGGAACTCGGGGCACCAGAACACCAAGTCCCCAGCGCCCCTGGGCAGGGAGGGCAACAAGTTGCTCCGAATGACAACGGTCGCCATGGCGCTCCGGCCGTTCGACTCGACATGAACTTGGATGTTGACATCCAGCTCAAGGCCAAGATCAAGGGCGATATCACGCTCTCAATTCTGTGTGTGCGGTACCTCGCGGGTGACTTTGATAGCGAGGAGGCACCAGGACTTACACAGCCCCGCGCAGCGAGGGTGACCAAAAGGCCGCTTGAATGAATCGAACACTCTTGACCCTTGGCCTGAATTCAAGCTGTCGCGACGATGGATCCAGCGGGTGGCCCCCGTGTTTTGGCATCCCTCGTGGTGATGTCTTGGTGGTTGGGTGTCTTGCCTACACCATCACGCGATCGGATTGGGTGACTCGGACGCATCACGCCCACCTCCTGGCGCGTGAGTCCAAAACTCTCTAGGCAGAGGATAATTAAGTCGGACCTGCTCGAAATATCCTGCGCCGTCTTTTGAGCGATGCATCTCATCAATAGCGCCAAACTACCTTCTCTAGACTTTGGCTGACAGGTACCAACACAAACAAACCCCTGACGCCACCCCTGACCAGCAACACCAGCACCATCACAACACACCATCAACCCCCCCAAAATGCCGTCTAAACGTGGAAAGTCGTCGGGCGAACCCCCGGAAATCCTCCAACACCTCGGACGCGCCGCCCTAGCCTACGGCATCAGCCGTCTGGCCCGCCAAGAGTCGAGCAAATCTGGCGACAAGTCCAGCACCCAGTCCGCCACACCCAAGAAGCGAAAACACGGCTCCAGCCCCTCTTCCTCATCCAAGTCCAAGTCCCACCACACCAGCAGCAGGAGCAAAGACATGCAAGACAAGAGCGACGACAACTCCACCGCCTCGTCGCACCGGTCCTCCCGCTCCCACTCCCGCAAGCGCTCTTCCAAGTCCCGCGCCAGCGCCGGCGCCGGCGTCGACAATAACGAGCTGCACCACCACATGTCGCAGCTGGCGGCCGGCGTCTTGGCCTTTGGCGTCCAGCGGTATATGCACCACCGCCACGAGCGGAAGCGGCAAAAGGCCGCGGCCCCGTCTGGTGCCGCCGACCCCCGAGGAAGCCGAGGCCCGCAGCAGCCGGCGCGGGGAATCTTTGACGCCGGCGGGGCGGGGAAGCCGCGCGTGGACCCGGAGCTGTCGGCCGCGCTGGCGTCGCTGGACGGCGAGCTGCAGGGGACGGCGCAGGAGCTGGGGCGGCTGGCGAGGAAGAAGCCGGACCATCGGGACTGCGAGGTGCATCGGGGGTTGGTGGATAGCGAGCAGAGGATCCAGAGGGGGCTGGATGGTTTGCGGTCGAGTGTGAATAATGTGAGGAACCTGCATCCTGGCGTCGAGGGCCCGGAGAGGACGGTCCCCATGGCGGCGGCGACAGGGAGGAAGAGAGAGGAGAGGGCGCGGAAGCGGGAGGCCGAGGCGAGGATTCGGGAGGCCGAGGCGAGGAGTAGGGAGGCTGAGCTGAGGAATAGGGAGGGGCGGGTTAAGGGGGAGAGAATGCCTGCGCCCCCGCCCCCGGAAAGAGACGGCGCGAGGAGAGGGAGGGAGAAGCCGAGTTGGGACACGGGGGAGAGATATGATGGTTATGAAAGACGATCGAGGGCAAGAGACGATTGGGGTGGATTCGGGGCCAGGGGGGAGGGGAGGTGGATGCGGTAGTGATGCTTAGGGTTGTCATGGGCAGGTAAGGAGGTTGCCGTGATACCAGTACACCTTTTCTTTGCCGTGTTTAGAGCCTGGGTTTTTGTTCTGCACGTCAGTTTGTCCACTAGGAACCTTGAGTCTCCAATGAGGTCCCAGTTAACCCATCATAGATCAATACTAGTCATAACGTCATCTTCTCATTTCAGAATCTTGTCCCAGTGCCTTGACTTAACCCAACGCCTAACGAGGCAGCACAAAAAGCTGGCTGCGCCCCCTACGAAATCGTATGTTTTGGCCCATTCCCTTGATTCCATTCCCTTTCTCCAACAAAGGCCAGAAAACAAAACACGCCGGCGCCGCATATGCAAAGAGAGTTCCCATGCCCCAACCGAAGCTAGCGCTCCCTCCGAGTCCTCATGTAAAACGCCCTGCCAACCCTAACGCCAGCTTGAAGATCATAAGTCATTTGCTCACTTCTTCGCTAACCAGTACTTCCGTCCGTCGATGTCTTTCTCAACGTGCTTCCCTCCAAGTTAGTCCCGCAACCAAGACCTCCCCTCGTCCAAACTAAACCGGAGGCGGCGGAGGCGGAGGCGGCGGCCCCCCATGCTTCCCCTCCGCCGACGTGTGCGACCCCTTGGAGCTGCTCCCGCTATACCGCGACGACGACCCGTAGTAGTAGGACCTCGACTGTCCGCCGGCCCCGCGCCTGTTGCGCGAGAAGCGGATGGTGCCGTGGTACTTGTTGAGAATGTAGATGAGGACGGCGAGGAAGACAAAGATGGCGACGCCGACGATGACGCCGATCATGATCTTTTGGTTGCGCATGGCGTCGGATTCGCGGGGGACGAGGAGCAGGCGGCGCACATGTTGGAGGGGGTGGAGATCGGTCTGGGGGAGACAGGCGCGGGGGAGGAGAGGGAGGTGGGCTATTGGTGTGCGCATCGTGGACTGAGGGGATTGTATGTGGTGTGGAGTAAAGGAGGGATGGAATTGACTCGGGGGTCGGGGTTCAGGGGCAATGTTTTGGTCGTGATGGTTTTAAACCGGGGAGGGGATGAGGTTGGCGGGGGAGCGTGGAAGCGGAACAAGCCGTCATCAGAGACGGAAGGGGTTGAGAGAAAACATGAAGGAAAAAGAAAGTCCCTTTCTCATGCCGGTGGAAACGTGGAATGGGAAAGGAGACATTTAAGTCGCCGGCCGGTCGGCTGGCGGTTAGGTTGCGGCGTGGCATTGCGCTTCCCACCTCTGCGGCCCCGCCGTTCTATTCACCCGCAGCAAGGCGGGAGAGAAGTGCGATGGCGGGAACGCGGGATCCTAGCAGCTGTCCATCGGCACCAAGGGCGAGAGTGACTCCCTTAGGAGTGCGGACCTCAGCTGCTCGGGGTCGAAGAGGGTCGCGCTCGACTTCATTTGTCAAGGTTTGGCATGGGGGGAACGGGGTTGGGGGTACAATCGATGGGCTTCCGCTTCAATTCGTCCTCGGGACATGGTCGTCGACGACAAGGTGGAGGGTCGGGTGTGCGGAAAGGGGCTGAGGTCTTTTTGGGTGACCGGATGGGGTCGTGGGGAATGCAGGCGCATAGAAAGCGTGGAAAGGACGCACACTTCCCTCATCGGTCCGGGCGGTCGCATTCAAGGCCGGTGTCAGTCTTTCTCCCTATCAGCGCCGTCGGGGCGCGCGAGTGGTCGCCGGGGAGCGAGTGACGGGAGAGGGAGAATTTTTCGCGCTCAAGATGGGTCTGGACAACGGCGAATCAGGCCCCTGGAGGTTGGGTAGTCGTCCAGTGTCGCTCGCAGGCTTCGGTGCTCTGGGGTTGCGCTCGGAAAGTTGCACAAGCTCCCGTTGGGGCCAAGGGACGGGTAGCAGTGAGAGAGAATTCCAATGGAAACGTGCATGGCAGGCCGCAGTCGAGTGCAGCAAAAGCACTTCTTCCCTTCCACGACAGGCAGTTCCAGGCCTGGCGTTGTCACTGGTTAGGTGGCAGTGGGGATGCGGGGTTTGCTGTCGTTAGGTCGAACAAGACTGGCCACAGGCAAGCTGCAGTCTGAATGCACATGCACCTTGCAACTTGACGGCCCATGACAGATCATCATTGATTCAGAGCCATGTCCGCCCCATAAAACGAGCAGGGCGTGGCAAGTGATTGCTCTGAGCCACTGCCAGTACACCAAGACTCGATTGCGTCGTCCCGCCCAATCTCGCGGCGTCTGAGAGAAGCGTCATACCATGCATATCCCGTTGTCATAGGGACAAACTTTATCCGATCTGGAGTTCAAAGGGTGAGGAACTCGCACTTCTCAGGGTTTTGGCAGCAAAGGAGTGATGTATATGTAGATTTGGGCCGAGTGATAATTGCCGTACTATTGGGGGCGTGGGACCTCTTGCTCCCGAGGTCTAATGAGCCGACTTGGGGTGAAAATGGGTCGGAGGGAAGGGGGAGGAGCGCGCCGTGTCTTCATCAGATACCCGAGCAGCTGGCCTGGAGGATGCCCACAGATGGCCCGACTCTCATTGCTCACACAATGAGATAGGTCTCCTGGGAATTCTTCAGCCTCGTCAACCAGTTGATCCTTCCCCCCATCTTGGCGTCTTCGTCTCGTGCCGCCCAAATCTCCCGCAGCATCCCCATCGCCGTCCGTATGTATCCCCATGGACAGATGAAGGGATTCTTGGTCCATACCGCCTGCAACCTTTCCAGGCACCAGGCGCGCCAAAACTCATCGTCTGCCTGCGCCCCCGCCATAAAGGTGGGCAGGATAGTTGCCTTAAGATGAACGTGGTTGATGGGGACAAAGGACAAGTGATAAAAGGTCTCCATGACCAGATCGTCCAGCCGCGTCTGCGGCCACGCCCCATCATCGGGATCAGACGCAGCTAGGATCGCATATAGGCAGGCTGCCGCGCGATGGGCCTCGGCCAGCTTGATACGCGCATCCAGGTCGTCGTGGGGGGAGAGGCCTTCGATGCTGTACACCCACTTCTCGACATTAAAAGAGCGGGCTTCCTGCACGAGCTCATCAACTCGGTTGTAGATTCTCGTCTTGTCGGTCAGCGCGCCGTCAAGTTCCTCACCGAGCTTGCTGGCAGCAAGGATGATGCGCAAAATCACGGGTGGACAGCAGTGGTAGCTAAAGACCTGGCCGGCCTCGAGCATGGCGTGCACGTCAATGTCGTCGTAGATGGGCCCGGCCGCGGCCTCGGAGCCATTGATCATGGAGCCAAAGATTCGATAGGTGAGGCAGTCGTGCGTGATGGCGTCGGCGAGGGGCACGAGCGACGGTGCGAGCTGGGCCTTTTGGCGCTGAAGGGAGGTGATGAGGGATCCGGCTGCGTCGATGTGGTTCTTCCACACCCCGCGACCCGAGTCAATGAGGTCGAGATTGACAAAGAAGAGAATGGCGGCGATGATGGTGGTTTGGTTGGCTGGGGTGCACTCGTCGACGGCGATGCGAAGCAACTTGATGGCGTTGCCTTTGGCGGCGAGGGCGTCGACCAGCTCGTGGCTGACAGAACGGCCCTGGTACTTGTGCAGCATGGCGAGATGCAACGCTCCCGTGGCGACGACGATGGCTTCGAGGTAGTCAAATTGTTCAATGAGGGGGATCATGATGCGAAATGGATTCTGGGATCCCTGGTCGATGGAGACGAGGTCTCGAACCACGGCCTCACCGACTGCGGCGCACGTCGTCAGCGCCATGGTCGGGCATACGGCCTGAAGAAGAGAAAAGAGCGACGTACAGTGATGGACATAACGTCTCGAAGCTCTGCTCAGCCGGTTCACTAGAGGGTCAACCAAGGCGGGCAGAATGGCGAGGGACTGATGTTCGAGGGTTAGGTCTTGAGGTGTTGTGACCCCTGAACCCCTTAGCTGGCTCTTCCCCGGGCCCGCGAGGCTACCCCGGATCGCCGGTGCATTGGCCCATCGCAACAAGGTCCCGTAGCCCAGGCACTTCTCGCCGGAGAGGGAGCATTTGTGACATGACGGATGGGACCGGTCACAGCGCAGACGGCGACGACGGCAGTTGTGGCACGCCTTCGACGAGAAACCAATTGTTGTTGATGTCGGGGCTGGCATCGGGCCGGGCGGCGGGGGCGGGGAAAGGAGGAAGTAGTGATATAGCGTGCTTGGCGAATCTCTCGGGGCTTGAAGCGCTGAACTCCTCCCAGGCTTGGAATGGCCAGAGACCTGCCCAGCTGGGTCAGCCCTGGGTCAGTGCCGACCTGAGCTCCTATAGAGGTATCTTGATCCAATTGGCGCGATGTCGACTTGGCGCAAGGACGTAGATAGTTGCGGCCGGTGGTTATCGTTCGAGGGCGTCATGGCGACGGAGGTCTGATGGTCATGTCCTGTCCGCTGGAGGAGCTCCGGTCAAGGAGGTGGAGGACGAAGTTGGTGGGGGTTTGTCATCACGCCTGGCTTCCCTTTGGCTTCTTTTTGTCTCCACTTCGATCCAATTTAGCAGGCACTAGGCCTAAACAGGCACAAAAAGCGCAACAGGTGCATCCCTCCGGCCAATCACAGGTGCTTCTTTCCGCGGATTACGATATGACTAGACATTCGGGCTGGAATCAAGCATTTTGGAGAAAAAAAAACGTCAAACTCTGCGTCGTCCAAGATGGCGAATGCTGGGAACGACAATGCCACGGAGCCACGCCCTTCTGTCTTTCCGCGCCCGAATCCAAAATGGAAGCCCAGCAACATGCCTTGCATGCGATCCGCCCCAGCGGGTCTCCAGGCGTTGCAGCCTCTGACGCCCTGCCCGGCCTCCTGGAACAGATCCGTCCTCCCCCCCAGCCATAATAACCTATGTCCTTGAGCCCTCGGACCTGTATGCTGGAGCTTGACCTCTCTCAGCTTTTCTCTGTTGTAGCATCCATTGCTCAAATCTTCACAACGGCATCGAATCTCACATACAATGAATGGCAACGGCGTAGAGCAGATGCTCTTCCAACAACAAAGCATCATGCCTCCAACATCTCCCTCCTCGGGCACCCTCAACCCCGGGGCTTCCGCGACGCCTACCCACACAGACGCCCATGGACCTCCACCAACTTCAGATCTCAAAGACCCCCTCAGGGACCTCGAGTCTTCCGGACCCGAGTGCGACTCCCTGACCGATCTAGAGATTGAGCGGCTTGGTCGCCAACGGCCCGATGTCTTTTCATCGACCCTCAAAGAAGTCTTTTTCTGCTCTTCGCTAGTCATCTCCTTCCTCATGTCGGTGAGTTTGTTTACTTGCCCCTTTTTCCGAGATCAGGCACTTACGGAAATGGCAGGAATACTTCATTTCAGGCTTCAACATCATCCTGCCAGACCTGTCGCGGGCCCTCGACATCCCGCCCGGCTCGCAGACTTGGCCGGCCTCTGTCTTCTCCCTCGTCACCGCCTCCTTTCTCCTCCCCCTCGGCCGCCTCGCCGACATGTACGGCGCCTATCCCATCTTCAACTTTGGCCTCGTTTGGTTCTTCGCTTGGTCCCTAATCGCCGGCTTCAGCACAAACTACCAGATGCTCATCGCTGCTCGTGCTCTCGGAGGCCTAGGCCCGGCCGCCTTTTTGCCCACCAGCATCATGCTCATCGGCAAGATCTACCGCCCCGGCCCGCGCAAGAATATTGTCTTTGGCCTTTGGAGCGCCTTTGCCCCCGTTGGCTTCTACATCGGCATCATCATCGGCGGCGCCACCACCCAACTGCTGACCTGGCGCGTCTACTTTTGGATCGGCGCCGGCATCATGGCGGTTGTGTCCGCGGCTGCCTTCATGACGGTCCCCAACGACATGGCGGCCACGCGCAAGGAGAACGCGCACATCACCATGGACTGGTGGGGCGTGGCGACCATCGTCCCTGGCCTTGTCATGCTCACGTTTGCCATCACCGACGGGGCGCACGCCGAAAACGGCTTCGCGACGCCATACATCATTGCGACTTGTGTCTGCGGCGTCGTGTTTTTGGCCGCCGCCGTCTACGTCGAGGGGTGGGTTGCCAAGCAGCCGCTGCTGCCATTCGATCTGTTCCAGGCAAAGTACATGAAGCGGTTGACGGTGGGCTTGTTCTTCATTTATGGCATCTTTGGTATCTTTCTGTTCTACGCGAGCGTGCAGTAAGTCTCTCTCCGGGCTGACGATGAAGCAAACGTATACTGACGACTTCCCAGCATCGCCAACTTCATGGGCGCTTCGGCTCTCACGACAGCCGTCTGGTTCACCCCCATGGCGGCCGGCGGCCTGATCCTTGCCTGCGTCGGAGGCTTCACCCTTCACCTGCTCCCGGGACGCGTGCTTCTCATCATCTCCGGACTCGGCAGCATGACGTGCGTTCTTCTCTTCGCCGTGATTCCGGATGACGGGGGCTATTGGGCGTTCGTTTTCCCTTCCATGGTCTGCGCGACAATCGGTGTCGATGTGTCGTTTCTCGTGTCCAACATCTTCATCACGACCAACGTTCCGCGGCACAGGCAGGGCATTGCTGGTGCCCTGATCAACAGTCTCATCTTCCTGGGCATCAGCTTCTGTCTGGGGTTGGCTGATTTGGCAGTCTCGGAAAGCGAAAAGCGGGTAGGAGATGGAAAGCAGCACAAGGTGGCCTTTTGGCTAGCAACCGCGTGCGGTGCGGCTGCAGTCTTGATCTTTTCCACGATCAAGATTGGAAAGGCCAAAAGCGAGTTGACTGCGGACGAGAAGGCACGGAGGGCGCGGGGGATTGGTGAAGTTGAATGATGTCCGCATTGGGAACCGCATTGGATTCGTAGATATAATTTTGGTGGTAAACTGAACATGAATACATGTATGAACCGAGTGTCTAACATCACCACTCTCCTCGTAATTCGATGCCTTTTTTTTTTAGACCTGTCGTCTCTTAAGATATCTCGACTGCTCGGAAGGCGGGGAACACGCACGATATGGGATTCCCATCCTCCCGAAAAGAGTCGGAGGTTGGGCCCGTTCTCCGTGGGTATCATTCATCCCGCGCTTACAGGGTGCCGACCCAGATGCTGATAGAAACGGCACAGGCCGATGCTGGGCTGAGTAATGGTCAAGTTACACAACCAACAATATCGAACCATATACATCGGGTAGTGCATCCCCGCTTTAAGATTGGGTGTCAGCGATACCTCTCGCAGGACATGTATGTACAAAGAGCTCCCATGGCCAGAGTCTAGACCCCTTGATTTTAATGCGGGTGGGATCCTTCCTTTGATGCTCTCGAGGCAGGTGTATACCTATATCAACCAGACTGGCCCCCTTATCTTTCACAAAGGAAAAGGTTACGGACGTCCCTCATACCTCCGGACCGTCGCCCTCACCAAAATCTCACCTAAAGCGTCGCAGAATGGCTTCCAAAGCCTTCAAAGCCATCATTGTCGGTGGTGGGCCTGTTGGTCTAACTGCCGCGCATTCCCTCTCACGAGCCAACCTTGACTTTGTTGTGCTTGAGCAACGTCCCAAGGTGGTTCTCGATGCCGGAAGCAACCTTGTCCTTCTCCCCATTGGACTCCGCGTGCTCTCCCAGCTAGGCTTGCTCCCAGCCATTGAAGCCGTCTCCTCTCCCATGGACAAGTTCCGCAGAATCGACCACAACTCCAAGGACATTGGCGATACGCTTTGGTTTACACACTTCAAGGACAAGTGAGTCCTCACGCCACCATTTACTACCAATGCTGAGGTCATTATCGCTGACGGGGAGCAGCCACGGGGCATATCCCCGCGTCATCAGCCGGCACGACCTCATGCAAATCATCCACGACGGTCTCCCTGCCGAGGCCCAAGCCAAGCTCCTTCCCAACAAGAAGGTGGTTGGGGTCTCGACCGGCCCGGACGGCGTGACAGTGACTTGCACGGATGGCACCACTTACACCGGAACCATCGTGGTCGGTGCCGACGGTGCTCATAGTACAGTCCGGCGCCAGATGCGGTCTGAGGCGCTGCAGGGTCCGACAGCCACCGAGGTGAACGAGGAGAAGCCGTTCCTGACCACCTACAGGAGCCTGTGGGTTCGCTTCCCCACGGTAGCGCCCATCAAACCTGGCGATGCCAGCGAGACGCACGGGCACAACTGCACACTGCAACTCTTTGCCGGAAAGGACACGTCCGTCATTGGCATCTACGAGCGCATGGAAAAGCCCACCCGTGAGGGTGCCCGCTATGGCGAAGCCGACGAGCTCGCGTTCGTCGAACGTTGGGGACACCTCCCCGTCATCAAGGGCGGCATGACCATCAAGGAGGCGTACACAAATCGCACTCAGGCCGGCATGGTTAACCTGGAGGAAGGTATCCTCTCCCGCTGGAGCTGGGACCGCGTGGTGCTGGCTGGAGATGCAGCTCACAAATTTACCCCTTCGACGGGAGCGGGCTGCAACACTGGACTTGTGGATATTGTCGTACTTGCCAACGAGCTATTTCACGCTTTCCGCGCCGTCCGAGTCGCAGAGAACAATCCCGAGGCCTTCCCCGGCAAAGAACCCATTCTGGCGGCATTCAACGAGTACCAGCAGGCCCGTTTCGAGACGGTCAGAGATGGAATGAAGGGCGCAAGCGAGGCGACAGGAGCGGCAACGTGGTCGGATGCGACGCACCGGTTTGTTGACAGATATGTCTTGTCGAGGCCATCTCTGGTCAAGTTATTTGCAAACAGAACGGCAGCAGATGTGGCAAAGACTCCTGTGTTTGCGTACATCGAAGGGGACGCGGATCAGATGGTTGGAAAGTTCCCTTGGGCATATCCCATGAAAGTGGTGGCGCCTTAGCCTCGCGATGCCCCTTCCCTGGAGGATGTGTCCTCGGTAGTCTACATGTCGTCGAATGGGTTTTTGTTCGTTGTACACTGCCGGTCGTTGAATCGTCGAAGTGAAGTCTCGTAGTACAAGGTACCTAATTTGACTGCTGTACTTTCGTTGAACTTGAAAGACTAGGGCATGATGCTTGTCCGAGATTCTCTAGCTCAGACTGTCCTTACCATCAACTCTGACACTGTCTCCCTCACCCCGCCCTCCCACTCATCCCAACAAAGACCAAGGACCACCGTATCCCTGCCGACATCACCATCTAGGCTGCCCTTTGGCAAGGGTCTTCCATTTCCGACCTTGCCCTTTTGTACGCCATCACGAAAGACCATGTGCCATCTCAGCAGACCTTCGTCACGGAACCCCAACCTCTGGGCCACACGTATGGATGCGGCATTCACCGAGTTTGCCTTCCACTGAACCCGACGAAGCCCCATTCCGCCGTCGGCCTCCGCAGTAAAGGCATATTGCAGCATCAACCCCACTGCATTCGTCGTGACATGGGTGCGCCTGAATGGCGGGAGAGTTACGACATAGCCGATCTCAGTCGATAGATGGATGGTCGAAGTGTCGAAAAAGCTCATCATGCCGGCCAGGGCTCCCTCATCATCCTCGGCAGACGGGGGTTGCGTTTTGTCAATGATGGCGAGGATGAGGAAAGCCGGGTCTGCAAGAGCCTTTTGTTGGAGGAACGTTACAAAGTCGGCCTCTGTCGCGAATGGTCCCGATGGCATGTGTGCGTAGATGTCAGGGTGGGCGGAGGTGGCATGAAAAAAAGCCGAGGCGTGACGAGTAGGCTTTTTGATGGTCAGCAGGATTCGGGTTCATGATGGGGGAATGCCAACAGTCATAAGTGTCAGCTTGACTCTGTCATTGGCAAGCAGGCCGGGTTGGACCGGGAAGCAAAAGTTAGCGTCATCGAAGGGAGACATATTGGGAACTTGATAAATTTGATCTCTGGGTCAAGACGTAAGAGGCTATAGGAGAAAGGGGTGGTGAGTTAAGTGGAATGGAAGAAACGTGGCGCTGGGAGTTGAATGGGTAAGACAGAGCAAGTGGGTTACTAATGCAGTGAGTCATGGAACCCTAACCCGAGGTCATACATAGGTCGCTATGTTCCAACTATGGTGCTGAATCAAGAGGGACATTGCGGGTAAAAGGACTACCAGATGGTAGCCTTATTGAAATATGGCACAATTTCATGCTTGCATGCAGGACGCAAATGTTTTTCCACTGAAAGGAACTATGACAAGAATGTAGTACCTTTATTAATACCAAATTCCAAACTCAGGCCAAAATATCACCCCAAAGCAGACCCGACCCTCCTTCATCTATTACGCCTTGGAGATGCCCACCTCCCCGAAGCGCTTGAGAATGCCTTGAAAGGTAACCGCCGCCCGGCTTCTTTTGACCACTCGGCCAGGGCCCTTGCCGTCTGCCAACGCCTCCGCGCGCCAAACGACTTCCGCTGGATCGTAGTACCCCGACGGCCCCAAATCCAATCCTGGTGCTCAAAAGGGATTCCAAGCATCTTATGCTTCTTTCGCTCCCACACCACGACTCCCGGGTCGATTGCGACCGCCCCCGAGTTCTCCTCGCCGTTTTGGTTCGGCACCCTTTCAACGTCGTACCGCACAATGCGCTCGACCTTGCTATCTGGGCCAGTGATGATCCCTGCCCCGTACTCACCCCAAAAAGAGTTCTTGACAAGCAGCGGGGCTCCCTTCCATAGCGCAAGGTGTACGGTGCCACCGTGGATGGCGGCGCGCCTTGCGAGGGACCAACTCATGCACTTGATGTGGAGGCTCACTGTGTCGCCATCCCTGCGGTCAGCTAGATATGAATTAAAGAGCGAACGCACGGTGGCCACGGGGTCATCGCTGCCCGCCGTCAACGCCTTGAAGAGATTAAAGATCCGCGTCCAAGGCGCGACGGTACGGAAATAGTACTGTGAGATGTATTTCCTGATGCTGCCCAGACAGTCGCGGAGACCATCAACGCCGCTGTAAAAGAGAAACTCGTCAGCACCAGCAGGGTTAGGGATCCCATTGTCGCTCTTGATGAAGGCCGTCCAGAAAGCGAGGTCGGATGCTTTGGTAAGCCCGGGGGGTTGTGGGCCGGTATAGGGTGGAGTGAAAATGCAGGCTGGAGGTGACATTGTGAAGTGCTGGGGGAAAGGAGTAGTGGTTTGTTGAATGGCGGTTTGAATGTTTTTTTCAACTTAGCACGTGGTTACAGATGGGGCAGATGAGGAGGAGGTGAAGCCAGGATGAGGTTATGCATTATACAGTATGTAAGAGACTCTTTATGCTTGAAAGAATAATGGGGTTATTATATCAATACAAAGCAAGCTGTTCGGCTTTTCTTTATGCTCTAAATCGATGATTATTAGCAACCTTAAAGCGTTGTTGAACGGTCCCTACCTATCTAGATCGCATTGTTCGTATAGAAAAAGAACCCGGGGTGTTGCTCTAGTTTCATTCCTTCGCGAAATTTACCAAGGGGAGAATGTCAGGTGCACCGTCTCGAGCTATGACGAACAAGCTTTGTATAGGTATTATTATCTTTAGGAGGTACAATACCTGGAACTGGTAATGACTTGTGTGCCATGTCTATGTATACAACTTGTCAAAGCTTTAACTACCGGAAACTACCTATGTAAACCTAGTGTTAGTTTCCTACCTGCTGAGGACTCTGGACAGTTTATATTACGTCTCAGCAACCTCGCTCGCTGTCGGTGACCAAGACCCAGAAATGGGGCCACTTCAAGGGATCCATGGGAGTTAAAATTTTCGAAGCGCACCTATCCCTGACACTGCAAATGGCCTGACGAAGCAAACCCCTGCCTAGGGCCAATTGAACCTTGGCAGCTGTATATCTGATATAAAGCCGGGCACAATACCCTGCGGCGAGGGGCCTCTGGTGGCTGCCAAGACGGGGCATTCTTCTGGCTGGGCGGACCGCACAAGAGCCGCTCTCGACACCCGAGCTACTGTGCGTGTACATTGGAATGGCGTCCTTTACACACTGACGCGTGGCAGGAGGGGCTAATGCGGAGAGACATAGAGTGCTGTGAGAGGGAACGCGACCCTCAGGCTGCTCGCCTGTATATCAGCATCGAACACCAACATACTGCTCTAGAGTTCCCCGTCCCTTTTCCTCCAAGTTGCTCCGAATGGGCCAGAACCGCGCCCAACGCCCTTCACAATGCTGTTTTCTCCCATTTTCGCCACCTTGGCAGTTTTTGCCAGCGCGATCTCTGCCGTCGTTACACCCAGATCACCGACTGGACAATGCGAGACCAAACTCCAACGAAAGGCATGGCACACGCTCTCGGTTGCCGAGAAAAAGTCCTATATCGACGCTGAGCTGTGCTTGATGAAGCTTCCCGCTACGCTTGGGTTGACCGGCGCAAAGAACCGGTTCGAAGAGCTTCAGTCAGCCCATCAGGTGCAGGCTGCCATCACGCATGGAGTCGGTGCCTTCCTCCCCTTTCACCGCCTGCACATGTATGCCCACGAGCAACTGCTGCGGAACGAGTGCGGGTACAAGGGCGCACAGCCGTAAGTGGGAAGCGTGTGTATCCGTCTCCGGGACGTGTCAATTTAACTCCCCGCAGGTACTGGGACGAGACGCGAGATGCTGGAAAGTTCTACAAGTCGGATGTTCTGGACCCCGTGACGGGATTTGGCGGAAACGGCGTGGGAGCGAATGGCTGCATTGTCGATGGACCCTTTGCGAACTTCACAAACAACCTCGGCCCTGGCTACAGAGTCGGAGACTCCTTGAACTGCATCAATCGATTCGTCAACGACGCCATTAGCGTGATGGCAGGCCAAGAGTACCTCGACTTTTGTCTCAAGAAGAAGACGTATGTGGACTTTTGGCTGTGTGCCGAGAACGCTCCTCATCGGAGCGGACATGGCGGTGTCGGTGGCAAGGTGAGTGTCTCCAGGATCCATCGAGCAAGCAGCAAGCGACGCAATGCTGACATGCAATAGATGACGGACCCAATTGCCAGCCCAGGAGACCCCATCTTCTATCTTCACCATACCTGGCTCGACAAGCTGTTCTGGCAATGGCAGTCCCTCGACCTCGCAACCCGACTCACCGAGATGGGGGGTGGAAACGTACAAACTGGATTTGGATTTGGTCCCCCGCCTACAGGAAGGGAAGAGGATGGCCCGCCGGTTGTTCTTCCACAGGGTTGGTTCCCCCCCGGAGATTCCATGCGGCCGCCGCCGGGTGCAGCTCCGCAACTCCCGGCTGGTGACCCCGCCAACACGACGACACTCTCGCACAGCCTTAACATGTTTGGAGTCATCCCGAATGCTACGATTGCGGATGTAATGGATATCAGGGGGGCGTTGTTGTGCTTCGAGTATATCTAAGTTGGTACCAGTTTCGAGATTTGTTCGGGCTGTTCCCTAGTCGCCTTTCAGAAGCAGACCCACTCGGTCAGGCAGGTCCGCAAAAGTGGGCCAGCCCGGGTGCCGGCCGTCATAAGGATTATGCTCCGTCGGAACAATATGAGAATGCTGCCCTGAGTTTGAAGTTTGTGAAATCGTGTGTCAGCCACTTGTTGAGGAGAAGGTACCATCGCCCACGCCTCCGACGCTGGCCAAACAGCTGGGCTTGAAACCCTAGCATTACTTGAAACAAACTCGGCAAAGCCTGCCATGAGGTCAAATCTTTCCTCGCTGGCAAAGTTCATATTTCCCACCGCTCTTCCCTCTCCGCTTCCAGCTTTAAATCGACTTTACCTGCATTGGACCTTGCCAACTATTGAATCGAGTTCTTATCAATCCTGTTTTGGTCGTTGGGTCGGTTGATTTTGCGGAAACCCTCCAAAATGAAATCGTACACAATGCTCCTCGCAACAAGTGCTGGTCTGGCACTCTCTCGTATGCGGTTTCTCTCCTGATGCCCACGTCGGTATGCTAACTCATCGCCAAGTACCCACAGCGAGCCTTGCAGGGCGACAATCCCCTTGCTTCGTCATTGGCAATGAAGTCCTGCCCAAGGAAGTTCAGGACGTTGTCACCAGCATCCAGTCTCGCATCACTTGCAACCCTTCCATAAAAACGCTGTCCAACGTACCAGATGTCACCTCAGGGGACGTCACATTCTCCGCTATCAACTTCGCATCATCACCACAAACGGGACTTCAATTTGCCCTTGACAGATTCGCAACCCAGGCACCACTCGCAAGCAACGACCTTGCAACGTTTCAACGCCAATTGGACGTCTATCTCGCAACTGAAGCTGGCATCCGTTCCGTCGCAGGCGGGCTCGGGCTCAAGCCGGTCAAGTTCTTTCTCCAGTTCCAGGTGTCTCGGATCCAAACCGCACAGGGAAACCCCCCGACGGCTGCTGGCCTGCAAGTTGATCATCTCTTGGAAAAGGTTCTCAAGAACGCACCACGGGAAAGCCAAGCAGTTCAGGATAAAGTAAGAGCTCTGGCAAGAGTGCTGGCATAGGACTAATGCCGGAGGGAAGGGCAAAACAAATAGAGTTACAACCAGTCGGCACGTAGTATATTTCAGTCTATCTATTAACTTAACCATTCTAACAGTTTCAATCCTAACCTGAGAAACATCCACCGCCGTGTCCAGGAGAAAATGCATCCAGCACGTCGACCGCTCCTCCTCCTCCAATGAGGGTTCCTCCTCCTGGAAGGTACACTTTACCCCCCGTGGCAACGGCGGACAGACCGTGCCTTGGCAGCGGCATGGGTCCCAGTCTCTGCCACTTGTCCTCGGATATGTCATAGACCTCGGTCTCATTAAAGACTCCGTTGGAGCCCTCGGCCGTGTTTCCCTCTCCGCCAAAGGTGAACACCTTGTCGCCAATGGCAGCCGCCACCAGCCCGCCCCTCGGAGTTGGCATTCTGCCATGCCTCGTTGTCCAACCGCTTTCCAAGCCCTTCTTTCCCCGGTCGACAACATTCAGCACAAATACAGTGTCCTTGACATTGTGCTGCCCCTCCTTGCGGCCCCCTAGCACGTACAGCTTTCCCCCAACCATTGCGCCGCCGGCATGGTCCCTCCCCTCGGGCATCGCTCTGGCGCTGGTAGGAAGGGTGATCCACTTCCCCGCCCGGGTGTCAAAAGCAGAGACGACATCAACCGTCCCTTGCTTTCCGCCGGCAAACAGTTCCAGGACCGTCATGCCGCCGGCAAGGTAGATGATGCCGTCATGCACGGCCGTGACAGCGCTCCCGCGGGCCTCGGGAGCTGGCATGGGCTCAATCGCGCGCCATTTGTCCTTGGCCGACTCCCAGACCCAGCAGGCGGGCGTGGCGCGCCACATGCCATCCGGGGCAGCCTCGAGACCGCCGAGGAGGTAGATGTCGCCGTTGACCGCGGCGGCGTTGGGATGGTTGAGGGGGACAGGAGCTGAAGCGATCGAGCGCCAGGAGTTGGACGTCGCGTTGTAGATTTGGACGAGGCCGGTTGTGCTGATGTTGCCTGGCTGCTGCGAGTCAGGGATGATGCCGCCAATGATGGCGAAGGTGGTGGGTGACAGGACGACGGTGATGTGTTCTTGGCGGGTGAAGTCGGGAATGGGGGCAAGGGTAGACCACGTGCCGGCGCCAGTGCCTTCATCTTGGGCTGAAGGGTTGGGCAGCGCGAGGGATAGAACGGGAAGCCCGACGAGGGCAAGGACGTTGACGAGTCTCATATTTGAGGTATAGTAGAGTTTTGTTCTGTGTCCACTGTGAGTGACAATGAGAAGAGAATGAGGATGAGAGACTGAGAGGGATCTGGTTGTGATGAGATAGAGCGGTACTTATAGCTGCCGGATGTAAGTATCGACCATCAAGAAAATGCGAGGAGAAGGTTGTCTGGACTCCCGAAGGCACCAATAATGGGCTAATCCATGTTGCACTGCCGAGATCAACGCGGGCGGAGATGCTGCCCTGGCTTGATTATCACCCGAAGTCCTTTTCTCAGTCGCGATGAAGGCTTTCGCTGCCGGACGAACAAATCCGCCGGGTCGACACCGGGACTCGAAGCTCAGCCACGAAGACGGCTGCTGCGAAAAAAAAATGCTAAACGTGATCTGCCAAGCCTGAGATCTTGGCGCGACCTTCGGACTTGACCATCAAGGTTGCGCCGACGGACGGTTTCCTGCCTTGAACTGTGAAGGGTTAGGGTTGATGGACACGGCCCCTTGATCTGGCCGCGACTGGCGGCCCCGGAGGGACGCGTGTGTCCCGCCTCCGGGTGGGATCCTTCATGCAATGCCACGATCCTGTCCGTCCTTTAAACCTACAAACCCAAAAACGACTCGGGGAGCCGGGTATTGCTCACACCTTTCTTCGAGCCCCTTTCGTGCTGCCCCAATGCCCAGCACAGCGAGACAGCGTCGCACATGGTCGCAGTCTCATTTCGGCCGACTGGGTTCAAGGGCGAATCACCAGACCATACCGGTCTCGTGGTTTTACTGCCAGGGGCCATTGCCGTACAACGCCCGCTGATTGGACAGGCAGACAGCACCGCCCATCACGTGGCAAGAATCGAGGGGTGAACGACGACGACTCTTCATCTGCTCTAATTCCTCATCAGAGCAGGAGGTACAGGTTCCTGGGGCATCTTTGAACAGGACTCGGTTGCTGGGCTTTCCCCCCGACTCTACACCATGCGTACCTCAACCGCTACCGCCTGGTGGCTTGCGACACTGGCCGCCTCATCAACCGCCTCAGCCGCCATCAGGGTCCTCCAAGGAAATGATGATGGATGGGCTGAGAACTACGTCCGCGCTTTCCACGATGCGCTCAACACATCGGGCCATGATGTAGTCTTGTCTTGTCCTGCCGAGAACAAGTCCGGCACCGGTGAGATTGACCCCCCTCCCACCATCGCCGGCGCGCGTCCCTGCTAACCCAGCAAAGCGTCAACCGATCAAGAGCCGAATCCCAGGTCCAATTCGTGCCAGTACAACAGCTGCCCGCCCAACAGCGGACCTGTGGGCCGCAACGCGACATCGCCGCGCCTCAATTGGGTCAACGCGTTCCCCGTCACGGGCATCAGGTACGGCATCGACACATTTGGGCCCCAAGCCTGGAACGGCGCCGGACCGGACCTGGTCGTCACCGGACCCAATGTCGGCAGCAACATCTACCTGCAGGTGCACTTTTCCGGTACTGTCGGCGGGGCCGTGTACGCCGTCAAGGAGGGCATCCCCGCCATCGCATTCTCGGGTGCCTCGACCGGGACGCTGGCGTGGGACGTTGTCCCTACGCCCCGGCGCAGCCTCGTCTACGCCGAGCTGGCCAACAACCTGACCAACGCCGTCATCGCCAGCGGCAAGCCGTATCTGCCAGAGGACGTATGGCTCAACGTCAACTTCCCCGAGGTCACGGAATCGTGCTCCGATGCGCGCCAATTCAAGTGGGTTCTCAGTCGCATCAACGTCGGGCTGTTTTCAGCGCCGGATGTGCAGCATTGCGGAAGCAACCGGCTGCCCTCCGAGCTTGACATCTATAGCAGAAAGGGGTGTCTGGTTTCTGTTAGTGTCGGGGATGCAAATGACAAGTCCACGGCCTCGGCGGACAAGCAGGCGATTGTGTTGGAGAAGCTGGGGGGGTTGTTGACATGTTTGTGATGAAGGACGAAGGGGTACCTGTTGCATCTGCTTGTATTTGTACATATCGCTTTAAATCCCACCATGGAACCGCCAAGGGCATGGAATCATCAGCGTCTAATCCACCAAGACTTTGGGTTTCTGGGCCATGACCGGATAGAGGTGACCTGGACGCTCCCGGTCACTGTTCAAGTACCGATTTGGACACGTGGAGTAGGACAACCTGTAATATGTAGTATATTAACAAGTCTGGGGGATCGGGCGAATCGGAGGGTGCCTCTGGTCGGCAAATAGCCTGTTTCCCTTCCGCGATGCTTCCAGATCCTCAGTCTACCGGCTCTGCCGAGTCAATGCAACCCGTCAATCATGCGGGGGGAATGCATTTAAAGGTCATGTCCGCTTTTCCGCCTTCAAATGGACGTCATGCTCCCGGCCCGGACCAAGACTCTCGACGTCGTCGTTTCCTCCAACTTTCTCGGGAACTTACGAAACAATTTCAACCATGAGAACCACTGTGGCTGCTCTGTGGCTGTCCATGTTCGGCGCGTCCCTCAGCTTCGTCAACTGGGATGTCTTTGAACATGGCGTCGTCGAGACCTTCCAGCGGCACCGACCATTCCCTGAGGAGGGGGAGCAGCCCATCGGGTTTGACCTCCACTGCAAGGCCGACAAGACCTTCCACGCCAAGATGTACCGTCTCAGCGACCTGTCAGACAGCCCCCCGACGGGACTCGCGCCATGGCGCAGCGGCATAAACGACTTTCTCTCGCACAAGCCATACCCCGGGAGCTGGGACGGCGTCGACCACAAGGGCGAGGACCGCGAGATTGTCGTAATGGAATACGTGGACGTGCCGGAAGCGGTGCGCACTTGGATAGAAGAGCAGCAGCGGAAAACCAATGACACGCAGGGGCTCAAGTGGTTTTACGGCGTGTTTACCAAGCCCAAAGACGAGAACGACAACATCTACCACACAGCACCGCCGAGGCCGACACAACCCGCGGCCGGCGAGGAGACATACCAAGCCCCTGCTATCCCGGACAAGGACAAGATCGTTGTGTTTCCGGGCGCAGCCGTGTATGAGAATGCACCACTTTGGGTTGCCGCGGGCAGCAATTGTGAGAGTAGGTTGTCGACGAGTTTGATTGCAAAGGACCCGAAGAGCTGACCTGTTCCAGGGCCTCTAAGCACCCTCGAGAAGTACAAGCCAAGTGTGATAGAGGACAGTGTTTTGGGATGGGTGGTAGAGCATACCAAGCCCCAGCGCGATCACGGCAAGAGGGATATAACATTCAAGGTCGAGGCCATGTACGTGACCGAGACATACGATGCCAAGAGGTCCCGGCTCATGTGGGAGAAGCTCCACAGGACCCTGAGGAGGAACGACCGGAAGATGAAGAAGGAGGAACGACTTCGGGCGAAACAGGAAATAGAACACGGGAGGGTCAAAGACGAACTTTAGCGTCTCTGATGGGGGGCTTAAACGAACGAGTGGTCAGCAGGTCGAGCGTTGTCGGTACCTTGAGGGGACCCCTCTGCAATGAACAAGAGGTAGTTCTTCACAGCTTCACTGAACGTCGCTCGCCATCATGCCTTGACCATGATTACGCCTTCCTCGGGGCGAACGTGACAGAGAGACCCCTGGGTCTTAGCATCCATCCGCCATCCACGACCCACTCTCTCCCCGGGTCCGCCAGTTCCATGTCATATCTGTTGAGGAGAGTGGCCACAATCTTGTAGACCTCAACCAGGCCCAAGTTCTTGCCCAAACAAATCCTTTCCCCTGCCCCGAAATTGAGGTCCGAGGCAGCCTGCCTCCTCCATCGGGCCGCAAATGCCGCTTCGTCTTCGCCATCAGCCCGGAGCCAGCGCTCCGGACGGAAGTCGTCGACATCTTCGCCCCAAAGATAGGCGTTGCGTCCGATGATGTACGGATTGAGCCCAACACCCGTCCCAGGAGGAACGAGGGAACCGTCGGGCAGCGCTAGCCCCCCTTCAGGGACGTAACGCTCAAGCTGCATGCCCACCACTGGGTGCAGTCTCGTGGTTTCGCGGATGGCCGCCTCAAGATACGAGAGACGACGTGCGATGTTGTACGGGACAGGAGCATCAGGATTCACTTGGGCACCTCGGACTTCCTTGACGAGCTTCTGAAATACCGCGGGGTGTCTGAGGGCAAAGTACAGCACAGCAGTGGCGACGAGGGCGGTGGTGTCGCCACCCGCAATCACGCTGACCATGACGTATCCGATGATGGTGCCGTCATTGATGTCGGGGAACTCGGCTTTGGCGTCGATAAAGTGCTGCAGAAAGTCGGGCGTCTTGGGATCGAAGTCGGCGTCCTTTCCTTGGAGCCTCGCGACGAATCCCTGTACCGACACGCGCGCGAGGTTGGCAAAGGTGGGGGGGCCGATTCGGACTACCGGGTTCTTGTCAAGGAAGAAATCCAGGGCGGGGAGTTGGGCGACCTGCTGGAAATAGCTGCCGACCTTTTGCGACATGGAGATGCTGCCGTCAAAGTCACACCCCTTGTCGATGTAGCCGAAGCGGCGACTAAAGATGGCTGCACTGCTAAAGTCCCAGGCCACTGAGTCATGGTTAGTTGTGCGTTCTGGAGCGAAGGCGAGGTGCCCGGACACCTACAGTACATGACCCACTCGAGCAAGTCAAAGGTCTTTGGTCCGTCTGGTGCCGAGACAAAGCGCCTGTCGAGTTGCTTGCAAAACTCGATAATCGCTCTGTCAATGTGTGGCTCAAGGGTGAGGACGGCGCCCGTGGCAAAGTACTTGGCCACGGGGCGCTTCATTCTGGCGTGCGCCTCTGGGTCAGACTCGCCAAAAAGAGTGTACTGAATCTTCCCGTCGACGACGGCGCTGCTGCTGTGATAGAACTCGGTCTGTTGGGTCCCGAGTCCGAGTCAGCAAGCGGGCGCCTGGCACGGTGGAGGCTGCCTACTTTTGGCCATTTTCCGTCAGTCCCGTACACCGTTTTGATCAAATCGGGGTAGTCGAGGGATAGGGTATTCGGTCCAACCCGTACCACTGGCCCGTATTTGTCGTGGAGTTGTCGCATTCGTAGATGATAGTTGCCGCTTCGAACGACAGCAAGGCGCCAGAGGTTGGTCCATCCTGTCGGGTCCAGGCGTTAGTCATGAGCACGGTGGCGAGGAGGGAAGTTAAAATACCTGCTAGAGCTGGACCCGGATATCTACGCAAAGGAGAGGTCGCCCACGACAGGCTATACCAGGCAAAAGCTGTAGCGAGTGCGATCCCCGTCGAGATCAAGGCGGTGTGCATAATCTGGGGAAGATTGATAGCTGAAGCCAGCAAATCGACGACTCTGGCGGCTGGAGACATTGTCGCGGCCTGAGAACCACCGGGAGGCTGAATGTGCGGACGAGACGGGCAGAAAAGAGGGCATTCCCGCAGCCGGTCCTGCAACCTTCATCGTGATGGCAGTTCCCCCGCTTCTCGCTCGGACAGCAGGACAGGTGTGCCGCTAGACATACGGCGTGTGGTCAATCGGCGGGTTGAGACTCAGGGGTCTCTGCGCGATTGGCCGCAGGGCCAATGATGCAGGACTTCATCGTGTCGAGAGATGCGAGGGCTCTCTGCTTGCGGGCGGGGAAAGGTCCCCATTGTCGTCGTTGCAGCTCTGGCTTCAGGTTCCTGTGGTGGGGGTCATGGTTCTGGCCAGCAGCTGCTGGCCAGGATGGCTGGGCCCGGGGGTGGCTGGTTCGACGGTGAGATTGGGTCGCATGCAGCGCTTTCGGGTTCGGGCATCGCCCAAGCTCTCGTAGGTTGTTGGATTGCCCGGGGCAGGACTCGGTGGGGCAATGGGAATATCGCCTGGGACCGGAGTGCCAGGGCCCGCCCAGCGTTCTTGGCACACGATAAGCTCCGGATAGAACCCCTTATCAGGAGATCGAAGCGGATTGATCTTATCGATGGGGCCGATCTCCTCAACACGTTGAGCTGACGCTAAAATCTTCAGCACGCACGCACGACGTCCCACATTCCCCTCTCCCAGGCTTGGAGTGAACTTTCCCGTTTCCTGCGACGAGGAATGGAAAATTGCCCTCCAATGCTACTGAGGAGCTTGATGTAAGTCCTGCCGCTCGACCCAGGGTTCGCCACTGACACACTTTGCCCAGATCCATGACGGACGGATTCCTGCTGACATCGACCGCACATCCTTGACCCACGAACAACGACGAGACCGACAGATTCGGCGCTGCCATGATATGTTACAGATGTATTCAGAAACCTAGGTCACCTCGGTGGAGGTGAAAGAAGCCGAACTATCAGGGAGCCAAGTTTCAGCTCTGCGACAGACCCGGACAGTAGGCACCCGCGAGGGCCACGACCAAGCACCCTCTGGCGCGACCCAGTCCAAGTTGGACAGGATCAGAAAGACCCCACCCGAATCTTATCCTTACAGCGCCCGAGTCAAAGCAAAGAGTTCCCTCGAGACCTTCCTCGTAGCTGAGCTCTTCTAGTTAGGTCATCTCTAGGTCGTCGTGCGAAATGATCCCCCACCTATAACAATCGACGCTTATGTATCGTAGATGTCGGCTAGCCTTTGCAAGTTTGAACGTGAGCTTGGTTATATGCATGCGTTGTTGCTGGAACTCACTGGAATCGAGCTCCAGGTCTGCATCCAACTCGCGGGTGGCTATAACTCGAAGCTGAGTGAGGTTCAGGAGCGAGGGGAGCACCCCCTGGACAGCCTCAACAGCGATTGTCGACAAAGCTAGTTTCTCGGATGAGGGCAAGTACACCAGCAGGCCTTCTAGCATTTCCCTCCCGGGCCCCGACACCAGAAGGTCCAGGACTTGGTCAGCACTGAGGCTCGAGAAGGCAGGGTCGAAAATCCAGTTCCCCCGGGCATTGTTTTGGTCAAGGTCAATGTGTATCATCCTCGGTTGAAGCGGAATAGCGTGAAAACTGCCGGCGGGCAGGGCGAGAGCATGGAAGCCACCTCTGCTCTGAAATCCTTCCTTCTGGAAGAAGATGGCGATTTTCAGCATGCGGATGGGATCCATGGTTCGAGATAATTCAACATGCATCTCGGGGAGACACATCCACGAGGAAAACCGACGTAGACTCGGGGCGTCATTCATTACAGCGGAAAATCTCTCGTTAGGGTTACCACTGCCGAATTGGACATCCTCGAGGTACTGCAGATCGTTTATTTTGTAGAAAGACGGGGTTTCCAAAAATGTGCCTCCAGGTTTGCAATGCAGCGCTTGCAACGTTAGAGGTTCGGCTCCAGTTCGACCATATGCTTCGCACAACATGCCGAACCATTTAGCCCGTGATTCCAAGCTGTTGTCTCGCAGAGGATGACTGAGAGTCTCTTCAGGCATGAGCTCTTGGAAAGCATGCAGGCAATATGTCTTGCCCATCCTTCAGGGGACTCGGAGTCGCTGAGATTCCAAAGTGACAACTCTCTCAACCCCTCGAACAGGGAAAGCTCGGCCAGGGCATGCGGTAGTATGGCCTGTCAAGATGCACCTGCAGCCGGTTCCAAAAGTCTAGGCGGAGCGACTTGAGGTTCGAACAAGCTCGATGCAAATCCAGGCATGTCGCTGCTTCAATGGGAATTGTACAGCTGGCTACAAGGTTAGCTAGATGGTCCAGTACTATGCGCTCCTAAGAGTGGGAGACTAACGTCAACTCTTCTAACAAGGGCAGCTGCTTCAGAAGCGCTGCCGATAAGGCGCTACTGCTAGGACTCTCCCCCATTGGCTGCTAGATGGTGATGCTCCTCATGAAGCTTAGAGCCTGGTTTGTCATCAGCTGCTTGTGGTCGTCTGCGTGCGTGATGCGAAAAGACCGAAAGAATCGTGGAGTGGCGGCGGCATAAAAAACGGTGTTGACGAGGCGCAGCGCTACCAACTGCTTTTTTTGCGTGATCTACACCTTTATCAGCATCACTGTCCAGGGTTTAAAGGGACGGCAGAGCTGGGTCTTGGACATACGGCATCGGTGAGGCAGAAGACAAGGTCGGGCGAGGTTGCAAACAGAGTGACTGCGGAGGTCGGCAAGGTGTGGCCCTGGGACTCGGAATCCATAATGGCGGTCGATCAGCAACGGGTTTTCTGGGGGTTGGTTCCAGATTGCCAAGCTTCTCTCGTGAGCCCAGATGAGCGTCTCGGCATCATTGGGACTTCGTACGTCGGGACTGGACGTCTTGGCTGAACTCAAATTGGGTTGGGACACGGATATCTCCGCACTCAAAGGTCGCCCAGTATTTATTAAGAGACCCGTCACAGGGGTAGACAATGCAACGCCAGTGCCAAACTTTACAACAACTGCATCGAGATTGAACATTAACAATAGGCAATGAAGACGCTACCGCACAACAACTTCGCAAATCTATTAGGACAGTCTTTCCCTTGAAGCATCTCCTAACCCCCCCAAAGGCACAAGCGTCACTTGCCCAACCCCTGAACGTACCGAGTCCCCAAAGCCCTTATTTTCCGTAGTCAAACTGCTCGCCACGGCCGGTCCAAACCGGTTCATTCTTGCATTCCGCATGTATGTTTGAGCTGGGCTTCTTGTTGCACTCCCCGCCTCCTCCGCACCACGCACTCCAGATGATGGTCTCTCCGCCGTCGTAGCAGTTGTAGATGGCGTCGTAGACGTGGGTGCCGACTCCGGAATCCTGCCCAGCCTCTCCCGTAGCCCAGGTGAGCCATTCGTTGTCGTAACCTGGTAAAAGGACGTCAGCACGCGGCACGGACAGCCCAGGCACCTAGGTACATCGCTGGGGGCACACATACCAAGCTGCTGGAGCTCCCATCCACAAATGTCAACGTCCTCCACGCATGGCTCGAACGCTTGTGCAGTGGCGATGACTGTCGCGGCGGCGAGCAGCTTGAAGAGGGATGTAAGTCTCGCCATGTCGAAGGGCTGTAGCGTGATAGGTGATGAAAGGCGGCGGTAGGCAAACGACTGGATGAGTGGAGTTGGAGTGATGGCGATGATACAAAAGTCAAAAGAAGGAGCACCCAGGCAAGACTCAGGACTTTATACCCACCCGGTTCCCTCGAGACAACCACGAGCTGCCATGGACTCTGCCGAGTCTCTGGGCCAGTCCATCGCTGTCGCGGGACCGAGCGATAGACTAACGTCAGAATACGCCACAATATCCACGATATTGCCTCGCAAAACAACAAGGCACCCATGCGGTCAGGTCATGACGCTTTCCGGACCGGTTCCCGCCCACTTGGAGAGACCCGGTGCACCGCCTGCCCACATTCTCCCACAGCATGTTCCTCGGGCTCTGCCAATTGAGGTAAGCTTAAACGATGACATATCACGGCACGCTTGCGGTGGTGTCATGGCTAATCGCGGCCAGGCAGGCCGGCATGCAGTGCCAAATAACCAGGCTCATCGTCTCTCTCGCGTATCAGACCTACAAGCAAGCAAAGGGTGCCGATGGAGACATCTGACTGTTATCGGCTGCCATCCCATCATTTAGACTCGGCGCTCAGTTCAAATGGCGCTCTCGGCTGCGCCGAGCATGGCCAGGCCATGGTCTCCCGAGACCCCTAGATCTCCTGGGTCGCGACAAGGAGTGTAAGCTTTCTTGGCTGAGAGGGCAATATCGAGCCCATGTCATGAACAACCGAGAACAGAAATAGCAACACCCGTGGAACTTTACTCGAGAACCGGGCTCTGGTGTGGGCGTGGCGGGTATTTGACCACCGCCTAAATGCCCAGGTGAGCTTGTCCGGTCCCCATCACGATAGATGCTGAGGCTTGATTGGCCTCCGAATCCCCCTTCCCACGCATCTGACCAATGCTACGCCAAGAAGGGGCGGCTGCAGAATGGAAACCCGGATGTTGTCAGGAGTGAAGCTTTCCCAACGTGCCAAGCTCGGGAAATATCTCACGGTTGGAGAATGGACAGGCCACTCGCTCAGAACCGGCAACCAGGTCGTCTGTGCCGACCGTCTTCCCGGCCAAGGGTCAATGTCACCAACCTCAACCGGCTGCCGAAGACGGATGACGACCAGGAGCAGGATTCCCCGGTCCCATATGGCTGCCCCTGAAAAGGGGGCACGGGGCGGCATGTAATTGTCTAGGCCACCCTTTTCGCCCGCCACAGCATGTAACACGTTGGGCAGGAAAGGTTTGCCAGCAGCGAGAGCGGCCGCACAATAAGGAGGCACGTACTACTGTTTGTAGCAAGAAGGCTCGATTGGAGCCTGGCCTGGAACTCTCCCGAGCCCATTGGACAAGCGATGATAGGCGAGACTGGGAAGCGGTGATTGTATTCTTAACCGGATTCCTGCCCCAATGATAAACGGCAGGCTGTAAGCCTGGGATCTTTGGCGGAGCTCGAGCAGCGGACGAGCCGCGGCTCCGAGATTGCTCTCTCTGCGGACCAGGTGGGGGTTCTCCCGGGCAGACAACCGACTTGACATAATCGATGGGGCGGGGACCGGAACGAGGGGAGCTGCAGACAATCGTCTGGTAGTTTGTGTGGATGTTGACATCAAGCTCCAAATATAGATCTTCATTTCAGACTAGGGAGTGACCGGTATCGGAAGTATTTCGTGCGTTGAACAATGTTGGTGCTCAACTATCCTTGACCTTGGTGCAGGGCGTGCATGGTCTCGCGTGAGACAAATATTAGAAAGAATTCAAGGTGGATGAAGATAAACATTTCTAACAGCTCGCCACATGCCGCTAGTTGTTCGAGCACACTCAGACTCGAAATCCTGAGTCACCCAAAAGCAACGACAGAAACATAAAAGGTCCGAAAGTCCGGCTCCCTCCGTCTGTCCCGGGTTTAGCCGTCAAGTGCTCCAATGCGGCCTTCCAGCTTGATGTTGATAGGCGACGTAGCACCGATGTATGCAGCGAGAACGTCATCCAACTTGTCCAAGGCGACCAAATCCGTGAACTTTGGACTGAAGAAGTTGTCTCCGCCGGTCGCCAAAAAATCAACCGTCACAATCTTGTACTCGAGCCCCTTGTCGAGTGGCTTCCCGGCAATAGTCACGGATGTTAGCGTGACCTTGTTGGCGGCAGTCCTGTTGTACTCCAAAACGATACCCCTGCTAACCTGGAGGAAGGACGTCACTGGTAGACCATTGTCGAAATTCACACCGCTGAAGATGCCGCTCAGGGTGTTCCAAAGGCGGTCGCCTGTCATGGAGATCTCAACAACTGCATTGCCAAAAGGAAACGCGGTGATGACCTCCCCGCGGGTGATGGGCCCTTGGTCGATGCTGGCTCGGATTCCCCCGGCGTTGGTCAACGCGAAGGCAGGGGCCTCGGTGCCGCCCCCGGTCGCGTTCAGCCGATAGTCGAGCATAGCACTGTGGTAGTGTTAGATATGTTCATGGCCAAGAAATTCTTTTGGGGCGGGCCAACTCACTCTGCAATCAGGTTACCAAGCAAACACTCCTGGGCCTGGCAAGTTGTCTGGTCGAGGAAGACACTGCTCTGGCCAATCTCCTCGGCGGCGTTCTCCTCGAAGGCGACCCTCCACTCGTTGATTTGACGTTGCAGCTCTGGGTCTTGCTTGGTGGCGTTGGTGAGGTGGATAGGGGCACCGTGGTACGCCAAAATCTTTCCGTCGTCGTCGTACACCACGTCAATATAGCCAAGCTGCTCGCCCCAGCGCCAAGCGGTGACAACGAAGACTTCATGGCCCTCCTTGTTTTCAACAATGGTGGGATATGCGCCGGCCGAGCCCTGGTCAGTCCCCAGCTTGGTGTGGCTGTGGCCGCCCATGATCAAGTAGAGCCCTGTGGTTTCCCGCGCCAGCCGCTGGTCCTCGGCGTATCCAATGTGCGTCAAGGCAGCAATTCGAGTGATGTTGGTTGTGGTGCGGATCAAATCGATTGTTGCTTGGACAGACTTGATCGGGTCGGCAAAGGTGGTGCCATTTCCAGGCTTCGAAGTACTAGGGGTCGTCTCGGTGGTGACACCGATGACTGCGAGTTGAAACTGCTCATAAATGTGAAAGGGCTTGATGGTCCTGTTGAGTTTTTCGTTGGACGAAGCCACATTTGCCGAGATGATTGGAAATGTAAGGTTTTCGAGAAATTCGCCCAGATAGTCATCTCCCCTGTCCCACTCATGATTGCCGAGCGTCATGCCGTCAATGCCCATCTGATTCAGCGTGGCGGCAATCTTCTCTCCTCCATAGTACGTGAAGAACATGGTTCCTTGAAACTCGTCTCCTGCGTTGAGGAAGAGCGAGTCAGGGTGACATGGTCGTGACTCCTGGACGGCGGCTCGAACGCGGGCGTAACCTCCCCGACAGCCGGCTTCTTTTCGGGGGCAGTCGGCGCCAGATGACGAAAATTCGTCCAGGTGCGCATGGACATCGTTGATGTGATAGAAGGATATGTTGTAGTGACCTTCGGCGTTGACGAATCGCTTGGAGAGATGTCTGCGGCTGATCAGACTGTCCTCGTGCGGTGTTCCAGCTTGGCTGGCGGCCGAGACTGGAGTGGGCAGAGCGGCGATTGAAAACAAGGCCACCAAGAGAAGAAGGCGACCATATCGCAAGGTGGCCATGACTGGCAGGAGTTTGTGACGTTGAGGCCGTCGTTGAGTAAGAGTGTGGAGCCGCAACTTGTTGGACGAGGGAAGACGTCGTCTCACCTCTGGACAGTCTGGTCCAGGGCCACGCGTTGATTTTGACCGTGGTCACGGCCGTGCTGGACGTTGCACAAGACGGACGAGACAGTAATGTTTCTTGCAGTTCCCAATCCAATGGGATGCCGTTTCCTTGTCATGACGGTAGATCTTGGTAAATGATTAGGCCCGGCTGCCACGAGGAGATCGACAAAAGGCCGAGACATGTAACCTTCCTATTCGGCGCAATTGACCATTGACTTGGCGAATGGCATGCCGATGCTCGAACAGCCTTCAAAAAGCCGCTGCTTTGTTGCCCAATTTAAATAACATGGGTAGGAAAAATGGGGTTGGTCGCGTCTGAAAGCCTGGAGATGTCGAGAATGGAGATGTTGTTGTTCGGCAGCCAGGGAGCTAGGATGCAATAGTTGGATAACGGGGAAGCAATGGCCCGATAAGAAACATGGATCACCGATAAGCCAGCGAACCAGCTCTCCGATAAGTAATCGATAGGGGCGTCCCGGCATGTGAGACTCGCGCTCTCGGTCCTTGCGTTGCATCGGGGCGCGTTCCATCACAGTTCAAAATTCATCCTAATGTCCGACCGGGAAAAAAGGCTGCCCATTCCCATGACGACTCGGAGCCACGCGGGCGGCAGTCCGAGCCGCGTGGGAGCGGCTTCAAGTCGCCAGACCCTTCTCTGATCTTTCTTGTTCCTGGAAGGGTCGCACAAGCTTGCACGTGTTGCTGGAGCCTGGGATTGGTGTCTGAGAACAGCACTTACGACATGGGACATGCGCAATTGATCTTCCTGGACCTGGAAGCCACCCCATGCGAGGAGCACGACGGAACTTCGCGCCGGGCCATGGGCGCGCCCATCGTTCCAATTCTACCAAGCCCATTGGTAGGAGCCCAATATGTTTTAATCTGGGAATCTCGGAGTCCTTGCTTGGCCGCCTTTCCCCACGCTGCCACGCCTGGCGGCTGTAGTCGTGGAACCGTTCATGCGGAATCCTGCCGCCGCGGTCCCGTCTACCACTGGAGGATGGGGTTGGTCTCCTGCTTAGCTTACAGAAAAATGCCTTCCTGGCTGTGGAAAGGTAAAGACACCTTGAGCACCCCGCCTTGCTGCTGTTCGGATGCACTCGACGACACCGAAATCGATCCCGGAACATGAAACGACGATTCCCGATGTTGTCTCCGGTGGCCGTGGCGTCCCTGGCGCTGCTCGCCGCGCTTCCCGTGCCCGCAGCTTCGAAACCATACATCAACCCTGAGGCGATACAAGCCGACATCACAACAGGCGCCCTCATGTCTCACCTTGTCGCGTTGGACAATATTGCCACCGCCAACAATGGCAATCGGGCCTTTGGCCTCCCCGGATACACCGCCTCGGTCGATTACATATGGGAGAGGGTGTCCAACATTCCCGGCACAAGAGCTTGGAAACAGTACTTTTCTTCTCTGTTCGACCAAGTCCTGTCCATCGATTTTAGGGTGGACGGACAGTCAATTCATGTAGTTGGCCTGACATACTCACCGTCGACAAGCGAGGAGGGAATCACAGCCCAGTTGGTTCACGGCCCCGAAGGAGAAGCCGGTTGTCACGACGACTCGTACAGGAACCTCGATGTCAAGGGCAAGATCGTCTTGATACAGCGCTGGCTCTGTCCAGAGTCGGGAAACACGACGCTTGCAGGGAGAATATTCCCGGCCGCTCGCGCTGGAGCCAGTGCCGTCATCATCTACCAGAACGTCGATGCACCCGTATCATCAGGGACCCTGACGGCCCCCGACCCCGAGCACGTTCCGGTGGGCTTCATCAACCTGTCCGATGGGCTGAGAATCAAGGAGAGGTTGGAATCGGGAGGACAGGTCCAGGCCTACTTCCAGCATACGCAAATCGTCGAGCAGCGGCAGTCCCAAAACGTGCTTGTCGAGACCGAGGACGGCGACCCGGATAATATCATCATCCTGGGGGCCCATCTCGACAGTGTGCAAGAAGGTCCCGGGATAAACGACAACGCGTCGGGAAGCAGTCTTACCCTTGAGGTATTTCGTGCGGCAGTCAAGTATCGGACAAGGAACAAGATCCGCTTTGCTTGGTGGGGCGGGGAGGAGAATGGGCTTGTTGGGTCCCGGTACTACTGCACGGGCTTGCGGACGAGCGAGGTTGAGAGCATCCTGGCGTACCTCAACTTTGACATGGTCTCCCGAGGCTACTTTGGGGTCGGCGATGGGGATGGGAGCCTCACCGGCGTCCCGGCACCACCTGGGTCCGATGTCATTGAACGAATCTACACGAGCTATTTCAAGAGCAAGGGGCTCGAGCCCACCGAGGCAAGATTCACCAACGGCAGTGACTATGCGTCGTTTTGGAAGTATCTCAACAAGCCGATCGGTTATCTCCACACGGGCACTGGGGAGGCCCAGGATCCGTGCTATCACCAAGCCTGCGATACCATTGGCAATGTCAATCCACAAATCCTCACGATCAATGCCAAGGTAAATTTTCTAGACTCAGACCCCTTCTGCGCAGCACTGACGAGCTTCCAACAGGCCGCTGCATACATGCTTAGTGTACTGTCGACTGACGGCAGTGCCCTCATCCGTAAACAACCAACAAATGCTACAATGCTGGACAGCCTCCGCATCAAATCATTAAATGCGGGCTTCGATGTTGATCATGGAAAGCTGGAGGTGATGGGACAGCGACATGTAGGATGTGGGTTAGAAATATAAGACACGAGGTTAGTCGGCCACCATGTTTGCCTGAAGACTTGAAATCGGGCGTCGTGGAGTTGTTGCAAGTTGGGCAGTGAGGGTTGGGACAAAAGGTCGGGTGGAAGCTGCAGGGTGCTTCTCGGGAAGGCAAGCCTTGTGACAAGTATTTGCAGTAATAGAAACGTATGGACAGGCGCAATTTGATGACTGGGACTAAGCCTTAAAAGGTTGGCCAAGAGGCCGTGCACATAGACGCCCTTCCCTGCCCTGACATAGTTGTGCTTTTCTGCCAACATACCAAGTGCTTCATCCCCTCTACAGAATCTGTTTCTTGTTCAATCACCCTCCAGTACCCCAAGCCATAATATTCAAACGTTTGAACCCAAGATTCACGCGCCCGCCGGAAGCTGAAGGATCATGGCCGACCCGTCGGACGAGCTCCGCCTCCACCCCCGCCGCCGAATCCGCCCATGCCGGGGTTGTACGCAGTGGGAAAGCCTCCGGGAAAGATTTGGTCGAGGCCAGGGACCTTGGGGTTCGTCGTCACCATCTTGTTACCCTCCTTGTACCTCATGGCCACAGACATGACTTCGCGAGTAAAGGTCTGGTTGACGCCAAAGCTGAACCAAGCAAACACGCCGTCCTTCTCGAGGCTGTTTCCAAGCAGAACATAGTTGAAGAATGGGTCTGATGTCGCAGCCTCCTGAAGAAGAATGTTGTCGGCAGAGTTCAGCAAGAGATTTTGCCTGTTTGTCGAGTACGGCGCAACCTTCTTGACACTGTTGACCAGATCCTGGTCAAAGAAAACCTGGCCGACGTGTGTCACCCGCGAGTCCCAAATGGTGTTGTTGGCCCTCGCCGAGGCGTTGAGGTGGCTGATGACGTGGATGTGAGGTGCTCGCCCGTCATAGTGTCCAGGGAAGATGGTTTGGAATTGTGCCACTCCATGCTCGTCCGTCTTCTGAGCACCGCGGAGGAAGTTCTTGTTCAGGAGCGACTTGTCGTTCATTCCACTGAGCCCGTTGACGACAGCGAGAGCACCGCTGTAGACACCAGTGCCGTTTGCATCTAAAAGTGGCATGTCAGACACCAAGCAGCCCTAGCGAAGCCTCTCAGGGGCAACTTACTCCACATCTCAATGAAGGTGTTGGGGATCGGCTTGCAGGTTTGGACATCGATGATCTGAATATCGAGATGGAGAGGAATTCCAGCCTGCCCTTCCACAATCTCGGTCCTGATGTCTTCCCCAAGAATGTCTGGAGGGCAAAGTCAGAGGTATTTCGTGGGACAGTACGCCGACCTGTCGTTGAAGCAAGACAGAATTTCAACATACAAAACGGTCCCTCTGTAGTCTCGGGACTGAGGACGCAAGAGTTGCTCTCCGCAAAAACCAAAGCCGGGTCCGTCTTGCCGGTAAAGGCCTTGCTTGACTTGTGAGACTTGGTGACCGAGGTAAGCTGGCGAGCTGGTCAACTGTTAGCGTCATGCCGACCTCCAGCTCCACCGGAATCGATAGGTACCATGAATGGCAGCTTCGGCGGATGAGACGCCCATCAAGGAAGCGACCTTGTCCGCGCGACGCCTCATCGCTCGCTCGGAAATGGATCCGCGAGCATTGAGTTTGCCGGCGCAATGGTCGAGGTTGTTTGTGTGGATCTCGAGGAAGCGCTTCCTCAAAGCCAGCTCTGCCTCCGCCTCCTTTCCGCTGTGTGCAACGGAGAGGAGGGGGGCGGACAACAAGAGTGTAAAGGTTGCGAGACCACGCATCTTTGCTTCGGCTGATACCTTTCCACTGCTTTTGGGAGATGTTGCAAAGACAATCAGGCTCCAGACCATTCGCTGAAATGCCACAGAGCTTTGAGGAAGAGAAACATTCTTATACGGTGGTACTAGACCATTCTGCTTGCTTATTCCTGTCTTCCGTCATTGGGCCAAAGAAGAGGTACTGCCTTTGGGTAAAGGACAGTGGCTTCCGCGTCTCTGATGCACATTCCCGGTCAACCAGGTTCCGGGCGTACAATGGACCACATTCCAAGCTGTGTCCCTCCCGACACCCGCCAGTAGGTAGTACTGGCGCGCTTTTGCATCGGGAATCCTGGGGCATAAGGGTCGATGTTAGTGGTGACCCGACCCACTTAGGCTCTGGCGCGGACTTGAGATAACTTCATTTACTCTGGACAGGTCGCGACCACATCCGGGTCGGGTGTGTGGGGGCCTAATGTAATTTGGGGTCCATCCGGAACGCTGCAATAGAGGCTCCCCCACCACCCGGGTGGCGATACCTTCAGCCGGTGCACCGAGTCCCGGGAACATGGCCCGCGAAAGGCAGGTTGTGGGGTTGACGCGCAATGGGCTCCAAGAGATGGGCAAAGCCGAATCCTTCTCAGACCATCGCACTCGTGTCGCGGACATTGACCTCCCAGCTTCTGTCGCAGTTGTTTCCATCTCACTATTCCCGAGCAGCAACCCAGCTCCCGGCATTTGAACTAGTTCGCAGGAAATTTACGTCTGGAAGAGTCATAGGCAAAGTTGGAGACTCGAAGTTCCCGCTATGCCATTTTTTTCAAGAAACCCCAGTACCAGATAGTAGACCAATGTGCACATCATTTCACCATATCACTGCGAGTGGACATAAACGCTGGTGGTGTGATGCAACGGAATGCCGAATTTACAAAAGACTAACAACTCTCTACATCATACACCCCTTGCTGCTCGCTTAGACGTACTCGTAGCAGAGATACCCGCCCTTGATGTCCATCACATCGGCAACCGTGGCGTTCGGGATGATGCCCAAGGAGGACATGATATGTCCCAGGGTGAGGGTAGGGCCTCCGTCACCACTCTGAGGGTTGGGGGTGACGGCCAGGATAGCAGCGGTAGGCTTCCCCCACATCGCCGACTCAGCCTCCATCCCGCCCGAGAACTCGGAAAAGCCAACAGCAGGATCCTGGGCATTCAAACCACTGATCTCCTTGAGACGCACAGTCTTGTCCTTGGATTGCCAATCCCACCACATTTTGTCGACGTACCCATGGTGGAGGAAGAAGACGGGGTCCCCACTGGAAGTGATGCTGTCTCCGTTCTGTCCAAGTCCCAGTGTCAGCGTCTACAATACCCCGATCTGCATCAAACGAGCAACGTACCATCATCGCCAAGGCCATGTGGCCGATGAGATGGGGACCAGAGTAGATGGCATCAAGGGCCTGAGGGTACTTGGCACCACTGATGGCCGTGTTGTAGTAGCTCTGTCCAGTTCCACCGCTGAGAGCATCGGTGATGCGGCGGTTGAGACACCGAGGCTCGGACTTGAACCCTGGGCCGATGTTGATGGTGAGGTTGGCGAACGGCCCATCCGTGACGCAGTTCTGGCCTCCCTTGCCACTCCCCCCGAAGCCTAGCACAGGGTCAAAGACGGGGCTCTTGGAGAACTTTCCAGCGTCCCGAGTCTCGTTCCAATACCTTGAAACCAACTGGGTCAGCATGGGATTCAACAACGGCGTTTGTCGGAGAGGGCGTAGACTCACGGGATGTCTCCCTTGAAGCCGCATTCCTGCAGGAGGAACTCAAGTGTCTTGATGTAGTAGCGGTGATACGGGAGGAACTGCCCCGTAGTGTGAATCTGCAGGGCATGAATCTGATGAAGGGACACAAGCTCATCCCAACGCGTCTTGGCACCGGGCAACCGGTTAAGCTTTTGAGGCGAAGTCATGACGCAGCGCACAGCCGTAAGATAAGCTTTCTTGTCAGTCTCGCTTACATCGTGCCTAGATACCAAGGCACGATCAGTACACCATTCTCGTAGTGAGGGGTGTCGCCCCTGGGAAGGCACGATAACAGGAGACCGACATACCAGCTGCGTCGCTTGGACGGCGTGGTGCATGTCTGGGCGGGCGTGTCAACCTCGGCAGCGGGAAGGGCGGCGACCAGTCCCACAGCAGCAAAGACGGCGAGGAGCCTGAGCAGGAGCTTGGTCATGGCTGGAGCGGCCATTTTGAGGGCAGTGTTGTGGCCTAGGGTATGGTGGGAAGGGTGACCAGACCGCCGTTGCCTCTTGAATGTGGCCAAGAGTCTGCATTTAAGGCGGAAAGAGAGCTGGAGAGCTGCAGACCGGCCTGCTCGACGGGAGCGGCCGATCGACCCAAACCGTCAGACCAATCTCTAAGGGTAGTTTGCGCGGATGCAGGAGTTGCCTCCTCCCCTCCACATTCCCGAGGTTCTAAGTGCGGAACGGCGGGGGAGCTTAAACGCACCGCCAGGAAGATAGCCGCCCATTTAACCACAGCTAGGTACATAGGGAAAAGCACCAGGCAATATAATGTCCGATTCGCTGACAACAACGCAGGCCTGATTCGTGGGCTTTGTCCACCTTTGAATGTCCTCGGAATGATGCTGAGGCACGGAAGTTTGTGGGTTGACTGGACAGGCCCGGCTTCTCGGCAAACCACGAACGCGTAATCCAAGGAGCTGCTATAGAAGAAAATTCATCCAGAGAGCAATCTCTAAAGTGATGGTTATGGGCTGCGGACGCCGTGGCGTCTGGACTAGTCTCGTGCTTAACCTCCATCAGGATGCACAGTCGGCACATTGACATGGGATGACGCTAGGTTTGGGAGTTTAGTTGATCTAAAATATTGTATTTCACGATGGGTAGGTAAATGTCTGCAAAGATGGCAGTTAACCCAAATGCCCCTCACGGTGTAAAAACGTCAAAGATGTCCGTCGCAGGCGTCCCGGACGCTGTCCCGCCCCCTGGAATGTAAATACTGCCGTTCACTGCCACCGCATAACTTCCATGCTTCGCAACAGGCATCCGGCCAAGAGAAGCCCAGGTGTCTGTAGTGGTGTCGTACACTTCCACCTCGCTATAGACACCGTTGGAGGAGGCGAGCGGGTTGCCCTCGCCTCCAAAGGTGTAAAACTTGGACCCGATGAGAGCAGTAGCGAAGCCCCGTCGAGGTGTCGGCATCCGGCCCTTTGCCCTTGACCACCCCGCCGCCAGATTCTCGAGATCGAGGACAAAGACGGTGTCAGTTCTGTTGGTGAGAGGTCCCAAGCTGCCGGCAATCTGGTAGTATTTGGTCCCAACAATGCCGCCGCCACCGTGGTCGCGGCCCTCGGGGAGGTTCTTGGCCTTGGCGGGTATGGAGTCGAGCCAGCGCCCAGAAGCTGTGTCAAATGCCGACACAGTGGCGACGGACTCTCCCCCACTCTTCGTCTTTCCGGAGGCGAGCCAGACGGTCTTGTTGTAGACGCCCATGACAGCTGAGCCGCGGGCCTCCGAGGCCGGCATGGAAGCCAGCGTTGTCCACTTGTCGGCGGCTTGGTCGTACAGCCACGTCGTTGGATTTCCCACCCACCCTGAACCGGTCATACCGCCCAAGACGTAGAGCTTGCCGTCCACGACGGCGACGTTGGCATGATTGATTGTGACGGGGAGAGACGCGAGCTTCTTCCAGGAGTCCTTGACCAAGTCGTAGAGATAGACGCTGCTGATGGGACCGCCTTGCTGAAGGACACCACCGACGCTGACAAGCTGAGTTGGAGTAAGGGCCACGACGGAATGTTCATGGATGTTGCCGGCCGGCATTCGGGCCAAGGTTCGCCATGACGCTGCGCTGGCGAACGAGGACACCAGCATGCAGCAACAGAGGAGGAGATGGAGGGTTGAGGACGACATTGCACCGGGCTGAGTCGCGGAGAGGAGGGAGGACGAAGGAAGGGATGTCAATGTGAAAAGCAACGCCAAAAAGAAATCATGCACATAGATATAGACGCGATATTTATCCCGAGTGCCCGGGCTAGCCATACGTTCGTCCCATTTGACCCGATGTGGAGGGTTGTGGTATCGAGGCGAGCGAGGGCACCCGGGACCAGGCCTGCCCGGGACAAATTCCCGTTCTCGACGGACCCCCTGCCAATCACGGCCGCCGTCATCGCCATTGGGACCGCGGCAGCACAAATCAGCAAGGCCATCTCCCGTCTGCGCGCATTTGGTGATGTGCTGACCTAGGTGTATGCGATTAAGAACGAAGTCCGCGATCTCGAGGTGGTGCTCCGACAGCAAGGCACACTGGCCCCCAGAACACAGACCGGAAGTTGCTGCAGTAAACGCTCGACCGCGCCAAGACGGGACATGGCAGACTTCGCTCGCGCGCTTTAGCAAGTCGCTGATGCCTGCGACAAGAGCAAGATTAAGGCCATCAGCAAGATTTTAATCTGGGCCCAGGAGAAAAATGTCTTTAAGCGGCTGCACGACGACATTCGCAGCGCTAAGGCGACCCTCTCTAGTGCCGGGTTGTTATAACCCAGGCCATGACATTAGGCCGGGGCTGCTGTCATCGCCGCGTACGCCGTGTGCGCCCTGGGGGCGCACCCGGCCCAGAGGGCGCAACTTGGCCTTGGCACTCCGTGGGCCTTGGCACACTGCTTCTACAGCATTTAGATAGCTACTATATAAGTAGGTAGACCACGCCCCTTGGTGAGGAACTGTTCCTGTTCCTCACGCAAGCAATATCATGTTCCCGTCTACAATCTTGCAAGCACCTTCTTCAGGCTCTTTGTAGAACACCCTGTTGCAGACGGTATACGGCACCGTCTGGACCTTGCGCAAACCTTCGTTCCCTACCGTCAACAACCCCGCGGCGTACTGCCTTGCAGTCTGACCCACCTTGGGTACAGGTTGTAACAAAATATCTCTGCGAGCGAGGATGGGATGTCACCTGGATGAGGGTGAGGCTTGCCAACCATCTCCACACCGCCATAAGCACACTAGCGCCTCGGGCTCGCAGCTTACATTTGTCACATGAAAGAGAAAAGAGGCCTTTTCTTACGTCCACGATCAGTTCCCAGGGCAGGTATTCTCCAAGCTCTGACGGGACCGAGCTAGAAATGTGGATGTGGCGTCTGAGTGTGGGATGGCGTGGCCTAGGGCTGGGATCTAGGTGTGCATCTGAGTGTGGCATCTGGGCAAGCTCCGGTTACTGGTAAGGGCGCAACCTCTGGGGCCGCCCTCCGTTAATCGATGCCTTGCTCAAAGCCGGCGCAAACAAGCAACTCAAGGACCGACACGGGATGACGGCTGGCAACCTCGCAGAAGAGTCCTACAGAAACGACCTGGAGAGGCATAACCGCAGCTCTAAGTACACAGAGGATCCATACATCAAGAAGAGGCATCGGTTATTCATCCGGGCTTTGCTTGGACATAGTAGGGCGCCGGATCCTTCACCAGCGATGCTGTATGGCGGTCTCCAGGACGCACACTTCTACAAATCGCAATCAGCTGGAACTATCTCGCTCGTCTCCCAACGCAGGGCGTCAGCATCTACACTCAAGCCAAAACCACTGCGGTCCTCCTCCGCGGAAGTTCTTTCCCTCCTGTCGTCGCAGTGAGCGGCTGGATTGGCCTGCGCACTGAGGAGTTCCTCTCTCCGGAAGCGGGGTGTGAGCGGCGAAATGAGGGATACTGGGCGTTCGAGACACTGAGAGTTGCATCAGACATCGGCGTCAGATTCGAGAAGCACCAATGGGACAAGCCGGGGTTCCCAGGACTCTACAACGCTTGTCACGCCGAAGCGCAGTTAATTGAGCTTATTCGTGGGGAGAAACTACATCTTTCGCGACTATAGAGAGGAGGAAAAGGGCATTGAGGACGACTTTCTTCAGCTGTTCTTGTTGCAGCAGAGGCACCGCACTGCTAAGCTCCTCGACAGGCCATGTGCGTCATGTCTAGGATTTAGGGACTGCATACTCAAGCGGATTGGGATCGAGTTTTCTTTTCAGGAGCTTAAAGTCAAGGTGTGAAGGGAGCATGGCGGGGACGGTGAGTGGCCAGTCCATAGGACCCAGAAACCATCCCCTGGTCAGAACAACCCGTGTTTTGTCAGATTTCGTCTGTGCCGTTTACGCTGCTTGCAAATTCCTTGATATGACTTATCGGGGGTCTGCTCTAAAAATCGCTAATTCCAGTGTTGTTCCCCACTGTTCCAGGCAAACCGCAAGTGGTGTCACAGGCTTTGCCTGTTCCTTGGTCACGTGCAGATAGAGTAGATAGCGCACAGGTCACGTGATCACCCTCGGCACCGCTCCGGAGCTTACCTCTGGAGCGGCCCTCGCTCCTGGATCTTCGCACTCCTTATGCTTCATCATTCATCCACCACACCCCCCTACGTTCAGCCTCCCCGCGTACGCCGTGATATAGCTGTGATTTTATAAATTAGTACAGATTATAATGCAGCCACTAAAGGGCAGTTGGCATAAACACTGGACTGGCAGTCAATGCGGCAGAGAAATCAGTGGGTTGTTCTTATTAAATAGTTCCCACCCACTATGGAGTAGCTACATTGCCGACAACTCTATAAGTCCAATGGAGTTCGTCATTCTGGTCTGCACAACTTCCCCTTTGCTCGCCTCCGGACCCTCCCAGCCCTCGCCATTGTACCAAAACCAACACACATATTAAACGCCCTGGTGTACATGGACGACACTGCCCTTCTCGGAAAATTCCACATTCTCCAAATTCTTGGCACCGCTTGCCTGCACACGAGTGTCCAGCTCAGCCATGCGTTTCACGAACTCGGCTTCTTCGTGCCAGGTAAAGGGGCTCTTGCTGGCGAACAAGAAGTCAATGGCCTCGAGCGTCCGTCCGGCCGTCTCGGGGAAGAAGCAGTAGATGATGGGTATGTAGGCGAACATGGCTGCGCCGAAGACATAAAAAGTCTTTTCCCCGATGCCATCAAACATGATGGGCACGAGAAGCGAGCCGCCACCAAATCCAACCGCCCACCCAGCGACGCCAAAAGCATTGCCCTTGGCGCGGAGCCACGTCGGGAAGATCTCGGTCGGGTAGATGAAGGGGATCATGAGCCAAGACGCGCTGAAGATGAGCACGTAGACAAAAACCATGGCGGCGGCGGCGGTGCCGTATTGCTCCTTGCGGTCCGGGTGGTCGATGGCAGCGCGGTTGAGCCCACCGATGCTGAAGAGAATGAGGCTGAGCGCCACGGCGCCCCAGTACAGCGTCCGCCTCCTGCCGACGGCATCGAGGGTGAATGCTGCAATGGCCGTTCCGAGAATGCCGACCATCATCAGGAGCGCAGAGAGCCAGTTGGACTTGCGGTCGTCAAAGCCCGCGGTGCGGAAGATGGTGCCGGAGTAGATGACCACGGCGGCGATGCCCGTTCCGTACTGCATGAGCACCTGCAGCCAGAAGGCGAGCTGGACGCGGCGGCCAATGTGGATGTCGCCTGAGCCAATGCCGAGGAACATCTTGACATAGCTGGAGCTCTCGGATTCCTTCTCCATCTCCATAACGGCGACGATCTCCCGATACTCGCGCTGCGCATCCGGGTGGTCTGGATCGTCGTTGCCGCGGATCTTGGTGATGATCTCGAATGCTTCCTCGTTGCGGCCAACCTTGATGAGCCATCGCGGCGACTCAGGCATCAGAAGGGACCCCACGAACAGGAACACGAGCGGGATGGCCTGGGAGGCGAAGCAGAAACGCCACCGAAAAGCGCCGCCTCCCATCTGCGTGAACGACGTCCCAAAGCCGATCCACGCCGCCACGGAGATGCCCGAGAAGTTTGCCAGGAAGGTGAGAGCAATCATTTTCCCTCGGTGCGCGGCAGGCGACAGCTCTGCCGTCCAGGCCGGGGCAATGACGATGATGAAGGCCACGCCGCAGCCGGCACAGAGCCTAGCGACGAGCATGTGGGCGAGGTTGACGGCGCTGGCTTGAAGGATGACGCCGAGCAGGCACCAAAAGATGGCCATCCAGATGCCCTTGATGCGTCCGTGTTTGTCCGAAAAGTGGCCCGCCCAGAAGGCGCCGAGGAGCGAGCCGGCGTAGTATGTCGAGACGATGCCGCCCTGGAGGGAAGGCTTTATGACGTGGCCGCGTTCGTCAGCGAAGCCCATTCGTTGTCCGTACTCTGGTGCCACGTTGACTGCGCCCATGACGCCCTGGCTCATGCCTTCGTACGCGATGGCCATGGCAGACACGCCGATGATGAGCTTGAGCAGCTTTGGCCCGGAAAGCGTTTTCCAGTACTTTTGCCGTGGCTGGAGCATCATGGCGGATTCGAAGACGGAGACGGTGCCGTTAGATGCGAAGACGTGGGAGGTGTTGTCGTCAGACCGTCCGGTGTCGGGTATTCTAATCAATGGGCCGAAGATAATGAATGGGTCGAAGAATAGAAAGAAAGGCCAGAAGGCGGGTCCTGATCATTATATATGCATCTTTGGATAGCCTTCCCCCAGAGTCCCGTCCGTAAGGGTCGTGTGGGGAGCCCATGCGAAATCCGGGGCATCGCTCCCCATGGAGAACTCCAGAGGGCCTGACCCAGGCCCAGTTTGGTTCACCGAGTTGGTACCCAGACGGTAACGCCTTGTTGGAAATCAGCCCAAGCTTTCCTTCATGGCATCCTCGTCCTTGCCGCGCGGGGTCGTGTGGGGTGCGTCTACATAAGTAATTCGCCCCCATTGCCACCGCTCGTCAACGGGAAGTTCCAAGATTTCCGCTATCCCGAGTCACGCACACACAGCAACGACCGGGATAGCCGCTCGCGCCAAGGCATTTCCTCGGCTCGGGCATCAACACGCGAGCCGGGTATAAGGCGGTGGCCAGTCCCCGCGATCAATCTATCCACCGATCTCGACTCGAACGTCGAGACGAGTTTTCCTCTTCTCCAACGACGACCGGGATAGCCACTCGCGCCAAGCCATTTCCTCGGCACGAGCATCAACGCGAGAGTGGCGTACAAGGAGTGGCCAATCCCCACCCACACTCGATCAATCCACCGGGCCTCGACTCGAGAGTCGAGACGAGATTTTCTCTTCTACAACGACGACCCCGCGCTCAAGAAAATGGGCAAACTGCGTTCGAGAGATGGCTGGTGAGGACCCCGCTGTTTGGCTGACCCCGTTTTATTCCCGAATGGCTAACACCAACTACCTAGCCTCACATGTCGGTCACGGCATGTCAAGTGTGGGTCCAGTTATGCCCGCTGAATTTTTTGCTTCGCGCTGAGCTGACCATGAATGATAGGCGACGAGCAACGTCCGGTCTGCGGAAACTGCCGGAAAGGCAAACGAGAATGCCATCGAGAGGCGCGTCACGAGGCACAGATTAGGTTCAGTGACACAATCCGGCGCTTGCCCCAACAACAACAACAACAACAACAACAACAACAATCCGGGCCGCCGACGTCGGATGACATGGAATCTGTGGGTGGGAGCTGGACTGACAGCCTGAGTCCTCAGACCTCGGTCCCCCAGGACTCAGTCTCCTCCACCAGCGGGTCCATGTCCATCTCGCAGCTGCTCCAACCCGCGTCCGTTTCCCCGGCCTTTTCGGTTGTCGTTGATACTATCCCGGACCATAATTCCATTCCCAAGGCGCTGGCTCGCCACGAGGCTCGGCTTGTGCACTACTACGCGCTGCATCTGGGCCGGTGGCTGGATTGCACCGACGCATCTCGGCAGTTTACGCTCAAGATCCCCGCGCTCTCGACGACGTCGCCTATCCTGCTCGAGGCCATCATGTCCTTTGCGGCACGCCATGCCGGGGACACGGAGGCGGCGAGCCTGGCGCATGAGCGTTGCATCGCGATGCTCATCGTCCAGCTCGACTCGGGCCGGGTGGCCGACGACGATGCGCTGCTTTGCGCCATCGTCATCCTCCGTGTCTTTGAGCAGCTGTCGGCTGTCGGCAACGGGAGCGACCAGGAGAGGCACCTGGCTGGGTGCAGCGCCCTACTCCGGGCCTGCCAAGGGCCCTGCGTGGACCCATCCGCACCCGGACTACGCGAGGCCGCCTTTTGGGTCTACATGCGCCAGTGTCTCTACAACGCCTGCATCCACCACCAGGCCCCCAATGTAGACTTCTCTCTGACGCTGCTTCCCATCCCCGGCCCCGGTGCTGCTGCGCATGCCCTTGTCTCCGAGACGGCCTGGGCCAATTCCATGACGTGGATCTGTGCTACCGTCGTCCAGTTTTGCTTCGGCGCAGAGGCCCGAGAGCCCAGCTTGAATAGAATGGCAAAGTGGCAAGAGCTCAGCAGCGCCGTAGAGAGCTGGGCGAATTCAAGGCCTCGAAGCTTCGACCCAATGTGGCAGGGCGAGGGATCGAGCGGTGGTGGCTCATTCCCGGAGTTCTACTTCGCTGCGGATTGGCACGTCGTCGCTTTCGGCTACTACCATCTCACTTGCATGCTGCTGATACTCTATAAACCGACTCCGCGTTTCGCCATCCGGAGCGCTCACTCTGGTCACCAAGCTCAGATCTTGGAACACGCTCGCGCCATATGCGGTTCGTGCAAGAGCGAGCCGTCCAACGTACCCGCGAGAATAGCCTTGTGCCACAGTGTTTTTCTCTGGGGGGCGCTGCTGGACGATGCGTGCGAAAGGAGCAGTCTGGTGCAGCTGCTCCAAGAGCTCGAGCACGACCACGCCTGGCCGACGGCATGGGTGGTGTCGGCGCTGAAGGAAGAGTGGAGGAGTTGACTCTTCAGCCGGAGAGTTCTGATTCACCTAATCATATACTGGGGTACCTAAGATGTATATTTATTTTATCCTCTCAACGCCCGTCGGAGAAACTGACGACCGCATATCTGCCATTTCGTACCCACGCCTTCTTGGACGCCTCCTTTTCTACTCTCTCGAGAGTCTGCTCGTCCAGACCAACGCATACGTCCGCCTTGTTCGTCCTCAGCGCCAAAATTCTAATCCCGGCTTCACCCAGCACCCCGATGGCCTGCCGAAATAGCGTCGTGTGGGGCCACTTGGCATCTCGTACCAGCTTCCGATAGTTGAGATCGCCTTTGAAGATGACCAGAGCCGACTGCCGGAGGGTCTCCAAGAGATCGGGCGCGCAAACGGGCATCTCTTGAAAGTCGAGGCCCGTCGTCCAGAACGGGTGCTCCTCGATGGCGAGTCGCCCGTCTTGGTACGCCGCGTTGAGAAGCGCGGCCACCGCGCGGACGCTCTGGTTGTTGGCGCCGGAAAACAGGGCAGGGTCGGTCAGGGCCGAGAGCAGAACGTCCATGTCGCGCGGCATCACGTCGGACACGAACCACGGGATGGACTTGACGTGCAGCCTGATGGCTGATGCGAAGCCCGCACCGAGGAGATAGAGCGCGTATACAAGATCGGTAAACAGCTCAAAGCCGGCATTGTCCAGGACGATGTCGACCCGCCCTTTCGGACACGACCGCAGATGGTCCCAGGCAGCTGCCATGTCGTTGCTCACGATGCGAGCCTGACCCGCCTGGATAGCCTTCGTGCCCTGGAGGGCGTGGATCTGGTCAAGACTTGTCGAGCTCAGCAAACTTAGGTCCGTTGCGTTGCCCCAGAGGGCGACCTCGGTCATCTCAAGGAAGAGCAGCTGTTGGGCCTCGTGGTCTGTGTTCGTTGTTGCGAAGGCGTCTGAATTTGCGACTGAGAGGTATCTTTCGCAGAGCTCCTCGACGGCAGCGTGGGACGCGACAAAGGCATTGAGCTTCTGGCGCGCAAAAACGTCGTAGGCCCGCCAAAACGGGGACTCGGAGAGGCTGAAGAAGGTCTGTATACATCTGAGTCCCTGTCAGCCTGAGAAAGAAAGAAACATGGAAACGTTGATGCGGGGGGGTTCGAACGAACCTGTAGAGATGGCACTCGGCAAAGAGCCAAGGACAGTTGTGCCATGTGATGGTCTGGCCGAATGAAGCAAGCTTGGTGTTGAAGCCGTCGATATCAGGGCGGCCGTCCGATTGCAGGGGCCTAGAAAGTCGCGTGTCAGAGTCGCCCAAGAGAACTATGGAAGGAAACCCCTACGCCCCCCCAAACAGAAAAGAAAGGAAAAACCCACCTCAAGGCCTGATCCTGAATAATATCCTCCTTGAGAGTTCGCAGTGCCCTCTGTATGTCGCGTCCCTCGTCAATCTGGCACCCTTCCATGCACCCGGACTCTCCAAGCCCAAGAGTCTCGTCGACATCGTCGACCATGCTCTGCACAAGCTTGGGCCACCTGGTCACGGCAGTCTCTCGCGCCATGGATCCCTCTTCCGATGTCCACACCTCCCTTGGAGGTGAGGGGTAGTGCGTGGCTGATGGCATTGTTAGGATTGAACGTGCTCAAGGGATGGAGGCATCAGAAGGAAAATCAGCATTGCTCCTGGGCTTTAAGTTACTGTCCAGGTGAGGGTAAGGGCGATGGCGAGGTGGTGGCATCCTGGGGTCGTGGGGGGAGGGCGATAATTGAGGGCTCCACTTCCCGAATAGGCAGCTCGTCTCGAGCAACTCGTCTCGAAGCGTCTCAGCGAGTTTGCCCTACATTTCGTGTCGATGTTCACCCCGCGCTGTAATGCCGGCATATCACTTCTGGTCTGACGGAGCACGGAGGCATCGACGAGACGGGATATATCGAGAATGGAGAAAGATAAAACAGCCCGCGGTGCTTCTATATCTTTGCTCTCGGCGCCCCGAGGCAGAGACATCCATCATCATCATCATCATCATCATCATCACCATCAGCATGACCCTCATCGCTTGCAACACAATGCCTTCGTTATCCACAACTTCCTCGAATGGCCTGAACGGCCATGGCACCAATGGAGCTCACACCAATGGAGCTTACACCGACGGAAACTCCAGACGCCGCACCGATGGGTCTTTGGACTTGACCGTGCTGGGCATGAACAGCGGCACCGCCATGGACGGCATCGACTGCGCACTCGTCCGCTATCGTCAAGCGTCTCCCACTGCGCCACTTCACATGGAGGTTCTCAAGTACGACGAGATCCCCGTCCCGCAGCGGATGAAGAAGCCCATCCTCCAGATGCTCCGCGAGACGAGAACAACACCCAGCGCCATGTCGCAGCTCAATGTCCAGCTCGGCCAGATGTTCGCCGATGCCGTGCACGAGTTCTGCGCAAAACACAGCGTCGCCATAGACAGCATTGACCTCATCGGCTCCCACGGCCAGACCATCTGGCTGCTCAGCATGCCCAAAGACGGCGAGACGCGCTCGGCCTTTTGTCTCGGCGAGGGCACCATCATCAGCGCCCTCACCGGCATCACCACCGTAACCGACTTCCGCCAGGCCGAGCAGGCTGTCGGCCGGCAGGGCGCACCGCTGGTGGCTCTCATCGACGGTCTGCTCCTGCGGCACCCGATCAAGACACGGCTGTGCCAAAACATTGGCGGCATCGCCAACCTCTGCCTGATCCCAGCCGATGCCAACGGCGGCGTGGACGCCATGGTCGACTGGGACTGCGGGCCGGGCAACATGTTTATCGACGCGGCTATGCGCCACTACACCGACGGGGCGCAGGAGTACGACAAGGACGGCGGATGGGGCGCCCAGGGCACCGTCAACCAGCAAATCGTCGACGACTTCCTCTCCAACAACAGCTACATCAACCGTGCCCCGCCCAAGACCACCGGACGCGAAGTCTTCGGCGACAACGAGTGCGCCGACATCATCTCAGCGTGCGAGACCGCCGGGTGCAGCAAGTACGACACGCTGGCAACCATCACACGCATCACAGCCGAGAACATCGTGCGGCAGTACCGCACCTTCCTGCCGCGCTACGGCATCGACCCCGACAGCATCGACGAGATCTTCATGTGCGGCGGCGGCGCGCACAACCCCAACATCATGGCGTACTTGCGCCAAGCACTTCCAAACGCCCGCATCTGCACCCTCGACGAGACGGGCGTGCCGGCCGATGCCAAAGAGGCTGTCAGCTTTGCGCAGCAAGCCCTGGAGGCGCTGCTCGGGAGGGCCGCGCTCGTGCCGGTCAACAGTGATTCGCTGGTGCCGAATTGCATTTCCGGCAAGATTGCGCCGGGCAAGAAGTGGAGGGCGCTGATGGGAATGTGCGTCGCTTTTGGGGAGGCCTGGGAGGGCGATGGGTCGCTGCCGACGGTTAAGGAGATGGTTGTTGATAGGCCGTATACGGGGTGGAAGCCATAGGTTAGCTGGGATTGTAACTAGTGCACCAATAAAGGATGATTTCACGTCTTTGGTCGCTGTTGGGTTCAACGTCGGGAGCCAGATCTGACGGGCATTGGGTCAGGAACAACTTATCGTAGCGTGTTTGTTGCAGATTGGAGACGGCAACTCTCCTTACAAACGATGGGATGGATCACTCTGTTTGTGAAAGGCGTTCCGACGACGGATTCTTGATCGATTGGCCGCTCAAGCTCTGGACGATTGTGTTCAGCAGAACTTGGACTATCGAAGTCGGCACCACTCACGGCGGAGGGTTGGTGTGCTTAAATCTGTAGCGCTTGCAGGGGCTGGGCGCGCCTCCGAGTGAGGGAAAGGGATTGACCCTAGAAGTGAAGTGCCCAGACGTTCGTGTCTGTTCTCCTTCGCGACTACGTTCTGAAGCCATTGCAGTATACATTCATGTGTGTCCTGCAAATATCTAAACATGCGACATTCTTGCACGCCTTAGTTCATCATCACTGACCGTTGTCCCGTTTTGGGGCAGGCTCTGCACGGGAATGCATCCTATACATTACGTATGGAGGATTCGTGGTATGCTAGAGTAAGGTCTAGAGTTTGTACCGAAGTGGCCGTCCATTCTATGCAACATCCGGCGATATACCAATAAGTTCCTATTAAAGGCATCTAATAGGAATGCAACCCCTCTTTTGATACGGGTGCCCCTCCTCTGTTTTCTCATAATCGTCCTTTCCCCCCAAAATACGGAATAACGGAGGCCATATGCACACATATCTCCTTCTGAACCATCACAGCGGACACCAAGCTGCAAGCCATTTTACGGCAATCCACATGATACAGACAATCCCTACGAGTCTCAGAAAGCCAC